>CM037890.1:21730478-24130478 GCA_021292165.1 Shinisaurus crocodilurus
CTCAGGTGTAAGAGGGCAGCTTATCTAGGGCCACCAGTGAGTTCATAACTAGGTTGGTCTTCCCAGGCCCAGCTCTTGGCCACTACTCTTTTTCCAGTTAACATACTCTCCGGCCTACTCTCTCAACAAGAATGCCGTTCCATTGTTTGCAAGTTGCATTACAATCCCAAGACAAAGTTGGAATTGCTGTTGAAAGCCACCTTGGGCAGGAATGCTTCTCTTCAGATTTTTTAGGAAGTTTCAACACAAAGGGCAGCTTTCGCTGCACTCAAGTTGTTCTCCAGCTTGCCACTTCCTTTCAGGGCTGTAAATACTGACGGCATGAATCAAGCCTCCATTCTTCCTCAAGAGGACAGGCACGAGAGCAGGGAGCTGGCCAGCTCCCATGGGAAAGGCAGAATGGAATCGGAAAGACACACTGCCAGAAATGCAGTTCAGGGAACACAAGATACCTGTGCAATGATCCGCAAAACATGTGGCCGAATTATTAGGAAAACAAAAGGGGGAAAAATACTTACTTTGAAACACTTTTTGTCCCAGTATCTGTATCTGCATGTGTTCTTTCCTGAGCCGATCTAAGGTTATGTAAATACAGCCACTGCATTATGCGCAGTGTCCAGAGGAAAAAAGAACATAAGAATTACATAGAGACTTCGCAAATTCTAAACTGGGGGGGGATACCCTGAACAGAGGAGGGTTTTAGGGAGCATGTGGAAAGTTGAACTCACTTTTCGACCATTGTAATTAAATTGTCACATTATGGATCAGAACATGAGGGGGGGAAAAATATGCCTAGCCAATTCATCATCATCATCATCATCACCTAGCCAATTAAGCAGCTAACTTAAAGGAAACCATGTCAATTTCCTCCTAAATTACATTTTTATGAACAGCTCAAGGCCCAATTTCCTAAATCAAGATGGTTCACGCTGGCAGCACCAGGGAGTAAATTTGTAGGCTGGTGAAATCCGGAGGCTGCCACTGACCAGATTAGCCTGCGGGTGCACCTGCCTTTAATATCTGGCCCAGAATGACAGGACCACCTTTCCCTGCAGCAAAAACTAAACAATTGGTCACAGTCCTTCTTCCCATCTGGTTTGGGATGACTACTAGGTAATAGCACCCTCTTGTGGCCAAGGCATGAGGCCACTTTGCAAAAGAACTACAGGGATCCAGTGGAAAAATTCCTACCAAAAGCTATCAGAATTCTGTTCATCCCCCTCCACCCACTCACTCACTCACCTGCCCACCCTTCGTTTAAAGAAAAGTAAAGACTTACTAAAACATCCTCTAGATCAATACTGGTTGCTAAAAGGTGGCACAGAAATTTTGCTCAGGGTTGTATTACAAAGAGTAGCAGTGCAAAAAATTCACATCAAGCTCAGGATGATGCCCTAAGTCGAGTCCGAGGCGGGACCAACAAAGGCTTCGCGGAAAAGGTAGCTTTTGAAGAGGGGCTGCAAGGAAGGAAGAGGTGGCATCATGCAGGAGTTTTGGGAGGCAGTTCCAGGCTCAGGAGACAGCAAAGGAAAGGACATCTGAGGGTGCAGGAGCATACAGATGGCTGAGGGTGGTGGAACAGCAAAAGTCACCGGCAGTGCAGAGGCCTATCAGGATAGAAGAGCAGAAAGACAAGGGGGCAAGACATGGAGGGGTTTGAAGGTAAGGAATGGGTTTGTGCTCAATATGGGAACAAACAGGAAGTTAGTGGAGGGATTTAGTGGGAGATGCTGTGTGGATAATGCAACAAGAGTGATGGAAGATTTTGGCAGCTGATTATTTATTTATCTATTAAATAAGTTTATATCCTGCCTTTTAGGGGGGAATTCTTACAAGGTGGCTTACAATAATATATAAATTAAACAATTTATAGCAATATAAAGAATGACGAAATTAAAATACATACACAATCACATTAAAATCATGCAGCAACAGGGAGAAACAACAACACTGAAACATGTCATAGAGGTGAGGGGACTGAGGCGAGACAATGGGAGACCAAGAGAGGAGAAGGTTGCAGTACTCATGAGGTCAGGGCTGTCCTTGCCATTAGTCAGATCAGATGCCTCCATCCTGAGCATCACAGAAGAACGAAAGCCCTTAGGTACATTGATGAGCTGTCCAACAGCATCCACTTATGCTGAGCTTTCCCAGCCTTCAGAAATATTTGAGAGATTTTGTTTGTTTCAAAATGGGAATTGGTTGACTTGTTGCTATTGGTTATTATTGTCTCTGTCTCATGCTGTGGCTTTATTTGTTGTACCGGGTTGATTGTGGTTTTATAGTGTTTTGTAAGCAGCACCAGTTTGGAAAAGAAACAAACAAAACTTCCTCTTATCTTTGAAAAAGACCAAGCAATCTTTCCATCAGAACTGCAGCCTTCACATATCCTCTTCTCAGAAATGCATAAAAAAACATTTTTAGGATGGTTATACTAACCAAGTCTACAGCTCAACTGAGACATCATACCAAGCCATAGTTTGCACTAATCGTAGTTTAGAAACCAAACCACAGTGTGAGCTTCCGACAAACCACGGTTTCTACTTCTGGTTTGCTGGCCAGTCACCGACCATGGCTTGGTGCAATGTCTGGATTAAACCTACTGCAGTTTAATTACTCACAGGACACATGACGCCTCACCACCACATTTTTATTTAGTGCCAGAGAGTCACATTTGAAAATGTTGCATGTTTTCAAAAGCAAAGCTACAACGAGGATTTTGTTTTCTAAGAAAGGCATGAACGGACCGCTACCAGTTTCTAAAGCCAACGCCCATTATCCTCACAAAAACATTTAAAGGCAACTGACATAAAGTTGTAACTGAGCAACTAATGAGCTCCGGAGAGCTAAAAATCAATACTGCTGGAGGGTTTTGCAGGCCAAGCTCCTTGGAAACCAGCTTGTAACCAGAGCTACGTAAAAACAAAGGCTCATTTTGGCTTCCTTCCTACATAGCAGAGCCTCACGTGGAGAGCCCACCTGGATTCGCCAAGCACGAGTGAGGGCCCTCCCCACATGGGCAAGCAAAATGCCTTCCAGGTAGCTTTCGACACAGAAAGCATTTCTAACTGAGCCAGCAAGAAGCACATTTTATTGATTTAAAGCATTTTACCCCACTCGCCATCTAAAAAGGCTCCAAGAGCAGCTTGTGTACAATCAATCCAAACAAACCAGTCCTGCCCACAGGGCTTATAATCTAAATGATACAACGCAAAAGGAAAAGTGATGGGGAAATAAGCAAATTCAGGCACCAATCCCTAATGCTTCCTGAAATGCTAGCGGTTTGAAGCACGGATTTAAATGGCTTGGTTGGGTGATGAGGACCAGACGCTTAGCTGACTGCTGCTGAGTCCTGTTAAGACAGGGGTCGCAGTGGCTGGCAGGTCTGGGGGTTCATGAGGAACCGGCCTTCCCATCACCAGCGGTCTGCAGCCCCTCCTAACTGAACAGGTGGACAGATTTTACATCCCCCTAAATTCAGCAATACTGCATGATAGCAAAACAGCAGCCGGGGAATGTGGGTTGCCGCAGAAGCCCGTGCCCCTTGCGGAGGTCTGCAGCCAACACAGCTTACCAGGGAACCCCACAGATGCCGCCGTACGCCAAGACCAGCATCGGGCGCGCTTCACTGGAGGAGGAGGAGGAGGAGGAGAGGAGGGTGCCCGGGACACTTCCAACTGGCCCAGTCCAGGAGAAGCGAAGCAAGATCTCCCTTTAGTTCAGGCTGAGGGAAAGGCGGCGGGGCCACAGGGAACCGTGGCTGCTCTCTGCCACAGGTCTGGCCACTCAACACATCAGCCACTGAGCCAGAGGATGACGGGCCACAGCTTGACCAGTCAGAGATCATCAGTGAACTGTGGGCAGCTGCACACACAGCCCTTACACCAGTGTTCTCCTACCTTCGGTCCCCAGGATGTTTTTGGCCTACAACTCCCAGCATGCCCCAGCCAGCTATGCTGGCTGGGGCATGCTGGGAGTTGTAGGCCAAAAACATCTGGGGACCCAAGGTCGGAGAACACTGTATTAGTCCACCTAGCTCCAGACTGTCTACTCTGATCAGTGGTGGCTTCCCAGTGTCTCAGGCGGAGGTCTGACACAGCTCTGCTACCCAGGATCTTTTTTCACAGAACTAGGCTAACACCGGGGAGATCTCCCTTGGGCCGGTCTGAATCACCTTGGAATGCCTTGTGGCGGAGAGTCTTTCCTTGTGGCCTTTCCATCTTGTCACAAGGCCCCAGCAGAAAATAATTCGGTTCTGTTGTCCAAAGACACTGACCACCAGCCGAGTAACGAAAGCTTCCTCTCAGGAAATGAAGGTCAACGATCTTGCGAAATCTTCATATTGTTGGGGTGGGAGCATGGAAACAAACACTGCCTTACACGCTCTTCACAGGCCAGATCCAGAGCCATCCAGACGCTGCGGTCCTAGACCAAAGACGTCAGTGGGCGGCACAACAGGGATTGTAAAAGCAGGAAGGCCTGAGGAGCTCAGCAGGAAAGGGAAGGGCGAGGGGGCGAATTTTACGTGTTCATTTGAAATAACCATCCAGGTCTTTGGACCAAAGTCTCTGGTTCAATTTCTTTCCCATGTTTCTATCCACAAGACCTCATCCCACCCCTCTACCAATGGCTGGAGGAGTTTTCTTTCCTTTCATTTGTAACCTGGATGGGCTCACCACCACTCACTCTAATATTTATTTATTTAAAGCTTTTTTTCTTTACCCTGTTCTTCGTCCAAAACTGGGTCCCAGAGTGGCTTACACATGATTAATAAATACAAGACAGTCCTTGCCCACAGGCTTACATTCTAGAAAACATGACACAAAAGGAAAAAGGGAAGAAGAAAAATGCAAACTCAGGCACCAATTCTTAAAAGTTAAATAGCAGTTCTTAGAACAACCAACTGGAACCGAAACAATTCAAGGAGAGGAAAAACCAAATGTAGCTGGCCTCTCAACAAAGCCGGTGGAGTGTCCTCTTTTCACATCTGTCCCTTAGCTGCAGCCAGGTGGACTGGCTGCTGCCCGCCTATGATGGAAAGTAAAACTACTGCAAATGTCATTGCATTGAAAGTGTCCCTAATAGGAAAATAAGGCACTACTGCTGGAAAAGAGCTTGCTGAAAACAACACAATGAAAAGGAAGTTCATAGCAATTAGGAAGACAGTTATTTAGAAAAAGTGAAATTTCCAGTGGCTTCTATAAAGCCACCAAGTAAGCAGGATGGACATTTTTATAACTAGTCAGTGAGCTTCTGCATAGAATCATGGCACTGGACTGGCCCACAAGGCAATCTTGCCCAGCTCACCCCACACCCCAAGCCACACTATTAGCAGAGCAGGCAATGCAATCCCATTCCATGACCAGAGAGCAGGAAGCAAATTCCTGAGGCAACTCTAAAAAGAAATGCTACTGGGGGGAATTAACAACCCCCCAGGGGTGTTAGGAAAGCTGATATGGGAGATAAAGGCCCCTCCCTAAGGACTGCATACAATCCACAGTTCCACGGTGTCATCTTTTATTATCCCATTCAGCTATATCTTTTAAAATGAACACAATCCTCTCCCTCCCTCCTGCTCTTAACAAACAAACAAAATCACCCTCCTTTTCTCCTGACGGACTGGTGCCAAAGCCACAGACATACTCCCAGGGAAGCAATCGTAACCCAATAGCAAAGGGAGGAGAGAAGGGCAGTATTCTACTCACCCACAGAGACAGTAAGGACTTCAGCAAGTTTGGGCAGTAATAATACTCCATTGTCACCAGAAGATGGGGAAGAAGTTAGTGCAATACCCCCACCTCCGTTTTGATTCAGTCTTTAGTGGAAAGTTATAAGCATATCAGCCAAATTAAAGGCAACATAAATAATTCAGAAAACTGCTCAGCCAAGCGAAAGGAACTGCACGGCGCTGTCTGTCCCTTTAACAGGTGGGGCTGCCGACGTGGGAGCAGCATGCAAGAGACAGAGTCATGTGACTTCTGCATTTGCTCCGAGACCAAAGTGTTGTCTATTTCCATTCACCAACAGCACTAGGCGGTCACCGACAAAAGAGTATCTGCAGTTTCTATTGCGATAATTCTACTTGTGACCAAACTGTTTAAAAAGGCATGCTGTTAAGCGGATACAGGCTGTATAAGGTGGCCACAGGAGCAGCGCTCGCTTTGCGGCTGACTGACCTCATTTCCCCTTTAGCTGAGTACCAAAAAGGGGGGGGGGGGGAGAACAGGCTTAGCATAGAAAACACTTTTAAAATCAAATAGGGGGATAAAACCATTCTACAGCGCAGAATTGCTAGCAACATTTGTCAGTGAGGAACTAGCAGCAAACCCTACAAATTATTTATCAGCAGCAACATGATCCTTCACAGTGTCACTTCTAAACAAACTTGGGGGGGGGGAGCAAGGGGAGAAAAAAAAGAAGAGAAGTGAAGCAGGCTTGTCGGTTCTCAGGAACCTGGACATATGAGAAGTGGCTGTAAAGCGTAAGGATGCTGCTGCTGCTGCTGCTGCTGCCACCCCAACTTCCTGAATCCACAAGTAAGCCTCAATAGGACTTGCTCCCTAATAGACACAGGACTGCACTTCTACAGTGCCTTGTAGAAGTACTTCTACAGTGCCTTGTAGAAGTATTCACACGCACCCTTTGACTTTTCCACCTTTGGATGTGTTACAACCTGGAATTGAAATTGATTTAATTGGCATTGTTACCACTTGATGTACACAAAATACTGTGTGTATCTTCAACTGTGAAGGTGCAAAATATGTTTAGTCTTGCACAAAAGTAGACAAAAACAAACTGGCACTTCACAATGTTGAGTACCTTGTGTATATCAAGTGGCAACAATGCCAATTAAATCCATCTCGATTCCAGGTTGTAACACAACCAAAGGTGGAAAAGTCAAAGGGTGCGTGTGAATACTTCTACAAGGCACTGTACCTCTCTGACCTATAAAGAGGCAGTGCTGCAAAGTCCTTCTGGCCTCACCATCAGCATCAAGAAAATGGACTTGTAGGTGTATCCTGCAAGTCAGCACTAAGAAGTCTCGACACCAGTTAAGCACTAGTCATTCCGGGCGAAGTATAAAGTGTTGGTTATTACCTTTAAAGCCCTACATGGTTTGGGTCCAGGCTACTTATGGGATCGTCTTCTCCCATACAATCCACCCCGCACACTTAGGTCCTCTGGGAAGAATCTACTTCAGTCAGCCAAAACTAGGCTGACAAGAATTACCCAGAGGACCTTCTCTTCTGCCACTCCCAGATTATGGAATGGCCTGCCGGAGGAGATTTGTCAACTCACCAGTCTTTTGGAATTTAAAAAGCCATAAAGACTGATCTCTTCCGGCAGGCCTATCCAGCAGAATTTTAGGATGCCTTTAAGATATTTTAAAGATGTTTTAAAGATGTTTTAAGATGTTTATAGGATGTTTTAAGATGTTTTTAGGATGTTTTAAGATGTTTTAATAGTATGTGTTGTGTTGTTTAGTTTATGTATTTTATATTTTCTGCTGTTCCCCACCTCGATCTAGATGGAGAGGCGGGTAATAAATACATTTATTATGATGATTATGATGATGATTATTGTAACCGCTACCATACCTAGTGGGAGCCATCGGAAAGTGGTTACTTATGAGGCCTTCACCTGCCCCTAAGGCAGTGGTTCTTAACCTTTCTGGTGTCACACCTCCCTTGTGAAAAATCTTATGACTCACGCCTCCACCTCCCATGTGTTAACGGCCCAAAATTTAGGCTTAGGCAGGACGAGTTTGCATTTTTTAATTTATGCTTTGTCTCTGGACTAAAAAAAAATGCATATTCAATTAAATGAACGGCGTAGCTCCCAAGATTAGTAGAAAGAAATAAGGTTGGGCCAACCACCAAGCTGCGCTGCTATGTACTTGTAAAATAAATAATGTATAGTTGAGGGGCTGCTCGCTCACACCTCCCCTGGAGTCAGTCCAAACCTCCCCTGGGGAGGCGTACCCCACAGGTTAAGAACCCCTGCCTAAGGGATTAATGGAGCTACACAAGAGCAAGACTTTGTAGATCAGACTCTAATTGTTATTTGCGGGAGGTCATGGCTCAGAGAGCCCCCTCCAAAAGAAACTAGGAGGGGAAGGGCCTTCTCAGTTGTGGTACCCCATCTCTGGAATCAACTCTCCAAGGAGGTGTGCCTGGCGCCTACCCTTTATTCCTTCAGGCGCCAGTTGAAGACCTTTTTATTTACCCAATATTTTAATGGTTAGATTTTTGTTCCCATTTTTATTATCACTACTGTACCCTGCGGTCTGATTCATCTGGCTGCTTTTGTTTTATTGTATTGTATTATATTGTATTTCTATTTCTATTTTAATGACACTTTGGTTTTAAGATTATTGTTTTTATCCTGTTTCTCTTGTAAACCGCCCAGGAAGCCTTTTGGCTGATGGGCGGTAAATAAATATATTAAGTACCGGTAAATAAATAAATTTTAAAAGGGCAGCATTGCCTGTCCTGTTTTGCAGCTTCGTCCCAGCTGACACAGATTAGCTCTTTCTAGGGCTAAGATTACTGTTCCGAGCACGAGGAAATCCGGACTTCCACAAAGATTAAGCCCTGCTGCTTTCATTAAATTCATCTTCCACATCTGCCAACCCCTGTGAACAGCGCTGGGTTCATACTGAAGAGAATTACAGGAATCCCACGCAGTTGACGTAGACAGCTGAGATGCAAGAACAGAAGCAGCAAGCGCTCAGGCTCTCCGCTGCAACTGGTGTCCTTCGGGAAGAAGACAGGATCGTGCCCAAATCCCCAGAAGCCTCTAATGCAGTGTTCTCCAACCTTGGGGTCCCCAGATGTTTTTGGCCTACAACTCCCAGCATGCCCCAGCCAGCATAGCTGGCTGGGGCATGCTGGGAGTTGTAGGCCAAAAACATCTGGGGACCCAAGGTTGGAGAACACTGCTCTAATGTTTTGCCTCTCATTTGCCCACACCATACCTGGGCACGGTTTGGAGCACATGAATGCAAGGCATGGGAGAGCACACTAAAGAGATCTTGTGCACATTATCTGTTTACCTTTCTCGTACAAAGAGTCTTGTGCTCCTGTTTCAATTGCTTTCTCAAAAATATGAAAATCCTCAGCAACACTAATATGTATCCGATGCACCATTATTATAAAAACACACACACAAAAAACCCCTCTCCACCTCAGTCATCAGCCCCTCAACCAAAGGAGAGGGAAGCTTATGTTTTAAGAGATTAGAAATTGGCTGGTATTTCAAAGTTTCATCACAGCCCATTGTTTAAAAGGGTGGGTTCTTTTAAAAACACAAGCATGCCCCACAGACAATTCTGAGCGATAAGGCTCTAAAGGAAGCGAGCAAATAGCAGTGCATTGCCAAGACTGAATGGACAACAGGACAGCCACAAAATGCAACCAAATGCAGACATCTCTGAGAGCACGGAGCAGACATGTTAGGACTCCTATCAGTTGGACTCTTGCTACTATATACACACATGAGATAGCCAAGCAGATCTTGTCCCAGAGAGCTCCATATCGGAGCTCTCCGGGAGCAAGAAGATCAATAGTCACAGACAAGCTACCCACGGTACAACTTCCCTGAGCATCCCCTGCAGCATGCAGCTCTGGGGGAATGTTGGATGCATTTTAAGGCATCCTCTCAGGGCAACATGAAGGCCCTATAAAGCTCGTAAGCATCCCACTAGGAGTGTATGAGAAATCCATTTCAGTTCATTTTTGACCAGAATTTAACCAGTTCAAGCACCTCCTGGGTCCAAATGTGAACTCAAACGCAAACTGCAGTCAAAGTCCGTACATTGCTGAGCTTGCAATATGATTTGCAGAACAAAAAGTTTAAAAAATGCATACATTTGAAAAATGCGCACAAACATGCATTAATCGGTGGAGGAAAAATGCATACATTTCAAACATGCACACAATTGGTGTGTATATTTGGGGAAATGTGCACGAAAATACATATGAAAGTGTATGCAAAACGAAAAAAAGGACACAAGCTTTGAGGTGGAATTCGAAGAAGCTTGACGAGTGTGAGTTTTGCTGATGTGGAGGCAAAATACATATTGATTCGCACATCCCTACTTTTCCCACACAAATGGAGACTGTACCCTAGAAAAGACCCCCAAAACTCTTGCAACATGCATGGGATTTCACAGCAAGGGTCTGATGTGAAAAGGGTTTCCTGCTAAAGTACCGTAGGAACTTCCCTGGTGTATTTCACTGATAGCAGATGCTGGACAAGAAGCACACTGTTTTCTATGTGCAGCAATCCTTTCAGTCACCACACGGTGGGGTTAAATTCCCAGGCAGGCAGCCAGTCTGAGATTCAAAGTACACACTTGAATTTGCTACCTGCAGGCAAAACTCTGAAAACCTCGCCTGCAATTGTGGAAGTGGAGGTTTATTACAGATGCAAGCAATAAATCAAGATGTCAGTTATGACCTTCAGTCAAGACTGATAAGCGGTAGGACCAAATAATGCCAGCTGATGCCTCTGCACCACAACAGTCTACCTGCACAGTAACAGGCCTGCAGGAGTTATGTTTTAGGAAAGCATAAACAGACATGGGCCTAACCTAACATGTGGTTTAAATTGCTGTGAACCACCAAGAGAGCTTTGGCTATTGGGTGGTATAGAAATGTAATAAAGAAATCAATAACATCCAAAAATACAAAAAAAAAACACCCACAAACAACCGGCACTTTGGAAGAGAAACCAATCAATTCTGAGAAGTCGGTCGCAGAACAAGAGGTCCAGCAATCTCATTCTGCAAACCAGGGCCTGCGCCCACGATTACAAAGAGCATTAAGGGACACTTGTTCCTGGTCTGAGCGGGAGCAGGTTTTTTGTACACTTGGGATACCATTCCCAGCTGCAACTTTTAGTATTCTTGTGGAACAGGTGCTAGAGAGGACTGCCCATTTAAAAAGTTCCGGGGTGGGAGTGTCAATTGCACAAAGGTAGTGGAGGAGTTGGAGGCAGAGATTAACATGAGTACAGACATTCTGGTCATTATTTTCAAATGCTTGCCTGTTAATTGCACTTCAAACATCCAGATAAGAAGTTACAACCCACCAAACCACTTTTTTTTTTTTGTAAACTAACAACCACCAGTAGCCTAGTTTAAGATATCACCAGGCTCATTCAATGTTTTCTTGTCAATGAAGCTTCACATGGCACTTCCTCTGCATTCTGTAATCCAACTCTGAATAGGTTTTCTGCATTAGCAGCCAAGAGGATACTTTTGATTGCCATTCCGTTTTCAGAAACCTAGGTATGCTCATCCATCTTTTCAAACAGAAATATCTTTTACACTGATCAAAAACACAGATAGGAAAAAAAGGTTCAACAGAAACTGCATGTGACACAATAGCACACCTGGGGGCAGAGAACTCTCTACATCTACAATTAGATAGAACAGAGTTCCAAGAAAATCAATCCAGCAAATGGCTTAAGATTAAAATATGCTTTTATCAGCGGAGCAAAGAACACCTTGCTTGCGCATGCTTGCAAACGTCCCCTTCACTACATAGCATCTCTCAAATTGGTTGGTCTTGGGTCGCCTTCAGAAGTTGTGCCATATTCTCACCCCTCCCCAATCCCAACCAACTACATGTTCCACAGTGAGAACAGCCATCTTTCTATGCTGCCATGTGCTTGCAGCCTGCTGCTAGACACTGGGACATCTCTGACCCCTCCTAAAACCAAATACAGGGAGACATAATTAAAACAAACACAGATTGGGATGGTGAGGCAAAGAGGGGACTAACCAAGATCCTCTGCTAGGGGAATTCAACCAATCGCAGGGAGAGGCTCTGCTCTGCCTGCCTCAAGATCTCATCCCTCCCGGGAGTCCACCGCACAGTGTGAGGACCTCTGCTCTTCAGGTTAGGCAGGCCACAGATGCACCAAAACCAGAGAGTTATCCCTTTGCGAAGCAAACAGCACAGAAAAGAACATGACTTGGACTAAAGCATTTCTGTATTTATAATGAAGTGGGTTGACCATTTTGTGAACTGTGAAATCCCAACCATTTTCATCACACCACATTTGTACAATTGATTTTACAGACTGAAGGAGCATTTATGAAGTAAGACAAGTACCTACCACGGTCCAGTGATCCTTTCTTTTGTCTTTGTAAAAACTGCGACTCCTCCGGTGTATAGGGAGGTAGGGAGAATTTCGTGCTCCTGAGCCATCACAGTCCTGCTTGGTCCACTCTCTTTCTGAGTCCTGCTAGAAAAAGATAGTTAAGACAAGAGACCAGTATTCACAGAAACGAACAGCTTGCTCATGACACCACGAGCTCTTGCAAAGTTTTTGCGGCTACCCTTGTGGAGAAGTGGTAGAAGCTGTGAGTGTGTCAGCCATAGTTGTACAGCACATGCAGCCCACCAATGCTGCGCCCATGACAGCCCCTGTGGCAGTATCTCAGATGAGGCTATAACAACAAAGGCTAAAACACCCTCCAACCTCCCCCTCCATTTCATTCTGTACAAGATACAAGGTCCACTCAGTGACCAGTTCCGTACGCACCTTTTCCCCTTTCTGGAGGAAAGAGTCATACTGCGATGTGCTCTGTCTGCTCAGCTGGATCTCTGCAGTTTCAGGTGGGAAGCTTTGACGGACTCTGTTCTGGTCCTGCCTTTGTTTGGCTTCCAGCCCAGAAGGTAAGCTGTCCCTCACTCTGGCCTGGCGAGCCTTTTCAGAGTAGGAACACCTGAAGTCTGGCAGGGCATTTGCCAAACCAGATGTGGCGCTGTTCCACTCGGCTCCACTCTCAACTGTGGAGGACTCATTCCCAAGAGAACTTCCATTTGCGCTGGCTTTCCTCTTATTTATACCACTCAAAGTAAGGTTTGTACACCAGTCATCCTCTGAATATGCAGCTGTCTGCTGCTTTGGGCTCATTCCTTTCCACAGGGCTCCATCCGCATGCAGCTGGGACGGGGGAGGAGGAGGAGGAGGAGCAAAGCTGGCCTCTGGTTCCACAGCCATACCAACAGGACTGGAAACCTGTGCCTTGTAGCTGGCATATTTTTCACTTTGGTGCCTTAGCACCAGGCTCTCTCCTTCTCCTTCATCAATAATGAACGTTTTTTTCCTATTGCCGGCTGGATCTGGAGGCAAATGCTTGGCTTGCTCTACAGACGGTCTCCCCCAGTGAGCAGGGCTGAAGTTCACATCTCTGGTCTTTAAGGGACTCGGCTCCTGGCTGCAGCTCTCCAACTTCTCTCTCACATCTACACACACATTCTCTGCTGCACAGACACCCTGCCTGCTGCTTCCCGAGGAACGATCCAACCGTTTTGAATCTCTCTGGTTGTAATCACAAGACATTTTATCTGTGGAAGTCCTTTTATATGCCAATTTCTCCCAAGGAGCCAAGCTGTTGTCTTCAGGAAGATGACCCTCTCTCTTGTCCTGAATCAAAGAGGCCTTCTTAGAATCCTCTTCATATTCTGCCATGAGCACATCAATATCAAGAACTCTTGACCTGTAATTATCAGCAGCCTTATCTTTGGCCATCCCGTGGCTATGGCCGCTGTGCTTCTTTTGCTCTGAACACTCACTGTCCTGCTGAATATGCCTAAAGGAATGAGACTTCAGCTCTGAACGAAGAAGAGGACCAACGTCTGTAACTCTCCCGTTCGCATCATCCAGTCGCCTCTCGAGAGACCGCCGGGTCTCATCTCTCACCTCAGTTAGGGGGTATTTAAATGTCCCTTGCCTTGGAAGATCTGAGCCATCCCCTGCTCCCCCATTCTTGCCACGATGCCTATCCAGAGATCCTTGTGTGTCTGAAAATCTTTTACTGTGTTGGCGATTTGAGGGGTGGGGTTCTCTGGAAGTAACCGAAGCATCTTCTGCTAGTGAAGAAATAAGCCTGCTTTTGAGAGGCTCAGAAACATTTCCAGATATATTTTCATTTTCATCAGGAATTTGGTAAGTAACAGCAAAATAGGTTGCCTTCGGCTCGGAAGGAGAGAGCTGGTTCTTAAGACAATTGTCTGGGCTGCTGGGGGTTCCCTTGAAGCTCCCGTCCCTTGGCTCTGCTGCATTTCTGAGTTTGGGGCTTCTCTTTGCAGCTGAACTGTCACGAAGTTGCAAGGAGTCCCTTCTGCTCAACGATTTTGCATTCTCCTGAGCTGACTCCATAACATCCTCAAACCTGGCAGAGTCATGAGGCAAGGTTTTCCTTCGCCACCTTTCTGAAGCTTTTGCAGCTGGAACATTGCGGCCACTTCTCCTGACCCTCTCTTCTACATCAAGCTGTTGAAACCGGCCTCCTTCAGCTCTGTGGTCTGAAACATTCAGTTCTTCCTGTGCACCAGAGGCAGCTGGACATGTCCTTAGTCCAAATACTTTAGATCCTTCCTGCTCATAAGTTCTCTTAGGGTCTGTACACGGCTGGGAAGCTCTGCTGCTGAATTTTTGCCATTGGCTAGCCCCATGTAGCAAAGGCTGACTCTCATGCTCACTGGTAACGGATGAAGCAGTGTTCTGACCAACGTTCACTCTGGCTTCACAGCCATCTGTCCTGCCTGGTCCTGCTCCAGAATACTCAGAGAAGCGTTTCAGCATTTTGGAACTTTCTAACTTACCAGCAAGGACAGCTTCACTTTTTTCTTTTTCTGCTTCTGAAGTCAACTTAGAGACTTTGTCATCCGCTATCCCTGAATCCTTATTTCTATTTGTCAAGTACGGTGGTTTCACAGGTGCATGCAGCTGTCCGGCCCGAGTTTTGTCCAAGTCAGTTACTTGCTCGTGGAAAACATGTTGACTCCGAGAAAGTTCTTTCAAAGAGGTTGTCTTTGTGGCAGCTTCCCCCATGGCTTTTGGTTTGGAAATGAAGCCATCCTCTTTCCAGCTGCCTCCCTTAATGTCAAGGCTACGTGGCCAAGCAGCATCCGTGGCACTCCCATCCGTTTTTCTCCTCTCTTTCAAAGATCTTCGGCTTCGTAAAGTTACGGCCTTATCTTCAGGCACTGCTGCGACAGCCTCACTTTGCACCCTTTCGCCAACTGTCTGGAGAATTTCGTATCTCGGCTCTATTCTTTGGTACATTAATGAGTCCTCAACATGCTTTGGAGTGGGTTTTTCATACTTCTCCTTTGCGGTGTATTTTCCCCACGTAGTCGCCTGTAGGGCTTTGTCTTCATTTAAAGATTCTGTTTTCCAGAGTTTCTCGGCATCCAGTGACATATCAGCCTGCCTAGATGGCACTTTCTTTGAGGCTGTTTTAGTTTCCAGTTCTCTCTCCATCCATGATTCTCTGCAATGTCCCAACTGCCTTCCAACAAGCTCCTTCACTGGCTGGAACGCAGGCTCGGCTCCAAAGTGATCAGCAGCTATGTTGTGCCTTTGCACGTTGTGTTCAAACATGGTTGCTCTGACCGTTTTAATGCACGCAGCAATTTCTGCGGTGGGAGGTATGGGGTGTGTTCTCGTGTCGTGGCTTGCGACCCAAGCAGGACTTTCACCCTGTGGAGCAACACTGTGCCTCTCTTTGCCTTCTCCCTCAAGGTGCCCACCCGTATGCGCTGTTCTTATGAGCTGTTGTGGCTTCCGTGGAGCTCCAGCTACGTGGGTTTCTCTAGAATCTGTTTCATGCAATGGCTGTGTCTCATTCTGAAACAAACAGAAATACCCAAGCATTAAAAAGGTGTCTTAGAGCACCTCTAAACATAGTGCAACCGAGCCCGAGTGTGTTTGGGGAGGGGCCAGGCACATGTCCTCTGCAGCCTGGCCCAGCTGTGCTGACTTGCCAATCAGGCCTTGCTTAAAAGGCAGGTCCCAAACACACTTCAGACGCTGGAAACAACTGTTGCCACAGATCAGCCGTAGCAAAGACGCTGCTGCCAGCTCCTGGACCTAGATTTGTGTATTCTGACCCCAGATCGACTTTGACTACTCTTTGGTGTGCTCCTCTACTGGTTCGTGTTTCCTTTGATTCTGAACGGATATTTTTTTTGGCTTCCAAACCTTGGACAGTGCCAACCACTACTGCTGATCTCTGGACCAGTAATTTACGACACCTGCTTTACGTGCAGAAGGCCAGAGGTGCAATCCCTGGTTGGGTTGGGAAAGAGGATTCTTGCCTGAAATCCTGGAGCGCCACTGCTGCCAGTCAGCATGGGCAGTACTGGGCCAGATGGACTAAGGGTATAGCTCAGTATAAAGCAGATTCCCCTGACTGAAAAGTTATGGCAACGTTTTAAGCATGCAGTGGAATTTCAGTATACCGACTGCATGCCTTTCATTCGGCGGGTGAGATGCACTGCTGCATCCTGCCAGGTTCGACCCAGGGCCAATCCATCCTGATGCCCATAGGACTGACGTAAGCTACACATGGCTGGCTCTCCGCAGTAAGCGCAAGGTGTCCTCCCATGCATAGCCCTCCGCAGCTGCAGCTGGGACACAGTTTACCGTAACTGGAGAGGAGGCAGGCACTCCAGAATCAGATTGCTACGGCACTTTTTTGCCAGTTCCTGCTTGTAGGCAGGGCCGGCGCTACCGCTAGGCAGACCCAGGCGGCTGCCTAGGGCGCGTGGCGGAAGAGGGCGCAGCGTTTCTGCGCCCCTTCCTTGCCTCCGGCGCGCTCCTGCCCCACCTGCCGCCTCCGCCGTGCCTCCCCGCCCGCCTGCCTGCCAGCCGCTGCTGCTGCCGCTGCCGCCGCCGCACCTCCCCCCCGCGCACGCGCGCACGCACGCCCACCAGCCACCTACCTACCTTCCCGTCGTTTCTGGAGCCCCGCCTGCGTTGTTTTGGCGGGAGGAGGAACCAGGGCAACAGGGCTTAAACAGCCCTGTTGCCCTGGTTTCCCCGGCAAAAAAAAAAAAGCGTGGGGGTCCTGTCGCGTCGGAGGAGGAGGCAGCGGCAGCGGCAGCAGCCAGCAGTGGGGGGAAGGTAGGTGGTGGTGGGGCGGCGGCGGCGGCGGCGCGGGGGGGGTTGCAGAGCAGGGCTGCTTTGCTCCAGAGCCCCCCCCACGGCACAAGAGGGGGGGCGCTAAATATAATTTGGCCTAGGGCGCCAAACAGCCCTGCACCGTTCCTGCTTGTAGGGCACTGTCAATTGTGGTTGGATGGCTCTAGTGCACGTGTATTTAGGGTCAACTTCTCCCAACCCCCTGCCCCAGGCTTCTTCGCCCTCCCCCTTTTCAGGTTTTAAAGGTTTTCTTCTTCTTCTTCTTTTAATACAGAATCACTGCAATACCGTCTATCCAAGAAAAGACAAGCCCAAATTAGTATTGGAAGGAGGAGCCCTCTGAGAAAGGAGCCATGGACCCGAAGTGATGAAACGTCAAGTGCAGCTGCTAAAAATAAGGACGAGGAAAACCAATTTCTGCATTAAGCTATTTTTACAAGGACATCATCTTTTCTAAAGCACTGCAAAAATGACACTGTATTTTACCATCCTCCCATTATTGTGTTGCTGGTTGTGAACCTCTCCCTTAAATTCCAGGCCTTGCTCTGCTTAAGAGAATGTTCCACAACTCAAACTGCTTTTCGTCTTCATAGGGAGACTGCACTGGACATCATAGCAAAGTACAGCACCCATATATCTGGGATCTTATAAAAAAACATGGGAAGCCTACACCAAACTTTTATTTGAGTTTGGATACTATTTAAAAGTAAGCTATCATGCACACGCACTGCCACGTGTGTGAGCAAGTACCGAGGCACCTTTTAAATCAGTGTTCTCCAACCTTGGGTCCCCAGATGTTTTTGGCCTACAACTCCCAGCATGCCTCAGCCAGCTACACTGGCTGGGGCATGCTGGGAGTTGTAGTTGTAGGCCAAAAACATCTGGGGACCCAAGGTTGGAGAACACTGGTTTAAACACACCAACTCAAACAGTGCAATTCCTTTTCATATCACTGCATTGTTATGACTAATTGAATGAACTGTTCTAGGAAGGGCTGGGAGGTCACACAGAGCTCCCTACACGGTCATCATGCGAAGGTCAAGTTAGTTAATGGCATAACGACTAGAACAAACTAACGAAACTCACTGGAGGAAGGAGAGAGGTGGACGACACATGCACAGAACGCCACTCAGCTTACCGAGGCATTTTACTCTCTCATGTTTGAAACATCCACGTACACATGTTAACAAAACATATATGATTTTTCTGTGCTGCCCAGTTCAGCAAAGGAATTAGCAAACTAAGCTTATTAGGATTAGGCCATTCTTGAAATGCACAAGGTCTGTTTCTTGCACATCCATATGGGCAACATCTAAATAGGCTTCTATTTGGGAGAAGAATCAAACCCGATGACGTTTTCTCACCTCTTGAATTCCTTGTGTTTCACTAAGAAACTTCCTATTCGCTTCCAACTGTCTCTCGGATTTCATTTCACCAGCAGTCATGGGGCTGGAAAACCTGTTTGCAAAGAATCCACACAAGTTAAAGAGGAATAATATGAGTGGCAAATTTCCAGCCATTTGCTCCAACCCATACATCAGAAGTAGACGTAACGGGCACATTATTTTAACGTGCTTCCAAAAACTTAAAATCCAATTCCAATTTCACCCTAGAACAGGCATGGCGAAGCATTTTTCACAGCTCTGTTTCAGTAAAAACGCTGGTAAAATTGCCCCTAAGGCCACCAATCACTCAGGCTCAGTAGGATCCAGCTTGGCGCAGCGGTTAGGGTGCTGGACTGGGACTTGGGAGGCCCAGGTTCTAGTCCCCACATGGCCATGCAGCTCACTGGGTGACTTTCAGCCTAATCTACCTCACAGGGTTGTTGTGAGGATAAAATGGAGAGGAGGAGGAGGATCATGTAAGTTGCCTTGGGCTCCTTAGAGGAAAAGGTGGGATATAAATGTAACAAATAAAATAATTTCAGATACTACTTGTTAGTTAGAAGTAAAACTGATTTTTGGTCTTTTCTTGCATTATGAATTCTGCATTATAAACAGCATCGAAAATTTAAAAAACCAAGAGTTTGCTGTGTTGTGAAACCTACAGGGAATCCCACCCCACACCCAGAGTGCACTATTTTAAAGAGAAAGTGCCATGTGGGATAAGCACGGACACTGCTCTCAGCCCCGGCATGGCCATGGCACCAATGAACACCACCAACTTGCAATGCAGAATGCAGCTCCTGTGCATCCAACCTCTAGGTTTGCACAAATGCACAGAGAACTAAAATTGCCAGAGAAGTACTGGGGGGAGGGGGGATGAGAACAGTCTAAAAGGAAAAATGTGAACTAGTGGAACCAAATAAATGAATGTTAAGATCACAAAGTGCAAAGTTTCCAACAGACTCTTTGATAACTTACAGCTTTGTCAAATCTGCAGAAAGAGGCCGTGATCGGAATGACTGGCGATGGTTTCCTGGCTTGGTGTCTGTGTTTTCTGCGATCAGTTCTTTGATTCTCTGCTGGATGTTCATAATTCTCTTTTCTTTTCCAGGGCTTTCAGGGATAGATTCGGCGTTCACTGGAGCCGTGCTGTCTGCTAATGCATCCTGGAAATTAACAGGTTTTTTAACGCTGCCTCTTCTCAAGCTCTTGTTTTCAACCTCTGAGGCATTTGTGGAGTTTTCACTAACTGTGCAAGTGTCCTTTTGATTTAATACTGTCCTCTCTTTAATAGACTGGCCTTTGCTATTGGAGGATTCCTTGCTTTTCTCTGAAGTTGCTGCAATATCCATTTCTCCCTCATTTTGTTCATCTTGGCTTTTATGCCTCAGCTCCCACAGATACTTTCTGTCCTTTGCAGAGACTTGACCCACGTCTTTCAGAGTGTTCCAGCACAAAGGCGCAACCTCATTTGGAGAGGGTTTCTGGGTCTGTGTAGTGGTTTTGCTTTTAGCACACTGGGAGTCAGCAACCTCAACGGCACTTTTCAAATTTGATTTTGAAGAATCAGCTGTACTTAAACCTGCTACTTCACTCCTTGCCCCCATTTCAGCTGGTCTGCTACTGACTGCGTCGGCAAAGTGAGAGACAAGACTTCTTTCCTTGCTTTCAGATGGACAAGATTTCCTTTGCACAGAAAGGTCTCGGTTTTCAAATTTTGCTGTGAGATCCATGGACAGCGGCCTAGGTTTCCTAACCCATGATTTCTCAGGAATAGATTTTTCATCAGAAATGTCAGGACTGCACTGCTTTGGATCCTTTAACGATTCCAGAAAGATGGCAGACACTGGTCTCTGTTTTGGCCTTGGCTGCACCTCACCAACCGAACCAACGCTGCTGTTACTCGGTTCCTTTTCAACGTCTTTAGCCCTTTCCTCAGTAGCAGGAAAGGTATCTTTCCTTTCGAGAGATCGGCGCGGGTTCCAGGAGACTGGTCTGGACTCTGAGGAGAGAGACAATTGTCTGTGAATGCCAGCACATTCAGGTCTTCTGTAGGACATCTCCAACACTGAAGAAGGAAGTTGCTCTTCTTGGGTCTGTAAAGTGCTCAATGTCTTCTCAGGAGTCAACTTCATCCTGGCTTTCTCAGTGCTTCCAGTATTAAAGAGGATAACTGTATTTGACAAGGGAGTGGAATAAAAGGGCATATTTGCAACTAACTCCCTGGTGCTTTTGTTCTCAATTAATTTTTGATCTACCAGTGGTGGAACATTTCCAGTTAACCCCTTAGCAGTGGTCATATCACCAAAGGTTTTGGCAAATGTGGAGAGCTTGGGGGAAACGTTGCCGGGTTTGAGCGCTGTAACAGGAGGCTTCACCATTGCAAAAGCGTCTGAAGACTTCTCCCTGGAAAATGGCTTGGGAGTTAACCGTGGCCTTGAAGCGGCCGGAGGCATGGTGGCTGGCCTCACAGGGCTTCCAAATTTGCTCTTTTCCAGAATCAGGGGGGACAGAGAACCTGGATGCTCGCCGGGCTTGTTGCTTGTATCAGAAAGAGAGCTGACAAAGGCGTGTTGCAGGGTAGCTTCGCTCCGAAGTTCGGTTATATTGGTTAAGGAAGTGAGGGCAGAACTGACTTCGACTTGCGTTGCCATCGCTCTCCTTAAACACCCAGTGGAATTAGGAAGATCCCATGAGGAAGAATGTGCTATTAAAAACAGTAAAATTAGTGTTAACGCGTGAACAGAACGAACAGCTTGATGGCAAGTGACTCACTGACTACTGCAGCTACCTCACGCATCCAACAACACCAGGAGGGTGACAGGTGTTGTACCAGTTGTCTTTGTTACCTCCAATCAGATTTCCTATTTTAGCTGTCAGCAGACACATTTTTTAACATATTGTGACCCACCAGAAGCCTTTAGGACACGGGTGGGCAACCTCTGGCCCACTGAGGCTCAGGCTCCCTCGGCAGGCCCCGCACATTCCCCTTCCCAAGCCCGGTCCCCAGGCCTGGAGGCTACTGGGGGTTTTGGCAGGGGGCAGGGAGAGGAATCTGACTGGAGATAACAAGTTCTTCCAATTAATTATGTGTGGTGACCAATTAATATGCCAACTCTTATCACGCCCACAAGCCCCATTCCAGAGAACATATTTTATACAAGCCACCAACTACCTTGGTCTCTCTGATCCTTTTATACTGGTGCCACTGGGAAAAGAAGCAAACTGAATCTGGAGTCATTCTGAAGAGCACCCTCTCCGTGGCATCTCACAAACAACGCTCAAGAGAAACAGAGTGTTTCTATGGTTCTTTCGGATGCTGTTCCTGTGAACAAAAAAAAATAAAAGAAGAGACAATGTTCAGAGGACAAGGAAGATCCTTGAGAACATGCAGACACACACTGTATGGGCTGGTGTTACTCATGCTGTCAGGGAATCAGTCCACCCACTGAGTTGTCTCATTCACAGCAGGTCTCCTTAGGATACTGATGACTTGCACAATTTCAGAAGGATTTTAAAAAACAAAAACAAAACTAGGGCATAAGCAGAAAGAGCAAGTGGCAGAGAAGGGTGAGGGGCAAGGAAGCAGCAAAAGAAGCAGGAGTCTAGATAGGCTCCAAAATCCTCACTTTGCTACGGACTTAAATCAACAGGGTTTAACATGGAACCAGGTCATCACGAACGTCTCTCACTTAAGCATAAGTAACTGGCTAGCTCTTTCTGAACGGTGTTTATGACTGTGAACTGATGTAACCATGACAGTTAAATCTGTGAAAGTTAGTCTCAGCAACAGGATCTTTGCTCATTTGTTCTTTAATACATAATCCATCAAAGACTGATTATACAGTGTTAGCTGGATAGTTCCAAAGTTTTGTGCTGAATGTCTGTTGCCTGCTCTGTATGCTCTCAATTGCCAATTACATATCCAGCTTAGTACTGGTAACTTGATCTCAATTACTAGAATTTACTTTCTACTGTAAATCTCATTCTCTGGCAGAAATGCCGGTAGCCTCAACCAGTTACCCAAATGGGGCTCTTCTTCTGGATGCACTCTGGGTAGTGTTTTACCACTGATTTACTGCTCAAAATGCAACAGGGCCACTAGCCCAGAAGGTTTGCATTTCCCAGGTGGCAGTCTCTGTGAAATCCCTGTCACTAGATCCAGCCATGCCTCCAAGCACATGAGGGGGGGGGGAGGTAAGAAAGAAGAGAAGAGAGAGCTGGCCTGCAGACCACAATGCAGGGTGCTTAGATCAGATTCCAGGGTATGTGTTCCTTGCAGAGGTACAAATCTAGTGTTTCCAGTTCCCTGATTCTGCTGCAACATACAAGTCAGATTCAGGGACCCACTAAAATCTGCAAGATCCAGGAATAAACTATAACGATTTAAAGCAAAAGGCAAGTATACTTCTTGTAACAACAGAGTTAGAACTGTACGGGCCACGTATAATCTGCACAATTTCAGTGAAGAAAATTAAAATACTAACACACTATAAGCTGCAAGTGAGAAACTCTGCATTGAATTCCTGCATTGAGCAGGGGGTTGGACTCGATGGCCTTGTAGGCCCCTTCCAACTCTACTTTTCTATGATTCTATGATTCTTCACGCAGCACCTAGTTAAACTATGAAAGTTGCTACCACAAGATGTAGTGATGGCCACCAACTTGGACAGCTTTAAGAGAATTAGACAAATTAATGGAGGAGGAGAAGGCTATCAATGGCTACTAGTCCTACTGGCTCTATGCTACTTCCAGGATCAGAGGCAGTGTGCCTATGTGCACCAGTTGCTGGGGAACATGGGCATGAGGGTGCTGTTGCGCTCCTGTCCTGCCTGGGTTTCCCACTGGCATTCGGTTGACTGCTGTGGGAACAGAATGCTAGACTGTATGGGCCTTTGGTCTGATCCAGCCGGCTCTTCTTATGTTCTTTGGTGTATAAAATCACGCAGGGTGTGGAGAAAGTGAACAGAAGTTTTTCTCCCTCTTTCACAATAATAGAATCCAGCAGGGCCATCCCACGAAGCCGAATGATGGGATATTCAGGACAGACAAGAAGAAGGACTTCTTCACACAGCATCTAGTTAATCTGTGGAACTCTCTGCCACAAGCTGTAGTGATGGCCAGCAACGTGGACCGCTTTAAAAGGGGATTAGACCGATTCATGGAGGAGGAGGAGGAGGAGGAGGAGGAGGAGGCGGCGGCTACCAACGGCTGCCAGTCCTGATGGCTCTATGCTACCTCCGGTGTCAGAGGCAGGATGGCACTCAATCCCAGTTGCTGGGGAACATGGGCGGGAGGGTGCTAACACGCTCCTGTTCTGCTTGTGATCTTTCCACTGGGGCATCTGGTTGGCCACTGTGGGAAATGGATGGTGGACGAGAGAGAGATTTTTAACCTGATCTGGCATGGCTCTTCTTATGTTCTTAGGTACTAACAAAGAACTCTACACCATACTCAGTAATTTGGGTACAAAATGGTATAAATACGTTTAAGGTGCAATCCTATGCAGGTTTAGACAAAGAAAAGGCCTACAACTCCCAGCATGCCCCAGCCAGCATGGCTGGCTGGGGCATGCTGGGAGCTGTAGGCCTTTTCTGTCTAAACCTGCATAGGATTTGCACCCTTAGTAATTTACTGAATTCAGCCATTCAACAGAGGGACCACACACTGGAGGAAGAGGATTTTACACCACCTGAAGTTGGGACTTCATTCTCTGAAAATTCATCCCCTCCAGCTACTAGGTAAAACTACCCAATCTGGCTTCTATTAACTCTTTTTTTAACCTAGCACAGCATCTAAATTTATTTCCAGCTTTGTTAATATATAGACTGCCTAGCTGAGCTCTACTTCTGTTTTCAACCAACCAAGGAAGCTGCCTGGTTCACCCAGGATGGAGACAGTTTTGAGTTAACAGCTGCATTTCATATTTCAAAAAGGGAGGATCAACAACTGTCTGCTACTTTCTTCTTCTTAGTGATCCCAGGGGCACTGAAACCATCACGTCACCTGGCACAGCCAAGTCTGAATGTCTGAAAACCCTGCTCCTACGTATCACTTTAAAACTCTATGAAAACATCCTGACTACAACGTCCAGTCACCTGCCCTGCCACCGCATTCTCCCTCCCCCACCAAGCTGCTTTTGGAACAACTTCCCTGATGAAGCGATCTGGAGGTCTCAAAAGCTTGCACATTTTGAGTTGGTCTAAGAAAGGTGTTACGCTATATGGATTTTGGAATTTTTCTGATCGCCAACAAGGCTACTTTTGCTTTTTGTACGTTCAGAGAGGACATTCGCTAACAGCCCCATGGTCTGACTCCATATAAAGTCAACTTCCTCAGTTCCATTAGCAGAACTTTGCTCTCCCCAATATCCAGTGCAGAAACGCTTGCCTCAGCACGGGTGATGGGAGGATCCGACTCCATGAGCAGAAGACAACCCAGGGACTGTGGCCCAAAGAAAAGAAAAACCAGAAGGAAAATTACGTCAGTTATCGGGCGGCTTAGAAATATAATAAACACATAATAAATAAATATAAATAAAATAGGTGGGGAGAGAAGAAACCTGACTAAAAGCTGCTGAAAGCACGTTGCTGCAGAACATTATCCGAAATCGTTGCTCATAAGGTAGATACAGAGAACTGAATGGGAAAGTGTGCACCACGGTCCTATTGCCATGGGGACTTCCCCTTTCTGGGAGGGATGGGCGGGCGCCAGTCCCCCAGTTTAAGCTCTGGAAGTTTTCAAGGTTGCTCTGCACAGGCACAGGTAACAACTAGTGCGACTGCAGAGAGGCGACCCAGAAGAACAACACCTTTCAAAACTGGCAATGTTCTTTGGCAAGCGCTCTCCATCTTGCCTTCCACATGTCCCTCTGCATACAATAGGCTGCTTGGGCACTTGTTCCTTAATCCCACTGGGAGCACCCCTACGAACGGTGCCCTTTGTCCTCAGTGAAGCGGCCAGGCCCAAGGGATTGGCAAGGAACCATGCAGAATGCCCCAACCAAGGATCGCCGGCCAGAAGTGGTTCCCAGGCAACAGTTGCATACCGTGGATTCACTGCCCTGATTATTCTTGGTCTCATGACCTTGTTCTTTAGGTTTATGGGCTTATAAAAAGGGAGGCACATTTTGCAGTGAGATCTATTCACAAAGCAGCCCGTTCCTGTGGCACAAATGCCCTGCGGTGGACACTTGCACAATACAACAAACTACTCAGAAACATAAGCAGCACCTTTGCTCACATACATCGAAGTCAAGGGGGGGGGGGGAGTGAGCAGAAGGGTAATAGTGGTATGCAGGATGGATGGTGTCTCTTAATTAAGAGCTTAGTGCTGGCCCACCCAGCACTGACTGTGTCCCACAGGTTGCATTATCTGCCTAGTTAATGATTCCCTTCCCCCAAAAAAATAGAGACGCCATTGTAACAAAGGACATGCCTCCCTCTCTCTCTCTCTCAGTGCATGCCTCAAGGCCACAAATACCACCAGAAGTGAAACAGTGTTAATGGTGGCAAAAAAAAATTATTGGTAAAGCACGTGACTCCAGGGGAACAAATAAGCGGGGATTAGATTTCCAACTCAAACACCATGGTAAACAAAAATCCCAAGCGCCTGGTCACTCAAGCAGCTAGAACAGGGGCGCAGAACGTTTTTCAGCTGGGGGGCAAAATTCCACCGCGGAGAAGCATTCCACTGGTGGGCGGGGCCAGAGACAAAGGGGCGGGGCCAACATACCAGCGTCTTTCAGCTTAAAGCTCTTCCTGTCAGCAACTAGGCCGAAGGAGAGGCATTTCAGCCTTTTAGAATGGGGTGGGGGTGGGGGCGGGGGTGGGGGGGGAACTACACAAGAGCCCAATGGTTGGTCATCCAGGAAAAGGGGTGGGGCCTGGGGAAGGGGGTGCGGCCATCTGGGAAACCCCGGAGGGCCAGTTTAGGACCCCAGGAGGGCCGGATTTGGCCCCCAGGCCTGAGGTTCCGCACCCCTGACCTAGAATTTGGATATTGCCGCGGAGGCATTTGGAATGTTGATTCAGGTTCTTCTTGTGCAGGGCCAGTGAAGCTGTCACTGGAAGACCAGAACTGGAGTAAATCCAGTCGTCACGTCACGTGAAGACAAGCCACTCCACCCTACGGTCCTCCCTCCCCCACGGCTTTCACCAGGGAACAAGATTACTGCCTCGTAAGGCAGCATGGCCGTCTATTAATAGCCATCTCGACTGGCACTTGTCAACCTGACGTCATTAGCCATAGAGCCAGATGTCTCAATGGCACCTTCAAAAGGCACCTCTTGAAATCACGGGCCCTTGGAAGAAGGGCTTGTACAACTCAGTTCGAGTAGCCCTCCCAATTGTGCAACTGGGAGATGATTCGTCGCAGAAAGTGAGGGATTCATAGTACCTTGAATTTTAGTAGGTATGGATTTTAACTCACTATGAAATTAAAAACAACTGAATAGACCTGTACATAGTAGTAAGTGTCTCATTCCAAGACAAAGGGGCAATGCACACCTAAACAGCGGCCAGCACATGTATAGAGGACTCAGGTTTAAAGACTTCCTGGGTTAAACATTACAAAGCCATAACATGCCAAGTTCAGGTCACTCTACCTGTAACAGGAAGCAGTGCCACATAAATACATTTAAGTGGGACTGCCAAGGAGGTGGTCGCACTGAGTGGCAGCTGTCATTCAGTGGCATGAAATCTAAGAAACAGTTTATTAGTTAGGGATAAGGTCAGCTGTTCTGTCTAGGCCACCTTCAGGCAATTAAGTTCCCAGAATACACCGAATTTGCCCTGCTCCTTTAGGACTCTGTGACTGAGTACCTGAATGAATCCAAAAGCAAGTAATTACCTTTTAACCAAGTTAAGTAACCCTGGGAAAACGCAAAAATCAGTCCAGTAAAATGATGAGAGGAAAGCAAAACAAATGCCCCCAAGATCTGAAGGAAGCAGGTTGCGATAACAAAAATAAAAGAGAGTGTTCTCCCACATAGCTTCTCTGTGGAGGCTGCCGATATTCCAAGAGGGTTAACCTCAACCTATTTGTGACTGCTAATTCTTCCTTACTGCCCATCCTTCTTAGATTAGAGAGCTGCACGAACTGCAGCTTCCTATACTTGAAGCTCATAATATACAATACATGTCACTTAAAAGAAAAGGCAGGAGAGGAAGAAAAACAATTCGTATTAGTTGCTGCAGCTGCAAGCCTGTTAAACAAGCCTCTCCAGTCTCAATCCAAGAAGTCAGGTGCTCCTCTCAGATAGGAACATGCATTCAACACACATGTAGACTTTCCCTTGCTCTTCTCACAGACTCATCTGTTCTTCAGTGTCCTGCTCCTGCTTAAATCTATTTCTGACTTCAGTCACTGCCAGCAATAGAAGGATGCAAGGGAAGACTATGTCACCCACATCTCCTCCAAATGCAAACCAAAGCACAACACAAATCTGTTGGGTCCAGAGGTTAACCCAGTGTTCTCCAACCTTGGGTCCCCAATGTTTTTGGCCTACAACTGCCAGCATGCCCCACCGTTACACTTTCAGCCAGCCCCCCACAAGCAGCAAGTAATCTCCAGAGAGCCCACACATCCTTCCACAGAGATGCACCTCTCTCTTTCTTGAAGTCAGCTAAATGATCAGTTGTGTTGCTGGGGGCGGGGGGAGCCAGTAGCGCTCAGGCTCCTTAGATTCCAAGTGGCTTTCCCTCATGATGCTACTCATCCTAATCTAGGATGAAACGCACACATACACCTTCGTAGAGCCTTTGCTGCCTCCTTCTCTCTGGCAGTGGCGAGGTCATTCAGCATCCCAGAATGTTCTCCATTTTAGCTTCATATTCTCCTTCAAAGCCTCCAGCTTGGTCCGCCCAGAGTCTCCTGCCAGTTTCCACATTATTTGCCGAGTATTCCCTTCTGAACATAGAGCAACCTTGCCCACACACTTCCCCTTTTGCAAAAACTGTTTTCTTCCATCTGCCTTTTTTCTCCTCTGTGCACGCTCTGAGTCTGATGATGCCCCTGTTTTCTCCCAATAATCTGAACTCATGCTTGAACTTTGTGGAAATGTACCGGAAAAAATTCAAAGTGACATCTGCAGCCGTTACCGCACTTGCATTCCCTGAACAACCTCACTCACGCTCCTTATTTACCCTGCCCATTAAAGAGGCCTTCGTCATGCACCTGCAGCCCCCACCTTCCCATTAGCCAGCTCCTCTTTTTATACGACTTTATGCGCTGCCTAAAATTATTTGTGGCACAGAGTTACAGCTCAGTTTTTCCCATTGAAAGCTATCGACTTTTAAATATCTGCTTATATATTTTACCTTTGGTCCTCACAAACTTCAAAGCTTTACAACGGATTTACAGGGCCGGCAGGCTTCTGCTCAGCATTATCTGGGCCATACTGTACCAAACATATGAGGAAACCACAATACAGAAAAGACCAAGAAAAAGCAGCAGATATAGGGGGGTTTAGAAAAAACCTCGACACCATTTTATGTTAAAGCCAAAGAGACCCGCCCCCCTCAAGCCCACCAATATCAATATCCATCCATCGCCCAGGATGCTTTGAAAATGATGGGCCATCTGGCACCCAGCCAACATCACAAATTATTTGCATTTGTGATTTTTAAACCTGGATAGATAAGATGAAATTTTAGGAGTGTCAAAGAGCAGCTAAATGGCTTTGGGCAACTTGCAGCTTCTCCTTTCCATTTTGGCACCCTGCAATTCACCAGTCCCCAAAACAAGTGGAGATAAAATGACACTAGTCTAAACCCCACATCACTTCTCTTCAATCAACTACTAAATAAATAAATAAACCTGAGATAACTGGGACTGCGAAACACAAAGACACAGATGTAGTAAACAAACCCAGAAGAGAACTCGTCTAGTAAAAGCCTGTGGCAAATTCAAAAATAAAGTTAGCAAGAATGACATCTCCTTTGTGAGGCTTTGCCAATTTCACCTACAAGGATATTCACAACCTGCCTCTATACAAACCTAAGGATTGCCAAGGCGGCCAAGACTAATAGACCATCAAGCACGGTGCGGACAGCCAGTCATGAGCAGGACCAGACAACAGCAGCCAGCCCTTGTGGTTTGTGTTCCAGCAAGGGGTTGAAGCCAGCAACATTCCACTCCCTGCCATTCCAGGATCTGCATCCCGAGGGCAGGGTTTCTCCCACGTCTGGCCGCCACTGCACAACACTGCAGCTTTACATCTTCATGCATTAAATATAACACCTCGATTTAGCCCACAGCCAAACGTGAGCTACAGAGTGCTGCAAAACTTGAAAATATTTAAAGGGAAACTCGAAGACAAAATTTGGGGCAAAATACAGGTGCGAGATATTTGGCTTGTTTGTTCAGCTCGTTAAGGAATAGCTGATCGCATATAGCTGTTTATCAGATGATGGCTTGAGTGATGGAGTGGACAAGCTCCTTGCCTGGAAGGAACTGTGTGTTACCTCCCCGCTGATAAGCAGCTGAATTCAAAGCTGCCCGCTGGAGCTTGAAGATTCCTGCCTCTACTCTCCCAGCCAACCATCAAAAACTCTTGCAGGGCTGGTTAGGGTAGCAAAGGGCACAGTCAGTCAGCGTCCAAACCCCACACTTGTCTCCCGGAGAGCTTCAGCTGTTGGGCGGTACGGAAATGTAATAAGTAAACAAAATATGATGATGAATTATGCTCTACAGCTCTCTGGGAAGAACCTTGTCTGATGGAGCCTTCCCTGAGAATTACAACTGCCTGGAATAGCTTACATGTTCTCCCCACCCACTGGCCAATGTATCAGACAGATTTAGGTTTGCTTTTTAGCTTTACTGGCAGAGACAGTTGAATCAAACGTCAACATTTGCTCTTATCTGATTTGTTTTTAAATGCCCCTGCGAGCAGCTATTAAAATGCATTGCCAGTCGCCACACAAAACAGGACACCGGCACTGTGCTGCCACATGTTCAGAGCTATAAAGCACAGGCGTAATGGATGGCTGTAGCAGAATTGACAGAAGTACATCAATTATACTTGAGCCTGGTGACGCATCTGCCACCCGTCTTACCACAACAGGGTGGTGACTTATTGGAAATGCTCCCAACACTTCTATCTCAAGTGCTACTACTGTTCAAGCACCAGGTAAACGAAACATCTTCTATAACCCACCCTTAGGGCACATCCACCTGACAAACATATGTTGGCTTTATACAAGTTTAACTGCAATGGCATTCCTCCAAAGAATCTATAGTTCCCAGGATTCCCTACAGAGAGGGAAAGGCTGTGAAACCCAGGCTTGTCCTCTGCTCACAATATTCTTCACTGCTCACGCACACAGATGCCAGCCAGCTATATCCATCTCAGAGTTCCAGTACCAATGCACATACCGTTATCACAGCGTAACCCCCACAAATGTTGTTGACAGATTTCAAGCCATAAATGTTAGCAAGGTATACTTCAGAGCTATCAGGCGGCATTGTTAATTTAGCTTGTACAAAGCTGAATCTAGACAAGCTAACAAAATTGAGATGGGACAATGACCCACAACATGGCCTTAATACACAAAAGACACGTCGTCCACAAACCCTGTGCGAGTGGCTGGAAATGCTTGCGGAGAGAACCATGGGAAATGGAGGTTTGTTGCTGTATGCCCTGTATCATGAACAGTATAACTGGAAAGGGGCAGGATTCTTCTATTGCAGTGTTCTCCAAACTTGGGTCCCCAGATGTTTTTGGCCTACAACTCCCAGCATGCCCCAGCCAGCGAACACTGTTCTATTGCACAGGTCTCAAAAATACTTCAATTAACAACAACATGAGTTCAAATAAAGGAAGGCAAGCATTTCCCCTGGCAGAATACCCTGGCAGGGTATTCCACAAGGTGGGTGCCACGCACAGGAAAAGCCCTACTTGGCATGTGGAGTGCATGACGGGTGCACATTTTAACCAGTGCAAGAAAGCAGCAATTCAACCCAAAGAGTTGAAGTGACCTTTCCAACCGGACAGCCAGATTAGGGAGCTCCATCCATTCATGTGGAAAGTTCTTTCAGAAACTCCGTCCAAACTACCCAACTAAGAAGGGATCCAGCTGCTATAACAGAAGTCTTAATTGAAAGTCTGTTGAAAGGAGCACGCTGTGTGAGAGCCCATCCAAAAATACCCAGAGTCAGACCTAATTGGCCAACAGCCAGTTTACTTTTGGCACCTGCTTTGCAGAACTCTCCAATAAACGGCTGGCATTTTAGCAATCTGAAAGGGCTCCTCCGCCTGGAAAAGATAACTCTCAGCTTGTGTGAACTTGCATGACACAACTGGGCTTCCAAGGAAGCCACTGAGAAGCAATGCTATGCTACCTCAGTCCCCACATGCTTAAAAAACCATGCAAGGAAAAACAGAACTGCCTGCAAAGTATACGTTTCAGTCGATCCAGTAGATGCAGAAACCTGCTGTACAGCCTGAGAGAGCAAAGGGAAGAGCTGTAAATAGCTATCACTCATGGGTTTAGAAGGGCAAAAAAAAAAAAAAACCCACCTTCTGTAAATGTTTAACATAAGCAGTGCAATGGTTTATAAGGTTCATTATAATTAGATGAGTCCCTATAATCAGTGAGGTTTGCGGCCTGGATGACGAAATTAAGCAACTGCCTCCACAATTAAGCAGGCTTGGCTCCACTCATCACCAGCCATTAACTGGACTTCTTGGCTTAACCTTGTATCCTTTAATAATCCTTTAGGAATTCTGAAACTACGTGGAAGGGCAAAACCAAGGCCAATGTTGTTTACTCACCAAAGAGGGAAAAACAAAGCAAAACACTTCTGTCCTTTTGACATTTCAGAGCTAGACATATAATAAGATACAAGAATGGGGCAGGGCAAAGATGAATATGGTGCTGCAAGGCAAGAACACTAGCATAACAAATATCGAGCAGAACATCAATTGCGCTGCCAAGGCTGCGCCACAAAGTAAGGAAGGGACAGCTTCATCCTTCAACAAACAGGAGGGGAAATTATTTTTGTCAGTATCAAGAGGAGAGCAACAAGCGAGCAGGGAGCCCTTTTTGAGAGAGTTGAAAGCAGCTTGAAAGAAGTTGTACTTCCCTTGTCTTTTACCCCAGTGCCACCTCTGATCAAACAGGTTTTGGACACAATATAAAAGCCTGCTAAACCTTTTTACTAGAAGCAGCGGTGGGATGGGTTTATATACCAAGAGCAGCCACACCCCTTTCCAATCACCCACTCTGGGGGGAAATCTATTGTCTCTGTCTTCAGCCTCCTGTCTTGTTTACATGTCCAACGGGTGAATCACTGTCAAAACAAAGTACAAGAGCCAACCACCTCTGGCAAGAATAAGATCTCAGGAGGCTCTTGAATCACCTCCTTCATCCCAGGATAAATAAGCACACGATCAAAATCAGGGCTAGATCCTCCTACGGGTGGAGTACAATTTGCACACAGGAAGCTACCTTATGTACTATATCAGTCTCAGGGCGCAGTCTTATGCATGTTTAGACAGAAAAAAGTCCTACAACTCCCATGCTGGGAGTTGTAGGCCAAAAACATCTGGGGACCCAAGGTCGGAGAACACTGTATTAGTCCACCTAGCTCCAGACTGTCTACTCTGATCAGTGGTGGCTTCCCAGTGTCTCAGGCGGAGGTCTGACACAGCTCTGCTACCCAGGATCTTTTTTCACTGAACTAGGCTAACACCGGGGAGATCTCCCTTGGGCCGGTCTGAATCACCTTGGAATGCCTTGTGGCGGAGAGTCTTTCCTTGTGGCCTTTCCATCTTGTCACAAGGCCCCAGCAGAAAATAATTCAGTTCTTTTTGTCCAAAGACACTGACCACCAGCCGAGTAACGAAAGCTTCCTCTCAGGAAATGAAGGTCAACGATCTTGCGAAATCTTCATATTGTTGGGTGGGAGCATGGAAACATCCTTTCCAAGGGGGCAGTCTGCAGCTCGCTCGGCTCGCTCGGGGCCTCTGAGTTCGGCAGAACTGTTCTTGCATGAGCAGCCAGGTCTTGTTGGCACTACTTCTTCACTTCTTCCTTTTCCCAAGCTTTTAATGCTAAAAGCATGGGCGGGGGGGGGGGGGGGGAGTAACTATAGAGATCTCTCTCCAGGATCAGCCTGAGCTCATTAACTCTGCTGAAAAGATGACAAACAACTGAAAAAAAATAATACTGATGGCATTTTCAACCAGAGAGGCTCATCCATCTCTCTCTCCCTCTCTCTCTCTCTCTCAGCTTGAGGGCAATGTTTGTATTTTTAGATTAAGGCAATCATTTTAGGAGTCAGTTCTAAACTGAAACTCTAGATAAAACACACACAAACGGAGTAGGAAGGAATTGTTGTCACGCTGCTTTAGCATAACGCTGCTCCAGTGAGCAGAAGCATGGCAAGAAGACCAATTAAGGAGTCCTGCTCACTCTGAGACACACCCCTGACTTATTGCTCCAAAGCAGCATATCAAACAGCTATTTTGCATCAATTAAATAAAAACAAAGCAAAAACACCAACACTTTCCTTCAGCTAACATCGCCCTGATAAGATTTACATGGCTGTGGGTTGCGTCAAGTGGTTTCTTTTAAGGGCACCGCCTCTTTGAGTCTTCCTTCACATCCCCTCCAAGAAACCCACCTCTTTCATGAACCCCAAATGACTCTAAGCCCAAGCACAAGCAACTGCATCTGCTCACATCTGTTCCTGATTATACTTGCCTCTCCTTTCTCCTCCTTTCCTGTCAAAATTTAGATTCCTCAAGGCAAGGACCTGCCTCCCCCCCCACCAGTGGTGCTATATAAACAAATACATACACACACACTTACAGCTTGCAAACAGATAATATGGAAGGGGGTGTGTGTGGTGGGTTTTTTTGGTATTTTTAAAAAATGTAAACTGCCCTGGGAATTTTTATTGAAGGGTGGTACAAAGATACCTTAAAATAAATAAAATGTGGCATCGTTACAATTGCCATGTAATATATTCCCTAACACCACAGAACTGGCAATAGGCAGGATCACACAGCACACCATTATTCAGGCAGATTTCTATATGCCAGTGATGGCGAACCTATGGCACGGGTGCCACAGCTGGCACGCAGGGATCTCTCTGTGGGCACTCGAGCCATTGGTCACCAGATCGCGAAAAGACCGTCCCCTTCTGCAAAACACTAATGATCTTGTTCTTTCTCACAGTGTGGAACAGAATGAATTTATTCTAGAATTCCTGTTACAGAATTCTTTTCTACATTGTTATCACATTTAAAAGATTTTGAAGAATGATGCACAGAGCATGGCTTGGATGTAAAGCCCTAACAGTTGACCTGAGTGCTGCATATGTTGCTCTCAAACTAACGGAGTATGAGCCAAGGTTTGACAAATTATCAGCATGCATGCAATAGCAAAAATCACATTAATTGTGCAAAAGCATGCCCAATGCAAACTTTTATCTAATGCAGTGTTTGCAGTCCAAGACATAAAGTGTTTAAAATGTGTTAAGCACGTTTAGTTTTCTTGTTTATCTTGCTCATCCTAGTACAGGTTGACTTTTACTTTTACTAATCCGGCGCCTGTAGAAGCAGGGAAAGGACCCGGAGTAAAGCTTGCCCCATACAATTTCAGTCTGGCATATAATCATATTACAAGCTGAGAATCCCTTATCCAAAAATACATGTGGCTAATTATTTAACAAGTTTGTATAAATTCCCTTCAGGCCATGTGTACAATGTAGTACTTTGTATCATTGAAAGCTCTGTTATTGTGTTTTTCTTTAAAGACAAAAGATGTTAATTAGTTCGGACAACTGTATGAGTTGTTTTTCTAAAACTAAAACCTCGATGTTCAGGTTTAATTGCAGTGTTGGCACTTTGAAATAAATAAGTTGGTTTTGTGTTGCAGTTTGGGCACTTGGGCTCAAAAAGGTTCGCCATCACTGCTATATGCCATTTCAGAGCCATTGAAATCTTCCAAAGCAGACGGGGCAGAGAACCTTTACCAGTTTCATTCAAACTACGGTAGCTTCCTGGGAGACACAATTGCGCCTGAAGTTTCTCACACTCTTCGTGCCTCAGCAGACAACCAGCAGCACAGAAGGAAAACACAAGGTCGCACCAAGACTTTTTGTTCCCACCTTGCTCCTTCTTGCAAGCAGATGAACAGCTTGCGCTCTGCCCACAATTCCTGGCATCTTCCACATGGAGAGAACAATTTGCGACAAGCCGGGAGTGAGTGCCAAAAGGCTTGAGAGCTTCAAGTGCATTGAGTACCCCACACTTGAGCGCCAAAAAACCTCTGTAGGGAAGCACCCAGGCACCAAAAAACTGCCCACGCCTTCCCAAGTGGAACTAATAAGACACAACCAAGGCAAACAGGTCTCTGGAAAGCATCCACTTGTGCCCTCAGCACAGCGTGGCAGGCTGACCCAAGCAAAGGGGAAGGGCATGCTGGTCTCACACCTGGGCCCAATGCAGGCTTATGATGCCTGGGGGAAGAGCACAGAGAGGACGTGGTCACAAATAATTTGTGCACTACAGCACTGCTTAAGGCCATAACATACACCCTGCTGTTCTGCTTTGAGGTTTCCAGATTGTGAGTCTACTGGGAGGGGTCAGGCACAAGCATATGCTGGGAGGGGCAAGGTACAAGCATACAAGGTCCCATGGCAACTGCCCATACACCCCCAACCAGTTATCAGTGGTGCTCCATGGGGCAACTGGTTAGCTCTTGCAATGGGAGCGCATTAATTGATTTACTGCTCTCAAAGTCCATACATGATCACAATCACATGCTCTAGTACTACCTGACCAAAACTATGAGTACTGGGCAATATCCAGACCTTCAAATCTGCCATGGGCCCTACCCACCACAACTCTAGATGCAGCCACGTAGGAATGCACTCCTGAAAAACATAAGCGTGCCCACCGCACAACATGACTCACAAAATGCAAACCTTCTCCCCAAGTCAGGTTCTCCCCTCGCACTGAAATGTTTACGTGCTTCAAATTATGGGCCAACTACCCCAAGCTGCAAGTCAGCCTTAGCATTAAAGCAGCAGAGCCACCAATTCGGGCTGGCCTTGGTAGCCAGTCAAAAATTTGTGTTTGCCAGGATCCTACCCCTCGTCCAAACAGAGGATCTAATCCCTGACCTTGGCTGTGCCTCTGAAATTCGGCATCACGTCAGGGTCAAGCGGCCTTTTCAAAATGTCTGCACAAATAGAAAGAGAATGCCTCCAAAACCATGAATGTAATTTAGAGTGGGTGGGCAATCAAAATCCTTTCAAGTAGCTTTTAGAACAGTGTTCTCCAACCTTGGGTCCCCAGATGTTTTTGGCCTACAACTCCCAGCATGCCTCAGCCAGCATAGGCCAAAAACATCTGGGGACCCAAGGTTGGAGAACACTGATTTAGAACCTATGAAGAATGAGACATGAATCTTGAGGAAGGGTTATCCCCCAGGAATCCACTGACTGAACAAATCAATGCATTATTCATATCAAAACCACGTAACTCACTGAAGCCGCTCAAGCTTGGTCTTGCTCTTCCTTCGCCAAGGCGGCAAAGCAAAGGGTGCATACTATTGCCCTTCATGAAGCTGCCAGCAAGATGGGGAAGCTGCGAGGCAGAGGTGCCTTCCCAGGAGTTGGCTGGAATGTCACCCGGTAGTCAAGCAGTTAGCAACATCCAAATCCTTACGGAGCCAAGTGTCGCTGATTTTAAGTTACCGGTACTTGCAAAAATAATCGCAATGCTTTCCTGGGGCCTTTCTTCTTTCAGTATGGCAGTCACATACCACTTTACACTGCAAAGACCTTCTTAAGCAACAATATGCTAGAAATCCAAATTTACTTGTAAGTTATGACTTATCTGTAAAGCATCACCTAAGCACAGGGTGTATTATGTGTAACATAAACAAATGAAGGCAGAGATCTCTTTGCCCTGAAGAGCTTACAGTCAAACTTTGTGCGGGAAGGAAAGTGAGAGGGGCAAAGATTAACAAGAGATGAATATGAACAAACTGAGTTACATGCACTTAGGGATTACTTCAACTGGAAGAGACCACTCTGTTAAAACAAAAACAGGAAGATTCCCACAGGATGTCTCGATCTAGGGAACAATTCTTGCTTGTTCTGATAGGAAGGGCACAAAACACAGAAAATCACCTCAGCGGTTATAATGTGCACATTCTTCCCCCTGATATCCGTACCTCCAGGATCAAAGGCAACAACACCCCTCTGAACCCCGGCTGTTGGGGGACCATAGCAGGACCAGGAGAGGGCTACGGCCCTCATGACCTGCTTGGCCACTGTAGGCAAGAGGATGTTGGACTTGACAGACCTTTGACCTGATCCAGCAGGGCTCCTTTGACCCTTGCCCGCCTTTCCCCCTGTTGCCTCCTGCGTGTTCAGTTTTAGACTGCCAGCCCCTTGGGACAGGGACATATCTTTTGTTGTTACTCTGTAAAGCACCATAGCACACAGAGATGGTGCTATACTAATGGTAACGATGATGATGGCATTATTATTATTGATGATGAGGATGATGTGCCAAAGCAAGGGTTATGGTGAAGATTACAATCAGCACTACCCCAGTGAAACACTTGCAGCTGCCTGCCCAGACACGCAGCCTTACCTCTTTACCACGGCGTACTACAAAATGACCTTTGACTAGACACCGCGCCAAGGGCCTATTCTCCTCAGATCCTTCTGAAGTATCTCATAGGCTGCAAAGCAGGCCTTTGTTCTCCTGACAGTAGCGCCATTATTTCACAATCAAGCAGTAGGCCAAAAGCGCGCATCCCCACCGGAGGGAACCAGCTGAGGGACAGCAGTCACAGAGCGGAGCAGGACTGTACCTACCCTCCATTCACTCTTAACGCGATGTATTATTTTGCATATCCATCAATTACACGGTGTGTTATACATTGCAGGATGGCAACTTAAAAGACTGTATGCTCTACCCAGTTTTAATCACTCAACTAGGGAAAACCAAATTTTACTAGCCGTCTATACAAAAAAAAACCACCCAGAACATTTTCCCGCATAGCATAGGTTACTTCCAAACCTGTGTAACTCAACTATCTTTTTCATGCCGTACTGCTTAATAGAGTGGATAAAAATTGGAATTTAAAAAGTGCCAGATTTGACATTTAAACTGGATTTAAATTTAAATTAGATTTTTTAAAATGTAAATACTAATTTTCTCTAAGAACAGTAAGGTTAATATTAAATTAAACACATTGGCCCTACAGTTAGCCTCTAAATGTAATCAGTGCCTCCCCAAACTGAGTTAAAGGAGGTTTTTCTTATGTAAATGAAGAACCAGTCTGATCGTTTCTCAGATATTAATATTTACACTCTACCTGGCAAATATAGGCCGTCCATTTTCAGCTGATGAAAACAAGCTGCTTTAGGCAGCCCACTTCGACCTAATAGTCATGGGCATTTAATTTTGCTTGCTACTTTGTTTTCTTGAGAGCAGGGCTGGACCAAGTCAGAGTGAAGCAGGACGGAGCGGCACTGGACAGGAGAGAAGACAAAAGTGTCCACTGTGCCGGTTCCTGTATTCCCATACTTAACGTCACAAACTGTCACGGCTTCCAGCCATAAGGAAGACCCTACATGGGAATATTTTAAACACATTCCCTCTATAGGTAAAGAAAAGAAAAGAAAAGAAAAGCATCAAACTGTATACAGTGTGCCAAGGAGATACAACGCTGGGTTCTAAGAATGAAACAGCAGTGTAAATAATACTCTATAACAGTGTTCTCCAACCTTGGGTCCCCAGATGTTTAGGTTAGAGAACACTGCTCTATAACATGCTGTATGCTGCAATCCTATAGCCACTTGCCTAGGAGTAAGCCCCACTGAACTGAGTGGGAATTAATTCTAAGTAGACATGCATGGGATTGTGGTTAGATTTGTTTAGGACCATGTAAGAATTTAAGGAGAGCCCTGCTGGATCATACCAAAGGCTTATCTAGTCCAGCATTCTGTTCCCACAGTGGCCAACAAGATGCCACAAGCAAGATAAGAGGGCAATAGCAGCCTAATACAGGGATGGGGACTCGGACTCGAGGACTCGACTCGTGAGTCGGACTGAGTCCCCCCTCTGACTCGACTCGGACTCGAGTCCCAATATTTTTAATGGGACTTGAGACTCGACTCGGGACTCGAGACCAAGCACTCGTCAACATCCCTGGGCTGTTGACGAGTCTTCTGGCTGTGCCAGAAGGAGCGCGATCACCGGTGAAGAGCGCATGGAAGCGAGGCGCGCCGCTGCTCGGCCACTATGGACAGCTACCAGGAGCGCAGCCCCAACGATGTGTTGAGATTTATTTTGATTGATGTGTTGTTGTGGGGGGTTTGGGTTAGGGTCAGACATTTTGGGTTTGGCTGCCTCTGCCTGCCTGTTTGGGGTTCCCAGCCTCCTCTGCCTGCCTGGTCTCTTCTTGACCAGTTCCACAGTTGAATTGTCCAAGACAAAGGCCTCTGCCTGCCTGCTTTGGGGTTCCCTGCTTCCTCTGCCTGCCTGGTTATTTTGGGTTTGTCTGCCTGGTCTGTTCTTGCCAAAATCAGTTGCAGAGTTTTGAAATAAAAAGGCACACTTGTGCCTAGAATTTATTTAAGCCACACATCTGAAGTAGCCTTATTTTGTTGGGGGGGAAACCCCATTGATTTTAATAGGGACTCGTGGAGTCAGTTTTGGGAGTGACTCAGGACTCGTGACTCGTGAGTCACCATTTTGGACCAAGGACTCGGACTCGAGACTCGGGTCCAAAGACTCGTGACTCGACTCGTGACTCGAGACCAAGGACTCTTCAACATCCCTGGCCTAATATATGAAATACCTCTGACTTCATAGATTTCATAGATAGAGTTGGAAGGAGCCTACAAGGCTATCGAGTCCAACCCCCTGCTCAATGCAGGAAACTAGAGGAGGGGTCTCCCATCCAAGTAATCACCAGGCCTGACCCTGCTTAGCTTTCCACGCTCCATAAAAGCCTACCGGTAAGTACTAAACAGTGATGTTCACTCTTCAAACAGCTTTCTTCAAAGTGCACGTTGTTTTGGGGTTTTTTTAAAGCCTGAAACACTTTTTAAAAATTAAAAATTGAGGGAATCTCTGCTAGGAAAGTTACATGTGGTAAACATTTACCATTTACCATTATAATACTTCCACAGCACACTTGTAGGCATTATAAATACATTTTACATGAACAAACAATGATATGTTTATCAACAACTGAAGCCCCGAGACTATCCTAGCCCCCACCACAGAGGCAACTTGGCACGTAAACATAGCCACTGGCCCATGCGCAGTTTCCAGTTATTCGACGATTACGACTTTGTTGATATCATGGAACAAGAGAGCCCCAGTTAAGGCAAATGACGTAGCCCTTTAAATGACATTTCAGAATGGAAACTGGACTGACAGACCAATACTTTTGACAATAAGAGGTTGTGGATTAGCCCCTGAAGGAAGAAGCACAGAGCTGGGAAAGCAGTTGGAGGAGGAACGCCTCCTCAAGGTCCAAAACCCACATGCTGCAAATCAGCAAAAGGCACCTGTAAGAAGAACACTGTGCACTGATTGTTTTTTAATAGCTAAGTGCCCCAGTCTTTGAACTCGTCTTGGATCTGGTGCTCATTATGTTTTTCTAAACATTTTCTTTCATTACACATCTACTGCCAAACTTTAGATTGGAAGCTCATTGGGGCAGGGACCAGTCTCTCCCCCCGCCCTCACTCCACCAGATCAGGTAAAAAGCCTACCTATGGATCAGGTCAAAGGTCTCCCTAACCCAGCCAATTACCCACAGGAAGCACACAAGAAGGGCATAGCTAAGATGCCTATTCTCTGTGTGTCCCCACCTTAAACTTGTATCTTCTTTGTTGCTGTAATCACCACACATCCCAGGGCCACCAACATGCCTCAAGATACAAAGGATTCACCCAACCTGTCATGCTCCCAGCCAAGGTCAACAATGTATTTCCCTCTTCTTACAGGCAGTATCCACAGTGCCTCCTCCAGATCTTCAGAGGTTGTGTTGGCTACTGATGGGAGATGACGTTTTCTAAAATTATCAACACCTGGATTATTGCAAACTCCCCAGCTGGTTGGACCGGAAAAACTGGGACATCTGTTCCTTTGCCCTGTGGCCCTGATCTTGGGCCATTTAATGTAACAGGTGATTCGGCGCCAACTGTGGTGAATAAATTGCTATTTGAACAGCATCATCAGTGTACGCGGCGCTTTAAAGAGAAACATGTGGTTATGGACAAGACAACCGCCCTCGTGTACATGGGATCAAGGCCAATATGGATGGGCAAAAGCAACCAGGATGTTTTAAAAGGTTAGGAGGGACTTCAGTCTTCATGCATCACAGAATGTGGTGTGAAATTTCAAAGGTCTTATATCAGAGCAAGCTGCCCATGCTTGTAAGATTTAAAATCAATATACCGGTAGGTGGAACTACCCTTACGCACCAGTGACAGTGCGTAAATGAAATTATTAAAGCAACTGAAATATCTTCATCAAGAAAACATTACTCATCTGTCAATGGCCAATGAACTGTAGCAAAAGCTGCCAGTGATACAGATCAGCAATTCTAAGCCGGTTGGGAAAGATCCTCCTCCCGCATTAGCTGCCCCATTTTCTGTCATGATCAAGTACTAGAACAGCCAATAATCCGGGAAAGCGAATCTTTCTTTAGAGGTCTTGGGGCCAAACCATCCCAACCTATTCTCAAACTTTAAATGGGTAAGAAGCCCGGCTTGCTAGCGTGGAGCCGGGTGTGGAATGCGAGCTGCCTAACAGTGTTCCCCAACCTGGGGTCCTCCAGCTCCGTTGGACCACAACTCCCAGAATTCCCCAGCCAGCTATGCTGGCTGGGGAATTCTGGGAGTTGTGGTCCAACGGAGCTGGAGGACCCCAGGTTGGGGAACACTGGCCTAGCGGGCCACTTTTGGTAAGCAGAACTGGCACTGCAGGATGAACCGAACACCGGGTTAAGGTGCCCAATGCCGCCGACGCTCATCTGCAGTTTTATCTGGTAAAGAACAGCCAATGCATGAGTGTTACATTTGCATTCATGTAACACACTGGAGGAACATTTACAAGAAATCTAAGAAAAAACACTGCCCCCCCACCCCCAAAAGCAAGGATTGCTTGCGATGTTATCATCACTTACATTAAGCACACAGTGACCAGCAGTACATGTGAAGTTTGCCTTTTTTTCTTAGTATGACCTAGAATACTAGAGAAATAATATTGAGCCATCTCCTAAAGGTCTGCTTTGCCTTGCAAGGCAGGATCAGTGGGCAGGCCACGGTTGGGAAGAAGAGAGGGCTCTTTGCGTCGTGCCTTCCAGAGGGGTAGCCCTTGTGTTAGCCTCGTGCAGCAAAAACAAAGAGTCTGGTGGTACCTTACAGGGTAACAAATGAAGGCAGAAGGTTTCGTGGACTACAGACATGCCAGCCTAACTGCAAAAGCAGCTACTTGGGGCACCAATATTCCTAGGACAGTGTTCTCCAACCTTGGGTCCCCAGATGTTTTTGGCCTACAACTCCCAGCATGCCCCAGCCAGCTACGTTGGCTGGGGCATGCTGGGAGTTGTAGGCCAAAAACACATCTGGGGACCCAAGGTTGGAGAACACTGTCCTAGGAGCTACCAGCGAGGAGGCAACCACTCAGTCAGAGAGCTGCACCCCAGGATCTCTTGTAATCTTGTCTCTATTTTCCCAAGCCTTCCCTTAATCCGTTGAAATTTTAACTGAGACTGCAATCCTAAGCACACTTACCTTAGAGTAAGCCCCACTAAACTCACTGGAATTTGCTTTTGAGTAGCTGTAGATAGGCTTGCGGGGTCAGTGCCTCTTTTCCTTCAACTGACTTTCCATATCTCATCTTCCTTCCTTCCCTCTCCTCATAAACCTGTTTATTTAGATTGTAAGTCTGCAAGCTTACAATTTTTTTTTCATTGTTCATCTAATATTTATTGTTTTTAGCCTCTTAAGAAAAGTATTATTGTAATGTGGCAGAGGATGCTGGGACATACCTCTCAGGTTACACACATCATGTAGTAAGAGATCCTCTGGGTGCACCTCACAGATTGTGGTGCAGTGCTTCGGGCAGCAAAACTTCCTGGGTCAGCTGTGCTCACGTGTGTGTGTGTGTGTGTGTATTTTAAACAACCATTGCCTATAGCAGCTGACAGAACTGTACAGTTGCCCTGGAAACATCTGCCACTCTTATTCTTGCCATGAAATTTTCTCATAATTGCCTCTGAGAAAAAGTCATGTATGATAGGGCAAGGACCATATGTTGCAATCCCTGAATGGCAACGCCAGCTTCATTTAATTATTGCATGCAACAGATTATCTTGAACAGATTTGTATCATTCAAAGTACCTGGAAAAGAGACGCTCGAGAGCATCCGCATTAAATTATCATCATCGGAGATACAGGGATAAGGTTGCGGGATGGGGAGAGAAATCAGACCTAAAGGGTATGAACTGGATACCACGTGGTGTGCCGATTAAGTTCACCTCCTGTCATCTGCCAAAGACTTTTCCTAATCCTACTTTAAATGTTGAAAATGCAAAACTTTCTACAAGCACCTGCCCTTCCAGATTAAATTGCTCAGTTTATCACACAATAGGCAGGCTAAAGTTTGTGGCTAAAGCTGAACATGGCATACAAATAGGGGGATAAAATGCAGCTCTGTTAACTTGAAGGGAATGTTTGATTTGCAGATCAGAACACCTGCAGCATACGTACGCCTGCCACCACACAAGAATATTTCCCAGTGTGAGATTGGACACGATATGGATGCCTTGGTTAACAATGCTAAAAGCCAGAATATAAGCCACATTGTCCAGTGGAACACCTAATTGCTTGACTGTTCTGTGGCAACACATGTAATTGAGCATCATATCTATAGCACTTCTGGAGCCCAAGCACGACAAGTCATGGTACTGAGGGCAGCTCCTTGTAAGAGTGGGAAATAGGGTCCCAACACCATCACAAGCGAAGCACCCTAATCTTTGGGTGCACATCTTCCAACGGGGCAGAGCAGGGAGGCGGCTTTGCAACACACGTTTCACCAGCGCGAGGGCCACAGCTCAGTGGTAGCAGTGCACCCACTTTGCACGCGGAAGGCCCCAGGCTCGATCCCCGGCAGCATCTCCAGGCACGGCAAGGAAAGAATCCTGCCTGAAGCCCTGGAGTCTGGAGAGCCATGGCTGCCAGTCACTGTCGACAATACTGGGCTAGGTGGACCCAGCGTCTGACTCAGTATAAGGCAGCTTCCCATGTTGCACGGGGTCCACACCCAGCTACACTCCAAGACGAGGCTCTTGGCACAAGGAAGGTTTAGTAGCCACCGAAAGAGAACTGGAGCATTCTGTCCCATGTGCTACGTAAAAGATGCTGCATATTTATTTTATTTATTATTACATTTATATCCCACCATTTTTCCTCTTGAGAGGAACCCAGGGTGGCTTACACATGGTCCTCCTCTTCTCCATTTTATCCTCACAACAACCTTGTGAGGTAGGTTAGGCTGAGTGTCAGTGACTGGCCCAAAGTCACCCAGTGAGCTTCATGGCCAAGAGGAGACTAGAACCTGGGTCTCCCCAGTCCCAGTCCAGCACCCTAACCACCACGCCACGCTTGCTCTCTGCCACAAAGTATGTGACGAAGTGGACCCCAGCCCACAAAAGCTTATGCTAGAATAAATGTGTCAGTCTTTAAGGTGCCACAAGACGCTCTGTTGTTTCTGCTGCAACAGACTAACACAACTACCCCCCTGCAAGCTTTGCAGAGTTGTAGCTAGAGCAGAAGCAGAACCAAGCTGCCCATGTACACAGCAGCTTTTCAATCCTTACTGCATTCATTGTCCTAGGACCTAGTTGTTATGCAAGTCATGTCATTAACATTCCCATTTTACAGATGGGACAGCTGATGCCCCACTAGTATACCTATTTTGGCAGGGAAGTAAGTTCTATTAATTTCAACGGGGCTCACTTCCAAATGGGGTATTAAGCTAAGAGGCACTTGTCCAGAGTCTCGACAAGCAACCGATGAAATGGTGGAACTGCTCCTGGGCTATATCCGTTCAGATACAGAAATGTAGCATGCCAAGGAGGAGGCTATGCTAGAACCCTGCTCGCTGACATATTAGTTATCTAGGTGCAGAGAAGAAGGGGTTCATTTATATAAGGGGAACATTCAAGGACACCAGCAGTCTGAAGTGGTACAGTCCAGCAAGAGCACCTAGAGAGCTTCTAAAGTATAACAACATTCCTGTCCCATGAATCCATGGCTGAGAAAGGATTTGAAGCCAGATGCCTCAGAACCAAGTCAAACATACATCCACAAAATCAGACTGGCTCCTGTAATGGCTTTCTAGTCACCTAGAAAACTGCCTTTAAACTGTCAGGTTATAGTCAGACAGGCACACACATTAAGATACTGCACTGTAAGTAGTACCCAGATTAATGCCACGTAAAATACCCTGATCCTAAACATACTGTCTTGAAAGAACTTCCACTGAAGTAAATGGGTCATCCTCAAAGGAAAGATAAACAGGAAACCTGAAGTGATAGTGGTACATATTTAGAGACAATATCACATCTTTGAATTTTAAAAAAACACCATAATCCTACCCCAAATGGAGCGTTTTATACAGCTATTAACTGATCAATGAGTAACTAATCCTTCAACTATTATGGTTTAAATGATGACTACATAAAATAACAGCCACTTCAGATGACAATATTGAAGAATTCTTCACACACACACAAACACTACGCTATACAGCCAAATCATCATTTTAAACACTTTGCCTGAATCAAGAAATAGACACAGATCCTTCCTACAACACAGCTATCAGCACAGGACACACCATTACAGGGGATGCTGCTCCAATTAAAAGTCAATAAAACCTGTTTCTGATCCAAAATTTAAAGATTGGATCCATTAATGATATGAGCCCCTCACTCTTGTCCTTAAAATACCCCTCTGGAGATGCACATGAGCTCAAGAATATTACCATAGGCCTGTGGCTCAGCTTGTCTGAGCGTGGAAAGCTAAGCAGGGTCAGGCCCGGTGATTACTTGGATGGGAGACCCCTCCTCTAGTTTCCTGCATTGAGCAGGGGCTTGGACTCGATAGTCTTGTAGGCCCCTTCCAGCTCTATGATCTATGAAATCTATGAACCATGTTCTGTAACATGCACAAGAAATTATGATAACTAAGCCAGTTTAAAACGTCCTACTAGGGGAGAAGCGAATACAACACTTCACCCTGGCATCAGCAATAACGCTTCTTTTAGAAATGCAAAATCTGAAGCTAGCTTAGAAAACTACCATAGACTAGGGGAAGCCGGAGGAAGTCTGTCACTAAGCTGAACTATGAAGATTAACCACGGAAGGGATACTACCCTGGCCAGCTCATGTCCCCCCCCCCTTCATAGCTTACAAGTGCACAGCAGGATTTCTCAACACCACCACCCCAGCAACACACACTATTTACTGTATGTAGGAAATACATTATTAATCATCTCTGAAGGAGAAAGAGGATAAACAATGCCATTAACATCGCTCAAGCAAGCGTAATCATCTCAAACACAGTAAGACAAATTACGGATGTCAGAATCACTTAATTATCCCATGAGGCTTTAATGAGGTCGAAATACTACAGGTAGCTAGCTGCACAGGAGGAAGAAACTCTAGAAATAGCATTATAGGGTTTTTTCGGTTCTGTTTTTTAAAGGAGGTAGGATCAGGGCTAGCTGTTTTGTTTCTGAATAAAAACAATCCCATTTTGGAACAATCCAAGCAGAGCTGCCTGACTGAGAAGCAACCTTTTGTCCTGCTGACAGCTAACTGATGAGAGGGGGAACTGGGCCCAAGGAGTAGGCTGGGAGACAGGGGTGAGCAGAGAACCCCGATCTGGCTCCAGAGCTTGTTGCTATTTTCCTTGCCGCTTTGGCCTTTAATCCTATCAAAAGGGCCCGGCTTATTGGACACGGAAAAGGGAGAGTCCATGACTAACAGCAAAGAGAGGGAGAAAAAGCACATCTTTCCAGGGAGTTTTGCAGCCCAAAGGGGGGGCGGGGGGGGAGAGAGCTTTCCTTCTTCCAAGTCTACCAGGCGCATCCTCCCCGCGCCCACCCTCCCCGCCCGCTGCTCTTTTGCAAAGCCCTGCGAGAGAAAAGGCAAAGCAGACAGACACCGACCCACCGACCTCACTGCACGGATGAAGGGTTTTGAACGCAATGGCAGGCTCTCCTCCTCCTCCTCCTCCCCTCCAAGCGGTGGGAGAGACACCCCGAGACAGCAGCGCGGCAAAGCGAAAACGGAGAGCGAGGGCTACTAGGGGGTACGCAAGGCAGAGCGGGCTGTTGCCAGGCAGGAAAGGATTTGGGGTGGGGGGTGGGGAGGGGGAGAGAGTCAGTGTCAGCTGAGATTTGGCGACAGTGCCCCCCCTTGCGAAAAGGTGGTGTACCTCCCCTCCCCCAGAAGGAAAATGGGGGGCAGGGACCAGGGCTGGAGGAGGAGGTCGCCGGGGAAGGCGGGATGGGGGCTGCCAAAGGGGAGAGGGGTCTGCATGTGGGGGAGCGCGTCCCCGGGAGGGAGGGGGATACTGGCGGGGGGGGGACTAAAGAGGAGGAGCCTGAGACGGCGGGAGGGCGGTTGTCCCACAGGTGCAGAAGAGACAGCAGTGAGGGGAAAACTCGGGGTGGGGGTGAGGGTGCTCCCGGGAAGGGGCTGAGGAGGGGGGCGGGGCGGCAGGGGCCAGTCACAGCTGGGGGGGGGCTGTCCCACAGCTGCAAGCAAAGGCACAGCGGGTGGGTGGGTGGGGGGCTGAGGCTGCCTCAAGGAAAGGGGCGCGCGCTCTCTTCGGGGCGGAGCGGTGCCCCAGGACCGGGAGCGGATGGGAAGTTGAGGAAGGAAAGCCCGAAAACGGAAATATTAGGGGAAACGGGGAGGGAAGAGAGGGACTGAGGGGAGGGTCCCAAAAATGTCAGGAAATGGGGAGGGGAGAGCTTATGAGTGGGGGGGAGGGCGAATGAGAAGCTTGGGGAGGAGGTCCGCAGAGGGGGGGGTGGAAGGCGAGTGGAGGCGGCCCATCGGCGGTCCTCACCTGGGGGCGCGGGGGCGCGAGCGAGCGAGCGGCCGCTGCCCCCCTTCGCAGGCTGAGCTCGCCGCCGTCTCCCGCGGCGCGGCGCAGCCGGGCTTAGTTCGTCTCAGCCCCGAGGGGGCGTGGCCTCCGCCTAGGCAGGTGGGGGGACAGGAGAGAGGGGCGGGGCTTACACAACCTAACCTACTCGTCGGCCCGGCGGAGGGAGGGGCGGGGTAGGATCGAGGCGAGGGAAGCGCCTCTGTTGCCATGGGGACCGCGCGTCTCGTGCCGGAGGGGTCAGTGGAGAAGGAAGGAGGCCGGGAGAAAATCGACCGGAGGGGGCGGGGGCTCTGTCGACGACGCAAGGGAAAGGGGCGGGGCCGCCGGCGCGGAAAGGCGGGAGCAGCGGCTCGTGGGTCGCGAGTTCGAGTCTCGTCTTGGGATCACCTCAGGCAGTGGCTGGGGAATGCTGGGAGTTGTAGGACTTTTTTCTGTCTAAAAGCATGCCTAGGATTGCGCTCTAAATCAACAAAAGAGGGTGCCTCTGAGCATGGGCAGAGTGGCTTCCCCACACCAGCTACCTCATCAAGCTGGAGCAGAGAATGATGTCTTACCCATTTTTTTTAAAATTGTGACAAGGCTGAGGGAGAGACTCCCGGGGAAAAAGGCAGCTGAGGAAAAAGTGTGGGTTTCTGCAAAAATTTTGGAACTTCCCGCCAGGCCCAGAGTCTTTGGTGAATGCTCAGGACAGGAGTGGGGTTACCGAACTGGGGGCGACACAAAGGAAACAGCTCGGTTCTTCTCCTTGTGGCTGTAGAGCAGTGTTCTCCAACCTTGGGTCCCCAGATGTTTTCGGCCTACAACTCCCAGCATGCCCCAGCCAGCTACGCTGGCTGGGGCATGCTGGGAGTTGTAGGCCGAAAACATCTGGGGACCCAAGGTTGGAGAACACTGCTGTAGAGTCACACAGCTGTCCGAGGCCAAGAGGCCGCCCCAGCCATCTTTAAAAGCCTGCCTGCCTGCCTGCCTGCCTGCCTGCCTGCCTTTGCTGGCTCATCCGCTGCGGGAGCCTCACGCGCGAACAGGCGGGGAGTAACCTGAAGCCTCGCCCACATGCCCAAAACCACCGGATTATCACAGCCAGCGACAGGTATGATGTACAACCTGTTTTGGGCTGCCAAAGTTACTCAGAAAAAAAATGTCTCCTAAAGGTTTCATAGATCATAGCGTTGGAAGGGGCCTGCAAGGCCATCGAGTCCAACCCCCTGCTCAATGCAGGAAACTAGAGGAGGGGTCTAACCATCCAAGTAATCACCAGGCCTGTCCCTGCTTAGCTTTCCACGCCCAGACAAGCTGAGCCAGCAGTGAGCCACAGGCCTGTCATATAACAAACATGTGCTTCAAGAACTTAGAAACGTTGCTTAACACTGCAAGGGTGCACAAAATTCATCCGTCAGAGGGCTCTTGAAGGATATCAAAGCACCGCAAGACGTACGGCCTCCGGGACTTACAACCCCCTAGGGTGGCCACTGATGAATTGCCGAAAAAGAGGACACGCGACACCCAAAAAGAGGCCCGCAGTTTGCACAAAACGTGCACATACGAATTGATATGTCCACCTGCAAATTTAGAAATGATTATTATAATTTAAATAGAAATACGACACTTCTCACCATAGTGCTGGAAACTGCGACCTGGGCCCCCGTGTTCCCCACCCGTTTAGCCTGCTGTCCAAGCGCAGATGGGCAAGAGTTCTTGGCTTTAAACCAGAATTGGACAGGGCAGCCCTTCAAATAAAGGACACCTTCAGAGGGCGGTCCTCCAGCAAGCCTTTCAAATGAAGGACAGTCCTCTATAACATTGGACACATGGCCATAGGAACGCCCTCCTACCTTTACAACCACCTCACCAGCCCCTATCCATTTTCCATCTTCTCGGCCTCCCCTGGCTCTAAAATACAAGCATGAGAAGGGAAGACAGTGAACTAGTGAAATAGGATCTTTGGGTGCAATCCTGTGCAAGTTTCGACAGAAAAAAGGCTCTACAACTCCCAGTATGCCCGAGCTGGCTCGGGCATACTGGGAGTTGAGTCTTTTTTCTGTCGAAACTTGCACAGGATTGCACCTTTATTTTTTTTTAAAAAAAAATATGTCTGAGTTTATGTTCCATTCTTCCTAAATAAATCTTATTTTCTTTGACAGTTTCTTCGACATCCTGCCTGGTTATTCAGAGGTTTTGATATCCAGAAAAGCTTCCAGCCACAGAATAAGAGCTGTGCCTGAGGCAGTTGTGAAAGGACCATAGCTCAGCGGTAGGTGCGTACTTTGTATGCGTGACAAGTTTGACAACCCAGGTTCAACCCCTGGCCTCTCCAGGTAGGAAGGACTCTGCCGCAGGAGACCCTAGAGCAGCCTTCCCCAACATGGTGCCCTCCAGATGTGTTGGACTGCAACTCCCATTGTTCTCAGCCAGCACTGGGCATGCTAGCTGGGAATGATGGGAGTTGTAGTCCAACACATCCAGAGGGCAGCAGATTGAGGAAGGCTGCCTACCCTAGATAGCTTTATCCCTTCCTTTTGTGCAGTATTATCCCTTCCTTTTGTCTCTCTTTAGGAACTGTTTTACACACACACACTCACACACACACACGGATGTGGCGTAGTGGTTAGTGTGTTGGACTGGGACTCGGGAGATCCGGGTTCTAGTCCCCACTCAGCCATGAAACTCACTGGGTGACTTTGGGCCAGTCACTGACTCTCAGCCTAACCTACCTCACAGGGTTGTTGTGAGGATAAAATGGGGGGGAGGAGGAGGATTATGTAAGCCGCCTTGGGTTCCTTGCAGGAAAAAAGGCGGGGTATAAATATAATAAATAAATAATAAATAAAAAGGCAGCTGCTCTGCATGCTGTCTCAAATCTGGCTAGCCTAATCTAATGTATGAGTGTTAGAAGTGACTGCAGAGCAGTTACAAGAATAAATGTGAGCACAGGGCACTTGGAAAAAACGTGCTTCCGTGTCTACTTTTAGATGGTTAAGTCCCTTGGTGCAAGGACCTGTCAAACCTGTTCTTTCCGAGGTGCCATGTACTATAGAAATGATAAATAATATGCTAGAGAAATGATAAACAATATGGAGCAGGCTGTGGAATTGTTCCAGTCAAGGATTTGGCAACAGGCGTACATGGTGCTAGCCTCGAGGAAGTCATAATCCATGGAGGACCCGGTGTGTTCTGTGAAGCCTCTCGTGCCACCACCCAACACAAGGCCAATAGATACAAGGCCCCTTGTTCCCTAAGGTTCTCATACCTTTAATCCCCAAATGTGGGGCTTCTAGAAAGCCACAGGCCACACATTTCACGTGGCTGGGCAGTCGCAACAAGTTGGAAGACCCCTTATTTAAATGAAGTAAGCAATCCACTGGGATGCCCTCCTGCCACAGAAATGAATACTGTAGTGTAGGAGCTTTATGAGAGCTCCGATTCATTTCAGTGGGACTTGCCCGGAAGAACATCCCAACAGACCAGCCTTCCCCAGCCTGGTGCCCTCCAGATATGTTGAACTGTACTTGGCCCTGCTGGCTGGGAATGATGGGAGTTGCAGTCCAGCACATCTGGAGGGCACCAGGCTAGGCAAAGCTGCAATAGACTGTGCCTTTAATCAACTGGAGTCGCTCTTGTTAAGCTTTAAGATCTGGGGCTCCAAGGGGAGCCAAGAGCATCCACAGACAATGAATGGCTGTTTCTTGGCTTGCTCCTTCAGCGTACTCGTTTTGTGGCTCTCGTTCCTTGAGACCACCATGGCAACATTCCTCTGCAACATCAAACATCCTTGAACCATAACTCGAGTCTAGAAGGACTCTGCAAACATCCTTTTTCTTCTTTAGCAGCGCTCCGTTTAATTTTCCTGTTGACTTGCCCCTCCTTTGTGGAGCCACTTGTGTGTTCTGTATTTCTTTTGAGTTTTCCCGTTGACTTGCCTGCCTCTCTGCATGAAGATGCGGGCTCCTAACACTACTAGTTAGAAAGCCTTGTGCAGTCTTTTCTTTCTTAGCGGTTTTTCTGCAGTAACAGAAAAGATGGAATAAATAAATACATAAGATGGAAGAAGCGGTGAGGAAACATGGGAGGGTTACAGCCTGTTATCTGGTCCCCACATAAAATTCTGTGAGTAAGGCAGGGCAATGGTGTCATAAAACCCTCTCCTAGAAGCACTCCCTTTACCTTTGCACCTGTCTGAAATCCTACAGAAGCTTGATCCGAAGGGACTGCCCTTGCTGGCTGACAAGCCTGTAGCTGTGTGTACTCTTGCAGTCTGCTTGCTGCAAATATCAGATGGGAGAGGGGGAAACCATTCTCACAAAGAAGGCACGCTTCTTGCTTCATATGCTTCGGCCAGATGGGCGATTAATAAATGTAAATAATAAATAAATAATATCTATTCTTTTTACCCATTTGCAAATTTATACAAATCCACTCAACCAGCCAACCAAAACTCATGATTACGATTTCTTTAATCGGGCGACAGCCCTACTTGTTACCCCTGAGAGCACAGAAGCCTGCTATGTAATAATAATAATAATAACAACAACAACAACACATAAGCAGGTGGCTTTGTGGGACTCAGTTTGACGCCTGTCATTTTTAAGTAATAACACAAGTAGAACTAACCTTTGCAATGATGCTTGATCATGCCAGCAGTACTTCTCAACAGTGCCTCTGGATATATGACAGATACAGTTTTCATGTCCCTCATGTGAAATATACAAGAATAAATTTAAAGATCAAATGCAGAGAGGCAGCATTTCACCTCAATTTCCCGTTCCTCTCTCACAGCTGTGCAGTCCTCTTCTGTCCAGAAAAGGATTTCAACAGTATGTTCTGCAAAATAGGATAGTACATTTGGGCCAACATTCAGCTCTTACCTTGGACCTGGTTTCTGGCACTGCATAATGTTATATCTCTGTACCACGTCGTGGAGAAAGCAGAGAGGGGAAGTTGATCGTGGTTTTTTTACTGCTAACTCAAAAGATAGGTAACCTTGCCTTTGCCGCTCTCAGTTAAACGTTTATGTCAAAACAAATGACAGTTTCCCCATAATGGACATTTCACTTGTTGAATGCCCGGTCTTGGATGAATTTGTCATATAGCCACTACGTAGAAAAGATGCTGCACAGCCAGGATAGAGAGTGAGGAAGGCATAACTGAGCTGAGTTGGAGCTTTCATCTTATCCTTGTGAATCTCCTGCGAGGGGCTCTGGAAGTGTATCCATTAAAAGAGCCGTGGTTTGGGGCGGGGGGGGGGGGGTTATTCCAAATTGCAACTTCATTTCTTGTTTAGAAGTTTCAGTCATTTTTAATCTAAAATATATCTCCCTCCATGTAAGCTAATAGCATAGCTTGTTAGACTGGCCCTGATGAGTAGGCTGACAAACAGCTCTTTCTGATTTAGAAATTTTAGAAGCAGTTAAGATGCCTTCCTCATAGCATTTTCTTGAAACTGGTGATTTTCCATCTGTGTTTCCCGAGAACCCAGTAGTATCTCTGGAAATGTATCAAGGGCTCTTTAATAAGATGATCACCGATGGGGGCTGGTGAACCTCCCCAAGACACAACTTTTCACCCCGTACTGATCCTCACTGCAACGCATCCCTGCAGGGGAGTAATGGACATGTTTTTGCTCAAGGCACACACCCAATTTACACAGTGCAATCACAAAGTCCCGTGGGCTGGCTTAGAAGAGCAGTCCGTAGAAGGCCCTCCGGTGTCCTTTGAAGCCATTCCATGGTAGGTAACACCAACTTGGGGAAGACTCCTTGAGGGAAACGGCAGCCATTGCCCTGGACCAGCCTTCCCCAACCTGGTGCCCTGCAGATGTTTTGGACTACAGTTCCCAGCATTCCTGACTGAGCTTGGGCGAAGTCCAAAGCAGCTTGTGGACACCAGGTTAGGGAAGGCTGCTCTAGAGTCTAGACCAAACAGTGCCCAGTTCCTCTAGCCTTTCGTCATAGGCAACAAGAAGTCCGATGCCTCTCATTTCTACAGTGTTTTGACTCAGACTCTCTTACCTTCTGCCCTGCCATGTATTAAAGCCTTGGGGTGGAAAGGTATGTCTCATCTCCAGGTCTTTGCTCAGTCTGCACCAAGTCAAAACAAGCAACACCTCAAATCAGCAAGCAAGCAACGCTTTGATTTGAATTAAGGCCAGGCCTAGCACAGGCCCTGGGATGAGATGGGGTTGCCACTGCCTGCTGATTTAAGTATTTTCCCAAGCTGGGAAATATGTAATGAAAATTTCATCAGCTGTTTGGCACCTTTCCACGATAGCTGCTATTAATAAGCAGGCAGCTCAGGCAGGCCTGAGGGAGCTCCCTTTTGATGCACTGCTATTTGCCTAAGAGGTGGGGCTCTTCAGTCCAGGAGCAACCTCCGTAGATAAGCCAGAGGCAGCCCGGATGTCTCCACTTCCTTCACGTACAAAACCATTGACACAACCAAGATCGCAATGTGTGTGGGCTACTTCTGGATAAGCCTCATCTTGGCCTGCGTTTCTGGATTGAGACCAGAAAGCATAATCGGGTGTCTGTTGAGTGGGGGCGGGTGAGCAGATGGTTGTGTGCATCTTCAGATTTTAGATCAGGGTGTTGAACTCGTTTCAGCCCGAGGGCTGAACTCCATTTTGGAGAAGCTCTCGGGGGCCGCATTCCAGCGTGGGCAGGGCCAAGAATACCAGCATAGTTTAGCTCAAAGCTCTTCCTGCCAGGAACTAAGCCTCAGGAGAGGCATTCCAACCTTTGAGAACGGGAGAGGAAACTGTGCAAAAGCCAGGAAAGCACCAAGCGAGCGGGTTGGGGACAAGGGCGGGGCCACCTGGGGAACCCCAGAAGGCTGGATTGGGAACCCAGGTGGGCCACAGGCTCGACGTTCCTGTTTTAGACAAACAGAAAACACAAACAAAAAAGCTCCATCAGCAGAGGACGGAGCAGGCGGCCAATTGTTCCACGATAGCACCTGTGCTCTGAAGGCCTGTCCCATCCCTGGTACCTCGTTAAAGGCATCAGGGAATCAGGTCTGGGAAAGGAAGACCTCCCTCTGGCCAAGAACTTGGAGCATCACTGCCAGGTACCAATACTGGCCTAGATAGACAAATGGCCTGGCTTAGTAATAAAATAGCTTTGTATGTTCAAGATGTGGACCATTGTGCAATGTTGAGGACACGCCTTCTCCCTTAACATGCTGCCCAATCAGAGGTCTTCTGAAGAGGTGCTTCTGGTGGGCCCTCTCACATGGGTCGGACATCCGCTTGGAAACCACCAGGAGCAGGGCCTTCCGTGTGTTGGCTCCCACCCTCTGGAATGCCCTTGCAACTGAGATCAGGCATGCACCTATGCTATTTTATTTTCAGCATTGGCTGAAGACTTTTCTTTTGAGGCAAGCCTTTCCTGGGCTAAGCATTAAATTATCCAGCCACTGTTTTATTGCTGTTTCCCCTACTGTATTTTTTTTTTGTTGGCATTTTGTATTTTAATTTGTTATACATCAATCTGATATAACTTGATGTGGAGTGGTTTATAAATTCGATGATGATGATTAAGTCCTTTATGTTTGATTGGACAGACACTGTAAAAGTTAGTACTTGCTGAACAGGGGACTAACTTTCACGTTAAAATGGGGTGATAAGCGGTTTACATGACAAGCAGCACGCCAGCCTTCCCTAACCTGGCACCCTCTAGATGTGTTGGACCACAACTCCCATCATCCCCAGCTAGTAAGGCTAAGGGCTGCGCTGACTGGGGTGATGGGAGTTGTAGTCAAACACATCTGGCTGCGATACACACACACTCACATGAGAGCACAAGATAATTCTAATTCCTCCTCAAATAATAACACCTTCATAGCACAGAGAGATGCCCATTTTGTTAAATCCAGATTGAAGAGAAGCTCAGCACAAGCCAGGACAAGACGCTGACATGCAAATCTGTCTGTTCTGATGTGGAAGCAGATTGCCATAATATTGGCATTCATTGTCAGATCTAAGCATGTCCCAGAGTTCTTTTCAAATGCAATATCACAACTGCTATAAAGCACAGCCAGTTTTCTTTTTTCTTTTTTTTACTATTGATTTGAAAATACATAGAACCATAGAGAATATATAACTTTCTTTTGTCTTTCTGGCCCCACAGGAATAAGTTACAATTAACATTAATTAACAAAATCTCAAAGCATGATTAAGATAATAAAAATAATAACTGAGATTATGCCACAGGCTTATTCAAGCAGGTTTAAAGACTCCAGCAGCACTTTTACTGACAAACATCAAGTTGTAAAAGCTACAACGGCAGGGCATCTTATATGGATTGGTTCCAGAATAGCCAAAAGAGCCCCCACATACAAAAGTAGCAGCAATTTGGGTCAGGCAGCGGTCGCTAAACACAGTACATTCACGGTATCTTCTGTTTCATTGAATCCTTGCTCCAAAAAGGTACCCAGAAAACTTCCTTGTGTTGCCTTTCCATCACTAGTGAATAAGCCAGAGCCCCCACCTGAACCTCCAGCTCAGCGGGTGTGCTTTCCAGCCAAGATCAAGCCCCCAGCACCTCCCATTTTAGGAATCAAGCTCTGGTGATTAGAAGCATTTACCCTCCAGATAACAATGGCCAGTAGACAGGGAGAAGCTACGGGGGGATGCACACAGACCCCTCAGTCTCAAGGCACATTCTTTTGTACGTGGGGATTGGCTCCACTGAATGGATGGAGAATTCTCCCAACATGTAGGAGGAGATCTGTGTACACATCAGACTGCACGAGCGACTCTGGATTGGGGCGAGAGCCCAGGCAACCCTGCAGAATCCATGTCTAAATTAAAATGGACCAGTAAGTATTCTCTGCTTTAAGTATCATATTCCCTACAGTCTTCAGACTGAATCCCTGGGTGCTGATTAACTGGGTGCTGAGTTTTGCACGCACACGCACATGTATAAAATAAGCTGGCTGGAACATTAATTTTTAAAGTAGCACCCTTGAGCCACAGGAGCAGGCAAGTATGTCTGATGCTCCGTGGTGGGGGTGTTCCTATTTATCACAACAACACACTGGGTATCAAAGTCAGCTGGGCTCCAATATGTGTATGTGGTGTGTGCATGTGTGTGGGGGGGAAGCACAGAGTTACAATGGGAAGTGTGTGTGCTTTTGCAAACAGGCAAGTAGCACCCTATTTGTTCTGGAATGTGTGAAATATAGTTCTGGCAAGAATCCCCAACATTTCCATGAGCACAATCCACCAGGGAACAACTCCTACCCCCCTGCCCTGTTGAACTCTGCACGGAGGCCGAGCAAGAGCAAGAGCCGTGGGGGCAGAAAAATCAGTATTTGGTACATACCTAATTGTGCTCTTGTAATACCTATGCGTGCACAAGGGATACTGAAATTTGGCAACTTATCACCAGAGTCAAAGGGCACTGATTTATATTCTAACTAAAGCAACCAGCTCATCAATAAGAATGCAAAGTCTTCAGAGAATGCAAGGGGGTGGTTGTTGGTGTTGCTTCTTTAAGCTCCAGCTCTTTCTAGGCAGGGAAATTTTAAAAATTAAAACATTCACAAAAGAAAAAAACAGCTCTGTTCCTCCAGGAACACTCTATGAACCATGATGTTCTTTTTTAAAAAATGTATTTATACACAAATACAGATCTGCATATATATACATTTGCATATATATTTGTGTTTATATACAGATGTGTATATAAATCTGCCAATTTGAGGTTAACACTTCATGCACCCGATGAAGTGGACAGTGTCCATGAAAACCTATGCCAGAATAAATGTGTTAGATTTTTAGGGGCCACAAGACTCTGTTGTTTCTGCTGCAGCAGACTAACACAAGGGCTATTTATTTTATATTGTATTTTATGATTTTAACTGTTGTAAACTGCCCAGAGAGCTTTGGCTATTGGGCAGTATAAAAGTGTATTAAATAAATAAATAAATAAATAAGGGCTACCCATCTGGAGGAAAATGAAAGTCAACCGTTTAGCTGTCTGCTGTCAAACTAATTCCAATGCAGCCTAAAAAAGAACAATGCTCTCTTTTTACATAGGTGTTTACAAGACAGCAACCTGCAACCTTATCATCCTAGTTTTTAATTTTTTAAAAAGAAGTTTCCAAGGAGAACTCCTGCATTCAGCCCCGCCCAAGGTCTCAAATTACACAGTTGGGACTCATGTGCTTTGACAGAATGAGATTACTTTCTCAAAGATGTGGGGTTCTCCTGCAAGACACCCCCTAGGCGTGAGCTCCCAACACAGATCCAATCCAGACTCCCCAGTAGATTATGCCCACAATTTGTATTCCACGGCTAGCATCAAATACAGAGGAATTGTTGTACACCACCCAGAGAGCTTCGGTTATTGGGCGGTATAGAAAATGAATAAATAAATAAATTCCTACACAGAAGGCAGGTTCGTATAGGAATTAAGCGTGGGTCCTGCTTCTGTGCAATCTGACCATGTTGTCGATCAGTATACATGGCAGTTTCTCAAGAGCTCATTCTGTGTAGGGATTTTAACATTAAATTGCAATTCTGTGCAGGTTTTCCGAGTAGGAATTTGAGAATTAAGTTGCAACTGTGTGCAGATACCAGGTGGAAATTGGTTCAAGAGTGCCGCCGAGGAAGAACTCTGTTTGAAATGCATTGCAATCATCTTTTTAAAAAGCATATCCCTTTTTGTGGGGGCACTTGGCAGCTGCCTCTGTTCCTTTTGCTGCGATCAGCGCCTTCCTGCTTTTCTTTCCTAGGGATTTCGAGATATGCAGCTTCGCCCGAAGTGACGCAAATCTGGATCAGCCCTAGACAATTGCTGCCTGAAGTGGAGCAGGAAATGGCACCCTCTCCCCCACCCACACCCACCCCAGTCAAGGTGCAGAATACTCAAGGCCAGCCAAATTATTTTGGCTCCTGAGGCAGAAAACCCCTACAAGCACCTCTCCCTGGGAGTAAAAATTCTATAATAATAAATTAAACAGCTGACAATTTGCTAATGATTTTGTGACACCCAGAATCAACTGCCTGAGATGGCTGCTTCACTCTGCCTAACGGTAGGGCTGGCCTCATCAAGTGTGTACTTTTGTCCCTGGACAAAGAGGTTTCTGTAGGTCTTTGAAAACCTGCCACACCTCTTTGAGGAGATGGCAAGGCAAGAGAACATGTAACACTGTGCGCTAGGCATGGGAGAACCAGGGATGCTCGTGTTCACCAAGGTCCACTTTGAAGCTCGGTTTACCTCGCGCCTGTTTTCATCTACAACCCATTCCTGAATTTGTTCAAATGGGAAAAGTGCACATTTCAAACAGGAAAACTCTGCATTTCTGTGTCCATTTTTCAAAAGTGCACACTTTACCCCCCATTGAGTAAATTGTGAAAATGCATAATTTTGGAAAAATGCATAGTTTAAAGTGCATTTTTCAAACATGATCGTAAGTTCAGAAATACGCAAGCTTTTTTTGGAAAATGCGTTCACAGTCAGGGTTTCAAATGGGCCAAGTTCTGATGATCTGAGAACAGAAATTAAATTCTCATATATCCCACCAGAGGAACTAAAGCCTCCCTCAAACCACTTTTTCTTACAAGCTATTCTCTGTCTGCAGTCTCTGAACTGTAACAAAACAAAGACCAATTCCTACATACACACAAAGAGAATTTTGGCATCTGAGGAGTGGTGTGGGTGGGTTGCTCTCAAGATAAACACATACGGTAGTTCTCAAAAGCAATGCTTTCTTAGTGCCCTGATTGATTCATATATATATTCTCTACTGTATATATATATAATGATATTTTTATCTATGTAATATATAGCTATATAGAGACAGACAATTTCCTGGTAAACATTTACAAGATATGTTTTGCGACACTGAGAAAAGTATGTCTCGGTTTGCATAATGCTTCGCACACACAGAGTTCAGGACACGTATGGAGAGAATCAATACATACATGTAAATAAATAACATTTTCTTTGCCTTTAAAAGTGTTTTCTCGCCCATACACACACAGAAAACGACACTGCTATCAAATGGCCAACATATGCTCTCCGATAGCATAGCTTTTAAAACAAAACAAAAATTAAAGATTTCAGAAATACTAAAGGGTCACCCAAAGGGTTGCATGAGAGGGTCACAGGGACATTTGTCCAGGAACATCTCCACCGACCTGGAAGATCCCTGGACACACATAAAAAATGTGATATGGGACTGGGAAAACCTTGTGCTAACACCATGCGTTGCATTAAAGAGTTGGCGCCGTGGGCACTGCTCCAGTTACTGCCACATCTGTCATGGAGACTCAGGGGAAGGGGGAGGGGGCAGGCAGACCGAAGACTCTCTGTTGGGATCAGCAATGCTCTATGAGACACATCCGCCCCACAAGCTAATCATCTTGTCTCCTGCATCTGCAAGCACTCCCCACCCCAAACAAATCCCTCTGTAGATGCATCCTAAACATTTGTATCTCACATTTGTATCTTCTTCCAAGGTAGAAGAAGAGGGGGGTATCCCATTTTATCCTCACAACCACCCTGTGAGGTAGGTTAGACAGAGAAAGAGTGACTGGCCCAAGGGCTCCACAGTTGAATGATGACTTGGACAAAGTCATAGCCCCACTCTGTATTCACTGCACCAGCTCTTGCTGTTGTCCCCAGGGCAGTTGTCTCCTCCCATTCTGTTTGGCAAGGACCCTGCCACCTCCAGAAAAGAGCTGGTTTAATTCTCTTTTCTGGATGTTTCAAAAGCTACAAGGTTTACATTTCAGGAACAGGTCACCCGCGAAGGCTTGTGCTTTTTAGAAAGAAGGGCAGATCTACTGGCATCTGAAGCTAGAAAGCCCAGCACAATTAAAATGTACACACACACACACAAGCACTGCACCAATCTTTCAGCCACCAACCCATCCTTAAAACTGCGTTTTGCCCTGCTATCCCCCAGAAAAAGCTCTTGGGAAAAAGTAAAAAGGCAAATCGGCTTCAAAACAGGAAGAAGCCCTGGTTCATAAATGTTCACCTTCCTTAAGGGAATTAAAGGGCAAAACGCCCACTAAGGTGGGACTTCTCCAGGGACAGGAGTTTCTTGTGCTTTTGTCTCCAGCTGAATCCAGGTTGTGGCCATGTCAGCCTTCATTCCTTTTAGAACAGAAAGAGAGGTGGAGAGTTCCACCGAGATAATTTTATGGAAGTCCAACCACCCACTGACTGAAGACTTTTGTGCAAGGTCCAGCCTGAACCCTGTCTATGACTGAAACCCTGTCTTCTGTCTATGAGAGCATCTGTACTACTGGCTGAATTGTCATGGCTTCCCCCAAAGAATCTTGGCATATATAGTTTGGGTGCCATAAAGAAACAGTGGGAGAAAATAGCCTGGGAGAACTATCAGTAGTTCCCTCCCCGAACTAAAATTCCCAGGGTTTTGCAGAAGGAAGCTATGTCAGTTAAAACAGTTCAAATATATTGTGGAAATGATTCCCCTGTCTTTGAGGTGTGGCTGCAAAGAATTTTCTACACTGCAAAGTGGTTCTCAAGAAGGCCAGAATATTCTGGAGGTCCCAGTTATTGTCTCAGTAAACAATGCCAGAAATATCCCCATAAGTTCACACACACACACACACCGCAAAAACTAAACAGCTTTTGCTCATGTTGGAAGAGGTACCCTTTGACTGCTCCACTCCCAAAGAAGAATAGGGAGATTTTAGTGTGGAAGCAAGAATCCAACAAGAGACTCAGCATGGTGGGAGAACCAATATTTGGCAGCACAGTTTAAGAGACTAGTCCTTTTGAAATGGGGGTGGGCAGGGGACAGCTATGGCTAAGCATTTCCTGGCTACCAGGAAGCCATTTTCATATCAAAAAGCAGGCACTCACTTAGCCATGATGGTGACCTTTACAGGTGGTTTTTGATCAGGCAACGAAACTCCATTTCCCCTCCCTGCTTCTCTCTCCCTCACCACTCACTTTTAAGAACGCCTGAGTTTAAAAGCAAACACAACCAATTCAAATAGTTGTCCTCAATGACACCACTGAGGGCCCCCCAACACGGCAGAGTACCAAGCTGACCGGTTAATCCCGGGCTGGCTCTGGACTGCACAGAGCAGGGCTCCAGAATCGCTGCGTGAGTTCTGTCGGTTGGTGTGCCACGGTTTTACACTACTCTCATAAGGGCTGAGATACTCTCCAAGACAGTGTTCTCCAACCTTGGGTCCCCAGATGTTTTTGGCCTACAACTCCCAGCATGCCCCAGCCAGCTACACTGGCTGGGGCATGCTGGGAGTTGTAGGCCAAAAACATCTGGGGACCCAAGGTTGGAGAACACTGCTCTGAGAGGTCATGGGGAATGCCGTTATGCCATTCAGAAGGACGAAATAAAAATTAAAAAAAGGACGGGGGAAAGGCGTGTGTGGATGAATAGGCCTGCCCCATGGCTCAGGAAAGCAGCCCCGCGGCAGCAATATTAAAAGAAGACGCGACTTAGACCAGACCAAGCAAACAGACCCGGACAGAGAACATGGGAGAAGCAAAAGACACGTGGCACGAGACACCATCAAGGCCCTGAACATTCAAATGTGGCTTCTGAACCTTCTGACAGAAGGGAAAAGACTCACAGATCCACCAGAGAGGAAGAGCTGAGCCAGAGGACAAGCTGGGTTGGGGCCTTCTCAAGGACTATGGGGAGACAAGCACCCTCAAAGAGCAACTTTTAGGCAGGCCAGCCCAGCTCTGATCTGCTGTGCAGTTTCAGAAGGAAATATGGCAGTGACCACCATAGGAAAAGCGCTCAGGGCAATAGGGAAGGGCTCAGGCAGAGCCCAGAGAGCAGCTCAATAACACTGTCACCCTCTGGAAAGGTGAGGAAGCTCCCCATCAAAAGAGACTGCCCTTGGCAAAGCCTCACTCTTCTATGAAAAGGCCCAGGAGGTTAGATCCTGCATCCAGGACAAATCTCATAAGGAGGCGAGACTGGGGACCTGCACATTTGGGAGATGACAGGATGGGAGAAGAGAATGGGCTGGTTGCTTAAAATATTTTCTTCCCCCCAAAAGATAAATAAATAAAGGAAGATCTGAAGGGAGGGAGGAAAATCTATGACAGATCCCAGCTGCCCCTTTCAAGGCCACCACTGCACCTTTCCAAACAGGAAGCAGCAGTTCCTAAAACCTGACATTCATATAAATAGGTGTGTTCCCCGCCCGCCCGCCCCAAAACAAGATTTGTGCCAGGTCAAACGCCACCCCACTTGACCAAGAGAGGTGGTGCAGATGGGGAGTTGAGTTCTTTGGTTAATCGCCGCAACAGATGCAGAGCTGACGGGCTGTGGCCGGAAACACTCCCCATGCGAATCTGCGCAATGACTGGTCTGGGCTGCCACCTCTCCAGGGTTTCACTTGGGACAAGTGAGAGAGACTCTACCATATTTGTGTGTGTGTGTGTGTCTCTCTCTCTTACATACTGTTGTGGCCATTTTCAGCCTCAAAACAGACAAGGTGGTTCTCTTCTACTTCCTCCTCGGAAGGCAGGTGGTCTCCTGAATTACTTGTTCTCGATTAGCGTCTGGACTTTGTACACGAGGTCCCGTGCCAGCTTCAGGATCTGTTTGGTGTTGTGTCGCTCAGCCATTTCTGGAAGACAGAAAAGGGAGGGAAAGGGTTAAGCAAAAAGTGATGGAGAAGGTGAGGGTAGATCCACAAAGGTGAATCACAATGACTGGGTTCAGACAACACGATAACCCACACTCAAGGGTTGAGTACGAGTTGTCGTTGAACTGTGGATTGTTGTTGAAATGTGGGTTATTGTGTCGTCTGTACCCAGCTGCACTAACAAGCCATGGGTTGTTAATCACAAACAACTCATGAAGAGAACCCATGGTTTGTTGTTAGGTTGTGCATTGTGGGTTGCTCACCATGGTTTGTTACCACAGCTGGGTTCAGGCAACACGATAATCCACGGTTCAACAACAACCCACGGTTCAACAACCCACACAAAACCCATACTGAACCCTTGCGTGTGGGTTATCGTGTTGTCTGAACCCAGTCAGTGAGATTTCTTCCCTTCCCTCCACCCCCTCAATGACACCTTGCAGACAGGGCCGGTGCAAGGCAGTTTGGTGCCCTAGGCAAGATCAGATATTTAGCGCCCCCCCTTCCCACTTGAGCCCTCCCTCCCTCCAGCCCTATGCTCCTGGAGCCCCCTTTAGCCCGGTGCCCTAGGCAGCCGCCTAGTTGGCCTAATGGTAGCACCGGCCCTGCTTGCAGAGCTCTGTGGCTGAGCACCTGCACTGCATGCAGAAGGTTCCAGGTTCAATCCCCAGCATCTCCAGTTAAAACAGGGGTGTCAAACCCCTTTCAGCCCAAGGGCCAAATTCAGTTTCAGAGAAGCTCTCGGGAGCCACATTCCAGTGGTGGGCAGGGCTGAAGGCAAAAGGGACGGGACCAAAATACCAAAAAAGACCAGCATATTTTAGCTTAAAGCTCTCACTGCCAGTAACTGAGCACAGTGGCTGGGAAACCACCAAACAGTCGGCAGTTGGGAAACAGGTCGTGGCCGTCCGGGGAACCCCGCAGGGCTGGATTTGGCCTGCAGGTCTGAGGTTGGACATCCCCAAGTTAAAGGGATCAGGCAGCAGGCAAGTGGGGGGGGGGGAGACCTCTGATGGAGACCCTAGAGAGCAGGTGCTTGTCAGAGTAGACCATATACTGGGCTAGATGGAGAAATAGTCCAACCTGCTATCAGGCGGTTCCGTATGTCCCTTTGTGGACATTTTTCCAATGCTTCTCTCTCATGTACAAGATGGAGAGAACAGACGCAACACACACAGGGAGAGAGAATGAACTGGCTCCCCAAAGGGCAAGTAGATGGTTTGACAAACAGTTTGGCGAGTGGTCAAACAGCTGAGACTTAGTCGATTCAGCCATGGGATTGGCCTGGCCAACCACAACCCATACCATTGAAGAACTTTATGATATCCGTGAAGTCCATGTTATTCTCCAGGATGATGTCCCGATAAACCTCCACTAAGGCAAGCGCAATGAAAAGGACGTAGTGTGATGAGGAGATCCGCGCTGCAGCCCAGATTGTCTCCCAGACAGCGAAGACGTCGTCGTAAACAAGTTCTGTTAGGAAGCATCAGCAAAAGGGCCAGCCATTGAAGCCAGCGGAAGCCAAGGCAGCTAATGCAGAAGTTGAGCCCATATCCCCATCTGTGCCCCCAAATTGCCCAAAGCACACAGAACCAACGTGCCACGATGGAAACTCTGGGGACCAGTGAAAATAGAGGCAGAGGTGCAGGTCCAGCCACAGGGGTGGGGTCATGCCATCTGTCCCAGCAGGGGCATGGCCAAAAACCATTAGAAAGCACCACTATCAAAATAAGTCTGCCTATGGAAGGGAAGGATGGACCTTCATCAGGGAGGCTCCAGTCCTCACTAGAAAGCAAGCCAGAGAGCAGAACACTGCCTCCCAATCTGTGTTGATTGACAGCAATGGGGATCAATGGGACAACCACTGGGTGTTCCCCGCTCACACACAGCTGACAGCTGCAAAGTCTAGCTACCATATTCTCTCCCTATTAGCAGACTTTCATTTTGATTTATTTGCCCCTAAACAAAGAACAACAATGGACATTACAAGAATAGCCTTCTACCTGCTTGCCTTATGTCATGATAGCTACCGTATATGCTTGGTTTGGGGGTGCCCTGCCAAGGGGCTGTCTACACTAGACTTCAACTGCTTTAACAGCCATCCATCTCCACAGGGAATCCTGGGAACTGTAGTCTGAGGTGGGGGTGAGGGGTCCTCTAAAAGAGATTTTTTAGCACCCTGAAGCTACTCAACATCCACACCAAACTACACATACCAGGATGCCTTGATGGCAGGCAACCCCAGCTGAATTGGTGTGGTCTTCCCCAACCTGGTGTTGTGTTGGACTGCAACTCCCATCATTCTCAGCCAGCATGGACAATGGCAGTCTAGCACATCTGGAGGGCACCAGGTTGGGGAAGCCTGGGTTGGTGTAAAGCCGATGCAAGTTTGGATTTCAGACATATATCCCCATGTCACAACACACCTCGTTTAAAATCCAAGAGGAACCAGCGATAGCAGAAGTAGAAATGTGTGTAATCGCCATTTTGGTGCATCAGCTCAAACAGCTCTGAGTCCAAAATCTGCCAGAGAAGCAAAAGCCTTCAGAATCTTGTTTCTGCAAGAAAACCGTGTTTGCCACACCCCACGGCACACATGCCCAGCAGCAGTCGCTCATTGCTCCCTTCACCTCTTTCAAAGAGTGTCTCCTCCTTAACCTGCTGTCACACGCCAATATTCTCTCTCATTACGGTGTCAGGCAGGTGGTTGAAGCAAAGTTGCCATCCCTTTTTTCTGACAGAGCTTGTGTGCCTTTAATAGCTGGCAGAATGCACCTTTGTGCCGAGAGAGGCTTTCATCTATTGAATTTCTGCCTGTCAAAGACACACAATTCCTTCCAGCAAAAAGGAAAATAAAAAGGCCACACCCTTGTCATTAAAGCCTCCCAGTGCAGACTCCAAGGGCCCTGTCATCCCAAGTGGGAATCTATTCTGTACCTGGATCAGGGACCTCATGTTGGCGAAGTGAGTGTCCATGGCTCCTCCGTGGGGGAAGTTCCGGTTCATCCTCTTCATGAGCTCTGTAAAGCAGCTGAACGCAAGGGCTTCTGGGCAAGGGCCGGGGGTGGGGGGGAGAGAAAAACCAGAGGCTCATAGCCTGCAGTACAGATGGGCTGGAACACACACACCTTCCTGTTCCTGGAACAGAACTCAGCAGGCCAAACTTGCAGGACGCCAGTAATGGATCTGGACCTCAGCTGGCTTTGCCCAGGAGGAGACAGCCCCAGCCGCTAACCAGCATGCCGGCTGCCGAAGATAATAGGTCTTTTGTTTTTACATTCCCGGCTTGGGGCCTGTGACAGAAGCAGTGCTTTTCTCCCTGAGCCATGAGAACCAGCTGGGACCAGTGTCAATCAAGCACCCATATGATCCAGCTGCCCCTCTTGACCTGGAAAGGTCCCTGTTTTTCTGGTACTTGTCCCCAATAAACTACCCCAAGGCTTCCCCAACTGCCATGGAACTGCCTCTGAAATTTTATGTGTAACACCAAACATGTCCCTGTTTTCATCTGTAAAGCACAGCAGGTTCTGCCTCCGCCATCTGGATTGGGAGAGCTGAAACAGGATGAGGCCCAGATTCCATAGCCTCCGAGTCCAGAGAGAGGCTCAGTCCAAGCCAGGGCCCCCCAACCCATCCAGGCAGCATGGCAGCAAACACAACCAACTCACCATCGTCCAGAATGACAAGCAAAGGAGCCAGCAAGTCACACATCCCCTGAACGTAGCCAATGTCAATATGATGCCAGATGTAGCTGTAGGGAGAAATGAGGCGTAGTGATGGATCTCTGCGAGGCAGCTGCCTAGGGCGGCAAGCTTTACGGGGCAAAACCTCTGCTTCAGCAGCTGAGCTGACACAAAGGAAAAAAGGTGCTCAAATATCCCAAAAGACAGAACAAGCAGTGTGAAAGAACAGGAGGGTTATACAAATAGAAGAAGACATTGTCTGGACCCCTGCAAAATTCCTTGAATGAGGCGATGCGATTGCATAATAAAAGCCTCATCTAGAAGCACCCCTGGTTCTCTCTCATAAACTATGTTTAGTTTGCGAATTCATTTTGCTTTTGCATAGGGGAGCTCTGAAGGGCTCAAACAAATTATTATTTATTTTAAGACCTTATACCCCACTTTTTTCCACACATACAAAATCAAGGTACCTTACAAATTAAAACATCATGCAATATAAAAAAGGATGTAAGCCCACGATATTAAGACAACAATTACTAAAACAACTATCCTAGAGAAACAGAATTAACACAGCAAGCCAAGGGAAAAATCAACCAATCAAGGAAAATAACTCATAAAAAGAGCAACAATTCACGAAACACTGAAAATAAAGGGAACAGCATTAACAGTGAGCCAGTGTTGGACTGGGAATCGGGAGATCCGGGTTCCAGTCCCCGCTCGGCCATGAAACAGACTGGGTGACTTTGGGCCAGTCACTGACTCTCAGCGACTAACCTACCTCACAGGGTTGTTGTGAGGATAAAATGGAGAGGAGGAGGAGGATAATGTAAGCCGCCTTGGGTTCCTTGCAGGAAAAACGGCGGGGTATAAATATAATAAATAAATAAAATAAATAAACATAATAAGACAAGAGAATGCTCATCAAAACATCCACTTAAAGAGCTATGTTTTAAGCAACTGCCTAAAAGCATAGAATATTGGGTTCTGATCGATCTCAGTAGGGCATTCCACAAGCAGGTGGAGAGAAGAGGCCCTGCTACTAGTAGCTGCACATCATGCCTCACGTGGCTGAGGAGTTTGGAGCAAGGCCTGCGTTGTGGAACAGAGCATGCAGGGAGGAAAATATGGAAGAAGGCAGTCCTTCAAGTACTCAGGTTCCAAACCGCTCAGGGTTTAATTGATTAATTAAGTTAATCAATTGGATCAATTAAAAAGGTGCCCCTAAGTAACCAGGCTGATAGTTAAGAAAATTAGTGAATGTTTAACAAGTACTTCTCAGTACTCCAGATTTTTCATTTCATAGATTTCATAGATCATAGAGTTGGAAGGAGCCTACAAGGCTATCGAGTCCAACCCCCTGCTCAAAGCAGGAAACTAGAGGAGGGGTCTCCCATCCAAGTAACAACCAGGCCTGACCCTGCTTAGCTTTCCACACTCAGACAAGCTGATGGCAAGCAACATCTCAGAAGAGGCGTATGACAGAGAGAACGGGAAGTGCCTCTTCTGAGACGGGGTGCCTGCTGCAACGCATGGGTGCATCATCCAAAAATAAAGCATGCTTCACACACCCCACCCCACTTTAAAATGGTTGGGGGTTTGGTGGTATGCAAATTCATGCAGATTTAATTGATTAATCAATCAGTTACAATTTGCACATTTAATCAGCCAAGATTTCTTTGGTGTCAGCCCAAGAACCCCTGGTCACAGGAAATTCTACCCAGCCCCACCTTGGCCCTGAGATTTCGGCACGAACTACTCAAGCATCTCAGGACAGACTCAGGAAGGATCATGGTGCAGTGGGCAGAGCGCCTGCCTTGCATGCAGAAGGTCCCAGGTTCAATCCCCGGCATCTCCAGGTAGGGCTGGGAAAAGACTCGTGTCTGAAACCCAGGAGAGCTGCTGCCAGTCGGAAGAGACGGATCGCTGGGCTCGCTCAGCATAGGGCCCTCAGGCAGGAGCTGCACAGCCAGGTCTTGCCCCAGCTGCCGGTGGATAACTACCTGCACATGATGTTGCGCAGTTTCTCCAGGTTGGCTGGTGAGAAGTACCAGTAGTTGCGGTCACACCTCTGCACATCCTTCTCAATGCGATGCAGGTTGATGGTGTACATGTCCAGAAGCTCTGGCTACAGAACCACGAGGGGAGGAAAGCACACGCCAATGAATTCATACCTGCCCCGGGCAATTTTCAGTGTACGTTGTGCGAAGGTATTCTCAGGGCACATCTACGCTGCTGACATAAACTGGTCTTAATAATCATTCCTTCCTTCCAGGGAATCTCTTAAGGATTGTTCTTTGTAACAAATGTTAAAAACTGTGCACCAAGGTCACCCAAAAGTGCATCGTAGAAAGCTGAATACTGCAGCCTGAATAAACTGTGCAAAACAAGGAAATGTATGCAGTCCCTTTTACTCTGCATAATTTACATCGGTTCTGCTCATCCTGGAAAGGAGTTCTGCAGGGTACTGAGCTCCTCCTCTGCTCAACCACTAGAAATATCGTGCAGTCAGATCTCTGGCTCCTGAACTGCACCAGCAGGCACTGCCTACAGACTTTCAGGCCTACCATCACAATCCTCAGAGCTATGAGCTCGCTCTTGTTTCTTTTTGTTTCATTTCGTTTTAATGAAAGCTGAAATTCCCAGAAAGCCATGTTCTGAATCAAATGCAGCAGCATACTTCAGCCTTCCCCACCCCCTTCAGGTGTACTGGACTTCAACTCCCATCACCCCCAGCCAGCAGCCAGGTAATGGTGGGAGTTGTAGTCCAGATACACTCTGGCTCTTCGCCTCCCAGAACGGTCTCTTGCAGTGGCCACGAGGACTTGAGTTTGCTTCCCTCCCTGTCCCTTTTAGGTATGTTGTGTCCATTAAACTGTAAGCCAGCCTTCCCCAACCTGGTGCCCTCCAGACGTCTTGGACTGCAACTCCCATCATTCCCAGCTGGTTGGGAATGATGGGAGCTTCAGTCCAACACATCTGGGGGGCACCAGGTTCAGGAAGGCTGCTATAAGCTGTCTTTGTAAACCAAACTTCCTGGAGCACATTGACAGGAAGGCAGTAAATAAATGTAATAAATGTAAATAGGTGAATTAGCGTTGGGCACTCCACAAGTGAGTATTGGGCCTGGCCCAACGTGTGCTCCGTGTCCAGGGTTTGTAGCACTAAAAATGAAGTACCTCACCAAAGAAGGGTAAGGAAATCTGAAAAGGTCCTTGGCAGGTCTTAACTTGGCCAAGACACCCGCCCCCTAATACATACATACATGCAGGCACGCGCACACACACGTGCGTGTGTCTCTGTGTGTGTCTACCATTGCAAGGCCCCAGAACACACTCACAGAATAGGCAACCCCTGACGAGGAGATGGGCGAAACTTCGCTCACGGTCAAGTCGGTGATGGCCAGCGAGTGCGAATCCAGCTGCGGGTACAGGCTTTCCATTTCTGGCTCTTCCGAGAGGTCATCTTCACTGCCCATTGAGTTTGGTTGCTCTGCGCTGTGGTCAACCCAGCTGTCTGTCACATCCACCATAGAGAGGGGTGCCCCCTCTTTATCGGGAAGCTCCGTGCCCATCAGAATAAACTCATCTAAACTGCTGTGCGCAGGAAAGCCCCCATCCAGAATGTCCTGAGCCTGCAGCCCTTCCCTTGTGGGCTTTCCGTCCAAGAGGGTGTCATCCATGGGGAGGGGTCCCTGGCCCACCTCCACACTCGTTTGGGCAGAGTGGTACACTGCAGCCTTGCCAGCCTCTGCCACGCTGTCCTCGGTGCTGAAGCTGCGCTCCGAGTATGCTGAAGTGACGGAAAAGTTCTGGGAAGAAGGAAGTCCAGAATCCGGGGAGCTGCTGTCAGGGATGGTCCCGTTGGAGAGTGTTGCTCGCTTGCCACCTTCCAGCTTGGGTTCTGCTTCAGGCTGCTCCACCTCATCGACTGACTCAAACACCTGGGCCAAGCAGGAAACAAAACGGGACTGGCTCAGTGCTTAATTTTGAAAAAGAGCTGATCGTATATTAATTCATTAAGCTGCCTTATGCCAAGTCACGCCACTGGCTCATGTGGCACAGTACAGTCCACTCTCCTGGCAACTACTTTCTAGGGTCCCAGTAAGCGCTCCCTCCTACTCCTGCAACCCAAGACCCTTTGACTGGAGAAGCCAAGGATTGAACCTGGGACCTTCCACACGCAAAGCATGGGCCCCACCCCTGAGCTACAGCCCCTGCTGAGGCCCAAACCCGTCTGGAAGTCACCCTCTCTCCTAATTTCCAGATACGTGGGGCTGGGCACAGCACAGGGAAGTACAGCTAAAATGTGGATAAATGGAGACTTCAGTGGTGAGGGAGTGGCGTTCTGTGTTCCAAGGCTGAGTTCCGGTATCAGAGAAACATTCTGGGCCCAAGGGTCATTTCCCAAATGGAAATAAAAGGGTGAGGGGGAATTTGTTACATGGCCATTTGGCATTCCCACAGAGAACACATCTTTTTATTATATATTATGACATGGTTTTTACATTTGAAAAATGCATATGGGAATAAAGCTGAGAAATAAGCGCACACAGATATGTGAAGACAAGGCATTGCTCTGAAAACATGCTCTATCACATGTCCCATCGTCCCCAGCCAGCATGCCTGAATGAGAGTTAGTTGGCTTGTAGTCCCAACACATCTGGGAAAGGCCGCTCTACTAGTTGCAGCTTTCCCAAGAAGTATTTCCCATGTGTCCTCAGATAGACACACTCTGGAGACAGGGACCGAACGTGCCGCAAACACCTCTTTTCTGTATCAGCTTCCGTGGCACTAAAAATCACGGGGCGGCTGGCCAGACTAAGCCTGGAACGGAGTTCTGGGGCAAAGGGGTGTTCCAGCAATGCCTGGAATTAGCTGCCACTGGTCTTCGAAGACCAGGGCCCCCGCGAGCCCGCAGCAGCGGTTCCACACCACTCTGGCAAGTGTGTCAATCGGAGCCCCACCTTCCCCCCCCCCCTCAGAGCTGCGCTGTGCTCAGAGGTGCATGGAAGTTGTCTACAGACCCCTCTGGCACCAAGGTGCAAGGGAAGACCGGGGTTCACCTTTGGGGGCTGGGCGCGGCTCAGCAGCCCAATGCCAGGAAGGTCCCCTCCTCTCCTCCCCAGCTCTGAGCCTGGGCTTGCAGATCAACTGCGGTGACAGGCCCCCACTCACTCCTCCCCAGCTTCAGACCCGGAGCAGGGGAGGGCGCCTAACCCGCACGCAAGCACCAAGCCAGACAGAAACGGCGCGCCTCTGCTGAAAGATCATGCCAGTTCCCTGCCCCTTCTGCCGGACCTCTGCCCATCGCCCCGAGTCAGAGGAGAGCCAAGGCTAGGAAATCCACCTAAGCCCACCTGGCTACAGCCTGGTGCTGGTCAAGGGGCCGTGCTGGCACATCCTGGTGGTGGAGAGCAGGTGTCTCAAGAACGCCCGCCCACCTGCCCGCATGCAACTGCGGCTTGCAGCTGCGAACGTGGAGCCCACCCACCCGAGGAAGCACCTCCGTCTCTTACCTGGGTGCTGCCACTGGAGTCGCTCTGCAGCCGGTTCAGGTTTTGTCGGCCGGAACTGCCACTCTGGGAAGACTGCCAGGGGGAAGAGGGAGTTGGGTAGGACCCAAACCATAGGGACACGGCAGGGTGGGGGAGAGATGCACTGTTGCTGCCAGGAATCAGGGTGGGGGGCTCCGGGTTTTTTGCGGGTTCAGAACCATCAGCGGGCTCCTGTGTCTGCCTGTTCCCTTGCTCGCCCCCACCTTGCAATGCCAGCCGTCATCTAAGAGGCGAGTGCCGCAGAGGAAGGGGACGAGCGGTGTTTGATCTGGAAGGCTCTCTTGCTTCACAGTGAAACATTCCCCTCCCTGCCACTTCTAGTAGACCCCGCCTACCTTGAATGGGCCACGGGCCAAGCGGTCTACCCTTTGGTGCTCAGCTGCGCTCTGGGTAAAGATCTGAATGAGAGTTAGTTGGGCACGCCTCAAAATATACTCTCTCAGACGTTGCTAAGAATGATGGGATTTGTAGTCCAAGCCACCTGGAGGGCACACGTTGCAGGAGGCTACGCTATCACGTGCAACCACTCAACTCTTCCAAGAGTTTACCCCCATTTTGTTTGACTGGAAATACATTCTGGGAAAACACACAACTCTATGATCTATGAATCTCTAACTCCTTGCTGGCTGTTTGCACAGTATTGTGGGTGGGGTGTGACTGTTCCAAGCCCCCACCCCACCCAGCCCACCCCAGCTGACAACTTCTGCAGAGCATCCGGGGTCGGGGGGAGTAGCAAGGGAGTAGCAAAGCACCGCTGACTCCCACAGGAAGCATCCTGGCTTGGGAATAGCAGAATCCCCATTTCTGGTCAAGTTGCAAATGATTTATTTTGTTTTTGTTTTTAACATGAGAAGTTTCCCTGTCTGAAAATGCCACATTTCGATAAGGAAAAACGTTCCTTAAGAAAATTCCTTGGCTACACGTGGAATTTCCACACGTGGAAGCTTCATCTCCACTTGCAGGCAGACGGTGCTGAAGGAAAGGCGGGGGGAATCTAGTAGTGAGGACTGCCAGGACCAGCATTTAACTTTAAAGAGTGTACACATTTTAAAACAGGGATAGGCAACCTGGCACCCTCCAGATGTTTTGGACTACAACTCCCATAAGCCACAGCCAGCATGGCCAGTGGTCAGGACTTATGAGAACTGAAACCCAAAATATCTGGCAGAAGCCAGGTTGCCTACCGTGATTCAAAAAGATTCTAAAATATGCCATCCTGCTAGGAATGAACCCGATTCCAACTGGTCTCCTCGTCCCATCCTCCCCGACGCACACTCACATCATTGCTGATGGTCGAATCCCGGTGCATCATGTGCTCCATGTGGGAGTCCAGGCTGGCCCCCGAGGAGCACTTGGCCAGGGCCGCGGCGTGCGACTCCTTCTCCCGCTGCCGGACGATGGCCTCGCAGCCCAGCCATTCCGCCATGGTTTGCTCGTAGCAGGCGCGAGTCTGGCTGTCGACCTGCGAGCAAGAGAGAAGCGGGAGATGGCAACGCAAGAGAGTCACCTCCTCATCCTAGACCGGACCCTGGGGCAGAACAGAAGGTGCTGCACGGCGCCGAGAAAGGAAATCAAATTTATAATCCTTCTCGCATAAAACTAGCAAACGGACCTGGCTCTGTACGGGATGGAATAGCACTTAGTCTGACACAGTGGAGCCTTCAAGCAGCGTTCTCCGCATTGTGCACCCCCCCGTCTTGGGTGGAGCCATGCCCGCTGGCACTCCCCGGGCACAGCCCCTGCCATGGCACGCCCCTGTGGCCCCCTGAGGGAGGGGTCTCATCGCCCGGGGAGGGGCAGGGGCTTATCTCTGTCCTTCAGCCTACTAATCTCCCCGGGTTCCAGACAGGATGGACTGCAAAGCTAAGTGCTGTTTAGGGACTGCACTGCAGGCTTCAAACACAGGATATATTGAAATTAATTAAAATTAATGAATGCATTTTAATAATCAAATAACCTCGAGGCACACGCTCCTAGGATATCCTTAGCATGCCTGCCAAGTTCCAGCTGTCTTGGTTTTACATTCTTGGTGCTATGGTGCTGACTGACAGACAGACACACATCCTCTTTTATTATTAGATTAGATTAATAGTGATTCAGGGGATTTATGCCCTGGTCATAAGATGATGGGATCAGAGCCCATCTCCCCAGGCAACCGCAAGAGGAACAATGGAAACAGACGCCACTGCCACTAGGGAACAGGCAATAATTGTCACCTGGAGATGCAAAGTTCTGAACGGTGCTCACCTCTTTCCTCTCAGCTTCCGACATCCCAAACCGATAATGCCCCAGGAGGAAAGGCCAGACGGCTTTCCGGATCTCAGGTTGGACCCCTCCGAAGTAGACCAATCGCAACAGCTCCTTCTCCTCGTAGCTCTGTGGAGAATGCTTGATGAAGACAGGTGGGAGGGAAAAGAAGCACTTCACAGGACTGAACCCCTCTGCTTCAGTATTTTGCTGCAGCGTGGGAAGCACCAGCAACAACCACATGAGGGGACACTCAAAATAACCACCTCGAGGTGATGTCGCCACAGCCCTGCCCAATCTGGTGCCCTCCAGATGTGTCGGACTACAACTTTCATCATCCCCAGCCAGCATTCTGGGCACCTGGTTGGGCATGCTGCATTTACCGCTGTGTTCACCAACGCCAGGCCTGCATCAACAGCAAACTGGGGCAGGCGGGAGCATTTACAGAGGAGCCGAGGGAGGAAAGCGGGGCCGTACCATGCTGTCCAGCAGAAACCTCTCCCAGATCTCCGTGGTCAGCCCCAAACTGGCGCTGCACGGCACGGCAGGAGACACGATGTCGTGGTTCACCAGCGCCGAGAGATGAGTCCGCACGGTGGAAAGGTGCCGGCAGTAGGCAAGCCCTGCAACGGGGGAAGGAAGAGGCCGCAAGGGAGAGACTGCAACGCCCCGAATGGGACCTTTTGAGAGAGTCGCAGCCATTCCAGCTCATTTCGGGAACAGGTGCTACCTTGGGAGAGCCTGTAGCCGGCCAAACGATGACCTAATCCTGCTTTCCCCAGCTCGGTGCCGGGCAGGTGTGTTGGACTGCAACTCCCATCATTCCCAGCTGGCATGGCCACAACCTCCTTCAACCCAAGTCTCGATCCACCAGCTCATGCTGGCATTTCCTATGTTGCCAATCAATCTGCACCAATTAGATCAGTGTTCTCCAACCTTGGGTCCCCAGATGTTTTTGGCCTACAACTCCCAGCATGCCCCAGCCAGCTTAGCTGGCTGGGGCATGCTGGGAGTTATAGGCCAAAAACATCTGGGGACCCAAGGTTGGAGAACACTGAATTAGATGAAAGAAAACATAAACCCAATCTATTCTGGTTATCTTGTAGATAACCAGAATAGATTGGGTTTAAGTTTTCTTTCATCTAATTCAGTGTTCTCCAACCTTGGGTCCCCAGATGTTTTTGGCCTACAACTCCCTACACAACTATTGTAGTGCAATGATCTTTAGATTGAGCAATAAACATATTATCTAGTAGATTTTGGCACCAATCAGCTACAGTGGCAGAACCGAGCCTGGTGATGCAACCAGGGACGGGTTCCTGACCCGTGTCATTGTAGGGCCAAACTAAGTGTCACGGGGAGATGCGTGTAACACTGTAACATTCTCCCAACAATTTTTTAAAAGGAAAAGCAGTCATTGGAGGCTGCTAGTTTGAGCAGAGAAGCGGCGCGGGGGGGGGGGGGAGATGAATGGGTCTGTTTAAGTCTTTCCTCTCTGGCCATTTTTACACCCAAAATTGCACCCGCAGATGCTTTTTCACCCATGGCAGATCAGGAGTAAAAGCAACAGGAGTAAAAGCAAGCCAGCGGATGGGGAAAGGGTTACGCAGGATGCTGGATGCACCTCCCATGGAACGCCTAGTGTGGTTCTTAAGGTGCTGGGGAACAAGCAAGACTCACAGCCATAAAATGCTCGGGAGAGGATCTGGTACTTCATGTTGTCACACAACAGCTTCAGCGGAGCTCTGCAGAGAGAAAGAAGTGAGACAGCTAAGATTCGGGTAAGGAAACCTCCATTTAACCCCATGTTTTTCACCCATTTCCCAAGACATCCCACCTGGAGGAGGGTACTCAAAAGAGCAACTAAAGCTGCAGACAGACAATCATTACTGTTTCGTTTTTTTAAGAGAACTGAAATAGGGTTTGAAAGAATTATCTATTCCCACAGCATATCCCTATTCCTTTTGCCTCTGGTCTATCATTTCTGGTCAAACAGGTTTTGCAGGTTTCTGAAGCACACCAAAAACCTGCTGACCCTGTTTAACCAGAGGGATGAAACACACACACGACTACCAGCAATCCCTCTTTCAAACTGCCATCTTAGAAACAAAAACAAAACCCCACCAGCCTATTGTCTTGCTCCAGCCTAAAGGAAAAAGGCGGTGGTGACGCATCTTGCTTATGAAGAAAAAGGTAAGAAGTTGGATTATTATTTTTTAGCTGGTAGAGGGAAGGCACAGTGGTGTCCGGTCAAGTCTTGCACTGGGCGATCGGTTTAGCCCCCGCCTGCCACTTTTGCCTTCGCGCAGCCACACGTGCTCCGTAGCAGAGTCCAGGCCGCCCCAAGGCAGGCGTCGCCTCCTCACCTTTCATGGTTGCAGCTGTTGGAAGGGCCACTCTCTGTGGAGCCGCTCTGGGAGCAGGAAGAGCAAGAGGACTTGCGGGTGCTTGGTTGCCACATGGACGGGAGGGCGCTTGCTGGCGCATCTATCAGGTCTTGGGGGGCTGGAAAGGCAGGAAAAGAAGTACACGCTCTTATTGAGGTCAGCACCATGAGGAAGAAGCAGCTTATTCTAGGAGCAGAGAGAGAAGGAAGAAAAAAGCCCAATTGGGATGATCAAAAATGCATTGAGCGCTGCATCAATCAAACCAATCAAATGATCATCACCCTGATCACAGCAAGGTTTTTTTAGGTAAAGAAAGGGAAGAGAAGCGGCCATCGATTGAGGGCTTGTTAACGTCAGCGAGGGTGTCCTCTAGTTGGTGGCCATCCCCATATTGGTAGGGGTTGCTCAGGATGCTGGCTCAGAGATGCCCAGGGCCCTCTAGAAAGGCACCCTCGTGGGCTTGTGGAACCTGCAGGAGAGTTTTGAGATGCACGCTGAGAATCCTCTCTCCCTGCCTCCTTGCAAACCAGGAACAGCACAGCTGTTGAGACCTGGTGGGGTGTTTGCTCGTCTCTGGGCCCTAGGAAAGTACCAGTGCCACCCTCTGGGGCTGGCCAAGTCTTTCAGTTCACTTCAACTACTGCTTATGAATATGTAGACAAATGCAGGGCTGGACTAAATTCAGGGGATGCCATCCAAAGTGCAGTGGTGCCCCCGCTGCTATCTTTTTGGTGCTGAGCACACAGCTTTTTATTCTTCCAGGCCTTTTAAGTATTTTACAGTGTTGTGGGTTTTCTGAGGGCTCTCAGAAAGGTGGCCTAGAAATATGTTAATTAAAAAAAACAACAACTTTGTTTCCTTGCTGTGTTTACTGTTTTATGGATTTGTTGCAACTGTATACTGTATTTTGTATTTTTAAAACCTTGGAAAGATTGTACAAGTTTCCATGGTGGAATCTTTGATGAGAAGTAGTATAAAAACTCTTGAATAAATAAATAATCATAGAATCATAGAAAAGTAGAGTTGGAAGGGGCCTACCAGGCCATCGAGTCCAACCCCCTGCTCAATGCAGGAATCCAGGTCAAAGCATCCCTGACAGATGACTGTCCAGCCGCACCTTGAATGCCTCCAGAGTGGGAGAGCTCACCACCTCCCTAGGTAGTAGGTTCCATTGTCTTATTGCTCTGACCGTCAGGAAATTTTTCCTGATATTTAGGTGGAATCTGGGTTCCCTTAATTTGAGCCCATTATTCCGTGTCCTGCAAACTGGGATGATCGAGAAGAGATTCTGGCCCTCCTCTGTGTGACATCCCTTCAAGTACTGGAAGAGTGATACAATGATACAGTGATACAGCTCATGTCCAGTCGTCCATGTCTCATGGTAAGCTCTTTGGGGAACTAGCCGAGCACTCAAGATGACCTACGAAGGGGCTAACATTCAACCCATTTCAAAGAAAGTGAAAGGATCCTGGGCGGATTCCATCTCACACAGCGACTGTTCCAACACGCCTCCTGCCACCGGCAGGCCCATCCAGCACCTTCTTTCTTCCAGGAGCCCTGCGAGGACATGCTGACTCAGGGTTTGGTGGCAATCACACAACCAGGTTAGTCACCTTGGAATGACTCCATCGCACCAAAATAAACTATATGAAAACTATACTTTCATGAATCACACCCCAGGAACATCGCAGCCCAAGTGAGCGAGTTGCAAAAATGAAGCCCAGCACTTCGCCAGGACAGAAAGAGCATCACTGGGAGGGACAGGCAAGAGGGGGCCCCTCCCTGCCACATTTTGCTCACTGAACGAGGAGGAGGAGGAGGAGGAGGAAGGGGGAACATGAATGGCAGGAGGCGGGAAAAGACCGGTTGATTCGAATCACAGCAGGAAGGAAACCGTGCAGAGAAGGCAGCTTCGCGTACGATGGCATTTGCTAAATCCAAGAGTGGCCAACCAGTTCAGTTATTTAGCGGACTGGATTAGTTAAAGGTCAGACAGTCATTTAAAAATAAAGATGCCAAGACAACAGTTGCTCTGTAGGAGAAATAAAAATTGTACAGTGCTTCCCAAGTAACGTCTTGCATATTACTCACAACAAATAACACCAAGTGTTCAAATTGTGCGTTTAGACTGTGCAGGGCTTCACATATCTTATCTCACTAACCCTTACAAAAGCTAGGTAAGGCGGGAAATAGTAGCAGCAGGAGCAGTTTGGCCACCGCCATATAGGGATGTGTTCAACTGGCTGTCATTTTTATCGTGGTTTGTTTTTAGATGTTTTACCTACCCATTTTTACGCATTGACTGTTGCTTTGTATTTTACTGCAAGCCACCTTGGGCACCATTCGATGGGAAGTCAGGATAAAAACTTAACAAAACAAACAAATGATCCTCATGTTGAACTTGGAGGGCAGTCAGTTGGGCGACAGCTTTACCTCCTGAGCTGCTGGCCGAGGGGGAGGCCTGGGATTTGGTCCCCTTCAGCCTCACATCTAAAGGGGGAGGGATTCGCCTCAGACATGCACCCTCTGAGCCCAATTCTTTCCCCAAGGGATCCTCAAACTAGCAAAGGGGGCCGCCCCACTGTTGTTCAAAGGATGTGCTTCCTTTAAGCCCAATGTCCTCCTTTCTCTGTCAGTTGTTTCATGCGTTGCAAATAAGAAACAAGCAATAATCAGCATAGTCTGGAGAAGAGAAGCTTAAGGGGAGACGTGTGACCGCATTCCTCCAGGGTCTGAAAGGCAGGAGGTGGGGCAGACTCGCTCTCTGTTGCGCCAGAGGGCAGGATGAGAGCCAAGGGGTAGAAATGGCAAGGAGGCCGATTTCGGCTAAACATTAGAAGGAACTTCCTAAGAGTGAGGGCTCTGGAGCAGTGAAAAAGACCGCCTTGAGGTGGCGGGATCTTCCTTGCCGGAGGTATCTGAGCAGAGGCTGGAGGGCCGGATGCTGCACCCTGCATTGCACTGCATTGCACTCCCTGCACTGAGCAGGGAGCTGGCTGGACAAGATGATCGCCACGGTCCCCCTGCCACTCTATGATTTCGTCGCCACTAAACCAATTAGAGTAATTGATTAGAAAGGTGCCCCTGGTTAACTGGACAACAGGGTTGCTTTGTTTTTAGGTGTTAATTCTTTTTAAATGCAAGTATTTCTCACTCTGTCGGCAGCAGGCACTGCCTGAGAAGTGGCCTTCCTCCTCCTCCTCCTCCTCCTCCTCCTCCTCCTCCTCCTCCTCCTCCTCCTCGCCTTTCCCCGCTGCCCCCACCGACCCCCACACAGGAGGGAGTGTCTCTTTGGAGATTGTGCCCTCTGAGGCACATCTTGCACCATCCAACAGTAATGCATTTTTCTTCAGAATATGCAGACTTAATCAGTTAACTGATTAAGAACTCACAGGATGAATCGACTAATATTTCTTTAATCGAGCAACAGCTGTAACGGCGGGACTAGGAGGAAGAAGTGTGGGGCCCCGTTCTTTACCAAGCTCCCCTCCCAGTTTTGTTCCTGGAAAGTGGCCCAGAGGAATTGATTGCGAGTAATTCAAGGGAAAGGGGGGAGGAACTCCCAGTTGCCTGCCCAGCCCGGATTCACAAATGCCAACACACAAGCCAAGCCACCAAGCCAAAACAAAACACCCTCAATGCGCCAACAGCAACATTACGGAGGAGCTGCCTGGACCCCGATGTGGCAAGGGGGGCCAGGGCCGCCTCGGGAAGACTCGGAGACTGCCTGGGGATCACCACGACTTTGCCGGCGGTCCGAGTCGTCCAAGCCTTCTCTTCCCCGGCAGCGGCAGAAGTGGGGGGAAGACAAGATGGGCCGTTAACAACAACTAAAGAAGTGGAGAAGGGAAAAAGGCAAAACGTGAAGATGGACCCAATCCGTGCAGCTGCCTAAGGGGACTCCTACAAAAGGAAACACTCACAGGAGATTCAAAAGTTCATGGTCGACCAAACATTCCTTCTTCGCTGTAGCATGTGAAGGGGAGGATGGGAGCCACACTCGCTTGGGTCACTGGTTCCAAACGTGAAAATGTGGAATTTAATCAAAGGGGAAAGCTCAGTAATACGATTTAGAATTAGGGGGAGCAATCAGCAGACTGCCTGTCTTTCTCCTTTGCTGCCCTTCCCTCTCCTTTCCCTGTCCCCGTTTAGACTGTAAGCTCCTGGGAGCAGGGCAGGGGTCTTCTCTCTTTTTGGTCCTGCTTATGTTACTCTGTGACTATGTACACTGGCGGTGCTGAGCAGTGAATGAACAAAACACTTGGAAGCCCCGCTGAGATCAGTCTCCACTCCATTTCCCTTGCCAACAATGACATATGTACCTCTCCGTTCTTCTCACACCCAGCATCACGTAGGAAGAGGCCTCCTACCAGGTCAGATGATTTGTCTTTCCAGCCCACTCTGGCAGATAGGAACTCTTCATGGTCTCATGCAGAAAAAGGCCTTTCGCAGGTAGGAACGTGGGGCCTCGTTGTGTGTGCAATGCATGTGTTTGACCACTGATCTATGGCCGCTCCCGCACATCCTGTCCTTCCTCTGGTATGTGTGTCGAATCCCGTGTGTTTTTGTCATCAACACTTTGGGGAAATGCTATGCTGGCTGGGGCATGCTGGGAGTTGTAGGCCTTCCCCCCCCCCCATCTAAACTTGCATAGGATTGTGCCTGAAGTCTCCCTTGAGAGTCAACTGGCTTCCCAGTTTCTCCTGAGCAGGCAAACTCACCAAACTCTGACTGCATGCTGGGATAGAGGATCCTGAACACATAGTCAGTCGCCTCGTCATCTTCCTTGTCTGATGCTGACTCCGAGGACCCTTGGGGGCTTCTTTTCTTCAGCTTTGGGAACACTTTCCCCTTTAGGAAGCAAAACAACAAGGAAGCGGAGATCTCCAACACAAGAGCCGCGGGGTCTCACAGGGTTCAAAACACCCGTCGGGGCTGAATTCACATTTCCACTGAAAAGTTTGTCTGATCGGAGCCCCCAGCCCTCAGCACAGCAGAGAAGAAATGGCATTCCTTATCACGATGGGTTTTCAAGACTTACACTCTTTCACCCAATCTTTTTAAATCATTATTTCATTAAGAGGGCTGATTCCAATATAATTTTTTTTTTAAATGGGTGGGTTTAGACTAAGGCAGCCTTCCCCAACTTGGTGCCCTCCAGATGTGTTGGACTGCAATTCCCATCATTCCCAGCCAGCAGGACCCTTCGCCTAAAAATAAAGATTCCAGTCCTCATTGTTCTGAATGAAGTGCTAATGTAAATAAGAACATGGGAAGGTGCCTTTTGCCGAGTCAGTCCTTGGTCCATCCAGCTCAGAACTGCCTACCCTGGCCGGCAGCAATGGCTCTCCAGGGTTTCAGGCAGGAATTTTTCCTAGAGTAGCCGAGGATTGAACCTGGCTATCTTCCGCATGCCAAGCAGGTACTCTGCAGCCGAGCTACAGCCCTGTCCTCATTGTGGCCTCAGGCAATGCCAGAAAAGGCCTGGATCCCTCAAGCGCTGGCTGGATAAGAAGCACCGGAACAGATTACTCGAAAAGCTGTCCTTCTGCCGGACCCCTTCTGGTGACACGGCACGGTTAGCTGAGTTGAAATGACATCCGCCCTGGGAGGGACAAACTCGTTGTTTCCATGCTCCGAGCATCCTTACCTTCCCCCTCTGTGACCAGAGGGGTGGGTCCAACTGGCCGTGGGGCAGGAGCCCATTCTCTAAGCAGGAGAGGAACTGCAGGAGATGTCCCCCTTTGGGGAAGTGCAGCGGAGGGCGCTGGATCCCGTCTTGGCTCACCAGGACAACCGTGCCCCCGCTGTCTACTGCTGGCGAGAGGGAGGAGGAAGCAGAGGGAGGAGACACAGGAGGAGGGCAGAGGTGAGAGCAGGTTCAGGCAAAAGGGCGCCCCCGGGGACCTGGATGGGCCAAAAGCATTTTGCTCCCCCACCCCAAAGTGGCTTAATCAAAGAGGGGCACCCCAAGACCCCTCGCAATGCCACAGAGAAGGAAGGGGTGCAACACTGAAGCCAGGAAAGCGCCTCCAGGTGGGTCTGAGGAAGGCCCCTGCCTGAGACCCTGGAGAGACGCTGCGGGCCCATGCAGACAATTCTGGGCTAGACGGACCGAAGTTCTGACTCGGTATAAGGCCGCTTCCTCAGACGCTGTTTATATCAGCCCATTGTTCAGAACAATGAGGACTGGAATCTTACTTCATTTTTAGGGGAAAGGCCGTGGGCTCAGTGGATATGCCTGGAGGTGGGGAGGGGGATGCGGCTAACCAGAACACAAGAGGGCCCGCGCAGGGCCCGGCTGCTCTCTTACCCTGCTGGTGGCAGTGCAGGTAGACAATCTCCTCCAGGCGGATGGTCATGGCAAAGTCCCAGTAGACGCTGCAAGAGGGAAGGACGCAGGCCGCCAAGGTCAGCGTCACCCTTGCAGCCCAGCTCTGCCCATGCAAAGCATCCCGCAGGGCCACCCCATCCAATAACGTAAAAAGCATTCAAGAGAACTGCTAGCAAGCACTCGACTAATAATGCTGTAAAAAAAATAATCCATTCACACTAGTTGCCATCCCAAATCACATGCCAAGGAGTTCCACGGGTTCTCTTCTGACTGTAAACAAAAAAATGGAAGTCACATTTTCAGCTGTTGGGGCCACCGACAAGACAGGTCCCCCTTGGCAGAAAGGTGATGTATATATGCAGTCTTGCCGTGTGCCCAGCAGAGGGTGCACTGGCGCTGCAGCCGGGCTGGTCTTCCTCAGATCATGGTCTACCTGGCTCAAGTGTCGCGCGCACACACGCGCACGCGCACACGCACACACACACACACGTCCCCATGGCATGGCGAGGGATCTTGGGGCGCCTGAGATAGACCCTTCCCACTGCTGTTCTCCAGCAACTGGTACTCAAAGGCATGCTGCCTCCGATCCTGGAGGGAACAGAGAGCCACCCTGACTAGTAGCCATTGATGGCCTTCTCCTCCATGGATGTGCCTAATCCCCCTTCAAAGCCATCCAGATCAGTGGCGCCCATCACATCCTGCGGCAGCGAATCCCACAGTTTGAAGCGTGCGCTGCTCAGCCCGGAGCCCCGCCTCGTCGGGGCTCCCAGGCGCAGGAACTCTGCAGGGGTGTTCAGCCAAGCACACTCGCACGCCCCCCCCCCCCGTTCAGATCTGGGCGCTCAGTGCTCACATGCCTGTGGCACAGCCAGGGGGGTGGGGACATTTGGGGGCAGGCTGCGTGTGCTCACACACGTCCCCTCCCCAGTGTGGCTGTAACTGGGTTGCGGGCGAGCACCTGCACAGGACCACAGAGGGGGTGTGTGTGCAAGGCAGGCCCCGTGCAGAGGAGGGGAAAGGCAGGCAGCGGCCCCCTTGACAGTCCTGCAGAGCTCTGTCTTTCCCCCTTGGACCTCAAGGTGCCCCCGTCAAAACTCCCGAGCCCCTCCCCCGGCATCCCGTCACCCTAACAATACAGGAAGTGGGCCCCCAGAGAGGAGCTCGAGCTACACTGGAGAACAGCCGTCACCCACCTGGTGCCCTCCAGATCTGTTGGGATGCAAGTCCCATCGTGGCTGGGGATGATGGGAGTTGCAGACCAACACAGCTGAAGGGCACCAGCTTGGGGAAGGCTTCTGGAGAGTGCCTCCCGCCAAGGGCTGCTGGCTCCGCTCCTCCTGCAGGCTCCTGCAGCCACGAAACGGCCCCTCAGAAGAATCGCAGGATCAGTTTGGGTCACACGTCGTACCCGGTAGCTGGGTATGTTTCGTTTCCCCCCAGTGGGCCAAGCTCCAAGAGGTTTTGCCGTGCCTTCTGAACGACGCAGCTCGCTTGCTGGAGTGGTCCGTGGCTCTTTGCCCCGACAGGTGCCCCTTTACCCGAGGTGGAGCCGCTCTCTGCTCGGGCTCTGGGCCGGGAAGGCAGGAGGGGCCATTCTCACTTGCGGACTGAATTGCCATCTGGTCCTTCCACAGTAGGGTTCGCCAGCTTCAAGAGCGACCCAGGGCAGGAGAAGTTCAACAGGTGGCGTTGGCACTGCCTCGCAGGGACAGATGCACTGGCCGAAATGGTTTCCCAGCTCCTGTTGCAGAAGCCCCCCCCCTCAGGTGCCAGTCTCCCTCCCTCCCTCCCTCCCTCCCTCCCTGAGTCTCCCGCAGTGCTCCACATTCGCATTCCCTGCACCAAACTGTCCCAGGTGCCGTGTGAAGAGCTAGGATGAATTTGTTCCCCATCCCATCCCCTCCAACATCGAACAGGTTAAACGAAAGCAGGTTGTCTCACTTCGTCAACGACAACTGACTGGGCAGGGCAGCCTCCACGCACTAAACCAATTCTCCGAGCGGCTGCCAATGTCAGAAACCATTTCTGTTTATTGGCGTGTTTGCCTTCTATCGCCCTTTGCACAGACTCAGAAATGTTCAGTGTTCCCGACACTGCAAACGCAAACAGAGAAAACAGGTGCCGGCCGTGACCTCGGGGGCTGAGGCAACGTTCTCTGCGGGTGAGACAAGGATATGCAGTCACACCTGTTTCTGAAGCACCAGGCACAATCCGGAGTGTTAGAACAATGGCAGGATGGAGGAGACCGGCCTTGAATTCCTGAGCGGGAGTGGCATGCGGGGGGGAGAGCCGGCCTGGACAAGCACGACATCCTTTCCTGCCCAAGTGCCAAGGACTTCGGAAAGGGGTTTCCTACGACTGTGCACTCTCTCGCCCGACCTGCATGAATCTGTTAAGGTGCAATCCCAGGCAAGTTTAGACAGAGGAAAGGCCTACAGCTCCCAGTATAGCTGGCTGGGGCATGCTGGGAGTTGTAGGCCTTTTCTCTGTCTAAACATGTGTAGGATTGTGCCCTTAGTCAACCAAGCAAAACAGGCCCCGCAAATCCTCATGACGCTTGTTCCAGATGCCAGTCCAACACCCCTAGAGGGCACCAAGATTGGGGAAGGGTATCTTCCGCTGTGGCTCCTGTGAAGAGGGGGCCTGTTATCGAATGAACTGGTCTCACTGTACCATTCAGTCAGTCAACCTTTTTCAGCAGGAAAGTGTCAATCGACTGAACGAAAAATGTTTTAGGTATGACGCGAGGCAGCCTCTGCTGTGCCATCAGGTGCAAAGGTGGGGAGGGGTGAGCGAGAGGCAAGGAGGGGCCCCGCTCACCTTTTCTCATAGTCCAAATCGCCCACCGAGCCGTTCATCAGCTGGTTTGGAGTCCACTTCAGCGTCATGATGTCGGCAGTCTGGTGAAGCGACAAGTAGCCTGGAATTGCCTCCATATCATCTCGCTAGGAAAAGAGAAGAAACAGTAGAAGGAAATGTCTTGCTGGTTCTCAGTTGCTACCTGTCCTTGGTTGGGTATACAGTATTTTTCCATGTATAAGACTATACTTTTTCCTAAAATCGCTAGACTAAAAATTGAGGGTCGTCTTATACACGGAAGGAAGCCGAGGAGAGAACTGCGCGGTTGCAAAACTGCCCAGTGGGGGGCGTCTTATACATGGGGGCGTCTTATAGACGGAAAAATACGGTATTTCCAGCCGTTTGTAAATCTTTTTTTTTTTTAATTAAAAAAAAAAACAAGTTTCTAGCCCCTATGGCTGAAGGGATAGTCTTGAAAACCAGTGAAGTCAAGAAAGTTGCTAAGTGGGATTTCCTGTGCTTGAGGAGGGAAGGGTCGCTCTGGCATTTCACCAGTTCCCACACTTCTCATAGCTAGCAGAAGAGTAAGTTATATGTCACTGCAAAAAAAATAAAAAGCACATTTCTAAAAGTTGCTTAATGTATCAGACAGCGCTAAATTTGGCTTTGCAGGAGGGCAGAGCAGTCACAGCACTCCATGTCAGCGGCCCAACTTAGCTAGTGGCTACTGGACTGGGCTTCAAAGCACCCTTCTACACGGCACTGGAGGCAACCAAACACCGACAGCTACTCACCGGCTGCACCAAGACATTATTCTTGCCGTACAAGAGGGTGGCCCTGGAGTTCTGGTGCAGCGACTCAACGTAGTCTCTGGCCGAGAGGGACGGCCGGTCGTCCATGCTGCCACTTGAATGCCTCTTCTGTATCTACGAGAATCCAGCAGTGAAAAACGAGTGAGCACAGACCCCCCCTCCGCTGCCACGCTGGGCTCCGCATCATCGTTTATTTGCCTTTAAGGGAGAACTTTGGCAGTTACACCTTCTCTGGTCTGAGAGTTCCAGCAGGAGGAGGAACGGGACCAGACATTCAGTCCAGAGAGCTCAGTTTTGTCCTCAGCAGCCTTCCCCAACTTGCTGCCCTCTGGATGAGTTGGACCACAACTCGCATCATTCCCAGCCAGCATGGCCATAATAACATAAGAGCCCTGATGCTGGATCAGACCAAGGGTCCATCTCATCCAGCATCCTGTCCACACAGTGGCCAACCAGCTGCCTGTGGAAAACCCACAGCACCCTCCCACCCATGTTCCCCGGCAACTGGTGCACATAGGCACCCTGCCTCCGAAGCTGTAGGTCGCATACAGCCATCAGGACTAGTAGCCATTGAGAGCCTTCTCCTTCTCTATGAATTTGTCCAATCCCCTTCTAAAGCTGTCCAAATTGGGGGCCATCACCACATCTTGTGGACGTGAACTCCATAGTTTAACTATGCACTGTGTGTAGAAGTCCTTCCTTTTCTCTGTCCTGAATCTGCCACCGATCAGCTTCATGGGATGACCCCGTCGGGTTCTAGTGTCCAACACATCTGGAGCGCGCCAGGTTGCAGAAGGCTGGTCTGCGGTGCACAGCACAGCATCAGTGAGCTCCCCCCCTCCGCCCCCACCCGAAACCTACACAGAGGGCTGGGCGCTTGGTGGGTGAGTCTTGACGGCAGTGGGAGCTGTGGATCCGATGGCGCTGAACCAGCTCATCGGCCGAGGGGTCGGTCCAGAAGTGATCGGCGGTCTTCATCTTGGTGTACTCCAGCGCGCAAGGCCCCACTATACAGGGAGGCAGAACCCAGGTTGGTGGTGGGAAAGAGAGGGAAGGGGGGTGGCAGGCTTCGAAGGCCGGCATTTCTGGACCGTGGTCCACCCCAAACCCACACACAAGCACCATTCCTCTGCTTCAGACCAGGGCTGGCCCAGCACGATTGGTGGCAGAGGCAACTTCCTGGAACAGCAGGATTCAAGGGTTACTGAACGAGTGGGGGAATCCTTGGAGGGTGGGGGTGCCGCGACCCAGCCCTCGAGGCAACAGGGTCTGGGGCCCAGGGGAGCAGGTGCGGCTCACCCTAACAATTTCCCCAACTGCAGCCGCAGGACTAGTTGTTGCCTAGGGCAGTGCCATTGCTTAGGCCAACCCTGCTCTGGAGCGTCGTTAGCTCAGGGGTCGGCCACACAAAGCACACGGGCGGCCTCCAGCCCATCGATATTTTCCCATGGGCCACAAGTGAGTCAAGCAGCTATCAAACAACAACTGCCGTTCGCCTGCTGGCGTCCCACGACCACCACCTGGGGTTGCTGCCGCCGCCGCCTCTTCCTGAAGAAGGGTAACCCGAAAGCTCACTGCCAGGGCTCCAGACCTGAGCAGGACCCATCAAGGCTGTTGCTCTGAAACAGTCGTGCATCAGGAACAGATATTTTCCAGCCACAAGAGGCATCAAGGCCTTGCCTAGGAAAGCAGTTCAGAAGCAACCTGCATTACCCAGCAAAGAAGCAAGGATCGGTCCATCGACGGGATCCATGAGCAGGGCTTCCTTCTCGTAGTATTTACTGTATACGGGGAGAAAACATACAGAAGCATTGTAACCGGGGGGGGGGGGGGCGCTCTGGACAGAACTGTAATGAATGAGTCATGGAAAGGAAGAGGATCTTACCCAAATAGCGATGTATTTATTTTTCTGCACTTAAACACGAGATACCCCTTGGATATACCTTAGTCGTCATTTGTCCCTCGCAACCCTTTGCCCCCCCCCCTTTTTGAACTCGTTGCCCCGAATCTTCCTGCACTCCCCATCTGCTTTTAGTTCGCCCCACAGTTGGGATTTAGATACACGAATATGAGAACTTAAGTAGAGCAGCCCTGAAGCTGGATCAGACCAAGAGCCTTAGTTTCTAGGCCAGTATTCTGTTCCCACAGTGGTCACTAGATGCCCCAAATGGAAAGCCCCCAAGCAGGACACAAACACAACAGCACCCTCCCGCCCATGTTCCCCAGCAACTGGTGTACATAAGCATACTGCCTCTGATACTGGAGGTAGCATAGAGCCATAAGGACTAGTAGCCTTCTCCTCCATGAATTTGTCCAATCCCCTTTTAAAGCCATCCATGTTGGCAGCCATCCATCTTGCAGTAGCGAGTTCCACAGTTTAACTCTGCACTGTGTGAAGAAATCTCTCCTTTGGTCTGCCCTGAATTCATAGCTCAGTCCCCTATGCACCAGAGAACTCCATCTCTCTAGGGATCCCAGCTAACTGCATCTTCAAGGCTAAGAGTGTTTGGAATTTATCCCAACGGGCCTAGAGAGTGCTCCCGTGTCCCTGCAAGCCTGTCTTAGGGCTATTTAATTACCTACTGAAAATTCTGAGCATGGCTCAGTCTAGGCCACCTTATCTCTGTCTGCTGGAACAGGAGCTGGAAGGGAACACCTTTTTAAAATTCATGGTTTGCGAAATTGAGTGAAGTTATTACTTCTAACGGGCTTGCTGTACCCGAATTACTGCATTTAAATTCAGCTGTCACAAGACCCGCCTTTCATTCCGGCCCCTGGGATGTTGAAATCCAGCATGATGCAGCATCAATAAGGATCTCTCATCTTTTTTCCCCCGGGGTGAACATATTTTGAGAGAACACAGGTGAAACAAAATTATGTGTTTGCTCCATCCACATCTTTGCCTGAGAAAGACCTTCACTGCTTTGTTAGGGTGGATCATAAGAACATACAGTAAGAAGAGCCATGCTGGATCAGACCTGTATTTGGCTAGTAGAAGACAGTTTTAGGCATGCTCTCCAAATGGCTTATTATGGATCAGAAGTATTTATTAATCACTTTTCTGCCAACAGCACTCTCAAAGCAACGTACAATGACATGAAAGCCAATAAAATCAAAACAGAATAAAACAAAAATGTTCTTTAAAAATGGACCAAAACGATTTTAAAAGCCAAAGCCCTGGCCAAACAGTAGTTTTCACTGCCTGCCTAAAACCCATTATAGGGATGGAGCCAACCTAACCTCCCTTGGGAAGGAGTTCCACGGTCAGGGTGCCGCTACAGAAAAGGCCCTGTCTTGAGTCCCTCTAATGAAGATCACAAATTATGGGCAGGTTCCTAAGGGACGAGGTGGTCTTTTAGATATTCTGACCCCAAGCTGGTTAGGCTTAGAACAGTCTTTGGGTCAACAGTCATGGGTTAAGTTGGCGCCTGGTGAACTAACCATGGAACTGCTTTTCTGTGTGCAGTCCAACGGACCCAGGTGCTTAATACCCCAACCGTCCACTGTGTCAGCCGGCCCTGTGGCCATCACCAGCCAACTGGGGGAGTGGGAGAAAAGACAGAAGAAGATGCCGTGCAGTGGCCGTCTTTACCTGCTGTTTTCCACCAAGTGGTGTACTATCTTGTCCAGGACCTTCTCAAAAAGGGCCGTCCGGATCCAGAGGTGCTTGATGGCCTGCGGAGAGAGGCTGGGGAGCTTCTGGACTTTGCGGATGTTCTCCTGGGAACCCGCTCCCTGGTTTCGCCTTTGGGGAGACAAGGAAAAGGAAACAAAGCCCACGTTCACCGGGACCTGACGCTTACCAGGAGGATCTCCTGCGTAGTCTCGCTGTGCCTGACCACAAAGTCAACGTTATCTATCTCTGTTTTGATCATATTTAGAGAAGTGTTTAATGATACTTAAAAGCAGAAAGGAAAACCACAGCAAAAGGCTGATGAATCGAAACTGACCTGTTTGTTTTTGTTAAATTATAGGTTGCAGCAACCAGCTCTTTCATGCCCAAAAAAACCTGGTCCAGAACCCTTGACTTTTCAGAGCAGAGTACGGTATACACTCTGACTCTTCTACAGCAATCACGTTTATTTAGCACCCATGAACGGTGTGCTGCACATGACACTGGAGTGACCATGCCGGAGGGGAGAAGCAAGGCATGGAGGACTAATCTGAATCTGATTTTATTTACCATAATCGATAAAGATGGTGGAGGATGGTTACGGACCTCAGGCTCCTGTTTCCCCCGCTGAGCCGATGCCTGGCCCAAAACCTGGCATCAGGTCACCAAAACTTACGCATTCTCAATGAGCTGCTCCAAATCCTGCACCTTCCGAGAGAGCTCTTCCGCGGGCGGGAAGCTCTTCCCCACCTTCATGAACAGGGCGGCAATCTTGTTGCTGCGCAGGAAGCCGGCTGCACGTCGCCGCAGGCCGTGGAGGACGCAGGCTTCAACGGCAGCTGGGGAGAAGGAAACGGCAAGCAAGAAAAAGAAGATGCCACCTGATGTTGCCGTCGCCTCTTGGCTACCAGGAACTGCCGGGAATCTGGCTAACGGCACATTGTTTCTTCCTAACCCATTCAAGCCTGTGACTGCCTTGCCCTGGAGTTCCAGTGCCAGGATCAGTCCCATCAACCTGCGAGGTAGGGCCACAGCCTCCTCAAAGGACGTTTGCCACCTGCTGCCAGGGAGACACTGGCTCCATTTGCTGTGGGTTCGTTTTTTAATCACCAAAGGCCTCACTGGCAAGCAGACTGGCTTAGAAGCAGGATGGCGGCCCTCCCCCACTTGTCTTTTGGTAGCAGAGGGCTGCAACAGGATCCATTAAGAACACCGCAACGCTTCCGACTCTGCTTTGGATCCATTTGTCTTCTTTGCTGCAGGTGCCGGCGTGGCTCCGTCTCCCCGGCGGGCAGGCGTGGGAGAAGCCAGACACAGTGAATTAGCTGCTTTGGGTCTGAATTATTTTCAGCTTTGGCAAGCCACAGGGCTTCTGATCCATTCTCCTGCCAGCAAGCTCCCTTATCAGCAGATGGCATGGCAGCTGATGTCACAGCCAGGGGGAAAGAAAGGGCCGTCGCTTGCCCTACCCTTGCATGAACCACCAAGATTTCTGCCGTGGTGTTCCATTTCATATGGCTGCAAAGTCTGTGTGGTTTAGGGCACAACCCTATGCATGTTTAGACAGAAAAAACATCCTACGACTCCCAGCATGCCCCAGCCAGTGTTGCTGGCTGGGGCATGCTGGGAGTTGTAGGACGTAGGATGTTTTTCTGTCTAAACATGCATAGGATTGCATCCCTAATTGGTCAATCAACTTAACCTTTTGTTGGCTGACTGGCAGAAGCTCATTTTATTCAGTGAGGGCAAATTCTAACTGAGGGTGCAGCGGGTCCAGGGCACACTGGTCGATTTTGGTTCTGGTATGTTACTGCAAGTAGGGAGTGAAGGGAAAATATTCAGGAGGACTGTCTTTTCTAACCAGGAAGGGGTCACTTTTGTTTTATTAAATTGTCAGTTCTCTTAATATTTCCTTCGCCATCTCAAAAAAAAAGGGGGGGGGAGCCTATACTTGTGGATAGGGTGATATGCCAATGGATTGAATCAATGGTATTTTTCTTTAAAATAAAAGTGGCATGCGGCTGATCAACTAAACAAAGTTATTTACATTGGTCAACCATCCCGCTTGTTAAACTTCTTCCCTACCTTAGCGTTGCAGGAAGGGCAGGCAGGGACGGACAGTCCAAGAGCAACTCTTCCTGTTCCTGAGGGAAGAGGAGCTGCTCAAACAGAGAAGCCAGGCAAGAGTTGGCAGCTATACGAGGTGAACCCGTTCGCGTCACTTGGGCCCCTGTTGAGCTCGTAGCTGCAGTGCCAGCCCGGGAGGGACCACACCTCAATGGCAGCGTACCTGTTCTTCTAGCAGTTAGCTCCTGCCAGTTAGTCAGCAAAAGGTCCCAGTTCAATCCAAGGCATCTCCAGTTTCTCCTGTAGCCAAGTTGGGGAAAGGCCTCTACCCAGTATCTGAGTAGACCAGCCTTCCCCCAACCTGGTGCGCTCCAGATGTGCTGGATGGTGGGAGTTACAGTTCCACACATCTGGAAGGGGCCATGTTAGGGGAAGGCTGGGACCGAGAATACTGAGCGATTGATGGACCAACAGTCTAAGGCAACTTCATATCTTCAACCATCTGGCCCTCTACAACATCGCAGGGAGCAGAAAATGGTCAGCATAATTGAACCTGTAAAGCCATAAATGGCTCGGAACTGAAATACTGGATGGGGTACCTCTCCCAATATAAACACGCCTGTACACTACGTTCAACATCTGAGGCCCCAAGTGAGGATCAGAGGATGGCAACAGGGAGAGGGCCTTCTCGGAGGAGCCCCCCCCCCCCCAAATCTGGAGTGCTCTCTCCAGCAATACCTGCCTGGCACCAACTCTGTCATCATTTCGGCCTCAGGTTAAGACTTTCCTCTATTCCCAAGTATTTGATTTGATATTACAGGCTGTTTAATGCATCAGTTTGATTGTTTATGGTCATCACTGATGTTTTAGTTGTTTTATGGGGTATTTTAGTGGATAATTGTTGTGGCTGTTTTAAATTTTGTATTTTAATTCTATTGTAAGTCACCTTGGCTTATTTTTTTTTTTTTTTTTTTAAGAAAGGCATTCAAAAAATACTCATCATCATCATCTTATTTTGCTTTCACCACACCACCTTTTGTTGCAACAAAATAGTCTGAGAAAGGGCAGAACACGACAGCTGAGCTGGCGTTTTAACCCGAACCTGCTGCTTGCATCCCTAGGTCCAACCCATGAGCCCCTGCGCCATGTTGCCACTGATAAGAAGTTCCTTGGCCAGCAAAAGGGGCAAACACATGTCTTTTTTGGAGTCCAATTCAGAGGGGAAGCAGCTGTCAGGGGACGTGGATGCTTGGATATTAAGCTAAGAGGATGTTTCGTGGCCAAATAACAAACCCATTCAAGCCAGAGCTGTTTACCAAGTGGTGACAACAACACAGAGCCGCCGGGGAATGGAAGAACGAGGTGCCTCGCTAGTCAGCTTCTGCGACCAAGGGCTGGGCAGAAAAGGCCTTTGATGGGTGTCACAGCCCAGCTGCGTCAACCGCCAAACTTGGGCTACCCTAATTGGACGAGCCGACGGACTGGAAACAGCAGTTCCTTTTTGTTCCTTTCCATTAAGGGAACGACAGAGCAGAAAAGGCCACGGTCATAACGATCTACATGCCAGGAGGAAAACAAGGCAGCGCGCGAGATGTCCCTGAAAGCGGCCTCCCCCCCCCCCGCCCAAGGCCCCTCCCCCTCCCCCACCCCTCGGCTCATTACGCTAACAATGGTTGTTGAGCAACCTGGCCCTCGCGGCTGCCGCTGTGGCCCAGGGAGCCTGGCCGACGACTCAAATTAGATTCCCATCATCTGCAGCTGCCATGCCCAAACAGCCCCGAGGCCAAGGAGGAACGCGGCAGCATCATTAAGAGACTGGCAGAACAAGCACCGAGGGTCTCCACGCGTCCGGCTGCTTCAGGGGTGGCGCCGTGCGGTGCTATGAATAATCCACGGCCCGGGGAGTGAGTCGGCCCGCTCCGCGTTTGCTCTGCTCCGTCGCTGCTCCAGGCTTCCGCTGCTCCACACACAGTAAGAAAAACCTGGGTGAAGCGCCATGTCCACACTGCTCCCCCTGGCTCATGCAGACCTGAAGGGCTCAAGTGGAGTCACGGTTAATAGTGGCCGCACCTGAATGGATGGCCGAAGGACTGCCTTTACCCACGTGGACCAGCCCACCAGCTGAGACTTGCTCCAGAAGCTCTTCCGTAGGTGGCCAGCCCTATTCAGTGGCTATTGGAGGGAGGGCCGTTTCACTTTCAGTGGTGGCCCCCAAGTGTTGGAGCTCCCTCCTGAGACATGCATGCCGGATGCCTCCCGTGTTATCTTTTAGGCACCAGGCAAAGGCTGTCCTGCTCTTTCCTGCCTTTAATAACCTTTAACAACAACATTCGGGACCCTTTTCATTGCCTTTTGCTGCCCCTTGATATTTTAACTGGTTTTGTTTTTAACCAACTTCTTGTTGCGAGCAGTCTTGAGTTCACGGGCGATAAGATGAGGCAGACTTTTATAGATGCAGAAAAACGTGCCTGCATATATCAACACAGGTCAGACTTTGTCCACCTTGGGCCAGGCTCACGTGACTGGCAGCAGCCCGCCGGGGGTCTCCGGCAGGGAAGGGTCTTCCCCATCGCCTGCTCCCTGAGGCTTGGTTTAACTGGAGATGCTGCCGGGGGACTGAACCGGGGACCATTAGCAGGCAAAGCAGGGGCTCCACCATGGAGCGGGACAACGGAGTCTCTGGGAGCTGCCCACCTCCTCCCGGACTGATCACAATCGGAAGAGGCTGCGCTTGGCTGCCTGCAAGAAGCTGCCAAGGCTCCGAGCCCAGTCGCCGGCAGACCGGACCGAGCCGCTCTCGAATGGGAAAATGACAACACCGGACTGGACACGGCGGCCCAGCGAACTTACCACAGAAGGAGATGATGTGGCTGCTGTCCTCGTGCACAAATTTCCTCGTGACGGCTTCTTCCATGATTTGCTTCACCTATAAAATGGTGCAGATAAACGAGAGAGATTATCTGGTAAAGCAGGCTCGGAAAAATGAGGTTTTCCTTGAGAATTAAGGGTGCAGAAAGTTTGAAAAGGAGAGAAAATGCTAACTGAGAAGGGTTCAAATACCAAAGGATGTTCCTTGTCCCGGCCCCGCCAACCTCCAACTGACTGACACCCGTCGTGCACGGCATTCTGGGCAAAGAGAAATGGAGGCTGGGGAAGCACTGGTGAATTTTACCCCTGAAATTTACACCCCCCAAAAAAATTCACCCATACTCCCCTCCACTTTCTTTGCCTGCAAATAGGGCCAGAAAACACCACACAGCACACACACCATTTTGTGGTCACATTTGCAAAGCAAATGGCGGTGGAGAGTTGGTAAAAATTTGGGGGTGAAAATGCCCCCCACCCTGTATTTTAACCAAGCACTACTTTCCAACCCGGCATCAGCTGCAGCCAGGTCTGTAAAGCTTCGACCAACAGATAGATGAAATTACCGGTAATCAAAGTTTCAAGCGTGATTTCTAAGTCGCAATAAATTGCGTCATGGAACTGGCTTTCCCCACGGTTCTGGAACACGGAGGCTGGGCAAGGAGAACCCTGAAAACATCCTACCCCCATCGGTGTCTTGTGCAAGGGTGCTCAGCACTGGGGGGGGGGTGGCCACAGACAAGCTCTGCCATGTTTCTTGACTCTGCCGAAATTATGCATAAGGAACTGCATCAAGGAACACCAAACGACTGGGACAAAAAGAAACGTGGTGTGGTGTCAGAGATCGAACCCACAGCCGGTCTTGAACTGGTGGCCTGCAGGTGGTGGGGAGGGCAGATCAGGCCTGTGTGCTCCCGTGTGGCTCTAGCCAAGGCAGGGAAGTGCAGGCCCACCTTTGCCTCAAGCCACTCTTGACCGCCCCAGAGCTGAGTCTGACAGACGGCCAGTTTCCCTTCTCTTAGGAACCACCAGTTAACCTCAAAAGCCTCTCAAGGGGTCACACTCACAGCCCATTGCCTGATTTCCCCCGCAAACCATCAAAGAAAGACCTTTCCCCTTTCTCTACGCAACAAGCCATAATGATCGTCTTAAAAACTGAAGTCTTCCATGATCCTTTAGAAACCCTTTATTCTGAGGAGGTTGCAATCAAGTTGCAATCGACGTAAAGCCGCATTATTAATTGACTGAAAGAGGAACCAATCCATGACAATCCTGGTAAAAATGTCTTCCTCTTGAGGTGTTGAGCTCAGTGCCAACTCCAGGCTTTACAAGGCCCTTGGGCAAGACCCCCTCCACGTGCCGCCTCCCTCAGCGAGTCCGTCTTCCCACCACTATGGTCACCGGCTGCTCTTGCGCCGCCGCCTCCTCCTCCCTCTCATCATGGCAACCACTTGCCGGCTTGGCTGGCAGAGCGCCCGGGAGCAGGTGGGCCGTGGCATCTCCGGCTCCTCCTTCTCCCCACCTCCGTGGTCCGGGCCGGAGCGAGAGGCAGGGGAGCAAGCTCGCTGGAAGTGGCGAGGAGGAGGGGGAGCAGCAGCTCCAGGGGGCTCTTGCCAGTGGGCCCCTGCTAGGAGGTGGGCCCTCGGCAAGTGCCCGACCATGCCTACCGTTGATGCCAACCCCGGTGCTGATCCTGCAACCAGCCAGCTGGTCTGTTCCCTGCCTTTTCAGCACGGAGACCAGAGGAACCAAGTTAAAGGAGCCCTCAAAAGCCCCTCTGAAGCAGACACCAATGCAGGAAACATATAGAGCCTTCGTGTATAAAAAAAACTACCTCAGACCAGGGTGAGGATTAAGTCCAGGAAGGCAAAACAGCAGTCGGATTAAAAAATACCTGCATCTAAATGAAATCCGTTTAGGGCTGCTTTGCAAATTCATTCCTTTGAAAATCACAGGACAGACTGAGTGCAATTTGTGCCTGTAAAGGCAGAACTGCACATTGCCATGGGAACATGAACACCGGCACAAGGGAGCACTTGCAGGGGAAATCGGGGTGGGGGTGGGGTGCCGAGCCCGTTCTCTGGGTCACAGTTTCTCCCCTGCTGCTACGGAGGCTGTTGCCGGTTCTCCCATGCCAGGCTGACCCAGTCTGCTGATTCCAGCCGGAGTGGGGAAAGGTGGAACGAACGAGCACGGAAGGGAAGGCTTTGGGGAGAATGTGGGGGAAGGGGGAAGGGCAAAGCACCCAAAGGACCCCTCCCCTGCCGCCCGACAGTACCATCATGGAAGAAAAACGCCAATTTGGGAACAATCATATTTCCCTCGCAATGCCAACCCTGAGAATCCTGCACATGTGCTCATAGGGGGGGGATGAGTGCTTTGCTTGCACACAGCATCTGTTTTGTGCCTGCGCACAAGGATTTTAAAATAACTCTACTTGATCGCTACATGAAAGAGCGCAGATGGGAAAGAAGAAAGAGGGGGAGGAGGCAGTTGGAACCCGGCACAGCGGAGGCAGGAACTAGACCAGCCTTGCCCACCCAGATGTGTTGGACTGCAGCTCCCATCATCCCCAGCCAGCATGGGCACTGGCAAGCCAGCACAACTGGAACGACCCAAGATCCTCTTTCCAACGGTAACCAGGCAAACGCCTCCAGCAAGCCCCCGCCCTGAGCAACGGTCCTCGGCCATCACAGGTCGCCAGCATCTGGTGGGAGGTTTCTGAACGTGGAGGGTCCCGCTTCACGCCTGTTCATTCCATTGCCCTCAGCCATGCAAAGGCCTCCTGCTCCCTCAGCAGAATCCGACTGTCTCCCTTGCTGCCCCTTATGCCTAGAACTGCCCCCCAGGACACCTGCATGGGGTCACCGCTCTTGCTTCCCCCCATTCCCTCACCGCAGACCCACCTTTGGCTCACCGCCCGGTCCCCATGCCCTAACGCGACCGTAACCGAGGCTAAATGTGTGTAACTGGAACAACTGCATGTCCTTATCCTGTTTACCTCTGTCTCCACTTCATTCCCCTTCCCCTGTAATTCCCTGTGTCTATTTTTTTTTTTTTACTGTAAGCTCCTTGGGGCAGAGACTTGGCCTCTCATATTCGATAAAGTGCCATGCACACTGATGGTCTTTACTTACTATTATTTATCTGATACATCTCTATCCCCCCTTTTCTTCCAAGAAACACAAGACCATGTACATGGTCCTCCTCCTCTCCATTTTATCCTCACAACAACCTTGTGAGGTAGGTTAGGCAGAGTTTCCGTGACTGGCCCAAAGGCACCCAGTGAGCCTCACAGACAAGTGGGGACTAGAACCCAGGTCTCCCGAGTCCCTGTCCAACACTCTCACCACTACACCACCCTGGCTCTCCAATTTATCATCCTCCTCCTCATATTATAACAGAAACTATAATGTCATCATGGCTAAAAAAAATAATGTTAGTGGACCTCCTGTTCCCAACCAGTTCAACACCACACACAACTCTAACCAGATGCTGAGCTCCACGCAGGATCGAGCCCAAGGGTCATCCCTGGACCTCTACTTCACTCCGTGGCATTCTGTTTTATGGTGCAATCATTTGTCACTGATCAAAAGGGAATAACCCCCACCCCACCCTCCACAGCTGCGCCTTTTTCTACTTAAAAAGAAAAAGGGAAATCACAGACAAGCTGAGTGGCTTGTGCAAGATTGCTCGGTATGAAGCACAAGGCTGAAGACTTCTCATTGCAATTGCTGAATTGATTAAAAATATTAAAGGTGCGATCCTACGCAGGTTTAGACAGAAAAAAAGGCCTATAGCTCCCAGCATGCTCCAGCCAGCTCTGCTGGCTGGGGCATGCTGGGAGTTGTAGGCCTTTTTTCTGTCTAAACTTGCACAGGATTGCACCCAATGGCCCTTTAAAAGGAAATACACAGGCAAGCCACAAAAAGGGACACCCAGCAGCACGGAATAAATGCCTCCAGTTCAAGAACGAAAAGATTAAAGGTGCAATCCTACGCAGGTTTAGACAGGAAAAAAAGCCTACAGCTCCCAGCATACACCGTAGGCAGAGCGGCAAAAAGCTTCCCTAGAGGAAAATTGGCCCCCTGATGAGAATGTTCTCCGTCCTCCTATTAGAGAAAGGAAATTAAAAGGGTGATTAATACCGCGTGGGTCAGTCAGTCTTTGGAGCTGGTGGGAAGGTGCAGTCGAATTGTGGCAGGACAGCTCCAACTCATAGCAGTCGTGAGCAGCGGTTTTTGGTTTTTTCAAATGTCTGAAACACACCCCATTTCTCACGTACAGGAATCGTACACGTATACAGAAGGCAGGTATTCACAGATGTGAAGCCCAGCCGCCGGTTAAAAAATGAAAATTCAATGAGTTGGCTGCTTTAACATTTACCGTATGCCCTTCCTACGTCTCTCAAAATTCCAGAAACAATTTCCATTGTTATCAACTGAAGCCAAGTTTTTTCTCTCTCTCTCTCTCTTTGGGTTCCATTTTCTTTGCAGAGTCTAATGTTCACTGAGTTGTGGCTGAACTGAATGTTTGCAAGGAAAAAAGGGAGGGTGGGGGAGAAGGGGAAAAAAGTGATTTTGAGGGGAACCATCAGCAAGTTAACGGAGAAGTGCAGAGAACATGACCTCTTGCAAAGGAGTACTGAACTAACAGATGAGCTCTTGTACAGCTTATCTTGTCTGACACAGCAGCCACAAATACTAACAGAGACTCCCTTTAAAAAACACAACAGAGAGAGAGAGTGTGTATGTGGACTGACATCCCCAGGGTCTTGCATTACAGACATTCATCTCCATATATTTCTGAAATTCCCGACCCCCCAGCACTAACAATCCCCGGTTGTGCTCCAGCCATTTGCTGCTGCCTTCTCCCCACCCTGTTCACTCGCAGCTGCCTCTGCTTCTCACGGGGGAGAAGTGAGCTTCTCTCGCAGCTGCTAAGCCAACAGGAGGCACAAAGCGGATGACTAATCCTGTCCAGCAAGTAATCGCTCTCAGCACATTTTTGCCGCCTCACCTGCCAGCTGCCCCCACCCACCAATATGTCCCTAGTACTATAATAAAAGAAGAGGCACAATTTCCTCTGTGGAGGTTCTGTCATCTCTTATTACCCCCACACTCCGCAGGAGCCAGAAAGGTCTCAAATTCATGCTGGGCGGGCGGGTGTATGTGGGGGCACAGAGGCTCAGCCTGAGCCAGCATTCAGTCCCAGAAACTGTTTGCAATGCTTGGGCTCAGTCTCAGAAGAGGCAAAGGAATAATGAAGCCGGAGGGGCCTCTAAGCATGCGCAGAGTGCCTCTCATAGGGCACAGAATTAGTAACCCCAACACTGCCTCACATCCACGGTTAGGGCAAGGGGTTTAGAGCCCTCTTTCTTAAGACACATGTGAGCCCCCAAACCGAGCCTGTTTCCAGGGAGATGCTTTGGCCCAGTTCTCCCAAACAGAGGAGGAGCGAGGCCCCTTTCTGGGTGGTGTCACTTCAGACTGCAGGTTGGGGCTTTTAATGCTGTTCTGTTTATTTTTTAAAAAAATCCCTGCACATAGATAACCAGCAAGTCAAGGAGAAGGATTCTAGCCGAGCCTCACCCTGATATGCTGGCTTTCTATGCACTGAGGTTCTTCTGTTTTGCACAGAGGAGCATTATGATTCCATCATGGAAACTGGGTGCAGAGACGATCCGGCGATGGGAAGAAGTGGATGCCCATTTAGCAAGCATCCGACTCATCCTCGGGGCTGGAGTGGGGGGGCTCCGACGCTCTCACACAGAAACACCGGAAGCTGCCTTGCACCGAGTCAGACCCTGGGCCCATCTAACCCCCTGTCGTCGACACTGACGGGCAGCCAGGGCTCCCCGGGGTCTCAGGCGGGATTCCTTCCCGGCCCTGCCTGGAGATGCTGCCCAGCATCAGACCTGGGACCTTCTTCCGCACGCAAGGCAGGGGCTCTGCCGCCGCGCTGGGGGCCCTCTCGGACGCTGCGGCCAGCGACGTCACCCTGAACCCACCGGGATGGGCCTGACCCTGCACTCCGACGCACAACGGCAGCCTCGCCCTTCACGATGCAGGCGAAGTTTTGCTTCCGGCAGCCCATCCATCAGAACTTGGCTCGGATCTCTGCTGCTAAAAACGAGGGTGCACCGCTGTCCTCCCCCCGCCCCAGCCTCATGCACAGCCCCGAGCATAGGTGGACACCTGGTAGCCCATCCCAAAGAGCAACATCCCTGGCTAGCGACCACGACAGCAGCACCACCAACGCAGCAGCCCCAATCCCGGCAAACAGGTTTTGCCACGTTCCCCGGCTGGTTCTGCCCTCAAAACCCGGACTGTCTGGAGCCAGGCTGCCAGATTTCGTTCTCTGCCCCTCCCACCCAGCAGTCCAGCCTTTGCCAGCCCTGTGGATCTTCCCTGCTTTGCATGCAGAAGGCCGCAGGTTCCACCCCCCGGCAGCATCTCCAGGTAGGGCCGGGAGCCTGAAGCACAGGCCTGAGTCAGCTTGCTCTGCAGAGAGGATGTTCCCCGCAACTGAGAGCCGCTGCCAGTCAGTGTGGGCAATATTTGGCTAAATGGACCAATGGTCTGGCTTAGCATAAGGCAGCTTCCTATGATTCTATTTAAATCAGCCCTTTGCTCAGAACAATGAGGACTAGAAACTTTATTTTCAGGCAAAAGGCCATAGCTCAGTGGTAGACCCCACCCCACCCCCCGCTTTGCTTGCAGAAAGTCCCAGGGTCAGTCCCCAGCATCTCCAGGTAGGGGTGGGAAAGACCCCCCGTCGGAAAACCCTGCGGAGCGGCTGCCAGCCACTCTCGACATCGTGGAGTTAGGTGGACCCACCTCAGTACAAGGCAACCTCCTGTGAGTTTGCTCACTGGAGGCAGCGATGGTTGCTCTGATTTCAAGGCTCAAGCGTGGCACCCTTCGAGGATGCAGGATTTTGGATGGCTCCCAGTGGCCCCCTCATTTGGCCTTCCACTTGGTGGCAGGGAACATCTGATACGAACTTCCCAGCGATCCTTCCCAGCATGTTTTGCTAGTGACCTGCTCGTGGTGGTGGCCTATGGAATTCGCAACAAGATGCAGGGACAGACACCAATTTGGACGGCTTTAAAGGTCAGTTAGACAAGTCCATGGAGGACATCGGTGGCTACAAGTCATGAGGGCTATATCTTGCCCCCGTATCAGAGGCAGAATGCTGGGGAACACGGGAAGGACGAGGGTGCTGTTGCACTCACGTCGTGCCTGTGAGTCTCCCGTTGGCAGCATGTGAACTTACTGTATGGTTTTTGAACATTTACAGCCCCCTGAGGAAGGCCTATTTATTTAATTCATTCATTCATTCATTCATTCTATTTATACCCTGCCTTTTTTCCTGCAAGGAACCCAAGGTGGCTTACATAATCCTCCTCCTCCTCCTCCTCCTCTCCATTTTATCCTCACAACAACCCTGTGAGGTAGGTTAGGCTGAGAGTCAGTAACTGGCCCAAAGTCACCCAGTGAGTTTCATGGCCGAGCGGGAACTAGAACCCGGATCTCCTGAGTCCCTGTCCAACACTCTCACCACTACGCCACACTTAGAAAAAAACACAGGCTGAAATGTGCCGGGCTCCTCTATTCAATAAAGATTTTGCATCCTGAGGACTTAGTTCTCTCCTTTTTCTCGTTCCTCATCCTTCACTGGGCCAGTGGTCTATCTAACCAAATATTCTCTATTCTGACAGGGGGGCTTTGCCCCTGTTTCTGGCTCCTTGCCCCTCCATAAATCAAGCAGAAGCAGGGGGCAAAATAAGCCCATCAGCATAAACGCAATTACTCTGGTGAATTCACTTGTTGCGCAGAACTTAGACGCCTTTTCCAGGTTAGAATGCACATGGCCTTGCCCGTGAACAGCAAGAGGCACAGACTTCCCAACACAGGTCCTCCCAGAGGGAGGAGATGTCCAAGTTCCACTTCAGGTGTCAAAGAGATGACTGGGAGGCCCTGGCACTTCCTGTGTGCGTGCGTGTATCCCGGCGCTACCACCACCACTCCCCTGCCTTGCACATCAAAAGCAGCTGTAGCCTTTGCCAGCATAAAGAGATTTCTACATGCCCACCGGGAGGGAAATTAAGCTTAAGCCGCTGCAACTGCATTTCCCCCACATTCATTCCCCTAGTCCCGGCTACATTGCAAGTGCTTTGGGGCAGGGACCTGCATTTACTTAGATGGCTCCCTAAAGCACCACCATGTAGGTTGTTGATGGGAATAAGAATATCATCTCCTTTTCCTGGTCACTTGAGGCTGTGCCTGTGATAGAAATCAGCTCCCAGTTCAAATGTACTTTGCTTGTCATGGTCTTTTATAGGCCAGTATTTACGGTCTCTCTCCCAGCAGAGTCTTTGAGGTTGTCCTGAAAGACACTAGTCTAGCCGCACACACCCCGCGGTCCCATCTGCCCCGCTTGGCCTTGAGCCTGCAATTTAATAAGCACAAGACACCTTCCAGCCTCTCCGCTTTCGGAGGCCGCAATCTGTGTTTATCATCTCTTGCACGTGCTCCCGGTGAAACGCTACGGGACTTTTTCAGACGATAACTGGGCTAGGAGGGCCCGGGGTCGGGCTGGGAATCAGGCAGCCTCACGGGTTTATAATCCTGAAGAAGCCGACAGCAGCCAAGAGGTTTTCCCAACATTTAAACTGCCCCCCGCCCCATCCTCGTACTGCATCCTAAGGTTCACCTACCCAGCAAGGCAGAACTTTTAAGGAAACAATAATAGCCCAAGATCAACTCTCGCAGAGCAGCCTGACCTTGGCCCGGCCTGTTCTGTAACACCTGTTCTTTTGCTTTGCAGTTGCACAGGTGTAAGCCAGGATCAGGTTTTTGGCTTGCACCTTTGCTATCCTATTAATCAGTCACACACACACACACGCTCCCCTCTCCAGTGCATCCACACATGCTGTCAGCAACCTGTAATTCCATTATCCTGTATGGACAAGCTGAAAAACTGCCCTGCAGATAAAGGAACTAGCAACATCCTATTAATACACACACACACACATATATGTACACTGCCAGCATTATTCCGGAGTGTTCAGTCACTGTTTGCTCTGGGTTATATAGATAACAACACAGCTAAGATGTTTGATCGCTGTGGAACAAACAGAAGTGTTTCCCTGCCGCCACCACCACCACCTTCTTTTAAAGGAGACAGTTAACGACACTTGCCTTCTGATTTTCAACAGATTTCTCCGGAAGTTAAATATTATTGATAGCGACGGAAAAAAGACGTTTGGATTCTCGGCGCTGGCCTTAAAAATTTTGCAAGCGAGAATCAGCGTGTTTTAGGGACAACCCCCACCCCACAGCTCCTAAGCATCAATGGTTTAAACCCCTGCGGAACCGGGTGCAGAGTTGCCCCCCCCACGTGCTGCGTCTCTGTCATAATGTCATTTTCACTCCCTGCTTCCCTGAGCAGAAGGACATTCCAAGGGGAAGTCTTTTGCAGCGTCTAATTTCCCAGTGAGAAGAGAGCACAAGGGGGGGGGGGGAGAGAAGCAGGCACTCGGAAACCAGCGTGCATCTTTACAGCGGCCCCCCGTTTCCCCCTTAAACAACCAATGTGCCCTTGCAGCAGGGGTGGGCAATATGTAGCCTTCCAGAAGTTTTGGCTAACAACTCCCATCACCCCTCACCACTGGCTATGCTGGCTAGGGCTGATGGGAGTTGTAGGCCAAAACATCTGGGCCCAAGCTGCCCCACCCCGGTCTTAGAGCCACACATGGTTCCTTTATCCCAGCGAGGTGCAAAACGCAAGGTTCCTGTCTCCTTCGCTGGCTATATGCCACCTGCCATGCTGCTTTTCCGTAGATGCTACACAAGTAGGTAGGGTATGATCAATAACTAGTAGACACCAGCCATCAACGCCACCTAAAGGGCTATCCAGGTCCAATGAGGATGCATCTTTTGCTCTCACAGACAGCTGTCCAGAGGGCTGTCAGGACAGGAGCCTAATTCTGCTGGGATTTCGGCGGTGGTGGCAGGGGCTGCCCCCCCCCCACACCACACGAACGGCCACGGTAGGTCGTCTGTGGCCCATGGGCTGCACGCTGCCCACCTTTGAGATAAACAAAGCTTATCTTTCTCGACTTAGTCAACAGCCATCACACTATAAAAGGATGTGCCAGTTTATTTCCACCCGACGTGCAGCTGTTAAATTCACAAAAGCGGCCTTGTTTTTCCCCTCAGAGGATCTGAGCTTTTAAGCCAGGCCCGAAACCACATTCTTACCTAGAGCTCTTACGCAGCCTCCAACTCGACTTTTCTATGATTCTATGATTCAAAGCAGTGTTCTCCAAGCTTGGGTCCCCAGGTGTTTTTGGCCTACAACTCCCAGCATGCCCCAGCCAGCGTAGCTGGCTGGGGCATGCTGGGAGTTGTAGGCCAAAAACACCTGGGGACCCAAGCTTGGAGAACACTGCTCCAAAGCATCGTTTTCATCCCCCGTAAGTTGGCCGCCTCCACCTTTTTCTGGAGAGCAACTGAATCATTGATGAGTGACTTAGTAAACAAAACACAACCACGTGAGCCTGGCACAGGAGCAACTCTGCACCGTGTGGAGGATTGGTGGCGGCGGCGGCGGCGATATTTTCCTTCTTCCACATTTCTGTGCCAGCTAACAGCTCGCACACATATGGACACATCCCAAATAGAACTCCAGGGGGAAATCTTGGATCGAGATGGGAGTCGGTTCAGGGAGATGATCCAATCGGCACTTGGGCCCCCGTGTCACCCCAGGAAGTACTCATGCGAAGGTAGACAGTCCTCCTTGCCTCCTTGGTTTCAGGGCTCCTCACGTCCAGTCACAAAACCGTTCCATTTGCACACTTGAACACTGCCGTTTGCACAATGCTCTCCTAACAAGCGAGGAGCTGCAGCATGCTACGACTCAACTGGAGCATATTGGAAAGCACTTTCAAACCATACAACTTTGCACATGCACACGCAGGCACGCAGAGCGGTGATGCTGCGCTGACGCATCATCGTTCCAAACTCCATCCCCTCCGAGTGCTGCGCTCGCCAACGCACTGAAGCCATTGATAGCCGTGGAACTGGTGCTGGGCTTGTTAAGGAGGCGGCCGTTTCCATGGAAACAGGGCAATGCTATCGACACACGGGGAGGATGAGTCCGACCGGGAACATGGATCTTTGTGCGAAGCATTATCAAAGGAGTGCAGCTCGGGCGGAGAACATTCATTCGGGTCTTCTGTAATGTTGTCTCCCGAAAGGCACAAGAGCTCGTTTAGCGGAAGGCCCTGGCTTTCATCTTCAAAGGGAGAGAAAATGGCCCCAGAGGCTGCCTTCCTCAGCCATCATCCTGGCCGAGAGCCCACAGCAAGGCCCCTCAGGGCGGCCGGATATTTCTGAAGCTTTTCCCAGCATGGCTGGAGAGCTTCAAATAAACAGCACCCTTTCTAATTACTTGCTCTTCTTTGTCATGTTAATTAAAGGCAGGCAGATTTATTCTACAGAGGAGAATTATCACCAGGGCCTTTTCATTTCCCCTTCATCCCAAAGCCTGAGGTTCAGTGTCTGCAGGAGGAAATGCAGCTCGCTCCAAACCAAAGAACCTCAGAGGGGCAACATCCCCCAGTAGCCACTGGGCATGGTTTACGGATCAGACAAGGGATCTCGTCACAAGTGCCAGGATCCTTTGGGAGAAAACCAGAACACCTGACACAGTAGCCACTGGGCTATTTCCAAACTCCCCTAGGAGGGAAGGCTACAGCAGCTGGGCCTGTTTAGCTTAGAAAAAAGGCGAGTGAGGGGGGCATGGCAGAGGTGTGCAGAATTATGCCTGGTGTGGAGGAAGCAGAGAGGGAGACATTTTTCTCCCTCCCTCTCTCCTAATACTAGAACCCAACGGGGTCATCCCATGAAGCTGGTTGGTGGTGGGAGATTCAGGACTGATAAAAGGAAGGACTTCTTCACACAGCGCAGAGTTAAACTACAGAATTCACTTCCACAAGATGTGGTGATGGCTGCCAACTTGGAGGGCTTGAAGAGATTGGACAAATTCATGATGATGGAGGAGGAGGAGGAGGAGGAGGAGGAGGAGGAGGAGGAGGAGGAGGAGGAGGAGGCGGCTATTGATGGCTACTAGTCCCGACGGCTCTATGCCGCCTCCAGTATCAGAGGCAAGATGCCCATGGACACCAGTTGCCGTGGGGGAACACGGGCGGGAGGGTGCTGCCTCATGTCCTGCTGGTGGGATCCCGTGGGCAGATGGTCGCCCGCTGTGTGGTCGGGATGCTGGATGAGATGGGCCCTCAGTCCAGCATTTAATCTTTAGTCTGTTGCTCTGACTATTAATTTTACTGCTGGCTCCTTAATGTTTTAAATATTTTGTTAATGTTTTTAATGCTTAGTATCATATTAGTTGGATACTTTTGTATTCTTGTTTGGTTGGTTGGTTATTTTGTTGTTGTTGTTTGGTTTTATTATTGTAAACTGCTCTGAAGGCATTTGCCAGTGAGGCATTAAAAATAGGGGGGAGGGGTTAGAGGTGAGAGTGTTGGACTGGGACTCGGGAGATCCGGGTTCTAGTCCCCGCTCGGCCATGAAACTCACTGGGTGACTTTGGGCCAGTCACTGACTCTCAGCCTAACCTACCTCACAGGGTTGTTGTGAGGATAAAATGGAGAGCAGGAGGAGGATAATGTAAGCCGCCTTGGGTTCCTTGCAGGGAAAAAGGCGGGGTATAAATATAATAAATAAATAAATCCTATTAACTGTTGGCACCTTTTTAGTGGGTTAAAAATATTTTAAAATTGATTAATCTAATCACTTAGGGCGCAATCCCATGTATGTCCAGACAGGAAAAAGTCCTACAATTCCCAGCATACCCCGGGACTTTTTCCTGTCTAGACATGCATAGGATTGCGTCCTTAATTGATTAAAACATTGCAAACCTAACGATAAGAACCAGTATAGATCAATTCAGCGTTAAGTTCACCAAACAATAGATTTTTTAAAAGCTTGTGAATGTAATTTTTAAAGAATGGGCCACGGGGGGGCGGGGAGGAGGCTGCAAAAGCGATTGATCATGTGCTCCCAGTTCTGTTAGTATTGCATCCAAATCTATACCCGACTCAACGTAGGAAGCCCAGCACGGACCATATCAGTGACCGCAGACCATCCTCAAAGCAGCCAACGGCAATCAATAACTCTCCAGAAAAAGCTATCCAAGAATAGTCCTTAGAGGTACACAATGTGGGCCTGTTCATTATTAATGAATAAAAATGCCTTAAGCTCACGGCAGGGCGGGCTGGGCAATTAAAAGGCGCTTAAAACCAAGCTGCAAAAGGAGTCCTGCAAGCCCCATTTAAGAGTGGCAGAGGACACGCAGCTCCTCGGGGTCAGCGAGGCTGCTGGCATGAAGAGGGTTAGCCTCACCCTGGGTGTTAAGTGACAGCCATCCTCCTTGGCGGGAAAGCGTTTCTTCCTGTTCTGTCCTCATCAGCACAAAATGGTTGCCTTGCTCTTCGCTCAGCAAGTCCATTCTGAAGATGTGAGGAAGTGGGAGAATCGGGGGGGCCCTCTAGAAAAGCCTTCCTCAACCTGGCGCCCTCCAGATGTGTCGGACTACAATTCCCATCATCCCCCACGATGGCTGGCGGTGATGGGAGCTGTAGACTAGTCCAACACATCTGAGAAGGGCACCAAGTTGAGGAAGGCTGCTCTAGACCAGAGATGTTACTCAAGGTCTCCCGTTAGAAGCCCAGCGGCGCTCCTGACCCCTTCAACTCCCCCAAATCCGGTGCGTATTTATCAAGGGCACCTCGAAGACCGTGTGCTTCACACCCTCCTTCGCACAGACCATTCTTTTGCACACTGCGCCAGTGTGTGTGTCGGCCTGGGACACGATTCCAATGTGCGTGTGCTGTTGCCACTTGTCAATGCACTATTTCTTGCCACGAATGAATCCTCGCCCGCAAAGCATGCCCCAGCAGGACATTTTCAGGAAGCTGGCCCACTGTGCCCGGCCCACTCCACTCTCAAGTGGCGGCCACAGGCAGAGGAGAGAAAGCGAGCAACTTTGGAGAGCCAAGCGTGCTTTCTGGCCACCCAATTCTATCATCAGAGGACCGTTAGGTGGGCAGAACACCACACGCACACACACACTTTGGAGCTGACGTACATGGTGAGGAGCCAAGAAGAAGAAGAGATCATCAGCTCACAAACGCGGACGAGAACGGAAACAAAGACATGTGTTCACAGGGCATTTTCCTCTGTTTCTTGTGACATGGCCTACACTGCAAGACAATAGCTGATTGATACAAGACAGTTCAGCCTTGAAAATGGTCCGGGTAGCCCATGACACCTTCTCCAAGTGATGGGAATCGTGCCACAAGCCAGTTTGTCTTTCAGTCAGAATTCTTTCACCTTCCGGTCCCCAAGAGGGAGTCTGAATGAAACTCCTCCGTGGCATTTACGTAACAATCATGATTTCCACCTACGGATGAACAGAGCTGCACAGCATCTCCCCCCATCCCCCCGCCGCCCCCTGAACGGAGAGCTGCAGCTCAGAGGGAGGGGAGGAACGGGTTAGGGCAACCGGGCACAAGGATTAGGGCTGAGAAGGAGACTTCAGCTCCCAGAGGCCCCTGCCAGCATGGCCAATGGTCAGGAATGCTGGGAGCTGAAGTGCAAAACATCTGGCACTCTACTTTCTGCCCACCCCTGTTGTAGATGAGACAGAGAGAACCAGGAGGACCCAGTTCCCCGAAGCAATCAGCTGTAGCCACTGGGCTTGCCTGCTCCAGCCTGATCTACAAGCAGCTGGACAAAAAGAAGCCCCAGACCACGACGAACAAAGGCAGTGTCCTTCCCGCGCTCGCCTTGGACAACCGGGTGCCCTTCAGGGGTGTTGGGGAGTGCAACCCCCATCATTCCTAGCGGGGGGAGGAGGGAAGTCCCAGTCGAAAGCATCTGGAGGACATCAGATGGGCCCCCGAGGGCATATTACGATGACCTGTTGCCCCAGAGTGACAGGACGCAATTAACGGGAGCAAGGAACGGAGCAAAACCTCACAATGACACCCAGCCAGGCAGCTTCTCCAACTGCAACGGCGGCGGCTGCACACATGAATCCGGCATCAGTGACAGACACGCGTCTCCAAGAGTCCACCTGGGAGAATCACCGCGGCTTATATAACCTGCGACTCCAACACAGCCCGGGAGGGACACCAATCCCAGACACCCACATTTTGACAGCCAGGAGTCTTTTAAAATAAATCCAGCCCCAGGTGCAAAATTTGGGGAGGGAGCAGTACAGACAGAATGGCGATGAACTTAGCACGGGCCCCTTTAGGAATTCAGACACACACAACCATCACCCAAGCTGTTCAGGGATCCAGGTGCAACAGCCAGAGACCTTGGGGAAATTTCCCACCGCCAGATATGGCTGGAGGCAAAGAAGGTAACGCAGCAACCCAGAGGGCGGGTGATGGCCACTGGCCACAGTCGAAGGCTCACTCTGGGGTAGACAGGAAGCTAGTCTAACCTAGTCACGCTACACCTGTAAAGAGTTATGCCAAAGCTCAGGCCTAGGGTGCAGCCATGTCCTCTGACAGGGAGGAAAGACACTCTGCACAACCTCAGAGACCGTCTTGAGCTGTACTACTTCATCTTGTTCAGATTAGGTCCTGCTCCATGCCCTCAACTGCCTTTTCTTCATGGTGACCTTGATCCGCTAACCCAGCCTTCCCCAACCCTCCAGCCGACTGGGGATGATGGGAGTTGTAGTCCAACACATCTGGAGGGCACCAGGCTGGGGAAGGCTGCCCTAATCTGATCTGAACACCAGGCCTCACCAGTTCGGGAACATGGGAGGTCGTCACAAAGCCTCTGATCATGTGAAGATTGCAATGCCCCCCCCCAGGTCACCACAGCTCATTGTGCACATCCAGAATGAAAGGGGGAGGGGAGCATGTGTGCTTCCAGGGGTGGGGGTGGGGGACCCCTCCTCACCCACCGGTGCAGAGAGGAAGTGGGGGACGACACTGTTCTCCCTCACCCCAGTCCAAGTCGGGAACGTCTGCGGCGAGTGCCGCCCCCCGCCCAGCCCCCCCTGGATCGTTTCCTGGGTGATGGGGATGGTAAGGCAGCCCCCCGCCCCACCCCCGCAGAAACGCAAGGCCAGGGGGGCTCCTCGATTCTCCCCCCCCCCCAGTGGTGCCTGCAGCTTCCGCATCCTCCGGGCCAGAGCCCCCGCACGCCAGAAGCGAGGGCTGAGCGCCCCCCCGCGCCCCTTTCCAGTCGTGCGCGGCCGCCTGCGAAAGAGGAGCTGCCCCGAGGGGAAGGCAGGCAGCCCGGGGGGGGGGGGTTGGTTGGTTCCCCGACTCTGCGCCCCCCACTGCCCGATGTCCACCTGTGCCCCCCCCCGCCGCCGCCGCCGCCCGGGGCGACCCACCTCCTTCTTGGCGGTGCGCAGCAGGCGCTGGCGGGTCTCGGCCTCGGCGGGCAGCAGCAGCAGCGACGACGGCGTGAAGGCGCGCAGGGCGGCCGAGCCAGACGCCGCCGCCGCCGCCCCCGTGCCCCGGCTGCCCGCTCCCGCAGCCCCTCGGCGGCCCGCCGCCGCCGCGGCCGCCGCCATCCTCCTCCTCTTCCTCGCCGTGCAAAGTGAGCCGCGCAGGGCGGCGGAGGGCGGACGCCGACGCCGACGCCGCCGCGAGGGCTGGTCCAGCCGGAGCCGCAGCGCCGCCCCCTCGAGCCGCAGCGCCGCCCAGTCCCGCGCCGCCGCCGCCGCGGCCTCTCCCGCGAGGCCAGGCGACGCGGAGGACTAGCCGCTTGACGGCGCGGCGGGACGCGCTCCCCGGGCCCGGACGGCGCCGTCGTGCTGCCGGGCTCGGAGTCCGCGCAGGCCCCACGAGGCAGCGAGCGCTTGAGCCAGCCGCCACTGGATTTCCCTGTCCGCCCGCGGAGAAGGCGAGGCGAGGCGAGGCAGGATCCCTAAAGGACACCCTCTTCGGGGACAGTCTAAGAAATCTATTGCCCGACTGTGAATTCCCCCCAGTCCTGGGAGCCCTGCAGGCAGAGGCGCTGCGCAGCCCCCCCAAATGCAGCGCTGGACCTTCCCCCCAGCCCAGAGCAAACAGCAGTCGTCCTTCAGCCCCAGGGGGGCTGCTGTGGGGGACCCCGTAAGGGTGGGGGGTGAACCTGCCCACGCCACGCCCAGTGACCCCGGCCGGCCGTTGAGGATCCAGTCTGCGCTCCGCTGCATCATGGCGCCCCCTTCCTTCGCAGAGCCACTGGCCTGGGCTTCTGTTTCTTGGTCACGCACTGCAGTGTGGCAGGACGTGGGAAACTCAGAAGGAAGGAAGATGAGAGCAGGCAGGCAGAGGTGCAGAGAAGGAAGGGGGGGCCAGAGAAGCAGCCAAAACATCTGCAGTCCTCTGAATTCCCCACAAACTCACCCAGGGCCAATTCACACAAACGTCTCTCTCCCTTCTGTGGCGAACGGAACGGCCTGCATGGATGGGCCACGGAAGCTGGAACTCAGGCAGCGCCTAAACCATTCTGTCTGTGCATTCGTCTGCCAGGCATCCACCAGGCCGTGGTTTCCCCCGGTCCGTGCACCCTCCTTTGTTTCTCCATACCTGACGACTGACACCTGAAGGTGTGAACTGAGATGTCACTGAAAAGTGTCTGTGTTTGGGGGTGACATCCAGAGACATCTGTAAGGTTACTTCTGCGATGGCTGTCTGTTCACATGGCGGATGCCACTGGGATGCTGCAGCTATCCAGGCCAAAACTCTGCAGGTGTGGCATCCAAGAGAGAGCAGATGATGAAAAGGACACCAGAATAGCCATGCTGGATCAGACCAAGGGTCCATCTAGTCCAGCCTCCAAACAGCTGCCCACGGGAAACCCACAAGCAGGACATGAGTGCAACAGCACCCTCCCAGGTTAGGAATAAAATGGCCTATCAGAGTTGCCACCACCTTTATACAGATAACACCTCTGCCTTTAACATCTGGAGGACAGGTAGGAATTCAACAAGTGAAAGATCCACCTGGGGGATTCCTGCCTGTCACACAGCTCTTAAAAGCATGAGCCCTGTTAAGCATTAAAAGGCAGGAATGCTAACTCTGTGTGCGGGGGTATCCAAGCAGGGTGGCAGTGGTCCTCCTCCCCCACCCTAAAATAAGCATGTCTTCTAGAATTCTAGAACCTCCCAGAGAGCTAAAAGAATAAAATCGGCACTGTTGCAATGTAAGTGCATTTCCACTCAAGAGTCCACCCCTTTCCCTGTTTTGAGGGCTACGTGAGTTTCAGCAACTGGGCACTAGCTCTGCTTTCCCCAACCTGGTGCCCTCTGGGTATTTTGAACTACAACCCCTAGCATTCCAGACCACTGGCCATGCTGGCTGGGGCTGATAGGAGTTGAGGTCCAAACATCAAGCTGGGGAAGGCTGCACTAGCTGGATAAGAGGGCTACGCGTTGACCCAGTCGGCCTTGCAAGTCATCCTAGAAGTGTTCGTTGGCCAGCAGATGGAGCTGGCGGTGTGGGTTTTAGAGCTGAAATTTCAGGAGCTCTGAAAAATGAATGGCTTCCAAAGGGCTGCTGCTGCTGTTGCCTTGAGGCCAGTCTAGAGCTAGTGCTTCCTTTCTTATGGGACCATGCTGGGGGCAAAGGGTTAAAGCCCCCCCCATAGCCCCCATCTCTCTCTCTCTCTCTCTCTCTCTCTCTCTCTCGCACACACACACACACGCGCGCACACACACACACACACACACACACACACGTGTCATGCCAGCTATTTGTTGTTTTTAAAATAAGACTCACCAGGCCAGACCACTTAAACTTCTTGGCATCTAAATTAACCTTTACTCTGTTGCAGCAAAAACAAAGAAGTCTTGTGGCACCTTAAAGACTAACAAATTCATTATGGCATAACATTTTCTGGACTAGAACCTAGTTGGGTGAGATGCATAAAGAGTTGTCCTAAGTTGGAAATGTTGATCACACACACACACACACACACACACACACACACACACGAGGAAAAGAACATAAAGAGTGAAACCCAAGTGATCATGAAAGGTCAGCTTTGATTGAATTGCCACAGCCTGCATTTTTACAAGTATCCCAAGCTGGTGCCCACCAGATGTTTTGGACTACAACTCTCAGGATTCCTGACCATTGGCCATGCTGGCTGGGGCAGATGGGAATCGAAGTCCACAACATCTGGAGGGCACCAGGTTGCAGGAAAGTGGATTGAACTGTAGCAGGCAGGAAAGAAATTGGCCCAGGGTCATCTTAGTGAACTTCCTGGCTGAGCCGGGATTGGAAAAACACACACACCTGGTCACAGCCCAGCCCTTTCCCAGCTCCGCATCCTCCAGATGTGTTGGACTACAACTAGCTGGCATGGGGATGATGGGAGTTGTAGTACAACACAACTGGAGGGTGCTGAGTTGGGAGAGACTGTTATTGTCCAACGTATTAGCCACTAAACCACACTGGAGGAGGAGTTCGGAACAACAACTATCATCATCATCATCATCATCATCATCATCATCATCATTATTATTTTAAGTGCTCAAAGTTCTTTAAATATGTTATCTCAACTTCCAGATGGGAAGCCATGTTAGTCTGTTCCAGCAAAAAACAAACAGAATCCTGTGGAACCTTAAAGACTAACGAATTTACTATGGCATAAGTTTGTGCACGAAAGTGCCACAAGACTCCACCTTACAGGGCTGTTGTGAGGATTACCAAGGTAACACAGAGCTCCCAGTAATCCTCATGACAGCCCTGTAAGATAGGCCATTATTATCCTCCTCATTGTCTCCAGTATTTGCAGAGGAGAGGAGGCCACGGATGGAAGGCGTGCCCAGTTTGGGCCGAGGCAAGATTTTAGAACAGGGCAACTCTCTTGGCTCACAGCTCCCACCTCTGGCTCTTGGTGCGCAAGCCAACAATCCCAGCAGAGCAAGCCACCCACCCAGCCCTGCACCCTATTACATGGTTGGAAAGGCACCAGGTACTGCAAAAGCCCCCCAGGATAAAAGGGAGAACGGCTTCCCTGCCATTTGCCCGCTGAGGCCATGGGTTTGCTTTCTCCTCCTGAAATCTCCACTCCTGTCAATCCTGCTGCGTCCCTTACAGGCAAATGAACATCAGCTTGGCCAGGTCTGTCACTTCCCATCACTCTGCATTGCAAGGAGGATGGGCCAACTTCACTGAGCAACTTCCAGACTTTGGGCCGGGCGCCCTTCCTGGGCCTGACTGCTGGGCTGCCAGCTGGTAACCAAATAAATAAATCTCCCCATCCCATTATCCCAGTCCTCTTTGCCAGGAAGAAGAACTGTTCAAAGGACTGAGCTCAGAAGAGACCCAAAAGCGGCTACTGGGGTTGCCCACAAAAGCCGTCAAACGACCGACTGGTGCTTGGGGGCAAGGGGCGCGTGGCATTCTGGCAGCAGGGTCAGTGGGGGGGGGGTGTATCTGGGCTCTCCTGTGAACTTTCAGGAGCTTTCCATGGTGCTGAACCCAAAATATTATTATTTATTTCATTTCTATTAACCACCCAATAGCTGAAGCTCTCTGGGCAGTTAAAAACAATTTATACTAATTTAAACAGAAATTAAAACCATCTGAACAATTAAAACACATCCAGCACATTCAATAAACTAGACCACTGTGGACAAAAGCCCCCCCATTTGCCATTAAATGCCTCAGCATAGAGGGCAGTCTTATCCTGTTGCCGAAAAAATGGCAGAGTTGGCACCAGGTGGGCCTCAGCGGGGAGACTGATCCAGAGTCAGGGGGCCACCATTAAGAAGGCCCTCTCTCTTCTTGCCATCCTCTGAGCCTCCCTCAGAGGTGGCAGTCGGAGGAAGGCCTCAGATGTTGAGTGTAGTGTTGGGGTAGATCTAAGTCAGGAGAGGCGCTCTCTCAGGTATTGCGGTCTCAAGCCCTATAAGGCTTTATAGGTTAAAACCAGCATACCAGCATATTGGAAGCATGCAGGCAGCCAACACAAGCGGGCCAGAATCGTTTGGCACCATGGACAGCTCCTTTAAAGTTCAGACTAAAGCCCGGAGTGGCTTCACCGCCCCACTGACACTGGAGCCACCAGCCATGGCTGCATTCTGGGGGTGCTAAACGGAGCCTCCATGCCCAGATGCTGGCGATAAACCAGAAGGAAAGAGACACGGCCTTCGCATTCTGCTCATGAGTTTCCCAGAAGCATCTCCCTGTTGTGGAAATAATAATAAAAAACTAGATGGACCTTTGGTCTGATCCAGCAGGGCTCTTCTTATGTCCCTGGAAGGTGCATGGCTCCTGCGGCTCAAACACAGGAAGGCAGGAGGTTGACAAAAGGAACTGGATCTTGTGCGCTCAGTTCATGCGCAGAAGACGTTTCTGTGGGGATAGAAAAGTAGAGTTGGAAGGGGCCTACAACTCTACTTTTCTGTGCCCATAGAAAAGTAGAGTTGGAAGGGGCCTACAAGGCCACCGAGTCCAACCCCCTGCTCAATGCAGGAATCCAGGTCAAAGCATCCCCGACAGATGTCTGTCCAGCTGCACCTTGAATGCCTCCAGAGTGGGAGAGCCCACCACCTCCCTAGGTAGTTGGTTCCATTGTCTTATTGCTCTGACAGTCAGGAAATTTTTCCTGATGTTTAGGTGGCATCTAGGATGACACATGTGTGTGGATGATACATACAGCCTGTGAGCTTAAAAAACAAGACTCCAAATCCTGTAACCTGGAGCTGTGACACCAGGGGTGCAGAGCCCCAAGCCCAAATCCGGCCCCTCTGGGGCCCAAATCCAGCCATCCGGGGTTTCTCAGATGACCTCACTCCCTTACGCTGGCCGCACACCTTTCCTCCCGCCGCCCAGCGATTCTTTGGTGGTTTCCCAGCTTTTGTATAGTCCCCCCCCCCATTCTAAAAGGTTGAAATGTCTCTCCCAAGGCTTAATTAAGTAAGGGCGCAATCCTATGTGGGTTTAGACGGAAGAAAGGCCTACAACTCCAGTATGCCCCAGCCAGCTCTGCTGGCTGGGGCATGCTGGGAGTTGTAGGCCTTTCTTCCGTCTAAACCCACATAGGATGGATTGCGCCCTAAGAGTTTTAAGCTGAACAGGACCATATCTCAGTGGGTCGAACCCCCGCTTCGCATGCCGAAGGTCCCAGGTTTGATCCCCAACTGCTGCCAGTCGGTGCAGACAACACTGGGCTAGATGGACCCAGGGTCGGACTCAGTGTAAGGCAGCTTCCCATGCTCCTAAGCTAACATATATTGGTAATTTTGCCTTCCCTGCCCCCCCCCCGCCACCACTGGAATGCAGCCCCCAAGAGCTTCTCCAGAATGGAATCGGGCCCTCCGGGTGAAGGACGTCCCGCACCCCCGCAATCAAGCAGCAGGAGGCGCTCTTCGTGGGCAGCTCCTGCGCATTCTTCAAGGCGGCTCGTGCGGGAGAACTTCTCCACGGATCCCGGTTCTTTGCCTGCATCTCTCTGCAGCTTGCCCCGCCTGAGACGGCCAGGAGAACTCGCCGTGGCGCTCTTCGACGCTGTGATTTTCAAATTTCAAAGCTTACCTTTCACTGACCTGACAGGTGGGAACTAAGCTAGACCCCGGGTGCCAAGAAGCACACGGCGGTCTGCCCCAGCCAGAGGAGAGCAGCTGCTGGGCATCCCAGAACATCACGCGTGATCGATCCAGTGCTCACGGGGGACCTGAGTCCTCCGCCTCTGCCTCGTGCGTTCCACTGCTCCTTTGATGGACAACTCCGAAAGTGGGATCTGTCAAGGGTGAAGGGAGACCCGAACATCAAACTGACAAGAGAACAGATGGGGAGTCAACTAAGCTGGCCATCCCTGGTTAAGTTTCCCAGATCTGCATTGGCCAAGCACGAGAAGGTACCACATGGCATCGTAACAAAGAGTCGTGTGGCACCTTAAAGGCTAGCACGTTTCTTATGGCAGAAGCTTTTGCGGGCCAGAGACCACGTCAGCAGGTGTGTGGGCTGCCCACTGAGGATAACGTCCCATGCGTCTGGGGAAGGTGACTCTGGTCCGTGAAAGCTCCGGCCACCGTGCATCATGCATAGGTGGCATTGCATGCACACCCGGTGCATGACGCCAACACGGTGGTAAGGGCCAGTGCGCTTGTGGTGCGAGTCTTGAGCCGTGGTCTCTGTAGAGAGAGGTCCAGGCAGCCCTGAAAATGGAGCAGAGCAGAGGTCCATCTCATCCAGCGATCTGCTTCCCTCGGTGGCCAGACAGGTGCCTCTGTGAATCCCGCCCCCAAAGCAGAGCTTGAAGGCAGCCCACCCCCCCTGTACATTCCCAGCATCACCTGGTACTCAGGTATACTTGTTCTGAACTTGGAGGTTTGCTTATTTATTATATTTATAGCCCACCTTTTATCCTGCAGGGAACCCAAGGCAGCTTACATAATCCTCATCCTCCTCCTCCTCCTCCTCCTCCTCCTCCTCCTCCTCTCCATTTACACTCACAACAACCCTGTGAGGTAGGCTAGGCTGAGAGTCCGTGGCTGGCCCAAAGTCACCCAGAGAGCTTCATGGCTGAGTGGGGACTAGAACCCAGATCGCCCCAGTCCCAGTCCAACCACTACGCCACACTGGCTCTCAGCCTAACCTACCTCACAGGGTTGTTGTGAGGATACATATTAACCACCATGTTGGTAGACCTCTCCTCCATAAATATATCTAAAGTCCTTTTAAGGCTGACAGCCGTCATCTCGCCTTGCGTCAGTCAGCAAATCCCGTAGTCGGACCGTGCATTGTGAGAAGACATTATGCTTTTGTCTGACCGGGATCTCCCACCATTCTGCTCCATGGGAGACCCCCGCTGGGTTCTCGCGTTATGAGAGGGGGGAAAGGTCTCCCCGTCCACTTTCTCTGCATCATTTTCTAAACCTCTATAAAAAGGGTGTCGAACCTCTTTCAGCCCAAGGGCTGGATTCCACTTCGGAGAAGCATGTCCAGCGGTGGGCGTGTCCAGAGGCAAAAGGGGCGGGGCCGAAACACCAGCCTATTTCAGCGTAACGCTCTTCCTGCCAGTCACTGAGCCATCCAGAATGGGGCAACAATGGCACAAACCCGGGGAAGCCACCAAACCATCATTGGCCGGGGAAGGGGCGAGGCCACCTGAAGAACCCCAGAGGGCCGGATTGGGGCCTCGGGCTCTGCACCCCTGCTCTGCATTGTTCCCGTGTCACCATCATGACTCATTAGACCGCTCCTCCTCCACGAGGGAGGCCTTGATCTGAGATGGAGCAAGGGCTGGCCGCGCATTTCGCTGTCACCTCCAAGGCTGACCCGAGACGAGAGAGCCCGGTGCTTGGGGTGAAAAAAGCCGAGCAACATCTACTCCAGCGTTGATTAAAACGGGGCACCATCGACCAGGAAACACTCCCGCATGAGCTTCATCGACATGAACAGGAACTGTACAGGAGAAGGGAACAGAGGCCTACCACGCAGGGTTGTTGTGAGACACGAGTGCAACAGCACCCTCCTGCTCACGTTGTCTAGCAACTGCTACTGAGAGGCACCCTGCCTCTGATCCTGGAGGCAATACTGGGACCATCAAGACTAGTAGCCCTTGATCGCCTTCTCTTCCTCCTCATGGATGTGTCCAATCCCCTTTTAAAGCCCTCCAGGGTGGTGGCCATCACGACATCTTGTGCTAGTGAATTCCATAGTTTAACTATGTGCTGAGTGAAAAAGTCCTTCCTTTTGTCTCTCCTGGACCTCCCACCATTCAGCTTCATGGGGTGACCCCTTCGGGTTCTAGCATTATGAAAAAGGAAAAAAAACACGTCTCCTATCCACCTTTTCCACGCTAGGCATACCTAATTTTGTACACCTCTAACACAGTTCCAGATGTTGTAACCACCTTCCAAGGTGATTACTAGGAAGTCTGGCTAGCTCCCAAGCTTTGCACACATAAAAGTCCAACCACTCATACAGTCCTTCCAAAGCATTACAACAACCCTGCCAGGCAGGCCAGAATGATCATCCTTTTGTTGCCGATCGATGGGTGAGGCTGTTGGGGAGGGGAGACGGCAAACCTAAGGCCAGCCTTCCCTAACCTGGTGCCCTCCAGATGAGTTGGACTACAACTCCCAGCATCCCACAGCCGGCCATGGATGCTGGGAGTTGTGGTCCAACACATCCGGAGGGCTCCAGCTTGGGGAAGGCTGCCGAAGGCCATTGAGTGAGTCTGTGGCAGAGGCGAGACTGGAATCGTGGGCTTTGCTCCTGAGGCTACTCAGGCTCTCGTGACTGTAGACCAGCCTCCTCCGACGCCTCCCGCCTCCCTTTGATCCGAGGCAAGCCTTTCTGTGGGTGGGGAGCCCTCTCCTCCTGGCCCTCCCCTTCTGGGGTCTGCCTTCCCTTCTCCCACTTCCTCAGCTGATATCCTGCAGGGGCTTGCAGGAGGCAGGATGGATGCTGCTCCCGCCGAGTGCCCGGCCAGGCAGGCTGTGCTGGCAAACCCAAGCCCAGCAGCACCCCTCCTTGCCCAGACGGACTCCAGGGACAAGTGGAGCAAAAAAATGGATTTCCTCCTGTCAGTGATCGGGTTCGCCGTGGACCTGGGCAACGTTTGGAGGTTCCCTTACATCTGCTACCAGAATGGAGGCGGTAAGGAGTTGGCTGGTTATTTCATTTTATTTTATTTTATTTTATTCCCGCCCCCCTTCTAAGCAGTTACACGCTTCTTCCCACATTGCCCCTGGAGATCTTATTATTCCTCTTGCCTGCGGTTCAACGCGGTCTGTTTCGAGCCAGGCTTGTCACTCTTGGCAAAACTTTTGCAGGATTCCTCTCGGTTTCCCCTCTCTTCCCTTTCCTCGTTTTCAGTTTATTCTCCCATCAATGTGAATCCTGGCAGGATCAGAAATTTGGATTTCTGAATGTGGAAGGAAGGACCCCAAATGAGTAGGAAGTACGGTAATATTCAAATCTGAAACACTGAAAAGCAACCAAATCGGCTCCCTTCATTGCCAAGTTTGTGGCTTTGTCTTGTCCTAAGTACCTGGAGATATCGGCCACTGCAAGGGTAGCGCTCCAGATTTTTGGAGCTCCTGCAGAACTGCAGCTATTGCATAGGCCAACACAAATAATATATTACTCTTGGAGTAGCGTTATAATTTTGGAGTGCTTTTCAGAACGAGACCCTGCCGGGGGAGCTGTCCATGGTATTCATCATCATCATCAGGCGATCACTCGTGACCGAGTAAGATTGTCTTCCGGGATAAAAGGAGGAAATTCTAAAGAAGATTGTGTAGACTCTAGCGATGGGTCCGTAAGTGACTGTGGAGGCCAATTCTAGATCCACACAGCTTCCCACAGTGAGGACACAGGTTACCAGATAGAAGATGGTCCTGTAAAGGATTCATTTGACGTGCTTTTCGCTTAGCACGTTTCTCCCTTTCACCTTGCACTCGGGCTTCTTCAAAGTCCATGGAACCTTTGTGAAAGGCCAACCTCCATTTAGATCGTTCATGGGCCAGAGCTTCCCAGTTTTCGATGTTTATATTGCATTTTTTTAGATTAGCCTTATGAACATCTTTAAACCTCTTATATTGACCACCGATATTCCGCTTTCCATCCTTGAGTTGGGAGTAAAGTAACTGCTTTGGGAGACGGCAGTCAGGCATTCGAACAACATGACCGGTCCACTGAAGTTGGCGTTGAAGGATCATTTTTTCAATGCTAGTAGTCTTTGCTTCTTCCAGTACACTGACATTTGTTCGCCTATCTTCCCAAGTAATTTGCAGGATTTTCCGGAGGCAACGTTGATGAAACCTTTCAAGGAGGTGGAAGTGACGTTTATAGATAGTCCATGTTTCGCAGGCATACAATAAAGTTGGTAATACAATGGCTTCATAAACCAGTGTTTTGGTCTTCTTACAAATATCCCGATCCTCGAACACTCTATGTTTCATTCGAGAAAATGCGGCACTTGCGGAGCTCAGACGATGCTGGATTTCACTGTCGATGTTAGCTGTAACAGAAAGATAGCTGCCAAGATAGAGAAAATGATCGACATTTTCCAGTATTGTCCCGCCAAGCTGGATAGATGGCATCACCAAAGCATTACTGTCAGCATTACTGCAACTCAAAAAATGTAGGTCCGTCCGTTAGAGAAATAATCCGAAATCTACAATACTGTAATGCCTTTCTTAGGACCAACCAAAACATCACATAGTAATGAGCAAACTTGCTGGCAACTTTGTGTCATTTTGGTCCTAATTAAGATATTATCACGTGTTATAGATTTTGCAAACAGACATACTTCCTTTACCCCCACTCTAATTTTAATGTCCTTTATTTGTTTAGTATTTCTTAAATTTATTTCCTACTCTTCTGTCTCCTAACACAGCTAGGGAATTAAAAACAATTGCAGAAATGTTACTGAAAATACGAGTAAACAAAAGCTTAAATGGAATGGAAGGGAAATGAGGTGGAAAAGAAAAGAATCAGAAAGGAATCAGACAGAGACCACCTTCTGCAGAGCTGGCCTAGATGATCAAAGCCCTAAAGCCTCTCGGACCCGACCCCCCCATGGGGCAGGAATTTCATAGATTTCATAGATCATAGAGTTGGAAGGAGCCTACAAGGATTAGCTGTTTGCTCAAAGTTAGCAAAACGTTACCCTGATATTTAGAAAAGGGTTGTGACAAGTGACAAACCATCCTTCTTAAATAAGTGAGAAAAAATCCCAGGCCAAGCCATAGTGAGAGAAAAGTCAAAGTTGAAAGTCATATTACTTTGGGCTTGAAGAGCAGTGAACTGTAACTATGTTAGTAAGTAAACTCTTGTCCACTAACCTGGTTTGTTTGAGAGCTTAAATTAGAGTAAACGTGTCCCCAGCGCGTCAGTGCAGTGTTCCGGCAGGGATACGCTCCAGATCCCCTGCATGGGGGGATCATCTCCATCTCTCCAAATGTTCCCCTTGTAGTTACCACATGGGGCCGACCAGCAATAACAGGGCTTATTGCTGTGTGTGTCTGTAATTATAGACAGAGAAAACTGCATATCCACAATTACATCTCCACTTTGCAGTATGCCAGTGCTTGCACCTTGAACATTTCAGCTCTGTTTCTATCATGCGCACACAAGTTTCTAGACCACATGGGTGCAGAGAGAAAACATAAGGTAACTTGGATCTCTTTTGTGGATTGTGAGCAGCTGTTTTAACATGTGTCCAGCTGTCTGAACATCTTTGTGCCTTTTTAGACATTTAACCCTTGGCAGAGCTCCAACTACAAACATGCACAGCAGACTCACACCGGACAATCACACTTCCCTGCGCTTCCTCTGTGTGTGTCCATCATATACCCCTGCGTGCTTTAGGATATACATCTCCCTCTGCCCCCACTTCACACTCTTTGTCAGCCTCCCCCACGGTCACTGCACTGGCCATGCTGGCTGGGAATCCAACACATTTTTCAGGATACCAGTTTGGGAAAGGCTGCTCTGTGTGTTTGCTGCACAAACACCGGGGTATCCGTGATGCAACAGCGGACGTGGGGAGACGCATCCCGCCACTACAGAACTGGCATCTGCATGCAGCTTGCTCCGCAGCAAGTACCAGATGATTCAGCAGGACCTTCCTCCAAGTAAGCGTGCGGCAGGATTGCAGCCTCTGTTAGCAGCCCCCGGTTGGGAAGCTTCAGCAAGGGGGGAGGGTGTCTTTTGGAGACCTCTCTGGGGAACAAGGCAGTGTCCGTAATTAGTTGCCACCTTGTTATGAATCATGCAAATGAGATGATTAATTAATCACATCACTGGGAGGAGCAGTGCATATTCATGATGCCCACCCTCCCCTTTCTGCTCAAGCCCAGGGGTGCTGGCTCTCTCCTGCCACCATTAACCATTTCTCACACCTAATCCGAGGCTAGATTTATCAGAGAGGGCTCACCTGGCACCTGCACTGTGAGCTTTGCAGTGCCAGGTGAAGACCTTTTCATTCTCCTAGGCCTTTTAGTCTTTCCATATATATATATATTTAAAAAAAAAGGTTTTTCCATCTTTACACTGCTGCTGGATTTTACTCTGGTTCTTACTTTGGTTTTACTCTGTTCTACATTTTTGAAGGTTTTTTATATTATGCTTTATTATACTGTTGTGTTTTAAGTTTTGGAAACTGGCCAGAGAACTCCAGCTGTTGGGCGGTATAGAAACGTAATCGAAAAAATAAAAGAAATAGATTATCACTGCAGGGTCTGAACATGCTTGATCGCCGGGAGACAGAAGACGCAGGTCTGGCCTTTCCCCTCGTGTCCCAATCCCAAACGCCGTCCCCACAGCCCAAGAGAGAAAACAGCAGTGGACCGCCCCCCCCCCCGCCCGCCCCGCAAATACTTGCCCATCTGTCTTCAAACGGCTACAGGACAATGCTGTGTGTGATCACTGATCATCCTCACTTTCTCTTTGCAGGAGCTTTCCTCATCCCGTATGCCTTGATGGCCATTTTCGGAGGGGTGCCGCTCTTCTACATGGAGCTGGCTCTCGGGCAATTTCATCGGGTTGGGGCCATCCCCATCTGGAAGCGGATCTGCCCTATCTTTAAAGGTAAAAACCAAACAAGCCAGCAAGCAGAGGTATAAGCAAAGGCACACCTCCCCACCCCCCGAAGAGCAATCAATAAGTGTGTGTGTGTGTATAGATACACCATCTGTAGATTTAAGAAATTTGGCTTTCAGTGGTCGCAGTGTTCTCCAACCTTGGGTCCCCAGATTTTTTTGGCCTACAACTCCCAGAATGCATGCTGGGAGTTGTAGGCCAAAAACATCTGGGGACCCAAGGTTGGAGAACACTGGCAAGTTTTACCCCAAAAGTCTAGTGGTTAATTTCTAAAGCGACAGAGGGAGTAAGCTGAAAAAGCTTTCCCGGAAGCCGCACGCTTGGACCTCAAACCCCTGCTCTTTAATCCTGCATGCCAGCCTTCCCCAACCTGGGGCCATCTGTACGCTGCTCCTACCCATCTGCTACGCTGGCTGGGGCATGCTGGGAGTTGTAGGCCAAAAACATCTGGGGACCCAAGGTTGGAGAACACTGGTGTAGAGGGACCAAGGGCCTGGCTCCGTATCAGGCAGTCTAAGGCAGCTTCTGATGTTCCTGTGTCCCCTCCCCCTTTGCCCAACGGCAGGGCCGTAGCGCAGCGGTAGTTCCCCTGCTTCCTCTTTCAGTGGGGCTCCCTTTCCGTTACAGGTTTTGCGGGTTTTATTTGGAGCTTCGTAGGAGCTCTCCATGGTGGTGAACCTAATTGGGGGGGTGTCGTTGTTGTTGTTGGAGTTTAGCACCATGGACAGCTTTCATGAAGCGCCAAATAAAACTGGCAAAACCTGTAATGGAAAAGGATCCCCCCCCCCCCCCGAAATAGGAGTCACCAGCCTTCCCTGCCCGTTTTGCATGCCAAAGGTCCCGGGTTCGATCCCCGGCAGCATCTCCAGGCAGGGCCAGGGAAAACTCCTGCCTGAAACCCTGAAGAGCCGCTGCCGCCGGTCAGTGTTGGCAACACTGGGCTAGATGGACCCGGGGTCTGACTCTGTACAGGCAGCTTCCGATGTTCCCAGCCCTGGCCATTCTTGGGGGAACCCCCCCCACCCGTGGGCTCGAGGCCAGTGGCTCCCCTCCACCCTCTGGTGTGAAGCCCCCCCCAGTCCCGCCACCAAGCCACATTGTGCGTGGGCTGCGGGTAGGTGGAGGCGGCGGAGGTCACCCACCCTGGCCTTTTGGGGTGCCGTTTTGCTCCGCTGCTCCCCCTGCAGGCATCGGCTTCGCCATTTGCATCATCGGCCTGTACGTCTCCTTCTACTACAACACCATCATCGCCTGGGCCCTCTTCTACTTCTACTCCTCCTTCACCCACACCCTGCCCTGGACCAGCTGCGACAACCCCTGGAACACGCCCAACTGCACCAGCTACTTCGGGAAAAGCAACGTCACCTGGACCAACTACTCCAAGTCGCCAGCCGAGGAGTTTTACACGTAAGTGCCTGTAAGTGGGGCTGGAAGGGGGAACTTTGCCGGGAAGCTCAGGAAAGAGCCGGCTGACTGGGAGGGGGGGGGAGAGAGCCCATTTTGAGCTGCTGTTAAAGGCAGAGGAGCAGGGACTGGTTAAAAAGTTGGCAACCCTGGGATTACTTTACCTGAAGACGCTGAATATGATTTGTTTTAATCTCCTGCATCTATGTGGTAATGTCAAAATTTGTAGATTCTGCCAGATTATCTTCTTTTTTCTCCCGCATGCCTGTAATTGTTGGCTATTACTTCTCCTTTGGGTGTGTGTGCGCGCTAAGATGTTATAAAGGCACAATAATATATCAAACTCTTCTGCTTTCCTCCTCACTAACCCCTTCTTGACCCCCAGTACTGAAATGTTTTCTTCTACACTTCTGTCAAATTTTCCAGAGGGGTCGCCCTTCTGTGAGTCTGTTGCAGCAAAAAGAACAAAGTGTCTTGTGGTACCTTAAAGACTAACAAATTTATTCTGGCATGAGCTTTCGAGGGCTGGAGCCCACTTCGTCACTCGCACGGCACTTTATTGGAAGTTTCAGGTTTTTATAAAATACAGACGGTGCAGGTGCTGGGAGGGATTCTAAACAGTGAGGTCAGAAGGACATTAAATGCAGAAAGTACCAACTGTGACAACCACATTACTGATTATGTTAATAATAGACAGATAGATATTATTTATGAAAGGTGCAGGAGAGCGGGAGCCGCTCTTGCATCTCTCATGATGCTTTCAGGAAGCAAACTGCGGTGAGCAAAGAGGTGCTTACCAACTGTCTACCAACGTAGCCCAAAATCCAGTCCGGTTACCGGGAAGCCCCATCACAAGATGGCCAGAGGTGTTGCACCGGTGTTCCTGCTTGCTTTTATCGAGCACCAATCTGGGGATTTCTCTTTGACACAGGAGGAAGGTTCTCGCACTCCAGAACTCGCACGGCCTGGACGACGTGGGCGGGATCCGTTGGCAGCTACTCCTTTGCCTCTTCCTCATCTTCACCATCATCTATTTCAGCCTTTGGAAGGGGGTGAAGACCTCCGGCAAGGTGAGAGGCACTCAGACTCCATCCAGGCACGGCCGAGGTTGGTTGCCCACGGACAGCGAGTTTGCCTTGGCTCCTGGGTGGGCCTTGCCACATCCTCAGAGCGGGCTCGGCAACCACATTTCATTTCCCTGCCACGTGCAGCGCCCTGTAGCTGACATCAGTGGTAAGAGGTGCGAGAGCTAGAGAACGCGATGCGACGAGTAAGGACAGTAGCAGCTAGAAGCAAGACCTTCATGGTGGTGGCTCCCAAATTCTGGAACTTCAGAATAAATTTATAAATGCTTTATAAATATCTAAAATAGATGAGAGAGAGAGAGAGAGAGAGAGAGAGAGAGAGAGGGTGGAGCCAAGGGGGCACCAGAGGCGGAGTCAGAGAGCCTTCTTTTAGACCACATGGATTATCTGGGCCAAGCAAACAGGACAGAGGCCTTTTTAAAAACTGCACGGATCCACTTTCTGCCTTCCAGGTGGTGTGGGTGACGGCCACTCTGCCCTACGTCATCTTGCTCATCCTGCTGGTCCGTGGGGCTACTCTACCCGGCGCCTGGAGGGGGATCGTCTTCTACCTGCGACCCAACTGGGAGAAGCTGAAGAGCACGGCTGTAAGCCAGCATCATGCTCCTATGCACGCTTGCACATTTGCACGATGCAGCCCAGGTTGCTACCTCGACTTGCTGGCAGGGTGCCTGTGCCTTGGCCAGCTGCCTGTCAGGCTGAAATTCAACTGGAGCCCTGCCAAAAAGAGGTCACAAAACTACACAGGATCCAAAGGCATGGGGGGGGCGGGCTTTAGCAGTCCTTTGTGTGCACCAAGCAACGTTGTCACTAGTCACTGCGACGCTAAATGCAGCTTTCCAAATTCTATGCGCTCCTCTCCCCCGGAACCAAGAATCGGGAAAGTTCAGAAAGGTTAGCAGCCCAGTCCTATGCAGAATCGAGCCCTTAATTTAATGGGCTGAGGTTCACCTAACTAGATGGGATCAGGTTTAAGGCCACGGCTGCCAACATCCCAAATTCGCTGCGCACAAATAGTGTTCTTACTTGAAGCTGTTGTATGAAAAGCCCACTGCTGACTACTGCTGCATTTCAGTATCACATGTCTCTGGCTTTTTCCTCCACCCTCATCAGCAATATTCAGTGGCTGAATGTGCTTTGCTGTGTTAGGATGCATGCCCAGGAGCTGCAATGGTGCCGCACTCTGCCTGTCCAGCTGCCCTTACCAAGCCTCTGAGCAAGCTGGTTACCTGGCATTTCGCCGCCGTCCTTAAGCGTTTCATACTGATAGCATCATGTAATATTTTATACATTGCATTTATTTATTTATTTATTTATTATATTTCTAAATCGCCCATCTGGCTGGTCACCAGATAATAATAATGTAATATTATTCTAATGATTGCTAATAATATATTACGATGCCAGTTTGGCTTGCCTTTCCAGGAGCACCCGCACACACCCCCATGGCTCCTCTCTCATTACACTCCTGCCCACGTGGGTGATGGGGACCCCCCCGTGGGGGGGCTTGTGGTGGACGGAATTAGGGGAGGTGATGTGGCCAGAGTGATGCACGGCCTGGGTGACCCGCAGCCCCCTTTAAAGCAGCCATCCCCAACAGGCATGTCGAGTACAGCACCCATCATCCCCAGCCAGCATGATGGCTGGGAATGATGGAGGTTGTGGTCCAACACATCTGGAGGGTGCCAGGCTGGGAAGGGCTACTTTTAAAGTATCATTGATCCTGCCTCCTGAATCCACGACCACTCCAGCCCCACATTATTGTCCTCTTCCGGGTCTGCAAGATCTCCCTTCCATCTGGCAGGCACCCCAAAGAAGATCAGAGGGTGGGCTGCGGGGAGAGAGGGAGGGCATTCGGTTCATTATCCATTTGGAAAGCAGAGATGGGCAGCGGAGCCCTTGGAAATGCAAATTGCTAATTGAATCACTCATCTCATTTACTGCCTTGCTTGGGATTTATTTGTGCAGCTCAGTTTTCACCCCTTTGCAAAGCCTGCCGACAATGGACTCCCTCTCTGTGATTACTGCTGGGCGGCACTCATGCATTTTCATTAAAGCTGGTCATCAGGTGGGGAGGGGAAAGCCCAAAGAGATGAGGGCCCACCCAGGAGGGTTGTTTGCTTTACCTTTACTCGCCTCCCGACCGCTCACACAGCCCTCCCTCACTTGCCCTGTTTGTCCCCAGCGAGTAGCAGTCGCAGCAGATAGACTGCCCTGGTACATGGAGGCGACCAAGAGGCACGGTCCAGATAGACCACTCCTCTCCTGTAGGGAAGGGATGCTGCTGGGGCACAATTCTCTGAGAGCGCTCGCTTGGCGTGATCTTCAGCCAGGAAGGAACCTGGCTGGCTTCCGCTCTGTGCCGTTCAGCCGGAGGGCGGCCTCTTAACCGCTGCTGTGTTTGGTTCCGCCTAGGTTTGGGTTGACGCCGCAGCCCAGATTTTCTTCTCCCTGGGGCCAGGATTCGGGGTCCTCCTCGCTTTAGCCAGTTACAATCCATTCAACAACAACTGCTACCGGTAAGGGCCTGAGAGGCCAAGCCCACGGCAAGCCCCAAACGCCCATCGCTCTGTCGGTGATGCGGGGTAGGCCGCTGAGCAGTGCCAGCCAAGTGAGCGTCTCAGCCGTGAGTGTCTCGTCTCAGCAGGCAGGGCTCAGGCAGAGCAGCGGGCGGGCGAGGGTGGCGCAGTGGAGGGCAGAGCTGCATCTGCCTCATGGCCTGCCCTCATCCCACACCCCACCCCAGAAAGCCGGCTGCCCTCAGGAGCAGCGGAGGAGGCGCTCCCATCACCAGCATCAAGTGCAACTCAAGGGTCAGCCCAGCTGGCTTCTTTCTGTGGAACGGGTGGTGGTGGGCCCTCTTGCCCGCCCCGTCCCCTCAAGCAGACAAATATCTTCATCTGGCTGAGAGAGGAGGGCTGGCCACTTATGGATCGCCAAAATAGAGGAAATTCACCGTGCCAAAATAGAGGAGCCCGATCTGCATAAAAATTACATATGCTAATTTATATGTATAGTTGCAGATTTAACAACAACAACAACAACAATAATAAATACTATACATCTCACCAGCCTGTGGACAATTGTGCCCAAGTGACCTGTGTGCCCAGTTGTTCAGGTGCCAACTGTTGATGGGCAAGAGTTCTTATGGGTCTTTATTTTTAAACTGGAATTGGACAGGACATGCCTTCAAATAGAGGCCACCTTCCCAGAGAGGACTGACCTCTGTAAAAGAGGACACGTGGGCACCCTACCTGAGAGGGTGTTGCAGAACTAGGATGCTGCTGCATCCCATCGATGAGGCAAGGAAAGCCACAGTCCTGTCGCCCTGCCCCGCCTTCTGCCCTGCCCCGAGGCTCACCCCTTCTCTCGCTGCTTTCTAGCGATGCCATCATCACCAGCGTGGTCAACTGCCTCACCAGCTTCCTCTCGGGGTTCGTCATTTTCACTGTTCTGGGCTACATGGCGGAAATGAGAGACGTGGAAGTCGAGGACGTCGCAAAAGACAAAGGTTATTCATTATTTTATTTATTTATTATATTTATATCCCCACCTTTTTTCCTGCAAGGAACCCAAGGCGGCTTACATTATCCTCTTCCTCCTCCTCCTCTCCATGTTATCCTCACAACAACCCTGTGAGGTAGGTTAGGCTGAGAGTCAGTGACTGGCCCAAAGCCACCCAGTGAGTTTCATGGCCGAGTGGGGACTAGAACCCGGATCTCCCGAGTCCCAGTCCAACACCCTCACCACGACACCACACTTGCATGTGGTTTGCATCAAAGTCACAAAGCTGGTTTCGTTGACTGTGGCTCCACACTGAAGGTTCTGCAACATCAGGTTTAATCTGGCCCTTAAACTCCCTTTCTTAGTCTGTCACATACCTGAGAGCAAAGAACGACCCTCATTTTTTCCAAGCCTGGTATGTATCTCCACGTAGACTCTAGGCAGGGGCCTTCCCCCCCATCTAGAAAAACCAGTGTCTGCCCACAATGAAATGCTGAGGGCAGGTCATCATATATTTTAGTTAGGAAGCACTTAAAGTTACTAGGTCCTAAACAGCAGTCACGGTACTTTGCTTAAAAACCACGGTGCTTTGCTTGCCTGCTTGCAGTCCCCAAATTGTAGACACACAAGGAAGAGAGGAAGGAAGTGCAGGTTCAGCAGAGAAGTTCTCCCTTTTCTTCTGGTGGGAAATGGTAAGCAGACTGCAACTCGGCCCATGCTCTTACAGGACCTCTCTTCCGGAGAAATGTTTGGCCAATCCTGCCAAGCGGGAGGCAATCTAACGAGGCTTTCTCCTCTAGGGCCCAGCCTCCTCTTCATCACTTACCCCGAAGCCATCGCCAACATGGTCGGGTCGACCTTCTTTGCCATCATCTTCTTCTTCATGATGATAATGCTGGGACTGGACAGCACGGTAGGGCGATGGTCTCCTTGCCATAAGCCACGGGGATTCACAAAGCTTCATCATCATGCAAGAGGGAAAGTTCCCAGACGTATTTCAAGAAATATATTCAATTCTTTATTCTTATCTTTCTTTAACAAACAAACAAACAAACCGTACTTAATTGGAAATATTCCCAAATGCTGAAAAAGTGCACAAACAATATTTGTGACAATTTCCAAAAGGCAGCCGTCTTAGTCTATTGCAGCAAAAACAACAAAGGGTCCTGTGGCCCCGTAAAGACTAACCAATTTATTCTGGCAGAAGCTTTCATGGACTGTAGCCCACCACATCAGGTGCAGGGAGTATTATGGAGTTTCACGTTAACATACATGAACTCTACATGAACCTGAAACTCTCCATAAAACTCCATACATTTGACTAAGTGGCTATATATAGTCCATGAAAGCTTATGCTAAATTAATTATAGCCTCTAAGGTGCCACAAAAGAATATTTGGTTTCAGATATCTATCTATCTATCTATCTATCTATATTTTATGAACAAAAGAGTAAGATTTCTGTTTGAGGAACAGTTTTTAAACCTGCAAAAATTGTGAAATGTAAAAGAATTGCACTGGTTTTTGACAGAGTGTGCCATACACCAAGGGCAGTGCTAGGTACCGAAAAGATGTAGAAAGGAACGTATGTGGCCATAAAGACTGACTTCTTCCGACAGGCCTACCCAGTGGAATTTTAAGAGTTTTTAGGATAGTTTTTAAGGTTTTAAAGAATATTTTAATAATATTTACTATGTTTTAACTAGCTATGTATTTTATATTTATGGTTGTTCCCCGCCTCGATCTGAGTGGAGAGGCGGGTAAGAAATAGATGATGATGATGATGATGATGATGATGATGATGATGATGATGATGATGATCATAGGATCATAGAGTTGGAAGGGGCCTACAAGGCCATCGAGTCCAACCCCCTGCTCAATGCAGGAAACTACAGGAGGGGTCTCCCATCCAAGTAACAACCAGGCCTGACCCTGCTTAGCTTTCCACGCTCAGACAAGCTGAGCCAATGATGATGATGATGATGGACAGGGGACAGGAGGGCATTTGATTGCAGAAAAAACCTCAGGCAGAAAGATTTGGGTGGAGGGCAGCAGGAGGGCAAAAAGCCGGCTCACCCAGGCGTATCAGATGCAACAGAGATCCTTGGGGCCCCTGTCCCTTTACTTCAGCAAGTGCCTTTGGACAGCAGGGTGGAGGGGCAGAGGGCCTCCCAGGGATTCGGGGCTCCAAATGAAAGATTTGGGGCTCCAGCCCTAGTGGGCCGTCCCCTGACACCACCTCTGCCATACACTCCCTCTCCCTCTCTCTCTCTCTCACACACACACACACACACACACACACCTGCAGTGTTCTTTTGCTGATTCAGACTGACAACTTTGGGGGGGCGTGTGTTTGCAGTTTGGGGGCCTGGAGGCCGTGATCACAGCCATAATGGACGAGTACCCGCACATCCTGGCCAAGCGGCGGGAGCTGTTTGTCCTGGGGCTCATCACCGCGTGTTTCCTGGGCTCCCTGGCAACACTGACTAACGTGAGTAGCCAGAAGGCGGAGCATGGGGCATGGGCTCCACCGCCTCTTGCTTCTTCTACACAGGGGTGGGCAGCCATCAGGCTTGGGGGATCCACTTTGGGGGGGGGTTTAAAACTAGAACCTGGAGGTCCACGAAGTGGATCAGTGGGTGGGGCTAGAGGCAAAATGGTGGCAAGGGGGTGGAGCCAATTATTATTTTTTAAATTATCTTTGTTGTCATTTCTAGGCAGTCTTTCAAGCTGCCTCCCAAGGCAACTTACAACAATAAAATAGACTGATGCAATAATAAAACAGCACCATTTCATAAAAACAACAATCTAAAACAACATAAAAACATAATTGGGGAAGGCCAGAGTGAAGTACTAAGTTTTCAGGGCCTTTCTTAAAGCCTGCAATGATGGGGCCTGACAGACCCTCAATGGCAACTCGTTCCAGAGGTGTGGGGCCTCTGCAGAAAAGGCCCTGTCTTGTGCACTCGCCCACCGAACTGCCCTCACCCTGCAATCGCCCTCTGTGCTGTGCCCCTTGAACCCAACAGTGGGACACAACTTTCATTTTCAAGTACAAATCTTCAGGGATTCTGACACAAAACCAACCAACACAGCTGCGCAAAAGACCGGGTCAAAGGCAGACCATTAATACTCCTATTTATAGGTGAGGAACAGTGAGGCTGAGAGATGAGCAATCAGCAGAATAATTTCAGATGTTTTGAAATTATTATGTGCAATGTGACTGGCTTTTGTTAAAGCGCTGGGAGCCAGAAACCCTCGCTGATCTCCTGCAAAATCACCTGTAACTGCAGGAGTTCTGCAGACAGGCTTTGTGTCTGCAAAGTGCTCCCTGTCTCCGTTTCTCATCACCCTTGTGAGCATTTGGTGCACACGACACAGGGCCATGTGCCTTGCCATCTGAGTTATGGTCTTACTGGGTTGGTGTGCTGTGCTTGGGTGCTGCTGAGTTTATTTATTTATTATATTTATACCCCGCCTTTTTTCCTGCAAGGAACCCAAGGCGGCTTACATAATCCTCCTCTCCATTTTATCCTCACAACAACCCTGTGAGGTAGGTTATTTCAGGAGAAAAACAGGAGTTGCACTGTATCCTATGCTCTGCTGTGGTGAGGTGCGGGGCAGTTGCCAACACCAATCTGGAGGGCTTTAGGGCCCCGAATCCTGTTGTCCCCCAGCCAGCATAGCTCTCCCCACCTTTCCTCTCCCACACATCAAATTCTAGATCAGGGCTCTCCAACCCTGGGCCCACAGATGTTGCTGGACTACAGCTCCCAGAATCCTTTGCCATTAGCTACGCTGGCTGTGTATGCTGGGAGCTGTAGGCCAGCAACATCTGGGGGCCCAGGGTTGGAGAGCCCTGCTCTAGATGGTATGCTCATTGGGGCAGAGCCGTCCTCTTGTTCCTTGTCAAGCACAACACACACATCGATGAAATCATCACAACCACAATATTAACAGCAGGCTTACCAGACCACCCCAGTCTGAAAAGCTACCAAAGCACAAATCTTCCTCCGGTTCCATTCTAGGGTGGCTCGTATGTCGTGAAACTCCTGGAAGAGTTTGGGGCCGGCTGCTCCATCTTGGCTGTGGTGCTCCTGGAAGCCATTGCCGTCTCCTGGTTTTATGGTGAGGAAAGAAACGTGGCATTTATTACGTGCCCCTGGAGAGACTCTCCATCCTGCCTCCTGAAGCAAGCAAACCATACACACACTTTCCAAAAAGTCAGGGCGGGATCATGCCCAGTGGGCCTTGCTAGGGAACGCCTCAGAGATGCCCCCCCCCCATAAAAGGTCTTCATCCCGAGAGCCATCGCGCTCTCTGCCCTGGTCACTTCAGGATTATCATTACAGGCCGGCTTTCCTGCACCATCCATCCTTTTTGGGGTGTTGCTGCTGCTGATTCTTTTAATGCTATGTTGACATCAGCATTTGCGCATCTGCCAAAAGATTGCTCGCCAACAGAGTCTTGTGGCACCTGCTGAAAGATGAGCACATTTATCGTGGCAGAAGCTGTTGCTGACCTGAGCCTGCTCGGCCCGAAGGGCGTGAACGCGAACAGGACAGCCAGCCGAGCAGGTGTGTGGGCTTCATCTCAGGTCGCTTCCTTCCTTCCTTCCTTCTTCCCAGGGATCCAGCAGTTCTGCAGCGATGTGAAGGCGATGCTGGGGTTTGCTCCAGGGATCTACTGGCAGGTTTGCTGGGTTGCTATCAGCCCGGCTTTCCTCGCGGTGAGTACCCAACATATTACTGGTATAATAATAATACTCATCATTATTATTATTATTATTATTATTATTATTATTATTATTATTATTACAACATCCAAGTCTATGAGGCTTTACAGAGAAACAAACCAAAAAGATGACAGCATATCCTCTCCGTCCAGTTCATCATCGTCAGCTCCCTCCTAGAGCAGCCGCCGCTGGTGATGTTCGACTACCGATATCCGGAGTGGAGCATCGTGGTCGGGTACCTCATTGGAGCCTCGTCCTTCGTTTGTATCCCAGTCTACATGGTGTACAAGCTCGTCTGGACCCCAGGATCTCTCAAGCAGGTCAGGGAGATGGAACCTGATAAACTACATATTTGTGGGGAGGGGGATGTCGGTGTCGGTGCTCTGGGGGTGGGCACCGCAGCAGCCATTTATTTCATCCTGTGGCTGCCCAGGGCTAAGGTCAGCGTGGGCCCCTCAGAGGAAAAACTGGGGTAGAAATAATGCAGGAAGAAATAATACGTAATCGACGAAGTACTCTTAGCACAGGCGCAAGTGGCACCCCCCTCACTTTCTGTCCGTCTCTCTCCTTGGCCGTTCAGCGCCTTGCCGTGTGCCTTCGGCCGGAGAAGACCATTCGAGGGCAGCCTCTCGAGTCCGTGGCTGGGCCACCGGCACCCTAATTCTCTGGACTGACACCCCCCCCCAAAGGGAAATAAATATGGACTGCTCTTTGCCAACACAACAAACAAGACAGACTCAAAAAGCAAAGGAGAGCAAACCTCGCTCGCTCTTCAGACGTTGTTTCCCCCGATCAGAGTGAGGCACCTTCGTCCAGTCAGGCCCAGAGAGCCGGGCCCGAAGCAGCTGCAGGCACCAAAGCGGATTTCCGTGTAAACATCTGGATGGACCGCCACCTCGTCTCAAGCCACCTCTGCAGCACATGTGGCGATATTTTCCAGGCCGGGGATCACTCACGGTGCTGCTTGCTGTGCCATGCTCGGCCCCTTCCTGTTCAGCTCCTGCTCCTGCATCTAATACGCATTTTCTGTATTCTCACAATCGTGTTAGGATAACTGGCCTTCTTGATGGGAATTTGAGTGAAAATAATGTCCTAGAAGAATTTAAAAGAAGGAGGGCAGGGGAATGGAGAGATCTTGTAAGCAGGCAGGCTTGTGAACAGTTTAGCCCCCTCGTTTCCACTCCCTCTTGCAGAAGATGGCCAGAAGGGGGAGAAAGCTATCCAGATGTTGGGTCAACAGCAGCCTCTGCTCCGCAACCTGGTACACTCCAGATGTGTGGGACTGCAACTCCCATCATTCCCAGCCAGCATGGCCAACACATCTGGAGAACACCAGGTTGGGGAAGGCTGTGCTACCCCACCCCAACATCCACAGGAGGAGAGGTCGCCAAATCCCCCCGCAAGGCCTTGCAGTGCTTCCCCCCCCCCCCATGCCTCGCTGGGCAGCGCAGTGGGTGGCATTCAACAAGCCACTCTGCTAGCCTGATCTGATGCACATATGCCTGGCGGTATGCTTGATATTTTTATTGTTATTTGTTTCTGTAACCCCATCACGCTGTATGTTTGATTTAACCTCAAGCGTTTCTCGCAGTGCAGGTCACGTCTGCTTTCACCCTGACATGTAGGAAGAGCTCTGCTTTTCTTTTGCTTGACTCAGAATAGCAGAGGGAAAAGGGTATAGATGGACAGCATAATTTATTATAGCTCCTTCAGGATTGCCAACTGACCAGGAAAATCAAACCTTGCCTGCTCATGTACCATCAACAGCAGTTTATGTCTGCAGAAATGAGCAATTTAAGCTGTTCTTGGAGTGTGGAAAAACACAGTAAATTGCCTTCTGATGTCTACGAGGCAAGCTGCTGTTAAAAGCACAGGAGCAGGGTCAGTAAAAACAGCAACTTGGCAACCCTGTTCCTCCTGTGATAAATGTCTTCTAAACGTATGGATTCAGCCAGTTTCCTTTTGCACCATTTTATTTTATTAGATGAAAGCACTGTGGATTTTAATTCTCTGTACAGCAAAACCTCTTGTAGTCGCTAATTAACCATAATATTTATTTATTTATTTATTTGGGGGCAGGGTGAGGTGTTCGCTGCATTAAGAGGGAGGGGTTGATTTTAGAATGTATTTGCAGCTCCCAATCTAAAGAAAGATTTTCCTTCCAAAGAGATGCTGGTCGGGATTGCTCACTTTCCAGAAAGCACTTTGGCAAAACAAGAGGAACTTGTTGTAAAGCGTGGGATTTCTCAGCCTGGAACTTGGTGAATCTCTTGTATGATTAATAAAAGCAACTAGGAAACAAATGAGATCTAAACCTGATCATTCAGGCAAAAACCTTCTTGCTTCAATCTGGGGAAAGAATTCATTTCATTTTATTTATAATATGGTTTGCAGCCCATGAGCAGGCATGAGGCAATGTGAAACCATGGAATAATAAGCATTAATTAAAATACAATAAAAGGGCAGATAATTAAAAGATTACAAAGCAGACAGACTGGTTTGGTCCAGCATCAACTTGTGGGATCCATCCATCCCTTCTTCTTAAACCAAACGGAAAGCCAGTTGCCGGCCAGATGGGCGATTAATAAATGTAAATAATAAATACCGGTAATAAAATAAATAAAGCTGGCTGGGGCATGCTGGGAGTTGTAGGCCAAAAACATCTGGGGACCCAAGGTTGGAGAACACTGGCTTAGATAATTTACTCTTGGTATTCCCGGCTTTTATGTCCTGATCAGAAGGAGTACAGAGGGTAGCCCTGGAGACTACTATTCCCAGCATGCAATGCTGAGGGGGCAGGGGAGCCGGTAAGAGAGCTCGGGGTCATACAGTCCACATTTTCCATTGAGAAAACCAGGGTTTGACCTAAGAAAGGAGTAGTCAGGAAGTCGATATGGATCTACTGGCATTTCTTTGGACGAATTTTCAGTAGATACGCAAGGATTTCTGACTCTCAGTTGTTTAACAACAGTGCAACACAATGACTCTCCCATGCCCTAAATTATATTACTGAAATTAAGAGAGTTTAAGAACATCAGAAGAGCCCTGATGCTGGATCAGACCAAGGGTCCATTTCGTCCAGCTTTCTGTTCACACAGTGGCCAACCAGCTGCACACAGGAACCTCACAAGCAGGACATGAGCGCAAGAGAGCCAGTGTGGCGTAGTGGTGAGAGTGTTGGACTGGGACTCGGGAGATCCGGGTTCTAGTCCCTGCTCAGCCATGAAACTCACTGGGTGACTTTGGGCCAGTCACTGACTCTCAGCCTACCTCACAGGGTTGTTGTGAGGATAAGATGGAGAGGAGGAGGAGGAGGAGGATTATGTAAGCCGCCGTGGGTTCCTTGCAAGAGGAAAAAAAGGCGGGGTATAAATATAATAAATAAAATAAAATAAAGCAGCACCCTCCCGCCCATGTTCCCCAGCGACTGGTGCACATAGGTGCATCCTGCCTCTGATCCTGGAGGTGGCATATCGCCATCGGGGCTGGTAGCCATTGATAGCCTTCTCCTTCTCTCCTGAATTCACCCAATCCCCCTTTTAAAGCCATCCAACCTGCTCACCATCGCTACATCCTGTGGTTGCAAATTCCATAGTTCAGCTACCGTATGTGCTTTGCGAAGAAGCCATAAAGAAGTCACTATGCACTGCGTGAAGAGCTTGGGGTAACCACGAGCGGATTTTTGTATGAACCGATGGACGAAGAGCTCTGTTCAGTTTTGGTACGCAAATTCCTGGGCCCGGAATGCTTTACCTCTCAGCGCACATCTCCTGCCCCAGGCTCCGGGAGGGGGGGGGGCTGTTTCCTTGGGGCTCCAGGAACAAGCAAAGCACATTCTGCAAGCCCTGCGCCTGCCCAGCCCTGACCCCGGTCCCCTCTTTCAGGGTGCCAACTTTTTAAAAACAGGCCTGACCTGCTCCTCCGCCTTTAAGAGCAGCTTGTTCCGTTTACCGCCATCCTGCCATGAGAGACCATCAACTCCTCTCTCTGCACATGAAACTGCTGTGGAAGGCAGAGCAGCAGCTGGGCCAGTATCTTCTGGTCAGTTGGCAACCCACTGTCCTCCCATTAGGCGGGGGGTGGGGGTGGGGACGACTTGTGGCCTTCCCTTTGTTTTGGCCAACAACTATCAGCCCTAGCCGAGGTATCTGGCAGGCCACAAGTTGTCCACCTCTGCATGAGGCCTGGCCGGAGCCTATTTGGGATGCCAGCCAAGGGCGGCAACTGGTCCTTTGCCATGTGCTGCCCAGGAGTGGGTGGCCAGGCTTCTAGGAAGGAGAGGAAGGGGACCATGAGCAACCCAACCCGGGTTGACCGCTTGGGAGCGTCCACACGTGTGGAAGGGCAGCCCGCCGCCCCCCAGGGACCGGAAGAGCCCCTCCCAGAAGGTGTCCCAACGCGCTCAGAAGGGGGCTGCGGCGAGCCAAGCTCCCCCTCGGCAGGCAGGCGGGCGGGCGGGGAGGGCGGCGCCGGCCGGGGCGGAGGGGGCGGGCAGTGCGACGCCTGGAGATGCTGCGGAGCCGGAGCCGGAGCCTCGCCCTGCCCTCCCGCGCGATGCTGCTGCTGCCGCTGCTGGCGGCGCTGGCCGAGGCCGGAGGGGAGACGGAGGAGGCCCCGCCGGTGGGGCAGAGCCGGCCTTACGCCGTGCTCAAGACGCAGAACCTGGGTGAGGCCGGACGCCTGGGTCCCCTGGGCAACCACCCCCCCCCGCTCCTCCCTCCGCCCAGGGAGAAGGAATCGGGAATCTCTCTCGGACGCCTGGGTCCCCTGAGCACCCGCCATCTCTAGTCCTGTATCGGAGTACGGACGCCTGGGTCCCGGGGCCGTCTTCCTCCTCCCCCTGTTTAGCCTCCCGCGGGGAAGGGCGGTGCGAATCTCTGTCGGACGCCTGGGTCCCCCGGGCACTCGTCTTCTTCCTCACCTCACACCCCCCCTCCCCGCTGCCGCCAGCTTCCTGTGCAGGAACAAGGGACCCCTCTCGGACGCCTGGGTCCACAAGCCATCACGGCGGCCTCCGTAGGCACGCGGGGCTTTCGGGTTGGGAGGAGGGATCTCAGCATCGGCCTTCCCCAACCCGGCGTCCTCGAGATGGGTTGGACTACCACTCCCAGCATGCTGGCCAGGGATAATGGGCGCTGTAATCCAGCTCATCTCGAGGATGCCGGGTTGGGGAAGGCTACCTGACTTACGTCTCTGCACCGCGCCGGAATGGGATTGAGGCGGGGGGTGTGTGTGAATGTCGGCTTGTGCGTCCCCCATTTTAGCTCCTGCGTCTATTTCTCCTGAAAGGCGGGCGGGCGGGCGGCGAGGGGCTGGCGGGCCGAGGTCTGCCAATTCAGGGGCAGTGAACGCGGAGGGAGCCCCAGGCCCTGCCTGCACCTGGGCTGGACTAGATGGCCTCCAGAGAGCCCTGCCTGGGGTGTCAGGAGAACAGCAGCAGCCCCAAAGGGGGCCATGAGGCGGCTTGGCCAGGCTTGCGGGTGGCTGGGACAGCGCGCTCTTCGGCCATCTCCGAGCGCTTTTGGGGGGGCGGGGGGGCTCACCCACTCACCCCAGTCCAGTGTTTCTCAACCTTGGGTCCCCAGATGTTTTTGGCCTACAACTCCCAGCATGCCCCAGCCAGCATAGCTGGCTGGGGCACGCTGGGAGTTGTAGGCCAAAAACATCTGGGGACCCAAGGTTGAGAAACACTGCCCCAGTCCAAGTAGCTGCCCTGAACTTGCAGAAATTTTGCAACAGCAATTTTTTCCTGCGGTGTGGAGGGGGCAGGTTAGGGTTTGCACCTGCTGCATTCAAGGCCGAAAGACAGACTGTAATAATGCCACAAGAATAAATAAAATAACAGTGATGTCTGTCAGCCACCTAAAGGAAATGTGAGCTGCAGTCCTATACACACTTACCTGGGAGTAAGCACCCTTTAACACAGTGGGACTTTTGTCAGAGTAAACGTGTATAGGATTGGGCTGTTTGTTGATGGCTTACCTCAGGGTTGCAGAAGTATGTTTGGCCCCTCCCCAGAGGAACTGAGCGGGCTCAGCGGGCTGATCCTGCCATGCGGTCAGGGGGCGCCCTGATTATAATCAGTTGCCAACCTTGGTCCCCAGTGTACAACTTGACCAGCAGCTAGCTGGCTGGGGCATGCTGGGAGGGGTTGCCCCAGGTTCTGCATTAAATTGATTAGGGTTTGCATTCCTGCCTGGAGGTAGGCTCCCTATTGAACTCAGTGGGGCTACTTCTGAGTAGACATCTATTTCATGTAGAAGAGCATTTTCTAGACTACTTCTCAGCCCTAAACAAGGGCCCCTCAAAGCAGTTACTGTACACTGAAACAATAAATTCTTTCAAGCGTTTTAAAACATGTTTAAGCAAATTGAGAGGAAGATTAAAAGCAAAGGGAGAGAAGAATTCACACTTCAATATGCTAACTAAATACTGTTGAAGCCAGATGCAATAAAAGCAGTTTAATGTATAGGACTGCACTGTAAATCTGCAAAGATGTGCCACCACCAGTTACATGGTTCACATGATCACCACAGCACACCGTGTTTTATTTAAACCACCAGAACCCCATGGGCGGTTTTAAGGTCGTAGGTGGTTGATTGTGCGAACCAGCCCATTGAAACAAATGGGTGTGAAGCAAAAAGCAGGGCTCCTCTGTTCTCAAAGCAGTGTTCTCCAACCTTGGGTCCCCAAATGTTTTTGGCCTACAACTCCCAGCATGTGGCATGCTGGGAGTTGTAGGCCAAAAACATCTGGGGACCCAAGGTTGGAGAACACTGTCTTAAAGGATGCCTGCATCCTAGCGTCACCGTAGGCCCTGTCCACAACCTCCACCAACCTGGTGACCGCCAGATGTGTCGACTGCAATGCCTATCATCCCCAGCCAGTCCTGCCTACCCCCCACCCCATTGAAATGATTGTGTGTGTGTGGGGGGGAACCTTATCCGTGTGGCGCTCTCTCTTCAGAACAGCAGTGGGCAACTTGTGGCCGCCTTCCAGATGTTTTGGCCTACAAGCCCCATCAGCCCTAGCCAGCATAACCAAACCAATGATGAGGGATGATGGGAGCTGTAGTAGGCCAAAAACATCTGGAGTGCCAGCACTGCTTAAGAACAACGTCCCTGCTCTTGACAAGATGGCAGGCGCTCTGTGCTGGGATGCCACCTCACAGAATAAACCAAGTGCTTCCCCCTGCCATGCTTTATGCTTTCCTTGCTTCCTTACCAGCCTTGCTTCCTTCCTCTTGCCAGTTCTGATGGGAAGCGTCTTCAGCATGCTGCTCGTTGCCATGATCCTGATGGCTGTGTGCGTTTACAAGCCTGTCCGCAGGCGGTAACCCAGGAGGGTCCACCTCGGCTTCCGGCCTGGCGGCTGGCATCCAGACCGGTGCCAAACTCCCAGAGTGGAACACCAACGCCGGCCTCCATCTTCCTTGCCACCCCAGGCTTCCGAAGTGGCCGGGGCTGCTTGCGAACGGGGCCGTGTGAGACTGAGGTGGCCTTCGCTTCCACCTCGGCTGCAAAAGCCGTTTTCTCCTGCTCGGATCGCTCCGGTTGCTGTCTGCGATTGCTGTGCCATGGATGGGTTGGCTGAGGCAGGCCGGATCTTTAGCAAGTTGTAGCTTCACAGAGCAACTTTTTAAATGTTGGTTGTTTTAAGTTGGTTGCTACACCAAGATCGGTAGACTTTCAGGAACGCAGAGAACCTTTTTATTCCTCTGGAATCGGGGATGGGTGGGGGATACTCTGCATTGATGAACATTTCGTGTGTCTGTGTAAACTAGCAGCATGTAGTTCCAGAATTGTTGACTGATCTTCTAGCTGAGAAAGTGCTTCGATACCTTCCTAAGCACTGCTTGCGTTTTTCAATATGATTTGCTCTTCTTGGGTGTATTGGAAAATTGCATCTCCCAACGGGAAATAAGGTTCGCTTTCCACTTTGCCCCGGGGAGCCCTATAAGTTCCTTTCTGGGTGGGCAGCACCGAGTGCTCTTATTCTGTCACTTTTGAGGAAGGTCAATATTCAGCACTCAAATATATTAATATTTGAGACAAACTGGAGAAGGACGTAGACAAACTGGAGAGGGTTCAGAGGAGGGCAACAAGGATGATAAAGGGACTGGAAACAAGGCCCTATGAGGAGAGACTGAAAGAACTGGGCATGTTTAGCCTTCAGAAGAGGAGACTGAGGGGAGAGATGATCGCACTCTTCCAGTACTTGAAGGGTTGTCACACAGAGGAGGGCCAGGATCTCTTCTCGATCATCCCAGTTTACAGGACACGGAATAATGGGCTCAAGTTACAGGAACCCAGATTCCACCTAAACATCAGGAAAAATTTCCTGACTGTTAGAGCAATAAGACAATGGAACCAACTACCTAGGGGAGGTGGTGGGCTCTCCCATTCTGGAGGCATTCAAGGTGCGGCTGGACAGCCATCTGTCAGGGATGCTTTGACCTGGATTCCTGCACTGAGCAGGGGGTTGGACTCGATGGCCTGGTAGGCCCCTTCCAACTCTACTTTTCTATGATTCTATGAATATATTCTTATTTTGGAAATGGGTCTCCAGGCATTGAGAGCTCCAGTAAATTCTCCATATGGGTGCTTTAGAACTGGGGTGCTGAACCTCTGGCCAAATCTGGGGTCCCTCTTCCCCCAACTGCCGATCCTTTGGTGGTTTCCTGGCTTTTGCGCAGCCCCCCCCCATTTTAAAAGGTTGAAATGCCCCTCCTAACTTAAGAGCTTTAAGCTAAAATATGCTGGTGTTTATGGCCCTGCCCACCACGGGAATGCGCCCCGCCCCCAGAGTTTCTCGGAAATGGAATTTGGCCCTCGGGCTGAATGAGGTTCAACACTCCAGCTTTAGAAGATGGCAATCTGTCAGACCCCCTTTACTGCACCAACCAAACCCTGAACATTAGCAAGACATCTTAAAACTAACCTGGTAGCTATTTCTGCATGGGACGGAGGTTTAAATTTTACTAAGACCTGTTTAAGTAATTTTGGATTACAATAAAGGAGGCTGTACACAGCCCGGATCCCAAAGGGACTTAGCCGTTTTTAGGAAATAGTATGTGTAGCATGCCTCTCAAAAGGTCTGTTTTTCTCCCCTGTGCAGTGGGATGGGGCCCAATATGAGATTAACAACTTGAACCCCAAAGCATTTGCTGTGGCAAGTTCCAAGACAGGGATCCTGAAGCAAGATGCAGGTCTCTGTTACACAAATGGCACAATTTGCTTTTTCTGTTTTCTTCAGACAGTAGGATGCCTCCTACGCCTGCTGTTATTCTCGTGCATCAATATTCGTGCAGACGTTTTCCACAATGATTCATAATCAGGGAGATGCAATTCTTTTACTGATGCATAGGCTTTTCCTTAGATGGGGGATTGCTTTATGCCCTTTCCCTTGAAACAGCCTCCCCAAGCCGGTGCCCTCCAGATGTTGAACTACAACCCCCAGAATCCCCAGCCAGCATAGAGAGTTATCCTGTTGTTAGTCCACTAGAGCTACTTTGTATACTGGTAAATCTCCCATGGGCATGCTGTCTGGGGGATGCTGGGAATTGTAGTCCAACACATCTGGAGGGCACTGGCTTGGGGAAGGCTGAGATAAAGGCCTGGGTCACATGTAACAAAGACCCAGAGCATGGGTTGTTGTTGAATCAAGGGTTGTTGAATTGTAGGTTATGTGCAAACTCCGCACTATGGTTTAACTATGGGTTGTTAACCACGAACAACCCAGGAAGACAAGCCATGGTTTGTTATTGAGTTGTGATCTCTGGGCTGTTTGTGGCTAACAAACCAGTTAAACCATAGTGCAGGGTTCGCATGTAACGAAAACCCATGATTTAACAACTACCTATACTCAACGCATACTCAACCCATACTCTGGGTTATTGTTGCATGTGAACCAGGTTAAACTGTTGTAACTGGGGGTTCTGCATATAACACCGGTGCCTGCACAAAATAGCACAAATTTAGGTCAGTAGATGCCGAGCATCCAGAGCTCTCATGGTCAGATGAGGGAGATGCATCCCTACCTTTTGCCTCTGCATTGCCAGCAACAGGAGCTTCACATGTCCACAGCTGCCTGCTGTACAGCCAGCGTCTTTCATGCGTGGTTGAGCAACGTAGTGTGAAAGCGGGCCGAAGGTGTTCACATAGAAAAATGGCACACTTACATTTTCATTGCTGCTATTGTGATTTCATGTTTTTGGTTTTGCACTTTTTAACTTTCAGACTGAATTTATCTGGTGTTTATTTTTAGATACTTTTTTTGTATTTAACAAAAGGATTAATTTGTCACTGCATTAACTTTTTTGTTTACTTGACTTCAGTATAAATGTCACTTCTGTGAGGATTCTGCTCAGACCTCTCTTCACCTTAACCTTTATGATGGCAACGAACCTGCAGCTGCAGGATTCAGATACTTTCAGAGCTGGTGTTGTTGTGACCCTTGAGTGCATTGTAATAAAACTGTGGCTCCACAGAATGGTTTCCTGGCTATTATAATTCACATATTTTCTGGAATAACTTGTGGCTTCCCTAAGCATTTTGCAATCCTTGTGTCGTTCATCTCTTACAACAGCCATCTGAGGTAGGCTTCACTGTATCTATTCTGTTTTTTTTTGGGGTGGCGGTGGTGGCTGGGGAGGGAATCCTAGGTGAGAGACATTGAGGTGCCCAAGGCCACCCAGCAAAATACATGGCAGAGGTGAGAATTGAGTTTGGTGCTCTCAAGTCCAAGACTTTTCTCAACAATCCCGTGCCGACATTAACTTAAGTAAACACAAGGACATGTAAGTCAGAACTGTGTGTATTCTGTGCTAAAAAATGAATTCCGCAGCTAGGCAATCCCAAGCTCTGCAATGCAGAATTATGCCAGTTGAACAGATTTGCAGGTTTTTACTTCTTTTGTAGAATTCCAGTTTTACTGGTCCAATGTGCGTGTGGTAGGGCAGGGGGAGAGAAGAGGCAAGGAGTTATGCAGGCCACTGCAGTTCAAGCCCCAACTATTCAGTTCTGGCTTCTGAGATTAACAGATCCTGCCCCCAAACACTTTCAAGCATCCCCATATGATAAGGGCTAGAATGTTTGTTTTTTTTAAAAAAAAAAACCCAAAACAAGATTCTGTGCCCAGTAATGCCACTTTCTGTGCTCTTGCTGTATTGAGGCAGATGGCACAGCCCTAGAACTATTTCTTATTGCAAATAATCTACTCTTAACAGTAATTTCAAGGGGAAATGCTTGGCAGGACTCTGCAATTCCTTCTATAAACACGCAAAGAAAAGCTGCTGGATTTGATACAAAGCCCCAATCTAAGGAACTGGGAAAGGTCTCGGTTTCTCTGAAAGCAGTCGACTCTTGGCCCTAGCAAGAGCTGCACTGTTGTGAAAGAGAAAAGAACCACTTACGTGCTAAATGTCGGAAAATGTCTGTGCGGTTTAATGCACGTTTGTTCTGGAGCTGCCGACACTGACACCGTATGTTTAGTGGGGTGGGGTGTGCCTACAGAAATGTCAGACTTTCCACCTGCAGGCTCTTATCCACGATAAACAGAGAGCAATTTGGGGCTGTCTTGTTGCACTTCCTTTGCAGTGGAGGATGAATGAATTCTGTGATGTCTGGGATCAAACGCTCCCAGCATGAAACCAAAGGAGAAATAAAAAGGAACCAGGGCCGAGGATTGTAGAAGCAACGATTTTGGTTTATGGTGCTGGGAAGATAAACTCTTTGTGGGAGGAAAAGTCATTGGGTGCCTGAAGAGCAAGATCACTTGTTAAGCTGTCGCTGGCAAGAAATGTAAGATGTTTATCGTGACATTTGCCCTTCTTACGGGAGTTCTGCTTGCTCCAGTCTCCTGCCTGTTAAGCTTTGCAACAGGACAAGCGGTAGAAGCATCTGAAGCATCTAAAGGGGCAAGTCAACGTTCTTACCAGCTGGATGTTTTGCCGTCCTATCTAACAATTCCACAGTGGCAAGCTCACTTTTTTCCCCTGTCCAAAGCTGCCAAAGGGCTCTAGTCTTGAGAAAATTTGCTAAGGAGACAGACAATGAAGAATACAAGACCCCTGCTGGATCAGAACAAGGGTCCATGATGCAGCCTAGCGCCGGGTTTCCAACAGTGGACAGCCGGAAACTTCTGGGAAAACCCACCAGTCGGGCAGGACACTGATGGCCACCTCTGATTTGCCCCCAGCATCTGACAGACAAGTGGGGCCTGGAACTAATAGTTGGGAGTGCATCCTCACCTCCTCGCAGGCGTGCTCCTGTGGATTGCACGCCCGCCCACCATGTGGTCCTCCAAGATACCATAAGCGGGGAGGAGCTCAAGCAGGTACTCCCCCCCCCCCCGGCTCGCCATTTTCCTTTTCCAACTGGCACTCAACATTTCATAGCTACTGAGCACGTCTAATCCTCATTCGGCTGTTTAAGCGGGTTGCCTCCTTCAGCTTTATAAAAAATATTAGTGGTGGACCTACTTCTGCAGTCCTTGGGCATTCCCCTGAACACGCCGATTCCTCCCTCTTGTTTCTCAGTGGCCCTGTTTTGACTCCACAGCTGTTGGCACTCACCACCCGGGTTCATTATTAGAGGGAGAGGTACTGGCTCCCAGAGGGAGATGGGAGGTTCCATTTAGCTGTCATGGGGTAATAGTCAGGGATGCACCTCCGCCTCCATGCAATTTGTCTAATCCCACTTTACAGCAACCTAAGAGAATGGAATCTTGTGGCAGTAAACTCTGAAAGACAGTCAGCAACGTGTGAAGTACTTTCCTGTGTCTGTCCTGGATCTACTGCCAGGCGATTCCACCGAGAGACCCCAAGTTCTATTTATTTTATTTATTTATTATATTTATTAATTGCCCATCTGGCCGGTCACCCGGCCACCCGGTTCTAGTATCATATGAGAAGCGGGGGGTTGGGTTTAAATCTCTCCGTATCTTTTAAACTCATACATGCATCAATCTCTCATAGTTGTCTTTTTTCCTCTAAACTAAAACGTCCCAAGTATTAGCTGTCCCACAAAAATGGGATCAGTTGAAGGAATCAGAGAGCCCCAAATCCATTAGCTGAGGACAGGGAAGGTGGCGAGCTGTCAGACTACGTCTGCCAAGAGAAGAGAAAGGTGCCTCCCCTCGGGCATCTGACAAGGAGAAGTGAGTGCCAAACTTGCCACCAACACACCAGAGTGACCAAGGCCTGTTTGCAGCAGGAGAAGGGATCCTAATTATTTTGCCCCTGCAAGTAACGAAGAAAACCCAAAGCACTTTTCAAAACGGAGCAGCGCTCTTTTATTTCCAAGTGAAACTCGGCCGTAGGTTTCCAGCCTGGTTACAAATTTCACCCCAGAGTCCAGCCCCCCCCCGATAGTGCAACCGGACGTGGCAGCTGCGTTCCCCGAGGAACACCACGGGGTCCCGTCCCCGCAGGCGCAGGGTACGGCCTCCTGCTTCTGCCTGTGGCTTGCGACAGAGAAGGTCAGAGCAAGGGCTTAAATAAAGGCAGACAAACTTGCAAGCGGCATATTTGGTGGGGCTGCCCCGGCAGCAGGGGAGGAGTGTTAATCTGCTTTGCTGGGCGGCCATCACCAATGTCGACGGCAAAGGCGAGTCCTGCAGCCGGCCCAGCAGCAGCTGATCAGTGCCTGAGAACTCAGCCACGCTTCGGCTCAGCGCCAAGAGGTGATGGTGAGCAGCTCCTCCTGAAACTTACAGTGCGCCCTCGAGCCCAACATTGAAGGCTTCATAGAAGCAGGGTTTCATAGAAGGGGGGAGTTACAGGATATTGGCAAATGACAGCCAGAGCTGAAAACCACCCCTAACAGCCTTCCCATACCAGGTGCCCTCCAAATGAGTCAGACTGCAACTTCCCTGTGCTGGGGATGCTGGGAATTGCAGTCCAACACATCTGGAGGGCACTAGGCTGGGAAAGGCTGCCCTAAGCAATTCTAGTGTGCCCCCAACTTTGCTCCCCCCTCCTGCCCCAGCGCACTTCCTGAAGCAACTGACGGGGGTGGGGTGGGGGGAGAAGCTCTCCTTTTCTCCCCCCAACGTAACTTGGGTGTTTTGAGGGGTGGGAGAGAGGAAGAGGGCAATAATTCATTAATTGATTTTACAGGAGGAGAGGTGTTGGCATTTCCCTCTCCCTGCACCCCGGGTCTATTGCTAACAAGGGCTGTAAGACCTAGAGGCCACAGAAATGCGGGTAACATATATTCCTATATACTATTCAAGATGCTAGTCCTCATGGCAGTTGTTCACTCGCTGTTCATAAAATGACGACAGACAAAAGATGCTATGTTGAGAGGGAGGGTGTATCTATCTTTACATACATATTGGATAAAGGCAACATGGATTTCCCTTTTGGTCAACAGAAACTGCTTACAACAGTCCCCTCGTCCCCTTTCCTGTAGGGAATTCAGCAGACAGAAAGTTTCCCTCAATTTACTTAAAACACACACACACCATCACACGCGCACACACATCCCTTACAAAGCACCCGATAGGGTCAGGAAATTTGCCGATGGGAGTGTGAGAAGGGACAGGTTTGGAACTGCTACAGTGAGGCAAAGAACTGGGATTGATATCTGGGTTAAAAAGTGAAAGATACGGGCAGGGGTGGGTCCTCTATAGACCGTGCTCCCCATTCCCCAACAGACAACGGCTGTGGTTCGCTGGATTTAAAATGGCAGTCTGGAGAGCTACCTGCGTCTTTGGTAGGCAAGGAGACGATTCCGCCACGGCTCAAGCCTGCAGGCGGCCCGCTCCTCTGCAGGGCCGGCTGCAGGCGGCGTCCACCGGCCCTTTCAGAAAAGGCTTTTGGGGAAGGCAGTTCACAGCGGTTCCCTTTCCAGTCCAATGTTTGTGGCGCAGGAAAGGGTCGCGGGTCTTGGCATTTGATGCTCTGAAAGACGAGGACGGTTCACGCGGATGCCCTGAATCACCCCGCCTCGGCACCACGGAGGGTGGTCCTAGCGGGCCCACTGTGAGTTCCGGCCAGCCAAGCCGGTGGGGCTCTCGGGGCCGCCGGAGGTCCAGCTGTGGCTGCTCCTTTGGAGGGGAAGGGCTGCCACCGCCGCCGCGGCCGCCGCCCAGCTACTTCTCCAGGAGGGAGCGCTGTAGAGCTCGCTGCAGCTCCGCCTCCTCCGCCTCCTGCCGCCGCCGCTCCAGCTCCTGCTGCTCGCGGACGGAGAGCTCCATGGCCAGCTGCAAGTCCCGGTCAAAGCTGGAGGACTCCCACAGAGGGGTGGCGCTCTCCAGGAAGCTTTCCTGCAAGGCCCTGGGCGCGGGAGGAAAAGAAAGAGAGCAGCACCTTCAGCCGGCGGCCAAATCCAAGGCTCGCTTTTTCCTGGGGCAAGGCAAGGCAAGAGGAGAGCCAGGCATCCCGCCCCCACCCCGCCGCCCGGCATGCAGGGAGAGCAGCGTTTCCAAGCTGAGCTGCCGAGAACCCGCTCGGCCATCCACGTATCGTGGCCACAGCGACTGAAAGGCTGGAGCCCAGCTGAGCAGCAGCTGCGCCTGCGGGTAGCCTAGCCGGACCCCAAGCATCCACGTGGGGGTGGGGGTGGAGGTGGGGTGGGGGTGTCTACACTGTGCTGCTTGGGTGGGGCAGCTAAACCCCTCTCGCCCACTGCCACTTATTTGTGGGCTTTTGTGGGCCCTGGGCTTTTCCTGGCATCCCATGTAAGATTTAAAAAGTTGGAAAGGGCCAAACGACCAGCTCGCCTTCCCCACCCCAGAACAGAGGAGACGTCCACGGAAGACGCAGCAGCAGCCGGGAGCCACGGGGGGGGGAGGGGGAAGGATGGCACCGCCAGGCCTGAATAAGACCCCCAGGCAGCCTTTCCAAACCACCTGCCCTCTTGATACATTGGACTCCAGCTCCCAGCACGCTCGGCCGGCGAGGCCAAGGGAAGGCTGCCCTCAAGGGCCCAGCCCTCTCACCCGGCGGGGTGGCTGGGGAGCCCTCCAGACCACTGGGCCACCCGGCCCCACCTGGCCCCACTCTGCTCCCCAGCCCCAGACGGGAGCAGCCCTGCCGCCAGAGATCCTTCTCGCTGGAGATGCCGGGCGTGGCACTGGGGGCCTCCTGCCTGCCGACTCTGGGCACCCTACCGCTGAGCTGCCCCCCGCCCCCCGCCCAGCCAGCTGATGGGCCACGAGATCCTGAACACCACCAGCAAAGCAAAGCAAAGCAAAGCAAAGCGTGCTCCTGAACCAAGAGTGCAGAACCTCTTTCAGCCCCCGGCCCGAACGCCATTTCGGAGCAGCTCTCGGGGGCCACATCCCAGTGGTGGGCGGGGGCAAAAACACCAGCCTGTTGTAATTTAAAGCGCTTCCTGCCAGTCACTAAGCCTTAGGAGAGGCATTTCAACCTTTTAGAATGGGGGGGGGGGGATGCACAAAAGTCAGGAAGCCACCAAAAAACCAGTGGTCGGGGTGGAGGGGGCGTGGCCATCTGGGGAAGCCCAGAGGGGTGGGCTCGGGTCCCCAGCCTGAGGTTCCGCACCCCTGTCCTAAACTCTGCAGGGCTTGGAGACCCTGTGGCCCTCGGCTTCCTTGCACTGCTCCGCCCTTGGCTCATTCTTCTTGACGAGTGGCGTTACCTTTGGTACTGAAGGTTGAGGTCCTGCGAGTAGGAGACGGCCCCGTTCGAGTCGGGCCCCAAGGCCTCCTGGGAAAGACACCAGAGTGGGCACAGCGTTCATGGGGTGAGGAGACTCGCATGCGGGCTGTTGCCATTCACGCATTGACAGAGGTGGCCGGTGCGGGGCTTTTCGTGCGCACTGATGTTGTTACTGTCCTGGTCTGCGCGATGTGGCCAGCCCATCGTGGCTTATTTTTCCCACGGGGGATGTTGTGGGCACCCAGCATGCCACGTCATGCAAACCCAGGAGGGAGGGGTTGTTTGAGGGTTGGACAGCCCTCCAATAATCCGTGGCTTGTTTTAGGGTTATCTGAGGGTTATCTAATCCTCAAACAACCCCTCCCACCTGAGTTCGCATGACACGTCAGGCCAACCACGGGTGCCCACGGGCACCGGGCGTCATCTGACAGTCCCCACAGGTAAATTAAGCCACGGTGGGCTGGCGTGTCATGCAAATCTGGTCATTATGTATATCTCACTTTGCTGTCAGACAAATCAGTTTCCAACTACAAACGAAGCACAGTACAACCTATACAGAACGGGACCCCGTGATAGCAAGACCGCAAATTAATGTGTCAATTGAAAAGCGAAACAGTCCTTAAAAGCAGTGTTCTCCAACCTTGTGCCCCCCCAGATGTGCCATCAGCCATGCTGGCTGGGGATGATGGAAGTCATAGTCCATCAGGTTGGAGAAGGCTGCACTAAAAACTTGTTGAAATAATAATAAAAAGAAACTTCAGTGGTTGTCTAAAAACAAAGAGGGAGCTCAGTGGATCTCACCATTGGGGAGCGGGGTTTCCACAAGGCTCTGCAAGGCCCTGGGAACCTCCACCAAGGATCCTTCAGGCTAAGAAGCCGGGCCGGGAGACTGAGGCAAGTGCCGCCCCGCCCCCCCACCCCATCCCTCAAGGCACCAGAGGAAATACCCCAGCTGTGCCAGACTCACTCTGTTCTGGCCAGACTCCATCAGGCTCTGCTGGATGGCAAACTGCATGATCTCGTTGTCCTCGTCTTGTACGCGCACGCTCCTGCCGTCGTCTTGAACGCGGTAGGATTTGGGGATCTCGAAGACGGACTGGTCGACGACGAAGGCAGGGGCTGGAGTAGCTGAGGAGATCAATCAGAGGCAAGAGACCCAGCCGTTGGCGCACCAGAACGCACAGAGATCCATGGGAAACTAAAACAAAGGCTTGTTCGGTCAAGGGGCAGAATTTTATCAAGGATTCCTGGGTTCAAACACAGGACAAGCCCTGCCCAGGGGTGTGGGAGGAGAAAGCTAGCCGGACCTGGGCCAGCGATATGGCTTTGTATGCTGAAGGTCCCCGTTTCAATCCCTGGCATCTCCAGTTAAAGAGGATCAGGTAGCAGCAAATGCCTCCCTTTGCTTGAGCTCCAGGAGACCTGCTGCCAGGCAGAGGTAGACTATACAGGGCCTGGTGGAGAAATAGTCTGGCTGAGAGTAAGGGAGCTTCCTCTGCTCCATGCACAGGAAGTGGCTTTTTAACAGGTCACGCCACTGGTCCATCTGGCTCTCCGTTATAGTCTACTACACTGACCGGCAGCAGTTGCTCTCCAGGGTTCAAACAGGAGCCTTTCACGGCCCTATGGGAAGATGTCAGGGATCGGACCTGGGACCTTCCGCTTGCAAAACCTGTGCTCCGCCACTGAGTCACGGCCCTTCCTCAAGGCTCTTGGGGTGCACTGCGGCCTTCGCCCTACCCTTCCCCGAGAGTGGGTTTCATTCCGCGAAGTTCCCTCCCGCCCTCTCTCTGGGGACTGGTCAGGCAGGCTTCCCTTGCAGGGCCCCAGACGGCCTTTTTGTTTTGCGGGGCAGGGCACAGTGGAAGGGGCAGAGAGCTGGTGGATTTTATCCGGCTGTTCTCGATGCTGCTTCTGTGTATTATTTTGCCTTTGGCGGTGTTTTATTGCCTTGTTTGTTTTTTAAATGTTGGAACTTGTTATAATATTGCAGTTGTCTCCAACCTGGTGCCCTCCAGATGTGTTGGGACTACAACTCCCAACTTCCCCCAGCCAGCTGGGAGTTGTAGTCCAACACATCTGGAGGGCACCAGGTTGGAGACAACTGCAATATTGCCTTTGTCTTATATATTCACATTGTGAACTGCACTGGGATCCTTAAGAGCATTCGTCTTCCACTGCCGGGTCAAGACCCACTACTGGGGCACAGCCCGAGCTAAGTTGGGTTGACACAGCAGCAGCATGGCTGTCCAACAAAGAGAGGGTGAAAACTTAAGGAACGGGTCCCCAAATACTTGCTTGGGCTAAAGAGGGTCCCCGGGTCTGAAATGGCCGATGCTCCCTTCGGAGGCCAGAAACGCAGCGTGGGAGTTTTGGGAACCGAGATCAGGATCACAGCTGGGAGCTGCGAGTCACAGAACTGGATTATGACATCTCTTGGCCTGTGAAACACCCCCGCTTGCTCTTCTGCCTTGCCGCCCCCTATCTGTCGGGCTCCTGCGCCGGACATCTGATGTCAGAGGGTGGGGGACCTAGGGCCTTCCGGACGTTGCCAGACTACAACTCCCATCACCCCAGCCATTGGCCATGTTGGGCTGGGGCTGATGGGACCCGGAGGGCCAGACATTCCTCAACCATGATGTAGACTGGTGCCACCTCGCTCTCTTCCCCTCCCGCCCCAAAACCCACCGATCCTGCGAGGCTGTTGCTTGGGCTTGGCCCCTGAATCCCTGTTCTGGCCGTAACCAGAGAGCATCCTTCCTCCTACTACCATTGGCCTTTCCCCTTCTGCTTTTTCTCCAGTGACTATTGTAGGCTGCAAATTCCATGGGACAGGGAGCTGTCGTTTCATTTTGGCTTTTGAAATTCTGAGAAGCTCTCTGCACACTGGGAAGGCGGCAGGAACAGGAATAATCTGCTGCTTCATTGGCTAATGACTTAGCAAAACTGTAAACGGAAAGATGGCCACTTTGCTTCTCAGGGATGAAAGCTATGCGTTAATGCTGCCTCACAATGAACACACAAGATTTGGTTGGCACACCCAACCTGTTGTGATAGGGGCCTCTTGGAGAGACAGCATGTACCTTCGCTGAGCCAAGATGAATGCCCGTGCGGCTGCGCCTTTTCACGACGTGCGCTGCACAAAGTCCTAGCAATAACTGAGCAAAAGCCGCTACCAGGATTTAAACTGCATCCTTCGGGAAGAGCCTTTTGCAGTCCTCAGCTTCCCCGTTCTGAGGATGCCAGCTGCCACACAATTAGGCCTGCGTGCTGCATCTCATCCGCCTGATGAACGTTCCTTGCCTGGAGCCCACGTCCCCAGAAATAGCTTCAAGCCTTCGCAAGAGCAAAGCTGTCTGGAAGCTGCAATTGAGCCCGGCGGAGAGCTCTGTGCTCATCTTGGGGAAAAAACAGAAACTAGGGCAGGCTGGTCATTCCTGGGGAGACTTTTCACTTCTACCGTGGTGGGTGGGAGGGAAGACAATTGCTATCCCGTGTTACAAGAATACCGAACCGCAGAACCGCAAGTGCACCAAAAGGCCATCGAGTCTATCCAGTGGAATATCCCATGAGAAGCACACAGGAGGAATCCCCCTCCCCAATATTGAGGCCAGACGGCTCTGCAGGTGAGCAGATGGGCTGCTTTGGGGGCTGGCATCTTGGCTGCCAGTCAGCCCCCGACTCCAGCTGAAACTCCTTTCGCCCTCCCCCTCTGGAGTGAAGAGCTTGGAACTTGCACAGTTGTCACCAACTCAACCTCCCCTCCCGCAATACCTCTAATAATAATTGCACCTTTACATGGGTTTTAATTATATGCTACTTTGAGAGCCGATCTTGGCTGAAAAGTGGGGTATAAATATAGAAAGATAAATAGGTCGTCTGGCAAGATTCAGCCTACGCGGCCCAGACCTTGGCATGCATGCCCCGAGCAGAGAGCGCATGCCTGAAGAGGCTGCCTGGAGCAAAGAGGGCCACACGTTACCCCCCCCCCCTGAGTCTCCCTGCCACAGAGACTCCTCAAGGTAGCCTGATCTGAAAACCGAATCACAAACTTGCAGGTTCCTCCCCTAAACCCCGGGAGATCGGGGCAGCTTCCTCACCCGACGGCTGCCGAGCCCCTTCGGGAGCCGGGGGAGACGCCTCTTCCACCGTGCTGCAGCTGTTCACGTTTCCGAAGGTGATCCGAGCATTCAGTATGTGGAACAAGGGGATCTCTGCATGGGGTCAGAGGGTGGGGATGGGAAGGGGCAGGAAAGGTTGAGCAAGGCCCTGGATTATCCCCACCACCACCCTGAGTTTAGAAGACGGGTGCAGAACCTTGGGCCTATCAGATAAAATCCGCCCCTCTGGGGTTCCCCCAGAATACCACCGCCACCCTGACAACCCTTTGGTGGGTCCCTGGCCTTTGAGCAGTTTTTTCCCCATTCTGAAAGGCTGAAATGTATCTCCTTAGGCCAAGTCACCAGCCCTAAGAGCTTAAAGCTGAAAGAGGTTGGCATTTTTTTGTATTTCCGGCCCCGCCCCTTTGCCTTTGGCCCGCCCACCCCTGGAATGCAGCCCTGGCGTGCTTCTCAGGAAGGGGATTCAGCCCCCCCCCCCGTGCTGCACGCCTGCTTCAGGTGCCGCCCAGGGATCACGAAGCACTGTGCAAGGAGCGTTTGATGCTGTGTTCGTGGGGCTTGGGGTGCAGGGGGGGGGGAGAAGGAGGGAGAGGGCAGCCTACAAAACACAAAAGGGGCCATACCGATTTTAACTGGAAATCCAGGAGGAAAGTCCAAGGTGATGAAGTCTTTGAGTCGAGCAAAATGGGCGCTGGTCCTGGCCATCAGGTCCACAATGGGGCTGACCTGTTCCACGAGGGAGAGGGGGAACTCTTCAGACATCCACAGGTTTGCTTTAAACCTGTAAGAGAAAGGCGGGCGAAGAGTGAGGGGCCGTGGCAGAGCCCCCGCTTGGCACGCAGAAGGCCCCCGGTTCGATCCCCGGCAGCATCTCCAGGTCGGGCTGGAAAAACGCCAGCCTGAAACCATGGAGAGCTGCTGCTGCCAGTCAGTGTCGACAACAGTGGGCGAGATCTGTGGGCGAGATCCTTCTCTGTGGCAGCCCCCGTACTGTGAAACTCTCTCCTAAGTGACCTCCGCCATGCCCCCTCTCTGCTGAGCTTCCGCCGCTCACTAAAAACTTGGCTGTTCAGGCGGGAATATGGGGTGGGCTAAGATTTTAAAATTTTATACTGTTTTAATGTATTTTATTCTGTTTTTATCATGTTGTACATCACCCAGGGTGGCCGGTTTGCCAGCCAGATGGGCAATAAATAAATGCAAATAATAAATAAATAAATAAATAAAAGATGGACCAAGCCGGGACCGACTCTGTATAGGGCAGTTTCCGATGTTCCTAAGAAACTTTGGTCCAGCACAGACAGAAGTAAAGGTGGGGCTTGCGAGGAGAACATTCCTGATGGGTTGCTCTGGCAATGAACTAAGAAAAATAAAGCACACTCGAGCAAATTTGTGAGGGATTTGAGAGGGATGGGAAAAGGTGGAGCCAACACAAGAGGAAATGGGGGGAACCCCAGGAAAAGAAAGATTGCAGGGGGCATTCAGTAGAGCGGTGACCTTACTTCTGAGTCCGAATGGTAACTTCTTTGGGTCTCCCAATGTCTCTGTCTTTCAGGTCAAACTCTGGGTTGAAATATTCCTCCGGCATGATGGCTGTTGGGTTGTTTGTTGTGGCATATTCTGTTGTGAGGTCCTGTGGGAAAGAGAAGAACGTGGGGCGGAAATTCCAACAATGCTTAGCGCCGGAAGTGCACACCTCGGCTAAGGACTAGGCAAGGCCGCAAGGGTCCGTTTTCTTTTATTAATAATCCATCCATACTTCACAGCATAACAAGAGTATCTTGGATCAAGCCAAGGGTTCTTTCCACATCCATTACAGCACGATTAAACGAGGAGTCCTCTCTGTGCTCTTGTCAGAATGTAAGAATGCTATCTTGTTTTAGGTCAGTGTTCTCCAACCTTGGGTCCTCAGATGTTTTTGGCCTACAACTCCCAGCATGCCCCAGCCAGCGTCACTGTTTTAGGTGCATCAGAACTGAGTCCTGCCCCCTTGTAATTGAAAAGACTCAGCAGACTACCAGTCAGAGAGAATTTGTTGCATTATTTCCCTACCCACCCCCCAGGAATGCAAGATTCCAAACTTCATTTATCCAGAACTTTACATCTGGGAGTCTTGGATACTGGCCAAAGTTCTGATCCTTTTAACCCGTTCAGAGAACGTTTCCCAACACCAGCCTCCCCCAACCTGGCGCCTTGCAACACCCATCATTCCCAGCCAGCACGATGATGGGAGTTGTCATCCAGTAACACATCTGGCAGGCACCAGGTTGGGGAATTCTGCATTATATTGTCCTTGCATTTTTATTTATGTTAGCCACTTTGGAACCAGCAGGTCAAAAAGTGGGGTGTGCCTTGAAGAAATAGTAGGCCCTCTTTTGTGATTCTCAGCAGATCCATCTCGAAACACATCTTGCTCACCTGCTGTGCACCGTACTCATGCTCAATGGTTCCCAAGAAGGATTCAAAGGGGTTTCTGTCAGCTAGAAGAAAGGGGGGGGGGCACATTAGCAGAGTTACCTCGGTCAGCCAGCCCCACCCCTCCATGCCCAAACATTCCCACTGAAAAACACGCCTTAAGGTTTCACACAAGATGAGACACTGATTTGTGACACCAGAAGCCACCATCTTTCAGGAGGCCATGACCAGCAATTCTGTCGCATGGGAGGGGGTTGTTTCACACAATCATTTTAATACGTGGTTATGGGGAGTGGGGGAAGATGGATGAGTCACCTGGTGTGGCAACGCTTACAGTTCAGAAATGGTTGTGTGAATTGGCTCTTGAAGGATCTGGGGGGGGGGGGAATGGGGAAGCAGGGGCAGAAAAAGAAAAGAAAAACTATGGTATTGGGAATTAATATTCTTCACACAGTTGGCAAGAGGTTGCTCCACACTGGTACCCACAATGCTTTGCTTCTGGCTTACTCAAAAGCTGTGTGGAACAACAGGCAGCCCTGTTTAGAACAGAGTCCAAGCCATGGCCCTCCCGGCCTCCTGAATGATGGAGCAACAGCAGACCGTGTGTGAAACTATTTTATGATTATTCTGGATTACTTCTGGCCAGGCCTTCAATCAAGGAGTTGGGTTTTGATGCCTGGGCTCAGGCCCAGGACAATGAGTGAGAACCCAACATGCCTGTGTTGGTCCTGCCTGCTAGAGGAGGGTCCCGTTGCAGATCCAAGGCCTCAGCCCCTCCACCAGGAACACCACATTACCTTTGTACCTCCTCTTCTCTTCTTCAGTCAAGTGTTCCGTTCTAATCTTGGTCACGACATTCACGTTGTTGGCCGTGTAGACCTTGAGGAAAGCGGGAAGGAGGAGCGACCGTTTTAAGACCTGCCAAATCATGGCCAACCCAGACAGCCTGGCTACTCCTGGAAGCCTCTGAAGAAGTTGCCAAGTGACAATTGGCAAGGAGACCCAGCCTTCCCCAAGCCGGCACCTGCCAGAAGGGTTTGACTACAACTCCCACCATCCCCAGCCAGTGTGGCCAATGGCCACTTCTTTGTCCCTCCCAGCCCCCAATAGGCAGACATTTCTTAGCAAGCTAAAGCCACTTGCTGGCAAGCTAAAGCATTTCATTGTACAGTCATGCCTTGGATTGAGAGCATAATTCGTTCCGGAAACGTGATTGTAATCCAAAACACTCTTATATCAAAACGAAATCCCCCAAAAAAAATTTGTACAGAGATTTTTAATTTAAGCCATACTACAGTACTTGTATTGCAAGACATCGCTTGTATATCAAGTAAAAAATAAATAAATAAATATTTAAACATTTGCTTGTCTTGCAAAACGCTCTCAAACCAAGTTACTTGCAATCCAAGGTATTACTGTATTCTATTTCTATCTACGGCACACACAACACGACTTCCAGGTGACAAAGCAAACATGCCAGCATCACACACTGTGGGCACTCTGTGTGTCTGCCACTTTGCCAGGGCAAAAAGAAGAACCCAGCATAAGAACTGCGCCATACAGGGCTAGACCAAAGGTCCACTTAGCCCAATATGCTGCCTTCTGAAAGAGGCCGGCCGGACACTGCCAGATGTTTGTAAGCAGAGCAGTGGAAACAGTGGAAACTCAACACGTGCTCTTTCTCCCTGGCATCGGACTCTCAGAGGTACCCCATCTCCGAACACCGAAGCTGCATTTCTGGTGGCCGTGGCTGGCAGCTGCCAACAGACATTCCTCTGTTTGGTTACTGAACCCCCTTTTAAAGCTACTGAAACTAGCGGCAGAGAGTTCTGGAGACTCAGTACACCCTCCCTTTTGTTCACCATAAAAATGCTGACTATCTATGTTCTCAGTGGATGGCTACACAGGCTTGTGTTTTGAGAAAGTGCGGCTCATTTTTGCCCTATTCGCTTTCCCCAGGCCGTTTGTGGTTTTATAAACCTCGGTCATGCTCCTCTCCCCAATCACGACCTGAGGTTCTCGGGTTGCTTGCATTCTTGAGCAATTTGGAAGTCCCCGTGGCCGCAGAGAAAAGCTTGAACACACGTGTGGGCAGTGCCTGGTGAGATTTCAAATGCCAGACGTGATGCTACGTGAAGCTTCCAGCTGGCAGAGCGAGGGGGCTTCCTGGCCGGAGCAGAGAGGGCTTCTTACCTTGGCTTCATAATTGCTCACCACTTCGCTCCTCTCGGTTTTCCAGACCCAGAAGCCAGACGTATTTCTGCAAGAGAAAGGAGACTATCCAAGCTCTTCCGTACCTCTGCCATTACAAGCGGGCCTTTCCAAAACCCACGCCTGACGGCCACAGCACGGACTGCCTGGGACTTGCAGAGCGCGGCACCATTCCATCCTAGACTCAGAACTAACTAGGGCAGCCTCCCCCAACCTGGTGCCCTCCAGGTGTTTTCGACTTCCGTTCCCATCAGCACCAGCCAGCACGGCGAATGGTCAGGAACAGTGGGAGTTGGGGAAGGCTGCTTTAAGAGAAGCTGCTGGAGACAGAGCCTCCAGCCCAACACACCTCCGAGCCCGCGTCCTCTCCCTGGATGCAGAAGGGGCAAGGCAGGGCTGGCCGCCCCACCGTACCTTTCAAATGCAATGCTCTTGGTGTCCAGGGAAGTGCTGATAATTGGGGAGGTGAGCCGCCGCTCCACCTCCTTGGTCCTCGGGGTCATGGAGTCCAAGGTCAGGCGCTGGATTTGCTGAGTGATCTCAAAGCGCTCCGTCGCTACCACCTTCTCGTCGTGGTTCACCTCGATCAGCTCTGCCCAGTTCCCGGTGTCTGGAGGGTCAAAGGAGAGGCTCCATTAACAGTGATGGACAGGCTTGCTTCGGTGTCAGAATCGGATACTCTGGGAGCAGGGGCATCCGTTTAAAAGGAGAGCTTCCTCACAAGCCGACTGAGTTACTTGCAAGCCTAAGGAACTAATAATAAAAATAGTAATCTGAGCAATGGCTTTGTTTTAAAAGCGTGCTTCGGGGGTTGGGCCCTTTCATTTTACTAAGTGAGAGGTGCCAGCCCAGCGTTCCTGCACACGAGTCCCTACGACGTCAGTCCAGCAGGTTATACTAGACGCTTGTCCTCTGGCAGTCTCAGGTGCTGAGACTGGCCCTTTACCAAAACCTTAATGAGGAGGGCATGCACCCAACAACCTCTCATCTCTTCCCACGTTTCTGGGGCATGGGCTCTCTTCTGGCACATCCCACCCTCCGCCTCAAAAAGGCTGCCTGCGTCCACGCTCGTCCTGCCTCTGGCAGCCCAGAACACACCACCACCACCACCATCCTGAGTTCTGCAAACCCCGCATTGCGAGGACTCCTTGCAAACCTGCCCACCCACCCTGGCTCCCAGTGTTCAGGCTCTGCCCACCTTCCCCCCTGAAGATCAGGCTGCGCTTTCCTCGCTCCCAGCTCATGTTCTCAAATCCCAGCAACGTGATATCCACTCGCAGCTTCGCGCCACTCTTCCAGATGCGGCAGACGTCGCTGGGGCAGACTCTGGAAACCAGCGGAACTGTCAGGGGGTGGAGAAAGAGCAAGAGGACAAGTGTAAATGGGGCCCTTTCGCAGGCCCCATTTACAGGGGCCTGTAAATGGCCCCTGGACAACTAAAAGGGACAACTAAAAGGCACGGCGGAACAAAGTAATACAGGAAGAGCCCAAAGATCCCTGCTGGATCAGACCCATGGCCCACAGAGTCCAGGGGCCAGCCAGAGAATGCCAAGAAGCTGACAAGGAGGCATGAAGACGGCAGCTGAGCCCTTGCCCCCAACAGCTTGTCTCCACAAAAGTGCCAACGCCGCTGTGATTAAACTTACTTTTATATATTTATAATTAAACCTTTTACAAAAAAAATTTATATTAATTTTGTAGAAATTTTTAAACACACTAACATTTCGAGTATAAAACCATAATGATTTAACATTCAAATTTGAGGACTAAACAATGACAATGCTGGAATTTCAAATAACATAATTGTAAGTATAAATCCATAGCAATTTCATACAAGTTTGAGGACTTAACAATAATGCAATTACAAGTAACACAATATATGTATATTCTCATTTGTGATTTAGCATACCAAGTCCTAACTTTGTTATATTTTTTAACATAGTAGAAGCCTTCCCCTTGTTTTTTTCTTTTTGAAGTGGCTTAGGCCTTCCTCTGTTTATTCTTTTGAGGAGGCCACCACCTGAGAATTCCTTCATTTTTTCTTTTGGTTTTTCTTCCCAGGTGGCTTGAGCCTTTTTCTATTTATCCCTTGGAGAGGCTTCCAATGTGCTGATTACTCCACATCCGACAAGAAACCGGTTTGCCCCTCTTGTTTCGTTCATTATCTTTATCAAGGAATTCTTACGGACTATATCAGCGTTGTTTCTACACCAAAACACAAAAATATTTCTACAGTGTTACAAACCCTTTTCAAAACAAACATCATGCAATCAACCCTCAAGGTCCCACTTGTTTTACTTACATTCAGTAAAGTAAGGTACACGTGTAAGAAAGGGGAAAGGGAGTTTACCCTGTCAAGATATGTTGTATTTTTGGAATAATGAACAATTATAGAGTTATTGTATTATTTGGTCCCATGGTGATGGGAGCACTATATTACCGGTAGTTATATGTGTGTGTTATTTTCTTTGTACAGTATTGTTCAAAAAATTTTTAAAATAAAAATATTCCAAAAAGTAAGTTTAATCACGGCAGCGTTGGCACTTTTGTGGATACAGTAATAATTACCGTGATTCTCCTTCTATTAGCTCCCCAACAGCTTGTCGGCAGAAGTAGACGGCCTCTGAGCATGGAGGTTCCAAGCAGCGAGCATGACAGCCCCACCGTGAAAGCGCACGGATTCGTCCAAGCCCCTTTTCAAAGCCATGTCAACCCATGTGGACATCACCGCCTCTTGCAGCAGCAAATCCCAGGCATTAATTCTGTAGTGCGCAAAGAAGCCCTTGAATCTCCTGCTAAGCTACTGCACTGGATGACCCTGGGTTCTAGTATTAGGAGAGAGGATTAGCCCACTGAAGTGGAACGGTGGAGAATTCTTTTTAAATATTTTTTTAATCCATCATTATTATTATTATTATTATTATTATTATTATTATTATTATTATTATTTCATTTCTACACTGCCCAATAGCCAAAGCTCTCTGGGAGGTTCACAAACCACAGTAGAAACAGCATCAATAATGGTCTCCTTGAATATTTCAAACAACGAGGCCTCGACCCATAGCCTGCATCTCCCTACCCCCACTCCCCAGAGCATAAGGCCAAGCAACCTCTGCAGGATGTCTTAATAAGGAAAAATGTATTCTTAGTGGGTTCTCTTATATTTCTGAGTTTCTTTTCCTCCCCAATGTATGCAATCAAATATTTGGTTTCGGATTTTTAAGGCCTGTGGACTATTAATAAACTTGACACCAAGGAGGAGAAAACATCTCTCCCATGGCTCTCTTCAGACCAGGGACTCTGATCTCTTTGAACAGCCTTCCCCCACCTGGTGTCCTCCCATGATGGAAGCTGTAGTCCAACAGCACCAGGCTCGGGGAGGCTGTCTTGGATCATTTGGGTGGAATACACAGCATTGGGGTGGAGGTGTGGGAAGAAAGCCTTGGATTATATGCCGGGAATAAATCAGGTACATGGGCATTATGGAAAGTAAGTGAGAATGCATTCTGCTCCTTTGAAGGGTCAGGTTTTCATGGAAATAAGTTTTTTTGTTTGGAAAAGGGAATACAGGTTGGACAATGCTTGAGGACTGCCCTGGAGAATGGTGCAGGTTGGGCACATAGATACAGAGCAACAGAATTCAAACAAGTAGCATGAATTCCCATGACCAGTCAGCCTGGGTAGGGGGGAGCTGAAGACGAGAAGCTATACTCCAGCCTTCTACCAGGAGGACGACTGGTATACACATCCTCAAAGAAGAGAGAAGAAAACTCGATTCAAACTTACCCCAACTGGTGAATTCCCATTTCATTTCCACATAAAAATCTGGAGTCTAATGGAGAAAAATGAAAGAGAGGTACAGCTGATTCAGCTTGGGGCACAACCTATAAAACTCAACGTGTCACGTTAAAGTGAAATGAAGTGAACACTCCATGTCTGTACAACCCATTGCCTCAGGATAGCAAAATGCTGCTAGACCATCAACACAAACCTACACATGCCTACTTGGAAATAATCCTCACTGAACAGATTACCTAACACCACAACTGGGAAAACTCCATATGAAATGTTTCATGGGAGGAAGCCAAAGGTAGCACACATACGAATTTTTGGGTGCAAATGTTTTGTTCAAATACAGGCTCTAAAATGGCTTCAGACAGAAAACAAGTTAACACGTCATCAGAACATACAAACCATGTGACTAGCTCATATTGTTCTCACACTCAAGTAACCCCTGCGAAAACACGAGATTCTAGAGAGACATAATAAACCTGTTTACCCGCCATTCTGAGCCCTTCCATGTGTAAACAGTGTGCCACAGCTGGTAATGTGATACATATCACAACACTCTGGACGGAGCCAGGCAAGGCCTATCCGCTGTAACCCGCCCAAAGCTTTGAAACAAGGGAGGTTACAGAATTAAATCAAGCAGGCAACATCGTCAAGAAAAGAGGATGAGTATCACCACCACACCTTGGCTAATGAATCTTTGAGAAGCGCCTGGCCACTGCCTAGACCAGTGTTCTCCAACCTTGGGTCCCCAGATGTTTGTGGCCTACAACTCCCAGCATGGTCCCAGCCAGCTATGCTGGCTGGGGCATGCTGGGAGTTGTAGGCCACAAACATCTGGGGACCCAAGGTTGGAGAATACTGGCCTATACAACACTCTGAGCTTGATGGATCTCTTCCACAAGCAATTCTATTGTTCTCATGGAGGAGAAAAAAGACAGGGAAACAAAGAAATCACTCCTGCGGTCATTCCCAACCATGGGTCCCCAGATATTGTTGGACAACAACTCCCATCATTCCTGCCCACTGGCCATGCTAGCTAGGGAAGGTGGGGGTTGCAGTCCAGCAGCTTCTGGAGACCTACGGTGAGGAACCGCTGGGGTGCCTCATTCGTGCCCCTCGACTTACCTCATTGATTTTTTGGAGCAATTCTGGGACCCCGCCGAGGGTCGTCGACGTCTGATGGTAATCCCGGTGTTGCAGGATCATGTGGACCATCTCGGGATCCCCAGTGCTTACAGCCTCGTGCAGGACTGGAGGAAAGGGAATCGGAGGTCAGCTAGGAGAGAGATTTAGGTCACCCTGGAGACCTGGTGATTGGTTTGTTTAAACAGGTATGTGAAATTTAGCTCCCTTCGTAACTCTGTGGGCCGCCGTCCCTGTAGCTCAGAAGCTCCCACACACGTCCATTTCCCTCTGCCAAGGAGCGCAACATCCAGGCCTGGGGGGAGTTCCCCTCCCCACCCCGGCCCCCCTCTTGCTGTGCAGTAGCCCCAAGGGGAGCCCCCTTACCTGTCCAGCCCTGCGGGTTCTCTTTTGTGACATCCGCCTTGTGCCGCAGGAGGACCCTGGCAGACTCGATGTATCCCAAAGAAACGGCGAGGTGCAGCGAAGTCCGCCCACGGGGATCCCGTTGGTCGACATCCTGCTAAAAAGCCAACGGGCAGAGTCCTTCTCAGACAGCTGTCCGAGCCGACACAAAGCACCGGGACATACGCAGCTAAACACAAACGGTGGTGGTGCTTCATGGAGCCTTACAGAACATGTCATGGAATCTACGCAGGCAGCTTCAAGGCTGCTGTTGAGCTGCTCATCGAGACACACAGACAGGCAAGCTTAAAATGAGACAGCAATCCCAAGAGAAAACAAACCCAATTGGGGGTTTTCTTACCCTAGGCGAGGCACGGAAGAAGCTGCCACACCCAACGACTGCTCACGGAGGGCAGCCCAGCAGCCGTCCACGAAAAGGACAGGATTTGCCTCTTGCAGTCTTTCACATGGAATATATTTGAGCGCCCGTATGGGGTGGATTTCACGGACTCCTGCACCTCTGATGCTGCCTTACCCAGAGTCAGGTCACTGGTCCGTTGAGCCCAGATTTGACTACCCTGACTGGCAGCGGTTCCCCCAGGTCTCAGCCGGCCTGTCCTACCAGAGATCATCTTAGCTGCAGGTATCAAGGCACCCGGTCGGGGGAGGCTGCTCTGGACCAAACCTGGGACTTCTGGCATTCAAAGCAGGTGTTCTCCATCACTGAGCGAGAGATCCTCTTGGCGTTGCTGGTGGAAGCACATGCAGCAAGAGGAGCCCACCGCCACTCTCTGGCTCTCGATCTGCGCTTCCCCCACCCACATCCAAACCGGAGCGCCACAGGAACAGCGTCAGCTAGTTCTTCCGTGGCGCACCTGCGGATGATTTCCCAGCTGACCGGTTGCAAGTGGCCGAGGGGAGGGGCTTGGGAGTGAACCAACAGGCCTACAAAACAAGCCCCCCCCCCTCCGCTGTTTTCTCCTAGGCCGGCCTTCCCCAACCTGGAGTTATAGCCCAATGCATCTGGAGCGGGCACTGGCTTGGGAAAAGCTGTCCTACGGGGATCCTCTCTGCCTGGGTACCCCAGCAGGGAGAAACTTCCAGGACCTCTAAGGAGGAGACAACCGGTGAAGGTGAGAGGCACTCCTATATCCATATAGCAATGTACTAAGATGCCTTATGCTGGCTTTCCCCACCTGGAGCCCTCCAGGGGTGCTGGACTACAACTCCCAGCCTCCGTGCTGGCCCGGCGATGATGGAAGTTGTAGCCCAGCACATCAGGCTGCAGGAGGCTGGTCTAATCAAGACAGCTGTTCCCTGAAGCCTCAGGGTGGGAGAGAGGTCTTCCCCGGCCCTGCTCCTCAGGATCCTTTAAAACCTGAGAGGGTGCCAGGGATGGAGACCGGGCCCTTCTGCGAGGCTGAGCAGCGGCCCCCCCTGCAGCTGGTGAACTGTTTTTTAAGAGGAGGATCTGGCGTTCCAGCCTCTGCTTTTCTGTACCAGGAATTGCTGTCACCCTACTTGGCTACTAGAGGATGCTATGACAAAATGCCAGAGGGGACACACACACACACATAGTGGGTGACAACCTTTACAAAGCAAACTTTTGTAAAGTGTCTGGTGATGTTATGGAGACAGATGGCCACTGGAACTGCATCCCCACTTGGGGCGCACACTGCGCGCGCACACACACACACACGCACACGCACACACACGCGGGACAATGAGCGCTCTCGACAGACCACTACAAAATGCAAACCACAGGAGGCAGGAAAGAGCCACAAGCATGCAGACAGCAACACGCCCCCACCTTACCTAGGTCTTTCACTACTAGCTTTAGAAATCTGAAACTGAAGAGCATCTATCACTAAGGGAAAAGAGTAAAAATCAACAGTGAGCCAAGGAGGAAAGGTCATTACCACTTTTAATATTAGTGCTACTGTTACTGTGTGATAGATGCCTGGACATATCTAGGCTGCTTAGGGCCAATGAACAAACACACACACACACACACACACACACGTTAAAGAGTAGAAGCTGAAGTCATAAAATGAGGGCCATCAACTGACTGCCAATTTTTTCATTAATTGATTTTCTGCCTTTCAGATGATTAATTCACCAATACAGCTTCAATGAATCTACATATTATCAAAACCTCACCAGGGCTGCAATCCTACACCCCACTGAGTAACCCTCAGTAAACCCAGTGCGACCCACCTCCATGTAAGCATGCATAGAATGGCACTGTTAGAGTCTTTTGAGATATCAAAAGATCAACAGTGATGTGTTATTGATATATAGCTTATTTAAGCTTAATTGATAAACTCATCTTCTTTAAACAGGCGTTAGGCCTAATCCTATACACACGTTAAGTTGGTAGCAGCCCCTCTGAACTTAGTGAGAGATACTTCTAAGTACCGTAAATATGCAAAAGGGTTGGAGTGTTAGAAAATGTACATTTTTATAAGCAGAAGCTACTATGCCTTGTACGAAGGAAAAGTCGTATTTCATAGCTACACACCAAAACCTCACAGTGGCAAATGGCTCCCACTGGGAAATCTTAGACTGTATGCTCCTTGGGGCAGAGACCTGTGATTTCTGGTTATGCCAGAATATAATCTGTATATGCCGTAATATAATCTGTAAATGCCATATAATCATAATAATAGCAACAACAATAGCAGCAATAGATATCCCTCTGTTACACATAAGTTAAAAATCAATGTTAGCATTCCTGCTAGAATTATTAGCTCCTGAGGAGGATGTGCTGGTCCATTTTGGCTTCAGCGGTCAAGGGATGCCAACTCATCTCTAAGCCCTCTGCAAACTCCCCCAGCATTCAGAATTTGCTTAACTTGGTTCAAAAAGCACTCTCGCCTTCTGGCAGAGGGAAGGAAGTGAGCAGGTTGGCCAACTTCTCCAAATAGAAATCACGTCTCATCACTTGCAAAGGATCTGCTTTTCCTTGTGGGCGAATGAGCCAAGGGCTCTGCAGAGAAAAGGAAGATTGTCTTGGAGAGGGGGGGGGCCTCCCGGCCCAACTGAGTAGTTCCGGCAACAGTACAAAACAACTCAACTTTTGGCAAAGGTAAAGGCCTCCTTGTGGTGCCGTGGTTTCCTTTCCAGCTAGCAGATTAATTTCAGATGCATCAAACAAGCAAATGTGCCTATCACAGCAGTTTCATTTCTTGGCCCCGTTTCCAAAATTTCCCCAAAAGCAACTCTTAGAATTCAGCAGCGGTGGTAAAAAGAAAACCAGGTAGCTGTGTTATTGCTTTTGAGAGCAGCTGGCACAGCAGGGAAAGGAAGTGTGGCAAAGTGGACAGAAAGCTCAACACGGACTAGAGAGACCTGGGTTCAAATCCCTCCATCACAAAGCTCACTGGCTGATCTTGGACAAGTCTTCTCTCTCAGTCTACCCTATCTCACAGGGGATGATCTCAAAAGCTCCTTTCTGCTTCTGATGCCCAAAATATAGGAGGAAAATAAGGAAGATGCTTTGTTAAGGTTTCAGTTGACTGAAACCTGAACCATCTGCCTATCCTGCCCTGCCAAATCCATTAGAGCAACCTGTTTTCCATTTTCTACCTTCAGGAAACCATTTCTGCATCCATTTATCTGCCGCAGAACCCCCAAACGTCAATCACAGTGCATTGCAGAGGGTTTCGTTCCACGTTCCGGGACATGCGCTCAGTTCATGAGGGCCACCGGCCTGTTCACCTCCATCGATCATTGTGATCCAAGACCGTGCCTTAGAGACCATCCATAGAGGGAAGCGGGGTTGCCAATGTCACCTTCTTATGGGAACACTTGTGCGCCATCACCAGTCCCCAGGATCCTGCAGAACACTGTTGGGCGCCCCTCCCTTGACAGTCACAGCTCCAAAAATGTGAGGCCAAGCCAGTCGCTAGGAAGCATGTGCCTGACCAGGATTCTGCCTAGGGTTCGAGTGGGCCAGGAGACCCAATACTTTGCTCGATTATGTTGCCTGCTGCACCTCCCTTGCGAATCCTTTGTGTTGCTAGTACTGTTTGCTTTCTCATAGTACTTTCTTTTCTCTTTTTAAGCTGCTGGTCTAAATGGCCTCTCTTACACCATGTCCATTTACGTGTCTGCTGTCAGGCTTGGGATAAGATTCCATCTGGCTTTTCTGTCCTTATTTTGTATTTCACAGGGATTTGTTTTTCAGATTCAAATTAATTTCCCTTTATTTCACGGGTCCTCAAAAGCACAGCCTGAGAACCAAGCTTTTTATATGTGTATTTTATTACTCATTATTAGTCTCTCTTGGATCAGCTCTGCAATATGTAACCAGAACTTGTTTATGACTCTGGCAAAACTGGTTTCTCTTTCCATTTACTTACTCCATTTTAAAAAACACAAAAACAGTCACGCCTAAAAATAGTGCATAGTTGGCCGTAAAGAGTTTCAGAAAAACTTGCAGGTCCGGAAGTAACTAGGATACGTAGGGCTCCGTCCTCGGAAAGTCAGCCCACCCCAGCCCCCTGTAAGACTTTTTGCCCCTAACATACCAGCATCTTTGCACTGCTCAAAAAGCAGGCGGTCACCCCTAATCAACCCAACTGCAGCCTCTGCCATGAAAAGTGACCCAAGGAGAGACTGGGAACCATCAGTCCCTCTTAGGCACATCAAGTGGTGCCCCCAAAGCAGGCCGATGTGGGTTCACTTCTCTGCTCAGCCAGCGGACTGCACTGAGCGATCTCGGGCTGACTGCTCTTTCTCAGTCTAACCTACCTCTGGCAGGGTTGTGGTGAGAGGATACAATGGGATTATCCCAATGTATGTCACAGCGAGTTCCTGAAAGAAAGGACGCAAGCACGGATCGCACACAGACGTAGCCACCCGTTATCCACCTCCAAATCCCAGACCCCCAGCTGCATGCCCCCCCCCCTTTTACCTTGTTCTCCAGCACTTTTTCCAGCTGCTGGAAGTCGTTATTCCAGACTAAGTCGTGCAAAGGGAACTGGCTGTCGGCATCCCCGGAGGAGCTCATTCTGTGCCCCCCACCCCCTTGTCTCTGGTGCAGCGGGGGCACAATCCTAAAGTGGGGCAGAGAGAGGCTTTCTAGGCAGGCCACCCCCGCTCCTTACAAGTCATGCCGCCCCAACCTCGGGCCCCTCCAATCTGGGGTGGGAAAGCACCTCTCAACACCCCCCCTCAATTTTGATGCCCCTAAGCTGACTCCCCAAAGCAGCCCCTCCCCCCTGTGCCCCAGCCCCTTTTGGTGCCAAGCTGCCCCCTTTGGCCAAGGTGCCCAAAAGGTCCCCCTTAGAAAAGCCCCTCTACAAATTTGGGGGAGGCCCTCAACAAACCCTTCTTTTCTGACTGCCCCTGACCTTTCACCTTTCACCCACCCCTCCTTGCTCGCCCCCAGCCCGGCCACAGCCGCCCGCCTTTGGGGACCGGGAAGGAGGAGAAGCGCGGTGCTCTGCCCCGCGGGACGGCCTACGGGGCGTTCCGCGCTGGGGCTGGCTCGTTATTCGTTGACGCGGCGGCGGGTGGGCAGCGCTCGGGGCAACCACCACCCTCCACTCACCTGCTCCCATGAAGCCTCAGGCGCCATGTTGGGTGAGGGCAGGGGCCTGTGACACTTTCTCGGCCGGCCGCCATGGTGACTAAGGGCGCCGGAATCCTCGGTGTACTGCGGCGGCCATCTTGGAAAAGGACAGCACGTAATTCTTCCACTCTCTCTTCCCTCCCCCCCGCCGCTCATTGACCACCATGATGACTAAGGGCGTCGGAGTCGCTGACGTACTTTAGAGAGCCATGTTAGAAGAGGGCAGCGCATGATTTCCCTCCTCTCTTCCTCCTCCAGCCCGTTCCGCCTATCAAACTCCTCCTTTTTGAGAGAGGGAAGCGCCATGTTAGATAAGGGCAGCCTGCCTTTCCCATCTCCTTCCCTGTTAGAACACCCACTTTTGAGGATCTCCACAGAAACCACACATACGCCTTTTGTTTAAAATGGAATAGTCGTTGTTTTGCCTGTTTTCTTTTTAAAAAAAGTAAAACTCTAATAACATATATGTTACGTTTTATTCCCCTTCCCCCTAATTTCCTTTCTGAAGTAAATCCATTTTTTTTAAAGGGTGAAATAAACATTTTTAAAAATATCTCGAACGCTTGCCCAGTGTTGGTGGCCCCTGAGTTATCCTAATGCAGGCACTGCGCTAATATGGGTTTTTAAAAGGTTACTGTAATTCTTAATCTTTGCCAATAACAAGCATGGCCGCTCTCTCCGTCGCCTTGCCAGGGGTCAAGATGGCCTCCGCAACGGCTCTCTCTCCCTCCTCCTCTTCCTCATAGCTGCGCGACCGGGGGCTCGTCGTCGCTGTCTACGCGAAGTGCGGGAGCGGCGGCTTGGCGAATGGAGGCGTTTGCGCGAGAAGGCGCGCCGCTGGCGTACGCATGCGCGGGGCGACTTCTCCGTGACTGGCGGGGCTGAGAGGGAGCGGCGACCCCGGCGCGGTTCGGCCCGGCCCGGCCATGTCCAAGCGGCTGCGGAGCAGCGAGGTGTGCGCGGATTGCAGCGCTCCGGGTAAGCGCCGGGGTGGGGGTGGTTGGGGGGGAGGGACGCAATGTGCGGGACCCAGGCGTCCGGGGGACCCGGGCGTCCGGGGACCAGGCGCTTTTATTCCTTCCTGTGACCCTCCGGGTCGCCTCTGAGGAAAGGAGCCCGGCCCTGTGGGCCCCCGGTTGTCCTCTGGGGTTGAAGGCGACTGCTCGGTGCGGGAAGGTGCCTCTGAGCGTGTGCAGAGTGCCTCTCCTTGGCCACCTCCTCTCCTTCCCTCGCGGGGACGTGGCGGGAGCCGGGAAGGAAACAGGTGCGGAGGCTGGCTGCAAATCACCCCCCTCCCCGCCCGCCCTCTTTCTGGGGAAGGGGGCTGCGGGCTGGGAGAAGGCACTGGGGCCCTTTCCAGATATTTGGGGTGGGGGCTGCACTTGGCACTATAAAGGGGGGGGCTGTCCCAGAGGGTGGAGCCACCGGTGAGCCCCAGCACCTCTGCCGCCTTATTTCTCTCTTATAACAGGTTACATACAGGTATTTGGAGGAGAAGGAAGGAAAGAGCCATCTTTTTCTTTCAAAGTGGGGAGGGGGAGATCTTGGGGTCTTCCCTGCCAACGCCCCCCATGCACCCCCCCCCACACATGCGAGCACGTGCGGGGGGGTAGTTCCTGCAAGCCTCCCCCTCCCCGTCCCCGCTTAGGGGCACGTGCCGCCTCCCTGCTCGAGCCTCCGAGGGAATCGCCGTTTGGGGCCCCCGCACAGGAAGCCGGTTGCAGAAGTCGCAGCGTCCTGTCTGAGCTAATCGCAGGTGGCGGGAGAAGGCGGCGGCGGGTTCCCAGAGCAGCTTCCCTTTGGGCTGCTTCATGGCTCGCAGGGGATCCCAGCACGGCTGCAGGCATCTGGGGGAGCGGGGGGGGGGGCTGCGCCTAGTACCTTCAGTGCACCCCTCCTCCTCCTCCTCGCCAGGCCCTGTCCAGCTCAGATTGCGTTGGAGGGGGATTGAGCCGGAACCATCACTGGTGTGGGAGCCACACGTGGCTACCAGTAGAACCCCACTGGCCACTATTGTAGACCTCCTTGCCACGGTGGGTCGCAGAGCGTGCCTTCGCGTCCCGCCTTTGCTCTGTTGTCTTCTGTTGCCCTTAATGCAAAGGTTAACAACTTGTGGCTCTCTGTTGTTGGACTGAAACTTCCAGCTGCCCTAGCCGGCATAACGGATGGTGAGGGACGCGGGAAGTTGCAGTCCAACAGCATCTATGGGGCCACCGCTTGCCCTCCCCTGCCTTAATGGCTTAGGCAGAATACTTCCTCCCCTTTGCACCCTCACAACTGTGGGGTGTGTGCGGAGTTTGCACAGTCAAAGGCACGGGGAGAGAAGCACCCCACAACTGTGGAACTCCCTTCACCTCGAACAGGCATAGCCAGCTTCTGTAACCTTCCCGGGATGAGACCCGAGTGGTCGGCTACACAATAAAGTTGCCAGCTGCTACCAGGGAGCAGTTAACAGTAAGGGAGCCCGTGTGCTCCAGTCCCAGCATTGCACTGCTGTACGGTAGCAGGCTGCGTGCAAAACCCAGATGAGAGCTGTAACACTCAAATGAGGATGCTCTTCTTTCTTGCAACTTGAAATGTTTTTGGGTAGAGCCAGCAGGGGAGCAGGAAAAAATGGCCACACCCACCCTGCTGCATGTGGTTCCACTTTGCATCTTTGCAAATGAGTGGTGTAAGGGTGGAGGCTGAATTGCCATGCACTTGAAATTTAGGGGGATCCTAATAACCTTCGTGGAAACGAGAGTTTGTGGCTGTTTTGGCAACCCTTCCCCATACCCCCTCTCCTCCATAATACAATCATGCCAGAGTCGTCTTGATATGTGGGATGCTTTAGCTCCCTCGAGGGTGGGGGACTGACAATTTCTCTGTGCTGATCCTCAAACTTCTCAAATAATGTTGCACCTTTGCTATAAAGAGAGTAGCCCGCAGCTGTGTTTTTCCGGCTTCCTTTTGAGAGACCTCGTGCCTTGCAGCCAACTTCCTATTTTGCTCCATTTCACCAGAGAGCTTGGCCTATGACTCAAGGCCAAACTTGTCTTGATGTTTTTCATGCTTCCTGTTTTCAGTGGCCCTCACATGGACCTCGAAGCTCACCTCTTTCCCCTGCAGTCAGTGCGAATCCAGATTTCTTTCCTTGTTTAATAATGCACAAGTTTAAAGTTTAAAACTGGGCCTGAAAAAAGAGCACCCGAATTTCCTTGCTTGTTGCTGCTGCAGCCAGATCCAGGCATCATTTGCTTGCTCTGCTAAGTGCCCTCCTTCCTGCTGCTGCTCTCTTTCAGACCCATGTTGGGCATCGATAAACAGGGGGGTCCTGATCTGTGATGAGTGCTGCAGCGTCCATCGCAGCCTGGGCCGCCACATCTCCCAAGTCAGGCACCTGAAGCACACGCCGTGGCCCACGACGCTGCTGCAGGTAACGGATGCTCTTATCGTCCCATTTGGCCTCGCCACTGTCCATGGAAATGACCGAACACCTGTCCAGATTAGTCACGTGTGGCCGGAAGGAAAGCAGGGGAGAAAAAAAGAACCGCCTTAGGTAAAGCTTCCGTCCCTGGAGGATGGCGCTCCTGTGCCACAGGCAACCAAACCAGTGGCTGTGTAAGCGCCTGGTTCAGCTGTAGCTGAAGGGTCGGCAACCTGTGACCTTAGGGCTGTGCACAGGCCCTCAACCCAATTTCAAAAGACAGTTTTGCCCACCACGACTGATCCCTCCGCCGCCATGCCTGTCATTCAGCCATGCAGGTGTCGTCTTCGTTTACGCAGACCAGCAACGAGGACCGGCCGGTCTAGTCAGCCCTGCAACCAACCTAGTGTGTGCCCTTTTTATTTATGTTAACCAGGGATAGTCTCCTCCTTGGATAGGCAATTCCCAGGGTGTCTTGTAGATAAAAATTAAAACATTTAGCCAATAAAAACAACATTACTAAAATCGGCAAGGCAGGATAAAAGGGTGGCAGCACTAAAATGGATCGACCATTGAAAAGATCTCTGTCCTGTGGCAGAAAGACACAAGGTTTCCCGGGGAGGGAATCCCACAGACGGGACGCTGCCATTGACCAGGCCTTTTCTCTGGTGGCTGGAGGTGGGGCCTCTGAGGATGCCCTTCACATTTGGGCACTTGGGGGGGGGGGAAGGCGGTCTTTCACACCGGGCTGTCAAGGTAAGCACCCGCACTTTGAATTGTCTGCTTGGAAACAGACTGGCAGCCAGCATCCTGGAATCACGTGCAATGCACTGCAGTTCCATGGCAGGGGAGTTGTGGCAGAAAGCTGGAAAGCACTGGCTTCTGGGCCGTGTAGTCCAACCAAATACCATCCCCCAAGGTAGTGATGCTGTCGGTCTACATTCCAGGACCTTTTGTCTTCAGTGTCTGAATGTTCTGTAATGTAGCTGCAACTCTTACCTGGTGGGGTGTTCTGCAAACCGCGTGCAAGAATCGGTCTCTGCTCCCCCGGCAGCAAAGCAGTGCTGCCTTATTTCCCCACTCGGTCATGAAGCTCACGAGGTGACCTTGGGCCAGTTGCACTTTCCACTTTCTCAGCCAAACCAACCTCACGGGGGGGGGGGTTGGTCCAACCCATCTAGAGGGCACCAGGTTGGGGAAGGCTGGTCATCCTGTATGTCATCCTGAGTTCTGTGGAGGAAGAGCAGAAATTAATTTCTGCCTGCTTGTCCCAGTGCTTTAAAGCTGTGGGATAGACAGCCTCCCCATCTACAGCTGGCCGGATGATATGTGGGGTTGTGATTAAAACAGACAAACAACATCCTGCCAAGGATTTTCGGGTCCCATAAAACAATACGCTAATCAGACCTTGATACCGGTACTGGAAATAGCCCAACCGGGAAAGGCGGAGAAGGCACCGCACACTTCCTCAGCCAGTCAGACACTGCATTTGTTGATCTGTTTGGGGGTTTGGGGTTTTTTGGTTTTGCGTGTCTCTCTCTTTTGGGGGGTGGGAGATCTTTAAACTACCTCCACATCTTTAATTTTGGAAGTGGTACTGAACTGAGAATTTTTTTTTTTGCAAAAAAAAGGTCAGAATTTGGTAGCCTCAATTCGGGTTATTGAATTTGGGCATAGAGCGAAAGGGCAGGAGGTGGATGAAGCTCAGGTCTTCAAAACGGGTTGGGGTGGGTGGGGGGTGCTGACATGTTGAAACTGATGTTTTCTTTGTGTTGAACCCAAAACTCAAAACCTGAACTCTGTTCTGAACGATAAATATTCAGAGCACAGTATGAAATCTTGAGACAGTTTGTGTTGTGATATATATCACATTCACAAGCTAGAGCACATTGTTGACAACATGGAAGGAACAGAATGGCGGTAAACAAGTTTGTTATGTCTTTCTAGAATCTCGTGCTCTCGCAGGGGTTACTAGAGTGTATGGGAAACAGTATGAGCCTGTCACATGGTTTATGCTTTCTGGTGACGTACTGACTTGTTTTTCTGTCTGGAGCCATTTTAGAGAGGAGCAGGACTGTTCTCTCTCTTCACTCTTTTCTTCTGACTTTTGCTTGCTGGACTTATGCAACCATGTAACGTCTTTGCTGGGTGGAGTAAAGCCAACCTTGCTCCACTGGAATAAATGCTTGCTATGCATTGTACTCTGCACATGGACTGTAACTAGGAGTGTATACTCTGTAGAATATTACTTGCTAAAGTAAATAAACAGGTAGAATAGACCTGTGGAGTTACAGAGTTATTTCCTTGCTACATGGAATCTACAAACCGGGGGAACTGGCAGCTGGAATCAGATTACAGGAGCTGGCTGGCTGTTTGCAACCGAAACGCTGCACGCTGCGCAGAGAGGGAGAGAAAGATCTGAACTTCTGTGTGTGGATTTATGGGCATCTACACACGGGAACAGGATTTTTTAATCTCCCATCTCGCACACACGGGGATCTGCTGTCACTCACGCGCCATCAGTTTGTTCGTGCAAAAAACTTGTGTCGTGCTATTCACACTGATACTTAAGCTTGCTTTATCCTCTCTCAAGCATTCACTTCAGTAGCGGTTGAAATTCGCTTTCTTCTCCAAGTCCTGATGCCCAAACACTGCTGCTCCACCAGAAAGCGTTCCATGCCAGCCACGTGCCAACTCTCAGCCGGCTGCTCTGGCCGACAGGAAAACACAGACTCAACACTTGTTCATGTTCTGTTGTGTGTGTGTGTGTGTTTTGCAGATGGTGGAGACCTTGTACAACAACGGTGCTAACTCCATATGGGAGCATTCGTTGCTGGATCCCGCGTCTGTCATGAGTGGAAGGCGCAAAGCAAACCCCCAGGACAAAGTGCAGTGAGTGGAACCATCGGGGCATTGTCTGTGAATTCCCTGGGGTGGGGAGGGGGCGGAAGGGGGCGGAGGCCCGGCGATCTTTAACAAACCATGACGAGTGCAGCAACAGATGCGAGTGAACCTGATCCTTGCCTCTTGCGTCAGTGAAGGCACAGGAGAGCAGTCTTGGGAGGCACATGTGAATAAAACGGAGATACCTCCTTTATTCAGGGGACCGTGGGGGTGGGGAGAGTGCGGGCACGTGAGGGTGGCACGACCAGCTTCCTGCAACGTGAGCACGGAAGCAAAACTTTGGAAGTTCTGGCTGAGTTGGTGGTCTCTCGGGTGGCATTCTGCTATTCTGAAGGGGGCGGGGAGGAAGTGAGATTCGGCTGCTTATTTCAAACGGGTGCGTGAAGCTCAGTCCGCAGCAACCTCTTTGGCCTTCTGGGTCGCCGTCTCTCATGCACAGCATGCCTCCTCTCCTCCCCCAGTATTACCGTCATTACAGTCATGCCTTGGATTGAGAGCATAATTCGTTCCGGAAACATGCTTGTAATCCAAAACACTCTTATATCAAAACGAAATCCCCCCCAAAAAAATTTGTACAGAGATTTTAAATTTAAGCCGTACTACAGTACTTGTATTGCAAGACGTCGCTTGTATATCAAGTAAAAAAAAATTAAATAAATATTTAAAAATTTGCTTGTCTTGCAAAACGCTCTCAAACCAAGTTACTTGCAATCCAAGGTATTACTGTATTATTATTATTAATTTATTTCATTTCTATTCTTCCCAGTAGCCGAAGCTCTCTGGGCCGTTAACGATTCTTACAATATGATAAAATACAATACAAATACAATAAAAACAGCATACAAAATTTAAAACAGAATTTAAAACATTTTGAACAACTTAAAGCAAGTTCAGTACTAGACCTGTTAAAAGAAAAAGCAGCTGACGTAAGCACACACCCCCCCATCTTGCCTCTCCATCCCTCACCCACAGGGTCCTCAAATTTTTATAGAAGGTGATTTAATAATGTTTTGATCAGTAAAAGGCCTCTCTGCTGGCTGTTTTTGCCCTCGGGGCCCTCTGTGCTGTTCCCCCGCAACCACCTATTCTCCTCTGTCCCCCTCCCCCCCCCCCCAAACCTGTGCCTGTTCTTTGCTTCCTGCTGTGCTGCCTTCCCGGACCTCTTCCTGCTCACTTGCCTGGCGCTCAGGCTCCCTCCCCATCTGTCCAGCACCTCCTGCCCTGGAGTGAGGTGCCCCCTCCAAGTTAAACCAGCCTTACTCCTCCCTCGCGATAGTAGTGCCGTTTGGTAACATCCCTTGCACCCTTCCCCTTCAGTGCTTAGTGTGTTTGTGAACATGCTGTGACACCACTGCATCTCCACCCTTAGTGGGGAGGCTTCCTGCGAACAGCTCTGCATGTATGTGATCTGTTTCATCCGCTTGTGAAGTTGTGTTCGAGATATGACCTATGCAAGGTGATGTATTTGGCTGGGCTGCCTGGAATTTGTAGGAAGAGAACAAGTTGCTTGAAACTAACGCTCCTGTCCTAGGCACGCTTACTTGGGAGTTAGCTATGGGATGCTTGAGACTTGACTTCTGAGTAGACCTAATGGGGTTGTGTGGTGAGGTAGAGCAAGGCCAGATTTAAGGACATATGGCTGTTGCTGGGTTGGCCTGCACGCCCCCAGCCTTATTTCGCAAGGAGGATTTGTTCCTCCACCCTCCCTTTGCCCTCTGGGAAAGCAGATCTCACTCGTGACACGCTTCAGTGCCTTCGAGGGAACTCTTGTGTTTGAAGTTCTTTTCACTTTCGGCTTCCTTGCAGCCCCAACAAAGCGGAATTCATCAGAGCAAAATATCAGATGCTGGCTTTCGTTCATCGCTTGCCGTGTCGGGATGACGACAGTGTGACCGCCAAAGACCTCAGTAAGGTGAGACTCACTCGGCCTCTGGGCAGATGGCCAGCGAACTTGAGGGCTCAGATTTGGGGAGCTGCATACGCAGTTCTAGCATCCCTTGAACTCTGCAGTCTGCTACCTGTTGCGTATTTTGACTTGAGCTGCCAGTGCTCTGGTTCCCGAGACTCAAGCAACACAACTGTTCAGTCAACACAACGGGTTTTGGGGGTGTCTCTTGTGGGGGAGGGAGGGGGCAGGAAGGAGGTACTGACCTTTTTCTAGGATATTTTCCCCCGTTGCTTCTCCTCCAACCATGTGCTTAGAACCCCCGAAGCACAGACGGGAGAAGGTGGTTGGTCTGTAAGGTAGCAAAATTTAACTGAGTTGACTTTTTGTTTTTATGAAGGCTGACTTTGGCCTGGAAACTGTAACATGTGAATCAGTCCTCTTTTTAGAATGGATTTGGGTTTGATCGTTTCTGTTTCAGATATTTATACCCTGCCTTTCAGTTTAGCAGAAAAGTGCATAAGACAGCGTCCATATTAAAATGCAGTTTAAAACCCCTAAATAACAAAACAGTAAAAGGAATTGATGAAAGCAGTAGAAAGGGGCATAAAACCAAGGTAAAATAACAATAAAAAATTCATAGCTGTAGGAAATATGTAAAAACAAAATAGTTGAATCTTTCGTATTGTCGGTCCAGGTGGCGGCAGCAGCAGCAGCAGTGAGGCTTGCCTGTTTTAGAGTAGCCGTTTTTGCTTGACGCTGGAAATGTAAGAACTCTGTCAGGGTCCTGCTAATCCAGACTGAAGCTCCCTCTCAGCCTTCCCCACCCGGTGCCCTGCAGATGTGCTGGACTACAACTCCCAGCATCCCCCAGCTAGCACAGCCAGTGGTTGGATGATGGGAGTTGTAGCCCAACCTCTAGAGGGCCCCAGGTTTCCCCCGTGTTCGAACACTGAGAAATGGAGAAAAATCTCTCCCTTCCCCCTCTCTCCCCCCCCACGCCCCTAGCAAAGACCCAAATGCCTGAGATGCCTGCAGAAGCATGTCTGCGGCTTACAGGCAGTTGGACCTTGAATGAGCCGAGGCTTGGCAGCTCGCTAGCGTGAGGTTCCCTGAGAGAGAGTGCTGGGGTTGCGAGTTCCAGACCTGTGCAGGTCCTGTTACCTGTGCCTGGAGACAGAGATGGCCCTGGGGGGATAGAAGGCGGACGCGGGGGGGGGGGAATCAGTTCAGGGAGCACTGAGGTGGGCAGCTGTTGAGAGGGAGGGACAGGTAACTTTAAGGAGCCGAAGGAATCTCTGACCTAACACCCTCCTGTCCTCGGCTTCAGCAACTCCATTCCAGCGTCAGGACGGGGAACCTGGAGACGTGTTTGCGGCTGCTCTCTCTGGGAGCTCAGGCTAACTTCTTCCACCCGGTAAGAGCGTGTCTTTGCTTAGCTCCGCGCAAACCTGTTTTAGAGGTGCGCGGTCATTGCTTTGGGCTTATCGGCGGTGGCCTCTCAGCAAATGCCTCTTCGCCCCTCTGCAGGAGAAAGGGAACACCCCACTCCACGTGGCTGCCAAGACGGGTCAGATTTTACAAGCTGAGTTGTTGGCTGTGTACGGGGCTGATCCCGGCACGCAGGACTCCAGTGGGAAGACACCAATCGACTATGCAAAGTGAGCCATTTTAAGCTTTTGGGGTGCTTTATTGCAAGCCGAAAAAATGAGTGCCTCTTCTCCTGATTTCTTGGGGGATGTGGGAGGGGGGCACTGGGTCCACCAAAACGATCTCATCTTAGGTTTCCCTGAGAAAGCCTAAGCGACTTTCTCGGCGCCTCCTTTCCTCCTGCCTCTGGAGCACCCCTGATTCCTGCAGCTGGAGGAAGGAGGTTGGGGTGCAGCTGGAGTCTCTCGCCCAGTAAAAAATAAGGCCTGGTGGCTCTGCAGCGCTGTCCAGATGGAGGACCAGCGCAGTTGATGCCCCGTGCTTTGTGAACAGCGCAAGGAATCACTGTTAGGATTGCAGCTGGGAAGGTGTTTGCAGTGGATGCGCTTTTGTTCTTGCCGATGTTTGAACCCAACGTGAGTGAATTCTGAATGCGTCTTCCACCCACCTTTTGCCTGATAGGCAAGGAGGGCATCACGAGCTGGCAGAACGTCTTGCGGAAATACAGTATGAGCTCACGGACAGGCTGGCGTTCTATCTTTGTGGCCGAAAACCTGGTAAGTGCCCAACTGGGCTTTTAAAATTTTTATTTTATTACATTTGTATCCTGTTTTCCCTCCAAGGAGCTCAGGGCCGTGTACATGGTTTGTTTCCCCCTTCCTGGCCACCCATTTAATAGCTGGCTAGGGGATTCTGGGAGTTGTAGTCCAACACATCCGGAGGGCACCAGGTTGGGGAAGGCTGGGTTAGTCAAAAGTCACCTTCATGGCTGAGTGGGGATTTGGACCCGCGTCTCTCCGGCCCTAGTCTGATACTCAGACCATTAAGCCAAACTGGCTGGCTGTGTCCAAGAGCTGTGGAAATGGAAGAACGCAGGAAGAGCTCTGCTGGAAGAGCCCGAAAGGCTGCCTGAGCCCTGCATCCGGTTCCCCTTCCCCACTCTGGTCAACCAGTTGCCTCTGGAAAGGCCGCAAGCAGGGCGAGAGGGCAGAGTCGCCGCCTTCTGCTCTTGCTGCCCAACACCTGGCACGCGAAAGCACACACCAACGTGTTACCCTTGATCCTTTCAGCAAAGGTAGCTATTATCTTTTGTTTTTTATTTTTCTGGCCTGCAGTGCAGATCAGCAAAGCCTCTTCCAGTCAGTGCTTCAATCCCTTTTAAAAAGAAACACACGCCACATCCCAGAGAGGCTTAATGTGCAACGGTGGGGTGGCGAACTTGTGGCCAAAACATCTGGAAGACCATAAGTTGCCCGCCTTGCCTTAAACCCTGTGAGGTAGGTTAGGCTGAGAGTCAGTGACTGGCCCAAAGTCACCCAGTGAGTTTCATGGCTGAGTGGGGACTAGAACCCGGATCTCCCGAGTCCCAGACCAACACTCTCACCACTACGCCACACTGGCCCGCCCCTGCCTTAACGGACGGTGGTGTTGCACATGGACCTGGTGGTGTAGCACATGGACCTCCATTCAAATCCTTACCACAGTCTGGGTGGCCCGAGGCAAGTGACCATGTCGGATTGGGGATTTCAGTTGCCTTGGGCTGGAGAAAGGGGCATCCAGTTAAAATGGGCAGCAGCGGGCAGCTCTCCAGAGGCCCCAGCTGCGACCTTGCTATGTCTAGTAGTGGCAGGTACGGTCCCTCAGAAGCTGTAGCCCCACAGTAGCATTTTCCTACCGCGGTTCCGTCGGCTCCGTGAAAGGATCGCGTCACATGTTGCCGTCGGAGCTGCAGCCGCAGCCGTTCTTCCGGGGCCCGTGAGCTTTGGAGCGCAGACCGAAGCGGTTCTTCCGTTCATTCTTTCCCCGCCCTTCGGCGTTCCTGTATTCAGGGGGCTGCTTACAAAATTTATGAATAAACAACGACTAAAAAAAGGTTGGAACAGTTGAGCCAGGTAAAAACTGAGCAAATGCCAGTGGGGGTTGCAACCAAATTCAGGTGCTCAGAAGGCACGGGCAAATCAAAAGCTCTCTCTGTGACGCCTGGCATCAAAAAGACACCAGAATCGGTGCCAGGTGAGCTTCCCTGGGGGGAGCATTCCAGAGCTGGGGCACTACAACAGGAACCCCACCCCGCCCCGCCCCACCCAGCTTGATCTATTCTTAAAGGTTGTAACCTGCCCTGTTTTCAAGGAGGCCAGACTGGTATCTGTGGGGGCCGTCCCATTTTATCCTCGCAACAACCCTCCGGAGCGGGTTGAGCTCGGAGAAAGTGACTGTCCTAATGACCTTTAGGGTTGAGTGGAGAGATGAAGCCCTGTCCTCCTGGGCCCTGCTCCACTGCAGTGGGGGCTGGCCAGGCGTGCTTAGTGGCTGCAGTTTGACTGCAATGGCAGAGGGCACCTTCTCGAGCTCGGGGGTGGGGGGGTGGGGACCCTCCGGCCTGCAGCCTCCGCTCCATCAGCCACACCCCTCCATCCGCCCTCTGAATGATGTTTGGAGGTGACTGAGAGGTGTGCCGGCCTGTGTTTCTTGCAGCCTCCAGCACTTCGCAAAAGCCCTTGGAAGAACCTCAAGGCGCAGGATACCTGGGAGCCTGTGTGTGTGTGTAGAGAGAGAGACTGTCCTTGAGCTCTCACATTGGTTGCCCTGCCTACTTTTGCTTCTGACCGGTTCACCACAGGGATGCAGCCCCCAGGCCCGTGAGGGAACACAGCCCCCAGGCTCAAGAAGGCCCCCACCCCGCTCTGTCTGAATGACAGTCTCAGGCCTGTTAAGTTAGGCAGTGGGAGCCCTGCTCAGCTGAATCCAGTTGCAGGGTTTGGAAAATCAAGAGTTGAGAGAGGGCATAAACCTTACCAGCCTCCCCTAATGCTCTTTCGAAACTTGCATTTCAGATCACAAAAGCGGGCAACATTTTATTATACCTCAGATGGCAGACAGGTAAGAATGCCGATTAAGAACGGAGAATATTTGGTAATACAGTTGTCTAGATCAATGGCTCTTGTCTACCGTGGTAAAGTCCTTTGATAGTTAGAAATGATGAGCATGCCCAAACTGTGTTTTTATTGTTTTCTTTTCCTTCTGCAACCTCCACTTATCTCCTATTAACTGCTCAAAGTGCCTAATCTTTCCTGCTGGGTGGGACAGATTTAAAACCTGCCAGTAGATAAGATACACAGCATCAACAAATTGTAACAGATAATAAATTTTTCCTCTTACTGCTCTACCTTGGGAATTAAGACGGCTGTAAGTATACCTTCATGTTAGTTCCTGTGCACTTTTGTGTTTTGTTTGATAATATTTAAATGTATATGCCTACATTTCAGTATAAATAGCCCACAAGGCAACCTACAATGAGATTCTTAAACAATACGATGAATTCAAATAACCAAACACAATTTAAAAATAAAAATGAAAAGCTACTTGCAGCAATGCCAGTTTTTGTTTTGGGCATGGTTGGGTCACCTGTTAGGGCAGTGTTCTCCAACCTTGGGTCCCCAGATGTTTTTGGCCTACAACTCCCAGCATTGGGGCATGCTGGGAGTTGTAGGCCAAAAACATCTGGGGACCCAAGGTTGGAGAACACTGTGTTAGAGTCTTCTTGTGCTGTGACCTGCTCAGATGGATGCTGGGCACTCCTGTTAGAAGACATTTTAAATTGGGGTGGGGGCAGCTCACTGAACCTTTCTAAGGCATCACCCTGCAAGGGGCGTCCTTGTCTTTGCCATGGCATCAGCCGTGTTGTAGTGGAGCCAGAGTCAGAGAGCCCTGAAGTGCCCGGACTTTTTCATTAGCGAGGACACTGAGGTCATCTGAACAGCCCGATCTCGGCTGATCTCGGAAGCTAAGCAGGGTCGGGCCTGGTTAGTACTCGGATGGGGTGACCGCCTTGGAATACCAGGTGCTTCAGGGAGGGACCAGAGCTCAGTGTGACAGAGCACCTGCTTTGCAGGCAGAAGGTCTCCCAGGTTCGATCCCCGGCATCTTCAGGTAGGACTTGGAAAGAATCCTGCCTGGAACCCTGGAGAGCCGCTGCTGCCAGTCAGTGTCAATACTGGGCTGGATGGACCAAGGGCGTGACTCAGTCTAAGGCAGCTTCCTGTGTTCCTATCTGCCACCCCAGGGAGACTTCCCTCTGAGCTTAGCTGCAATCCTCAGGATCCTCACGTAAGCTGGGGAGAAAAAGATTTTCCCAGGAACGATATATTGTTCCCTATTGTGATACAAAGTATTTTGGGGTGGCTTGGTCCTGAATGGGCAATTAAGACCCCTTTTTTTTTTTTTTACAAAAGACCTGCTCCAGGTGGAGATGAAAACTGCTAAAACATTAAAGGAGCTTTCCACCCCCCAGGGGCCATCAGCCTCTGGGCAGTTGCCGAAGGGGATCTTGCTTTGGGGCTGTGAGGTTCTCTTTAATGGTGTGGGGAGGGGGAGTTACAACGTGTTAGGGAGGGAGGGAGGGGTGGACTGTGGGAGAACCTCACCCATAGCAAAGGCCAAGGCACTGAGAATTTGTGGGGGGAGCTGTAAGAGGTAGCTAAAATTGTGTTTTTAAATGTTTTTGGCTGCTTTGAGAACCCAACGGCCGAAAGTCAGGATATAAATACAGTAAAGAAAGAGAATTCACAACTGTACATATTCCAGGCCAGGGCTCTCCAACCTTGGGGCCCCAGATGTTGCTGGCCTACAGCTCCCAGCATACCCAGCCAGCACGGCTAATGGCAAGGGATTCTGGGAGCTGTAGTCCAGCAACATCTGGGAACCCAAGGATGGAGAGCCCTGCTCTAGGCCAAGAAATGGTGGATGCCGTAGTGGGCTGGAGTTTTAGTTTGCACACCTTTTCACTTGCCCCTTGCATCGCTTTGCTTCTGAGCTTCTGGTCCTCAAAGAAAGCCCTCTATGTTTTGTTGATATAGTGATTGCTTCCTGTTCTCATAGCAGTTTAGATTTGTCGGAATTGGCCAAAGCTGCCAAGAAGAAGCTTCAGTCAGTGAGTAAAGTTGGTTCTCCACTTTATACCCACAATGCACTTCCCAACCTTCACCTTAGACCGGGGTGGGGAGCCCCCTTTTGTTGTTGTTGTTGTTTTTGAGGGCTGCATTCCCTCAGGGTTAGTCTGTCAGGGGCCATGTGCCAGCAGCGGGTGGGGCCAGAGTCCAAAGTGGGCACGGCCACCCTTTTCTTCCCTCACCCCCTCTCCTCCTCCTCCTCCTTCCCTGCCAAGGGGGCTGCCAAGAGAAGGACAGGTTGGTCTCACCCAAGGTCTGACGTAATAGCTTGCGGAGGGCTTTAGACATTAGGCCCAGAGCCTCCTCAGGTTGCCCACCCAGGTGTAGCTGTTTCTGGAGAAGGGTTCAGCCAAGGTGGGTGTGGCCATACTGGGTGAAGGGGGACCACCTCTTTTCAGGAGTCCTAAGTATGGAAAGGGACCGGGATAAAGGAATGGGTGCCAGTGGCTCAGCTTTCCTCTGTGTTTTTAGATTTTTACACCCTAGTGCAAAGAGTTCTGAAGCGAGCAAGGGTCCCAAATAGCCCAGCCCTCCTCCCACTGGCAAGCGCACGCAGGAGGTGCTGCCGTGCCACCCACAAGAACAGAGCAAAGCTCCTCATCACCACCTTTTCTGTCTCCACTTCTCATGAGAGAAGCTGGCAGAAGTGCAGGTGACCAAGGCCGTAGCAGGAACTTGTTCTCTGGTTCTCTTCTTCTTCTTGTTGTTGTTACTTTCTAGATATGAAATATAAAAAGCAGCCAAGCACATCCTTGCTCACTTGGAGTCTTTGCAGCCAAGTCTCACGCTTCCGTGTTTTGTTTTTTCCTTTCCAGCTGAGCAATCACTTGTTTGAAGAACTTGCCATGGATGTCTACGATGAGGTGGACCGGCGGGAGACTGATGCAGGTGACTTCCTGTTGCAGGAACGTGGCTTGGAACAGGCGGCTGTGTGAACGGGCTCCCCCTTGTCGCACATTCCAGCCAGAATGGCATCTTGCAACAAATGCGGGACAGCCACTGGAAGTGGCAGCCCTGAGTTGGGATCTCCCCTCTCCTCTGCTGTTGCATGGGGACAACTTGCCCGGTGTCCTGACATGCTGTGGTTTCCCCACTCCCGTGGTTTCACGCCGTTGGCTGCCACAAATGGGAAAGGTGGAGAAATGCACATCATGGTAGTGTCGGCCCACAAAGCAAGTTGGGTTCCGTGTTATGAAGCAGGGAGGGGAGACCTTACCTCGGGACTGCTGGTTTCAGCGGCCGCTCCACACACGGCGCGCATAGCACTGCCCCTTGGTCTTTACTTCCAAACGGAATCAAGCTTCCAGCACACATTGGGAATGGAATATTTGCATCTTGGTATTGGAGGAAAGACCGCTTGTCCGTGAGGCTTAATTTGGGGTGAGAACCTGCCTCCAGTGCTCTGACTTCAAATGTGGAGCATTAACAAGTGAGGGAGCGCCCCGGAGTGCATGCAGAGTGCCTGTCGCTTGCTACCAGCGAATGCCCGGCCGTGCCCCAGGCAGTTGGATTTGGAGTGAGAAACAATGATGCCTAGGTGGGCTTGAGCCCCATCACCTATTGCTTTAGAAACTAAGTGTGGCCAACCCTGGCTCTTGTCTCTCTTCTTATACAGTATGGCTCGCCACTCAGAATCACAGTACTGCTGGTCACTGAGACGACAGGTTGTCCCTTTCTCCCGGTCAATCCAGAGTACTCCTCAACAAGAAACCAGGTCCGTTACCCCCGTGATTTCCCTGAGGTCTTAAGAATTGAGAACTGGGGGGAGAGTAGTTTAACATTCTAAATGCCGGCATTTCCACATGGCTAGACAGCTGTGGGGTGGGTGTGTTCTAGCCCCACTGGGAGGAAAAACTCCCATCTTAAGTCTGAATGTCAAACCTGCAGGTGAACTTTTAGGAACAATGAGATACCAAGAACTCTGTGCTTTCCCCCGTCAAAGAGGTTATGGGGGAGGTTTCTAAGCACCAGAACAGGCTGGCCTCTGGCAGCAGGAACCTGTGCAATGCAAACGGCACAAGTGCCCTTGTAGACGAAGGAGCGACTGCCCCCTGTCCACCCCTGTCCTGGATGTTCACTCAGCTTCCTTACCCCAGGCACTTCTGAGGCCTTGTGGCACTGCTGCTTTCTTTCAGGGGAGGCAGAAGCTAGCCCGGTTTAACGCCCACGAGTTTGCAACGCTAGTCATCGACATCCTGGGGGATGCCAAGCGAAGGCAGCAAGGGAACCCTGTCCCGAGTTCCAAAGGTGAGTCTTATTTGGTTACTGTCGTTGGAGCTGCCTTTCCGCTTGGCTCTCTGGCGTTGTCAGATCTGCCTTGAAGAGCGAAACTCTGCCAGGAATGCAGAAGCAACCCTGTCCCTGTGTTGTGGTTTACGTTGGGTGGGTGGCGGAGATGTTGGAGCTTGACTGAGCGCTCCGAGCGAGCAAGGCAGGGTGAGGCAGCAGTGATGGAAGCAGCAGAGCAGGCAAACGGTGAGGCCCTTTGCAGCAGGAAGTGGCTTTTAAGCAGGAGAGGAAGTGGGGCTCAGTGAATCGCAGAAAGTTAGGCGGGCTGGAGCTTTTCCACGCAGGGAGCGCAGCCAGGTAAGTGCAAGGTGTCTTTCTCATGCTACTTGGACTCTTTCTCCCTCCTCCACTCGTTAAACGTAGGCTGACTTCAAGAGGTGGGGGCAACCCAGCTCTAGTCATCTGTCCCACGTGCGAACGCGTGGGAATCCTTGCATGCAGCCTGTTTTGGCGTGGGGTGCTAATGCCACCCTGGCAATAGATGAGGAACCCGCAGCAAAACGTTGCTGCGTGAAGTGCTTCTGTTCACTGTTCCCTCCTCTGCGATACTCCGTTCCGTTCCCCCTCCCACCCAGTCTAATTGCTGTGGAGGCTGGGCGGGCAGGCATCTTTGCGGATGTTTGTATGGTGGGGTGCGGGGTGCCCTGCCCGCTTCTTGTTTTGCCCCCGCCCTCTCTTGGTATGCAGCCCCCAGAAGGTTAGCCACAAGGGCTGAGGACATTTCCCTGTCCCGAGGCAGTGCTGAGCGTGATTGGCCCATGGCCTGACTTGATTCAGTCATTTGGGGTACGATCCTGCGCCATGCTGGCTGGGGAATGCTGGGAGTTGTAGGACTTTTCTCTGTCTAAATGTACATAGGACTGCACCCTAAAGAACTTGGAAGAGAGAGTTCCCGACAACTCTTTCACTGAGTCCTATGGGTTGCGCCCTCGATGCCTTTAAGCCCCCGGACTTGGAGGCTTACGGTCACCCTGTGCAGAGCGGGAGGCGCGGCAGAGGCGACCTTTGCCTCCCTGTCCTCCCGCCCTGCATTTTCGCTAGACAAGCATTCTGGAGGGGGAGGAAAGGCGGCTGGGGAGGGCTCAGGGTAGCTTGTGGCCCCGCCCCGCCCACCAAAACGCCCCTTTTACCCCTCTCGGAGGTCGCTTCCCTGAGCTGGGAGGGCAGTCTGTGGCTCTTTCTGTGCCGGCTGCAAGGGGGAGGGGGCCAATTCTCCGATCCCCTGCTCCGAGGTTGGAGTGCTGTCTCCGACCTCGGATTGGGGAACCCGAACTACCCTATGGCCCCTCAGACACCGTCTAGGGGCCGCAGCATGGCTCCCTCCGGATCTGACTCGATTCAGTGGTCTGACTTGATTTAAGGCTGCTCCCTCCGTTCCAAGCAAGCACACGGAGGATCATGTCCATGTGCTTATTGCGTGGAGGCCTGTCTTGGAGGAATGGGTGGGGCCGACGCAGGAGCGGGAGCCCTAGGAGTCCGCAGCACGAGAACTTGTCTTGGAAGGAGGGAGCAAGGCGGGGGCAAAGAGCTGGAGAGCCTCGAGATGTGGCGCTGGCGAGGACAGGAGCTTGAGCGAAGGGGCCATGGGATCAGAGCACTGGGAGGCCCCTCGCTGAGGGGAGGTCTCCTGGTCGGCTTCGTGCCCTCCGTCCCGTTTGCTGGCTTTTCTTCCCGGTTTAGGGAGCTGCATTCTCGGGGAAGATTGTTCCGGGGAGTCCGCATTCTCAGCCGATTCCCTGAACATAAGACATTTCCCCCGCCCCCTCTTGCTTTCTTGCTTCGGTAGGAAACGTGGAACTGATCCTGAAGTCGATCGACAGCCAGCGCAGTCCAGAGGGTCACGATAACGAGCAGCCCGACTATGACAGCGTCGCCTCCGATGAGGAAGCCGATCTGGACGTGACCTCGGCCAAGGCCCCGAGGCAGAAGGTAGCCTGTGCAAGAACACGGGCAGGGGCTGGGGATGGCTCTGTGGCCCGGGGATGGCCCCCCCCAGCCTGTGGCTGCCGTCACCTGAAACTATGGGAACCAGTCTGCCTTTCGATGCCGGCCCTTGCGGTCTGCGGGCTTGCCAGCTTCCTCACCTGAGCAGCTGTGCCCGGGGGGCTTCGAAGCCCAGCACTCTTTTCCCTTGGAAGGTTCCCCGGTTCCCCCTCAAGGCCCTTTCAGGCCAGGAAAGGCCTGTTCCCCTGTCTAGCCTTAAAAATGTCCCAGCCTCCGCCAGCATGATACCAGCTACCTCTCTTTGCATCAAAGCACCGAGAGATGGTGCTTGGAAATGCCCGTGATGCTTGTCCTGACTCTTCTACAGAGCGTAGCTGTGGGAGGTGTGGTGGGCAGGTGCTTCCACAGGTCTCGTCTCCACAGAGCAGGCTCCACTTGCCCCAGGTGAGGGGCCGGCGGTGGCGCGGCCTGTGGGCCAGCGTGACGTGCTGTCTTTGGGGCCTGCGGATTTGGCACTGATGCCGAGCTCCTGAACTGCGGCAGCTCATTTACTTCTTCCCTGCATTTTTAGCCCACTTTTCAGGCAATTCTTGTCTCCCAAAGTGGCCTGCATTAAAAAAAAAAAAAGAAAGAAAGAGACAGGCCCTGCCATCAGGCTTACAAACTAAAATAACAAGATATTTACTTATTTAATTAATATTTATTTATTTGAAATATTTCTTGGCCTCCTTTCAGGGCAGGAGCCCTCCCACAGCAGTGTACAATAGTAGCACTCATATATATGTATATACATATATAAATTCATATATATATATATATATATATATACTCATATATACATATATACAGGCCTGTGTCTCACGCTGGCTCAGCTTGTCTGAGCGTGGAAAGCTAAGCAGGGTCAGGCCTGGTTGATTACTTGGATGGGAGACCCCTCCTCTGGTTTCCTGCATTGAGCAGGGGCTTGGACTCGATGGCCTTGTAGGCTCCTTCCAACTCTATGATCTATGAAATAATAAAAACCATTGCAGTAGCAAAATCAGCAACAGCAGCAAGAGACAGAAGGGAAGGGGAGTGAAGGGGAGAGGAGGAGGAGGTCGGTCGGTTTTTCAAGGCCAGAGCAAGCGGGCATTTAAATGCACTTTGGGCCGGGCTGATCTTCCCTGGCTGGCATCCCTGCTTGAATGCGGCTCTTGTTCCTTGGGTCGACGGATGGGGCCGGTGGAGAAAGTAATACCAAGGGAGAGGGAACAGGGCAAGTGGGATAAGTAGGTGCACCAAAAAGGGTGGTGGTGGTTGGGGGGGGGGGGGGAGGTAGCAATATCTTCCGCTTAGCAGGGTGACCCCCCTCACTTTTACGTGTTGACCTGACGCTGCTCGCTCTCCTGCTTCCATTCCGCACTGCCCCCCGAGGAGACTCCAGCAACTCCAGGGAGGGGAGACATTGGCTCCGCCCCCCCCGCCCCCGTTTTCACGGCTCCTTTTCGCAGCAGTTACTGCAATTCCCCCCCCCCCCAAACTGTCAGAAATGTTCATGCAGATCTAAAGGCAGGGAAGTAAATGGAGGGGAAACGGGTCACAAATTTAGAGGCTCGGCCGCAGAAGGGGAATTTTGCGCAGCTCAAGTGACTGGCTCCGAAAGGGAGCTGCGTAAAGCAGCGGGAGGCAGCCTCTCCCCTTTCTGGACTTCGCCGGTTCTTCCGCGAAGGACGCCGGGATACAGGCTGGAGGACTAAGGGGGAAGGAGAGGGAAAACCAGGCACGGTCAGGCCACTTGTGGGTCGGGTGTACCGTGGTTTGTTCTGCGCACAACCTGGGCTGCGCAGCTTATTCGCAGGGTGGCTCGCCGTGACGTGGGAGCACGGAAGTGTGCTTCCCAGATGCCTCTTTATGTTGATTCTTTCATGAATTGCCTTGCTTTAAAAAAAAAAATAATAATAATGCAGTTCATAACTGTGTACGTAATAGTCCTACTAAATTAAACACTATACCATAGTATTCTTCAATGTTTTATCTGTTCGGCATGTCCCACCTGCCTTTCGAACCGAAGAGACTGAGACATGTGCGCAGGTGTGAAATGGGGGCTATATAGGAGGGTTTTCTTCTGTTGGTTTGCAGAGCCTGGATTCAGACTTGTCCGACGGACCCATCACTGCCCGGGAATATCTACAGGTTAAAAATGCACTGGTGGCCTCGGAGGCGAAAATCCAACAGTTAATGAAGGTGAACGTCAACTTGAGTGATGAGCTGAGGATCATGCAGAAGAAGGTAGCACGAGAGAGAGGAATTCAGCCTAGCCCACCTCCTTCCTAGAGCCCTCCCCCCCCCCCATATGCATGAAGAAGAGCAGAAACGCTGAGAGAAGGTGGGGTGGGGTGGGAGGTGCCTTAAAAATACCGGCTGGTGTAGAGCAGGGCTCTCCAACCTTGGGTCCCCAGATGTTTTTGGCCTACAACTCCCAGCATGCCCCAGCCAGCGTAGCTGGCTGGGGCATGCTGGGAGTTGTAGGCCAAAAACATCTGGGGACCCAAGGTTGGAGAGCCCTGGTGTAGAGGAATGACCCGACAGTGGTTGCGTCCATGCTGTGGGTGGGTGGGGGGTTGCCCCGAGACTCTTTGGACCCATGCAGGAAGAGTACCAAATGGTCCCCCCCCCCCTTCTGCTGAGCCAGAGGAGCCCAACCCAGTGGGAAGTTCTCCTGCAGTTTCCAGGGAAACGAAATGGGGGCTGTGCCAAGAGCATTGGGGGGCCCCGTTCATTTCTGTGCTGCGTTTTCTTCTGCGGGCAAACCCGGCATCGGTTGTAAAGTGTTTTGCGAATTGGAAGTGCCGTGCGAATGCAGGAGAAGCCGCAGTCGTTGCTATAACGTGGCTTACGAGGCTTGTCTCGAATCGGGGGCTGAAGCTTTGGGCCGGCTGGCGGGACCGTTCAGGGCCTCCTCACAGAGCAAACTGCGGCACCATCTTTCCTTCACTCCCAGTTTCCCCCAAAGCTCTGCAGCAGGGCGGCTCTGAATGACATCTTGCCCTTGTTCCTGTACTTCAGGCATGTCAATAAGGCTGATGGGGAGTGTGTGTCGTGGGGTGTGTGTCATTGATAAGATTCTCCAGGCTGGGCGGGTCAAGGAACTGGGCATCCCTTGGCTCCCAGTAAGCCTGTATCCAAAGGAGCCTGGATTGTTCCAAGGCAATGGAAGCAGAGTTTTGGAGAGAGATCCCCGACCAGAGACCGTAATCCCACGGCTTTCAGTCTTGGTGCTCTGTAGGTTTCTTGTCCACAATGTCTGTAGCAGTTGGTGTGGGCAGCTTCCTTCTTTAAAAACAGACACCTCAGCCCTGCATCTTTGGAGTGAATGCTGTCTTAAAATGAGTGGCAAACAGCAGGACACGCTTGGAAGCTTGGGGCTCTGTTTTACTGCCTCGGGTCCTGGTTGATTGTGCCCTTCGCTGACCTGAGGATGTTAATAGGAAGTGTGTCACGAACCGGCTTCTCTGAGCACCTCCGCTGTGCTTCTGTCCCACCGGCCTCTGCCCTCTCGCTTTTGCATAGTTCTGGTCTCGTTTCCTTTCCCGCTTGCTGCTGGGACAGTGGCGCTTTGATGCTTCCAGTTCCTGCCGTCTGAGTTTCCCGTTGGTCGCTCGGCACGAGTCTGCTGCCTTCAGGGACCATCGCTTAAGCAGCCATTGCGTTGTGCAGAAAGTTGGGCCATCCTAACCCTGCCCTCTTTCCAGTCCCTTTTGACCTGGTCTCCCACTAAAATGTGATCCCTGAAGAATATAACTGGTTTGTTCTGATGTTTTAAAAGAAAAAATTAAACCCCCCAAAACCCAGCTAGTTAATTCCTTTAACTACTGTGCATCCAAATTCTTGGTTTGCTCGTGGTGCTTGCAAGTCCCCGCTCTGAACCGTGTCATTCCAGCTTCAGACGCTGCAGAGCGAAAACACGAGCCTACGGCGGCAGGCCACGACCAGCGCCTACCAGACTCCGTCTGGCTCTGAATATGCTGATGCCGGTGGCCACGCTTCCTTAATTCGGCGGCCCTCGGCGCGGAGCAGTCGGCCCATGTCGATGTATGAGACGGGATCGGCTCAGAAGCCCTACCTGCCCCTATCTGAGGTCTCCTATCCCGAGGAGCACGTCACGTCACGGCTTCGGCCATTCCCTCCCCACGTAAGTAACACGGCTGCCCTGTCGCCTCTCTGGTTGTCTGCCTCTGGCCTCCCCCCTGCGGCTGCTTGGGGTAGGCCTAACCGGTCAAGCTCCCTCCCTGCGCTGGCTTAACATGTCCGCCTGGCCGTCTGAAGGCTGCAGCGATCCCGCGATGCACCTTGGCGCTGATGGCTTCTGCTTGCCTGCTTCGTTTTAACCTACGGTATCTGTTTTTACGCCGTAAGCATGTGTAAAGCGTGCTATGCTGGCTGGGGGATTCTGGGAGTTGTAGTCCAGGTTGGGGAAGTGTGCGGGAATGAGCACCAAGGGACTGGGTCAGTTTAAATCAGTGTTTTCCAACCTTGGGTCCCCAGATGTTTTTGGCCTACAACTCCCAGCATGCCCCAGCCAGGCCAAAAACATCTGGGGACCCAAGGTTGGAGAACACTGTGCTTGCCTGTCTGATGGCCACACAAGACTCACCGCTTTGGGAATCGCCCATCAAATGGGTCCGTCCCAGTCCAGCCTCCTCTCTCCTACAGGGGCCACTGAGACGCCTGAAAACCGGGCCTGGAGGAGGCGGGGCTCTCCTGCTCTTGCTCCTTGGCACCTGGTACTTAGAGGTAAACCTGGTACCGAGAACATGGAGGATCCGTTGAGTTATCATGCCGGTGTCCACTGCTCCTCCATGAACTTGTGTAACACGTCCTTAAAGTCCGAGGCCATCTTCGCAATGTGCGGGAGCAAAGGTTATCGTGTATTTATTTTGTTTATTTAAAATTATCTCTACACTGGCTGGGGCATGCTGGGAGTTGTGGGCCAAAAACATCTGGGAACCCAAGGTTGGAGAACACTGGTTTAAAAGGGGGGATGATTCTTAGGAAGTAGCAAATCTGGCCTCTGCTAATGAGTTCATGTCATAAGACAAGCTCTCTCCACGGCAGCTAAGCTCTGATAGCAGTCTTACGCGGACATGCTTTCGCACAGCCCGGAGTTTGGTGGCTGTCACGAGATTTGTCTGCTGTGGAAGAAAGAGCTAGAAGGAGGGAAGGCCCGCAGCATCCCATGGCCGAAACACTGCAGCCATGCAGTGTGCAGCTCAGGCATACTGCCTCGCTAAGAGAGAGCCCAAAGTGTGAACGGTAACAGTACTCCTCAAGACTTGGGGCAGTGTCCTTGGGATGCTACCAAGGGAAATGCGGGACAGCCCCCAACTTCTGAAAAAACATCTGTTAGGCTCAGGCCTGTAGGGGAATCCTTTTTTTTTTGGCCCTGGAACGGAAACGTTCTCCCTAATTTGAAGAGTGTGGGGACAAGCTACAGTTGCTCAGTGGTGAGGGAAAGCCACTCTGCACATGCTCAGGGGTCCTTAATGATACACTATTGACCCTTGTTGGTTTGTGTCAAGAAGAGGTGTGGCCAAAGGTGGGAGAGGAGTGGTGTTTAAAGTGTGGGAGGGTCTGTGAAAGCCAGGCCAGGGGTGTCCACGGGGGTCTTCTTTCTACGTGCTCCACTGCTTTTAAAAGCATGTCTCGGTTGCCACAGAGCCCAAGTCCAAGCAGCCTTGGCTTCTCGCGCTGGCGCGTTGTGTCGTATATCAACTCGATCCTGTCGTGCTTTTGGGTTGCTGATGCTGAGATGGGCTCAGATTTCAAATCTGCGCTTGCATCTCCCTTCTTGGGTGCTGCTGTCCCATTTTAATAATGTGATTTTGTATTATGAACCGGTGTGTGTGTGTGTGTGTGTGTGTGTTCGTGTGTCTTTCTCTCCCTTATTTTTAGATTGGGAGGAGTGGGTTGGTGACCACCTCTTCTTCATCCTTGCCCACCTTCCCCTCCATGTTCTCCTGGTCGGGAAACGAAAGCACACGAAGGGTTAAGTACTTCTTCCCTGGAAAAGCCTTCCTCCCTTCTCTCTCTCTCTCTCTCTTCTGCTAGCAGAGCTGTTCCCACATCCTGCACGGAGCTGAATGTTGCCACACACCTCCATTTCTCTTTGGTTTGTTCTCTTTTCCCCCCCTGCGCCGAGGAGGTCGCTTCGCTACTTTCCCACCCCTCTGGCTCTTGCCACCTAAGCCACCGGCAACATTTATCTACCACACATGAGTCTTTCTTTCCCTTTCTCTCTCAGCCGCTTGATCCCTAAAGCTCTCTGGTGGATCAGGCCGGGAGGATCGAGAGGTGGCCGCTTTTGTCTCGCGGCCGACACAGACGTGGGAGTCGGCATTGGCCCTTCTGCGCTGGGGCGCCGCTGTGCCAGGCGGGCTGGAGGTGGGAGCAGTCCGTGGACCCTCTTCCCTCCAGGAGAGCTGCTTGTCTGTAGCCCGCCCGGGTTCATGGCTGAGGGACGCTTTGAAGGAGGTCCCTGGAGTCTTGTGAGGGCAGGTCGGGGGTGTTGAACCTCCTTCAGCTTGAAGTCCGAATTCCATTTCGGAGAGGTTATTGGGGGCCAGCGCAGCCAAAGATGCCAGCAGTATCTGAGCGTAAAGCTCTTGGTGCCAGCAACTTCAGCCTTTGCGGAGGCATTCCGAACCTTTTAGAATGGACGGGATGCTGCACAAAGGCCAGGAAACCACCCAACATTGAGTGGCTGGGAAGGGGGATCGTGGAAGGGGGCACTGCCACCTGGGGGCCCTGAGCAGCTGCATTTAGCCCCTGAGCTGAGGTTGTGCACCCCTGGTTTAGGGCATGCCTTTGTTGGCCTCCCGGCTAAAGATCCAGAGTGCTTGGCCGGCCTGGGCAGAGGAAAACATGTTCTAGCAGCAGTCCAGTTGCCTTTGGTGCCAATGGAAGGACGGTTCACAAGTTTAAAATGAAAACTGAATGCCTAGACATATGCTGAGAAGGCCCATGGCACACCAGAGAGAGTTCCCAGCTCTGCTGCTCAAAAAGAAGCTCTCGGGGGAGGCACAGCGGGGGAGGCCATTCCAGGATTGTGGAGCAGCACAGCAGGAGGTACAAAGCAAAGGCCAAGAACGGAGAAGGGTAGAATGGGGGGCAGACCACAGATGAGCTTGTGCAGAATGGAGCAAGCAAGAAAGGGTGCAGGAGGACAGAGAAGTGGCCAACATGTAAAAGCTGCGGCTCCCGGACTGGCCATCCCTTCTGTGGCCTGAAAGCCACTAAGCCAGCAGCACCCAGGGGGAGCCGTGCCTCTCTTGCCGGCACAGTGATGCCATGATGTCAGAGGAGCTCGGCCAATCTCATCGAGGGAGGCAGGGCAGGAGGAAAAAGCCGAAGTAGGACGAGAGGAGGTTGAAGGGTGACGAGGGCAAGGTGGGAACCCTGGTAGAGAGAGACACACACCCCCATCTTACTAGGGGGGAGCCTTTAACCCAGCAATGTGCCCCACTGTTGAGAACAGCCAGCAGGACACAACTGCGGCTTGATATCCTCCAAGGGGTTTACGGCTCCTTCTGTTTATGCCTCCCCACTGATACTTGATTCTCTTGATCAGTTGTTTTGTTCCGTGTATTTATGTATCTCTGAATTTTGTTCCTGTCCCCCAAACTGTGTAGTTATTGGGGAAATGTGTTTGGGTTCTTCCCCCAGCCCCCCTACACACACACACACACACACACACAGGTTTGAAGTTCAGGGTGCTGACACATCCTTTGAGAAAGACTGAGGCTGACTGGAAGTCTCCCGCAGAGAGGAAGGCCTGATTGCCAAGACGACTGGTTTGCCTCTCCAGTGAGCAGGACCGGGTAGCGAGCAGGTGGTGAGCTTGGGAACCGCTGGCAGGCAGAGCAGGCAGTGCTGGGTCAGATGTGCCAAAGCGCAGCCCCAGAGGTGTTAACCCTTTCCCTCCCCCACCCCCCTTTCTTTCTTTCTTTCTTTCTTTCATCCAGGCATCAAAACTGGAAAAGCAGAGCAGTCTGCCGGAGGGTGATTACGACAACGCGGTCCCTGCTCTGGAGCTGGACGAGTCGGGGTAGGCATCAGAGGGATGAGGCTTAAAGCCAGGCTTTGCTTCAGCATGCAGAGTTGTATAATTACAAGACCGAACTAAAAGGCTCCCTCTCCCAACCACTCCCATGTGTCAGGCCTGCCTAATGTGAGTTGAATGGAGATTGTGCATGAACATCAGCCAACGTGGAGAATGCGCACACCCTGGCAGAATGACGAGAGACTTGCAGATGTTTTCTACTCAGTATGCATTATCCCCAAATGATGCTTGAGGATCTGAGAACTTTGCACATTGACTGGTGAATGTGCATGGTGCCCAAGATGGGGGATGTGCATAATGACCAGCCAGTGCGTGTTTCTGCCGTGAAGGTTGTACAGGTTCCTAGACACCATTTGTGGAGAGTCTGCCCTTTTCCTGTGCAATATGCAGAATCCTACTGCTGTTGTTCACTCTGCACATGCTCCATGGTGTCTGGTTAGTGTACACAATGTCCAGTGCTTATACATGTTGGCCATTCAGCTCCCATTAAGGCATAACTTATGCAGTCCTCCAGCCTACACAGTTTGCCACGACCACAAAGAGGTGTGCTGCAGAAGGGCTCTTGCAGAACAAATCCCTCGAGGTGACTCGTGTAATTAAGCCCAGCTGCATTTTCAGAAGCCAGCACAGAAAAGCTTGAGCCAAAGCATCCACTGAGGCATCCGGAGGGAAATCTCTGGCACATCTTCGCTGTACTGGGTTGCATCCATTCCTGACTTACATGGGGAAGTGGAGAATGGATCTCAGAGGTGCCGGGGGGGGGGCACCTGCTCTTTACCCCAGTGGATTACAAGGCCAGCTGAATAGGGAAGTGAGCTGGAGCGCACAGAGCATTGTTTGTTTACTAGCAAAAGTTGGTAGCCCCAACGCACTCCTTTAGTGATTTATGTGGCATAAATACTGGGGGCAGTAGCAGGAAGACCAAAATGACCAAGGGGCTGGAGCAGCCCCCAGGAGGAAAGGTTGCAGTGGTTGGGGTTCTTCAGCTTAGAAAAAAGGCGAGTGAGGGGAGACATGGCAGAGGTGTGCAGAATCATGCCTGGTGTGCAGGAAGCGGGGAGGGAGGCATTTTTATACTAGAACCCAATGGGGTCATCCCATGAAGCTGATTAGTGGGAGATTCAGGACACATAAAAGGAAGGACTTCTTTACACAGCGCAGGTAAACTATGGAAATCACTTAGTGATGGCCACCAATTTGGATGGCTCTAAAAGGGGATTGGACAAATTCCTGGAGGAGAAGGCTACCAATGGCTACTAGTCCTGATGGCTATATGTATGCTACCTCCAGGATCAGAGGCAGTATGCCCATGTACACTAGTTGCTGGGGAACATGGGCAGGAGGGTGCCATTGCACTCGTGTCCTGCTTTTGGGTTTCCCATTGGGGCAGCTGGTTGGCCACTGTGTGAACAGAATGCTGGACGAGATGGGCTCTTGGTCTGATCCAGCATCAGGGCTCTTCTTATCTTCTTCTGTTCTTAAGACTTGTCCTTTTGCCAAAGTTTCTTCACCTGCAGGGGATTCCAACTTGCTGCAGGCAATCAGGCAAGTGGCGAACTTCACAAGTCCATGCGTGTGTTTTGGCAGGCTCAGCAGGAAGGTCAGGCAGCGGTGCGCCTTCCGGCACGGGGAAGGACCGCTCTCTGAGAGCAAGGATCCCGATGCCATCTCCAGCGCCAGCCTCCCCAGCACAGAGGACGTCATTCGGAAGACCGAGCAGATCACGAAGAACATCCAGGAGCTGTTGCGGGCGGCGCAGGAGAACAAGCACGACAGGTGAGCTGGTGGCAATGGGGGTGGCGGGGGGGAGAGCTGGAGAGAAGATCCCCGGATGACATGCTGGGGGAACTTGTGGCCTTCTTGAGCAAAAGCGCCCCTCCCACCCCAAACAGGAGGGGATCTCCCCCACCAAAGCGCTGAAATAATTTGGATGGAGGAGCATGCAGGTTGAACCGTGTGTGCCGTGGAAGTGTGAGTTGATTTTCTCCTTTCTGAAAAAATCAACCTAGACAGCCGCCATCGCTTCTCTTGCCCTTCCCGGCAGTTTATTTTCATCCTTGCAAGCTTCCTGAAACACGAGGGCCTGACGCTAGACACATTCCTGCCCCTTCTAAAGCTGGGGAGAGGCATGTCCCTGTGGAGCTGGTCCTGTCCCCGCGGAGCGTGTGCTTTCAGTCTAGGTCTCTCTGCAGCCTCTTCCGCGCAGCCCTGGTCCTCTGCCATCTTCCACCCAGAATTTGAGGGGGAGTTTGAGAGGCAGGAGCCAGGAGCAGCAGTGGAGTTTGCAGTGGGGAAGCTTGAACCAGGTGCGGGGGGGACAAGAGGGTCGGTAGCGCAAGCTTTGCTCGCTTCCCAGCTGGGCCAGAGCCCCTCCCCCCCCCCTTGCCAAGCCAACGCGCTCTCGGGCTGTGACGTGCTCCTTTGCTGACTTGATGCAGACAAACACCTTCTTCCTTTTCTTTATTTCTCTCTCTCGTTTTCCTCCTCTGGGCAACCAGGCCGGTTGGGCGGGCCGGCGGGCCCAAGCTCAGGCACAGCTTCGGACTGTTTCAGTAGCCTGGTTCCGTGGGCCGAGCGAGCTTCCCTGCAGCCTCTGACCCTCCGGCAGCCTGACCCTGCTTCCTGGTACTCTGGCCTCTGTCCCTGCCTCCCAGGCACAGTGCCCTTTCTCTTTCTCTCTCTCTCCAGCTCGGCCCCCCCGCGCCCCCAGGGCATGGGGCGATGAGCGGTTATGCAGGAAAGGCTGCAGGGCGCCTTGGGGCCCCCTGCTCCCCGTCCACCAGGCAGGGGGAGTGGGGCTGGGTGTCACGGGGCGTGCGGTTTCCGGGGGTTCCTTCCAGATCCAGTCGCTGGTGCCTCCAAGGTGTCCCCGTCACGTGGCAGTGAGAGGGGCGGGGGGAGCTGTAGTGGCAGCAAGTGGAGCACCGCCCGGCCTCCGTGGCCTCCGTCTCCACCACCGTCCCAAGGACCTTTTTCTCCAGTACAAACATCCAGTATCCTAGGAAGCCGCTGTCTGGAAGAGCCCCAGATCGAGATTAGGAATGTTGTGCCCCTGAAAAGACCCACTAGTCCTGAGCTGCATCATTAAAGCCAAAGAGGGCAGTCGGACACCTTGCATTTCGTGATGCAACACACACACACCCCCCCCCGGGAAAAGGCTGCCTGGGATACGGGCGATGCTTTAAACACTCTTCCCAGCCTGCCTTCGAGAAGGTAGGTGTTGGGGGGGGGGAGGCAGCGCGGAGTAGAGGCGAAGCGAGGGGGGGGAGGCGAGGCGAGGGGGGGGAGGCGAGGGGGAGGCGAGGCGAGGCGAGGGGGGAGGCGAGGCGAGGCGAGGGGGGAGGCGAGGCGAGGCGAGGCGAGGGGGGAGGCGAAGCAAAGCGAGGCGAGGGGGGGAGGCGAAGCGAGGCGAAGTGGGGGGGAGGCGGCGCGGGGGGGGAGGTGGCGCAGAGGCGAGGCGAAGCGAGGTGGGGGGGAGGCGGCGGCGAGGCGGGAGGCGGCGCGGAGCGAGGCAAGGTGGGGGGGAGGCGCCCAGGCTCCAGCTTGGCGTCACGGCAACCAATCCCTGGCAATCTGTGCGAGGATCAGCTGCTCGTCGCAGCCGCAGCAAGCCCCGGCAAAAAAGACGAGCGGCCGCCAACAGCTAAAAGGCGGCCGCTGTATTAAACACTGCTCGTCCCAGCGCCCCACCACTACTCCGGGCGCACTGACCTGGCTCAGCCCTGCCTGCGTTCCCCACTGTTCTCTTCAACCTGAGAGCGGAGATAACAGCTGGGATTCCTCCAGGGGGCGGGGCTTGTACACCTGGAACGGGAGGAGGCTTCCGGTGGATCTCCTGTGCTGTGGGGCTTCTGGGTAGGCACGAGAGCGCGCCCTGTCCTTCCCAGAGCCTCATCCCTTCTCTGCTTTGGCATGGTGACTGCCCGGACTCCACCCCTGCCCCGGGGCCCTTTCGTTCACCGTGCTCTCCGTGGAGCGTCGCTCCAGGGAACTCGAAGCCAGACAGCACTCGTGTGGCCCCGCTGCAGCTGGAATGGGATTTTCCTTGTCGTGCCGTGAGCCTTTGAGCCGGCCTTCCCCGGCCTATTGCCCTCCAGGGGTGTTGGACGGCGTCTGCTATTATTCCAGTGGCCATGCTGGCTGGGAGTGATGGGAGTTGTAGTCCAGCGTGTCTGGAGAGCTCCAGGCCAGGGACATCTGCTTCTGGGCCAGGTTTCCAGCAACTTTCCTGCATAATCGCCCGTGCCCCCTCTCGCTTGCATGTGTCCCGTGTGTCTTTTTTTCCATCTCGTGCTCATTGCCGTGACACCTTCTGAATCATTGACTTGCTCGTGGCTTGAGCTTGGCAAAGGGCCTGGGAGCTGGACGCGTGGCCAGTGGTAAGGGCATGCATGCCTGTGTCTTTGGACTAACTCAGAGATTGGCTTGCTATGTTCCCCCTCTAATTCCTGAAAGCAGCAGGAGGGCCCAGCCAGTGGGTTGCGTTAGGCGAGGCATTGGGGTGCCTGGGCTCACATGATCCTTGCTCACTCGTGTGTCACTCCTTTGGCACCATTTCTGCTGTGACAGTAAGTCGGGGATGGGGAACATGTGGTCCTCCAGAGGCTGTTGGACTGCAACTCCCATCAGCCCTTACCATGGGCTCTACTGGCTTATGGGAGCTGCAGTCCAGCAACATCTGGAGGACCACACGTTCCCCCACACTGCGATAAGTGCTTCCTCCCCCACCCCCCCACCCGTGGATCTCTGAACTTTTGCATCTCTTCCCTGCCTCCAAAGCAGTGAGGCTCTTCTCCTTCAGACATTCATATCCCCCCACCACCACCACCACAAATTTTTGTTAAGGCTACTCTTGTCAAAAACAAACGCCCTGGAGAAGTCTCTGGTACAGGAAGCACATCGGCTGCACTTCCTCTTCCTTCCCATTTGGCACCACATCCAAAACAGCGCTTTGTTCCCCCCACCCCCAGCTCCAGCTGTAAAATGGTTTTGATTTGCCCTGCAAGAACCAAGACTGTAAAGTACTTTGTGGAGTTTTAAAGGGTTGTTGAAATGACTGAAATGACACCGAAAACAGCGAAGAGACCTGTAGCACCTTAAAGGCAGGCAATTTTAGCATGGCGTAAGCTTCTGTGGTCTTAAGTCCGCTTCATCAGATGTTCTACTCAGCGGGCAGGTAACTGTACCTCTGGGTGCAGCAGGTGGAGAGAAATGCAGAAAGAACAGTCTGTGACACTTCGATTGAACGTGTGCAAAATACGTCCAGGGACTATTTCTAGCAGCAACACTGCTGGGTGCGAACGCCACCAGCTTAGAACTGCCGAGCTAGTTGACACTTTTAGTGGGGCAGGAAACAACCGTCCTTTGTTGTTTTTTGTTGCCACCTCTGGAAGCTCTTAATAATTCCTCTGAGGAATTAATATTAATCATGAAATCAGAGCTTTTAGGCAGCCCTGGCACAGTAGAGGGCGGGAGGTTATCTGTACAGCCATGCTTTCCTAGAAGAGTTTTGTCGCTTTAAATGCTGGTCAGCCCTTGATCACCATGTACCTGTTAACAGGATCCAAAGACTTCCCTTTTAAAAGGGCCACCACCAGGTGTAGTTGTGTTATGAGTGTGAGCCCCTCTCCGCGCTAGCGGTCTTCCCCCTCTGGTGTATGTAGCAAAGCTAGAGGCGTGAAGCAAACCATATTTATGCTGGCACTTTTTATCTTAGAGCAGTGTTCTCCAACCTTGGGTCCCCAGATGTTTTTGGCCTACAACTCCCAGCATGCCCCAGCCAGCTATGCTCCCTAGTGCCCTTTGCAATGCCCCCTCCGTGATGAGCTTCCACCGCGCATTAAAAACATGGTATTTCAGGCGGGAATATGGGGTGGGTTAGGATTTTAAAATAATTTTTTATACTGTTTTAATTGTCATGTTTTATTGCATTGTTTTAATTGTACATCGCCCAGGGTGGCCGGGTGGCCGGCCAGATGGGCGATTAACAAATGTAATAAATAAATAAATAAATAATGAATAAATAAATCTGGGGACCCAAGGTTGGAGAACACTGTGTAGTTCTCAGATCTAGCCATCCCTGGGCTAGATGGTCAGCACTTCTGTTGGGCCAAACCTGTGTGACTCTAAAAGCTTGCAGATTGCAGTGACAGCACTTAATTGGTTGAATAAAAAGAAAGAAGTCTCCATGACAACATTTTAAAAAAAAAATCTCTTGTGGACACAAAACTTGAATGTGGCTTCTGGGCTTGAGAACAGTTGTGTTTGTGAAGGAGCATCGGCGCTCCGCATCCCATCAGCCACGAAAGCGTTCCAAAAACACTGGTCCGCTTGCTCTCCCCCTTTGCCTTGTGCAGCATCTGGCTTCTTGGCCTCACTGCTTTGCAAGCAGATGCGCGACTTACCGAGATTGCGGAGGGCTGTGCTGTGTGGGCACCCTTGTTTTAACCGATTTGCCTCTGGAGTGACTAACTACACGTTTTGTGGTGCTGGGACTGGGGGGGGGGGGAGGTCGCTTTGCCACCATTGAATAACCGACGGCCTGTCTCTCCTTGCAGCTACGTACCCTGCTCCGAAAGGATCCACGTGGCAGTGACAGAGATGGCCGCCCTCTTTCCAAAAGTGAGTAGCTCTTGCGAGGTAAGGGAAGGTTAGCGGGGGGAAGGTATTCCCTGTCTCCCGAGCGGGGTCCAGCGCTTCCGGCTGTGCAGCCTGGGACGAAAAGGATCTGGGGGAAAGACTTGCCCTGAACTGAAGGTCCATCAGTGAAAGTGCAGGACTGCTTCACACAGCCGCTCTGATTGTGGTAGAGGCTGCCACCGGCGGGCTCTGGTAGTGGTTGCCAGATTTGTGGGAAACCCTACTGAAAGGGCAAGTGGACTTGGGAGGTGAGCCACGCTCCACTGTGCCCCCAACGTTTGTTTTTTTCCCTGAGGTGGGGACCAGTTAAATGCCCTTGTGGGCATTTATCTGGTGTCTCACCGAGCCAGACCACCTAGCTCGACACTGTCTACTCCGACCAGCAGCGGTTCTCCGGGGTTTCGGACGAGGGCCTTTCCCAGCCCTACCTGGGGGCACCAGGGATCGAACTTACAAAGCATGTGCCCTACCATTGAACTACAAGCTTTCCCCTTTCCCGTGGGTAGGTGTTCTCTTCCCATCACATGTTGTCACTTTCCCCCCGTTAATCTTTTATTCACATTAAGGTTTTATTTCAGATTTTGGAAAGGAAAAGCATTACACACACACATATATATATATATATATATTATCATATTGCGAAAAAGGCCAATAACATCTAATCAGATTTAAAGGCGAAGGGAGCCACGAAGAGATCCGTAGGCATCTTAATACCCCAGCCTCTTCCCCAAGCTGGTGCCCTCCAGATGTTTTGGACTGCAGCTCCCAGGATTCCTGACCATTGGCCATGCTGGCTGGGGCTGATGGGGAGTCCTGGACTCCAGGTGTTTTAGTCTACAACTCCCAACCGGCATAGCCAAGGGACAGGAAACCTGGGAGCTGTTGTCCAAAACATCTGGAGGGCGCACAAGCTTGGGGAAGGTGCCTTATCTCATCAGCCGGTATACAGAGGTGCAATATTGCATGACATTCAAAACCACCTGGCACTGTGCCACAAACCATGCAATTCACCCCTGAATCTTTGGGTTGTTCCACACAAGATCTGGCAACCAAGTCAACCGTCGACAGGGCCCTGCCTGTAGCCAGTTTTGGCTGCCTGGACAAGGCTGGCATTTCCCTTTTGCCACGTTCACAAGTTACCTGTTTAGGTCGAAGCTTAAATCATCTTAGAGGTGTGTGTGTGTGTGTGTGTGTGTAGTGAGCATCGAGTAGGAATAAACTATTCAACCTTTTACATTCCTTCTCTGCATTCTGCCCCCCCCCCCCCAACCCTGTGTCTATTATCAGCTACTGGCAGGTGAGAAATGAAAAATAATAATAGTAATACACAGGACGCAAACTGCTTTGAACCCCTCGGTCTGGGCGGCAGTGCCCGCCGCCAGTCACATTCCCCTTCCTCTTCCCCAGAAGCCCAGATCGGAGCTGGTGCGCGCCTCGCTGCGGCTGCTGACCTCCAGTGCCTTCCGCCTGCATTCCGAGTGCGCGAAGGCGCTCCCCCCGGACTCCTGCTCCACGGCCGACATCCAGCTGGTCACCCAGCAGGTCATCCAGTGCGCCTACGACATCGCCAAGGCTGCCAAGCAGCTCGTCACCATCACGACCAAAGAGAACACCAACTGAAGCCGTCTCCGGCAGGTGTCCTACGAAGGGTTGGCTTTGAAACGTCACAGGCGGTTAACGTTTTCACGTGTTTGGTTTTTTTACAGGAATATTTAAGGTGCCGCGTTACCATTATTATTATTTTCTAAAGGAACCTCAGTATTAAATTTTCTTGCATGTTTTTTTCTAAAAAGATTTTTTCCCAGGATTAATGTAACCCACTGCCTTATTTCGTGCCTGTGTTGCCAGCGTAGAGTGTGGGCGTGTGGGAAGACTGTCTCGAACCGTTCTTTGCACCCCCAGCTCTGACGGGACTCCTTGTTGTTTGGGAGGGGGTTGGGGGCTCCTATCCTGCACTCCCAGCACCAATTGTGAACTCAGCTGCACATATCGCAAGACAGGGGCCCTCTCCTGGCGTCTTGACATGCAGCTCTTTTGACACACTGTAACCACTAAGTAGCACATGCCACTGACCCACGCGGTAGCAGTGAACTGTGGAAAGGACACGCTGCTCGCCCCGCACAGCCCTGCCAGTCTGTCTCTGTGGCCTCCTGAGAACCCCCTCACCCCCACTCTCCTTGTGCAATAGCGAGCCACGTGGGCTTGCGTGAAATAATAGGAATAGCCATTCCCACCTGTCTGGTCTTTGAGTGGCCTGCAACACTCATTACTCTCCATGCCGGGAAGCAGAATCACGTGGCAGTGGATTTTCTGGACACATTAGAAAATGCTTTTGACAGAACTATGCACCGTTAAGCTTTGCATCTTACCCAGTGCAGAAAAGTACTTCTCTGTCTGTTCTCTCTCCCCTCTCTCCCGCTTGGAGAGGATGGCTTGCCAGTGGCAGTGTTGGATGTGTGTGTGTGTGTGTGAGGGAAATGTTGAGCTGGGCCTTGGGAAGGGGGTCCTGCTCTAGAAAGCAGGACTAGTTGTGGAGATAGTTTAATCCAGCCTTCCCCAACCTGGTGCCCTCCAGAAGTGTTGGACTGCAGCTCCCAGCATGCTGGCTAGGGGATGCTTGGAGTTGCAGTCCCAACGCCTTTGGGAGGGTACAAGGTTGAGTTAACTCAACCTGAAGTTGGAGGATGGAGAAGAAGCCTGTGGCACAGGGGCGAGGGGAGCGGGAGGGAAAGGGTGTGGCTTGTTTTGAGGTCGGGATCCGGGCACAGCATCCTGCCTCACTGGCCTGGTTCACACAGTAACGAGAACCCAGAGTACAGGCCGAGTGTGGGTTGTCACTGAATCATGGGTTCTTGTATTGGATTTTGGGGAGGGAGCAGGGAGCGAGAAGATGGGTGGTTTCAAAAGATCGATGTGTCTGCTGGTGAGAGGATTGCAGTCAGCGCCTGCACAGCAGCGATTGGGGTGAGGTTATATAAATGGAATAGGCTCAAAAGGATGTGTGTAGAAGACCCAGTCGTGCTTCAGTCCTGCGCTTTTCACCAGCGCTGCTGGGAGTTTTGACCAATCTGCTGCATCGAGCTAAAAGGGCTTTAAGCATGACTTGGCCTGCCTGCACAAGGCCACGGTCTCGTTCAGCCTCCCCCAACCTGGTGCCCTCCAGAGGTGTTGGACCGCAACACCCATCATTCCCGTTGGCCATGCTAGGAGTTGCAGTCCCACCCCTGGAGAGCGCCAGGCGGAGGGAGGCTGGTCTAGGCCTAGCCCGCCTCTCCTGCAGCCCCTCTGCCCTTTCAAGCATTGCAGGAACTCCTTTGGAGCGATGCAACGCTTGCCGCCAAGCGCAGGGAAGGCAGTCCTACTGACCGTGGCCCGCAAATGGGAGTCAGGGGGAGACACACATACGCCCCTCCTTGAGGGAGGTGGTTTAGGGCCCAGCTCCATTGGCTGCGTGCCATGCGGGAGCTTGTGAGGTCGTCCCAGCAGCAACATGCCAGAGCTCTGGGAGGGGCTCTTCACCCTACGGCAGCCGAGAACCGCCCCGCCATGATGGGTCTGTGTCACTCCGCAAACACAGGGCTCGGACAAACCGGACCCTGCAGGGAGGCGAGTCGCCTTCAAGGCAGTTGTGGGAGAAGCCCTTGTGTGGCTTGGCCGGGCAACTGCATTGCCCGACGAGAAAACAGTCTTGGGTCTCGCCAGTGACTGTTTGGTGCCTGACACAGGGGCCCAATCCTCCATGACAACAGACCAGAGCTGGGCAAGGGTGCTGTTGCAGCCTTTGGGCCGCCCCTGCTCGTTTCGGCGCAGCTCATCCCCCGTGGCCCGGTCAAGGTCCATCTAGCTCCCATTCAAAGTGTGCCTCCTGTGGGGGCCACTGCTGGCCAAGATGGGCACACATCATGGAGAGGGCCTTGGGGGGAACGGGCCCCCCCTGGAACTAGGGTACCAACAGCTAGTGCGCAGGGAGAGGTTGGGTGGGGGCGAAAGGGGAGGAAGCTAGCAAGGCAGGCCAGGCCTCAGGCCGAGGAGCAATAGCCTGGCTTTTCTGACGCATCGTCCCTTCTCTGACCCTGCGTTCTGCTCACCCCAGCGCTGACTGGACCCCTGTGGAGGCTCTGCTGTGGCCGCCCTCTACAGTGAGTGATGGGGTGCAGAGCCACTCAGTGGGGGTGGGCTGGTTTGGTTTGCCCACTCCCCATAGGAAGTGGGCGGGCGGGCAGGTGGGCTTTTCTGTGGCTCCAAGTTTACTTGGTTGCAGGTAGCTTCCTGTTTTTAGAAGAAGCCCAAGTCGAGGCTGTTGTGGGTGGATGGGGAGGGAGTGTGTGTGTTTTACCCTGTTGGTATTTATATATTAAAACAACAACAACCAAGTGCCATAATATTGTTGGATGCTGATGTTACATTGTAATTAACTACCTTTTTTAAAAGTATTGTACTATTTTTGGGTTAAAATGAACAAACAAAAATAGGTAGAACAATCCTCTTGCATTTTTTCCATGTGTGCCTCTTCTTTTTTTTAACCCTCCTGTAAATGGCAAACACCGGGATTGCCAGTGTAAAGGGTCTGCCGCCATCCTTCAGAGACGGGTCCTAGCGCTGGCTTTCCCTCACAGTACGTGGCCACGGGTTAAATGTGAGTCACTTTCCTATGGCAGCCTTATGTAGCGAGAGGCTTGCCAGCCTGGAATGGTTTGCACCATTCAGAGAGCAGGGCAGGAAGAAGCTAGCCAGTTTTGCTCCACAAGCCTTGTGCTTATATAGACCCTGCTTAGCAGAGTGGAAGGTAGGTTTGCTTAGTGCCAGAAGACGGTGGCCAGTTGCCCTAGGTTGCAGCTCACTTTGCCCCCTGTCCCACCTGCGCCATGAGAGAGGCCCGAGCACATCTCTGGACCGTCACTGGAGCAATGGCTCAACGTGCTACCTGGCTCCACTCGCCCAAAGCCAGTCTGTGGGCCACCTGCTGCTTCAGAGGGCATGTTCTGGGCGATGGGGCAAGTACTGAAATGTTGCGCCAGCCTTGCCCCCCCCCCGGCACCTTCCAGCTGAGCTGGGCTATAGCTCCCATTATCCCCAGCCTGCCTGTATCAGCATTGGGCCAAGCTGCTCCTTGAGCGTTTCCCTCTCCTGCCATGCCCACTCTTGAAAAGGTTTCAAGTGGCATTCTCTCACCCACCCAGCCTTGCAGAAGAAAGACTGCAGCCTGGCTGAGGTCAACGAGGAAGAGCCCAGCCAGCCAGCCAGCCTGGCTCAGGCTGGTAACCACTTCACAACAGCTGCCTGCCCTGAAGGGAAAGCTGAAACGTTCTGCCATTTGGGCAAAGCTCCCCCCCCCCCCGGCCCAGCCTTCTGTGGATGACACCACCAATGTATTTCTGGGTGCTAGACATTTCTGCCCCCCCCCCCAGGTGTCAGGCGCAATGGCTACTTCTGCTAGCTACAGGTAAATAAATTAGAGAGCGCAAAACCAAGCTTTATTGAACCTGTTAACATCCCTGCCAGCACTTGAAGGGGGGGGGGTACGCGAGGCCCTCACCCCGCTCAAGCGGCAGCAAGAGCTCCCCCATGGGCGGCACTCGCAGGCAGGGAGCAGGAGGTGCTGGGCTGCTGCTTGCCGGCTGCGCACATCCGCCGCCATCCCACCTCTCCAATGCCTCAAGGGAACGATCCCTCTTACTGTAAGCAGTCTCCACTACAGAGCCTCTCAGGGCCACATCTGTGCCTGCCGGCAAGAAAGAATCGATGTCCGTCGGGGGAAGAGTGCGGACATTTGGAGCGCTGGCACCACAGGGGACACACACACACACGCCACACTGCTCCTGCCGCCCTTTAGTACAGACCTTCGGTTCTTGAGGCCTTTAAATATCCACAGCCACTCCCAGCGGCCCCTATGAAGACTCAAATCCACCCAACTGGAAGCCAGGCACTCTTCACCACCGTCAGTTCCAGGCTGTTTTGGGGTAGCTGTGGCACTAGAAAAGAACAGAGAGGGGGGCACACTTTCAGTACGCCCATGAGCCAACGAACAGCCCCAGCTACGGATGCTGCCTCTGCGGTGGAAGGAGCAGGAACATCAAGTATGAATGCGGCACGGTGAAGAGGGCTGCAGGCGTGACGAGCGTGGCCCCAAGCGGGAGACTGATAAGGCACAATGGTTTGCGTGCCAACCTTGTCCTTGGCCAGGACCGGGATGCCGGGTGGACAGGCTGCCCTCAGGGCAAGCAGGCAATTCAACCACAAGTGCCTGACGGGCATTTGAGACTTGCGGAAGAGGATCACGCACTGGACGGGGGCGGTGTGCAGAGGCAGCTGAGCAAGTGACGGCCAGAAGGCCCGGCAGCTCACCTTGTTGCGATAGCCATGCTCCACCATGCGCCTGGCCTCCAGCTGCTCAAGGGTCTCGTGGCGCTGTTCCTCCAGCCTGGCCTCGGCCTCTTCCTGGCGCTGGCGCTGCAACTCCTCCTCCTCCTGCAGCTGGCGCTCTGTGAGCTGAAAGGTTTGCGCAAGGAGATTGTCAGGCCAGGGGAGCGGGGAGAGGAGAACATCCAGCACTCTCGTGAGTGATATCGCTTGCAGAGCCTTCACTCGTGTCGGTGACACCCAGGCCCGCCTCTCCTGTCACCATCACACTGCATCTCCGCTTCCTTGACTTTAACACTCTCAAAACCTTCCCTGGACGCCCGTGTCCCTAGAGGCCCCCTAAAGTCTACTTTTCCATGCCTGGAATGGCTTCCAGACCCCCTCCATAAAGCTGGTCCTGAGTTTTACGCCTCGCCTTATCGCCTCCCGCTGCTTGACTTTCCCCGAACCCGAACCACAGCCAGCCCTCCCAACCCTAACTGATGGAGGCGGGGGGGGGGGGAGAGAGGAGGAGTCATGAGGAATACTGTTGCCAAGAGGGCGCTTGCTCACAGTCTGTTAACTTTTGAGCGTAAAAGCAAAGGGTTGTCCAGGAGAACAACTGTGCCTGCAGGTAAGGAGGGTTTGGGACCCCTTGTTCTGCATTCGTCTGCCCTGGAGCCCCTCTGAGGGACGGGGCAGGGCCTGCGGGGTGAGGAGAAGCCCTACCTGGGCCTCCAGTTCCTGCCTGCGGGCCGTTTTCAGCACAGCCTCCTCTTCCTTCTCACGCTGCGTCAGCTGCTTGGCCTCTTCCAGCTCCTGGATCAGCTGCTCCCGGTACTTGACCGATTCCTCTTGCGCCTGCCGGTTCAGCTCCATCCTCTCCTGGATCTGGTGCGCTCTCTCTGCCAGGACCTGTTTGAAGCAGGCGGGGAGGAGGAGAGCTGAGCAGAGGGAGAGGCCCGGGCTCCACTTCCCCTGCCCACGCCGCAAGGAGCGCTCGCTCACCTCCGCCATGAGTCTGTCCCGGGCCGTCCGCTCCCTCGCCCACTCTTGTTCCCGCTTCTCCCACACTTGCTTGGCTTCCTCCCTGGGGGGGAGAGAGAGAGAAAGCAGCGGATAATCTGCTGGTTCTGCAGGTGGATGAGGCGGAGCACCACAGCAAATGCCCAGGTGGCCGGTTTGATGTCCTTTCCTCCGTAGCGGGGGAGGCCACCGTTGGTTCAAAAGCAAAGGGCACTGATCCAGAGGACAGGCCCAACTCTCTGGTGTCCCCTGCCACAGGCGATAAGAGTTGCTAATGTAGTGGGTGAGGCCAGCCAGACGCGCGGGACAAGAGCAGCCTTCCCCTACCTGGGCCCCCCTGGAAGTGCTGGACCGGAGCTCCCACTGTTCCCAGCCAGCCGGCTGACTAGGAAGGATGGGCGTTGCAACCTGACACATCTGGAGGGCACCAGGTTGGGGGAGGTGGAAGCAGGGGGCCTCCTAGTTCTGACTCCCTGCCGTCCTGCCAACCTTAGCCAGGCCACACTCAGCAGCACAAGAGGCTTTGCCAGCTGGGCTCCCGCCAATTCAGCCGTCTGCAAGCGCAGGGAAGCAGTTCCTCAATTCCCTCCTCCCAGCAGCCTCTGCCTCGACCACGCCCAGAAGCCTCCCTGCCAGCACTTCTCACGGGCCGGACGAAGGGAGGGAGCGTTGGCGGCGGCAGTTCCTCCGAGCCACGACGAGGCCACCGTCCCCCCGCCCTCACCTGAAGACGGTCTCCAGCTCGGCCTCCCGCTCTCTCTCCAGCTGCAGCTGCTGCTCAATGACCTCCTTCATCCAGGCCACGGCAGCCACGGCTTGCTCCCGCCGGGCAGACTGCAGGTGCTGGTCCTCGTCCTTCCTCTCCGCCAGAGCCAGAAGGATCTGCCTGTCCTTCTCCTGGAGGAGGACAGAGGAGGCTCCCTTCGACTTGGGCCAAACCATCGGTCCATCCAGCCCAGCAGGGAAGGGCCTTTCCCAGCTACCTAAGACCCTTGAAACGAGCGCTGCTGGGGACCGAATCGGGCATCTTCTGCACGCCAAAGGTGCGCTGTGCCTCTAAGGCTGCTGGGGGGGAGAGAGGCGGGGGGCATCGTCCTCATAGGCGTAACAGCCTTCCCAGGCTGCCTAGCACAGATAGCAGGAATATCATGGCGGGGGTGGGGGTTCCAGTGTGCCTGGCCTTGCAAATGGCCTTGGGGTTTGGGGATGCAATAAAGGGGATGTAGCGGCAGTCGGGACGTCCCCCCTGCCTTTGGACGCTCTCTTTTCTGAAGCTTTAAGCCCCTCAGTGGGACCCGCTTACCAGCTCTTCCTGGATCTGCTGAGCCCGTCGCTTCAGCTGGGTGTGATACTGGTGCTTCAAAAAACGTCTAGGAAGAAAGGAGGAGCAGAGAAGCCCCACAGTCACCTGCAGGAAGATGGGAAGCTGCCCATTCAGTGGCCCCCTGCAGGCGGCAGGCCCTTCAGGCGACTCAAGTTTAAGTGCCACGCCTTGACTCTGTATTCGAGCACCTCAGCTCTGGACATGTAAAGAGCACATCTGCGCACGTGCAAAGTGCCTCACAATAACCGCAACCATGTGGTTAGGTGGACGGGCTTAAGTCGGGGCTGGCAAGATGGGAGGTCTGTTCCCGGGGACCTCCCGTTTCTATACATCACTTTTAAAGTATCCATATCCCCTAGTTAGACCACCACCACATCCCAGCCCCCCTTACGCAGGGAGCGAGGGCTCCGGGCCCTGCTCCTCTCCCTACCCGAGTTCAGCCTTCTTCCTGTCCTGCTCCTGGCACTTCCGCTCTGCCTCCAAGGCTCCCAGCTCCCAGTGCTGCTTCAGCAGGTTCTCTTCTTCCTTCTTTAGCTTTGCGGTCTGAGAAGGAGGACCACCCAGAATCCTTCAGTTTCCCCAGCAGAGCTTGTGCGGCAGGGAGAGAAAGTGGCACGGGGGGGGGGGGCTGTTTTGGCGAGGAGACGCAGGAGCTGCCCCTGGAGACTTGTGGGGAGCAGGGAGAAAGGTTTGGACTAGAGACCTCCACTGCAGGCAGGAGAGGGTTTGCCTCTCCCCTGCATCCTCTGGGGCCTTTCTCCCCTTCACCAGAGGCCCCTGGAGCTGCCCCAAAGAGAACCGGGACAGCGAGGGAAGCAGAGCTTGCCATCACGTGCACTCAGCACCTACCTCTTCCTCGCGCAGCTGGAGCTCTTCCATCTGCTGCCGCAGGAACTCTGCCTGTCGCTTCTCTTCCTGCTTCCTCCTCTCCTCCTGCTCTTTCAGCCTCTCCAGGGCTTCCCTCCGGGCTGCCTCATACTTGTTTTCCGAGCGGATCTTCTCTTCCCGCTCGGTTGCTTCTCGCTGGATTGGGACCAGACAGAAGCATTAGCCTCCTCGGGGCCATTTGGGTTACCCTTTTGCCTCCCAAAGTCAAAAGAACATGCGAGGAGAGAGGGGGCCAGGGCAGTCCCACAAAGAGATGCCAGGCGGTTCTCTGCAGTCGAGCGAGAAGCCTGCCTACCTGTTGCTTTTGGCTCAGCTGATTTCCCCAGGCCTCCACCACATGCTTCTTGTGCAGTTCAGACCCAACCTGAAGAAAGGATCATGGGAAACATTGGTGCATTGACCTGTGTGTGCCGCTGTCCTCTCCTTTGGCGATGGGACATTTGCTTGGAGGGGAGAAGCAGCTGGGGCAGAGCAGTGCCCTTCTCAAGGTCTGAGCTGGGGGGGGAAGGGCCGGCACGGAGCCCACGCAAGAGAGAAGCCTTGGATCCAGGGCGCAGGCATCACCTTCCGGGGGCCAAGGTTCCCAGCTGGCCCCACCTTAAAAAAATATATTTCCAGCCCAACTTTCCAAGGGTCTAGCTGCCATTTTAATATCCCACAATGCCCCAGAGGCCTTGTAGGAAATTTAAATGGTGGCTAGACCCAGCTGCCCTGGTGCCGCTCAGAGTGCTGCTGTTGCCCAACACTGCCAGGGAAGCCCTCCAGGGCCTGGCTGAGGAGGGGGCGCGCCAGAGATCCCTTTGCCCTGATGCTGGTCCTGCCTGGATCCTTCTGCGACGGGAGGCTCATTGACCACCTGACAGACTCTGTGCAGAAGCCGAGTCGCGTTTCGTGTGCGTTTAACACACACTCACAAGGGGAAAGGCACACTGGATCGTGTCCATCCACCCCGCCCAGCAACAGGGCCTTTTCTCACCTCCCGGAGCTTTGCGCTGTTGTTCCTCCAGCATTCGTACAGACGGTCTTCTGCAATCTGTGAACCAAGCAGAAACAAGGAACCTTCCAGAGAAGAGTCAAGCTCTCAACCACAGCTGCACACACATGGCCTTCACAGGGAACACACAGGCACCCGCGGGATTGTATCACAACTGGGTAAGTATGCTGGATGCAGGAAGAGGGGGAGAGAGAGGCGCTTGCAAGATCTGACCCAAGGTTCTCAGAACACAGTCGGGCAACGGGATTGCTGCCTCTAGCATCGAAGCAGCCGGGTGTCGATCTGTAATCGATGCAGCTGCCTCTCTGGGACGTTTGAAAATCCACCCACAAGAGGAGGGGGAGCCAGGGGAGCCGCCTTCTTTTTCCTCCCAAGATGGACGGGCTTGTGCTTGCCACCGGGCAACGTACTTGCCCCAGGAGCAAGGTAGGGAAGCCAACTGAAACTCAGCCATGGGTGGGTCCATCTCCCTGTTTTCAGCTGGAAGGTTCCATTCCGAGTGCCTGGCCCACAAAGAGCCCCTCCACAAATATCATTTGTGGTCAGAACAGCAAAACTGTTACAGCACACGGAGTGGGGAATGGGTGCCTTCTGGGGGCAATGGCCTGGGGGGCCTACCCAGGCGGCCTGCAGCCCCCTCGCCCAAGTCCAGCCCACTCTCCACACAACAGTTCGGTTTCGAGGGGAAAAACAACTTCCATTGGAGTCAATGGGAGGCTTTTTTCCAGGCCTAACTGCAGTGTATGTGGGGAGGGGGACTCAGCCCGCCCCTCCTTGCACAAGGCAACCCCCTGCCCCCCCCCCCCAGCAATTAGGCTTAAAAATGCCTCCCACTGACTCCCAACAGGAGGCTCTTTTCTAGCCTAATTGCTTCATGGGGGAGATTGTGTGCGCACATGTATAAACAAACAAACAAACAAAATGTAGGCTCCCTGTGGAGGAAGCAGATCCACCAGCAGATACCGAAGTTCTCCCCCCCCCTTTCCTGATCACTGGAAATTCTTAGCCCCCTCTGAGATGGCCAAAGCAGATTCCCCCCCCCCCCCCCAAGAATGATCTATAAGAGCAGGCTTACATCTCCCGGGGCTGAGATCGCCTTTTGGCAATCCTCTAAGCGTTTTAGTGCCTCCTGCAATACCTCCTAATACCCTTCCCTAAAACTGGTGGGGCAGTTAACCCTCCAGCTCTCTCAAAAAGCGCCGAGCTGGAGACCTGGACAGAAAAGCCTTCACACTCTCCTGTTTCTAAGACCCCAGCAAAAGACACATCCCTTTTCCTTCTACATGAGTAAAGGAGAAAGAGGATTCCTTCCAGAAGGACCTGCTTTCTCCGCTCTTCCCTGGCAGACTTCAGGTCTTCATTCTTCTGCCGCATTTTGCTCAGGTCCGCGTCCTTGTTCAGCCGCAGCTCCCGCAGCTCTGCCGCCAGCATCTCACGCTCCTCGAAAAGCAGCGTCTGAAGTTGCTTGCGTCTGCGCTCCAGGCTGATCCGTTTCTCTTCCTTTAGCTTGTCGCGGTGATAAGCATTCATGCTAGCAAAGGTGCGAAAAACGCAAAGATGGAGTTGGTATCCTGCTAGTCCCAAGTCTGAAGGCAGAGTGGAGATCCTTTTTTCAAGCTGAGCTTTTGAAAACATCCCCAGCCTTCCTGTCCCTCTCTAGGTCTGCTTCCCACAGTTGACAGAGCGCCCAACGCTGTCGTTGGTGCTCCCAGTCTGGCCACCGCAGGCAGAGAGGCTCTCCCAACCATGGAGATCCCTTCCCTGGAGAGTAGTCAAGATCCGAGCCTCTTTCAGAGTCTACTCATGGTTTCACTGTTTTAACTGTGTTTAAACCGAATGAGACACCTGTCAAGACCATGGACTCACAGGCCTGCTTCACACATAACGCTAACCCATGGTATGGGTTGTTGAATTCTGGGGTGGCGTGATGTGTGAACCCTGCCGTGCTAACAAACCACGGTTTGTAACTGCAAACAACCCAGAAAGAGAATCCATGGTTCGGTTTTGAAATCTGGGTTGTTTAAACCATGGGTTGGGATTATGTGCAAACCCAGAACCATGGGTTGTTCCACCAGGCTACAGAGATGGCATGTGAAAGCAGTAAAAAAAAACACCAGCCACTCTACATGCCAGCACTATAACGCTACAAAGGCTTTTGGGATACAGGCAGAGAGCAGGCAAAGGAGACGGGCAACAATCAAGACAGGAATTGAGAAAACAAAACATGGTGTGTTTGAACACCTGCTAGACAAACCCTGGGTAGAGCAATAAACCATGGGTTAAATAAACCATGGGTTAGTGTTATGTGCAAACCAGGCCATTGTGTGGCCTTGAGCAGATCACTCTCTCTTAGCCTCAACCTCCCCAGCTGCACTCATCATGACTTCCAGGATTGTTGTGAGAACGCACATGTTAAGAGGGGCGAGGGGCACTGCCAGCCCCCCTCCTTCCTTACTTTTGTCCAGGCTGAGTTCAGAGCAAAGCCTGCCAATCACCATGTCCCCATTTCCCTATCCTTACCTTTGCTGATAGGACTGGCGCGAACTCCACTGGGCCTGCTTTGAGCTGTAGACCCCCGACTGTTTAAAATAGAGGCTGTTGAGCTCCCACTGCTTCCTAAAGCGGGCCTCCTGCTCTCGGTGGCGCACGATCTGATACTCAAGGGCCCTGCTACGGCTGCTCCAGAACGAAGGAATCGTGGGCGAGGCCATCTTGGCTGAAAACTCCAGATTTTACACCTTGCTCCTGAAGGACACGAGAAGCGTCAGTTGAAGGATGCACATAAATGGTCAGGCTGTATAGCCCAGCATTGTTATTAGTATTTAATACATGGGCAGCTCTTCAAGAGCTCAGGCAGAGAGGGGTCTTTCCCAAGACTGCTACCTGACGTCCTGGGATTGAACTTGGTGCCTTCTGCCACCAAGTTATATGGCCCACTGCTAGGTGGAAGGAGAGAGAAATCTTTATTACCTCTCTAGGCCGACTCAATTGTGAGGCATACGTCAAACTCAGATTGCTGTGAAAAGGATCCAGAGAGATCAGAGCTATTAGCCATGATAACGCAATGAAACCTCTATGTTTAGAGGCAGTCTACCTCTGAACAGCTGGGGAGCACCAGCGCAAAAAGGCTATTGCATTCCTGCCCTGCTGGTGGGCTTTTTTGGAGGCATCCGTTTGGTTGGATTTATCCAAAAAAGGATGCTGGATTTGACAGACTTTTGCCTGGATTTATCTATATAAAAAGCCAGTTCTTTTTGGTACACCAGCAGAGGAGAGGAAAGCTAGCTGGGCCTTTAACAGGGAGGGAGAAGGTCAGTAGCAGCACCACAGGCAGAAGCTGCGGAAACTGTCCTAGTTGCAAGTCATTCTAATTGCCTGCATTATTTAGCATTTTGTCTTCCAAAGCTCTCCAGCAGAGAACTGTGCAATGCAGGCCTAGACCAGGGGAGAGAAAGCCACCTATATCCATAGAGATACACATTAGGACTGCCACGTTCAGTCATGGTAATCACTTGGATCAATTAGAAACATTTGGATCAACTGGGCAGCAGAGTGTTAAATATTATTAGTGCAAGTACTGATAAAAAAAAATGGCAGACAGCATGAATCACCTTAGATGGTCAGATACAACGAAACAAGGCCAACAGCTGCAAATGAAGACAAACCCCAAAAAACAGATGTTAAAAAGCACCCAGCTGATATAAACTACTGACCACATACGGTGCTTGGTAGACCATAAATAATAACTAGTAAGTAGTTGTTAAACTACTGGACCCTAATATATATACAAAAATCCCATCTACGGTACGTTGTATCACAAACCGTAATCGTGGGCATCTTGCTTGAAACAAATGCAATTATACAATGCCTAGGCAGTTGTGCACTTTTTGGTGTTTGGGGCTTGTCACCTTCGAGGAATTATGCCTGCCGCAGGAAACATAGAAATCATATTTTGTTTTGGTTCAGCACTACAGTTTCTAAGCATATCCAAATGTAACCGATGAAGGGCGCAATCCTATGTAAAGTTAGACAGAAAAAAGGCCTACAACTCCCAGCATGCCCCAGCCAGCATAGTTTCTGTTTAACCTTGCACAGGATTGCACCTTAAGATTTAATGGAGCCACACGCACACCAGCAAAGCCTTCCCCAAAAGGGTGCTTCCAGATGCTAGCTGGGGAAGATGGGACTTGCAATCCAACACATCTGGAGGGCACCAGGTTGGGGGAGTCTACCCTGACGTGTATGGCAGCCTTCCCCCAACCCGGTGCCCTCTAGGCATTTTGGACTACAACTCCCATCAGCCCCATCCAGCACAGCCATTGAGGGCTAATGGGAGCCCAGGAGTTCAGGACGCCTGGAGGTCCAGGGAGTCTCTGACCGAGAGCAGCCTCACCCTCCCAATAGAATGTGACGTCACGCAGCCCGGTCAGTGTCGTCACGCCCGGCGTCGTGACGTCAACGTGCTGGTTTTAAACCTCCCCCCCCAACACGTTCTTTGATTTGCATAAAGCTGGACTGATAAAAACAAACTACTTGGCATCCTCAGTTGCGGCTTACTGGAGCGAAGCCCAATTTGCATATATTTCCATATGTTTACGTGCATATTCGTAGCGCGCTCCAAAAAAACAACCTACGCACAGACTCTCCACCTCCACGGCCGAGCCGCTGCTCCCTCTGTCGTCCCCGCCGCAATTCCTAACGGTCCCGCTACTTCCGGGCCCGCCAGCCGGCTCCATGGCAACACTTCCGGTCTGACTATAGGAGCCGCCGAGGGACAAGCGTCCCTCGGAACGCGCGCAGCGTTTCCGCCCCGCCTCCAGTCCAAAAGGGCCTGGACTGTAGTATCCGCACAGAGATAAGAAAATTTAGATAGGCGAAGCTCATTGTCGGTTCCGGGTTCCCATCGGAGAAACCCCTTCGTCCCTAGAAGCCAAGGGAGGAATCCAGATGTCACAAGTCGCTGCGACTGGGCGCCCAGAAACAAAAAAGGCCGCCGCAAAGAGAGGAGCTGGTGCTCTTTCTAACTGGCCAGGTCTCATTTTGTACAAACCGTTCATTACTTTAGTTTTTAAACCGTTAATAAAATTAGCCCTACCAATACAAATCCCCCCCCCCCGGCGAATAGTAGGCGATCACTCGTGACCGAGTAAGATTGTCTTCCGGGATAAAATTACAAAAAGAAAATTATAAAAAAGAGGAAATTGTAAAAACAAATTGTGTAGACTCTAGCGATGGGTCCGTAAGTGACTGTGGAGGCCAATTCTAGATCCACACAGCTTCCCACAGTGAGGACACGGGTTGCCAGGTGGAAGATGGTCCTGTAAAGCAGTGTTCTCTAACCTTGGGTCCCCAGATGTTTTTGGCCTACAACTCCCAGCATGCCCCAGTCAGCGTAGCTGGCTGGGGCATGCTGGGAGTTGTAGGCCAAAAACATCTGGGGACCCAAGGTTGGAGAGCACTGCTGTAAAGGGTTCATTTGACGAGCAAATAGTGTCCAAAGCAGTCTATACAGCCCTTTAATCCCATATTGCAGACTGGGCAGTGGAGGCTGGGGGCTCCAGTGGCAGCCGGGCTCTGTATGCACTCCAGATTTTACTCTGAACTGTTAAGGAGCTCTCCATGGTGTTGAAACCCCTCCCACAAAATAGGTTTGGCACCCTGGATCGCTCCTTAACGTTCGGACCAAAATCCGGGTTGGATATACACCCCCATTGACATTGGAGCCTCCACTGAGACTGGGCGGAGCTGAGGTGGGGAGAGAGTGGCTTACAACAGCCCTGCAGTGTGGCCTTCTATTTAATAGTCAGGCTGAGACTGAGAGGGGTTTACAACAAGCTTGCAATGTCCAGTGATTCCGTCCCCATATCACAGGATGGGAGAGGGGCTGTTCAGGCTGAGGCCGAGAGAGGAGCATACAAGACCGTTGCTTTCGGTCTTGTTGCCTCAGTAGCTCCTTAGCGAGTTGTTATAAATTGAATTGGGTGCGTGGGGAGGATCGTGTTGCGTTTGGAAAACTCCGCGTTCTCCTGAGCGCCGTCGCAGCGCCTGCCAGGTAAGCCAAGCCCTGGCCATGAATTATTGAGCCCCGTTTATCACAAGCTGCACCAGCCGCACCAGGGCCGCGCTGAATTAAGTGCCTCCTCTTTTGTGTCCCTGGAGCAGGTTTCATATGTCAGGAATCCGACTTGAACCAAAGATGTGCAAGGCAGAGAAGCCCATGGCATTCTGCATGTGCTCAGAGGCACTGTTGATTACTGTTTGCGTTTCAAGACCTCAAATTCAGGTTTTGGGATGAAAGCTTCGTCTGTTAATCATGTATACCCTTCAAGCTTTTGTTCTCTCCCTGACATGAGCAGAAACGCAGAGTTTACAACCATCTGATTTTTGGTTCTGTTGATAGTTGCTCTGTGTGCCTGCTTTTATTGTATTCTATTTTTCATATGGAGTTTAGCCGTGTATAATAAATATGTTAATATTGCATGTTGTTTTATGGTTTGACTATCAGCATTTTTAGCATTTTCACTCACAAATGAATCCTTTATATGTCAACTCAAACTGAGGCCCATTAAGTTCCATGGGGCTCACTCCCACGAAACTGAGTATAGGATTGTGTCTAGAGACATATTTAAAGTTTTTCATTACAGGTATTTAATATCATTGGCTTGACCTCCAATTTGTAACCAGAATTGTTTTTGTTTTTCTGATTGTGGATGCTGTGTGACATTTGAGTGAATGAATGTTCTTGTGCTGAGCATTTTGAAAGAGGATTTGTTATTTCTTTCAGTCACCCTGAGAAAACTTGTCAGATATTTCATAGCTCTGTTTAAAGTTTTCTATAGTTTTGCACCATATTGATGCTTCGCCTCCCCCCACTTTTTAAATTTTTTTTTTTTGCCTTCTCCCTGGCATGAGAACACCAACTTTAAAAAAAAAAAAAAGTCTTATCCCTAATTTTCAAGTGTGGTGGGAACAGTTACTCTCTTGCAATCAGCTGCACTCTGCACATGTTCAAAGGTATTATTATTCTGATCATTATTTCACAGTTTCCAGGGCTAAGGCTTTGCACTTAAAATAAAATAAAATTGTGTGCCTCAAGCCCTGGTCCAAATTAAGCCCTTGCCTATGGATTAAAGGTCCAAAATATGGCTCTGTAGAGAAATATTTCTGCCCACAAGCCACTGGCAAATGCCCAGACATCCCTCATTTGAACTGGATACCGTGATTTCCTTCCAAGCCCTTAATGGCATTTTGTCATCAGGTGGGTATGAATTATTTACTATTGCTAAATATTTCATCCAGATCGGATGCCTTCATTAGCACAAGAGTTGCTTTATCCTGTTAGATCAGGTTGATAAAACTCAGCCAAAAATCTACCCACACAACCCCCTCAGTCTTTTTCCCACAATGGAGTGGAACCGGAGTTCTGAAGCCAGGCGCCGCCCTGATCTCAGTTACACAAGAGTCAGCTGAGATCTCCTCCTTCGGGACCTCCAGAGGCTGTAATATGCTGGGTTTCGGGTGGTCCTCAAGGGAGGAACGACAAAGAAATATAGGGCAGAATAATTGAGTCATGGTATAGGTGCAAACGCCCTAGAAAGGAGAATAAAGACAAAACAGTTTACACACCTCTTCATGCACCTCTTTTGTAAACTGTTGCATGGCTTAGGTTTGAATTAAATGGGTGCAAAATCAATCCAAGAGAAAGGCAGGCTGCCATTCCTGTGTGAGAAAGGCAAGGCCTGTCTTCTCACACTGAGAAAGTGAAGAGAATGGTGCTGAAGTGGAGACAGGAGTCACGGGGGTCAAGGCACCAAGACTTTTTGATCTGCCACCCTGCTTGGGCTTCCCTGGTCCCTCTGAGCTTAGCTGTAGTCCCCACAGTCGCTGTTGGGGAAACAGATTTCCCCGGCAACGATATATTGCTCCCTGTTGCGATGCAAAGTAGTTTGGGGTGGCTTGATCTTTAGCTGGCAAGTCAAGGTGCAATCCTAAGGAAGCTTAGGCAGAAAAACGGGCCTACAACTCCCAGCATGCCCCCGCCAGCTATGCTGGCGGGTGCATGCTGGGAGTTGTAGGCCTTTCCCCCCAGTCTAAGCTGCCATAGGATTGCACCCCAAGACTCATTAGCTTCACAAAAGTGATGGAGATAAAAAACTTCTAGAGCTGGTTTGTTGATATGGATAAACGGAGCTGCCTGCCTTTTTGGAGTCTCCTCGGGGCTATGTCGACTGTCATGAAGAGCACCTGAGGTTCAAAATTTACCACTGCACCACTGGAAAAGAATAATAATTCCTGAGGGTTGTGCAGGATGGGGGAGAGAAGACAGCATCCAGTTGTCACCTGCCCCCCCCCCCGATGTGAAACATTTTTGAGCAGCTTTGGGCCTCACGCCTCAGAAGTCACCACCTCACCTCAGCCCAAGCCAACCGTCTGTCCTGTTTGTGGAAACATGGCTTTGTCTCTGCCCGGCTTTGCCACTGGCGTGCGGTGATAATCCCGGGGCCTGTTCACACAATCACAGAGGGGGAAATAGCAAGCCACCCTCGCTGGGTTCGCACGACACGGCAAGGCACGCCGGCGAGGGAAGTGATGCAGGTCCCCCCAGCACACGTGGCAGGGAAAGGAGCCACCATGATCGCGCAAACCGTCTTTACTATATATCAAGGGTGAGGGCCCTGCAGCCCTCCAGATCTTGTTGGGACTCCAAGTCCCATCAACTCAGGCAGCAAGGTCAGGGACGACGGGGGTTGTAGCCAAACAAAGATGTTCCCTCCATTTGCAGCAGTGGTGAGACGCTCGGCCTGGGGTGTCTCTGCCAGCACAGATCATGAGGAGTTAACTACAACTCCTATCATATCTAGCCATTGGGATTATCTACTGGGGAATATGGGAGTTGTAGTTAATCCCTCCCCCATGACAATCTGAAACAGATAAGTGTCAGGACACTGACGAGGTCTGCTTTCACTTTTAAAAACAAGTGGAGGGAATGGAGGAAAAGGGGGGGCAGCCCCCTGCAAAGTGGCAAGAATCAGGCTTCAGAATAGGGTAGCAATCAGGTTTAAAGATGTTCATAAGGCTAATCTAAAAAAATGCAATATAAGCATCGAAAACTGGGAAGCTCTGGCCCATGAACGATCTAAATGTAGGTTGGCCTTTCACAAAGGTTCCATGGACTTTGAAGAAGCCCGAGTGCAAGGCGAAAGGGAGAAATGTGCTAAGCGAAAAGCACGTCAAATGAATCCTTTATAGGACCATCTTCTATCTGGTAACCTGTGTCCTCACTGTGGGAAGCTGTGTGGATCTAGAATTGGCCTCCACAGTCACTTACGGACCCATCGCTAGAGTCCACACAATCTTCTTTAGAATTTCCTCCTTTTATCCTGGAAGACAATCTTACTCGGTCACGAGTGATCGCCTGATGATGATGAGCCAAACAAGATCAGGCAGTCCACGAATTCCCCTTCCTGTTTTATTTGACCTTTAATATAAAGGAAGAAGAGGTGAAACTGCCTCGACCACATGCAGAGTGCATCAGCCTCGCCCTTAAGGACAGACAGTTCCGAGCAAACCATTCCCAAAGGGACTGGAGTCCAAAGCATTCCGTTTTGCCTAGAAATTCAGCACCGCTCTGAAGCCCTCCAATGAACGAGATTCTACAACAGCCTCCCCCAACCTGGTGCCTTCCAGAGGGGTTGGACTACAACTCCCAGCATCCCCAGCCAGCCACGTTGTAGTCCAACCCTTCTGGAATGCTGTTCCACGTGCTCTCTAGAGCAGCCTTCCCCAAACTGGTGCCCTCCAGATATTTTGGACTACAACTCCCAGCATTCCTGACCATTGGCTGCTCTGGCTGGTGCTGAGGTTCTCATTCATGCTTGACCTTGATCGACCTCATTGTCCTGGCTTGCTCCTTGTCCCATCCTTCCTGATACACTGAATGGTGGCTCCGCCTTTTCTTTCTGTGCTTCTTTTGCCTGGGCCAGGTGTTTTCAGCTGGTGTTTGTCCTTTGCATGTTTGCTGTTTTTATGGCTGTTGGCTGTTTTATTACTGGATCCATTTTTATTGTTTTTATTACGATCTTGTTATGGTTGTGAGCTGACTTGGAAAGGGTCCTGCCTTGAAAGGTGGTTTAGAAATATTTTTCAATAAATAAAATAAAGATTTTTTCTAAAACTTCCAGGTATGCAGCTCCAAGTTTATCCCCCCCCCCCCCGCCCCAATGCATGGTTGATCATTTGCTTAGAACAAAAGACTTAAAACATTTTGATCAACTAAAAAGTTGCCCCAGGTGAACTTGGCAGCCCTGTGGATGGTGTGGCTTTGCAGCGGCCCCAGACGCGGCACAGGAAATTTTCCTCCCATTGACTTCAGTGAGAGGGAGAAATATTTCAAAAGCTTCGCCCACACCAACAGACACATCACCACAGCAGAGCACAGGATGAGCTGCAACGCAGCACCCAAACTGCCGGGGTATATTAATCCCACACGGGAAGGCCGTAAGTCGGAAGAGAGGGTGCACGGCACGCGGCTCTGTCTCTCTGGTCTCGTGCCATGAATGGAGCTCTGTAACTGTCGCTGCTAGCTCTGCTGTTTGTTTTAATCTGTGGTTTTAAATTTTATATTTATTTTATATTGTATTTTATGGTTTTAACTGTTGTAAACCGCCCAGAGAGCTTCGGCTATTGGGCGATATAAAAATTTATTAAATAAATAAATAAACTCTGGTGATGGGAGACACGGAGAAAGGGTGGCCCTTTGCACAAGAGAGGGATCGCTTTGCCTGCCCCCAAAGTTGGCGCAACCTTCACCTCCTTAGCAGTGAGCACGCATGGGAACGTGGGACATTGCCACCACTTCCCCCTCCTGGAAGAGGAGGCCGTGCTGGGTGGGAATGATGGGAGTTGTAGTCAGACACACCTGGAGGGCACCGGGTTGGGGAAGGCTGGGTTAGAGTGTTGGACTATGACTGGGGTGACCCGGGTTCAAGTCCCCGCTCAGCCATGACAGCTTGCTGGGCGCCCTTGCCCAGTCACATGCACAGCCAGTGGAGGTCGGTGGATCCAAGGTCTGTGGGGCCGTGGGGCCACTCCGGGTTTTAGCCTGAACTTTTAAGGAACTATCCATGATGCTGAACCAATTTGGGGGATGGGGGGGTTTCCGCACCATGGACAACTTCTTTAAAGTTCAGGCTAAAACCCGGAGTGGATACATGACCGCCACAGACCTTGGAGCCACCAGCCACTGCTGCCCTCAGCCCCAGCCCACCTCGCAGGGTTATTGTGAGGGGTTCCATATATGTGGTGCTTCTCAAGAAAGGTGGGATATGAATGTAATGAATTTCCTGAATAAATTAGCAAATGAGGTTTCAGGCAGAGACGTCTGCCCCAGTTGGCATCACCGTGTCTCCGAGAGATCACCTGAGGACGTGCACCGTCGCCAGCGGGCGCGGCAGGCCTGTGGCTCACGCGGGCTCAGCTTGTCTGAGCGTGGAAAGCTAAGCAGGGTCAGGCCTGGTTGTTACTTGGATGGGAGACCCCTCCTCTAGTTTCCTGCATTGAGCAGGGGCTTGGGCTCGATGGCCTCCTAGGCTCCTGCCAACTCTATGATCTATGAAAATCTAAGCCCTGGCGATCCTAATTTCTGAAAGGAGACGCCGTGTGGAAGCTCTTGTGGAAGCTCTGTTTTGCCGTTCTGCGCTGCTTCTGGCGAGTGGGCGGCCCCCTTGCCATAAGCACAGGCCTGCTGGATGAGACCCAAGGCCACCATTGCTGGTGATGGGCTAGATTGGCCTCCCCCAACCTGGTGCCCTCCAGGTGGTGTTGGATTGCAGTTCCCATCATCCCCAGCCAGCACACTGGGAGTGGAAGGCCTACAATATCTGGAGGGGATCAGGTCTCGGAAGGCTGGGCCACGTGGGCCCCTGGCTTGGCCAAGTAGGCTGGGGAACCTGTGGCCACAGCTCCCATCACCACGGAACCCTGGCCCCACATACCGGCTGAGGATGGTGGGAGTTGGAGTCCAACAACTCCTGTGCGGCCGGAGGTTCCTCCAGCCCTTGAGTGGGGCTTACTGGCCAGCGTTTCTGTTTGCTGCAGGCGCCAGTCTGACGCCTCCAAGAAGCCCACAAGCTGGGCAGAAGGCCAACCACTCAGCCTTCCCTTGTTACTAGTCCTCAGCACCTAGCACTGGAAATAGACTGCCCCTAAGTAATGCGGTTCCATTGGATAATCCTGGCTAACCTCGGCTAACCCTTCCTTCCAAATACCTAACAAGGCTCCTCCTGAGCAGTCACATCCCCTCGGCAAGCAAGTCTTCCTGCGGAGACGTCACGGCAGTTCTACCTCGGCTGAAGGGCGCCTCAGTCAGACATGCTTCCTCCAAGGCGTCATCCAATATCCAGGGGACACTTCCAAAGAAACGCCCGCAGCTGACAGCCGAGCCCGGGCACGTTTCTCCTCGGAAGTAAATCACACGTTGATGATGGACTTGTTCCAAACTCCGCACCCCTCGGATCATCGGGCCTGTGGATTCGCGCGAAAGAGAGAGGGAGCGAGAGAGAAAGGAAGGAAGGAAAGAAAGAAAGAGGGAGGGAGGGGAGCTGGGGTGGTCTCATGAGCCTGCCTGCCTGCCGGTGGGTGGCGTCGGAGGCGCGCTCTGCACATGCTCCACGGGGGCGGAGGGCGGCGGCGCCTGGCGGGCGGGCGGGGCAGCTCCGCCTTCGCGGTGGGCGGCGAGGCGCCGAGCTCCGCCCCAGGAAGCGGCTCCCTCCGGCCGGGCGGCCTGTGCGCTCCAGCCCGGCTGCTGCCCGCCCGCCATGGCCATGCTCCTGGAGCACGAGTTCAGGTCGCTGCCGGCCGACAAGCAGGTCGACACGGAGCCCTTCCTGGAGGCGGTCACGCACCTGCCGCCCTTCTTCGGTGAGCGCGCCCCGGCGGATCGGGACCCCGGGCGGGCAGGAACCCCGCCCCTCTCTGCAGCCTGGGCAGGTCGGGCAACTCGGGAGCAAAGGGCTCGTCGCTCTCCTCCCCCCCCCCCCCGCTCCGCTCGTCCCCGGCGCGCCTACCCGGGATGAGTGACCCCGCTCGCGCGTTGGCCTCGCCTCTCTTGGAGGGCTCCAGCCAGGCGTGGAGTCCCGGCCGGTGGCGAGGCAGGAGGGCAAGGGGAGTTCTGCCCGGATCGTGCCGGGAGAGGCGGGCTCGAATTAAGGACTCAGTCGGGGGTAGGCGGGAGGCAGCGACCTCGGGGTTCGCGGGTCATTGGAGGGTTGGACCGGCCGGTTACGGTCTCCGCGGTGGCTGTGAGGGCGAAGTGCGGAAAGCGCCCTTCTGAGCGTGGCGGGCGGGCGGGCTTAGAGAAGCCTTCCCCAGTCTGGGCCCTCCGACTGAGACCGACTGCAACTCCCACCATCCCCAGCCTTGATCGGGGGTTGCAGTCGGACACGTCTGGAGGGCCCCAGGTTGGGGAAGGCTGTGACAACCTGTGCGCTACTGAGATCAGTGCGTGTGGACCTTCTCCTTAAAATGCACTTAAACAGATTGCTGCTGCTGCCGCTGCTTGGCGTTCATATTCCTAAGTGGTTCGGGTGCATTATCTTGTCAATATCCTTGTAAGAGCCCTGCAAGCGATATCCTGATGGCTCTGTGCTACCTCCAGGATCAGAGGCAGTGTGGCTACGCACTCCAGGTTGGTTGGGGTGCCACTCAAATTCCTAGGCTCAGAATGCACTCAGAGGGCCCTCTTTTCTTTAATTTCAAGTGTAAGCCTTTTGCACTCTGGTTGGTGGATCTCAGGATTCCGGTAAAAAACAAGGTAGTAGATCTCACAAGCCTGAAGTCTGCTGGCTCCTGAGTTATCCTGTTACTGGAGCTGGAGAATCCGTAAGGAGACTTCTGTCTCCTTGCTGGCACGTTGGGCCTTTTGTCATGGCGGAGCACCCGCCCAGCCTGGCCCTCCCAGGTGCCTGCGGCAGTGGCCCTCTCTGAGAAGGAAGGGTGCAGCTTTTCCTTACAAAGCTACACCGTTTGATCTTTGCTCCATGTTTAAGAAATGTACGTTTCAGTTTCTCTTTCTCCTCCCACCCCTCAAGAGGAAAAGCACTTTAGAATGCAGCTGAAGAAATGCAGGCATTAAATTCTGTTTGCAAAGCAGTTGTGCTTCTAGCTCTCCCAGATGTGTGTGTGGGGGGGGACTGGCTGGCTGGCTGTATTCCTCAAAATGATAGAAAAGGTGTTCTGAACATACTCAGAGACACTCTGATTACTCCACATGTTCTCGGGCTAACTGTTTAACCCAGCCTTCCCCAACCTGCGGTCTTCCAGATGTGCTGGACTGCAATTCCTGTAATTTCCAGGTGGCAGGGCCGATGGTTGGTTTAGGTCAGTGCTTCTCAATTATTTTCTGTCATGCCCCCCCTAGGAAGAAGAAAACATTTCGCGCCCCCCCCGCGCGACTGTAAATAGTATCATTTGTCTATAAAATTGTTATAAGTACACCTCTGCATAACACTGTATCCTTATTAACGTATAAGAGAATAAAAAAAGAAAGAAATGTGGATTAATTTACAACAAAGAATAGCTTTATTAACTGTAGCAGAAAAGATTTAAAGGAGCACAGGATTTAAAGGAACACAATATTAAAAAAAACTTTTAACTGAGGTCAAACGAGCCCCCCTTTACGGAGCCTCGCGCCCCCCCTGGGGGGCCCGCCCCACTATTTGAGAAGCACTGGTTTAGGTCTCTCTTCCCTCCTGTGTCCTTGCTTTGGCTTCATGGCTTCTGCCGTTGTTGCTTGTCCCCTGTTGCTCCTGTGTCGCCGTTTTTCCCTTCCCGGCTCCCACTCGCCGCCCGCAATTTCCTTTGATGCATTTCTTTCCACTTCTAGTGCCCCCTCACTCTTTATGCTAGAAGACTATCCCAACTTGTTGATGAACAGCTTAAGTCTTAAACATACAAGAATTAAGTGAAGGTAGAGCTGAGAAGTTGGGGGTTCCAAGTGAGAGGACACCCTTCCCCATGGGCCTAATGAGTTTACATCTGGGCATGTATTTTATTTATTTATTTATTTATTGCATTTTTTTTACCCTGCTCTTCAGCCAGAAAAGGCTCCCAGAGTGGCTTACAAAGATTAATAATAAGACAGTCCCTGCCCTCAGGCTTACAATCTAAAAGACATGACACAAAAGGAAAAGGGATTGGGAGGGAGGAGGAAGACTGGGTTTCCCCTCAATTTGTCTCCTGTTCAACCACCTCTGCTAAAAACACTGCCTAGCAGCTTACATGTGTCAACAGAGATAAATGCACTCATACAGCATTACAGCGATATATCAGATAATAAATGAGCTGTAAGTAAATTGTAACTTATAAAACCAAAATGTACAGAGTGCCTTTCCATTGCGCTTGAGCAGGGGTGTGGGACCTCTTTCAACTGGAAGGCCAAATTCCATCTCGAAGAAGCTCGGGGGGGGGGGGGGGGGACGCAATCCAGTGTTGGGAGGTGCTGAAGGCAAGCGGGGCAAGGCCAAAATTCCAAAAAATACTGGCATGTTGCAGCTTAAAGCTCTTACTCCCAGTAATTGTCCCTTCAGAGAAGAGCCATTTCAACCTTTTAGAAAGGGGGGAAAACTGCTCAACAGCCAGAAAACCACCAAAGACCAAAGCTGGTTGGTGGAAAGGGGGCATGGGCGTGGCCATTTGGGGAACCTGGGGAGATTTGGCACTGCTGCCCTGGAGCCGCTGTCCCCGTCATCTGCAGTTGGAGGGTGGTGTCGCTTCTTGCCTCAGCCGCTTTGCCGATCAAGGAAATCTCCATGGTGAAGCCTTTGGGTAAACTGAGATGTTAAGCAAATGTTTACCAACTGAGGAATGGGGCCTCTGTGCCGCCCTGCTGTGTTCCTTCCGACAAGCGATCAAAATGCACCATGCAAGAAATGAGATCGCTGGGCTGCGAACGGAGCCGGCCGCGTTCATAATGGGTGGAACTGGAGCTCCTTGCACCGCTGGGCACCTCCAGCCATGATGTTTGTGCAGTGCCTTCTCGCATCTTTGAAGCTGAGCTCTCAGCCTTTCTTCCCACTTTTTTTAAACAAACTTTTTTAAAAAATGGAAGCTCTTGAGAGCCCGAGCCAAGGAACTCTGCGAGGGTTTGTTTAGTTTAAGCAGGGATCAGTCTTGGAATCCTTTTGAAATGTCAGGCCTAAGTAATAGTGAAGCGTGGCTTCTCTAAACATGTGCAGAGTGTAGTTGCATGCCCACTGAGAAACTCCAGCTCATCTGGGATGAGGCCTGGCACGTCCCTTTTAGGAGTTGGTTCAATGAAAGAAAGAACTTACGGTACTCTGAATTGTGGCCATCTATGGCAGCCTTCCCCAACTTCCAGATGTGTTGGACTACAACTCCCATCATCCCAGCCAGCATCTTGGTAGAAGGTTTTTGTTTGTTTGTTTCTTACTAGTCCACTAAGAGGCTGGTATCCCAATTTCCATGTTGGCTGCAGAAGAGAGGGCTTCTCTTCCTCCCTGGAATCCCTTTGCAGGCTCATAAAAAAAATATTTTCTTTTTGCAGGCTGGTAAATCTTCTGGGCTCATTTGCAAGGCTGCTGCCTCTAATCTGGTAGGAAGGAAGCAACAGATTGCAAAAAGTCAGGGCCTTGGAGCAGGGCCCTGTCCTGCCCAATTCTCAGGTGTGGAACACTTCTTTCCTAATGGCCCAGAGGTCTTGGGCAAGCCAGCCAGAAGAGGCAGCCATGAGGGATTCACCTTGGCATATGAGAGATTTATCTTTGCTTTCCATCTGCCCAACCACTGTGAAGTGGGTGGGTGAAGACCATTCTGTTTGGGTTGATCCACCGCGATTTTATCTTGCAATGAGGCACTGTTTTGAAACTTGTAGCAGGTTCTCTGTGACTTTGATCGGATTTTTCCTGGCCACAGCCCTGCTAGGTAGCATGGCTCCATGTTGTTAGGTGGGGAAACTTTAACTGGGGTTAATTTGAAGCAGCCCTCTGGTGTGTGTGATCGAGGGCTCTAGCGGTCCCTAACGTTTGCTTTATTAGGCTGCATTCACAGGGACGGGGGAGCTGATGGTGCTGGGTGGGCCTGCGGAGTTTATTCCTGGTGTTTCTGGACCTTGCAGGGTCTGCCCTGCCCTCTCCCACATACAAGAAGGGGATGCTTGTTGAATCATGCAAAGCTGTCCCAGAATCCCCATTTGCTCTATATTAGTGTTCTCCAACTTTGGGTCCCCAGATGTTTTTGGCCTACAACTCCCAGCATGCCCCAGTTGTAGGCCAAAAACATCTGGGGACCCAAGGTTGGAGAACACTGCTCTATATTTTAGAAACTTACTTTAAAAATGATGAGCTGCTTTTTTAGAAGTTCAACTTATTTGACTTGAAAAACATACAAATGAAATAAGTATTAACAAGCAAAAACCAAGGGCAGCTTTAAACTAGAAGGAAACTGATCAAGCATGTACAGTATCTTGTTCTGAAAACCTTGAGTGGGAAGGGAAACCTTGAGCGTCCCAGAAAAAGTTGACCCTGCTGCCTGTCAACTTTTCCTTTCTCCACCGGCGTCTGCCTTTGGGTCTAGCCATGCCCCCCTAAATTCCTAACCTACCTCACAGGGTTGTTGTGAGGATAAAATGGAGAGGAGGAGGAGGAGGAGGATTATGTAAGCCGCCTTGGGTTCCTTTCAGGAAAAAAGGCGGGGTATAAATATAATAAATAAATAAAATAAAAATTCCAGCCAGCGGTGTCTTTCCCGGTTTAGGCAAGAGTGGGAAAAGCTGGATCATTAGGCAAGGCGCTTGTGTGAGTGGCAGTATTCCCCCCCCCCCTGCTGTCTGTCCTCCTCCTCTTTCCCTCCAGTAACTGCTTTTGCAACCCTGGGTGAGGGGTTGGATTGCATCACTTTGGTGCTTTAATCAGCAGCAGGTGAATACCATCCAGGCCGTCGAACCTGTTGAACCAGCTCGGCGCAGCCGCCAAAAAGCCCGCCTTTCAGGTTCAGACCCATCTCTCTGGCACATTTGGTGGGACTCTGCCCGCCAGACTTGTGGTTGGCAATGGCAAGGGATGTCTTGAACATGGAGCAAAGATCAAACGTGTCGCTTTGTAAGGAAAGCTGCACCCTTCCTTCTCCGAGAGGGCCTCTGCCGCAGGCGCCTGGAGGGCAGGGCCAGCTGGGCGGGTGCTCCGCCATGACAGAAGGCCCAACGTGCCAGCAAGGAGACAGTCGCGTTATTGTGAAACCGTGAAATTAACGTTGTCTTTTAAAAATTGCAATCGCGTCTTTTCTGACTGTGCTTTCGTGATACTTCCTGCATTTCAGTTCCCCCCGACTTCACTGTTTACAACCCCCCCCCCCGCGCTCCACACACACCCCAGGTGCACGTTGTGTACACGTGGAACTCGGGATAACACCTCGTGCACTGGATGACGTGGGCTGTAGCTCACGGAAGCTTACGCTGCAAAACACGCGGTGGTCTTTCAGGTGCCACAAGACTCTCTCTTCTTTTTTGGTACAACAGACGTAACACAAGGGGGTGACCCTCTAACTTTTAACCATGGTACGTAAGATGGGGGCGGGGGCGGCATCAAGGGCGGGCATGGTCGGGCCCCACGGACAGCAGGGCCCCACGGACAGCAGCCCCCCTGGAGTCGCTCCTCCTCTTCCCCACCACAGTCTGCTTGTTCACCCGCCTCTCGCTCTGGCCCAGACCACGGTGGAGGAGGCTCCCTGATTCTCTGCCTGTCTAGCAAGCAGATGGCAGCCATGACGGGAAAGAGGAGGGGGTCCAGTCTTGGCTGGATATCCCATGGAGTGCAACAGACCCACAACCCCTGAACGACAATCCCACAGATTTTCTGTCCTTATTTATTAATTTATATTTATTTATTTATTACATTTATACCCCGCCTTTTTTCCTGCAAGGAACCCGAGGTGGCTTACATAATCCTCCTCCTCTTCTCCATTTCATTCTCACAACAACCCTGTGAGGTAGGTTAGGCTGAGAGTCAGTGACTGGCCCAAAGTCACCCAGGGAGCTTCATGGCCGAGCGGGGACTAGAACCCGGATCTCCCGAGTCCCAGTCCAACACTCTCACCACTACGCCACACTGGCTCTCCAGTGTTGCATTGAGAGATGTCCCACTCTGAGAGATTCTGTCATGCCCGTGAATGTTCTTGGTAGACAAAAGACAGGCTTGTTCCGTTCCAGCATTCACAATATCCGCCATTATGTTAGGAACTGCCTTATAAACGCTCTCTTAACCCCCCCACCCCACCCCCACTGCAAAGCATAGTCTGATCAACCATACAAAGCCTGCTTTGAGAGCCAAACTGTGTCTTGTGGACACGTTTGTAAATCGGTTAGCTTGGCATTTAGCAGAACCTTTATCTCTCTCTGTCTCTCCAAAATTCCATAAGTAGCTTCAGAAAGTGCTGTTAAAAAGTCGTAGGGTTGAGGGAGACCGTGGAACTCCTTGCAACTGGAAATTTGCCAACATGAGCATTTCCCTGAAGTATTCAAAGGCCCTTCCCATTCGGCTTGGGGTTTCATGACCGGGGTTAAACAGATGGAGGGCGTGTGTGCTGGGTATGTTAAAATAAAAATCATAATTGAACATTTTATCATCCTGATCTTCTCCCGTGCTTCTAACTTCACGACATTTGTAACCTGCCCTTCCTTTATGGGCAGGATTAGGTTACGTCAGCACTGGGAGTTCCTTATCTTCTTATCCCCACAACATCCCTGCAGTGTAGGTTAGGTTGAGGAAATCTGATTGGCCCAAGGTCACCCAGAGAGGTCTTACTGCCGCAGTAAAGGCAGGGCCATCCAGCGAGTCGGCCCTTATGGCAGCCGACGGCCATGCTGGCTGGGGATGATGGGAACTGCAGTCCAACATGTCTGGACTGCAGGGCACTGGGTTGGGGAAGGCCACCTTATGTGGCACCCCAGCCGGGATGCAGGAGGCAAACAAGCCCATTGAGCTGGAGTGGAGCATCCCCAGCCGGTGGCTGCCCAGCCTCTGTGGGAGAAACTCCAGCGGGGCGGAGCCCAGTCCCCGGGTCACTGGTTTCATCCTAATGTTCAGCCGAAACCTGCCCTTCCGTACCCGAGGGCCACTCTTTGGAGCTCTCTCCCGCATGAAGTTCGAGCACCTCTCGGAAGCGCCTCTCCCTCACGCGGCTTCCCCCGGCCTATGAGGGACTCTGCTGCGACCCTGATGGATCATTTATGGAGTTGTAAGGTTCTTCACATTTTAATTTTTGATGATGTATGTATGTAGCTCGTTTTTATCTTTTTATATTGCATTTTATTGTTAATTGATTAGGGATTGTGTTGGGGAAAAGCGTCAAGAGTTTCCTGCACCACACACACCTCCTCACGTGTAAACAAGTATAATCCCAGCTGGGGGCTGGGAAATGCAAAATGTATAGTTCTCTGATGGCCCCCCCACCCACCCCCCAGTCTCCGGTGCACATGGCCCAAGAGTCCCCTCCCCTGCCTGGCCCAGATGAAGTTCATCCTGATTGGCTGAGGACAGCTGGGCTACTGAAAGGAGGGGGGGGAGAATCTTTACTGCCTGCCCCTGGCTTTTGGTTTCTGTTGTGCTCTGCACGTGGAGAAGCCCCGGGTAGGGCTTTTGCTGAGGCAGCCCTGAAGAGGACCAGCCCCCAGGTAAAGAGAGTGTCTGGGTAGTTATGTAGTAAAGGAACTAGCTTTTGTTGTTTTGTAACTCTACTGTGTATGTACCAAAGTGTCTCCCCCACCTTTTCTCCTTCCCTCATTTCCCACCTTTTGTTGTAATCTGTTTACCATGAATAAACTTTCCTGGTTTTACCCCACACGCGTGTGTGTGGTTCCTCTGTGGTTCAGTGCTAAATCCAGTGTATAGACGCAGGGCAAGGCCCTGAGAGAATCAGGCCAAGACGGCAGAGCCAAGGCTGGCAGTTTTGCACCTTTGATCTCTGGTCTTGAGCAAAGGACTGGTTGGCAGTCCTTCACAGATTGTAATAGATTAAGCAGTATAAAAGTATAATCAATCAATCAATCAATCAATCAATAAAATCAGATTCAGTCCTTTGCCCTCTGGGGCATCAGAGAAGAAGTCTGTGGCCTCTTCTGTGCGACAGCCCCTCAGGGATTTGAAGAGGGCGATCCCATGCCAGGGGCGGCCGGTGTCTCCTGCTCCGGTGGGGCTCTTTTTCCATTGCAGGTTTTGCATCTTTTATTTGGAGCTTCAGGGGAGCTATCCATGGTGCTCCTTGGCGGCGAACCTATTTGGGGGGTGGAGTTCAGCTCCTACGAAGCTCCAAATAAAACAGGCAAAACCTGCAATGGATGAGGAGCCCCACCGAAATAGGCGTCTCCAGCCTCCCCCGTGTCTCTCCCTGCCCGCCCGCCCCGCCCCCGTTTCCCCTTCTCCAGGCTAAACTGCACATGCACAGCCAGCGCCGGGTCAAATGCCCCTTACCCAGGGGTGACCCTTGTAGAGAAACAGTTCAGTTCTTCCCTGCCCGGTTTTAAGAGGGAGAGTAGAGCCCAGCTCTAGTAAGTAACCCAAGATCGCTCGTCTTCCTCCTAGATTGCCTGGGCAGCCCACTCGTGTATGCTCCGGTCAAGGCCGATCTAGCCGGGAACATTAAGGTAAGGGAGACCTTGATTCTTTGCAAGACGACAGCCTGGTGGCCCTGGAGATACCGAGCTCTGAGCAGAGAAACGGGGGGGGGGGCAGGGCCGTGGCTCCGTGGCAGAGCCCCTGCTTTGCATGTAGAAGGTCCCAGGTTCAAGCCCTGGCGGCATCTCCAGTTCAAAGGGTCAAGGGAGGCGGGAGATAATCCTAGGCTAGATGGCCAAGCAGCTTGGCCCAACTTCCTGTCTCCACTGGTGAAAGGGAGGAGGAGGAGGAGGAAGAGGAAGAGGAGGAGGAGGAGGAGGAGGACATCCAAAGTTACAGCAACCACCTTCCTCTCTGGTCCTGCCCATCAAGACAAAAGTTAGATGCAAAAGGGAAGTGGCGGCAGCAAAGATGATGAAACCGGCTCGAATACTTTTTAAAGAGATGGTTAGCTGGAGTTCCCCCGCCACCCAGCTGTCCTTAGCAACTGATCCCAGGTCTCCACGTGTCCCCTTTTAGGCTGAGCTTTTGTCTGTTTCCATTTCAGAAAATACGAACGGTGTACGAATCGAATCCGACCAAGTTCAAAACACTGCAGAACATCTTGGAAGTGGAGAAGGAGATGTACGGATCGGCCTGGCCCAAAGTCGGGGCGACCCTAGCGCTCATGTGGCTGAAGAGGTGGGGGGGGGGCGCAATCTGAATGCTTCCGTTGCTATTTGTGGGGCGGGTGAGTGGGCAGGTGAGGTGGTTTGGGGCCTCCTGGGGCGATGCCGGCCAGCTGGAATGGTGCTGGGTTACAAGAGGGTGACATGAGCTAGACAGGATGGGAGGGGAAAACAGGGCCTTTTTGCCCCCTGTGATGGAATGACCCAATCCAAGCTGGCCTCCTTTTCCTTCTCCCCGACTCAAAGTGCTGTGTCCCTGCTCACACAGGGAGACTGGATTGCCTCACCCTCAGCGGGGAGGGGGTCTTCCCCCTTCTCTTACTGCATCTTCCTATTCAGAACATTCCCAAAACGGTTCTGTATCAAGAAGCAATTGTCTTAACCATTTAATTCCCATGGCAACATAGCACCTGTAGAAACAAGAAAGAGTCTTGTGGCACCTTAAGGTCCAGCAGACTTATTCTGGCATCAGCTTTCGGGGACACTGTCCACTCCATCAGTGTTACCCTCAAACTAGCAGATTTAAATCCACATGCTGGAGGGTTGGGGGCAGCGGGAGGTGTAAACTGGGTTGTCAGTGGGAATTGAAATGCAAGAAGTACAGTTATGATTCCCTTAGCAGTTGCCATTCTGATAACAGGGGCGCCATTGTGAGGTGGTTCACCTGTTGACCACCTGAGGGCACAATCCTATGTATGCTTAGACAGGTATACTGCCCCCAAACAAGGAGGCTCTGCTTAGCTGTCATGTCCAGATTGTAGGACTTTTTCCCGTCTAAACATGCGCAGGATTGCGCCCTAAGAAAGGGATGTGCCGGCCAGAGCTGGTCAGCAAGTTTGGCCACTTTCTGCTGTCCTCCTAGCCCTCCTCCCAGTCTCACAACAATACGCACAGCCCTGATGAGAACAAGTCCGCCCAGCCCTCTCAAAGGTTGGTTTCCCCTCACCTTCTCCCTCTCCCACCTCGCTCCACGCAGGGGCTTGAAGTTCATCCTGGTTCTGCTGCAGAGCCTTTGCGACGGCGAGCGGGACGAGGAGAACCCCAACCTCATCCGGGTCAATGCCATCAAAGCCTACGAGCTGGCCCTGAAGAAGTACCACGGCTGGATGCTGCAGAAGCTCTTCATGGTGAGCGTCAAGCCGGGTGGAGCAAATCCCGAGGGTCTGTTGGGCACTTGGACTCCTTCTCCAAGCTGGTGGTGCCCTCCCAATGTTTTGGACGACACCTCCCAGCGTTCCTGGGGCTGATGGGAGTTGATGTGTGCCACGTCTGTATCCCTACACCCTCTGGGTAGATGCCTCTGAGATGCCCATCAGCAGGGCATCATGGCTGCATCCGTTCCTTGGCTGGAACAGACGCAGTATCTGAAATGACACCTGTGCACTTTGGGGGGCTTCCAGACAGAGGGGCTCCTAGCAATTCAAAGGCCGTTGGCCATGTTGGCTAGGGGATGATGGGAGTGGCAGTCCAACACATTGGGAGAGCACCAGGTTGCGGGTGGCGGGTTTGGGGCTTCTTAGTTCAGCAAAAAGGGAGGCAACTTGGGTGGGATGTGAGAGAGGCGTCTACAGTTATGGTGTGGAGAGAGTGCTTAGGGCAGTGTTCTCCAACCTTGGGTCCCCAGATGTTTTGGGGGCATGTAGGGAGTTGTAGGCCAAAAATATCTGGGGACCCAAGGTTGGAGAACACTGGCTTAGGGGGGAAGTTTTTCTCTGCTTATAATACATCCCATGAAGCTGAGTGGTGGGAAATTCAGGGCGGAATTGGCCACCAGCTCAGATGCCTTTAAGTGGAGGCAAGGAAGTCGCGTGGGGGGCAGATGTGTCCAGGGCTCTTGGTCATGACTGCTAAGTAGAGCCTCCTTGTTTGGGGGAAGTGTACCTGTGAATACCAGCGGCTGAGTGCAGACCGCAGGAGAGGGCTCCTGCCTCCCTGTCCTGCTTGTGGACTCCCTGGAGGCAGCTGGTTGGCCACTGCTGGATCTTTGGTCTGATCCTGCATGGTTCTTCTTAGTTAGCAGCCAGAGACATCCCATGTCCGACTCAGATTACGGTCCAGGCTAGGAAGGCTAATAGCCACCGACAAGCCCACGTTCAAGGTACAAATCTAACCCAGAGCTACGCTTGTTTTGCTTTTCAATGCTAAGGTAACCCAAGCCCTGCCCCAGCGGGGAAAGAAAAGATGAATTCTGCAACTATGGAGTTTGCATATGTGCGCCTACTTCTGCTAGCCACAGGGAGAGGCTAAAACTATGCCGGATTCTGTGCCGCTTGGAAATCCAGCTCATCCCCTCCCGTCACTCCTGTGCCTCCAGAGATCTCACCCAGCATTGGAATCTAGCTTGACAGTCATAAGGGCTAGAAACTTTTTTATTATTATTGGAACAAAAATAAAATGAGATTCTCAGAATGCTGAATCATCTGCCCAGTATCAGTTTCTGTAGGTTGGCAGTTGCAGAATGCAAACAGCCAAAACATCCAGTGGCACAGTCTGTAGATTTGCATGAGTTGATGAAGGAGTAATTCCTTCCTCCTTGCCCCCCCCCTTTAAAAAAAATCTGCCTATTAATTACAGTGGATTCTCCCCAGGAATATGCTGGCAACCTCTCCTTATTCCACAAGGTTTATTTCCAGTGAGCCTGTGGGGAAAGCACTGGGACAAGGTTTTGTTGCATCTTTCACGATTTGACCCTGGGTGGGCATATTTGCAAAACCAGTTTAACTGGGTGAAGTGGTGGTCAGGGAGGACAGACCAGGGCTTCTGGTAGTTTAAACAGAGGTATTTTGATCTGAACAAGACAAACGAGTACAAAACCAGAGAGCAGACGCTTTTGTTCCGGCTCCATTTATTCCGGCCTAGCAAAGGGTGCGAAGTCGTGTTCTGCGGTTTCGGTTTCTTCTAACTAGTCGTCTTCTTCCACCAGGGCTCTTGGTACATCCTCCCATACAAATCAGATTTGCTGAAAGCCCTAGAAAAAGGCAAAGAGGTGAAAGAGGAGGAAATCTTGGAGAAGATCCACCAGTTCCTAGCGAAAGCCACGCCCATCCTGGATGCGATTTTTGAAATGTATACAAAAATGAACGCTGAACTCAACTACACGGCTTGACCGCGACAGCACCTGCCTTGGCCAAGCGGGGAGGAGGCACCCTATCTTCCTTCGACAGGAAGTTCCTAAGCCCTGCCCACCCCGTGGCTGGGTCTGAATCTCCAGGGGCAGCTTGATTTAGGAATCCTTTCCTACCCAAACAGAAGCAATAATGACCAACTCTTGGACCCCTCCTTGAACCTTTTGTCCTCTCCATTCAAGAACTGGAGCTTTAAAACTCTTTAATAATCTTTATCTATCTTTAGCGGATTTGTTTAAAACCGGTCTTGGGAACTGAGGGGCTTTCGGCAACAATGCTTAGCTAACTGGTACTGTATTCTACATATGCAGTAGGAATGTATCTTCCTTTAACCTCTGTACGTTTTGTGTTGCCTGTAGAGTTGGATGCGCAGCTGGTAATTCGGGTTGCCATGATGTGCAACAGGTATGGCGGGTTGTACTTTTGGGGTGCTGATTGCTGTCCGGTGCGTGTGAGCAGATCTTTCTTCACAACAAATGCCAGCAAAGTGTGTGTGTGTGTGTGTGTGTGTGTGTGTGTGTGTGTTTTGCACAAAACCCAGCCTGTCCTGACTTTGCCTGAGTGACATTTTTTAACCTCATGGGAGTCAAAATATCTTTGCCTCCTTCTCGCAGCTGTTTTCTTCAGGGATACTGGCCTCTGGCTTAGAACTACCTGCAAATTTTAACCTGTTGTTGATTTTTAAGAGATGTTGGTTTCTGAGGCACAAGAACCATTTTAGGCCTTAAGTGGGTCGCAACTCATCCAAGCCTTTTTTTTTTTTTTTTTTTTAGAGTAGCAATGGGGAAAACCAAAAAAACTGAAATAAAGACTGATGAGCAGAGATGTGTGGCTGGGTCCTGGAATTTATTTGTAGATTCGAGACCCGGTGTCTTTCTTGCAGACCGTGGGAGGAGGGGTTTTGCAAGGAATGTGCCACTGGGCGCAGAAGCTCAGCTCCTGTTGTTTAAAAAGAGCATGCTTCTAGTCCTTATAAAGATATGCTTGAAAATCTGCGGGTCATGCCTGGTGAATTCCGAAAAGCTAAAGGGATGAAAGAGCAAGACTTCCAGTGGTTTGCGATGGGTAGCATCCTTGACAGCAAAGCCAGAATGCATGGGGCAAAGTAGTTACACTGGCGGAATAAAATGAGAGGAAAGATACAAATTAAACAAATGTGACATAAGTTATGCCTGCTGCAGAATTGCTTCCCCCACCGTTCCCCTCCCTTGTCAAAATGGCCCTCCAGCAAACGTAGTTGCAAACCAGGGAGTTACACTGTCCAAGGACGAAGGCGCGTTTGCTACAAGAGAGTGCGAGATCCGCCTGAAGCCTGATTTTCCTATATTCCACCAGCAGGTGGTGCTACCTGCTCCTTAATTCACAAAATTAAGTATACTATATATCCTATACTATAAGTATAATTTATAGTATAAATTAAGTATACTATATATCCTATACTATATAGGATATATCTGATCCTATATAGTATAGGGCAGTGTTCTCCAACCTTGGGGGTCCCCAGATGTTTTTGGCCTACAACTCCCAGCATGCCCCAGCCAGCGTAGCTGGCTGGGGCATGCTGGGAGTTGTAGGCCAAAAACATCTGGGGACCCCCAAGGTTAGAGAACACTGGTATAGGGGAACCGATTCCCAGAGTATGGAATGGTGGATCCTTCTGCAGCCAAAACACCACCACCCATGCACAAGAGGGGCAGATCAGCAGGCCTGCGGGAAACCTGAGATTTGCAGAAGTATAAAAAAAAAAACCTTTAGGAAATAAAAGTCTAAAGGTAGTGGTGGTGTAACCCCGAAACAAACCCAATGAGGAACAAGCATAATCCACGAACACAGAACGCCGGCTGATCTGGAGTGGCGGGGGGGGGGGGAGCTGGAATGGAAAAAGGGGGAGAGAGTGGAATGGAGTAGTGCAGATAAGGGCATGGCTGGCTGGAAGCCTGAAGATTTCGTTGCAGGTTCCCCTTGCCCCTCTCTAAAGAGTGCAATCCTATTAACAGGTCTACTCAGAAGCAAGCCCCTTTAACTTCAATGGGACTTACTCCCAAGTAAGTTGTCTAGGATCTATCTCCCACCTTTTCCCCTCTTGCAAGGAACCCGAGGCGGCTTACACGGTTTTCCTCCTCTCCATTTCATCCTCACAACAACCCTGTGAGGTAGGCTTGGCTGAGTGTCAGTGAGTGACCTAGAGTCACCCAGTGAGCTTCATGGCCGGGTGAGGACCTGAACCCAGATCTCCCCAGTCCCAGTCCAACACTCTCACCACTGCATCACAGTGGCTGTCTGCAAGTAAGTTAGGATTGCAGCCTAACTTACCTTTTCCTGATGTGTGTGTTTAAAAATCATGTCATTTGGTCTCTCGTTCTTCAGCAAAGATTAGCACTTTGTGTGATGGGGCTGCAAGCCAGGTCAACTGCAGCGTCTATGCCCTGTTTTCCCTGTTCTGCGGGTAGCTTTAGCAAGGACCAGGTCTTGGGCTGGCTAAAACATTCTTCTATCTAGCTCAGTCACCATCTGAGGCTTCCCCCCCCCCCCCCGCTCCTGCTCAGAAGCTCCTATTGACCTCCTCTTTGCATCCGCCCCCCACCTGGGCCTTAATCTGAGCCCAGACGGACTCCGCCCTGTTGTTGGAATGCCAGCATTCAGTCCGGAAAGAGATGGAAAGAGTGCCCCTGCGCACGTGCAAATTTCTCGCACAAATCTTGGGTGAGGAGGCAGGTGAGGATGCGGTTCCTAGGAAGTCGCATACCCCCCGCCTCGCCATCCTTGTGGATGAAGCTGTGTGACGAAAAAGCGCCCTGGATTTCCTTCTTTCTTCTCCGTCATCCCGGATTGCAGGACACGGAATAATGGGCTCAAGACACAGGAAGCCAGATTCCACCTGGACATCGGGAAAAATATCCTGACTGTTAGAGCAGTGCGACAGTGGAACCAACTACCTGGGGAGGTCGTGGGCTCTCCCACATTGGAGGCATTCAAGGTGCAGACATCTGTCCGGGATGCTTTGACCTGGATTCCTGCATTGAGTGGGGGGTTGGACTCGATGGCCTCATGGGCCCCTTTCAACTCTACTATTCTGTCATTTGCTATTTTGGCTTCTTGTTCAGCATCAGGCCTGTTGTATAATAGATCAGGTATTCATTTAAAAGGTTTTTAACCAGCCTTTCAGGGCACATTGCCCTCACATGGTGGCTCTCAATATTATAAAAGCAGAAACATACAGATTACAGTTAAAGACACATACACAGGAGCAGCAGCTAGTGGCTTGTAAGCATCAAATGCAGACTGGAATAACTGTGCCTTCTGGGTTTGTTTGTTTTTTTAAGCCAGCAGTGACGAGTCCACATGTATCATCCTGAAGTGGGAGTTCTAAAGGTCTGGGGCCACCACTGAGAAAGCCTTGGCCCTATTTGGGGCCAGACAACTTTTACATTTTGTTCTTCTGTTAGCTCCACTGATGCCCTACTTTGATCTGCTCAGGGACCAGACATTTCTGGAGTAAAATCACAAGTTGGCAGCCTGAACTGAGCTACAGAAGCAGACGGAGGTTGAGAAGCTGACCTCCGCTGTTGCCGGCCCAGCCTGCCAAGCAACCAGAAATGCAGGTGCCGTGAATGAGAGGCCTCCAGGCTTTGACCCCCTCCCAATAACTGTGTCTCCCAAACCAAACTCTGGGAAGTGAGTTCCTGCTTTTATTGATGTTCGTTCTGGAAAACCTGTTGGAGGAGTGATGGGCTCGCTTCTATCGGGGCTAGGCCCAGCTGGAATCTTCTTGGGGGCACCAGGAATTCTCTCACTGGGGCAGCAGGCTATGGGGGTGGGTGGGTCTTGGAAAGAGGGTCTGGGGCAGAATTGGGGAAGGCAAACTCAGCCTAAGCTGTGGGTTAATAACAGGCACTGAGAAAGCCCACTCTTTCCTGCAGAAGGTTTGCTTCCTGGCACCCTCTTCCTACCTCCACCCCACCTTGTGTCCTAATCCTGGCCAGGCGCTGGGCTCTTGCTGGCCAGAGCTGCATTCCGCGGGTGATTAACTCCCTGCCTTTTGCTCTCTGAAAACTGCAGGGTTGGTGGGAGGAAGAGATGAGAGAGAGAGACGGGGGGGGGGGGGGGGAGAGAGAGAAGAAAGCCAGTGGCGTTGGGAGCAGCCTGGCTGTCTTCAGGACCGACATGGGGCGAGCCACATTCTTCTCAGAGGCTGAGCAAAGCGCCGAGCAGCCCAAGCAGAGCGTCCCAGGCCCCATGCAGAGGATGGGGGAGGAGGGCAATTCTTGGGTTGCATGCGGCGGCATTCCGGCGTACACGGTGATTCTGGGACAGGGGTGTTGAACCTTTCACTCCGAGGGCCTAATTCCATTTCGGAGACGCTCTCGGGGGCCACCTTCGAGGGGTGGGCGGAGCTGAAGGCAAAAGGGGTGGGGCCAAAAGCAAAGGGGGTGGGGCCAAGGAGCCCAGCCCGTTTGAGCGCAAAGCTCTTCCTGCCAGGATCTCGGCTTCAGGAGCGGCGCTCCGGCCTTTTGGAACAGGGGTAAAGGCATGCAAAAGCCGGGAAAGCGCCACACGACCAGCAGTGGGGGTGGGGGAGAAGGTGTGGCCTTCTGGGGAGCCGGATTGGGACCCCGAGCCTGAGGCTCTGCACCCCTGTTGCAGGACGTGCCTTTGGGACAATATGGTGAGGGTCAGAGTTGGAAACGTTGCCGTGGTGCAAAGACGGCACCAGGGGGTTGCATGTAAGTGAAGGTGAATCACGGCAGCCAACCTGAACCTCCATACAAGCAGTGGAATGAAAGTTAATTAAATGTGTGGTGTTATCTCCCTTTAAGATGAATGGTCTTTTAGCACACCTGAAGGGTATTTAACTCACCAAGTGTTTGGGGCTAGCTTCTCTTCGCTCCTCTCCCTCTGCGTTGCAATGTGTAGGTTGGTATTTGCCTTATGTATAGATTAAAGGATGAATCTTTGCTAGTCTGCTCTGTGGGGGTTGTGATGATGTCTGAGCCAAGCCCACAGAACCCTTGAAGGATGAGATATTACATGGTGTCAGAAGTTGGTGTATGTTAAAAATTTAAGAACAAGTGACTAGTGCTCATTAATTGTCCCTGTGCCATTACACTGGTAGGCAGGTTTAGTACTCGAAGGCAGCAGCAGGTTGGCTGCTGCATGCACAATTTGGTAGAATTCTGCCTCCACTGTTTTGCTTATATCTACCCAAGAGGACTAGAAACTTACTTAAAATTAATAAATAGTGAAACCTGAACTTTTTGGGAAGAGGCCTAAAAGGATATCCCTGAGGGGGCCATGCGCAAACACTCCCTACGGCGGGGAAGTCTTTTTCCTTATAATCCCAAGCATGCAGCTACTGGTTGTGGGATTTACTCAGTGGTGAGGGAAACACACTCTGCTCTGCACAGCCTCAGAGGCACTTCCCCAACCTGGAGCCCTCCAGATGTGTTGGACTACAACTCCCAGCATCCCCCGGCCAGCACATCTACAGGGCACCACGTTGGGGGAGGCCGTTCTAAAGTGTGTGTGTGTGTGGGGGGGGGGAGGCTCTGCTTCCTTTCCACAGAAGAATCCTATGAAACCGAAAAATTTGCACATTCCCAACTTAAACGTTGGCGCAATTTTAAAAGGGGGGGGGAAAAAGGGTAAGAAACTGTTTTAACATTTGCAAAGGCGCGTGAGGGAGGCTGCAGAAAACTGTCCACCAGAACCCCGTGGCCGTGGCCCTTCCTTCCGAGTAAGCCGCGCTTGCTCAGCGGGGCATGCGCGCGCTCCCTCCTTGGGCTCGTCGTAGCCTTCGCAGGCAATCTTCGCACGCATGCTTACCTGCGAGTAAGCCCCGAGTAAGCACGCCCCAGGCTGCCGGCCGTCGCGGGGCCTACTCGCGAGTAAAGAGGCCAGGAGGAGACGCCGGGAGGGGGCGGCGCCGGAGGAGGATGGCCCGCCCAGTGGGCCGGCCTGGAGGCCGCGAGGTCAGCGGGTCCGGCCGACCGACCGGCCGGCCGGGGGTCCAGACACGGCGGCGGCGGATCCAGGTAGGTCCCTTCTCCCCGCCCCGGGATCGGGCCCCTCGCCCCCCTGCACTTTCCTCGGCGGAAGTTGGTGGCTTTGGCCAAAGGCAGGACACGGGAGGGGGAAGGGGGGAAGGAACCCCCCACCCCCAAATTAGGGGGGTGCCCCAGAACTTCTCCAACTCTCGCTCCTCTTACCCGCCTGTAAGGTTTGGTGGATCGTGTTTCTTAAGAGAAAGGGGGGCGGGGGGGATTGTGCAATCCTGGGGCGAAAAGCGGCCCTGGTATTTGGGCACAGGGGGCGGGCTGCTGAAGGAGGGAAATGTACCCTGCGTGTGCTCAGAGGCAAAGTCGCTGCTGCTGCTGCTGCTGCAAAGGGAGGTCCTTCTTAGGGGAGCCTTCCCCAACTTGGCGCCCTCCAGATGTGTTGGACTACAATTCCCATGGCGCCCGCCTGGGGAAGGCTGCCATAAGGGACTCGGCACAAGTTCAGTAGCTGGCTGGGGCATGCTGGGAGTTGTAGGCCAAAAACATCTGGGGACCCAAGGTTGGAGAACACTGCTTTAGGCTCTTCACTTCACACGTTCTGCCGTGCTTCTCTCCCAGCTGGGGCTGGCGCTCCACTGGAATTTGGGTCCTCAGAATTGCCCTGCCGCTGGGACAGACCCATCTGGTCCAGCATCCAGTTTCCCACAGTGGCCAGCTAGCCGCCTCCAGGAAGCCCACAAGCACCACCCTGACTCCCCCCCCCGCTACAACCCCCCCCCCCGTACGTGTGCATGCGTCATGCGTTCAGCGATACGCTTCTTCTGAACATGGACCGGAAGCCATTGCTAGCCTTATTCTCCAGGAATTTGTCTAATCCCCTTCAAAAGCTACCCAAATTGGTGGCCATCACTAGATCTTGTGGCAGCGAGTTCCATAGTTTAACTCTGCGCTGTGAGAAGAAGCTATTCCTTTTCTCTGTCCTGAATCTCCCACCCATCAGTTCATGGGATGCGACCCTGTTAGGTTCCAGTATTAGGAGAGAGGGAGAAAAATGTCTCCCTCTCCGCTTCCTCCTCCGCACCAGGCATGATTTTGTACACCTCATTCATGTCTCCCCTGACTTGCCTTTTCTCTAAACTAAACAGTCCCAGATGTTGTAACCTTTCCTCCTAGAGAAGTTGCTCCAGTCTTTTCACCATTTTGGTTGCCCTTTTCTGCGCCTTTTCCAACTCTACATAGAAGCTCTACTTTTAAACTACATGTACACATTCTGGCCAGCGTGTTTCTTTTGCTGAATTGATGGATTTGGTAAACTGAGATACTAATTTATATAGAGAAAACATTTTTTCATCTCTCCAGTACTCCAGCAAATCCAAATCTTGTGACTCTCACACCACTGTCTTTTAAAGATGGGTGGTTGTCTCCCTGCCGAAGCTTGTGGCCTGTGGCTTGTGACCTGCAGCGTTTGCAAGCCAAGCATGTTAGAAAAAAAAAAAAAGTAAAGAAAAAAAGATTAGGCAATTCCACCCTTTACTGTCACATCTTAGGCTGCAGGTCTTATCCACACTTAGGAGTAAGTTTACTTATGAGTAAGTATGTATTGTATTAATTTTTCTAAAAAATATATTCTTCAAAAGTTCAGTCTCTGGTGGTTTGCCATTTAAAAAAAAAATCCCTGTGTGCTTTTGATCCAAAAGCTTGGAGATTTCGGTTTGTGTCTTTGTCGGTTTAAAAAAAAAAAATTAAGATCAACACGAAACATGTCAGAACATTTTGGCTTTTGGTTTTTTGCCATGAGGAAGCGTGGCTCAGGATTTATTGAGGGGGGCGGTGGAAGGGAGGATCACGGACTGAGATGTGGAGCCTGGGGGCTGCGGGGGGGGAGGGGATTTGCTACAGGGTGTCATCTGGAGGAGCTTCCTGTTGGAAATGGCTTCTTTCCACGAGGACGTACCAGGTGTGGGTGGTGGCTGACGAGGTGTGTTCCTGCACGCACATCGTGTACATGTAGAAACTATGAATGGCCTGGAGTTTCCCGAGTTGCCAGAAATTATTCCATTTGCAGGTGGAGTTAACGTTCCTTAACGTGCGGCAAAGTGGTGCGGTTTACTGGACCGGCGAACGCAGACACCCTCCGGAGCTCTGTTTCTCGAATGTCCACTTTGTGGAGAGTCTGAGAACTCTTCTTTTCCACGCATCCACTCTCCGCATCCACTCTCCGCTTCGGATGCCTTCCTGGCTTCCTGCAGTGATGTTTGGAGGAGTAACATTTATCCAGCAATAACGGCACAGCTAGCAAGAAGCTGCCTTTGGTGGTCCAGGAAGTCGCCTTGTTTGAGTGGAGCTCTTCCTTTGCCACTCAGATTTTGGGCCCAGGGAAAGTGAGGCAAAGGGAACGCCCCCCGTGGAGTTCCCGGCGACATCTCCGTCTGTTTGGTGGATGGGGTCAGACTCGTGACGTCGAGGTAAGCGCAAGTGGGGTAGATTTGGGAAGGAGCGGGGACCGCTTGAGATTCCAGCTGAGGCGGCGGGTGGGCGCAGGCTGGGTGCCACAGATCAGCTGTGGCTGTTACGGTACGAGTGGCGCCTCACGTGGCAAAGTGCACATCCTGCTTGCCGGGAGCCCTGGGCCCGATCTATCATCTCCGCTAAAGGAATCACAAGATGTGGGGCTGGAAAAGGCTTGCAGGGGGGCGGGCAGGCTGGCGTTTTGCTGCTGGCTGTGCTTCTAATGGCACAACTAGCTTTCCCTAAGCTGGCGCCTTCCAGAGGTGTTGTACTACCACCCCCATCAGCCCCAGCCAGCACGTAGGGTTTGCAGTCCAACACCTCTGGGAGGCGCCAGGTTGGGGGAAAGGCTGACACGACCCCGTAGATGCCCCTCCTGCCCTTCCCTTTCCACTTCCACGGCGTGGCGGCCAAGAGTGCAAGCCGCGAACCAAGAGGTCCCCAGTTCAAATGTCCCCTCTGCTGAAAACACACTTGGCGACCTTACACAAGCTATTCCCTGCTTCAGGCCACCCCCCACCCCAAAAATATCTGTAATGAGGAGAATAATACCGGTCTACCTTCCAAGGTTCTTTCGTGGATTGCTCAGAAAATTACGGGAAGTGCTTTGAACACTAAAAAAAAGCACCTTGTAAAATGCTAAGTACCGTAGTTGTTAATGTTAGTATTAGTGAATATTTGCCGCTGAGAGATCCTCTTGTTCACCTTTCTGGAAATCTACTCACTGCATCAGAAGGAATATTTGGATAGTAGGAAACTCCCCTTCCTGCTCACACTGGTGAGCTTTTGCAGTATTTTCAGACAGGTTTCGGTATCTGAAGTTGCAAGAACAGGTATCGCGACTTTAGGTTGGAGCCCAGCAGGCTAAGGAACTTTTATGTGAGCTTAAATGTTGAAGGTGCCTTGATGTTGACATCTTTGGGGATGAATGAAGTATGCGCATCAAACAAGGTACAAAGTGGACATTCGAGAAACAGAGCTTACGAAAGCGGGGTTGGGGGGAACATTCTAGGGTCTTTTGAACCCCCAACCCTTCCCACTGGTGGAATCCTGTCTGTAAGTGCTTAACACTAGATTTAATCAAGTGCCTGTCAGCCCTGGGCGGCCAGGTGCAGCTATCCCCATTTTACATAAGGGCAACTGAGGCTATGAGAGAGAGAGAGAGAGAGAGAGGAAAACCCATGCAAGTCTGAGTAGCAAATTCAAAGTAGTCAGGACTTGAACCCAAGGCCCCGGTAGCTAGTTCTGTGTGTGTATATACGGTGCTGTGTATATACAGTGCTGTTTTGGGAGGACAGCTTTAAGAGTGTTCAGACAAGGGACACAGCGTAACTGGAATTTGCTCACTAATTTTATTGCATTCCTTGGAGTTTGAGCAAGGATTACTGGTGGCTGGCACTGTAGTAAGCCCCCTCGATTTTCTCGGATTGTGTATTCAGCTTGTGGTGAGTTCAGGAAGAGTCTGTTTTCTACTCGTCTTGAGTCTCTTGCCTAGCTAAGCGGTCTTTTGCTCCAGCCCATCAAAGTCCACGTCGGGCACTTGGTGTAGACGGCCACTCATGCGTCTTCCTTCCGAAACGTCCCACTGTAATAATCCGGCCAGGGCCGTTTCACATGTCGTGTTTTTCCTTTGTGGAGATAACCTCTGTGTCGGCAAGCGCGTGGGCTGCAGCTCGGCGGCGGGGCACCTGTTTTGCATTCAGAAGGTCCCCGTGTTCAATTCCCAGGCTCTCGAGCGGCGGAGCTGGATGCGGCCCTCTGAGCCGGAGTCCGAGAAGAGCCGCTGCCGGTCAGATTGCGCTCGCGGCACCCGCGGGAGAGGGCAGCGTGTTTGTGCACTCACACATGTACACTCTTGTGGATATGAGTGTTTTGTTTGGCCGTCAGCACGTGGTTGGGGAGAGTTTCTGGACTGGATGGGACTAATTACAAGTTCTAAGAATCTGAGGCCCTGATGCATTTGATTCTGGTTCTTCGATCATTTGAAGTCTGCTGGGTTTGCGATTGCCAGGGTCCAGAACGCGGGGCTCACTCCCTGCCCAGCCATTGCAGCACACTGGTTAAGAGCGCGAGCTGCGCACCGACCTGCCCAGCGTGGATTCAGGCTCAGACCCAAACTCACTCGGTAGCCTTTGGCAACCTTGCCACCCCACCGCCCCACACATGCAGTTTGGGGACAATGATCTTGGCCCGCCTTACGAGGTTGTGGTAAGGATGTATGTCGGCCTTTCCCGACCGGGCGCCCTCCAGACGTGTTGGACTGCGCCTCCCATCATTCCCAGCCAGCAGGGCCAATGTCTAGGAATCATGGGAGTTGCGGTGCAACACATATCTGGCGGGGACCAGGTTGGTGAAGGCTGAAGTATGTGCGGCACTCTGATGGTTTTTAAGATGGTTTAAGGTTCTGGTACTCGTGTATAAAGCCCAAAACAACTTGGGACCAGGTTACCTGAGAGAGCGCCTCCTCCCTCACCAACCTGCCCAGTCACTGAGGTCATCGGAGGACATGCTCCTGGTGGTTCCTCATGGACCTTTGACCCGACTGGAGTCCACCAGGAGAAGGGCCTTCAGTGTGGTGGCTCCATCTCTGTGGAACTCCCTGCCTCTGGAGGTCAGGCAGGCACTGACGTTGTGCTGCTTTTGGCGCCTGCTGAAGACCTCCTTGTTCCAGGAAGCCGTCTCTGCTCTCCAACCACCCTTGTAATTTTAGTTTGTTTTCAATGTATGGTTTTTGTTTGTTTTATCTGTTTTTATATTTGTATTGTTCACCCCTCCGGAATCTACTTAGATGTGGAGTGGTGTACAAATACTGTAAATAAATGAATAAATAAGTGATATCTGACTAGGCCTGGCTGTAGGGGGAATACACACAGCTCCCTCCTACACCCAGAAGGAGTGTCTGAGGGTAAGAAGGGCTTGCCCTCAGAGCCATTCACCCCCATGTTTTCCCTGCGCGGTTCTGAGTGGAAGGAGCTGAGCCCAGGACAGCAACTCTTGCAGAGCTCCAACGGGCACAGCCTGATTCTCCTACGGCTCAGCATTGGCTGTGATGGAATGATCCAAGCGCACCAGTGAAGACGCTGCGGGAAAAGCAAGCCCCCAGCAGCAGCAGATTGCTAGGAAGAACGGCCGGCGAATCGTGCTGGGGTGCGACGGTGGCCCTCCTGTGTGGACAGGTGCTCGGGGCCCCTCATGCTTTAGCGGCTCCCTTTTCCACAGCTTGTCCATCGATGCTGCTGCTCCCGTCAGAGTCCCGAGGCCAGTCCGGCACACCTTTTCGCCCCCGATGAAGTCAGTGCCCGCGGTGGTCTGGCTGGCATCCCTGGCAGGGCCCAGACTGGCAACAACATCCCGGCTCGGCCAGTGTGCCATCGCCTTGTTCCCCCCCCCCTCTCCTTCTCCCCGCGGCTGTCCCGGGGATGGAGAACAGAGGCCAGCTCTGTGCGGAATCCTGGCTGGGCTTCAGGCGGGTGTCGGTTGCTGGGCAAGCTGCTTTAATCCCCAAACCTGTGAAATTCTACAAACTGCTTAAGAAAACAGGACGCTCAGGAGGGTGGCGGCGGCGGGGAGGGGGAGGAGCACGGAAAACAAGGCCAGGACTGAGCCGGTCCCGGCTAGGCGTCGCCTCACCAGCCTGGCCCTCTCGTCCTGTGGGGCTGGCAGGCAGGAGAACTCCGGCCGGGGCAAAGCACCAATCGGCCAGGCTGGTTCCATGGGGCTTTTTTTTTGGTCATCCCACTGGGATGCTGCTGCCCTTCCCTTCCCTCGCTGGGTCAGGAGAGGCCGACGAATTCCCCGGTGAAACCCCTGACTCTTGTTTGAGGAGCCTGCCGCCCCCGTCGCTGGTGTGACCTCTGCGTGGGTGTGACGTATTGGCCAAGGGTGCCATCATCAGCCCAGCGTGGTGGCAGGTGGGCTTGTTTGCAGAGGAGGCTGAGCTCGGCCCCCCTCCCTCCCCCCCCCATTTTTCAGAGTGTCCTGGAACTTATCAGGTCCGGGGCAGGGTGTGGGTTGTGATTCTGCCCACACGCAACACCCCCACGCCCCACATAAAAATGGGGAAACCAGGTTTGTTTGTGGAAAGGGGAAACAGGAGATTTCAGGGTGAGGGAAACACCTTTGTCTTTGCTGTCTTGTATCTCTAGCCACCAACTTGGAGTACAAGATACTACCCAATCTTCCACCGTTAGCTATGGCCATTTTACTTAAAGGCACCGCTTTCTCTCTGTTGGTTATTAATGTTTACCTACCCCACCAAAAAGGCAAAGCAGGGATCCTGGCACAATGGGAGGCCTTCAATGACTATCTCCTGGGCCTGGAGGCAAAATATCCTACTGCTGAAATAGTAATGGCAGGCGATTTTAACGCTAGCATTGGATCTGATAACCCTGCACTGTTACAGGCTATGGGTTATAAAACAGACGGGTCCAAGTTAGGGGTGATACCCCACGTTAGATGCTCCAAGGACCACCTAATTAACTATGCAGGAGTCTGTTTGGGCAAATTTGTAGCCAGTAATGACAAAACTATCCTGAATGGGTCCTCCCCCCTTGATACCCCGGGTGAATTCACGTTCAGAGCCTCACGGGGAAGAAGTGTGATCGACTATATTCTAGTCTCTCCACGACTGAGAAGATTAGTATATGATTTTCTCGTAGGTGACCGATCCGATAGCGACCACCTGCCATTACTTGTCTCTGTGGCATGCACTTTTCTTGGCAGCAAGCCACCTGGCGTTAATCAATCTCCACATTTTACAAGAGTTAGATGGAACAACAGAATCAATATCATTATTAACGAGACCTTAGGCTCAGCTCCTGTTGCTTCTCCCAACCAAAAGATGGATAACGCACAGGACATCGACATGGCTCTTTGCTACTATGCTGTACTACAACAACAGGCACCTGTTGGTGGTGGGAAAGGGCCACGCAATAGGCCCGATAGTTGGTACTGTACTTAGAAACAGGATTGGGCCTGCTGGAAGTAAAAGCATGGATCCAAACCTTTAAGTTCTGGCTGCGCCTACACTTTACAGCGGGGGACCGCAGTTACGTATGCCATATGCTAAGGGATAGCTATATTAGTAAATGGGCCTCTTTGGTGCAATGGAAAATTAGGTCAATTGGTATCCACATGGACTCTATCCTTCTACTCGGTCCACAGCAAGTGCTCAGACTGTTATCGCAGAGACTGTATGACATTGAGAGACAGGAGTTAAGCTCACTAGCAAACAGATCCTGTTCCCCCATTGCTAGTGGGGTAACTCCAATCCATGGCCTTTCGGCGTCATATCTCTCAAACATCAGGGATCCCACAAGCTCGCAGAGCATTTATGCTAGCGAGATTCAACATTCTTCCATCAGCGATCTTGCCCGGGAGGTATCAAGGAACACCATACCACCAGAGACATTGTCCGTGTATGGCTGGGGAACCTGAATCATTGAGACACATCCTCCTTCATTGTAAGTTCTATTCCAAAATAAGGGAAGACACAATTTTGCCTCTCCTAAGGAGGTTTTCCGGTATGCCAGATGATTGGCTGGTCACTTTCTGCCTAAATGACCAAAACCCAGCTGTCACCTCTGTAGTAACAAACTTCGTCTTAGCTGCCATGAAAAGGAGAGTTTTTATGGTAGGGAACAAGTGAAAATGGTTTTGTTCAAAGTATGCTTTATCATGGAAGATAATTAATGTTTTAATTGTACTCATGTAATTCTCTTGGTCTAATTTGTACTGTATAATTTAATAACTTGTAGTATTTGGGTCATATGACCACAATAAAGTAATAAAGTAAAAGTAAAAGTACCTTTGTCGTCGTCTTTTTTTTTTTTTTTTAAGATGCTAAACTATTTACATGCGGCCTGTTTGATCTGTTTTTGCTTTTTGTTTGTTTGCTTGCTTGCTTTCCTATGGAATTTTATTTGACTTTGAAATAAAAAATGCAGGCAAAAACAAAAACATAAAGTGGAAATGCAACCACTAAAGGAATAAACCGCGGCGTTCCCCAATTCTGGGGCCTTCCAGATGTTTTGGACTACAGCTTCCATCATCCCCATGCCAGCATGGCCAATGGTTAGGAATGCTGGGAGTTACCGTCTGAAACACCTGGACGGCACCTGGCTTGCTAAGGCTGGACGTATATTAGAGGAAACCTCGCAAGGGAAATATACCAGCTGCTGAGAACTTCACATTTTGTCTCCTTCATATTAGCCTTAATTGGCAACGGCCCTTTATCTGTGATTTGCTCTTGATGCGGGCAGTGCCAGCCAAGGAGGCCAGGAGTGGCCGGCTGGCCGCGGGTGGTAGGCCTGCAGTGCCATTAAGGTGTCGGACAGCTTCAAGCACACGATGTCCCAGGACGTTCTTCCGCGCAAACCTCTCCGAAAGGAATGGCTTATTTCAGCCAAGCGTGCACGGGGTGCCGGGGGCGGGGGGAGTGGATTGTGCCCTGTCTTGATTTGCAGGAGGTGGAGATGCCATTTGGGATGTTTAACATTCGGGCACCGCAATGTCTTGGGCTGGCACTGAGTGCCTGATACTCGGCCGTCATCCCGTCTTCACTCCTGGTTTTCTTATGGCGCAATCCGATGCAGGTTTAGACAGAGAAAAGGCCTACGACTCCCAGCGTGCCCCGGCCAGCTGTGCTGGCCGGGGCATGCTGGGAGTCGTAGGCCTTTTCTCTGTCTAAACCTGCATCGGATCGGGCCCTTAGTGACCAAAAGAAGAAGCATGCACACTCAATTGGAACCTGGAGCATCTCTTGTCCCTGAGTCGCTGGGAGCGCATCCTCCTGTTGAGAGCTGAAGCTGCATTTTGGAAATGTGATGGAAGTCGAGTGCTTCAGGCTCTCTTGGAGTGGTTTTTTTTTTACTGTCAGCTCTTTCGGGGCTCACTTCCCAATTTGGCTGACATCACGCTGGCTCCGCTTGTCTTGAGTGTGGAAAGCTAAGCAGGGCCAGGCCTGGTTATTCCTTGGATGGGAGACCCCTCCTCTAGTTTCCTGCATTGAGCAGGGGGTTGGACTCGATGGCCTTGCAGGCCCCTTCCAACTGTATGATCTAGGGATCCGTTTCCTGACTGCACTCGCTCCCTCCCTCCCCGCCTTGCTTTTGTCTGCTGTTTTGTTTTGACTTCCGGGCCAAGGTTCTTGTGCCTGTTGTTCCACTGCCAGTTCTGAAGCTGTGGCCAAGAATCATGGAGTCTGGCTCATTCGGCTTTTTGGGTCATAGCGTTTCTGGGAATTTGTGTATCTTTGTGACAGTTTAAGTTGTCGCTTCCTCCTCTTTCACCCAGAAAATACCTTGGGAGGGCTCGCATGGCACGTTAAGCCACACTGTGTAGTTTCTGGACTGAGATTCCTCCCAGTTGCAGCCCGCTTCCTGGCTTGCGGTTCCACATCGCAGATGGTGAGAGCCTGGTCTAGTTCTGCAAATTTGACTGTTGCCAGTAAGTGAAATATTTTGGGCAGAACAGGATTGAGTACAGAATCTGCATGGTGCTGCTCATGAGGAAATCGTCTTATAGACGCTGCTGTATTCTGGAGATGTTGGTGTTTCTCAATCTCCTCTACTTTCCACCCTCCTTCCGTCTCCATTTTTTATGATCAGGATTTATATCCTTTTTATGGTTTAAAATTAAAATTGTGTGGATACTTTCACACCGTGGAAATATTTTCTCCACCCATTCCTGGTGACGCGGATAGTTTGACCCAATTCTGTGTATATGGCGCCACTGACGTATATACGGTGATTCACAGGGTAAGAGAAACATAAGAAGGATAGGTCTCAGCCCTGAGGAGCTTGCAATGTACGTTTTGATTGGCAGAGTGGGGGACTGAAGAGTGAAAAGGGAGAGCGGGGATAGTAACTGAGGAGGAATGGGGAACACCTCGATTTGCTTTATTTATTTATTATATTTATGAATCGCCCATCTGGCCAGACATCCGGCCACTCTGAGCGATGTACAATCCAATAAAATACATGGGGGGGGGGGAACACACACACACACACACACACAGTATAAAACACAATTAAAAACAGTACAAAACTTAAAAATCCATCCCACCCCACCCCACCCCATATTCCCCGCCTGAAAAGCCACGTTTTTAATGCACGGCGGAAGCTAATCAAGGAAGGGGCATGGCGGAGGTCACTGGGGAGAGAGTTCCATAAATTGGGGGCTGCCACAGAAAAGGCCCTCCTCCTAGTCCCCACCAGCCTGGTTTCTCTGGCTGATGGGACAGGGAGAAGGCCGCCCGTGGCAGATCTTGTTGAGCGGCCTACTTGATGTTGCTGGGGGCGCTCCTTGAGATAAACTGGACCGGAGCCATACAGGGTTTTAAAGGTCAACACCAACACCTTGAATTCGGCTCGGCAAACAACTGGTAGCCAGTGCAACTCTTTGAGCACTGGAGTGATGTGATCACGCCGGCGGCAGCCTTTAACCAGGCGAGCTGCTGCATTCTGTACCAGCCGCAACTTCCGAACCATCTTCCAGGGTAACCCCATGTAGAGCGCATTACAGTAGTCTAGGTGAGAGGAGACCAAGGCAAAGATTTGCTTTAGTTGGGAATGGGGACCAAAGGGTTAAGTTCCAAAAGCTTCCCAAAATAACTGATTGGTGGGGAATTTGAGGGGAGAGATGTAAAGAAATTTAAAGACTACTTGTCCTTCCTCCCTCTCCACAACTCTGCTTCTCTAAAGCCCAAGCGGTTACCAAAAAAAGAAGGCTTGAGGTCTCTCTCCCTCTCTGTGAAATTGCAAGTCCTTCGCCTCTTTCAGAAAGAGAGATTCTGCTTGAGCCCCCTGGCTGCTATGGGGCAGCGGCGTGGGGCTGAGAATTCTGCCCGATGGGCTGCTCTTGGCCCTTGCTGGGAGAGCGCGGGGAATAGGATTTCCCACGGCAGAGCTGGCCACGGCTCCCTGGCAGCGTTGCAGCAGCAGCAGCAGCCTCGGCGCATCTGGCCTTTGTAACGGAGCCCCCCATGTCGCTATAGGGAGCCTTCAGGAATGAGCAGATTGGAGGCGCCTCCCTCTGCTTGGTCTCTTGGGCTGGGCGGAGGCCCACGGCGGCGGGAGCTGCGGGGGACCACATCAGAGGCAGGAAAATAGGGCCCTGCAGCCGGCTCCCAGCCTCAAACGCGCTTGGAGAGGCGATCGCTGTTTATTTCCATCCTGGCTCGCCTCCAGCACCGCTCTCTGGATTGCGGGGTTGAGCCGTGGTCTAGTTAATAAGGTGGTGGAGTTAATAACTTTCTGGGCCGGCTGCCCCTCTGCACGGAGCGGTCTGTCATCCTGAACCAGGAGGCCCCGTTCTTGTAGGAAGCAAAAGCGCCGATAAGGAAGCGGTCGATATTGGGTGTGTGTGTCGTTCTCTCTAGCGAGGCGCCCTCCGGCCCCGAGCACGGCTGGACGGCCTCACGACATCTCGCAGCTCGGCTGGCAAGGCAGGTCCCAGCGGCGATTCTGCTTGAGAATGGAGGGCTTTGAAATCGGTTGGGCGGGGCTGCCAAATCTACGTTTCCAAAAATAGGGGGACGTGCAGAACAGCAGTGCCTTTGTTGTTTGCCTTTTGGGGAAACCATCAGACGGTCCTCCCAGGCTTCTTGTCTCCAGGTCTGGCTCCCTTGGTGTCCCACCCAAAGGTCAGTCATGCTTGCCAGTGTTCTCCAACCTTGGGTCCCCAGATGTTTTTGGCCTACAACTCCCAGCATGCCCCAGCCAGCTACGCTGGCTGGGGCATGCTGGGAGTTGTAGGCCAAAAACATCTGGGGACCCAAGGTTGGAGAACACTGTGCTTGTCTGTCTGATGGCCACACAAGACTCACCGCTTTGGGAATCACCCATAAAATGGGTCCAGCCTCCTCTCTCCTACAGGGGCCACTGAGACGCCTGAAAACCGGGCCTGGAGGAGGCAGGGCTCTCCTGCTCTTGCTCCTTGGCACCTGGTACCGAGAGGTAAACCTGGTACCGAGAACATGGAGGATCCGTTGAGTTATCATGCCGGTGTCCACTGCTCCTCCACGAACTTGTGTAACACGTCCTTAAAGTCCGAGGCCATCTTCCCGCAATGTGCGGGAGCCAAGGTTATCGTGCATTTATTTTGTTTATTTAAAATTATTTCTTGGCTGCCTTTAAGGATGGCACCCTCTTAAGGCGGCGTACAAGATAAAAACCACACAAACTGGATACAATACCAATCAATTTAGTATATATTAATTAAAAATCCATAAAAACAAGAGATCACTAATAAAACTTGCAGCCCAAGACATAGTTGGGAAGGCCACCGAAAACAGGCAGGTCTTCAGAGCTTTCCTGAAGACTTGCAAAGAAAGGGCCTGACAAACCCCTGATGGAAGTTGATGCCAGCCGTGCGGGGCTACCACTGAGAAGGCCCTCTGCCCTGCACTCGCCCGCCTTACCACCCTTGGTGACAGGCAAGTGCGAAGGGCCTCTGTGGATGGCCTCAGAGTGCAGGCAGGCCACCTATAAGAGCATAGCAGGAGCCCTGATGGATCAGACCGAGGATCCACTTAGGCCATGATCCCGCCTCCTGCAGTGGCTAACCAGGCGCCTCCAGGATGCTCTCAGTTTCTCCCCTTGTCTACATAAGCCAGTCTCTGTGCCTTTCTCCTCTTTGCTCCTGCACAGCCATTTGGTTCAAGCCTGGGGAACACGGGGGGGGGGCGGCCTTGTGCGGAGTCAGGCCCTGGGCCCATCTGGCCACGTACTCTCGACACGGACCCAGCAGCAGTGGCTCTCCGGGGTTCCAGGCGGGAGTTTTTCCAGCCCCACCTGGAGATGCTGCCGGGGATCGAACCGGGGGCCTTCTGTGTGCAAAACGAGGGGGCCCGCCACTGAGCCGCGGCCCTCCCTGCGAGGGTCCTCCGCATAGGAAGGTCTCCTCGATACAGCCTCGACACTGGATATTTTGGGGAAGTACCGCTGGCAGGACACCCAGTTTGTACCAGTAACAGTGGGGGCCCAGTTTGAGCTCAGGGTCCGCCCATCCCCCTGGGTGCAGGGTACGGGGGGGGCACTTTGGGAGGCAGGGTGGGGAAGCTGCGACTCAGCAGAGCAATTCAGTGCTTTCCACGTCCTGCCTTTGCGTCGGAGAAGAAAGCGGAGCCCCCACCGTTGGGGCCACGGCGGCGTGATGGCTTGCTGGAGATGCCTGGCTGTTTGCCAGGCTCTCTCAGCCGGACCAAGAGAAGCAAAAGGCAGGGCGCGGGCACAGCCTGACGGGTATCTCCGTGCATTTTTGGATAGGTGGTGGAAATGGTCAGAATCATCTCCGGTCGCATCCTGGCCCAACTCTCCTTCGGCCCCTGTGACTTGCGGTGTGTGCGCCACTTGGATTTTCCACCTTGAGCACCAGAGCATCTGGAGCGGACGCCTGAGATGGCGGCTGCAGAGACCCCTGTGAGCCTCCTTAGCATGTTTTGCAGGCGGGTCTCCCTTTCGCCCGCCACTTTTTAATTATGTTGTTGTCTCCATTGGGTTATAATTCCCCCGTTTGGATGGGGCCTCTTGGGTGTCTTGAGCGATGCCTCTGTTTTTAAGGCACTCTCGACAAAGAACAAATATTTCTTATGATTAATAAACCCAGGCAGCTGGACGGGCCTGCGGCCTTCGAGGGTTCTGCCCCCCAGGTTTGCAAACACCGAGCCGGCGGCGGCAGGCTTGGGAGGTATCGGCAGCCGCGTCCAGAGACATCCTTGCCCGGTCCTCTTCCAGTCCAGCCCGGCCAAGCAGTGACGGGAAGGGAAGTGAGTCATGCTCGCAGGTGTGTCTGAAAGGCAAGCGGGAGCGTGGCCAGTCGGTGGCGCCAGGGATGAGCTTCCTCTCTGAGGTGATGGCCGGCGGGCAACAGGGCGCTGCAACAAGCCGGTCTCTGTGTGCATCACGGCTGAGCGCACGATTTGGCATCTCCCGTGAATTATTATGTATTTAGTAGTTAACGTTTAGTAGTTAAGACAGTGTCCTCCAACCTTGGGTCCCCAGATGTTTTTGGCCTACAACTCCCAGCATGCCCCAGCCAGCTACGCTGGCTGGGGCATGCTGGGAGTTATAGGCCAAAAACATCTGGGGACCCAAGGTTGGAGGACACTGGTTTAGCGTTTCCTTGTTTTATGTCAGCCTTCCGCCATCCGGCTTCCCTCCAGACATGTTGTACTGCAAACCCCATCATCCCCAGCCAGCGCGGCTGATGGCCAGTATTTATACGGACTGTATAAAACCCTACTGGCTGGGGATGATGGGAGTTGCAGTCCGGAGCGTCTGGAGAGCAGCAGGTGGAGGGGAGGAGGAGGAGGAGGTTCCATTTCCTGCTCCGAGAAACTGGACGTGGACGGCGGCGCGGCACTTTCCCCCAGCTGGATGGGATCGCTGACGCTGGATCCTGCGGCCTGTCCCTGGGTTTTGGGTGGGGTCCGGCTGGTGTTTTGAGCCGGTGAAAGCCGCTCTGTTCCCTGCCCTGCTGGCTCCTGTGCCTCCAGCAACCACATCTGGGCGTGGGAGGGCCGGTGGCCAGTTGCACCGTCCTCTCAAAGGCGCTCTGTCAAGCCGGAGCCGGGAGCGGCTGTTTGCTGGCAGGGGGGGGGGGGAGCGGCAGCCGTGTGCGACTCAAAGCAGACCCCCCTCCCCCCGCCCCCCTGCCCCATTCCCCAGTCAGACCATAGTCCTCTGGCTCGTGCATCTGGCACACGGAAGGAAGGGCTGTGGAGAAGCGAGTGAGGCAAATTCTTGTCCGGCTCCTTTCAGCTGGAGAGCAGAGGTGGGTGGTGTTCTTTGGAGCCTCATTTGAGGGGGGGGGATTCAGGCCGAGAGGCAGGTCTGTCGCCTTGGCGTGGGCATCCTGGCCTTCTCAGTCATAGTCCAGCCCTTTTCCTGCATGCTCAGCTTTCCTTCATGACAGCGATAACAATGCCCAAAGGAACCCCAAAATACCAGGTTTCTAGTCCTCTTCGTTCTGGAGAGATGAGGAAAACCGTGCAGTGGCTTGGGAAGGGTTTAAAAACGGCCCCTGCCTTCGAGGGTTTCAACCAATGAGCGTCAAGGTTTTGGGGTGATTGACAAGCCCTCGGTGTTTTTATAAAAAAAGGTTGCTACATGGTTTAATTTTTTAAAAGATGCCAGTTTAATTAAAGCATATTAGAGTACTTTCACTTTAGATTTCCATTTCAGCCTGAGATGAATCTCTGAGGTACAAAATCTAAAGGCTGCAGCAGTAATAAACTATGAATACACTCAGTAATTGACTGTTTGCTGCCTTTTGATGGTATCCAGAATTTGCCACCTGTCTGAAGCATGTTTCCACCAGGCCTAGAATAGGTGGCCTAAAAATGAAAGCAAGGCAGTCTCTGAGCATATGCAGAGTCCTCCCTAAGCAGCAAGTAATTATTTAACCAGCCCCCATCCCTCTGAAGGCCTCCTTGTCACAGGGTGCAACTTTGAAGGTCCCGGACGTCTTCCTTTTATCATTTAAGCTCCCCCGCCCAGCAGCTCCCCTCTGTCCGACACCGGATTCCTTTTCTTTCCGCCAGACCAGGTTCGATCCAGTTTGCCCCGCCCCACGACCATCATGGCAGATTCCGAGGATTCGCCCCACACCAGCCCCGGCGAGGCCGCCGAGACCCCGGCAGAAGACGCTTCCCCCCCGAACGACGCCTTCCCCCTCTCTTCGCTGGCCAACCTGTTTGAGAGCGAGGACGGCTCGGCCGAGGCCGCACGGAGCCAGCCGGGATCCGGGGATGGGAAACAGAACCTGCGGATGAAATTCCACGGGGCCTTTCGCAAGGGTGTCCCGAACCCGATGGACCTGTTGGAATCCACCATCTACGAGTCTTCGGTCGTGCCGGGACCCAAGAAGGCCCCCATGGACTCGCTCTTCGACTACGGCACCTACCGCCACCCCCCGAGCGACAACAAGCGGCGGCGGAAGAAAGCGCTGGAGTGAGTAGGGGGGGCGGTCTCCCCAGGATGTGGCCGCGGGGCTAGGAGGGGGCGGTGTTAGCACCAAGCGGCGGGTCAGCGTCCAAGTTCGTTGGGTTGATGTTGCGGTCAGGGCAGACGGGCCCTGTGCCGGACGCAGCCTTATCGACCGATCGCTTGATAAGTTTCTGAGCCGCCTTTCGGCCCAGATCGGACCGCCGAGGCGACTTACCATTAAAACTTGCAACAATTTAAAAAGGTTAAAACGATTTGAAAACTTTAGGGCAGTGTCCAAGCATGACGGTGCCGCACGATGGGGAGCGAGCGGCTCGAAAAGCAACCCCAGAACCAAGCAGAAAGGTTTGTTTCCTGGGTCGGGGCAGGCGAGCGGAGCTCCCTTCTACAAACCCGTGGGCAGCGTTGGATACTACTCCTAACTGTATATTTATTTGTTGCCTTTTTTCCACTTGCAAGGAGCCCAGGGCGGCTTAAGTGGTCCTTCTCCTGTCCATTTAACCTCACAACAACCCTGTGAGGTAGGTTAGGCTGAGAGTCACCCAGTGAGCTTCATGGCCCAGTTGGGGCTAGAACCTGAATCTCCTGAGTCCTAGTCCAACACCCTAACCCAGGGCTCTCCTGCTGGGAGTTGTAGGCCAAAAACATCTGGGGACCGAAGGTTGGAGAACATTGCCCTAACCACTATACCACACTTTAAAACAGCAGCAACCACAGAAATTGAGAGCAGGGGAGAATCTTAGAAACGGAGTGTGGCACTAAGAGATGTCGGGCGCAATCCTGTGCAAGTTTAGACAGAAAAAAGGCCCACAACCCCCAGCATGCTGGAAGTTGTAGGGCTTTTTTCTGTCTAAACTTGCACAGGGTTGCACCTTTAAAATGCCAAAAGGCCATATGGGGAAGAAACAGTTTTAACAGCCTGCCTGAAACTGAAGAGAGAAGGGGCCAGCCTCTTGTCCTTGATGGGGACATTAGTCCCAAAGGGAGAGAGTTCCACAGGTGGGGGGGGGCTGCCACAGAGTAGAGCCATGTTCCTACCAACTTAACCTCTCTTGGTGGTGGGGCACTCAGAAGGGATTATGAACATACTATATTTTTAAAAACAACCCACCAAAGTAGCCCTGCTTCAACCTGTCTTTCTCAAGGGACAAGAAGTCGCCGCCACCTTCCTTCCCAGCTTTGAGGAGCTCGCCCGAAATCTCACAAGATTTTGGTCGGGTCTCACGAAGGAGGCGGTGGCCAGGCAGTTGCCCCGGGAGGGTCGCTGGAGGTGGTGGAAATGGGGTGGCGGGCCTCATTCTGCTGCTCCCTGGAAGCTGCTGCCTGAGCAAGTGCTTTGCCTTGCCTAATGGGAGGGCCGGCCCCTGCCCCTGAGGCAGGCAGCCGGGAAAGGCCAACCTGCGCGTCTCTGTGCACTGCCCTGGGAGCTAATGCTGAAGGGCGGTTCCTAAATTTCCCAAATAAATGAATCTCTTGTAATATTGGAAAAGTCTGACCCGGGGATGGGGTGAATACGTTCCCTGAGCTGCACATTTGCGTTGTGCCCGTCAGCCCTTTCCTACGGACGCTGTTGGGGCTTTTTTAAGAGGTGGAGTGAAAGAGAAGATCACAGGTGGCCACATTTTGCAGGGTTTGGGTAACTTGGGATCTCACCAGAGGTGGGTGCTTTTGCGAGGCCATTTCGCCAGTGATGATCCCGGCGGGGGGAGTATCGCTTCAAGGCTCTGTTTTTCCACTTCGCAAATAGCCACCCGAATTGGCTCAGTGTGGGAAACTGAGTGTGGCCATACAGTGGGACGGATCAAGCAGGAAGCATGCACGATGGATTAGTGGGACCTCCAGTGGAGAGTGCTGAAGGGCGGTCTCTTTCCCCCCAGGCTCCCAATTTTGGCATTAAAAATCCCCCCCCTCTGAGGCCGTTCTGGCAGCGGAGCGAGCCTGGCTTCTCAAGGGACAGTTGATCTTCGAGGGACTTTCACCTGTCGAGTCTGGTGCGATGATAGAGAGCATGTGCAGAGTGCCTTTTTCTCACCTTTGAATGCTCACGCATCCGGGAGCTGGAGCCCTGGCGTGCCTCTTTCTTGAGCGGTCACGTGTGCCTGGAGGGCACCTCCACCCGCCCTGGCCGTGAGGTCGCGCTGTCTCGGGTGCGGCTCTCTTCAGGGCCAGAAATGTCAGTCCTTCAAAGAGCTCTCTGTGGAGTTCTCCTGCCTTGGCTGTGCTCCGAGGGGGGTTGGTCCTGTGGGGAGCGAGGGGGGGGTGTCGCACGTGCGCAGGATGAGTGGCCGCCTCAAGGAGTGTTCCAGGGGTGCGCCAGGAGCCCCACGGGGTGGCCAGAGGCCAGAGATGGGCACAGATCCCCTTTATCTTGCCACGGGTGGGGTGTGTGTGTGTAATTCCTTCCCTCCCAGAGGCAGCTTCGTAACACTGAGCGGGAAGGGAGGTGAGGAGGAGAAAGGAGGCATTCAGGCTAAAATGCAATTCGTATATATTATGAATAATATGGGGTCTGTTACGGCTTTCTCTGGCTTTTTGCTCCTCTGTGTGTGTGTTTGTGTGTGTGTGTGTGTGTGAGAGAGAGAGAGAGAGATCAAATAGATGTCTGCGGCGGAAGCAGAATTAAGATTTCAGCCAGGGATCTTGGCCCGAAACCTGTTTGAAAGCGCTGGAACACGGCAATTTGTGACATAGGGGGTCGCCTGGTCATGTGCAGAGTGTCCTTCGGTAGCGCCAGACAACCAGAGCCATCCATCCCGCACCTGGAAGCCAAGGAAGCCACTCTGCATGGGTGGGCGCGGGTCCCTGGCACCTCTGCAGGGAACGTAAACTCTGCGCGGCTGCTCTGGCCTCCGTCGTCCGCTGCGCCAGTTCGCCGCCCTGGAGCCCCTCGAGGCTCGCTCATGCGCCTGTCCCTTTTCCCCAGGAAGAAGCCGCCCAGCACGAAGGGGCCCGCCCCCCACCCCCCGCCCGTCCTCAAGGTGTTCAACCGGCCCATCCTCTTCGACGTCGTCTCCCGAGGCTCCACGGCTGCCCTGGACGGCCTCCTCCCCTTCCTGCTCACCCAAAAGAAGCGCCTGACGGACGAGGAGTTTCGAGGTGAGGGTGGCCGCGGGCGGCAGGCCGCGAGGGGGGTCGGCGCGCTCGTGCGCCGCGGTGGGGGTCGGCAGATGCCGGCCGAGGGAGCCGCAAAGGATGCCAACTGACAGAGGCCCATTTATCTCACATAATTTGGTTGCCTCTTTTGGAGTTCAGATTTCCAGTGCATTTATGGGGGCACGGATAAGGAAACAAAAGGAGGCGGTGAGCTGGGGGTCCGTGGGCTTGAGGGGGACGCACGGCCAGATCACGGAGGGGCGGCGGCGACAATCTCCATCCCAGAATGCTGGAGGTCTGGCCCACGTCTTTTCCCCGGAGACAGACAGATGCTTTTTTCTGAGCGTTGGAGTCGGTTTGGAAGAGGGCTGGCAGCTCACGGCGCTCGGCCCAGTTTGGTCCCTCTGGTGAAACGGATTTGGCAGGGCTTTATAAATTCTCATTGTTATGGTTTCAAAACCCTGCAAAATCTATTTGGCACGGGGCACCGTGTTGTGCCGCTGCACGCAGTTAGAAACAAAGCCTCTCTCCGTTTATGGAATGGTGGCTTGCGTGGGGAGCGGACAGGGAGAAACTTCGCCAACAACAACAGAAATACCAAATCTCACCATCTACAAATGAGACATCCCAGTTAGATGCAATCGAGCAGATCAGCATTTTTTTAAAAAAGGAAACCATCTACAGTAATACCTTGGATTACAAGTAACTTGGTTTGAGAGCGTTTTGCAAGACAAGCAAAATTTTTAATATTTATTTAATTTTTTTTGACTTGATATACAAGCGTCGTCTTGCAATACAAGTACTTAAATTAAAAATCTCTGTACAAATTTTTTTGGGGGGATTTCGTTTTGATATAAGAGTGTTTTGGATTACAAGCACCTTTCCGGAACGAATTATGCTCTCAATCCAAGGCATGACTGTACTAATACTGCCTTCCCCAACCTGGCGCCAGGTTGGGGAAGGCTTCACTAATTATCTCATTACCGAGCCAAATTCCTTGTCGTTTCCTGAAATCCGTGGTCTGTCTCCGGCCTGCGATTCCAGCCAACGTTCCCCGCACGGTGTCAGATGTTTCTCTGTAAACTGCTCGAAAGCGGCTTCTGAAACCCCCAAAAGAAAGCCCCTGGGGGATCCAAGGAGGCCCCAATGACGCAGTGCCAAGTGGCGCACGCATGAAGCGCGGCTGCCCCTGGGAACATCGGTGGGGTGTCCGGAGGAGTCCAGTGGCGAGTGGGGGGAGGGCGTGAAACCCAGTGACGCTCGTCGCAGCGGGGTGGCTGGCTCACACTTCACAGAGCCAGCGTGGCTCCGCAGCCAGGGGTCTGGCGTAGAACTGAGGCAGCCCGGTCCCATATGTACCGGCCCGGACACTAAGATCTGCATCAGCGGTCGTTGTCCGAGAGCCCCTGCCAAAGGAAGTGGGGCAGGTGGCTACCAGGAGGAGGGCCTTTTCTGCTGTGGCACCCCGGTTGTGGAATGAGCTCCCCAAAGAGGTTCGCCTGGCGCCTACTTTGTATTCTTTCCGGCGCCAGGTGAAGACCTTTCTGTTCTCCCAGGCATTTAAATCATTTTAATCATCTTAATCATAGAATCATAGAATAATAGAAAAGTAGAGTTGGAAGGGGCCTACAAGGCCATCGAGTCCAACCCCCTGCTCAATACAGGAATCTAGGTCAAAGCATCTCTGACAGATGTCTGTCCAGCTGCACCTAATTTTGTAATTGTTTTTAATTCCGTTATTGTAACTGCTGCTGCTAGCTCTGCTGTTCGTTTTTAATCTGTGGTTTTAAATTTTATATTTTATATTGTATTTTATGATTTTAACGGTTGTAAACCGCCCAGAGAGCTTCAGCTATTGGGCGGTATAAACATGTATTAAATAAATAAAGTAAAATAAATTTCCGCTCAGCCGTTACGCGTGCTGGGTGATCTTGGGCCAGTCTTTATCTCTCGGCCTAACCTACCTCCTAGGGTTGTTGTGAGGATAACATGGGGAGAACTATATATGCCACCTTTTGTTCTTTGGAGGAAAGGTGAGGTATACATGTGATAAACGGCGATCGTGCCCCGGAGGAGGGCCGTCGTGGGGAGCGGGTAACGCCTCGCTCACGCTCCTTCTCCGCTCCCAGAGCCCTCGACCGGTAAAACGTGCCTCCCGAAGGCCTTGCTCAACCTGAGCAGCGGCAAGAATGACACGATCCCGCTGCTGTTGGACATCGCCGAGAAAACGGGCAGCATGCGGGAGTTCATCAACTCGCCCTTCCGAGACGTCTACTACCGAGGTAGGAGCGCTGCTCGGGCAGGGCCGGCCCGCACGGAGGCTCTCTGGCGCGTGGGATGTGGGGACTGGAACAGCGGTGGTTGGAGTGCCCTGCTCAGCCCCAGTGCCATCTTCAGATCCTTCCTAAGGCAGCCCCCAAATCTGCACTTGAATTCTGAGGCCTTTATAACTCCTGCCAGTTAAACGCGGCTGTATATCTGTGCTTATTTTCCATCATTCCATGGTTTGCTCCTGCTAGTTGAGGGGACGGGTGAGGAGCAAAGTGGGGAGCTGAAGCCTTAAGCCCTGAGATTTCATCAGGTGTTTCTTATCGGGTTTCTTGGTCTTAAGGACTAGAAACTTGTGTTTGTTTGTTTGTTTTTAAATGAAAGCAGAGACACCCCCCCCCAGTGTACTGAATTCACCACACAATGGGTCACTAAGTTCTGCACATCTGCAGAACCACAAGGAAACATGGTTCCACCAAAGTCGTGGCAACGGTGAGGTACGCGAAGGGCAGAGTGGGTAGGCCTGATGAAAAACTGAAGGGTGGCGTGGATTGGTTGCCCCTGCAGGTCAGACCGCGCTGCATATCGCGATTGAGCGGCGCTGCAAGCACTACGTGGAGCTGCTGGTGGAGAAAGGCGCCGACGTCCACGCGCAGGCCCGTGGCCGCTTCTTCCAGCCCAAGGACGAGGGCGGCTACTTCTACTTTGGTGAGTGGGAGAGGGACGCCCGGGCCGTGTGGTTCCTCCCTCGGGGCCCACCACGTCGTACAGCGTGGTGAAATTGGGGCTTTCTGCAATCTGCTACTATTGTCGTCACAATTCTCATTATTTCTACTGTGCCATCAGTGTACGAGGTGCTTTGCAAAGTTCCATAAGCGAAAGAGGCAGGTCTCTGCCAGCAAGGAGCATGCAATCTAAATGTTGGCAGCGGGGGAAACGACAGAGGAAGGCGCAAGAGAGAAACCAGGGTGGCGAGGGACCCACGAGAACGAAGGCAGTGACACAGACCTAGGCTTGGAGTCAGTCGGGCGGCCTTCCCCGGGGCGGTGCCCTCCAGATGTTTTTGACCACAACTCCCAGCATGGGGCTGATGGAAGCTGGAGTCCAAAATATCTGGAGGGCACCAGCTTGAGGGAAGCTCTAGTAGGGGATTAAAAGGAGGGTTGGGGTGAATTATATTATTTATATTTATATTAGATTTATATTTATTACACGGAGGGGTTAAGCCAAGGATTTATATTTATTACATGAGAGGGGTGCCGTGCAGGTGTTTTTTTTTGGGGGGGGGGCAGTTTCAGGCACAAAGGGCAGCAAGTGAGAAAGGGTGGAGTCAGTTGGAAGGGATCTTGGAGGGCATCTAGTCCACCCCCCCCACCCCTGACCAGTGCAGGTGCAGCCACAGCGTCCCTGACGGACGGCCCTCCAGCCTCTGCTGAGAGACCTTCCAGCGAGGAAGATCCCGCGCCCTCCCGAGGCAGCCTCTTCTTCCGCCGCTGAAGAGCGCTCATGGGCACGACTTTTTCCTAACGTGTTCAATAAGCCACACAACACAACAGTGTGGGAAAGCCCTCACGTTTTGTCACCTGGGGTTGGTTTTCCACCCTGGCTTCGTGAACATGCACGTTTCAGCTGTCCGTGTTCGAAGAGGTAAGCCTCCGGAGCGCCCCCCCCGCCTGCCGGGTGACGTTTGTGTCTGCCTCTTTTGCCGCCGCCCCCCCCAGGCGAGCTGCCCCTGTCGCTGGCGGCCTGTACCAGCCAGCCGCACATCGTGCACTACCTGACGGAGAACGCCCACAAGCAGGCCGACCTGCGCCGGCAGGACTCCCGCGGCAACACTGTGCTCCACGCCCTGGTGGCCATTGCCGACAACACCCGCGAGAACACCAAGTTTGTCACCAAGATGTACGACCTGCTCCTCATCAAGTGCGCCAAGCTCTTCCCCGACACCAACCTGGAGGCCCTGCTCAACAACGACGGCCTCTCGCCCCTGATGATGGCGGCCAAAAGCGGGAAGATCGGGGTGAGGCTGGTTGCCCTGGGGGCAGGGAACGAACCAGACCCACGGCTCAACGGCCGACTGGCTGTCCCATGGTGGCCAAGGGTCACTTCCTCTCAGCCTTTCCAACCTCACAGGGTTGTTGTGAGGATAAAAGCGGGGGAGACAGGTACACCGGCCAGAGTTCCTTGGACCCTTGGAGGAAGGGTTCTTTGGAGAAACTAGAGACACAACTGAGTCACAACTACTCCCCAACTGTAAGCTGTAGATAATGTGAATAATATTGAATATTTTTAAAAAACAACAACTAAATTGCATCACTTGATATTGAACGGTACCAGTCCATTTCCAAGCACAATTCAGAGTGCTGGCACTGACTGTTAAAGCCGTACAGGGCTTGAGAACGAGGTCCCTGAGGTAGCGCCCGCTCCCACCCATTCTGGCCAAACATTTGAGGTCATCCAAGAGCCCCCTCCCCCATCTGAGTTGAGGCAGGTGGTGATCAGAGCAAGGCAGGGCCTTCTTAGTGGTGGTGCCCCATCTGATGACATCCCTCCCCAGGCCGCCATCCTCCCTGGGCTAGTCATGCCACGCCCGCTGAGACGCACCCCTGTCCCCTCCTGCCCGCAGATCTTCCAGCACATCATCCGGCGGGAGATCAAGGACGGGGACGCCCGGCACCTCTCCCGCAAGTTCAAGGACTGGGCCTACGGGCCCGTCTACTCCTCGCTCTATGACCTTTCCTCGCTGGACACGTGTGGCGAGGAGGTCTCGGTGTTGGAGATCCTGGTGTACAATAGCAAGATTGAGGTAAGGGCGGTGGGGTGGCGGAAGCGGGGCTTTTTGATTAGCAGGGGCGATGCCTGCCAAGCCCTTCCGCCTTCCCTGTTCCCGCTGAGCTTCGCTGCAATCTGGGGTGGGGTGTGTGATAGATTTCCCCAGCAACACTATTCCTGTTGTAATGCAAAGTATTTTGGGGTGGCTTAGCCTGGAATGACATGTCTATACACTTAATAAATTTCATAGATCATAGAGCTGGAAAGGGGCCTGCAAGGCCATCGAGTCCAACCCCCTGCTCAATGCAGGAAACTAGGGGAGGGGTCTCCCATCCAAGTAACAACCAGGCCTGACCCTGCTTAGCTTTCCATGCTCAGACAAGCTGAGCCAGCTTATTACATGTCTATCCCGCCCAATAGCCGAAGCTCTCTGGGCAGTTTGCAACATTTAAAACCATAAAACACATCAAATACACTATAAATCAGTGGTTCTCAACCTTTTTTGGCCCCATGCACCCTTTTCACCATATGTCAGAATGTCCATTCCCCCCCCCCTTTCCAAGATTGTCTGACTCAAAAGTTGCATTCCAAATAATATGCATATAATATATAATAATTATAAATGGAATATTTCCGCAGATAACAAGTGAAATATTTATCTTTCTTTTTAATTTAATCTGTGCCATACGATGAGGTGCGATGTCCTGTAGATTATGTACAATCTGTAGAATTGTAATTTGTAGAAAGATCAGTATTCCAACAGTTTGAGTCTGTGGTCCCAATCCCCCCCCCCGAAACCCTACAATTCCCCCCCCGGGGGGGGAATTCCCCCCGGTTGAGAACCTCTGCTAGAAATGTTTAAAACGACAGTATAAAATAGAAGTAAAAGTCGAAGTAAAACCTAGCAGCAGTAGAGATTTAAAATACAGTAAAGGCACAATCCTATGCAAGTTTAGACAGAAAAAGGGCCTACAACTCCCAGCATGCCCCACCCAGCTATGCTGGCTGGGGCATGCTGGGAGTTGTAGGACCTTTTCTGTCTAAGCTTGCATAGGATTGCGCCTTAAAGGATTAAAACAACAGAGACCAAAAGACTAAAATTCCTGGGAAAATAAGACCGTGTTCACCTGGCGCCAGAAAGGGCACAATGTAGGTGCCAGGTGAGCCTCTCTGGGAAGTTGGTGCCACAGCAGAAAAGGCCCTCTTCTGTTGACCACGCGGGTCCTTGGGTCCCTGTTGAGTTTCTGTTCCTTGCATTGCTCTCCCCCCCGTCTGCTGCCCCCCCCCCCGTTTAGAACCGCCACGAGATGCTGGCTGTGGAGCCCATCAACGAGCTGCTGCGGGACAAGTGGCGCAAATTTGGCGCGGTCTCCTTCTACATCAGCGTCGTCTCCTACCTCTGCGCCATGGTCATCTTCACCCTGGTGGCCTATTACCGGCCCCTGGACGGCATCGTGAGTACCACCCATCGTGCAGCGTGGTGAAATTGGGGCTCCGCGGCAGGGCCGGTTTGGCGCCCGCCCTCCCATCTTCCTTTCCCACAATGTCCCCAACGTGTGTTTATATTTCTAGCCTGTCTTTCGGTGTGGCAATCCCATAAGAGAAGTAGGGTGAGTGTGCAGGGGGAAAGCTGTTCTTAATTAGCCTAATTAGCCACAGGATGCAGAGCAGGGGTGTTGGACGTTGGGCCCGGGGGCCGCATGCAGCCCGCCTGGGATCCCAACCTTGCCCTCGGGCTCCTCAGATGGCCACGCCCTTCCCCCCCCCCCAACACCCATCATTTGGGGATTTCCTGACTTTTGTGCAGCTTTCCCCATTCTAAAAGGCCGAACTGCCTCTCCTGGCAGGAAGAGCTTGAAGCTAAAATATGCTGGTATTTTTTTTTGGTATTTTGGCCCCTGGCCCACCACTGGCAAGCGGCCCCCCCGAGAACTTCTCCGAAATTGAATCCAACCCTCAGGTTGAAGGAGGTTCTGCACCGCTGATGCACAGCAATGTGTAAAGGCGGCAGTGCTGGAGTGTAATTGGGAAGGCCCGGGTTCAAATGTCCTCACACCATGAAGCTTCGTGGGTGACTTTAAAGTCTATCCCTTTCTAAGCTTCCTCGCAGGGTTGTTGTGTGGATAAGGGGTGGTGGTTTGACTATGTGCACTACCCTGAGCTCCTTAAAATTGCCCAAAAGCAAACCATAATTTATAAAGAATGTATGCACAAGCCTAGCAGTGGCTAAGAATGGAGCCTCCATGTTTAGAGGCAGTCTACAGCCACCTAAGCAGGTGCTCAGGACTCTAACAGTGAGGGGGGAGGGCAGCTGCTTCCATCCCAGGGCAGCCGGCATCCAGCTGCCGCCGGGAGGCAGAATGTGGCGCGCCTGGCCAAGCGGTGCAGATCTCGCACTCCCGTGGCAGACCCGTGGCTCCCACGTGCGGTTCCTGGGTAGCGCAACGGAGGACTGGGCGCTCTCGTTTGGAACAGCCTCTCAGCACCGCCTCTTCTCTCCCCCCCCCACCTGCAGCCCCCGTACCTGTACACCAACACCACCGACTACCTGCGCCTAGCCGGGGAGGTCGTCACGCTTTTCACGGGCGTCCTCTTCTTCCTCACCAACGTAAGTGTGGCTTGGGCACCCCCTCGCTCCTCCTCCTCCTCCTCCTCCGCTACTTCTTTTTCCTCCCGCCCACCTTGGCACCAGGGTCAGGCCTGCCTTCCAACCCTCCCCCCCACGTACTGGGTCCTCGCCCCTCCTCGCCCGAGGGCCCACCCCGTCCCCTTCCGCTCCCGTGTAACACACTTCAGCCCGTTTCTCCTTGGTGGGTCCTTTCCCCGACTGCGTCTCCATGGGAGGGCCATCACCCACCTAAAGAACTCGGGCAGAGCACTCCTGCGGGTGGAAGAGGATCCTTGGTGAAGAACTCACCGCTTCCTAAGGCCTGCCAGGGCAGAGGGGGGGTGGTGTGCTCCTGTTTTCTCCGGAGCTTTCTCCTTTTTAAAAATGTCCCGTCCCGTTGGTTTCAGTAGGAGCGCCGCACCAGCTCCAAGCTCCCCGTACCCCCCCCCCCGCTCCAGGGGCATGGACAGGAAACGAGGGGGGCCACCAGATCCAAAGCCTCCCCAAATGCCGAGAGCATTTTTTAAAAGTGCTTGCATTTTTAAAAGTCTAATCTTATGTTTTTTGGCATGTTGGCCAATTAATCGGGGAAGCCTTTTCAATTGATTCCTCCGAGTTAAAGGTTGCAGACCTAATGGATAAGTGGCAGCCGTGTCCCCAAGTTCGCTGCACCCCCTTGGGCAGCTGCTTTGAAATAAGCCCCCCCTTGCAACACGGCGGCCCCCCAGCAGCCTGTTGTGCGGCGGCTGCTTGTGCTGCACTTCTGTGGGATCACAGAAGGACAGCCGGGCAATGCGGCTTCTTTAGCATATTGGTGTTTGTTTCTGTTTTTTAAAGAAAAGTTTTTAAAAAGACATCAATACCCGGTAAATTTTCCATAAGCCAAATAAGTTACTGAATAAGATTCCTGGTGGTCAGAGGGCTGCGGATTCCAGTCTTCTCATCCTTCCTCAGGATGTTGAGCAAAACTGGAATATGTTACGCAAAAGAGTGACAATTGCAGAAAAAGGGTTATGTGAAAATGAGCCCATTTCTCTTAAGTCGCATCGTCTGTAAAGTCACAGACGTCCTGGTTTTTCCTCTGAAGTTGCAGAATTGAACCAAGTCCTCAGCCCCCCCCCCCCCAGAATTACTGGATTTCAAGAGGAACATGTGCTCGCCACCCCATCCCAAGGCAAGATAATTAAGCAACACTGACAATTTTATTATTATTATTTTTTTTAAAAAAAAGTTCTGGAGATCTCCAAAGAATGGAGACTCGACACTACAAGTGCCTTGAGCAGCTGGTTCCAGGGCTCGGCCTACCCTGTTCTAAAACTCTTCCTATGGTTGATCCTAAACCAGCCTTCCCCAACCCGGCACCCTCCAGATGCATCTGACTACAACTCCCATCATCCACCTTGGGATGATGGGAGTTGTAGTCAGATGCATCCGTTGGGTGCCGGGTTGGGGAAGGCAGGTTGAGACACACAGCTGCTTGCTCTGCCTGCGGATGGCCAGGGAGCCTTTCGAACCCCTTTCAAGCATGCAGATCTTGCCTCGAACAGACCGAATGTTCCCAGTTCCTTGAGCATCTCCCTGATGAATGAACTTGACGTTCTGAGGATCCTGCATCCTTTTCCAGCTGGGACCTCTTTTTTTGTTGTTGTCTTCCCTCTCTCCCCAGATCAAAGACCTGTTCCTGAAGAAATGCCCAGGTGTAAATTCCTTCTTCATAGACGGCTCCTTTCAGTTACTCTAGTGAGTTAAAAAGAAGAGATCAACTCAGTTTCTTCATTGTGAAGGTTTGGTACTGACTGGGAGGCATCAAGTGATTGCAGTGGCTGATGGTGGGCCTTTCTGGTGGCCAAAATATCTGGAGAGCACCAAGTTGGGGAAGGTGTAGGCCAGGGTTAGGGAACTTCCCTCGGTGGGCCAGTTTGGCAGATCAGGCTGGCCCACCTGGCCTCAGCCAAGGCCCCTCCAGAGTGAGGGCTGAGCATTGCCCACCCCATGTCCTCCCCAGGGGGGAAAAGTGTGGGGCAGGTTTTGACCTGGGACAGAATAATGCCAGGGGCTCTGCCCTCCTGTGATCAGGGGCGTGGCCACACCCAACTGGCGTCTCCAGGCCCGTGGAGGCCTTCCCTGTGCCACTGTATGTAGTTCCCCGCCCCTGCTGTAGGCAGTAAAAGGTCCTTCCCCTAGAAATGAAGTGGGATTCCAGTCTTTGACCTGGAAAAACGGTCCGATTTAAATATGAACATGGGAAGCCGCCTCCTACACATAGCCCAGTGCGGCAACACTGACCGGCAGCAGCAGCTCTTCCAGCCCTGCCTGGAGATGTTGCCGGAGATCAAACCTTCTGCACACAAAAGCGGGGGCTCCACCGCTGAGCTTTCCTGATTTGCTCGATCCCAAGTTAAGCCTTTTGCACCCTTTGGTGTTCCAGCCACAGAGTGCAAGCGCGAAGGGCGCGTGGGTGAGGGGGGCTTGAGCCGGGCCTTCCCTGCCCGTCAGGGGGCGCTTCCCCACTGCAGGACACAACCATCCACCCCTGCCCAAGGAAACCTGCAGCCTCAGGCACGGGGCTGGCAGGACTGTGGGTGGCTGAAGCCCACCCACCCCGCTCTTGCGTCTGCCTTCGGGGGGGGCACTGATCTTCTGTTCCTGCCGCCCCCAGCTTCATCTACTCGGTGCTGGTCCTGGTCGCCGCCGCCCTCTACCTGGCGGGCATCGAGGCCTACCTGGCCGTCATGGTTTTCGCGCTGGTCTTGGGCTGGATGAACGCGCTCTACTTCACCCGAGGACTCAAGCTGACGGGGACATACAGTATCATGATCCAGAAGGTGAGGGGGCCCAGGGCAGGGCAGGGCAGGGCAGGTGCCCCCTGGGTCTGGGCAGGGCCAAATTCCTAAACGGCTCAGTGCGGCGACTGGGGCCTTCCTCAGAGTCGCACTGTCTGAAGTGGCAGCTTTCGCCCAGCACTGCTCAACCCAGCCTTCTCCGACCAGAGGCCATCCAGGTGTGTGTGGGGCTACAAATCCCATCATCCCCAGGCAGGGATGATGGGAGTTGTAGTCCCACCCACCTGGATGGCCTCTGGTCGGAGAAGGCTGGGTTAAGCAGTGGCGGTTTTACTGTTAAGGTCGGGTCCAGATTTACACAGGGTCAACTGCAATGCAGAAGTGGATTTCCCTCACCCCTCCAGCTTCCTGGAAATGCTACACAGAGCCAAGGGACCCTGCTGAACAGGGTGAGCCGTGGTGTGTCGGGGGGACCCCCAAAAATCCGGCAGAGGGGCCTTTGGCAGGTGGAGCCCTGCCTCTCACAGAAGGCAGACCCTATATACCCAACCCTTTGGCCGTGGCCAAATTCAGCTCGGTGTTGTCGTCTACAGTATGTTCTCTCTGCCTCTTTGTTGCTGCTGTTTCTTCAGACGGTTAGGTAGCTAATGCAGCCCACTCCAGCATCAGCCGCCTTTTAGCTCAATGGTTTTTGCAGATGTTTTAAGATTTGCTTGAACACGCTGCCCTTGTGCAGAGGGGGCTCTGACTGCAATTTTCTGTTTGCAGATCCTATTCAAAGACCTCTTCCGTTTCCTGCTCGTCTATGTGCTTTTCATGATTGGCTACGCATCAGGTAAGATGGGACAGTCGGGACCTGTCCTGGTTGGCCGGCCGCTCAAGTTTTCATCTCAAAATGTGGACCCTCCGATCAGCCAGCAGAAGTCCTCGTGTACTTACAAAACATCCAGTGGAAATTCTGGCCCTAATTCTGCTTCTTTTACTGCAGCAACTTTTCTAGATATTAAATACTGTTGGATTTTGAGGTTTTTAAAAACATCCAGCAGGCTATAAAATGCTGGATCTGGCAAGTTACTGCATCACATTATCACCTGCAGCGCTTTTGTGAATGAGACATAAAAATCAAACAATAGTCACACGTGACACTTTTATGACCACAGAACCCAAATCAGCTAATCAAACAAGCCAGCCCAGTCTTAAAATAGCAACATCTCAGCCAAACCACCACGTTCCTGAACAGGGAAGCTTTTGCTGCTTCCCTGAATGAATCAATGAAGAGATGGGCTGCTTTCAGGAGAGAAGTGAGTTCCAGAGGGAGGGTGCCACCACAGAACAGGCCCTGCTGCTCAACAGCAGCCTGAAAGCAGAGTAGAGCCCCTCTCCAATCTTAAACCTGGCTTGAGGAGGGAAAAACATCCTGGGGAGTATCTTAAAAAAGATCTACAATGGAAATGGAATTTCGCATGCACCAATATGGTGAATCCTAAGAGTTCCAAGAATGAGTTGAATTTTGAAGCTCGATAGGAACGCAGTTTGAATAAACATGTTGACTTGAGAATGTTATGCTGTAACTTGATAGGCTCAATATTTTACACCATTTACGTGTGTCCCCCCCCCCCCCAAACCCAACAGGAATGATATTCTGTAAAGACGTTTGAATTAGGGGGAGCCTTGCTTTGAAATTTTGCAAATGCGTTCGAGTCAGAACAGTTTAGCCTCGAGCACCTTCTCACCCCAAGTTGCAGCCCCTCCATTTGCAGCAGTGGTGAGACACTCGTGGCCAAATTTCACACGGCCTGGGGTGTCTCTGCCAGCACAGATCATGAGGAGTTAACTACAACTCCTATCATATCTAGCCATTGGGATTATCTACTGGGGAATATGGGAGTTGTAGTTAATCCCTCCCCCATGACAATCTGAAACAGATAAGTGTCAGGACACTGACGAGGTCCGCTTTCACTTTTAAAAACAAGTGGAGGGAATGGAGGAAAAGGGGGGGCAGCCCCCTGCAAAGTGGCAAGAATCAGGCTTCAGAATAGGGTAGCAATCAGGAGTAGATTAGGGTGTGTGTGTGTGTGTGTGTGTGGCGGGATACAGTAATACTTTGGATTACAAGTAACTTGGTTTGAGTGCGTTTTGCAAGACAAGCAAAATTTTTAATATTTATTTAATTTTTTTTGACTTGATATACAAGCGTCGTCTTGCAGTACAAGTACTGTAGTTCGGCTTAAATTAAAAATCTCTGTACAAATTTTTTTTGAGGGATTTCGTTTTGATATAAGAGTGTTTTGGATTACAAGCACATTTCCGGAACGAATTATGCTCTCAATCCAAGGCATGACTGTATACAGTAACTGTTTCCCGTTTCCATTTGTCCACTAAAATACACACACCCCATGCTGCTTTTACTTCCATCAGGGTAAAAGATATCGGGATCATCTCTCTCGGGCTGCAGGGGCTGGGATCCATAAGAAGGGTTGCCCTTGCAGTGATGAGTGGGGGAAGGGGGAAGCCCTCCAAAATTTTCAGAGCGCGGGGTGTTTTTGCAGTGAAAAAAAGCAGGCACCCTGCCCCCACTTTTGACTCTGGCCGCACCATACGGTCCCCAATATAATGCCGCCCAAGAGATCGTGATCACCCCCAAGGCAATGCTGCCTGCCCAGGCCAGATGGTTTTTGCTTGGCGCAGTTTGCCACGATTCCCTGCCACTTCCGTTCTTGCAGCTTTGGTCTCCTTGCTGAACCCTTGCCCCAACATGGAGGCCTGCAACAAGGACCGGTCCAACTGCACGGCGGCCGCCTACCCATCTTGCCGGGACAGCAAGACCTTCAGCACCTTCTTGTTGGACCTCTTCAAGCTGACCATTGGCATGGGGGACTTGGAGATGATCGAGAACGCAAAGTACCCCGGGGTCTTCGTCATCCTCCTCGTCACCTACATCATCCTCACCTTCGTCCTCCTGCTGAACATGCTGATCGCCCTCATGGGGGAGACCGTGGGCCAGGTGTCCAAGGAAAGCAAGCAGATTTGGAAGCTCCAGGTAGGAACCAGCCGGGGGCCGTGCGCCCACAGGGCTCTGCCTAAGAAAAATGCCTTTTCGGCTGGTGGGTAATCTGTGCAAGTTTCATCCCTTCTAAATCAGGGATGGGCAACACACAGGCTTCATGTGTCCCCCCATGGCCTTTTTTGTGCTAACCTCTGCCCCCCCATCACTGAACTTGCTGCGGCAAATTTGCTCAGCCTTCCAAGAGCAGAGTTTGGATGCCAGGCAAGGCACGTGCTTGGTTTTAAAGCCAAATTGCCGCAGCAAAATCAGCAGCAGCCAGGGGGACGGGACCCCCCCATAGATTCCAGGTGATGGGCAATGTGCCCCCCCCCCCCCATTTTAAATGGAAGTCTGGAAATACCACAGTTCTAGGGTAGTTGGTTAGTGAAATACTGTATACAGTGAAAACACTGAGATAAGCTCAGATCAAAGTCTGCTTTCCAGCCGCGGAGGCGGGGCTATCCCCATGCAATTGATTATGTATCGGAAAAATTAGTATAAGGAGAGAAATCCAGAGCTAAATAGTCTAGGATGGACTTGTAGAAGACATACTTTTTTTTCTCTTTCTGTGTGTGTGTATGTGTATCATAAAATTGAGTTAAATGTGATTATAGGGTTGATTCTCAGTTCCCCAGCGCATGATTTTACACCACAGCCAGAATGTGTGAGGTGGCTCCCACTTTTGCAGCTTCTGCAAGGAGCTTCAGGTGGCCATGTGGGCTGTCGTGCGATGGACCCCTTTCGAGAAAATGGTTTGACTTGCCACAATTCAAACACTCCCTTGCCTTGTTGGTTGCCTGAATTTGCGCCGCAGTTTGCACGGCCGAGTGCACATCCCCGGTTGGGGAGTAGCGGGTAATGAAATAGCTGCTCGCCAGCTGGGGGATCTTGGCCTCATGGTTTCCCTGCCTTCTCTGCTCACAGTGGGCGACCACCATCCTGGATATTGAGAGATCCTTTCCCGTGTTTATCAGGAAAGCCTTCCGCTCGGGAGAGATGGTCACTGTTGGGAAATCCTTGGACGGGATGCCTGACCGGCGTTGGTGCTTCAGGTAAGTGCCGGGAATCCTTACGGGGAGGGGGAGTTTGGGAAGCGCTCTTTTTTTCCAGATCAGGCCCATGAGCCCAGGCTTAAAAAGAAAAGGACACTCAGAATTCCATGCCAAGTGTAATACTCCTAATTTTGCATCAAGTGAAATGGAATTTGGCAACTGGTTTAAATTAAGCAGATTAGCACAAGTTTTTACTTTGCATAATTTGTTCTGGCATCGCTCGGGAAGAGACGCGGAAGGAGCTCAGCAGTCCGCTTACACCCTCCTCACACACATACACCCCGACACCTGGGAACCATGCTCCTGGCGCCTAAGAATGCAGCAGGCATGGCCCCACACAGTTTCAAACTCATCTCCATGGCCATAAGGGCTAGAAACTTGAGGGACAGAGGAAGCCGTGTCTGTGTCCCAGTGCCCATTCCTGGGGAGGGCACACACCGCCTTTCCTTGCGCCCCCACGAATGGTGCCGGGCTCTGATGTTTACAGCCGGCCTTAAATCAAAGGAGAGGTCTCCCCTCAGTGTTCACGCACTGCTCTCCGTTCTTTTTTTGTTCTCTGGTGGCAAATGGCTTGGCCTACTGGACCAGTTGCCCTTCTGGCCTTGCATGGCTACCTCGGCATTTCTCTCTCAACCCCCCCCCCCTAAATTCCCAGCTTCTTTCTTCCCAGGGTTGATGAGGTCAACTGGTCTCACTGGAACCAGAATTTGGGCATCATCAATGAAGACCCCGGCAAGAACGACACATACCAGTACTACGGCTTCACCCACACGGTGGGCCGGCTGCGCAGAGGTGAGTGGCGGCAATTGCTGGGGTCTGCATGGAAAGGGCAGGGACTCATCCGGCAGCACAACGTGCAGCTCCCTGTGAGAGCAGCTGCCCCTCTGTGCTACCTGAGGCAGGGGCGCAGGGGAGTCGCTCCCCATCACCCCACAGTGGAAAAGTGCATGACTGTGGACGTGCCCTCTTGCAGAGGTGCACTAAGCAGACTCTGGGTGGGGGGGGGGGCTTTGGCGGCTGCACACGAACCTTACTTTATTATTGATTTATTCATTAAATTTATCTTCCACCTTTCCACCCAAAATGGCGCTCAGCAGCTAACAATGATAAAATGAAGATGAAACAGAATCTTGATTAAAACATAACATTAAAACAAATCAATTAAAAGTGCAATTAAAAACGCAGCAATAAAAAGGCGCAAACAGCACCCAACCTTTCATTAATCCGTTATTAAGGAGCAGTTCTCTCGTAAGACACTTAATGTGGGTGTTGCTACAATAACCAGGTATGCATCTCTCTGCCTCCGCCTCCCCCCAAAAAACTTGTATTCTGTTTCTGCTTGCCCCAGGGAGGAGTTTTTTGCAGTGCTGATGCCCAAGCCACCAGCTCTCTCTCTTTTTTTTTTTTTTAAAGATTACCTTTAATATTTACTTTTTAGCAAATATATATAGATATATAAAATATTCATATACACACAGAGTGAAGCGCAAATGGCATTTATAACCATATGACAAGAAGAATGCTTATTTGTTTCCTATTAAGACTTTAGATATGCCTAGTCCTCATTTATGTTTCAAAATGATTTAGGGTGCAATCCTGTGCTAGTTTAGACAGGGAAAGGCCTACAACTCCCAGCATGCTGGCTTTCCCTGTCTAAACTTGCACAGGATTGCACCCTTAGCAACTTACTTCTGATATAAATTCAATCTATAAAATTCAACAAATGGTACCCAGTTACCTATACACCTGCTGGCTTCTGAGATCTCACCAAAGGGGTTAGAAACTTGTTTTACCTTAAGTCTCACTCTCTTCCCCTTCTTTCGCTGTGAAGAATTTATGTTGTGTGTTCATTTTTTGCAAAAAGAGTTCAGCAGTCTCCGTTGTATTTGTCGTTTTGCACCCAGTATTTCTCTGGAAAGCAGTGGGTCTCCAGAGCCAGCTGCCATGTTTCCTTATTACAGTTATTTATTTTTTTATTTATTGACAATATTCTTAGGCCAACCTTTAGGGTACAAAACCCTCTCAAGGTAGCTCACAAGGTAAAAACGATACAACAATAAACATCAGAATTAATAAAACAGACATCCCACCCCAAAAAGCAGAAACAAAAAAACATTCTGGTCAAAACCATCAGCAGTCTTACAAAAACCACAATGGAAGAGGCGGCCACGGAAAGTCATTGTCTTGTAGGCGTTCCTGAAGGCCTGTACTGATGGGAGCTTGATGGGCGTCAGTTGGTGATGCATTTTAGCGATGCAGGGGCCACTCCAGAAAAGGCCCCCCTCCCTCACACCCACCAACGTGACTGTCTTCAGGGCAGAGCAAGTGCACCAGTTGGTCCCTAAAAATTGGCAACACACTTACTTAGTGAAAAGGGGTGGCTTTTTTTTAAAAAAAGTAAGAGCATACATGTCTGTGTTCAAGGAAGCTATACCAGGGAACTTGTAGTCCAGCAACACCTGGAGGGCCACAAGTCCCATCATCTGACCATTGGCCATGCTAGCTGAGGCTGATGGAAGCGTGTGTCCGGCACAACAGCTGGAGAGCCAGAGTTCCGCACCGCCATCTACGTAAATGGCACTTCGCAAACCATTAAAAGTGAAACCAAGAAACAGCAGGAAAGATGATACACGAAGTGCAACTGAGGGCTGTAAAGTGGGGTGGGAACGGGCGAGTATGTGACCAGTCGCCAGGAGCAGCAACGGTGCTGGGCTGCCACCAGGGCAAGGGGTCCCAGAGGGATGGCTCTCCTGTCCCAAGCCCAGCAGTGGCGGGGGAGGGACCAGACAGCCCCGATCCAGGCTCCGTGACCAACGGGAACTCTCTCTCTCGGTGCAGATCGCTGGTCGACGGTGGTGCCGCGGGTGGTGGAGCTGAGCAAGAACTCGCATCCGGAGGAGGTGGTGGTCCCGCTGGATAGCATGCGATCGCCCCAGGCGAAGGAGCACAAGCCGAGTTATCCCCAGAGCTGGCGGAGGGAAGACTCTCGCATCTAACTGCGGGGGGGAGGGGGGCGAGAGGGAAGAATGCTTAGGGCCCGGTCTCTGAACGAGGATCAACACACTCACCCAGCTTCTCGCTGCCCCCCCGTACAGCCTTGGGCTGCAGAACGTGGGCCCAACTTTGATGGCGCCGCCCGCTCTGTTCTCCAGCCTAAAACGAGGCTCACGGTTGTGATCTGCAGAGCGTGGCAGCCCCGCCCACTCAAAAGCAACAGACAAACCTTTGCCACGTCGTTGACTTAAAGGGGACGAGAGCGACACGCCCGCCTGTGTTTTATGCTTTTTTAAACTTGTTTTTTTCAGAAACACCAACGACAAATAAGCCAAAGTTCTCAGAATGCCAAATTATGCCCCAGATACCAAATTGGCACAGATGCACGGAAGCTCCGCAGCTCGGAAACCGGAAACTTTGGCCAGGCGACGGAGCACCGTGCTGCTGAAGTTCAGTGTGCCCGGGGGACACGCGGCTGCGTAGAGGAGCTGTTTAAGAAAGAGGTGTCCGTTGCCTCCCAGAGTAGCTCCCCGGGGAGAAGCGTGCTCCAAATCCTGGGTGAACTGGACGGAGACAAGCAAGGGACACGTGGGCATTAGCCGTTTATACCGCCAAGGATTGTTCGCCTTTCCTACCACACAGTTTTATTTTGCACAAGGTTTTATCTAATTATTTATTTAGTAATAAAAGCCAAAGCACACCGGCTGGCCTCTCCTTGCGTTGTTTGGACGTGCCCTTCTAAGCAGAACAGCACTGAGCGGTATAGCTGTATATATTTTCAAAAGAAGCACAGCTGGAACCTATGCAAGCAGGGGCTGGCAACTTGTGGCCCTCTGGATGATACCGGACTGCAACTCCCAGCAACCCTAACCAACGCAGCCAGTGGTGAGGGAGCCTGGGAATTGCAATCCAACATCGGGGGGGGTGGGGTGGTGGTCACATGTTGCCAACCCCTGCTGTGAAGTGCTAGGTACCCTTAAGGGCGCAATCCTGTGCATGTTTAGACAGAAGAAAGGCCTACAACTCCCACTGGGGCATGCTGGGAGTTGTAGGCCTTTCTTCTGTCTAAACATGCACAGGATTGCGCCCGTAAGCCCCCCTGGTTTCAAGCAGCAGAGGGGTGCCCAGAGCTACCCAGGAAGAGGTTTCTTCTCCCTCTCAGGTTTTCTGTTCACACGGTGGTTCTTCTGAGTAGAGCCGTTGGGAGCCACCTCTCCAAGCATACCAGGGGATGAGCCCACACGATCAGGCAGAAGCGCATGGCTCTAGACTGTACCATCCCAGACTGCAGATGGGGACCACATTTTTGAGTGCTGCTTTAGTTTTTTTAAAAAAGACAACAACACAACATACCAGCGGAGTAGGACTAAGCCTGCAGCCCCGAGGCGGTTCAGTCGAGTCAGTGCCGCTCCCCGTGATTCTGCCGGTCCAGTGGCATGGCTCTCCGTCATTTCCCATCATTCCCAGAATGCACTGCTCTATTTCTCTCAGTCAAGCAAGATGACCCGATTTGTATTTTCCGTCCCGCCCGTTTGTATCAAGCAGCAGAATCTGGACACACACAGGACTTTTGGGGAGGTGCCTTAGCAAACCATGTAGCAGCTTTGCCTGTGGGGAAAGGAAAGCAGGAAATCCAAGAGCGTGTGCAGTGCTAATACCCCTCCCAGTAGAAGGGGTTGTGTCACAGACGCCGTGGTTTCTGAATCACCATCAGGAAACAGACAAACAAACATCACTCTGCCCGCTTACAGCAAAGTCTCAAAATTGCTACAGGAAGGGCGGGGTTTGGCTATTAAAATGGGATACACAAAAAGCATCTACCATGATCAGAGGAGGGGGAAGTGCCAATCTGCAGGTTGGAAATCGAGCCACAAGAGGGCAGCACACAGCAAGGGATAACCTGGCACACGGCGGCTACAAGCGGCTGTGGTGGTCTGTGCACACCCTTTATTGGGTGTGCAACAGGCAGGCATTCAACAGGTGGAGTGCATTCCCCACATGTCTCTAGTCCTCCTAAAACTCAACACCTGTTAAAGGCACAGAAGCCTGGCGAGGGAAAAAAAGGGAATCTCCTTGAGCATATGTGGAGTGCATTTCCTAAGAGCAAGAAGCTTTCTTAATAGAAAATCAATGCAAAGATAACATGATTTGAGCATGTGCAAAGTCGACAACCCCCTGCCCACCTCCGGCAAACACACGAAGTGCCATCTTACCAAAAGGAAAAGGATACCGGCACTATGTTTTCCATGCCAACTCCCCCCCCCCCCGCCTTGTTGATGTCCTAGGGATGTGGTAATGGACCAGGGAGGGAAGATGCGGATCGGATGATGAAGGGAAACCTGCCCGTGGAGCTGCTCCTCCTGGAGGCCTGAAAACGGCAGCCCGGCCCAGGGCGCTTGGCAGGGCAGAGCGGAGCAGGGCAAATTGTCGCGGTGAGGGTGGGAAGGAGGCGAGCAGGCCGCACCCTACACCGGGGAAAGTAAATTACTGCCGGGGTCATAATCGCGCTTTGTCACACTGGAGCGTGACAGGCCCACGGCGATGATGGAGCGCGACGTAAATCGCACGAGTCGGAGCGGTCTGCCGGCAATGAGCTAAGCGAGGGAGGTGAAACCACAGAGTAAATATTCCAAGGTAGGGTGGGTTTTTTCTTCTTCTTCTTCTTCTTCTTCTTCTTGGTAAGCACTTAACTAGTCCACAGCACAGTGGAGGAAAAACTCCAAAATTACATCTTTGCAGCTCCAGCATTACGGTAATCTCATTTTTGACACTGATGAGGATTTTTCTCGGCTGCTCTGCTACAGAGACCTCGGAAGAGGTTGTCAGCCTGCTTCCAACGGAGCCATGCCACAGCCAGGGCTCGATGGGCACATGCCCGCCACTCGGCCGGCAGCGCTTTCTGAACAACGGCGACGCTGACTCCGGGAAGGGTAAAAAGACGGGGGCCACATACTCGTGCCTGTTGAGCTTAAGAACATCAGAAGAGCCCCGATGCTGGATCGGACCAAGGGTCCATCCAGTGCAGCATTCTGTTCACCAGCTGCCCACGGGAGACCCACGAGCAGGACAGGAGCGCAACCCCAGCAACTGGTGTCCGTGGGCATCCTGCCTCGGATCCTGGAGGTAGCATACAGCCATCAGGACCAGTAGCATGGATAGCCTTCTCCTCCTCCATGAATGTGTCCAATCCCCTCTTAAAGTGGTCCAAATTTGTGGCCATCACTCCGCCGTGTGGAAGTGAACTCCACTAGTTGAACTCTGCACTCGTGTGAGGAAGTATGCTGTGGAGCTCAAAAGCTTGCACGCTCTTCCACCAACCTGACTGCCGCAATAACAAAATGCCGTGACACCGTAATGGGCAGGTGATCAGACATCTGCATCAACCACCTCTGAGGACCCTCACATTTAAATAAAACTGTTTCAGGGGGCGACTGGGGGGGATGGGAAGGGGTTGGCTTTCAGAATTGGGATTCATTAAGAAGCCCGATCATCTTTCTCGAGAATCTCTGGTTTGATTAGGCGTTGTGTAATTGCCTTAACGCTACAGTGGGTGCTCAGGGGCATGTGAGGAATGCCTCTCTCTGACCCACTGGGGAACAGCCCCCAATAGTCACCAATCCGGGGTCAGTGGGCAGGGCTGAGGTGTGAGTCACAGGCTGGCGTCAGCCCAGCACTTGCGCTCTCTCTTTTAAAACATAAACCGACTTGAACAAAGGACAATTCACTGCTTTTAATTTCTATGGAGAGAGAAGTGGAAGCCACCGCCAAGTCCTCTTACTCCGAGCGGTGCCCCCTTCCCCCAGAGGTGTGGGGTGCCAACTGTAATTATTCAGCAGCGAGGGAATTCGTTCTGCACATGTTCAGTGGCAGTCTAATTTATTACTGCTACCAGGATTGTATGTAGGCGGGCGTGAGATTCAGGGCGTGAGCGAGCCCCCAAATGCTTCCCCCGACCATGTTTAGAAGTGGGGAGAGAATATGCCCACCACTCCACCCTCCCAGTGGTCTGCCTTTCAAAAGCCTCATTCCTATTTAAAGAAAATGAGGTGCCTCTAATCTTTGTTCAAGCTGGGGAGGTTTACTGAGAGAGAGAGAGAAAATCCAGTATGTTTCTTCTGCTAATGAAGGTTATGGGCTGTTTTGCTGGGAGTCTAGCATTTCTGACCCCGCACTCGGCCACGAAACTCACTGGGCGACTTTGGGCCAGTCACTGACGTACCTAAATAAGACGCGCGCGCACGCACACGCACACGCGAATCGGAGTTGGAGAGGGCCCACCCCCCTGCTCAGTGCAGGAATCCAGTTTACGGCGTCTCTGGCAGACGGCTCCCCACTTTTTGCTTGAATACCTGCAGCGACAGAGAGGCCACCGCCTCCCTGGGCTGCTGGCTCCATGGTCAGACTGCCCTGAAAGTTAGAGGACGTTTTTCCTAACGTTCAACCGAAATCCGCCTTCCTGTCACTTAAGCCCGCTATTTCGTGTCCTGCAGCCTTGGATGACCGAGAACATGTTGCGGCCCTCTTCTATGTGGCGGGTGCTTGAAAAGTGCTAGCATATCCCCCCTCAGGCTTCCCTTCTCAAGGGTAAACACACACACACACACACACACCTGCAATATACTGGCTTTCTTTCCCGTGCATTTTACCTTTTGTTATGAAGGGCATTTCCCCCTCTTGCTAATAAAGGAGTACTTGCCTCTGAGAATATGCAGAGTGCCCCAAACATGCACCATCTCGGCTCAGCACAGGAGGCCATACGACCGGTAGATGCTGCCCCGATCCATCTGCTTGCAGTACTCCCCTTTGGATCACTGAGCACCTTCTGGTCGGTTCTGGTGTCCCGTTTTTTCTAAAATCGAGAGAAACTGGCAAAGGGGGCGGCGGTGGTGGAGAGGAAGAGTAGAGAAGCTTGAGCGTTGAAACTGCCTTTCATTTTTAAGAGATTCTACAGCACTCATCACAACAACAACAATAGCTGACAATAAGCGTTGTGGTAATGAACTTTTCAGGAGAAGAGGTAATTGTTCAATTAGGATTAACACGTTACCAAAAGCCTTTCCCTCCGCCCCCAGCTCTTTATTCTCCTTGTGTAATTTCAGAAGTCAGGAAAGCATTTTAAAGCCCTCACCTGTCAGTGCTCAAATACAATCTTTTTTCTTTTTTTTTTAAATCATTAAGTCCTCCCCTTCCCCCATCCTGGTGTAACAATGCAAGGAAGACTGATATGGGGGGGGGGGGAAGAGAAGTATTTGAGGGAAGGAGGGAATGACTTAATTAAAGCAACCAGATGCAAAGACAATTGCAATTCAAGAGAGGAGAGGAGCTTGTCATGGCATAGCATTATCAGGCAGGGAGAAGCTGTGGCTACCAAAATTCTCTCCTACAAAACTATTAAGGGAATGGCATTACGGGTTGCCCTCTGCATTTGGTCACCCAGTTTTAATTACAGCTGAAATGTTTAATTCGTCATTTAGATTAATTCACCTTTTGACTGACTAACCCCCCCCCCCATCTTTGATTAATCACTCAGGTTTTATTTTTTTCAATGTGTTGCATCCAGACTTCGCCATGGTTAGAGTAGTCCCACTGAATCTGCTGGCTGGCCCATGCTGGGAGTGGCAGGACTTTTCTCTGTCTAAACATGCGCAGGATTGCACCTTCAGTCTGACCCCTTCTCTCTCTTGCACAAGAAAAAATCCCTCCAAAACTGCCTGCTGACACAGATGTGTCTAGTATTCTAAAAATCTATTTGCTTCAGAAACTATTGGTTTACTCATGTGCACATTTATGCAAATTTAGATTCAAATTGCTTAAATGGAGCAACAGACCACATTTTAATCTGGCACTGGGCGGACCCTGGGGGTACTGTTATCAGATTTGACAGGATCCAAGCGTGAGCCCCTGGACCATGTGGAAACAGGTCTGGGGGCTAAGCCCTAGTGAGCCCCGACTTAGATGAAGTGCTGGTGAACCTCTTTTTGGAGACAGTGCCTCTGCCATTTTGGAGACAGTGCCATGGGCTGACACAGGCAAAACATGTTGCCACGGCGCTGCCACGGAGGCTTGTGCAGTGGCGGTGGCAGCAGCTAGGCCTCGAGACCCGAGTTCTGCCGCTTGGCGCGAGTCCCGCTCTCGCCAAGGCAAGCAGCGGCAGAGTCCGGCTGCAAAACACGTTCCAGCCCCTCACGTCAATATCCTGTACATTATGCCCCCACAGCTATAAACATGGCACTACATTAACGGTCGTGGGTCGTAAACAAGCATCGATGTCTTTTATGGTCAATGCTGGAGTAAATTGACCTCTGTGGTCCACGTTAAACAGAAACAAAGGGGAAAAGCAAATCAAGCTACAGAGAGCACATGCAAGGTGACCAGAGCCTTTAAAACTGATTTAGAGGAGGGATTTATTTTTTTTAGCAGTTCCTGCTTGTTAGAAGGACATAAGAACAACTGCTTGGCTGAACCAGATCGAAGGAGGAGGTCCATTTGGCCCAGTGTTCAGCCACCAAAACTGGGCAGATTCTGCTGGGAAGCACCACACCGCAAGCAGGGCATCGAGGCGGCGGTCTGCTCCGTGTTTCCAGCTAGACCGGTCTCTGGACACGGATGCCTTTTTATGTGGGGGGGGGGAGAGGAGTCAGGCCCTGCTGAAATCCCCCCAAAGCCACAGAAGCCCCCACGTTCTTTCAATAGGGGGTAGAGCCACATTAGCCGGTATGCTTTCACCAGACACAGGTGATTCGGGAGATGCGAGGAAAGGGGGGGGGAGGGACCCCGATACCGAGATGGGAGCGCCGTCTCTGCTCTGACGCAGCCACCGCAAGCCGCCTCCCCCGAAAGGCCTGCGGACGCCACCCAGCAGTGGCCGACCTGCTCGCCCCTGAACAAAGAACAGAGGCGGCTCGTGGCTCAGCGAATACCAAGCGTAGCAGCAAATTTATTTTTAGATAAATTTGAAGGTTAATTTTGGAAGCAAACGTTCAATCAAAGTGAGAGATGAACTGAGGGTTCCCCCTCCCCTTCAAAATCTTTTCTCAGCCGGGCAGTTTTACAGCTGCTGCCTCCTCACTCACCGGTTTAACATCCTCATCAGGTGCTGCGTCTTCTTCCGAAATTATTTGTATTATTACTGTATTTTAATCAGGCCAGTTCTGCAGGGCAAGAATGCTATTATTTTCTCCCCTTCCGACATGTTATTAAGCTGCTCGCCTCTTGGCTTGGCGAGAGAGAGGTTGGAAGCTTGGCAGAGGAACGAGGCCGGGCCCAGCTACGCCCAATTCTTCTCGGGGTACTTCTGAATAGGCGACCGCTCTCGGGGATGCGTCTGCACCATCGGCACGTCTGGTTATCTGACTGTGGTCGCTTGCTTGGGTTTAGGAGCAAGCACATGTGGAGGTTTCCACCCGGGTTGTTTTTTTTTGGTACACTTTTGCACTGATCAGGAGGAGAGGGACACACAGCTCCACCAACCAGCAAGGCGGCAGGTGGCGTTTGCGTGGAATTTCTCCCCACATTTCAAAGGGGGAAAGTGTCACCGACACCCTTGCAGATCAGCCTTCCGCCACCGGGTGCCCTCCGGAGCTGCTGGACTACAACTGCCGTGAGCGCCCAGCCGGTCCGCAGTGCCTTGACTCCCACATCACCCAGTGCTCTGCTTCCTCTGCAAACTCGAAGTACCACCCAGAATCCTGCCAGCTCGCCCCACAAGCCAGTCAGGACCCGCTAGGTCAGGGGTGCGGAACCTCAGGCCAGGGGGCCAAATGCAGCCCTCTGGGGTCCCCCAGAATGTCACGATCCTGTCCCCTGGCCGGATCCCCATTCCACCACCGAACAATCATCTGGAGATTTCCTGGATTTTGTGCCATTCCCCCCATCCTAAAAGCTTGAAATTCCCCTCCCAAGCGGAGTTATTGGCAGTGAGAACTTTAAGCTACAACAGGCTGGTGGTTTGGCTCCCGCCCCTTTGGTCTCTGGCCAGGCCCACCGCTGGAACGCGGCCCCCGAGTGCTTCTCAAAGGGGAATTTGGCTCTCGTGCTGGAAGAGGTTGTGCACCCCTGCACTAGGGCCCTACAAAGCCCGAACCTCCGAGACCGCGCCTTACCCTGAGCAACTTGTCATCAGGAAAAGCTGCTGGACAGTCTCACCCGCCGGCCTGTGCTTGACCAGGCCATCTGCGTCTAGTCCTCTGGGCGTCAACCTGGCTGTTTGGGAACTGGACCCGCGGCCCGTCTCCGAACTCAGCCAAGCAGCAAAAGGGGTGGCATCCGGATGGGTAGGAAGGTGCGAGGGGGCTTGTGTGTGGCCAGGCCTGGCCACGTAGAAGAACGAGGTGTTGATTTTCCTTTGTCTTCGAGGTACATTAATGCGAGAAGCTTATCCCTCACCCCTGTACCGCGATGCCGTTTTGTATGTCTCCGATTAAAGCAACCTCTTTGATAATCTCCGAACGACAAACTTTTTAAACCCAGCCGGCAAACTTACATGTCTTTTAAGAGATGTGCCGCATCTCAGCAGATGCTCCCAACGCTCCCATTGGCTGCTCCCCACTTCAAAGGGGTGGATTAACTCAGGAAGAAACTCCGAGATGAAACGGCAGCCCCGTCAGCCAGGACCCGGGGAGCGATCAAAGGGAATTTACATTAGACATGCGGGCAGGGAGAAATCGGAGCAGGAGCGAGCCAAGCCGCTCTCGGGCAAACAATCTCCTTCCAGCAGAGGGAGCGGCTGGGCTGGAATCTCCCCGCCATGGCCTTTGGGCCAGGGATTAAGTTTGGAGAAGCGTGGGAGCTCAAGCCAGCCTGATCTGGATGGAAGCTCTTCTGCTTCGCCCCAAATGCAAGGCGCTCAGATGGGGTACCACGTGGCAAGAGCAGGACGGGCTACTGGCGTGGCTTTGGTGGCACGCCACACCATCCAGTCCCACTGAGCTTCAATTGTGCCCAGTGCAAAAGCAGGGCTGCCAGTGCTAGGAAGCCACCTGTTGGATTTCTGCCTGCCCCCTCCCAAAAGATAAGGCAAACAACCCTGACGTTCGGCACCCTGTTATGTTACGCTCATATTTATTTTTATGCTGCTTTTCAATCAAGGTGTCCTACAAGAAAATTAACTTGTGTACTAAAATTGCCGTCAAGGGGCAGCAGTGCTGGACATGAGCGAGCGCAGCGCGATCAAGGGAAGAGGCATGGTCCTTACGTAGGGACCAGCCCTCCCCTCAGAGCAGCTCCGAGAAATAGGGCAGCAGCTCTGCAAAGTTCAAAGGAGTCGGCAAAGCCAGCTTGTTTATAGCTTTCCTGCCAGTAACCCTCCTAATGCAGGTAATGAGATTTCTGGGCATGCCATGGAGCCTGGAGGCCTTTGGGCCTGGCAGAGAAGCCGCCTCCCATCCGCAAGTGCAGGACGAGGCCAAGGGCACTGGAGGGGGCGACCGGAAGCCAAGAACCAAACTGGCCGCTGCACCTGCATGCGCCACGTGAGGTCACCGGCATCTCAGCGGTGTTGGGGGAGGCCCCTCCCCACAAAAAATTAAAGAGTGTATCTCAGTCCCCAAGAACAAAAGTTTATCCTGGAGTTTTTGGTTGGTGAGAGGAGGAGGCTGGATGAATGGGAAGGCTTCTGCTCCGTCGGGAAGCCGCCCGAAGTACACGGCCCCGGCTGCCTGAGCTGGAGACGTTCGACTAACGGGATTTGCAGCGTAATGTGCTTAGAGAGGAGGGTGTGATTGCCAAGCTCGGGGCTCGCGGGGAATAAATAGCCCACTCTGGTGGCTGTCGAATGTCACAGGAAAGCTGCCGGGGGGGGGGTGCGGGGGGGGGAGGCTCCGGCGTCAGCAGCGCAGCAATGCTCCGTCTTTCCAAAGCCACCGTCTTCTGGAGCTCACTTTGAGATCCATGCAGTCCAACGTCACAGGCTGTGGATGAGATAATTTCCATGATGGGAAATCGCCTCTCCTCTCCTTCTCGGAGAAGCCTGGCCCCAAACCCACGGCCCCGATCCCTGCCGCCGCTCCTGCTTGCTCCGTGCCACGCAGCAGAGTCCAAGCCCCTGGAACCGCCCGCTCCCGGGGTCCCTGGCCTGCCTCTCCTTGCTTGCTGCTGTGATGGGAGTTGCAGTCCAACGCGGCTGGAGAGCACCAGGTTGGGGAAGGCTGTTGCAGGCTGTGGTGGTGGGGCAGGCAGAGGGAGAAGGGAAGAAAAGCTCACCTGTGCCCAGTTGGAAGCAGGTGGCCACCCTGCTCGGGGAGAGGAATCAGCGGCAGAAGTCCCAGGGCAAGGCCTTGCATGTGCGGCATTAACCTGGCTCAGAGCATCCCTCGGTCTCCTTCAGCCACCAGACGCAGCCACAAAGCCCGCACTTCCTTCCTGCCTTCCCTCGTTCTTTCATCCCCGCCAGAAGGATGAAATACGCCGCTGGCTGGATTTATAGGGTCAGAGGACAGCTTCATCATACCTGGGTTGCCTCCTCCTCGGAGATTCATTACAGCCCCGTCCCCAAGGCGCCCTTCAGGAGTGAGGCCCAAGGCTGCAAAGGAAGTGACCCGGCGCAGACGCTGCTCCCACAGTAAATCAGGTGTCACTTTGCAATAGTAATTGGAGAAAATTGTTTTCGGTCTCTTCCTGTGGAATCAGAAAGCCTGCTCTTTCCCTCAGCGGCGGCAGCAGCAGCAGCAGCAGGAGACCTGTTTTCCTGCTTGACAAAGAAAAATGTTTCACTGCAGAGGGAGGCTGGCTTAACAACCTAAGAGCCCTGGTCCCCAGAGGGGCTGCCTGCTTCTCGCTTCTCTCTCCCCCCGCACTCCATCTCTCAGGGTCAGAGAAACATCACCGGGCCCGATCAGGCACACCGCAGTGGCCCCTTGCTAAAGTGCTTCCTCTTGGTAGAAGGCGTAGCTGGTGAACACGATCTCCTGGGTCCGTTCTGCACTTGGGTTTGCGTCGTGTGGCCCTCGCGGTAGAAAGCATCTCTTCGGGGCCCCGCGGAGCGCTTTCTTTGCACCCTGTTGAGTGGAGGAGGGCAGAACTTCAGGGTGGTCTCAGTCTGCAGCCCGTGTAACGGGTCAAAGCAAGAGCCCCCAGCTCTACTTCTTGGGAAGCTGTGGGGAGAAGCACTCAGCAAGGCCCCAAAGCTCACATTCAGGAACCACACGACTGCTGCTTACCTGTAAGCCACTGCAAAGTAATTTTCCAATAGCACTTTTGTTTCACTGCAGAGGGAGCGGCTGGCTTAACCATGAAGAGCCCTGGTCCCCAGAGGGGCTGGCTCTGCTTCTCGCTTCTCTCTCCCTCCTCATTCCATCTCTCAGGGTCAGAGAAGCAGGGCCCGTGTGCCTCGTTTCTCTGAATAAGCATCACGCGTGAAGCAGTTTCCACTTGCTGTGTCTTGGAGAGGGGAGTGTTTCACTCACACCCTGGCGGATCGGGAGGACATGGCCTGTCCGGCTCGAGGCGAGCTAATTTGGCTTTGGTTTCCAGTCAATCTGGCGGAGCTTAGCATGGCTCCTATTTGCAGGTTTTTTGTTCCAGAGACAGTCTTTCAACTTCAGTTCTTCAGCAGAATGAAGCACCTTCCCATTTATTTTCCCTTCCCCCCCTTGGCATTTTTTTTTTTATTAACAAAGATCTAAGCAAATATTTTTTCCTGCAGACAATTTAATTTGAACGTGCCACGAGGCACTCAGATCTCTTGTGCTGATTTCTCCTTCCCACCCCCCCTTTCTCCCACCTTTCTCAAAGTAGTATTAACCTCGGTGAAATTCTCCTTTTGTGCCGATCCCTCTTTGTTCCCTTGATTGGCTGTCATTGTGGTTACAGCGCCGGTGAGTGAGCGCTCCCCTCCTGGCATGCCATAAATATCGAGAGAAACACGGGGACTGGAGTTACAGGAGCAAAAGACGACAATATATCTGTCTTACCATTCACAATGGAATTGGATCCTTTCTCGCCCCCGCTGCAAGGGCCTGCCCGATTCCACACGCCCTCCGCACAGCAAAGCACTTCCACTAACATCCAATGCTCTTCTTGGCCTCCTGAAAATTCAGCGCATTGCACATTAATGTAGGAGCAGAGTACTGAAATTTGATGTGGAATTTGAAAAGGAGCTCAATAATTGCATGCAGAGATGGCAAGGTTGTCGTCCCCCCGTGTATTAAACTTCAGCAGGCCCGTGTGTGATTCTCTGATTACATGCAAGCACAAGAAAGTCGCAGGACACAGTATCTTGAATTTCAGCTTTCATTTTTTTTTATTAAAAAAAGAAGGGTTCTAGCCCTTATGAATGTGAAGAGTACAAGGGCACTTGTGAAAAAACGGTAAACTAGCGAACGAAGTAAGAACATCTCCATTCCATGGCATTTGGTAGAAGGGAGGGCTGATCTGAGCCTCTTCTAAAAACGGTGGTGGTGGAAGAAATGTGTGTTGTGAGCGGGGCATTTCATCATCTCACCTGCCACCACAGGAGCAAACCTCTCCCTGGCACAGGTACGGGTTCAGCAGCAGCCGCGTTGCAACAGGTGGAGAGGGCTTTCCCCCATGTTCCGGCTGCCGAGCGAGCGTGAGAACGGAAGTGGCACCGTGTGTCCCTGGTGTGAGGGAGGGTGGGTGTGGGTGGCTGAGAGGAAGCTTTTGGCCACTCCAAATTGGCAGGGCGAAAGAGAGCTGAAAGATGGCCGTCCAGCTGCACCTTGAATGCCTCCAGAGTGGGAGAGCCCACGACCTCCCTAGGTAGTTGATTCCATTGTCTTATTGCTCTGACAGTCAGGAAATTTTTCCTGATGTTTAGGTGGAATCTAGGTTCCTGTAACTTGAGCCCTTTGAGGAAGGCCTCTCTCAGCAAGCTCTTAAGGAGAAGTTTACTGGCCCATCTGCAACCCACGGGATAAAGAGGGGCCACTTCCCATGGCGAGGGGGAAGGGAGAAGGCTCAATTTCTAGAACTTTCTGTTATGGAAACCCTGCCCTTTGATCCCAACGCAGTGCACGGTGGGTGGCAATGAATCCAGAGAAGGCACATCGCATGAACACACACCCGGCGCTTCCGGCATGCCACGGGGCACGTGCGCTCTGCAAGCCTCAGCCACTGCTAATGGCCGTGGCTGGTCTCCAAGGAGCCCTGTGGGTGCTCTCTCAGCACCCGCCCTCCAGAAAAAGACCGCTCCGGCCTCCGGTGGGAAATGGTGACCATCAAACCAGCTGACCCTTGTAGTGTAGGCGTACCCCTACGCTGCTGTGACAGCAAGGTTTTATTTTACTGGAGAGCCCGTGTTGTGTAGTGGTTAGTGTTGGGACTGGGGAGACCCGGGTTCAAGTCCCCGCTCGGCCATGAAGCTCCCTGGGTGACTTTGGGCTAGTCACGGACTCTGAGCCTCACCTACCTCACAGGGTTGTTGTGAGGATAAAATGGAGAGGAGGAAGATCATGTAAACCGCCCTGGGTTCCTTGGAAGAGGGAGAAACGGTGAGATGTAAATGTAATAATTATTTTTTTAAATTGCTAGAAATGCAGATCAGCCCTTTCTCCTCACCCTCTTTCAAGGAATTTTGAAGCGGAGGGATCCTTAAAACTTTCCACCAGCAGAGGGACTCCCAAGCCTCGGGCTCCTGCAAGGCTCCTTCCTTTCGGGCCTCCTCTCCCCAATGAGAATGAAATTTGAAGACAGGTTGTTATATGTGCAAGAAAAGACAAACGGAGGTGATTTTGCCAGACGTTGCCCCGATATGGAATAACCTTCGCGTGAGCAGGCTGAACCGACAACAGTGTCGCGCGCCTGTTCGAAGGAGGGGAGCGCCCGAGAAGAACGAGGCTCGTGTGCGGACGGTGGCAGCTCGGAAATGGCGCCTCTCCTGACAGCGCGTGTTTTTATCCTCGCTAGGGCTCCCCTTCAAGGCCAGGATATAAAAACGAAACGCAGGGAATAAACTAAATAAGCTGCACGCGAGACTTCTCCTCACAGGGCCACGCTGGCTGGGGATGATGGGACCTGCACTCCGGCCCATCGGGAGCGCCGCAGTTCGGGCAAGGCTGGTCTAGACGGTGCTTTTCAGAGGCATCACGACACCTCCATTCGGAAGAGGTGGTTTCTTTTTTCTTTACATCACCAGAGGAAGAAGCGAGCAAATTCCTTTCACCATGGTGGCAGGAGCGGGGAAAACGTCACCCTCAGAGGAACACACGCCCTGCTTCCCGACGCCCGGCTGTTTAAGCGCAAAGGCCTTTTTCCGCGAGGCCCACATAATGGAGCACCATATGTCGCTGCGTCTCGGCGGCGGAGGGAGACAAGGGCATGAGTGATCGCAGCCCTGCGTTGAAATCTATTTGGAATTTAATACTATTATCCTAATGCAAAGAGCTCATTGTTCAAGGCAGGGATCTGCCGCCGCGCCCACAGCTGATGGGGTCACCGTAGGGAGAAAGCCCTCCGGGGCTCAGTTGCCTGGGAACTTATGGGCAGCCGGAGTCACCCAAGTGAGAGAACACGGCATCGCCGAGACGGCACGGAGAAGCCTGCTGCTCGGCCATAAAAAGACCCCAAAAATGAAATAAATCCCTCCTCCATAGCTTTTACTGACAGCCGCTGACAGGAGATAAATTCACCTTGGAGAGAAAATGTAATGGGGGTGGAGGGAGGAAACTTGCAGTCTTTTGTCTTGAGGAAAGGAGGGTGGGGCAAGAGATTCACCAGGGTTTGGGAGTGGAACAACTGGGGCGAATTCAGAGCACTGAGCGAACCCAAACCCTGGCTGAAAAGCCGGCTCACGGAGTCCTGCTGTTCAGCAAAGGAGCTCCACTTCTTACATATCATATCAATTATCTATTGACCTTTGCAGTTGCCAGGGAAATGTCCAGGACACGACTTCTGTCGGAAGATTTTTATTTTTTTTAAGCCCCTCCGTTTCCTCAAAAGCCATTGTAGCAAGCTGATAATTTTCTACTGAGAAGTGATACCACAAGGTGAAAGATCTGTTTTGCAATTATTTGCTCTCATATATTTCCCTCCATGTCATGACAGTGGTACAAACACACCCAGCATTGAATAATTAACTCTTTTTAAAATGGCATTGTCCTCTGTGCTTTCATAAAAACAAGGGATCGTGTGTGTTGTAGAAACCAGTAGGGACAACTCAGCACAAGAAGGTAACAATTTATCCTAATTTACACACCGTTGTGACTTTTATGACGCAAGCTCTTCTGGGGCAGGAGATTATGGGAACTACAGTTTTAATTATGGGCAAGCCTGGCGCAGCTGAGGATAAAGGAGCAGATGACACAAAAGCAGAGCAGAGGATTATGGGAACTGCATTGTTGTGGCAAATGTTGAAGCTAAAATATGACTTCCAAACTGTGAGGTAAAATTTTGCTAGGCAGGGAAAGGCAGTTTTGTGACAAGTACCGAATCCAACGTGAACTAAGACAATCCTCCAACCCCAAATGTTCACTGCTCTCAAAAAGACCCATTTCCAGACAAAATTCTACACTCGGGAAAATTCAGCATATCAGAAGTTGTGAGAGCTGGCCTTAGAGTGACCCCAAGTTTGACCCAAAGCATATCCAGAAAGCTGGGCGGCGTGGAACATTCGACCCAGACCAGTAGCCATGAGCCAGGCCAGCCGGCGGAGAACCAGCATGGAATGGAGCCACCTGCGAATCCTGACTCTGACAGAAGGGGCCAAACAATACACGGTTCCAGAAATGAAGTGATCTCTGGGTGTGCCATCAATACTATTCTTCGTAAGTTCTGTAAACTGCCCAGAGAACTTCGGCTATTTGGCGGTATAGAAGTGTCATAGACGTAATGTGATGTTCACTGAATGCTGAAAAAAATTAGTGTCTTATGCTCAATTCCTCCTTCCCGTCACTCCATTATGGATGCATCAAAAAAAAAAGAAGAAAAGGGCAAAAGCCTATGCTTCAGATCGGAAGGCACATCACTAGCCACTCGGCATATTTATTCATCCGGCCAAAACCACGTGGCGAGAGTGTCCCCCATCTCTTGCCCCAGAGCTGAAATACTCGGGCAAAGAACGGTGGCCCTTTCGGCCCCTCCATCTGAAGCTGATTCCCGGGACAGACATCTGGACTACTAGGCTGCCGCCTACTGCTTTGCATCCGCCTCCCCCACCCCACCCCGCTCCAGCCCAGCCTTGCGTTTTGACTTCTTGATGGGGGGGGGGGCAGGATTCCTAGGCCACATATACATGACGGCATTCCAGGGCGCATGGCTTCTCAGGTGCTTCCAGACCGAAGGCTCCTGGCGCTACCCATCAGATGGCATTGCGCAGCTAGTCTGTGTTTTCTTCCTTAACTGATTTTCTGCGGCAAGAAAAAAAGCCGTGGGCACCTGTGGGTTATGAGTGGAAGATGTCCTCTCCCCCCACCCCCCCGGTAAAATTCCATGGACACGGCAAGGTGATGGCACGACAAAAGCTTTGTCTGGAAGCTCCCAGCATTTGGGACCTGGCGGCGCTTGAACCAGACACAGTTGGCCCTCTCAATAAAGGCAACAAAGAGCACAGTGAGACGTCCCTAAAGTTAAAACCAACAGACTTCACCAGTTCTATTGTTCCAGAGGACTTACTTAAAAGGGACTTCATCACTGCTAGGATCGTCTGAATGAATACAGACATCCCGGCATCTCCCCAAGGAACAGCAGCTGTTGGCGTTGCGGTGCATTTGTTCTGCCCTGGGTCCCAGCTTTATCGTCAACCAACGTAGGCTGGTGGTGGTACTGGGGGAGCTGTCAAAGCACACCTTCGACAGGTTGCTGCCCTCTCTTCGTACATACTATTCCAAGGAGGAAGGATGCTGCACAGGGGTGATGTATTTCTCTTCCATCGTGCTGTTGGGCAGGTCCCCATGGGACCTTCCCGCATCAGCAACTTGGGATGTTGTAGGGATCACACAGAGGTTCCTCCGTGGGGAATTCGATTCCTGTGTATACTTTGCCATTTCTCCCGCTTGCCACGAGACCGAGTGGTGACCAGCATGCTCGCGGAATCACCCTGGAGCAGGGCTGCAGAAGCGCCCCGCCCCACCCCTCGAGGTCTTAATCGCGCCTCAGAGGCGCTCTGTCCGCCTCCTGCTGCCAAATGTCCTCCCCCAGAGATCCTGACACAGGTGACTCTTCCCTTGCTGCGGCTACGGGTGAGGAAAGACCGATATCAGGATTGCTGGGAAGCGCGCACACAAGTGTGTGTCTACGGACCCTGACCAGCATCTCATGTGGGCCCTGGGGCTAAGAAGGGCCCCGAGGGGGGACAAGCTACATTAGATCAGCCAACCCAAGAGTCCGAAGAAAGCGGGGGCGCAGAATCCAACGCCAGCACCCTCCGTGGGGTTGTCGGCCCTGCCAGCTCCACTTATAAGAGCAGGGCCCCTCTGTTCACATCCAGGGCTCCACAGGTCCCCCAGTGAGGATGTGGAGCTCCCCGGCACTTTCAAACACACGAAGGTGCGCAGGGACACACGCGGAGATCCTCTTCTTCTCGTGAAATGATCGGGCAGCCCTTGGCAGACGGGGCAGGTCCACGTGGCTGGCGGGGCGCCGGGCGCTCCTCTCAGTGTGGCTCTCCCACCCCACGGACAGGAAGGCATGCAAGCAAATTCCAGAACCAGACAGCCAGTGAAAGCCCAGGTTTAATTTCTTTTTGGTGAGGTGGGGAAAGGGTAGAGAGGGGAGAGAAAAAAGAAAGACAACATCCAGAGACACCGTTTGCTGTTTTTTTTTTCTATCTTTTTGTTTTCTCTCATTTTTAAAACAATATAGTGCAGAGCGCACTTCTCACAGTAGAATATAATGGTCGCTTTTTCATATAAAAACACATTCTCAGAGATTTGTAAATGCACTTAGTGCTGGAACAGGTGGTTAAGGACACAGTACCTCTATCATCTGAGCACAATCGCTTGGATGTGTGGGGTGGCTCTCCTCCTCTCTCTCTCTTTCTCAAACAGTGTGTGTGTGGGGGGAATCTGTAATTCCTGCAAAGCAGATCCCTTGAATAAAATCTATTAAATACATAATTGCATGGGTTGAATAGCGGAGCAAAAGGAATGATTTTCAAGAGCTGCTTTTTATATATTAAAAAAGAGAGGAAATTAAAGTATGCAAAATATTATATCCTGAAACGGGGGGGGGGGGGGGGACACCCTTTAAAAACACTAGATGCATTGAATGTGAGTCTCTGTTCCTCACCTGCAAGCTGCCGCTAAAACAGAGCAAAGATACAGCTGACCGCAACGTACATTATTGTCTGAGGCTCCACAGTGATCCTGTAACTCGAGCTGGGCAGGTGGAGTGAAGGAGGCGATGGGGGAGGCGTAATGGATCAGTAATGGAGGCGTTTCCCGTGGCCGGATCAGTAATCTAACGTTTCCCTTCCTGCTCATCTCCTGCTCTCTTTTTAACACTATCCCATGAGCCCCTGGTCCTCCCTCCCCCCATCCATTCAACGCAATTTACGTACATTTGGGCCAAGCTGAATTCGGAAAACGGCTCGCCACAAAGCAGTGGGGCGTGCGAGAGAGAGAGATTGCGCCGGCAAACGGGCGGTTGTGGGTCCGATCCAGTTTTTAGCTTCTTGGAAAACAAAAACAAAAAGAATACAGCTTTCTGCTTGTCACATTTCAGAGGTAAACGACAGGCCCTTCCTTCCTTGGCTCTCGGCCTACCAGTCCTCTCAAACCATGCACCCACAGCCGGGGGCTACGAAGACGGACCGAAAGGGACGGCAAGGGCTGGAACGAAGGGCAAAGGAAGCGGGCAACAGCACAGATCCTTCCAAGACGGCTTCCCCCTTTGCGGCCTTCCCCAACCTGGCCCCCTCCAGATGCGTTGGACAATGACTCTCATTGGCCATGCTGGCTGGGGATGATAGGAATTGCAGTCCAACACACCTGGAGGGTGCTGGCTTGGGGAAGGCTGCTCTAGCACAATTTCCTAGCTTTCTCAGACACACACACAGGCAATGAAATATCGTCATTAAAAATAATAATAATGATAATAATAATAATAATAATAATGATAATAATTAATAATAATAATAATTAATAATAATAATAATAACAAAATGGAAGGTTTTAATTCAAAAAGCAACCATCACCGAGGGCTATGCCGACACAGAGAGGGAATCCATCGTGTAGCAGCCAAACACAGAAATGTACAGTAGGGTCAACTAAAACTAAAAAGTCGCTTCAAGTTTTCAAGTGTTCCCCCCCCTTCCTTAAATAAGCCTCCAGACTTTCCCCTCCCCCGTTATTAGCTTTAAATCAGAGCAGTGCAAGTTACAGACTTCAACTAGAAAGTAGGAAAAGCCACACCACTAAGCCACCTGGATCCAAGGGAGTGGGCTGGGGGGGGGGGGGTTTAGATCCCCGCCCCCGTCCCAATCATGATGCATTTAAAAACTCCCACTCGAACTCAGCACAGGACAGAAACTTCTTTCTGGAAGGGGGAAAGGGGCCCCTCCACATGCAAATCCCACTGGTGACACAGACACGCACGCACGCACTCCCATTCTCACACGCACGCGAGCAAAAGCCTTCTCTCCCTGGGTTAGCAGCAAAATTGGATAGCATCTCCCTGTTCACATTCTTAGAAACAAAAACAAAATTTCTGAGCTAAATAGACAAGCGATTTCCTCCGTGCTGGGGCAGCCCAGTCGCACAACCTAAGCCGTGAAATGCCAGCGTCTCTCCCGACGGTGCTGTCTCTCTGTTTCCGTCCCTCCTCCCCGCGGGCGTGGCTTCTCGCACCCTGGCGGTGCTGGAGAAGGGGGCGGGGGGAAGGGGCCAGTCGTAGCAGTGATTTGCCCTCCGGTCCAGGACAGGGCGCAGGCAGCTCTTATCTGTAGACAGGCAGGCGGATGTGGGCGTGCTGGTGGTCCAAGAGCCGCGGCACCGAGACGGTCTCGTAGCCTTTGCCCAACATCTGCTCTTTGATGCAAGGGGGGTGGATGTCGTTGATGAGATACTCCAGCGACTGGAGGCTGCTGCTGAGGATGGAGGCATTGCAGAGGGTCTTACTGGGCAAACTGGGGAGCCCGTCCGAGGGATGCACGCCCAGCTCGCGGTGCCCATTGGCCAGCTCCTGGGGGTTGTAGCAGTCACTGTTTGGGGTGACCAGGATGCTGTTCCAGGGGGGCGCAAAGTACTGCCCCACCGAGAAATTCCCGTGCATGCCCACGCAGTTCAAAGGTGACGAGCTCACCTTGTCAGCGGTGCCCGCCATGGGGTAGGCGCGCAAGATCCCCGCACACACTTCCGGCGACTTGCTGACCGCGCCGCCGCCGCCGCTGCCGGCACTGTACATCCGCAGCTGTTGCTGCTGCTGCTGCTGCCAAAGCAGGTAGTCCCTGCTGTCGGGGTAGAGGCCGGGCTTGGGGCCCACGAGCCCGCCGCTCGGGTTGGCCCCCGCCACCAGCTCGGCCCCCTTCCGGCAGTCGGGCATTACGGCGCCCGCGTACGCCACCGCGGCGCCCACCGCCGCCATGGTGGCAAAGCCGCTGGCGGCACCGTGCTTGGCCGGGCTGGGATTGGCGACTAGCACCCCCTGGCAAACCGGCTGGTTGCTCTGGGCCTGGCATTGCTGATTGATCTGGAATATGATGTTCTGAATGGAGGGCAGGTTGGACTGGGGCAGCGCCAGGTTCCGGCCCGCGTGCGGGATCACCGAAGCGGCCACGGTGACGTTGGGGGGCACCGGCGCCTCCATCTGCTTCTGGCTGCTGTGGTAACCCAGCTGGGCGGCACAGGAAGGCCCGGGGGCTAAAGTGCTTGTCACCGGGTAGGGAGCGACGGCCACGTGGGCGGGGGACATCTTTGTCCGCTTGCCCTCCGCACTCTTCACGACACCTTTGCTGGAGGACGCCTTCACGACGGCCAGCAGGCCCTGGTAGCTGCTGGCGTGCACAGGGTAGGGGCTGTAGCGCTGCCCGGTCGTGTCGTACCCGTTCACCGTCCGGTTAAGGTGCTTGTGCTGTGGGACCCTGATGTTGGTGGGAAAGATCTTGATGGTGAGGGGGTTGTTAGCCACCTTCTGCGCGTAGGCATCCAGTTCAGCTGGGCTGGGGTACCGCGGGGAATGCACGGGGGCCATGGCTTCACCTAGAAGACACAAAGAGAGCAAGGTATTCAGAGTACGCTTCTCCGGGGGGGGGCACTTCACTGAAGCAGAAGTCTGTGAAACTCAGCGGTATGCTGCCCCATTCTTCCTAACTAAGCTAGACAGGGACACGAGACATTCAACCAGCAACTGCGTTGGTTTTTTAAAAGGTAAAACAGCTGGCACATCATGTATGAGATCCGGATTGGGGCCCCGGTGGTGGGGTAGGAGGCCTTTAGACCATTGTGCCACTTTCTTGCCTGATATTAACTTTAAAGAAACTATTTCACGCAATTGCTAATTGTATCAGTGATGTCACGTCTAATTCAACCTTCAGCCAAACAAATGCACCATCTGGACCATTTCAGATGCTGAGTACCCAATGTGCATAGACTGGAACACATGGATGCCATTTGGTCTGGAGGTTTTAAGCACATTGAGTTATAATACTTGTACTCATCTCTACCTATCCAGGTCTATGGGGCAAGACAGTATTTATAGAAACAAGCCGTTAACGCTATGCATCTTCTGCTGTCTTGACCTTGAGTCAAGACAGTAGTCCAAGAGCATGATCCTATGACAAGAGAGCCAGATGAATACCAAAAAAGCAGACAAAGCCAATTAGATCTTCAACCATTTAACACACACTCTAATAAAACCAGTGACTTCTACAAAATGTGTCTTGCTCTGTCTTTAAGCCACTGAGGGAGCAATCCTATGCATGTTTGGACAGGAAAAAAAGCCTACAACTCCCTTCTGTGTTATTATGAGAAAAACTCTGCTGGATCAGGCCGAAGTCTATGGGTCTGTTTGCACATAACAGCAGCAAATCATGGTTTTATTAATCCATGATTTGCTGCAGCGCGTGCCGCAGCCTTTTTGAATATTAACCCCCAATTGGGGGTTGCTAAATGACATCCAACCCCAGACATTATAGGTTAATTGTGGATTACACACAACCCACAGTTAACCTAACGACTAATCGTAAGTTATCTGGGGGTTGTTTAACCCATAATTAACCTAGTGTGACCGGGTTCAGACGTCAGGTAGCAACCCCCGATCAGTCTGAATATTAAAGCCAGTGTGGCGTAGCAGTGAGAGTGTTGGACTGGGACTCAGGAGATCCGGGTTCTATTCCCCGCTTGGCCATGAAACTCACTGGGTGACTTTGGGCCAGTCACTGACTCTCAGCCTAACCTACCTCACAGGGTTGTTGTGAGGATAAAGTGGAGAGGAGGAGGAGGATTATGTAAGCTGCCTTGGGTTCCTTGCAGGAAAAATGGCGGGGTATAAATATAATAAATAAAATAAATAAAAATGGCCGTGGAACTTGCCCAGCATGTGCCACGGCAAATCATGGGTTAATTAATCCACGATTTGCCACCGTTATGTTCAAACCAGGTCTATGTACTCCAAATATTCTTTCTGCAACAGACTCCAGCGAGATGCTTCTGGGAAGCCAAGCACCACGGCATGAATAATGGCCATACCCCATTATTTATCCTCAGCACCTGGTACTCAAGAGGTACACTGCCTCTCAACATACAGGATCCACTGAGCTAGCCTAACTAATATCAGCCAATGGACCTATCCTCCTTCATCAATTTGCCAATTCCATTAAAGAAAAAAAAAAAAGCCTGTTCCCTTCTTCTGAACTGGATCCCAGAAGATCGTAAAGACCACCCGACCCTTTTTTTGGCTAACAAGGTTGGTTGGTTTATTTATAATTTATTAATAATACCTATACCACTTAATATAATGAAATCTCTAAGCGGTTCACAATAATGTGCACACATAATAGAATATAAAAACAATATAAAATAATAAATAATTAAAAAATATTACAGCAAGACAAAAATAAAACAGGGCAGTGTCATAGTCCTTTACAGGCCAGGAAACGCCTGTGTAAACAAAAATCTTTTTTCAAGAGGTTTGAAGTTTGCCATAGTTTCTGCCTCTTGAACCACGTGCGGGAGTGTTCCAGAGGGTGGGTGCCACTACTGAGAAGGCCCACTTACATGCTATGCTGTTACCTGGTGACACTCTATTCATTATGGAATGGCGAACAAGGCCTCCTCTGAAGAGCTTAAGGGTCAGCTGGGGGATATCTGCTATATATCCTGGCCCTGAGTTATTTAAGACTTTGTATGTCAACACAAGAACCTTGAACATGGCTCAGTAGTGAATAGGCAGCCAGTGCCGTTCTTTTAGCACAGGTGTCCTATGTGTATAGCCAGGTGCCCCATTATTATTATTTTTAAAACATAAGTCTATAATCTGTTCTCCTAGCTGCTGCAGTTTGCTTGGGCTGCAGCTTCTGAATCAGGTGCAAGGGCAGCCCCACACAGAGCGCATTACAGTAGTCTAACTGTGAGGTTGCTTCTGTAAGTGGCCCAAATAAACCCGGTGTGGAGAGTGGAAATGTCTCTTTACCCAAGTTGGGGGGGGGGGGGGAGACTCTCGGAGATTGGATTTAAACTACATTATACAAGCAATTTCATGGGTGCTTTACGCCACTATGAGAGCTTCGCCAAAAAAAAAGTAAGGAAAAAATTCCATTTACCAGCTATAAATCAGCACTTCTTATAATGAGCACAAAAAATGTCACTTTTATGCAATTTTACAGATGAACAAAACTGGCGAAATTAACTGTGGTAACCTACTGTAGTCAGCAAAAGGCAGCTCCAAGGGGAGCAGGGAAGGGGGGGAAAGAAATTATATGTATTTTGCTCCTCTCAAACTCCTTTCTTGAGCAAGTTTCTGCTATTTCTGGTGTGAAAACTCATTTGTCGTTCCCATTATACTTTCATTTGGAGTTTATCTTGAGTATCCAATGAGCCACCAACTGTGAACATGATTAAATCTACAAAATCTATCTAATAGATGGAATAAATTAGGTGTCTGAAAAGGCTGCCTCTGAAAGGGAGATGGAAAAAGAGGAGACAGTTGCCACTGAGCCATTTAAGAACAGCACACAAAACCGTTCTGGGGGTTTAGAGGGCCGCCCGTTCTCCCAACAAAAGTGCAAAGGTGGCTGGGAGAGAAAAGAGCTGCGTGAGCAGACTTCAGAGGAACATGGCTCCCTTGGTTTGCCACTCCACTGCCCAAGGGGGAGCTGTGTAGACTCTGCACCCCCTTGCATGTGCTTTCTGAAAAGGCATGGAACTGGGGGCATATTGCCGCACCCTGCCAATCGCACCCTAATTTTTTTTAAAAGTAAGTCTATAATCTGTTATCCACATGGGTCCCAAAATTGGCTTGAAAGTCTACACATTATTTATGTAACGTATTTAATTGCTCCTCCATTCATGAGCGCTCGAGGCGATTTACAACAAAAGCAGAAAAAGATAAAATGCAAAAAGCTAGCACAAGTGAGATATAATACTGTACAGGGGTTATAATAAAACCGGAGAAACCTCTAAAATCAAGGAGCAGCATCGAACGCTGAAAACTGGGCAAAACAATTATCGATTTTACCCACTGTCTAAACACCAAGAACTAGGGAGCCAACCTAATTTCTGTGGGGAGGGAGTTAGGCAGCAGGGTGCTGCTACACAAAAGGCCCTGTTGCCGCTAGGTGGTGCGGAGACGGCAAAGGACCCCATGTTGAGAAAACTCCAGCACTCTCACAAAAGCCTGCGTTACACTCCTTTAAAGTACAGAAATTCTCAAGGCTGTGTTCCAAACCCTTCCTAGAATTCCACAGGGGCTTACCTCTTCCCCCAAGGAATATTCTGCCTTCTTCAGCTACAAGGGAAGGGGAAACACTTCTTAAAAACCCTTACTCAGGTTGGGAAAATACCAAGTTCCTTTTTCCTGCAAAAGGTTTCCTTGACACCTCTTTGAGGGTGGAAATTGGGTGCTGAATTCTAAAAGCCTGAGTGTTCCTTCCTATACCATGGCAGAAAACCAAAACCACCTCCAGCCTCTTTCTCCCCTCTCCCAGTGGCTACATTAAATCCAGCTCAAAGGACTGGATTTTAATTGACTTAATAGACTCGTTAATAACAATGTCTATTTAAGACACCTGTAAAAAGCCCATAACATTAATGTAATGGGGAAATGGACGGTGAACCCATCCGCCTTGCTTTTTAAATGACTGCTGCAGAGGGTTTAATGGAAGCCTGCGATTAATGGAGAAGGGAAGCAGTTGCTCAAGTGAAACACACTTGTACAAACACACATTCTGCGTGCACTACATCCTGTTGTTTCGAGGTTCAGAACGCTGCCATTTCTGTTCTGTCATTATGACAGACAAACAAAAGACCCAAATGGGGGAAATGCTCACCAGTTCTCAGTTGGAGAGCTATAAATAAAGGTTGACCTCATCTGTGCTTATACAGAGGTGGAACAACCGTCTACAGAAGGGTGACAGGCCCAGAAGACGGCAAAATGCAAAAGCCACAGGGTCAGAAAGGTCCCATGGGCCACTGGAGGACACAGCAGCCGGGTCGGCCAGACCCAGGGCTTCTTTCACACAGTTGGCTCCCCCAGGACCTTTGGGAAGGGATCGTCTTTACAGAAGGTGAGCTACCAACAGTTATTAGCTGCGCCTGCGATAGCTATGAAACCCCGCACGCTCCCAAGCATTATAGATTTGAAAGGACAGGTGCTAGGCATGTACGAACAGGGGAGGAGGGTTATTACCCTGATGCCATTACTTATTTGTTTTAATTCCAGCAGGTTGAGCTGAGGGAGGAGAATCGGGGCCATTCCACCAGCCCTGCCGAAGACCACCCACCTCCATGAAGGCGACTCCTCCTCCAGCTCTCACCACCAGCAACCATTCCAGCAGACTTGAGTTGGGGGAGATGAGAGGGGGAAGCAGGGCCACTCCAGCAGCCCCAAAGGAAGACTTCATCCCCCCCGCCCCCTCTTCCCTCCCCATGCCTTTTTCCTTGTGTGTCATGTCTTTTGAGATTATAAGCCTGCAGGCAGGGACTGTCCTGTTTTATTGATTTTATGTAAACCACTCCAGGAGCCTTTTTGGCATAAAAATGCTTCAAACAAACAAACAATATAAATAATGAAAAAATAATTATATTTATTATTTGCATGCACAGTACAAATAATATAGTATTATTTATATTACTTACATCTATTTACATTTTAAAAATTTATTTACCGGTACTTTATTTATATAGCCCACCCCAAAATGCAAGTTCTCTGGGCGGCTCTCACAAAGCAAATGCAACATTAACATACAATATAAAAAGAAACAATAGGAACCATTAAAACTAAAAAAGAGAAGAAAAAGTAAGTTATTTAAAATAGCCAGAGTAAATACAAAAGTCTTCCAAGTGTGCCAAAAAGATCAAAAAGATGGTGCCAGGCAAACTTCTCTGGGAAGGTTGTTCCATAACTGGGATCGCTATTGAAAAGGTCCTCTCTCCCACTAGCGATAACCCATTTCACTTTATATGGTGGGGGAACTTGGAGGCAGGCTCTGGAAGAAGGTCTGGTGTACATATGGGAGAAGGCGGTCTTTCAGTCCCCAGGCATTTAAGGGGGCAACCCTATGCATGTTGAGACAGAAAAAAGTCCTCAGTCAGTCAGTCAGGCGATCACTCGTGACCGAGTAAGACTGTCTTCCAGGATTAAAAAAAAAAAGAAAAAGAAAAAGAAAATTTACAAAAAGGAGATTTTAAAAGGAGGAAAATTCTAAAGAAAATTGTGTAGACTCTAGCGATGGGTCCGTAAGTGACTGTGGAGGCCAATTCTAGATCCACACAGCTTCCCACAGTGAGGACACAGGTTACCAGATGGAAGATGGTGCTGTAAAGGATTCATTTGACGTGCTTTTCGCTTAGCATGTTTCTCCCTTTCACCTTGCACTCGGGCTTCTTCAAAGTCCGTAGAACCTTTGTGAAAGGCCAACCTCCAGTTAGATCGTTCATGGGCCAGAGCTTCCCAGTTTTTGATGTTTATATTGCATTTTTTTAGATTAGCCTTAAGAACATCTTTAAACCTCTTATATTGACCACTGATATTCCGCTTTCCATCCTTGAGTTGGGAATAAAGTAACTGCTTTGGGAGACGGCAGTCAGGCATTCGAACATGATGACCGGTCCACTGAAGTTGGCGTTGAAGGATCATTTTTTCAATGCTAGTAGTCTTTGCTTCTTCCAGTACACTGACATTTGTTCGCCTATCTTCCCAAGTAATTCGCAGGATTTTCCGGAGGCAACGTTGATGAAATCTTTCAAGGAGTTGGAGGTGACGTTTATAGATAGTCCATGTTTTGCAGGCATACAATGAAGTTGGTAATACAATGGCTTCATAAACCAGTGTTTTGGTCTTCTTACAAATATCCCGATACTCGAACACTCTGTTTCATTCGAGAAAACGCAGCACTTGCGGAGCTCAGACGATGCTGGATTTCACTGTCGATGTTAGCTGTAACAGAAAGATAGCTGCCAAGATAGAGAAAATGATCGACATTTTCCAGTATTGTCCTGCCAAGCTGGATAGATGGCATCACCAAAGGGTTAGCTTGCACTTGCTGATGAGGCACTTTGGTTTTTTTGATGTTAAGTGAGAGACCAAGTTTTCCGTATGCTTCTGCAAAAGCATTTAGGATAGTTTGGAGATCATCCTCTGAATGTGCGGAGACCACATTATCATCAGCATACTGAAGTTCCACAACGGAGGTTGTAATTACCTTACTTTTTGCTTTCAGCCTGCTGAGATTAAAAAGCTTTCCATCTGTTCGATATATAATTCCCACACCAGTGGGAGTTTCCCCTCAACAAGATGTAAAATCATGGCGATGAAAATAGCAAATAATGTTGGGGCAAATAACACATCCCTGTTTAACACCTGATCCCACTTTAAATGGAGCACCATGAGAGCCGTTGTTGTCCAAGACCAAAGCCGCCATGTTGTCATGGAGAAGTCGCAAGATGTTCACAAATTTATTAGGGGCATCAATTCATAAGGAGAGGTCAAGCCGCTAGTTCGGGTCTACAGTATAAAAGTCCTAGCAAGATCCCCAGCATTCCCCAGCCAGCCTATGCTGGGAGTTGCGTGCAGTAAAAATCATGTCTACTGTCCCTCTAGAGGGGCGGAAACCATATTGAGATTCAGGGAGGATCTCTTCTGAAATAGATAGAAGACGGTTTGCGAGAATCCTGGCAAAAATTTTACCTGCGGTAGCTAAGAGAGAGATGCCCCGATAGTTTCCACAGTCTGTTCTATCACCTTTCTTAAAGAGGGTGATAATTATGGCTTTGTTATTCTTCATTTGATTAATGGCTTTTTTTACTTCATCCAAAGTGGGGAGTATTGCAAGTTCCTCTCTAATTTGTTTTTGCGGGATTTGCGAAAAAATCTCATTATCCACCTTAGATTTATGATTTAAAAGGTCATAATAATGCTCTTTCCAACGCAGTGCAATAGACTCTTTGTCTTTTAAGAGTTTGGTGCCATCTTTTGATTGTAAAGGGTTTGTACCATAGGTTTTTGGTCCATAAATGGCCCTTGTGGCCTTAAAAAAGCCCCATGCATTATGAGATTCTGCAAGTTGTTGAATTTCTTCAGCTTTCTTTTTTCCACCAGGCATTCTTAAGTTCTCTTGTTCTTCTTTGGACCTCAGCCTTTGCACTAGTGTAGATTTTTTTCTTGGCAGCGCAGTTAATATCATTTTGCCATATTTGGAAGGCTTTCCTTTTTTGGTCAATTATATATTTAATCTCATTATCATTTTCATCAAACCAATCCTGATGTTTCTTAGTTTCGTATCCAATAGTTTGTTCACAAACTATTTCACTATTTTCACTATTGAAAAGGTCCTCTCTCCCGCTAGCGATAACCCATTTCACTTTATATGGTGGGGGAACTTGGAGGCAGGCTCTGGAAGAAGGTCTGGTGTACATATGGGAGAAGGCGGTCTTTCAGTCCCCAGGCATTTAAGGGGGCAACCCTATGCATGTTGAGACAGAAAAAAGTCCTACAATCCCCAGCATTCCCCAGCCAGCTATGCTGGGAGTTGTAGGACTTCTTTTCTGTTTAAACATGCATAGGGTTGCGCCTTTAAGGGCTTTAAAGGTTAGACAAACACTTTAAATTGGTCTGGAAATGGATGGAGCCTTTTGCAGCAGATGAAGCCCAGGCGGGTGACTTCTGTTTTTTATTGATTTTTATTGGTAATCTGTTTTTATGGATTTTTATGGAACACATACATACCGATTCTCATTGTATCCACCTTGCATGGTTTTTGTCTTCTATGCCACCTTGAAGGATTCCATCCTTAAAGGCAGCCTAAAAATAATTTTAAATCAATATAGCCAGCAAATAATCTTGAGGCCTTATTCTGGGCCAACTGCAGTTTTTGAACCATTTCTAAAGGCAGCTTGACGCACAATGGATTGAAATAGTGTAAAAGGGGTGTTTATCTCCATCCAGGTAAAGTTGCAGCTTAAGAAAGTCACAGAGGCATGTGGCTGGCCACCACCAAAAACTGGATCCTGGAATCGGTGGCTTTCTGTGACCTAATGCATTAGAGAAATGGACAGTGTCCAGAACTATCAGCAGCTATAAGAATGGAGCGTGTCCGTGGTGTCGCAAGGGAGGTACGCTTAGACCACCAGGTGCTGCGGCTTCCTTGCCGTTTGTGAGCAGAGACGTTTCCCTTTACAGCCAAAGAGGAGGCACAGACCTATTCCACGGAGGGGACAGCTTTATTGGCTGGTCCTCACAACAGCATGACACGTTCTCCATGCTCGGAGGCAGTGCGTTTCTTAATGCCCAGATACTGAGGAAAACAACAGGACACCTGTTGCCTTCCTGCCCCGCTTGTGGGCTTCCCAGAAGTAGCAGGCCTCTTGGAAAGGAAAGGTGGACCCATGCAAAGTCTTTGAAGGGGTGTGCGTCTTTGTAAGCAGGCAGGCAGGAGCAGGAGACCTCGGTGTCTTCGCCCCGGCCCAGCTGCATGGATCAGTGCCATGTCAGATGTAGGAATGACAAATACAGCTCAGGACATCCAGCCCAGCTGTCAAGGCCTCGTCAGTGCTCTGCCCCCAAAGCCCAGATAAGCCAATCATTTAAAAAAGAAGCAAACATGCCGTGGGTTGGGCAGCTGAACTGGCATGCTCTCACAGCTGTGGGGACCCTCCCGCCCCCCTTCTGTCTCTGAAGCAGCCCTCCGTAACGGTCAGCAACCTTGAGAGTAGAACAGCCCTGCTGGGTCAGATCAAAGGTCCATCCAGGCCAGAATTCTGTTCCCACAGTGGCCAGCCAGATACCTCTTGGGAGGCCCCGAAGCGGGGCATAGGGGCAACAGATGCCTTTGGTGGCCTGGCCTGGCCTGACCCAGGCATCCAGAGGTAGACTTCCTCTGCGGCTGCAGCCACGGTGGCGGCGGGAAACAGGCTGAGCCCAGCCACTGGCTAGCCCAGGGCTCTCCAACCGTGGGTCCCCACCCAGATGTTGCTGGACTGCAGCTCCCAGAACCCCTTGCCATTAGCCATGCTGGCTGGGTATGCTGGGAGCTGTAGGCCAGCAACACCTGGGGACCCAAGGTTGGAGAGCCCTGGGCTAGAGGATGGAAGCCAGCCCCTCGATCCCCAAAAGACCACCACCATCACCAAGTCACGGATGGGCAGCCTGCCGCAGCTAGCTTCAGCTGCTTCTTCAATACTGCTGTTTCCTTTCCGGCATTGTCAAAACTGGTCTCCGGGTTTCTCCCTCCACTGCCCTTCCTTTGCGTGTCTTGTCCTTCTGACTGTAAGCCTGAGGGCACGACTTGACTCTCTCTCTTGACTTGTCTACTGCATCTAATTAAATGCAGGTGCTCCAGAAAAACAAAACACTGGCATGGATACAAAAGTGTGCGCGCGCACGCATGTGTGTCTCAAAATCAGCTCTTGCATTAGGGACACTTTGCCTAGGCTAACTTTATGGCAATTGGACCTTTGCAGAATGTGGAATATTTCTGGGGGAAAGTGCTGGGACAGTGAGAAAGGAACATGGGCACGGAGCCCCTGGAGATGCCTCACAACTTCGGTGTGCTCCACCCCAAGCTCCCCTTCTGGTTCACGAGCAGGACAGCACATGCTCCACGTGAACCATAACATTAGAATTCAGTGCCCATGCTGGACTCCGAGACCTGCATAAATTATGCAAGTTGGGCAGTTTGCATCATTCTTGGAAAAGAAGACTTGCACCATCTCCAGCTCCATAACCTTCAGCTGTCCAAAGGTCTCCTGCTCCGTCCTTGCTGAACATGGAACTTCCACCTCTCTTTCTCTCTCAACCTTCAAAACCCCTCCTCAAAACTCACCCTCCTGTTCCTTAGCACATGCCACTGAACTGAACACAATGCCACATTTTAGACCAGTGTTCTCCAACTTCGGGTCCCCAGATGCTTTTGGCCTACAACTCCCAGCATGCCCCAGCCAGCTACGCTGGCTGGGCCATGCTGGGAGTTGTAGGCCAAAAACATCTGGGGAGCCGAAGTTGGAGAACACTGTTTTAGACTGTAAGCTCCTTGGGGCAGGTACCTGTCTTCTTGCTACTGTAAAGTGCCATGTGCATCAACAGTGCAAGAGAAATAAATAAAAATAAGTGCCACTGACATGGGGCGGAGCAATACAGGGTACTGGAGCTTCACCCCCTTCCTCGACTGCTGGAAGTCGTACTAGGCTTGCCTCCCTGATTTTGCAGATTTTAGCAGCCGTTGTCCATGTGCTTTCAAGCATACCTTTCACAACCGCTGAGGACCCGATTTTTTCAAAGGAAAGAAAAGAAAGCTGAGATGAGAACATCGGAAGAGCTCTGAAGCTGGATGAAGACCCAAGGTCCATCTAGTCCAGCATCCTGTTTGCACAGCGGCCAACCGGCTGCCCGCGGGAAGCCCACAAGCAGGGCCTGAGTGCAACGGCACCCTCCCGCCCATGTTCCCCAGCAACACTTGATCTTAGTCACAAGGCCGAGAAGCAACATGCTCCCCAGCATCCTGCCTCTGGCACGGGAGGCAGCGTAGAGCCATCGGGACTAGGAGCCACTGACAGCCTCTTCCTCCTCCTCGATTCTCTCCTGGCAGTTCAATTCTGCCCCCGGTGCCAGGCGCCAGGTCCTGTGCCTTCTCTGGGCTTGTGGAACGGGCACAGCACTACCTACAAGCCCTCAAGGGTTGAGTTCCATACAGCGACCGATGCTGAGCAAACGTGGTGTGCAACAGTCGCTCCGGACGGCTTCCTGCTCTCCTTGCTGCCGAGGGGCCAGCAGTTTCGGAATGGCTTTCACTACGATCTCCGGTGCGGCCCCACCCCCGACCCCCGGGCTGAGCTGTCGCGCCGTGGGCTTGCCAAGGGCAGCGCTTGGGCGGAGAGGATGCCCAGCTGCGAGGCTGCCAGGGCCCAGGGGTGGCAGGGTTCGGCGGCTGCTCGCATCACCCCGCGGCCGACGGCACATCTGCATTCCCCTTCATGCCAGCACCACCGTCCTTGGAGGTGGCAGCATTGCAAATACTCAATTAACACGACACTAATTAGCCGGTGACACTCGCAGAATCCCTAATGAAAAGGGCTCCACTCTAGAGAAAGGTGTGTTTGCAGGGTGTGTGTGTGGTGACCAAGCCCCGGGGCTTCTGGAGGGAACTGCCTGTGCTGCCCCGGTGCTTCTGAGCACCTTCGATCACAGAGGGCGGCTGCTTCTCCAGCACCTGTCCCCCAACACTGGTGGAAGTGGCTTTGCCCGTTTTGACTGAAGTGGGGGCCGGAGGTGCAAGCCGCGCACACTCCCTGCCGTGACGTGGAAGGAACTGTGGGGCCAGCCCAGCCGGCAGGGCCCTCCTGCTCGACACAGGGCCGTCCGGAGCAACGAGGGATCTGGCTTTCCCCGGACGAGTCGCCCGACTTCGTTTGCTCTGCAGCCATCCTTCTGTGGTGCGTCTGCTCCCTGTTGGCGGTCTGGATTGAGAAGGATATTCTGTGGGAAGGCCTGGCGGGTGTGCAGTGCTGACGGGAGTAGATCGTCTTCTCTTTCCTTCCATCTCTTAGGAGTCTGTGAACAATGCAGCTCGGCACAAGTTTATGCACTCTTTAAATCTTCATCGATTTCGATGGGATTTCAGCCAGAACTGTGTGTAGTCCAGGCTAAAAACTATTAAAATTCTACTCTCCCAGGCTATCCAAATTCTGGGCTAAGAAAAGCTGAACCCTGTGACCTGTATAAATTATGCAAGTGTGCATAATTCCTCTAATTTTGCATAATTTATTCCACAGTTCTTACTATTTCTGCATGATTTAGCCTGTGTTTGCTAGTCATCACAGGGATGGTGGTGGTGAACATGGTGATAAGCAGGGCACTGAGTTGCGTCCTTAGCACATGCCACTGAACTGAACACAATGCCACATTTTAGACCAGTGTTCTCCAACTTCGGGTCCCCAGATGCTTTTGGCAATCTTGCTCGGCACCACACGTCTGGCTTCAGACATTCCCTAAGCACTGCTCACACGTGTACAAGCTGATCTTCTCAGCCACAAGGACCAGTGACTTCTTTTTATTTTTAAAGCAAAGTAGCACTCCTTGGGAAGCTCAGTTCTGCCCATAATGCCACACTGAGCAGGTTTTTGTGCTCCTGTGGAATCGTAATGCGCACAGAAGCCCTTTCTGAAGCTGTGCTGGATTATGGTCGATGAAGGGCACTGCAACCCAAGCACAGAAACGCACCCAACGGGCAGAGAAATATCACTCATGGATCAGGGAGGGAGGGAGAGAGAGAGACTGACTTTGTCACTGCCTGAACACCAGTAGGACTGGATATGACAAGCTGCAAATTCCATGTGTTGTCACATCTCAGGGTGACGCGGTGCAGCCCTGCTGGGAAAATTACAGAGCTACCAATTTCCGAGAGGGTTCCTGGTGTGCTTCTGCGCTCCGCTGGCAAGTGCCTCTCCCTGCCTCCAGTAATTACTGCTTTCTAACGGGCCATAATTACTCTCCCCAATCACCCCGTCACCCGTCATGCAAAGGCAGCCTTGCCTTGACATATCCGCCAGTCGCTAGCACCGGCCTGGCCTTTCTCTCACCCCTCTCCACTTGCAACTTGAGCTGTCGGCAGCGCGATGGCAAAGCCCCTTCCCCGGGTCCGAGTGCCAGGTGCTGCTCGTGAAGCACGGCACCATCTGCTCTGGCTGAGAGCAGGACGCCCGGGCAGCTTCATTCCTCACAAACAAGGTTCCTGGGCAAGAAAACTACGCAAGGTGCGTCTGACCAGAGGGATCTCAGATATGGCATCTCTCACCTGGAGCCCTCAGGGCAGGTGAACCAACTCAAGCGAACTCACTCTGGGCTGAAGAAATGTGATGCGGGGGGGGGGGCTGTAGCAAGTAGAGCACCAGCTTTGCATGGAAAAGGCTGCAGGTTCAATCCCTGGCATCTCCAGGTAGGGCCGGGAAAGACACACGCCCCAGATGAGCCTCTGCCAGTCAGTGTGGTCAATACTGAGTTAAGATGGACTCACCTGGTATAAGGCTGCTCTGTATGGACCTAGAAGTTCTTCCCCAAGAAAAGTTTCATTTGGCAACCTGCGTTAAGGGATGCAAATCACCCAGATCTGCATGGTTCTGGTTGCACGTGATGTGTTCTGTTTCTGCTATATGTTGACCGACTTAGGCTGCAATTGTTTGCACTTACTAGGGAGTGAAGTCCCACTGAAATTAGTGAAACTGACTTCTGAGAAAACTCACACATTATCATCACAGTGTTGTTGTTTTATGAATGATTTAAAAAATACATTTAACTAGGGGGGGGGAGAAATCAGCCTTTAAATTAGAGAAGAAAACAAAACAACACAAACCATAAACTGTCACAGTTCTAAAAGGTTTTTCTAAAAAAAAAAAAAAAAGAAGTAGTAATTTCATGTGCTCATTGATCTAGGAAAAGTTAACGAAGTTAATACATAACTACATCCATCCCAGTTAAACTGATATGCGTTTAGAAAATGTGTATAAAGCTGTGGGACTGGACTTGGCAGGTGGCTAGGAGAAAATAGTGGTTGACTACAGTGGCCAGCCAGAATTTGTAGACCCCTGGTCCTTGGGATAATGACACAAAAGGTTAGTTCCCAACTGACTGGTCCATTCATTCATTGCATTTCTATATCACCAATAGCCAAAGCTCGCTGGGCAGTTTACAAAGATCCATTCTTTATGTTAGCTATTATTTTTGACGTAACAGAGCTTTTTTAGAAACTTAATTTTTTTTCCATGGGAAAATATAGGAGTGGGAATCATTCTACCCCACCTGACCACCTGCTGACCGCTGCCTCCCCTTCTCTGCTCTTTACCCTGCTTTTTACTGGGTGAGAGAGGAAAACTCCCCAGAAGGAACAAGAATTTCTTCTGTGCTCATCCTACAACCTGTTCCATTTCCCAGGCTTCGCATTCAATAACAGCTAAATAATTGAATCAGCTCAGCTGCTGAAGATTTGCTTTGAATTTTATTAGAATTTTAAATTGTTTTGTTTCTTCAGTATTTTATTACTGTAAATGGAAAAACACATCGCCCGCAGTAATACTTGAACGGCTTTTTATATTACTCTGAGTGTATAGTGGAGCGGGGAGGGAGGGAGCGCCAGACCGGCAGGCCCAAGAAGCCATTAGGGCGGCTGCAGGGGCTTATGGGATTATGCCTGCAGCGAAACAACTTTTTTTCTCCCACAAATTGGCCAACAGACTGGCTCAGAGGCAGATTTAGGCCTGGATCTGGGAGTACTGCAATAGGAAATAAATCTTGGGTCTCGATTGGGGGTGATGGAGGCATGGGTGTGTGTGTGGGACAACTGGACCCAGCAAATCTACGCCTGTCGAGGTCTAATTCTGTATCTCCAGACTGAACAGCTACATACATATGCAACAGAATGTGACACGGATTGCAAGTTCATGGAGGAGCAGGCTATCAATGGCTACTCATCCTGGTGGCTATACACTACCTCCAGTGTCAGAGGCAACCAAGTATGCCTATGTGCACCAGTTGCCGGGGAACATGGGCGGGAGGGTGCTGTTGCACTCACAACCGACTTGGGGGTTCCCCACAGGCAGCTGGTTGGCCACTGTGTGAACAGAGTGCTGGGTGAGATGGACCCTTGGTCTGATCCAGCAGGGCTCTTCTTACGTTCACTGAATGCAGCAAAGCATTACATGCACAAACTGTGTGGAAGTTCTCGGACACATCTGGTTGACCACAGCTGGGGGTCAAATGCTGGGCCAGATGGATCCTTTGATTGATCCAGACAAGCAGTTCTTATGTCCTCCCCCTCTGACAATCACACCCTTCCACCCAGTTTCTACAGCCCCGTAGCAGCAATATTAGTCCTATAATGTTAAGGATCGTGCCAAACCAATCCAAGTAGTGTTGGCTGTGGTTTGCACAAGCAACTAGCTCTGTATGCTAGACAGAAATAGTGCAGAATTTGGGCAGCGTAAGCACACTCACAGAAAGCAAAATTTTGCTGAAAACTGACACCCCAGCAGTAAAACTTCCTCTAAGGCAGGGCTCTCCAACCTTGGGTCCCCAGATGTTGCTGGCCTACAGCTCCCAGCATACCCAGCCAGCATGGCTAATGGCAAGGGATTCTGGGAGCTGTAGTCCAGCAACATCTGGGGACCCAAGGTTGGACAGCCCTGCTCTAAGGAGTTGCATACGCCAGTCCCATAGGAGAGACATTTAGGAGTTTCCTTCAACATGACTTGCCCAAGATTTCTGTAGTAGTAATAAGGGCTGTGCAGGGAAAGGACACAAACTCTTCTGGCAGTGTTGAAAAGTATCCCCACTCCCCAGGCCAATGTTTAGGCTTTTGAAGTGTTTGCCTGTTTACAAAGTGCTGCCCTCACTCTGAATTGACTACGTTTACCCTCAGTGATGTCCTCATGCAGTCAAATGTGATTGGCTATGTAACTTCACGACATTATGTTCCCATGATCCCCAATTGGCTAGCATCACCCATTTTTTAAGATTATGATTATTTATTTTATTTTTTATTTATTTATTATATTTATACCCCGCCTTTCATTCCTATACTGCGGTTCAAAACAATTCATAAAATTACAAACCAAAAATACAGATAATAAAATACCTCATAAAGTTTCAATATACAAAATTTAAAATAATGTAAACAGCTAAAAACAATTTCAATAAAAATACTAGACATGTTAAAAAGACAGCTGACATAAATGCCCCCTCATATGCCATTAAATACCACTAAATGCGTGGGAGTAGAGGACCGTCTTAACCTGGCGCTGAAAATATGGCAGTGTTGGTGCCAAGCAGGCCTCAGTAGGGAGGTCACTCCACAATCAGGCGGGGTCACCACTGAGAAGGCCCTCCCCCTTGTTGCCACCCTTGGAGGTGGCACTGGGAGGAAGGCCTCAGATGTTGATCGTCGTGTCCAGGTAGATTCAGGTCGGGAGAGGAGTTCCATCAGGTATTGTGGTCCCAAGCTAGGTAAGGCTTTATAGGTTAAGACCAGCACCTTGAATTGGGTTCAGAAACATACAAGCAGCCAGTGCAAGCGGGCCAGAATTGGTGTTATATGTTCCGACCTTCTGGTCCCAGTTATTAGTCTGGCTGCTGTATTTTGCACAAGCTGCAGCTTCAGAACAGTCTTCAAGGGCAGCCCCACGTAGAATGCATTGCAGTAATCTAACTTGGAAGTTACCAGAGCATAGATTACTGAGATCAGACTATCCTTGTCCAGATAGGGACATAGCTGGGCCACCAGCTGAAGCTGGTATCAGGTACCCAGTGCCACTGAAGCCACTTGAGCCTCAAGTGACAGAGGTGGCTCCAGGAGGACCCCCAAGCTACAAACCTGCTCCTTCAAGGGGAGTGCAACCCCATCCAGAACAGGTTGAGCACCTGCCATCTGCTCAGCAGAACCTCCCGATAACAGCATCTCGGTCTGGTCTGGATTGAGCTTCAGCTTATTAGCCCTCATCCAGTCCATTGTCACAGCCAGGCATTGATCTAGCACATCCACAGCCTCACCTGATGGAGATGAAAAGGAGAAGACCTGCGTGTCATCAGCATACTGATGGCAACGCACTTCAAAACACCGGATGACCCCACTCAGTAGTTTGATGTAGATGTTGAATAGCATGGGGGACAAAACCCGACCCCTGGAGAACTCCATGCAGGAGAATCCACAGGGCCGAGCAGTATTCCCCAAGCACCACCTTCTGGAGCCGGCCATCCAAGTAGGAGCGGAACCACTGCAATGCAGTGCCCCCCCCCCCACGCCCAACTCAAGACAGCCACCCCAGAAGGATACCATCGTCGATGGTATCGAAAGCTGCTGAGAGATCCAGGAATATCAACAGGGTCGCACTCCCCCTCTCTCCCGACATAGGTCATCATACAGGACGACCAAAGCTGTTTCCATACCAAAACCCAGCCTGAACCCTGAAATGGATCCAGATAATCAGTCCCATTCATGAGTGCCACCATCCGCTCAAGGACCGTGTCCAGGAAAGGAAGATCTGCCACCAGCCTAAAGTTGTTAAGATCTTCCGGATCCAGAGAGGATTTCTTCAAGCGTGGCCTCACCACCACCTCTTTCAGACAGCATGGAACCACTCCCTCTTGCAAGGAGGCATTGATTACCTCCCTGGCCCAGCTGGCTGTTCCCTCCCTATTAATTTTTGTAAGCCAAGAAGGGCAAGGATCCAGTGCGGAAGTGGTTGCACGAACCTGTCCGAACACCTTGTCAACGTCCTTGAGCTGTACCACCTGAAACTCATCCAAGAAAACTGGTCCAGGCTGTGCTCTGGGTACCTCGCCTGGTTCACCTGCTGTAACATTGGAGTCAAAGTCCCAGCGGATGCCAGGATTTATTTAAAATTATTTTTAGGCTTCCTTTAAGAGTAAAAATCCTCTCAGGGCAATGTACCCATGTACTCCTCGTAAATAAAGTGGAATCTAAATGCTTTAAAACATTGTAAGTTACAGGAAGGAGAAAGGAGCCCTAACTAGGAGAACAGAGTGGCACCAAAGCAGCAGCAGTTACAGGAAACAATGGCATCAAACAAAATTAAGGGGTGGGCGGAGATTTAATATTCTCCCAATGAAGGCATTTGTCAGGAACAGTCATTTACCCAGAGAGAGAAGAGTTGAGCCCTGGCCAAAATTCAGAACAGGAGAATATTTGGGCCATATAATAAAATGCCACACTACAGACCAGCAGCCAAGATTCTAGTTTCTTATTTGGGATCAGTATGCAAAATTTAGATCCCCTAAGGCCCCAACCATACACCCATCTCCTTGACCAGCTGTTCATGGATTTCCTTGTCTCCCTACTCAATGAACAGTAGTGAACATTCCGTGACATCAGAGAAGCCACTGGCAAATGGGGACAGCTCCCAGAGGACAACTGGATTTTAGCCTATTGTATGTGCAGATTAAAAAGTACAGGGGGCGGAGAGAACATCCCACAGCGAGCTCAGCAGACACATCCTTACTGACAGGAAAGAAGAGGGGGGAACCCACTAATTGGGAAGCCGCCTAGGCCTGCATGAGGCGGCAGCCGGCCTGCCCAGACTCACAACAGTTACCAATTAAACCAGGCCGCGCTGTGAAACCAGTTCCGGTTACATTGAGACACACAATAACGCTCTTCGCCAAGGCCCAGCTGCAGGGGCTTCTAATTAACCCTGAATTTTTTTTAACTGTACACTTTTAAAATGTGCCAAAAGGCAGCTACAAAGTGGAGAACAAGGCAGGGTTAATTGTGAAGCCCCTTCAATTGCAGGCCCTCGGGGGGGGGGAGAAGGAGGGAGGCCAGGCCTCCGTGGAAATAGAATTGTCCACTCTGCTCGGCTGTCAGCCCGTCTCACGATCCGGCTCCCAAGGAGCTTGGTGACAGGAAAGGAACAGCGGCGCGTCTGGATGCTGACAATCGAGGCCTTGCTCATTTAAGAAGTGTTGCAGAATCAAGGCGGCGTTTGTAAATCGAGGGGGGCGGCAGCCGCCAACACCTCCCCCCCCCGCTCCACACGGCTCTGAAGCAGGTGCCAAAGTGACAGGGTGGCTCCCTCGTGCCTTCCCTGGGATGGGAGGACCTCTGCAAGGCTGCTTCTGAACAGCAACCCTTCCGAAACCTGCACAGGATCCACAAGGAAGCCGTTCCACAGCTACCCTTCCAGCACAGATTCATAAGCCTCACAAACACCACCTTACCCGACAGCAATTAAAAACGCCAGGACCGTATGCACGCCCAACCACAACAGCAATTATTGCTACCAGAGTGCATAGAAGAGCGGGACATCACCAGTCGGGAAAAGCACACAGTGGGAAGCAGATGGGACTGGGAAATTACGTACTGGAGCGGATCTTGCTTGATGCGCATGCGCTTGTGTCTCTTGATGCGCATGCGCTTGTGTCTCTGATTACATCATACTTGCGTTGTTGTTCGGCTTGCGCCTTGCTGTGTTATTGGGGAATTCAGTGCTTGGTTGGGACCCTGCTCAGTGGTAAATACACTGCTGTGTTGGACCAGGCTGAATGGCTGGGAGAGACTCCCACTTCCAGGCTCCAGGGCGGGCGGGCAGGTGAAGCGTTCACCAGTGTTCACCAGAGTGGCCGACACCCGGAACAATGGATGGCACATTATCACACTGCATACTGACGATGAAGCAAGCTAGGCTTTCTTTCAGCATGATTGTGGGGGTACTTTTGATTGACTGATTGATTGATTGATTGTCTATACTGGCCAATAGCCAAAGATCTCTGGGCAGTTATCATTCTACCCTGGCACAATGTGCACACAGCTAGGCTTGACACACTTGCTTGTTTCCTCCAGGGAAAAGTGACACGCCCTGCCTCTAGTGCAGTGTTCTCCAACCTTGGGTCCCCAGATGTTTTTGGCCTACAACTCCCAGCATGCCCCAGCCAGCGTAGCTGGCTGGGGCATGCTGGGAGTTGTAGGCCAAAAACATCTGGGGACCCAAGGTTGGAGAACACTGAACAGCCTCACTCCCACTATCTGTGACGAGTGGTGTTTTTACAGGTATAGACCATCCTGTCCCAGAATCACATACAGAATGGCGCCAGCAGCACCTCTAAGAATGCGGGAGGATTTGGGGCGCTGCAGAAGAGTGTCTCTGCCCCAACCCTAGAAATACATTTTCAACGTACCTCTCCCGATAAGATAGGGCAGATCTCATTTTCATATACACGAAGAGTTGAAATGGCCGACGACAAATTGAAAATATAATCTCCGCTCTTAATCTGTGTGCTGCTGCTGCTACAGGAGGCAAAGCACGTGAGGTGCAGAACTACCTGGCTTCAACCCCTATATCTCCGGTCTCTGCTGTTTACAAATGGAAATGGCTTTTGGCTATGAAAAGCCAAGCGGAAGAGTAGACCAAACCTCTCAGCAGGTCAGATTTGACCCCAGGTCATCCAGTTGCTAACCCCCCTGACCTATGCAGAATGTGTAACTCTCATAACTATAAAAGAGGCTGTGCTTGCAAACCAAAACAAAACAGAGGGGTGCAGGGGAGAGGGAACAGACAGCAAGAGTTCTGTGGGGAAGGAAATGCACCTGCCTACGTCCTCTCGGAATCACCTGGATAAAGGTCCTGGGGCCAAGTGCCAGTGGGGAGCAGAGATTGTAACCGAGTCATCCTGAGCTGGCCAGGACTGTCATGCCTCTGGGCGAGGGGCCCCTGCCGAGAGACACTGATGCTCGCCACTCTTTCCCAGCCTGAAAATATCGCAATAAACCACCACATTTCCCAGCACAGGAGGCTGCCTCAGCAGACAAGGGGTCTTAATCTGTGGTGAGACAGAGTGTGTGCGCGGGTGCTGCAATGGGAGATTCCGGATGGACACTGAAGCAGCAGGGAAGGGCACTAGCGCATCTGGTGATCGATGTCGCACCAATGGCGAGAAGAGGGGATGAACCAGCGTGCTCTGCCTTGCCTCCCCCGTCCAGAAGCAGCGATCTAATCTGTCAGGCAGTGCCGATTGCCTGGCGACTATCGTGCTGATCTGCAGCATGAACCAAAGGCAATGCAAATCACCGCCACGAACCACGTTGCTAGGGCCCTTGTGTGTGTGTGTGGGGGGGGGAAGGAAGCGACAGGCAGACTCAGGCCCTCCAGCTGAATGAAGACCAGGCCTGTTTTCTGCTGCTCCCAGGCTTAAAATCCAAAAGCCAGCCCGGGGTCTACAGGCACTCTGCCCCACACCCCTTCGCTTTTAACTTGGGAGCGTCTGCTGTCTTCTAATCTCAGGAATGGTGGGAGGCTCAAGCTCAGTCGCAGGGCACGTGCTTTGCGTGAAGAGGGTCCCAGGTTCATCCCCAAAGCATCCAGGCCTGTGGCTCATGCTGGCTCAGCTTGTCTGAGCGTGGAAAGCTAAGCAGGGTCAGGCCTGGTCATTACTTGGATGGGAGACCCCTCCTCTAGTTTCCTGCATTGAGCAGGGGGTTGGACTCGATAGCCTTGTAGGCTCCTTCCAACTCTATGATCTATGAAATCTCCTCTTAAAAAAGGACCTCGAGTAACAGGTGATGGGCATCTCTGCCGGAGACCCCGGAGAGCTGCTGCCCATCTGGACCGGCAGTTTAGTTTTATTTTAAAACGTTTCCATACTGCTTCATATTAAACAAAAATATCCAAAGCAGTATAATACAAAAAAATAGTATATCACAAGAATAAAAACAAGATAAAAACCCAGAATAATTCAGAATACTGAGCTAGACGGACCAGGGGTCTGCTTCTGTATAAAGGTAGCTTCATATTTCAACTCAGGAGCTGGAAAGGAAGAGAAAGCCACGCACGCACACGCGTCAAAAACCTCCGCACCCCGAGATCAACGTCCACAATCCAGACCTTCACCCACACCCACACCGATTTTTATGCAAGAGAGCAGAAGGCGGACAGAAGGGGGTGACACCAACCAGACAACTCAGGTAAGTGAGCCGCACCCGCCACACCCAAGCTGCAGCAACACGGACCTCCCTGGATTCTCACTGCCACACAGACTTCCAAACAGGCAGCAGCAAAAGTGAGAAAAGGGGCAGGGATGCAGGTCGAGGAACCGCCACTAGCCTGGGGAACAGTATTCAGCTGCCCTAGAGGAAGTGGGTAGGAGCGCCAAATATGGGATGCGGATGGATGCTTGTGAGGTTCCAGAGAAAAAACACTGTTTCATCCACTTTGGCCACTGAGGGAGAGGCTGCAGCTCAAGGCTGAGCAGACAGGTACTTTGCATCTGAAGGGCTCCTGGTTTGTTACCAGTTTTAAGAAATGGATCCTAGGTAGCAAGGCTGGGAACCTTATTTCTCAGCCAGAAATCCCGAGGACAATACTGGGTTCGCCAGAACAAGGGTCTGGCTCAGCAGCGAGGCAGCTTGATGGGCTTAGGAAGGAGAGCAGCTCAGTGGCGGAGCACAGGGTCTGCGTGCCAGTGGTCCCCAGGTTCAATCCCCAGCATCTACCCATCAGTGTAGAGTAGACCAGCCTTTTCCAACCTGGTGTCCTCCAGATGTTTTGGACTTTCAACACCCATCAGCCCCAGCGAGCATGGCCAATGGTCAGGAATGCTGGGAGTTGAAGTCCAAAACATCTGAAGGTTGGGGAAGGCTGTAATATACTCTTGCTCCTGATCTCATCCCTACACATCGGAGAAATCAGATTGCCCGGGACTCTAAAAATGAGTTGCTACCACAACACTTCTCCGTGTTAGGGTCTCCTACCAAGCGAGTGTGTGCACGCACGCACGCACGCACACGCGCACACACACACACACACACCTTCTCTTTCTCAATCCACATGTAGCAAAAATGCCCGCCAGTTATGAAAAATGATTACGCCATGCATGCTTCATTCATGGATGAAAAAAAAGGGTTAAAGGTCTGAGAGGATAAAGATATTGCAAGAGCACAGACTGCTTATGTTGTGGCATATTCAACGTGAAATAGAGCAGATTTCAATAAGACTTCCCCGCATTTTGAGAGACGATTTTGCTTGGCCCCTCTCAGAAGCCCCGAAGAGCCACTGGTCCCAGTCAGTATGAACTACAGGGACCGGAGCGGTAGAAGGCCGCTTCCTGTGGCCAAAAGGGAGCAGCTTCTCTTGAGGTGCTCATTCCTTCAAAATGACAATATAAACCACCACCCCCCACCCACCCCACCCCCTCGCAGGGAGCCAACAGGCGCAAAAAGCTTCCTCAACGCTGTCCCTCCAAGGAGCCTTGCCGCGTCTAGAGAACCAGTCACCCCCCCCCCCGCAACTTCCCCCGGCTTGAGAAGGCACAACAGAACGAGGAGAGACCTCGATGCCAGCCCAGCAGACGCACGCGTCCATTAACACGTCTGCCTCATGCGCCAATGTGGTGGTGGTGGCGGCGGCAGCCCTCCCCGCCTCCCGCTCGGCCCTCGAAGGAGCGAGAGGCTTTTCGGAGGCAGTTGCTCGATCCGCTCACCTCAGGGCAAGCTCTTTATTATCTACAGCCAAAGCGTCACCACAGATACCGCTCTAGACACACACGCATGTCACCTCGCATTTGTCTCCTCGTGAGGAATCAGTGCTGCCGCACACAGCGCCACTTAGAGTCAGCAAAAAAACAAACACTGGGAGGAGGGGGGGGAGATATGGGGGGGCTCGAAAGAAGCATTTTCTCCGCAGCGCCTAAGAGCGAAGTGCCCTTCTAGCTTTAAAACAAATTCCAGATAAGCCAGCAGGCGCTTCCCACCGGGCCCGGAGACGTTTGCGCCCGAGAAAAACGCGGCTTCTTGGATCCCTCGAGGGCTGAGAAATCTAGCAGAGCAGGAGAGGGTGAGGGGGGCAGTCCAGGATAGGACCCGTTAGAAAAGAAACCAGGCGGCCTAGAGCCGGGGTCGGTAACTAGAGCAAAATGGCATAAATTAAAGATGTTTGCATCAGCTGCTTTTGCATAATCTTTGGAAACCTGGATCTGGGAGGAAGAGCAAAGAGCAAAGCCAGGACAGTGGGAGTGTCATGATTCCCTTTGCGGATCCACGTAAAACAGGCTGGCAGCGAGATACCACCGCCCGGTGCACCAGCCGAAATTGTCAAAACGTGTTACGCCGTTCTTGAGAGAAAAGATCATGCCCAACTCGACAACAGGGAGGGAGGAATGCATTGTTCTGAATCCCACGGGGGCCGGTCAATGGGGGTGGAAGGAGGAAGAAATTAACTCCACCCTGCCACTGGATCTATTAATTCTATTTTTTGCACTAGTGCCAGGAGAAGCAGGAACGTGGCCAGCAGCAGTGGTCTGGAGACTGGCACCAGGACTGGGGTCAAGGTGTCCCTATCTCAGGTCAGCTTGAGAGTTCTGTGTCCACACAACTTACAACAAAGGGTATGACTAACTGGGGAGAAAAGGCCTGGTGGGCTGAGATGGGCCAGCCCGGGCACGTGGGCCGCAGCATCAACGGAACTTCTGGGTGAGCGGGAGAGCTAACAGCGCAGCACGCTGCATTTCCAGCTCACCAGGAGGCTGGGCTGGGCGCCTATAAGAGCCTGGGACAATCTGCTATAAGAGATAATGGTCAACCGTTTCCCAAGCCTTCTGTGAAAGCTGAATCCCCGAGGCCTTGGCCTCCAGATCCAAGAAGTCCTGGGGCATCCACGGACTGAGACTCACAACAGAGTTCCAAGGAGCACCAACATGATGTCCCTTGAGGTGCCCCCCACCCCCAAAGTTGGATGGCACAGGGGCTGCCAACAATTGCTCTGCAGCAGTGTTCTCCAACCCTGGGTCCCCAGATGTTCCTACAACTCCCAGCTGGGGCATGCTGGGAGTTGTAGGCCAAAAACATCTGCTCAAGATGTTGCAAAAACATCTGCAACATCTTTTGCAAAAACACCTGCAACATCTGTTGCAAAAACACCTGCAACAAGAACACTGCTCTACAGGGATTAGCTACCAAAAACAGAAAAGAAAAAAAAGCAAAGTCATGCACAAGCAAAAGAGAAATATGGTTTATGATTGCCTTGTTGCAATGTTTTTATGCATTTATTTTTTTCTTGTTCTTTCACTGTTTGCATATTGATTTTATACTGTACTTTTATATAAGTGTGTGTATTGTGAATTGGTTAGAAATCTTAGGATATTAAGCAGAATGAATGAATGAATGAATGTTTATTCCATCCCTCCTCCTCACAGTCCTGCAATGCAGGACAGGTTATTACCGCAGTTTAGCTAAGGAAGCTGCATGTGTCTGTAGGCCGTGCCGGCTCCAGGTTCTTGAGGGCTCTTGGGCGGGCCACCTTCAATGGGCCCCTCCCTCAATGGGTCCGTCTTCTCGCCGCCATCGTCACCGGCTGCTCTTGCGCCTCCTCCTCCTGCTCTCTCTCGTCGTGGTCTGGCTTGGCAGGCAGACAGCCCGGGAGCACGTCAAGCGTGGCATCTCCTGCTCCTCACCTCCACCACCAGCACCGTTGCCTGGGCCAGAGCGAGAGGCAGGGGAACACGCAGGTTGCAACGGGGAAGAGAGGGAGCGACTCCAGGGGGCTCTTGTCAGTGGGTCCCCTGCTGGGCTGTGGGCCCCCAGCTGGTGCCTGACCGTGTGCGCGTGAGAAAGAGGGAGGGAGGGACAGACCTGCCCAAGGACAGAGAGCAACAGGGCAGTGAGAGGATTTGAGCACGGACGTCGCCCCAAGACAACAACATGCGATCCATCAGCCCACACTGCGCCGCAGTGAAGCAGGAAGCCGAGCCCCAACATGAATTTGTACGGCCGCCTGAAGCAGGCTTTGCAAAGCAGCTTGGGAATCCTGGGAGGGCGGCATGCACGCGTGCCCCAGAAGGCTCCAACCCCTCGCGGCACACCCCAACACCCGCACAGAACTCCTGGCCTTCTCAGTCAGCACAAGCACGGAGCTCCATTCCCAGGGCAAGGGGGGGGGGGCGGGCGGGAGAAGCAGCACGGAGGCGAGGGGGCTGTCAGAACACTGGGAGAGGCTGCAGCGCGGATGGCGGGTGAGCGGAACTGAAGGGCCCTGCAGCCTGCCCGAGGCGCTTCCCGGCCTCTCTGTTCTGTCATTTAAGCAACATCCTCCGTGAATGATTGCAAATTAATATTTGATTCACTGGAAGGAAGGCGCTTTCTTCATGCCAGCAGCCCCCACTGGTCAGGGGCAGCTGTGGTGCATCTCAGGAGGGCCTTAGGAGCCAGGCATGTGCACAGCAGAGGTGTGTGTGTGTGGGGGATGGGAAACATGGACTTCATCGGAGCTCTCATTTGGGTTGCTTGCTTTCGTAAGGAGACGGGGGGAATGGCGGTGACGAGGCCGCCGTACCTCAAAAAAGGCTCTGGTCAACGTACTTTGGGTTTTTAGCTTAGAAAAAAGGCAAGTAAGGGGGAACACGATAGAGGTGTACAAAATTATGCACCATGGGGGTAGAAAGTACATAGACGTAAGTTTTTCTCACTCTCTCATAATACTAGAACCCGAAAGGGTCATCCCATGAAGCTGAATGGTGGGATTCAAGACAGATAAAAGGAAGGACTTCTTCACACAGGAGGAGGTTGTTTGAAAAAGCTTTCAAGTTCCAAAATAGCTCCTTCTACCACTCCAACGCAGCCATACATGGGAGGGGCCCAGAGCATGGTCGAGTTCAATCCCAGGAAGCAGCTCCAGGTAGGGCTGGGGAAAATTCCAGCTGGAAGTCCTGGAGAACCGCAGCTGTCGACCTTGCTGAGCTAAATGGACTGACTCAGCACAGGGCAGCTTCCAGAGTATGCGTGGAGCAAAAAGAAACGGGAGCCCTGCTAGCCATGTGCACGTTAGAGTGTGTGTTTGATTGACTTATACCCCACCTTTCCACCAAGAGATTGGTGCTCAAGGCGGCTGAGTCGGGATAATACCTCAGCATCCAGACAGCATGCCCAAAGGCAGCACTGAGGGGAGGTGTTCTTCTTAACTGCTCACGTTGTCTGCCCAATCAAGGCACGTTCAAGCCCCTGGAGATGCTCACAGAGCCAGGTTTACTTAACCCTAACCCTAATCCGAGCCTGAACCCAAATCCTAAAACACAGGTATAATCCCCATACATTCCGACAGCAGGCCCAAACGCATCACTGAGGGTGTTCCTGTTGACCACTAACCATTTCTGCCCTGCCTCAACTAGTTCCAGGGCCCAGGACATGCCCACGGACCCAGGGTTTCTTAACCCTAACCCTAATCCGAGCCTGAACCCAAATCCTAAAACACAGGTATAATCCCCATACATTCAGACAGCAGGCCCAAAGTCACGACTGAGGGTGTTCCTGTTGACCACTAACCATTTCTGCCCTGCTTCAACTAGTTCCAGGCCCCAGGACATGTCCACGGACCCAGGGTTTCTTAGCCCTAACCCTAACCTGAGTTTTTCCCTAATCCTAAAACAGAGGGGTAATCCCCATACATTCAGACAGCAGGCCCAAAGTCACGACTGAGGGTGTTCCTGTTGACCACTAACTATTTCTGCCCTGCCTCAACTAGTTCCAGGGCCCAGGACATGTCCACGGACCCAGGGTTTCTTAACCCTAACCCGAGTTTTTCCCTAATCCTAAAACACAGGGATAATCCCCATACATTCAGACAGCAGGCCCAAAGTCATGACTGAGGGGGTTCCTGTTGACCACTAAACATTTCTGCTTTGCCTCAACTAGTTCCAGGGCCCAGGACATGTCCACGGACCCAGGGTTTCTTAACCCTAACCCTAACCTGAGTTTTTCCCTACTCCTAAAACACAGGGATAATCCCCATACAATCAGAAAGCAGGCCCAAAGTCATGACTGAGGGGGTTCCTGTTGACCACTAAACATTTCTGCTCTGCCTCAACTAGTTCCAGGGCCCAGGACATGTCCACGGACCCAGGGTTTCTTAACCCTAACCCTAACCTGAGTTTTTCCCTACTCCTAAAACACAGGGATAATCCCCATACATTCAGGGTTTTTCAAAGAAACAAAGAACTTAAAACTCAGAAACTATCTTACGTAGAGGGCTCTGTTCCATATGTACAAAACAGAATCAAAGCAATCAGTCAGTATGAGAAAGAAAGACTGCCAAGGATAACATGGATGAAATTCTGGCCATGGATGGAGGAATCTACATCACCAATTACGGTACATGACAGACTGATGGGCACTGAAAGACCTCAAACGTAGATTAAGACTTAAGTGAATGCATTAGTTGAAGTTAGTGTAGATCTATAACTGTATTAGTTAGAAAATCTTGAAATCTTGAAATCTGGGTGGCGAATTTTTAACACATTTTCGCGGCGGGTTGTAAATAATATTGTTTTTAGTAGTAGGATTTACTTATAATAAAAATCTATTCCTAAAAAATATATATATAAAAATCTATTCCTAACCCTAACACATGGGGATAACCCCTGTACATTCAGACAGCATGCCGAAAGGCAGCACTGAGCGCTTTCTTGTGGATGGCTCGCTTTGCCTGCGCAATCTAGTCATATTTCAGGCCCCTGGGCATACTCACAGAGCCAGGGTTTTCTAACCCTAACCCGAATCTAAACCCTAACCACCCGCAAGGATAATCTCAATACATTTAGACAGCATGCCCAAAGGCATCAGGGAGCATCTTCTTATTGACTGCTAACTTTGTATGTATACCACCGGACATATGCACACAGACCCAGGGTTTCCTAACCCTAGCCCTAACCCGTACCTGAACCTAAACCCTAACCCTAACACACAAGGATAATCTCTATACATTCAGACAGGATGCTCAAAGGTATCAGGGAGCGCCTTCTTCTTGACCGCTCACTTTGTCTGCCCAACCTAGGCTAGTTCTAGGGCCCTGGACATGCACACGGACCCAGGTTTTCCGAACCCTAACCTGAAGGTTCACCCTCACCCTAATCCACTCAAGGCGGCTAACCATCAGGAAAACATTTTATTAAAAAACGTAGTTAAAAACAGTAATAAAACGAAAATATGAACACAAAACTCACCAAAAATTACAGCCCCCAAGCCAACAGACCATTTTACAAACCAAAGTCCTGCTTAAACAGAAATGTCTTTGCCTACTGGCGGAAGGACCGCACCTCAGAGACATCATTCTCTTCCTCTCCCGTGTTTATTTCAAAATCTCATCCAGCGGGAATACAACCAACATCTTTGCAAAACTCAAGAGCAGCTTGGAGAGAAATCCAGGGACCCAGCGTGCCAGTGAGAGGAGGAATTTCTTCCTCCTTGCCTTCTTTTGCATATACTCACAAGCACTTATTAATACCTAGCGAAGAAGAGCTTCTGGGGCCAGCCAGGCCATTGGAAACCCTGGCTCAGTTTAAGGAAGGACCAAGAAGAACAGGCAATCAAGTCTCCCACATGTTTCACAACCTGATCTGATTTTAAAGTGGTCAGCAGGGCCGACTGGGCACCTGGATTTTGCACCGCTGCACATTATGGATCTGGCCACATTTTACCACTAGGCTGGCTGGCCCCACTACCCACAGACACACACACCCTGTAAACCCCTGGGCAACCGAGGCTCCCTGGGGACAGGCCCATTTTAAATCCAGGCAAGCTGCCTCCCACCTTGAGTTAATTGCCAGGGGCAAAGGAGAGGAAGAGAATGCAGGAGAGGGCAGGGGTAATAAAACCTTTTATAGCTGAGAATATGGGCTTATAAAACAGGAAGGCAAATGAGGTCAGGCACCTTGTTAAACAGCCCTGTAAAAATCCCGGGTCGTTTTTTTTTAATGAGCTCCATTCCCTCCCGTTGCCTGAGGGGTGGGCCATGTGCAGACATGCGCAGGGCAAAGGGAGCATTTCCCTGGCTAGCGGCACTTTACTGTCCCAGCCCTCCCGATGTGCGCCAGGTTGAGGAAAGCCGGTCTGCTCTGTCCTGCGTGCCCTTCTCCGTCAAAAAGACATCCGGCCCGCAAGGGGGAGGAGGCTCGCCAGTCGCTGCCTCGCCAGAGATGCACCCGGGTCCCGCAGTGGCATAAACAGGGAGGTGGTGTTCCGGTGGCTCACGAAAGCCAGCCACGGTACTGGGGAAAGTGTCTGACCTGGAGGCAACAGCCCTTTCTGACGCCAAACGTAAGGATGAGGAAAGTCCACCTCCGCTGTCTTACCTGTGGGCACCAACTCCGTGCCGTCCAAAGTCCTGCCTCCAACCCTGACAGAGAATCAGTCTCCATGGGTCTAGTGCCCTGTGGAATAGGGCCATGATTCCTCAAGAGAGCTGGGGAATGCAGAATGAGAGCCAGTGTGGTGTAGTGGTGAGAGTGCTGGACTGGGACTCGGGAGATCCGGGTTCTAGTCCCCGCTCGGCCATGAAACTCACTGGGTGACTTTGGGCCAGTCACTGACTCTCAGCCTAACCTACCTCACAGGGTTGTTGTGAGGATAAAATGGAGGGGAGGAGGAGGAGGATTATGTAAGCCGCCTTGGGTTCCTTGCAGGAAAAAAGGTGGGGTATAAATGTAATAAATAAAATAAAATAAAAATAATAATAATAATAATAGTGGAAGACCGGCAACCGGGTCTTCTGCGTGAGTTCGGCACCTAACGGGTTAACCGGCACTGAGATATAGCCCGTCAAGGGGATTTTAAGCGATTTAAACTCAACCGCTACCTAAAAAGCACACATAACCATTCACATCAAAGAATAGGCGCTTTATTTACGGTAGGTTAATGGAGCGGAACTAGTAGACTTCTAGGAATACTACAGCATAAACAAAACTAGGTTGTGACCTCATAAATCGGAAATCCTTATTTCCCAGGCTAGCGTACTGCGGCAATAGAGTTACCTTGCGCCAGAGACTTTACGCTTCCAAACCTCTGGTCTGCCTAGCCTGACTCCGAGCCCGTCTGGGCTCGGGGAAGAGAACTGCTTGACCCAGCCGGGGCTGGACTTGGAAGGTGTCAGCTCGCCCGTGTTCCCAACAACCCCTTTCGGGTGGGCAGAGGGGTTTTCTACCCCGTCCCTCCCCCCTTCCCGCCCCTTGCTGACCAGGTGGGCTTACTCCTGCCCGGGGAAAGGTGTTGCATTTACCGGGTGTCCTTCAGGGGATACTTTGCAGCTCTTTGAGACTGCCCTTTACCTCCGGATGGTCTATGTTTCCTCTTGTGGATTCAGGCAGATGTGTCCCATTGTGTACCTGTCTGGCCAGACCTGTATCTCCTGTCCCCCTTGGTTGGGGATTATGCAGAAAGGGGTTGCCAGGGGGAAAACTATGTGTGGTCGTTAAGGGGAAACTATGTCAGGGTTACTGTGTGTGTGCTCAGGCTTTCTCCACAATAATAATAATAATAATAATAATGATGATGATGATGATGATGATGATGTACACACCCAGCGTTAGCAGAAAGTCTGCAGAGCTTCTTGCTATCCCTTCCTGGAGTCTAAGATGAGGGAATCCATCTTTCCTCGCTCCCTGCGTAAACCCAATTGGAAATTAAGGTGATGCTTTGTGGTGTGTATGAAGGAAAGCTTTGTTACAGCAACTTTGACAAAAACAATGTTGGAATTAATAGAAACACGGAGAAGGAAGGAAAGAAATGTGTTCTTTTGTTTTTAAGGCCAAAATCCACCACAGTTTTCACTCACCAGAGAGAATTTTCACAAGAGCTACAGCCAATGCGGTGCGCACTCAGGCAGCGTGAAAAGTCAAGGGCCCATCGCTACGCAACGCACTCAAACAATTCCTAGAAAGACCTTGGGAATTGTTTCCCCTCGATGAATCACCCACGGCCTTGCACAGACCAGATGCAAGTGACTACTATCTACAACAGCTCGCCATTGAATTTTAGGCAGAAGGAAACACTGAAGAGAAAGGCTGGCGAGAGAGGAGATGGGCGCTTACAGCACCGAACTGGTCCGCTACTCAGCTGCCAAGAGACAGCCCCTTAGGGGCCCATCTAGTTGGGTCAGTACCGGGGGGGGGGGGATAATGTGGGTGGGAGAAAATTGGCTGTCAAAGGTGTGGCAGTGAACTAGATTAATGAATTGCCTAAATCTATTCTATATCATGGAACAAGGAAACATGCAAAATATGCCTCAAAGTCCAGCATGGAAAGGAAGAAGGCACCCCCCCCATCTCTTACTCACTCATTCAGGCACACATTTTGCCCCACTGAAAAGTGACTGATGGACAATTGCTCATTAAGGAACTAGAGGAAAACCCAATTCAAGCACTTTTGAGGGTCCGGGTGTATACAATTTATTTATTTATTTATTATATTTATCAATCGCCCATCTGGCCGGTCACCCGGCCACCCTGGGCGATGTACAATTAAATTACAATAAAACACAATAAAACATAATAATTAAAACAATATAAAAAAATTCTCATTAAAAACCTAACCCACCCCATATTCCCGCCTGAACAGCCATGTTTTTAATGCACGGCGGAAGCTCATCACGGAGGGGGCATGGCGAAGGTCACTAGGGAGGGAGTTCCATAATGTGGGGGCCGCCACAGAGAAGGCCCTCTTCCTAGTCCCCACCAGCCTGGCTGCTCTGGCTGATGGGATAAGGAGAAGGCCGTCCGTGGCAGACCTTGTTGAGCGGCCTACTTGATGTTGCTGGAGGCGCTCCTTGAGATAAACTGGGCCGGAGCCGTGTAGGGTTTTAAAGGTCAAAACCAACACCTTGAATTCGGCTCGGCAAGCAACTGGTAGCCAGTGCAACTCATTAAGCACTGGCATGATGTGATCACGCCGGCGGCTGCCCTTAATCAGGCGAGCCGCCGCGTTCTGTACCAGCTGAAGCTTCCGGACCGTCTTCAAGGGTAACCCCACGTAGAGCGCATTACAGTAGTCTAGGCGAGAGGAGACCAAGGCATGAACCACTGATGGGAGCAGATGATTAGGAAGGTAGGGACGCAGCTGCCGTATCAGATGGAGTTGATACAGCGCCGCCCGGCTCACAGCTGCCACCTGAGCCTCCATGGACAGCTGGGAGTCTAGAATGACCCCCAAGCTGCGGACCTGGTCCTTCAGGGGTAGATGTACCCCATTCAGCACCAGGTCAACATCCCCTAACCTTCCCTTGTCCCCCACCAGAAGTACCTCGGTCTTGTCCGGGTTCAGTTTCAGCATGTTCCTTCCCATCCAGCCAGCCACTGACTCCAGGCACTTGGACAGGGTCTCAACGGCCAACCTCGGTGACGACTTGAAACAGAGGTAGAGCTGCGTGTCATCCGCATACTGATGACACTGCACCCCAAACCTCCTGATGATAGCTCCCAGCGGCTTGAGGTAGATGTTGAATAACATCGGGGAGAGGATGGAACCCTGCAGCACTCCACAAGTGAGCAGCCGAGGGTCCGAAGCCTCCTCCCCGAGAACTACCCTCTGATACCTTCCAGAGAGGAAGGACCGGAACCACTGCAATACAGTGCCTCCCAAGCCCAACCCCTCCAGACGGTCCAGGAGGATACCGTGGTCAACGGTATCAAAAACCGCTGAGAGATTGAGGAGGACTAGAAAGGAGCATTCGCCCCTATCCAAAGCCCTCCTCATATCATCCACCAAGGCGACCAAGGCCGTCTCCGTCCCATGTCCAGACCTGAAGCCCGACTGGCACGGATCCAAATAATCGGCTTCATCCAAGTGTGCCTTCAACTGAGCACCCACCACCCGCTCGATCACCTTGCCCAGAAATGGTAAATTGGAGACTGGGCGAAAGTTGTTTAAATCCTGGGGATCCAAGGAGGGCTTCTTCAGAAGCGGTCTTATTACTGCCTCCTTGAGGGCTGATGGCATCACTCCCTCCTCGAGGGAGGCATTCACCACCGCCTTGATCCCCTCACCCAGTCTCTCCCTGCAGCTCATGATGAGCCAGGATGGGCAAGGATCAAGCAAGCAGGTGGTCGGCCTCACAGATGAAAGCACCTTGTCCACTTCATCAGAAGGAAGAAGCCGAAACCGATCCCACAAAACCGGTCTGCCATTGGCCTCCTCTCGCTCACTCCCTGTGTCCACGACGTACGATATCCCACTCCTAATCCGATCGATTTTATCTGCGAAGTGCTTCGCTAAAGCCTCACAGGAGGCTTTTGACTGTTCCAGTGGGTCCGGAGCGACTGGACCGACCAGACTCCGGACCACTTGGAACAGCCTCCTGGGGCAGCACTCTGCAGACGCAATGGAGGCAGCATAGAAATTCTTTTTTGCTGCCTTCACCGCCACCCGGTAGGCTGAAGATGCAGTTCTAACCCGTGTTCGATCGTCTTCGGAGCGGGAATTTCGCCAAATTCCATTTTTAAGCCAAGACAATCACACAGGAGGGAACTCCCCACACACACACTCAATTTTTCATGAAAAGAAGCAGCCTGGGTCAAACAAGTGCCTGTTGGGACACACGAACCTTCGCAGTATTTTGTGAAAGTTCAATTTTAGCAGGAGAAATGGGGGTGGGGGTGCACACGCCTCGGGCTTCCCCTTCCTCCTGGAAATGGTTGTGTGAACGGAGCTCTCAAGTTTGGTGGATTCTGCGTCATGAGGCCACATTCAGGGGTCTGTTTTGGTCCACCAGAGGTTCTTTAACACATCTAGAAACAGAACTGAAAACTGCAATGCTGTTTCCCACCTGGAGGGCGACACATGTCAACATCTTATTTTCCCAATTCGCAGGCCATCTCTCAACAAATGCTCCAAGGTGGTGTGTGTGTGCATGCGTGCGTGCGGGCATGCATGTGTGTGTGTAAATAAAATCCAATAGAGAAAAAAACATGTATCCTACAAATATCCAACGGGGCAACTATTTTCCAGCAACCATTAAAATCTAAAGGCAGCAACTATGCTGGCCCAAGAGGGTTTTTTTTTTGCTGGTCTCTTCCAAGACGACAAAGAATTACCGGTAGCAAGGCAAGAATCTCCGGTAGGACACCACCACCACCGAGAGAACCCTAGGTGACAGAGCCACCTACTGTACCAACAACAGGGGACACGCAAAACGATTTCTGCAGATTATCTTAAAAGTATAGGGGGGACACTTTGAAAGGGGGCAAACAACTCCCTTCTGCCACGTGCCAGAAAACCTGGGAGGGGATGCTTGCCACATATTTCCGAAAATCTTCCTCTTTCTGGTTAGGCGTGGAATTCAATCCCGCTAAAATGTTGTGTTTACTGCGAGAGGTGGCATTTGAAACAGCAACGTCAAGGTCCTTTTGTTCCTTGGCAGGTTCTGGTAAACAAACAGCTCTTATTATCTCCTCTTTCAGAAAAGCACCTCTGAAGGGGGGAAAATAACCGTGTGGCAACGCGCTTGATGTGCAGGAAGAAAGCCGGTGGTTTTCTGCCACCAGCAGACTAGGAGGCTCTTTGTGGAGACTCAAGGACACACCACCTCTCACCTCCCCATAGAATGCCTTCGGCTTTACTCCATCCACAGCCAACCCACAGGCCGCAGCCAGCCCACCAAGTAACTGCTTCTCTCCCTTTTCTGCCCCACAGGCATTTAGAACTTCTATTAATTTATCTGACTTTTACCAGTTGCAGGGGAGCACACGCAACAGCGCTCTTGACCTCCTGTCCTGCTTGTGGGCTCCCCAGGGGGGCACATCTGGCTGGCCCCTGTGGGAACAGAATGCTGGACTGGAGAGGCCCCCTTGGGCCTGATCCAACACGGCTCCTCTTATGACTTCTTAGCTGCTTCTCTGCTTGTAGCAGCCAAAGAGGCATACTGCATGAAATAGGGTGAATCATAAATGAAAGGTAACATGCAGCAGCTTTGCTAATATTAGAATGCCATGTTTTCTTTTGCTGCCTTGCAAAGGACCCAGGAGTTCCAATTAGCACCAGAGAGGGAGATGCAGCTAATGGCTGGTAATTCGCCCCTGAAAGGACTGTGGGTGTTGCATCCTTGACAGTACAATGGAGCACCATCATGATATGAGTAGTTACAAGCTAGAGAAATCCTATGTAAACAAGTGCGTTTCCAGGAGGTAAACAACACACCACATTTTCTGCCTCCCGAACCGCATGTGGAAGGATGTTCCAGAGGGCAGGAGCCACTACTAAGACGACTCACTTTCGAGATGCTACATGGCGACATTTTGTTGGTCACAGAATGACCAGCAAGGCCTCCTCTGAGAATCATTAAGGTCGGCTGGGTATATATAGGGGAAGGCGGTCTGCCAGGTACCCCAGTCCCAAGTTCTTCAGGGCTCTGTATGTCAACAACATAACCTTGAACACGGCTCGGTAGCTAATAGGCAGCCAGTGCAGCCCTTTTAACACAGGTGTAATGTGAGCAGCCCCCGAAGACTGTTAATTGTAGATGGGACTCCGGGCATGTCCTCTAACAACAACATCGCCCCCTACTTTCGTCCCTCGAACGCCGAGCTTGAAGCAGTTCTGTGAAGCTCCCGAAGCTCCCTCCCTCCCTCCGTCATCTCCTAGCTGAAATGTTGCCATTATTAGGCGAGGGGCCATGGCTCAGCGGTCGCGTCCCCCGGCTTTGCACACAGAAGGTCCCAGGTTCAATCCTTCGCATCTCCAGTTCACAGTATTAGGGAGCAGGTGATGGGGAAGCCACTTGTCTGCTGGGAACCCTGCCAGTCAGAGTAGATCAATGTTCTCCAACCTGGGGTCCCCAGATGTTTTTGGCCTACAACTCCCAGCATGCCCCAGCCAGCTATGCTGGCTGGGGCATGCTGGGAGTTGTAGGCCAAAAACATCTAGGGACCCAAGGTTGGAGGAATACTGGAGTAGATAATACCGGACGAGGTGGACCACTGGTTTTGGCCCCGTGTGAGGCAGCTTTCTGTCTTTCTGTGTCTCAGAGTATCCTGGGATTCCAAGTTAGATACTGCGGTCTGGCTCAACTGCAGCTGAATCTTGGCAACAATCCCCGTCAGAGTCACTTCTCTATAGCACAGACACTACTCGGTTACCTACTTGAACATATGGAAGATCATTCTTCTGTTTAAGGGGCAGAACAGACTACCTTCGGATCGCCCTGTCCCGCCTCTTCATTTCCAAGATCCTAAAGCAGAGCATTAAATGCCTTTCCAATTCTTAAGGTGCCCTGACCAAGAACTCCATCCTGCTAATCCACACATTTTCCATGCGGTAACATTTCCCTTTTTATTTTGAGAATATAAATGAAAATGTTTATCATATTTAAAAAAACAAAACAAAACTAGCAAACTCTCTGCAATAATAGCAATGATCTTGGTTTGAATCTCTTCCCCCCCTCTTGCACCCAAACATGCAGCTTGCATTATATCAGTGTTCTCTAACCTTGGGTCCCTAGATGTTTTTGGCCTACAACTCCCAGCATGCCCCAGCCAGCTATGCTGGCTGGGGCATGCTGGGAGTTGTAGGCCAAAAACATCTGGGGACCCAAGGTTGGAGAACACTGCATTATATCCTCTAAGATGCGGCATGGGGGTGGGTGGGTCAAAATTCAATCGCAGAACAGCTTTGTAGCCCATGGCTCATCATGAGGCTGACTAAAAGCAACCTTCGACTAGCCCAGCCCAGAACCTCCACTGCGCTCCAACAACAGGACAACTGGGAATTTACTGGACCAGATTCCCAGCTGTTACAACCAGGCCAAAATCATGCCGATACAAGGAAACGCACCAACAGAATAAGACTGGGCCAACCCCACCCCACAACAAACCCAGAGGTCTTCAGCTTCCTTCTCTCAGCTGGTGTGCCCACAAACAACAAAAGTACCCATTGGGCCAATCCCACTGCCCATTGCATCAAGTTTTTTTGGGGGGGAAGCACATGATTAGTAGCAGTTTGCGAGGTCAAAGAAGGCTAAATGCTACCCAGACAGCACTGTTGTTGTGCACAGGCACTCACAACATTGATTTGCTTCATGCTTGGGGTGAAGGCTACATGTAGAGAGATATTTGGCCATTTGTTTGGATGGCATGACAGCCCATCGAGGGTTAATTCACCCTCGAGACGCTGCGGTGCATGCCAGCCACCATTATGAATATGCGGGGTGGGTGGGTGGGTGTGACCAGTTTGTTGTGCAAACCTGGCAGGCGGGGGTTATTTGAGGGTTAAACAACCCTCGCATAACCCTGCAACAGACTGTGGGTTGTAAATAAACCCTCGATGCGCTGTCATGCGAACCAGCTAATTGTCTCCACTCTGCTGAGTCACTGGAGAAAGAAGTGCTTCGTTTGCACCTGAGTGGCGGAGTGACTACAGTGTTTGCACCACACTGGGATGAATTGTGCTTCGGTCATGATGGGTGGGGTCCCTGCATCCTCTTATGTCCTGTACTTGCACCAGGGAAGAATGCAGAGGGCATGCGCACGCACGCACACCACTGAAAACGGAGCAGTCCGCGGGCATGCCGCTCCCTGCGCACACCAGAGCCGTCGGACTGTGGCATGTGCCGGCGTCGTCAGCAGCCAATGCTAACTTCTAGTCTTTGGACGGTGGGGTCTCAAAATACCGAAGGGTCTCCACTTGGTAGCAGCGGCAACAACAAAAGAGACCTCAAAAGGAGCACTGAGCCTCCAGCCTGAGTATTTCAGACAAGTGGTTGAAAGCCTTTGGCAGATAAGCTGACGAAATCTTTTCAGGGGAACACAAAAGGAGACTGTGTCATGAAGGGGGTGGGGGGCTGCAAGGAGATTTCTGGAAAATCTTATCAACACTAATGCCATCGGCCCTTTTTCTTCTCCTTTTCCACCTCTTTCCACCCATTCTCTGCATCTAACAGCGCCCTGAGCGCCATCTTTCATCCCTCGAGCCTGCTTGGAGTGAAGAATGAATTCTAGTATCAGCTACCATCAAAGGGGGGAAGACAGAGAATGAGCAGATGAGGAGATTATCTATTAATAGGGGGGAGAGAGAGAGAGAGAGAGAGAGAGAGAGCGCGCAGATGGGGGGGGGGGAACCACCACACACAGAGAAAAATTCAAAATATAGAAACGAAGAACATGGAGGAAAACACAAGCCGAAAGAGTCAATAAAGTTTTGGGCCAGCAAACACAATGCAACAGCAACCCCAGATATGTGCCTGGGGAGCAGGGTGGTAATTGGGCTCTGAATATGGTGGAAATTGGATTGTAGAAAGAAGCTCCTAACCCACAGGCTCAGAGGGATGCGTACTATTTAAATGCCTGCCAGATGTGGTGATGGCAACTGGCTTTTAAAACAGGGGTGTACAACTCACCCGCCCACCAAGGCCTTCACTGTGGTTCCCCAAGGGTGCCCTGGGCCCACCACCACCACCACCACCGTGGGGAGTTTTGACTGCAAATCCAAACCAGCGTAAGCCTCACCTCCGATATTAACAACCGACTAATTGTTATGCTGCTGTAAGCTTCTCTCTCTCTCTCAGCACAGCCCTCTAACATGTAACAGGGATACTACAGCTAACTACCGGTATATACTGCAGGATTGTTGTAAACCACTCAGAGCCTGACCTGCAGCATTCCGTGTGAACTACAGCACCGGGCTGGCATAAACCATGTCCTCACAGCCACAGCCCCTTCCAAACTGCCACGTGAGGACAATGAACTGCATTTGCTTTGAAATTTGCATCAGCGGGGATATTTTTAAATGTTTTGCACTAAATAAATTAGAAAAAGCAGGAATGCGTCTCCTGGCTGCTACCTTGAGGGTTTGGGGTGGTGGTGGTGCGCAGTGGTACCCAACCCCAGCTACATTGGAATCTTGTGTTTCTCCACTGATTTCTATGGGCAGGACATTTAAAAATAGCTTCTCATCGTGAAGCAGGCAAGGATTTATCCGGACATCGAGATGGTTCTCTCTCTCTACTGCTTTTACATCTATGCGCCTCTTCCTCCCTCCTCCTTTTCCAGACACTCCATTCTGTTCTCCTGCCCACCTAGTTTTCAGCTGTTCCCCACACACACAGCCCAGTGGTCAGCATTTTGCGCCATCCGGTGTGCCTGATGTTTTACAGAGCAACCAACAAGAAGTGACCCGCTATCACACGGGACTCCTCCTGCCACTGGCAGGCAGATCGGTGATGCTGCTCTACAGATTCACATCGGCCACACGATTAACGAATGCTCTCTCCCCCTACTTTCGCTCCCAGCAATCAAAAAATGAAGCCAGAATGCAAGCTACAGCAACTACACCGGAACAGCCCCCCGTACTATGGAACTCTCTCCCGAGTGACCTCCGCCGTGCCCCCTCTCTGCTGAGCTTCCGCCGCTCATTAAAAACTTGGTTATTCAGGCGGGAATATGGGGTGGGCTAAGATTTTAAAATTTTATACTGTGTTAATGTATTTTAATGGAGAAAAATGTTTTAATATATTTTATTCTGTTTTATTTTCTGTACATCGCCCAGGGTGGCCGGTTTGCCGGCCAGATGGGCGATAGATAAATGCAAATAATAAATAAATAAATAATAAACACACAGCAACCCCAGAAGGAAGGACAACGTCATGTGGGCCCCTGCAAAGAATCCCAGAATAAAAGCCAAGAGAAGCTTCATAATGCCCACCCGTAGATACTTCTCCAGCGCACACCTCCTCCTCAGTGCGCTCCCGATGTTTCCCCTTCAAGTATTTAATTGAACAAAGCTGTAGGGCATGGAAACAGATTTGTAAAGCAGATCTCTGGTAAACAAGTTCTCTCTGGAAAGTGCTGCGCAGGGGTAGAGCATGAAGAAACTGCTAATTTGTGATTTTCAAACTACTGTTCTGAAGACAGGTCAGTGCCCCAAGGAGCTTACACTCTAAAATTTGACATAGGGGAGGAAGGAGGAGGTGAGAGAAAACAGGGCAGGAATATGCACTCAGTTCGGCTGCACATATTTACTTTTAGTAAGCAATGCAGACTAAGGGGGTGCCGCCAAGGGCTTTCTGGAAGAGATGGGTTTTCATTTCATTTCAGTTCATCTCATTTCATTTTTCTCACACTTCTATACCGCCCAATAGCCAATGCTCTCTGGGCAGTTTACAAAGATTAAAAACCTTAAAAATACAATATTGTACACAATATAAAAACCATTTATATACAAACATATAGACAGTGCATGCCCCCCCCCCACAATTTTAACAATCAACAGTAAGAAATCCAAGACCCAAATTAAAAATCTTATCTTATGTTGCCAAATGCCTGAGAGTAGAGGAAGGTCTTAACCTGGCACCAAAAAGGTAACAGTGTTGGCGCCAGGCAGGCCTCCCTGGGGAATTCATTCCACAAATGGGGGGAGGACGGAGGACACCACCAAGAAGGCCCATTTCCTTCTTGCAACCTTCCGGGGCTCTCTCAGAGGAGGCAACTGGAGGAAGGCCTTAGATCAGTGATGGCGAACCTATGGCACGGGTGCCACAGCTGGCACGCAGGGACCTCTCTGTGGGCACTCGAGCCATTGGGCACCAGATCGCGAAAAGACCATCCCCTTCTGCAAAACACTAATGATCTTGTTCTTTCTCACAGTGTGGAACAGAATGATTTTATTCTAGAATTCCTGTTACAGAATTCTTTTCTACATTGTTATCACATTTAAAAGATTTTGAAGAATGATGCACAGAGCATGGCTTGGATGTAAACCCCTAACAGTTGACCTGAGTGCTGCATGTGTTGCTCTCAAACTAACAGAGTATGAGCCAAGGTTTGACAAATTATCAGCATGCATGCAATAGCAAAAATCACATTAATTGTGCAAAAACATGCCCAATGCAAACTTTTACCTAATGCAGTGTTTGCAGTCCAAGACATCAAGTGTTGAAAATGTGTTAAGGATGTTTAGTTTTCTTGTTTATCTTGCTCATCCTAGTACAGATTGACTTTTACTTTTACTAATCCGACACCTGTAGAAGCAGGGAAAGGACCCAGGGTAAAGCTTGCCCCATACAATTTCAGTCTGGCATATAATCATATGACAAGTTGAGAATCCCTTATCCAAAAATACATGTACCTAATTATTTAAAAAGTTTGTATAAATTCCCTTCAGGCTATGTGTACAATGTAGTACTATAATAATTTTTTTAGTTGATTTTTTTTTCAACAAAAAACTGTTTGTATCATTGAAAGCTCTGTTATTGTGTTTTTCTTTTAAGACAAAAGATGTTAATTAGTTCAGACAACTGTATGAGTTGTTTTTCTAAAACTAAAACCTCAGTATTCAGGTTTAATTGCAGTGTTGGCACTTTGAAATAAATAAGTTGGTTTTGTATTGCATTTTGGGCACTCGGGCTCAAAAAGGTTCTCCATCACTGCCTTAGATGATGAGCACAGTGTACAGGAACGTTCAAGCTGGGAGAGGCACTCCTTCTGGTATTGCAGTCCCGAACCATGAAAGGCTTTAGAGGTTAAAACCAGCACTTTGAAGAAAGTTTTGAAGAACGAAACCAAGGGTAGGGGGTGGGGTTATCAGGTAGGTATTATGGCACTGAGTTCCAGGCATAAGGAGCAACAATGCAAAAGCCTGCAAATGTTTATGTGCACACAGACAAATCAAAACCAAAATATCCTCAAAGAAAGGTCTTCGAATATCATTTCCCTCACCAACACTCTCAATTTAAGGGTTTCTAGGGAGGAAAAGCAATCAATGCAGCCAATTTTGCAAGTTGACATTTAACATGATCGCCTTCAATCCATGTCAAGGAAAGATTAAAGTCTCTTTTTAAAGAAACATCTCTCAAAGCTGAATTTCAAATTTACCTAAATTTCAGATTGCCCCAAATTCAAAACCCTGAACTCAAACTTTTTGAAGTGTTGCCAAATTTTGAGGTGGGTATGAAAATCCATTTCAGCTCCGGACATCACAAACCAAGGGGTCATTCCTTTGCTCTCCTAAGCAGGTTCTTAGTACTGGAGTAGGGAGCATGGCGTCAGAAGTGGCCTTCACCAGACAATTTTGGGAACCTGCCCCCTTATCCATGAAGACCAAGGCACCCATCTTCTTCAGCAAGGAGGTCTTGACTTGAGCATTTACCAGGGGCTGAAGCGAGTACCTCAGCCTGTGATTATTGGCCACAGGGGGCTCACCAGACTAGCCTGTTCTGATAATTGCCATTTTATTGAGCCACTGTGAGGAGCGCTGGAAGCACAAAGCAGGGAGGGCGGAATAAGGAGCCCTCCCTGGCACTGAGTGTATAAGTACATTTTTTTTAAAAAAGGAAATAGATGATAAACACAGCCCCAAGCCGACTCTCTCAAAGCCTACTGGGTGATAAATTATCTGTAAGCTTAAAAAGAAAGTGAGGGCAACTTGACAGAGGAGAAAGATTATGCGCCATCTACACGCGCACATAGTTGCCACTGGTCGAGCCCACCCCATGCACTTAACTGGACTCCTGTACCTTTAACAGCTGCACAGCAGGCAGAAATTCAACAAGTGAAGTGTCCCCACTACGCTGACTCCCATCGCAATGAAGCCCACAAGGTGTGGCGGTGGCCACTGACTTTAAGAAAGGGGTGGGCAAATTCACAGAAGACGGACCTATTTACTATAGTAGCCAAAGAAGGCCTCCACGTTCTGAGGCAACGTGGGCAAGCAGCAGGCGAGGGATCCTGAATATTGATATCAGGCAGTAATGGTGGCACAGACTTCTCGCATGCGTAGAAACAGCAGCTGAAACTGCAGCAGTGGATGCAAAAGGCGGGGGGGGGGGAGGAAAGGAGAAAGTCCAAAGGCAGAGGTACGTGGAAAGTGACATTTAATTAAAATGTAAGCCACAGCTACGCAGCTGCAGAGAGATGGCAGAGGAGTGAGTGCCGCTGAGCGCAGGGAGGCACTTGATTTATAATTTAAAGTAAAGCTCCATGCTCCTATAAGTGCAGGGGAGAAGGTGGGGAAGAAAATAAAGATCAAAAGAGTACAGCCCGAGGCAATTAATGAGTGGGGCTGGCTGCTGCCAGAAGGTTGCTTCCTTTTGTGGCCCAGAGTGCATTGCCGACGGCTGCAGGGGAGGATGGACAAAGCTGCTCCACTCCGGGCACGGGGCGTGTGCCATGTGGGGCGGGAGGATGAGAAGGAGGCCTACCTGGCAGCAACACGGTCCCAATTCAAATGAGGGTACTCCTTCCGCTGCTTTTTACTAAAACTGTAAAGAGATGGGTGATCTGACCACAGGTCCCCAATGCCTGAAAGGAAGTTTTCCCTGGGCGAAGGGCTCCTGCCGCTTCTTCCGGAATCTGTTTAGATGTGGAGCAGTATATAAATGTTGTAAGTAAGTAAATAAATACAACCTTCCTCTCCAGGGCCAACAACTTGCCCCCAAAATGTGATCCAGAAAGAGACCTCTATGCCATAGCTCTGAACTATGGATTTCTCCATTGCTCTGCACATCAATGCTTCCTAGTATGAATATATACATATATACACACATATCTTTTAAGGGGAAGGGAGAAATCCATTACTAAATTAATCAGCAGTGAAGAGAGCAGCTTCCGTGCAGAGGAGGAGAGGGATGGCTGCCTTCTGCCCTCTTTTCCCCGCATGGAACTCAGCGGGGGGGTCACGGAACAGGCCTGGATCCAAGGCTCATCCCCCCCATGCAGACAGGATGCAGGGAGAGGCGGCTCAGGACCTCCATCAGTGCAGGGCTGGCAGCGAGAGGGGTGGGAGGCCGTTCATTCCTTTAGAAATAAACTAGGAGCCTCTGGACGGCTGGCTAGCTCAGAGCAAAATGGGAACCATCCAGCCCCACGACTACTCACTGCTACTCGGCCCTCAGGGCTCCCTTGGGGTTGCCCAGACACCATGCTGCAGGGGCAGAACAGAACCCAGGACCCCTGTGTCCGCTTTCCTAGCTCTTGGCCAGCCTCCCCCAACCTGGTGCCCTCCAGCAACTACAACTACCAGCATTCCTGAGCTTTGTCCTTGCTGGCTGGGGCTGATGGGAGTTTAGTCCAAAACACATGGAGGGCACCAGCTTGGGGCTGTGGCTTATGCTGGCTCAGCTTGTCTGAGCGTGGAAAGCTAAGCAGGGTCAGGCCTGGTTATTACTTGGATGGGAGACCCCTCCTCTAGTTCCCTGCACTGAGCAGGGGGCTGGACTCGATGGCCTTGTAGGCTTCTTCCAACTCTATGATCTATGAAATCTACTCTAGGCCATGGGGTTAGTGTTGCTCCCACTTCGTCCTTTTTCCCTACTTCCCCCCCCACCGCCCATTATTCACTGCTTTTGAGACCACTAGCTTCCGTGTATTTAAAATGCTTTTATGCTGTCCTTTAGTAAAACTCACAGGGCGGTTTACAACAAGGAAATGAAAACAAGCAACAGGATAATACAGTGTTCTCCAACCTTGGGTCCCCAGATGTCTTTGGCCTACAACTCCCAGCATGCCCCAGCCAGCGTAGCTGGCTGGGGCATGCTGGGAGTTGTAGGCCAAAGACATCTGGGGACCCAAGGTTGGAGAACACTGCGATAATACAACATATAAAAACAACAAAAACAAAATAAACAAAATAGCAGAGCCAGAGCTAAACACACACCACCTAATTCCGTGGAAGGGATAAAAACAGAACCGACAACCACCTTGTACCAGATGGTAAAAGAAAGCCCAGGTGAATAAAAAGGTATTCAAAAACGAAATCAGAGCTGGCATCAGGCAAGCTTCCCCGGGGAGGGCATTCCACGGACGAGGTGCCAACACTAAGAAGGCTCTCTTCCCCAGGCACCATGCGCCTAATTTGAGGCGGAGGGGGACGGAAGTGGAGACCAGCCTCCGAGAGTGACCGCCATGTCCAGGCAGGCTCAGATGGCAGAAGGCAAGCACCCAGGTCACAAGCCACTTCGGACTTCATAGGCCATCACCAGTACTTTAAATTGTGCCCAGAAATGGACTGGCAGCCACTGTAGTTCTTTAAGGACTGGTGTGGTGTAGGAGCGGAGACTCAGCTATGAAGCAGGAAGTCCTCAGCTCAAATTCTCCAGCTGCTCCCTCTCAACTACCAGTCTTCTCATCTAACAACAACAACAACAACAACCTTGCAGCAGCCTTCCCCAAGCTGGTGCCCTCCAGATGTGCTGGACTACAACTCCCATCTTGATGGTTGTGCATGAGGGAGTTGTAGTCCAACACACCTGGAGGGCACCAGCTCAGGGAAAGCTGCCTTACAGGGTTATTGAAAGGATCGCAACTGGATAATACACGTGAAGCGTTTTGAACACTTGAAAACATTATGCAAATATTCACAATTATTTTTTATCACATACAGCCAGTTTCAAGACAGTAACCCAGCACAGATATTTTCTACTAAATGAAGTTTCCAAGCAGGCTTTGCCCTGCTTCCTTGAGCTGCCTGGCCCCTCTCTGTTCAGTCTTCCCTGCCACGCCTCTCCCTCTTCTGATCCTAAGTACAGTAGACATTTCTTCAGTGGCCCTTGCCAGACCACGTTCTTCATTTTGAAAAAGTCTATCGTGGCGGACCGAACCTGGTCCGTTGCGCGGGTTCGGCACCTTAAGGGTTAACCTGCACCAGGGCTGTCAAAACCTTTCCATTCAGACCCGAGTGAAATTGACAAGGAATCCCCTTGGAAACACAGGGAAGCCACAAGCTAGTCAGTTTCAAAAGAGTTTAATGGAGCAGAACTAATAGACTACAGGAATTTCACAGTATAAACATAGTAGTCACTACAGATAGGGAAACCGAAGTATTCAATTTGCTTTCTAGGTAGGCTTTGCTCAATGCAGAATATTACCAGAGACTCTGACTCTGGATTCTAGCGTAGTGGTTTGCTTTGCGGATCGCCGGGTGCCCTGCCCGGGGTTGGAAGTTGCTTGACCCTAGCCGGAGCTAGCGACCTGACCCGTGCAAGCCTGCACCGTGTTCCCAACAACCCCTTGTTCTTTGGCACGTATCTTTTCTACCCTCCCTCGCCCCCTCCCCACCCTTGATGATCAGATGGGCTGGTCCCGCCCCGCGGGCTGGTGGCGCCTTTCGGGTGCTGGCATCTCTTGGGTACTTTGGGGTACTTTGCAGCTCTTTGAGACTGCACCCCCCCACCTCTGGAATGTTATACGCTTCCTTGAGGGAAGCGTAAATGTGCTCCATTGAAGGTATGCAGATGTGGCTTATGTATAACGGGTCTGCCCAGAATTGTGTCTCCTGTGCCCCGGGTGGGGATTATGCAGACAGAGGGGTGACAGCGGAAAGGGGGGAAACATGTCAGGGTTCAATATGTCAGGGTTCGGCAGTGTGCTCAGGCTTTCTCTCCACATCTATACACCATTATTCATAGATCTCACAGCCGTTCACAAAACACCCAGTTAAAGGCAACACCTGCAAAATCAAACAGTAAGATAAATACCAAAAAATTTAAAAAAATTAAAAATTCTGGAACACCACAATAGAACATCAGCAGCCGCTTCATGAGATGGAAGCTAGGAGCAGCAGGAACCGTCAGAAGATCTCGAGGGGCCCTTCCCTGCTTCCGTTCCTCGGCCCCTTTTCTCAAGCGACATCCTCCCCTCGCATTCCTCTTTGCCTAACCCACAGCGGAGCATGCCCCCTTCACTCTGCTTGCTTCCAGACAACCTATCCCTCGACTTCCCTACTGCCAGGGACTTCTTCCCAGTTCTCCTCCTCCCCCCCCTTATCAGGTTTTCATTCCAGCCAAACGGATAACCTTGGCAGAAGCAGGTTTATCCTTAGTGAGTAATTGGAAAGAACACCACCTGCGTATTTTCCCTTTTGTTCTGTAAGTGGAAGGCTTGAAACTTTCGATTGTTCACTGAAAGCCAACAATTGAAGGAAGGGGCTTGGGATATAGCCCGGGGAGGCTCAGGATCCCCACAGCGATAGCCACCACAGATCCCTCCCAACCCATAGGGCCTACAGGTTTCCTCTTCCGCTCCTAGACAACTTTGCATTGACTCACATAATCTCTGCAGAGTCTTGGGTTTCCTTGGTGTGTGCTTTTAGGGGTGGAGAGATGTGAATGCCCCCAGCACTTGCTTGTGTAACTGTGCAAAACAAAGGCAGCCAAAGACAATCGCAAGAGAGAAGGGAGCCTAGAAATCCCCCCCCCCCGCCCCCAGCAGAACAGGAGGAGGAAAAGGGGAGCCTCAGAAATGATGGCATCTCCTGCGGGCCCCAGCACAGGCAGGGGGGCAAGTCTTAGCAGGCTCACCTTTGACGTGAAATTAATACAAAAATTAATCAGCAGCAACGGGCAGGATAATAGGGTTCTGCAGCACTGGCAGCCCAGACCGCTGCCGTGCTGTGAGGCGGGCCTGGCTAATATTGACGAGAAAGGATGCCAGAGGACAAGAAATAAGGCCCATAAAGATAATTACCGAGATACTCGGGAGCAAATTAAGTAATCAGAGGCGCTTCTAAATCGTGTCTAGTTTTAAGAAGTGCTGTATCTTTTTCGATTACCCAAGCAAGCGTTTAGAGAAGGAAAGCGGAGGGGGAAAAGACAGCAGGCCCAGTTCCCTGCCTCTCTGACCCACACGTCCGCTTAACACACATGGGCCAAGACGAGAGGCACATGCTGCCCAAACAACATGCGTCAGCTGTGTGCAACTTATCTCGGCTTCACACACATAGGCCTGGTTCATGAGTAACGCTAACCCATGGTTTATTTAACCCAAATGCCTTTGCAGCACCGGCATGTACAGTGGCTGCGTTTTTGACTGCTATTGCCGGCTGCCTTTGTAGCCTGGCAAAACAACCCATGAGCAACCCAGGTTCTGGATTCACACATAATGACAACCCATGGTTTAGGCAACCCAGAGTTCACAACCAAACAACAAACCATGACTTCTCTTTCTGGGTTGTTTGTGGTTAACAAACCATGGTTTGTTAGTGCACATCATGACAACCCAGAATTCAACAAACCATGGGTTAACATTATGTGCGAACCAGATCACACACAAACACAAGTTTATCCCACAGGTATAACCAACAAAAGAAGGGGGAAATTACATTTGAAGGAAGATGCACACAATCTGAAATAGCAGGACACTGCACAGGAGAGAAGGGGGAGATTAGTCTACGCTCTCTCCGAATGAGCAGGATCTGACAGCTGGCTGAAATCCAGATTGAGAATGGTGAACAAGTGGGAGATGCGGGTGTAAAGGTGAACAGACCGAGTGCTCAGGCTGACAGAGTGGAAGCCATCACACATGACAAGGGACAGGAATAAACTCTGAGGTAAAATTAAAAGTTGCACCCAGTTAATCTGAAATCTATCCCAAGGAAATGAAAATTCTGCAAGCGGCACAAGTAATGCAACTTAAGCACATCTGCACAAATCCTCTTACTTGGCATAATGTATTCTGCTGCTGATAAAGACACGCGGAGAGGCAGAGAGTGAGGTCGGCTAGCGAAGCCTCACCTGGAAAATCCTGCCGCCTGTTCCTATTCACGGCAGATGGATCAGAGCCTTGTCAGGAGCAGCCCCGAGGCTCTGGGATAAGCTTCCCGAGGGAGGCACCTCCATGTACGTAGTTCCTGGTTAGAATCGAGAAAGAGCTGCAAAGGCCACCTTTGCAGGTCCGCCACGGCACACGAGACCCCCTGAAAGACAGCTGGTCCACCGCTGTGCCAACTGCCCCTGTACCACGTAGCTGCGAGGGAGCGTGGGGGGGGGGGCATTTTCTACGCCAGGGTGGGCAGAAGTTAGATAACGTTATACCAGCAGGTCTCCGGGTGATCTGCAGTAGATCGGCAAGGATGCCTGGCTCCCAGTTGTTTCACAGCAGCCACACAATGACTAGCGGCTGCCGGTCAGAATAGACAGTGCTGGGCCAGATGTGACGACGCGGTCAAAGGACAGACGTTTACACGGGAAGCGTTCCCCACGGGAATGGCGGGAGTTCCAGCCCAACACATCTGGAGGGCACCAAGTTGGGGAAGGCTGCCTTATCAGTTCTTCGGCAGAAGGAGTGCAGATTTCACACAACAATGCAAAAGCAACACCCCTCTGCAATTTTTCTGGGACTACCCCAGCCGCTCTCCGTTCCTCCACTCCTCAGTTACAAAGTTGTTACACCAGGCAGGACATTTCTGAAAGGGGGAAAGGGGAAGAAAGGGAATTCCCCCCAAACTCTCTCGCAAGCTGAGCGGGGGGGGGGGGGCTGGGGGGCGGTGGAGGGGTGCAACGCAGGACACAGAGGGGTAGGGGGAATTTTTTAAAAAATCCCCACCCTCCTCTTTAAAACACACATTCATCACTTGAGAATCTTAATGCGCCTTTGCCAGCCGGAGAGGTCAAAGCCGCCCGCCTAAGCTGGGCTCATTAAATATACATTTAATCATAGCTTTGGATTGAGAGACAAAGACCGCAAGAAACAGGTGCTTTGCCGAGTGACCTTTTGGAACCTATTTTAATGTAACTAGTTTACGGCTTATCTGAAAGGCCACCTCATCAGGAACTGCAGAGCCGAAGCAAAACCCAGCGAAGTAATTATAGGGGCCTGCGGAGCGGGGAGGGGTGGAGAAAAGAGAAACAGGGCAGCAATTCCTTGGAAACAGGTGACTGGGGCATTGTCTGATGCGACATCAAAGACACGGCAGGGCATGTGTTTTCCCCAACTGAGCACTTTTCGGCCAGGGCTACCCAATGTTCTATTTCATTTAGCTCTGCTCTTTCCATCCACCAAGTCCCCTCTGTTTTTCCTGCTCTTTTCTAATTATCGGCTAAATAAATGTCTCATTCAATAAGACAGGAGATCATCAAAAGGAAAGCAGGAAGGGCCAACCATTTGCTCAGAGAGAGAAGCGATTGGGTGCGGACCCTCTTGCCTTTCGCCTTGGCTCTTCCCCACACGCCAGGGACCCTTCTCTCATGAGGCGCCATCACAGGGAACTCAGGTAAAGATGGCGGCATTGCTCTGCCCCACGGACAGACACGCCCACCCACCACATGGGCATGTGGGCAAGTCGGAATACAAACTCTTTAAGGGGGAACACATGCCCGCACCCACCCCAAGCGAGTTGCCACCAATTCCCTACTCCCAGTGCCCACCCTGTCAGAAAAGGAAACGGGGGACAATTTGAGCCAGAGTGGTAACAAAACCAGAATCCTCCTATACAAGAGAGTCCGGCGATACCAAGAGCCCATCCCGTCCCAAAGTCTCCGTCACCCCCTCAGTCTGGGTGACGTTGTAGTGGAGGAAGCCGCCAGGCTACGTTCTCAGCCTTCAGACTATTTGCAAGCCATCCCCCGCAGCCGCAGCCGCGTTTCCCACTTTCCCAAAGTGCTTGCCGTTTCTATGAACCCGCCAGCGATTACGACCAGCCTCGGAGGCCTCACTGTCAGCACTGTCTGCATGTGAGATCAGACAGGCGGCTACAAGAGAGGCTGCCTTCTCCGTGGTGGCGCCCAGAATGCAGAACTCCCTCCGGGTGAAGACTTGCCAGGCTCCCTCTCTATCCTCCTTTAGAAAAATGGCAAAGATTGTTTAAAATTTCCAGCTACCTTTTAATCTGTCATCCTTGGTTTCTTACTTTTAACATTTACAATGTGTTAATTGCTTTTTACTACTAATTGCAGTTCTACTACTGCTGCCTTTTTGATCTTCTAGCTTTTGCTTATTTTAAAGGATGACCGGTTTTAAATTTGTTCCGTAAAATTCTGTTTTTTTCATGATTACTGTAAGCTGCTTTGATTGTTATTGTAACAGAAAAGTGAGACAAAATAATAAAACTATACTAATGATGAACTAAACCTCTCCAGCTACTAGAGACCAGATCTTGGGCCAGGACACTTAGATTTTCATAGAGTTGGAAGGAGCCTACAAGGCTATCGAGTCCAACCCCCTGCTCAATGCAGGAAACTAGAGGAGGGGTCTCCCATCCAAGTAATAACCAGGCCTGACCCTGCTGCAGCCACCAATCCCTAAACAGAAGGGTTCAAGTGTAGATCACCAGAGTAGGAACCAGATCCATTTCCCCCAGCATGCTCTGTCCACCACAGCCTGGGGGAAAGGTTATTTCTTCTCTACAAAGCAGAACACAAGGTAAATCTAGGACACCATGCCATGACTTTAGAGGACACTCTCTCCCTGTTGCGTGTGGCACGTGCAAACAGGAATTAGCTCTTTTAAAGCACATTTTGAAGAATCATCCCCAAGAGGAATCATTGAGACGACAGGCAGCTTTTGTTCATGTGGATGCAGCGATAGGTTGAGCGTCAAGCACAGTCACAGGCTAGCAGGGGTACTCACACTTGCGTGGTTCCAGGGACTTGTTTGGGCAGGCCAGAAGCTGACTCGGCGGGTTCTGTGTTCTCTGTAGGCAGGCCAACATGACTGGTGGTGTCAAGACGGCTCAGGTAGAGTCACTCCAGAATGCACTGCAGGGAACCCAAAAAGAGGAATACTGTCATTCGGCAAGACAGGAAAGAGTTGGTAACACAGAGTCATCATCCAGCAGCACCACAGACAGCCGGGGAAGAACTACTGTAAGTCAGATGCTTTTTGGTTTCAAAGGGCCTGAGCCAAGAATGCAACAGGGTGGCACCTAAGCCATCGTTCTCCAGGAGTGCAAAACATGAAACAGAAAAACAGAATACTGCTGCCTGAGAATAAAAGCCTTCAATTATAAACAAAAAAACAAGTTTCTAGACCTTATGGTGACAAAGATGTGCTTGAAAGGACAAAGGCGGTGCCAGCTGAAATCTCAAGGTTGCAGAGTAATATTTCTAGTGGGCTTCTGTAGCCCTTCCCATGGGTAGCAAAACAAGAATTATGAATAGTGAAGATAACATCAGAATAAATGATATAAAATAAGAGATACTGCGCAAATCTCCTTAATCTACAGAATCAATTCAGGGTGCAGAAGCCAGCCCTTTCTTTCTTGGTGCAGAACTGGGATGGCCGGGGCGCTGAACTTTAAATATTATGCCATGGAGTATGCACAGGCCTATCCGAGGACATGGCAAAAGCTATACCAGGGATAGTTTTGCATATGGTCCTCTGTGGTTTCCTTTCATTTTGGGTAGGTGGGAACAAGCACAGCAAAGCCAGAAGCACAGACACAAAATAAAGTGACACAAACTCTGACTGTTTTGCAGCAGATTCCTTTTACTCATTTGACACAAAGGTTCTCCCGAAAAAGTCCATTTTATCAGCCAAACCTGATCAAAACACAAACACTTTAAAATGGTCCAGGTATTAGAAAACAGAACGAAGCACAGGGAAGGGGCAGCTCCCCAAACACCGGAGTCTCCCCTATAAGGTAGCCACGGATATCCCAGCATGCAACACTCATCCCATTCTCCCTCTGGCCAAAATGGAGTGTAAACGCCCATTCCAAGCGCTCAGAAGCAACCGGCTGTCATATCTCCGACTGTCTTTGAAACCTAGGCGACAAAAGTCAAGGCGAGGGGAAGAGGCCAAAGTCACCAATTTGCTCCTTCGGCACTCAGCGCACAGCATTATCCTTCAGGAAGCGCAACGTACGGCATAAATTATGCTTTATTCCCCCCGCCTCGAGTGACTTCCGGAATGGTCTCACCGTTGCAAACGGGCCAAGGAAAAAAGGTGAACTAGAAACATCCAAGGAGCAGGCGGCCGTTCTCCCGAGCGGAGGTTTCTCTTCCATCGCTCCCATGCCGAAATTCACTGACAGCTGCTTGTCAGGACAGATATATCACATCACACAGATCTCGCCTGCTGTGGAGAAAGGCCGGACTTCCCAGGGAATGGAACAAGCGAATATGAGAACAAGAGAGAAGGGAGACTGCCAACAGACCGCTGCTTGGGCTCCAAAAGCTTGGCTCGCCGAGCAGGGACTCTGCCTCCTGATCCAAAAAGCGTGGCGCCTGATCATGAGGGAAGAGCACTCATCACATGCTCAGACACAAATCTCCCCTTATTTCTCCACACATTCCAGAGTGGATAGATTTAAAAAGGGTTTCCAGCTTCCTGATTTCTGAACAAGCATGCCTACTAATTGGTAGCTATGCCTATTAAAAAATACGAGTTGCTGCTACTTAAAGGCCTTCATAGTACCCAGGAGCACAATCCATATGGCCTTCAGCCATAACAGCCCACATGACTTTTGCATTACTTAACTGGGCAGAGCAGTGTGTCCCCATGACCCAGGAAGCAAATGTCCACGCCGTTTTGCTTGTCAAAGTCCAAATATTAATAACCAGTAAAACAACAGAATGTGACCTATGGCTGACCTCAAGTGTCACATTTTTGCCCCAGGCTCATTCTTTTGCAAAGAAAAGCACACTAATTCAGTGTCTTAGAGAAAGAGTCATAGATTTGGTTTTAAGAAATTATGAAGGTGGGCGTTAACATGTTTTTATTTTATTGCATCCAGATATCATTTTAAAAGCAGGTTATTTTTAATGGACACTTAATGTAACGATTTAAGTTTGGTTTTAATTTTTAAACCAATGCTGTTGTTTTTAAATTAAACCGTGGTTTCAGTTTTAAAAATCTGAGCTTTGGTGGTTTTTTGGGTGTTTTTTTTAAAGTTCATCAGTTTTCTCTAGCCCAGTGTTCTCCAACCTTGGGTCCCCAGAGTTGTAGGCCAAAAACATCTGGGGACCCAAGGTTGGAGAACACTGCCTTAACCACTGACTATGCTGGCTAAGGCAGGACTTGTAGACCAAAACATCGGGAGAGCCACAGGTTGCCCACCTCTGATCTAGGTGCTGGAGCTGATTTGCTCCTTTGGAATAATCATGTGGAATTGCCAGTAGGTTGAAAATTGCATATTTGATTCTCCACTGTATTTTACAGCAATCCTTGTACTTAAAAAAACAAACAAAACCCTAGCAGATAATGGATGGCGTCCGGGCTAGAGCTTCCTCCCGAAGATGGCAGCTTTCTAAATGCAGGAAGGATGTTTTTGTTTGTTTATCTGAAGCATGAGTGATAGACAGTTCAAGAGATTTTGCTGCCCGCATAGAGAACACACAAACCAAACGGTGCCCCTCCCAGATCATGCTAAAGACATAAAACTCAGTCGTTGACCCCAAGCATCTGCCCCCTCAGCTGAGTTCTCTCACCTTCCTTAAAGGCAGGCATTGAAAAAAAATGCAACCACCCACCTGCAGTAGTTGAGTTCCAGTGCCACATGATTAATGTGGATGTGCAGACCAGCTCTTTTGTCTGGGGCTCAAATTAAACCCTACAAGGGATCTACACACATCTATGCCAACACTTAAAAGCCAGGATTTGGGACACGTGACCCTCCTTTGCCCACTTGCATGCCAAGTCAAGAGCGACCTGTGTATAAAACCCTTTCCCTCAGTGTCAATACTGTTGTAAAGAGGCCAGGAAAGGCCAAACAGGATATATTTTTCCCTTGGCCCAGCCGGCATTCCTGGTGACTTTCAAACAACGCACACTGACCTTTTTGGGCTGATAATTAGAAGCAACCTTGAGAGAAAAACAGAGGGGCGGACGAAGAGGATTAGAAACATTGCCAGAAGAACAGGTGTGAGACCCGCAGCTATTTCTCCTCCTACCTCCACCATCACCATCCTCACAGAAATCTATTTTGAATATGCCAGCGGCAGCTGGTGGCATTACCGAATGCAACATGCCGAACATCCCCAGGAGTGATTACACAGGTGAAACTAAAGCAAACCCGCACGATGACAAAACCCTAGTAAGGAAAACAAATAATCAAGATGCAAAAGGACACCACAAATGTGAGGAAGAAACTTACAAAATGGTGGGGGGGGGGGGGAGAGGGAGCAGGGAAACCTGCAGACCGCTCCTGATCCCACTAAGCCATGGTTTGGAGATTGGGACACGATTTCTGAATTGATCCACCATTTCATGAGCACAATGAGATGTCACAAGAGAGTTCTCCTAACTCATTTCAGCATCTCTTACGGCTGGTTCTACCAGAGACGCAGAATCCAAAGACTTGACCGGTTCATTCTATTCAGCCCCCGCCCTCTTACAACTTCACTTACGGGAGCCCCCGACCCACATTTTCCCTGTACCATCAAATAATCTTTGCTCAGTAGAGAGCTGGAAACTGAGTTGTAGCCCAAGCCTGTTAGCAACCACCTAGTCTGTGATCTCAGCTTGGGGAGGGGGGGGGCCCTTAGCAGATGAAGCCCTTTGATCATCTCCTGCCGCCAACATGAGAAGGGGATGGGGGAAGGAAATTAAGAGCCACTGACAGAGGATCCTCATTTCCCTGCACTTCCTTCCTTCCTGTAATTCTTACCTTCCGCTTGCAATGAAAGCAAATGCACACCCACACCCCTGGGATTATTCAAAACTCTGTATACATGAACACACTCTTTTTTCTGCGTCTCTTGTTACAATATATGAGGCTAAGTGCACGCATGCCGGGTCCAACCCAACCCCGGGATCCTCTCTCCAGTACAGTCCAGATCTGCCAAGTCACCACCTTGCCGCACACCCGCAAATGCGGAAAATATTAAACACATTCATTGAGGGCAAGTCTGTCAATGGCTGTAAGGCACAAGAGCTAAAGGAAACCGCCAGAGACAGAGAAAGTACGGTATATCTCGAAGTGCTGGATCCCCAAACCCAACCAACAGGAAGGCCGGCTTCACGCCCAGCTTGCAAACTGCCAGCAGCCATCTGGCAAGGAAGAGTTGGAGACAGAATGCTGGAGCACAGGGATTCTGGGTCAGATCTGATGATGATGATGATGATGATGATGATGATGATGATGATGGACCTTGCAACAAAATGTTGCAGTATGGAGTAGCCCTGTTCAGTGTTTCATCCAGCCATGCCTTTTCCTAGGAGATGCTATTCCATTCCCTCTCTCTCTGCCTTCAAGTTTTCTGTTTTTTCACCTTACCAGTCAGCATTTGCGCCTACTGAACATGCGCAGGACTCTCTGGGCTGCTTCCCCCCATTAGTATCCCCCAATATTTCTTGAGCTTCTCCAAATCTTGGATTTCCCCCAAGCCCACCGATACGTCCCTCTTGTGCCGGACGGGATGGCACGGTTTTGGCTACATAAGGATCCACACATGGAGAATGAGTTCCCTACAGGATTTCTAGAATGCCTACAGAAACCAAGATGTGTACATCAAACAAACTGGCAAGGGTACAGGCTGTGCCTTCAGATTCATAATTTAAAGGGATTAGATACCCCCAGAAAGGAAAAAGGAGGGGGGAAGTGTAGGAGGATGAGCAGTTTGAGAACACCAGTGTGAAGAGGCAAGTTTTAAATAGGGCATTAACACCAATGGAAGGAGAAGCTACTGTGGCATCACAGTAACGGCCCTCAGCTCATCCCTCGGGTTCAAATCCCATCTTCCCTGACACCTGGGGCTAGAAGCGACCTGTAACTTGTGGGCATTCTTCCCATGCAGCAGGTTCCAGGTTTAATCCACAGCATCTGCAGTTTAAACGGTTCTCTGAAACAAGCAGGGCTAGGAAAGACCCCAGCCTGAACCCCCAGGGAGCTGCGGACAGCCTGAAGAGACAATATTAGATCAAGGGTGCGGAAGCTCAGGCCCGGGGGGGGAGGCAAATCCAGCCCTTTGGGGTGGTTTCCTGGCTTCTGTGCAGTTCCCCACCCCACGTTCCAAAAGGCTGAAATGCCTCTCCTAAGCCTTAAGTTGCCAGCAGCAAGGGCCCAACCCTATGCAAGTTTAGATGGAAAAAAGGCCTACAACTCTTAGCATGCCCCAGCCAGCTATGCTTGCATAGGATGGCACTTTAAGAGTGTTAAACTAAAATATGTTGGTATTTTGGGCATTTTGCCCATACCTGCCACTGGAATACAGCCCCCCAGAGCTTCTCTGAAATAGAATTCGACCCTCAGGCTGGGGGAGGTTCTGCACCTCTGGCCCAGATGGAACAGTGGTCTGAGAACTGCAGAAGGCACCTCTGCACGCACCTCGGGAGGCAAGGAAAGAGCCTCACCAGGGAATAGAGGATGCCATTTCGAGTTTGTGGGGCACGAGGGTCCTAAAAGAGAAAAGGGCATGAAGAGTGGGATAGACAGGAGCGAAAGAACAGAGGCATCGGAAAGTCTACGGTAAGAACCAACTGAAAGCGTGCAACACCGGCTCCGCCAGAGACGGCCCACGCAGTCCGAGCCACACAGCCGGCAACGAGCAGAGAGCAGAAACTGCAAGATACTTCAGCTAACTCACTCCAGCGGAAAGACAAATTACGGTAGACCTCCAAGGTCCCCATCACCCAACTGCAGAAGCTTCCTTCAGTGTAACCCACATCACCAGCAACAGATGTCTGCTAAAAGCTCTTTGTCAGCCTCACGGGCCCCAAAGGTTTGTGAAACCCAAGTTCCCTCTTTGAGGGCAACTCGGGATATCTAATCTGGATTATGTCACTCAATGGCAGTGAAGCCGGCCGAAGTGGGACCCCAGGCAAAGTCCACCAGCCTCTTGAAGCTGCCCACTGAGTTTTCTTCATCCACTATTACCTCTACATTTAAGGAAATGCTTTATTTTTTTAAGTGGCTCAGCAAAAAACAGTGGCAGCCTAAACCAGCGAGTGAGTAGATCATCATTAGTAATGATTTATTATTATTTCTTATATTGACATTAATTAACATACATAGCATTTTAAGGGGTAAAACAAGCCAAAAGAGACAGCCCCCCCCCCCCCAAGTCCAGAAGAGTTCTAAATTTCAGAAGTGGAAGAAAGGGAAAAGCAACCGTGCCAGGAGAATAAGTAGCGTGCTAATGAAGTTTTAAATTGAGAATGGAAAGCTGATGCAACATCCCACTGCAAAAGTCCCACTGACAAGGGAAGAGGACAAAACCACCTGAAAACAGGCACCCTCAGGTGAAGCACTTGACCAAAATGGGAATTACAGGATGCTCAGACGCGACGAGGGAAGCGTAAGCCTTCCCCTGGATGATTTTGGCCACTACGGATGCAAAGTGGAGTAACCTGAAAGAGACGGGAGGCCACCGGCCTGCCTCCCGCTCAGACGCAATGAGGGAGGGAGGAAAGCTCCCCTCTGCCGCTCTCAGCTGCCACAGGATTTTTCTCCACCTGCCCCCTGGGGATGTTTCCCCATCACTGCTAATAAAGTCTGAGCATGCACTCCGTCGCCTCTGACTGGAGTGAACTGGTTAATGGTTATGTCAGCGCGATTTAGCCGAACGTCCTTCCCCCTGAACACAACGGACAGACGTTGGCGGAAATGGCTTGCCTTCGTCTCCCGGCTGATAAATGAGTGTGGACATGAGCGAATTGCTCACTCCCTGCCTCCCCCCATCGCCTTTCTTCCCCGCTCGCACCCAGACAAATGCGCGCTATTTTCCATCTCGTGCCTTCCCCCTCTAGGCACACGGGGAGCAGGCAACCTCGTGGGGGAAATCTCCACGCAGGGGGCTGGCACAGCGCAGGCCGGCAGGCGGCGAGAGAGAGGGAGGCCGCTTGACGAGAGGCCTTCTACTCCACGAGAGGCTTCGGCCTTCGCCAGGCCGCCCGCTGCACACCTCCTTCTGAAAGAAGAGAGATCTGAAAATGGACTGAAGTACACAGCAAACAGGCGCAGGGTGCCGAGGGGCGGCAGGTATACCAGTTTAACCAGCAGTTCTTCATACAAAACAGAAAACAACCCATGGACGCCGCTCCTGGAAGTTTCTCCGTCTCGCTGCAATGGCCAACCATGGCCGGGCCCGACGTGGACACGGGCATCGAGTGGGCTCCTAGGTTAGCGCCAACCTTCGCCTCGCCTGCTCCTTCTCCTATCCTATGTCCCTCTCTCATCCCCAAATATACTTATTTTTATGATGGCAAGCACCCAGGCTTTACACCGGATCCTCTTAAACTCAGTTACTGCACAGCACCCGGTGCTTTGGCGTGTTGTAATTTATGACAAGAGCTAGCGGAGGCGTCCGTTTCTAGGCAGACCCGGCTTGCCGGTTCTTGTCCTGTGGGCAGCTGTGTTTAAAAAGGAGACCACCACCATCCGCCCCAGAAAGGGGTCTCCTAACACTACAGACCAAAACTCATTGCGCAGCTAGTCCGTCTTTCCCCCTTTCTTCCTGATACAAAGAAAAAAGATGGAAGCAGCAGTGGGAAAACACGGGAGGGTTACAAATTTAATACGCCATCTGGACCCTGTCGGATTCTGTGGATGAGGCGGGGCAAATGCACGATAAACACCTTTGTCCGGAAGCCCCCACAGTGTCTGCGCGAAAACACAGGGAAGAGGGGGCTGAATGAAACCAGGTTATATTAGCATCTTTCTCTCTATATATTTTTTTATGATTTTATTGAAAAAGTAAAAAACGATTCGTGTATAAAAATAACAGTTACTGAAGGAACAATATGATACAGAAAACCAAATTAAAAATTGTATTCAGAAGCAACACACACAAGTGTGCAAAAGGAGAATCATAGAAAAGTAGAGTTGGAAGGGGCCTACAAGGCCATCGAGTCCAACCCCCTGCTCAATGCAGGAATCGAGGTCAAAGCATCCCCGACAGGTGGCCGTCCAGCCGCACCTTGAATGCCTCCAGAGTGGGAGAGCCCACCACCTCCCTAGGTAGTTGGTTCCACTGTCTTATTGCTCTAACAGTCAGGAAATTTCCCCTGATGTTTAGGTGGAATCTGGGTTCCTATGCCCACTTTAAAACTTTTTTCAACTTATTCTCTCTTACATTTTCACTGGAATTATTAAGCATACCACTTTTCCCTGAAATGCGAGTACTGCTTCATAACCCACCCACCCCCGTAATCATGCTTACGATTATGATATTATGTCGTCTATGTGTTTCAGGAGTACGGTATGCCAAAACATACACAACCATTTCTCCCTAGTAGGGGGCCTGATTTTGTTTCTGATTCCTTGCAAAACTGCAAATGACATTAGCAACTTTCTGAAGCAAGCCCATTTGGCATAAGGAAGTCCCTCAGCGGCCCCTTTCAAAACAATCCAGAAAGATCCATTTCAAGAGGGCCAAGAAGCTCAGCAAAGGTGATACACTTTCAAGCGGAAGGTGGGCCAAGAGAAAAGATATTTAATCCCGAACAGGTGCTTCGAGTTGCCAATTGGTCCACTTTCCTCCTACTAATGAAGTATTCATGAATAAAAGCCCTTTTCATTATTTTTCTTAAGATGCTAATTTCACAACAAGAGTTCGTTACCATGTAATTATCCCAATCTCCTCTTTCCCCATCTGTACCAGCCTCTCCCTCTCTCCCAAAAAAGCAAGACAATCACACAACCACCTCCTTTCATCACTGACTATTTTACTTTCTGCAAAGGTACCTTGAAAGAAGTGATTTTCCCCTGAAAGGCACTTTTATTCTGTTTCAAAACCAATTTTCTCCTATTACTGCCTTTAAGAAAAGGAGAGCCACACAGAGAAAGGAGCATTCGTTATGTATCCCTTGTTAATGCAACTTGCGGTAAAAAGCAGCGGTATCCATTTTCCGGCTTTGATTTCTGGTAATTTTAAAATATGCTATCAGAATCAACCAGAAATTATGTAGTTGGGAGGAAACATGCATGCACACACACACACACACACACACACACACGCGCGCACACACACACACACACACACACACACACACACACACACACGGGCTTATGAGACATAGGCCACTACTTGCTTACCTCTGCATTGCCAGGATCACAACCCTGGCCTGGCCACACAGAGAGCTGGCAAACCACAAGTGCACTGGGAGGAACCCAACAAAACTACAAAGTGTACTGGAGAGGTGGAGCTGTTCAAGTACAATCGGATGCTGCATGTGTTGCAACTTTGCACTGGTTTTTCCTCAATTTATGGGTATCGTGCTGTGTCTCCAGGCAGGAAAGAGCCCAGGCCAACTGTCTCCGATTCGAGGCTGGCTCATTAATCCTCAAAGCGGAATGAAGGGCCGTAGCTCAGGGCCAGGAGACGTGCGTTTGCGTGCAGAGGGTCCCAGGTTCCACTCCTGGCATCTGCAGTTTTAAAAGGCTGTGCAAGGCACCCAGCCTGTGTTGCAGAGTAGAAAACACTGGCGTAGAGGGGCCCGACAGCACAAGGCAACTTTTTTTAAAAATCTGTTGCGGAATCGCAGTGCTTCCCAAAACCAGGGGGCGCGTGTCCTCACCCCCGCCGCAGACAGAGGTCCCCAATCGCAGCTTCCCACCCTCCTGGCCTCCAAGGCCCCAGCTCTGCAGCAATCTCTCTTTAAAGCACGTCCCTTGTGGCTCTGCTGCAGCCCATCCCTCATCATAAGCCGTGTCCCACCTGCTGTCTTCTCTAACTCTTGGTGACCGGCCAACAGGTACTCGCCATCTGGGCGCTCAGCGGAAGGAGGCGGCGGCGGTCCTGGCTCCAGGCTCCTTCTGCCTGGCGCTTTACATTAATCCCCCTGGCAAATCCACAAGTACCCCTCCCTTCCTCGCCCTGGAGAACCAATTCTAGCATTTTTTGATGGCGTGCCACCTACAGAAGCTGGGAGGGGAACCACCTGTCCCCGCTCCAAGGGGGAGTATGATGGGGGAATAATTTGCTATGCACAAGGAACACCCAGAGGCTCTCTGGGAACAGAAAGCTCTTAGAATTACAACTTCTTGTTTTTCTTGCAAAAGGAGCAAAGCCTATTATTACAGATCCTAAGCATGGGAGGCCTACCACGCTTGGCCCCAGAAAATGGTAGTATTCATGCCAACACAAAACCAGGTAGATCTAAGTAACAGGGTAAAAATGGGTTTACACTTGCCTGCAGGCCTCCATAGCTTATTGGCTAATCTGCTGTGATGTCATGGAACATTCACAAACACAACCGCACGGCAAAAATGTGCCAGTGGTGAAACGTCGTGTCACAGTGCAGGTTCCGTACTGGTAGCGACAGGTCGGTTTGGGTGAGTGAGAAAACCTAACAGAAAGCTGAGAGGCAAGGAGGTGGGGTGCACTGCTTGAATCAAAGGTGTGGGGCAGAGAAAAGGGGTTTGGGGCAGGTACAAAGACATGGAGGCTGACAGAGGCTGGAGCAGAGTAACTGAATAAGAGGGTGGCTGAGTTAGCAGTTGACTGAATTGAAGGAAAGGACGGTTGAAAGTTGGAAAGAGGCACAGGCCTGGAAGAAAAAGATCGGGGAAGGCACTGAGTTGAGAAACTGGGCAGGGGATGACACAGAAAGAGGGAGGACTGGGGGGGAGACTCAGACTGGTCCTAGGAGATGACAGGTCTTGTGAGACTGTGGATCAGAGCACCAAGGAAAGCCAAATCAGCATTAGCATGTGAACTAACCTGCCAAATGTTTTAACTGGATATCTCAGTTTGTTTTGTTTATTCAGAGGAACGCCAGAAGCTGCCTTATGCCGAATCAGACCATTAGTCCACCTAGTCCAGTGTTGTCGACACTGACCGGCGGCAGCAGCTCTCCAGGCTTTCAGGCAGGCGATTTTCCAGCCCTACATGGAAATGCTCCCACCGGGGATCGAACCCTGGGCCTCCTGCATGCAAAGCAGGGGCTCCACCACTGAGCCACGGTGGCCTCGTGCAATGTGCCCCCCCCACCTGCATGCACGTACCACCCCCCTTTTCCGAAAAGCCCCAGCCAAGCGCCGTTGAGCAGACGGGTGACTTCTGTGTGGTGGGAGACTGCCCCCCCCACCCCATACAGAACATGCTAGATTGGTGGAGGCTCCCTCGTGGCAAGATCCTGGTGCAGGTCTTAGGGAGACAAGAGGCTGCTGTTTTGCAGGATTAGTGTCTCGGACGTTTGCTGGCGAGGGAGAGGAGGGGTTTATCCAGCAGGAGAGGAGGCAACGGGCAAGTCATGCCACAGGACACGGACCTATGGAAGCAGAGAGCGTTATGTCAAAACGGAAAGCCTGCTTGGAGTTTATGGGACAAGACCTGTCAGAGCAGAACACAGAAGAAATCTGCAAGGGCAGCGACATTCCAGATGGGGCCAGGGGAGACGACAATCCCAGGAGGGCGACGGGCAGACCGTTTGCCAGCCCAAGGGCTGCAAAAATCCCCACCCCACATGACCCTGCTCTCTCCCACACGTCCGAGACACTAATCCTGCAAAACAGCAGCCTCTTGTCTCCCTATGACCTGCACCAGGATTTTGCCACGAGGGAGCCTCCACCAATCTAGCATGTTCTGTATGGGCGGGGGGGGGGGGGAGTCTCCCACCACACAGAAGTCACCCGTCAGCTCAACGGCGCTTGGCTGGGGCTTTTCCGAAAAGGGGGGTGGTACGCGCATGAGCAGCCGTGAATCCGCTGATGGGAACTGGACACTGAGCTGCTCAGATGCTTAACATTAGCTTAGTTAGCTCCGCCGGCATTTGAGCTAATTCCCGATCACCCCAGATTTTGTTTCAAGCTGGCTCTGGACAGAGAAAGAGAGAGAGAGAGACCCGGCTCAGCGATTTCCCCTTCCTGACAACTGGGTCCCGAGTTTGGGATGCCTCTGCCTCGCTTGCGCCTTGTGTTAGCAAAGGAGTAAAGCAAGGATGCACTTGCAGCCTTCTAGATGTCGTTGGAATGCAAATCTCACCACCCCCCAACATTGGTTATGCTGGCTAGGGCTGATGGGAATTGTAGTACAACAACAACATCTGGAAGGCCAGAACTTGCCCAACCCTGGACAAAAGCCTCGAAGGGCAGTTGGGATGCCCCTTCGGGACAGACCTCACACGGAAGCCTGCACTGCCTTGCCGGATCAGACCAAAGGCCAACCAAGTCCAGTCTCCTGTCTCTAACAGTGGGCAGCCAGGTGCTTCAAGGAAGTTTAAAAGCCTTCCCCTGTTCGTCCCCAAAAACCCAGTACGAAGAGATAGACTGCATCTGTACGTGGTGGGGAGGGGCCACAGTTCAGCGGAAGAGCCCCCGCTTTGCATGCAGGTCTCGGGTCCAAGCCCCGGCAGCATCTCCAGGATTAGGGCTGGAAATATTCCTGCTCATTTGGGACTCCCAATCGCAGCAGGAAGAGTGGCTTGAGCTGCACAGCTGCCGGCTGGGGGACCAACGGGGAAGGAGTGGGGTGACAAACCACGGTGAGCCCATTCGTCTGCCGGGTGCACCGTGGGTTGATCTCACAGCAACCCACCCACCGTGGCTTACTGCCAGGGTGGGTTGGAATGACATGTGAACCCACCCATTCTGTGAACAAACGTTTAAAAAGACAGTAACAGAGGCTTTCCCTGATACTGAGTTAGAAAGAATAGAACAGTTTTCCTTTAAGGCACTCTAAGGAAATACTCCTCCCAAGACAAAATTAATAAGCCCTTAATTATTAATCCCTTAATAATCCCAAAAATAGCTACAGTGCTCAAAGCATTTTGCATACATAACTCAATCATTGTTACAGCAACAACCCTGTAAGACAGGCCGGTACCACAAGCCCCATATTATAGGTGGTTCGGGATGGTGGTTTAAAGCTGTGCCCTTAATGCACAACTTTGGGTTAACTGCAGCCTCGGTCTGCTGTAATAGGGAGACAGATGACCTGCATTTACAAACACACCTTACCTTTACCCTGGGGTTAAATTTGGGACCTTTCAACTGGCTGCACTGTAGCCCAGGGTAAAAAGAAACCACAGCAAAAGGCTGCCCGAGTAACATCCACGGGACTGGATTACCCCAGACTGTTGTGTAACTACATACACAGCATTTTCAGTCGGCAAAGTGCAACGCCACTGCAACCCTGGCACAAGTCCCTGTGATTTGTATTTTGCTGACCCGGAACAGAGAGCGATTCCCCCATGGCCACATGAAGTCCAGGGCAACGGTGGGACTTAAAACGCAGACCCCTCAAAGCTAATTCTCAGCACAGCCATGCTAGAATTTTAGCACTGAGCCTGTCCAGAGCCTCAAATAAGGGTCCAGCTACCTGAGATATTTCAAAACAGAGATTTTATTTTTAAAATTTATTTCTGAATGTATGAGTCGCCTTTTGGCCCTAATTGTCCCCCAAGGCAACTTACAATTAAAACTTAAAACAATTAAAACATGCTAAAATAATAGACTGTGGCAGTGTGGCACCTTCATCATGCAAAGCTTACCCTTCACACACAAGTTGAACGCTACAGCCCAGCTCAAGGCCCGAACATCACGACCAACAGGCCCTCAAGCCTGGAGGCTGGTCCTCACTCTCCCATAAATCTCTTGCCAAGTTTTCTGGGAGGAAGGAAGTTTCCCTCCAATTGAAGTTTCCCACAAATTATGGCTAGGGTTTAGAAGTCAACCACTTGCTTTTCATAGCCAACAAAGGCTGGTGCTTGTGCTTCCAACTCCAGGGAGGCAAAATGAAGGAACTGCACTGGCTGCATATTCGCTACCGGGTCAAGTTTAAGGTTCTGGTACTTGTGTACAAAGCCCGAAACAACTTGGGACCAGGTTACCTGAGAGAGCGCCTCCCCCCTTACCAACCTGCCCAGTCACTGAGGTCATCGGACGGCATGCTCCTGGTGGTTCCTCGTGGAACTTTGGCCCGACTGCAGTGCATCAGGAAAAGGGCCTTCAGTGTGGCGGCTCCATATTTCTGTGGAACTCCCTGCCTCTGGAGGTCAGGCAGGCTCCGGCACTGTGCTGCTTTTGGTGCCTGCTGAAGACCTCCTTGTTCCGGGAAGCCTTCTCTGCTCTCCAACCACCAATGTAATGTTACTTTTCAATTTATTGTTTTTGTTTCTTTTATGTGTTTTTATCTTTTTATTATTCACCGCTCCAGAATCTACTTAGATATGGAGTGCCATACAAATACTGCAAATAAATAAATAAATAAATAGTGTTTTTTTTTATTTGAGCCCCTTGTCCAGGATGTTCAGGCAAACAGGAAAGGTCTAGTGGGTGCAATATGTGTGTGTCTGTAGTGACCCCTTCCCCCAAACAATGATATCACATTCTAGCGCAAGACACAACCTGGCACCACTTTGAGAGGCAAGGGGATGCACCAGAGATCTTCCCTGCTGGTTTACCAGAATTAAATTTCTGGTCTCCACCATCGGCAATCATACCTGTGGATCCCAGTTTCCTTCTCTGGGTCACTAAACCCGTGTGACAAGTTAACAGGTAACGGGCCCTGCTGGTGCCAGCATCACCCCCCACGCAATAAATTTGTGTGACAGGTTCTGCTAGGAAAGGTCACGTCACTCTTAATTAGCCACAAAAGCACCTGGGCCGGGAGCGAAGCTTCAATGCCACCTGTCTCCAAGAGCATCTTTCAAAAGAGGCAGTACAAGATTTACTCTCCCCTCCTCTCGGTTAAAACCGATGCACAGGTCGGTCTTCAGCTGGTGAGAGCCAGCCACAACTGAGTGAGCGGTGCGCCACATTGAGGTGAGTTGCGCCAGCAGTAACACAACCAACATTTCCTTCTGTTTTTATGTTTGTTTTAGGAGGAGAAAAGGAGAAAGAAAGAAGCAGAGGCGACGACAACAGGCACATCATTAAAAAGTGTGGGCTCTGTGTTGCAAGTTGGGATTAAAGTTGCAGCACTGCAAAGAGATGAGGGTCTCTCCTGTAATGCAGGCTGGATTTGGGCAGAATACTGGCGCTCACCTGTTGGGGGGGGCGAGGCGCCAGGGGCGGGGAGAGGACCCCAGCCCAGGGCAGAAGGGCAAGGTAAGTTCTGTGCTGCACGAGAGCCTTGCTGAATCGGACCAAAGGTCCATTTGTTCTGGCATGCCATTTTCTACAGTGGCCAACCAGAAGCCTCTGGGAAGCCCGCTGGCAAGACGTGCGTGTGTGAGAGCTGCCCTTTGTTCATCCCGAGATGTCATGCTCAGAGGTACCCTGGGGTTCTGAACAAGGAAGATCCATAGTCATCAGGACTAGTAAGTAGCTGCTGACAATCCTCTCCACCAGGGGCATTGCTAGGCACTTAAAAGATTTGGGGCCCAAGCTCATGATTCAAATCTGCATAAAATTAGCATATGCTAATTTATATCTATACATGCACATTTATAATTACTAGGATTTATTTAAATTTCACAGAAAGTACACATGCACACCTCTCTCTCTCTCTCTCTCTCTCCCCCACCCCTTTCCCTCCTGGAGGAAGATTGCTCCCAGTGTATGGAATTTAGCTTAGAAAAAAGCTTCTATTGGAACCATTGGAAGGGTTCTTTTTCTAAGCTTAGTTGGCGGGTGGAGGGGGGATATTGCAGGTGGGCGTGGCACACAGGGAGAGGAGGGTTAACCCTTCCCTCCCCAATGCGACCCCCCTGGAATTCCCCTCCCCTGCGTGGAAATTAAGCTTAGGGAAAAAAACCACTGGTACTAATAGAAAGACTTTTTCTAAGTTTAATTGCCGTGTGTGTGTGTGTGTGTGTGTGTGTGTGTGTGTAGATTGTTGCAGATGTGGGGGTGGGAGGTGTGACCCTTCCATCCCCAGCTACAATCCTCCCTTTAAAATTGCCCCCTGCATGTCAATTAAGCTGGGGGGGGGGGAATGTGCTTTGGTAACGCCCCTCCTCCTCCTCCTCCTCCAGAAATTCGTCTAATGGCCACCATCAAACAACTCATGGGGCTGAGTTCTGTAAGCTAATATGGGGGGGGGGGGGGCATACCAGGACCTCAGAACAAGAGCTGTATCCTCTTGATGGGCAACAGCCGTGGGCTGAATTTTGCGCGCCACCGACTCAAACCGACCAGCCAAACCTCTTGCCTGTAGGTTTGCCATATATAAGAATATGATATATTCAACACCCAACACTCTCCGGGTTTTTAAAAATAGCAGCCCTTCTAACATTCATCCTAGAGCAACTGCCTCTTTAAATAAGCTCCCCATTTCACAGCCTTTTCTCCAACGCCTGCTAATTTTGAAAGCCTATCGTTAAAATCTGGGCTATTTATAAGCCCAAGGTCTTTGTGACTTTAATAATATTTTAAAAACAACAACAACACCCGTCTTAACGTGCCAATGATAGAACTCTTTGGCACCTTCCCTGACATCAGCGGGTGATAAGACGGGCCTTATCTCCGGCGTGAGCCTCCGTGAAGGTCCCTCTGGCGAGATAAAGTGCGGCGCAGCTGTCGATACCGGCTTTTTCATAGGCAAGGCTAAGAGATAAAAGGAAAATGGGACCGAGGCGGTGCTGGGAGATGGGGGGAAGCAACTCTGAAAGTCCGACTCAGAGAGACCTGCGCAGCAGACAACAACAAATGGAGAGAGAAAGAACTGTGGCCAGGGCGCACTTGCAACCCAGGGGAGCACTGATCAGCCACAGCCTAAACAGCCCCAAAGAAAAGCAGTGAAAAGGACCGGAGTTCCCTGCTTTGAGGGAGTCCAGGTACTTTCATGTATGAGGCAGAAGAACACACATGGCATCCCCCACCCCAAAGCCAGCTGACATGATGCACAAGCCCTGCCTGAAATGAACTCCGGGAGAAATTCCCGGAGTTTTCTGTCCCTGTGGGTCACGAGGTGCCTCCCCACTGGCTCGGGCACGATCGATGCCCACCTCCGCTGGCCTCGTGGGGAGGCGGCCCTCTCTTCTCCAGGCTCCGCCCCCTTCTTGGAACAGCCCCGCCCTCGCTCCTCCGGACCTCCCTAGCCACGCCCTCTGCTTGCTGAGCATCGCCTTCCCTCGTTGCAGGGGGGCAGACCCTCAGGCCCAGGGGCGAAAACCGCCCCTCCGGGCATCCCCCAATGGCCCCTCCCCCTTTCCCCTGACCACCGGCTTTTGTGCAGTTCTCCCCCCCCCCATTCTAAATGGTTGAGATGCCTCTCTGAAGGCTGCTAGTGGCTTTAAGCTAAAATATGCTGGTATTTTGGCTCCAGCCCATTTTCCTTTGGCCTCATTGGAATGCAGCCCCCGCCCCCAGCTTCTCTGAAATGTAATATGGCCCCTCAGGCTGAAAGTGGTTCTGCATCAACACCCTACCAGTTTCCCTGTTACTGCTACCTGCAGGCTCTCCCTCACTTCCATCTTAAAGCAAGGCTGCAAACACTTTGGGCCACAGAAATGTCTATGTTCTGTACAGCACCTGGCGCACTGTTGGTGCTAACCGGGTGTTATAAACAGGGGCCAGGAATCCCTCACAGTTTCCACAGTGGTTCTCTGTAAGTCTGGGGCTCATTTCTGAGAGCCAGTGTGGTGTGGTGGTTGGACTGGGACTCAGGAGATCCGGGTTCAAGTCCCCGCTCAGCCACGAAGCACACTGGGTGACTTTGGGCCAGTCACGGACTCTCAGCCTAGCCTACCTCACAGGGTTGTTGTGAGGATAGAATGGAGAGGACGAGGAGGATTATGTAAGTTCCTTGCAGGAAAAAAGGCAAAATATAAATATAATTAATAAATAATAATAAATAATAAATATTTTGTCCTAACAATCCCAGGAGGTAGATTACGTTGGGGGGGGGGACACAAGGGTGCAACTGGCCCAGTGTCCCCCAGAAACCATCAACCACAACACTTGCAGCATCACTTTGGGCCCGTCACTCCCTCTGTCAGTCTAACCTACCCTCACAGGGTTGTTGTGGTTCAAGTCCGACCTTCTAACCACTTATCTAGCAGAACACCTTCCCTTATACATACCCAGCTGACCTTTAAGATCTTCAGAGGAGGCCTTGCTGGTCGTTCTGCAAGCAACAGAATGTTGCCTCATAACACCTTGACGGTGGGCCTTCCCAGTGGTGGCACCCCGACCTCTGGAAAACCCTCCCTCCCTCGTGCAGTTTGGAAGGCAGAAAATGTGGCATGTTTCAAAAGCCTCCTGAAAATGCACTTGTTCACCCAGGCTTTCTCTGGCTTGAAATTAACTGCAATTAATTATATGGTGCTCTATCTGATTGCTCCTTGTATTGTTTTGTATTGTTACTGTAAGTGGAATTGCTTTAAATAGCGTATTTTAAATGCGATTTTTAATATTTATATGTGAAACGCTTTGGGATTTTATTACATTAAGCGGTATAGAAGTATCACAAATAAACAAATATATAAATTTAAACCTGACAGTAAAACACAGGACTGGCAAACTCAGTGCTAGGAGCTGCATGTTCACTGGAATCCATTTGGTGAGCTGAAGAGCTCAATACATTTGCCACCACGGAACTACCCAATTTCCAGGGGTAATTTTCCATTCCCAGTTCTCTGCTTGATCAAAGATAGCACTCAAGGACCATTTGCAACAGCACAGACGCCAGCGTGGGACGACCTCAAGCTATCGGAGCGCCCCGAATTGCCCGCTGCAGTTGCGCTGCAGGTTTTGCGTCATGCTGGTGCTTGTTGTTTTTATGAATGTCTGCTCTTCCATTACCATATCAGCTTTTCCTATATCCAGCCCTGAAAGGCGGCCTAGAAATATTTTAAATAATAACACAAAATAAATAAGCGAGGCCTCACTTGTAACATACGCCAAAAACGACTACACCCTTTCCTCAGTCGTGCTGGACCAGCGAACCACACAGACCTTCTTAGTCTTGGGCCTGTCACTCCTACTACAACTCCCATCATCCCTCACCACCCCGTTTCTAAGCGAAGAAAAGGCATCAGTGCTTGCATTCCCCCCGCAGCAACTTAAGAGGCGTGACGCTGCCAGGCTGCCTCCCACAACCCCAAGAGCGCGGAGAGCCAGGAAAAGGATCCGGATGCATTCTGCACATGCTCAGGGGCAGTCTTTCCTCACACGTTCCAAGGCTGGGCATTGTTAGAAGAGTTGGGGAGTGGGTGTTCCCGCCCCCTCCCCCTGCCCAGTTGCTACGCTGGAAACTACCGAGTAATTTACACTCAACCTTGAAAAGCAAAAAGAGCAGCAACTCAATTAGCAAAGCTGACAGTTTTGGTGGCGGAATGAGTTAATCTGGGGAAAGGTCACTCCTCTGTAAATTATAGGAAATATAAAATAAAGCCCAGAAAGGGAAAGTTCAACAGCACCTTGCCAAGGGCTTGCAATAAAGCACACACCCTGCTCAGCCAGAAGTGCCGGTGACCTTCCTCCCCCCCCCTCCACTTGCAAATGTCTCCATCAGACTTGCCTAATACATTGGGGGGGGCAGCCTGCTCACAAGCCCCCCCCCACAAGCCCCAAGCCTGCTGGGGAAAGAGGGAGCGCTCAGCTCCGCACCCTGTTAATAATTAAATGTTAATCTAAAAAGCAATTTTAGCTGCAGTCCTGAAGATGTGGTTTGAGATTATATTAGCATGGAAGAGCCAAGGGTAATTTTCCTCTAACCCCTCGCGTGATCTTTAAAAGCCCGACAATCTTAAAGTGACACGGATGCCACTGATTAAAAGTGAGGGCTAAAGCTGCGGGGGGGGGGGGAGAGGGGGAGGAACCCCCCCCCCCAGATAACCCTCAATCGTGGGGCTGATGCAGGTTGGTTTGGGCTTGTTTTTTATCCTGCTGAAAATAGAAATACATAATTAAAAAACCGCTTAACTAACCTCCTGCTGCAACTAAGGAGTGCTTGGCTGCTTCCCTTCCCTTCAGTATGAAGTAGTTCTCACACACACCCTGATCCCCGATCCCCGAGGCCGGCACCCAGAGATTCCCCCGATCCCCACTGACAACCGTGCCACTGAACCCTATACGACAGGGCTCTCCAACCTTGGGTCCCCAGATGTTTTTGGCCTACAACTCCCAGCATGCCCCAGCCAGCGTGTCCCATCAGCCCCAGCCAGCATGGCCCATGGTCAGGAATGCTTAGAGCTGTGGTCCAGAACATCTGGAGGGCACCGGGTTGAGGAAGGCTGGGCTACCCTTCACTGAGAGGCAGACGCTGCGCAGGGTTTCAGACGGGGGTATTTCCCGGCAGTGAAGAGCGGACCTGGGTTGCTCTGCATGCAACACATGAGCTCTACCACGGAGCAGCGGCCCCTTCCGAGTTCACCATCTTCCCAGAATTCCCCTCTCTCTATCACCCAGCAGCAGACTTCCCCATGAGTTCTTCCCTTCTCCTACAGAGCCAGAGTGACCTTTCACTTCCCTCAACCATTAGGCTGTTTGGCAACATTCTATGGCTGCCGCTGCCCCACCCCAATCTCCATCAGCTTGTGAATATTTCACAACATCACAACTAATGGCAGGGAGAAGCAGGGAGACCGGCTTGCCGCTTGTGCCTTATTGGCATGTTTAAAAAACTGTCTTAAACTGCCTCGTGAATAGTTTTCTGGAGAAAGGCAGGTCTATAAATATTGAAAGTAAAGAAGTAAGAAAAGAGTTTGTGTGGGGCCAACAGCCTGTGCAGAGCGAGGAGGAGCGGTTTGCAAAATGCAAAGGCACTCTAGGTGTTAAAAGTGTTAAACCAGGGAGACCCGCCTATATTTACTTTTCCTTTGGGGAGGTAGAGAAGGGTAGATTTCCCATCTCTCCTTCACAAAACTGCTGTTTCACATCCAGAGATTGAAAGGAAGAGAAGAACTCGCCAGAGAGGGTTCAAAGCCAGGGGAACGACACACGGGGTGCGAGGCAACCCTTGCAAAGCACCGGGGTTTCACCCAGAGATGCCACAAGAATGAGGACGGTGCACAGAGGTCAAGGGCCCCATACACGCCTTGCATTAGCAGTTCTCACAAGCAAGCACGGCATGCAAGAAGAAACACAGGCTTGGGCCTTGTGTTAATCTGTTCTTTAAAAGCCACAGTTTCTAGTCCTCATGGGTTGTATTAAAAAATTGAGAGCGAGTCGGCTGCAGTTCTCAAGAGAGAGTACAGAAAGCAGACAGGAGCTCCCAAGTTATTGCTTCGGTGCCCTGCAGCAGAAGTAGCTCAGTGTCCCTTTTCAGCGGGTCCTCACCGGTATCATCAAAGCGGCCCACTTTTTTTCCTTTCCTTTTTTTTTGCACTAGAGCTATCTAAAGTTCTATGCCAAGGTAGCCTCCAGTATTCTGCTGAATAAATCATGTTATATGCACAGACCTGCTCATTTTGCTCAATCGGGTCTGCTTCTCTTAGGCCTGGGAAGGGATAAGGAGCGACACAGAGTAACAAAACTTCAACAGCCCCCCCACCACTAAAAGTCCTGCTTTTTGGCTTCTAAAATTTCAACAGTTTCAAGCTTCTTTGCAATCATGAGGGCCAGGAACTTGCTTTTCTTTTAAAAAAATAAATAAATCCACAGCAATTCTCAGGACAGTGGAAATGCAAATAATAAATCCTGTATTTGCAAAGAACAAAAGGCAGCCAAAATGATCCTGTGGAGGAAGGGGGGACTGGCTGATCCGCCACACCCCCACCCTTTCCTACCCCAAAGGACCCAAGACCCCCAGAGATTTCAAGGTACCAGATTGCCAGCCTCAGCTGTCTGCAATCTTACTTGAATCTCTGTTCAGGGATTTGCCCTTTGTCTGTAACTTGGATTTAGATGCTGGAACTAAGCAGAGCAACTACAAAACCTATGTGGGGTAAAACTAAGAAAGGTTTATTCTGGTAGCATTTTACAACAAAAATAGGGAAATAAGGGAAGCACACGAAATTAGAGAGAGACACTTTGGTACACAGAGTAAAGCTACAAAATAACAAAACCTGATTCTTTATATCTCTTAGGCACACAACTCTGTTACCTGGGGGTCAGTTCTCTTCCAGGGTTGGATCCAGCACAGCCTTGCTGCCCGGGAGGACTACTTCACCTACCCGAAGGTCAGAGATGGGTAGCCCTCCACAAGGCTTGCCTTTCTAAAGCCCTCATTCAGCTAATTTCACCAGGAGCTACCTGGGGTCAAATCCTGAGGCCACCCGAAGGCTTGGACCTCTCTTTGGCTTGCCGCCATTACTCCAACAGCCGGCAGCCACGCGATGACCAAAGACAAAGAACAAAACCCACACGTTGGGAAATATACCTTTCCCCCCCCTCCCCTCCTTTCTGTAGCTTTGCTGCTTCTTAGCCAATCAGGATGAACTTCACCTGGCCAGGCAGGGAGGGGAACTCATGACTCATGGCATTTGCATTTGAAAGCCGGGTCTCCGGCTTTTAGGACTTCTAGGCGCCATCGCCTCCTCCCAGCCTTTAGCCGGTTCACACATGAGGGTGTGTGTGTGTATGTAGGAACCCCCAAAGGCTCCTTTTTTCACAGATCCTTTGCCCACCAAGTAATAACCAGGCCTGACCCTGCTTAGCTTTCCACACTCAGACAAGCTGAGTCAGCATGAGCCACAGGCCTGTATTGCTTCTGTGCATGTGCAGAATACCTTCTTACTACTGAATCTGATCTTTACTGGCATACAAGTCAAGCTAAAATAAAGAACCGGGGAATAAAATAAGCTAAGGGTGGCCTACACAACTTACGACATAGACAAGCCCCCCCCCGCCAAGGCCAAACAGACAGCTTAACCATCCCCAACTGAAGCTGAAAATGTTGGGTTTCCCCCACCTCTCTTGAGCAACTAGAATGTTCGTGAATGCTTTTATATTTATATCCCAATTTTCCACCAAGACCAGATCCCAAAAGGGCTTACAATTAAAAACCCACAAAATGTATAGATTAGGGATACGTGGAGTTAAATGCCCCATACTAATGCTCTGCACACTGATCCATATGCAGCCAAAACAGGACCACCCATGCCCAAGAGCAGGCTTGGGGGAACGCCAAGGCACATGAATATTAAACACCCTAAAAGAGGGAGGGGATCCCCAAACAGCACAATGAGGACTGCGCACGCTTTGTGGCCACGGAATGTTGACTGGTTGTTTTTGGGGGGGAGGGGCTTCTTCGGGGGGGGGGAATGGAGTCTGAAACCCTGAACAGGAATACCTCACACTGCCTCATTTTGTTGGGAGTAAAATCCCAGGGATGATGGGGCCAGTAGACTAGAAATCTGCACCGGTTTTGTGTGACATCCAGTAGCAGTCCCCTAGCCAGCCAACTCAGCACCATAGGGCTCACTCTGCTAAAGGTACAACACCATCGTGCCTGCAGCATTATGCAAAGCCATGCCAATTTGCTTTGTTTGCATAATTTGTACAGGACACAGAATTCAGTTTCTCTTGGCAATTCAGAATTTGGGCTGTCTGGGACTGCTTTTTTTTTTTTTAAAGAAAAGTACAGAGTGCACACAGTTCTGGTTATAAATTAGCATTTGGGATTTCGCTGTTGGTGGGGCGGGCGAAAGACTGTGTCTTCACCCTGGCGGGGACAGACACCAAAGATCCATCTATGCCGCAGAAAACCGTCGTCCCACACTCCTGGCAAGGAGCCAGTTGGGTAAAGTTGCACAGATCTATGTTGACTCGCAAGGAACCGAGACAGATGTCTGATGGAAAATTACAAATGGAATTATAAATTACGCCTCTGTCAGAAGCCTATTGACTGGGCACAGTCACTTCCAGAAGCACCGCTTGATTCTTTTTATTATTAAGGAAAGCAAAATTAGCACTATAAAGAATCTAATCAGGGCAGTTCCAGGCAGCAGGATCCAAGACCTACTATAGACAAATAAAGGGTTGTTTGAATGCAGCCACCTCTGGGGAGAAGCAGGCAAACCCTGCACGAATTTTTGGTTGTACGGGGTTAAGCGACCAACACTAAGAAGTCCTCAAAAACAGGTGGAATAAGCTATGCACTTTGCAGGTAGTTATGGAAAGACTCAGTGTACTATAATAGCTAAACTTGGGAGGGAGCAGGTGTTCCAGTCCGCTGCAGGAGAGTCAACAAGGACTCTTGTGGCACCTTAAAAGATGAAACACATTTATCGTGGCATAAGGGCTCCGTGTGGGAGAGCGCACCACCGTTCTCTCTTGACTCTTCCTCAGTCCCTCCCCACCTTCAGCAATACTGGACTAGCACCAGGACTGCAATGTTTACAGTGCAAGAAGTACTGTGGGAGTTACTCCCAGTTTAAGCGTGCACAGGATCGCAGCCATAGTTGAGTAGATCTAAGCAATCAATGGATTTGTTCTTTAAAAAAACCAGCAGTATCTTTAGGTTGATCAGAATGTATAATGGGTCAGCAGATTTAAACATTTTTCCAACTTAATTTAAGACAAGTTCGTCTAACAAGTGCAGGTCTTATGAAAACACCTCTCTTTCCTGTGCGGAAGAGAACTGGGGAGGTGCCTCTTTTAAGATGGCATCTGCTGCTAAACATGTGTTCATCCTCTAAAAACAAAGGACACTTTTTTCCCCTTTAGAAAATTCAGGGGCAGTTCCCCCTCATGTGCAAATATAAAGACTTAAACTGATTAAGCAACTGGCTAAATACAGTGTTCTCCAACCTTGGGTCCCCAGATGTTTTTGGCCTACAACTCCCAGCATGCCCCAGCCAGCACAGCCAGCACCTGGGGATCCAAGGTTGGAGAACACTGGGCTAAAATGTATACCACTGATCAACTAAGATTTCCTTAGGGCACAATCCTATGCAAGTTTAGACAGAAAAAAAGCCTACAGTTTAAGTAGCAAGTTTAATGTCCTTCCCAAGGCAGCGGCCTTGAAGTCAGCCCACAGGAGTTGAAAATCCTCAAGAACTTACAGTAACCTGCTTGCCCACCTGCCTCCAGACGGACACACACAAACTCTCTTCCAGTTTACCAGAACCTCCATGCCTGGTCATCTGGAGACTAGGGCTGAATCCACCCCACCCACTGGGAGGGGCATTTTAGCCCCCTACAAAACAGGGGGATGCTGGTTCAGGCAACGTTCAGGGACGCCGACCCTGGCGGCTTCCTCTCTTTTTAAAAACCAGTTTAAAAGCTGCCAGCTGCACCCGCCACCCATGTCTCTTCCCCGGATTGTGTAAGGAATAATTTATTTAACTTAATTTATTCAAAGCATTTTTATCCCACTCATCAGCCAAAAAGGCTCCCAGAGTGGCTCACAAAGGTAAGAAATAAGACAGCCCCTGCCTGTAGGCTTACAACCTAAGGCATGACACGAAAGGAAAGGGGATTGGGAGGGAGGAGGGAAAAAGCAAATTCGGGCACCAGATTCTACATCATTCCAAACGAGCACTGATGATGGGCAGAGCCAGCAGCTTTTAAACTTTAAAAGAAAAAAAGAAAAAGAAGCCAGCATGGTAAGAGCCCCACCCACCCCCACTTTGGGAGTCCAGCGTCATGCACCCAGTTAGCAAAGTTTCAAATGGAGCCGCCATCTCCGTTCAGCCCTTCTGGAGACCACCCCTACTTGCCACAGGCTACCACATACGTGGCCGCTTCTAAGCCCGAAATTCAGTGCATTGCCCCCGGGTGCCCTTGCCCTGGTGGCTTCCATGCCTGTTCCAAAATCCAACGGCTGGCCAGAGCGGCTCCTCAAGCACCTAAAGCACGCTGGACTCCATGTGAACAAGATAACCATGAGGCCAAGGTGACATTGGCGGCGGCCGGAGGGAGATTAGAAGGTCAGCTTATCTCCCACTCGCTCCCTAGAGGAACACAGAAACTACCATCAGCTCCCAAAGTTCTAACTGCTTGGATCCGCAACACCATTTCGGCGGTTCTAGGGCATGGCCGCACACCCCTGTTGGAAAGAGAGAGGCAGCTAGTTCCAAACAAAACAAAAGGTCAGAATCCAGCCGAGAGAGCAAGGAAGCCAGAAGGAAGATCATATAGACTGTTAAAGAACGAATGGGGGAAGGATTTTAAAATAGTCACTCCAGTGTGTCAGCATTACCTCCTGGTAGCCAGGCCAAGAAAACTTTTGGAAACTGGTAAATAAAAGTTCTCTCTCCCCTTTCGGGTTGTCAGCATGCCACTACGGGTAGATAGGGCAATAAAATTATATACTGGATAGTCTTTTATTAAATGTTTGAGTTGTTCTCAAGGTATTTGGATGGAGAACTCCAGCAACAGGTTAAGCACCATGAAGGAAGAAGAAGAACAGCAGAACTGATTCCTTGAGATCTAGGAAGGTCCAAAGTGCATTCCCCCTACAATTTTTAGAATTTAAAAAGAGAACTTGGCTCCTGAGCTGCAACTAGCTAACAAGAAATAAGGCAGGCAGGCAGCCTGTCCAAAAATCAAGCTTATCTGACAGTTCCATAGATCAGCTGGTAGTTGTGTTCGCCCCACAGAAAAAAAGGACAAGATCATATCTACTGGATCGACTAGTAGTGCAATGGTGGTGCACTCTTTTGAGTTACACAAAGTGCTTCCATCAGTCAAAATGATCATTCAGCACACCAAAAAGTACAATAGATTCTTCGGTAGTATTGGACAGAGGCTGGTTCTGCATCCTGGCTGCTAATAAGCTTTCTCCATGGAAATCTTTTCAGTCAGAGCCAGCAAGCCCAGGCTGCAGCAGGAAGCGGGCTTCATACGGAGTCACATCCGTGCTTCATCTATTTCGGTACCGGGCACGCTGGCTTGCAGTGGCTCTCGGCTTTCAGACACGAGTCTTTCCCAGCCCTGCCTGGAGATGCTGCCATGGACTGATCCTGCGACCTTCTCCTGCAACCTTCTGCATGCAAAGCAAGGGCTCTGCCACTGTGCTGTGGCCCCTTCCCCAAAAGAAGGCAGCAGCCAAGCTGTCTAGATAAGGGGCTTCAGATCGGCGGGGACTTGGGACGCCAGGGGATTGGCTTCCAGGAGCCACCAAGATGGGGGCGGGGCGGGGGGGGGGCACGACCACCACTCCCTGGGGCACTCCATTAGACAACGTAGCACTGAGCTGGATGGAAGCAGGGGCAGCGCTAGGCACCAAAAAAATCCGGGGCTCAGGCCCTCAGGAGGACAACAGCAGCAGCAGAAGAAGAAATTTGCACGTGCTAATTTACAAATGCTCCAAAGCGGGGCTCTGTCCCCAGATGTTGCTGGCCTACAGCTCCCAGCATACCCAGCCAGCATGGCTAATGGCAAGGGATTCTGGGAGCTGTAGTCCAGCAACATCTGGGGACCCAAGGTTGGAGCCCTGCTCTAAAGTCTCTCTGCGTGTGTGTGTCTTTCAGGGACCCCGTCTCCTGAGAAACCCCCTATTTGTAAAAAGGGATGTACTGACAGGGGAGAGGAGGGCATTCAATTTCAGAAAAAAAACCTCAGGCAGAAAAGGTTTTTTGGGGGGGAAGCACTTGTGGGCTGAAAGCCAGCTCATCCAGGGGGACCCGATGCAACAGAGATCATCGGGGGCCCTGGACCTTTCTTTCAGCAAGTGCCCCTGGAGAGCAGGCTGTTGGGGCCGGTGGTGGGGCAGATGGCCTCTCAGAGATGTGGGGCTCCAAATGAAAGGTTTGGGGCTCCAGCCCTAGTGGGCCGCCACCTAACGCCACCTCTGGATGGAAGAGTGCTGGATGGATGACCCCAAGGATGACCCCATGATTTTTCAACTGCATCAAGTGAACTCCCCTGGGGTTCCTCAATGAGATCAGTAATAGCAGACAAGACCCCCAGAAGACCGCTGCCCACCCCCGCAATCTGCTACCGCAGGATGCCATGACAGCCGCTAACTTAGACGGGTTTAAAGGAGCATCAGATGAATTCATGGCAGATGCGGCCATCTACGGCTAGCAGACATGACGGCTCCATGGAGCCTCCCAGTTCGGTCACGACAGTAGTGGAGGGCCACTGCGCCCTGCTTTCGGGCTTCTTGGAGGCATCTGGTTGACTACTGAGAAGAGCAAAATGCTGGACTCGGTGGACCTTTGGTCTGATCCGGCAGGGCCCCTCTTAGGCTGGCACAACGGAGCACAGGGCGTGTTCTAGGGTGGGCTCAGATCACAAAGGGCAACGGCAAGACCCCGGCCAGCACCCCACGTCAACGGAACGTGTGTCTCGTAAGGGTGCCTCTGTGTCAGTGTTCTCCAACCTTGGGTCCCCAGATGTTTTTGGCCTACAACTCCCAGCTGGGGCATGCTGGGAGTTGTAGGCCAAAAACATCTGGGGACCCAAGGTTGGAGAACACTGCTCTATGTAAACGTCCACACAGGAAGGGTTCCAACCAACCACCGTTGCCATCCCAACACCCCCGCCTGCAAACCCTCCACCGCCCTCTTGCCGCCCCTCTCGGCCGCCCCGCCTCTCTGCGGAGTTTCACAGCTTGGCTTCCTTGCCGGGCCGGGCCGCGCTCGCAGCCTTCCTTCCTGACCCTTTGCCCTGTCTTGGCTGAATGGAGGCACCCATTTCTCACTCCCGGCTGTCCGGGTGTTTGGGATCCACCCTGTCTCCCCCGCGTGCGACGAGCACGCACAATAGGCCTCCGCAACACGCCCACAGCTCTCCCCGCCCGGGATGGGCCTGCCGGCGTGGCTTCGCAAAGCATCAGCCGCTTGCGCGGGGGGGGGGGGCAGGCGGAGAGGACGGCTCTTTTGAAGGCGGCAGCGCTATTATCTGCCACACGCACGCAGGGCAAGAAGAAAAGGATTTACCAGTCAACAGATGGGGCGCCCATTCAGGGGCTCCAGGACTCCTGGGGAGGAATGTCTTAAAGCCACATCGGCTTCCAGCCTCCACAGCAGCCCGGCTTGCCTAATCGGGTTACGGTTTGGTGGGACGTCCATCACCCAAATGCTGTTTTGCAACACAAAGCTCTAAAGTGGTCGCCAGGCCCGCCCTCTGCAAGATGGATTTGCTCCTTTAAGGAGCCAGTTCCAGCCTGGGAGAAGGGGGGTGGGATTTTCCAGAGCCACTCTAAAGGGAACTTTGACCACTGAATATTCAGAAATGCTGGAGAGGAGCGCTACACAGAACTCTTTGTCTAGACTTGGAATTGGGAGGCACCTGGGGTGGTTTATTCCTGTAGGAAGCATTCAGGGGACACGGCTTATGGCACACAAGACAAACAATGCCGAGGAGGGAATTTACAGAAGGCAAAACTGGGTAGTTACTAAAAAGCAGTAACAAAGTCAGTAAATGCAAGAACTCGAGTCACTTGGAACTTGGCTTGCTCTCTGTCCCTTGGAACATAAACCCTGCCTGTTACGAAGGGCGAAAGCATTCAAGTCTTTTGTGTTGCGGGGGAAAGAGGCGGGGGGGGGGATATATGGAGGCTATAAAGTTATGAATCGTACAGAGAGAGAAAACAAAGGGGACGTTCTTCACCTTCTCTCACAATACTGGAAGTCAGGGTCATCCAAATGAGGTCGACGGGCAGTCGATTCACAAGAGACAAAAGAAAGTAATTCTTCACACCACACATAATTCATGTATTGAACCCACAGCCACAAGATGCAGGACAGCCACCGGCTTAAGACGGGATTCAAAGGGGATTAGACAAATCCATGCTACGGGCCCTGTGGAACAGCCTTGGACAGAGCCAGTTGCTCTCCGAATACCAAGTGCTCCGGGGACAAAGCCGCCCCCTTCTTCCTGCCCTGCCCTGCCCTGCCTGTGGGCTTCCCACTGGGGCACCTGGCTGGCCACGCGGGGAAACGGGGTGCTGGGCTGGATGCGCGCTGGGTCTGGCCCTGCTACAGGGCTCTTCTTGAGATGCTGCCACCTCAGCCTAAGCCAGGGAAATCTTTTCTTCTTTTGAGGGTCACAATGGGGTGGGGGGAGCTCCCTCCTCCCTCTCTCAGCCACCCCTTCTTTCCCCTCACCCAGCAGGACAAGGATAGATCGCTCCTGCCAAAGGTTCAAACTGACCTTTGCGGAGGGCATTTGAGGTTAGGCCGAGGGCCGCAGGAAATTAAGCCAAGGGCCATGAAGGCTGCCCACCTCTGATCTAAGTAAACCCAACATACATCTCTCCTTTTGCCTACTTCATGCAGCTGGGGGGGGGGGGGGTTGCTGTTAATGAAATGCTGCCACTCCCTCCTCATCAAGCCATTCCTGGGTTTGCACTTCTCATCTCGCATGTAAACAAGCCTCCTTTAAAAGATTTTTAAAAGGGGATGGCGACTGAGCCAAACAGGAGCCCGACTGAAACATCTGCCTGCATTCAGAGCAAAGGGGGAGGAAGGGGAACGGCTCATTGCAGAAAGGGAAATTTAAACAGGCCTTCCCTATTTAGCTGCAGATAATCTCACATAACCACCGGATCAGAAAATGAGGCATCTATCAAGATCTATGTATTTGTTTTACAAAGGCCCACTTTTTTCTCGCGCGCTTCGGCGAGGACCAGATGACAGGCAGAGAAATGCAAAATGATTAAAATGAACACGCAGAACAATGGTGAGTGCGCACGGGAGGGAGGGAGGGAGGGAGGGAGGGAGGGAGGGAGGGAGAAAAGAACACAGCGCTTCCCCAGCACCACCACCACCACCACCACCACCACGACCGTCACACCCCGCCCTTCTCCCCTTCTATGTTTATAGCAATTGTATGAAAATGTACAACATGGAACGGCAACAGCTGACAAATGAGATCAAACAGACGCGATTTCAAGTTGGCTCCTTCCTGGCTCCTGATTGGCATTAATTGTGAGCGTTTGCAAAGCAGAACAGAGAGAGGCTGACATTAGCTTCAAGCGAACATTTCCCTTCTAATAGTTTTAATGATTACAACGCGAGCCCGTGATCAGCGCTGCGCATTAATAACCCAGGAACAGCTGGGCGGGCGGGCGGGCAGAGGGGGGGAGCCATGCCAGGACGGTCCTCCCTGTGCGTGCGTGCGCATGGCACGCATGCACATGCATCCGCACACGCCTCCTGACAAGGCAGGCCGACACCTCTAAGCCGGTCTTCTGCTCGCGTCGAGGGACCTTTCCCCCCTGATCATTTTGATCGTTTTTCGTCTGCAAACTCTGCAAAGAGGTGAGCAGGGGAGAGAATTCCCCTGTCACACGAGCAGTCCGGTCCACCAAGAGCAGCAAGGAAGAAGTCCCGGATTATCGGAGGAGTGGGGTGTTGGTCTCCACTCCCATTGGGGAAGGGAAAGAAAAAGCAGCCACGGGCGGCGGCTTACCTGGGCACCGAATCTTTGAATTTTCTTTCCAGTGTGTTTTCGCCACCCACCCTTTGCAAACACGGCAGCTGTTGGCCTCTCCTTTCATTCAACTGGTTGCCCGCAGCAAAGAAAAACTGTCATCAAGGCAAGCCGACGGCTGGACGAGGCCTCTGCAAAAGACTGGACTCTCATGCTCTCCTGTCCGGCCGGGGAGGACTCCTGAAAACTCAGTGCACGGCCACCAAATGTGCAGCCTGACCGACCCTTCCGTGTTTCGCCCGACTCGGCAGCTCTGCCTCCTCCGGCCAGCGTGCAGCTCTACGGTTTTGCAAGATCCCAGAGCGCCAGTTCGCACGACATGACAGCCTGCCCTGGGTTCATTTACCCACAGGGGCTGTCCCGTCATGCCGGGAGCCCGGCTTGCCGCGCTGTCCAAGCCCAGGCGGCAGGGGTGGTTTGAGGGTTGGATAACCCCCAAAGAACCCTAAAACTACTCAGGGGTTATTTGCAGGCGGTCTCACCCTCAAACCACCCCTGCCGCCTGGGTTTGCCTGACACAACGAGCCGTGTCAAGCTGGGCGCCATGCAAAAATGGTGCCCGCGGGCACACGGCATGACACAACCGCGCCACAGGTAAATTAACTCACGCTGGGCCGTTGTGTCACGTGAAGCACGTCAGGGAGTGGAGCTTTCCACACGGCTGATCTGCAAACGGGGGAAGGTACTCCAGCGAGCTGAATTTAGCCTTCACACGACCGGCTGACCGCTGCCTCTTTGTTCACGCCCCCCCCCCACTCTTGGCTGGACACTCGGGCTGGCAGAAATCCCCGTGGATGGGCCCAGCCGCTCCACCACCTGTGAGCCGCTCGCTGCTTCGCAGTCACGCCCTGCCACGCCCGGGAAGGGCCTTGGGCCTGCTGGGCTCTCAAGCTAGTCCCACCTTCAGAGAAGTTCTCCTCCCCAGAGCCACCACCGCGGTCAGGACTCAAGCGGCAGCTCAGCCATTCTTTGACAAATGCAGCCGGGGGGGGGGAGGGAGAGACAGGTGGCATATGCTCTGGCAACGCTGCCAGCAAAAAATCAGGAGCGCCAGGGAAATGTGCAAGCCAACCAAGCGGTGTTTTCTGCCAGCAACCCAGGCAGAGACGCCCGCGGCCTGTGGGCAGGAAACGGACCGAGAAAAGGCCTCTCCCGCAGAGGAGCAGACCTTCCCACACAGAAGAGGCACTGCCGACTTATAGGGGTTGTGAGGAAGATCCCCCTTGGGCTGCCCGGACAAGGCACCCCACACCAAGCCCACCCGAGGCTTCCCGCAGCCGCCTCTCTTTGGCGCATGAAAACCCCCCAAAGCACTGCCCACACACTTCCAAGCGTGCCTTCATAGCCATAAGGGCTAGCAGCTTGACTATGAATAAATAAATACATTAAATTAAAAGAATGGAATTGAAGGTTCTTATTTTATGTATATCCTGCCTTTTTTTCCTGCTAGGAACCCAAGGCGGCTTACATAATCCTCCTTCTCCTCCCCATTTTATCCTCACAACAACCCTGTGAGGTGGGCTAGGCTGAGAGTCAGCGACTGGCCTAAAGTCACCCGGTGAGCTTCATGGCCGAGCGGGGACTAGAACCCGGGTCTCCCAAGTCCCAGCACAACACTCGGACCACTACACCGCACTGGCTCTTATGAAGCAGAATGCTCTGGCCAACCAGCTACCTCGGTTAGGGCTTCCCTTGCAATCTCAGCAGGCACCGCACTGGGAGAACACATAATTAAGGGGGGGGGAGTCATTGTCATGATTTTGCCTCCTCTCTGGCAGCATTTGACGTTTTGATTCCCGCTTCCCGCAGCCACGTCCCCCTGCGACAGCCACGTCCCCCTGCGACAGCCACGAAAGAATAAGGGCACAAGGAGCGCGTGTGTGTGTGTGGGGGGGGGGGACAACTGGAATATACACTAAATAAAGAGTGAGTGAATAACCTGCATAAATCCAGCAAAGAGGCAATTAAAGTGAGATTCACACAATCTCAGGCTTCAACAGAGAACTTTAGTAGGCAGTTTATATCTCCGACGTCCCTTTAACAACCTCTCGGCTTTATTGCAGTAACAAATTTCAGTACTAGAACAGGATACGGGTCAGTGGGTCCGAGTAGCTCTCGAGGCGGGGCCACAATAGGCGATACAGGATGGGGCGGAGAGGAGGCCGGAGAACAAGTGCATACATCTATCTCAGCCTGGTCCAGCCTTCCCCAACCTGGCGCCCCGCCCCCCACCAGCAGCTGTGTTGGGACTACAACTCCCAGCATGCCTCCAGCCAGTACAGACACATCTGGTGGGCATCAGGTTTTGGAGAAGAATGATCTAGTTTTAGTTATGCTCCTTGGTCTAGAAGAGAAGGAAGGTGCACTGATAGGAAAAGGGGAAGGGGAGACACACACACACACTCCCAAGAGCACCCTAATGTAGTCTTGCGCAGTTTGGATGTACACAGAAGAATCAATGACCGAACAGAGATAGACTGTGGGAGATGAACCACTATCAGATGGCAGCGAGCAGGTCCCCAGCTGATAACTGGAACAGGGGACTCGAGGTCTGTCTCAGCGGCCTTGCAGGCTCCCGCCCCCCGGGGGGAGAGGCAGCTTAGATTAGAAACACTCACAGGCCCCCAAACCGAACCAAGATAAAGTATGAAATCCGTTCACCCTAGGGGCGCCTTTAGACAGGAGTGGAGAGGGGCAAGGACAGAGGGATTTATTTTCATCCTCCCACACTGCTAGAACTCAGATCACCAAATGGGGGGGAAAAACTGATGGGGAGCAAGTTCAGAATGGACAAAAGGAGAAGTATCTGCACAGTGTTGTGTTGCTTTAGGCTACTTTGGATAGCATCCACTTGCTGCCTCCATGTCACTCAGAACTCCTAGATCAGGGGTTCCCAACAGGGCACCCGCAAAATCTTTTTTTACAAAAATAATCATCATGTTTTTTAAATATATGTACATGGATTTGTATATATCCACAGCAATGAATACATATGAAATGCATACAGCTTTCTAGCAATCATACATCAGCTTCACCAAAAGTAGACCAAATATCGAAATAAGTATCTATTTGAAGGTGGCATCTAAATGCCACCCCGCTCAAATATGGAAAGCGTTGTAAGGTCCTCAATCCATTGCATTATACAAGGTGGGTGTTTATCTTTCCAATGTTGTGCAATCAGTCTTTCAGCTGTCAAAAGGGCGCAGAGAATCCATTTACGCTGATCATTTGTTAATTTCCATGAAACAGGTAAATAATTTAAAAGAGCATCTACATTAGTGAATATTAAAAGACTGCTCCTGTACAGAATTTATCAGTGAAATAACCTCCTCCCCAAAAGAAGCAACTACTGGAGATTGCCAAAACCTATGTTTAAAAGAAGCATTAGCTGTATTGAGCCACCAGCAATTAGCTAAATCACACAATCCCTTATTAAAGAGACGCTGTGCTGTCCAAGAGACACAAAACAACTGTCTTTGCTGAATATGACGCAGCCGAAGATCCACAGATGCGACAGGCAGACGCCGAAGTGGTGACCCGCTGATTAGGCATCTTGTGGTGGTGCCCACCGTAGTTTCCCAGATTCCCAAATGTGCCCAGGGGTCCAGAAAGGTTGGGGAGCCCTGCCCTAGACCACCCACACCATGACTGGCTGGGGGACGCCAGGAGCTGCAGTGCCGATGCACCTGAGGGAGGCTGACCTACACGCACTGCAGGCCCACCATGTGCCACGCGCAGAGAAGGGACGCAGCTGCCTCACCCAGGGAGACAGACCTTTACCTGAAATGCCGAGGATTAAAACCTGAATGCGTCTGCACATCAATGCCATATGCCCCCCCCGCCCAGCCACTGAGCCAGGCCTCCCCGCCCCCAGACTTAATGCACCGACATGTGCAAAAGTAGTCCATGCTACTCAAAAGAACGTCTCACGGTGTTCAACAGGGCTTGCTTGCAGGAAAAGGCATGCGGGATTAGAGAAGAGGGCGTTTGTGGATTTTTGGGGGCTGAACGGCAAAGAGTTGCCTGCCGCGAGGTGACAACTAACCAAACTCATCTAAAAGAGCGGGGGCTACTCTGAACTGATCCAGATGGCAGTTTGTCTGGGACCAGAGATGCCGGCTTGGGTTTAAAAGAAACAAAACAGGGGGATGCACAAGCACATCTTTCCACGCTGATTTGTTGGGGGCAGAAAGAAAGATCCCCCCCCCCCGCGCACAATTCTTTTGCATATGGTGGCACAGATGTGAGCGCAATCCATAAAAACAGTTTGCAATTAAACTCCCACTTTGCATGACTTGATTTGTCAGTTATCCAAAATTAGATTGCTCGGCGAAGATGCCGACCAAGCAAACGAGTCCCGACAGAGGACGGCTCAAGGAGTAGCTGAGAATCGACCGAAGCACCAGCAGATGCGGCCCTCTCGCTGAGCAGCGGGGAAGGGTCTCCCCGAGAGCTCACGGGGAGTGGGGCTGACGTTCCAAGGAGGGGGCTCAGCGCGGGAGGAATAAGACTCTGTCCAGAAACAAAACGCAGCCATAGCCGGCCACTCTGTGGAAGGTATTCTTCCCATTCCGAACAAGGCCAGGCTGAGTATTGCCAAACCCAAGACCCCACCTGAGGCCGGCTGCCAGAAGTCAAAGGACTCGGCTGGATGGAGTCCGATGTGGTCCAGACAGAAGGTCCTGGCTTCATAATTCCAGCAGGCTGTACAGAGGGAGAAAAGAGGGGGCGGAGGCCCGCTCCACCAGCCCTGCTGAAAGAAGACTTCATTTCCCCTCTTCCCTTCCCATCCCTTTTTCCTTGTGAGCTGTTCCTTTTTGGATTTAAGCCAGCGGGCAGGGACTGTCTTGCTTTACTAATTGCATGTAAGGCATTCCAGCAGCCTTTTTCTGGCTGAGGTACGAGATAAAAATGCTTCAGGTAGATACAATTATGCCCACGGATCTCAGGGGTCGAGGTGGCCCATTTGCATGCACGCACTCATATGTACAATACCTTGGATTGCTAGCATAATTCAGTTCCGGAACCATGCTTGTAATCCAAAACACTCTTATATCAAAGTGAGTCTCTGGCGGGCGTGAGCACGGCCGATTTCGGCCCCCTACGCCTACTCAAGGCGAGCGGTTACATCCCTACGACTACTTGTCTTGCAAAACCTTGCTTGTTTATCAAGTCAAATTTTAATTTATTTTTTTTTGCTTGTCTTGCAAAACACTCTCAGACCAAGTTACTTGCAATCCAAGGTATTACTGTGCTTCCTTCTGTGTCTGAAGAGGGCACTGGGGCCCAAGCACACAGGGTCCCCATTGTAGCCCACTAGGGTAAGTCCCAGCCTCAAGCCACCAAGGTTCTGGGTTCAAGGCCTGCGCGGTGTCCTACAGACCTGGCAGCTACAAAACTCAAGGAGAGCTCATGCTGCACTGTGCCCTACGGCCATTATCGCTGTGAGGTGCAGCTGGCTGTGGGCTTGCCCGTAGTGGTGGATGGCCAGTTTAATTTCCCACAATGCTCTAGAGCAGTGTTCTCCAACCTCGGGTCCCCAGATGTTTTTGGCCTACAACTCCCAGCATGCCCCAGCCAGTTGTAGGCCAAAAACCCGAGGTTGGAGAACACTGCTCTAGAGCATGGGGAAGAGCGCTGCTACATCGGGGGTTGTGGGAAGTTGAAATGGCTGCTTGCTCCCGACACCAGGCCTGACTGCTGTAAAGTTCACATATAACCAGGGGTAGCTTGGTGTTCGCCGTTACCGCTGGAGCAGCCCAGAGTAACATCCAAGCAGCTGAGGATGCAGAGTGGACCACTCCGAAGCAGAAACCAGATTCCTCCCCTTTCAGCAGGCAGCCACAGAGTTGGGGAAAAGAGTCCTGCACGCTCACTCAATGCAAAGGAACACGGAGACGGCGGCCATCCTTCCATGGTGACAAAACCCAGAGGACGAGCAATCATTTCATACACACACCGAAGTGGCCGTGTGAACATTACAGCAGCAAAATACTTTGCAGCCGTTTGAGAAATGTGGTGGAATCCAAGCCCTCCCCTTGCACTGGCTCAGGGGCCGCCCCCGAGCGTATGCCCCAGTAATGAAGGGTGCTGCTAATCGGGCTCAGAGTGCCTTGCTCTTATCGTAGAGACCTCCCATCCTTTCCAGTTCTTAGGTCCTGCATTTTTTTCCTCAGCCCTGATTTTGGAGCGGTGCATAAGCTGTAAACCAGGATGCTGATGGTGGAACACGCCTTCGAAGCCTGCACTGCCAGCTCGGGACAAGCACGTAAGGCGGTTAATAGAGCAGAATCCTGGCAGCAGGCTCAGGACTGCAAATACAGCAAAGAATGAGCTCAAGGAATTGATTATTACCAAAGCCGGCAAAGGCCACTGGCTACGGTGGCTTTTTTTCTTTTTCTTTTTAAAGGGGACTGAACAAAGTCATGGGGGGAGGAAGGAGAAGACGACCACCCAACAGCAGCCAGTTGCCAGGATAACCAGATGGGATATCCCCGTTCAGAGGCCGGCCGGCCAATGCCCCCGAGTACCAGACCACCACTGTCTTCATCCCTGCTTGCGGATCTCCCACAGGCATCTGGGAAGCCAGTTGCTGGACCAGTGAGGCTCTTACGTTCTTAGACAACTCCTTGATGTTGTCCATCACAAGGACCCGGAAGCATTTCTATCATTTCCATTAACAAATCGAACTTGTTTGTGGAAGACCTCATATCTCTAGAATGCCAAGGAATAAAGGCCTCCACCAGTTCCCTCCCAAGCCTAAATACACCCCCATATTTCTCCTTTCTTGGCCACAGAAAACCGCCTCTTATCTGGCCCATCGAGGCACTGCTGGGATGTTACTGCTAATTGGGTATAACAGCACTGTCTTGTTCAGCTCTAGGAAGCTAAATCAAGGAAGCACGGCGGCTGCAAACTAATTATATCTCCGGACGGCAGACTCCGGCTTGTCTTGCCCGTTATTGAGTTAGAAAAATGGTCACTAGCCTTAATCTTTCATATCCTCTCCCCCCACCGCCCGGTGCAACTAGAGCTGCAGAAAGCCACCCGCTGCTTCGCCTCTCTGGAGCCAGGGCTCGGGACCACCTCACACAGCCAAACCAGCGGATCACGAGCGCAGTCTGAAGGGATCCTTGCCGAGCTCAGCAAAGGGACCAACTCCACGCGCTGCCAGGTCACAACTCCGTCCAGGCTGACGACGTTGAATCTCGGCCTGAAGCAAAACTACACGCAAGCAGACGTCCAGCATCTGCGCTTTTCTCCCCCTACCTCCATGGCAGCCCCCCCCCGATCATGACGAACAGTTCAGCTAATCCATCATTTCTTTACTGCACAAGAAGAAAAGTTGCTTGACGATATATCCAAGATATCCAACCAAATACATCAAGAACATGTCAAAAGCTACCAATAATGATCCATTACTTCTACAGTCCGTTAGTTCGTTTATTCACAATCTGAGAGTGGATCTGAGCTGCAACCACTGCAAATAATTCTACTTTATAACAGTCATCATCTTCTTCGTGTCATTCAGCAAAAGTCCAACGTTTTGCTGGCCATCCAGTTATTTCGTTCAGAGACACAACACAGTGCCTGACCTGTTGTAGGGCTATAGACAAGGGATAGAAGGCACAGGCAAGATTCCTTCTCCCAACCCACAAGGGTGACTTCTATCAACTTGCCAAGTCACGGAGGTCAACAGATGAGGTGCATTTGGCGATTCCGCCCAGAGCTCAGGTCCATTTAAGAGTCCACTCAGGGTTGATCTTTTTTACTATTACATTTACATCCTGCCTTTTTCCTTCTTGCAAGGAGACCCAGGGGGCTTACACGGTCCCCCTCCCCATTTTATCCTCACAACAACCCTGTGAGGTAGGTTAGTACGAGAGTCAGCTTTTAGTGTATTAACTCCCTCTCTTTAGAATTCCTTGCCAATGGATGCCGACATGCTCCACCCTTGCTCAGCTTCCGCTAAAGACATTCTTTAAACAACCATCCCCTGATCGAAAGTCCAGCCATGGTTTTATTGGTATAATGCTATATTTTAAATACTGTAATCTTTTCTATTTTGATATTGTTATTGTTGTTCACTGCTCAGGATTTTTCTTAGATGTGGACCAGTCTGTGAATGAATGAATGAATGAATGAAGGGAATAAGGGTATTCCATGTGCAAAGGCCTCAGTTTTGCACATCTTTCCCAGGAGCATGCACATAATTTTTAAAAAGAGGGGCTTGCTTTAATCAAGAAAAGCAGGATCCTTTGACTTGAAGAAGTCATGCAGATCAAACGCCAATATATATTTGTTTACTTTGCATAGCTTATTCTGCAAGCTGCAGAGAAACGCAATGAGCTACACACCGCACTGGATCCAGTACCCCGCCACCCGACAGACAGACAGACAGACACACACACACACACACACAACCACCTCTGAGTCCTAACATTCCACCCCAAACAGCCTAACTCCTATCCTATATACCAGTGTTCTCCAACCTTGGGTCCCCAGATGTTTTTGGCCTACAACTCCCAGCATGCCCCAGCCAGCGTCCTACGAGGTCTAGAAGCATGATTTCATTTGCATGTTTGATAAGATAGCCCCAGAATGTGGAACTGTACAGCCAGTATCTGTTCAGAGTCAGACATTAGGCAGGAGGGCACTGACCCAGTTCACAAATAAAAGGACAAGGATGCATTGACAGTTGTCTGAAAGCAGCTGTCTCCGTTTCATGCAACGCATATTACAACAGAGCTGCAGGCAAGGGAGGGAGAAAAACCTGAGAACCTGGATGTGTGAGACAGTTAAAAGTCCCTGCACTGTAGAGTATTAAAGCTTTATTAGTGTTTGGTTACCAGCAACAAAGCCAGCTTTACTTCTAGCCCGGGGGCATTACTCTTCTTTTTAAAATGGCCTACAGAAGCCACATGGTTAAAACAAAAGGATTTAAAAACAAAAAACAAAACGCTCAACAGAATGGCTTGAGGACCAAGCAAGGTAAGACAGAAAGCAAAGAAGGTCTTTCCCCAAATTTCACATCTACAAACTCAACTGGGACTCACCCAAGGGGAGAGGCTCCACCTCATTTGGGGTGGCTAGCAGCGCAACCCTAACCCATTTTTACACAACCTAAACAGCAAATCTGTAAAGGAAGTTGAATTTCCCAAGGTCATCCAGCAAGCTTTTTGGTAATGATATGGGTTTTCTGGAAAATGTTTGAATTTTCAGAGGCTAATTTGTATTGGAAAATTTCCGGTTTGCATTGGAAAATTGTCTCATGCCCTGAGTAGTAGTAGTAAACAAAACTAAAAAATAGTACCCCATGTTAATTTTTTGTTGCAATATGCAAGTAATTGACCTGACATATTTGAGGATAAAAATTAAATCACATTAAAGGCACCATCCTATGCAAGTTTAGTCAGAAAAAAGGCCTACAAGATAACAAACCATGGTGAACAACTCACAGTTCACAACCCAACTGCTGGGTTCAGAAACACAATAACCCACGTTTCAACAACAACCCACACTCGGTCCGTGAGTGCGGGTCATCATCTTGTCTGAACCCAGTCTATGTCACCCAGCCTCTCGAATCTCACAGCCACACACTGGAAGCGCAGATCAAGTGGTTCTGCAGAACATACCGTAGACACGGTCATCGTCAATGCCTGGAAAGGGCCGAGGTGTGGGGCAAACACCTGTCTCTGCAAGCTGGCACACCGTCACATAATCCCCCAACCGCCACAGGCCAAACACCATGAAGATCCGTATGGCTGCATCCTCAGAACACGACTTGGCCTCCTGCAAAGGGGTCCATGAAATCTCACCCCCGACCCAAAGTATGCTGTCTGACAATGGAAGAGCAGCCCTGCCGTATGAGGTCAAAGGTCCTTCTAGGCCAATGTTCTCCAACCTTGGGTCCCCAGATGTTTTTGGCCTACAACTCCCAGCATGCCCCAGCCAGCTGTTCTAGGCCAATGGCGGCCACCCAAGAAACCTCCAGGGAACTCGCCAAGTGGGGCCTGAGGGCAACAGCCCTCCTGTTTCTCCCCCAGCAACTGGCATTAAGACACAGACGGCCTGCGAATACAAAGGTCGCAACTAGCCCACAGGGATCGAAGCCGCTGATGGACCTCCCCTCCTTCAATTTGTACCACCTTTTTTTGTTCTTTTAAAGCGAAGACAGCGGCCATCTTGTGGCAGTTAATTACACGTTATGTGGGAAGCACTTGCTTTTGCCAGCCCTCTAAGAACAGGGAGAAATATCACCCCATCTGCTCCGTCCATAGTTTTATGCCTCTCTCTATCATGTGCCTCCTCCTCAGCCTTCTGCCCCCTCCCGTTAAAACACTAAAAGGAGGTCCACAATGAGCCACGTGCCCGGAAGGCGATGACTTGGGGTGCATCTATGCTTAAAATGCAAGCCCTTTCCCCCCACCTGCTCTCCTGCCACAAAGCACAAATAACCCTGGTGGCTTAAGCCAAAGACCCAAAAGACTAGCTCACTCCAACACAGGCAGCCGGGGAGAGAGGCAGACACACAAGGGCACGGGGGGGGGGGGGCGCTAATTTGGAAACCCCCAAAGCACAACTGGATTCCCCCTCCCCTATGCCGGACTCTGGGGAAAACTGCGCCTGAGTTCTCATCAACTGCTGCCCCCTTTTCCTTGCTCCGTACAAGTAGAAGGAATCAAAATGTTCATTCGCTTACACGGAGCAAGGAAAAGGAGTTGCAATTCAGAAAATCTTGGGGGGGGGTGCTATTCTTCTCCAGACCCCCAGAACCTGTGGTCTCAAAGGATATGTGAGTGAGTAGGTGAGTACACACAGCGTGCCGTTTTGCTTCTCCCTTCCTCCCGATTCAGTTGTATGGAACAGGGAAGAAACACACACACGGGAGGCAAAATGAAGCTGCACGAAGGGGGTTAACAGTTGGGGGGGGCAGCACAACTTGCATCTGGGGGGGGGTTAAAATGGCAAAACTGTCTCCTTGTTGGCAGGAGGAGTCTCCAGGGCAATAAAAAATTCCCAGCAGGCTCTTGTCGGTTTCAGGTCATTAACTTGTTTTTATTGGAAGCTTGTTTACAGCCAGCCATAAATAGATGCGTTTGTGCCCGCCTCTCCAGCAAAAAGCCACAGCGAGACCCTGAAAGCGGGAGGGGAGGGGGACAGGAAGAAAGCAGCAGGGTGGAGCGGCATGCATGATTTCCGGCAGGGAGGCTTCATCTCTGGCAGAGCCAATCTGAGAGGGGAGGACCCAGCACAGGGATGCCTCTTCCTCTCCCTGCAGGACGGCTCTTCCACCGGGTCCCTTTGGCAGCCTGATTTTGCAAGAAGAGCATTTCTGTTACCGGGTGGGGGGCGACCATGAAGGCACCTGGCTAAAGTCACCGCCCTTCACTCTGCAGACACCAAGTTCAAAAGCAGCCAGGGATGGGGACTCAGACTCTAGGACTCGACTCGGACTGAGTTCCCCCCCCCTGACTCCAGTCCCACTCAAGTCCCAATATTTTTAATGGGACTCGAGACTCGACTCGGGACTCGAGACCAAGGACTCTTCAACATCCCTGGGCTGTGCCAGAAGGAGTGGAGAGAAGTGCGATCGTCTTCGAAGATGTTATTTTTTAAATTCATTTTCCTAAAATGCAACCTTTCAGACATTTTGGGTTTGGCTGCCTCTGCCTGCCTGTTTGGGGTTCCCAGCCTCCTCTGCCTGCCTGGTCTCTTCTTGACCAGTTCCACAGTTTGAATTGTCCAAGACAAAAGGCCTCTGCCTGCTTGCTTTGGTGTTCCCTGCCTCCTCTGCCTGCCTGGTTATTTTTATTTTGGGTTTGTCTGCCTGGTCTGTTCTTGCCAAAATCAGTGGCAGAGTTTTGAAATAAAAGGCACACTTGTGCCTAGAATTTATTTAAGCCACACATCTGAAGTAGCCTTATTTTGTTGGGAAAAAACCCCATTGATTTTAATAGGGACTCATGGAGTCAGCTTTGGGAGGGACTCGGGACTTGGGACTCGGGACTTGTGGGACTCGTGAGTCACCATTTTGGACCAAGGACTCAGACTCGAGACTCAGGTCTAAAGACGACCAAGGACTCTTCAACATCCCTGAAAGCAGCCTTGCAGAAGGAACATCCGCTCGTCCAGGGTGAGCCAGAATCACCTCCAGCCAACCAAGCCAGGAGGTTTTTGAAGAGCAAGGGCTTTGGTTCCTTGCAGGCCACCATTTTGTACTAGCAACATCGCAAACTTATTGGCAAGGCCAATTTTAGGCTGTACAGCAGAGGTGGGTGACCAGTATGCCAAAACATCTGGAAGGCCACAATTCCCATCAGCTTTAGCCAGCATAGTCAACGGTTTTCTGTCTAAACAGGCACAGGATTGCGTCCTTCATTGCCTATCACAGAGGTACAAAACTAATTCTGAGAAGTGCCCTAGCAGCTCACTAGCCATTTGGACCTAGTATTCCTCACCCCCGCCCCACCCCCAACACCAAATTCTAGATTCAGGCCCCCTTTTTTTAAACTACAGTATTTATTTTTTTAAAATCTACTTCTCAGGGACAACCAGTCTTTAAAAAGAATTCACACCTGCCCTCCTGCAGCAGCTTGCAACCCCGGAGCAGGATTTGGGGACATGCCCAGATGAGCTCAGTGCCAAGAGGTCATCCCTCAGCTTCTGGCCCTCTCCCCGCCCCCACCGCACAATCTGTCTCTCCGGGCCTCGCATGACCTTGCCTGTCAGCTTATTTGCTAAATGAGGCAAGAGTCCGACGCAACTCCTTAACTGTGTTCTTAGCTTCCGACCGCTGCTGGAATTTCTCGGGACACGGCAGAAACACGCAGCCAAAGACTGTTGTCCAGCTTTCAAAAGAGAAAACCAGATTTGAATGCCGCGTCAAAAGAACAGGGAATCCCATCTAGTCTCCCAACAGGAGAGTTGCTCAAAGCTCATGCCAGCACACCTTGCTCTCCACATTAAAAGCGGGAACACAACTTCACTCTTACCATGGAGCACTGCAGAAGTAAACCTTTTGGGGTGTTCAGGAGTTCTGCTTTAGCGGCCTTAAGTTCTTTTTAACTGTTATCAGAAAGAAAACGTGCATTATTGGGTGGCATATAAATATTGTAGATAGAATCATCAAGGAGGCAAACGAGTCCCTCCTGTGTCTCTGGATGAGTCACTGTTCTGATTGTGCTTCCCCAAGGGCCAGTTATTTGGCTGCCAGCACGCAGAGTGATTGGCTACTATTTTCCAGCTCTCGTGTTCACCTGTACCAAAATGGATTAGGGCCCATACGCATGTACTGAAGGGTGAGACTGAGCCAGCAACAAATTAAAGGATCCCGTGAGCTCCCAACGTTCACCCACCAAGGGAGGCTGCCTCACATGACTCTGTGCGAGTGACTGGCCTTCCTCCTCCCCAATCAGCCTTCAGTGGGGTGAAGAATTCTGCCATTTCTTTGTTTGAGCTGCTGCTGAATTGTTTAATTTAGATTAAAGCATAAAGCACAATGTGGTGAGATCTCACTCGGCCCTGTCCTCTCACAACACTTTTGGGAAAGGGCTGCGCTAATTTGACACTATGGCCAGGCAGACCCCAATTAAGTCACGGTGCTTGTGGTGGTGGTGCTTTAAAGAGATGCACTTGATAAGATCTCCAATTCATGTTAAAAAATAAAATGAAAGGGCTATTTTTATTTTTTAATACGTAGTAGAGCTAAAGAGCTGTACCATGATGGTGCAATAGCCCCTGTAATGATCCCCATTGATAAATCTGTTACCATGCTAGGTTTGAGTTTTTGGTACTTATATACAAAGCCCTAAACAACTCAGGACCTGGATACGTAAGAGATCGCCTATTGGCTTGCCTGGTCGCTGTGTTCATTGGGAGAGGACCTCCTGGGGGTGCCCAAGATTTCAGAGGTCCGGTCCATGATGGCGTAGAATAGGGCCTTTAGCATCGTGGCACCCACCCTCTGGAATTCCTCAACACTATACATTAGACAGGGGCCAGGCCTTTCGGGGCCTACCAAAGACAATACTTTTTCCAACAAGCACCCACAGGAAGGTAATTGTGTCTACTGTATACAGTAATAATATGCAGTATTTAATTATGATCTTACACTGCATTGTTTTGTACATCGCTTAGAAATGACTTTTAATCTAACTGGTTCACAAATATTGTTAAATATATAATAATTTCGAGGGGATCTTGCAATCCACCAATACCTTCGCCCAAAGGCCTCCTGGAGGAAGGAATAAAGGAACTCCGAGCTGCCCAACTGGTGTCCCCACTGAACCCTCTTGTCCTAACAGGGGTTCCCCCCAGGCTGGAGTCATTTCGCTGCGCTGAGCTCCAGTTTCTCCCCACGCACTGTGATCAGGGTCTAACTGAGACAAACATCCCCTTCATTAAATCCTCAAACCACCACCAAGGGCGAGGCCGCCTGAAGCACTGCCATGCAACTGCCCCCCACTGTTAAGCCGGACTTCCCCGACCTGGCACGCTCCAGAGGCGTTGGACTACAACTCCCATAATCCCCAGCCAGCATGGCCAACGGCCAGGGACGGCGCAGGATGCAGCCCAGCACATCCGGAGGGCTCCCAGTTGGGGAAGGCGGCTGCGAGAGAATAAGGGAGCACAAGGTGGTGCGTGCTGGAAGAGGAGGCGCCGTCTTTACATTTCGGGGGATCTGTTATGCAAAATTCAGCCAGCGTGGTGCCGGACAGAGTATCGGCCTTGGAAGAGCAGAGTCTGCATCCTTGCAGCTCGCCGAGAGACCTTGGGGCCACACACTTTGCCTTGGCCTAACCAGCCTCTCAGGGTTCTTGTGAGGATAAAACAGGAAAAACCCACGTTTGCCATCCTCAGCTTTTTGGAGGAAAGAAATTAATAAGGAAAAGGCAGAGAAGTGTGTAGATTCACCCCCCGGAAATAGAGTGTGCGTGTGCATTTAAGCCAAGGCCTTTAATTCAGAGTGCATGCCCCGAGTGCATACGGTCTCGGGTTCAATCCCCAGCAAAAAAATATGTTGGGTTAGCAAGGCTGGTGGGAGGAAAAGCCCGTTCTGTCCCAAAGAATTAGAGATCTGCGTCCAGACCAATTAGACCAGGCTGGGCTCGATGGAGCACAGGTCTGACTCGGGATAAGATGTAGACATGCTGCAGGATGATATTTCATATATATTTATCATGTCTTAAATCAATGCAGACAGTAACCGAAGCAGAACCACCATTCCAATCTCTGCTCCATGCAGATCTTTTGTTTTTTAGAGGTGGGGGGCACTGGTAGGCAGCTTTCGAAAGATGTCAGCAGGCTGATAATTATGGAGGACATCTCCTTGGGAGATAAGCCATTACGGGGATGCAAGTCACTTAGCAACCGAGCAATGCCCCTGGAGTGCTAGGCACTGACCGGGCCGGCCATCTTCCCCCTGTCGCCTTTTTCTGTGCAGCGCCAAGCAAACACAAACAGAGATAGCGAGCAGCACAATAGCTCTTGACACGCAAATAGGTTAACATAATAAAGCCAGCTTTAGCCGGCTCACTCGAGGGAGAAAAGCAATTCCCGGGCAAGCAGGAGGTAATAAAGCAGGGCTTTTGTGTGCCTGCCGCTCTGTTCCCGGCGTTGCCGCATTAGACGACAGGAATCACTGTTTGATTGAATTACCTTGCACGAATATTAGCTTTTTCCGAAGAATGCGTGAGGCAGGAGAGAAAGGAGAAATGTCCTCTCTCTCTCTCTCTCTTTCGCTTGCCTGCATGAAAAGTCCTCAGTGCAATTTGTCATTTATATTTGACATAACAGGCTGCCCGGAGCGTCACGTAATTTCTAGAGGCAGAAAAGAACAGATCGGCACTTTCCTCCCTTCACAAAGTGCGCTTAACAGATTTCCGGGGAATCACAGTAGGCCTCCTCCCCCTCCGAGAATCTGCCCTTTAATTTACCGTTGACCAGAGAGCACTACTCAGTAGCAAGAAGGTATTCTGCACATGCACAGAAGCACTTTCTCCAAAGACAAGCTGTACAAAGCCCTGGCTGGAAACATGTGGGCAGAAAGGAAGGCAAGGAGTTGAATTCAGGCTTTTGTTTCGTTTGCTTTTCAATCTTCATCTCACCAACACAAGGACTAGGAACTTAGCTTATTTTAAATAAACAAAAATAGATTCAGAATTTTTTAGCAAGAAATCACAAATACAAGATCTCAGACCCGGGAATTCAACTCAGGCAAGAAAATAATAATAAACAATACATCTGGGACGTCACTCACTCACGTTCCCCAGACTGAGCAAAAGCGAACGCACTCACTGCAACGTAAGTGAGGCACAAGCCCCAAAGTTATGGCCAGGAATAAACCGTGCACAAAACCAGAGTGATAGTTACAAGAACCAAAGTGCCACAATCCCTCAACAGGAAAGTTGCTATTTGTTCTAAATGAGCCCCTTCCCTGCCTGTATTAAATCTCCTGGATGTGCGTATTTTGAAATCTGGAGATGCAAAGATTCTAGTCCTGGAATGAGTCATGGGACAACGAAGGCACCTGTTCTAACCTCTTGATGCAATGCCCTAGTCCCCAAGTATAACTAAACCCAAGTACACATAACTGAAATAAGTGCATATTTTCCCCTCATTTAGCTCTGCCTGTTTCCCCCATGTCAACATTTATATTGTAAGCTTCTTGGAGCAGACCTATCCTCTTTTACTATGTAAGGCAGCACTGCACATTGAAAACTGGAGAGGGCCACAAAACTGGCAGCACTCATGTAACATATTCAGTTATTAAAATAAATTAAATTACGTGGTGTTTTCTTTTCCGTGTGGAAAAAATAAGTGTGTTTTCAAAGCAACAGGAAAAAAGACCAGATTATAAGCTTGCTCAGAGGCCTAGGAAGGGCAGTTGGCCAGGCAGACAGTCCACTGCAGCTCCTCATCGGCCCTGTGACTGCAGCCTAACACAGTAAGTTGCGCCCAGCCACTGAACACTGGTCTGGTTTCAACCAGGAACCATCTGCCAGAGCAGGGAGAACTTATAAATTCAGAGCCACAGCCTCTCTTGACTCTCCTCCCTGGGGAGAGAGGTGGGCTATACACTTCAGAGCTTGCCGTGGGCAGATGGAGAGCCGAAAAGGCCTAGAATGCTTCCAAATTAAGTGCCTTAAAAACCCCAATAATTTACGATTGCCACTAAACAGGAAGCTCCTTTGCAGGCAGGCACTATTTGCTCTTACCCACGCATGGACCCAAGTTAAGAGGAGCTGGCCCCGACATAAAGCCATTAAAATGCAGTTTCCCCACTTCTATTTAGGGTTGCCAGCCAATCTTGCCTTCTTGAGGTTCTCTCTTCCTGCAGCAGCAGCCCTGGTGGCTTAGAGGCTTAAATTTTTAATGTCCCTCCCTCTTTAGGCTTGAAATACCTTGCAGCGTGAAACTGAGAGGAACTTGGAAGGGAGATTTATCGACCTGTTAAAACCAGCAAAGGATCTTTATGTGTGGGGGAGGGGGGCTGGGAGGGGCACACACCAAATTCTCGGAGCATTTTAGAAGGTATAAAGATCAAGGAAGGAAAGAAAGTGTTTCATTGGGTTCCAAACGCTTCTCTCCACCCCCCTGCAACTCCAAAAATAACGATTGTATCAGTGCACACAGCCATTATGTACAGCCGGCAGAAGGAACCTTGCTGGCAACTTTGCCAGAGGTTCAAGTCCCAATCCAAATCTTACCACGCCTCCTCTTCTTGGCCTCACCCCTTTCTTCCAAATGCCAATCACTTGGGCGGTTTTCTGGCTTTTGCGTGTGTGTGTGTCCACCCCGCCCGCCCCGTTTTATAAGGCTGAAATGGCATAAGGCCGAGTTACTGGAAGTAAGAGCTTTAAGCTACAATATGCGGATTAATTTTTTTTATTTCTGGCCCCGCCCCTTTCACCTTCGGCCCCACCCACCACTGGAATGTGCCCCTCCCCCAAATGGGACTTGGCCCTGGGACTCAAAGAGATTGGACTCCCCTGCAGGAAAAATATATATACATATTTTTTCTAAATATGCATAGGATTCTGCCGTTAACCTTTATAACTTTACTGTCCGCTCAGGGCCGGTGCTACCATTAGGCCAACTAGGCAGCTGCCTAGGGCGCAGGGCTAAAGGGGGCACTAGAAACACCTTGGGAAAAAAATACAGCGCTCTCAAGTGGGAAGGGGGGGCGCTAAATATCTGATCTTGCCTAGGGCACCAAACTGCCTTGCACCGGTCCTGTGTCCGCTATACCTCTAAAGAGTTCTTAATGGTATTTTAGCCTCACAACAGCCCTCAGACTAGGCCAAGTCTCCCATTTTCACCCCAAGGCCAGTGTCTTGGCTGCATGAGGCCTACTCGATCAACATCCAAAACAACATTCCACTCTGCATCTTTCATTGCAGCAATTTAGATTGCCACAAAATTATGCAAGCTGAAAAGGTTCAGCAAACTCTTCATCTGTGTTCTCCAACCTGGGGTCCCCAGATGTTTTTGGCCTACAACTCCCAGCATGCCCCAGCCAGCTGGCTGGGGCATGCTAGGAGTTGTAGGCCAAAAACATCTGGGGACCCCAGGTTAGAGAACACTAGGCAGTCTGGAGAAGGACAACATGGTTTCAGTCACTGCCAAGTCACCTTACTCTCATCTAGGCCTGAAATTTTTGCTCCCTTTCCATTCTACCCAAAGAAGAAATGTGTGAGCACTGAAACCTCACATACAGGTACTTTCACTCTAACCCAGGTTGCTAAAACAACCTCAACATTTTAACTATTTTACACACTTCACGCAACTGAGACTTCTGCTGCTTATATTCGTCAGCTAAGATCTGCAATTAGCCCGTGGACAGAAAAAGCCAGAAACCTTAACCGGCATCTTCAGCAGGTGACAAACCACACTTACTGAAATCCCCTGTTCTACGCACAACTATTAAAGGTGCAGGAGCCTTTTCCGCTCTGGCAATGGACCACCCTCTCTTAAAGGCCAAAGGGGCTCTTATAGACCACATTATAATGTTCCACACTTTTCTGCGATAGGCTCCCAATGCTGCGAGAGGCAGGCGAATCCGCCTCATCCAGCGTGAGAGGGCACAGCACAAACACACACACACAATATCAGAAGCATGTTCAACAGCACTCGGGGACTCTTCAAAAAAGTGGTTCTTCTTCTGCCTCGATCAGGGGTGGGCAATTTGTGGCAGTCCAGATGTTTTTGGCCTACTACAACTCCCATCATCCCTCACCAATGGCTATGCTGGCAGGGGCTTCTGGGAGTTGAAGCCCAAAACACTGCCCCTCCCAACGCTGTGCCCGGATGACTAAAAGCCCCTTTCGCCAGACCCCTCAAATCTCACTCCCCTACCAAAGTGAAACCTCAGTACATGGACCCGCGTTGCTCCCCGCTGAACCCGACCCCCACCACAGCTTTCCAAACACAGTGCCAAGATGTAGACCGGCCTCTTCCGCTTGTGACAAAGTCATACACAGCAGGATAGCCAAACCTAAATAAACCTCTAACAACCACGCATTGTAACCACTCAGGCAGAGTTAAACTATGGAATCTCACAACACAGAGTTAAACTATGGAATTTGCTATCACAAGACGTAGTGATGGCCACCAACTCGGACAGCATCGAAAGGGGATTTAACAAATTCATGAGGGAGGATCAGGCAATCCATGGCTATTAGTCCCGATGGCTACATGTTCCCTCCAGTGTAAGAAGCAGGACGTCCTGCTTATGGGCGTCCCATTGGAGCATCTGGTTGGCCACTGTGGGAGCGGAATGCCCGACTAGAGAGGCCTGATCCAGCAGGCGCCTGTGATGTTCTCACGATCCCAGGCACCAACAAAAGCCAAGTATTTTGACACAGGCCAATGCAGCAGACAGACAGAACAGAGCTGTCTTTGGGGGAAGCTCAAAAACGGGGGATGTAATGTATTCTGAGATATTTGAAACTTAAAAAACACACCTGGTGCTCAAGGATTTGACTGAGCAGGATCCTACCTCCCATCACTTGCAGTTCAAGTCACCCAGACGGCCATCCAGTCAGTCAGCCTCCACATTCCAAAACAGGGGATGTCCATTCAGGGACACCCACCCGGCCCACAGAGAGGCTGACAAACCTCTCCAGCTGCGGCCCCTTTAAAACCTCATGCCTAAATTTCCTCTCTTAATTCACCAGATGCCTCCAACCTCGGGATTACGATGCTCTTGGGCTGAACAGATTCTTTGTAACAGACACTAAAGCGAGCTCTTCTGCTGCTGCTGCTGCTCAGCCAGATAGAAGAGGTTAGTGTGCTCATCCCCGGTCATGTGAAAAGAACGGAGATCGGCTTTAGGGGGGGGGGGGGCGGACACAGCCCAGTTGCAAGTTAACTCTTACGCAGCCTCCGTCCCGAAGAGCCAGAATCCCCCTGGGATGCAAGGAGATCTCGCTTTCTTAAGACAAAAACAAAACACTTTTTTGTACGCTCATTTCATAGGAGGGGGCAAATGCGGAGCCGGCTCCCAGGCACGGCACGGCTGTGCTAGAAGGGCTGGGGAAGCAAGCGGGGGACAATCCCCGACGCCCCGTTTCTCTGCATCTGTGCCTCTCACTCCAAAATGCCACCACCACGCAGCCCATCAGCTCTGAAAGGCAGATGTGTTCTTGCAAGGGAAGTCGGCCCTAGATCCCAGCAGCAGCAGCAGCAGCAGCAGCACCTGCCTCCGCCGGGCAGGGACACAAACAGAAAAAAACAAGTTGCACAAAGACCCTCCCCTCCCCCCAAGTGGAACTTCTCCTGAACTGTAGGCTAAGTACACAAACACGGGGACAGAGAGAAGCTCCCTCCCACTGTTCCTCCCAGCACCTGGGGGAGACCGACTCCGAAAATGGAGGTTCCGCTCTTACCGATCATGGCTGACAGCTGCTGATGGAGCCGCACGCCATGAATTTATCGAACGCTTTTCTATGGCCTACTGGCCTCCCCCAACTGGGCTGCCCTCCAGATGTTTTGGACCATTGGCCATGCCGGCTGGGAATGATGGGAGTTGCAGCCCAGGCTCTCACAGCGGGATGAAGGAGATGCCCAGGCCAAAACATCCTACTTCCAGGAAGCACGCGCACGACGCCAGCCAGCCAGCCGTCCAGGCACAATGCTGCACACCGCCCCCCCCCCCCCGGGCAGAGGCTCTCCCCCCTCCACCCGGAGCCCAGGGTCACCACTGCCCCCTACTGTATGACCTGCCCCAGCTTCTCCTCTCCCCCCCCCCCGCCTCTCCGTGGAAACCTGAGGCCGCCCCTCCAACTATCTGGCCAGGCCTCCCCCCCCCCCGCCCGCCACAGATGCATCCCTCGTGCAGGGGAGGGAAGCGCCCCCCCCAAGATGGCCAAGTCAAGCAGCAGGTCCCCAAACCTGCACAGACGCGGGAACCCGCACCCAGAGAGCCGCCTCCGCAAGCTTCCGCCGGCGGTTGCTGCGGTCCGCTCGGCCGCCTGGCCAAGCTCGGCGCGAGAGGAATTCGACTCGCTCTCAGAGGGGAGAAGGATCGCCAGCACAGGCAAATCCCCGGATGCTCCGTTGCCCCATATCTGGGGGCCGGGGGGGGGAGGCAGATCGCACCGACCACCCCCAGACAGTATTTTGGGAGGTTGCACTTGGCCTCAGGGGAGGAAGCAAAGCAAGCCCGAGACTGACCGCCCCGCCAAGGCCCCTCCGATGCCCCGCGGCGCTCAGCCCAGGTGGGTGGGTCGGGCTCCTTGGCACCAAGGCTCGGGGCAGAGGAAAGGACACCCCCCCCTCTCTATACACACACACACACACCGCAGCTGAGCGCTCCCCCCCCCCGCTGCAAATCAGCCCAACTCCAGCCGGTGATGACGAGCAGAAAGGGGGGTTCAAAAGTGACCCTGCAAAGCAAAAGGAGGAAGAAGCAGGATCCAGAGAGTCGGGGGGGGGGGGTGTCTCGGGGCCGCCTCCCTCTCCTCCCCCCCTCCCGGGAGCCATGCAATCCCTCCCTCCCCGCCGCCCCCATTTACCATCCAGGTGCTCTTTTGATCCGCTCTAAATCCTCTTCAGGGCGCCCCGGCCGCGAACAGGCTCGCCCGCCTCGTCCTTGGAGCCATGGAGGAAAAGGGCAGAGCAGGGAAGGAGCAAAGATCCCGGCCGGCGACGAAAGGGTGGAAAGCCAAAATCCGGGCAGGGTTCAAAAGACGACGAGGGCGACGACGACGACGACGTCGAGGCAGCAGGCGGCCCGGCCCCCCCGCCGGGCACCTTCCCACCGCTCTCCGGCCAGCTGGCGACGCGCGGCTCCCCGGGCCCGCAGCCGCCCCGCAGCCTCGGCCGTCTGGCAAGCGCGGCTCCCGGGCGCCCCGAAGCCGGCCCGGCATGGGCGTCCGCCGACCGCGCTTCACGGGCGGCGGCAGCAGCAGCAGCAGCCACCGGCGCCCGGTCGGGGGCAGCCCAGCCGCGCAGCCCGGCCGGCGCTCTGCAGCAGGGCTCGCCGGGGCCGCGAGCAGCGCGCCAGGCTCAGCGCCCGCCGGGGCCGCGCGCGCCCGGCCAGCCCCGCAGACATGGGCCGCCGGCCCCGGCCGCCGCGAGCCGGGCTGCCGCCGCCGCCGCCTGGGCCCCCTCGCCCCTCCTCCCTCCCCCGAGCAGAGGGGGAGGGGGAGGCCGAAGAGCCCCGGCGCGCACGGGCCGTGCAGAAGGGCCGCCGCCGCCGCGGCTCAGCCTCCGAGGCGGGCCGGCATCGTCGCCAGCCCAGCCCGCGGCAGCGCCCGAGAGCCCGACGGGGGCAGCGCCTTAGAGCAAAGGGAGCGGCGGCGGCGGCGGCGGGGAGGAAGAAGGCTCCGGCTTGCCCTCGCCTGCAGACGAGGCACGGCCGGGGAGACTCAGCGCGCCGCCGCCGCCATGCCCGGCCGCCTCGGCTCCGCTTGCACGCACGGGAGACACGGAGCTGCGGGTTCAGACGGCGCGCGGTCTTGCAGAAGAGACGGGTCCGCCTTGTTCCCCCCGGCGGCGGCTTCCGTTCGCGGGCCTCGCTGCCTCCGGCTCGTCTCCTGGCTCCTGCTCCTGCAGCTGCCGCTCCTCCTGCTGCCGCCTCCCTCCGCGGCGGCTCCGGCGACACTGAGCCGCTGCGAGCGGTGCAAAGCCGGCCAGGCGGCGCGCGCGCTCCCTCCCTCCCTCGCCGTCGCGAGGCGCACGCGGCTGGGCCACGCCCCCCATTATCCCCGGACCGCGGTTGCCCGGGCGACGCCACGAAGCGTCTCTCGCCCGTTCCCCCGCCCCTCGCGGCAGTGGGCGGGGCCGCGGGAGCCACGCGGCGCCTTCGCGGCAAAATTCGAAAAGGTCTCCGCGGGCCAAAGCGGGATGCCCGAGCGCGGACTACAAGGACCGGCATGCACCTCTCCAGCCAGGCCGCTGCGGGAAGGCCCGGGAGGGGAGATGGGAGTTGTAGTCCGGATTTTAAAACTTTTTTCCCCCCGGTTTCTTAAGTCCTTTTTAAGGTGCATGTTTAGACAGGAAAATGTCCTACAACTCCCAGCTTGCCACTGAGGAGATTTTAATAACAGATGATGTTGCTTTAAAGTTGCTATTTTATTCTGGTTTTTTAAAATTGGTTTTAATTGTATGTGTTTATGATTTTGGCTCAAATAGTAAACACATTTACTAGGGAGTATTGTTTAAAATATTTCTTGGCCGCCTTTCTGGGCCAGGAGCCCGCCCAAGGCGCCGTACAACAAATAAAAAAAAACAAAAAACCAATCCACTATTAAAAACAGTAAGAAATCCACAAAACAAGATCCACAGTAGGACTTACTTAGAGAAAGCATGCCTATTTGTTTACCGTATTTTTCCGTCTATAAGACGCCCCCATGTATAAGACGCCCCCCACTAGGCAGTTTCGCAACCCTGCGGTTCTCTCCTCGGCTTACTTCCATGTATAAGACGGCCCTCAATTTTTAGTCTAACAATTTTAGGAAAAAGTATAGTCTTATACATGGAAAAATACTGTACTTCAAGGGTGGGGAGGACTCGTGGCCCTCCAGATGCTTTGGCCTACAATTCCTATCAGCCCTAGCCAACATAGCCAGTGGTGAGAGATGGTGGGAGTTGGAGCCAGAACCTCTGGAGGGCCACAAGTTGCCCACCCCTAGTTTACTTAATTATAGGCATTTTTTAATATAAGAACACAGGAAGCTGCCTTATTCCTCTTCCCTCCCCATCCCCTTTTCCTTTAGTGTCATGTGTTTTTAGATTGTAAGCATGTGGGCAGGTACTATTAATTGTTTGTAAGCCCCTCCGGGAGCTTTTTTGTTGTTGTTTTTTGCTGAGGAGCAGAATAAAAATACCATAGATAGATAGATAGATAGATAGATAATACCAAGTCAGATCATGGATACATCTAGCCCAGTATTGTCAACACTGACCGGCAGCAGCGGCTCTCCGGGATTTCAGGCCGGGGTGTTTCCAGCCCCATCTGGAGATGCTGCTGGGGATTGAACGGGGGACCTAACATACAAAGCAGCTGCACCACCACTGAGCCATGGCCCTATAAATGAAGCTATACCTTTTAAAGCAGGCCTCCCGAAGCGTTGTCCATAAAAGTCTAAAACAGTGATCCACAATAAACACGAACAGGGTTGCACTGTTTCTTGCTTGTAAACCATCCTGGGAAATACTTAGTTAAGGGCTTTATATTACACCATCATCCTACACATGTTTACTCTAAAGTATGTCCTCTATGTTCGGTGGGACTTACCACAAAATCCAGTGCCCCAATTACACTGGGCGAAGGTGGGGGGGGGGAGATGCTGCTGGCGAAACAGCCACTGTATTCATGCAGACCAGGAGGAGAAGGAAAAACACAGTTCCATCCTCTCCCCAGTGCTATTCAACATCTACCTAAAGCCGCTGGGAGCTATCATCAGGAGGTCTGGGGCGCAGTGTCATCAGTATGCGGATGACACGCAGCTCTACCTCTCTTTCAAGTCCTCACCAAGGTTGGCCGTTGAGACCCTGTCCAAGTGCCTGGAGGCAGTGGGTGGGTGGATGGGAAGGAACATGCTGAAGCTGAACCCCGACAAGACCGAGGTACTTCTGGTGGGAGACAAGGGAAAGTTAGGGGATGTTGACCTGGTGCTGAATGGGGTACCTCTACCCCTGAAGGACCAGGTCCGCAGCTTGGGGGTCATTCTAGACTCCCAGCTGTCCATGGAGGCTCAGGTGTCAGCTGTGAGCCGGGCAGCACTGTATCAGCTCCATCTGATACGGCAGTTGCGCCCCTACCTTCCTAATCATCTGCTCCCATCAGTGGTTCATGCCTTGGTCCCCTCTCGCCTAGACTACTGTAATGCGCTCTACATGGGGTTACCCTGGAAGACGGGTTGGAAGTTGCAGCTGGTACAGAACGCAGCGGCTTGCCTGATTAAGGGCAGCCACCGACGTGATCACATTACGCCAGTGCTTAAGGAGTTGCACTGGCTACCAGTTGCTTGCTGAGCCGAATTCAAGGTGTTGGTTTTGACCTTTAAAACCCTACACGGCTCCGGCCCAGTTTATCTCAAGGAGCGCCTCCAGCAACATCAAGTAGGCCACTCAACAAGATCTGCCACGGACGGCCTTCTCCTTATCCCATCAGCCAGAGCAGCCAGACTGGTGGGGACTAGGAAGAGGGCCTTCTCTGTGGCGGCCCCCAAGTTATGGAACTCCCTCCCTAGTGACCTTCGCCATGCCCCCTCCATGATAAGCTTCCGCCGCGCATTAAAAACATGGCTGTTCAGGCGGGAATATGGGGTGGGTTAGAATTTTAAAAGCATTTTTATACTGTTTTAATTATCATGTTTTATTGTATTGTTTTAACTGTACATCGCCCAGGGTGGCCGGGTGGCCAGCCAGATGGGCGATTAACAAATATAATAAAATTAAAAATAAAATAAATAAACAGGGAAATACAACCCTTTCCTTGATGCCGGGCTCAGGTTGGGGGCTTTTCTCCGGGGACTTCCCTTAAAGGCTTCCTGTCGGCCATCCTGCCACTGGGCTCAAGCCAGAAGAGCTTCAGCAGGGGGGGGGGGGAGAAGCTGCTGTTCCCCCAAGATCTTCTCTCCCCAGACAATACTCCTCCCCTCCAGCCTTAGATCCAGGCTTGCATCTGTGGGAAACCAGGAGGGTTCCTGCGGCTCCTGCTCAGACAAACGCACCAAAAACAGGCTGGAAAAGTGTAAGCAGAGCCCTCATATGCTCTCCTCTGCAGGCTTCCCGTTAAATCTCCATCCTGTAGATATATTGTCTGTGTGACACTCTCTAGCGTCAGTCATCTTTTAAGTTTTAACAAGTGCAGGAAAATCTTGCATCCTGTCTTGATACAAATATGGGCAGTGTTGGTATTCAAAATCTCTCTCTCTCTCTCTCTCTCTCTCTCTCTCTCTCTCTCTCACTCTCTCTCTCTCTCTCACTCACTCTCTCTCTCTCTCTCACTCACTCGCTCACTCTCTTAATAACTGGTCTGCAGAACTGGAATGAATTTCCTGGGAATTAAAAAACAGGGGGCATGTCTTCTCCGGTTTCAATGCATTCAGAGCCCTATCAGCTCGGGCTCCCTTTTGTACGAAGTTATTGACTTATCAAGGTTAAAATACATTCAGTGCAGTCCAAGGAAACAGGGATAACTCGGCATTATGCTGTCATCCAGAGATCTGTTTTCATGGCAACGGGCCTCCTTTTCTGCACATTAAACGGTTGAGTTGTGCAAAGTTCAGACATTACATAAGCAGAGAGGTAACAGCAACAACAAAAATCAATGGGCGAATAGGCATGGAAAAAGGAGATAGCATTGATTCGCTCGGCCATCAATATGTGGGGATCGTCGCTTCTTGCCCTCTGCAGAACCCTCCCCATAGTGGCAGAGAAAACAAAAGGCTGAAGGACATGCCAAGAGGAGTAAACGCGCCTCCACATCACAACCTGCCCGTCTAGCAGTCAGATTTTAATTAATAGCAGCTCCTTCCCCACCGCTGCGGCTGCACAGGATCTATGAATCTTCGAGATATTTTTAAAATTTCGCACGCACACACACCGAAAGCATCTCCATGCTTGTGAGCACAATGTGCCCACACAGGAATGACTTGCTATTTATAAAGCCTTACGACTACTAAACCCATCGTGCAACGCAATGATGAACTAAGCAGGTGCATGCAAGAACATCACAGGCTTTTTACTGAAGTGAAAAACTGACAACGTTGACAAGATAACGGCAGCACAGAAAGGGAAAGAGTCACAAATTTGGAAAGACAGACACATTTTCTGCAGAAATCTACAGTCTGGGCCAGGAAAAAAAGAAATTCTGGTTACAGGGCCTGCAGCTTTGTGCATCGTTTCGAAACTTTCTCAGAATGTTTCTGTGGGAGTATTTTCTGAGTTGGCCATTGTTTGGGGGATTGAGCATGGGGCTGAAGGAACACTAGCTCTGCTCAATGGGTCTTGAAACTCCCTCCACAACATGAGTGGCAACACAAACCTTGGCAAAGTGCGCACACACACACACACACACACACACACGATGCAGCCAAATTGAAGAGTGTTGCTGTGGTACAGAAACAGAGAAGTCTGTCCAAGGGCAGTTAAAGAGCTTCATAATTCACGATCTTTGCTTGAACTTCATCATTGGAGTGGGGGTCCTGGGGATTTGGCTGATGTTTGTGGACAGCTGGGAAGTGACTGGGAGGTTACAGATTAGTCCCATGCCTAGCGTACCATTTTGTCATTTCCCGGTGGAAAGTGCTGTTTCATAGAATCATAGAATAGTAGAGATGGAAGGGGTCTATAAGGCCATCAAGTCCAACCCCCTGTTCAATGCAAGAATCCAAGTCATCCCTGACAGATGGCTGTCCAGCTGCACCTTGAATGCCTCCAGTGTGGGAGAGCCCACTACCTCCCTAGGTAGTTGGGCTCTCCAACTACCTCCCTAGGTAGTTGGTTCCATTGGTTCCATTGGTAGTTGGTTCCATTGTCGTATTGATGATGATGATGATGATGATGATGATGATGATGATGATGATGATTTTATTTTCGGTCAAAACCCAACACAGATTGTCGTATTGCTCAAACAGTCAGGAAATTTTTTCCTGATGTCCAGGTGGAATCTGGCTTCCTGTCACTTGAGCCCATTATTCCGTGTCCTGCAATCTGGGATGATCCTGGCCCTGGCCTGCTTAGGTGGTGGAACCTTGTAGGGCTGCTGGCATCTCTTCAGGATGGGTCTCCAGGACAGGTGTAGGACGTGTACGATACCTGGGTCTCCCAATGCCGTATATGCCAACCTGTGCATCATTCTGTGGGAAACAAAACAATACATCTTGTGTTGCCACTACCCTTATGGCTTAGCAGATATTAGGTTAAATCTAGATTACACACCTGATGCACTCTCCACCTATCTGGGCCAGGCATAGGAAAATCTTGAAGATTAGTATCTCAAAGCCCAACAGTGCCGCACCCCTATCAGTTTCTTTCCCATGTCACTGATGAGAAAAATGATGCTTCCTGCTATTGAGCCTCCTCAACTTGCTGCACATTCAGACTGTGCTCCTGGCTTCTCCAGGCCAGGCGTGGGAAGAAGCGATCGCCGCATCCCGCAAAGCCTTTCGTGCCAGCATCCCCCTCCGGTGTGCCCTGCGGGGTCCTTTCCTTTGCTCCGTCCCTCTGTCTGCTGGGAAGCTGGCTGTGCCACGTCCCAGCCACGGAGTGCACTCCACTGAAAGCAGCAGCATGAAAGGGGCTCTCCACTCCAGCCACGGCCTGGTCTCCACGCGAAGAGGCGTGGCGGCAGAATTATTTCTCAACTGACATTAGCAACGTGCGTGGCCCTTTGCAGACCTTCATGCGCAGAAAAGAGAGATCGATGTTCAGTGGGGCCCATAAGCTAAATTTCAGGAATGTGGGGTGAGGGGAAAGGGCAGAAGGGACAGAAGGGACAGCAACTCCTGGGACCCACCCCCCGGTCTTCTCCCATTGCGGCCTCTCCATTATTGGCTTCGGATGCCTCCCTCTCCCCTCCCTTTGTTGCCACTTCCACTGTGTCCAGATCCGTAGTGATCTCCGCTGCCATGAGGAGCAGGAGCAGGAGCAGGAGCAGGAGCAGGAGCAGGAGCAGGAGCAGGAGCAGGAGCAGGAGCAGGAGCAAACAAGATGGTGGGCAGCCAGCAGTGCAGGACGGCCTGAGCCGACTTCATTCTGGAGCGAGGCCAGGACCCTGGATGGGACCGAGGGTGCTGGGTCAGAGTTCAAGAGCAAGTGCCTCAGGACGGCAGGCAGCCATCCTGCAGCTGAGAGCAGGAGAAGGACAAGTTGCCTCGGCACTGGCTTGTTGCCACAGCCGGAGCCTTCTAGTCCAGGCTGGAAGGTCTCAACCGCAGCCCTGCCTTCTGAGGGCTGCCGCTTTGCCCGCTAAACTGGTCAGGATCTTCTGGTATCGCTCCTTCTAGGTGGTGGGGTTTGGGGCTGTGGAACTCAGGTCTGTGGACACCCTGCACAGCTTTCTTGCTCCTCTGAGGAATTGCTGTTCCCTTCCCAAGAGTCATGGGAACATCGGAAGCTGCCTTCTACCGAGCCAGACCCCTGGGTCCATCTAGCCCAGTACTGTGGGCACTGGCTGGCAGCTGCTCTCCAGGGTTTCAGGCAGGAATCTTTCCAGCCCTACCTGGAGATGCTGCTGGGGATGGAACCTGGGACCTTCGGCGGGCAAAGCAGGGGCTCTACCGTTGAGCTACTACGGCACCTCTTTGTCCATCAGCAAAGGTGCAGTTTCAGGGTTTAGTGTGATAGGTGTGGAAACTGGGGCTGGTGGGTCTATTCAGGATGGCCCAGGAAGTTGGTCCATCTTCTCTTTGGAGCTGCTGTTGCTTGAGGACTCCCGAGTCCAAGGGGTCAGGGTCCTGAGCCATGACACACTGCCAGCACTTACACTGCAAGGTCCTCGGGGCAGGGGAATGTTGCTCTGCAAAATGCTGTGTCCGTTGAGCATCATACATTAGTCATCACCAGTCCTCCCTTTCGCCTGGGAACCTGGGAACAGGCAAGCCTTCCTTACCCTAGATGGGAAGGGCCATGGCTGCTACCCCTGGTCCAAAGAGGAGAGGCCGAGTAGAAGTTTAAAGAATGAATTCCAGGGTAAATATGGAGGCCCCATGCATATGGAGGCTGTTTTGATGCCAGGGCTGAATTTAGGGCCAGTTCCCGTAGGCAGCGATGCCAAAGTCAAGAGGTCAGCTGCTTGTTCAATGCGTCAATTCCCCCTCCCCGCCCACATAAACCCACACATTTATTTATAACTCTCCAAAGAGTTATTCAGCTGCAACAAATCTCTGTTACAGTCAAATCCTAGGGCGAGAGACAGCCTGTGCTTTCCATATACCCTCCTCCAGCCTACAGGCAGATGTTCAGAGATGCAGCCTTTATGGGGACAGACAGCTGAGGTTGCAGGAGACGGATCCCCCCCCCCCCATACGGCTTTAGACGAGGGACTTTTTGTGCGAGGTAATCTGGCGTTAAGGCAGAGATTCCAACCTGGTGTGGTGTAGCCAAAGACACAGGTGGGCATCGGCCAGAAGAAAACAATTAAGTGTTGGTAAAGGGCCTCCGTCTCCTGCAGAGCAGTGGCTTCATTCCTTCCTTGTCTCTTTGGGGCTTGTGTGAGGACTTCCTAGCTCCTTGCTTGGGAATCTGCCCTACTCACCATCCATATGATCATAAGAATAAGAAGAGCCCCAATGCTGGATTATGCAAAGGGTCCATCTAGTCCTGCATTCTGTTCACACAGTGGCCAACCAGCTGCCCACGGAAAACCCACAAGCAGGACTTGAGTACAATAGCACCCTCCCGCCCATGTTCCCCAGCAACTGGAGTACATAGGCATACTGCCTCTGAAACTGCAGGAAGCATAGAGCCATCAGGACTAGTAGCCATTGATAGCCTCCTCCTCCTCCTCCCTGAATTTGTCCAGTTCCATAGTTTAACTGTGTGCTGTGTGAAGAAGCACTTGCTTTTATCTGTCCTGAATCTCCCACCGATCAGCTTCATGGGATGACCCCGCCGTGTTCTAGTATTACGGGAGAGGGAGAAAATGGCAAGCTGTGCTTGATGAGCTGCCTTATTGATCATGCGCCTGCATTTATTATGGACATGCATGTGCACTAGGGACAAGATACATCTCCCCAACACAGAGAGATTTAGCATGTCAATACCTGGGGGAGACATCGGAAACCTAAAACATCGTATCTGTAGCAACGGGAAAAAACCTCAAACTTTTAAGAAGGCACACTCACCCCTAGCCTCACCAAAAAGAAGGACAGCGTTTTAAGTCCCAGAAAAGAGGGCGTGCAAGGCCTCTGGCAAACAGGGACACTTGGAGCATCTACATCCCGTTCTGGGCCCCCATCCTACCAGGACCTTCTGCTTCCACGGCCCACATCTTGTCGCTCCACAGTCCATGGGCCAGCACAGGTCACGATTCCCATTGCAAGATGATCCTTAATCTCTTCCCTTTTGCACATTGTGAGACTAAAACTATCCCACTGGGAGGTTTGTTGTTGTTGTTGTTGTTGTTGTTAATAATAATAATTTTATTTCTCCATAAATAACACATGGAAGCGGAGGAAAGCAGGGGAAGGAAGGGAGGAAGGGAGAAGGGAGAGCACAGCATCCGCCTGAGCTGGCCGTGCGCTCGCTGCTCTGGTTAGTCGTGAGCCTTTTGATGCCACCAGAGATAGAGGGATGACTGACGGGTGATTGCGGCTTATCTCACTGGGATCCATTTCATATCCTGTATAGGCTCCGTCATAAGGGGCTCTTTGTTGCCAGGCATCTCGTGAGCAACAGACAATGCTGGTGGACGGAGACCGCAGTGGGGCAGGTGGGGGGAGGCGTGGGCGGTTTCCCTGACGGACAGATTGAGCTAAGAGCTGCCAAGCCACAGGGAGTGTGTGTGTGAGAGAGAGAAAGTTACGCCCGCCCCCCCTGTGGTGGGGGCAGACCACTCCAGTATCCCTTCCTTTCTCTTCACAGCTCTGGAGTGAGATTCACTGGCAGGGCTGGCATCAATATTTTTGGCATCCCGGGGCCACTGCTGAGCCCCAGGGCCTGGCAGGGCCCACTGCCGAAATCGGCACTGGGGCCCCCCTTTAAAAAAACAACAACACCTGGCCTCATACCCTGAGCAGCACCTGGCAGCTGGCTCTAACAGCCATTTTAATATCCCAGCATGTTGGGGCATTGTGGAAGATTAAAATGGTGCCCCCCTTCCACTCTGCACTGCTTGGAGAACGGTTGTGTCACTTGCCACCAGCCCCCCAACCCCACAGAGCAAGGGGCTGTCCCCACCAGAAGAAGAGTGCTTTGCTCAGAGCACCCTCAGCCTGGAGCCACCCCTGCCCGCAAGAGCTTAGTCTGGCATGACTATCCTCCTGTGGCTTCTCCGTGGGCCCTCACGTAGATCCCCAAACAGACTGGATTGTGTGGAGAACTTTCCCAGTGATGGAGAAGGTCAGACTGCCGAGTGGCACCCTAGAACCGACAGACAGCTTGGATGACGGAAGTCATTGGTCTTCAACCGGTAGGTTGTGTGACCCACAGAGCTTGTGTGTGCGTGTCTTAAGAGAAGAGGGAGAAAGGGAGGGAGCGAGAAGAGGACAAAGAAGAAGTCAGGGGGAAGAGAGAAGCATACCATAAATGTATCGTCCAGAGGGGCTTTCTTAGTCTATTGCAGCAGCAGAAACAATCAGAAGTCTTGCAGCAGCTTAAAGACCAACATATTTATTGCAAAGGAAGCTTGTGTGCACCCGAAAAAGTGGTGATCTAGTCCATGAAAAGCTTTTGCCATAATAGCCTTTAAGTTGCCACAGGACTTGGGTGTTTTCATTATAAGCATACCCTAAAAGTGGGTCCCGCATTTCAGTTTGGGGCTGGGTGGGTCCCACATCTGAAAAGGTCAAAGATGACTGTTGTGCTGCCGCTCATTTCGATAGACTTAAATGGGAATCTTCCCAAATATCTTTAACTGATAGTTAGCAACAGAAACAGAGGGAACGGGAGAATGTGTCCCCATTTCTGGATTGCATAGGTCTTTGTTCTTCCAGCCAGTGTTAAACCATCCTCCCATAGCGGTTATACAAATAGATCAGAGTTTGGCTCTTTGCCAGCCCATTTTCTCATTATTAATGATAATTATGGTTCTGCTCTACATAAGACTCCCTTTAGGCAAAGGAGTAATTGCCCTTTAAGAGCAGAGCACTCTGGGAGTCCTTAACAAAGTATAAAACCCAGCCTCTCTCGGGAAGGGGCTCAGTCTAGCAGAAGGACCTATAGGAAGTGATGGGGCCTAGAGGTCAGCTGGAGGAGAGGCAGTGTGGCCGAGGGATTGGCGGGGCCCTTCCCATCTTATTTCTTCTGATTGCTGGTCAAATCCAGGCGGATTTTGGTTTGAGTAAGAGTAAGAGCAGCGCCGGCTCCAGGCTCTGGAGGGCCTTTGGGCAAGACACCCTCCATGGGGCCCCTCCCTTCCCGCCTTCTCACCACCATTGCCACCAGATGCTGTTGCTCCCACTCATCATAAGAACATCATAAGAACATCAGAAGAGCCCTGCTGGATCAGGCCCGGGCTTGATCCAGTCCAGCATTCTGTCCACAGCATACTGCCTGTGATCCTGGAGGTGGCATAGAGCCATCCGGACTAGTAGCCATGGATAGCCTTCTCCTCCTCCATGAATTTGTCCACTCCCCTTTTAAAGCCATCCAGGTTGGTGGCCATCACCACATCTAATGGTACATTCTCCTTTCTCATGATGGCTCCCACTTGCGTCCCCGACAGGCAGAGAGCCCAGGAGCCAGTAGGCTGTGGCATCTCCTGCTCCTTCCTCCTCCGCCACCGCCTCACCACCACCGCTGTCTGGGACACAGCAAGAGACAGGTAAACATGCAGGTTGCAACGGTGAAGAGGAGGAGCAACTCCAGGGGGCCCTTGCCGGAGTCTGGGCCCTGAGCAGGTGCCCACCACTGCCTACCCTCGACGCTGGCCCTGAGCAGGAGTTATGAGAATATCTCCCTCACTCCAAAGGTACCTGCAAAGACCAGCAACTGTACATTTCCAAGTGTAAAAACAGCCCGGATAAGGTGAACGATTTGCCAGGGATGTTGAAGAGTCCTTGGTTTCAAGTCACGAGTCGAGTCACGGGTCTTTGGACTCGAGTCCGAGTCCTTGGTCCAAAATGGTGACTCACGACTCGTCACGAGTCACTCCCAAAGTTGACTCCACGAGTCCCTAATAAAATCAATGGGTTTTTTTCCCAACAAAATAAGGCTACTTCAGATGTGTGGCTTAAATAAATTCTAGGCACAAGTGTGCCTTTTTATTTCAAAACTCTGCAACTGATTTTGGCAAGAACAGACCAGGCAGACAAACCCAAAATAAGCAGACAGGCAGAGGAGCCAAACCCAAAATGTCTGAAAGGTTGCATTTTAGGAAAATGATTTTAAAAAATAAACTTGCTGTACTTCCTAAAACCTATCCATGTTGCATTTGAGGAACATGATTTTGGAACACGAGTCCTTGGTCTCGAGTCCCATTAAAAATATTGGGACTCGAGTCTGACTCAAGTCAGAGGGGGGACTCAGTCCAACTCACGAGTCAAGTCCTGGAGTCCGAGTCCCCATCCCTGCGATTTGCAGCCGGCTCTTCCTCTGCTGAATTTCACTTTGGAGGTTTCTTGCATGCACAGCCTGCTACGAACCCCACACCCTCTCTCTCACACACACGCATGCACATGCACACACGCCAAGAGGGAGAAGCGACATGGAATGCACAGCCCATGCGATCGATCAATCATGCCACCTGGGCAGAATTCACCACACATCTGTTCTGCAGGGCTTGGCTACAGCACGTGTATCTGATCCCTGAGCCAAGCACCATGCAGAGCTCCTGTCCTTGGATTCACCGCAGGGGTGCACCTGCTTGAAGCACTACTCCATGCAAAAACTTTCTCCCTGCATGTAGAATGCTAGCACGTCACAGGGCAAGGTTCGGCTAGAGCCCTTCTCCTTGACACGTTCATTTTCTACATGCAGGGATTTAACTTTTTGAACAGAGATGCATTCAGTCATGCGAGTCAGGTTTGCTATCTTGGTTGGCGAGAACCAGGGTAGGTCATTTACTGGCTGGGGTCGAACCAGAGGAACATGGGAGTGGGATGCTGCAGGGAGAGCGCAGGCAAGCAGGGGGACCAGGAGGCTGGAGGTGAACCCCAAGGAATTAGGGAGCCGGGCAGCCGGGGCCTCCACTCAGCTGTTGCCCAGGTGTGGCTTGCAAGCCTTTGGCCAGGGCTTCCTAGGGGGAGGGGCCTGCAAGGGCTAGCTCCACCCCGCTTGTCTTCCAGCCCTCACTCTTGACTGGCTTGCCACAAAGGGCAGCCGAAGGTAGGGCAGGAGACTCAGCTTTCGAATCCTGACCAATGCTCCAATGTTTGCTGTGGGAACTGTCTATTTTTCTCATAGTCCTGCAAGTTAGAAGCTAATGCAGCCCAGCAATTCCTTCACCGCTATCGGATCTTCACCTTTAACTCCCTTGCCTTCTCCTTTCCAGCCCGGTTGACATTTGGAAACAGGAGCTGGAAGTTGCTTATTTCAGTGTTGCAAAGGCTTCGTTTCTTTCTCCCGCCACCCCAGCAACTTGTGCTTGTTCCAAGGCTGCATAATTCAAGCCCTGCACGAACAAGAGTCTGCTTATGAAATGCAGGGCAGGGGGCATGCTTTAAGGAGGAAGGACGGCCCCTGCAAACTCCCATAGATTTCATAGATCATAGAGTTGGAAGGAGCCTACAAGGCCATCGAGTCCAACCCCCTGCTCAATGCAGGAAACTAGAGGAGGGGTCTCCCATCCAAGTAACTACCAGGCTTGACCCTGCTTAGCTTTCCACGCTCAGACAAGCTGAGCCAGCTTGAGCCACAGCCATGACTGCTCCATCACCCAGCAGGGTCAGCCACCCTGATGAAAATACTGAGTGCAGAAAATTTCTTTCCCGCCCTCATCCCAGTTGCTATAATTCTAAAAGGGAAATTAATGTCCCTATAAAATTAAAAACCATTACTGGGCCTTCGGAGAGGCATTTCAAGCTTTTCAAATGGGGGGAAGGCGACACAAAAGCTGGGAAACCACAAAATGATGGGCAGTCAGGGGAAAGGTGTGTGGCCACCTAGGCATCTGGCCTGTGGACCCGAGTTCAACCAGGAGCCTGTGCCACAGGGCTGGCAGCCATGGGCAGCTGCCCACCAACACTGATGCCTGCCCAGGGCCTCCTATGCCAGGCGGTGGCTGGGTAAAATCCGCCTTTTAACATTTCCCACAATGCCCCGGAGCGGCGCTACATTGGGCGCTCTGGAGCACTGAGGGGAAATTAAAACGGCTGCCTTTTGGCTTTCACCCGGTAAACCCATGCCCATGGGAGGAGGGAAGAACGGATGTAGGTGGGGGACCACCAGGTGGACACATCTGCCAAGGCCCCCCCCCGACCCGAGAGCCGGCCCGGATGTGGCATGACATCATTCCACTTAAGAGTTTTCTTGTCCACAGCCGCCAATTCATGGGAGTGGGATGGCGTGACGACATCGCATGCTTTTTTCAGTAGACATGACCAGGGAGACATGAGTTACCATGCAGCTATCCAGTGTAGTGGTTAGAGCAGTGTTCTCCAACCTTGGGTCCCCAGATGTTTTGGCCTACAACCAGGAAGACCTGAGTTCGAATGCCCACTCATGAGTGGGATGGCCCTGTGGTCAGTCCCTCTCCATCTAATCTACCTCACAGGTTTGTTGTGAGGATAAAATGCGGGAGGGAGGAGAACCGTGTGTGCCGCCTTGAGCTTCTTGGAGGAAAATGTGGGCTTTACATGCAATACATAATAATAACACCTCATTAGGCCGAAGACATCAGGAACTCACACTCTCGTCTCTCCTCAATTGATGGTAGCAAGAGGAATTCTGGATCGAAAGACTCCTCCCTGCCTCTTCACATCTCTTCCTCTCTTGGCACTATATATATATTTTTGGTTTAATAGATACTAATGGGTGCAGGTCTCTCTCCTCATCAAGAGAGCACGGTTCCGTTTCCGAGGAATTGTCCCCAGCGACCTGGAACGCACCGGGAAGATTAATGAAGATGTATCCAGTCTATGAATGGTTGCGTGGTCGTGTGATGGATGCCCACTTCCCACCATAAATCCTCTTACGGAAGGCCGGGCGTATGGCGAAGGGTGCGCCAGCAACGTTCCCTAATGCGGAAAAGGTCAGTGGGATAAAGAAGAGGTGGCGGCCACGATGAAGATGGATTTGGCTTGGTTTGCAGCCAAGCGGTCTCTCTGCATTCCACCACCCCATCATGTTGATGATGAACCTTGGCTGGACCTGGAGAAATTTATGGGCTGAACATAAGAAACAAGGTGATGGAACTGGGCGAGGTGCTTCTGTTTGTTCCAGTCCGGTCTGGGACCCCAAATCACCACTGATTACAAGGTTTGGGGTTGCCAGGGAATGTTCCAGATTATAATGGGATATAAGAAGGTCTCAAAAGGGAAGTGCTTTTTGCCAAAGCTTTCGTGGGTGGCAGAAAGCGACAACCCTCAGCAATTGTTCAGGGAGAGCTGCAAAGAGAGGCAAAAAATCTTGTCCAATAAGAGTGCGTGAGGGCAGGAAGCATTGCCCTCAGTCTGAAGTGATGTTGTGACATCCCCATGTAGTAAAATCTGATTGGCTATGCGGTGTCCCAACTAGAGGGAGGTTATGAGGCATGTCCCTTGCTCTTAACTGACACCACGGCATCATCACATAATCAAACCTGATTCTGCGGTGTTGTCATAGAGTCGTGACGTCAGAATATAGGCTTAGCTATGTTCTAAATCCTCTGAAAGGAAACAGGGGGAAAGGCATGGGATGGAGGGAAAGCGACGCCGATCCTGAGGTGTTTCTCCACGAGTGGGCATGCTATTGCTATGTCAGCAGCACCTCAGATACCAAAATACAGCTAGCTCCTATGTGTGACAAGATCATACGCGAGGGCCCTTGGCACCGAGCCGACACCACCAGGGGCTCCGTCGCACAAGCGCAGCAACCCTTCATCACATCGTTGGTGCAACAGAGCCACGCTGGAGTCCAAAGTAGGCGTGGCAGCAGCAAGGTGAGCAAAATTAAGCGCAGTTCGACCCACATCCACCAGACAAAGGGAGATGTCTTGTGCCGGTGCAATGGAAAGATGGCACACACGACACAAATATTCACTCTGGAAAATGAGTTTCAAGCAGGGAAAGCTGCAGCCTCCAGCGGAGCCCATGACGCTGCCAACTCTCTTGTGCCAGTTGCCGGATTCTCAGCCGAGAGAGACCTACGCAAGATTTTACTTCCCTGGGATCCCTGCGCGTCCCTCCAGCCTTTGCAGACGAGACTCTGCACAATCCCTAGAAAAAAGGATGGAAGACGTGACGGAAAGGTGCCATATGGCTCTGAAACAGTGGGCGGCTTTCAGCAGACAGGAAAAAACACCTCTGGTTTATGCTCCTGGCCATTCAAAGCACCATCCTGGGAGCGGAACTGCGGAGAGGGACGGGCCCTTTGATGCACTTCTGGCCTATTGCTCACTACTGTCGGATGTCGCCTCCCTGCGACTTCCTTCGCTTCCCCTTAGATCTCTCCAAATGGCCACCACTTGCCTACAACTGCGTTCCACTCCACCCCCCTTCCAAAGGTGTCTGCGTTCCTGTTGTTTGTGGTCTCACTTAAACACCAGCTCCCCCCTTCCGCACTCCTGCCCCTGTGCTGGATCAGAACATCAGCAGCATCAGAAGTCTTTCCAGCCGCCATTTCCGCCCACCGCACTCATCTCTTCCTTCTCACGTTCAGCTTAGGATACTCACCTCTACTCGGTTGTAATATGTTCCCTGTATTCTGCATTTTGCTGTTTTGATTCATTCTGCAATTATGCAATTTTCTATGCTATGATTTGTTATGAACTATTAGTTTGAACTGTTTAGCTTATCTGTTTATCTTCAAACATATTCATTCTCCCACTCAGCCTTCCCCAACAGCTTCCATCTGCTCCAGCCAGCATGGCCAATGGCCAGGAATGCTGGGAGTTGTAGTCCAAAACACCTGGGAAAGCTGAACTCCTGCTTATCTTTCGTCACCAATTCCTCTATATTCTCCTGCTTAAAGTCTTTGGCCTGGTTCACACGTAAAGACAACCCAGAGTACAGGTTGTCATTGAATTGTGGGTTGTTGTTATATGTGAATCCTGCGCTATGGGTTGTTAACCACAAACAACCCAGAATTCACAGCCCAACAACAAACCATGGGTTCTCTTCCTGGGTTGTTCGTGGTTAGCAACCTATAGTTAAACCGCAGTGCAGGGTTCGCACATAACGACAACCCACCCATGATTCAACGACAACCCATGATTCAACAACAACCCATACTCAACCCGTACTCTGGGCTGTTGTCACATGCGGACCAGGCCACTGGGTGCTTCCAGATGGAGGGCTCTTAGTGCTACCAACAAAATGGCATCATGCCGTTCTTCCATCTTTTCCTCCTTAACAGATTTTTTTTTTTCCAAATAAGAAAAAAGACAAAAGAAACAGTGGGAAAATACGAGAGGGTTACAAATGGAAAATGACAGTGTCTGGACCCCGTGCGAAATTCCGTGAACACGGCAAGGCAATTGCACGATAACAGCCTTGCAAGAATGCACCCTTTGCATTCTTCTCAACAGAACATACAAAACTAAGAGGAGTCCTGCAGCTGAATCAGAGCAAAACTCCATCAACCCACACATCCCGCTTCCAAGGATGGTCAGCCAGTGCCAGATGCCTCACAGAAGCCCACAAGTAGGACAGGATGGCAACAGCTTCTCCTTGCTTGCTTGCCACCATAATCTGGTCCTCAGAGCTACAGAGCTGATGAATATCTGTTCAACTGATTCTATTCTTAAAAAAAGAAAGAAAAAGCCTTGAGGCTCTCTTTTTTTTTTTCAGCTGCTCTACATCTAATTGTTTGGGGCCTTTTCCTCCTCCAGATTAAAGCTTTGTTTCATTTTATGGAATTTTGTTGCCTGTCTAAACTGGACTGTGACCCCGTTGGGCAGAACTTGTGTTTCACGCCACACCTTGTTTTCACAGTAAATAAATAAAGAGATAAGTGTTGCCATTTTGATCCATCATCATTTAGAACAGGGGTGTGGAACCTCGGGCCCACGGGCCAAATCTGGCCTGCCTGGCATCTCAAACTCCAAGGTTCCCTGGGCGGCCACACCCCCTTTCCCCCCAACTCCCAGTTGTTTGGTGGCTTCCCGGCTTTTGCACAGTTTCTCCCCATTCTGAAAGGTTGAGATGTCTCTCCTACGGTTTAGTTACTGGCAGTAAGAACTTTTGATATTTTGGGCACACCCCCATCTGCCTTTGGCCCTGCTCTGATTTTGCCTTCCGCCCCACCCATCACTACAGTGCGGCCCCCCGAGAACTTCTCCAAAATTGAATCCGGCTGTTGGGCTGAAAGAGGCTCAACACCGCTGATTTGGAAGAAAGAACATAAAACCCACTGATTGTGCACACTCCCCCCCTCCCTGCAAAATGGAGAGGAGGACCGTAAGAACTTAAGAAGAGCCCTGCAACAGGATCAGGCCGAGGGTCCCTCTCGTCCAGCATTCTGTTCACACAGTGGCCAACCAGCTGCCCACAGGAAACCCACAAGCAGGACATGAGTGAAACAGCACCCTCCCGCCCATGCTCCCCAGCAACTGGAGTACTTAAGACATACTGCCTCTGGTCCTGGAGGTAGCATATAGCCATCAGGACTAGTAGCCCTTGAGAGAGCCGCCTCCTCCTCCTCCTCCTCCTCCTCCTCCTCCTCCTCCTCCTCCTCCTCCTCCTCCTCCATGAATTTGTCCAATCCTCTTTTAAAGCCATCCAAATTGGTGGCCATCACTATATCATGTGGAAGAGAATTCCATATTTAACTCTGTGCTGTGTGCTTTTATCCGTCCTGAATCTCCCACCCATCAGCTTCATGGGATGACCCCATTGGGGGCTCTAGCATTCGGAGAGAGGGAGAAGCAGGTCACTTCCTCCACACCAGGCATAATGTAAGCTGACTTGAGTTCCCTGCAAGAGGAAAAAAGGCGGGATATAAATGTAATAATAAATAATAAAATAAAGTAGGACCACCCAGCCTCAGACGCTGCCTGCCCCAGAGCAGCCTACGGAATCCAGCCCATCTCTCTTTCTCTTATTCCCAGAGCAGCCTTCCCCTGATATCCTCTGGATGTGTTGGACTACAACTCCCATCACTCCCAGACAGGTTGACATCAGGTTGGGGAAGGATGTCCTAGGCTAGCCACTTCCCCCAGGGTCTGTGCATGTTTTGGCACACCCATGCACATCCGTACTTCGTTGAGGTGTGGTTGGGAAAGAGCTGTTCACCGCTTCTCATCTGTCCTCTCCCAGTGACACACCTTCAAGAGAAACAAAGTGCTACCTTTGTTTTTAAGCAAACGATTGAAACAGGAGTACAGAAACACGCTGCTGACACATTTTCAGACTTTTCTCCACAATAATCATGATGGCTAGAAACTTCATTAATAAAAGAAGAAAAGCGTGAAAGCTGAGGAGCGGGGGGTGGGGTTGGGTTCCCACCCAAATCCCACCGCCAGGGCTCATGTACTGAATATGCCTCTTCCTTCTCAAGAATGCTCAAAAATCTTGCCACCTTTTCAGGCTCAGAAAATGGGACGGGAGGAAACTGGAGGAGAGAATAAATGATCTCTGCGGCCGGCATGTGCACACTGAAGACTCCTTGAGGTGCTCAATTATCTCCCTGCAACTAGCACAATGCCCTGGTGCACAGTCCCAATTAAACTTTGCCTTGAAAACAATTTAAACACCATTATAGCGTTTCCATTTTGGATCGCGTTATCTGCATTTATTACCCCGAGACTGATTTCCATCAGGTCAGACCTCAGTAATTAGGCAGAGATGCATCTGCAGACTGCAGGGCTCACAGCCCACGGTTGCCCAGCGATGCACATCTAGCCGAGGAGGAGCTTTGTTCTTGCCCTGAGCCGGCCTGTTTTCAGTCCCCATGTTAGCAGAATGGCCCCCTGGCTAAAACTGACCCAGAGAGAGCTTGCACAGGAACCAACACAGCATAGCTGGCTGGGGGCTTATGGGAATTGTAGTCCAACACATTTGGAGGGCACCAGATTGCGGAAGGCTGTTCTAGTCAATGGCTATTAGTCATGATGGCTATAAGGGTCGGAGGGAGCATGTCACTGCAACTGCATGCTGGTCGCTGGACAGCAACCATGGGAGAGGCAAATCGCTTCACATCTTGCCTGCATAGACCTCTGGTCCGATGCAGCAGAGGCATTCCAGTGTCCTGTGGGTATATAGCAGTAGCTAGGAACAGAGGAAGCTGCTTTAGTGATGCCAACATCAGGGCAATTTGGCGGCCCTTCCGTTTTGAGGGTGGGGGGCAAAAGGCCCCTGTTTTATTATTGCTTCCTTTTACAAGATCTCCAGGCATCCTCAGGAATCACTTGCTTGTGTGAGGCTTTGATCCTTAACAGGAAACCTGGCCCTGCAATATACTTTGAGTGCTATTTGGCCGGTGGTGGCAGGAAGGTGATGGCTTTGAGGTTTTAACCAATAAACAAATGGGAGTTCCATTCAGACTCTCAAGACAGCTTCAGGTGCTTTGTTGGTCATTGTGTGAGGTGTGTACTGGAGAACCACACCAAACTTGCCCAATTAAATTCAGCAAGTGCCCATGGACAGCAGGGTGGTGGGGCAGAGGGCCTCCCAGGGATTCAGGGCTCCAAATGAAAGATTCGGGGCTCCAGCCCTAGTGGGCCGCCCCCTAACACCGCCTCTGGCTGTACACTTCAAAGCCAGCAAGTGAGGCAAAAATGTGCTAACCTGGGAATCCACCCGGACCAGGATCTTGGTAGTTTACACAGCAAACGTATATTTATGGAGCATAACTTCTAGAACAAGTAATCATCTGATAAAGAATAATCAGTCATGGTTCTGTCTCATCACCTAACCCCACTGCCCTCAACCTCGTGTCCTCCTGGCCAGGCTGGTGGTGAATGTCAGGGCGTTGGAGTCCAACCCATCCGAAGGGCACCAGGCTGAGGAAGGCGCTGGAGTCGACGACACGAGGCTAGATGGGCCAGTGGTCCGACTCGGGGCAAGGCAGCATCATGGCGTGCACAGATCCTTCTCCCACTTCTCACTCTGAGGCTCCTTAAAGTCAGAATCCTGCACACCGCCGCCTGACCCAAATAGCACTAATGCCATTCTTCTGTTGTTCTTGTGGCATTTTGCTCCTTTAATTGAATATTTATATGGAGCAGGAAGCCATGTATATTTTAGCACGGCCATCGCTTGGGCGGCTGATTGAAATTTCTCCTTCCTTGGGAAGGGACCTTTGCAGTGGGAGCCTGAGACAAAAGAAAGCCTGCATGGGGGGGGGGGGGCTGGCTGGATTCCCGCTGGGACTTGGCCCGTTTTTGGAAACAGTCATATTGCTGCCGGAATTCCAGATGGAAATAGGAAAACATTGGCAGTTCTGAAAAACCAGTTCTTGGAAGTAGAAATAATAAGGCCAAATGACAAGCTAATGAGTTACATGTTTCTGGATTTCCTTGGCACAGAACTGCGGATATTTATTTATTTGTGGCTGCGCATGAACACAGCTTTGATAACTGCTTTTGATGGCTCCGCGTCCTCCAACCCTTCCACTTTTAGCTGCTCCGAAGTCCCCTCTTCTCCTAAAGAACTCCCCACGCTGCCTCTTGCTGCCCCCCCCCCAGTCCCCGGAGCCCTTCTCCCAAAACGCCCCCATGGGGTCCTGTCCCGCAGCCCCCGCCCCGGCCTTTGGCTCAACGGCTTAACATGTGAGGCAGCCCCAGCGAGCTGCAAATTTGATCAGAGGGACAATATTGGGGCAGGGATGGGGGGAAGGAAAGAGGGCGTAGACCAGTGTTCCCCAACCTTGGGTCCCCAGCTGTTTTTGGCCTACAACTCCCAGCATGCACTGGCTGGGGCATGCTGGGAGTTGTAGGCCAAAAACAGCTGGGGACCCAAGGTTGGAGAACACTGGCTTAGACCTTTCCCCACAGACCAGTTGTCCTCTAAAACTTATGTCCCAAGATGCCCCCACCCACCCAAAGGGAAGAGGTGTCTGTAGCAGTGTCTTTTCTGCCATAGGGTAAAATGTAACGTGTGTGTGTGTGTGTGTGTGTGTGTGTGTGATTTTCAGGGGGAATGCCCCTTTTCATCAAGTGCTCGTCTGCCTCTTCATAACAGCCTTCCCCCAGCTGGGGCCCTCCAGATCTGTTGGAATGCAACTCCCATCATTCCCAGCCGGCATGGCCATTAGACCAGTGCCGGCTCCGGGCTTTTGGAGGGACCTGGGCCACGACGCCTCCGTCCCACGGGGCCCGCCCTCAGTGAGCCCGCCTTCTCCCCACCACGGTCACCGGCTGCTCCAGGCTCCCCACCCCCTTTTTCCTCATGGCTGCCACTGGCTGGCTTGGCAGGCAGAGAGCCCCCGGAGCAAGCGGGCCGGGCAGCAGCATCTCCTGCCGCTCCTCCTCGCCTGCCTGGGCCAGGGCGAGGGGCAGGTGAACAAGCAGGCAGCAGCGATGACGCGGGGGAGCAGCAACTCTAGGCGGCTCTTGTGAGTCGGCCCCTCTTGGGATCAGGGCCCTCGGCAGGTGCCCAGCTACGCCTGCCTTTGACGCTGGCCCTGAACTGGACCTGCATCCATTTCTGGCCACCGGCAGAAGTCGCAAAGGCACGTGGCGCATTGGGGAGGGGCCGCCGCCACTCAGCGGTGGAGGACCTGCCGCACTGCATGCAGAAGGCCTCTGGTTCAGTCTCAGACACCGCCAGCCCCAAAGGGCCAGAGAGCAGGAGAGGGGGAAGAAGTCCCCTCCGGGCCCGAGACCCCCGAGGGCCAGTGCCAGCCAGGGAATGCAATTCTGGGCTAGCTGGTCAAAGAGCCTGGGCTGGCCGAAGGCAGTGCTTTCTGTTCTTATTGCCCCTTTGCTGTGCCTGGTGAAGAGAACAATGCGACTTCCACACGCCTCGCCCGGAGAGCCCGAGCGGCTCCCCAGCAGCCCCGAATCGCCATGCCTGCCTCCCCAATCACCGCCGAAGCCGTCACGTCTCACGCTGGTGCTGGGGGTGGGGGGGAGATGGGCATTAAGCAAAGGGCAAAATATTTAGCTGGAAAGCCTCCTCGACTCGTTACAGGTGAACAGGGGAGGGGGTGCGCAGCCCTCCCCTCGCCAAGCCTGTGATTAGCTTGATTATAGTCATTTACTCGGTCCCTAATTTCTCCACTTTTATCTCTTACTTTGAGCAGAGAGGATTGTGGGACTTCCACCCCCTTTCTCTCTCCCCTGCTCCAGTTTCTCTGCCCCCCTTTTTTGTTAGCCTCTCTGTGGAAATTCTGGCCAAGGAGAGAAGTGCAATTAGCTGTGATCGTGCATGTGGCTTTTTAAAAATGTGGGGGGTTTGGGGGGGGGGTTGCACAAAAAAAACCCACAACAATAATAATGTGGGGGAAGGGAAATCTATCTATTTCCATTTATCACATTTCTGGGAAATAGAAAGCTGTGGGCCCCGCTTCTCCCTTCACGCCCTCTCCCTCTCTCTCCCCCCCCCTTACTGAAGCATCCATTATCCACAGCTGCTTAATTGAAGAGTGTCGCCTGGGCTGCTGGAGTTAAAACTGCCTAAAAGCCCGGGCACACGAGAAGCCTCAGCGTTATAAATTGATTTGCTAGGAGGGAGGCCTCAATTACAGATGCTTCCATGGGCATCGGTTTTTATGGCACCCGGACCAGGATGTGGGCAATTCTGCCTAAAATGTGTTGATTAGGCTCCACTTTATGTCCCCGGGCATATTAAGTGGGCCCTGGAAAGCTATTAATGTTGCAGCGCCATGAAGAATTGATGAGAGGGCGGGAGAGGGGGGGGATCTGTGTGGTGGCAGGGGTGGTGGAGAGGTGGTAGGTAAGCCCAGTAAAGATGGCCTCAGTTCGGACAGGGGCGTTCTGGGAGGCTTTAATTTCTAAAGAACAAAAAATACCAGGGGGAGGTGCTGGGGCTTGATTTTTATTTACTTTATTTATGTTCACTAAAACATACACACATGTCAGGGCAGCTTACATCATCGCTCCCCCCATGAGCCCTCACAACAACCCTGCGGAGTAGGTCAGGCTTAGAGATCACGTGGCTGGGCCCAAGGCCTCCCAACGTCCCTCCCTCAGTGATGAGAGTGCAACCTCCACATGGCAGGAATCCATTACCGGTAAGTGGAAATATTAAAAACAGATCACAACCCTGACCTGCGCTACAAACGTATTTCAGTTTTTAGACGCGTTTAACCGTTGTGGGCTTCCCGCCAAAGAGACCCGGGGATTACAGTCTGTGAGGCTGCAGTGGAAGATTCCTAGCCTGCTGACACCGAGCGATGCTTCCCAGGGTTCCTCTGGGCATGGTGATTAAACCTGTTTTAAAATTTAAATACTAGCCGTGTAGATCCTCCCTCTTCAGTCTACCGTACTCACCAGCTAGGATGAGGCACCTGTGACGCAGACAGCGCGGGAGTTGGGGTGCACCAGAATTTCATGTCTGTTCACAGATCACGCAAACATGTCCCGTCCGCAATCCCGAACATGAGCAAGAGCACATTTTTTCAAGGCATGTTTGCAAATTCCTGAATTTGTGATCACGTTATAAAAATGCATATATATATATATATATATATATATATAAGCACACTTTGAAATGCACTTTTAAAAAACAGTAACGCATTTCCATGCTTTAGTTAATGGCGGGGAGGGGGGAGCGTGCACTTCTGAAATCTGCACTTTCCCCGTTCGAGCGAGCTAAAAAACAACAACAACAAAAACCAGGCCAAAAAAAAAAAAAAAACCGGAGCAAGCTGAAACAAGCTTCAAAGTGATTTGGGGGCAATATAAGTGAGCTCAAAAATCACTGGTTCTCCCATCACCTAAGCAGGAGGATTTGCAGGAGAGATCGACACAAACACGTTATGGTGTAAGCCACTTTGGGAAGAACACGGCCTTGAGAGGTGGGCTGGCAAAGAAATATATTAAGGGTGCAGTCCTAAGCATGCTTAGACAGAAAAAAAGTCCTACCACGGCTCCCAGCAGTGCCCCAGGTCACCAACTATAACACCCAGAACTCCAGCCTTGGCCTTCCTAGGCCCCAAGACCCCAACAGTAGCAACTCCTTCCATTGGTGCATGGAAGGGCCACGAGCAGATGCACGGCTAACGCAGCACTGCCTCTGAATCACTCCAGTAAATCAATTTGTCAGCATGCGGTTCCCCAATTAGCATTAGCTGGTATGATTACTCATCTTCGCTCTGCAAACTTCTGGGAATTAATCAAGGCGGCTGTGGGCAGGCAAGGGTCATCTCGGGGTTGTGCTGATCCAAAAGAGCTACTGTGGTTGGGGTGGGCGCTCCATCTCAGAAGAATCACAGCTGTCCACCTCACCCACCTTTGGGGTTGTGGGGAAGAGCCGTTGATCATGTGGAAATTCCTTCCAGTTGTCCCAAGCCCGGGATCGTGGAGAGAGATGGCAGAGCTCCCATCATTAGCCAATGCTCCACTTTCAGGTTTGGGGTTAAAACTATGTGTGTTGGGGGGCGTGTGTGGAAATTGCTCCCTGAAATTCAGTGATGGTGGTCAGTAAGAGCAATGGAGAGTGAGGGCAATATAAACAGATGAGCAAACATTTTCACAAGGATTCTGTCCCATTCTGTGGTCCCTTGAGGCTCACAGAAAAAACTGGTAGCATCAGATGGCAGTCAGAACAAAGCAAGAAGAAAATAGGACCTTGGATAGTTCCAAATGGGTCTTGCTGGTTGGAATTCTCCTATTAGAACAATAGGAGGATGTTGCCTCAGCAGGGAGCTAAAGCCAAGGAAAGACTTACTGTACTTGGGTTGACAAGATCAGTTGTGTGGTCAGCTCTGCCCCTCCTGGAGGATATGACAAGACTGTTAAAGGGCCATTGTCTGATTTTGTAGCCTGAGACTTCTGCAAGACTGGGGACATGGAAGTTCTGCCAGGGACTCATCCTCTGAGCCAGAGGTCGATGGCAGATGATGTATTCTCTGGCCACGTGGGACAAGAATAAGGCACTGACTGTCCCTACTTCCAAGGTAGTAGCCTGTGCCTCATCCTCATCAGAAACCTCTGTGGTATATCGGAAGGGCGGGGGCTTCTAAGCCTGAGTCTTCAGAGCCCCACCCAGAGCACAGCTGCAGGCCATATCAGGAATGGTCTACTCATGAGCAGAGCCTTGCTCACCTTTACTCATGAGGAGTCCTTATCCCTCAGGCAAGCTCTTCTGTGTCTGGCCTGAATATTTAGGCGGCAGCGCTCCCTGCACATCTGCCTCCAAGTGGCGGGGGGGGGGCTACCTATGCCTTGAGAGGAAGGGCCATTGCCCCCGAGGGACAGGGATCCCTTTGATCTGCCTCAGAGTCCCCCAATGGAGGCAGCTCCTCCACGACAGTCAGCTTGCGGGCCTTCAGGTCCTACTCCCAAGGGGAGAATGTCAGAGACAGCATGGCATCCTCCTGGGTTGAACCAGAAGAAAGTCCATCTATTCCGGCTTCCTGCTTCCTTCCCAGCGTGGCCAGTCAGATGGCTCCGGGAGGCTCACAAGGAGAGCACAAAGGACAGGGCACGGGAAACACAGGAAACATCGGGAGCTGCCTGAGGCTGCGTCGGACCCTGGGTCCATCCAGGCCAGCATTGTAAACACGAACTGGCAGCTGCGGCTCTCCAGGGTTGCAGGCAGGAGTTTTCCTCGCCCTACCTGCCTGGAGATGCTGCTGGGCATTGAACTGGGGACCTCCTGCATGCCAAGCGGGGGCTCCGTTGCCGAGCCACGGCCCCTCCCCAACGAGCTGCCTTCCGCTGTCATTCCCCAGCAACTTGAATTGAGCGGCCAGCTGCCTCTGAACCCGGGCATTCCTTATAGCCATAATGGCTAGTAGCCATCCAGACCTCTCCTCCACGAACTTGCCTCAACCCCACTTAAAGCCATCTAAGCTCACTGCCGTCTGCTGCACAACCTGTGCCAGCAAATTCTTCCATGTTCAGAATGCGCTGTCTGAGGAAGTCTTTTCTTTGTCCTGATCCTGCTGCTGTTGGGGGGCAGAAGGGGCCCTTCACGAAGCCCATCCTGGAAGTGAACAGGAGCCGCATATCAACGTAATGCCTCAGAGGGTGCACGCAACTCCGAGACTACGAAACGGCAGAAGCAGCTGCTGATCCGGGGACAAGAGGCAGGCAGTTCAGCTGCAAACGTGCCGGACAATCAGGGTGGGTGAATCTCTTGCATCATGCCAGATAAAACCACCCCCCATTTGGATATATGAAGTCTGTGCCTACGTTTCCACCTTCTCAAATATGTGGAGAGAGAGAGAGAGAGAGAGAGAGAGACCCATCCTGGAAAGGCAGTTGATGGCTAATCAATTTCCTGGAGTCAGAAAGAGACAAACTGTCCAAACGCATCAGCCTTTAAACACCACCTTCCCTAATGCAATTTTACAATTTCCTATAATTGAGTAACTTCCCCCGCTCTCTCCCTGGTAATTACATGGAACAAGATCAACCGTGTTCAGCACCAGCTTGGAGCTACCACTGGAGAGAAACTTGTGAATACAAAGGATCCCCCCTCCCCAAATCTTCCCAGTGGGGAGCAATACTCTCTCTAGTAGAAACAATGCCAGCTACACTTATCACAGTTTGGTTCCTGTGAAGGAGTTGCCCGTTCTTTCTTTCGTAGCATAAAAGACTGGTGCCAGAAATGGGCACCAGTTCACCCTTGCAGCTCAATCCCTCTCTCTCTCTCTCACACACACACACACCTCCTGTTTTGGTCCCTAAGGAGAGATTCTGAATCTACAGTTAACTCAGGGGGCACCACAATCCCACCTATACTGGTTATATCTGAAACCACAACCCTGGACTCTGATTGGTCTAGAAACAATAATATTATTCGGATTGGTCAGAGGCCATTATACAACTTCTCAAATGTGAAATTGGTCCACAGTATACAAGTATCTTGGCTGTCACTTTTCAGGCTGACTAAGCTCTTATCATCAGTCCCTCTAAAAGCGAACTCAGGTGGTGAGGGCCAACAGAAATGGAGCCAAACTGGGACTACCGAGTAACAAGAAGGAAGTATCGCCATGCTTGGGGGAAACCTGAAGTCTGCAGTGCTGGAGTTACAACAGTTATGTGCATTGTGTGTATAATCTTAAATATGTGTTTGTGTATGTTGCAGGCTGGCTAGTGGTGCCTGAGGTTACCCTGAACACTCCATCTGCTAGTCTGTTGTGACAGCTTATATATGACAGTTAAGTTGATGCCTTGCTAGCTTGGAACTTATCTTTTCCCTCTCTGTTAAAATATCATTGTGTTTATTATTAAAGGGCTGCAGCTCAGTGGTAGAGCAGGTGCTCTGCATGCAGAAGGTCCCAGGTTCGATCCCCGGCAGCATCTCCAGGTAGGGCGAGGGAAAGAATCCTGCCGGAACCCTGGAGAGCCACGGCTGCCAGTCCGTGTTGACAAGACTGGGCTAGATGCACCCAGGTGTCCGGCTCGGTAAAAGGCAGCTTCCGACGTTCCTAAAGTTTTCTTGTGCATACTTCAGCCGCGTGTTCAAGTTATCTGCCAACATGCAGAACTGAAATCCTTTGAATGAAAGTTAAAGGAGCAACGCACCCCCATCAGAGCAATAATGAGTGAACGTGCTCAGCAGCTATGGGATGTATCGGCCATGCTGGCTGAGAGGGTGACACATTGCAGGGGGTTCAGAGGAGGGCAACAAGATGGTAAGCTTCAGGTAGGTGTCAAATAGCACGAGGGGGGCGATATTCAAGAGCAGCCTCCCAATTTTGTCCCCTCTCCGCTAAAATCTGAAACCGTGCCTTTATGGTCCAGCAAAGTCGTTGAACTTCCTCTGGTTGGAAAGTGCGGGATGGGACAACCTCAGGTGCCTTTTCCTTAAATCTTTGGCCTAAATTATGTGTGATTTCACTCTGGCGAGCAAAACACCTGTGCTTGCGAACAGCATAAGTAAATTGTGCTGGCAGATGGCCTGTGCAGATCCTGGTAAAGTATGACCTGATCTGCAAGGAATTTGCTTACCTGTTTAGAATTCAGCGTCGTTTTGTGGAGGTAGGGAGGAATATAGTAAATCACACGATGGGGCTGTGGGTGGGAAGGAGGGAGAGGGAAGTGGAGAAAAAGAAAAGCGTGGGGAAGCCGGGCAGGGTTCCTCCTCGTCGTCTGTGGGAGACGGTGTAAGAACAGGGCTGCCTGCCTGCCTTGCAGCGGCCTTGTTGAAGAGCAGCAGGATTGTAGGTACCAAATGTGGCACAGGGCAAAGCATTAGCCACTCTGGACAATTCCATCTTTCATTTAAAAACAGCAACACGGGCAAGTTTCTAGACCTCCCTCATGGATGCAGAGATGAGCATTAAAAGATGCAGACACTCAGTGCCTGCTGAAAATCCAGAAGCCGGGCTGGGAAAAGGAGTTGAGCGGGCCTTCTGTTGGTCAGGGTCAAGGGCTTAGACTTTTTACATTTGTTTTAAAGTTTTAAGTTATAAAGTCACCTGGGGGACCCCCTTTTGGAGGCAAAACGTGACCCAGAACCAGTTTTATAAATAATTGCTGTGCGTAGCCCCTTGCCCTTCCCCCAGCCAGCAGAAACAGAATACATTATGTTGAACAAGTCAGCCCTGCTACCTAAAAGTATCGCTGGAATTTTAATTGCAGCTGATTCATGAATCAATGGGTCTGCCTTGTACTGGTGTGGAACATTGGCCCATCTGACCTGGTATGGCCTACAGTGGTGGACTTGGCAGGATCTTTTTCTGCAGCCTGATGGGATCCCTTGCCAGGCATGCAAGAGACTGAACCTGCGAGGGCTTCCGTGGGCACTGGCATAAGTTCCCCTACTGAGCTGTGCTCCCTCCCTGCCGCTTGCTCTAAAAGGAGACGGGGTTTGGGGAGAGGAGTGGGTGTCCCCGCCCTGAGGTGGCCCACCCATGCTCTGAATCCTGCCATCGTCATGCCCCTTCCCATGCCAACATGTATGCTGAAGGTCTCCTGTGACTCAAACTCCGTTGTATTGCCCAGGGAGCGTGTCTCTCCCCCTGCCCCAGAAGTGACATGAGTGGGCTTGAGTAAGGACCAGATACTGGTGCACTGGGAATTCTTCCGTTCTTGCCTGCCCTTGCCAGTCCAGGAGGCTGGTCATGAATGCCGGGAAGAGGCAGGGTGGCACAGTGGTTAGAGTGCTGGATTTGCGGGGTACGGGAGACCAGGATTCTTAACCTGCTCAGTGGTAGAGCTGATGTGCTGCGTGCGGAAGGGCCCCGGCTCTGTCTCCTGTGAAGAGCATTTCAGGCTGCAGGATGGGGAAGACCCCTGCCTGAGTCCTCAGGGAGCTGCTGTCTGCCAGAGTAGACAGAACTGGGCTAAATGGCCAGACTCGGCATGCGCGAGCTTCATGTATTTGTATGCTGTGCTGGGCTACTTATAGATTTCATAGATAGATTTCATAGATCATAGAGTTGGAAGGAGCCTACAAGGCTATCGAGTCCAACCCCCTGCTCAATGCAGGAAACTAGAGGAGGGGTCTCCCATCCAAGTAACAACCAGGACCTGACCCTGCTTAGCTTTCCACACTCAGACAAGCTGAGCCAGCATAAGCCACAGGCCTGTACAGGCCTGTACTTGGAGGAAGGGAGGCATAGAAATATAATTAATCATTCAATGGTTAGAAAAAGCCATTTTGTGTATGCTTCAGAGATGCTCTGTTTTTATCATTCCACATGTTCTAGGGCTCTCTCTTGACATTCAAAAGAGGTTCCAGGGCTGTCCCTGACTTAAATTTAAGCCCTGGCTAAAGTCCCAGCTTCCCCGTGTGCCTTGGATGCAGGTGGGTTGGCGGAAGGCGCTCACACGGGCCCCGTGGCACAAGGGCAACGGAATCGTACCTCCTTCCCGAGAAGGGCGTGCGTGACGAGGGCCGGTGCGCCGGGCACAGACTCTTCTCAAGGTTAGAGCTGGCAATTAAGGACCGGAATTTGCATGCAGCAGAGGACTCTGGCTAATTACAGGTTGAAAAGGGAAAATGATTTTAGATAGGACTGTTTGCAGGAATCAGGACGCAAAAGGGGGAACTTTGCATTCAAGGCAGGCACCTGCCAGCATTAACCCTTTCGTTCCTTGCGTCTCGCCAGCAACGCCAGCGGCTCTCCACCTCTCTGGAGCAGTGAGGCAGGGAGCCCACAGTGAACAGCTCAAGGGGACATGTTGTATCCAAATCCCGGCAGTGCAGAGAGGCACACGTCCGTGCGTGACGTGAGTGAGGGTGCAAGTGAAGCCGGCTTTGGACACTCACCATGTAGCCCGGCCCAGCCACCTCCGAGACTGGGACACTTCAAGACTCTGCCAGAGGCAAACGTAAGAGCACGAGGCTGAAAGAACACGAGGAAGACTAGACTAGCCCAACCTTCTTACCTCTCCAACATCATCCAAAGTGTTCCAGTAAACTAGCTTTTCTCCACCTGGTGCCCTCAGATGTGTTGGACTGCAACTTCCATCATTCCCAGCCGGCATGCCGGCTGGGAATGATGGAAGTTGCAGTCCAACACATCTGAGGGCACCAGGTGGAGAAAGGCTGCATTCAACCCCGAAGAGCAGCTCTGTTTGAAAGTTCTTAGCAAGGAGCACGGGAGCTGGTGGGAAGCCGAGGGTGCCGGGCGACTCGGTTTTAATTTCCTCTCCTCATTTGATCAAGAGCAGGGTGACATTTGGCAAAAGTTGCTGATGAGGGATTGAATGATTAATTCCATGGCAACCCTCCTCGCTTTAATGATGGGGATGAGATGGTGCCTGAGCATAAGACAAAAGCCCGGCCTTTGGAGGAGCAAAAGGCTAAATTAGGAGGCCTGCCAACAGTTTGCACTTTCGGCTAAGTATGTGTGGGGATGCGGGGATGGCGGGCGGGCGGGCGGGGGGGGGGGAGAAACAGACCTCCAAGTGAAAAAGAAAAGGGCTGCATGTTGGTAATGAGAGGTTAACCGCGTCCCCAAAGTAATTACAGACAATTGAAGAGGTAGTTCGTAATTCGAGGATTAAGCTTAACGAGACTCACCTGCAGCGTTGCCATGCCGACGAAATTTTAGAGGATCGGCAAGCAAAGAGAGAGAGAGAGAGAGAAGAAGGGAAGAGAGGATGGGCCACTGGCGTGTATGTGGGGAGCAGAGATGCTCCTCAGGCTTGCTATAGAGTTTTTAGGGATATAGGCCACGGAGGCCGGTGGCGCCAATGTCAGTGTGGCAGTATGTCCACCCTGGGCTGTAGTCATCCATGGTGCTGAACCAGTTTTGGGGGTTGGGGTTCAGCACCACAGATGGCTCCTTTAGAATTCAGACATAAGAACATAAGAAGAGCCATGCTGGATCAGACCAAGGGTCCATCTCGTCCAGCATTCTGTTCACACCGTGGCCAACCAGCTGCCTGTGGGAAACCCCCAAGTAGGATGTGAGTGCAACAGCACCCTCCTGCCCATGTTCCCCAGCAACTGGTGTACATAGGCATACTGCCTCTGATACTGGAGGAAGCACATCGCCAATCAGAACTAGTAGCCACCAATGGCCTTCTCCTCCATGAATTTGTCCAATCCCCTTTTAAAGCCATCCAAATTGGTGGCCATCACCACATCCTGTGGAAGTGAATTCCATAGTTTAGCTATGCACTGTGTGAAGAAGTCCTTCCTTTGATCTGCCCTGAATCTCCCATCAACCAGCTTCATGGGATGACCCCTTTGGGTTCTAGTATTATGAGAGAGGAAGAAAACTGTCTCCCTATCCACTTTCTCCACACCATGCATAATTTTGTACACCTCTATCATGTCTCTGCTTACTCACCTTTTTTCTAAGCTAAACAATCCCAGCTGCTGTAACCTTTCCTCATGTGGGAGTTGCTCCAGCCCCTTGATCATTTTTGTTGCCCTTTTCTGCACTTTTTCCAACTCTACAATGTCCTTTTTTATGTGCAATGACCAGAACTCTCCCAAAAGAGAGTTTATGTCCCCCCAGCAAACCTGAAGTGCAGACTGAAGGGGCAGGATTGCAGCTTGAGATTGATAGGCAAATGGTCAAGGAGCACCTGATTACTTTGAATGAGTTTAAATCTCCAGGGCCTGATGAACTGCATCCTAGAGTAATAAAGGAACTGGCAGAAGAACTCTCAGAACCACTGTCTATTATCTTTGAGAAATCATGGAGGACAGGTGAAGTGCCAGACGACTGGAGGAGGGCAAATGTTGTTCCCATCTTCAAAAAGGGCAAGAAGGAGGAACCTGGGAACTATAGGCCAGTCAGCCTGACATCAATCCCTGGGAAATTTTTGGAGCAGATTATAAAGAAGTCAGTCTGCAAGCACGTTGAAAACAATGCAGTGATTACTAGAAGCCAGCATGGATTTGTCAAGAACAAATCCTGCCAGACTAATCTGATCTCATTTTTTGATCGGGTAACCTCCCTTGTGGACTGTGGGAATGCTGTGGACATAATATATCTGGACTTCAGCGAAGCTTTCGACAAAGTGCCTCATGATATCCTGATTAGCAAGCTAGCTAAAAGTGGGCTAGATGGAACAACTATCAGGTGGATCCACAATTGGCTACAGAATCGGACTCAAAGAGTGCTTATCAATGGTTCCTTCTCAAACTGGGGAGAGGTAACGAGCGAGGTACCACAGGGCTCGGTCCTGGGCCCAGTGCTCTTCAACATTTTTATTAATGACTTTGATGAGGAGGTGCAGGGAATGCTTATCAAATTTGCAGACGACACAAAGTTGGGTGGAACAGCTAATACTCTGGAAGACAGAAACAAAATTCAAAGCGATCTCAATAGGCTGGAGTGCTGGGCCGAAAACAACAGAATGAAATTTAGTAGGGATAAATGCCAAGTGCTGCACCTAGGGAAAGGAAACCAAATGCAGAGTTACAGAATGGGGGACACTTGGCTCAACAATACTACAAGTGAGAAGGATCTTGGAATGGTTGTAGATCACAAACTGAATATGAGCCAACAATGCGATGTGGCTGCAAAGAAGGCAAATGCTATTTTGGGCTGCATTAATAGAAGTATAGCTTCCAAATTGCGGGAAGTGATAATTCCCCTTTACTCAGCACTGGTTAGGCCTCATCTTGAGTACTGCGTCCAGTTCTGGGCACCACACTTTAAGAAGGATGTAGACAAACTGGAGAGGGTTCAGAGGAGGGCAACAAGGATGATAAAGGGACTGGAAACAAGGCCCTATGAGGAGAGGCTGAAAGAACTGGGCATGTTTAGCCTTCAGAAGAGGAGACTGAGGGGAGATATGATTGCACTCTTCCAGTACTTGAAGGGTTGTCACACAGAGGAGGGCCAGGATCTCTTCTCGATCATCCCAGTTTGCAGGACACAGAATAATGGGCTCAAGTTACAGGAACCCAGATTCCACCTAAACATCAGGAAAAAATTCCTGACTGTCAGAGCAATAAGACAATGGAACCAACTACCTAGGGAGGTGGTGGGCTCTCCCACTCTGGAGGCATTCAAGGTGCGGCTGGATAGCCATCTGCCAGGGATGCTTTGACTTGGATTCCTGCATTGAGCAGGGGGTTGGACTCGATGGCCTTGTAGGCCCCTCCCAACTCTACTTTTCTACGATTCTATGAACTATACACAGTATTCTAAGAGCGGTTGCACCATAGATTTGTATAAGGGCAGTGTGATCTTGACAGTTTTATTTTGTTTCTTTTATCTGTTTTTATCTTTTTATTGTTCACCACTCTGGAATCTGCTTAGAGATGGAGCGGTATACAAATACTGTAAAATAAATAAATAAATAAAAACAGTCCCATTTTATAGCTGGGGAACACTGAGATATAGACCTTAGATCAGGCAAAGTGTACACTGGATTGCAGCCTTTTTGCTGCTGCTCTTGTCAAACAAACCCTTGCCAATCTAAGGTAAATCGCCTAGAGACCTCCCAGGAGGTCCCCATCTTGCTTCTGCCCACCCCTGTCTCACACTTTTGCCAGAGCTTTAAAATGGACTTTAAAAAGTCCATTTCAGTGGGGCTTGCACCAGACACCTTCCCGGTGGATTGTGCTCTCCCGTGGGTCAGGGATATCTACGGACAGACTCCATGGGTTCTGTTTGACCGACCCACATTGAGCCTCTCTCTGAACACCAAGTGCCCGTTCCTTCCCGTCGGTCGCAATTTACAGTGCTCTGTAAAAAAGGAAATCAAATCTGTAAAGCCTCCAAGTACAGTATCTTTAATTATTCCATCCATAAATGATAAGTACCATTCATTTTGAGGCTCTCATTACAAATTTATATCGCTGTTTAATGTGTTCACTAACATCAGACATCCCGTGGTTCTCGCTGAAATATTGAGCGAGACTTTCTGGGAAAGCCGAGGGGATGTGGAACGCATGGCGATGACTTTTAACTTTTATTTCCGAAAAAGAAATGGGGGGAACGACATATTTTGAAAGCTCTGGCAAGCTGTTCCTCTAAATCAGCCTTCCCCAATCTAGTGACCTCCAGAGGTATTGGACTACAACTCCCAGAATCCCCCAGCCAGCCAGAATGGTATACAGTAATACCTTGGATTGAGAGCATAATTCGTTCCGGAAATGTGCTTGTAATCCAAAACACTCTTATATCAAAGTGAGTCTCTGGCGGGTGTGAGCGGGGACCGATTTCGGCCCGCTACGCCCCCTCGAGGCGAGCGGTTACATCCCTACACTTGTCTTGCAAGACCTTGCTCGTTTATTAAGTAAAAAAATTTTAAAAAATTTGCTTGTTTTGCAAAATGCTCTCAGACCAAGTTACTTGCAATCCAAGGTATTACTGTATATCTGATGATAGACCCTTTCTCTATGAATTTGTCTGTGCCTTTTTTCAAAAGCCACTGAAGAGTGAGTGTCCCGGGAATACCGTACTGTTAATTGCTACATCTTGTGGCAGGTTAGTTCTGTAAGATTATTCAGTGCAATCCTAGGTATGCAACCCAGAAGTAAGACTCACTGTGTTCAGTGGGCTTACGTCCTAGTAAGTGTGTTTAGGATTGCGGCCTTCTGGCGCAATCCTAAGGGCGCAATCCTATGCAAGTTTAGACAGAAAAAAGGCCTACAACTCCCAGCATGCCCCAGCCAGCATAGCTTGAATAGGATCGCTCCTTAGGCATCTTTATCCAGAATCAGGTCTGCCCAACGTCAATGAGTGAACCTGCATTCTACATGTGGAATCTTTTTTCCACAGTATTCATAATTGAATAAACCTTGATCATATGCCTTTAGCCATATTTTATCTAAACAAACAACACCTGAAAATTGTTTTGGCACTCTGTACATATTCAAATTCTTTTTTCTCTCTTTTTAGTAACGTCTTATGTAACTTCTTTGATACTAGGCATCAAAAATATGGTGGTTAGGACTTCATAATATCCCCAGGAATGCAAGTATGACTCAATTGTTATTTATTTATTTACAGTATTTATATACCGCTCCATATCTGGGCAGATTCCGGTGAATAATAAAAAGATAAAACAGATAAAAGAATAAAAACAATACATTAAAAACAGGATAACATGAAAACCGTGGCTGATCAGCAAGAAAGGCTTTCCGGAACAACGCCATCTTCAGCAGGCACTGAAAGCAATACAATTTTGGTGCTTGCCTGACCTCCAGAGGCAGAGAGTTCCAGAGAAGTGGAGCCACCACACTGAAGGCTCTTCTCCGGGTGGACTCCAATCGGGCCAAAGGTCCATGAGGAGCCACCAGGAGAATGCCCTCCAATGACCTCAGTGACCGGGCAGGTTGGTAAGGAGCCACCACACTGAGAAGTGGAGCCACCACACTGAAGGCTCTTCTCCAGGGGGACTCCAGGCAGGCCAAAGGTCCATGTGGAGCCACCAGGAGAATGTCCTCCGATTACCTTTAGCATTCAAACTTTAAAGTTTTGCGTATAAGGTATAAATAAGCCATCAGTGTCATTTCAGATGACAGTTTTATTCTGTTTCACAATACATGTCCTGGATTTAAATCTGGAAGGGAAACCCTTAACTTGGCCCTGCACTGAGTGGCACGTAAGAAGTAGCGCAATGGTTCAACATCTTGGCCACAGCAAAAGGCGGCAACCGTCAAGAGTCCTCAGCCAGCTAGAAAGGGGGATAATAATTGCAGAGGAAAGCCACCCACCCACCCCCGGGAGGGTGCGTGGAAGCTAATTTTATGATAAGCTATCTTCAAACATAAGCAAATAGTACATAATTCTATTTGACCAGCGCTCATCTCAGCCTAATACAAAACAAGGCCTTGAATATCAATGCTGGAGACCAGACCGTGCGAGGAAGCAGGGAGTGGGGCCCATTCCCCCCTCTCTCATAATGGGCCTGGCGCTCGCTGCCTTTTCTCTCTTTAATGTCTCTTTAGACACAGCATGCTAAAAGGAGCTCTCCGCATTATACAGCAGCACTCTAGACAGAGAAATGACGCGGCCCTTTTGGGGGGTTGCCAGATGGCCTTTGAAGCCCCAGTTTTAATGGCGTCCATGTGGCTTGTTCAGTGCCCTTAAAGAAAGAGAGAGCCTGCGGCGTACATCACCTAGGAGGTGCCAGTGGACCCAATCCTCCAGGAAGCCCTGCTTCGCCATGAATCGGAGTTGCGCGGGAGCACACACCTCGAGGACGGATGAGTTCCAGGTGGCTGCCCTTGGTGGTGGTCCCTGTGAGGGAACAAGGTCAGGGAGGAGAGCCAAAACGGGGCTGTGAGAGGCCACGCCAGGAAGCAGGTTGGGAGTCTGTATTTTGCAATGGGAAGTCGAGAGCAGAGAGAGGAAGATTATACTCTGCAGCGCAAGGAGGAGCAGAAGGCCTGCCTGCTGGTATTTCTATCTCAGGCCTGTCCAGACTGGCGGCTTAGTAGTACTGCCTGCTGCCAATCACAGGGGCCGACGCTGTCTATCCCTTCTGTGCCTCAGGAGGGTGCTATGGCTCGGGCAGACACAGATCCAGGGAGCTCACCTGGCTATGCCCAAGGGCAGGGACCCAAGCACAACAGGAGAGCACCTGCTTTGCATTCAAGAGGTCCCAGGTTCAATCCCCGGCACATCCAGTTAAAATCAGGCGATGGAAAAGACCCTCGTCTGCCTGAGACGTGCTCGGAGGAGACAGCAAATGTTCCCATAACACAGAACCTGATGTATGTCAGGCGATCCAGTCAACAGTGCAAAGCGCAGATGGCAAACAGCATCTCAAAAGAGGCCCATCTTTCCTGCCCATCAACCCTGGCTATTGGCCATTATGGCTAGGGCTGAGGGGGGAGTTGAAAAAAATCTGGAGAGCCCATGTTGGGGAAAGCAGGCAGAGGCATTCTCCCTTTTCTCTCATACGTCTTCTGAAGAAAGCACGTTTCAGAACGATTGTTTTACCCAGGTGCAAATTTAATCAACAGACTCACAGATACGTTGGCCGATATTTGTATGATGAACCAACGAGGATTTCTTGGAACGAATGACAGCCGTCGCAGGTGCCCAGTCTCCTTGCACTGTCATTTGAAAGGACCCTACAGCTATGCAGAACAGGCAGAGGATCCTGGATTCCTTTCTGCAAATATACCATACGCAAAACTTCAAACTCTCCACCTGCAATCTGCAATTTCTAATCTTTCCTACGGTACTAATGACAGAGATGCAAGCCAATCTGGGACAGTATTTCAGTTGGACTTGCTGTAAATTAGAGAGGATTACAGGGACTTGGCAACCATTAAATGTGGGGGGGAGGCAGGATGCTCTATTATGCCAGCGATAATGGAGATTAGAGAGATTGAAGGGAATGTTGGAGAAGAATCGTCCTTTGCAGAGCATGTCGAAGAAGGGATACTCGATACCACTGTTGCCCCCACTCCCAATAACCAGCTTCCAGTAATCGAAACAGAAGCTGCAAGAGACGTAAGGTTTTAATGACAATTGGCTCTCTAGCTTGGGGTTGCAGCCATCAGTGCATTAACTGACTGTAAAAAGACATCAGGCATTGATTGTGCATTAAAAAAATTGTCCATGTCAGTAAAAATGGCAAGGTGATTCAGGAAAGACATTTTACCTCTGGCTGGGGTACACTTGGGGACGAGAGGGTCTCATCTCCAGTGGGGCCAAGTGCGGGTCAATTCACAGAACCAGTTTTTGGGCTCCTTTTGTGATGTGGTGGGCTGGAGATGTCTTGAGTTGACTTCATGACATGGCAATGTGGCCATATAGGATTGCTTCTTGTACACGCTTCCAAAATGCAACTCATCACATCCTTACAAACCTTTCAAAACTGGATGGAGGTAAGATGATGAGGTTTGGAGATAGGTTGAAACAACGGTGTGGTGGTTGATCCTAACCTAGTATGTTGAGCTGAATTTTCATGCTGGTTCTGCAGTTTGGGGGTACAGAAAGAGGCCAGAACGGAACAGTGGGTCATCTTGCGGGTCAAATTTCTTCTCAGCTATGACATTTGCTCAGTAGGCCCGGGGAATCACTATCCCTCACTCTAATCTGCCTCATACAGATGTTGAGAAAAACAACAGTGACGGCACACATCAGGCTCTGCATTTCTGAGATCAGTTCCTGGTCTTGGGCGATCCCATCAACTCGTCAACAACTTGGGCGCCCCATCAACTATGTGAAACTATTTGTTCACATAGCCCGGTAAGCCAGAGGTATACCAGTGCTTTGATCTGGCTCATCTCTCAGATAAGTTCTTCTTTCTCCTCCCTACTCACATTTCTTATTGTCCAGGGGGGCTTTTAGAGGATCCACTCTTGGCGTCCCTTTAACATCTTTCCCCATCCCCTTAAAAAGTTTTTTTTTTAAATGGCTGGAATGCAGTCAGAGTACATTTTAATGCATTTTCATCAGGGCTACAATGGGTAAACAATCAACTCTCTCTCTCTCTCTCTCTCACACACACACACACACAAGCACTGATTTAAAAAAAAAACCTACAGGTGGCAGCTGCACCATCTTAAAAGAGGCATCTCTTCTTCTTCTCTCTCTCTCACACACACACACTGGAAGGGATGCCTCTTCTACAAAGAAACATAATCTAAAATAGCCTTCCCCAACCTGGAGCCTTCCAGATGTGTTGGACTGCAGCTCCCATAATTCCCAGCCAGAGTGGCCATTGGCTGTGATGGGAGTTACAGTCCAATACGTCTGAAGGGCACCAGGTTGGGGAAGGCTGAAAAGCAAAGAAAGCACGTTTCTTCCTTCGGAACTATTTTTCCATATGCAAATTTGTCCAGATTTAATCGTTAGATTAACTGATTAAAATTCATATGACCCTGGCTGGGGCATGCTGGGAGCTGTAGGACTTTTTTTCTGTCTAAACATGCGTAGGATTGCGCCCTACGATTCCTGTAATCAGCTGGCAGGCTTACTTCTTCATAACGGTCCCCCCCACACCATGTGCCGTCCCTGACGATGGTGATAATGATAAGAATTGGACAAAGTTTCAGCTGGGATCCAGGAAGCTGCATGAAGTCTTGTGTTGTCTCGTACGCATTTTTTAAAGAAAATCTTGCAACAGCCAACCTCTTACGCCATGTCACACACTGCTTTTGAGAATGCCGCCAGACTGGTTTTTAAAAAACGGGTTGCCCTACAGCAGGGGGAAGAAGGAGCAGCTATTCCAGAAACACAAACCCAAAGTTCCTCTGAGCTCCTCCTTCCTGCGAGAGGAAGAGATGGGCGGAATGCCTCTTTTTGCAAAGGCGCCGTTGCAGAACGAGAGACACCAGGCTCTTTGTAAGTTGTTCGGTGGCCTTTATAAGCGGAAATAATTGGCTATAAATTGATGAACATTTTAAATCTAATAATAAATGTAAGAACAGGTCACATCCTTTCGGAACAAACTTTATGCCGTTTAGATATTCCTCTCCTTTTTCTTCCCCCCCCTCCCTTCAAGCTCCAAAGTTTTTTCCCCACTGAAAGTTGATGCAGAAAAACCTTCAACACAAACGCAATTCCACTGCACCCACCCATCTGTTGCCAGCAATGTTATTTACAAGGCGGCGGTAAATTGATAACAGCCCGAATGGTTTCCTATGAGATAAAGGGACTGTCATCTTTGTGGATCTCGCTCACCTGAAGCACCCATAAAACATCCTTCCCTGGAAATTCTGCTCTTTCCCCTCGTTTTTTTCTTAGTGAATGATGGACTTCCATGTGAAATATTTTTGCCATTCTGACGACCAGGCTTCTACATAAAAATGAATTGTGCCATCCCGGAAAGCTACCCTATCCATTATCTCTCCTGGCATAAGCACCACCAGGTGTATTTATCGGCAGCAGGAGGCTCCTGAAATACCTGTTTGGAACATACAAGTAATTCACCCCTGAACCATTCATCAATGGGCACTCCAGAAGCAAGCGGCGGATGATGAACAGGGGCCGGTGGAACAGGTGAGGAGATAAACCTGGACCAAGCGGGGGGGGGGGGCACCGCTCAGTGGCAGAGCCCCTCTTTTGCCTGCAGAAGGCCCAGGTTCCATCCTGGCAGCTCCAGTTATGGGCGGGCAGGAAAGACCCTCGAGAGCTGCTGCCAATCAATAGCAAGCTGGATGAACCAAGGGTCGGATTCAGTGTGAGGCAGCTTCCCTTTGAGAGCTGCAGTCAGTCTTTACCGGCCCGGCCCAAAACATCTCGCTGCCTAAATAAGGTGCAAATGGTGCAAGCATGCGTGTGCACACACACACACACCAAACAAAGTGCATGGTACCCAAGGCCTGTCAACTTAATTTGGCACCTTAGGCAGAAAATCCCACAGACACCTCTCCCCTGGGAGGAAAAATACAACAATAAATAAATAAACGAACAAATAAATAACAATTTGCTGTCCTTTAAGGACTCCCAAATTAGCTGCTTGAGGCAGCCACCTCACTCCGCCTAATGGCAGAGCTGGCCCTGGCCCTGGGTCAGAGCGGACAATACTGGGTGAGCTTGTATACAGCTTCATGGGGCTTCTCTTCTTCGATAGCGAAAGAGCCATGGCATAGGTTTTGGTAGCTGTTAAGGGTGACAGACTGGGGGACAGGCATCTGATCCATGGTGTGTGTGTGTGTGTGTGTGTGCGCGCTGCACAATCCACTGGGAAACTGTGGATCCTACACAAGTGTCATTGACCTGTAGAGGTGATACACACCTCATTTGCTAACTTCCCATAAGAAAAAGGAAATGGATTTTTATTTATTTTTTTTTTGCAATGAAAGGAGCATTATTTTGCAATACATACAGAAAGCTCAGATCGGCTCATCCTGCTGCGACTTATTAATCTGGCACATTTTCATCCCACAGAGCTCAGGGCAGCTTACTTGGGAGTTAGCCCCCAATTTATCCGCAGAATATTCTGGTAAGGTAGGTTAGACTGAGTGTGTGGGTCCAGCCCAAAATTACTCTGTGGCTGAGCAGAGCTATGGGCTCTCTGGGTCTCCCTGATGTCTGTCTGGTACTTCGTCCACTACTACGTTGCACGGATCAGGGCCATGTACCTGGCTGCTCAGGAGCCACTGCACCAAGCGATTCCCCTGGCCACTCCCTCGGCCCTTTTTTGCGGGGTTTTGCTTAGAACGACGCAGGCAATGCTAAAGACGAGGGGATTTTCTGGTGCAAGGGCTGCCAGCTGAAAAGACAAGTCAGCCCCACTGCCCTGAGACCCTCCCTTCCAGTGCCAGCGCGAACCCTCGTGCCCGCCCATCCATGGGAATGGAGGATGGATTGCTTCTCCCATACATGCCGGGCCTGCGCCTCGCTGCCCCGGGAGAGGCCGCTCTGATTTATTGGACGTCCTTTATGCTGTTGCCGCCGTCTGTTCGTCAATCTGCCTTTGTTTGTTTGTTTGCTGTTTTTCCAGTGAGTCAAATCAATGGAACATAATACATATCTGCAGAAGAGAAATGGGAGGGTGAGCCATTCCACCCGCACCCCCCCCCCCCGAGTCTCTTCCAACCTCCATGCAGGCTACTCTTTTTCCCTCTTCCCTGAGATGCTGATGCTACGGAGCAGGGAGAAATTTCACACCAGGCAAACCCAGGTGTCTGGGGTTTTTGTTTTGTTTTTTAAAACCTGTTTATTGCCGCAGCAAATGTGGCCCATTTCTTCCCCCCTCTCCAGAAGGGCTTCTGCAGCTTTAGCAGTCACATGACAAACATAAATCCAACAGGTGCAGGCTTATTATCCTGAGATGGAGGGGTGGAGATGGGGAAAGCCACACCTGTTGAATTTCTGTCTGTCAGATGGCAGTTAAAGGCACAGGAGGAAAGGTGTGGCCACCCTGAAACAAAACAAGCCTTTCCCTTCCCTGCAATGGCTGGGGGCGCAGGGTGCAGCTCCCTCGGTGCACTTAGTGGAAAAAGCGTGGCTGGGATAGTGAGGCGCCGGAATTGCCAGTGCTCTGCTTCAGCAGTGGTACAGGGAAGACCACCACAAACCACAACTTTGGAAGCTTTCAGGATTTTGGCTTTGCGCCGTGTTCTCCAGGCACTGTCAAGGTAGATGTGAGCACGGTTTCACTGCTTAGAGGTGCTGGGTGGGGGGGGGCCCTTTGAGAGAACCCCTCTCATGTACCCCGGCAGGAAACTAGCTTGACCAAAAAAAAAAAAAAAAGTCTCAGGCTGTTTTCTTTTACAATAGCACAGACAACAAAGCCCATGGTGCTGTGAGAGACTTTCAACAAACATGTGTGCAGAGATGGTTTGGCGCTTACAAATCTTAAAGACTCTAAGTTCCATGCTGCAGTGCAACCTTGAGCAAGCGCTCATAAGCAAAAACTGCTACCATCCAAGAGGGCCCATAGCTGTGTGGTAAAGCACACACTTTACATGGAGAAGACCCCAGGTTCAACTCCAGCATCTCCGGTTTAAAAAAAAAAAAAAGAAGGCTCACAGAGTGGGCAACAGGAAAGACCCGTCTCAGACCCTGGAGAGCCATTGCTACCAGTCAGAATAGACAATCCTTGGGCCAGATGGACCAACGGGCTGAACTGATGCAAGGCAGTTTCCTGTGATGAAGGACTGGGCCACCAAGCCAGGAATTACGGGGGCGGGGGGGGGGATACACGGCACATCCAACACTTTTCAGACAGGTCGGAACATTCCGGCAGAGATCTGTTACTTGCATTCAGATGATTTGGTGACAAATCCGGATTCCTCGTCAACCACAGTCACAACAACTCACCAGATACTTCATGTTTTCCTTCTGGTTTGTTTTGCATTGCCACGCTCCTTTAGAAATAAATATATAATATGCACTTCCACTAGGTTATATGTGTTGTCAACATTTGGCTTTTAGATTAGCATAGCATTTTAATAAGAAATCTAATGGGTTGGTTTATTTACTAATTGGTTGTGTGGAATTGAAGAGAATGAGCAGAAGGTTGATAAAATACTGGAAAATAAAAACTACCGTGGGTGGCATCTTTTCCCTCCCCAAATTAACTCCTCTTAGCTGGAAGGTTCCACTTCCTCCCACCCACCCCGGAAAAGGAATTTGTGTGTTTGATCTTTGTTATATGTGACATATTTTAATATCAGAAACAGAAAATCGGATTTGAAACCTGACAGCCACTTAATGAAGATTTCAAAATCGGTTCTTTCTCCCTCTCTTTCACACACACACACACACACACACACACACACACATATATATATGCACACAGAGAGATTAAAGCCAAAAGGCCTGATCTGAAAACCTCCCAAATTAAATCTTTGTTGATTATGCAAACTTTATCTTGTATTTTCTCATAAATAAAGCATGAGGCCGTGTTTTGTCCCTTCCGTCTCTTCTGCTTTCTATGTGGATATTCATTGCATGCAAATTGGGCACTGGGCAGGAAGGCAAAGGAGTCACCCCTTCATGAGAGATCCCATTCGATCAGAGGGAGAAATGGTCACCCCGTGGTAGTCACTGCACGTTCATTCAGAGGGAGAGTTTATGTTCCCCCCTCAAATCCAGCTGCGGAGAGATGGGACCGAGAGTTGGTGGAAGCAATATACCGTACCATCTCTAGGCCATAGCTCAGCCCCGTCATATTTTGCTCAGTCTTGATCGGAAAGGCACGATCTTGCAGCAGTTTTGGCCCAAGCAAGCCCTATAGCAGTGTTCTCCAACCTTGGGTCCCCAGATGTTTTTGGCCTACAACTCCCAGTATGCCCCAGCCAGCATAACTGGCTGGGGCATACTGGGAGTAGTAGGCCAAAAACATCTGGGGACCCAAGGTTGGAGAACACTGCCCTACAGTGTTACCTTTCCCCCAAGACGGAGGAACAAGATGATATACACGCAGGGAGAACGCGGGCACGTAAGGCGCTGGGGAAACCCAGCGATCCTGCTTTTTCTGTGTTTGGTCAGAGTGGCAAACAGCACTGCAGCCACATGATCTGCCCTTGGAGCAGTTTTGGGCTCCCTTAGGCATGGCACAAGCACACCATGCGTCATTCCCCCTCCCCCCCCACACACATGATGATATATTGGATGCAATTTTGTTGCTGTTAGAAAAAGAGCAAAGCAGCCGAAAAAAAGGGAAAGGAAAAAGAAAAAGGAAGTCCTCCAATTCAATCAAAGGTCCTGGAACATTGGGCCCCTGAGCTTAGCCATTCAAATTCCCCGTATTGATTTTGTGTCTCTTCCTTCGATATTGCTGAGGCCCTGGCTTCTATAGATTATGACGAACATGCCCACCGGGATGGCTAGTAGTTGGAATTAAAGTGGGGAGGAGAGAGGCAGAGGGATTGAGAGAGAAACAGCTTGAAACGCTAAAATTCCCTATGACAGAGCAGTTTTTAAGCAACGAAACACAGCTTTGGCTGGGGTTACACAGAAGCCTTACAGGATTGCATTTTAAAGACTGTCCTTCCTTAGCAGGTTGACTACCTGGTGGGAGGCCGTGTTCTTTGGAGTAGTGTTCTCCAACCTTGGGTCCCCAGATGTTTTTGGCCTACAACTCCCACTACGCTGGCTGGGGCATGCTGGGAGTTGTAGGCCGAAAACATCTGGGGACCCAAGGTTGGAGAACACTGCTTTGGAGGACTCGTCACTGGAGCCCCTTCCAGGATACAGTTGCCAGTTCGTGCTCCGCGGATCACAGCCCCGCAGCCCTGAAGCAGCCTGCCCAACCTGGCACCAGCCAAGAGCGCTGGACTACACCTCCCATCACCCCCAGCCAGCATTGGCCGTGATGGCTGAGGCTGACAGGAACTGTAATCCAACACATCTGAAAGGTGCCCGATTGGGGAAGGCTGCCCCAAACAATTGGCCATGCTGGCTGGGGATGATGGGAAGTGTAGCCGGACACATCTGAAGGACACCCAGTTGGGGAAGGCTACCCTAAGCCATCATTCTAGAAATTTCCTCAGAGGAGCCTTACTTGCAGCATGCTTGCCGTCAGAAGCAGCTGCGGTTTGTGCAAAGACTTCAAAAAAACTGAAGGGAGATCACGTGAAGCTAACAAAATCCTTTTCTCGTACAATACCTGAGTGAAGACCTAGTTATGTTTCCTGTCAGTTGTTTATTCTGGGGGATGAGGAGATCAGACACTTCGCTTTGATGTTCGAGGTAGGTAGAGGAAAAAGGAAGCACTTCAGAGCGACAACGGCAGGGAAAGGAGAGGCTGAGTGTGTGTGTGTGTGTGTGTGTGTGTGTGTGTGTGAGACAGAGAGACACACGGAGAGACTGAGCTGCAGCCCGCAAAGCTTTTCCTTAACTTTGAAAGAGAATTATAAGGGGAAGCGGAACAAAATGGCACTTGGAGAAGGGTTGCAAAATGGGGCCATTTGCCAGAGCAAGAACGCGGCGGAAGGCATCAACGGGGCTAAATTGCAGATGGTTTAACTTGCTGGAGACGCTTTGATCCAGACAGTCATGTGGGGCAGCCGTGGGCGCCACCCGTGTGTGTATTGAGGGGAACGTCGGGCCTGCTCTCCCAGGGCCGGCTCCAGGTTTTGGGGGGTCCCCGGAGGCCAAGACACCCGCCGTGGGCCCCTTGCTCAGTGAGTCCGCCTTCTCTTCTCATGGCCGGTGTCACCGGCTGCTCAGGCTCCTCCTCGCCCTCCCTCTCATCAGCACTCCCACTTGCTTGCTTGCCAGGCAGAGCGCCCGGGAGCAGGGAGGCCGTGGGCCCCTGGCATCTGCTGCTGCTGCTGCTGCTGCTCCTCACCCCCCCCCCACACCGCTGCCCGGGCCAGAGCGAGAGGCAGCGGAACAAGCAGGTCGCAATGGGGAAGAGGAGGAGCGGCTCCGGGGGTCTCTTGTCAGGGGCCCCTGCTGGGCTGTGGGCCCTCAGCAGGTGCCCGACCGTGCCGACCCTTGGCGCCGGCTCTGCATGACTCTCCAGCTGGCGTCTATCAAGCCTTTATCAAGGCTGGGTCAAGGCTGTAAGTGGCTATACTCAATGCACAACTGGGTCAGGCCTCGGGTGGGGGGCAGATGTCCAACTCAAGAGACCAGAGTTGGAGCCTGAAGTGAGGAGGGCAGAAGATCTTGCTTTGCTGACCATGCGAAGGCTGAAGAAGGCCATATTCCTAAGGCCTGGCCAATCCAGAAGCTTCACACTGCCGGCCAATTGCAGGGTCTGTTGTTGCAGAACCCACTAGGCCAGGTCCCAACCGCAGATCGTGAGCCTCAAGAGTTCCTTCCTTGACGTCCATCATCATTGCTGTTGTGCCTTTCTCTGCTGTTCAAAATGGCGTCTCTCATCTGCCCGATTGCCTCATAATGGCCCCCGGGCCCTGCTGATGGAAATGTGGGGGCTACACTGGAGAACCAGAAAGAGTCCTGTGCCCAGGAGAAAAGAGGGCAGATCCAGAACGGCGGGCCAGGAGGGGTGGTCTTTTCTGCACCACCTGGCATTTCTGGCAAAGAAAAATGGGCCAATTCATATGAATATTTGGAGAGGAGGTGGAGAAAGGAAAGCACGAAGAGACCCTCAGATTGTTTTTTCCCCCTTAGACAGTTACATAGTACTGTTTATGTCTATCCTGGTTTGTGTGTGTGGAGCTCAGGGCAAATGTTTTCTCCTCACAACAACCCTGTGAGGTTGGTTACGGCATGTGATAAAACGGACGTTTATAACCACCCCCGCCCCAGGCAGACGAGGGCACACGACATGCACGCTGAGCTGAGTTCCCGCTCGGTAAAATGCACGGACACAGCTCCTCTCGCCAAATGGCGGATGGAAGGCAGGTGTCATTTATGCCGTGTCTGAATGACTAGCGTATCCTTCCCCAACCTGGCCGTGCTGGCTGGGGGATGATGGGAGTTGTTGTGCAACACATCTGGAGGGCACCAGGTTGGGGAAGGCCAAAACAGTGCATGGGAGATTTGCCCGGACGAAGGCAACACCGAAACACATTCAGAACCATCTTATAATATGAGAAACTACGTACGTAAGATATGAAGCCCCTTTTTTTGTGCACCGGTGTTAGCTTGACCTGTCTATGACCACCCTCACGGCGTGACGGCTGCTGTGCCTTTTTAGGAATTTCCACGCTGCCCTGGCAGCCTGGTGGGAACCATCCTTTCTACCCGATCGCTCCCTCCCCACCCTGCATCAGTCTTTCCGGCTGCTCCTTCCACACGGGCTGGAAATCATTGCCTAATTTAGAAAAATGACGGCGCGTCACTTCCCCAGTGACACAGTCGCTCCTGAAAATTTACTTCAAGGTTCATTGTTGGCAATGTCAAAAGTGATGAAAACCAATAAAAAGAACCAGCATGGCATGAACGGCTTCCTGACAGCAACACTGAGGAGATGCTTGGGGGGGTGGGGAGAGAAGAAGAAGAGGAGGAGGAAGAGGAAGAGGAGGAAGAGGAAGAGAGGGCTGCGGGGAGGGGAGGGGCTGGGTGTGGAAGCGGGGTGTAAAAAGACAGAGCGGAGAGGCTGAGTGGGAGAGAGCTCTTGCCTGCACCCACATAGATAAAAGGTAATTGAAATGTTAGTTCCATTAATATTTCAGCGTGCCCCATATCTGACAACCAGGCTCCTTGAGGCGCAGCAGGCAGGCCTCTCGCTTTAACTTCCAGGGGCGCGTCAAAAGCTCCAAATAGGCAGAGGCGACACACAGAGTGGCTTTCTTCCTAGCCTCGGCGTGGGCCCGTCTGAGATATACCAGGACGTCAAAAGCTGCCTTATCACGGCGCAAACTATTTGTTCACATAGCCCGGTATTGCCTACTCCAGCCTTCCCCAGCCTGGCGCCCTCCAGATGTGTTGGACAACAACTCCCAGAATCCCCCAGCCAGGACCCTGTCTCCTGAGGAAACCTCTCTTTGTAAAAAGGGGAGAGGAGGGCATTTGATTTCAGGAAAAAACCTCAGGCGGAAAGATTGGGGAGGGGGTAGCAGGAGGTGAAGCCTATGTGGGCTGAAAGCCAGCTAATCCAAGGGGATCCGATGCAACAGAGATCATCAGGGCCCCTGGACCTTCCTTTCAGCAAGTGCCCATGGACAGCAGGGTGGTGGGGCAGAGGGCCTCCCAGAGATTCGGGGCTCCAAATGAAAAATTTGGGGCTCCAGCCTGAGCAGGCCGCCCCCTAACACCGTCTCTGTTGGGTGGCACTCTGTTGGGGTCAGGTGGTGAGTGCAGACTGGCAAGAATAAATAAATCCTTAGATTTATAAATCCTTAGCAGGGTTCTTCACACAGTGCATAATTAACTGATGCTGCAAGAAGTGAAGAGGGGCTTCTAGCTCACATGGCTTACCGTTTGTACGTTACGTCTTACCAAGTTACAGTAACATCTCCACCGACCAGTGCAAATGCTTATAGCCCCAGATCATGCCCCCCTATTGGTGGAAGTGCCGTGCCCCCAGCTCTTATCCCTACCTAGGCCGAGGGCCTGTCATAAGGAGGATTACCCTCCCAAAGACTGCGTTGCTGTTAAACATCTGCAGACGGTTCTTTGCAGAGGATCGTTACCCTGTCTGACGCCAGGCCCTGGGCCCTGCCATGCATGCATCCATGTTCAGCTCTGTGTCCTTCCGCATCTTTGGAGAACGTGGACAAGGGCTGGCCCAGCTGCAGAAGTGGCCCAGCACCATGGCATGGAGGAGCCATCTTTCTAGGCATCTCAACGATGCACCGCACCATCCGCCAGGTGCGCTCCAGAGTGCAGGCTCCCGTGTGCAACATCTCGGGGATGCTCCTCTCAGACCGTGAGAGTCAGCACAGCTGGTTAGTGGGGGGGGGCGCGCAAAATGTCTCTCTGCACCGCCGCCCTTCCCTCCTCGTGTGCAGATGTGAGGCAGTCAAGAGTCAGTCATCCTAATTAAATTGCTACTGACTTTTACTTGCGTCGTCAGTCAATAGGCGCTTTAATGCTATCAGCAACGGAGCCGGCTCTCAGCTAAAGACGTTTACTCTTGTGCCTCATTCGCCCTGACGGCTAACGGATGGTTTTTGAAGCTGAGGAGGAGGCTGGCCTTGGGGGACATCACAGTGTTATGTAGACATGTGGAGATGACAGGAGGGGTCTGGGATGGGATGGTTTGGGCTGTTCGCCAAACGCCCGGAGGGAGTTTAACCCAACTGGAGAACCTCTTCAGCTTCGACACATCTTCCACTCCATTCGCTTCAAGAACCCTGCTCTCGTCTTGGCTGGCAGCACCCCTTTGTGTGTGTGCAGAGGGCCTGAGATCGTTTTTCGTTCCCCACCTTAGCCTTTCCACAGCACTGGCTTCCTCATTTTCAGCAAGCCTCACGGCACCTGCCAAAAACAGCTTGGCCTTCCGCCAGTGCCAGAGGGGAAGGTGATGGCAGCGCGCGACTTATTTATTTTTAAAATTCTGTGCCAGTGCAGCTCCTTGCCTCCCCACCCCCCACCCCCAAATCTGGAAACTTTCCTTTCCCTGCATTCATTATGTGTCAGCCTTTTGTAAGCTGGCGTCTCTCCCCCCCCCTCACCCTCACTTTGCCCCCCACTTGCTGTCAGGGCATCAATCATTTTGTCATGTTCTATCTTCTCCAAGGAACTTCCATTAAAGCTGAGTCAGCCCCAGGAACAAAGCCACGGTGGTGGTGATAACAATGGGGGATGAGTTCACCACCGGAAGAATCTGCTGTTGTGTCAGGGGAAGGGACACCCAACTTTTGTACAACTGGATTGCTTGCCAGTGGACCCTGAAGGTGCATGAGGAACACCGGAAGCTGCCTTGTATTGAGTCAGACCCTTAGGGAGGTGTGCGGAGCTCAACTGGGGGGCGCAGGGTGGAAGTCCTCCGGCGAACTCCCCAGGTTCAGCCCCCTGAGCTCCGCTCACCCTACCTGCTTCCCCGGCTCGACTCGCGTTCTCGTGAGCCGAGCCGGGGAAGTGACTTCTGGGTTCCCGGCGCTACGTTTTTTACGTAGAAAATGGCATAAGATACGTTAAAAACAGCCACGATTTGTGCAAGTTACTGCAAATCACAGCCATTATTAACGTATCTCACGTCATTTTCTAAGTAAAAAACATAGCGCCGGGAACCCAGAAGTCTGGCGAGCGCCTCAGCTGGCGCTCGCTTTCAGCCCGGCTTGGCAGGTGTGGCGGCAGCGAGTCGGGTGGTGGGTAGATCTCCCACCCCCACCCTGGGTCCATCTAGCCCAGTATTGTCAACACTGACTGGCAGCAGCGGCTCTCCAGGGTTTCAGGAAGGGTTCTTTCCTCGCCCTGCCTGGAGATGCTGCCGGGGATCGAACCTGTGGCCTTCCTCCCTGCCAGAAGGAACACACAGCTGCAAATTACAGTTCCCTGGGACTGCAGGCTCTGGCCTCATCCATCAACCAGAGAACCAAGAGTCCCTGGGAGGCTGCCTCCCCTGCCTCCGAGGAAGGACATCCTCCTCCTCCTCCTCCTCCTCCTCCTCCTCCTCCTCCTCCTCCTCCTCCTCATCATCATCATCATCATCATCTACAGTATTTGTATACCGCTCCGTATCAAGTAGATTCCGGAGGGGTGACAATAATAAGATAAAAACAGATAAAACAAACAAAAACAATACGTACATTGAAAACAAAGTAACATTACATTGGTGGTTGGAGAGCAGAGACAGCTTCCTGGAACAAGGAGGTCTTCAGCAGGCGCCGAAAGCAACACAATGTCGGAGCCTGCCTGGCCTCCAGAGGCAGGGAGTTCCACAGAAATATGGAGCCACCACACTGAAGGCTCCTCTCCTGGTGGACTCCAATCAGGCCAAAGGTCCATGAGGAACCACCAGGAGCATGCCGTCTGATGACCTCAGTGACCGGGCAGGTTGGTATGGGAGGAGGTGCTCTCTCAGGTAACCTGGTCCCAAGTTGTTTCGAGCTTTGTACACAAGTACCAGAACCTTAAACCTGACCCGGTAGCGAACAGACAAGGGGGAGCCGATCCTGGCCCCATACATCAGCCAGAAAGGGAGCAGTTGCTGTCTTAACCGTCCCTAGAGAGATTAAGATAGCTTCAGTAAGGCAATGCCTGACTTAAAGGAGGGTAGAAGAAGTCCAGTGACTGTCCAAGAAAGGTTTGTGCGGAATTAATCTTGAACACTAAACCCAACTCAAAGCCTGCGATCTTGTGAATGGCTTCTCTTGTGTCCAGACAACATCCTGTTTTAAGATTTATATGTTCCATGTTGGCCCACCAGAGCAAAACATGAGAGCTAATCATGGGCCAGAAGAAGTTGGCCTGGGCAAAAAAAAAGCCCCAAGGGGAGCCTGTGTGTTTCCCAGATCAAAGGTCAAGATATCCAGCTGCTGTTGAGAAAACAGAGCTCCCACCCAGCTCGAAGCTTTCCATAGTCACAAGTGGAGCGACGGCCACATCTTACATTTGGCTCGGAGGAACTTCTCTCATTCCATTTCATTCCATTCCAAGCACACACACAAACACACAATCCCACAAAGTGCCTCCTCACCCCACCAGGAGACTCAGCCGAACTTTAATTTTAATGTTCATTGAGCATGTAAAAAGGGAGGGAGGGGAAAAAATCAATTTAATAACCTGTCTCCACAAACAGTGCCTGGAGGCTGCTTGGCAAAAGGCAGCCTTCAGAACTTTAGGAAAGTCTTTTGTCTCGTCTCGTTATTTATTGCAGGCTCGGTAAATGCAATCCTAAGTAGGGGGGGGGGGAAGCAGCTGCGACCCTTCCCACGGCCATGGAATGAGGACGGACTGCAGGCCATTAGCAGAGCAAAGAGTGCGTGAGCACGAGGAGGAGCCGGGGACAGTCGGACCCCAAAGTAATTTTCTTGGGGACAAAAAAGTAATCAGAGATCCAACCGGAGAGCAGTGACTAAGGCTATGCATTTCTTACATCTTTGCCATTGTACTGCCACAGCATAGAAGTTTGCATCAGATGCACCTCAAGAATCTCAGTTTGCATTTAAAAATAAGGTTCTAGACCTCATGACCATGGAGGTCATGAGACCCGGGTTCTAGCGCCCACTTGGCCAAGATGTTAACTGGGTTACATTACTTTAGCTATCATGGCAACCAGCTACGGTGAGGCCCCTAAGCACGTAAGAAGAGCCCCGCTGAATCAGACCAAGGGTCTCTCAAGTCCAGCATCCTGTTTCCCACAATGGCCAACCAAATGCCTCCAGGAAGCCCATAAGCAGGTCCTGCAGGCAAGAGCCCTCTCCTGCTGTATTTTTCAAGCAGCTGGTATTCAGTGATAGAATGCCTCCGAACATGGAGGTTTTATTCTTCATTGTCAATGCTAGGGACAGAGGGATCAGACTCTTTTCGGCCCATGTCAGTTTCACGTGTGTTCATTCAGAAGTCTGTTCCTTCCCGTTTCTGCACTGATCTGTGGGATTTGGGGGGGGGGGAGTCTGCATGAAAATCCATACACAAATTATGGTAAATTATGCATTTTTATACACCTTTTGGTATGTTTTTTAAGCCAAAGGCTGCATTGCAAAATTTGGAGAAGTGCAGTACAAAACCTATCACCTAATACCTGCTTTTCTTATTAACAAACTGCCCTGGTGGATCAGGTCAAGAGTACACTTAGTCCTGCCTCCAGGAAGGCCACCAGCAGCCACAACAATGTGTATATATGATGCCGTGAGACCACTGCATTTTTTCGCAAGTAGCAGAGCTCATTTCGGTCCTACCTGAAACTCTCAAGAGCAGGAGACGACATAGAGAGAGGTCAACCTCTCGTTTCCTTAGGAGAGGGAGGGCGTTCTCTTTGAGACCTTTCCATGGGGAGGCGTGGCACTCCAGTGTGTCTTAGAGGAGAGTCTTTCCCCTGAAAAAAGGAAGCATTTTCTCATGAGCGACCCTCTTTTAGTGAAATTTTTAGGGAGATTGCTGCATCGCATCTATGCACATGTGCACCCACCACATCCCTCCCTCCATCTCATCCCCCCCCCCCCCGAGCCTCTGGCTCCCTCACCCTTGACCTAGTGAGAAACTAAGCAGAACTTTAATTTTAATGTTCATTGAGCATGGAAGAGGCATGGCAAAAATCAATTTAATAACCTATATTTGCAAACAGTGCCTGAAGGAAGCACGGTGTAGCTGGTGTCTGGGGGAAACCCTCCGATAATAAAGTTGAAGCTTTCGTACCTCAGGCCCAGCAGAAACTGGGAGCCAATTGCAGATTTCCATATTCCTCCTCTGCCAAAGAGGTCGGAGAGGGGAGTGAAAGTGCACTACAGAAAAAATTACGGAAAGGCAATTTTCTCTATCCACCCAACGCAAACACTTAAAGGCCCCTTGCCTGTGCAGAGCTAAACTGCAGGGGATACCAACTCATGCAGTGGTTCCTTGCATGGAAACTTCATCACAATGTGATTCCCACCCCTGCTTTTCTTGTCATGTGGTCTTGCCAGAAGGGTCCAAAACGTGTTGTTTTTTTTTAAATTGCAAGTTATTGTCCTGGAAAGTGCTTTCAAGTTGGGCTTTTCGTCTGAGCCAGGGATCAGCCCCGAAACCTGTTTGTCAACATCAGCACGCAGCTTCAAAATATGTCAAGTGCTAATAAAAAATCAGTCTGCCTCTGAGCATGTGCAGAACGCATTTCTCTCTTCACCACCACTGAGGGTAGGGCTCCTAGGCATGATAATATGGACCCCAACCAGGCTCAAACCCCACCCACCCCCGGTGCCTTTCTGCTTAAACATTATCTGCAGTAAAATTGTGGTTGGTGAGGAGAAAGTGGATTAAGATAATTTTTCATCTGTCTCTACCATCATTCTGGAACTCATGGGGGACCCAATGAAACTGATGGGCAGCAGATTCAGGTTAGGGAAAAGATAAGAAAGTATTTCTCTGCACAAAAAACATATGTAATTTACTTATGGAATTTGCTGCCATACAAGGTGGTGATACAAAAAGGTTAGACAAACTCTAACCCTAAAAAAAAAAAAAAGGTTAGACAAATTCATAGAGGCTGCTCTGTGAGCCAGACTAGCTAAGTGGAACTTCCTTGGACAGTGCCAAAGGCTGGGGACAAGCAGGAGTTGGCCATCCAGCTGGATCTTGAGTCGAATGGGTGGATTCAGCAGGGCTCTCCTCTTACTCCCCTGCTTGTCTCCTTTCCTGCTCAGGAGCCGGCAACCACAAGACGGGTGGGTCCTTGTGGGTGAGGAGGAATACACCAAGAGGCACTGTTGCACTCCCGGACCTTGCCTGCTTGGCTCACTTCCATGCACTCGACAGCTAGAGCGTTGCTTAGGAGGGCTTCTGATTGACGGGGATGAGAGAATCTTCCTGCCTCTATTGTGAAAGCTGGGCACATTTCAGACTTTTTTGAAATCGAGTTTTACTTTCTCAAAAAAGAAAAGGAGAGACACAGAGAAAAATTACCCTTCTTTCTAAGTCAAACGAATGAGAAGATTGATTTTGACAAACATTGATTGACAGTGCTGCTGGGAGGACTGGGCTTCCAAAACAAATGTGTGCGTGGGGGGGGGGGCAATGTAGGCTTCCCCAATCTGGCGCCCTCCAGATGTGTTGCAGTACAATTCCCATCCACAGCCAGCATGGCCATTGTAGTCAGATGCATCCAGAGGGCATCAGTTTGGGGAAGGCTGTTCTAATGCAACCTTTTAACGCCGTGTGCCTACGTACACCAGTTGCCGGGGAACATGGGCGGGAGGGTGCCGTTGCACTCGTGCCCTGCTTGTGGGCTTCCCACGGGCAGCTGGTTGGCCACTGTGTGAACAGAAAGCTAAACCAGATGGACCCTTGGTCTCATCCAGCCTCAGGGCTCTTCTTGTGTTCTTGTGTTCACCTTCTTCCTCATGGACAATGAAGCCACTTGGAACAGCAGCAACCATCCCAAGAGCAGGAAACCATGACGGTGCGCAGTGTTTAATTTCTAAAAAGAATGGGGGCTAAAGCCCTCTCCACTCTAAATCCCAGAAGTTTCCAAGTCTGGTTGTAGTTTCTTATTGCACTTGTTTTAAGGACAAATCCCACAGTTTATGGAGTTAAATTCAATCCTGCTGAGTTTTCCTTGCCCTGGTCATTTTGTTTAAGGCTCTCAAACCCGACACCCCATAGGCTATATTATTTATTAGATTTTCCTTGGAGCTCAGCATGGTATACATGGCTCTCTCTCTCTCTCTCTCTCTCTCTCTCTCTCTCTCTCTCTCTCTCTCTCTCACACACACACACACACACACTTTATCCTCACAACAACCCTATGAGGTAGACAAAGCTGAGAGAGTGACTGATCCAAGGTCACCCAGTGAGCTCCCTTGCTGAGTGATGGTGAACCCTGATTCTCCCCAGGTACAGTTTTGTACACTAACTGCTATGCCACCCTGCCTCTTCTATTGCCCCCTTGTCTCCCCCAGATATTGTCCCTCCAAGATTCATTCTCTGCTTGGAACGGCAGCGCAGGTAGCTGCATTTGCAGCATCAGACGTTTCCCTGGCTTAAAAGCAAGCAGAGTTTTGTGCATTGCTTTTTATTTTAATTCTCAATCATTGGCAGAAAAATGCCTCCAGGCAGCATTGGGGAAAGAAAAAACGGAAAAGAAAAGACCAGTGTCTGGGGAGACCCTGTGATAATAAATGAACCTCATTCACTTGTACAAGTTTCGTCACCCTTAGTGCTTTTGCTTGTAGCGAAAGAAGAAAGTTACCGTGTCAAATTGGAAGTGGCAGGAAAAGTTACCCAATTATTTGCAAAGGAGATTTTCCAGGGCTTCTTATTGAAGCAAAATTGAAGGGCATCTGTTCAGCTGCTTTCATGAATGTCTCCAGCAAATGGTGCATCGTGTGCTCCGGCCGCCCTTATGGGTAAGCCGGAATTGCTGCAAGCCCCGAATGGCACGCCTGGTGCACAGACAGCCTCTCTTGGCTTCTCCAGGCCAGGCATAGGAAGATATAATCGCTGGCTTTTCTGAAGCCTTACATGCCAGCCAGCACCCCCCAGCCCTCTGGTCATCATGTCCCCCACATCAGAAGCACAAAAGAATGATGCACCCTGTGCCCACAACAAATTTATGGGATAGCTGAGTGGCCACATGAATCTATGCATGGGCATTCTGTATTGGGAAGAACCAGCATGTTCTCAATATTCCAGATTTTCACCTGCAAAGTCAGAGTTTGAGGATTTAAGGGGGGGGGCACTCTCAACTTCCTCCCCCACCACCCAAAAAACTTGAGCCTTCCTGAAATGGGTTCTCTGATCCTGTTAAGAGTTAGCAAATCATCAAAATGCTTCTGAATGAGGAAGAACTTGAAACACTATGCCAGCGTTATCGCCTTTTGATTCCTGCCTGTGTGACATTTCCTTCGAGCTGTGGCTGGGCTGATGGTTTTGATCTAGGGAGCCTGCTGGCTAATCCCCGCTAGGTCTGAAGAAAAGCATTGCGCCCAGAGCTCACAGAGCCCCCCCAGCGCTGGAGACCTTTTGTTAATACGCTCTCTCAGCTCTTCCAAAGACAACGGCTGCTGCCGATTTAAGTGGCCATGAACTTTATGAATTTGGTATCCACAACAAGGCCAAATTGGAAGATGTGCAGAGGCAGCGAGGGCAGTTCATAAACCCAGCTGGATCAATATAATCCCAGGTGCAAGGCTGCTTTTTCTTCGTCAGCCAATTAGCAGCATATCTTCCAGCTTTGGTTGCTTTCGCCTTTTTGATTGCTGCATCTCACTAAGAAATGTTAACTCTTCTAGCTCCTGAGGCAAAGGCGCTCTGGGTCTTGACAGGATGTGTCTCTGACCGTGGGTCGGGCTCTGCCGATTAGCACTCTGGGAGTTCTGCAGGCCCAGTGAATGGAGAAAGGACCAAAAGGACGGACATTTCTGAGGGAGAATGTTCTGCAAGGGACCCTGAGGATCACGGTCACCTCTGACTGTGGCACAATGTCGCAGACCAGCCCTGCTGGCCAGGGGGTGCATTCAGCAAGTTGCGTGGGGCGGTGCTTGCAGTGCCGTGGGCACTGTGCGGATTATTCTCAGGCCAGCCCCCGCTAGCCCAAATGGCAGAATGGGGTGGGGTGGGAAGCTCCATGCGGTGGCACTTTTCAAAACAGGAACTGGAACACGACACACACACACACAGACACACTCTGTAGCACCATTATGCTAATTTCTGGTTCATCGCTTCAGCACTTAATTGAGGACGTGTGGAACTCCTGTGCAACATTTCCCTGCGCCAATTCAAACACTGTTTGCTGCCCTTGACATTCCAGAGACGTTTATCCTAAATAGGGCCCTCCAAATCTATCTCAAAATGTTGTTGTAGGCAAAATTCTGTGGCAACTCTTATCCCAGGTCTTCCAGGAGGTCTTGCTTGCTTCACCTAGCCGTGGACTCTAAACAAGACATCCAGTGCTAATGGGGGGCAGAAGGAAGGTCATGCAATTCCCCCGCCCATGCTCCCTGACCTATCCTGCCATCTCCTCCACACACATACACTTTAGTCATGCAAAGCCAGCCACTCTTGCCAAGAAGAAGCCTGGCGGACGTCCAGCTCTCAGGTGGACACTTCTCTGCAACTCTTTGGCATCTCTTGATGCCTTTTCTGGCACGTTGGGCCCATTTCTTCAAGCATTCATGGAAGTGAATTACCAGAAATGATGTTAAAACAGAGCCTGTTGATGCAGAATCCCGCCTCCACCTGTCCTCCATTGCTCAGAGCATGGCTGCTTTTTAAAATCACCCTCTGGATAAACCTTGGCATTGATATCTTCTGAAATTTTATGAAGAGATCCAGGAACTTATGGATTATTCATGCCAATTAAAGAATAAACTGCCCGCAGATGGGCGTGGGAAGCTAATAACTCTTCTTAAAAGGCGCGTTTGTTTCTGGGTAGCTTTACAAGAGAAATCTTATTGTTCAGTGCTCCAAACTTCCCCACGCGGTAGGACGTTTGGGGAGTACGAGTACCAGAGACTTGCAGAGCTGTGGGGAACCTGGCAGGCAAGCACACAGGTGGTGCTGGTCCTGAAATAGCACCCTTCCCGAAAGCAAACCCGCTGCCCTTGCCATCCTTCCGGGCCGCTTCCTGCCAGCCCTCTCCAAAACTCAAGCAGTCTCCTTTTCCCTGGCAGCACCGCAAACTGCCTCTTCCACATCAGACCTATTTCAACTGCCACCCAGACAGGATGGGTATGCCACCCCTGGACGGGGGCACTTGCTTGTTAATGAGGACTCGTTGCTACGTGCCACTCCTGTAAAGTCCTTGTGGTCCAGGCTGGGTATATGATTTCTTAGGGCTCTGGGTTTTATGGGAGCAACGGCTGCTGTCACTGGGAGCTCTCCAACGTGCTGATGTCCCTGAGCTTGACTAGCTGCCTCTAACTGGATCTCTTGTTGTCAAAGAGCTGCTGCCTGCTCTTTGCTGCCACATCTTGCTACTTGTCACTCTTCGCTCCAGTCTGGTTCCAATTTGGATCTTGCTCACAGTCCCTCAGCTTAGCTGCAACATGAAAGCCACTGGCCAATCTGACCTGGATGCCCTGCAGAAACATTATTGTGGTGGGTCTGCTCGCAATCTGGACACTGTGAGCTGGTCCATGCGGGGCCTGGTCGGTGGCTGGTTTTGCCTTATGGCAGAGAGTTGGTTGAGATGGCCTTTTTTTTTCTTTTTCAATTGCTGTCTGGGTCCGGCAGGATCAGGCTTGTAAGTAGTCCATTTGAAGGGCCAGAGGTGAGTATGTGGTCCAGCTCAGGCAGAAACCAAGGTCTGGAGTAGTAAACAGAGAGCAGAGACAGGTGCATAGTCAACTTCAGGCAGATTCCGAAAGGAGGTGATGTAGGGGGAGGCAGGCAAGGCACAGAAGTCTTAGAGATGGCTTGTTCAGACTGAGGAAACAAGTCTGAAACCAGGCCTCTATTGGCTCCCCAATTTGTCAAGTCCAGCTGGGCTCATGAGCTGCTCTGGCCATCATTTGGGAGGCACCATAGAGCATCAAGTCCTACCAATGGCTCCCTGCCCGACAGCTGCTACAGTGACGCAGAGAGTAAGGCACCTGAGCCCTGCTGCCTGCCACATTCCCAGGTTTTAGTCTTACAGTCCCTTGCACCCTCTTCAGTAGGAGACGGTGGCAGAATTGTACTCCAGAGCCAGTCCCCTCCTTGCAAAAGATCCAAGGCCAATCAAAGAAAACTCACAAGATGAAGCCCCAAACAACCAAGCCATAAGAAGGGATATCATAAGAAGATGCATTATGCAAGACTATTGGTCCATCTAGCTCAGGACTGCCTCCTCTGACTGGCCATGGCTCTCCGGGAACTCCAACCAAGAAGGGTATTTTCCATCACCTCCTACACAGCGCATTTAACTGAAGATGCCCGGGACTGAGCCCAGGAAGTTTCCACATGCAAAGCAGGTGTTCTTTCAGCAAGCTGGGGCCCTCTCCTAGCCAGGACAAGGTTCGTTCCAGCAATCTGGGTCAAGAAAGAGGCACAAAGGTCTAGTGGATGAGATGGGTCAGGCAGACAGGACAAGGAACGAGGCTGCAGGTGGGAAACCAGCGCGGGAGGAGACCAGAGAAATAAAAACCATCCTGGAGACTGAACCGGCTGCCTCACAACAACTCCAGACACAGAACTTGCCTGGGAAAGCCAAGCAAGTTTGGGACATGGTTCCCAACTTCCAGCAGTCAATCTGGCCTGCACCTGATCACCAACACCAGGTAAAGTTAAAGGTAGTCACCAAGCCATGGAGGTCAGATCCTGGCTGACGGCATCCCACAGCAAAAGACAGCTCTACACTCCACTGCTTCCAGCCAGAGTTCTTTTGGCAAACCAACTTCAGTGCTTTTTGCTTTGCTGAAAAAAAATAAAATCCCAATACATTTGGAGGAAGGAGAGAGAAGATTTGTAATGCACCAAAAAGTCATTGATTTCTTGGAGGCATTGTGAATCTTTTCCTGGGCAGATGCTGCAGAAAGTTTCTTTGCCATGCTTCAGGCCTGAAAGATAAATCAGCGGATATAGAAACAATGCAAGTAATTTACGCGAGAGGAGGAGAAGAGAGTGCCCCGCACTTATTCTCCTTCTCTCAAGCATGGTGATGATTCAATGCAGCGTGACAAGGCATGAAATGCAGCAGCTGTAATCTTGCACCCTGTAAGTCAAATTCAGAGATTTGATAGCAGAAACCTCCATAAGATATGTGACCAAACTTTGAAGCGAATGTCTTGGCTTCCCACTTCCCACTCCCCCACAGTTTGTAGCCACCGATCTGGTGAGTGTCTGCCTCAGTTGTGCTCAGACAGACTGCTGGAGGAGATCCAGGAAGTTATAAAGAGTGGAGAGCTAAGAGACTGGCGCTCGTGGGTCACTTGGCTTCCTGTCTCAACTGATCCCCTTCTGTGCCTCCAGAGGCAGCTTCTGACATGGCTGAAGTACCCACAACCCCATCCTCTGGCCGTCTACCACGGTGACATCAGGAAGTAAGGAACGCAGGTCTGTTCCCCAGGGCCCTATTACACCTTGGCGACAGTCAGGCTCCGCAGGGGGTCATGTTCCAGGGCCTGATGGGAGTTGGCTGTTGTTCCAAGTGGGCCAGAAGCAGGTGGATGGTGGTAAGATGCTGGAGGGGGAGAGTCTTAAACCAGGGTCTCCGGTACCTTCTTTATCTCCTGCGCCACTACCACGCTGGGTCCTCCGGTGGCCGGGCACAGGCAGGCCGGGCCTTAGGGTGAAAGGAAAAGCCCTCTAGGCTGCCATTGCAGCCTGAGGTGTGTCAGCTGACCATACTGGCCAATCGGGACGTGCCAGGTCCTATAAAGCCCTGGCGGCCAAGCCAGCTAATCGGTCCAAGCGATGCGCCTTGCGTGTGAGATCTCTGCCCGTCATAGGGCATCTGCTCCTTGTCTATCCAGTCCTTTATTGCTGCCTTGGAACGCAACCTTTTGCCTGGCTCTGGCCCTGCATTGCCTCTGAACCTTTGCTCCTTGTCCACCTGATCCGGTGCTTGAGCGCCAACCTACCCACGACCACATCTATTGCCCTTCTGATCCTCACCTGCCCACACCTGAGCTGGACCACAGCTGCAGCTTGTCTCAGAAGTAGGCCAGGTTCTGACAGTGGTCCCGAAGAGGCAGGTGCCAAGCACCGAGACAGCAGGGCAGGTTCAGGGGCTCCCCAAGATGGTATCTGCGACGACACAGTCCTTCACACTAGGACCAGCCGCATAAACCCTTCTCAGGCTAAGCACCAACACTTAAAAACTTGAGGGGAGGGTCAAATGAAACCTTTCCCCTACCAATGAGGGAAAAGATTAATACAGGTTATTAAGGACCTAGCTTAAATCTATGATGCTGTGGGTACAAAGGTGTGTGTGTGTGTAGATTTAACAGTAAGGCAGCTTAATAACGCCAAGCTGACACGTAGGATTTGGGTAGCAAACAAAATAAAAATAAGTTTATTTTAATCCTCAAAATCTTAGTTCCAGAAAATAACTTTAAACCTGCCTACCCCAAACACTTTGTAATTAACCTAAGTCCCTATAACTCTAAATACTTTCACTCTTCCTTCAGACAAGCCAGAAAGTCGGGAAAGTCCTCACAGCAGAGACAAGTTGCTCAGACTGAGGAGAAGTCGCGGAGGCTAGGCTTTATACGGCCTGGAGCCCTGGGATTGGCTCTTGGGGAGTCAGCTGTCAGAATGCTCAGCCAGGCTGGTACTGCAGCCTAGGTGGCGCCCTTGAGGAACGTGCTGGGTTTGCAGTGGAAACAGAGCGCCCGCCGCCAATGATATAGGACAGTGTTCTCCAACCTTGGGTCCCCAGATGTGTTTGGCCTACAGCTCCCAGCATGCCCCAGCCAGTGCATGCTGGGAGTTGTAGGCCAAACACATCTGGGGACCCAAGCTTGGAGAACACTGAAATAGGAAGTAAGCCAGCGGAGCCCAGCTGCAGGGGACCCCGAATCAGGACCCCCTCATGCTACCTTCCAGGGGACATGATGACATGCTCCAATCCGGGGGGGGGGGATGAGGAATCCCTGGATTCCTGGCCTGAATTTCGGTTGCCTGATGGCACCTGCGGGAAGATGCGTTTGATCGTCAAGATGCACAAGTGACCTCTCTGTGAACAAAGCCCTCCCCACCCTCCCCGTTCCCCCTTTAACATCAAATGGCACAGCGAGGGAATCAATTTCTTTAGAAACGATTTGGTATTATAATGATTTTTACATTTAAATAATTACCCACTCTCGAAACTCACAGCTTCTGCTGAGTCGGGTGGAAATTCCTTGCATCTTATTTATGAAGATGGGTCCCCATTTACTCATCCCGCTGGTTTCGTTCACCCGCTCATTAAGTGCTTTTCCAGCCCATACTTCAAATGGCACCGCTCCTCACAACACGTCTGCCAGAACGGCGGGGGGAAGAAGGAAAAAGGGACGCATATTAAAGAACTGTTTGCGATCGGCCTATGATTATGCTCCCCTTTTACAGTTACATTTCAATATCATTACAAATCCTGGTGTTGTTCAAATTACATCAATTATTCAATTTTTGCCATGGAAAAAAGTGACGCTGGGACCTGCACAGCAACTCAGCTGTAACGATCTCACCCTTTCTGAAAGGATTTTAAATTCATAAGGGATCCATTTGAGTTCCATTAACTTAGTATACTTTTGCCTTCCTGGTTGCGGGTGTGAGGGGGGGGGGAAGCCAGATGAATTGATTCAAACAACTTTCCATTTCATTTCAGGAGACAATTTTCAGAGGGAAATTACAGGAATACACTTCCTGTTTGGTTTGATGGTTTCAGCACTTTTGTTCAGTGTGTGTGTGTGTGTGTGTGTGTGTGTGAAACATTTAATTTTCAGTGTCTTCTCTCAAAGAACTACAGCCCTAGGACTGTTCCTAAATCCCCATTTGAAGTTGAATGTTGGCTGTGCCAAGCTGCAGCAGGATTCTGGGTAATCTTGTTCAGCATTTCAGTAAACAAATACACCCATGGGTGGGTTTTTTGCATTAAAGGGAGGCCTGGGGAGATTTGACCAAACATTCACAGAGATTTGACCAAAAATTCATGAAGTGGCCTCTCCCCAAACTTTGTGTCTCTAAATTATTTCACTGATTCTTCAGCAAGTTTACGGTACTTGAGAGGAAGTCTCGTTGAACTCAATGGGGCTTACTTCTGCATAGGATTACATGGTTAATCCCGGATTCCCCCTAACCCCCTTCCGAAAAAACAGCATTAAACACCTTTTATAGCACTGGGTTAACTTACAAATAAAGCATCTTTGGAGGTTTTTTGTGGGTTTTTTTGCAAGAGATTCTTATATATGAGAAAGAAGTCCAAATGTAACAATAATCCTATTTTAAACTTCTGGTTTTAAAAAAAATAGGGTTGCACGGAACATATTTTTAACCAGCCTCCGTCAATCACTGCACTTCCTTAGGAAAGGTATTTAACACGCTACCTCTTAAATAAAAGGAACTACTGGAGGAACTATCTGCCCATTCTGTAAAGAGTGTATGTTTTCTAGTAAATATTCCACTGCTGTCCGCTGTCATGGTAGCTGCCAGTGAGTGGCAAAAGAGGGAGCCATTTTTTTAAAAAATGGTGGCAGCCATTTTGCATTTCCCAGAATTCAAAAAGTACCTCAGAAAAGGCCTTTCTGGGGGGGGAAACAAAATGGCGGCCACCCCGATTCTTTCCCTCTGTCATGACCCCCCAATCCAAAAGAATTTCACCTCACCTACAAAGTATAGCCAAAACAAAGCAGCTGATTTTGAGGTGGGTGAAAGGGTTGAGGAATGGTCCTTGCCATTTTGGTACAGCACTAATTGAAGGGGTTTGTGTTGCCCAACTCACCAGAAGTCTGGAGTAGCTAGCTGGAGAATATCAAAAACAGTGGATGCCATCTCAAAATTTATTGGAGGGGAAGCAAAGATATGGGGGGGGGGGAGAATCTCAGCAAGGTTTAAAGGTGTGCATCAGCATGTATTAGGATCAGATTGCAAAGAAAGCAATCTAATATATTTGTTAAATTTACTTTTTGTTTATTATTTTAAAATATGTGTATGCTGCTTTTTCATACATATTTCAAAAGCAATTTACAAAATGAGAAGATAAAAATATCATATCTAGAGCAGCCTTCCCCAACTTGGTGCCCTTCGGATGTGTTGGACTGCAACTCCCATCATTCCCAGCCATCATGGCCATTGTTCACAATGGGAATTGCAGTTCAGCATGTCTGGAGGGCACCAGGTTGTGGAAGGCTGCTACAGAGAGTTCCATAACATTTGGGGTTGTAAGCAAGAAGTCCCTACTTCTGGAGGAGATGAATCTAGCTTCCCCATATGGTGGATATCATCATCATCATCATCATCATCATCATCATCCTGGACACTGTGCTCAACATCTGAGGCCTTCCTCCAAGTGCCTCCTTTGAGGGAGGCTCACAGGGCAGCAACAAGGGGGAGGACCTTCTCAGTGGTGGCCCCCCGACTGTAGAATGATCTCCCCGCTGAAGCCTGCCTGGAGCCAACTTTGTCATCCTTTCGGCACCAGGTTAAGACAGCCCTCTGTGCTGAGGCGTTTAAGAACATCTAGGGTTATTTTTAATGGCTTGTTGGGGCATGCATGTCAGATGTTTGTATCAGGTCTATTCCGTATTAGTAAATATTGTTATCTCTGGCCAAACTGTTTTTAAATATCTTAAACTGTTTTTAATGTCTTTATTGTGGAATAATTTTCCGGCTGTTTTATTTTATCTCGGCCTTGTTTTAGGCACTGGTGTAAACCACCCAAAGAGTTTCTGCTACTGGGTGGTATAGAAATGAAATAAACACAATAAATTATGTTGATCATTATCATTATCATTATTCCTTTTCCTCCGAGGAGTCCAAGGTGATGAACATGATCCTCCTCCTCCTCCTCCTCCTCCTCCTCCTCTCCATTTTACCCTCACAACAACCCTGTCAGGTAGGTTAGCCTGAGAGTCGGTGACTGGCCCAAAGTCACCCAGTGAGCTTCATGGCTGAGCGGAGACTGGAACCCGGGTCTCCCCAGCCCAACACTCGGACCACTACACCACACTGACTCTCTGGAACAGGGGCTCATCTTACGCACCAGGGGAAGGGGGCTGATACAGGGGAAGGACATTCGAGGGAAACTTTTAGGCCTCCTAATAACTGAAGCCACGCCCTCGTCCCAGATCAAAGAGTTGCCCTTTTCTTCAGGAAAGAGACGCACGTGCCCTTGGCACAGGGGGGCCTTGTCCCTAACGAGAGCTGCTCTGTGTGAGGCGAGCCCACTCCCCTTTCCTTCCCCACACGGCACTCCTGGTGGCCACACCAAAGCCAGTGCTTGTGTCAGCCAGCAAACGAACGCGGGGGGGGGGGGATGGCTTGCGTCAATCAATAACATTTATTGTTCCAGCCCAAAGGCCATGACAAACACACACAGCAGCAAATCAAGCTTTCTGCTTACAGGAGTTTTGCATTGACAGAGGAAAGCACCAAAATGGTGACGTCTCTCCCCGCCACACCTGCAGTCTCAAGTGGTACAGTCCCTTCTGCCACCACAGGACTCGACTGCCTCATTCTGCAGTCTGCAGAGGTCCAGCGTGGCCACGAGAGGAGATGGTTAGCCTATCAGGCACTAGTAGGTAGAGAGGCGGCGACACAGAACTCATGAGGACTAGGGGATTTGTTGTTGTTGCTGCTGCTGGCCGTTAATAACTCGTGGAGCTTTTTCTCTGCCCTCCTCCTATCTATCGCCCGTATCAATTTCATCCTGGCCTGGCCCCAAGTCCAGCGTGCCGTCCATATTTACATCCCCAGCAACCCTCCTCCTCCTCCTGCTCAAGGATGGTGGGGCTTTGGCAGGGCCCTCACAACGGCGCAGGTGGTGGTGTCATCATGGTTCAAGCCAGCCACGGTGTGGCTGGCATTTCCCTTAGCAAATTGATGAATTGGGCTACTCCAGCTACCTGCTCCCCCGTCTGCAAGATTGATGAAAGGTAGGGCCAGGATCCGTCGACGAGAGGCAAAGTTCAGGCTTGCCAATCACTTCTCCCTAATGCAGAATCAATTGGGAACAAGCCGGGGCCAGAGAGAACCGGGAGGAACCCAACCGGACCGTGCTGTAATCCTGCTTTGCCCTTTCTCGTCTGGGCTATAGTGATGTTTTGCCATCGCAAAATTCCTAAGGACAATTCCCCTGACCTATATACAACTGTTGTGTGCTCCCTACTTCCCTGAATGGTTAGGATTTCCCATGAGCTAGCTTTTTTCCTCTCTTTTTTTACAGGGTGTGTGAGTTTTCTTGTGGGGAGAGAATAATGAAGACTTATTTTGTAACATGTGCCTGACAGGACATAAATGTTGAGCAGGCAAACTCCCAGACATACGGTGCTCATCTGTAAAACAGGAACAATTCCACACACACACACACCCAAAAAGCAGACAGGCCAACAAAGGCTCCTTCTTCCAGCCATCTGCAAACAAAGAGATTTGCTGGCTACACTGCAACTCCAAACTGTTTCTGTCCAACCCTGACCTAAGCACGAGGGGCATGTCCTAGCTGGTAGCTACTAGCCATCTCCGGTCACGGAAGAAATACCTTTGAGCCATCAAAGGCCATTGAGCGAGCCTCTTCAGCTCATTCTAGAAAGTATTAATTGACCCTCTTTGCCCGTTAGCAAACCATCGAGTTGTACCATCAAGAGAGCTTCGGCTGTTGGTCGGTATATAAATAAAATTGATGATGATGATGATGATGATGATAAAATAATAATAATAATAATAATAATAATAATAATAATAATAATAATAATAATACACCGTACCCCAAAAACATTTTCTCTTCACTTGACAATATCACTTCCGTTACATCTTTGCTTGGTCCCTCAGAGTACTGAGGGAATAGGGTATTGGATATTCTTCATCTTTGCTCCTGCTAGTGATTCATTTAATTAGATAGATAGTTATTACATTTCTATACCACCCAATAGCCAGAGCTCTCTGGGTGGTTCACAACAATTAAAACCATAAAATACAACATAAGATACACTATAAAAGTTTAAAAGTTGAAAGCTACAGTATAAAATAGAAGTAAAAGCCAAAGAAAAACCTAGACCTGAGTACAACCTAGACTTGATACAAACTAGACCGGTTAAAAACAGCTGGTGTAGGTGCCTCTATGCACATAGGTGGAGTGAACTGATACTGCTGCGGTTCAAGAAGGAGCTGCGGAGCTCTTTCAGGTTATTATGGGCTGTTTGTACGCCAGGACAGACCTTCCGCCTGCAGCCTGCCGGAGAGAATCGTGCGTCACTTCCGTGCAGGAATTGGGGGCAAGACTTTATGCAGTGATGTTGCAAAGCCTCCCTTCTCTCTCTCTCTCTCCCTGTTTCTCTCTCTTATTTGTGCTCATTCTTCCCTACCTAGTTTACTGCCAATGACACTCAGATAAATAGCCTCTGTCAGCCGTCCCCGGTCCCGCAAAGAGAAGGTGTCACTGTGATTTATGACACTATCTCCGAGAAGGCCTTCCCCACACGCTGTGGGCAAGCAAGCATCCCACCTCTAAGCACACAAACGTCGCCTCCTTCTCTCCCCGCCCCGCCCCGCCCACACCCACAGCACTGACCCAGAGGAGGGTTTTGCTCCCCCCCCCGGAGAATGGACAATGGGGAGGAGTCTAGGCCAGATCCCAGGCCCCATGGTTCATTCTAAGCATGCCTACCCCAAGAATGGATGGGTAGATGCTGCCCCCAGACACCACGGGGGAGGGGCTGTGGCTCAGTGGTACAGCGTATGCTTTTGCTTGCAGCAAGGCCCAGGTCCAGTCCCAGATGTCACCAGGTCCCCTGTAGCAGGCCTAGGAAATACCTTTTTCTGCCTGCCCACTTGGATTGCTGCTGCTAATCAGAATCAACAATACTGGGGTAGAAGTGAGCAAGACAAGCTTTAGAAGCATGCAGGACTGAATTGCTCAGCAGCTTCCTCTGCTCCCTGTCCCTAGCAGGGAAAAGCTCTTATCTTCGGTCAGCAGCTGATCGGAGATAAGAGCTTTCCCTTGCTGCACAGTGACAAAGGCTCCCTTTCTCACCTGCACAAGAGGGGCCTGGGGAAGAAGCTGGTGGGCCAGAGGGGAACCCTCACGGGCTATGTCTGGCCTGTGGGATGGAGGTTCCCATCGCTGGTCTAACCTGATACAAGGCAGGTTCCTGTGGTCGTGATCTGCCACGGGAAATTATTTAGTGGTGGAGAACTCATAACAAGGACGAAGATAAAATAAGGCAATGGTGAAATGCAGGAATCCTCAGCTTTCCAGTTGTTCCAGATTCATCAACACAAAGGCTCCAAAATACACAAACACAAAAGGAAACACTGGCAATTTCAAGGGGACTTCCAAGACCGTTGATTCACTGGATGGGCAGGATATTTGGTTCAGGTACTGGACCTGCCATGGTCAGAAGAAAAACCCCTGCTATGCTGTAGGAACTCAACTGGCCTCTTGGAGTCGGCAGTTCCAGAGAGAAAGCAGATAACTAGGAAGATAACACAGACTGGCCTCAATATGCTACTATCCCTAGCTGGTCCAGGTCACCTGATGGTTTCTCATAGGAACTGCCCCACTGGATCAGACCAAAGGGACATCTAAGTAAGTCCAATAGAAGCCAGGCAGAAGCCTGCAGAGGATCAAAGATTAAGAAGGTGATGCCTGCCCCTCTTGTTTGATCTCCTTTTAAGGAGCCATGACCCAATCAGAGTCCACCTCAGTGTACAGTCAGAAGCTCGGGATGGGTGGCCACTCCCTTCCCTTTACTGAAAGGGCTAGCTGCCAGTTAGCCATGGCTACTGCAATGGCTGAAGATTTGACCGCATCCTGAAATTTTATTTTATTCCCTTACTTAAAAGATTTATATGTGGCATTCTTTGTCACACAGGCACCTGAAGCAGTTTACACAACTGAGCTAAACAGTCCAGGGGGGAAAAAACCAACCCTGTAAAACACCAAAGCAAACAGAAAATAAACACAGCAATAGAACAGCCATGTTATCTATTTACACACACACACCAGGGCATTTAAAATAGAGCCAAACAAACTGCAGGGCCTTGCCAACCATTGGCCCTTTGTCTCTTCTTCAAAATGTGAAGCTCAAGAAACTTGCGGTTCATTTTGGCGTTCTCACAAAAAGTTCACCTGAACCAAAACTTAAAGTGAATTTGGAGGTTCATACCTTGGGTGAAACACTGAAGGAATTCCAAGGAGAACCCGCAAAATAGTTTCAATAAGACTAGCAAAATATGATTTATTTATTTTTTAAATTCACACATCCCTAGGTTGACTACTTTGGCAGCAGTGTTTTTTGGGTTTTTTTTAAAAAGATGAGATATATGGATGATAGTGATAAAATATTACTTCTTAAGCACCTAAGAATATGCAAGTTATAAAAGGCAATATTGCCTCTCTCAAGTCCTAGCATGACTGACACACTCAAAAGTGAATTAGGGATAGCCCTTTCCCATCAGGCATTGCAGAAAAATGCCCTTTAACCCAATGCAAGAGAAGGCTCCTGTATCTTTAAGAGCCATGTTGAAGATGGAATTTCAACAGGTGCAGCTTTCCTTGCGACAGGGTGACAAGCTCTGCCTATTAAAATTCCATCTTCTGCACCACTTTTAAAAGTACAGGAGCCCAGATGCCCTTTCTTGCATCTGGTAGCTTTAAATGCATTGCAAAGTTCCTTCCAGGTGCCCTCTTCACACCCCTGGGAAGCCCAGTTTGAGATGAGAACAATGCAAGAAATAGTCGCCGTTCATATAAACAACAAGATCCCCCCCCCCCCGCTTCAGAATCTTGGATACGCAATTGATTTTGTTCCTTTCAATTGAAATTATTATTATTATTCCTGTTATTATTTTGCCTGGCACAGGTATGATTAACACATCAAAAAGCTATTTTGCTTTGCTTAACAATATTATATGCTTAACTGGTTCATTAATTGAATCATTGCAGTGTTTGCTTGTTAGGGCTGGTTTCCTCGTAACAAATCTCTTTTCTTTGTGATTTGATTTTTAATGCCTTTATTTCCTTCTCGAAATTGCTTCATTGTCCAAATGGATGCCATGCAGCCCCTTCTCTAAAAAGTGCCGAGGATTCAGGGTTCAAACTGTATCAGTTGCTGTCATGTGTTCATTGCCAGGGGACTTGAAGAGAGTTCCCACAAGAGGAACAACATCAGAGCATGGCCTAGTAAAGAACGCATCCTGGAAGACAGAGGTGGCCAACTGCCCTACAATAGTGCAATGTACAACACTTGGAGAGGCTCTCGCCGAGGCCATGGTGGAATTCAAGCCAAGAATCCAGGGATCATTCAACCTCCCCTCATCTTGGAACATCTCCTCCTATCCCAGCCTCCTGTAACGTGCCAGGAGGGGTCCCAAACTTAGGCTTCCCCTAGTCCGACTCTGGCGCCACCAGTGTGGTTTCCACAGCAAGCCTGGCACACGGAGCTCTAGGTTTCAAGGGCGAAGTCTTGGCTGCAGCACCTGCCTGCCTGGGCATCCGGTCAGCTGACTCCCAAGGGCAAATCCCTGCCCACCAGGCCCTATAAGGACCGAGCGTCAATAACGGCTCACCTTTGTCTCCTGTGATAAGCTGTAGAAGGGCAGCTTCTCTGGAAAGGACGTTCCGGCTCTGCCTGCCCAGGCTGGCCATGGTTGGCTCATTCCTGGGCGGAAGGAGTATCAGGAGACTTCCTGACTCACTGGATCCTTGCTTGAGCAACAAGGTCTGCCTGAGCTCTGGCATGCCTTGTGTTGCTGGTCTTGCTCTCTTTGGTCCTGATTCCTGGCTTCTTCTCCAGTCGTGTCTCCTCCTGGCTTACCCTCTAAGTCTGCTTTCTTGTCTGCCCTCGGATCCACTTAGCCCTCTTCAATCCTGACTCCATTGCTGACCTCATTTCCTTCCAATCCTGCCATCTCTTCAGTCCTGACTCCTGGCTCCTGCCTCTCCCAAGGCCGCTGCCCACAGCCAAGCCCTACACTCCTGCTCCTTTCCCCTGGTTTCTGCCTTGGATCTTGGCCCCTGTCTGGCTTTGAATATGGACCTCCCCTGATCCTTGAGTGTTGCCTTGGGGCTTCCCTGCCTATCTGGAACCATGCATTGGCTACTGGCCCACTTAGCCTGCCAGCCAGGTCTCTCCAGATCCCAGGACTTCACCACCTGGAGCCTGAGGCTTGCTGGCCCAAGGTCCAGTCTGTGGAAGAACATTCTGCAGTCTACCAAGAGGAAGCCAGTCTGCCGTTCCACCACTTCATGCCCCTGCAAGGGCAGTGACCGTCAGAAGCTGCTTTACACCAGGCCAGATCATTGGTCCACTCCTGCCCAGTATTATCTCCTCCGATTGGCAGAGGCTCTCCAGGTTCTCAGGCAGGGAGGGGACTTTCTCATCCCCTCCTGCCTGATCCTGTGAACTGGAGATGCCACGGACTGAACCCGGCGGCACCTTCGGCATGCAGAGAAGTGCTCTACTGCTAAACCGTGGGCCCTCCCCAAAGACAGAGGGTGCCCCTGGATGGAGTTCAGCCAGCTCTTCCCGGCCTTGGGCTAAATGCAGGGGTGGGGCGGCCTTGGGCACCAGGAGGCCTGCTCTGCTGCCGAGGTGCTTGGATGAGCTCAGCTCCCGTCGCTTACTGCGGGTGGGATCGTTCCCACTCCAGTCCCCACCAGACCTTGCTCAGCACCCTTCTGGCTCACGGCCTGACCTGATCAGGACAAAGCAGAGCTGAAGCCCCTGACTTTGTTTTCCTTCCTAGCTCGGTTTGGTGGAGTCTCTTCCTCCCGCCGCCCCACACCCATAAATGCAGTCAGTCTGTCAGGGTAATGGACTGTGGTTGTCCCACCCGACACGTCCAACGGCAGACATGATGTATGGAATGCTCTCATTTGATGATACATTAGCTGCAGCCCTGATAAAGATTTACCGGACGAGGTGCGCTCCGAGGCAGAGGCCTCAGCCGGGAGGATCAAGTGCACCGCCTTCCCACCTTTTCCTGGCTTTCAACGGATGGCCAGGTTGGCTGAGGAGGGTGGGATTTGCAGTCCAGCGCCGGCTGGGGAGGGCTGGACCTGCCCGTTCACTCACGGAGGTAGTTGAAAGAATGTGCAGACAGAGTCCAACCCAAACCCACAGTAAAAATAGAAATAGGGGTGTGCAAGGTGGGGGGGGGGATGTCTTTGTTCCTTTTTTCTAGTATTAAGAACTTCAGGCTGGATCAGGGATCTGCCTCCCGCTCATGGAAGCAACGCCTGCCTGATCCCCCACCACCACCACTCACCTTGCACAGCGGGGGCTCCTGGTTCTGTGTGCAGCATTTTCAGGGGGCTGGCGGGGGGGGGGGCGCTGTGTGGTCAGGCGTGGGTGGGGGAGTCCATTTCCATTAGCATGAATCTGGACCCAACCCTTCCTCTGTACAAATTGCATTCATCTTATTACTCATTAATAAAAATCACATTTGTTTTCATTACTTTCTCTCTAACCTTCCTTTGGTGTGTGTGTGTGGGGACGGGGGGACGGACTTCTGCCTGCAGCAGCAGCAGCAGCAGCAGCAGCGACGGTCTTCTCTTAGCAGCTGCCTCCTGGCAGCCACCATTTTCTTTTCCCAGAATGACCTGGGCTTCATAGTAAGCGGTCTTCTTCTGAGTCGGACCCTTGCTCCACCTTGTTGACACTGACCAGCAGCAGCTCTCCAGGCTTTCAGGCAGGAGTTCTTTCCGGCCCTACCTGGAGATGCTGCCAGGGCTCAAACCTGGAACCTTCTGCATGCAAAGCAGATGCTCTGCCACTGAGCCACGGCCCCTTCGTATCCTTCTGGGCCATTCTCAGGGAAAACGGCAGCCCCCCCCCCCGTTGACAATTCTTCCCTCCCCCCGCCACCCCAGTCAGTGCAGTTTTAGTTCTCCCCCATCTGTGGGTCCTGCAGTGGGGGGGGGCTTTGGAGTGCCACCGGCCGCAGCAGGGCTGCACTGAAATCCCATCCCCTCTTCCTGAAGGGAGCTGGATGCGAATTGCCTACATCTCTGTCAATGGCCTGAAACAAACCTGCAATTGTTCAAGAGCGTTTCCTACCTGCCGCCCCACCCCCCACCCTGTCCCCTGTCCCTCAAAGGCGGTTTACTTACTCCAGGAACTTCATTTGCCACAACAAATGCATTTACCAAATGCCAATGGAGAAGGTGCCGAAGAGCGCGCTGATTGTTCTCTCTACTTTTGATATGTCATTATTTCCTTTCTAAAAGGCAGCATTTTCTTAATGGAAAACATTTTGCAGGGCTGTATTCCTCCATCTTCCCTTCTCTCCAATGCGTTTATTTCTTCCAGTATGGGGAAATGAAGACGGCAAGACGGTTCACACGTCACTGCGCGGCGGAGTAGCAAAATATTGTTCAGAACGACCAGTTGATAATCCACCGTCCACAGCTCTTGCTGTTTAGAGGTCGCCGCTCTGACTGCATATCTCAAAAGGGATATTGCGAAGCTGGGAAAGGCACAGAAAAGGGGAATGGAAATGATTAGGCTAATTATTATTTACAAATGGGTAGACAAATCCATGGCGATCCTGAGATTTATTGGAGAGAGCATGCCCACCCTCTCCCACTTGTCCGTGACAGTTGATTGCTTAAACTATGGGCTGTTATTATTTATTTATTATTTACAGTATTTACAGTATTTATATACCACTCCATATCTAAGCAGATTTTGGGGTGGTGAACAGTAAAAAGATAAAAACAGACAAAAATAAACCCAACGCAAGGAAGTCTTGTCAGAACAAGGAAGTCTTCAGCAGGCATTAAAAGCAATACAATATCGAAGCCTGCCTGACGTCCAGAGGCAGGGAGTGCCACAGAAATGGAGCTGCCACACTGAAGGCCCTTCTCCTGGTGGACTCCAGTCAGGCCATAGGTCCATGCGGAACCACCAGGAGAATGTCCTTCGATGACCTCAGTGACCAGACAGGAGTCTCATTTGCCATTTTCTTGTCCATTCACCCAGTTCAGACAGACATTTTTGTCAGGAGACCAGCCATTTCAAATGTGAGGTTTTAAAGAATGTGCAGGTGTATTCCATCTGGACCCATTGCTTTACTCATTTCTAATTCATCAATTAGCTGTAGAACATCATCTATTGTCTCCCTTTGTTTGATGCATCTTCTAATGCCCACCCTGGAAAATAACAGTTCAGGCACTGGGCATCTGTCCGACATCTTCCACAGTGAAGACTAAGGCCAAGAACCCATTCAGCTTCTCAGCAATCTCCCCGTGCCCCTTCAGCATCTCCTTCAGATATTAGGGACGAACAACAGGGGATGCATATCTCCATGTTGCTCTGGTTGTGAGCTTCGTGAGTGCTGGAAAGAGAAGGCTGGACTACTTCTTGGTCTAATCTAGCAAGCCAATACGTACATAGGAGCTTGCCCTATCTATACGGAGTCAAGCACCACTGGTCCATCTAGGTCAGCATCGTCTTCACCAAGGATGGGGAACCCCTGGTCCTTCAGATGTTGTTAACCTCCAGCTCCCACCAGCTCCAGCCAGCAGAGCTAGTGGTCAGGGATGACGGATGTCCAACACCATTTATTGGGTTTTTGAGATGGGAAGCAATATATAAATATTTTTAAATAACTAAAATAAATCTCAAGGGCCAGAGTTTTCCCATCACTGGTCTACACTGACCGGCAGTGGCTCTCTGGGGTTTCAGACAGGAGTCTTTCCCAACCCTAAGTCAAGATCCCGGGGATTGACCCTAGGGCCTTCTGCCTGCAGAGCCAGGGGATTGACCCTAGGGCCTGCAAAGCCAGGGCTTTACGACTGAGCTGTGGTCCCGTCCTCGCTTTTTCTTCATGTTCTTATATTGCTATTGAGCAATGACTCAGATTAAGCCCTGGAAGAAGAGGGCCTGATTTTTTCAGCCAATATCCTGTGATTCTCACCTCTCCAAGTGGATCATAGATTTAACTTCCTGATATCTTCCCTAGCAACTAGATGCCAACAGCTTAAAAAAATCAATTAAGAAGAGTATGAAGAGTGCGAAAATTTCCAAATAATTAATAAATTAGAGCAGTAGAGAATGTTTACCATCAAGGATAGATGCGTGTCATATTTAAAATGTTCAAAAGGGAGAGTTTCTAAATCAACGGCTGGTAGGAGGAGAGACGTTTCAGATCAAACAACTTTGCTGAATTCCTTTTATCAAGCACAGTTGGCGGCAGGAGGAAACGAGAGCAGCGGCTTCGTGGAGCCACTCTTGGCTCCCTTGAGCACATCTGGATGGACATTTTCTTTGCCATTCCCAAGGCCAGCCCAACGCATTTTGCTGCCTGAGGCAAAGGACAAGATGGCAGCCCCCACTTCCGCATACAGAAGACCACTGGACCGGCAGATGAATCATACTGTAACGCCGGCCACGGGATTACGCCCTCCGTTACATCGGAGGGCGACAGGTTAGTTTAGCAAGTGCAGGACAGGCTGTCTCCTCCAAGAGTGGGGAATGCCCCAGGGGGCTCAGGAGGAATGGCTTGGGTGGGGCTGCCACTGTCCCCCAGAAACTGCTGCCTGAGGCAGCTGCTCCATTATGCCTGATGGCAGGGCTGGCCCTGCCCAATCTTGATACAGTATTTTCCCATGTATAAGACTATACTTTTTCCTAAAATTGTTAGACTAAAAATTGAGGGTCGTCTTATACACGGAAGTAAGCCAAGGCTGGCTGGGGCATGCTGGGAGTTGTAGGCCAAAAGCATCTGGGGACCCAAGGTGGGAGAACACTGCTTTAAACAAAAGCTGAAAATCCGGGGATCTGGAGCTCCGCGCCATTCTTTCCTCCCACAACATGGCTACAGCCCTGCCTTCACCTCTTTCGAAACACTTGCAGCCCTGCCTCTGTGTCCTTCTCCTCTCCCTGCTGTTCTGGGTCGAACTGCAGACTGTAAGCTCCTCAAGCGGCAGAACTGACCTCTTGCACTCTATAAAGCGCCATGCGTGCTGGTGCTGCAGAAGTAATAAACCTTCTAAAAAGTCTTTCCTGGACTGCCGGAGCCCCGTCCCCGCCTTGATACATCTTCTCATGCATCAGTCTTGCCATTTCATGGGGAACTAACTGCTGCCTCTTTTATAAGCCCCATATTGCTGAAGATCAGAGATTCTTGGCAGTTTTTGGCACTCCAAGGACATGACATCGGAAAACTAGTGTTTCGTGCAGCCGGCCAAATGGAGAATTATAACTTCATAGAGGGAATAAACAGCACCAGGAGCAGATGAGCTCTGAAAAGAAGCCAGATCCTATTTACATGCAAATACCTTTATTAATCAAGGATGAGTGGAAGAATGTACAGAAGGTACAGAAGGTCATCCTGCACTTTGCCCACAAATAGCGGCAGCCTTTTCTTCGCCTGAAAACTCCAGTTCTGTGGGGAAACCCAGAAGCCAAAGCAGCAATATGTTAAATAGCATATTCTGCAAAGTAGGGAGCACCAGGGCTGCTGCAGAGAGCAAGGAGAGGGTGTCGGGGTGACGGTGACCTGTGAGGTTTGTTATTAGCTGTCAATTTGCAAATCCACAGGAGGAGGCAGGCAGGCAGGCAACGCTAGTTCCCAGGCAGAATCAGTCCCCCCAAAGCACCACCCTTGCTTGCTGCTCCCCTGCCAAAGTCTGCTTCTGACCATCCACACCCTCAAACTCAAGAACGCCTGTGTGTACCACAGCTGCAATTCACCCCAATTTTGTTTAAGTGCACGCAATCATCAGCACCAAGCCGGCCCCCGCCCACACGTGGGTGCTTTTTGCAAAAGAGAGGGATGCGGCTGGTGCCAAGCACTGGAGTAAGAAATGTGATTAACAAGGCGCCTAGTTTGGCTCCACAGCTCTGATCCGAGGCTGGAGCTGTGCTGGTGAGCCATTGTCCATCGGCTGCAGATGGCTCCTCTTTGGAGTCTTTTCTCTTTCCCATCACGCCAATTAGAATGCAGCTGCAGCAAGAGCCAGGGTCAGGCCTGAGATCAATGCGCCCTGCTCTCCCTCCCAGGGTGAAATGTTAACAGCCAATTAACCTTCAAGGGAGAAGTTTGCAGCAAGGCTGTCTGGCTCCTTCCACCTGCAGAGCTCAAAGGATCATCCATTTTGCATGCACTGAAGGCACCCAGCCAGCCAGCCACCCACCCACCCGGGCGGTAGCCTCATCTATGCTCGCTCCCTCTTTGGCACAGACACCAGTCCTCCCCACAGTCACTTCTAGATTGGAAGCCCCTTGGGGACAGGGAACTCGTGTAGGCCGATGGTGCAGTATTAATTAATACATACTAATTTTTGATCATCATTCATTAATGGTGGTTAATCCTTGGTATTTATTATTGTAATTATGAATAATTTGAAAGATCAGACATGACCACTGGCCACTTTGTTGACCTTCCTCTTTTTTTGCATGGGGGTGTGGATTTCAAAAGTTTGAAGCTGTGCTAGGGTGAGTCATTCTTTTGCCACTCGCGTCTGTTTCCCTGCCCATCCACCCCAAGCTGACTTGGCACCAGGGTGAAATAAAAATGATCATGGACCTTTTAAGATATGCCGCTGCTGGAAAGTTAAGTTCTTGCTGCTCAGGTAGACTGCTCCTGCTTTAAGGAGTTAGCGTTGATGGTGCGGATGTTTGTCGCATCTTTGCCTGTGTCATATGTCTTGGCATGTCATGTTCCAAAATTTGGAGAAGCAAAGGCTTTCATGGTGATTTAGAAATAGCCCTTTGCTTCTCCAATCCAACTTAACATTCATATAGAAATAGTTTCTGTCTTTTATATCTACATGTGGTGGAACACACAGGCAGACACACAGTTGTTAATAATCGCCAAGAATTTTGAAGTGTGAAAGACACAGACTCTCTTGAGACTTGTGACAGAAGGTTGCCTTTAAGATGCAGACAGAGATGAAGAGGAGTTGCATGTGAGGTTATTTTTAACATTCTCTCGCACACCCCCTCAACACCCACCTCTCCTTTGCAACCCTGCATTTACAAGAAAGAAGGCAACATGCGGACTGAAACTTGCAAGCGCACGTTTGAATCACTTTGCGCTACTAGGGCCGGGTGAATCACTCTTATTTTTGGTCGGTGTCACTTTCACATGTGTCCATTCTGTTCTATTTCCGCATTAACCTGTGAACTATATTTTTTTTTTTACTATTTGCATGAAAATATTTCAAGATGAATTTAAATATGTATTTAAAATGTATTTTACTCAAAATATGCATTATTAAATTGCATTTTGATATGTTTCCTGAGCCAAAAACTGTCAGAACATTTGGGAAGTGAGAAAGCCAATGGATAACTACATTCTAGCTCCATCGGGTTCCTCCTTCAACTGTCACTAGACAGCAGCCGTTCCAGCGGGCTACTGCAAGGGAGAGGAGACGGGAAGCAGCAGGGCCATTCCACCAGCCCTCTTAAAAGTCCAGCTCCATCAGGGCCCTCGTCCTCCTTGAATTGTTTTCATTCCATCTTGTTATTAGAAGAACTCTTGCTTAACTTTAAGGATTGGCGCCTGGATTTGCTTTCCCCTCCTCTTCCCTCCCCAGCTCTTTTTCCTTTTGTGTTGTATCTTTTAGCTTTTTAGCCTGTGGGCAGGGACTGCCTTGTTTTTTATTGATTGTATGTATTTATGATGTGCATTGAAGCTGCTCTGGGAGCCCTTTTGGCCAAAGAGCAGGGTAGAAATACTTTAAATAAATCATTCTGCTCTGTACATTAGTCTGGGAGGTGCAGATCAGGTCAGTTCATATCAGAATCTGCAAATAACGGGTTCCTGAAGCCTCCCTTAGTCACTGGGTTCTTTGTTCCAGTTTCCCATCCTCCCTGACCATAGTCTTTTATCTACTAGACTTGAACCCACCCAAATTTCTATCCTCTACATTCGGATCTTGCTGTCCCTTCAAACAGCTGAGGGTGGCCAGCATGGAGTTGTCTTCCTTCCCATTTTATCCTCACAACAACTCCTCTGTGAGATAGATTAGAGAGAGAGAGAGAGAGAGAGAGAGAGAGAGAGAGAGAGAGAGAGACTAACTCAAGGTCACCCAATGATCTTAGTGGCTATGCAAGGATTTGAACTCAAGCCTGCCCAGTCCAAGCCCACCCTGTTACCCAATACAGTGGAATGGCCGATTTTTGTAATCTAGGATTCATCAGACAGTGGTCTGGGGGCCAGAAGTGGTTAGTTCTGTAGGAATGAGGTGAAATCCTCCTCCCCAAAATTTGCCTGGGGAGTTGTAGGCCAAAAACATCTGGGGACCCAAGGTTGGAGAGCAAGGGTGTAGTTGAAGAGCAGGCCCTCATCATGGCAATCCCTACGGCCATGCCCCCAAGGAAAGTCCACAAGTTCAGGCAGCCACATGGAGCCATGTCAACAAACCATCAGGAGCAGCTTGCTTATAAAGCGATAGGGTCTTAATTGCCCATTTAAGACCAGGCCACCCCAACATACTTTCCACTACAACAGGGATAGCTCACGACAAATTAATGGTTACTGGGAAAAGACATTTCCCCCAGCTAGTCTCCCTGTGGCGGGAAGTGCAGAATTAGGCAGTGGGGCTTAGCGTTATGGTGATTATCCAGTGGCACCTGTCAAGGTGACTGACGGTTACCCGAGGCTTCCCTCACTAATGTCTTGCGGCTTGGCAGGAGGGAGATTGGGCCGCCCTTGGGTTGCTACCTTTCTCTCACCAACATTGGCTGTCTCGAGGTGCCAGTGGGAGGCGACAATGGCAAGGCCCTCCAGCTCCACATGGAGTGCAACTGGACGGTGGCGGGGCATCCCGCCTCCGGTTCGGTTAAGATGCATTCGCTAAATCTTGTTTTTTTCCGGCCAATGGCCGGGCTAAGTTAGTGCCGCCCCTCACCCTTCACAGATCTTCAGTTCAATAAATGTGGCCCTGATCTGAAACCATGTATACCTGTGTCTGACTCTTTCATTATCTCACCTATACACGCGCAATGGACTTCCCCCGGCCCCGGATCCTGGGGTTGGGGAGACGTTTTGTGCATGGGTGGGAGATGGAGAGTCGGGTATCAGGCCAGGTCACTGCAGGCTGAGCCAATGGGCTTAGCTGGGGCGGGGAGATGGGGGGCTCATTTAAGCCCTGGTCTTCCTGCCCTTAGTCTCTCTTTCGTTTTTGGCTCCCTCCCGCCCTGTTAGCAGTGAAGACTGCAGCTGAGCGCAGAGGAAACAGGGAATTCTCGGGGAGGGGGCAGATGAGGTCAGCATGGTGATCAAAGTGTGCCGGCGGCGCTACATCCCTGCGAGATCTGGCTCCACAACTCCACTATATGTACATCCACATATCACCCCTTCCAACAGCAAACCTAGGCAGGGCTGTAGCCCAAACGGGACCACTCAGAAACAAGAGGGTGGTATCAGCTCGCACAAGATTTGTAGAAATACAACACATGTTTAAAACCTAAGGGGCAATCCACCCCAAAACGGTCCCAATTGAGGACTGAGCATGCAGCCATGGAATACAGCAGGACAGATGGAAAAGACAAACGGAACATGGAGGTGGGGAGGGGCAGAAGAACAGCACAACCTGTCTGGAGAGAGTGGCTGGCTGGAGCCCTGAATAAGAGCACAGCTGTTGTGGGGTGGCAGCCAACGAACTGCAACATTTTGTTGCAGGTTCCACTTGTTACATACACAGCCCAAGCAATAGCTATAACAACACTCAAGTGTGGACACTTTCTGGAAACCTGAAAACACCTTTGAGGAGGGCCAGCAGGGGCCCGATAAAATGGTTTCAGGGCTGCATCCAGCCATGGGCGGTCAGTTGGCATTGCCTGCATGAAATACTGCTGCCTCGACCGGGCGCCCTCCAGATGTTTTGGACAGGACTGTTGCGGCCCAGCACATCTGGAGGGCACCAGGCCAAGGGGAGGCTGAAATGCTGCCTCTCCTGCTGGTTTCCCCCCTCTCCAGAATGTCCAGATTGATCCGGTGTACCAAAGGAGATGTTTCTCTCTCTCTCTATCCCCTCGCTTTGCAAACAAGTGGCTGCTGTTCCTCTGTCCTCGTCTCTGTTTGTCAGGACATTGTGAACACCGACAACACGGGGTGTGACTCCCCTAAGCTCCCATTTGTGTCATTCCCAAACTGCCACCGTGAATCAAATGCTCTGACGTGCACGCCACGGCCCTTTCTTCTCATATCACTCATACAATTTTCACGCTGCATTGTGACAATGGGCTGTAATTAAGGTGTCAGTATATCATTTAGCCTTTTCAGTATGAAAAACAGGAGACAGGAGGATGTGGAGTCTTCTTTAATGCAGAATGAGAATAACTGTTAATAATAAGTTGGAGTGGGGGAGGGAGAAAAGAAAAGAGAGAGAGAGAGAGAGAGAGAGAAACAACAAAAGCAAAGCAAAAGTTAGCAAGGGCAAAAACACAGAATATATTTTTACTTCATCCCTAGGCACTTCCAGGCACTTCCTTCCCATATAACTAATGATGATGAGATTATTTAGCCTTTATGTAGCATTTCGGAGGTATTTCAAAGTGTTCCACACGCATTATCACATCAGGCCATACAACAACCACGTAAGGTAGGTTGGTACTCACATCCTCATATTGCAGAAGGGGGCTGAGGCAGAGAGATCTCAGCTCTACCGTCTCCACATCACCACCTAGTCCTCATTTCCAGTCTCATCACACCATGGAAAAAGGCGGCCAACGTGATCCAGGGGCTGGAGCATGTGGGACCAGCTGGGAATGGTGGAAGTTGCACCCTGACACATCTGGAGGGCACCAGATTGGGGAAGGCTGCTCCGATGCTTTTTAGGGAGGGAAAATTGTGGGGGGGGGCATGACAAAGGTTTATATCAGGGGAAGGCACTTCTTGCAGTCTGCAGACACATTTGGCAATTTAAGAAACTGTCTGGGGCGCCACCACAAAATGGCTACCATGAGAGGCATCGCCAAGGACAAGTCACCTGCCCAAAAGACTGATCACAAGCCAGAGGCGGGGTCTGAGCCCCAACACACCAAACAGCTCCTTTGAACCCATCGTTTTCAGCACCAACATATCCCTATTTCACAGCAATCTCAGCTGCCGGTAAGAAAGTGTGTGTGTTTTACGTGGGAGGGGTCTCAGGCATCTTGGCGAGCACCAAGAAAGCTCTCCAAGGACACATTAGTGCCCACGGGCACCATGTTGCCTATCCCTGGATTATATATTGGTATGTCTGATGTAGAGAAAGTGGAACCACTAGAACCCAGTGGGGTCACCCAGTGCAACTGATTGGCCTCTGCCAATTCAGGACTCCAGACTGGGTGAGTGGGCCAGTTCAAGATAAGTAAACAGAACTGGCAGTTCAAGATAAGTAAACAGTCATCATGGCTCCTCTATGCCACTTCCAGGAACAGAGGCGGTGTGCCCCCAAACACTAGTTGCCCGGGAATCACAGCGGGAGACGGCTGTTGGCTCCACATCATAGAATCATAGAATCATAGAAAAGTAGAGTTGGAAGGGGCCTACAAGGCCATCGAGTCCAACCCCCTGCTCAATGCAGGAATCCAGGTCAAAGCATCTCTGACAGATGTCTGTCCAGCCGCACCTTGAATGCCTCCAGACTGGGAGAGCCCACCATCCTCCTGCTCTGGGGCTTCTCAGGGGTATCTGGTTGGTCACTGTGCAAAACAAGATACTAGACTAGATGGGCCCACTTAGACAAATTCATGGTGCACATTCTATCGGCCGCTATTCGCTACGACAGCTAACAATGAAGCTTCCACATTCAGGAGCAAACTACCACTGAATGCCACATGCTGGGAAGCAACAACAGGAGAAGGCTCTGCAGGGTGGCCATGTGTCCTCTTTTACAGAGGACAGTCCTCTATCTGAAAAGCTGCCAGAGGACCGTCCTCTCTTTTGAAGGCGCCCGCTATCTGGTGGGCAGTCCGGTTCAAGATAAAGAAGCATCCAAAGGGAGAGCCGAAGGGCCTTGAAGCTGCCCTTCTGCAGCGCCCGGGCTGCAGACGGAGCGAGGCACACAGTTCCCCCGGTCACAGACTTCCACATGGTTCTATTTAAATTATAGTAATTATTTCCAAATTGGCATCTATACATATAAATCAGCATATTCAGATTTTATGTACCGGTAAATCAGCATCCTCTTCCGTTCTCTCTTCGTTTTTTTGGTGATGCGTGTGTCCTCTTTTCTGGCAATTCACAAGTGGCCGCCCTAGCGCTTGCTGTCACGCCCTGATTGCTGCTTCCTGGTTGGCCACTGTAGGAAGCCGGATATTGGTTAAAACGAACCTTCGGGCTGGCCCAGCAGGGCTACTCTCACATTCCAACGAAATTTAAGTACCTGAGACTGCATTTGTTGACATCTGCCCCTGGTTACTTCAGCCTCTCCCTTGCTTTCCCTTCTCTTTGTTTCCTCCCCTTTCTTCTCCCTTTCTACTCTTGGAACTGTAGCTTGGGGCACAAACCTTTCCGTTTTACTGTACCATGTACATCGATAACCATCATAGGTACTGACAAGACACACGTTGCTACGTAGCACATGAAACCCAGAGCATAGGAAGGGCGGAACTGATGTTACTTTTTTTAAAAAAAATTGCACCACTTCGGACTCGTTGAGGATGCACACTTTTGAGTTACACAGAACTTTTCTTCCAGCAGAACGCAGGCATGAAATTGCTTCCCATCATCAATCTGCCAGATGTCCGGGGGTGGGAGGTGGGTGGCTATTTTGCAATTACTGTTTCGCAACAGGTGTCCGGATTGTTGTGCTATAATAGAACGCCATTTAATCAACTGAATGGGCGGGCATGACATTGCGACTGATGAAAGTTTTGTGCCCGCGAACTTGCAGAGAGGACACCCGGTGACACTGTCCTTCCGCTCGCTGCTCCGCTGACCGCCATCACTTTTCCAGCGCTCTGACTGCTGGCCTGGCCTGGGCACCTGGGGGGCTGCCACCAGCGTCACGGCAGCAGCTCCAAGGCCGTGGCTCAGTGGGTAATTGCTAATCAGAGTTTTTTAATTATCTTGTTTGAATTGTCTCTCTCCCCTTTCACCTTTCCCTTAATGAAATCACAGGTGAGCGAGACCGCCAACAGAATTAATTTGACAGCTCGGCGCGGCTGCAAGACGCTCCTCTCCTCGGAAGAGAGACGCTCATTTGGGGCCTGGAGGGCCGGAACAATGCCGTATTTATGCAAATTTCCCCTTCATCACTCTGAAGAGGCTTAATGGGGCTCGTCGGAGAGGCTGGCGCGCCATAATATTTAGCGTTCCGGTGGGAGTCAATCAGCGCCTCATTAGCTCGGCTAGGCCGCGCTCACGCTCGGCTTGGCCACGGGGGCCCACTTGCCTAAATCGAGAGTGGGCCCATCTTGGCGGGCTGGCCCACTGGAATGAAGTCACGGAACGGAATCGCTTTGCGTGTGCGCCACGGCAACACGCCAGCAGTGAGTCTTGAAATCACAGCCTGAGGGGTGTCAGGCAGGGCCTGAATCTTTGAGCCTGTGCGCTGGCTGGACCCGCTCTGGCCAGAGGAAGGAGTTATAGGGAGGTAGTTGGAGAGGCTAATGAAGACGCAAGCCTCTTGAGAGGCATTCGGCCAGAGTCGGTCACGTGATTAGTCCTGATGACCTATAACAGCGTGTGGGTCACACTCGCTCTTTCATCTCAGTAAGAAGTGGGCGGCAGCCACCAGGGTTTGAGCATGACAACTCTGATCTCCTGGGAAGGCAGCTTGATGGATCAAGGCAGGGGGAGCCAGGTCAGAACCTGGGGAATTGGGACTGAGCTAAGATGGACTCTGGCGAATGAACGCTGGGGCAGAATCGGGAGCTTACTGGCTTTTCAGACCCCAAGGACTAGCTGCTTGAAAGAAACAACCCAGCACTTTACTGAGAAGGCCAGTCAAAGAGCACACCCTCTGCCATTTCACAGGTGAAAAGAGCAACATTACGTGTGACACATCTAAATTCTCTTACCGCGGATCACACACCCATCCTCAACTATTGTCCCTCACTGAATGCTCGAATGCCCCTGCTGTGGTACCCTTTACCCTGCAAGAGCCGCTCACCTGATTTTAAAGCCAGGAGGGGCAGTTCTTTCGGTTAAGGATACACGGCAAGAACATAAGACCCATACAGACTTTGCCTCCTCGCATCTGGACTACACGCAGAGGAAGAAGTGGGACCGTCCCTGCTAGCCCTTCCCCCGACATCATGTGCCCTGCAGCACCCAATATCCACACATCTGGCATGACACCTACAAAGGGGAGCCTGCGTGAGATGGAGAACCCCCAAATCGTGCAGGGTTCCTTTTTGCACAGAGAGCCTATGCATGAGGGCTCCCCTTTTTAAAAGTTGTGCCAAAGACACGGTTGTTGGGGCTGGCAGGGTACACAGTGCCGGGCCCAGGTTGTGCATTCCCACTCCATTCTTGACCGTGTGTAGCCTAAACATGTGGAGGCAACATCTGTACAGGGCTACAGTTATCAACAGTTCAAAACAGATCTCAACACCTCTGGTGTGTGATATGGCAGCCTGCGCACTGCGTCATGCCTAAGTATTCATGTGCTTGCATGTATACACATGTGCACTAAAGATACACCTACTCAACCACCCACTCAAGGATTTAACTTCTAGAGACCTGGAGGAGGAAGCTGAGCCATGAGGACTGGCAACATTAACAGCTCACACGTGCAAAATATTTAACAAAGCATCCCCCCCCCCAAGGAAAGAATAGGGGCAAGCTAAAGACAGTGAGGTGCAAGGGACATGGACCAGGAGACAGGGGCTGTCCCTAGAAAACAGACCGTTGGAGCATATGAAACGTGGATGGGTCAGCAACCTTACTCCTGGAGGCTCACACCCCTCCCAGCCATTCCTGAACCGCCCCGCCCCCCCCCGGGATCCTTCTGCCAACTCCCACGCTTTCCTAGCCAAAAGGTCCACTGAGCGTCGTCATCCTCCTCGCCTGCGAGGCAGCCATGCTGCTCGCGTGATGCACACTAATAAAAACAAATTAACTTGTATAAGCATTAATTTCCCAGCTACACATACATCCTGGCCTCATTAGAGTCGAGATCCCAGGAGCCAGAGGTTCTGGCACATTTGTAATGAGTGCGCACGGCGGAGTAAAAAGTCCTTCTTAATAGGATTTATTTACTGCGATTGTGATTCAAGGCACACGGCCATTATCCAGAGGGGGGGGGAAGCAGCAGGGGCCCAACAAGAAGAAGAAGGTGGTTCCCATTAAGTGATTTGCAAGCGGGCTCTCAGAACAGGGCAAGGCAAGGGCCCGGCGGAGAGCAGGGCTTTGCCCAGGAGATTGGTAGGCAAAGCATGGGATCATTCAGGGCACATCCCGCTCCAGGCATTGATAATTTTCTTTGGCTGCTTCCCCCCACCCCCCATGGATACATCATTGATATTCACAAGGATCCCCAAATGGTTTCATGACTAGTGGCCATTGATAGCCTCATCTTCCACAAACTTGTCTAATCCCCTGTTAAAGCCATCCAAGATATGGGCCGTTGCTCCATTTTGTGGTAGCAAACTCCATAGTTTAACTACGTGCTGTGTGAAGAAGGACTTCCCTTGGTCTGTCCTGGATCTCCCACCACTGAGCTTCACTGGATGACCCCACTGGGTTCTAGTATTCTCCATACGATGCACAATGTTATCATGTCCCCTCCAGATGTTTTGGACTTCAACTCCTAGAGGCCACAGCCAGCATGGCCAATGGTCAGGTGCACTGTGAGTTGTTGTCCAAATCATTTAGAAGGCACCAGGGTGGAGAAGCCTGTTGTTACATTTCCTCATAGGGCAGTTTCATAGATCATAGAGTTGGAAGGAGCCTACAAGGCTATCGAGTCCAACCCCCTGCTCAATGTAGGAAACTATAGAGGAGAGGTCTCCCATCCAAGAAATAACCAGGCCTGACCCTGCTTAGCTTTCCAAGCTCAGACAAGCTGAGCCAGCGTAAGCTACCAGACCCAAGTTGCCTTTTTTTCTGCACCTTTTCCAGCTCTACAATATCCTTTTGAGATATCTGTTCCCCACCTTAAGTATTCGCTACAGTGTCTGAGTTGTTTTTGCTCAACAAGTTATTAATATAAATATATGCCTTAAAAAAAAAAAGTCAGATGATCCACCTGAAGCATAAGGAAAAGGACAAGTCTGAAAGTAGTGTTGTACTTAAAGGAGCAATCTTATATTGGAGTTATAGCAGCTGAGGGGCTTTCAGATTTGGTGAAAGCCATGCCACGCTGGCAGAATGTAGTGATGGCCACCAATTTGGAGGGCTTTCAAAGGAGATTGGGCAAATTCATGGAGGAGAAGGCCATCAACGGCTACTAGTCCTGATGGCTATACACTCCCTCCAGTATAGGAGGCAGGATGCCCATTTACACCAGTCTCTGGGGAACTTGGGCGGGAGGGTGCTGTCGCACTCCTGTCCTGCTTGTGGGTCTCCAGTGGGCAGCTGGTTGGCCACCGCGTGAACAGAATGCTGGACAAGATGGATCTTGGTCTGATCCAGCATCAGGGCTCTTCTTACGTGCTCAATGTCAGATATGCTACTGCAGACTTGCCCAACATGGTGCCCTCCAGATGTGTCAGGTTGCGACTCCCGTCTTTGCCAGGCAGGCACAGGCCCTGCCACCTGGGAATGATGGGAGTTGCAGTCCAACACATCTGGGTGTGTGTGTGCCAGATTGGGGGACGTCTGCGCTCCCGCCATGATCACCTTGCGCTCCACACCAGCCTCCATTCCCCTGGCAGGAGGTGGGAGGCTTCTCCCCTCCCCTCCCCCAAGAGTCTTGCTCCCTTCCGTGGCCAGATATCCCAGCATGTCCCAGGGCCGAGCCTCTGCCAGGCCCTGGCTCTGCTCCGCAGCACAGGCGTGCTCAGGGCTCCCCTCTACGGCATGAAGCCGAGCGAGGCGAGATGACAGATTGTGGCACAAGAGGCAGGTGACCCAAAAGTGGGAAGAGGTCACCTTTCATTAATAAAGGCTAATTAGGAGGAAAACACATCAAAACGGAGCACTAAATAATTCAGAAAGGTGCTAGAATGCTAATTAACTCGTTGCAGTCCTAGCCGGAGGCGGGGCTTTGAACAGGCTGAGAGAACCACAGCCAAGAAAGTCAACTTGGTACTTTGCTCAAGAGCTTCGCAGAGGTACAGGACTGGCCGCTCTTGGGAGACATAATGCAGCCTTCCCCAACCTGATGCCCGCCAAATGTGTTAGACTACCATTGCCATGCTGGCTGTGGATGATGGGATTTGTAGTCCAACACAACTGGGGGGCACCAGGATGAAGAAAGCTGGAGACCAAGATACAGCTAAAAACTATATCCAGGGAAATGCATCTAGCTCATCTTTCCACTCCATGTCATAAGAACATAAGAAGAGCCCTGCTGGATCAGACCAAGGGTCCATCTAGTCCAGCATTCTGTTCACACAGTGGCCAACCAGCTGCCCACGGGAAACCCACAAACAGGACATGAATGACACAGCACCCTCCCATCCATGTTCCCCAACAACTAGTATACAAAGGCATTCTGCTTCTGATCCTGGAGGTAAAAAAAGTAAGGTACAGTAATTACAACCTCTGTTGTGGAACTTCAGTATGCTGATGATAATGTGGTCTCCACACATTCAGAGGAGGATCTCCAAACTATCCTAAATGCTTTTGCAGAAGCATACGAAAAACTTGGTCTCTCACTTAACATCAAAAAACCCAAAGTGCTTTATCAGCAAGTGCAAGTTAACCCTTCGGTGATGCCATCTATCCAGCTTGGCGGGGCATTACTGGAAAATGTTGATTGTTTTCTCTATCTTGGCAGCTATCTTTCTGTTACAGCTAACATTGACACTGAAATCCAGCATCGTTTGAGCTCCGCAAGTGCCGCATTTTCTCGAATGAAACATAGAGTGTTCGAGGATCGGGATATCTGTAAGGAGACCAAAATGCTGGTTTATAAAGTCATTGTATTACCAACTTTATTGTATGCCTGCGAAACGTATAAACGTCACTTCCACCTCCTTGAAAGATTTCATCAACGTTGCCTCCGGAAAATCCTGCGAATTACTTGGGAAGATAGGCGAACAAATGTCAGTGTACTGGAAGAAGCAAAGACTACTAGCGTTGAAAAAATGATCCTTCAACGCCAACTTCAATGGACCGGTCATGTTGTTTGAATGTCTGACTGCCGTCTCCCAAAGCAGTTACTTTATTCCCAACTCAAGGATGGAAAGCGGAATATCGGTGGTCAGTATAAGAGGTTTAAAGATGTTCTTAAGGCTAATCTAAAAAAATGCAATATAAACATCGAAAACTGGGAAGCTCTGGCCCATGAACGATCTAACTGGAGGTTGGCCTTTCACAAAGGTTCCATGGACTTTGAAGAAGCCCGAGTGCAAGGTGAAAGGGAGAAACGTGCTAAGCGAAAAGCACGTCAAACGAATCCTTTACAGGACCATCTTCCATCTGGTAACCCGTGTCCTCACTGTGGGAAGCTGTGTGGATCTAGAATTGGCCTCCACAGTCACTTACGGACCCATCATCGCTAGAATCTACACAATTTTTTTAGAACTTCCTCTTTTTATAATTTTCTTTTTGCAATTTTATCCTGGAAGACAATCTTACTTGGTCACGAGTGATCGCCTACTACTACTACTAGTAGGCATTGATAGCCTTCTCCTCCTCCTCAATGAATTTGTCCAATCCCCTTTTAAAGTCATCCAAGTTGGTGGCCATCACTACATCTTCTGCATGTCTCCTCATCTCTCATCAGCATGCAAACTCTCCCTTACATTGTGCTCCAATTTTTTTATTATCTTTTTAGAAAACCAACAACCTACTAAATATTTAATGCCAAATCCTAAAGTCACCCTTAATAATATTCCCGCAACAAGCTGGAATGCATTAGGAAATGTAAACATTTACAGCTGTGCCAGAGGAGATAGCTCAATTCTCCTTGCTGGATTAGAATAATTGAGATGGCCCTGCTTAATAAAACACACACACACACACGCGCGCACATACATATATATCTATATACCAAAGGCAGAGCTTCCAGTCAAACATACTAAAATATGATTATAGATCTTATGCTCTAACTACTGCTTTTTTGTTTTTTGTTTTTATAGAAATAGTACATTTGGCTTTTCCACTAAGGACTCCCTTCTTATTAAAAAAATAAAATTAAAATAAATTCACATTTCTGTTTTAAATAATGCTATCTCCCAGCACTCAAGATGTTGCTGATGGAACAGCTTTGAAGATCTGTGAACTGCTGATGTAATTGAATAAAAATAATATCAAAAAGAAGGAGGAGAGGGAGAAAGTTTCTGCTCTATAAACACAAATCCTAATGAAATCACCTTAGCATAGAGGAGAGAGTGATGGCTCGCTGGGGATTTGTGCATATCCCAGTAATCCTAAACCTATTAGTGCCGGGGCTCCAAATGAACCACACGGCAAGGATTAAGACCAAAAGAGAAAAGGGGGGAGACTCAAGGAACAGAACGAGATGTTCCACCCCTCCCTTAATGTTCTGTGCTGAGAAATTGTCAGCACCCATTCTATATTCAGGTGGGCAGCAAGCACCAGGTGGAAAACAGACTTTCCCCCTACAATGGTGACACAGAGCTTACTATATGTAGACACCATAGCACTGTGGTGCATCTCACCGCTGCCCTCATCAGAACTTAATTTGATCTGCACAGAACCTGGGGTGGTGTGGTGTGGTGTGGTGTGGTGAAGATAGTTTGAAAGCACTTTCTCTGTCCGGAAAAACACATGAACATTGTCTGTTCTGCAGTGAGCCCTGGGGGAAAAGCAACAACAATAGTCAGCACATTCCCATTGTGTTTAGAAAAGTCACCTGTGAGGCACCTATTGGTTAATGTTTGTGACATCCACAAGACACGTCCCATCCAATTCTCCCTGGCAATTCCTGGAACAGTTTTGCAACTGCTTTTCTTTTAATGTTTGTTAATTTCTATTTTTATTTTGCAGGCAAATAAGATGTTTTTAAAACATTTGTTGGCCACTTTGAATACCCTTTTGATGAAAAAGCTAGATATAGGATGGAAAATAAATATATAAAAGAAATAAAAATTTGGACAAGGCCTGTTCCCAGCCCTTAAGGAGTTGTTACAGTTCCTGGATGTTTGTTCATAGGCAATCAACAATTAAAAAATATTTTTTATCAGCAAATATGCCATTCATTTTTGTAAAACTTCAGATGATCCACCTGAAGCATGTGGGAAAGGACAGGCCTAAAATCATTGTTTTGTTTCTTGAGGAGCAATCCTCTACTGGAGTTATGCCAGTGGAGGGGCTTTAGGATTTGGCGGAAGGCCCACTACCCTGGCCAAATGACAGACATGCCAATGCCAATGCCATGAAAGAGATGCCACCAGAACTCCCCCAATACATCAGTGGAACTCTCAGCACTGGCAGAACCATTCCGCCAGCAAAAATACACCAGGAAGAACATCTGAAGTGGGGTGGGGTCATGGGTGGCATAGGGGGGGAGCACACTTACACCTCCAACCTATGACTGTGCCCCCATCAACGGCAGAACTTTACATCAGCACCGGACTTGGCGCAAGACAATTGACTTCAATGGGAGGAGGAAAAAAATTAAAAGTCACACATGTGCCTGCAGACACTTCTCTTGGAACCTGCAAGGCTCTCCATCCTTCATGGTTTTTATTTTTTCTTAAGTTTTTTATTTTTTTATTAAAAAAAATTAACTGGGAGGCTGGCATTCTGCAAAGGGAAGGGCTGCCTTCCAGCCCCATCTTTGTTTTGGTTCCAAAGAGTGGCTTTGGAGCTCCGACCCTACCCTCTGCCTTGTCATTACTTAGGTTCTTGAGCAAGTTACTTTTCTTTTAGACTTACCAATTTGCCTTCAGGGAAATATGAGCATTTTGCGAACTGCCATGCACACCATGGTAGCCATTTTATGAACGAGCAAGGCCCCCCCCCCATGACAGCCATTTTGTTCCAAAGGTGTTCACCGTCCCAAACGTTTTGGTGGCCTAACTCAGCACCCAGTCACAGCACACCAACAGCAGTACATAAACCCACGCAAGGAGACCTTAACTCAGATGAGGGTCCACAACGGAGCACCGCATCCCTCCGGCCTCACGTTGCACGTGCTAAGAGCTCCCAAGTGGAAACTCCAGTGAGGGGAGCCATAAAGATTGGTGGTACAGGCTTCTGGGATAAAGGATATGGGTTGGAGGCTGTTTTCAAAGCAAAACACTGGTCTCTATAAAGCATCTTCTGTCTGTCGGAATAATTTGCTCTTTCATACCTACAGAGGCTTCACAATTACAGTGGTGCGCATCAATATTAATGGAGGAATTAATTTTACTTAAGTGCTTCTTTCCACCTCAGAAAACATGATTATTGCAGAGAGGCTGCTGGGTTAAAAGCAAGAAGCCTGCACCAATCCCAGCACAGCGAGGGCAGAGAACAGCCGTCTGGAAGTGAGTGGGTGGGTGGGTCGGCGGAAGGATGGATGGAGTGGGCTGTGCTGAGGTTTGGGGACCGCAAGAGGAAGCATGTGCCTCTACAGAGAGAGATCTGAAGGGGGAGCGATCGCAGACAGCCCTGAACGGCCATCTTTTTTCCTTCCTCTGAGCAACGGTGCTGCAGAGCCAGGGCCCACGGGGACTCAGCAGCACCAGCAGCTCTTGATCAGCAGGGATGCCAACATCATCTGCCGCCACCACCACAGCGACCCCTCTGTCCCCTCCGAGCTCAGTCAGTCCCAACCCTCACAGTAGATGGAGGAGGGAGGTGCGGAGGGACACATTTTACCCGGAAAGGAGATATTGTTCCCGGCTGTAATGCAAAGCATTCTGGGGTGGCTTGGTCCTGAATGGGCAATTAAGACCCATCAGGCTGTCCAAAAAAAGACCTGCTCCAGGTGGAGATGAAAACTGCCAGAACTGGTCTGCTGATCTGGATCAGCACAGCGGCCTGCATTTCTGGACTCTCCCCAAGTGTGTGCGGGTGGGGTGGCTCTGGGGGCTGTCGTGATGAGCGCCTGCACTTCGAAATCTGCCACTACACCTCTGCTTGCAGGGAGGGACCCACTAGCTCAGTGGCTAGAAGAAGTCCACACGCTTTGCACTGCAGAGCCAGCCCCAGGTTTAGTCTCCAGCTGAAGTCGCAGGGTTGGGGGAGACACTTAGGAAGGCATTGCCAACCCACGTAGACCGTACTGGGCCAGATGGATCAGTGGCTTGATTCACTAGAAGGCCGCCACACAGGGGCCCATTATAAGGGGCCGGGTCATGGCTCAGTTAAGCAGAGGCCATGCCTTGTATGCAGAAGGTTCTCCTGGGTTCAATCCCAAGCAGCCCCCGTTAAAAGGGGGATATTGGGTAACAGGACAAGGGAAGACCTGTGTCTACAACCTTAGAGAGTCAGTTCTTGGGCTGAAGGGATTGAGGATATGTTCATATCCAACAGTGGGACTCTCAGCACCTGGACACAGGTGTGCTGAGTTGGAGGTTTTGACGCTGGCCAGGTATACAACAAGACATACTGGTCACACACTGACTGACACTCACACACCCTTCCCACTGCAACAGCACAAAGAACTGAACCATTCATACAACATCTGAGGCCTTCCTCCAAGGGAGGTTCGGGGGTTGGCAACGAGGGAGGGGGCCTTCTCAGTGGCAGCCCCCCCGATTGTGGAATGATCTCCCCATTGAAGCCCGCCTGGCACCAACTCTGCTATTTGTTCAGTGCCAGGTTAAGACGGTCCTTTTCTCCAAAGCATTCAGTGGCATTTAATGGCATACGGGGGGCTTTTATGTTAGTCTAGTTGTATTGGAAAAACTGTTGTGGCTGCTCACATTGTTTTAAATCCTGTTTTAAATTCTTTATATTGGAAATTTTATGCTGTTTTTATTGTATTGTGGGTTTTATGAATTGTTGTGAACCACCCAGAGAGCTTCAGCTATTGGGTGATATAGAAATCTCAGGCAGTGGTCTTGGATGGAATTCTAACCCAAACAGGGTGTGTGTGTGTGTGTGTGTGCCTGTGTCTGTGTGTGAGGCACAAGTTTGAGTTCAGGAAGCAAAGCAAGACAAAGTCAAGCAAGCCCAAATTCAGGTTCTGCTAAGGTAAAGTCCAAGCAGCACAGGTAGTACCCTGGACAGCTCCACGTGAAGCTCAGCCTGGGGAATCATAGAAGCAAGCAGGGAGAGACCATGGTTCTGCTGGGACTTCAGGGTTGGAGCCTTTGGACGGCTCACCTGTTGTGGCTGCTCAAATTGTTTTAAATCCTGTTTTAAATCCTTTATATTGGAAATTTTATGCTGTTTTTATTGTATTGTGGGTTTTATGAATTGTTGTGAACCACCCAGAGAGCTTCAGCTATTGGGTGATATAGAAATCTCAGGCAGTGGTCTTGGATGGAATTCTAACCCAAACAGGGTGTGTGTGTGTGTGTGTGTGTGTGTGTGTGTGCCTGTGTCTGTGTGTGAGGCACAAGTTTGAGTTCAGGAAGCAAAGCAAGACAAAGTCAAGCAAGCCCAAATTCAGGTTCTGCTAAGGCAGTGTTTCTCAACCTTGGGTCCCCAGATGTTTTTGGCCTACAACTCCCAGCATGCCCCAGCCAGCATAGCTGGCTGGGGCATGCTGGGAGTTGTAGGCCAAAAACATCTGGGGACCCAAGGTTGAGAAACACTGTGCTAAGGTAAAGTCCAAGCAGCACAGGTAGTACCCTGGACAGCTCCACGTGAAGCTCAGCCTGGGGAATCATAGAAGCGAGCAGCCAGCGCTTGAATGTTGTTTCAGTGAGGAGCATATCCCGACTGAGCCTTAAACGGAGCAGCAGCTCTCCAACTGGGTGGCTCGCTCCACCGCTGTAAGCAAAGCCTGTTCACCGAAAGGGGCCTAGCCTGTCCCAGTAGACATAGATTCCAACAGCCCCGGGGGAGACCCTGGTTCTGCTGGGACTTCAGGGTTGGAGCCTTTGGGCGGCAGCGCAACCTCCTCAGGCCAGAGGGGTACTGGCAAAATGGGCTGCTCGTGCACTGCAGCTTCCTGGGGGCCGTGGGGATGGCTGGTGCAAATCCCCCTCTCGCTCCGATGAACCCACGGTGGCTCAATATCCGCAGGGTGGCTTAGCGAGACGTGCAAACCTGCTCACGGGCATCACCAGCACTCCTCGTAGTGATGGGGGTGAACTTACCCCGGGGTGGATTTGTTATGTACTCAGAAAGTAACAAGTTTGTCCATGTGAGCTCAGAAAAGAGTTCTCCTTTCATTCAAAATCTCATTCCGTGCATACGAGGTTTTGTTGTGCGTGTGCAAACACCAAGGTTCATCTTGGGAGCCGTCGTTTGGAATCGCATTGTGCGTGTGGCATGATGTCATACACCACCACAGTCTGCGGCCCTTTTCCAGTTGGTTCCCCCCCCCCCCGGCCTGCCTGCATGATGATGTCCGGCGATGCTTACTCACCATCACTGGTCGCCGGTATGAAGATGGACCGGCGGCAGGGCCGGTGCAAGGCAGTTTGGTGCCCTAGGCAAGATCAGATATTTAGCACTCCCCTCTTCCCACTTGAGCCCTCCCTCCCTCCAGCCCTATGCTTCTGGTGCCCCCTTTAGCCCGGCGCCCTAGGCAGCCGCCTAGTTGGCCTAATGGTAGCACCGGCCCTGACCGGCGGACTCCTCCCCCTCAGAGCCAGAGCTGTGGCGGCGGCGGTGGCAGCAGCAACAAGGGAAGCAACTTCTGAGACTGCTTCCAGCATGTTCTGGAGAGGTCTATCTAGGTGGGAGGACAACAGAAAATTTATGGGGGGATCTGCGTACTACTTTACTCCAAACCTTGCAATCAATGTTGAACATAGTAGTGAATTCGTAATGCATTGATCCAGGCTCGCTACAAAGGTGAGCATTATGAATGGAAGAGTTTTGCTCAATGAGCTGACTAATTGCAAAATTTGGCTACTGAGCTGAGGTGCTGGGCAGTCTCTCTGCTTGAGGATTGGCCCGCCGCAAGGTCTAATTAACTAGTAGAGCTCATTGCCGCAAGTTATTGTGGGGGCAGAAGCAAAGGTGCCTTTTTAAAAAATGTGCTTATTATGTGTTGCTTATGGTTGCATTTGATTGTTTTGAATTGCAGCCAAAGGCAGTTTGCGAGCTGGCGACGCAGAATATAAATGTTTAAGATGATGATGATGATGATGATGATAAATACAGCTAAAAATCAGGGAAGTTCAGATTTATCAGTGGATACTCCTGTTGCTGGAGACAACCGCAGAGAATGGCTGGCTCCATCAGGCCCTTTTTGCGAGCTTTAGGGCCTCTGCTTGGCACCGGCATGTGAGCGGGATCTGAGCTCCAATTCACTGTGGCAATTGTTGCGTTCCGACGTGCCTGCAAAGAGAGCTGCTCCAGCTGTTCAGAAGAGGCAGGCCATGGCCCATGGAGATGTTTACCACCTTCTCACTATCAGCTTTGGATTAAAAACAGAACAATTTTCAAACCATTCCCTCCAGAAGGAAATGTTTTTGCAGCGCTCCAGTGCAGGCACTGAAAATCCTCTCCTGTACACCTGACTCTCCTCCAGGGGCCTTCCAGCAGAAACGTTTGGGGGATGGAAATTGGAAACTGCACACAAAGTGATGCAATTAACACACACCCTTCTCACGGCCAGATCCATCCCAGGGGAAGAGCTAGAAGTCCTGTGGGCTACAGGGACCGGTAGCCACTTATGCCTTCTTGGGAAAGCCGGGGGGGGGGTTTCAGCTCATAGCCCCAGTGCAAGGGCACCAGCTGTCTCCTTGTGCCCACAACACTCGGGTTCCTTTCGACACATGTCAGCTTATTCGCTCCACCAGCTCTGCCCTTCACCTCCATGTGAAAATGCCAGCCTGTGAATTTGCGGGTTGCAAGATTTCATGTTGCAATTGCTCCCTTTCAGAATGGCAGCTGGCGTGCTGCATTTCAAGGAGATGGTGGTGACAGGGAAAAGAGGAGTGGAAAGTGAGCCTGCAACCAGCTAACTGCAAGGTGGAAACTGCAATTAGACGTAATGAAGGGAAGCCAGCCAAAATCCTCCTGATACATTCCCCTCTTATTACAGGAGCATCCTCAGGAGGGAAGCTTGCTTGGAGTTCAATTAGCCTTTTAATAATTGGGTGAGCAAAAGCAAGCCGAGAGCCAGAAGCTGGGAGGTGTGGCTGCCGGAACAACAAAGCTAAGAAAGGAAGACAGTAAAAAAATAAAAAATAAATCTAATTATTGGTATTAATGTGGAGGTCTGTCCAAAATTAGCATTGTTATCAATAACGGAGAAACTTTTGTGCTCACAAGAGAAAAAGGAACTAATTGTAAATTTATTAGCGGCAGGGAGATTATTGATTGCAAGGAATTGGAAAGTTCAACATCAGTATTTAATAATAGACTGGTATAAAGAGGTTTGGGATATTGCTTTAAATGATAAACTAACATGTAGTATTAAATGTAAAAGGGGACAATTAAAGAAAAATAATTTTAAGGAAATATGGGGGTCATTTTTAGATTATGTTTTAGTAAAGGGGAAAGGGAGTAAGCCATGTCATGATATGATGTATTTTTGGAATATAGATTAATAATGGATTATGTGGATAGAATTGGTTTTGGCCCTGGGGTGACGGGTGCACTTGGAGTTTATGATTTGTAGGTTTATGTTTTTTTTTGTGTGTATGTATGTTCTTTAAAAATATAAATAAAAATTAAAAAAAATAAAAATCTGGGCCAAAAAGGAATCCATTTGTGCATGGAAGCGTGTTGCAGTGTAGCGACCGTAATGGTTGAGGAGGAGGACCCGGGGAAAACTGTAAAGCAGGTTGCAAACTGGTATTTAAAGCACAGGGATTTTTAGTTGTGGGGGGATATGATCAAATTTTATAGAAATTATGCACACTGAGGAGAAAGTGGATAGCAAGAAGTCTTCTCTCTTTCCCATAAAACCTTGGGCAAACTGATCAGCACTAAGTTCCCAGTGATGAAGGAAAGCACCTCTCCATACAATGTATAATTGTAACTCAGATGGCTTTAAAGGGGGATTAGAACCTCCATGTTCAGAGGATGTCTGTCGCTGAATAACAGCCACTGGGGGGACGACGACGACGACACACAAATGGGAGGGTGCTGTTGCACTCAGGTCCTGCTTGTGGGCTTCCAAGAGGCATCTTATTGGCCACTGTGTGTACAGAATGCTGGACTAGATGGACCTTCGGTACGGCCCAGCAGGGCTCCTGCTACATTTTTATGAACCCAGCTTGCAGAAAGCATCTAGAAATGCTGGAGGAGTTACGTAACTTGTGAGCAAGTTGCTCTCTTCAGTGCTATGTTCTATCTTCTGCAAGGCGAAGCAAAGAGAGGAAGGCACAAAGATGAATGGAGGCTCATCTTCTCTAGCTGCTTATTAAACTTTCCTGCAAGTGCTTGGGAGGGACTAGCCCAGCCTTGCACAGTGAGTGATCTTTTGATCAGTCTCCTAGAACTTCAGGGGGAGAGAATGTGATTTTGTACACTTTAAGAGACACGGGGGCGGGGTGGGGGGAGGAGAGAGAGAGAAGCTCCCCCAACTGAAAATATAAAGAATGGAGGTCTGAAATGACAAACCAGGGGGATGCTCAACTGAGGTACTGATGATACGTTACATACAAATGCATGTGGAGGTAGCGAGATGGCCCCAGTTAGACCAAGGGAAGCTACCTCTGATGGGTCACCATCAGGGGCAAAGAAGCAGCACGGAGGAGCAATGCTTAAGCCAGTGTTCTCCAACCTTGGGTCCCCAGATGTTTTTGTCCTACAACTCCCAGCATGCCCCAGCCAGCTACGCTACGCTGGGGCATGCTGGGAGTTGTAGGACAAAAACATCTGGGGACCCAAGGTTGGAGAACACTGGCTTAACCTGTGCCTCTGCATTAAAATTTTTTAAAAAAAACCTTTAGGATTTCTAATGCAGGGAAGCACACCCTAAAGTATGGGCATGAGATAGATGGAAAGAGGAGGAAACTGCTGATACACAGGCTAGAAACTTCTTTACCAGAGTTTACTTTGGAGAAGGGGGAAAGGGAAGGAGTGTGGAATTAAAAGAGCAAGTTCTGAAGGATTTGTACACGTGTGTGCGAGGAGGGGAGGCAGTTCTTAGACTGATGGCAGCCTGTGTCCCCCAAAGGGGCTATTGCGTGATCTGTGCACTCCATCTTCTAGTTGTTGTTTACGGTATTTCTTTTTCCAGAGGGATGCCCGTGTTAGCCTGTTGCAGCAAAAACAACAGAGAGTCTTGTGGCACCTTACAAAGACTAACGGATAATGAATGAGTTAATTTTTAAGGTGCCAGAAGTATCTTTCAAGTTCTCTTTATTGATATTTCCAAGCCCTCTCTCTTCCACTGCGTGGGGCAGGAAAAAGAATGAACACACTACGACTGCAGAGATGCCTCCCTTTGTGGTGAGATTTCTCTGTAAAATGAGAGCAATTGAAAGACCAAGGACTGGTAGTCATTCCAAATAAATTAATACAGGCCACAGGCTGCGAACTTGTGTATGTGACACAAGAAAGTCTGGAACCCCAAGATAACATCAGACCTGCCTGCTAAAATATAGTGCAACACACACACACACAGCGCTGGCTGGGGTATGCTGGGAGTTGTGGGCCTGTTTTTCTGTCTAAACATGCATGGGATTGCGCCCAAAGAGAAGTTAACAAAAATAGCTTGCTAACTACTTATCGAGGCCTACTCCTCTGCCTCATAGAGCTTCTCAATCTACAGACATGTATGCATGTCTCCATGCGCTGGAAGGCTTTGCCTACCTGTGCCTTCTGTGGACCAGGTTGCTGTTAGAGGCGCAAAAGTGACCCAGGGCCACCGCTTCCGCTGTCTTGGCAACCCTCCACTCCCACCCGGCGGTGCTCTTTGCACTGCTCCTGCTCGTGTGGACGGCCCCCCGGACCCCCTGACAACGAGCCGCTTCTGTGCACTTAAAGCTCGTTCTCATCTTGTGCCTGGATGTTATTACTGCTAATTAAAAAAAAAAAGGCAGAGAATGAAAGAGACAGAAAGGAGCATTAGAGTTGTTTTTGTCTAATTGCAGCATTAGGGACATTATATTTCACACATCCTCTGCGCAGTTGTCAACCTACTACATAATGTTCTGCTCTTGTGTTTGCGGCGCTTGGCGGAGTGTTAACAGGAGTTTTCCATTATATAATCAACTGCCATAAAAATCACGAATGGTCGTGGTGCGTGTGTGGGGGGAAGATACTTACCAATGGCAGAGCCTAGTGAGCGAAGGAGGCCTGCGTGGGTTTCCCAGTGACTCGCGAGCATGCATAGAAGTTGCTCTTTTTTCCTCTCTCCTTCTGACGAGCCTTCCCTGATTCTGTTAGCCATCAGAGTCAAGTGAAACCTCCTCCGTGTGCAGACGGAATACCAGATGTGGGGACGGGGGAACCACAGGAGATGGCGGGCGATTGCCCTCACGCCCTGCTGGTGGACTTCCCAGAGATCTCCTTCGGTCTGCTCCAGGAGGAGACACGTCTTACGTTCTTAAGCTCCGAGATCCTTGAAGAAGGTGCACACATGTCATTCCGTTCTTATAGCCCAGGGATGCGGAACTGTAGGCCCGGGGGGGGGGGGCAAATCCGGCCATCCTCGGATTCCCCAGGTGGCCACACCCCTTTCCCCAGCCCTGGCCCCTTTCTCCCAACCACTGAATGTTTAGTGGTCTCCTGGCTTCTGTACAGCTTTCCCCCCATTCCAAAAGGTTGAAACTAAAAGGCTTTAGGTTCCTGGCAGGAAGAGTTTTGAGCTATAATAGGCTGGTATTTTGGCCCCACCCCTTTTCCTTAGGCCTCACCCACCACTAGAATGTGGTGTGTGTGTGTGTGTGTGTGTGTGCCCCTGGACATTCTCCAAAATTGAATTCGACCCTCAGGCTGAAAGAGGTTCAACACCCGTTACATAAAAATTCATGGAGGATATATCTGCCAGCGGCTATCAGCCCAAAACAGCGACGAGGAGACCTCATGTCAAGAGGCAACGTATCTTTGGGTGCCGGTTGCTGGAGGATGCAAGCAGCAGGAAAGGGCTCTTGTCTCCGGATGGACCTGGCTGGCCACTGCTGGAAACTGGATGCTGGACTAGATGGACGCCCTCCTGCACCCTCGTTTCAGCCCACTAGTGTTCTTCCCATGTTCTTAAAGCGGGGTGCATGAAGGAAGAGAGGTCTATTAGCCACAAGGGCTAAAAGAATCCTCCGTGTTCAAAGCCAGATACTGGGAAGAAATAGCTATGCTGGCTGGGGATGATGAGCGTTGAAGTCAAACCCATCTGGAAGGTGCCATGTTGGGGAAGGCTTGTCTAGACTAACCAGTGGGTCTCGCCCTGTTCCAAAGAGGAGGTGGTTCCTACAGGCTACACGCGCTGGACGTAGCCTACAGTGAATAAGTTCGTGCGGCCGGCGCTAGAGGCCAGGCCGACCGGGCACACGCTGCGGGCTGGCTCCCACTGCCCTGGGGGACAAATTCAAGGAGCCCAAGGCTTCTAGGGAGACAGGGCAGGCGCCATTCCCCCAGCCCGGCTCTCCGACACTGTAATCTGCTCCACTCGGCTTAGCGCAGCGAAAAATAAACTCGCTTATGAAAAATCCAATCTGTTGGTTTTGGAAGGACGCGCTCGGTGGCGGCGGCGCTCGTCCTGTCATTTGTCTCAAGAAGCAAAGTGTCAGCCCCAGATACAGACGCAGCTTTATCTTTGAGAGCACACCGCGTCCAGCGTGCGCTCCCCCCTCCCTCGAGGTGCACGGGAGCAACCACCGGCAGCAGCCCCAGAGTCGGCAGGAGAGGAGTGTATATTCTACCCCCAGCACACTGGCGCATTGTCCTCTAGACTCTGGAGGGCAGTGATGGCGAGAGGGGCCAGCGGTTGTCAAAAACCAGATAACAAAGCTCAGGGGAAAAACATGAGCTGCCCGTGTGTGTGTGTGTGTGTGTGTGTGTGTGTGTGTGAGGAATTAGACGAACAGGGTGCTGACCTTCAGAGATGAGGCTGGCAGTTTGGCCCAGTGGTGATACAGGGCAGGAGGCGGCTCCAGGGCAATAAAGCTTTGAAGAGAGGGGAGGTGATGTATCAGACGGACAAAAGAGAGGAGTTTTGCACAGACAACTTGATCGCCTTTCGCCTTGCTATTTGTTTCTGGTGCCAGTTCCAGAGCGATGTGCATAAACTTCACCAGGTGTGTGTGTGTGTGTGTGTTATCCAGGAGGAGAAGGCAGGAACTGTCATTGTGGGTCATGAGCAGCACCCGGCGGTCTGTCAAGCTCAGAATTCTCCCTTAAGAGCCATCATGCATTTATTGTCAGGGCTCTGCGCACGCCATGATTCCAAGGGGGCACAGAAGGTGGAAGTGGGTGCAGCATTCAGTTTCCTAAGAATCTCAGCCCTAGTTTTAAAGATCAGCATATTTCTAACCCTTCGTACTGCTAAGATATGCTTGAAATTGCGTGGATAAGAAGCTCCCTTAACATATGAAGTTGCCTTATACCAAGCCAGGCCATTAGAACATAAGGATGTAAGAAGAGCCCTGATGCTGGATCAGACCAAGGGTCCATCTAGTCTAGCATTCTGTCCACACAATGACCACCCAGCTGCCCACGGGAGACCCACAAGCAGGACAGGAGTGCAACCCCAGCAACTGGTGTACAGAGGCATACTGCCTCTGATGCTGGAGGAAGCATATAGCCAATCAGGACTAGTAGCCATTGATAGCCTTCTCCTCCTCCATGAATTTGCCTAACTATTGGTCATTGATCCATCAAGGGGGCAATCCCTTGATGGATCAATCAGTAGGGGTGGGGCTTTGCAATCAGTAGGGGTGGGGCTTTGATGGCAATCAGTAGGGGTGGGGCTTTGCACCTCCCACAACTAATAGAATCAGAATAAATTACACTAAGGGGCACACACTGCAAAACAGAGGGTGTGAAGATAAGAACATTTATACAAATGTGCTCAAGTTTATGCAGGTTGCTGTATTCAGGTTTTCCTTGGTACAGAATCTTAACTTATTTAACTTTTAGTGTGGAGGAAACCAAGCCCTGTGTATAGTATACAAGCAAAGGTCATTACAAAGATCAGAATAAAACATGCAAATAACTTGTCCATTAAAGGTCTCATACACAATATTAGAAAACCTTTCTTTCTTTCTTTCTTTCTTTCTTTCAGACACCTCTGTTTTTGTGCTGATGCAACAAAATTGGCCACTTATGTTATGGAAGTCTTCCTTATTTCCCAGCAAAAGCTCCCCCCCACCCCATTGGGTCATCTCTTCCAGTCAAAGACAGGATTGTCTCCTAGATGAACATGCATGGGGGAAAGCAAGCATTGGGGACCTAGATAGTCCCCATTTTCCACCCCCAATCATAGAAAAGTAGAGTTGGAAGGGGCCTACAAGGCCATTGAGTCTGGGAAATAAGGAAGGCTTCCATAACATACTCTGCTCAACTGTGGTCTTTCGATAGGTAGCCCTTTGCCACAGGCTGAAACCTCAGACCCGCAGGTCAAATCCAGCCCACCTGGAATCCCAGTCCAGCCTTCCAGGGTTCTGCAGATGGCCCAACCCTCTTTCCACTGGACACTGACCGCTTGGTGGTTTCCTAGCTTTGGTGCCATTTCCCCATCACTCTAAAACAGTGTTCTCCAACCTTGGGTCCCCAGATGTTTTTGGCCTACAACTCCCAGCACTCGCTAAAATGCTGGGAGTTGTAGGCCAAAAACATCTGGGGACCCAAGGTTGGAGAACACTGCTCTAAAAGGTTGAAATGTCTCCCCTAAGGCTTCCTTACTGGCAGGAAGAGCTTTCAGCTACAATATTCTTAGTTTTCTTTAAAAAAAAAACCTGGCCACCCCCTTTCTGCCTCCAGCCCCGCCCGCCACTGGGATGAGCCCTCCCCTCCCCAGGTGCTTCTCTGAAATTGAGTTTGGCCCCACGGGCTGAAAGGGGTTCAGCACCCCTGCCTGAGAGCCATGAACCTCTACAGAGAGCCAGAGGTAAAGCCATGGAAATCAAAAGGTGTGCCTCGCTAAAAAGCCAAAAGTAGGGAGAAAAGACCAAGGATGTGATCTATTCCATATTCTGTGTGTTTATTTTTATGGTTCCTCATGTCTAATCTTAAATCCATCGCTCTTTCGAGGCTTTACAGATCCAGCTGCAAAAAAATGCTGTAGCTTACGGCTGCATTTAGACAGCTGGCTGTTTATCTCACAGTCCTTTTATCTGTTCTAAATAACATTTCTTCAGTAATCTACCAACATCCATCTAATTTTAATCGATACATGGTGACAGCCAGGTAAATATGCATTTCAATTAGCATCAACCTGGTTTCTGCTCTAACCTGAGTTGCCGGAGCACCTGGTGCAACACATGAAAGAGACCTTTAAAATTTATCTGGGGGAGGCAGGGAAGCCTCCGTCCATTTGATACTGGGAGATCCCCATATTTCACACATGGTGAAGCTCGGCACACTTTCTGGGGTGACCATTCCCTTGGCTCCTCTCGCAGAGAGCGGAGGGCTGCAAGGCTGGCTCAAGCAACTTTCGAATGCTCCGGGGTGGTTGCATATACTCCAAGCGCTGCGCCCAGGTGTCATAGAGGATATGCTGCTGGCGCAATTCTTGGATGACTCATAGCTTTATTTTTTTTAAAAATTGTACAGGGAACCCAGACAGATGCTTGGTAAAAGCAGTCAGGTCAGCCTTTGGTACATGGAAGTTGTCAACGGTGTGTGCGTGTGTGTGCAGACCACTAAGGAGGCACTAGCCATCTTGGAGGTCAAGGCCACAAGCTCCCAGACCGAGGAGCTAGGCCAGTCCCAGCAGGTTTACAGGGCCAGCTGGAATCTTATTGGCCTCTTTTGTCATCTGACCATTACAGAGTTGGTGGCAGCAATTCTGTACAAATCTGTCTGATGTTGTTGTTGTTGTTGTCATTATTATTATTATTATTATTATTATTATTATTATTATTATTATTATTTCTATACCGCCCAATAGCTGAAGCTCTCAATTTCAGTTTCTCATTTTTCCAACCTTAAGTTCAGGTCTTCTCAAACTTTGATACACGTTAAGTTCGCAAGAAAATTGTAAGCATTCTTGTGCACGCATTCTTGTACATGCATTTTTGCCTAGTAGACACATTTTTTGCAAGCGGTTTTCCTAACATAATGCATTTTAACCTTATATCCTCTTATATACAAAATTTTGTACGCATCTTATAATTGGTTAACTCCATTGCAAAATTTGGAGAAGTGTGAAATCCGACGGATAACTGCATTTTGGCTGGCATAGTGGTTCGAAAATGAAGAACGAGGTAAGTTCTTATTAAAGTGCAAACTGAATGAACTTCTCCCCACTCCCTAATTTGCAGCAGTGGTCCTGAAGTGCAGCTAAGAGCAGGCCAGCAGCAGAACCCCCCTCTATGGCACTACAGAGGGGCTTGGGCCTGCTCCCCCTCCACCAGAATCCCGTTGGTGCGTGTGTGTGAGCAGCAGAGTAAAATCCTGTCTGTGTGCTAGCAGAGGCCTGTTATTCCACACACAGATCTTCCAGATCTCAGCTCCCCCCTTTTCGCAGCATGCAGCGTGTTGTGAAGATGCCAGCCCAGCCTGCCTGTAATCCAACTTGCTTCCAGCTTCCCCGTTTGCAGATTAATCCATGGAGTCAGGAAACACTCTGTAACACCACAGGTCTAATTCTACCTGTTTATTCACTTAGCAAGTAAAGTTCTACAGAGTATACATTTCCTAGTTACAGTCCATGTGCAGAGTATAAATGCATAGCAAGCATTACATCCAGTGGAGTAAGTTGAGCTTCACTCCACCTCAGCAAAGAAGTTACATTGTTGCAGTGACAAAAGTCCAGCAAGAAGAACAAAGGAGAAGAGAGAAAGCAGTCCTGCCTCTCTCTAAGATGGCTTCAGACAGAAAAACAAGTTAGCACGTCATCAGAACATACAAACCATGTGACTAGCTCATAATGCTCCCACGGTCTAGGCTTCCCATGCGAAAAACACGAGAACCCAGAAAGACATAACAAACTTGTTTACAGCCATTCTGTTCTTTCCATGTGTAAACAGTGTGCTACAGCTGGTGAAGTGATACATATCACAACATCCCCCAGTCTGAAACTTTTAACAGTGAACATATGAACCTACGCAATGCCCGTGACTCCGCTCCGAATGCTCCTGCCAGTGCCTTCTCAGGTGAAGTGGGTGGCAACCAGGGAGAGGGCCTTTTCGGTGGTGGTGCCCCATTTTCATAGAATCATAGAAAAGTAGAGTTGGGAGGGGCCTACAAGGCCATCGAGTCCAACCTCCTTCTCAATGCAGGAATCCCGGTCAAAGCATCCCTGACAGAAGGCTGTCCAGCTGCACTTTGAATGACTCCAGAGTGGGAGAGCCTACCACCTCCCTAGGCAGTTGGTTCCATGGTCTTATTGCTCTAACAGTCAGGAAATTTTTCCTGATGTTCAGGTGGAATCTGGGTTCCTGTAACTTGAGCCCATTATTCCGTGTCCTGCAAACTGGGATGATCGAGAAGAGATCCTGGCCCTCCTCTGTGTGACAACCCTTTAAGTACTGGAAGAGTGCGATCATATCTCCCCTCTTCTGAAGGCTAAACATGCCCAGTTCTTTCAGTCTCTCCTCATAGGGCCTTGTTTCCAGTCCCTTTATCATCCTTGTTGCCCTCCTCTGAACCCTCTCCAGTTTGTCTACATCCTTCTTAAAGTGTGGTGCCCAGAACTGGACGCAGTACTCAAGATGAGGCCTAATCAGGGCTGAGTAGAGGGGAATTATCACTTCACGTGATTTGGAAGCTATACTTCTATTAATGCAGCCCAAAATAGCATTTGCCTTCTTTGCAGCCACATCGCATTGCTGGCTCATATTGTTTGTTATCTACAACAATCCCAAGATCCTTCTCACTTGTAGTATTGTTGAGCCAAGTGTCGCCCTACGGAAGGGAGAGGAAAGAGAGGAGGAGGGTGGAAGCGGTGGCCAGGGACAGGGGGAGGGAACAGAGGGCAGCAGCGAATCCTCTCACCTCGGGCAGCAGCGAATCCTCTCACCTCGGGCAGCAGCAGGTCTGGTGCCAGCCCTGCTTAGGCCCTGGAGATCTAAGGGACTACACCAGTCTCACTACTAAGATCTGCAGAAGAGGCCCCTTTGGGGGTGCCATTACCTGCAGAGCCCCGTTTGTCCGCGCGTGTGAAAGGGCTTTTCCTGTCTTGCCTCTGAATTATGGAATGTGTTCCCTCATGAACTATGATTGTCCCCCACTCTCTTGACTTTTAGAAATGGTGTAAAGATGCATCTTTTCAATGTAGCCTTCAAAAATGTGTAGTTTATTGTTTTAATTGTACCATTTTTAATGTTCTTGTTTTTATTGTTTTACAGTTTTATTGTTTTACATTGTTGCATACTGCCTTGATGGCTTTTTTTTTTTTTAAGCTGATAAGGCGATATATAAATGCTAATAATAAATAACTAATAAATAATAACTCTTGACAGATTGATTTCTACTTGTGGCTGTTTTATGCAAACATGGATTTTTGCATGACATTTTATATTGGTCGTCGGTTTTACATTTGGACTGTGGATTTCTGTAAGACGCTTTAAGGGAGTTGTTGCTGCCTGCTGCTGTTAAAAGCTAGAAAGTGGGATATGATTCTTTTGAATAAAGAAGCAGCCGTCAGCACCTGAAGGCCAACCGCTCCACTGGATTTTGGAATATAACAACCGGAGTTATGAGAGAAGGCGGGCAGGCCTCTAAGGGAAGAATTTAAGGACAGAAGAACAGAAGAAAAGCCCTGATGCTGGATCAGGCCAAGGGTCCATCTCGTGCAGCACTCTGTTCACACAGTGGCCAACCAGCTGCCCACGGGATCCCACAAGCAGGACATGAGCGCAAGAGCACCCTCCCGCCCATGTTCCCCAGCAACTGGTGCACATAGACATCCTACCTCTGATCCTGATAGTTTGCCTGCCGGGCTATTATCCATACAAGACCAGAAACATTTCCAGCAGGATGGGGGTCACAGCTGATGTCCAAACTATTGGCCACATTTCCTGGAATAACCCACTTCTTTTAAAGCCATAAATGTTGGTTGGTATTATTGGAAAAACATGGAGGGGTTTTCTTATTTCAGCTGAGGAAAAGTTTCCAAAGCTGAACTATCAACTGGCTGTTAACGTGCATCGTAGCAGGATACGCTGGCCTAGTGGAGCTGCTAATGCAGCGGGGCTGCACCAAAAGCTGTCAGGTGCTCTTAGGGGAAGGAGTGCGGAGAAGCGAAAAGAGCATGGCTTTTCGCCCGACCTCTGCCGACCTTTTGCGCTCTTTGACCTTTCCCGTGTCTTCATCCAAAATGTCACAGAGCGCCTCGCCCTGTCAGATTAAATACCATTAAAAGGTGCAGCCAGCCCCCTCTCAGTCTAGCCAGGTGGATTCAGAGGGCGGCAAAGGGAGACACAGGGGGGCCTCTCTCACGTGCGCAGTTTGGCCACGCAGACACCGGAGGACAGAGAGGGTTGGCAAGACAAGGCACTTAGGTCATGGAGTCTGGGAACCGACTGCAGCATGCCTTTGGAAAAAGCAAGATGCTAGATCTCATGGCTTAAGGAAAATGCACTGGGCAGGATCCAACAGGGCCACTCCGCCTCCACAGTTTCCATTGCGCTCGCAGGAGTGACCGCTTGCACAATGTGGCATTTACACTTCTAAAAATAACCCTGGAAAGGACTGTAGAAATGCTTGTTTCCGGATCAGGACAGGTTGGCAGAGCTTCCTCCTGCAAGCTCCGCTGACCTGCCCCATTCCGCAAACTGAGCATTTCCACTCGTTACAGGCTGTTTTTAGAAGTGTAAAAGCCCTGTTGTGCAAGCAGTGGCCCCTGTGAGCACACGGCGGGCACCGCAGGAATGCTACTCATTGCTTACACTTTCAAATTGCCCTTAAAGGTTCAGGGAATTTTTTTAAAAAAAACACACCTATTTGTGATAGAATCATGATTATATTAATTTAAAACATGCATAATAAATGAATACTCTGTTCATATATTTTTATGAAAGTACATCGAAAATGATAGAAATCACAACAGGAAACAAGGAAGAAGACAGACTAGCACTAACTTATTCAACTGGGCAACTGACCGTCACCAGCCTCTGGTCTGGCTTCCGTAACTTATTCTGCACATCTCGGGTGGACACATCCCAGTTGTAGCCTCACAAGAGCCTAAGAAGAGCCCTGTTGGATCACAGCAAAGGTTTATCTAGCCCAGCCAACTAGGGCAGCCTTCCCCAATCTAGTGCACTCTAGATGTGTTGGACTACCACTTCCAGCATCCCCCAACCAGCATGGCCAGTGTGGCGTAGTGGTGAGAGTGTTGGACTGTGACTCAGGAGATCTGGGTTCTAGTCCCCGCTCAGCAATGAAACTCACTGGGTGACTTTGGGCCAGTCACTGACTCTCAGCCTAACCTACCTCACAGGGTTGTTGTGAGGATAAAATGGAGAGGAGGAGGATTATGTAAGCCGCCTTGGGTTCCTTGCAGGAAAAAAGGCGGGGTATAAATATAATTAATAAATAAATAATAGATAAGTACTCACAAGCAGTGTATAAAGCAACAAGCGATTTGTCCACAGCAACTGGTATTCCAAGATACACTGCCTCTCACCATGGAGGTTCCATTTAGCCCTATAAGTTTATACTATACTTTCCTAAAGCCATCCAAGGCAGCAGTCATTGTATCCTGTGCCAGCAAATCCTGTAAGACAGGGTGGACAATTTGTGGTGAGGGATGTACAAATCAGCAGAACTCAAGCCCACTGAAGTTCTCCGAGTTCCATCTGAAAGCTCGTTCCAACTTGAGTCCATATCAAATTGCGAGCTCAGGGGGGGTTTTCGCCTGAAAATTTGTGCTTATTTTTGTGCATATTCTTCCAAATGTACACATCAATTGTTCACATCTTTGAAATGCTCTCATTCTACACCCATTGATTAAAGTGTGTGTGTGTGTGCATTTTTCAAAAGTATGCATTTGTTTCATGCACATTTTTCAAATGTTCGCATGCTGTTGAATATTCTTTTTGGTTCGCAAATCACATTGCGAGCTCCGAAATGTACAGACTTCAAATGCAGATTGCGTTTGAGTCCATGTTTGGTCCGAAAGGTGAAAACCAGGTAAATCTTGATCAAAAACAAACTGAAATGAATTTCACATACGTGGCTAATGGCCCTCCAGACGTTTTGGCCCACAACTCTCATCACCCCTCACCACTGGCTATGCTGGCTAGAGCTGATGGGAATTGTACCGCAAAACATCTGGAGGGCCACCTGCTGCCTACCCCTGCCGTAAAATCATCACCACGCCCTGTTCCGAGTGGTAGCCTTATTTCATTAGCCCTGAAACAACTGCGATTGGGTAGGCATCTACCTTAGGACAAGAACTTTCTTGTTCATGACTGTTACCTTGCTTGATGTGCAGGAGCCAGACGTGGGAGGGTTGCTGGGTTTTCCCCCTCTTTGGGGGCATTATCCGTGCTCAGCCGAGTGTAAACGTTTAAGTGGAATCGACTGTGTACTCAGGCGATTTCAAACACAAGTAATCTTCATCGGCACGACAGGAAGTGAAATATTCTACCACCGGCCACAGTAAATTACGCACGCCGGCCGCAGGCACATAAAATATTTCTGTGGCTGGCCGGCGCACTCACTCACCCATGCTGTCTACCTCCCGCGATAAATCACCAAGCAAATGGCTGCCGGTCAGCTCAGGAGGCAGCTCAGTGCGCCCGGGAGTCACATCTGCAGCCATTGGAGATCCTTTGCGACTTCCTGCTTAATTTACGGCCTGGAGCAAAGCACTCAGCTCTCTTGATGGGCCCTTAGGAGAGGTGTAAATCAGGACCGGGGTAGAGTCCTCAGAACGTCCAAAAGGTTGATTCAAAGTGGGCACGAAGGCAGCCGGGTTTGGAGGGCAGGCACAGGCCTGCCATGATGCTCAGGTGGGAGGAAGAAGAGATGGTTGCTCGTACAAAGCCTGAATCTCCGGCACCTACCCAGTATTGCACTACCGGCAGCCTGCAGGATATTTCCCGCCTGCCTGTCTTGCATGGATTTAGGAACGGATGAAGCAGACTTACCCCAGGTCAGGCTATTTGTCCATCTAACTCAGAATTGTCTGTTCTGACCGGCAACAACTCTCCAGGGTATCAGGCAAAGGAAGGTCTTTCACGCCACCTGCTCCTTTTAACCGGAGATGCTGCCACGGATTGAACCCAGGTTGTTCTGCATGCACGGGCAAGCGCTCTGGCACTGAGCTACGGCCCCTTCCTCTAAAGCAGGGGTGGGCCTTCCAGATGAGGTTGAACTTGAACTCGAATCAGCCCCAGCCACCATGGCCACTGGTCGGGGATTATTTATTTATTACATTTATTAATCGCCCATCTGGCCGGCCACCCAGCCACCCTGGGTGATGTACAAATTAAAACAATACAATAAAATATGATAATTAAAACAGTAAATTAAAACAGGATTATGGGATTTGGAGTCCAACAACATCTGGAGGGCGACAGGTTGCCCAGCCCTGCTCTAAAACATAGAGAGTGGTTGTTCTTTTAAAGATATACGGGGGAAAGGGAACATGATTGTCCTACAACATGTTATCAACTGTTCAAAATGAACATTACTAGGTGCGGATTGTGAAATGGCAGGCAGAGCATATGCCAGTTGCTGGGGAACATGGGTGGGAGGGTGCTCTTGCACTCATGTCCTGCTTGTGATCTTCCCATTGGGGCAGCTGGTTGGCCACTGTGGGAACAGAATGCAGGACTAGATGGACCCTTGGTCAGATTCAGCATCAGGGCTTTTCTTATGTTCTTACAAAGTCTGTCACTGTTTGTGCTCCCCCCCCCTTCTTTTTTTACATGTACTTGAACTAGGGACAACTACTTTCCCAGTCAGAGGTCGAACTTCTAGAGATGCAGAAGTGGGAGGCAGAAATCTGAGGAGCTGCAGCAATCCTAGCGACTCACTCTTTTAATAAGGCATCCCCCAAAGGCAAAAATAAGAGCAGCCCGTGCTTTGCCAAGGGCCAGCAAATAAAGAGGAAGGAAGGACCACCTGCAGATGCTGGAGAGATTCCAGAGGAACATGGACAGAACCTACAAAGGCATCGTGTGCTTCGACTAGCAGTGGGCATCTGATTACGGACTTTAAATATTTGATTTGATCACACCTTTGTCCCCAAAGTGCAACTGTTGTAGACTGGTCCTTGATCGGGGAGGGAGGGGATTATCCTCTGCCCCCTCCTTCTACCTCTCATTTCCAGTTTACCTTCTTCTGTCTTCCCATAACAGGACTTTCAAGATACAGTAATACCTTGGATTGCAAGTAACTTGGTTTGAGAGCGTTTTGCAAGACAAGCAAATTTTTAAATATTAATTTAATTTTTTTTTACTTGATATACAAGCGATGTCTTGCAATACAAGTACTGTAGTACCGCTTAAATTAAAAATCTCTGTACAAATTTTTTTGGGGGGATTTCGTTTTGATATAAGAGTGTTTTGGATTACAAGCACGTTTCCGGAACGAATTATGCTCTCAATCCAAGGCATGACTGTATCCTGCAGAGGCCCAGGACTAATAACAGAAGCACACTTTACTTATCAGCAACCTCTTCTCTTCCCAAAACTTTTGCGCAACCCAAATAAGATTCTACACCTCTGTTTCTCAAAACGTTTACATTTCTATCCCAATCTGAGTTGCAATGCTTCTCCTTCAATTTTATTATTGTTTATTGTTATGGTTATACATAATGGTATTTAAAAACAACAACAACAACAACAACTGGCAAGGAGCAAAGGAGGCACGAGGATGATGGAGCACAAATCTCTGCATTTTGTAAAACTATGCATGATGTGGAGAAAACTCGAGAGAGGGAACCCCCCCCCCGCCCCCGCCGCTCTGTCATAATACCAGAACTTGAGGTCAACCCATGAAATTGATGGGCAGGAGGTTCAGGACAGACACACACAAAAAGGTTCCTCACATAATGCATTAATTAATTTATGGAATTCACTGCCCCAAGATGCAGTAGGAGTAATAATAATAAATTATGCAGTAGTCATAGTAGATGCAGCAGCAGTAATGATATTAAATGATTACTAAAAGTACACAGAGCAGCATACAGCACAGTCATAAAGCCGTATAACATACTCAATAAAAATGCAAGTACAACAAACAATTCCTAAAAGTGATAATGAAGAACGTATAGCCTTCTCCGGCGCGGTGCCCTCCATAAGTGTTGAACCGCAACTCCCAGCATCCCCAACCAGCATGGCCTTTGGTGGGGGGTGATGTGAGTTGTAGTCCAACACATCTGGAGGGCACCAGGCTGAGGAAGGATGATATAAAACTTAAAAACAAAACGAAAAACAAATAGCAGCAAAAGATGTTACAGATTAAACTGGCAGCAATAAGACTAAGCCTTCCCCAAGCTGGTGCCTGCAGATGTCTTGGACTACAACTCCCAGCGCCCCTAACCATTGTTCATGCTGGCTGGGACTGATGGAAGCTGACATCCGAAACACCTGGAGGGCACCAGGCTGGGGAAGTCTGGTTTTAGGCCAGGGTTAGGCCACTTGTGGCCCTCCAGACGTTTCAGCCTACAACTCCCTTTAGCCCTAGCCAGCATAGACAATGGCAAGAGCTGGTGGGAGTTGTAGGCCAAAATATCTGGAGGGCTACAAGTTGCCTGGACCTGTTCTAGATGTTGTCCATTAAAAGCCCATTGAAATAAGCGAGCCTCCAATTTCTGGCAAAAGAGACACAAAGACAGAGCCTGGAGAATTTCAGCTGGGAGAGCATTCCAGAGCTCTGGCACCACCACAGAAAAGGCCTCTCTCGTGCTCCCTTAACCCAATCTCCAGAAATGGCGCAGAGAGCAAGGCCTCTGACCTTGGTCTGGGTTCCTGACCGCGGGCTGAGATAGCTTAGGACTAGGTTAGACAAATTCATGGAGGAAAACGTCCGTCATCGGCTTACTCATCGCGATGGCTACGGGGCACTAGGAGGCAAACCGTGGGGAGGCCTATTGCCTTCATGCCCTGCTTGTGGGTTTTGTGGTGACATCTCATTGGCCACAGTGGAAAGCAGCGTGCTAGACAAGAGGAGACTTTGGGTCTGGTCCCAAGTATCCCAAATATATTGGGATCAGCCATGAGGCTTTCTTTTCAGTATGGACAATCGTGCAAGCCAAGCCCAGTAACTTTAGACTCTGCACTGAATGTTCTTACCAGGCGCACTCCCTAGATGTATTACTACAACAGGTGGTAAGCTAGCCCTGTGTTCGGCAGCCTTCCTGCTCATCCATTCCTGCGTGGGGCCCTGGACTCTTCCCTAAAGGCACCACTGAGCATGGAATAATTAATCATGCCTTCAAGGTGCCAGAGGAAAACGGCGTATGTCAGCCTGCTGAGAGACTTAGCTAGGGCAGCTTGCCAGGCAGAGTTGCACCACCGTTGCAGTCTCACTGTGCCTGCAGTCCTACATGACAGAAATGCGCTCAGCCACTGAATATCGCTGGCAGGAGAGGAGAACGTCACCCTGGATAACAGCAGATGCCTGTCAGGTTTCTTGTACAAGAGATGCAGAGCAGGAGTAGACTATCTGAGCACTGAAAACTATTAGCCACAGTAGCCATAAAGGTCCACAGCCATTCCTAACTTGCCCAAGGTGTGATGGGTGTGGAATTGGGAGTCCTTCCTGGGTGTAGAAATGACCATTTATGGGCATTAGATTTGGGGAAGAAAACCCGTTTAAACCCATTAACAAACAAAGATGGGGAGGCGTGATCGTGCTAACCGTCTCTCTTTACCTTGCGACGCATTAGATTAATATCTAAACCAATTCCTTCCATTTGATGGGATCAGAAATGTGACAGAGAGGGATCTTTGTACGGCTGAAAATCCAGAGGAGAAACACACAGCTAATCCCAATTGTGGCAGGGTGGCGGCGGCGGCGGGGGGAGTTTTTCCTAGAAAAGGAGGTGGAAGGGGGATAAAATAAATAAATACAATTCCTCCAACATTCCCCAATCATTGTGTTGGATTTGGGGAGATGTTATTCCTAGTGACAGACAAGGGCAATTATCTGCTATCTGCCAGCAGTTTTAGCCTAATTTCATTACTGCTCTGCAATTCTTCCTCGGTCGCTAGTCTATCAATGTCTCCCAGAAAGGATTAGCCTGCACTTTCTTCATCTTCAAATGAATTTTAGCTGTCACTCCCTTGATGAATTGAACAGCGAGGGCTGCTAACCTAGGCGGGGAAGCGTGTCTGTGTGGCTGCCGGGGGAACCCAGGCAAAACCCGATTAAAATATACCGACGTGCCACGAGGGTGGAGGGGCAGGAAAGGGAGCGAGGTCTGCTCTTAGTCCTGGAGGAGGCAACCCAGCCAAAGGCACCATGGGCATCCTTGCTAAATAAGAAGGCACTTCCTAAAGGGACACTAAGGTACAGCACAGAAAGGTGGTGGGGAACTCGAATCCAAATCCCTGCCGAGTCTTGAAACTCTCTTGCCAAGCCTGTGAAACACACACACACACACACACACACACACCCCAACCTTCCTCGCAGGGTAGTTGTGAAGACATGGAAACAGATCAAGTAGGAACTGCACAATATTTTCTGGTGTGGCTCCCTGGTTGTGGAATACGCTCCCCAGAGAAGCTCACCAGACGCCTATGTTGCGGTCTTTTCGGCACCAGCTGAAGAAGCCCTTCTTAATTTTCCTGGGCATTTAGTCCTTCCGTTTCTGCTGTTTTAAATATGTATTTTAAACCTTTGCACTGCTGCTAGGTTTTATTTTGGTTTTTATTTTATTTTATATTGTAGTTTTAAACTTTTATATTAGGTTTTATCGTGTTGTATTTTATGGTTTTAATTGTTGTGAACAGCCCAGTGAACTTCAGCTATTTGGCAGTATAGAAATGTAATAAATAAATAAATGCACATATTGTAAGTCCTGTGGAAATCAGGGATATAGGAGTGTTTGTTTGTTTGTTTAAGATATATTCACAGAGGACAGGTCTATCAAGGGCTGTTAGTCCTGACAGCGAGGAATGGAAGCTGCATATTCGGTGGCAAGTAACCCTCTGTGGCCTCCACAATCTGTGCTTTGTTGCCAAATATGGCCAGCTGGATACCCTCAGGGAAGCCAAAAAGGTAGCAACCGCCATCTCCCTGTTTATTAAGTGGAAATATACATATCCTAGAAATATATTGTTTTATTTACTCATATTTAGATCCTCTCCTCCTGCGCAAGGAGCCCAGGGCGGCTAACAACCCGTATAAAAACTATACAACGCAGGAACACTATTAAAACCACCACTCTAAAATTACAAATACACAATACAATAAAACTATCACTACAACACCAGAAAACAAACAAAACACTGGCCTATATCCCAAAAGTTTCTCCAAATAAATAAGTCTTTAACTGATGCCTGAATGACAACATCAGGAGGGACAGCCAAATTGCTACTGGAAGGGAGTTCCACAGTCAGGGTGCCACCACTGAAAGGCCCCACATTGCCCTGGGACTGCAGAGCTGAAGGGAAGCACACCCTGGCTCTGCCGTTGGCCAGGGAACCAAAGGCCAATGGGAGGTGCTCCCCCTGCTGCCCAGAAAGAACATCAAGGCAAGGGAAAGACCAGACCAACCCCAGCCATTGGTCATGCTGGCTTGATGGGAATTGTAGTCCAATGCAGCTGGAGGACACTGGGTTGGGGAAAGCTGCACTAAGCCCATTAAAGACATATATTGTTAGTCAGTTGCTGTTTTAGTTAGTGAGAGCTTAGCCACATGTGATGTTCAGTGTATCGCCTTTGTGGTGTGCGAGCTTTTAAAAAAAAGTGTTCGTAAATAAATGGGGTGGGAACTTTGTTTTGAATCAGGACTGCAGCATGCGAGGAGGGGAGGTTTAACCCTTCCCTCCCCTGCTGTGATCTTGACAAATATCCCCAAATATTGCACCTCTGTGCTGTAATAACAGCGGGGGGGGGGGATTTCCCATTGGTGCAATGGGAGGGTTTTTTCCAGTCGCTAATTGTGGCTGGACATGTGTGTGAGTGATTTTTGTCACAATCACCAGTGGGGAAGGAAGGGTTAAACCCCCCTTCCCCATGCATCGTGGTCCTGATTCAAGAAGGAACCACCCCAGCCTGCATTGCCTATTAAAAAAAAGAAGAAGCACAACTCACAAGATGCTGTGGGTAACACATGGAACGCCAGGTGCAGTGAGACCCTAACGCTGCATCAAGGCTCTTGATGTGACAGCGTGCGGCCTCTCCTGCCCCCAAATTACCTATATGGCGGGCATCGTGTTTCTCGGAGACGACAAAAAATGTTTTGACATGCACAATACAGACTGTAACATCAGCACATAAAACATGGATAATATAAACCGTAATTTAAGCATCTTTTGTGGGAGCCGATCGAGGGGCGTTGAAGAGTCACGAGGAAGGAGCCGGTCCTTGAGAGATGCAGGCCCCCAAACCACTTGGAAGGCCCCACCCATCATTCTGAGGAAGGAGCAGGAACGCAAGCATCAGCACTCACTTTCCAGGGAGGGAAATCCGACCCCGATATCCAGTTTCAAAATCCAGCTGACCCAATGGAGCAAAGACATTTAAGCTCCATTTGATACCATCCACCTGAAGAGGGCAATTTGTCTTGCTTTCATTACATGTTAACTCCTCCTTGCCTAATTTGCAAACCCTTGAAGGAAACTCCAGCGTACCCCGTTTCTTTTCCAAAACGCCTCGCTCTAGCACATCCGACCCTATCCTAGCCTCGAACCTATTCCTAATGAGTCCTGTGCTGCTTTAGGGGACTCAACAACAAATTCTTTTTAAGGGAATTATTTAAAGAAATTTCTTCATATTCATAATTCATATTTTATTTCAAGACATCTGCTGCTGATTACATTACATTTAACTAAAATTAGATGAAGCTCAGAATGTAATTAAACCCCTGCCAAAATTCCTGGCCCACCAATACCAGCCGAGCGCAGCGGGGGACGTTGGGAGCCTAATATGTAATTAGGAGCTATTTTCTAGCTGTTTTTAAAGTCTGAAAATTAGCTGCCTTTATTAATCACACAGACAAATATAAAGCCAAGCCAACGCTTGCTGAAATTTCTAAAAAGGATTTTTTTTTTAATTATACACCACACTGCACCGAGACTCATTTTGAATGTTGATTTGTTGTGCACTGACATTTTGACAACTAGTTCTCAATTTGTCTGTCGCAGTTAGGCAACAACAAAGCCGACAGTAATACTTAACTTTCAAAACCTTCACTGTGCCACGAGAGGGTGTGTGTGTGTGTGTGTGTGTGTGTGGAATTCACGCCTTAAATCCATCAATGGGTTACAGGCTGCCACCTGACTCTATTTCTCTGACTCTATGAGGGGCAAACGGAGGGCCCATTCACGCTCCGGATCACAGGGGTGGGCAACTTGTGGCCCGCCAGATGTCTTAGCCCACAACTCCCACGATGCCACACAAGTTGTGCTCACCCCTGGCTGTAGCAGCTCAAGGCTGAGTGGCCAGATGGCGCCTAAAGGGGTCCCCACATGAAAGAGGCAGAAATTTACCGTGCTGGCAACAAAGCTTCGGGAAAGGGTATTAGACAAATTCACAGGAGGGTACGTCGTCCATGGACTAGCTGAATGGAACTGCTACGGCAAAGGCATTCTACCCGTGAGCAACAGAAAAGTTATTTAAGGTGCACTCCTATGCAAGTTTAGACAGAAAAAAAGTCCTACAACTCCCAGCATACCCTAGCCAGCATGGCCAACCTTGGGTCCCCAGATGTTTTTGGCCTACAACCTTAAAGGGTTTTTATACACACAGACACACACACCCTATTGCAGACTTCCCCAACCTGGCGCCCTCCAGATGTGTTAGACTACAACTCCCAGCATCCCCAGCCAGCTAGCTGGGAGTTGTAGTCCAACCCATCTGGAGGGCACCTCATTGGGGAAGGCAGGTCTGTTGACTTTTTTTAAAAAAACAAACTATTGTTTTTAAAAATTTCATTTGTGTTTATGTAGAATACATAAACGGAAATAAACAATGGAGCCCAACGTCAAGAATATCCCCACCAAATAAAAGCGCAGTAGCAACCCATCCATGTCCCGTTCCTGCCACCCTTGCTACACGGCTCAAAAATTCTGCCTTACCAGACGGGCCAAGGAGCGACGTCCAGCAGGCCAGGGTTCGAGATGTCCCGGAGAGCAGGGGAGCTGCCCAGCGAGGTGAAGAATGATGTTGCTACAGCGCTCGCTCGGGCCCCGACCGAGCAGCTTCCTAGCGAGCGCCGCTGCTCCACTCCTTCCTGGCATGGCACTGAGGCTCTGATCCACGGCATGCGTGGCACCAGGCGTCCTCCTCATGAGCAGGGCTCAGGGAGGGCAGCTGTCACACTGCCACGCAGGCACTCTGCCCCCGGTGCGGTGTTTCCACTCAGATACGCCACCGCATCTGCTTCCGGGGTGACCGTGGAGGGTCTCGAGCAGGCGGTGGCACCTGCTTGGGGTGCGCTGGCTCTCCCGAACCTACAGCCGCCTTCAGTGGAGTTTCTCCCCGAGAGTGGTCTTGGGAGGATCACTGGTATCCGCTGACCCCACTAAGGACTAAAGCCGGCAATAAGGTCCTTCCGTTCCTCCGAGGTCTTGTCCAGTTTTGCACCGGTCCCCGCCAGGAAGGTGGTGGGGCCGAACAACTGAACAGGGCAAATTTATGAATATATCCTTCAATATGGCAGGGTAATTAACGGCAAGACCTGGCACAGGAGGGATTCTCTGCGGACTGTGAGCCTCACCATTTTCAAGTGCTTGCAATTTGGAGTTAGATCCAGTCTAAGCACTGCTTTCCCCCGCACCCTTCCTTCTTCCTTGGCAAGCTTCAGTCCCTCCAGCTAGTGTGTGAATTGCCCCCCCTAACATCGATAACCCGGTGCGATACCCGACATATGGCATGCCTGCCAAGCAGGACCAGGGCGAGATTGGCACTAAACTGATAAAACTGCGCCGTCCTCGCAGGTGTGCATGTGTTTGTGCTCAACATGGCACCCTGCGAGAAGTGGGCAGCGGGGTGTGAGTGTGTAAAAACTGCCACAATAAGCCATCAATAGGGTAGGCAGGACAGGCCACCGATTTCAGCTGCACAAGCCAAAGGAGAACTGCTGATGAAATGGAGGCGCCGCTCCCGACATTCCTACGTTACGCAGTCCTTTTGACCTACAGTTCTTTTATCATCTCTGTCACAACTTTCCTGTCACAACTGCCGAGTCAGGCCATTCAGTATTTACTCCCATTTTACAGACGGAGGACCGGGTCTGGGTGAATTGTTCCAAGGTAGTGCAGTAAATCCACAGTAGGGCTAGAATTTGGAGCTAGGCCAAAAATCCACAGTAGGGCTAGAATTTGGAGCTAGGCCGAAATCCAGCTCTTCCTCCAGCGTGCCACGTAAAAACGGCCTCAGTCTTTCTCAGCTGAAGGCACATCAGGCAGTTCGGAAGCTCAGCCTGTGATGGGTTGATGGCTGCTGCACATCTTCCCCCGCCCCCCCTCAGAGGACACATTTCTACGATCTGTAATTAAGAAGACGAGGTTGCTAATTTGTGACTCCGCGTCCTTAAGTGGATCTCTGCGCAGTCACCCATTTGGGAAGAGACACGCGAGCAGGTGTAAAAGCCTTCCAGAAAACTCTTTTTGACAGGCTGAGGAGAAGCTCTTCTCCCTCCCTTGTCAGCCGAGTGTTTTCCCGCCTCACGCGAGCCGCTGGGGGGCCTCCGCTACCATCTCCCGCGCTCAGCCCTCCTCACCTCCGTGGGGCGCGAGTGGTGACTGAGCCAGAAAGAGACCCGGGGGTTGTGGTGGGCAGCTCGACGGAAACGTCGACCCCGTATAAAAAGGCAAGACTCCATGTTAGGCATGATTAGGAAAGGAACTGAAAATAAAACTGCCAAGATCACACTGCCCTGATACCAGTGTTCTCCAACCTTGGGGTCCCCAGATGTTTTTGGCCTACAACTCCCAGCATGCCCCAGCCAGCTAGCTGGCTGGGGCATGCTGGGAGTTGTAGGCCAAAAACATCTGGGGGACCCCAAGGTTGGAGAACACTGCCCTTATACCAATCTATGGAGCGAGCGCACTTAAGAATACTATGTGCGGTTCTGCTTGCCGCACCTCAAAAAGGACACTGTAGAGTTGGGAAAAGGGCAACGAAAATGATGAAGGGGCCGGAGCAGCCCCCCACGTGAGGAAAGGCTACAACGGCCGAGACTGTTTAGCTTAGGGCAGTGTTCTCCAACCTTGGGTCCCCAGGTGTTTTTGGCCTACAACTCCCAGCATGCCCCAGCTCACGCTACGCTGGCTGGGGCATGCTGGGAGTTGTAGGCCAAAAACACCTGGGGACCCAAGGCTGGAGAACACTGGCTTAGGGAAAAGGCGAGTGAAGAGGGGACACGACCGAGGTGTGCAGAATCATGCCTGGTGCGGAGGAGGAAGCGGAGAGGGAGACACGTTTCTCCCTCAGTGGCTACTAGTCCTGACTGGCTCTATGCTACCTCCAGGATCAGAGGCAGGATGCCTATGTGCCCCAGTTGCGGGAACATGGGCGGGAGGGTGCTGTTGCGCTCACGTCCTGGTTGTGGGTTTCCCATGGTGGGCAGCTGGTTGGCCACTGTGTGAACAGAATGCTGGGCTTGCTGGACCCCTTGGCCTGATCCAGCATTGGGGCTCTTCTTAGGTTCTTATGACAAGCATGTGCCAGTTTTTCACATCCTGCAGGTTATTTTAAAAGTTTAGTTAGCTAGGTTTAGTACAACAACAACAAGATCCCCCAATAACCACCGTACTGGCTCTTCACCAGGGTGGATCCTATCGGAACACCGACTCCAAAATGAAGGATTTGACGGAGGAAGCACTGGAGGCCATGGCAGATTACTTCGGGGGATCCTCTTTGGCCAAGATGGCACCTACGCTCCCCCCTCAGGCTTTATCCCCTCCATTAGAGATTTCAAACTGCTCGCTTGCTTTCCCCCCCATCAAGGTCTTGTGTTTTTGCGCGTGTGTGGAGAGAGGCGTACAAGGTCTCTCTCCCCCCCACACTGCCACCCCAAAACAACTCCAGGAGGACGCCTCACCCCCCATCTCGCCGCTGCCTTTTATCTATGCGCTCTGACATTTTCTATCACTGACCCTTTTTCTCTTCTCTCTTATCTCAAATAATGTCACTGCCTCTTTAGAATCTATTCATCAGAGCAGAAAGAAGCTACTGCTGAGATTGATTATAAAAGAAGAAGAAGAAGAAGAAGCCATCTGTGCCTCCCAGGGAAAAAGCGAGCGGGCTCGCAGCCGCGGCCTCCTTATCTCCACCCCCCATCTCTCCCCGCACCTGCCATTTCCATAGGAAAGCAGGAGAGGGCATTTTATTTCATTTTTTAAAAGTTCTTGTCAAGGTTAACGGCACAAAAACGGCGTCGCTGGCGCAGGTCAGGGAGGACGCCGGAATCGGTCCGCCTCTCCCCGTTCTGCGTGGCAAACAGACATTTCAGTGTTTTCTTGTCAAGTGTCTAAAAGAGATCTAAAGCGGGGTAGAGAGGGGTAAAAAAAAAACCCTCGCTCAACCTGAAGTATAGGTTCAAGGGCCCACGATGATGCGGGCGGGGACAGCGCCAAGTGTTTGGAAACCAAGGCCATTTGGCAGGGCGTACCGGTGGCACTGTGCCCGCAGCTCGGGCTTCTGGCTCTTGCCTCAGCCGGGCAAACTGTGAAATTTTATTTATTTATTTATTTACTGACTAACATAGCTGTTAGCTCTTTGGGCAGGCCACAAAAGTTAAAACCCCCAAAATACAACTCGATAAAATATAAAAACCAATAAAAGTTTAAAACGGCATAAAACCAAAGTAAAAACCAGAGTAAATGCCAGCAGCAGCGTAAAGATCTAAAAACACACTAAAGGCGCAATCCTGTGCAAGTTTAGGCAGAAAAAAGGCCTACAGCTCCCAGCATGCCCCAGCCAGCTATGTTGGCTGGGGCATGCTGGGAGCTGTAGGCCTTTTGTCAGTCTCAACTTGCACAGGATTGCACCCTAACAAATTTACAAACAAAGCTGAAGGACTGAAATGCCTGGGGGGGGGGGAGTACCATGTAAACACAAGGTGAGCCACTCTGGGTAGGGCGTTCCACAACCGGGGTGCCACCACTGAAAGGGCCCTCCCCTTGGTAGCCAGCCACCCGTCTCACACACCCACACACGTCCCCGTCACAAGCAGCAAGCAAATTGCTACAGATCTAGTACCAACTGCCTCTGAGTGGATGCGTTCACACATGAATTCTGAGGAAGCTACTGAATAAATCCCAAGGTGACTGGGCCACAATGTTGCCCCTAGCAACTGCCGCTTTCACACGTTATATGTTTAGCTGTACACCTTGACCATTTTCTTGTTTTAGTTTTTAAAGTGCACATCTAAGAATGTAACGTGCAAATGAAACAAGCCTCTCTTTGGAATTATGTGAATCAAACAGGTGCACCCATCGAAGGGCCAGGCTTGGTGGCACTCCTGGCTATGGAGTCTGCTCACCAAAAGCATTTGCTTGGCACCTACTCTGTACAGCTTCAGGTGACAGGTTAAAACTGTTTTATTTACCCCAGGGGTTTAATTTTAAACAAGCAAGGTTCATTTTAGTGCTGCTTTTGAGATTTTATAGTGATGCTATTCTGTCATTTTATGCTGGTGATTCTCCTGCATGCTATTCTTTTGATTGCTTTTCTTTGCAAGCCACTATGAATTATTTCTTTTTAAATTAAGGGGCAGCTTATATGTTTTTTAAATAAATAAATACCTGAAACGGATGTATTCTCACAAACAGTTACAATGGGTTCGTTTTCACTTAATATCCTTATTAGATATTAATCACCTTGTTGTATTCATAATTGTGAGGATTAAAGCAACCTTACAAATAAATCCTTAAAGTATCTTGCGGTGCAAATCTATCCATGTCTATTCAAAAGTAAGTACCATTGATTTCAATGGTGCTTACTTCCAGGTAGGCAAGTATAGGATTGCAGCTTTAATGGCTTAATTACCGTACTTGCATGTGCTCACATTAGTCATTGCATTTACCTAAAATAATCGTCTTCAGACTGTTAAACTGGGATGTTGCTAAACTGCAATACTTAGTCGCCTGGAGAATGAATCCAACTCACCCTAGGCGACCGACAAAAGGCTGTTTAGAAGCCTGGATTTATGTGTGGGAGAAGGATGGGATGTTCCCTCCCTCCAAACGGAACTGGGGTTGGCTCTTGAAATAAAATACCTGCCTAAGAGTGCAATCCTATGCATGTTTAGACAGGAAAAAGTCCTACAACTCCCAGCATGCCCCAGCCAGCACTGCTGGCTGGGGCATGCTGGGAGCTGTAGGACTTTTTCCTGTCTAAACATGCATAGGATTGCGCCCTAAGCCTTTGATGCATGTCCTTAATACTGGTCCCTCCTGCAAGTATGCATCCTTGGCTCATTAGGGCTGGCCCCTTCATATCAAGAAATCAGGACATTAGAGCACAGGGGAGAAAAACAGTGAAGAATTTTATGACAGTCGGCACAGGTTACACTGATGCAAGAGCAACGCAGCTCCTTTGGACCCCAGCGAGAACCGTCGCTCTTGGCTCTGCCCGCAACTGGAGTTATCTATCCCTTGCTCCAGTTAATCTGCACCTTGCCTGCCCTTGCACTCTGCCTTTAGCTGACATTGGCTTATCTGTCTGAACTCAGAGGGGCTCACTTGCCCAGAAGGATAAAACAGGTGGCCGCCGCCTCCATTCCCAGTCCTGAAAAATGCTGCATCCCTTCAAGATCACTCTACTCCAAATGAGTCCAAACTAATCCAAAATCCCAGACTGTATTTTCCACGCCTCCCAAAATAGGTTGGAACCTTTGTTCTAGTCTCTCCCTCGTGTCTCTCCTCCTCCACCAGCCGCCACCCCCCCCCCCCAACCATCCTGTGCTGCTCCGGTCATTAAGAGGCAAGGCGGAAGATCATTAGTCTTCTCTCTGCGATGCTCATAATGTGAAAAATGAAGCTTAAGAAAAATTAGCCAAATTACCAGCCCAATCCTTCAGCGGAAAGCGGCGGCTCCATTACGCACATCTATAAAAACCGGGGCTCAGAAGCCAAGAAACACACAGAAATGTGAAACTGCAGGCAAGAGAAAAGCAGACATCTGTTTTAAAGGATGCCGGTCGGGCAAAATGCCAGAAGCTGGTCCAGAGGTCATACATCTCCGCTGGCAAACAGATGAACACCCTGCCTTTCTAGCTTCTGTCCCATTACGCTCTCCAAGACCAGAGGGAACTGTTGCGTGAGGGAGCAGAGCCATGCCTATTTATTCATTCTCACATTTATACCCCACCTTTTTTCCTCTTGCAAGGAACCCAAGGCGGATTACATGGTCCTCCTCCTCCTCTTTTACCCTCACAACAACCCTGTGAGGTAGGTTAGGCTGAGAGTCCGTGACTGGCCCAAAGTCACCCAGTGAGCTTCATAGCCAAGTGGGGACTTGAGCCTGGTCTCCCGAGTCCCAGTCCAACGCTCTAACCACTACACCACACTGGCCCTCCAGTATTCTGCTCTGCTGGCTGGGGCATACAGGCCGTTATCGGATTGCACCCTTAGTCTCTTAATGGTTATGTTACAGCAGCACTTACAACCATAAACATCTCAATTTAACTTCATCTGCGAGAGGGGTGGGTGGGGTTCGGGTAAGGCGAAAAGAGAATTTCCAAAACCACTCACAGCACTTTAGAGCTGAGCAGAAATTTCAAACGAACGTGAGACCGTCTCACCCGACTCCACCCCACGAGCCCCTGTGCTACACCACCACCAGGAGGAAGAAGAGGCAAGCGGGTAGGGATTTGACTGCCGTGAGCTTCCACTGCAGACGAGGCATCACGAGGGACTCCGGAACTCGCTCCAAGTCTCCTGCCTGTGGGTGCTCCAGCAGGGAAAGAGGAACCCTTTAGAAAGACACGGCCTGAATCTTTGTCTACCTAGCCCAGTCGTGTCCACGGAGGGGGAAATGGCCAGCAGGGGGATCCCCGCTGTTATCTCCCATCGCGGGTCGGAGATAACAGCGGGCCTTCCTCCAGGGGGTGGAGTGTGAAGGAACCCCAAGGAGGTTCCATGGGCCAAATGATCGGCATCTCTGGTCTATGCTGACTGGCCAGCAGCAGATCCCCTTTCTCTCCCCCGGCTTCCTGATCTTCTTAACTGGAGACACTGGGGATTGAATGCAGGACCTCTTCCATGCAAGGCAGGTGCTTCACCATTCCACTCAGGGGCCCCCCTCTTCACCCCCCGCCTGCCTTCTGCCTCCCTCTCCGTGCGAAGCAGGAAACCGCACCTGTGCCTCCAAAAGAGCGTGAAGTGCAGTTAATCGGCCGAAAGGCAGTATAAAGCGGGCCGTAATTACAACAAGGGGAGTGGCGGGGAAAGATGATTTCTCTGCTGCATTTGGGTTGAATGTTAGCGGGGAAAATCCTGGCAAAAGCTCCTCCGGCCACTGTTTGCAGCATCCCTTCAGACACTTTGATTGGGTTGGGGAAACTCATGCGGCCGCTGACGGATGGAGGCAAAATCCAAGATGCCGTGCCCAGCGGCAGCAGCTCACTTCCTCAAAAAGGGCCCCTCCTTTGGCAAGGCCGTATCGGAAGATTTGGCTGGCAAGAGTTTAGATTGGAAGTTCCTCGGGGCAAAGACCTGCCTCTTTAGCTTGTTACTCTGCAGAATGCTCTGTGCTTTGAAGGTGCTATGGAAACTGATCATCAGCAGAGGTTTCTATCATCATCATCAGGCGATCACTCGTGACCGAGTAAGATTGTCTTCCGGGATAAAAGGAGGAAATTCTAAAGAAGATTGTGTAGACTCTAGCGATGGGTCCGTAAGTGACTGTGGAGGCCAATTCTAGATCCACACAGCTTCCCACAGTGAGGACACAGGTTACCAGATAGAAGATGGCCCTGTAAAGGATTCATTTGACGTGCTTTTCGCTTAGCACGTTTCTCCCTTTCACCTTGCACTCGGGCTTCTTCAAAGTCCATGGAAACTTTGTGAAAGGCCAACCTCCATTTAGATCGTTCATGGGCCAGAGCTTCCCAGTTTTCGATGTTTATATTGCATTGTTTTAGATTAGCCTTATGAACATCTTTAAACCTCTTATATTGACCACCGATATTCCGCTTTCCATCCTTGAGTTGGGAGTAAAGGAACTGCTTTGGGAGACGGCAGTCAGGCATTCGAACAACATGACCGGTCCACTGAAGTTGGCGTTGAAGGATCATTTTTTCAATGCTAGTAGTCTTTGCTTCTTCCAGTACACTGACATTTGTTCGCCTATCTTCCCAAGTAATTTGCAGGATTTTCCGGAGGCAACGTTGATGAAACCTTTCAAGGAGGTTGAAGTGACGTTTTATAGATAGTCCATGTTTCGCAGGCATACAATAAAGTTGGTAATCAATGGCTTCATAAACCAGTAGTGTTTTTGCTCTTACAAATATTTCCGAATCCTCGAACACTCTTCTATTACGAGCATTTAGTGAATAAATCAGAGGCCAATAGGCTGCATACAAAGGTCAGGAGGGGGGTGGGGGGAATAGAAAAGGGGCGAATCCATTGCCTAATTAATAATCGAATATAATTAATAATTTGCTAATATTATGTAATTTCGTACTCCCAAGCAGAAGCTCTCTGGGCAGCTCAGTAAACACAATTTAAAATCATAAAATACAAACACTTAGTAATAGGATTACATAAAAATCTTACGTTTTAAACAAATCCTGAATAGGCTGCCTGCTCCAACGTTTGAAAAGAAGGGAACCGCCCACAAAGGTCTCATTCTCCTGTTATTCCTCCCCGATTACAACCCCAACTCCGCCTTTCCTCCTCTCCCTCTGCTGTCTCCCCACTCTGACAAAGTTTATACTGTAAGCTCCTTGGGGCATTGACCTCCCTGTCTTGCTCAAGTTACTCTGTCAAGTACATTGACGGTGCTATATGAAGGCAAAAACATTTTTAAGGAAATGGTCGATCCTGGCTACAGGGGACGGGATGGCTTTGCTGATTTTTGCCAAATTCCTGCAAGAGTGAGGTGGAAAAGAAACTCAGCCTCTTACAGATTGGAGCACTCCTTCGGAAAAGTGGGTCTCTGCTGCCCCCTGGTGTCCAGCAACGGATCCAAGGCCACTGAATAAATGTACCAAAGCAAAGAAAAAAACATACCGTACCAGTTCCAGACCCACAGAGGTGAACTGTGGGAGCAATTCAATGTGCAGGTCAGCAACGCATTAATATAAGTGCCTCATTTTTTTATGTTACTGAAGGAAGTGCAAGATAACTCACGATTAAATCAGTAAAAGCTACCACGCACCGTTAGAAAGTCCATCTTTAATATTTTCTATTTTTCTGCCTGTTTCAGGACCATCCCAGAACGAAACAGTGCGTGCCCTCTTCAACTTGCATATCCCTGGATTAATTTGCTCCCCACACAACTAACCAACTTAAACACAGAAACATAGGAAGCTTTAAGAAGGATGCAGACAAACTGGAAAGGGTTCAGAGGAGGGCAACAAAGATGATCAGGGGACTGGAAACAAAGACCTATGAGGAGAGACTGAGAGAACTGGGCATGTTTAGCCTTCAGAGGAGGAGACCGAAGGGGAGATATAATAGCGCTCCTCAAGTACTTGAAGGGTTGTCACGCAGAGGAGGGCCAGGATCTCTTCTCCACCATCCCAGAGTGCAGGACACAGAATAATGGGCTCAAGTTACAGGAAAAATGTCCTGTTACAGCAATACAACAGTGGAACCAACTAGATCATAGATCATAGAGTTGGAAGGAGCCTACAAGGCCATCGAGTCCAACCCCCTGCACAATGCAGAAAACTAGAGGAGGGGTCTCCCATCCAAGTAACAACCAGGCCTGACCCTGCTTAGCTTTCCACGCTCACAAGCTGAGCCAGCGTGAGCCACAGGCCTTAGGGAGGCCTAGGGAGGTCGTGGGCTCTCCCACTCTGGAGGCATTCAAGGTGCGGCTGGACAGCCATCTGTCGGGGATGCTTTGACTCAGTTTCCTGCATTGAGCAGGGGGTTGGACTCGATGGCCTTATAGGCCCCATCCAACTCTACTATCCTATGAATCTAAGAAGCCTTATACAGAGTCAGGCCATTGGTCCATCTAGCCCAGTATTGTCGATACTGACTGGCAGCAGCAGCTCTCCAGGGTTTCAGGCAGGATTCTTTCCCAGCCCTCCCTGGAGATGCTGCTGGATGGAACCCGACCTGGGTGACCTTCTGCCTGCAAAGCAGGTCCTCTCTCACACTGAGCTCTGGTCCCTCCCTGCAGCACCTGGTATTCCAAATGTCATTCACCCATCCGAGTACTAACCAGGCCCAACCCTGCTTAGCTTTCGAGATCAGACGAGATCGGGCAGTTCAGATGTTCAACCTTAGTTGATTAATCTACTCATTAAACAGATTAAAACTTGCAGTCCTGGTGTGCATATACCTGTAACAAACACATCTAAAAGGTCACTTTTTTTTATTATTTCAAACCATTTATTTATTTTAAATTATTTTTAGACTACAGTATTTTAAGGGTAGAACCCTTTCAAGGCGGCATGATATTTTAGCAACAAATATTTTTTGGCATATCATTATTTTCAGTAACAAAGGAACCTGCCCCACCACAAACACCAGTGTATCATTCTGCTATATCTAGAATATTTTTCAGCGTTTTGCCTTGCTGGAAGTATTGCCCAAACCGCCCTTATAGCTGTACTAGGGTTCATACATAGTGGGATGCATCTCAGCACTGAATTTCCAGCACTTCTTTGGAGCGTCCCACAGGAAACGTAACAAAAATGAATGCAGAAAAAAAGATGGAAAGAAAGTTAGTTCTGACAGGTCTGGAATAGAGCGCGCTGACTGCTTTGTCCCTTCCGGGCATACACAGTTGCCTAGAGTGGCCTCAGCAACTGCAACACCCTCCCGCTCTTTCCTCAGGGCAGAACCCGATGCCCGGTAGAACACACGGGGTAAGGCTGGGGTGGGTGTCCCTTACCGTTAGCTGTGCTGGCCAGGGCTGACGGGAGTTGTGGGCCCATACATCTAGACGCCACCCCTGGGGTAAGGGGACCCTGAACAGCTGAAAAGTAGCGAGCAGGAGAGCGCGATTTGGAGGGGGCAACCAATGGTTCGGGTCAGGGAGCTTAGCGCTTCACCTGTCAGCGGAGGTTCCTGGACACACCTTTGCTGCACTGTGGGAAACACTGCTAAGGAGGAGTGACAGGTAGTGGATGGATAATTAAGCCCCCCAACCGCTGTTTGTCCCTTGCAAAAACCACACCTACTCTGCCCCCCCACTGTTTTACAGTGGTGTTTGGGGGCGACCGGTGTTCCCCACATATACCTTTGAACATCTAGTTCCACCTTCGATGCAAGGGAGTAAGAGACGGGCACCATCTTCTCAGCATGGGGGCAAAGCAGCAGTGACCTGACAATGAGTAAACAGTGCAGAAAAGGAGAACTTTACTGCTGGAGTTAGCATGAGTAGAGACCCCCAAGCGGCCTCATGTTAGCACCCAGCGAGAGCCCTTCAAGCCGTGTCGGCCCAGCCTGTGCAATGCAACAGGCAGCGGCACCACCGCTTTCGACAACGGGGCCCCAGTCAGCATTACTGCACTTGCCTCGGGGTCCCAGAGCCTGAATAAACCCATCCCAAAATCTACAGAGGTCCCATAACTGTAGCGCTGTGAATCCACTCCGAGGACCGAGGACGGGCCAAGCCCGCAAGGCCAAGAACCGGTTCTCCGAAGGATGAGTCTTCATCGCCACTTTTACATCCCACTGAAAACCGTCAACACTTCGGCTTTCAGAGAAGGTGGCGAATGCGCACAAATTCCCGGGGCCCCGATGTCCGTCTCCCAGCACTCAAACCCGCAGTCGCCGAGGTCGCGGATGGCCGCTCCCACCACCGAAGGAGTTGCGTCTGCCGAGACAGGAGACGCAGCGAGAGGTCACGGCTGTGCGAAATTCTTAAAATACCACCCCCCGACAGACCGGACTCTTCCCCCCCCCCCGTCCCACCCCGAGAATCCTTTCCCAGCCATATCCAGCGTGATTTAAGAACCCTTTGCATCTCTGTCCACACTGAAAGGGAACTTCCTTTCACCACTACCCCCCCAAAAATGTTTTGCACACATAAGATGAGGAATTATGTAAATAGCAAAGAGGAAAAGCCATGCTGACCCTCTTATACAGCACTTTCTGTAAACATGTCCTGTACACTGAATGCAGAACATGCGAAGGTGCCCGATGCGAACTCAGGCTCTTTGTCCATCTTGCGGAGCCCTTTCCCAACCGGTCACCCACCAGGTGCGTTGGGGACTACAACTCCCACCACCCCGCCCAACCGTGGATGATGGGAGCTGTAGTCTAGCACATCTGGAGGGTCTACCCTGATTGGAAGTGGTGCTCCAAGACCTCGGGCAGAAAGAGGGCCTTTCCCAGAACGGCTACAGAACAGCCTTCCAACTAGAGCAGTGTTCTCCCACCTTGGGGTCCCCAGATGTTTTTGGCCTACAACTCCCAGCACGCCCCAGCCAGCGACGCTGGCTGGGGCATGCTGGGAGTTGTAGGCCAAAAACATCTGGGGACCCCAAGGTGGGAGAACACTGAAGTAGAGGCCTCCCCACACGCACCACACCAGCTCTGTCACCCAGCCACGGCTCCGTAACCCTTATGAGAGGCCTTGTCTTTATTGCTTATCCTGCCATATCCTGTCAAGTAGGCCAATAAAACTATCCCCGTGTTACAGTTGCTGGTGGGGCAGAGGCTGAATAACCAGTAACGTACCCTATTTTAAATTAATGTAATTATAAATGGATCCACTAAATGTATCCATTTATTGTATCCACGGAGCTGTCTTTCTGGACCCTGGGCCGAGGTTATGATGTGAACAGCAAAGAAAGCTTGCAAGCAAATTTGAGAGAGAGAGAGAGAGCGCCCATCCATGGGTGACCTGCTGACCTGGCCGTAGCAAAGTAATGGCACAGCCCCCTCCGCCAGCACCGGTCAGTTTGCTGTGCAGCCCATGCGTGGCGGTGACCTGGCAGACTCGGTCCAGCGAGGAATGTCCGACCCCAATCACGTTAAGGTGATGCTGGTTGATGTCCATGAGTTCCTGCTTAGAAGGATGAGAGCTTGTTTATCTGGAAGAGAATCGCTGTTGCCGGGGCAGGAATTCGCGAGGCTGCTGCCTCGTGCAAAGTCAAGCCACTGATCTATCAAGCCCAGAACTGTCTACTCTGACCGACAGCAACACTCCAGAGCCTGAGGGGGAGAAGGGTTTCTCCCAGCTGTCCTGCCCGGAGCTCTTTTAACTGGAGATCCCTGGGACTGAGCCTGCATATTTCCCTTTCTATGTGCGGCAGGAAACCACCCCTGCACTTCCCGAAAAGCGTGAATGGCGGTTACGTGGGTGAGGGGCAAGCACATACGCCACAGGGACAACAGGGAAGCGAAGGAAAAGGTGATTCAACTCCCTCATTTGGGCTGGACGCTAGCAGAAAAACCCTAGCCATACGTAGAACATTTTCCACACAGAATTGAACATGCTGAAACTCCCTGTCTGGCTCTGCGTTTCAAAAGCCAGGTCCTGGCCCTCGTGGCGACTGTTAATGTGAAAACGGAGGGAACAGAGGATGACCGACCGACCGACCTCCAGCACGGGATAGTGGTCCTGTGAGGGGCATTCAGCCATTGCTTCAAGAACGCCTTCACACTCCTGAGAAATAGCGTCGATCGACGTGAGCACGGGCTCCATTATGGCAGGAAACTGCGGAAGGAAAAATTGGGGAAAGAGAAAGCATGCGTGTGTGTGTGTGTGTGTGACATCAGGGAGGAGGCTTCCTAGGCAGGGGAGGGCGGTGTCTCATATTTCAGTGGGGCTCCTTTCCCACTGCAGGTTTTGCTTGGAGCTTCATAGGAGTTCTCCATGGTGCTCCTTGGTGGTGAACCTACTTTGGGGATGGAGTTCAGCACCACGGAGAGCCCCTATCAAGCTCCAAATAAAACCGGCAAAACCTGCAATGGAAAAGGAGCCCCACCGAAATAGGAGTCCTCCAGCCTCCCCCGTTCCTGGCCTCTGTCCGTTCCACAAGGTTGGGAACTTTTAAAGACGGTCTTGGCAAGCAGCCCTCCCACGATGCCCTAATGGCAGCGCTCGCCCTGGCCGCAAGCAGTTTAAATTGATATGAATAGTCGTGTATATAAACATTGGACTTTTGACTAAGACCGAGTGTAGCAGAAACGTTAGATTGATTGTACACCAGGGTCTTTGCTCTCCTGTTTTCCATGATTTGAAATCGTGAGTATGTACCTGTGATCCTTCTTATATATTTATTAAGACGTTTATAATATAATGTAAAATAAAATATGCATCCTGGGCAGTGGCAATTAACAGAAGTGCAATTCTTTATTAACATTTATTTTATGGTTTTAAATTTTATATTGTTTTAAATGTATTTTATCCTGTTTTTATCTTGTGTTTTATCTGTGTACATCTCCCAGGGTGGCCGGTTGCCGGCCAGATGGGCGATAAATAAATATAAATAATAATAAATAAATAAATTCTATATAAAAGAAACGTTTAACTCTTCACCCTGCGATGCCGTGATGCCAAACAAATAAAAAACCTGCATCCTGTGCCATATTTTGGTTCATATCGTACAATAAAACGTAAAGCAACATTACAATTAAAAAGATGGTAACAAACCTTCAGGAGCTTGTCTTTAACTCCTGCGACCAAGATCTTGGTGCTCCGCGGGATCTTGGTGTTGGTCAATAAAATCCTTAACGTGGGAACTCTTAAGAGGAAGAGGAACACAGCATTTCAGCTCCCCACAAGGTGGCCAACCTCTGTGATGCTTGCGTAGAGGGACCTTTTGAGAAGTGTGGTGGAGAGAACTCGCCATCCACCTCCTCTGCAAGATGTATTGTGCCGTTTTTGCCCGCTCGTGCCCAAAGGGTCAGCAGCCCTTTTCAACAACCCACGATGAAATTGCTCTCCTGGGTTCGAATGACACAACCACGCACCATGGGCATGAACAATCCTACAACAAGCCGTGGGTTCTCAGCGTGGCTCGTTCACGAAAATTAAGCCACCCTATGGAGAACACGCCGGGTTCAGGACAACACAACAACCCACCATGGCTGGCTGCCCACGGTGGGTTGTTGTATCGCGCGAAGCAGGTCTTTAAGGGCGCAATCCTATGCAAGTTTAGGCAGAAAAAAAGGCCTACAACTCCCAGCATGCCGGCTGGGGCATGCTGGGAGTTGTAGGCCTTTTTTTTCCTGCCTAAACTTGCATAGGATTGCGCCTTCAGTCTGTGATGTAGAAATGCACATTCGCTGGAGAGACGGAACTTCCCCTCAGCGGAGACAGATCACTGGTCCCTTTAACCCAGTGCTGCGCTTTCCAGTTGGCAGCACCTCTCCGAGGTCTCAAGCCGAGAGGGGCCTTTCCCAGGCAGCCCTATTCACCTAGGTTATTTTCGGCCCGAGATGCCGGAGACCGAACCCGGAACCTTCTGCATGCGAAGCAGGTGCTCTCCCGTGGAACTGCAGCCCCCTCAAACCACCATCAAGGAAGTGTCCGCTGCTATTTGCTTTGGTGCAGGTGAACACTGAGCGGCCAAAGTGCTTTACTTGATGGGGACCGCCGCCCGCTAAGTGGAAACTGTCAATTAGGAGCCACGTTTGAGTTCGAATTACCTTGGCATGTCAGCAGCGGCCGTTTAAACTGCCCAACAAAAGGCCCATGTTTTGCGAACCAAAATAACTTTGCTTTCTAATACCATCGGCGAGAATAACCAGTGTCTAGCATTAGCGGCTAATAGAGCAATTTCACGCCCTGTGAAAGATTTTAATAGAGCCCGATCATAGCTTGTCAGCAGAAGGTTACAGGGGTGGGTGATCGCAGAAGCCGCTCTCGCATGCTCGCTTGGGAGCACGGGAAATATGGAGCGAGGGAGCGATTTCTCTCACACAGCGTTTACTTGCAAAACGTCCCTGCATCTATAGCCCCACACAGGGGGCCTTGGAACTAATGCGGATCCTTTTTGTGTGGAGATTTTTGAGACCCCAGGTAGAGGTGGAGAAGGTCCAGGGACTGCTAACGCCACCCAACCAAGCCAACGCACCCAAAAAAGGCCGAAGGCAGAGTGAACCAACCGATTAAAGCCTTATATTTGTTTCTTAGTTTGTTTTTAATTTAAGTGTGGTTCCCTATGTTTGGCACATTACAGATGAAATTTATACATCAATCCCTTGTTAGAAGTACCTTTTAGGGGACGCTGAAGAAAGAAAACTCTCTCTCTCTCAAGCTAACAATTGACCAGCCGGGTGACCAGCCAGATGGGCGATTTAGAAATATAATAAATAAATAAATAAAACCATTCGTTTTTAGAAGAAAATTCCAAATTCATTTAAATATATCCTTTTTCATCAGCTCTAGGAAAGCGGAATATTCCAGCATCAACAATAACATGCGTCTAGAGGCGGAACTGCTTCTCAAACAAAAACGAACAACCAAATAATTAAGGCGCTCCAGGCCCATCAGCATCTCAAGCGCAACTCTCTGCTTCTGTTGCCTGTAGAAGCGAGCAGAGGTCGCATTAAGGCAGTGTTCCTCAACCTTGGGTCCCCAGATGTTTTTGGCCTACAACTCCCAGCATGCCCCAGGTTGAGGAACACTGCCTTAAGGACATCGGCCCTAGGGCCTAGCAGCACAATCCTACGCATGTCTGATCAGAAGTCCGTCCCACTGAGTTCAAAGGAGCTTATTCTCAGGTGAGCGGGTACAGGACTGCAGCCGAGGACACCCACTTTTCAGGGAATGTCGGGGGGGGGATAGTACCCAACTGGTCACGTCCACCTGCCACCATGCGCAGAATCCTGCCCTCCCCCCCCCCGATGCCCCCAGTTGCAAAGCGTGTGCTTGGGTTTTTGCAATCTAGCTCTCCGACCTGGCCGGACATCCCACCCTCCAACCAGGCCTATCCACCACGGAAACGGACAAGCCCGATGGATGGGCAGCTTATTAATCTCATCCAGCATCTTGAAAACAAGCCATCTTACTATGCAGTATAAATATCAATGTCCAAGTGGACTTTACTTTTTCAACGGCGTGATTTTCCCTGACCGGTACCGCAACGCTCCACCTAAAAATTTGGAGAAAATAAAAGAAAGAAGAGTATCGCTAAAAAGCGGGATGCTTTATTAGACATTTTGTCTCCCCTGATCCAGCACAAAGAACTCAGGCCGCACTCAGACTAACAGTAAAGAACAACGTTCATTTGCTCCATTGTCATAACCCAAAAGAGGGAAGAGGTTCCGGTTAATGCCAGGGGGACATTAGTTCTCAGGGTCGTAAGAAATATTTTTGGGGACGGGTCTGTTGGGCAGGCCAATCCAAAAGGAAGATCTTTAGAGCAATTCCCATAATTGTGCTGGTGCAACTCAAAACGCCTCCTCCCAAGTGATTGTGATGGCACAGACTGCATTTTCCCATCTTTGACTGGTTTGCCAGCTACAGCCTCTCCTGGAGAGGGACAGCTTGGCCACACTGATACAGGCACTAGTAACCTCAAGACTGGATTACTGCAATGCACTCTGTGTGGGGCTGCCCTTCAGGCTGGTCCGGAAGCTGGCGCTCGTGCAGAATGCAGCAGCTCAGCTCTTGTCGGGAGCTGCCCCCTTTCAGCATGCAACTCCTTTGCTGAAGGAACTGCACTGGCCGCTACTGGGCCAGGTATAAGGTCCCGGTATTAGTGTACAGATCCCCAAAGAACTTGGGACCAGGATACCTGAGAGAGCCGCCTCCTCCCTTACCAACTTGCCCGGTCACTGAAGTCATTGGAGGACATTCTCCTGGTGGTTCCACATGGACCTAGGGCCCAATCAGAGTCCCCAAGAAGAGCCTTCAGCGTGGTGGCTCCAATTCTAAGGAACTCCCTGCCTCAACACTGCACTGTTTTCGGTGCTTGCTGAAGACACCTTTGTTTTGGGAAGCCTTCCTTGCTGACCAGCCACGGTTTTAATGCTATCCCTCTTTTTAATGCGCTGTTTTTATTCTTTTATCTGTTTTATCATTTTATTGTTCACTGCTCCAGAATCTGTCTAGATACGGAGCAGAATACAAATGCTGCAAATAAATAAATAGAAACATGGAAAGTAATGGAAAAGGACACATACCCCAGGTTCCCACTGCGTTATCCACTCCAGACGGGTTCCCATGGATAACCTGTTCGCCTCGGAAGGCCCAGCTGTTGATTAAGTCCAACTCCGCCTCACTCCACCTGGAACACAGGATGTGACCTTATCCCGGGCCAGACGCTTTGTTCACCTAGCCCTAATATTGCCAACACAATATTAGGCGTTGAACCTCTTTCAGCCCGAGGGCTGAATTCAATTTCAGAGGCGCTCTTGGGGGCTGCATTCCAGTGGTGGGCAGGGCCGGAGGCAAAAAGGGTGGGGGCCCCCCCTAAAATACCAGAGATATTAAAAACACCTGCATGTTTTCGCGGAAAGTTCTTAGTGCCGATAACTGAGCCTTAGGAGAGGCAGTTCAACCTTTTTGAACGGGGGAGAAAACTGCACAAAAGCAGGAAACCAATAAACCGCTGGCTGGGCCATGCTGGGAGTTGTCGGCCAAAAATATCTGGGGACCCAAGGTTGGAGAACACCACACTAAACAGTTGGTGGCTGGAGAAAAGGGGTGGGGCCAGTGGAAGGGAGCGTGGCAATCTGGGACCGGATTTGGCCCATGAGCCTAAGGATCTGCACCCCTGATTTACACCGGCTGGCAGCGGCTCTCCAGGTTTTCAGGCAGAGAAAGGTTTCTCTCCCATCCCCTGCCACTTGATACTTTTACTGGAGACACTGGGGATTGCGCCGGAGGTCTTCTGAATGCAAAGTATGCGCTCGACCACTGAGCTACGGTCCATTCCCCGAGCTACGGAAGCCAAGGCACACGGTGCTGAGTGCACAACAGCAGCAACTGTCCTTACCTTGCCGGGACAGTACACAGCCTGACACCCACTTGCCCCCAGTTCTGTCTTGGTAGCCCAGCTTCAAGGATGGAAGCAATATCTGCACCATTTCATTCCCCACCCACTACCCCTCCCTCCCTCCCTGGGACTCCTACCTTGCTAGAGACTGGCCCTCCCTCAGAGGGTAGTCAATGACGCCACACCCAGAGAGCAAGGCCCCGGCCAGGCAGACTGAATAAGCAGCGCTCGAACCTAACCCGGCACCCGTGGGGAGCTCCGACCACACCAAGATGTCCACGCTTGGCAGGACCCTGAAAGACACAGCGTTACAGAAGTTCATCTCTGAACGACAACCACTCCCTTTAAGAGCAGAGACGGAGCATTTCGAAATCCACATTCCAGAGTGCAAAGTCAGAACTGGCTCACGGAACAAAGCAGAGCAAAATGGATGAACCAGAGGCAGCCAAAAACAATACAACCCAAAAGAAAACCCATCTTCTCCTAAGGAGCCGGGAGAGCAGTGCCACTCACAGAACATACAACCACACCCATCAAGGGTGAAACGACAGCCCAACAGTGTTCTCCAACCTTGGGTCCCCAGATGTTTTTGGCCCACAACTCCCAGCTACGCTGGCTGGGGCATGCTGGGAGTTCTGGGCCAAAAACATCTGAGGACCCAAGGTTGGAGAACACTGGGCCCTAGCAAAAGGTGTGGCCAATATCCTTACCCAATTTTGGCTGCGATGGATAGGTACAAGTAGAGAAACGCAACCGTCGCGACGCCGTGTATCGCGGCTGCGCCATCAGCGATGCCTGCGAACTCCTTCAGCTTCTTCACCTGTTCGGGGCTGGGGGGCTGAGACTCAGTCAGGTCGGCTGACGAAAGAGCAAATGGCAAGAAAGAGACCTCGATCGCCCATTCGTGACAGATAAAGACACCTTCCTGCTTTATGTCGCTATAACCTTCTTTCTAATTAACCAAAAGTACAGCGGTGTAATTTGATTTATACAGGTCACGGATCTCATACTTTGTCTTGGCACAGAATCTGGGCTGACTTAATTGTGAGCGCGGCCGTAATCTAACAGAGGCTGTCAAGCTCTCCCGCGCAGGAGCAAAGCGGCCTCTGGAGCACACGGATGCAGCTGAAGGGCCTCCGGGAAACATTCCTTGGGGCCAACTCCCACATACCAAAGCCATCCAACCCTTCTAGGGTGCAATCCTGTGTGAGTTTAGACAGGAAAAAAAGGCCTGCTGCAGGGGTCGGCATCCTGGTGCCCTCCAGATGTTTTGAACTACAACTCCTATAATTTCTAATCACTGGCCATGCTGGCCCGGGGGGAGTTGGGAGTCTAAAACATCTGCAGCACATCAGGTTGCCTCCCCCTCCCCATCCTGTATCTAAGCTTAAGTATGTGGCCCGTTCTTCTCGTTTACTGTTGCCTCTCCTGAGTTCAATTATAGATTGTAAGCCACACTGAAAACAAAGAGGACTTCATTCTGAGTCGGGATGTACGGGATTGTGCTGCCAGTTTCCAAGTGAGGATGGAAGCTTAGGTCAGCCTTCCCCAACCTGGGGCCCTCCAGATGTTCTGGACTTCAACCCCCATCAGCCCCAGCCAGCATGGGCAATGGTCCGAGATGCTGGGACTTGTAGTCCAAAACATCTGGAGGGCCCCAGGTTGGGGAAGGCTTGGTTAAGACACTGCCATGCAAAGGTGAGGTTTGAAAAGCGATTATTATTTTTTTAGACAATAATTTTATTAATTTTTTCCAAAACAAAAACAAATCATATTTGACTTTCGCCTCTTTGTCTGACAACTCTTACCAATCCATATCCAATCTAAATTTTCTCTATTTTCACAGAGAATATTTCTACTAAGGATTTGAAGGGAGAGAAAAAGGCAGCAACACTGAAGTGTCCTGGGAGGCAGATCCGGGCTAAAAAAAAAACACCCCACCCCCTCACAATAATGCGTATTTTGCTGCCTGCTGTTACATTTTTATGATGCTGTTTCACTGCTGTTATTTGCCTCTTGCTTTTATTGTTTTGATACTATTTCAATTTTCGTTGTGCAAGCAAGAGACCTGGAGTACAGTTTACCATAGAAAGGTGGGATAGAACGGTTGAAATAAATAAGATGCGTAACAGGAGAACGGACAGAGAAGTGCAGGAGAGCAGAAGGCTTTTGGGTGGCCAAGCTGAAAGAGGGAAGGTGGCAGGCAGAGAACAAATGAGGCACGAATGCCAAGCGGTAAGAAGAGGCAAAAGCCCTGAAGGGACTCCATGGCGTGGCAAGCAACATCCAGTCTTCCTAGCCACATTGGATGCAAGGGTACCGAGAGGTGGCACCCATCACATACACAAGCCTCCCCAAGCAGCCATGGCTCACGGTGGATCAGAACAAAGAACGGGAGGAGGGAAATCCCCGTGTCGCCACAGGACTCACCGGGGAATGCCGCTAACAAAGGCTGCAGTTCAGAAGTTTCCCAGCATAACCTGGTCCCGATATTTGGCAGCTGCAGCAGGACTTTCCCGTCATTTCGAAGGGTCATCCGAAGGAAAGTTCTCAGGTTCAAAGCCACTGCCAAAGCAACCTGCATTCAGGAAGCGTGGAACACATTATAGGTACGTAGATCTACACGCCAAGGGTGTTATAAAACCCTATGGCGAATTAATTTTAAATACGACACCCAGATAGATGACTTCTACTGCAATACTTCCAACTGTGAAATTTCTTGTATGCTCAAAAAAGGAAACATAATACTCATAGCAGTTTAACTTTTGTAGGGGGGAAAACATAATAAGGGTAGAAGCAAGTATGTTCTCAAAAAAGTTAGAGAGCAGTAGGGAAAACGTTTTTACGCTTTAGTGGATAGCAACATGCAATGTAAAGTGACAGGAAATTTGGGAAGATGTTTATTTATCAAGGGATTTCAATTTTCAGTTGGTCTGAAACTAAGAGAGCGCTAGTGCAAATGGCTACTCAGTGGTATTTAACATTATGCATGACTGACAAAATCTAGAAGACACGTACAGCGTCATGTTGGTTTGGTGAGGGGGGAAAAAAGAAGGAAATTATCCACACACATGGCTTGGATGCAAGAGGGCTCATAAAGGACTGTAAATGCTCACTAAAAATTGAAGAGATAGTCACCATTAGGTTATGGCTAGAATGGTTAGCATGTCTCTTCGATGTCATTAATTTCTCAATTAATTCATTTTTAAATTATTTTAAAAAACGTTTAATCAGCCTCTTTCATTTTATAACACTCAGCATGCAAAACAATTGAGAAAGCTAATACTCAATTTGTTAGTTGTTGGGAGGGGGGGGGTGTATTTTTTAATTTATAATTTATTTAATAAATTTCTATAACACCCAAAGCTCTTGATCCTCAGCATCTCCAGGTAGGGCTAGGAAAGAATCCTGCCTGAAACTGTGGAGAGGCACGGCTGCCAGTCCGTGTCGACAGTACTGGGCTAAAGGGATCACGGGTCTGACTCAGTATAAGGCAGCTTCCTGTGCTAGTCTTACTTAGAGTAGACCCATTAATATGAATGGGACTTAGACTAACATTGGATTCAACCCAGGAAAACATATTGGAAAGAAAAATGCTGCACCAAGAAAGAAAGAAAATATGACACAGAACTAAATGAGTCCAACGTTGAAGAAATCATATGGCAATATGTCTCCAATAAGAAAATATTCAATATTCCAATATTCAGGACAAAATGATGGATATGCTGTATTGCTTCTGTTAAGATTAAACAAGCAACTGATTCGAGTACCTTAAGGCCCTCTACTTACTTATTTTACAAAATGTTTTAGAAATACACACAGTTTGTACATTTGCAATTCTAAATAAAATGTTTATAAGTGGACTTTAAGATCTCCATCCTTTAAGATCCGAGTGCCCCGCTGGGAGAGGGCTTTTACAGCAGCGGCCCTCAGGTTATGGGATATTCTCCCCAGAGGGGCTCACCTGCTGCCGCCCTCCCTCGGTGTCCTTTCAGCCCCAGGAAAAGATATCCCTTCCCCCCAGGCCTGTTTCAGTGCAATCCTATGCATATCTAATCAGAAGAAAGCCTCACTGAGTTTGACCAGACTCCCAGGCAAGTGTGTATAGGACTGCAGTCTTAAATCTCATTCAGTTTCCAGTTTAACTTGTATCTCCACCCAATGATTTTATGCTGCTGATATATATATATATATATATATATATAGTTACTTTTGTTCTAGGTTTGTGTCTTAAAAACTTGTTTCTATATTGTGTTGAGGTAAGCCAGCCAGGGAACTCTGTTGAAGTGTGGGCTAGAAAGGCTTAAAATCATAAATAATAAAAGTGTTCAAATGCAATGTGCAACTCTGTCACAGTGTTCAGCTTGGGGGCATATCTGAATAACACTTGCAGACTGCCAGGGTCAAGAACGCGGCGCTTTTAAACAACAGGCTGACATGCTTAGGAAACAGCAAGCAAAGCGCTTACCTTGCCATGGACAACAGCATGTTCGCCATGAAGTATAACTTTCCCTGGAGCAGAAACTACCAAAGTCTTGTTCAACATTTCTCCCTGGACTTCCCCTGCAGAGGCAAAGCATCCATATGCACACTAACGATGAAAACACAGAAAAACACACCCAAAGGCAGCCAGAATCACCCCACCACTAGCCCTACAAGTAGCAGGCCAAACCACCTGCCTTGTTTTGGTAAGCTACAAAGATCTCCTTGGCACAGAACTTGGATTAGGCTGGCACAGAATTTTGAGCTTGTAGCAGAGAGAGCCAGATCACTTTGCTGCAGAATATTCAGAACCCCAAGGGGTCACTGCCCTTGGAAGTCTAAATGCTGGAGGAGTTCAGGCTGAATTAATCATCAAGTCATAATCACCCCGTCCACCTAGGAGTACTGAAACAATGTTTTGGATTCCAGGGCACAAGGATTGCTCCTGCTCTGCCGCAAGCTACATTCCTCTGGCCTCTTGCTTCCCCCATACTTAAAGCTTACACACACACCAGTCTCCATTTGTGCTCCCCAAATTCATATTTCCATAAGCAATCCAGTCATTTCCGCCGTCACCTCCCCAGCTGTTCTCACGGGGCGTGCCACCACACCCTCCTTTCACTGAATTTCTTCATCCTTAATCTCTCTCTCTCCAGCCTTGCCTCCTCCGTTTAGGCTGCAATCCTATGGCCTCCCAATGAACTCAGTGGGACTTGGTTCAGAGGAGCCATTTTCCATTTCTGCTCTGATTCCCCAGAAACTTATCAGAGATTCCTCAATGTAATGGCAGGCAAACATCTTTTAAAGACAGGGCACATGCCTTTCCTGATCTTCCCTTATAATACACCTTGGCGAGGGAGCACCAGGTGCATTCTCGGGCAGGCTCTCAATTCAGGCAGGATGCCACCAGGGCTCAACATGCCTGGCCACTGCACACTCCAGAACACACCCCATAGTCTTCACTATGCTATGTGCAAGAGTTGCATAGCAAACATGCTATAGTGTAGAGAAAGTGGAAAGGGAGACATTTTTCTCCCACTCTCATAATCCTAGAACCTGGGATCATCCCATGAAGCTGATGGGTAGGAGATTCAGGACAGATCAGAGGAAGGACTTCTTCACACAGTTCAATTATGAAATTCACTTCCACAAGATGTAGTGATGGCCACCAATTTGGCCGGCTTTAAAAGGAGATTGGAGAAATTCATGGAGGAGAAGGCTCTCAATGGCTACTAGTCCTGATGGCTGTATGCTACCTCCAGGATCAGAGGCAGGATGCCTATGGGCACCAGTTGCCGGGGAACATGGGCGGGAGGGTGCTGCTGCATTCCTGTCCTGCTTGTGGCTTTCTCGAGGGCAGCTGGCTGGCTGCTGTATGAACGGAATGCTGGACGAGAGGGACCCTCGGCCTGACCCAGCAGGGCTCTTCTGATGTGCTTATGCCCTGGGGGGAATCTCGGAAGCCAAATCAACATGACAAGGCTCCACCAAGAAGTTTGACAAATGCTCCTTCTGGCTGAACATTGCCCAGAATCTGGCTTGAAGGGTAGAATAAGAACCACCGGGCCTGGGTCAGCCTCCCCCAACCCTGCGCCCTCCAGATGTGATGGACTAAAACGCCCAGCAAGCCCTCCAGATGTGATGGGAGTTGTAGTCCATCGCATCTGGAAGGCGCAGGATTGAGAAAGGTTTCTTTAGGGGTTTAATTCTCTTCTGATCCCCATACAGCGCCTAGCACTGCGTCCCCCCAAAACTAACCCCCCCTTGCACCGCGCAATGCATTCTGGGCCGGCAGGCGCCCCACTCACCTGTCGCCTCCGTCGCCGCCGCTGCTGAAGGTGACGCGGCCTCCGCCGGCGAAGCCTGAGCGTTCCACGGGGCGTGGCCAGCCCGCTTCGCTCCCGCCCAATCACACGCCCCTTCTCCCGGATAGGTCGCCCGGCAGCCAGGCGGCGTGGGAGACGTCACGGGCCACGCCCCTTCCCCGGGGCATCCCGTCCAATCCGGGCCGAACTGAGGGAGGTGGCGTGCCGGTGGGGCGGCTGCGACGGCTGCCGGGCAGGGACAGACTTCACCGGCGGCGCGCCTTCGCCTTTCCCAAGCCCGCCATGGCCTCGGCGGGGCTGGGCTGCGGGCGCTGCCTGGGCAGGGGGGCCGCCCGGGCCGCCCGCCGCCCGGTGGGGAGCGAGGAGGGCGGCGAGCCAGGCGCAGGCCGAGCCGCCCGGGTGAGCCTCTCCGGGCGGGCGGGCGCGGCGGGCGCAGCGCTGAGCGTGCGCAAACCGGGTGGGCGGGGCTTTTGCGAATCGGGGCGCAGGATTTAAATACGCGCAATTTATGCAAAGTTGGGCCTCGGGATGCGAATATGCACGAGTATGCTAAGTTGCGGCGCAGGATGTAAACATGCGTGACTATGCAAAACTGGGGCACGAAATTTAAATAGGAACGATTTATGCAGATTGCCGCATAGGGCGTAAATATGCATGATTTATGCAAAAGAGGGGTGGGCACACATGCGAGTTCTTCAAGTTGGGGAGGTGACCACAAAACCTTGATAGAGTAAGGGTGCAATCTTATGCATGTTTAGCCAAAAAATAAGGCCTACAACTGCCAGCATGTCCCAGCTAGTCATGCTGGGAGTTGTAGGCCTTTTTTCCGTCTAAACATGCACGATAAGGCTGTCATCCGAGATCCGCTTTACTTACCTAGGAGTAAGGCCCATTGAAAATGGTGCAGCTTTCCAATCAACATACATAGGGATGCACTGTTTTTCCTGTTCTAAATAGTCGGTTTTTAAAAACGCCTTTTTGGAGACACCTGCAGATAATTACATATTAATGCCAAAGTTGCTTTTGTTGCTTAAAAAAAGCTGCAAAATCCGTATGTGTACACTGCCAATTGAAGTGAGTGTCACACGCTGTTAGGTTTTTGGACCGACCCTCCTCTCACTGGGTCACTGCATCCTCACTGGCCCTCCTCAGCTCTCGCTTTCTTCCGCAGACCAGATGTCAATGCCCAAGAAAAAACCTGCGATTCCAAAGATCTACACAAAAACAGGAGACAAAGGTAGTGTCCTGCGAGCTGACACAGATGTTAACTGCAACCGGGCTATGTAGCCAGCTCAGCCTTCCCCAACATGCATCCCCTCCAGATGCATTGGACTGGCTGGGGATGCTGGGATTTATAGTCCCAACAGATCTGGAGGGCACCTGTTTGAGGAAGGATGAACTAGCTGCTCTCAGGAGTGGTCTACCCATGTGAGTACTGTAACATCTTATGATTGCAACAGCTACTTTCATGTCCAAAACCAAAAATCACAAGATCCATTTTTGCTAGGTGTAGAAATAGCTGCGGGAATTTGCTGAGTGTCTTTGACTCAGATATGCATTAATACCCTGGGGGGGGGGGGGAGGAAAGCTTTCAAAACGAAGCTGTACAGTGTTTTTAAAAAGTTAGAGGTTTTTAACACTCTGCCCAGATTTTTTTTTTAAAAAAAACATTTTAGTGCTAAAATACTAGCATTAAACACGTAGCATTAATGGAGATCTTTAGTAACTCGTACTTGTGAGGCCTGCAACACTACTTGCCGGGGCAAATGAGCCATCACAGAGGGAACTTTCCTGTCTCCTTATATTATCCTAGACACAGATGCTTTGCATTGCCTTTCGGAGGAGTCATGTCCCACTTTCAGGTGCTGGCCATCAGGTGAAGAGTAAGCTAGTGTAAACACAACCATAGGGACTTGGGTGTCTGAAGGCGAGTGGTTTTCTTTTTTCCTTATTATTGTCTTGTGTGATTTTTAAAGGATTTTCCAGCACATTTACTGGGGAAAGGAGATCTAAAGACGACCAGATCTTTGACGCCTTGGGGACGCTGGATGAACTGAGTTCAGCCATAGGGTAACCAAAAGATCACTTGTAATTCGTTTCTCAGTTTGCTAGAATGTTCGAGAGAAGCAAGAAATCGCTTCTCTGTAGGCATGGTAGGAAAGCCTCTTCTATTCTAGCGGCTGTTCTTGAGGGCTGACAGTCAGCAAAGAAGCCCTTGAATGACCTGCAAAGTGGCACGATCCAGGGTGGTGATAGGAGCATGTCAGAACTGGAGCAGAGGCCTGCTGTCATTGTGGCCACCCATAGCCATGGTGCAGAAGTTTGTGTCCTGTCTGGCAAACACAGAGGATCAGATTGTGACTGGCCTTGCAGCTCTGCCTACGTGTTCCTGAACACGCCAGCCACAGCTGCTTGGGACATAAATCTCATCCTGCAAAAGGGATGCAGACTTTTGCCAGATGTGGGCAGTGGTTCCTTCCCCCCACAATGGAATTCCCTCCCAAGAAATATACAGTCAGCTCTAACTGGGGCGGCTTTTAAGAAGGCTTTTAAAACGTGTTTTCTCTGGCTTTTAATTGAAAAAGGTTCTCTTATACTTGCTGCTGCCGCTGCTACATATTTGAATGGTACTATATTTTCTTTACTGTATGGTATAACATATTTTAACTGGCTTATTTTAAAATGGTCTAAATTTAAGGTGGTTTTGTAATTTGGTGATACTGAATTTTACTGTTTTATATTGTAAGCTGCCTTGGGAAGAGTTAAGATCTTGAAAGGTTGCTATGAAATATAATCATCTCAACAGTACAGTTCCTATAGTTCTTTTGGGGAAATCATGGCAGTCCTACTTGTTCTAGGCTTGCTTGAATTTGTTGTATATCACCGGTGGTAAGTCTCTCATGTGGATAGAGCTGGAGGTTCCTGCATCCTGGGATTCAGTCGGTTCTCTTTTGCTCTAGGTTAAGTGCTGAATTTGGCAGCGAATGCGGCCACTCGTTTGTGGAAGAACTTCACAAGGTGAGAAATAACTCTGATTGGTTTGGCTGATGCGCAAAATCAGATTCAGACCTAATGGTACATCTAGCCCAGTTCCCGGCTTCCAACTATGGTCAGCTAGAGAAGCATAAGAGGGAGAAAAACGGACATAACACTGCATCCGCCATCTAGAAAACAGTTTACTAATTTCACCTGTGCTGGAGAAAGCCATCTCTCGCCTCTCCCTGCCCCCCAAGATCATAAAAAGGATGCAATGGGGGTGGCTTGTCTTAGTGCTTTGCAACCCACCCTCACCGGGTTCAGCCTGCGCCCGGCGTGGGTAATTATACTAGTTAGGCAGCTCGTGACCGGCACAAAGGAGGGAGAGTAAGCCACCGTGGCTCATTTTCCTTCCATGATTGTGCAAACCTGCCCTGAATGTCACCAGCCATCTTAAAAAAAACAATTTCTCTGTCCCCAAATGTGTGTTGCTGTTGTGTTTTGCTTCCTCTGTAGGTCCAGTGTATGCTGCAAGACGCCGGCTCTAATGTGGCAACTCCTGTCTCCTCAGCCAGGGAGTCTCATTTAAGTAATTAAAATACATTATTTAAAATGGAGAGGAGGATGAGGATAAGCCGCCTTGAGTTCCTTGCAGGAAAAAGGCGGGGTATAAATGTAATAAATAAATAAATAAACTTCTTTTTGTGTGTGTGGTAAAGATAAGCCTTGCATTTTTCAAGATGGTTGCCCTGCTACTGCTTCCTGGTGTGGGTTTTGCTGAGTGGATCAAGGAAGTAGAACTAAGCCTGAATTATTATTTTTAATGTGGGTTATTTAATTTATTGCATTCCTTCCTTGAAACTCGAGGCAGGGCATGCAGGGGCCCAAGGCAAGTGTCAGCCAAGTTGCCTGCATCAGGCACCTTCAGATGATGTCCTGGCACAGGAATGCATCCAGCCTCAATTGTGGTTACTCAGCGGGTGAGAGGGAAACACTTTCTGCATGCGCAGAGCTGCTTGAGGCATTCCAGGGCTGAGCTCTGGGACCCAGGCAGCTCCCAAGGCACCCGTCAGACCCAGGCCTGCTTCGCTTTCGGCAAGGTTGTTACATCACTGTGTGCCTTCTAGCCCCCGGCCCGGGACCAAGCAGCAAACTGAGAAATGCAAGACCTGCCCTGTACGTGTCTGCTTGGCCGGCTGCTCCTCTCTCATCTGTCTCCTCTTTCCCTGTAGAGCGGACGTCATTTAGCGAAAAGCCCATTCTGGAGCTGGAAACCTGGATTGATAGATACTCGGATCGGCTGCCGCCACTCACAGCTTTCATTTTGCCAGTAGGTATTTTGCACGCGCTTTTTTGCGTTGGGTACATGGAGTCTCGAGCCGCCAAGGATCAACGCCCCCGCTGGATCAGGCCCAAGGGGGTCCATCTAGTCCAGCCTTCCGTTGCCACAGGGGCCAACCAGCTGCCCCTGTGGGAAGCCCACAAGCAGGACAGGAGTGCAACAGCAACCTCCCACCCATGTTCCCCAGCAACTGGTGTACACAGGCATCCTGCCTTTGACACTGGAGGGCGCATATGGCCATCAGACCCCCATTTGAAACTCTTGCCACCCCACGGCCCCCAATCAGACTGTTCCTTGCCCGCCACCATTAGCAGCACAGAAGCAGTGACCCTGATCGGGGTGGGTGGGTGGTGCACAAAAGGCCTTGGGAGTGCTGTGGGTTGTGCACCCCAGTTTAGCACGCAGTGCCACCTCAACCACAAACTCGCGGGGAGTCGTCTTGGTAGCCCCCTTCTCTCTCTCAGGCCTTGCTCACGGAACTTCCATTGCATCGCATGTTTTCGCAGAAACTCACGCTTCTCTTCCGCGGGAAGAGAGGACCAAATGGTTGTGTGGTAGCTGCCAAGCTGCCGTCACCTCGGGAGGGCCCCCGTAGCTCAGCGGCAGAGCACCAGTTTTGCACGAAGAAGGCCCCGTCTTCGATCCCTGCCGTCTCAAGTTTAAAAATAGATCAAGGAACAGATGATGGAAAAGCTCTGCTTGAGAGTCGCTCCCAGTCAGAGCAGATAATTCTGGGGTAGGTAGGGCAGTGGTTCGACTTGGTACAGGATGGCTTTATATCAGGGGTGTTTAACCTCAGCCCCGTGGGCCTGATCTAGCCCTCGAGGGCTCCCCAGATGGCCATGCCCTTTCCCCAGCCCCTTTGCTGATCATTGGGTGGTTTCCCGGCTTCTGTGCAGTTTCCCCCCTTTCTAAAAGGTTGGAACGTGTCTCCTAAGACCAAGTTATGGTCAAGAAGAGCTTTGAGCTCAAGTATGCCAGGATGTTTGGCCCTGCCCACCACAGGAATGCGGCCCTCGAGAGCTTCTCTTGAAGTGGAATTTGGCCCTTGGGCTGGAAGAGGCTGGTGGACACTCCAGCTTTATACATTTTGCACTTGTCATTTCAGTCCGGCGGCAAAAGCAGCGCTGCTCTCCATCTCTCCAGAGCCGTCTGCCGCAGAGCCGAGAGACGGTAAGTGACAAGCGTAACAAAGCTCCGAGAAACCCCAGCGGTTGTCTTGGCTGCCAGGCGCTCACACCAACTGTAAATGAGACATCAGCTTTTGGATAACGGGTGGTTGTTTTTTTGTGGGACGTGCATGAGAAGATGTGGTTGAATGGCTTGAAAACTGCCACAAGTGCTCCCGGCTGATTTGAGGCTTTTAGGCTGGCAGTGCCTGATTCCTGGGAGGTGGTGCGGAGGGACACAAATCAGAGAGTCTGTAGCCCGAGATGTGCCTATTCTGGAGGAAGCCTGCCCCCCTGAGTGCTTCCCAAAGCAGATTCCAAATTCTGCAGGAAGCTGTCAGAGGAAGATGCACAGATTAAGCACATTCAGTTAAAAACTCACAGGAGACCGAGAGCGCAGAACGTGGTGTGTTTGGCACAGGATGGTTTCGCCGATTTAGGATTTACCAGTACGAAGCAAAATCCACTCATGTTGTGGATGCTACAAAAGGTGGTTTGTGCTTCCAGTGAGCTTGAATCGGCTTGAATATAATGACCTTCGTACGTTTGCCTCTCCATAGTGTCGTACCTTTGGTGAAAACAGGAGAAGCGGATGCAAACGTAGCCAAGTATTTGAACAGGTAACTCGGAATTGCACTCTGAACGAGGGTAGGGGTCTGTCTGACCTGGGGAACGGTCTTCCTAGTGGATCGCATTGTGTGGGCACGAAGGATCCTTCTCTACACACACACCCCAACGAGGATTTCTGTATGCTAGCTCTTTTCGCTAGATTTCTCCTACCAAGGCAAAGTTTTTTGGGCCCTTTTGCCTATGACATTTGGGCACTTGTCTGTCTTCTGCTTTAAGAGATCTCTCTTTCTCTGAACTAAGATGCAACCTTTGACCTGCAGCCCCGTTGACTTTGCTGCTTGCTTAACCTGACTGCACTGCAGGGACAAAACAGGGTGTTGTGTTTTCTCTCTCTCTCTCTCTCTGTGCATCCTCCATGCTTCTTTTGTTCTTTTGGGAGAGGGGGAAAAGGCGGTAGAAGCTGCACATAAGATGGAATGTGGACGTGTGGAGGATTTGGTGGGGAGATGAGGGGGGGAGGCCGGTGGCACCTATGTCAATGGGGCTCCTTATCCACGGCTGCTTTTATTTTCAGCTTTATAGGAGCTCTCCATGGCGGTGACCCTGTGTGTGTGTGTGTGTGTGTGTAGTTCAGCACCATGGAGAGCTCCTATACAGCTGAAAATAAAAGCTGCAATGGATAAGGAGCCCCACTGACTTAGGCACCACCAGCCTCACCTGGAAATAAGGAATAAAGTGGGGGTGTGAGAGGGGAAGAACAGGGGAGGGGAGGGAAATAGGTACGGAAAGGGGGTTCTTTCTGCACATGCCCAACAGGCCATGCCCAGCTTGGCGGTGGCCCCCACATCTGTTGGTCTGTAGGGAAGGACCGCCACCTTTGCGTGCGGAAGGTTTCTGGTTCAATCTTCGGCATCTTCAGTTTAAAAAAGGGGTCTCAGGTGGCAGCTGATGGGAAAGACCCTTCTTTGCCCCGGGCCCTAGCGAGCCACTGCTACTCAAGAGTAGACAACACTGGCCTGGATGGACAGATTGTCTGATGTGGTCCGAGGCAACATCCTGCTTTCCCAGGGAAGCAGTCGAGGGCCACACTGAGCGAAGGAGAATGCCTCGGAGGCTGCGGTAGAACCTGGGACCTCCGCTCGGGCAGCTACAGCTCACCCCGATGCCTTTAAAGGGGGTGAGACAAAACCAGAGGAGGAGGCGGCTGTCTATGGCTACTGGTCATGGCGGCTATATGCCACCTCCACGAGCGGCAGCAGTTTGCCTCTGTATGCCAACTGCTGGGGAAGACGAGCGAGGGGATGCAGTGGCCTGCTTGTGGGCTTCCCAACTGGGGCCCTGGTTGCCCTCTGAGCAAACAGAATACTGGACTAAAGGCCTTGGGTCTGATCCAGTATAGATGCCTAACCAGCCTTCTCCAACCTGGCGCCTCCCATGTGTTGGACTACAACTCCCAGCATCCCGCAGGTAGAATTTGAGCACACCTCTGTCTCACTACATTTTAGATTGGGAATAGGCGTGGCACCGTTTTCCTCCGCATAGGCCTGGATTGCTGCTGCGGCCTCTGGGTGCGGAGGCACCGCCTAGTCACCCTTCGCCATTCCCTCCTGTACACAGATGTATGGTGATCCTAATTTCCTCCTTCCTTCCCTGATTTCCAGACTCAGCGATTACCTGTTCGTTTTGGCCCGCTACGTCGCAAAGGAGGAAGGGAAGGAGGAGAAAATCTACGTAAAAATGGAGCCATAAGATGAAGCCCTTGGATGCAAGATGTGGAACGTGTTACGTGGAGCCGGAGCAGGCTGGACAAGACCTGATCTAAAACGCAAAGCCTTTGAACGAGGGCCAGGCCTTCCTGGAAAGATACCCCAGGCTTTGCAGATCCAGGCCCTCGGCCACTTCCCATGCGAATCCAGCTTGGTTCAGAGAATTCAGAGCGATTATACCTCAGGCCTTGCGTTCTGTTGCTGCCGGCACTTGGCCACGTGCGCGTGATCAGAGTTTCGTGCAAGGGTCTCTCCGTCACACCTCTATGCTCTGCCCAGCCAGGTTTTCCTTCAGAGGTTTTCTTTGAATCCATCAAACTTTTGACCGAGGCTAGAGCAGGCTCACGACGCCTCTCAGCCGGCGCAGATTCTCTCACTGCAACCTACGTGATCTTGCAATAGATGGGAGCTATTGGCAAGTAATTCTCCTGTTTTCATTTCCCTCACCAGAGCTACGCTTGACATTATATGACTAACTCTTCTGAACTGTTAAAATGTTCAGAGACCAGCTCTCCCCCTGAAGTGTTCAGAGAGAGACCAGCTCTCCCCCTGAAGAGCATCTGTCACCGAGCTTCCCCACCCACCGCTCTGGACCTCTTCAAAAGAAGTCACTTTAAAAGGGAAAAAAAAGGAAGAAAGAAACACCATCTATATTCAACCAATTCAGTCAAGTTTATTTCCTATATTCCTGAATTTCTAGCGCAGAGAATGAGCAGTAACTGTAAAATGCCACGCTGCGGACGGGGCAGCATATTGTATTAATCTCCTAGGGCAAAATATTTCCTCCACTTCAAGGAATACACATGCAAGGCAACCCCCCCCCCTTTGGGGGGGGGAGGAGACGGCTTTGTAGCTTTCTACTTAAGGAAAGCCATACAGAGCCCAACTCAGATTAACTAAATGAGAGAGAAGACTGCTGTTGTGAGCCAGTGCAGCCAAACCATTTCTACGTATTTATTACACTTATCAGTTTGCACATCAACTCTGAACAAGTACAGATGTGGGATGTGCTTCACCAACCCAGTGCCTCCAAGTGTCTTGGATTACAGCACCCAGCACTGGGAGTTGTCGTCTGACACTGTTGGAGGGCACCAGGTTGGCAAAGGCTGCACGAACGCCATGATTTGGCCAGAGGCAGTCTGGAAGTAGCCGTTCACGGTCTCCCGTCCCACCCCCACACACACTTCCTGCCCCCAAAAGAGTGTACCCCGATATGCCCCCATTCGCTCGGCATAGAGCATCCCACACTCTCTACTGTAGTGCAATATTGCCAAACTCCTAAAGAGAACTCTTAAGATCTAGGCTTAAAAACCTGCAACTTTGACAGTAAAATCAAAAAGAAAAGATTGCTGGGGCAGAGTTGGGTATTTGGTTAACAGTTTCATGCTTGTGAGCTCATCTGGGCACAGCCCTTCGCTAGAATTATTGTTTTGTTTTTTAAAAAAACTTACATCTCAGAGCTACATGTCAACTGTGGTAGAATCCTCAGGTTAGAAAGTATTAGACTGGGCTTCTGAAAAATAAGATTAATAAAACCAGTGAATTCAACTTTCTTAAAATATCTTGTAGTCGGTTTACAGTTTCAGTTACGGTGAATTGCTTCCTTCACCCTCCTATTTCACAAAATTCACACAGAAAAAAAAGATATTCTGGCAGCCACCTAGCGGCAAGGAGAACGCAAGTCTTGTGAACAGCGCATGTTTAGCTCCAGCACACTTGTGAAAAACAAAATCTTGATGTGGCTGGGGAGGGAGTGAAATATGTTCCAACTGTTTTGCCAAAAAAAAAAAAAAAAAAGCACTTTTTCTGCAGGAATAATAGCAGAAAGGGGCATTTCCCCATCATTCCAGTGTATTCTATTTCCAAAACAAACACACCACACACACAGTTGTGGCAAAATTGAGATCGTGACCAGAGGAAGTGCATCCAACAAAAGACATTGCATTCCCCATGGTGCAATCAGAATCAACACAAGGGTGAACAGATCACCACCGAGGAATGCTAGGGAGAAACAGTGCCTTATTATAGTGGCATTTCCCCCTTTCATTGGACAACTGGATTTGGGGAGATGTTAATGTGCAGGGGTGCGGGAGAACAGGTGTGCCTACAAACATCAACACACACACAGGCAATCTTGGCCTGAACCCACTTCTGACTGCCGAGTTTCATGGAGTTCATACTCCAAGCGTTAAGTGTTTTCCTGAACAAAAGTTAAAATATATTCAGCGTAAAGAAGTCCCTGAGAGGGCAGAGCACAGACCTGCCCCAAACTGCACAGGAGCCTCTGTGTTCAGCCACACCTTTGTGAACAGGCTGGGCTTCCAGGGGGTGAAGGGTCAGCTGCAGTGGCTCTGCCCACCTGAGCCCAGATGCCCCAGCAAGGGGTTCTTGAGGCCTATCCTCCCCGTGCGGTGTCAACGTCAGGCAGGGCTTCCTGTGAGAAGTCATCCTCTCCTCCTGCATCTCGGCTGCTCGCTCCTGTTGACCCGAGCTCGTCTTGTGCGTGGCTGCGGCCACTTGAGATGCAGAAGGAAAGGATCGCGCCAAAGCCTCTTGCCACTTGCTTTGGAGGGGAGAAGGCTTAGAGAGCCTTCGGTACCCTTCGCTCTGCTTCTGTGGCACCCGCAGGGCCGCCTCGTGGGCAAAGGGACCTTGGGAGGTGAAGGCATAGGCCGTTAAGAGCCTACTCTAGGACAGCCTTCTCCAACTTGGCACCCGCCTGATGTGCTGGACTACAGTTCCCATCATCCCCAACCAGCATGCCCAATGGCCGTGCTGGCTGGGGTTTGGTGGGAACTGTAGTCCAGCACATCGGGAAGGCGCCATGTTGGAGAAGGCTGCTCTGCGAATGACACTCCTGCAACTGGAACACTGGGAAGCATCTGCCGTGGGGGGAAAGGCATCTCGTACACATTACGAAGCAGGTTCCTCGCTGCCCAATACTGGAGGAAGTGCTGGGCGGGCACAGTACCTCCTCAGTGCTACAGCCCGCCGGAAGAACTCGCGAGCTGCAAGCAAACATGTATTTAGCGCGCACGCCAAGGCCGGAAGCCAATCCAAAAGAGTGTGGCAAGCAAATACTGCTGTGGCCAAGTTGTAAGATGACAAAAATGGGGTCAAGAGATCCGGGAGGGGGAATGCAAAGGTCTTGGAAATGCTCCCAGGACGAGTGGAGACGAAGCTCCTGGCAAGCCAACTGTCTTCCACCATCACACTGTTTCGTCGTGCTGTGAAGAGGAGGGGCAGTTCTGGCTGTTTCACAAGATCAAAATGAAGCGTTCACCCTTGATCTGGGCAGACTGGAACCCCCACCTCTGCCTTAAAACACTTTTTTTCCTGGAGCAGAACAGACGGAGGAAAACCCAAGCGCCCCTTGTCCTTCCTTCTTCCGCCTTTTGTCCCGCAGCACTTGGGAAGGGTTTGATCTGGTCCTGCTCACGCCAGGGCCCGGCCGTTTCCCCGACACAACGGCAAGGGCCTTGCTTTGGCGGGAGGACCACGCAGCGGCGCAACACCTTAGCTGAAGGGAAAGGGCCAACCAGGTATTCGCAGCGCACCCAACAGATCAGGATCGCCACGGCCATCTGCAGCTTGCGTGGCTCTTGGGAGAAATGTACTTCCGGCCCCGCCCTCTGTTAGGCAAGGCCCCCAGTAACGCCCCCACCCCACCCCAAATGGGTCACTTCACAGGGTGTGCTCTCAGCGCTACATTTAATAGCAGGCCAGCTGCTTTTCGAAGAACAGGAGAGTCGGGTGGTGCCGGAGTCGGCCCCTTTCCACTGGGTTGCTACGCGAGAGTTCCAGAAAGTTCCATCCTGGGCACTGGAGACAACCACGTCCCACGGCACCAAGGCCCCAGGAAGATCCCGCCTGGCAGGCCGAGGCAGCCCTCCGGCTCAAAAAAAGAGAGCGGCGCCGTGGGCTACGAGAGCTCGAAGCCGGTGTTCATGCTGATGGCGTAGCGCAGCTTCTCCCGCAAGACGCTCTTCTTGCTGTAGTTGGGCAGCTTCAGGAGGTTGAAGCAGGTCGAGGAGGTGGGGAGGCGCCCGCCGGGCTCTTTCTTCCGGATGGTGAAGAAGCCCCTCAGGACGCTGCCCAGCGTGTCCCCGGTGTCCTGGGAAGAGGGAGGGATCGGGGCGTTACAAGCACGGGGGTCGCACCTGCATCGCACGGCGGTCTGCGTGCCGGCACGGGGCCCCGGACGTCCCCCGTGGGATCCGGACGCTGCCCTCCACAGAGGCCGCCCACCTACCTGATCGTCGGAAACTTCCACGCAGCGGATGGAGAAGGGAGGCTTGAGGTAGGCGAAGCCCAAGAGCGGCGGCCGCGAGCAGCTGGTGACAAACTGAAAAGGACCGGCAAAACACAGACAAGGCCACGGGCTGGCAAAGGATAGCACAGGGCAACCGCAGTGTCTCCCCCCCACAGGAGTTCTTTTTTTTAAAGCCGTCAGCAACAGGAGGCAGAGAGTGCTTGAAGTGGGGCGTATCGTGGGTTAGAGAGGAGGGGTTGGAGCTCTCTCTCATTCACACGCGCATGCACACACACCACCTACCTGCCAGAAGGAGGGCCATAACTCACTGGCAGAGCACATAATTTGGACACCAAAGGTCTTCTGGTCCAACCACTGGCATCTCCAGTTGGAAGGATCAGGCCTCGAGTGATGGGAAAGGGAGAGCTTTGCATGACATCCAAACCCCAGAATTATGGTTTATTGTGCCCAAACAAGCCAGGATCATTAGCCAGCTTTAAAACCAGGGTTTGTTGTTGGCTTAGGAACTCTGCCATGTTTGGGCACGATAAGTCCATAATCCGGGGGTTCGGAAGTCACACAAAGCTCTCCCTCTCCTGGCGTGTTGACCTGCTCATGCAAAGGGAGAGGCGAAGCAGGAACAAACAGGCTGCACGCACCAGCACACTGCTCCTTCACAGTCTTGATTGTTAAGCCATCATTCATGGCTTAAAGTGACATGCGAATGCAGCTAAGGGTTGGCTACTGAGCCAGGCCAAAGTTCACGAGCCACAGTTCCATACATCTCTGCAATGCCTCCAGGCAGCTTCACCTGGGACAGCGAGAGGAACCAGCAAGAAAACACACGTACACAAGTTATTAAGATTCTACAGCAGTGTTCTCCAACCTTGGGTCCCCAGATGCGCTGGCTGGGGCATGCTGGGAGTTGTAGGCCAAAAACATCTGGGGACCCAAGGTTGGAGAGCCCTGTTCTACAGACACGTGCGCGCACACACGGACGCACATGGCACACTCCACCGCTCTGCTTACCTTGAGGAACATGGCTCTTTCGTCAGGGCTGAAATCGTTGGCGAGGATGTCCCAGAGCCAAATGATGACTCTGTGGCTGCCATGAAAGCCGCCGTAGTACACAGTGTGTTTCCTGAAAAGAGGACAGATGGGGCGCCCAAAGGGGTTCAGGGGCTACTGACATAATCCGATCTTAAGAAAGCCAAGTGCCCTCCCTTCGTTTTCCCATCTGAAAGGGCAGACTCGCAACGTTGCCTTGTCACAGTTGACGTTCCTTGCCACAACGAGCTTTGACGTTTCTGTAATTCTTCTACTGCCGTCTTTTATGAAGGTGACCCCCGCCCGCCCAACAATGATAAAATAGACACATCATCGTAGATAAACATTAAACAACGCTACCTATTCTCCCTTGCTATCTCTTAAGTGTGGAATTATTTCTCTGAATAATATACAGGGTGCCACCTATCTGATTCCCCGATCTTTCAAATCCCTCCCCAAAACCCGCAACATCTTTTTCGGGATGCCCGTGGCTTTTATCCCCTTATTCCTCACTCCCAATTCGAACAAGCTGAAGAACCGCCTTTGCCGCTCCTGGTGCCCCCCGAATACGCTGGACTGCAACTCCCACCATGGCTGATGGCTCTGCTGGCTGGGAATGATGGGAGCCGCAGCCCAACACAGCTGGAGGGTCCCGTGCTGGGGAACACTGGCTTGGAAGTTCTTCCTTCCGTTTAACCCAATCTACCTGGCTAGCAGTTAAAACCGTTTGCTTCTCACCCTCGTGGAGCCAGGGCTTTACATACGCCAAAAGAACCTTCCCCATCTGAATGCCCTCCAGATGGTTTGGACTTCAATTCCCATCAGCCCCAGCCAGCATGGCCAATTGCAGGGGATGCTGGGAGTTGTAGTCCAAAACATCCGGAGGGCGCCAGGATGGGGGAGGCCGCTCTAAAACCACTAAAGGCCGGATCGGCGCATGGTGCAACTCCCAGCGGTCTCCGCCACAGAACATCGCAAGCAACCCCCCCCCCCCCTTACTTCAGGTCTTCCAAGTCGATCTCGGCGTTGTCGCCAGATATCAGCCGCTGCAGCTCGGGGGCAGCGAACACGCGGATCCACTCAGGCTTGATGATCGATCGGAAGCCATTGATGAGGGCGGCTGTCTGGCTCTTGATCTGGGTGTGCATGCGGAAGTGCGCCATGAAGTGGATGTAGCTGATCCTGTGCAGGGGGGGAAGGCAGCGAGGGGCCGCCGTCACACCGGGAGATGCAGAAGGAAAGGAGCGCCCACTTAGCTCGCCCACTTAGCTCACAGATCCCAGCCCCACAGGAAAAACCAAGAACGGGGGCAGAACCCAGGTTCAGAATGACTCGGAGGGGGGGGGGGGATCGTGGGCTAGTGGCACAAAAGTGGGGCGGCACACAGTGGAGGGCAGCAGACCGCTGGTACGTAAAAGTGATTTCCTCAATGCAGTAGCCAGAATTCAGGCCACGCAATCAGTTTCACCTGCCCAAGGGGCTTCACATTCACGTTCCTTAGACTGCGCACACACCCAGCCTCCCCAGTAAAGCACTTTCGAAACCAGAGGGTTTTCAAAGCACTTTGCAATACCGCCGGTTAGGATCAGCCACGCAGACTTTAAAATAAATTCCACCGGCCGTGCAGAAATGCATGGGTGCGCCAAAGGTAGGGCTTTGGATCCTACCCCCAAAATACCTGGCTACTGTCCAGCTACTGTTTCCCACGAACAATGTAACAAACCCAATTATGGGACAAGGGACTCTCTTAGCGAAACTCAGCTGGGGCATTATATGCAAACCCCACCAGAAAACAAAGCTTGCATTCTGCAGGAATAGATGCACATTCCTGGCTGCTACAGGAAGTCCCTCCCCCCAAAAGGTCAATAGAAGCAAATGATTGGGTAATGGAACTCCCACAGTCCCAATGTTTAAAAACCGGTCAATAAGCCACTTCAAATTTGTTTTCATAACTAAAAGCTGGGTATCAATTTGAAACAAACAAAAGCCATATTGCATCCAGAGTTTTAACTGTTAGGTGTAAAAACTTCCCATTTTCAAACTCTTCTGGCAATCTTGATGCTTTGGCCTATGCAAGGACCACATTCCTGCATCCTTCCTAATGTGGCAGTTGCGTAGCCATCTGTGGTACGCTTTGAGCATCCCATTTGGAGGGAGGGGGTGACAAAAGTCCCCCATTTGCAGGAAACGGGGACCAGGACACTGGGGAGTTTAGGGCCAGCAGCCAAAAGGGGGGCTGCCTTCATCACCCACTTACTTGTTTTCATTGGTAACGGGGATGGTCTTCCCTCCTGGAACAAGTTCATGGCAAACGAGCTAGTAAAAGGGGGAGAAAGAGAGCATAAGAACACAAGGAGAGCCCTGAAGCGGGATCAGGCCAAAGGCCTCCCTAGTCCAGCACTCTGTTCACACAGCGGCCCATCAGCCACGTGCCCCAGTGGAGAAACCCACAAGCAGGACAGGAGGGCAACAGCACCTGCCCCTGCATACTGCCTCTGATTCAGGAGGGAATATGTAGCCGCCATGACTAGTAGCGAGTAACAGCCTCATCCTCCATTAATTTGTCTAATCCCCCTTAGAAGAACTATCTTGCTGCTGAAGATACTTGTTTTGGGGTGCAGGTCAGCAGGCTAACCTTTTAGAAGAGAGATACTGGGGCTCACATCTTCTGGAGAGAAAGATGGCATGAGAAAGAGCCCCACCCTGACTCCCGGACGCAGATGGGTGGGTCGTGCTTATCCTGGGGGGTAGGGGGGTCAAGTGCACTTTGCATGTGTTCAGAGGCACATACGGCTTCACAGGTGGGAAACAGGTTCTAGAGTGCAACTCTGTGTGTGTGTGTGTGTGTGTGTGTGTGTGTGTGTGTAATTCAAACCAATTTTGCTATTAAAAAAATGAAGTATTACCATTTTTAAAGTCAGGGTGAACAAAAGATGTGAAGCTCTAGCCCCAGACTCCTGGACATGCCAAGGGGCTAAACCCTGGATCAGAAAGGGGAGTTGCTTCCTGCCTCAAGAGACAAAGATGGCCAGGAGTAAGAAGGGAGGCCTACCTGGCCCATGACATCTTCATCATAGGAGAGGGTCAGGCCAAGGTCACTGGTGTCTCCATCGTAACGCTAAGAAGGGGAGAGAAGGAAGGAGGGGGGTGACGGGGGTGGGTGGGAGGGAGGGGAAGAACAGGTGGCCAGCTGCACCGGCTGCTTGTTTTGGGTTTACAGCAGCCTTCCCCAACCTGGTGCCCTCCAGATGTTTTGGATTTCCACTCCCATCAGCCCCAGCCAGCATGGCCAATGGTCAGGAATGCTGGGAGTTGGAGTCCAAACCAGGGAAGGCTGGTTTACAGGACATTTCCCACCGTAACTGCCCCGGTCTGCAGGCACTTTTGAGCTGAAGACCCTCCCAAAGATCTGCACCCAAGGAAAGCCAGGTCCTGCCGCAAGTATAAAAACTATCCTCGGTTGAATATAACTGTACGTAATTTATTCTGCTTCTGCCATGCATGAGAAGGGGAAAGGAGCTTCGCTATGCAGAACCTCAACCACAAAAGGAAGTCTCACCCAGCAATTTCTGACATTGCAGCAAGCACCTGCCACACACTTTCAACCCGAGCTGTACCGAGGTGGGCAGAAGATAGATCTGGGTCTATTGGTAGATCTCTGGGTGGCCTATGGGGGATCGGCAAGAATCTCTGACCTGCAGCAACAAAATGGCTCCCTCCTGCCCTAACTTCTACCGCTGAAAGGAAGGAAGTGCGGGGAGGGAGTGTAAGCAAGAAGGACCGTGAGCTCCATTCAGTTCCGGCACCCAAAACGAACCCCTCAACTCAGAACTTTCACTCTTTAGGCACAATCCTAAGCCTATGTACGTTGAGACCGAAAGAAGTCCTGCCACTCACAGCATGCCCCAGCCAGCAGGCCTTTTGTCTGTCTAAACGTGCATAGGATTGCACTCTTAGAGTATGTCTTTTGCACAAGTAGGTGGATCTTGGGACTCTAGTAAAGTAGGAAGTAGCTCCTGCAAGCCTGAAGTCTGCCTACTCCTGATCTATACATCCACAGGGTCTAGAAACTTGATTTTAAAAAATAAACTGAGAAAGAAGATGAATCTACATTCTCTAGAGCAGTGGTTCCCAACCTTGGGTCCCCAGATGTTGCTGGCCTACAGCTACCAGCATACCCAGCCAGCATGGCTAATGGCAAGGGATGCTGGGAGCTGTAGTCCAGCAACATCTGGGGACCCAAGGTTGGGAACCACTGCTCTAGACAATGAATTTTTAATCTAATATTGAATTAGATGCATCAGTAAAATATGCCTGCAATATACAACTGCAGAATGAGACATAGTGTGGCATATTGCTGGATTAGCAGCTAATTTTTGGCTCTCTGGGACTAGCAGGATAAGAGCCAAACTTGACTCCATCCATTTCCAGAAAACCTGGGTCTCTCTCTTCATAACTACTAGCAACGGAAAGCCAAAAGTCTCATCCTGTGACAAGATTTGCATTTGGAGTGATGTGTCTGCACAATCATTTGCAAGCAGAAAGATTCCACCATGTTGGTACTTCATTAAAGAAAAGAAAAGAACGCAGACTCCTGGCACGCGCAATGCGGCCAGACCCACCCCGCCCCCCCAGCAGGAGAGGTTTCCCAGCTGCACCAGCTAAAGGGGGGAGCCCCCTCCCACAACCAAAGCCAAATGGATTGCAACTGAACCTTGATGGAGGTCAGGTTTTTATAGAACTCGGAGTCCAGGGAGGGAAGTTCGTCCACAGAGCTGTAGAAGATGCTGTGGTGATGTCCAAGCAGCTGGCTCAGAAAGAACGTCGCAAAAGGAACATCGACAACAATCCCCTAGGAATTGGGGGGAAGAAAACTCTTTAGGGAGGAGTGCATTTCACCCTAACCCGCCCACCCACCCTAAAACAACAAAGTTAGTGATGTCTGAGGGCTGGGGGAAACATGCTCCCTTAGGGAGGATGTTCAGGATCCCACACAAGAACAAAACCACCTCTGCTCGGTTGGCATTAATTGTTCTACAAACCGTCTGGAAGGGCCTCTAAGACAAGGGTGGGCAGAAAGTAGATCTCCAGAAGTTTTGGACTACAACTCCCAGCTTTCCTGACCATCGGCCATGCTGGCAGGGGCTTCCGGGAATTGATGTCCAAACCATCTGGAGATCGCCCTTCCGCCCACGCCTGCTGGAAGCAGTTAGATCCACTCTACCTCGTAAACGGCCTTTCCAAGCATCTTCCCGACGAACTCAAAGAGCTGGAGGTAGTTCTCATGGATGTAAGACGTTGGGGACGGATACAGCCGCTCGTCGCCGCTGGTGGTCTGCACGAAACGTAGCAACGAGAGACGGGATGGCAACACAAGCCCACCACTGCCCATGTTTCCACCTGGCACCTGCGTGACAGACAAATCAGGACAGGATTCTGACATGCGGAGCGGGTACCTTGAAGAGGTTGAGCGCGGGATCGAAGACCTTCTTGATGATCTCTTCCAGGAACTCCTTGAAGACGCCGTCCTGGTCGATGCCGGCCTCATCCACGCCCAGGTCGTTCACAAACTTCACCCGGATGACGCCCTTCATGGCGTTCTGAGACAGCTGCCGCAGCTGCTCGTATCCGTCCTGGGCGTGGGGTGGGTTGAAATTGCCCCAAGACCAGCAGGTTAGGAGGTAGGGATAGAAATAAAATGGCTCAATAGCAGAATTGGTAGTATATTAGGTGTGTCCCTATTACAGGCTTCAAAACAGCCTCACACGGTCAGCTTTACTGAGCAGGAAACTCCACCCGGTGACTCTGGCAAGGAAGCTACGGAAGAGCCATAGCGAAGCGGTCGAGCACTGGCTTTGCGTGCAGAAGGTCTCAGGTTCAATCCCCGATGGCACCTCCAGGTGAGAGTCTCAGGGGGCTGGAAAGGCCTTCCTCCGCCTGAGACCCTGGAGAACCGCCGCCAGCTGGAGTAAACGAGGCTGGGCTAGGTGGACCAATAATCGAGTGTGGCCTAAGGCAGCTCCCTCCATTCCTACGTAGTTTCCCCCTGCCCGCTTTATCCTCACAATAATCCTGTGAGGTAGGTTAAGCTGAGAGTGAGTGATCAGCCGAAGCAGGGATTTGAACTCAGGTCGCCCTGGCCCTGGTCTAGTGCGCTTGAGCCGCTGCACCACGCGGGGCAGACGACAAAGCCGATGCCATCCAGGACCCCGTGGAGGAGTCATGACGCCTGGAGGCTCAGGACAGCGGCAGGGCTCCAGCCCTCCCGCAGCGCGCTGACGCTGCCCACCTAAGCTAGAATCTGAGAAGTTGCCAAGACAACAGCAGCAACTGGACTCCTCCCTCCCCACACGCCGAGGTCTTAGTTTGAGTTGGGGCTCAAGGGCTTAGCCCCAGGACCTCTTTTTAAGCCGAGGCCCAGCATAGAAAAATCGCGAGAAAGCAGAGCAAGGCAGGGGGCTCCTGAAGACAAAAGGCCGGGGGCAAAAGGCAAGTGGGGAGAAAGCCAAAATGCCAAAAATAGCAGCCTGTTTTAGCTTACTGCCAGTAACTCAGCCTCGAGACAGGCATTTTAGAATGGGGGGGGAAACCGCACAAAAGCCCAGAAACCTCCAAACCGTTGGTGGGCAGAGGAAGGGGGCGTGGCCATCGGGGAACCCCAGCGGGTCGGTTTTGGTACCCTGCAGCCCTACCCAGGAAGAAGCTGCGCTCACTCACCTCCAGCATGCGCGACCGGCGGATGGTGATGTGGGTGACGTGGGGCGAGGCAGAACTGGTCTCCACCAGCCCGAGCTTCTCCTTCTCTTTCGTCACCATGTTCCGGAAGAGAAGAACCCTCTGCATTTTCCAAGAGAGACAAGGCCCGTGAGCAGCGCCCCCCCCCCCCCCGAGCACTGGGCTTGAGCACCCGGGGCAGGCGGAGAAGCTGCCCACAGCGGGACCGCCTTTCCCTGCAGGCCTCTCGGAGGCTTAGGTGGAGCTTATTGGGAAACTGCGTAGGAAACTCTTAGGCAGGTAACTGAGCTGCCTTTTAGCCTGCTCTGTTGTACGGTTCCCATTGTTATCTGTTTTGATTACTGGGCATTGGTTTATCCTTCTAATTGTAAGCTGCCTTGAATATTTTAAAGAAAGGCAGGATATACATTTTGATAATGAAGAATAAATATATAGCAGCAGGGGTTTAAGCAAAAGGAAGATTATACACACACACACATTTTTAAACACAATTGGGGAGGCACCTTAGACCAATGGCAGAACACCTGTTTTTTATATGTTATCTTACTTATGTATTGATAATATTTATACGCTGCCTTTCCATAATTATCAGCAAGGCAGTGTGCAACAAGGTAATAATCCGTAAAGAAATAAAGCAACAAAACCACATTAAATCCACCATTCACAATTTAAAAGGCCAAATTAAAGAGAACTCCTTCCCGAAAAGCTGAGAGGGGGGACTGAGCTTAGCTCCGAAGGGAGTGCATTCCACTATATGGGAGCGATGCAAATGTTTTCAACTACAGCTCCCAGCATCCCTGACCACTGGCCATGCTGACTGGGGCTGATGGGAGTTGAAGTCCAGAACATCTGGAGGGCACAAGGTTGAGGAAGGCTAGACTGCACAGCGCTGGAAATTCACATTCAACTCGGCAAATCCTTCCCACGTTGAGCCCTGAAATTCCCTTGCATGTCCCCAAACCTGGCTTCCGCTCACGTTTTTGTGGGGGATGACGTGGGGAATGTACTGCAGGACCAGCTGAGCCCGTTTCCGGTCTTTGTCGAGCTCCTGGAAGAGCAAACTCGGTTTGAGATCCCTGAGGAGGAAAACAACAAGTTTAAAACAGCAGGAGGTTTTAGAAGCCTGCAAGAAACAGGGCAGGTCGACTGATGAGCAGGCCAGTGTCTGTGATCCAGCACCACTGTCTGCCCTGTCGGGGGCGGGCACAGAGTGGGGCCGAACAGTCTGGCCTTGGGCCAAGTCACTTGCTTTTGGCCTCAGTTTCCCCAAGTGTAAAAAATGGGCATGGCAGAGACCTTAAAAGAATGGTTGTGAGGACAAAAAGGCTATTAAAAGCACCAACCCCATTGACTTGGATTATGACACAGGGTGGCTAGAGAGACCGAGTTCGGAGAAATAGCCCTGGAGGAGACCCATTTTAAGGGCCCGTCTGCGAGAGGCAGATGCTTACTTGCGCAGCCAGTGGTCGTCTGGAGCAAAACGCCGGCGGCAGTCTCTTTCGTACAAGACCATCAGCCAGCCGTGAACCGAATGGAACAGCTCCAGGGTCTCTCCTTGGCGTTTTCTGCAAACAAGAGGCGAGACGTGCTTCGTAAGAAAGCCACCCACAGCACGCTCAACGAAGCACCGTACATGCCCCATAAAAGACATGCTCCAAAATAAAGCCACCAACAGCGGCACACCCTATGAGGCACCGATCCCCAGGTAGCAAACCAAACCAAGGTCGGGAAGGAAGAACCAGCTCCCAGCCCTGACTGATGCTAAAACTGCTCACCCACAATCCCATCCCAGATCATCTTAAACACAAAGGAGTTCAGGAAAGACGAGATGGTGACGAGCTCTTCCAGTTTGAACGAGATCTGCTCTTCGTAGACTTCGATGTCGTCAAGAATCCTGGGGCGTGGGAAAGAAAAGGGAGTTTGGCGTCACTTCAGGGGAGAAGACAGACACCACACCGCCTAGGCCGCTATTCCTCGGATGGCCACCCCGTGGCCGCTGCATTCATCCTTTGAACCAATGCCGCACACACACCTTCCTGAAACAGCGGCCGACGGCCGACAGCAATCACCAAAACGAGGCTTGTCCATGGCGAAGGGAGAGAGCCACGGGAGAAGCAGCGTGGGGAGACAGCCCGCACAAAATAGCCGAGCACTACTGTCCCAGGTTAAAGATGGTGCGCATTGACACAACCATCCTTACAATATGGCAACGGTTTCCAAAGCTGTCTATGCACAGGAAACTCTTCCACATCACCTGTGGAAAGGCGCCCCCCGAAAGTTCCGGAACGCCAGTGCATTCTAGAAGATTCTAGGCATGCCATAGGGCAGGGATAGGCGACATGGGGCCCACAGGCACCGATTTGGCCCCAGACACCTTTCTGGACACCCACCAAGGTCCCCTACCCCTTCCACATGTTTTTTTAACACATTTTCTTACCGGCAGCAGAGACTGCTATGAAACAGGTTTCTGTTGGTGCTGAAAACTGTGCTTTCAAAGGACTTGTTTAGTGTGTCGGGGCTCAGACCCCGCCTCGGCCTTGTGCCCAGACTTTCGGGCAGGTTACTTGTCCTGTGCCACGCCGCCCATGGCAGCCATTTTGTGGTGGTGCCCAGGACAGTTTCTCCCAATTGCCAAATGTGCCCAATCCATAGTCCCAAAAGGCTGCCTATCCCTGCTCTAGGCCATGCGCGCCGTTCACACGGAGGACTGGCCAGGCCTTTGGGGCCCAACTGCTGGCTGGCTCGGCACGAGAGCCCTGGAGTCACACCCAGCACTCCCTCGCAGCCGCTCGTCAGGAGTCGTCTGCGGACACTCATCCGCCATTACTGATCTCCTCGTTCAGGGACCCCCGAGAAGCGCTTAGGAAGCCTGGGGGGAACAACACGTCCGCCAGCACAGTGCATGATGCGGTGCTCCATTTTCTCTCTGCGCTTCTGTAAGCAGCCGCAGCGACACCTCCCCTACGAAGAGCGACCCATGGGGATCCTCACCCTACGCCGGCAACCTACGTGATGAGGTGACGGGAGCAGTCGCAGAAGAGGGTCAGCATAGCTAGCAGCCGCTTGGACTCCTCGGTGTCGTTGTTCAAGCACTCCAGGAAGAGTTTCAACCCCCCCTGGGGGCCCAGCTCACAGATGAAGGCCCAGAGCTTGGGCAGGAGGTCGTCCAGGTAGGTCAAGCCTGCAATGAATAAACGAGGGGGAGCCAGACAGTGGAAGGTAAGGGACTGCCTCTCGCCCCCAATCTTCTGTACCCACACTAGGCCGAAGAGCGACTTCCTCGCCCTCCTCTGCCACACCTCTACAATAATTACTACCCCGCAACAAATAAGTTTTCGGCCCTGCCACAAGAGAAAGAATTTGAGTTCCTGGACTTCGCATGGAGAAGGCTATCCATGGCTACTAGTCCTGATGGCTATATGCTACCTCCAGTATCAGAGGCAGTATGTCTTAAGTACTCCAGTTGCTGGGGAACATGGGCGGGAGGGTGCTGTTACACTCATGTCCTGCTTGTGGGTTTCCCGTGGGCAGCTGGTTGGCCACTGTGTGGGTTCTTATGTTCTTAAGTAAAAACAACAGCACACATATGACAGATGCAAGGGTCAGCGGACCAAAAAAAAAAAAAAAAGCCCACCTCAACATTTATATTCTGGAGGGGGAACATTTGAAAGAGAAAATGACAACTACTGATTGGATGGAATGTGTTCTAAGGAAGGAAGTTTATGAAGAGGATCAACAGACAGCCCCCAACAGCTCAAAATAAAAATACAGGCAAGGCAGACGAAGAAGGGGCCATGGTTTTTTGAGGCATAGCTTCTGCAGGAAACAGAAGTGTGAAATAGACTCAAAAGACAGTTAAGCCTGTACGTATATGGGCTGAGTTTCGGGTAAGATGTGTTTGTATCTTACAGCCTTTCCCAAGTGGCAGTGGTGATGGTGGTGTGGGAGGGATAACTATCTAGTATCTCTTTCCTGCATCTGATGAAGCTGTAGCCAGGGCTTGCCACAATTGAGCCACGCACACACAAAATTCGAGGCACGGAACCCTGCAACCCAGGAATCTCCACTTTTTAAAAGGGGGGGGGGGAAGGGAGGGGAAAGCACAAGTTTCTAGTCCTTAAGGACTCCGAGGAAGCCTAATAAAATCTCAGCAGTGAGGAGACAGAGGACGGAGAAGAGGAAAGGAAGCGGCCTGTTGGTGGGGCAGGAGCCTTCCCTAGAGCTCTCTGGCCCTCCAAGGCCGGCTGTTCCAGCTGCTGCCTCGGGAGCACCACAGAGCAGACCGATAACACCTCTACCCTTCTCGAGTTCCAGTGGTAGCAACAGGGAAAAAAAATATCTGGGGGGCACATAAGGGGCAAAGTGCATTTCTTGTGAGGGGGAGCACGGTTTGCTCCAGGTTAGATACCTGAAAGAAAAGTGACTGTCTAGTTCACAAATCTCCCATCCGAAACCTGCTTCCTCTGAAGCCAATCCTGATTTTAATGGAGAAGCTGCTAACGTTCAAGCAAGCCAGATTAGGGGGGCAGCCTTGTTTTAGTTTAACCATCGCTGCAAATTAGTTTTGTGTTATTACAAGAGCCGCCTCCCTCGGGCACCCAAAACTCTCCCTGGAGCATCCACACACACCCCTCCCACTCCACCCCTGCAAACCAACCGGTGAGGATCTGCAACCGGATCTGCGTCAGGGTGGTGAGCGCCATCTGGTACAGGACACAAATGCTGCAGACCTTCTGCACCTCTGCCGAATCCACCCTCTTGCCACCGACGGGCTTCAGGATGTTGCGGACGGAGGCGGATTTCTGGAAGGCGCGCTTGAAAAGGTCTGGCAGGGAAACAGAGAGGAGGTGAGGGTCGGGCGGAGGGATCCCGGGGAAAGTCATCGGACACAGCCTGGTTGAAGAGGCGCTTTGGGTGCCTTTGTGAAGGCAACCCAAGGGAAGCCCCGTTTTTGACGGGCAATAGCCTGAGGCTGTGCGGGCCAGACTGGAGAGCCCCACAGGCCAGACTAGGCTTGCGGGCTGGGGGTTCTGCACCCCTGCTCTGCCAGAAGGTGACCCTCAGCTGAGAGCGCGCCTGCCGACATCCCTGGCCAAAGCAAAAGCTGTCCCCATCTCCCCCTCTGCCAAGAGGCCATGAAGCTCTGTCCCAAGACTAGGCCTGCTTGCTAGATGGTGAGCTTTATACATAGCCAGCCATTAAGACACAGAAGCGAGAGAAAGGGAGCGTGCAAAGTGCGGCCCCGTAAAGGATTTCCTCAGCCCTAAGCCGTTGACGTGCCGCTAAGGTCCAAATTGCGTAAACAAGGCAGCATACCCCCAAAACGCCAGCATATTTTAGTTTAAAAGCTCCCACTGCAAGCAACCAAGCCTTAGGAGAAGCATTTCAACCTTCCAGAAGTGGGGGAAATCACACAAACCCCGGGGAACTACCAAATGGTCGGTGGCCGGGAAAAGGGGTCAGGCCAAGGGGAAGACAGCACAGCCACCTGGTGAACATGGAAGGGCCAGGCTCTGGGTGGGCCACATTTGGCACGCAGGCCTGGGGGTTCAACACACCTGCTCACCCTGAAAACAGTGAGGCCTGGTGGACAATGTTCCAGCAGGTTGCACCCCCACACACATTATTATTGTGTGTGTATGCATGTGCAATGAGCATCCCTCCATGCACAATCCAGGGGTTTTACTAGTTACAGGAAGGAGAAACCAACAGAAGAATCTGTGCCTTGCCCAAGGATAAATAAGGGGGGGGGTAGTTTCAGACTTCCCCATGCCCCACCTTCGTAACCATCCTACCCACAGGCCCCAAATGAAGTGGGGGAGAATCAAACTTTCTCCAGGAGGGGAGCCAAGGATCAGCGCCTCAGCGCTGCCGCATACTGACTCTTCATGGGCAGGCTGTTCTGCGGGGAGGTCGACGGCATCGTCGGGCGGGAGGCTTCCGGGTTCTCCAGGAGCTTTTTGCTGAGAACGTCGCTGAAGAGGGTGCGGATCAGGTGGACGCCCCAGAGGTGCTGCAGCTGCTTGGTGAGGAGGGGCATCGACTCGTTCAAGCTAGGAGACGGGGACAGGCACAAAGCACGCGGCCAGGAAGTCACCCTCGTGCCACGGGCAAGAGACAGCGCTCAAACTCTGTTTGTATTTTTAAATGTCCAGGAAGGACAACAGTTACGGGTGAAAACTGGAAGACAGGCAGAATTCTCACCGAGATGACAGAGAACCAAACTCAGAGTACAAAAGTGGATGATGATGATTGTTGTTGTTGTTGTTGTTGTTTTAACTTTAAAAAACATCCGTGCTCTCGCCGGCCTGGAATCGTCCTACTTGGCACAATGTGCTACAGCAGACTTTGGTCAAAAGGAGAGACCCTCCGAAGGGGCCGACGTTCCTCTTAACCAGAGCGTGCCTTAAAGCAAACTAAAAAGCAACACAACAGTTCCGCCAGAAAGCAATGACACCAACAGCCACACAATCCATTTTTGTGTTCTTTAACTCAGGGGAGGATCCCATTTCTCTGCCTGCCTGGACCTATACTGTGAAATGGCTATATATATTTTTAAGCAGGCATTCAGTTATACCACCCATCCTGAACTGCCTTGCCAGGAAAGGGCTCAGTCAATGAGTTAATGCATGGCATCAGACTGTTGCCTCAGATTAGGAAGGTGCAAACAAAATGCTATCTTCTCCAGGACACCACAGGGTACAAACACCCACTTTCCACAAACAGTCCCATGTGGTGAAAATTCAACACAGCCTAATCAACAAAACAAGCACAAGCGTCTAAAGGTGGTATTTCAAGACAGAAAGAATTAGTTAATGGATTTCAGTTTTCAGAAAACTGACAGTCTGCTAGTAGCAGTGTAAAAAGGGGCAGGTTGAACCTTGACAGAGCTTTGTTTTGTAATTTCACCCTAATCTAGCCCTTACATTTAAGAGGAGAGAAGAGGATTGCCAGAGATACATTACTGGTTCTGGAGGAAGAGTAAATGGATGCTGAATACGATATCATACAATTTAGCAATCGGGGGAAGTAATAAGAAAAGGCCATTTCAAGTTACTGTAACCCAGTGTTTCTCAGCCTTGGGTCCCCAGATGTTTTTGGCCTACAACTCCCAGCATGCCCCAGCCAGCATAGCTGGCTGGGGCATGCTGGGAGTTGTAGGCCAAAAACATCTGGGGACCCAAGGTTGAGAAACACTGCTGTAACCAGAGGATGCATTTTTAAATCTTCAGGGATTTCAGGCAGAAAAGTATCTTCTACAGAACCCACAACGTCAAGGGAGGTGGTGTAGCACAGTGGCTAAGAGACAGCTGGGAAACCAGGGAGCCCCGCGAGGCAAATCTTGCTGGTGCCAGGAAGTCAATAACTGGCCACACACAGGCTGGCCACTCTCTCTCTCTCTCAGCCTCCCGCCCCACCCACTACAATGTGTACCGGAGTGGAATGTCGCCTCCACAAAATGCCAAGGGTGGTTGTTTTATACCAGGTCAGACCGCTGGTCCCTCTAGCACAATATTGTTTACTCGGGATGACAGCGATGGCCCTGCAGGGTCTCGGACAGAGAGAGAGGTCCATCCCGTCACCCGCTACCCAATCCGTTAACTGGGGATCGAACCTGGCACCTCCTGCACGCAAGGCATGAGCTACGGTCCCTCCAGCAGGTCAGCAGTGGTGCTTACCCGTAATCCACCGTCTGGGAAAACCAGCCGAGAACAGGGTGCCAGTGGGTGAGGTTGGACTTCTTCTGCGAGACGTATCTCTGGCAGTACGAGAGCATTTGGATCAGCACACTCACAAAATGGGACGTCTCCTGCTCCAGCACCTTGTCGTTCAGGGACCCCAAGTAGACAAGGTTGCCTGGAAAACAGGAACAGCAACAGCAACAGGATAAAGAAGGGGGAAAGAAAGAAAGCCAGCCGTTGGGGAGGGCAACGGAATTCCACATCAGTTATGTAGGGATTGGGCCCACTCTTCCTTCAGAGGAGGACCTGGGAACAGATTCTGAGGAAGATGGGGAGGAGGAGGAGGAGGAGGAGGAGGAGATGGAGGGGCGGGAACCTGCAGCAGGCACCCCAAGGCCGGCAGACTTAGGGTTAGACCCAACAGTCAGGGAGGATCTATCGGTGTCAAATTCCGTGGGAAAGCAATCTGAGCTCTTTGATCGGGAAGAGCAGGGCCAAAATACCCGCCTATCTTAGCTTAAAGTTTTCACTGCCAGTAGCTGAGCCTTCGGAGAGGCATTTCAACCTTTCAGAAAGGGGAAAAAACTGCACAAAAGCCAGGAAAACTCCAAACAATCGGTGGGGAGGGAAGGGGGTGGGGCCATCTTCAGAACACTGGGGGGGGGACACACACACGACTGGCACCCCAGACTGTGGTTTCCCCATCTCCGAGCAATGGCAACCCCCCCCCCACATCAACCTATAACCTATCTGCGTGGATTCCATCCTTGCTGACAGCAACGGCCAATGATGGCGAAGTTTGTGACCTCTGCAGGGCTTGGCTACTTGAGTCAACCGACTCCTCCTCTGTGCTCCTATTCTCTGAAGAAGTGGGATCTTGACCTCCCTTCCCCAGCCGCACCCTGCAACTACCAAAAGCTCACGCCACAAGAGACTCGTTCCCTTCGCTAGAAAACACTGGGAGAGCCTTGGCCCACGGCTTCGATTCACACAATCCTCCTCCTCGCGGGAAACGCAGTGGGCACGCAATAAAAGGCCAGAGCTTTGTGTACTGTCGGCACTAAGAAAATCAAGTGATGCACCAAGGAAAACTGAGTTCTGTACAAATAAAGCCCATTTGCACCATTTCTCTTATCCTGCGCCAGTTATTCTACAATTTTTTATGACTGCATGACGCATTGTGTCCACGCGGCCCCCCCCCCGCCCTCTGACTGACCCCTGTAGTTTAGATTTCATAGATTTCATAGATCATGGAGTTGGAAGGGGCCTACAAGGCCATCGAGTCCAACCCCCTGCTCAATGCAGGAAACTAGAGGAGGGGTCTCCCATCCAAGTAATAACCAGGCCTGACCCTGCTTAGCTTTCCACGTTCAGACAAGCGGAGCCAGCATGAGCCACAGGCCTGTTCTTTTTAAGCTACACCTCTGGCTTCTAACATCTCACCATGCACTGCCCTCACATTTTCAGGCATATCTTCATAACCATCAGGGCTAGAAACTCGACTGAAAGAGTCTGAATTTCCCAGGATGCTGCCTTTTGTAGCCATTTTCTGCACAGCATCGCAGCATATGCACCATCTTGTGCTAACACTACAGAAGGCACGCCCTTCTGCATCAACCATTCCCTCCCTGCACACACACAGATGTTATGGAGCTGTCTGCTTTTATTACGATCAATGGCCAGGGGAAATGCTAGGGGGTCACACTTACCCAGAAGGCAAAGAGTATGGCTTCCCTCCAAACACACGCAGACGTCTCTACACTGCTCTTCGCGGCTCAAGAACAAGATAAATTTGCGCAGGAGGTCATGTGATTCTATCACTGCCAGACGCTGAAAGAAGACGGGATTTTTATAGCTTCCTAATGAGATGTATTTATTTAAATATATGTATACCCTGCGTGTCAGCCAAGCTCAGCTCCTGAGGTGCCTTAGAATTAAGATCTACAGAATTTGCTTTGCTTCAGCCAGGAAAGCAGGATGAAAACGTACTCAGTCAATCTGGCTACACTCTCAAATGAGGAGGGTGCAAAGAAAGTGCTATCTTCTTGCATAGCAGGGTGCAAACAAATGTTTTCCACCAACCCTTGAGAGAGTTCTCGCCGCCTTCATAGGGTTCTACCCCTAAAGGCAGCCTAAAAATAATTTTAAATACATAAAACAAACAAAACTTTATAGTCCCAACACTATTTCCTCCTCCGTAAAACCTCAATCCAAACAAGAAGATCGTAATACTGGCCCTGACTTACAGGGATGTTTTAAAGGATTACAGAGATTGTATAAATGAAATAGTGTGAACAGCTGGGGGGAAGAAAACTCTGTACGAATAATTATGTTTCATTCCAGCTGCTCCTTGACAACAGGGACATGGAAGTAGGCCACTTGGTTAGGAGAGTGAAAATATTTTAATACTTGTATGCAAGACAGCCAGAATTAATGTGGCACTTCAGAGGGAGGGGCTATTGCAAACGAGAGCTGATGTCCAAGTCCAGCCTTCCACAACCCACAGCCCTCCAGATGTCCTGGACTACAGCTGGGGGATGCCGAGAGTTGTAGTCCAAGACATCTGAAAGGCGCAGGGTTGCGGAAAGGCTGTTCAAGCCAAAGCAAAACAGATACTCCCCACTACTGCCACTGCCACTGGTCACGTGTCTGGAGGCATCGGCTACCTCAGGCGTAAGCGTAGCGAGATGAGTCACGATAGCAGGCACCGACATGATGTGGATCAGGAAGGACCGCAAGAGATTGTCGGAAAACTGAGCCGTAACCACCGGGCTGGGGAGAGAAAAATTCCTTAAGGAACGGCAGAAGTCAGCGTTGTGAGGCGCATGTTTTCTGCATGGAAAGGGGCAGCTTTTCCAGTAGTAAGGAAAGCGCAGCCTCGTCCAACAGAACAGCGGCTTCCAAACTGCCTCCCAGGGAACGCCGGAGTGCCTCGGAAGCTCATCAGGGCTCCTACAAGAGAGGCGATGCGTCGTGGCTACGGCAGCCCCCCCCCAACCGTTGCAACGCAGCATGGAGGACCTAAAACTGAGTGAGGGTCTCCTTACACCTGCTCTGCTGAATCAGACCCACAGCCATCGATCTTACCGCAATGCAAGGGAAAATGCTGCGGTTAAAGTGCCTTTGGAAAAGGAGGGTCTGGATCTCGCCAGGCCATTTGTCAGCAAAATCTGAAAAAGAAGAAAGCACAAGCTGAAAGGACAGTTAAGGGCTGTAAGGATGCTGAAGGGTGGGCAGGGCAGGGAGCGAGCGTGAGCACTTCCCTTGCAAGTAGTGTTGTCGGCTGTCACTGGGCCTCAACCCCCAAGCCCCCCAGAGCTCCAGCTATCACGCATGGCTCAAGCCACGATTCAGCAACAAGGAATCTGAATTGGGTGGGAACTGCATTACAAAGCCCAGCTCAGAGCCCATTTTCTGACTGGGGAATGCTGGGAGTTGTAGGATTTCCCCTCCTTCCCAGTCTAAATATGGATAGGATTGCACCCTAAGAAAGTCTCAAAGGACCTTGCAAACCAGCCCGCAACGGTTACAAACTGTTCTTACGTCTGGGGGAGAGCATCTATTTACAAGCCTACTACAGAGCTGCAAACACAGTATCTAGTGTCGGGGAGGGGGCACCCATGTTCCAATCATGGCTCAGCCATGAAGCTTTAGAGAAATTGTTCTCTCCTAGCCCACGTAAGAACTGTTATTGGAGAGAAGCTACAGTATATTGCAATCTACCCCAAGCTCTCAGGATTGGGTTGGAAAGCAGCTTCTCATTGCCTTGTAAAACATTATTCCCATTCTACAGGAGGAAAAGGAGAGTCAGCTGAAGAAACTTGCTAAAAAGGCAAACAGGGCAGTAGCAGGGGGGAAACAGTTGATTTTCTTTAAAAAAAAAACATCCCCACCCCACCAGTCTTCCCAGGCTGAGATAAACAGTTGGAAAACACTGTTACTTCTTTTTTTCTGCACGGAGATACAAATATTAATGATCTCACAAAAACACAAGACATTTAGAACAACTTAAAACCAAGCACGGGCAAACCTGGAGCACGGAATAAAATCCCTTTTGATTGAGATGTCCCATGATATTTGCACAGATGTGGTTCATGGCCTGCCGCAAAGTTTCTCCTGCAAAAGGCATGACAAAAGGACACCGTTGAAAATTACAGCTGAATGACATGCTTCATAGGGCAGACGCCTCTCCAGAACGGCAGCCAGCCGTATCATTCTCAGGCAAGTGGGCAACTTTAAAGACCAGGACTTGCAAAGTTCTCTTGACTAATTTTCAGTGCCTAGGAGAAGTTGGTATGAGCGTTTTTTTTAGCCTTACATTACTTTATGTTTTGATGGACATTTTAGGATGCAGTATTTTTAAAAAAAATACAGAGATTAAAAATAACTGGAGGCAGCCTGCCACCATGCAAAAAGTCAAAGACAGGCCAAATACATTAATTTCACCACCATAATCTAAGGCTCTTCAGTCTACGAACATGGCTACGTACTACATATCCTGTACAGGAAATGGACACTGAGTAGCAGCTGCTCTTGCTTGCGTTTGACAAACTGACAAGACTTTATAACACAGCCGTTCCAAAAATGGCGCCCCCCAGATGTGTTGGCCTACAACTCCCAGCACCCACCCACCCACCCCGTCAGTGCATGCTGGCTGGGGGATGCTGGGAGTTGTAGTCCAGCACATCCGGTGGGTACCAGGTCGGGAAAGGCTGCAATAATGACTATAAAAATCAGAAAGCCTTGAGACATCGGTTAGTGGAAGGACCCTCACCCCAACCCCGAAGAACAGACGCGCACACCAACCTTTCCCCCGCAGGATTTTCCAGGCAGAAGTGTCTGTAAAGGTCACCAGCATTGTGAGGTGCAAATTCACCAGCTTTGAATCTTGCAAGATGTCCGGCTGGGAAAAGAACCAAAGACATGAATGGGAAACCCGCGGCAAAGTCACAGAACAGCAAAACCCACCTGGAGCAGGAACCCAGAAGTACCTTGAGCAGCTTCAGAAACTCACAGCCCAGCCACAGCACGTCCTTGACCTGCTTGATCCACAGCAGCGTCAGCTCCTTTGAAAGCGCCAGAGACACGTACCACACCTGTGAGCCAAAAGGCAGGAGAAAACAGCAAGTGTTAGTTGGGCGGGGTTATCCCTTAAGCCAGGGTGTTGAACCTCAGGTCTGCGGCCTGAAGCCAGCCTAGCTAGTGTCCCATGAGGCCCTCCAGGGTTTCCCAGAAGGCCGTGCTCCTTCCCCCTGGCCTCACCCCTTCCCACAACCACTGATTGGTGGTTTTCCAGCTTTTACCATCCCCCCCCCATTCTAAAAGGTTGAAATTCCTCTTCTAAGGCTTAATTACTGGCAGAAAAAGCTATAAGCTAAAATATGCTGATATTTTTGGCCCTGCCTCCTTTTGCCCTGCCCACCACTAGGATGCAACCCCCAAGAGCTTCCCCAAAGTACATACATACATGTGTGTGTGTGTGTGTGTGTACTTTGTGCGCGCGCGCACACACACACACGGCAGTGAAGTCTCTGACACTAACTGGTTGAGATGAACTGGTGTTATGGAATATCCACAAATATTCCAGCAGCCTGCATGTCTCTATGGGATTTAAACAATTCTCCACCTCTCTTCTGTTTGGGGCAAGATTAGTAACTGTTGTAAAAAAAACATCTGCCCCAGGTTTAGGCCATCCCACGAAAAGGAAGCCAGCTCACCTTAGGTTCGTTCTCCGCATCCATACTGTTAAGTATACAGCGGCACAACTTTTCAAATCTCTGTAATGAAAAGGGGGGGGGGAGAGGGAGGAGTCCAAGATGGGATGAGAACAGTTTTGTTAACTCGCTCCAAGCGTTCCTGAAGGGCATTTGCCTCCCCCCACATCGGTTGACTTTTGCAGTTCCTGATCTGGGAATGTCTCCAGAGTGGGAAGCCCCAGAGCAGCGACTCCTTCAGAGAGACGAAGGGCACCCACCCTCTAAGGGCGGCTCATCCTGCTTTATGTCAATTGCTCTTTCGATCACTCGGAATGCAAAAAGGCACAGCAGAAAGACCCAACACTGCTACAGATTGAAAGAAGACGTGCTCCGGACAGCAGTGACTCATACAGACATACAGCAGCAGTCCGCTTTGAGGATGGGCGTTTGTGGGGCTCAATTATATTTCCTGAAGCACATGGCAGTTCTCCTGTGGGACTCCTGCATTCCAGCACACAGTTTGGGAATTACTGCTGTAAGGTTATTGACAGCACATGGGCAAGCTTCTCAAAAGCCAGGGCCCACGGATCCCTAGTCTTTATTCAAGCCCACCGTGCTCCCGTCTGCACTGAGAGAGACCCCTCCTCGCCATTTCTTCCCTATCCCTTGCCGGGAACAGCCAACCTGATACTTCCAGTGCAGCTGCTGCCACCGCCACAAGCATCAGGAAGAAGTGACAGGCAACAGCAAGGGCACGCTGAGAAGCACACACACACACCCCCACGGGCAAAGCAGCCGTACCTCTTTGTCCTCTCGCACCCTGAAAACGTAGAGCAGCTTCCGGGAGGTCCTGAAGATCGAAAGGGCCGTCTTTTTGCCAGGCCCAGGCCCGTTGGCATCAAAAAAGTCATCCACTTCTTTCCTGGGGCACAGGAAGGAAAATCAAAGAGTCCAGACAAAAGGTACAACTGTGATAAGGGAGAGGTTGCGGTGTGTGTGTGTTAGTTTCTCCTAGCCCCTGGCAGCTGGTGAAGGGTCCTTCCTTACAGGAGGAAAAGGGGAGGGGGCAGAAGGCGCTGCAGGTGGACTCTGCATCCACAGTAGAGATGCCAGCCCATAATGCCTGGTTGAAGATCCCTGCCTTGCTCCACAGGGTGGCATGATCAGGCACCGCCCAGGACCCCAAGATGGGACAAGGGCCCACCAATGCCCCAACAGCAACACCATTCTCAGTTTGCTCAGCGGAGCCAAAAATCCAGAGGCGGCAGGACAGGACAGGATTCCCCGCTTGCGGGACTCACCTCTTCCAGGTGAAGCCCCCCCCACCCTGGAGCCGGCACAGGCACGGCCAAGGGCAAAAGGCTTCGGCTCTCGGAGGCCAACAACCCCCACCGGCGCCCACCTGACCATTTTGCGCACCTGATCTCCCGCTGCAGCCGACAGCGGCACAGAAACCTCCGGACGAGGGCTTGGATCTGCACAGCGGCTCGCTCACGCTCCTTCAGCCCCCGGCGCTCCTCGCGGGCCTGGCGTGCTTTGTCAAGGAATTGGGCCTTGGACAGCTGGGCCGCACTGAACATGTTGGCAGGCTGCCGTCTACAGAAGGCAACAAATGGGGGGTAGGGTGGGGGTTGGCCCTTTATTATCGCTACCCGCCTTGAGCTCTGTTTTCTTGGTGGAAAGACGGGGTATAAATCAAAGAAATAAAATTAGGCTGTCTCACTTAAAAATGCAGGCCAAACAAAATTATTTATTGATTTTATTTACAAGTTTTATATACTGCTCTACATCCAATAAAGTATCTCAGTGGTGAACCATAAAAAGGAGAGAAAAATAATAACACAAAATTAAAACCTTAAAATCAAATTATGCTAATAATACCATGGTTAGTCAGTCAGGAAAGGCTTGCTTAATGAATATGAATATCTTCAGCAAGCATTGAAAACAACATCGGTGCCAGCCAGATATCAACAGGCAGGGAGTTCCACAGAGAGGGAGGCAATACACTGAAGGCTCTATTCTGAGTGGACTCCAAACGGACCACAGGTCCATATGGAACCACCAGGAGTGCCTCATCGGATAACCTCAGTGACTGGGCAGGCTGGTATGGGAGAAGGAGCTCTCTCAGATATCCTGGTCCCATGTTGTTTAGCGCATAGATAGATAGATAGATAGATAGATATACACCCACCCACACCCCAATAACAAAACCTTAAACCTGGTCCAGTAGCAAACAGGCAGCCAATGCAGTTCCCTCAGTAGAGGTGTTACATGCTGAAGAGGGACAGCTCCTGCCAACAGCTGATCTGCTGCATTCTGAACTAGCTGCAGCTTCCAGAGCAACCTTAAAGACAGCCCCACATAGAGTGCAATTCTTCCTCATCTCTAAGAAAGAGTAGCCAGCCGTCTAGTTCTTGTCATTTTAAAAAGGCCAAACTCACCCCACGTTTTGCAGCAGAAGTACCCAGCAGTGATCACCTGTAGACAAACATGATTCGCGCTCACGCCGAATGGTACCCTCTTCAAAGGCCTCCTTTCGTCGCTGCAGAGAGAGCCATGCTCATTCCAGATGGCTTGAGGTTACATTCATCAATGGCTTCCAACGCTGCTGCTTTTCTAAGCTGCACATCAACCCAAGGGTGCAGCAAAGAAGTCAATCAGAAAAGAGAACAAGGGGATCTCAGGAATACAAGTCAAGAAGGACAAATCAGATTTTCAGTATGAGGAGGCATCTACGCTGCATGATCAATCCTCGTTGAGGATGAAATGGGTGAGGAAGACATGAGGAAATGGGCTTCTGTCTTAAGGAAGGTTTTCCAATGGTAGGAGCGGTGGGGCAATTCTGTGAAAGGAAAACATGAAGCGTGCCCAGCAGCAGGAGGTTTTAACAGTAGGTTAGAGAACTAGCTATAGTTGGCTGGCTGGTTCTCAGATTATAGATGTCAAACCCAAACACAAAGCATCACTTGGAGCAGAACCACACAGAAGAGACACAGACAGACACACATATTTTTACACATAAGTCTGTAAATGAAACAGCACAAATTCAACAGCAGAGCAGCTTGAAATTACTTCTGCAACCCGAACATGGAGGCAGGACAATGGGCTGCAAGTCCTCTCTCTGTCCCCACCTGCCTCGCGACAGTCCACAGAGCTCTTCTCGCTCTTGAAAAGCCAGCGACAGCCCCGACACCCCTGGCTATGCCCCATGGTCCATACTGCAATGAGCAGAGGCTGTCGCTCAGTGGCAGAGCTGCACCTGCTTTGCACGCAGAAGGTCGGAGATTCGGGCTGGGAAAGAGTCTGACTCGGTATAGGGCAGCTTCCTGTGTGTGTGTGTGTGTGAGAGAGAGAGAGAGAGAGAGAGAGAGAGAGAATATGATGGATAGTAAGTGATGAAGGTGGGTGTACGTATCTGAATTTCCTGAGGGAATTGGAAGAGGACTGGTGAGTCCCAAGACAGGGAGTAAAAAAATGAAAATAGGCCTGTTGAACATTACCATCATACATGCTGTTTCCTGGCATGATCGAAAATGCTGATCTTGACCTACAAAGCCCTAAACAGGGACCAGGTTACCTGAAGGGCTCCCTCTATTAACTTGTCCAGGTGTTAAGTTCAGCAGCTGCAGCTCGGAGGTAGAGCAGCACCCGCTTTGCCCGCAGAAGGTCCCAGGCTGGATCCCCGGCAGCATCTCCAGACAGGGCTGGGAAAGAATCCTGCCTGAAACCCTGGGGAGCCACAGACTGGAATAGGCAAGACTGGGCTAGAAGGAGCAAGGCCGGTCTGACTCGGTACCAGGCACCCTCCTGTGGGACAGTGTTCTCCAACCTTGGGTCCCCGGGATGTTTTTGGCCTACAACTCCCAGCATGCCCCAGCCAGCTGGCTGGGGCATGCTGGGAGTTGTAGGCCAAAAACATCCGGGGACCCAAGGTTGGCGAACACTGCTGTGGGACCAGCTATCTCGACATCTATTGGGCCAGCCAGCCCCAACCTGGTGCTCCCCAGATTTGTTGATTACAACTCCCACCATTCCCAGCCAGCATGGCCACTGGCTGAGGATTGTGATGGGAGTTGTATCCCAGCACATCTGGAGAGCACCAGGTTGGAGATGGCTGGGACAGGTGATGCCTGCTGGGATGGAGGCAGCCTCAGGTTCGGATCTCGCCTTTGCCACGGACACACTGGAAGGGTGTAGACAAGGCCAGCCCACTCCACCCACCCACTCACTCTCTCTCAGCCTCCCATCAGCCATATGGGGATCACGACGTGGTGTCCTACCTTACAGGGTCGTTGTAAGCTTCCAACAGAGAGCATGCGAGGCGCTCTGGATCCTCTGGCCGGGCTGTACAGCTGGCAGGCGTTATTGTTGTGGCTGTGAATTCCAGTTTACTCCTCGCCCTCGCCCTCGCCCTCGCCCCGCCTCGCCTCGCCTCAAGAGCACCCGCCCTCCGAGCTGCCGTCCCCGCAGAGGTCCAAGGAGGACCCGCCGGGACCATAGAGCCAAGACAGGCAGCGCCGCTTCCGGTCCTTGGAAGTCGCGCTCTCTCTCGCCCTCGCTCATTCTCTATGGCCATGACGCACGCAAAAGAGCGCAGAGACTTTTTTTTTTTTTTTTAAAGGGCTAGACTGGCACACAGCTTGAACCTCCGGCAACCGGTCCGGTTTCCCCCGCTCAGCGCCCCGTCCGGAAACAGAGCGCCGCGATGTTCGGGTTCCGCCCGCCTCCGCTTCCGGTCCTCGCCGCCTTCTGTGTGCCTGTCTCTGTGGCGATGAGCCGGGGAGGAGGCGCAAGGGCAGATGGGAAAAAAGAGCGGGGGGGCGAGGAAGTTTGGGGGCAGGCCCCGCCCCTCCCGGCCCCCCTTGCGTGCGTCACCCGTTTCTTCCCCGCCGCCTCCTCCTCCGCCTCCCGCTTGCCTCCGCGCAGCAGGGCCCGTCTTGGCTGAGGGGGAGGCCTCGCGCGGGGCTGTTCATGGTGAGCCACCGGGAAGGGGCGCGGGGGAGGCCGGGCAGGAATAGCCCGGGGGGCAGAGGGGCCCCCAACAGCTATGGGGAGGCCCTCATAGCTGGGGGGAATACCTTGGGGGGCTCTAATAGTTTGGGGCAGCCCTAATACGTTGGGGGGGCTTACAGCTTGGGGGGAGGCGGGGCCCCTAATAGCTTGGGGGGAGGCAGGGTGGTCCTAATAGCTTGGGGGGGGGGGGCTATAGGTTGGGAGCTAAGAGCTTGGGGATAGGTGGAGTGGCTCTAATGGCTTGGGGGTACAGTGGGGCCCCCCTTAAGCTCTGGGGGGGCAGATGGGAGCTCTAATGGCTTGGGGGAGCACTAATGTTTGGGGAGTGTGTTTTGAAGAAGGATTTGGAGGAAGCAGAAGAGTGTCCTCAGTGATGTTCTGGGAGGCGGTTCCAGCCATAAGGGCAGCAAAGGAAATATCATGTTAAAAAATCCAAAATGGGGGGGGGAATAAAAAAAAAATCCACGATGAAGCAATACATTTATTAGGACCAACGAAAACCCCGCAATATATTGTCCAAGCTTTTGAGTAATATCTTGCCTAACTCTGGATTTTGGATTTCTTTCCCACCACCCCACCCCAGATTTTGATTTTTTTTACTCATGGACACGCATGGCTATCTTTGTTATTTATGATGTCGTGATACGGTGTGGTGTGGTTTCTGGAATACTGTATGTGCGCATTTTCTGCTAAGTAAGCCCCACTGAACTTGGTGGGACTTACCCCAAATGTGCCTGCCTGGGACTGCAGCCGTAAACAGGGGAGACCCAGGTTCAAATCCCTTTCAGAAGAACAAAGCATCTTGGGAACTGATGTTGAAAGGCAGGTTAGAAATACTATGAAGAAAAGTGCTTTGCTTTGGCTGAATCATGTGCTTCGTTTTGCTTTTTAAATTCTCCCCTCCCTGACACATTCTGTCCCATTTAGCCAATATTCTGTCTTCCCTTTATTACATAGTTATTACATTTTTTAAAATCCAACTGTTCAGTGAAAGATTGGCTCCCAATGTTATTCCTTATCACAGTCCCATTTGCCGCCTTCCTGGTCTGCCGCTCTCCACGGCAGGCCCCTTGGTGGGGAGAAGGAGGTGGCAAACAGGGAAGGGGGGTGCTGTGAGATGACGGATTGTCTTGTGGGTCACTAATGGGGAAAGTGCACACAAGGCAGGGGGTGAATTAATCGGATGAAACTGATTGTCAGAAGGAAGAGCATCTCGGCACAACCCATCATTGATGTGTGGAACCCACTGCAACAAGATGTGGGGATGGCTGTTAGAGAGTCAATGGGGGTTCAGGGAAGGTGAGAAGAGAAGGGCTTGTGAATGGGAGAGGCTGGATGAGGAAAGAAGGAAGTGCAGGAAAGGTCTGAGAAGGAGACGGATTGTTAAACACTTGGGTGGTTCCCTGTGTGTCTTTTCTGAACTCTTTTGAGGAAGCATCTGCATATAATTGCAAAAAGTATTGGGGAGTGTTGCTCTTGCACACGCAAATGGAGATCAGCTTCAGGCAATGGCCCGGTCTCAGCACTCTGGGGCAGCTCCCTGGGGCCCCCATGCTGAACAGCTACGAGCCACCATCTTAAAATTTCCCACTACACCCTGGAGTGACCTTATACAGGACACTCTGAGCTCATACTTGTCTGCAGCTAGGTAAGCCTGCAGTCAAGGGGGGGGGGCAGTGGGCACTTTCCCCTGGACCCCCTCAAGCTGGCCCTGGCAGCAAAGCTGACCGACACTAGCAAGAGAGCGCTTTTCGGTGGTGGCAGCCACAGTACCCCTTCTACAAAACTCCCTCCTGTAGGGAAAGTACACCCAAACTCCTGTATTGTACTGGAGTCTTAGAAAACCAGTAAAGACCATTCTTTTCCACCAGCCTTCTGAAAATCAGGAACCAGTTTTAGTGTCCTAGTGCCGGCCTTCCCCAACCTGATGCCCTCCGGGTGTGTTGGGAATGATGGGAGTTGTAGTCCCAACACATCTGGAGGACACCAGGGTAGGGAAAGGAGGTTGACCTGACTTCTCTGTTCTGGTTTGTATTTTTTAAACATGCTTCTGTGTTTTAGTGTTTGTCTGTCTGTACAAGCCACTCTGAGATTCTCCAAAGAGAAAGTGAAACAGAGAGGGCCTTGCCCCGGATTGCCTCTGCCCCGATCCACGAGGGAGCCTGGTATCGGTGCTGCTTTGGCCATGCCAGGAATATCTAAGGAAGGCAGATGGTTCCTTAGCCACAGCAATGTTGCTAAACCTTTTCCTGCTTAACCCTGGCTCTTCCTTTCCGTTTGGGTCATTTTTTCCCCTTTTGTACTTCACCCCTGAGATCAGGTGGCAACCGGAGCTCCCTTTTCCTGATAACAGATCCCACATGAAACATTCAAGCCCTGCCTGCCTGCCTGGGTTTCATTATTGATTTACTTCTTCCACGTCTCCGCGTGGCAGATCCAGCCTAATACTGTAGCCGCTGCCTTAAAGGTCACCCACCCATCTTGCAAAGCTTTCTCATTAGCATCAGGACAGTGAGGGGGGGGGGTTCAGTTCCCCCTCCGTCTATGTGGGCTTAAGGCTGCAATAATCGCATTGTTCTGAGCTGGTTGCTGATCTAAGCTTATAGTTAGCGCAAAGGCCTGGCCTGATTTTTTTTAAAAAAGAAAGAACCTTGTGCACATTAATCACTCACCAAGAGGTTTGTGCATTTGATACCTGTTTCATCTCTTCATCCCTTGATTAGCTTGAAGAGGGGCTCGCTGTTCCAGCTGGTGGCCCTGGGTTGCTTGGTCCGTTGCAGAAGGGTAGGAGATGTTAGTCTAGAGCACAGTGTTCCCCAACCTGGCACCCTCCAGATGTGTTGGACTACAACTCCCAGCACCCCACCAGCCAGCCCCCAACCCCCTAGGACAGGGGTCCCCAACCTTTTTGGACCCGTGGGCAAATTTGGGAATTTGAGCAACTGCTGTGGGTACCACCACAAAATGGCTCCCGCGGAGGATGTGGCTAGTCACATAATGGCTGCGGTGGGGGCCTGGCTGTGCAGAGGGAGGAGAGAGGGAGCGCAGGGCCATTCCACCAGCCCTGCCAGGAGTATTGATTAATATTCCCCCTTCCCTCCCCATTCCTTTTTCCTTGTGTGTTGTGTCTTTTTAGATTGTAAGCCTGTGGGCAGGGACTGTCTTGTTAATTGCTGTGAACCACCCAGAGAGCTTCAGCTATTGGGCAGTATAAAAATGAAATAAATAAATAAATAGGTGACAGGGAGGAGAGAACTAGCAAAGCTAGAGGCTGGGAGGGAAGGGAAGCAGCAAGGTAAAGGGGAGAGAAAGAGCAAGGCTAAAAGGGGAGAGAAAGACGACTACCCTAATGATTTCCAAGGTTTTTATGAAATGAAAAATATTTTTTGAATGGAGCAGGCAGGTGAGAGCTTCATGGGTGCCGCTGGAGGTCCCCGCAGGTGCTGCACCTCTGTGTTAGAGGGTTGAGCCTGTTGTAGAACACAAGCCAAGAGGCGTCCGTAAACATTGGGCAGGAGGCACTGTAGACACAGCCAGGGCTGCCCCAGTTCAGGCTGAAGCGCTTTGATAGTTTTAAACAGTCAGAGGGTGAAAAGGAATGCGCATGCCAGCTGAAGCCAGCGGTGGGCAGACTTTCAGGCTTGTCAGGTCTACTTTGTTTTTTGTTTTTTTACTGGAACCCCAAGATTCATCAACCAGAGCCAGGTGCAAAAGTCAGACACTTAGCCTTAACGCACAAGATGCCTCAGCACATTCTGAGCCGAGGGATTTGTATTCAGGGACCAGAACGGCGTTTACACAATTTCCACTCCTGGTTACCCCAAATGTTCTTCATTTCAGCAGCCTTTAGGTGGAAAAAGTCATTTTGTGGCTGCTCTTATTAGACAGCTGGGTATCAGAAATTCACACTGATCTACTACACATCACCCAGACATGTCACTGTTAACAATTCTTCCCCCACCACACGTACTGTATGTAAACCTGAAACTCTCTGTAATACTCCACATGCATCTGATGTCATGGGCTGTAAACTTGTGAGTCTTTAAGGTGCCAGGAGACTCTCTGTTGTTTATGCTGCAACAGACCCTCTATAAATGGTTTCAATAGATTCCTATCTACCTTCGCCCTCCCCTGGCTTACACTTCCAGGAACAGAGAATTCATCCACTAAGTTAGGGAATATAAAGAGGTGATTCCATTGTCTTAGCTGTGCTGTGGAAATTCGGGCTCACTCCAGAGTTTTTTTGGGTCTAACACTGCACGGGTGAGCCAAGCCCTGGCTACAGAGAACGGAGGCCTTGTGCCTGGGCTTTTGGGAGGGGGAGGAGAGGTGAGTCAGCGCCTTGAAGATGAGCACAAAAGTTAACCACCCACAAGGCAGACTCGGCTGTAGAACTGGGTGGCCACCGAGATACATGGAAGAACTTGTTAGCTTTATACCCACTTTTCTCCACGGCTGAAATGGCTCATCCTCCACCCGCAATTCAGGTTTCCCCCTCACGGGATGGAGCGCAGCGTTTCTTTGCACATTCTCGAGCATATTTCAAAAGGTCAACAGCTGAGGTTGGCCGAAACTGTGTCTTTACGATGAAATATGGCAAAATTCCGGAGCAGTTCCCGATGTTTATACTGTAGCTGCCCTACAGGAAAGTGAAAACTGGGTTGGGCGGGAGGGTTTGCAAATGGTGCTGGTGTGGGCTTTTGCTGGGGAAGGTACGTTCACGGTTCTTCAAAAGGTTCCAGTGTTTTAGACGCATCAAATGGATGTTGACCTCGATGTCCAGCCTTGGTTTTCCAGGGTCGATCTGTAGGACGAGTCTGATTAAAAAGCCTCAAGACCCCTCTTCCATGCCTCACCAAAGATTCCGCCTCCAAAGTCTGCTGCTGGCTTCCGTACTGTGCATGGCCATGTTGCTTCATGCTGCCCCACACTGTACACCAGTGCCCCCCACACTATACAGGCCTGTGGCTCACGCTGGCTCAGCTTGTCTGGGCGTGGAAAGCTAAGCAGGGACAGGCCTGGTTATTACTTGAATTTCATAGATTTCATAGATCATAGAGTTGGAAGGAGCCTACAAGGCTATCGAGTCCAACCCCCTGCTCAATGCAGGAAACTAGAGGAGGGGTCTCCCACCCCTCCTCTAGTTTCCTGCATTGAGCAGGGGGTTGGACTCGATAGCCTTGTAGGCTCCTTCCAACTCTATGATCTATGAAATCTATAAGCAACACAGGTATAATCCCTCTGAATCCATACAGCATGCACAAAGGCATCACTTAGGGTGTTCTTGCTGATCTCATGCTTTGTCTGCCCAATCTTGGTTAGTTCCAGGCCCCGGGACATGCACACGGACCCAGGCTTCCCTTACCCTAACCTGAAGCTTAACCCTAAACCTAACATGCAGGTATAACTCTCTACATTCAGACAGCACGCCCAAGGGCAGCACTGAGGGTGTTTTTGTTGGCCACTCACTCTTTCTGCCCATTCGAGCCTAGTTTCCAGCCCCTGGACATGCACACCAACTTAGATTTTCCTAATCCAGACCCTAACACGGGTATAATCTGTACTCATTTAGACTCCGTGCCCAAAGGCATCACTCAGGGTGTTTCTGTTGTCCGCTCACTCTTTCAGTACGTTACAGTTCTTCAAAAGGTTTCAGTGTTCTAGGCACATCAGATGGATGTTGACCTAGATGTTCAGCCTTCATTTTCCAGGGTCGTTGGGACCCGTCACGTCTGCAGGACGAATCTGATTACAAAGCCTCCAGGGCTCCCTTCCTTTCTCGCCAAAGATCCCGCCTCCCAGCTCTGCTGCTGGGTTCCGTACTGTGCACGGCCAGAACGCTGCATTCTGCCTCACTCCGTGTTCAGCGGCACCTGGCGCCTTCCAGATGTGTCAGGCTACAACTCCCGTAATCCCCCAGCCAGCATGTAGAAATTGTAGTCCAGTACATCTGCAGGGTATTGGGTTGGGGAAGGCTGTGTACGCACACACACATACGCACATGAGGCCCTGTGGAGAAGAATAGGTCTATCAAAAGTATTTTTTTAAAAATTTCTTTATCATTACATTTATATCCAGCGTTGTTTCCTCTTGCTAGGAACCCAAGGTGGCTTGCATGGTCCTCCTCCTCCTCCTCCTCCTCCTCTCTAGTTTATTCTCACAACAACCCTGTGAGGTAGGCTAGGCTGAGTGCCAGTGACTGGCCGAAAGTCACCCAGTGATCTTCACAGCCGAGTGGGAAGTAGAACCTGGGTCTCCTGAGTCCCAGTCCAACACTCTAACCCCTCTCTGTTATCTGTGATAGCAGTGGAGCCTCCAGCTCCAGGGGCTGCCTGCCTCTGAATACAGCATTTATTAATTTATTTATTATATTTATATAATCCTCTTCCTCCTCCTCTCCATTTTATCCTCACAACAACCCTGTGAGGTAGGTGAGGCTGAGAGTCCGTGACTGGCCCAAAGTCACCCAGTGAGTTTCATGGCCGAGCATGCCTGCACACGTACAGTGGGAGAGTGGGGGCTGTTGCTATGGCCTTCGTGTCCTGCTTGTGGGCATCCCCGAGGCATTTCGTTGACAACTGTGGGAGCTGGCTGCTGGACCAGATGGGCCGCCCTTTGGTCTGATCCGGCAGAGCTCCGCTCGGGGCTGCCTTCCTTGTGAATGCGCCTGTATTAAAGAAGGTGACCTGAAGGCTTGCACTCCATTGCAGGATGAGATGTCTGGAGAAACGGTGGTGAGCACAGCAGTGCCGGCGGCCACAACTCGCACCACCTCCTTCAAAGGCGCCAGCCCGAGCTCCAAGTACGTGAAGCTGAACATCGGCGGGGCCCTGTACTACACCACCATGCAGACGCTGACCAAGCAGGACACCATGCTGAAGGCCATGTTCAGCGGCCGGATGGAGGTCCTCACAGACAGCGAAGGTGAGAGCCGCCTCGTGGAGAGGGGCTGTGGGAAGCGAGGCGTGCTTTCCAAGATGTTGATTTGAGGCTCCTCTGGTCCAAGCCCCAGGGAAGTGGCTTAGAGGGTCAGTCTGGCCCTGGGGGAGGCTCGTTCCAAGCACTCAGCGGTTGTCACACACAGTAAGCGCTGCGAACTAGAGGAGCATTGAAAGAAAGCAGGCTCCTTGGCCTCCCTCCAGTGGTAAACCGCCTGCATGTTCTTTCTGGGGCCTTGGAAGGCTGGGGAGTGCGTGCAAGCAGACCAGCAAAGATCTGTGAGCCTTGCTCCTCTCCCTCTCACTGAGTGGAGTCCCCCCCCCCGCCCCCCAAAAACCAAGAAATAGGGGAGCAGTTGGGGTGGGGAAAAACTGCAAAGAGAGCTACAGGGATCTGTGGATGAGGTTGCATCCTATTCCGAAATGTCCGTGAGCTGGTTCTCGTGCAAGGACGGGCCATAGCTCTGCAGTGGAACATGTAGTGTGCATGTAGAAGGTTCCATGGTCAACCAGGATGATCAGGGAACAGAAAATAATTCCTATGAGGAAAGGTTGAAGGAACGGGGTATGTTTACCCTTGAGAAGGGAAGCCTGAGGGGGGATATGCTAGCACATTTCAAGCACCTGCCACATAGAAGAGGGCCGCAACATGTTCTCAATCATCCAAGGCTGCAGGGCATGGAATAGCAGGCTTAAGTGACAGGAAGGCAGAGAAACGTCCTAATGGTCAGAGCAGTCAATGGAGCCACCTGCCCAGGGAGGCGGTGGGCTCTCTGTCGCTGGAGGTCTTCAAGCAGAGGCTGGGCAGCCGTCAGTCAGGGGTGCTTTAAACTGGATTCCTGCACTGAGCAGGAGGTTGGACTCCATGGCCTAAGTGGCCCCTTCCAACTCCTCTGGGATTCTGTATGTTACGGTGCAAAGGTGTTTGTTCGTGCTGTGTGTGTTTTCCAACGCTGCCTGTGTTTTCCAAGGCTGACGGCCTGCAGCTCGCAGCCGTGCTTGTCGACGGGAGTGTCCCTGGAATTTGTCCCAAGCAAGGCTTCCTGCATGGGTCTTGGCACTTTGCCAAGCCTTTGTGACCAGGCGTTTGCAGCTTTAGGGGCACATGGTCTAGGTCTGAGACTAGGGGTTCAGAACCTCAAGGCCCAGGGGCCAAATTCCCCCAAAGACCCACCCCCTTTTCCCCCAAACATGGATAGCTTGGTGGCTTCCTCGCTTTGTTCCTCGCTTTTCTAAAAGGTTGAAAGGTGCCTGTCCACCTCTTTTGCCTTTGCCCCCACCCAGCCCTGGAATGCGTCCCCGACAGCTTCTCTGAAATGTACTCGGGCTGAAAGAGGTTCTGCACCCCAGTCCGAGACTCTAGAACAGTGGGCGGATCCTAGGCTGAGAGCGCTTCGGTTGGGGTCTTGAACCACGGAACTCTTCACCTGAGCTCAGTTTGATTCTGGGACGTGCTGCCACTTGGGAGAGAAGGGGCGGTTAGAGCTGGCTTCTTCTTTTTAAAAACTGCAGAGGAACTTGTGGTGGGTTTCTCATTGCGCCGGTTCACGACAGCCTTCTCGACAGAAGTGGGCCAACTGATGGCCACAGGCAATCCTGCTTTAGGAGAGAAAAACCTAAAACTGTAAACTCTAGAGGCTCTCTCTCTCTCTCTTTTTTTTTTTGTCCCAGAAACCTAATCTTCTCTGGAATTACTAAGGGTGAAGTCCTATGCATGTTTAGACATAAAAAAGTCCTACAACTCCCAGCATTCCCCAGACAGCTATGCTGGCTGGGAAATGCTGGGAGTTGTGGGACTTTTTTTCTGTCTGAGCATGCGTAGGGTTGCACCCTAAGAGGGTTCTTTCAAAGTGTGTGACTTCTCTCCCCCCCCCCCTTTTTTTTTTTAATGTTTAGGGTAGTGACTGCCAGAACACCCTCTAACTGGAAACATGACTGGAAACATTTGCCCCCTGTTCTGTTAGGAGCCATTGGGTAAAACGCCCAGCTCGGAGATCCAAGAGCATAATCAGATTTTAGCTGTGAGGCCGTTAATCTAAGACGACACCCGTCACATTCTTTGGCTTGCTTTGCCCTTATTTGTCAACGATGAGAGTCAGTTCCTGCACCGGCTTTTCTTCCCTCCTCCCTCAAGTGCATTCTTGTCTTGCTGCCCATAAAGTGGACTTTGGTTTAGTTTATGGAAACTTGGGCCTTGCCGTTTGTTGCGCAAGAGGCCGACCTTTAGGGAGCTGCTTGTTCTGGCTGCTTTAAATCAGGGCCGGGGCGGTGGGGGGGGGGGAGGAATTCAGTGGGAAGCTCTGGTTTAGGAAGAAGACGTTCCTTTTGTTTTTCCATTTTCACTGATTGCTCCACAATAAAAGAGCACAGTGCAGCTGGCAGCCGGCAGAAACACTCCGCAAGTGCAATTAACTGGTCCACCTTGCCAGCCCTGTTGCCCTTTTCTTACGAGTGCAAGGAAAGCGCAGCTTATTAGAGAAATGACTTTAGCAGATTGCTTGCTGGAGGTCACGAGGAGACCAGTGAGGCACGTACGGCCTCGCAAATAAGTCATCAAATGTTACTAGTCCACAAACATAGGAAGCTTCCCCCCCACATCTGCAGTACGGATGATAGGTAATAATACTGACTTATGCAAAGAACTTTGAATGCTAGAACGCCCCTATGCAAATGTTAGACATTTTCTTTAATAGAAAAGTGGGATGAACAGCCATCCTATAAACGTCCTTGTGTCCCACCAGTCCTGGCTCTTGCACAGCTTCTCTCGCCCGCCATTTTGTCTCCAGCCTGAGGCAGCTGGAGAGGGCAGAGGGGTCTTTCCACACCTTCTTCCTCCTCCCTTTCCGCAGTTCCCGTAAGGTGCCTGCCCCCCCCCCCCCGAGTCCTGATCTGCTGGGAGTCCTGTTGCCAATCACAGAGGGGCCTGGCCTCTCCCTCCTGCCACGGAGTCCAACTCTCCCCATTACCCCGTTGACCTCCTCCTGCCGTTGTCTTGCCTCCACCCGTTCCCAGGCTGGATTTTGATAGACCGCTGCGGCAAGCATTTTGGGACCGTATTAAACTACCTGCGGGACGGTGCCGTGCCCCTTCCGGAGAGCCGACGGGAGATTGAAGAGCTGCTGGCCGAAGCCAAGTATTATCTGGTCCAAGGTCTGGCGGACGAGTGCCAGGCTGCCCTACAGGTAAGCGTGCCGTGTGTCTCCGTAGACACCCAACACAGAGGAGCGGAGGTGTCGATTGTGGCAGGTCGCAGGACAAGGCTGGGCCCCGCATGCCATGAGGCAGTGGCAGAGGGGCGGTAACTCCGGGGTAGAGCACCTGTTTTGCATGTAGAAGCACGCTCCGGGTTCAGTATCCTACAGCTAGCTATGTAAAAAGGCTCTCAAGGGGCACGCCCGGAAAGGCCTCTGAATCCTAGCCTGTTGGTGAGAGAGCTAGATGGACCCATGCTCTTGGTGTAAGGCGTCTTTGCCTGTTCCAGGCGCTCAGCCTTGCCCAGAGGTCACCATGACAAGACAGGGCAGGGCCCAGAGCTCAGTGGCAGCACACCTGTGTGGGATGCAAAGACATCCCAGGTCCGATCCCCGGCAGCATCTCCAGGTGGGGCTGGGAAGGAATCCTGCCGGAAACCCTGGAGAGCCACGGCTGCCCGTCAGTATAGACAGTACTGGATGAGGTGGACCGAGGGTCTGACTCAGGATAGGGCAGCTTCCCAGGTTCCTATTTAAATCAGCCCTTTATTCAGAACCATGAGGACCAGAAGCTTACCTTAATTTGAAGCGAAGGACCGTAGCTCAGTGGCAGAGCACACGTGCCTGTGAAAGGCCTTAAGTAGATTCAGTCCCCAAGTTGGTTCAAGGGCTGGGAGAGGCTCTTGCCCGGACCCCCTGGAGAGCCGCCGCTGCTGCCAGTCCGTGTCGACAGTACTGAGCTAGATGGACCCGGGGCCTGGCTCGGCACCAGGCGGCTTCCGGGGTTCCTGCACCTCGGGAGTCTTACCTGGCCAACGTTTTGTTGATGGGAAGCTGAGATCCTTGGCACACGATGCGGCAGCATCGCTAAAGCTGCTGGGAAGCTGCATGCTTGGGACGTCGGCGGTCAGGATTCCGGTCACGTCACGGGGCTTTGTCGCGTTCAGCTTAAAACAGCTGCTAATGCACAGGGGGGAAGGCGGGCGCACGCACAGCTGCGTCCTGCCACTTGCCAGTCCCTTTTTCACTAGGGATGAGCTGCTCGCTCGCTCTCCCCAGTGGCTGGCATGTGGGGGGTGGGGGCGGAATCAGCGGACACCTGGTTCTCCACGGTGGGGACCCCGCCCCGGCCTGTGCCCCCTTGCTCGCATTCTGACTGGCTCTCTTCTTTCGGCAGAACAAAGACGTCTACGAGCCCTTCTGCAAGGTGCCCATCATCACATCCTCCAAGGAGGAGCAGAAACTTATCGCTACTTCTAATAAGGTGAGAGAGGAAGTGATTCCCTTCCACGGGGCTTCAACTCGAATAACAACTTTTCCTCCAGGCCTTTGGATGAGCAGCTGGGCTTGTGTGTATGTCACAGCAGGCTCGTTGAAGGGCAGTCTATGCTGACTTTGACCGGGACGGGTTTTTGTGCAGTTTATAAGGACAATAGACAGCATATTGTGACTGCCCTGGGATCGTTTTATGGTGAAGGGTGGCATTATATCAACAAAAATTTAAAACTATTTGGCATCTCTGCCCCCCCTTAGGGCTGCGAGAAGAAATAGCTACCACAGCCTTGCAGCTTCCGTGCTAGTTTTCTAGGCCCTCAGCCAGTCCCGGTAGATCTTCACAGTTGTTTATCCCAGCCCTGTCGAACCCAGCGACATCCAGATGTGTTGGGCCGCAAGTTCCATCGCTCAGAAATGATGGGACCCCTGAGTTCAGGAGTAATTGCACAAATAATACCATGCAGTCGGCACTAGCGGACCTCTCCGGGACGTATTTCCTGCGAACTGCATGTGAATATGTGTGTTCTGTGCTGCGGATCTGGCTCTGTGCCCCCCTCCTGCTCTCAAAGTTCCTAGTTCAAAGTGGGCTGTGTTCAGAACTGACACTCTTCTCTGTGTTCCTGCAGCCAGCGGTGAAATTGCTGTATAACAGAAGCAACAACAAATACTCCTACACCAGGTAAAACATCTCTTCTTCTGTACCTAGAAGTAAATAGCTTTGCCCAGGGATGGTGAAGGAGGGGAATTTGTAGCGCTGCTTGAAAACTGGCAAAGAGAAGGCAGTGGGATTTTACCTGGAATACCCTGAGGAGGGCTGGGTTAAGAATGCAGTGGGCATGAATAGGAATCTGAAGACGCCTCCCGCTCTGTTCCCCTCGACTTTCCCCTCCAGCAATTCGGATGACAACATGCTAAAGAACATTGAACTCTTTGACAAGCTTTCCCTGCGGTTCAACGGGAGGGTCCTCTTCATCAAGGATGTCATTGGGGATGAGATTTGCTGCTGGTCCTTCTACGGGCAGGGGCGCAAGATCGCGGAAGTGTGCTGCACTTCGATCGTCTACGCCACGGAGAAGAAAGCAGACCAAGGCGAGTGTTTTCCTCGGCACATCGTAGCTGAAAGCTCTCCCTCCCTGCCAGTAGCTAAGCCTTAAGAGAGGTATTTCCACCTCTTTGAATGGGGAAAATCTGCACAAAGGCTGGGAAGACACCAGGCACTTGGCGGAAAGGGGGTGAGGCCAGAGGGAGATAGCGTGGCCATCTGAGGAGCCCCAGCGAGCCGAACTGGGGCTCACAGAATCGTAGAGTTGGAAGGGGCCAATAAGGCCATCGAGTCCAACCTTCTGCTCAGTGCAGGAGAACAGATGTGGGCAGCCCAGGCAGTCACCCATCCAAGCAGTGACCCGGCTCATACCTGCTTAGCTTCAGCACGTGGCCTGCATTCTGTGCTCTCGAACGCCACCTGCAGGTACAGGTAGCCAGGTCTGGCCTGCGATCCCGAAGTTCGATTCTCCAGCCCTAACTACAACGCCCACCTGCTCCAAAGTGATCTGTAGGCGCTAAGTTAATGTACACAAAACAGGGGAAGTATTAAGTGTCCCTCTGCCTCCCTCTTCTCTCCTTCCCCACCACTGGCCCACTTACAAAGTTCTCCCATGCTTTCCACAGGCATGGGCCTTTCCCCCCGGGCGGGGGGGTGTGGAGTTGCCCAGTTGCCAGGCAGTCACAGAAAAACAGCTCTTGCATTTTTTAAAAAAAACACAAGTGCTTATCTTGCATGCACTTGCCCAGAGGGTGGGAGGCAAAACTTAGAACACGGAATCCCTTCTCACCTCCACCTGTTTGGGATGCCCAGGTTGAATTCCCGGAAGCCCGGATCTACGAGGAGACTTTGAACATCCTGCTGTACGAAGCCCAGGACGGGCGGGGCCCCGATAACGCGCTGCTGGAGGCGACCGGCGGGGCGGCTGGCCGCTCCCACCACCTGGACGAGGATGAGGAGCGGGAGCGCATCGAGCGTGTCCGGAGGATCCACATCAAGCGCCCCGACGACCGGGCTCACCTCCATCAGTGAGAGCGGCCGTGGCCTCGGCAGGCCCGTCCGGCAGCCTTGATTGGAACACTCCGCCCAGCCTCACTCCAGTTCTTCCCGGGCACCTAACTTATATCCCACGAGGTTTATAAACTGTCATTTTTTAAATGAATTAGAGTATTTTTGGTATTTAACAAAATAGTTTTATCGTAAAATCAACGAGGTGTCCAGCTTCAAGGCGATCCCAAGGACTCGATTGACACTTTGGGGGTCGAAGTCTTAGCGTTTCCCGCACTTTTTGACTCAGCTCTCGTGCTTAGCGAAGGCTCCTTCTTCTGTACAGATGTTTAACGTCTGCATTTTACTAGCGTGACGGTGGCTGTCGTTTGCCCCCTCTCCCTCGAGTGCGAAGTCCGAGAAGGGGGGCCTTTCCATGGCCGGGCAGCCCCTTTCGTTTTCTCCTCTCAACGGTTTGGACGCGAGAGATGAGCTGCACCTGAATTCCTGCCTGGTGATGAAATCTGCCCCGAGCTTGCCTTGGCACTCAGCTGGTAGGCCTCTAAGGCCACAGTCCTAGGCAAGTTTAGACAGAAAAAAGGCCGACAGCTCCCAGCATGCCCCAGCCAGCTACACTGGCTGGGGCATGCTGGGAGTTGTTGACCCTTTTTCTGTCTAAACTTGCCTAGGATTGTGCCTTAAGAGTGGGGAGGGGCGGGGGGGGGGGCTTTTGTCCGCTGAGGTTGGAGCAGGCTGGGTTCTGTGAAGAAACGGTTGCGGGGCTGGAGCAGACTCCTTCAGCTGGAGGCACACCCAGCAGCTGCTGCTGAACCTAGACTTCACCCTAGCCTTCCCCTCCAGATGTGTTGGACTACAACTCCCAGTATCCCCCACCCTCCCAGTTGTAGCCCAGCACATCTGGAGGGTGCCAGGTTGGGGGAGGCTGCTTTAATGTATTCTCTTCTTCTGCATCAGGTAGGAAAGAGATGGTCCTTTCATCTTATGGTCAATATTTAGGGAAATCTAGCTGCAACATTGCAGCATGTTGCCTCCCCCCCCCCCCCCCGCGCACCCCAAGTAACTGATGAAATCATTGTCTCATCATGGCCCTGTTTTTCCATCCTGTTTTCCCCCCATTTTGGGCACACAGTTGCCCACGGAGAAGCCCCATTGGCTTCAGAGGCGTACGTTCCAGGGACCGGGGGTTTCGTCCGTGCCATGGTCGGTGCAGGTTCATTTAGGAGCCGTTCCCGGCTGCTTTGCAGATGGCTCATCTTTGTAAAGTTCTGGGGCAGTGAGAAGATCACAGATAAGTTCCAAAGGTCTGTATGTTTCATCCTCCTTTCCTCTTGTAGCAGAAGCCCAGGGGAGGGGTCGATTTGGAAGGGGCTCTGAGGTTGCCTTCCCCAACCACGTGCCCTCCAGAGGAGTTGGGCGGCAACTCCCAGCAATCTCCAGCTTGCCTAGCTGACTGGGGGATGCTGGGAGTTGTAATCCAACGCCTCTGGAGGGCACGTGGTTGGGGAAGGCTGCTCTAAGGTGATTGAGGCTGTGAGTGGCGGGGGCAACATTTGCGTAGGACGTACCGCGCCGGATCCCTCTCTCCCACCTCCTGTAGACCCAGCCGTGGCCTAGTTAGCCCCGAGATGGTTCAGAGTTGCCGTCCCTGCTTAGCTGAGGAGGTCGTGTTTGTGAGGCAGATCTCTGCCGATACGGCTTTTGCTCAGTATGCGTTTTGAGGTGGGAGGGCTGTGATCTTCTCTCGCATCCATTTAATCTACCTCTGCTCAGTCTCTCCTGTTTCTGTTGTGAGGCAGAGTAGCAGAAACCTTGAACATGATTTGGGGTGTAGGTAGCAGGAAACCCAAAGATTAAGCAGTGAGTTGTTAGAGACAGGGAAAAGGAGAAGCTTAAAAGTGTTTTCCAAGAGTGTTCCTTCGCTGTGTACCAGTCAGGCGTAGCTCATTCCTTTCGTGTCTCAGCCTCTGTTCCTTCCCCCCTCGGCACCCAACTGTGACTTCCCTTTAGAACAGTGTTCTCCAACCTTGGGTCCCCAGATGTTTTTGGCCTACAACCCCCACCATGCCCCAGCCAGCATAGCTGGCTGGGGCATGCTGGGAGTTGTAGGCCAAAAACATCTGGGGACCCAAGGTTGGAGAACACTGCTTTAGAACAAGGACAATATGGCCTTTCTGTTTGTCCCGTGGCATGGCTTTTGCTTCTGCAGCTGAACACTTCCAGCCTCAGCGGGGTGAAGAGGAGCCAGAAAGCACCAGGCAGGCGGGAGACCGCAGAGCACAGCAGTATCGTGGGAGCAGCACCGCGGATCCTTCTTCCTCTGCAACCCCCGCACTTAGATCTGCATTGCTCAGAGAAGCATTTGGGCCCGACTGTGACGAGCACCATCCCTGTAAGACTCGCTCAGCATTTTGACAGCTGGCGTGTTACGGCTGTGCTTGTGCTGAAGGGAAGGCACGTCGGTGAGTTTCCAAAACCTTAAGAGAATCCTCCGATAGGTTCTGCTAACTTCATCTCTTTATCCGTGTTGTTCAGCCTGTTCCAGGATGCATACAGTTTTCTAGTCACAGCACTGAAAGGCTCGTTTGGGAGGGGATGGAGGAGGAAAGAATAAGCGAGCGGTGTAATCCTCACACTTTTGGGCTCAGCACAAAGTAATTTCTTTCCATGTCTGTGTGGAGGGGAATGGACAGCCAATGCGTGCGAAGCCCCAGTTCCTGGATCAGGCCACCTTGCCGTTGTTTGCAGTTTAGTTCTGGATCAGGAACGGTTTGAGCCTGCTGGTCCATCCGTCGTCATCGTCCCGTCCCCCCCCCCCCCCGCTTTTGCCATCTAACGTTGTGAGTTGACTTGAGTTCATGCAACATCTCCCCCACGGTCTCCTCCTGCCGGCTCTGCTGCCGGCATTTTCGCTCTGAGTTTTGGAAACGAGCGCAGTGCGTGCGGTTTCAGCTCCAGAGGAAGGGGTGGGGTGCAGCTGCCTTCCTGTTTCCATGCCTTTTTGCAATGCTCTTCAGGAGGAGGGAGGGGTCCCTTGTGCACGTTTATAGGAGCCGAGAATGTGCTTATCGGAAGTTGCTCTCCTGGCTGCTGAGCCCTGAAGGTATCGGGAAGGGCGGGGCGGGGGCGGCGAGAGTGGCCAGTAGTGAACAGGGGGAGGGGCGGATGGATCTTGCATTGTTCTGCACGTGTGAGCAAAGAGAGAGATTATTTATGACCGTGTGGTCTGGGTAATGAAGTTAAGATCCCGTGGTAGTTTTAATCGGTTAAACCTGTAGATGCAGCAGGAGCTGCCTCAGGCCTGCGCAGACTTTGTCGTCTTCTTCAGCCCAAAGGTGGGCCCTCTCTCCCCTTGTTTCATGGGTGGCCACAGCCTGAGGTGCCCATTGAATCCTCTCCCACCTGGGTCCGCCAGGCCACATTCCACAGCTCGGCTTTTTGCTCGTGGCACAGAGTAGAAGGAATGGCTACTAGTCCTGATGGCTATATGCTACCTCCAGGATCAGAGGCAGGATGCCTATGTACACCAGTTGCTGGGGAACATGGGCGGCATAGCCCATCTCGGTCACCTTTGCTTCAGAATTCACAAGCTTGTTACAACAGAACTCAGAGGTTTGCAAACCAGGAAGCTGCAAAGTGGAGCATGAGGTAGATATAAAGAAAAAAAAACAGCGCTCTTTGCTCAGTCCCAGCTGGTGCAACCCTAAAGGTGTAGCCTGCCCTTCTTGTCCATCTTCCTCCTCTGTCATCCACTCCTAGGCTGTGACGGGTGAATTTGGAAGGGAGCCCAAGAACCTGGCATAGTAAGGTGGCCTAGTCCAGCCTTCCCCAACCTGGTGTCCTGCAGATCTGTTGGGCTACACCGCCCCAGGTTGGGGAAGGCTTAGAGTAGCCTGATTTCTCCATTGATGTCTTGTCTTCTGTTGAATTCCTGAAAGTGTCCCCCTGCATAAAGTGTGTGTAGGAAAGGGCAGTCATATGTACATCCTGTTTTTAGGCTGTCTGTCAGATTAAATGCACAGCAGGCTTAGAAAATGATCTTTGGCCAAGGGAACACCCCGCTTTGCCCACTCCCCCAGCACTGCTAGGGACCACCCTGTTCCAGTGCGGCTTCAGGGCAGTTCATTGCCTTGCCATTCAGGCTCTGCCCCTTAAGTCGCAAGCACTTTAAGAGCAGCCCTTTTCCGCTTTTCTGGTCTGTCAATAGCTTTTAAGCAGCAGCAAAAACCCTTCCCTGCAGCTGTGATTTCCCCGCCCTCTTGCGGCTGCATCATTCCAGCTGTGCAGGGTGACTGAGGCAGCCTTCTATGTACACTCACCTCCCCCCTTTTCTCTCTAGCTGGGTTCTTACGTCGATGTACGTGTTATGTATTTTACACAGATTGAAAATATGCAAAATAAATTAGAAACATTTCCTATTTCCAGCTTGTATTGGCTCCTTCCTGCAATCATGCGCAAGCAGCTTGCTCTTTTAGCTAAACGTTTTCTTGAAGAAACATTGGAGCAAAAGCTTGGTTTTAGCAGGGGGGGGGGGTTATATGCAGGAAGCAAGTACATGCCCCCCCCCCCCGTCCCTTTGACAGATAGCGGCAGGAGCCAGTCCCCATTCAGGGCTGGTGCAGGCCTGCCGTTACGTCACTGGATGATGGAAAAGTCAGCACTGGTGGAGCATTGCAGCCGAGGCGATATACGCACACTTGTGCTCAGTTGGCCATCACACGTTCACACTTGTGAGTCTCCACTTGGTGACAGCAGTCATGAGGCGAGAAACATCTGAAGCAGCAGACGCACTGGGGCAGAACAGAAAACTGTTGTCATCTTCTCTACAGATACCAGAAACAGCTGCTTCCTTGGAGAACGGTGGTCCTCAGAACTTCCCACCTCCAGGGACTAGTCTGCTGAGAGCCCCCCGTCTGTTGCAGTGGATAGTGGGGTTAATTTTTAGAGGTGTGCACTCAGGCTTGGTCTGTGTTTCGTGTGACACACACACCCCATACACACACCAGGGATGGGGACTCGGACTCGAGGACTCGACTCATGAGTCAGACTGAGTCCCCCCTCTGACTCGACTCGGACTCGAGTCCCAATATTTTTAATGGGACTCGAGACTCGACTCGGGACTCGAGACCAAGGACTCGTCAACATCCCTGCTTGATGCCACCTGCAGGTGCTGCCTGGACCCAGTTGCAGTAACAATCCAAGTTTATTTTTTAAAATCATTTTCCTAATGCAACCTTTCAGACATTTTGGGTTTGGCTGCCTTTGCCTGCCTGTTTGGGGTTCCCAGCCTCCTCTGCCTGCCTGGTTATTTTGGGTTTTCCTGCCTGGTCTGTTCTTGTCAAAATCAGTGGCAGAGTTTTGAGATAAAAAGGCACACTTGTGCCTAGAATTTATTTAAGCCACACATCTGAAGTAGCCTTATTTTGTTGGGGAAGAACCCCATTGATTTTAATAGGGACTTGTGGAGTCAGCTTTGGGAGTGACTCGTGAGTCACCATTTTGGACCAAGGACTTGGACTCGGACTCAAGACTTGGGTCCAAAGACTCGTGACTCGAGACCAAGGACTCTTCAACATCCCTGACACACACACACCCTGATGCCCCCTTTCAATGGATAAAGTGCACCCTCCGTAGAACACACTCGCTATGTGCCGTCTGCTGTTTACCCATCTCTGCACTGCGGAACCCCCAATAAGCTCTCGAGGCAGCCCAGAACCCTTGCTCCGGCAGAAAAACTTGCTTGGTCTTCAGACACAGCACCCTTCCCCAACCTGAAAGGCCAAGGTGGAGACTCAACTAAGCCAGCAAGCTGAATGGAGACACGAAACCATTTAAAGACCGCTTTCCCTTCATCCTTTTAATTTTTCAACACATCACATGCCACTAATACGGAGAGGAAGGAAGAGGCACGATTCAAGGAGCGGAGTCTTCTCCCGCTGACGCACGTGACTTGGCCCCAGAAGTCAGGATCTCAACTTCCATTTCAAAATAGTGGCTGGCAAAATTGAAGATGTCTATGAACTATCCTGCCCTTGGGGAGAGCTGGCTGGGCTGGCCGGCCAGCTGGCCCATGCTAAAGTTTGTCCAGAACGTTTGTGGAAGGAATTCTGGTATGAGATCTCTCGGCATGGAGCCTGACACCTTCCACCATAGCTCTGCCAGTCCAGAAGCCATGACAACTTAGATTTAGAGGCGAGTTATGACAAAAAAACACAGCCCTAATTTAGATCAGTTGTTGGGTTTATACAAGCAGTAGCGGGGTCTACTATTAACAGCTAAACAGTTTGTGTCTTTGTGGCATTGCTTTTTTAAAAGGAGCAGGATAGACTCAAAATGCAGGCGGGGCTCAACTGCGACAGTCCTATGGCATCAGAACGCTGCTCATAAAGATCCAAAGGTCGGTAGATCTACGGGTGCTGCTTCTCTTCTCCCTACAGGTGGTGGGCCGGTCACTTTCTTTTCAAAGCAGGTGTGGTAACAGGCATGACGAGAACTCGTGTTTCCATCAGGACTTTATTTTGGTTGATACCTTTTGGATTTAAATATAGAAAGGTCAGTTCTGGTGGTTGGTTCATTTATACAATGTACAGCCCACTGTTCATCACAAAATGATCCCAGGGTGGGTCACAATATTTATTCTTTATTATTCTTTATTGATCTATTGTATTTCTCTACCACAGTGTTCTCCAACCTGGGGTCCCCAGATGTTTTTGGCCTACAACTCCCAGCTATGCTGGCTGGGGCATGCTGGGAGTTGTAGGCCAAAAACATCTGGGGACCCCAGGTTGGAGAACACTGCTCTACCGCCTTTCTGAAACCAGCCAAGATGGTTTACAACAATTCAAAAAACAAGAACGATACACCAATAGGAACATAGCAAAACATTAAAAACAACCCTGAAAATATAAGAAGCCGAGTTAAAAAGATGCATCTTGACCTCCCTCCTTGAAGGCAGAGTGAACAATACACAACAGATCATCAAAGGAGGCTGGTGAGTCCTATTTCGGTGGGGCTCCTAATCCATTGCAAGTTTCATTTAGAGCTTCATAGGAGCTGTCCGTGGTGGTGAACCTATTTTGGAGATGGAATGCAGCACCATGGATATCCCCTATAAAGCTCCGAATAAAAGCTGCAGTGGATAAGGAGCCCCACTGACACAGGAGTCACCGGCCTGCCCTGCTTAAACCAGTAAAACCGCACAGCAACTGATCAGTATCAAACATAAGCCACCAAATACCTTCATTGTAATACGTAGGCCCACCCATGTAATCAATAGGCCACTTAAAAAATTGTTTTCACCTGGTGCCGAAGCTGACCAATGTTGGCACCAGGGGTAGTAGAGCATTCCAGAGCTGGGGGGAAACCACCAAGAAGGCCCTGGTACAAAGTCTGGAAGACAGTTTCCTTCACTAAGTTCCTTTCTCATCTACGAGCTCCAGCCAAACGGAAGGCATCCCCTCCAAAAGACCAAGACGGGGAGGCGGCAGCATAACATAGCTGGCTTTTTCTTAAAAAGGAAACTCAAGGGAGGATAGGTCTATCAACAGCTATGTTGGCCAAGAGAGCCATTGCAGCGAAGTCATTCCTGCATGGCGTGGCTCCCTCTCTATCCATGCCTGGGACTTACCACGGTCAGCTGTCCATTTTTGGCTTTGTAGATCTGAGACTCCTGGCCAGTGGTGAAAACCATGGTTCCTTCCTTCCCCGAACTGATTTGGAACTGGAGGCTACAAAACAGACAAAACGCACCAAAGCTATGCTGTCTGGGGAATGCTAGGAGTTGTAGGCCTTTTTTCTATCTAAAACTGCATAGGATTGTGCCCTAAATAAATACAGGCAGGCAGCCATAAAATAAGAGCTCTGTTGGATCAGACCAAAGGTCCACTTGCCCAGCGTCCCCCCAGTGGTCACCCAGAAGCCTCCGAGAAGCCCCCTGCAGTTGCACACCTAAGCAACCTGCAGTTCCAGGCACTCACCTTCCCTGGACCACAGCAACAGTGTCCTGCTTGTTGGCCAGAATGCAGAGCTTCGTGACGGTCTCAAAAAGGTGCTCACATTGCAGAATGGCGTCTCCCTGGGAGCAAGAGAGGAGGCCAGGTCATTTTTTTTATAACATTCCTAGGCCAGAGGGAGAAAGGAAGGCCTTGTCTCCAGAAAGAGAAGGGTGGTGCTGGTCAGGGTATGCTCTCTGTTCAAGCAGATGCCCTCTTTTTAACCGTTGTGTTTTGAACAGCTGCTTCCAAAATTCCCAGCATCCCTTTCCATAGGAAGAGATTAATAACGCTTTAAATAAACCTCCTGGAAACCACACAGTCCTCCTGAATATTGCTATACTTCTTTTCTAAATGTATTTTCTTAATAATTCTTACAATGCTCTTGTAAGGCAGGACAGTACTATTATCCCCATACTGCAGACAGGCAGCGGAGAGTGTAGCGGCTTGCTTAAGGCCACTGACTTGAGTTTGTAGCTTCATTGAGATTTGAACGACATCCTTCGACCTGCATGTCACTGGTTCCTAATGCTTGGTGTGTGGGGGTCTAGCTGTGAGTTGTGGTGAGTGCACTCTGTGCATTCCCAGAAGCACTCTGTCGCCATAACACAATATTCTAAGGATGAGCCGCTTCTAGCTTGGCATTTAAAACAGGGCTAGGACATTTAGTTGATTCATCAGTTTAAAAATCTTTGGATCGTTAAAAGGATGGCCCCAATTCATCGTGGCCATGCTGGCTGGGGATGATGGGAGTTTTAGTCCAACACATCTGGAAGGTGCCATATTGCAGAAGGCTGATGTAGAAACCGAGAAATATTGCCCTTTTCCCCCCTCCAGGACTCTAGTTTTAATACTTGTGCAAACGTATGCAGATTTAATCAATGAACAGATTAAAAGTAATGCAATCGATCAATGAAGAGTTTTTTAGTTGAGTGACAGCCCCAACATCAAAGTGAACCCCCAAGAAACAACATTCTTGAATGCCGCTCTGCCACCAATTTGGAGGGCTCTAAAAGGGGATTGGACAAATTCCTGGAGGAGAATGGCTACTAGAAGTAGAAGGAATGGCTACTAGTCCTGATGGCTATATGCTACCTCCAGGATCAGAGGCAGGATGCCTATGTACACCAGTTGCTGGGGAACATGGGCGGGAGGGTGCTGTTGCACTCGTGTCCTGCTTGTGGGCTTCCCGTGGGCAGCTGGTTGGCCACTGTGTGAACAGAATGCTGGACTAGATGGACCCTTGGTCATGTTCTTAAAAGTTCAGGTTGTTGTTGGCCTGTGGCATTCCTCTCTCTCTCTCTCTCTCTCTCTCACACACACACACACACACGGAAGGTGACGTGGAATTCTGTTACCTTCTCCTGTTTATTGTCTTCTGGAACATGGATGACTAAGATACTGTCGCTCAGGCTGCTGGTGGAAATGCCTTGGAGAAAGAATGCAAAATGAAGGCGCTGACAAGGAAGACAAAGCACTTCTGTACTTTGGCCAGAAATACACACCGTGAGTTTGGACGTAGTTTCAAGTTTTGAGGATCTCTACTCCCCCTCCTCTCTCTCAGTGGTGAATTTCAGACCCTGGATTTAGTGCCCTTATGCCCCCCAACTCTTTAGGGGGCCATGCAAAGTGCACAACTAACATTTGCCACCGTTGGGCGGTGCATCTACATTCTTGATAGGTTAGAGCAAATAACAAACAAAAGGCAGTTTGCCAACCCTGAAAAAACAAAAGAATACTTCGAGCACATGCAGTTTTGCACATCAAACTCACTTAAATCACAGCACCATTGTGAGGACAGGAATACAATGGAGCTCACGTCTACTGCCTTAATGCTAAGCACATTTACTTCGGAATAAGCACAACTTTGTTGTAGAAAAAGATAATTGGCATTTAAAGTAAAAAATAATAAAATAGCAGCTGTATTCACGTTCATGCCCAGCCGCCCGCCCCCAGAAGTATAAAATGTATTTTAAAAGAAAGGGGAAGGAAAGGATGCTGTGGCAAACAGTGTGGGTCCCAGTGGGCCACAGCCGGCCAATGTCTGCCTACTGGCACTGTGCATCCGGCGCTTGTCACTCTCTGGCTGGCCATTTCCGGGGGGGTTGGGGGGGTGGCAGGCCATCCAGCTCTAGCTGGACTATTGCCTGCTGGCATCTCTTCATTGTCCTGTCTGGGACAGTTCTTGTTCTCCAAAGTCAGCCTTTTGCAATTTCCCTTTTATTTTACTTTATCAATGAAGTCCCTTTTTTCTGGACGAAAAAGTCTGGGCTCCTCTGTTCCTCCTCCTAGCCCCTCTGCGACCTAGACCAAAGTTCCTAAACGCTACCCACCCTGTTGCTCCTGTTAATTTGGTTTTTTTTAAAAATGTTTCTGGGCCAGCTCTACAAGATAAGACAGCAGCCTTGTCTTCCCGCAGAATATTTATTGATTTATTTCTAAAAATGTATAAAATGCGCTTCATCCACAAGGGATCCCAGGGTGGTGTACGCAACATTAAAAATAAATAAATAAATCCTATATAAAAACCATACAATTGCACATTGTAAGAGTGGGGCGGACAGTGAATTTGGAGGGTGAAGGTTGACTGCTGACTGTGAGCGTTACCTTTGAGTGTGGCATACTCGATCTTCTGCTTGATCTTGGCCGCGTCCACCACATAAGCTGCCACGCGTGTCAGAACAAGCAGCCGCTCTCGGGGCTTGAAGCCATTCCGGTCAAACTTCACCACTGGAGTAACGTACTGCAAACCACCACAGGGGGGAATTTTAGCCGCAGCAGCAGTGCCCGTGGTCTGAGAGCTACAGCTTTAAGACCACAGTGTTCCTTCCAGGCAAGCTGAGGCCACGCAGTGCCACGGGAGGGCCATTTTGACCACGGGCGGATCTTGCCTTCTCAACCCACACACCCTTGCTCCCTACCTTCACTTTCTCATGGCGGATCATCTGTAGGATTTTGGGACTGAGCTCGCTTTCATCTAGGGAAGAGGCAAGAAGAACAGTTACGCTCCCTCCAGAAAGGGAAAGGAAGACGTGTACCCAAGGGGTCCCTCGGAATCTGACCTTATAGGAGTCTCCGGCACACTAAAACATATTTATTTAGTTACAATATTCCTATACTACCCTTCACTCCAACAGAACTTCCACAGTGGCTTAAAAAAAAACAAAATGCAAGTAAAGCTAACAACATTTTTTTTTAAAAGTCATGAATAAATTTTTAAATATTTGGAAAAGTAAAAACATCTTTGCCTGGCACTGGAAAGGTAATGGGTTAGATTCAGATTTAAGCAGATTCAGCTGCACTGGCAGAAGCAGACTTCCCCGCCCCTCCTTCCCACGACAGCCCCCGAAAAGGCTACATAGTCAGGAGACCTGACAATGGGGCGAGGCCTGGTGTGGGACAGCCCCCGAAAATCAGGCAGAGGGACCTCCCGTGAGTGGAGCCTTTCTTCAGAAGGACCCTTCTTGCGGAAGGCAGATCCTGGATCCAACCAGCAATGTTGGCATCAGGTGAGCCTGTCTGGGGAGGGCATTCCACAAGCAGGAGGCCACCGAGAACTCTCTCTCTCTCTCTCTCTCTCTCGATCTCTGGTCACCCCCAAAGCTGACCCTGGTACATGGGCATATACCCCAGCAGGGCCCTCCTTAAATATCGAGACCGAATATTGGACACCTCCAGCTGTGGATCAATTACTCACTTAGCCTGGTTTCCACAAAGGGTTCGTTCAAGCTCTCCGCATAGCCGGCTTTCTTCCCATGGAAGATGGTGCTGGCGACCACTTTTTGTTCCATCTGTTTTGGAGTAAAATGAGAGATTACGGCCACCCAAGAGGAAAATCAGGTTAAACGCTCATGTCAGGTCAGTGCGGAAAGTTGTTATTTCTTGAGGGCTGAAAGATCAGGACGCCACGCACACAGCACGTGGCAGAAACGGCACAAGCTGTCTCTTTGACATGCCCTCTATTATAGTGGTGCAGCGCAAGGGCTCAGGATGCAAGTCTGCCAGCTAGAGAGCTGAGGGAGTGCTCGGTGCTTCCAGACGGGGCAACTCCTAGGAAAGGCCTTGGGCAGCTGTTCCGCCTTTTCCTCCTCAACAGACAGTTTTCAGGTGAGAAAAAAGACGGAGCCAGTGTAGCGTAGTGGTTAGAGTGTTAGACTGGGACTCAGGAGATCCGAGTTCTAGTCCCCGCTTGGCCATGAAACTCACTGGGTGACTTTGGGCCAGTCACTGACTCTCAGCCTCACCTACCTCACAGGGTTGTTGTGAGGATAAAATGGAGAGGAGGAGGAGGATTATGTAAGCCGCCTTGGGTTCCTTGCAGAAAAAAAGGCGGGGTATAAATAGAATAAATAAATAAAATAAATAAATAAGCTGTGGGAAAACATGGGAGGGTTACCAATGGAAGACGTCATCATCTGGACCCCCGTGAAATTTCGTGAATGAGGCAAGGTGATGGCTCCATAAAAGCTTCGCCCGGGAGCACCCTTCAAGAGAACTGCGGTCCCAATTCTGCCACGCAAAGTTCTGGGCCGCAGCTTGCTCTGGAGTAATTCATTTTATCTCAGATGGAACTCCTCCAGAGTTAAGTGCTAAAGAGGCACGTGGCTTTTAGCATGCTGCTGCTTCTTATAGCGGCCTTCCCCACCCTCCAGATGTGTTGGGCTACGACTCCCAGCTATGCTAGCTGGGGACTTTGGGAGTTGTAGTCTGACAGATCTGGAGGGTGCCAGGGTGGGGAAGCTTGGCTTTTACCATACAAGAAATCTGTCTGACTTCAGGGTTGCACAAGACTCTCTGTTTTGTACCGTGAGCTTAAAATGGGTTCAACCGTTACGGCCTGACAAACTGTGGGAGTTGTAGTTTAGCAAGGAAGCAAAAATTCTCCACAGCAGTGGAGAACTTTGGCCCTTCTAGGAACTTCAGTCCCCTGCACCTCTGAGCCTGTGCAGAGTGCATTTTCGGCAGTACTGCGCAGCCACAACAACCAGCCAACTGTGCACCCAAGGTTCAGAGGAACAGGTGTAAAAGCCTTCTCATTTTAAGGGCTGAGCACCAGGGAACTCAAACCCAGATGTTACCTGTGCTTTCTTCTCCGCTGTGATGCCACGGCAATATTTCCGGACGAGGTTCCTTGAGCAGATCTTCTTCAGGAGCTCCGACGTCTGTGTTGAGCAGAGGGGAAAGCCTGTCATTTGACGCAGGGAGAGCCTCAGCTCAGCAGCAGAACCCCCGACTTGCACGCAGAAGGTCTCCGGTTTGATCCCCGGAGGCTCCAATTCAAAGAACCTCCGACAGGAGCCGGGAAGACTTCAGCCAGAGGTGGCGGCTCCCAGTCCGGGCAGACAGCAGGCGGCTAGACAGACCAGCGCTCCGACGCAGGATAATAAGCCAGCATTGTAGGTTCATAAGGCCTTTTTACCCAGGTTGCAGCTGGAATCTGATGAACCCATCCCTGCTTCACCAGATTCCGTCAGGACTAAACGGCACGTTACACCGTCTGGTAAGTACGTAGCGTGCAGCTGATCCTCACGCTTTATTTTTTTAAAGCTCCGTGTAAGCACACAGGGCACTGACCTGGGTCAGGAACACCGCACACAGGTAGGGGAGGTTTGCTCCACCACCACCCCTAAATTTGTGGGTGGCTAAAAAAAGGAGGCAAAAACAGCTCTGTGGTGCTCATGGGGAGCAGCTGGGCAGGCAATTTTAAACCTTCCCTACCCATGTGCAGCGGTCTCAATCCAGATTGGGGGCCCGTGCGCTGACACTGAGGTAAGGAAAACCATGAGGATCATCAGCATGCCACGTACGTGACGCAGCCTGACGTTTAGCCCTCCGCTAAGATTACAGAAGCTGCATTAGGCTGAAGGCTGAGCCAGCCCAGCATCTTTTTGCCTGCAGCTGCCAACCAGCTGCCTCTGGGAAGCTCCCTGGGACAGGGCACAGTGTCAGAGCCCCAGCTCCCGTGGCTGCTCCTCACCAAACAGGCCTCCGTGGCACACTGCCTCAGAACGTGGCGGTTCCACAAAGAGCCCCCCCCCCCCGAGACGAGTGGTTCTTCTCACCTGCTCCATGATCTCTGGAGGCCTGAGCCAGCGTTTGTCCAAGACATTCCTGGGAACGTGATCTCGGAGCTTCATGAGGTAGGTGTGCTGCACAAACCTCACAAAGTCCATGTTCTCGGGGTTTATGGGCTGCTTCCGGTGGATGAACCCTTTTATGTACCTACCGGAGGGGAAGCACCACAGTCAGGGCCAGCTTACCCAGAATGCCGGGCACACGACAGAGGAGGGCCACGGCCAGACCTCTGCGGGGGCCTTTGCAGGGTGGCCATGTGTCCTGATTTACAGAGGACAGTCCTCTATCTGTAGGTGTCCCCTGTGTGAAGGGCGGTCCAGCCCAGAGCCTTTTAAAGCGAAGGAACCTTAAGGAGCGAGGGAACACGGCAGGGGCCTCGCCGTAGCTCACGCCCCACGGCACACCTGGGCACAGCCTTTCCTGCTATGGACAGATGTACGGGTTTCTATTTAAATTATAGTAACCATTTCTACATTTGTATATACTGTACACACATACATTAGTGTATACAAATGTAATGCAAATCTGAGTCCTCTTTGGTCCTCTTTCTTGGTGATGCCCAAGGGACTTCGCTGCAACTTCCATTGTTATCTGGGCACGTTCCATTTTCAGGCAGAGACGGGATTCAGAATTTCAGACAACACGAGAACCCACACTCAAGGGTTGAGTATGGGTTGTTGTTGAACCGTGGGTTATTGTGTGGTGTGAACTCAGCTGTGCTAACAAGCCATGGCTTGTTAACCATGAACAACCCATGAAGAGAGCCCACAGTTTGTCATTGGGTTGTGAACTGTGGGTTCAGACAACACGATAACCTGCATTTCAAGAACCCGCACTCCATCTATACTCAACCCTTGAGTGTGGGTTATCGAGTTGTCTGAAGAGAGAGAGAGAGAGAGAGAGAGAGGCAAGGATACAAACAGCAGCTCTGGGTAAGGGAGTGTCAATTGTGCGGTTGGTTCTATATTACTTTGACTGTTTTGCCACGTTGGTTTAATGATGGGTCATTTTTACATATTTGTTACATTCATCCCTCTGTGTTCTCTTCCACTGTGGAACCCAAAACAGCACAGAGCAGTGTTCCCGGCAGCTTCAGGCACTGACCGGTTTCAGCCAACTATCCCTAGCCTAAGCTAACAAGTGCACATTTTGGGGCAGGAGAATATTGTAACCTGTGTGTCTGGTGGGGTGGCCCCCACACCCTTCCGTCCAGGCCTGGCCACCAATCCTGTCCTTCTCACTCCACGATGCTGTGCTGAGACGGCAACAGGAAGGGTTGGCCAGCCAGGGAGAACGGCAGCACAGAACTTACTTCCGGATTGTCTGAGCCGCCCACATTCTCTTCTTGGCCCGCTTGCGCGCCAGGACCCCTCTCCAGCAGGCCTCAAGCTTGATGGCTGCAAGGCAGAGAGAGAGAGAAAGTTGCTACACGGACATGGGAACCCTTTTGCTAAAGAGCAGAGCGAGATGGAAGAGGAAAGACAGGGTGCTCCCCCAGAAGAGAGCTTGCACGAAACAACAGAATTTGGGTACAGCAGTTTGGTTAGCCACAGCTGCCACCTCCCTGTGTGAGCTTGCACAGGATTGTGCCTTTAGATGTTTCATGACATTTTAAATATTTCATTGTGAGACACACTCATAATGTGCAGGCTACAGGGGGACAAACCCAAATAATAAATCAATGATAATAAAGTTCTAGTCATGACAGATAACAGGCAGCAGAGGGCGCCAGATCCACAAGACCGGACAGAGGTGCAAGGCCCAATTGCATAAAAGGAAGAGGAAACCTGGACTGGTTTGGAAAATACAGCTAAGGTGAACAATGAAATTAATTTAGGAGAAAAGAGCCCAAATATATTATCCTAGCTCTCATCTTCTTTCAGAAATGTCAGTTTATATATTCTAATTTGAGATATGTGGGGGTTGGGTTGCTTCTGTTTAGCAGAATTCCCGTTATGAATACTATTATATTAAGCTAATTATTGCGGGGGACACCAGGGTGCAAAGTATCAGAGGTGGCAGATTAACGCTCATCATTGCCCTCAGGATTTATGAAGACGCAGTATTTTAGCTTTTCAAAAAGTGCGCCAAGAAAGTGAATTTTAGACATTGGCATTTGAAAGAAGACAGTTTGGATTTTAAATCCAAAAAGATAAATTAAATACGAATGAGCCAGTGTGGCGTAGTGGTTAGAGTGTTGGACTGGGACCTGGGAGATCCGGGTTCTAGTCCCCGCTCAGGCATGAAACTCACTGGGTGACTTTGGGCCAATCACTGACTCTCAGCCTCACCTACCTCACAGGGTTGTTGTGAGGATAAAATGGAGAGGAAAAGGAGGATTATGTAAGCCGCCTTGGGTTCCTTGCAGGAAAAAAGGCGGGGTATAAATATAATAAATAAATAAAATAAATAAAATGAAACACACAGTTTTGCACAGGATCCTTTCCAGTTCCACAGCACAAGTGCTCCTTACCGGCTTCTCTCATCCTCAGGAACTCTCGCTTCCCCAGACAGCCTTTGTATTTGGCTTGTATTCTGGAAACTGAAAGAAAAATAAACTTAATTTCCCTGAATATATTATTAGGTGAAAGTCCATGTTTAAAAGCATCATTTGGAAACAATTCGGGGCTAAACTACACTCTACAGTAAATGCAGGGCTGGCGTCAAGGGTCGGCACGGTCGGGCACCTGCCGAGGGCCCACACCCCAGCAGGGGCCTGCTGACAAGAGCCCCCTAGAGTCGCTCCTCCTCTTCCCCATTGCGACCTGCTTGCTCACCTGCCTCTCGCTCTGGCCCAGACCACGGTGGTGGTGAGGAGGAGGAGCAATAGATTCCATCGTCTGCTTGCTCACGGGCTCTCTGCCTGCCAAGCCAGCAAGTGGGTAGCCACGATGAGGAAGAGGACGAGGAGCAAGACCACCTGGTGACAATGGTGCTGAGAAGGTGGACCCACTGAGGGAGGGGCCCGTGGAGGGGGTCGTCCCAAAGGGCCCTCAAAAACTTGGGAGCCAGAACTGGTCAAACAGGTAGCATGCAGCTGATCCTCACCATTTTGTTTGCCTTAGTGTAAGTCAGTGTTTCTCAACCTTGGGTCCCCAGATGTTTTGGCCTACAACTCCCAGCATGCCCCCCAGCTCTGCTGGCTGGGGCATGCTGGGAGTTGTAGGCCAAAAACATCTGGGGACCCAAGGTTGAGAAACACTGGTGTAAGTGCAGGGGGGCTGGATCTGAATTGGGATCGCCATGCGTGGATAAGGGAGGCTTAAACTTTCCCACCCGGCCACTTCCACTGCCGCCCCCCCCCCCCAAAAAAAACCCTCCCTGCACCACAGGGACTAAAAGAAGAAGAGCAAGCTGGAGCACACGCACTCAGCCGATGTTTTCTGTATTCAAAGGCGTCTTCCGTGGCGAACAGAGTCCTTGGGAAACGGATGAATATTTTGGTCCTGAACAAGAGAAAACGTGCTATGAAACAGAACAGGGGCACCCAATCTGGTGAAACTTGAGGTAGCAAATTTATACCACTATTTAGGGCACAATCCTACGCATGTTTAGACAGAAAAAAAGTCCTACAAGTCCCAGCATGCCCCAGCCAGCGTTGCTGGCTGAGGCATGCTTAAGGGCTGATCATTCAGTCTGAGGGTGAAACAGCTGGTCTTAAATCAGCCCCACCAAGTTCAGTGGGAGAGATCGAAGTCTGTGTTTAACTCTCCCACTGAAATCGGAGAGGCTGAACTGTGGCTGGATCATGCACCTACTTTTCTTTGTTTTGAACCTGGAACATTTTGCGTGCCCTTCTCCTCCCCCCCCCACCTCACCCACCCCCACCCCAAAGGCTCAGAACTGCTCACCTAGAAAACAAAACCAACATACTTCAAATTCTGTTCAGTAAATAAAATAGATACTGTAAAACCTCTCTGCCTCTGAGTTAAAGTCTGCACGACATACTTTAAAATCTTTCAGATCTACCTGGCAGATTCTAAAGAAAACAGGGCCGGTGTGGAAGCGCCATGCAGCAGCAGGCACCGTTCACACACCAGTGCTGCAAGGAATCTTTTGAAAGTGGAGTAAACAGGAGTTCTGGTTGACCTGCAGTTTGCGTGTTGAAGTCCAGCCGCTCATCGTGACAATCCTCTTAGCCATGCCCCCAAGGAGAGGCCAAAAACCTGGACAGCGGCATGGATCCATTTCAACAAACCAGTCCTTGCAGTTTTCATCACCAGGATTAGGTCTTTTGTACAGCTAATGGATCTTTATTACCCATTCAAGACCAAGCTGTCCCAGAATACTTTGCATTAGTACAAGGAACAATATATTGCTGCTGGGAAAATCCTTTTCTCCCCAGCTACTGTGAGGACTGCAGCTAAGCTCAGAGGCAGGGCTCTCCAACCTTGGGTCCCCAGATGTTGCTGGCCTACAGCTCCCAGCATACCCAGCCAGCATGGCTAATGGCAAGGGATTCTGGGAGCTGTAGTCCAGCAACATCTGGGGACTCAAGGTTGAAGAGCCCTGCTCAGAGGGAAGAGGGAGGTCTGGGGGGGGGGGGCAGATGATGTCAGCATCCTGGCTGATCGAAAAGTCCCGGGGCTTCAGCCCTGTCTCCACTACAACACCGCTGAGGATGTGCACAGAGCGTCTGTATAAACTGGTTCCGAGCACTGACACTGTTTTTTTACCTTCCCATTTTATACTCTTCCGGCTTGTAGCCGATATGTTTGATGAGCTTCTCCACTCCCTTGGCAGCTGACCCCCGCCAGTGAGGCCAAGTATCTGGGCACAGGGACTTGTACCTAACAAACAAAACAAACGAGTCAGGGCAGAAGAGAAATGCGTTCCATACAAGGCCCAGAACGATGGGACGGGCCACCGCTCAGTGGCAGAGCGAGCACCTGTTTTGCCGGCAGAAATCCCCGGCAGCAAATCTAGGCAGAGCAGGAAAAACCTCTGCCTGGAACCCCGGAGAGCGGCAGCTGCCGGTCAGTGTCGACAATACTGGACTAGATGGACCAGGGGTCTGAATCAGTACAAGGCAGCTTCCTATGTTCCTAACTAAATCAGCCCTTTATTCAGAACCATGAGGACTGGAACCATGCCCTAGTTTTAAAGGAAAGACTGTAGCTCAGTGGTAAAGCACAACATGCGTTGCAAGATCTCAAGTCGGTTCAATCCCTGGCAGCATCTCCAGGCAGAGCAGGAAAAATTCCTGCCTGAGACCCTGGAGTGGAGCCGCTGCTGCCGGTCAGTGTCAGCAATATAGTGATGATGATGATGGCGGCGGCAGCAGTGCACGAAGGGCGTTGCGCTCACCTCTGCAGAAAGTGCTTGTATTTCCGTCTGTAGGCAAAGCCGGCTCGCCTCACCCGCAGGTGCTCCATCAGTCCCAGGTACTTCACCTGGTGCCTTATCAAGGAGTTGTCAAATTTGTCTGCAGGAGAGAAGCCACACCACGTTCAAGAGGTCGCCGGTAGGGGTGGGTGAGAATTTCAGTTCAGTCCCGTTTCGACGACAATTTACCAAAATCCGCAATGTTCCCCATATTCGGGACTAAGAGAACTTGAGATTTTTTAAAAATTTTTTTAAGTCGAACGTGGGCAAAACAGAAACTGACTGCTTCGCCCATCCAGGTCTGGGGGCTTTGAGCGCTTATCCCTTAAAAGTCTGCGGCTGAGTCCCTGTGAATTCAGCCATGTCAGTGCTGAATTAGGGTTGCCACCTCTTTTTTTTCTGACAAGCTCCTCATCTTTAATGGTTATGTGGCAGGCAGGTAGATCGTGGTCCTCCTCTCCATGCTGGGAATAGCTGCACCTTTTGAATTTGGCGGGTGCAGATGCGTGAGAATTTCATTTCGGCTCACTTGCGGTGGCAAATGCAGCAACAGTGGCCAATGTAGTGGTGGGAGACAGAGGGCAGCCCCCAGCGGGGCAATGTGGCCTCCCGACCCCCAGATGTTGCCAACCCCTGGAGCAGACAGTCCTGCACTAGGTGGATTAACGGCTAGCGACAGAATTAATGCAGAAAGAACCAAGAAGAAATAAAACACGGAGTGTCCCTTAAGTCAGAAATGCAGTGACCCAGGACTGCCTGGAGCTCCCCAAAGATACCACCCATGACCACCCGACACAGCAAAGGCAGCAGGTTCCAGACGCTGCAGAGCTTGGTTGTGGGACTGCCTGTCAAGCCAGCAGAGATCACACAGCTAGGAATACCTCAGCACCCACACGATGTACAGCTAAGCTAACCCATGGATCTGCGCTCACGGTAGATCCTGAAAGAAAGCCCGCCCTAGTTTTTTGCCTGTATGTTTTCTAATTCTTCCACGAGGGCTAGAAACTTTCATTTATTTGTGTGTCTTTGTCAAAGGAAGCCTGGATTTCATGGATTCGAGGAGCTGCTTTGGGAACCCACATCGTGCCAAAGCAAAAACAAAAACAAAAAAATCACAGCCCTGCGTTTATCCTTACCGGGCTCCTTGTCATCGTTGGGTTTAATGCACCTGATGTAGGATGGCTCCTTGGACATGAGGATGTCGATCAAACTGGCCAGGCTAGTTTTGAACTGCGTTGCAACCTGCACAGACCAAAAGACCTCCTCCGTGACAGAGAAAACTGCTTGGGGTGTACAGCTATACCAGCCTGACCCACCTGGTACCCAGTAGATATATTGGATTACAACTTCCGCCATCCACAGCCATGATGGGGGTTGTAGTCCAACACATCTGGAGGGTGCCAGGATAGGGAAGGCTCGGCTGGCTTCCCTCCTCAACCCCACCCCTAGCAATCAGGTTTGGGGAAAAGAAAATTGAAAATTGGGCTTGAAAATTGCCTTCCACTGATACCGGTGGGCAGAGGTGGTGTTAGGGGGTGGCCCGCTAGGGCCGGAGCGCCGACTCTTTCATTTGGCACCCCGAATCTCTGGGAGGCCCTCTGCCCCACCACCCTGCTGTGCAGGGGCACTTGCTGAAATAAAGCTGCAGGGGCCCTGAGGTTCTCTGTTGCATCGGATCCCCCTGGATCAGCTAGCTTTTTGCCCCATGTGCTTCTCCTCCTGCTGCCGCCCCCCCCCCCCGCAATCTTTCTGCCTGAGGTTTTTTCTGCAATCAAATGCCCTCCTCTCCCCTGTCCATACATCCCTTTTTACAAAGAGGGGTGTCCTTAGGAGACGGGGTCCTTTACAGACACACAGAGAGAGACTTTAGAGCACATGCAAATTAGGATATGCACATTTGTGCATTTTCAAAATTTATTTTTTTGTCTTGTAGGCCTGAGCCCTGGTTCTTTTTGGTACCTAGCACCGCCTCTATTTTGTGAAGCCTAATTGTTGTATGGTGTGTGTGTGTGAGAGAGAGAGAGAGTGAGAGCGCGCATGGATGTTTCTGTGTGCACATGTGCACAAGAGAAAATGGGAGTCTGCTATGTGTGAGAATGTGTTTGTGTTTATGTATGGATGTAAATGAAATGTATAGAGGGTGCTGGTGCCTATGAATCAGTGTGTGTGTGTGCATGTGTTCATGAGAGAGAGGGGGGGGGGTGCAAGCACATTTGCTGTCCCCTACCCACCTTTTTCCTTTCACAGCCCCGTCGTTTCACCTCAAGGGAACACAGTTCTCAAGCTGAAAAAGGTTCCCCATCCCAGGGCGATAGGGGCATCACCATTAAAAAAATATATAATCTATCTTCCCACCTTTCCTTAAAAATGTGCATGTCTAGCTAGGCTACTTGAAGCTAAGCTGTCTCAAGAGCTCACCCCTGACGTATCAGCTCACATTCATGGGACAGAACTCACGGTCTCGGGCCTTTTCCGGTTGTCCAACTCTGATAGGTGGAAACATTCTCTGAGGATACCGTTTTTGGACTTGCACAGCACCTGGAACAAATGGAAGAAAGTGCGGTCCCTGAAGAGGTCAGATCGAGCGTGCGCCAGCCTCCAAAACTGATTCAAAAACCTCCATTTCCCACCGCCGTCACCCCCGCCATCTTCCCACTTCCCTTTCTGCCCTCGTCCTTGGCATTATTACATTTTCCAGAATGCCAGGCAGGACCTTTCTGACCTGGAGATGTAACATTTCTAGAAATGCCTGGGGTCCAGGAAGGAAGAAAATGTACCTCCTTTAAAGACTGTGGACATTTAGAGAGATTAAGGGGAAACATAACAGCCAGGGTGACGTAGTGGTCCGAGTGTTGGACTGGGACTTGGGAGATCCGGGTTCTTCTAGTCCCCACTCAGACATGACACTCACTGGGTGACTTTGGGGCCAGTCATTGACTCTCAGCCTAACCTACCTCACAGGGTTGTTGTGAGGGGGAAAATGGAGAGGAGGGGGGGATTATGTAAGCTGCCTTGAGTTCCTTGGTGGGACACAGGCAGGATATAAATATGATAAATAAATAAAAATAAAAATAAGATAGCTGTTTTCAAATACCTGAAGGGTAATGCTGAAGGAGGAGCAAACCTGTTCTCTGTGGCTCCAGAGGGCAACTTCCAATGGGAAGCAAATTTTGGCTAAACATTAGGAGAATTTCAGGCGGGAATATGGGGTGGGTTAGGATTTTTAAGTTTTGTACTGTTTTAATTGTGTTTTATACTGTGTGTGTGTGTGTGTGTGTGTGTGTCCGTCCCCCCTTGTATTTTATTATAAATAAATAAATAAATAAGAGTGTGTCGCACTGTTCAGCAGCGGAAGAGGCTGCCTCGGGGGTGGGGATCTTCCTCACTGGAGGTCTCTGAGCAGAGGCCGGAGGGCCGTCTGTCAGGGATGCTGTAGCCGCACCCTGCATTGACCAGGGGGGTGGACTAGGTGATCTCTGTGTTCCCTCCCAACTCTGATTCTCTGATATGCTGCTCTTACTTGGGGCTGCCCCTCCAGATTACCGATCAGGTCTGCACCTGCTTAGCTTCAATCTCGTAGTATCTGCTGTTCCCAGACCACTCGTTAGGCCCCTAAAACATGCTTTATTTTGCATGAAACAATTTCACTGCCTGGGTTCATGTATTTAAATGTATATGTGGGCATGCATTTCTATCTTGTTATTTAATTGGCATTCCATCACCCACCCCAAGCCTCAGGAATAAGGCAGGACAGAAGAGGCCCAAGCGAATTAATACCACGTGTTTGTACCTCTTTAAGGTTCCGGTAGAGAAGGTCATTATTCTTCTCCAAGAATCCTGAAAAGGGAGTGTGGGGAGAGGGCATAAAGTTAAAGAAAACGCTGAAAAACGTAGGAGAGAAAAACGCTCTTCCCAACCGAAGGAAAGATGGCGTGAGGAAGCAAACGCTGAACCTGCAGCTCTTAACCTGGTGCGGACAACCAAAACCCCGGGATCGCCAATGCCTGGGTATCAGGGATGGGACCAGGGGGCGAGATCCTGCTCCTCCCCCCCCCCGGACATGCTGGATACCCCTGGATTTTGGTCCTATAACCTCTTGCAGCCCGAGGCCTAAATTCCAGCAAATGTCCAAAATGCAAAAAAATACCAGCGTATTTTAGCCTGAAGCGCTGAAGTTACTGCTAGTAACTCAGCCTACACAAGTAACTGAGCTGCCCCCTACTTTTTGGCATCCCCTGAACTTTCACGCTGACTGACTACGGGCCTGCCCCCCGCCCCAAAAGTAGTTCTTGGAAACTGAGCACAAGGAGGACCGTGCAGGATGGCACGGGCTCCACTCCGCTAGTGCAGAGACTCAGGCCAAGGTTTGGTCACATTTCAAGCATGTGCCCCAGAGGGGGCTCCCTCAGAGTACGGCACCATCTCTCACCTACGGTGCAATAGGTTACCTCCCCGGCATAGTGAAGGAGGCGGAAGTCCACCCAGTCGATGGATTTCCGCGTCTTCTGATCTGCAAGCTTCCGGCTGGAGAGAGAAGCGGGAGAGAGAACAGAGCTTTCCGGGAGGGTAGCAGAAGACGCATCTCGGCTGGGGCCAAAATACTTCAGCCGGTCGGGTCAGGCCAGCGGGGCTTTGAACGACCACTTGACACAAGTGGGGCCCCCCACAGGGTCGCCAAGTAGGGCAAGGGTGCTTGGGAGAAAGGTCTGTCTCCTCTAGAGAAGGTTACAGAGCATAGGTGCATACGTCAAGAAGTGGGCATGGTCTCCTACTTTCTCCTCCAGCTTTTCCAGGAAACTCAGGTCGGTTGCTTCGCCAGGCCGCAAGCATTCTTCGTCCTTAAAAGGGGAGGAAAATGACAACACCATTGGTTCTGAATCCAAGCTGTGCTGGGTTTCCCCTGCAGCCAGAGAGGTTTGGAGATACTTTCGTCCAGCTAGCAGCTTTCTCTAGTCTACGCTGCTGGTTGCACCCTCTTTGCAGGGTTTGGAGCTAAGAAAAGAGGCAATACCACAAGGCAGAATTCCTGGGCCATGCCTCATGGATCATACCCCAATTCATGGCTAAACACATTGGAGTTCTAAGCAATATTGGGTTGCTTTCTTTCTTTCAAGTCAGTTTCCTAACCCTCAACTCTGCAAAGAGCTCAACATTATGTGGACACTTATTTTGAAATGTCTGTTCTTCCGCATGGCATGATAATTTCCTGAGGGAAGTTAAGAACATCATGTAAGAATAACTACCATTTTAAAGTAAGTGTGTGTGCATGTGTGTGCGAGGATGTATCAATCATATAGCACCACAATTAAGATTATTTGTATACCACTAAATAGTAAGACAAATCCCTAAGTTAAAAATTAGTTTAAAAATGAGAAAACGTTAAAAATCAGAAGCTTAGAGCACTTAAGGAAACGCTAAAACAGCAGCAGATTCAAATGTTAATGCAATGCCAAACATCTGCTAGAATAAGAAGGCTTTTGCCCAGCATCTTCAGAACAAAGAACACATTGGCCTAAGGCCATTTGTGGGGAAAGGTTCTGAAATGAGGGGGCCATTACCAAAAGGGCCCTGCCTGGGCCTCTCAGTGCCGAAAGCTTGAAAGGCATTTGGCCAGGATTTCCAGGTGGGGGACATGAAGACTGTGCAGCCTCGGTCTGCTGTGTAGCTACACACCCCTCCTCCATGACAAGCAATGGAAGAATAAATTATGCAAAGCCAGTTAATCAATTGCACATTAGCATAATTGATTCTGCTCCCACAATTCAAGCTTCTCCTGCCTGCAACAAACTTAGGCTGTACTCTCTCCTTTCGGCACCAGAGAAACAGAAATCCCTGGATTATAAAAGAGTACTGAGGGAGCCTGATTGAAACTCCACACGGTTAAACCGCAAAGTCTGGTGCAATTTGGAGCAATGATAGCCCTGCTTCGGGTTGCCCATGTATTAATCATTGCGCTCTGGTCCCCGTCAGCAGGTGGAGGCGGCTGTCGGTGCACGAAAGGCCTCATTCTTGAGTTACTCATCTGAACCACAAACACCCACTTTTAAGGGTCAATTCACACAACAAGGAGCTCTTTCCCCCCACCCTCCAGGGAGTGGCTTTGCATGGCCAGATGTCCAAGGATGCTGCGTCCAATCCCATTTTCGGTGCTTGCTAGGGATGGAGGAGAATTTCGTTTCATTTCACTTTGATAAGAATTGGCCCAAATGTGCAAAGTTCTCCATATTTGGGGCAAGAAGAACTTGAGGTTAAAAACAGTCCGAATGTGGGAGAAACCAAAACTGGTTGGTTCACCTATCCACGCCCAGGGCTTAGAGTGCTTAAAAGTCTGAGTTTACATCCCTGTGAATTCAACCACGTTTGTGCTGCTGAATTAGGGTGGCCACCTCTTTTTCCTGACGGGCTCCTCGCCTTTAACAGCTACATGGCAGGCAGGCAGATCACGGTCCCCTCCATGCCGGGAACAGCTGTGCCTGTTGAACTGGGCCAGCACAGATGGGCGAGAATTTTGTTTCAGGTCATTTTTCATTTCACTTATTACATTTCTATACCACCCAACAGCCAACACTCTCTGGGCAGTTTACAAAGATTAAAATCCTTAAAAACACAACATTGTACTGTTGTGGAAAAATTGATCTACTGTGTTGTGTTTTGGAGAGGTTCTTAGAGAGGAAAGTTTATTAGTGAATTCACGGATGGCATCTGAGCACAGTCAGGAATGCCAACAAGAATGAAAGGGAGACACGTCCATTTATATTGAATAGTATCACATAGAGATCAGGTAACAATGAGTCAGTACAACTAAACAAGACAAGATCAAAGGAAACACCTAGGTCTGACAAAAGGTCAGACATTGCCCATCTTCCAGCCATCTTGGTTTTACATAAGGTAATCAGTACAGTCTTCTGCAAGGGGGATATGGCTCACAGTAGTCTTTAGCATTTCTTAGGGAACATCTACCTACGGAACCTCCTGATAACATTGAGGACCATTGGTCTAAGCTGAAAACCTCCATTACTGCAGCTTGTGAACAAACTAAGAAACATCAGGATTGGTTTGATGAAAATGATAATGAGATTAAATATATAATTGACCAAAAAAGGAAAGCCTTCCAAATATGGCAAAATGATATTAATTGCGCTGCCAAGAAAAAAATCTACGCCGGTACAAAGGCTGAGGTCCAAAGAAGAACAAGAGAACTTAAGAACGCTTGGTGGAAAAAGAAAGCTCAAGAAATTCAACAACTTGCAGAATCTCATGATGCACGGGGCTTTTTTAAGGCCACAAAGGCCATTTATGGACCAAAAACCTATGGTACAAACCCTTTACAATCAAAAGATAGCACCAAACTCTTAAAAGACAAAGAGTATATTGCACTGTGTTGGAAAGAGCATTATTATGATCTTTTAAATCGTAAATCTAAGGTGGATAATGAGATTTTTTTCGCAAATCCCACAAAAACAAATTAGAGAGGAACTTGCAATACTCCCCACCTTGGATGAAGTTATAAAAGCCATTAATCAAATGAAGAATAACAAAGCTAGTGGACCAGATGGGATTCCTGCTGAAATCTTTAAAGAGGGGCCCCCCGAACTTGTACAACATCTTCATAAACTCATCGAAAAAATCTGGATAAGAGAAGAGATCCTAGAAGACTTCAAGGATGCCATAATTATCACCCTCTTTAAGAAGGGTGATAGAACAGACTGTGGAAACTATCAGGGCATTTCTCTCTTAGCTACCGCAGGTAAAATATTTGCTAGGATTCTCGCAAACCATCTTCTATTTCAGAGAAGATCCTCCCTGAAGCTCAATATGGTTTCTGCCCCTCTAGGGGGACAGTAGACATGATTTTTACTGCATGCCAGCTCCAAGAAAAATGCCGGGAGCAAAATCAACCCCTTTATATGGCATTTATTGATTTGGCTAAGGCCTTTGATACTGTAGACCGAACGGCTCTCTGGACTATCCTTATGAAAATTGGATGCCCCAATAAATTTGTGAATATCTTGCGACTTCTCCATGACAACATGACGGCAACGGTTTTGGACAACAACGGCTCTCATGGTGCTCCATTTAAAGTGGGATCAGGTGTTAAACAGGGATGTGTTATTGCCCCAACATTATTTGCTATTTTCATCGCCATGATTTTACATCTTGTCGAGGGGAAACTTCCCACTGGTGTGGGAATTATATATCGAACAGATGGAAAGCTTTTTAATCTCAGTAGGCTGAAAGCAAAAAGTAAGGTAATTACAACCTCCGTTGTGGAACTTCAGTATGCTGATGATAATGTGGTCTCCGACTCCGCACATTCAGAGGATGATCTCCAAACTATCCTAAATGCTTTTGCAGAAGCATACGAAAAACTTGGTCTCTCACTTAACATCAAAAAAACCAAAGTGCAACTGCTTATCAGCAAGTGCAAGCTAACCCTTTGGTGATGCCATCTATCCAGCTTGGCGGGATAATACTGGAAAATGTCGATCATTTTCTCTATCTTGGCAGCTATCTTTCTGTTACAGCTAACATCGAAAGTGAAATCCAGCATCGTTTGAGCTCCGCAAGTGCCGCGTTTTCTCGAATGAAACATAGAGTGTTCGAGGATCGGGATATTTGTAAGAAGACTAAAACACTGGTTTATGAAGCCATTGTATTGCCAACTTTATTGTATGCCTGCGAAACATGGACTATCTATAAACGTCACTTCCACCTCCTTGAAAGATTTCATCAACGTTGCCTCCGGAGAATCCTGCAATTACTTGGGAAGATAGGCGAGCAAATGTCAGTGTACTGGAAGAAGCAAAGACTACTAGCATTGAAAAAATGATCCTTCAACGCCAACTTCAGTGGACCAGTCATGTTGTTCGAATGCCTGACTGCCATCTCCCAAAGCAATTACTTTATTCCCAACTCAAGGATGGAAAGTGGAATATCGGTGGTCAGTATAAGAGGTTTAAAGATGTTCTTAAGGCTAATCTAAAAAAATGCAATATAAACATCGGAAACTGGGAAGCTCTGGCCCATGAACGATCTAAATGGAGGTTGGCCTTTCACAAAGGTTCCATGGACTTTGAAGAAGCCCGAATGCAAGGTGAAAGGGAGAAACGTGCTAAGCGAAAAGCACGTCCTTTACAGGTCCATCTTCCATCTGGTAACCTGTGTCCTCACTGTGGGAAGCTGTGTGGATCTAGAATTGGCCTCCACAGTCACTTACGGACCCATCACTAGAGTCTACACAGTTTTTTAGAATTTCCTCTTTTTATAATTTTTTGTAATTTTATCCTGGAAGACAATCTTACTCGGTCAGGAGTGATCACCTACTACTAGTCTTTAGCATAACAGAGCAGAGGACAGGCACAACCAATCAATGAGTGATTTGCCCTCAGGGTTGTTCACGGAAGGTCTGACATGTCAGGGCATGTTCCTGGAAGGCCAAGGAAAGGTCTGACTTGCCTTTCCAAGCCTTTCTGTTAAACTGAAGCCTAGACAAAATTTACTTCTACAGTACACAATATTGAAACCATTTGCATACAAGCATAGAAACAGACAACACTGAGACACACAAACACCTAAACAATTTTAACAATCAACAATCATTTGATAAGAATTTACCAACAGTGGCAAAGTTCTTTCTATTTGGGAGAGCTTTGAAGACATTTGAATGTGGGATCATAGAGATGGAAGGGGCCTACAAGGCCATCGAGTCCAACCCCCTGCTCAATGCAGGAAACTTAGAGGAGGGGTCTCCCTTCCAAGTACTAACCAGGCCTGACCCTGCTTAGCTTTCCAGTTCCATGCTCAGACAAGCTGAGCCAGCACGAGCCCCAGGAGAAGGTGAAATGGACAGATTTGCCCTCATCGCTGGTGCTCGCATGACACAATCTCAGAACACCAACGCAGGCGTGGGCATCTTTGGTGGCTGTCTTCAGGGCCATAATGAGACGGGGCTTTGTTCTTAGGCCCCAATTAGACATATGGGGGGGGAGGGTTTGTAGCTGCTGCTACCCCTTATCCCCTTGGCAAAGAAAAATGTCCCGCATCATATAGAACAAAAACATCTGGGGGCCCAAGGTTGGAGAACACTGATATAGAATGTCCCTGCCCCCTTCGGATAGTGGCTACTTGCAGAAGTGGGGGGCAGCTCCCAAGATTCCTTGGGCTGGCAGCCATGACAATTAAACTGGTTTCACTGGAGGCTGGTGGCTCCAATGTCAGTGGGGCTGTGTATCCACCCCAGGTTTCAGCCTGAACCTTTAAGTAGGTACTCATGGTGCTGAACCAGTTTTGGGGCTGAGGTTCAGCACCATGGATAGCTCCTTTAAAGTTCAGGCCAGCGTGGCGTAGTGGTGAGAGTGTCGGACTGGGACTCGGGAGATCCGGGTTCTAGTCCCCGCTTGGCCATGAACCTCACTGGGTGACTTTGGGCCAGTCACTGACTCTCAGCCTAACCTACCTCACAGGGTTGTTGTGAAGATAAAATGGAGAGGAGGATGAGGATAATGTAAGCCGCCTTGGGTTCCTTGCAGGAAAAAAAGGCGGGGTATAAATATAATAAATAAATAAAATAAATAAATAAAGCCCCGGGTGGATACAGTGCCCCACTGACATTGGGGCCATCAGCTTTGAAGCTAGCTTACATTTGCAGTGTGTGTAGACATACCCTAAATCCAGCTTCTTTCTTACCAGTATGGAAATGATCCCCTTGTGTTTTTCTTCCACGAGGTCGCATATGATTTTGTTGTTGAAATATGGGACTGGTTCCCACTGCAATCAGAAGCCAACGGTCCAAGATGGGTCATTTTAGAAACAATAACACACATATACTTTTTTTTGGTCAATTAAAACACTGCTTTGATCTGAGTGTGGGGGGGACTTCCTTGAGGCCAGCAGCCACCCACCCGCACCCCTGCCGCCATTGGACAAATTAAGGTTGAAGCACGTTTGAAATTTGGGGTGAGAGTTTAGATAAACCCTAGATTAGAAACAGTCATTTTTGAGAGAGTTGCTTTGAGAAAAGCACAACTTCCCATGGGCTGGATAGAGATGATATTTTTTTTCAGAGAACCAAAGTCTGCTTGAAAGAGGGATCACAGTCCTGGGGTTAGATCCAGATTTAAGGCGCAATCCTAGGCAAGTTTACACAGAAGAAAGGCCTACAACTCCCAGCATGCCCCAGCCAGCTGGCTGGGGCATGCTGGGAGTTGTAGGCCTTTTTTTCTGCCTAAACTTGCCTAGGATTGCGCCTTCATCATACTTAGAGCAGACCCACTTAAATCAATGGGGCTTACATTACTTATGACTAACTCAAGTCCTGTTGCTTTCAACTCTTAAGTATGACTAAATCTGGATCCAATCCCTGCTGTGTACATTCATCCCATTGCCACCTCTGGTAAACAGGTTTAGCAGGTTTTTGTATTGCTTTTGTTAAAAACCCACAACACCTGTTTGACCAGAGGAAACAGTGGAGTAAAGTCAATGTATGTATATACTATGGGAGGTAAAACTTCTTACGAACCATTTTTGACTCTCTAAAGGTGCTATCCTATGCAAGTTTAGACAGGGGAGGGAAAGGCCTACAACTCCCAGCATGCCCCAGTTGGGGCATGCTGGGAGTTCTAGGCCTTTTTTCTGTCTAAACTTGCATAGGATTAAACCCTAAAAGCTATTGTTTGTCTCCAGATGTTAGAGCAGACCTTACATGAGCATCTGCCTTGAATACACACTCAGACACTTCCTTTGCCGTCCAATTTGGCATAGAAAAGTGGGAGCCCCTCAATCGGGTGGCCTCTATTCCTACCCGCTTGGCAGCCACATGCAACTAAGGCTGTGGGACGTGGACGTGGACGTTCTTACTGTGCTCAAAGGGATGGCGGGAGGGAGGCATGTGCTTACCTCAATGCCTTCCAGCTCATACTCTTCTTGTTCTGCCTTCAGGGTCATCTCTATCAGCAGCTGCTGCAGCTTCTCATTGCAGTAGTTGATACAGAACTGCTCGAAACTTGCAAAAATCCAACGAGCGGCATGTCATTTGGAGAAGACGGTGCCTTTGCTCACACAAACAGTAGCTGAAATATTAAACCCTACGCTGCTTGGGACCAAGCTAACTGAAGGACAGGGTTCTCCCCTGAGAGCCTGCCCAGGTTTTAAGGCCTTCTGGGAAGGCCCTTCTCTCAGTCACTGCCATCAGAGGCGTTCTGGTGGGGATGCGGGAGGGGGCCTTCTCCGTAGCTGCTCCCGGGCTCTGAACTTCATGCCGGGGGAGACTAGGTTCGTCTTTACTCGGGCATGTAAGCTGGTCTGTTGATAAAGGAGGCTTTAATTGGTTGGTTTATTGTGCTGTTTATTTCTTTTATTGTTGCATTTTTAATTGATTTGTTTTAATGTTTTGAATTAAGATTTTGTTTTTAATCTGGATTTTATTATGGTTAACTGCCTTGAGCGCCATTTTTGGTGAACAGGCGGGATATAAATTCAATAAATAACTGGACAGTATTCTAGATGAGGTCTGACTAGTGCAGAATAAAAGGGAACTATTGCTACTTCCAGTGACTAGGAAACAATGGTTAGATGAATGCATCCTAAAATCACATTAGCCCTTTTTGCTGCTGCGTCACACTGCTGACTCCTGTTCAGCTCGTGATCGATTGCAATCCCAATAGCTGGACCAATTGAACTTTCCAGAGTGACTTCAAGGGCAGCCCCATGTAAGGCACATTACAGTAATCTAGTGTAGAAGCAACTACTAGAGCCTGGATAACTTACCTGTTTATCTCAAAGACTTCAAAGCCATAAATATCTAGTAACCCAATCACCGTTTTCCTGGTGAAATCCTGCCAAGCAAAGCACAATCAGGGCAGGGCTGTCTCCCTGTGACATTTTATGGTCCTTCTGCCTGTGGTGAACATGTTGTCAATCTGGTGTCCCACAAGCAGAAGTCGGACACAGTGCATGTAACACACATCCAACCCACAATGAAAAGGGACAGTTACAACTCAAAACCTCTCCTGGGAATACACGCAGGGAAAATACAAGTTAAATTCTACGGGAACGCAAAAACATTATTTGGTTTTGCGGGCTTACATTACATTTATCTATTATCCAATCACAGACCCATTCAGATTTTGCAAGAAAGAGGGCAAGGTAAGCAAGACGTGTTGCTGGCAGAAATCTAGTCTCTGCAGCACAATTTTCCATGTAGATTTCGCAGGAAATGATATAAACTAAATGGTAGATTCCTGTTTATCCTTCTTGCAGAATCAAATTGAATTTTTTATTTTTTTAGTAGGCCAAGGGACAAGAGTTTTACGGCTGCCCTCTCCCCCCTGCTGTGGGGCAGCCCCCACACTCAGGAGGACTCGAGGCATGCTCCATGGCAGGGACTGTGGGTGCCAGCAAGCATGACGCATTCTGACGGAGCGAGTGCCGTGTGTCCAACTCTGATCGCTGGGTAACATAGCTCGAAGGCTTTGTTGCATTGAACTAAGGGCTATTCCAACCCACACGAAGCCGGGTCCATGTGATAGTTCTCTTAACATAAAATACACAGACACCAAAGACACTGGTACTCCCCTTTCCACTAGACCTAAATAGTGCTGAGTTCAATCTTTTGCTTCCCTATGGACTGGTCCACAAGCCAGTTTCTTTCCTTTCTTTCTTAAAGCATTGGGATCTGTTCTCTTAAAAAGATGGCTACGTATTATTAGGGACAACAAGGGACCAACCTTGTTTGCTAAAGAGCCATTGATTTTGTTGACCAGCCAAGTAAATGTCCGTCCGTAGATCGCCTTTGCTACCGCGTCTCGAGCATAAAACGCCAGGTCTACGTCCAACGGGCTTAAAACCTTAAGGGCGGAAAGAAACATAGTGTGTGAACAGATTGCTGAATTTGCCATTTCATGCCTTTTGCAGGTGGGAGGAGCACGTGATACCTCTTCAAACCGGGCCTCGATTTTTCTGTGTGTGAGAGCTTCCTGCAGAATGGAGAGGTGGACGCCCAAAAGCTAGAAAGAGAGGGACAGAAAACACACCTTCAGTTTCAATACGGAAGGTAATGCCAAAGATGGAGCCACAACCTACATTGCCCAATCTGCGAGATCATCTTTGGAGGCCAACCTCAAGGTGCCCCCCGCCATTTGAAGTACAGTGGGTGGCAATGGAGAAGAGGGCCTTCTTAGTGGTGGCACCCCAATTGCAGAATGCTCCCCACACTAGAGAGCCTTGCCAGACATCTACTCCAATGTCTTTGCAGCAGCAGGCAAAAACATCTTTATTTTCCCATGCCTTTTAACCAGGCTTAACTTTGTATTGTTTTGTTTATGCTGCTGCTTGGACTTTACTTCTTTGTTGTTTTGTATTTCTATTCTTTATCATTTTTATCTTGATCTATAAGCCGCCCTGGAAATATTTCTATTAAAGGGCGGAATATGAGTCCTAAAATAAATAAACCTAAACTTTTTAGTGGGCACACACCGTGGGTTCTGTAGCATGCTCTCCTTAAAAATATTTATTTTGTTAGAAATTTGTATCCTGCCTTTTAGTCCTCAATAAGTCAACTGACAATGAAAACAATATGAAAGCAACAATATAATCACACAAAACTTTCATTTAATTGGGAGCCTAGTACAAGATTAGTATTATATGTGCAAAAACCTGGACGCCGGTCTGTAGTCAAGGTGCGTCTTTTATGCCAACTGAAGTTTCTGGACCCTCTTTAAAAGCAGGTCCAGGAAGAGCCTGTCACAGTAGCCTAATCTGGATGGAACCAAGGCAGTGGGCGGGTTTGGACGACACGACAACCCATGCTGTGGAACGAGCCACAGCAGTGTGGGTTGTTCGCCCAAGGGCCCACGATGTACCCAACAGACGATTGGGCACATCGTGGGCCCGTGCCCACCTCCTCACCCCTCCGCTATCCTCGGTCCTCCCACGGGCATCCCATGGGACACCTCGGGAGGAACGAGCCTTTCCTCCCCACTGCCACGGTGACCCTGAAAGGGCTCACAGCAGCGGTGGGGAGCAGTGATCGCTTCAGCCAGCTTCACTCGCCGCCGCCAGCCCAAAACAGCTGGTGGCAGCGGCAGAGAGTGGGGTAAGGCTCTGACATCCGCCCCCAAGTGCCGCTTGGGCAGTTTGGGGGTGGCTATCAGTGGCGCTCGCCCACCAGCCGCTTGGCAAGAGTGGCAAGGGGATTTTGCCACTCCTACCATGAGGCTTGCTTGTAGTTGGGCTGGACCCATAGTGGGTCGTGTCATCTGGGTTTGGATGACACAACAACCTACCGTGCGTCAAACAAACCCAGCTACAAGCTATGGGTTGTCGGGGTGGCTTATAAGCCAAAAATAAGCCACACTGGCAAACCCATCTCAGGTTCACACGATACGACAACCCCCTGTGGCTTGGGGGTTGTTGTGTTGTGCGAACCCAGTCAGTGTGCAATGGTGGCAAGAACTCTCCTACTAAGTGCCGTATCTGAAGGGGGACAACGGTGGCCAGGGCTGGTGAAGGCTGCGGTTGTGTGGAGCCAGCAACTGCCCTGGTCGGCTGGTTGGAGGGTGGAGCAGGCCCCCTCAGCAACCTAATTCTGCCTTTGTTCTGGTCTGCTTTTCCTCTAAATTAGCTCAAAAGATGTTGCCGCTGCCAGTAGCACCACCCAAGTTGGGTACCTTGGAGATCCACTTGATCTGGGCACCTCTGGTGATGAGAGCATGGCCGTTGCTGTCCTCCTCAAACTGGATGTTGCCCAGGTGCAAGACACTTGCAATTATGCCAAAGAGGTTCTGTGGACAAAAGAGACAAGGGGAAACATCACATGCGATCAAGAGTTGCCAGCTGGAAAACACACAAAGGTTGCTGAAAGGACCGGTTCCGATCAGGGGCCTCCTGAGGGGTTGCGGTGCTATACTAGCAGGGGTGCAGAACCTCAGGAACGGGGGCCAAATCAGCAGAGAGATCCCAGTTCGGCCCTCTGTGTTCCCCAGACCGCCACATCTCGGGTCCCACCCTCTTTCCCCAGACTGTTTGGCGTTTTCCTGGCTTTTATGATTCTCCCCTGCTTTCTAAAAAAAAGAGAGGAAAAAATGCAAAAATGCTTAGAAAGCACAGGAGAGGCCCTGGAGGATGCGATGCTGGCATCATGTAAAGCACCTGCAAACTACTGTGAGTGAGGAATCACGAGAGCACAATAAATGCCTCGTGTAGAGAAGCTCTAACTCTCATAAGAAAGAAGGTTTGCTGGCTTCTGCGGGGCTTCCAGCATCCTTCAAACATATCTGTGTTCCCCTCATCAAGCAGGGACCCACTTCCGATCCAGCCCGACTATCCCGTCCCCTCTGCCGCGCCATCTTGTTTGTACCTCAATATCTCTCGCGGTAAAGTCAATGACGGCGAATGCTTTGTGGACCGTCCTCCAGTCGTTCCTGTCGTTAATGGAAGGCACTTTGGCACAGCGCCCCTGCGGTGGGAGAAGAGGTGAGTGGCGTGAGAGACTTTGGCAGAGTCAGTGTGGCAAAGGGGGGGAGGGGGGCTTTGATTGGTGGGTTCAAATCCCCTATTCAGCCATGATGCTCACTAAGCAAAGATAAAATGGGCAGCGGCCACATAAGCCATCTTGAGCTTTTTGAAAAGTGTGCTATAGGCCTGGGGCATGCTGGGAGTTGTAGGACTCTTTTCTGTCTAAACATGTATAGGATTGCACCCTAAATTCTCTAATCTCCTTAGTGAGCCACCTAAACTGGTAGCCACCACCACATGTGCTGGAGGTATTTAATCAGAGGCTGGATTGCTATCTATCAGAGATGCCATCCTTGCAAATTCCTACACTGAGCATGGGGTTGGACGAGATGACCTCCAAAACTCCATGATTAGGCGTGATTGAGTCATTCGGTCACTCCTTGTGCGGAGAGACCAGAAAAAGTTACCCATCCACGGCCTGCCCATTGTCTCTCTACCCAAGCCACTGTTCTGGGTTTGTTCCCTTCCAAATCGGAGAATAGCAACTCTTGCAGAACCAACAGAGTTGAGGTTGCCCTTCTGAGGGCTGGGAATGCAAGCCTTTTGGGGGCGCAAGAATAAAGTAGGCCTGAAATGTTATAATTCAGGATCGCACACTTCAGCTGCCACCAGAAGCTTGGGAAATACCGGCCTATAGATCACGGCTGTAAGAACAAGGAGCACAAGTAGCACCACACAACCTGAACTAGGTACATGTACTTCTGCGGGTTGCGTTCCAGGCCAAGTCCATTAAGCAGGTCTTCCTGCCCGCCTTCCAGCAACTGGTAGAAGATGTGGAAGTTCCGTTCCCCGGGATTTTGGTGAACGACACGAGATTTCTCGATCAGGTAGCTAAGGATGTGCCCGCCAACAGGAGCTCCCTAAGAGAAGCCCCCAAAAGGAAATGTGTAAAGCAGGAGTGTTGAACCTGAAGCCCGCAGGCCAAATCCACCCCTTCTGGGGTCGCAGTCTGGCCCTCTGAGCTTTCCCAGAGGGCCACACCACCTCCCCGACATCACCAAGTGGTTCTCGCTCCCGCCCACCCCCTTGCACCAAGGTTTGGTGTATTTACGGCTTTTGTGCAGTTTTTTCCCCAGTCTAAAAGGCTGAGAGCTTTTCTACATGAGGCTTTTAACTCGCCACTTTACTGAAACTTCTGCTTCCGGATTCTTTGCGAGATTAAGATCGGCTCCTTTACACGTGTGTTTTTTTCCAGGGTTTTTCTTTCTCTGCCCTTCTATATGTTCCATTACACAACCACTAGGTGGTGCTGTGGCATAGGGGAATTGCACAACTACACTAGAATTTCATCCAGCCATTCACAGATAATACCACACTTTCCTCAATGATTAAAAAACCAACAACGGTGGAAATGGTTGCAAAGAATGGGAGAGGCCCTGGAGAATGACGACATTGTGTAAGGGACCCGCAAACTACTGTGAATGAGGAATCAGGAGTGCACAATAAATGCCTCGTGTAGAAAAGCTCGGAGCTTCTGAAATGCCTCTCATAGAGCTTCGTTACTGGCGGTAAGAGCTTTAAGCTAAAATATGCTGGTGTTTTTTTGTATTTTTGGTCCCGCCCCTTTGCCTTTTCACCCACCCACCCACCCACCCCTGGAATGAGGTTCCCAAGAGCTTCTCCGAAACTGAATTTGGCCCTCGGGCTGAAAAAGGTCCCATAGCTCTGGTGTAAAAAGAGCTGATTTGCAACAACGGTGATGTAAACTCAAGAGAGACACCCTCCTGGTGCTGGGCAGGGCTGGGGCACATGCTTGGCATCAAGTGAATGGGTCTCCAGCACCAGGGCTGGGAAATGTCCTGTGCTGAAGATCCAGAAGCGCTGCACGTCGTGTGGACGGCTCAGGCTGTTGGTCTTCAACTGGTGGCTCCTGACCCACCACTGTGTCATGCCCTGACCTCATGGCTCACTCCAGGGCAACACCGCCATTTCCCTTCAGAGAAAGGTGAAACAGTGAAAGAACGAAAGAACGAGCGAAAGAGATGGAAAGGAAGGAAAGAAGGAAAGTGAGAGAGAGAGAGAGAGATGGAGGAAGGAAGGAACGCAGAGAAAGCCATGCATGGGCAGGGAGGTGCAGAGGGAGCAAGAAATATACGGGGGGAAATTAAAAGTGGCAACAGGCTGACATTAAAAGATGAGTTCTAAGTCTGGAAGCCCATTGGTGTAGACAGCCTTCATCTGGATGGGTTGCCAATTGGCAAAGACTAGCAGAATACAAAAGAAAATGGGAAGAAATAAGGGATGTTTTCATTGTCACAGGCCATACAGAAGCACCTAGAGAGTCACATTCACATGAGAGAACACTTAACGGTGATGCAGTCAGATTGGGACTAGGGGAGACCCGGGTTCAAATCCCCACTCGGCCACGAAGCTCACTGGGAGACTTCGGGCCAGTGATCATCTCTCAACCTAGCCCTACCTCACAGGACTGTTGAGAGGATAAAATCCAGGGGGGACCATGTATATCCCCCCCGCATTCTTCTGAGTAAAGGCAGGATATGCAATGTGATAAGTAGATTCTTTTTGAAAGACTGCTGCAAATCTTCTTACTCCAAATTAAAAGCACGGCACTTTAAAAAAAATGTGTTGGTGCAACAAGCAATTCGTTTTACCTTAAAATCAAACTGGATGTCCATGTACTTTCCAAACCTGCTTGAGTTGTCATTCCGTAAAGTTTTTGCATTTCCAAAAGCCTGCAGATTAAACAAGCAAACAAAAAATACACTGGAACAACTAGCTGCTTAACTTTCAACGTATCATGCTTACAGCCGGCTGATGGAGCTGATGCTGCCCATCTTACACATCTCTGGGTGCTTCCACATGAGCCCTTTTCATTCATTCATTCCTTCTTTTTTTTTTTTACAGTGCGTCCATATTACGTCAGTGTCAGCCCGTTGAATTCCAGTGTTTTCTGAGCATTCCTCCTGTGTCTTGCTTACTGGTGATAAAATCCAGTAGCCCAGCATCAGCCTGCCCAATGTGGACAGGCAAAGCGGAGGGGCCGAGGAGGCTCAGTGGCAGAGCCCCTGCTTTGCGTGCAGGAAGTCCCTGGTTCGAGTCCTGGCATCTCCAGGCAGGGCTGGAAAAAATCCTGCCTGAAACCCTGGAGAGCCGCTGCTGCCCGTCAGTGTGAGTGTACTGGGTTGGACGGCTTGAGTCTGTACAAGGCAGCTTCCAGTGTTCCACTTGCCTCTTAAGGGGACAATCCTATGCATGTATAGACAGGAAAAAGGTCCTACAACTCCCAGCATGCCCCAGCCAGCTGGGGCATGCTGGGAGTTGTAGGACCTTTTTCTGTCTAAACATGCATAGAACTGAGCCCTAAAACACTTAAGGTTTCCTTGTGTTTGCACTTGTTATGCTCTACTAGAAACGTTTATTGTTCTCATGATGGTGAATTACATTGTTTTATTTTACAGAATGATGTAACTATAGAAGTTACTTTTTATTTATGATGCTTTATGATCGCAAAAATAAACTTTGAATGGGAACTAGCTAAAAAACAAAGATAGAAAGAAAGAAAGAAAGCAGTGTTGAGGCACTTCGCAATCCACTGCTGCCAGCCAGTGCGGATATTCCTGGGCCTGGCAGCCTCCTATGTTGCCATGTTTTCTTTACCTCCAGAACAGGGTTGGAGAGAAGCAAGCGATCCCGGACGACCTGAAGTTGCTCCGTGGTGGGGCAGGTCACTGCAAAGTACTGAAGGATCTTCTTGGAGGCTTCCGTCTTCCCAGCTCCGCTCTCCCCAGAGATCAGGATGAAGTGGTTGTTGTACTCAGTGCACATGACGCGGTAGGCGTTGTCAGCTATGGCGTAACTGGAGAAGGTATTATATACATGCGTATACACAGACACACCCACCCACGGACAAACGCACATACTGGACAGGTGCACAGTGACGGTGTCCTCAGATTATTTTAAATCAAGACCATACCTTCAAATCCTGAAATTGCTAAGCATCGTTACCTCCCAGACAGGTGAAGTTTAGGCCTCTGGAGGGCACCAGGTTGGAGAAGGTTGTTATATAATGATTTTCCATTTTAGATCTCTTTTAGTTTTAAAAGAAACCCCACCCTGGCAATGGGAAGAGACTTGCAAGAGAGCGCAACGAAGGGCGTTGGGTTGAGGCTTACATGTGGGGCGGCAGCTCGAAAAAGTTCACTCCTTTATATTGCTCCATCTGCTTCACCGTATAGATCTCCAGCTCCTTGTACGGATTCACAGAAACCAGGAGAGTCCCAATGTACGTCTACACAGGAAAAGAACAAACCGTCTTAAGGATGCAATCAGCAGCAAACTGCAGCGGTCCGTAAGGAACTTGCCACTTTTACAGCGCATGTCAAATTTTAATTTTATTTTATTTTTAAACGAAGATTGCATTTTCGCGATCAGACACAAACTAGCATCAGGTACTCCTACAGGGCCATGTTTGGGAAGGTGTGCACTTTTCATGGGCATGGTATATGGACAGGAGTCCATTCCCTTACTTTTCTTCACAACAAGGACTCCTGTCTATGCTGCTACGTTTTTTAAAATTATTTTTTGGAGGCAGGGGGAAGGAGTCCTGGCGCCCAGATGCAGCTACACTAAAATCTCAGATTTCTCCACAGATTTCTATGATAAACCCAAGGTGGGGGAGTGTCTAAACTGGAACCTGGAAGTCATTTCTGTGCGTGAGTCTCTAGAAATTAACAGAAAATCTCAGCACCCTTAATAAGAGCTTTTCTATGCGAGGCTGTTAATTCACTGTATCTACTTTCGTCACAGAATTGAGATCCAAACACCACATGAAGAGCGTTTCCTTTCCTTCCTTTCCACTACTTAACCTCTAGGTGGCACTGTGGTATAGAGGAATAGTGCAAATACACAAGTGGGAAAAGTGTTTTCTTTCACTTTTACAGTCAAATACCGCACTTTTCCTGCTCTAAAAATACTCCAGAAAGTGCTCTTTAGACACAGATGCAAAACTGCAGGGACACAACATTGTCTAAATAAATGAACTGTAAACAACCGTGAGTAGGGAATGATGAGTATACAATAAATGCCTCATGTAGAAAAGCCCAGGAACGCTATTCCCCAGAACCTTTGAAACCCCAACATCAAAGTGATATGAGGCTAAACTAAGTTTGCAGTGAAGTTTAAGGGCTGAACTGGACGATTCCTTCAGCCAGATCTGAGCCCTATGGTAGGAAACAAGCGCAGACTTTTATCTGCCCATCCATCTTGGGTGCCTGTCTCACCTCCAAAACCACCAAACGTCCATGCGTGCGTGCGTGCGTGTGTGTGTGTATATGTGTGATGTTTGGATATGACACACATGTGTAAAATCCAAGATATGTAGGCCTGGAAAAACAGCTGATCACCAAGATAAACAACTGCAAATTGGCTATGCGATCTGGGGCTACACATGTGAAGATTTCACTTGAGAAGCTTTTAATGGCATTACGCCCACCACATGGACGTCTACTGGTGCTGGAAGCTCATGTCGGATGGGCGCTTCCACTCCTCCACCACACGTAGGGGTTGGATCCAGCTAAAAGTATCGTCCAATCCAGCCCTTTGATATGCCCTCAGTGAGAAGAGAATCTATAAAGTACTGACGTTTCACTAGGCTCAACAAACAGTCCATGATGTGAACAGGATCAAAACTACGCCAGGGAGGGCCCACAGCTCCATGGCAGAGCATATGCTTTGCATGCGGAAAGTCCTAGGTTCAAATTCCAGCATCTCCAGTTAAAAGATGGTCAGGTATGAGAGGCCTCGGGCACTGCAGAGCCACCGAGGCTGGTCAGGGCAGAGTAGGCTAGATGGACCAATGGCCTGACCTGGTGTGTTATTGGCTAGGGCCCACAGAGCCCGCCTTTGCATGCAGAAGGCCCAATCCAAGCTAAAAGAATCAGGTAGCACGTTTGAAGAACCGCCTTCCCCAGCACTGACCAATCCAGGATTTAAGATTATCCGGGGAGACTCTGCTTGTGGTACCCTTGAGGAACGTGACCCATGGGGCTACTGCACACAGTAGGGCCTTTTCAGTGGTGGCACCCTGGCTATGCAGTCCATATAAAAGACGTGCTCTTCCTCCCACAAAGAAAACAGAAGAAGAAGCCTCAGTAAAGTGGTGGGTTAAAAGCCTCCTGTAGAGAAGCCCTTAGCGATGGTTTTATTGTATTTTATATGGGCTGCTAGCTGCCCTGGGATCCTTGTGCGGAAGGACAGGATATAAATCAAATGAATCAATAAATGGTAGACAAGACTAGAGGGATAAATACCCCGACCCTACAGATGGCAGCTTCTTACGCTCCTAACACCACAGTACTCCCAACACGCCAGTCCTAGTTCTCTCTTCCCTTTAACGCCCAGGAGAGATTCAAATCTAATCCAACAGCAGTCAGCATGGGACATCACCTATCGGCCCTCGTTTCTCCATAAACAAGTTATTACACATGGCAGCCTCACTAAAGGCGGACAAGCAGCACGATCGGCCATTACGTATATGAGGTTCTCCCGGTATCGCTTGCGAAGGTTGTCCAAGAAGGCAGGTTCACTGGTGTGGGAATCCAGGAGGACAAAATCTTGAACCCCGACTCTGTCCCGGGCTATCAGAGCCCCTTCCATGTTCAGCTGGTAGGGCTTCCTCCACGCTGCTTCTTTCTACAAGGCAGAGGGGGGTGGGGAGAGATCTAATTAAGGAAGGTTTGAGCTGTGCAGTTTCCCTGCAGGAAAGCCAACAGGCTTCTGGGGAGCGTCCAGTCCAGGATGAATCATCGCTAGGTAAGGATGCACAGATTTTGTTAAATCCATTCCAGGTTTCATGAACTGTCAGGCGTCTTTCGTTCCACCATCCGCTCATTGACAGAATTGAGGGTGTTTTTTTAAATGAGAATTCCATTCTACTTGCGCCAATTCACACAAGCACTAGTGTGCACTGCAGCAAACGCACTCATGCGCATTAATTCATGCTCATCCGTGCATTTGCACACATGTGCATCAATGCTAATGAGAACTAGAACAAACCCTCCCCCAAAGTGAAATACTGCACTGCAAGTCTGTGGAATCCACATGACTTGAAAAAAGCTGGTCCATTGGGGAATCCACGGGCCAGATTCACAGAAATCCAAACTCAAATTCAAATCTGTAGTGGGCTTCTCCAACATCCCGATGGACCCTTAGGGGATGAAGGTGGAAATGTTTTTGATTGCCCAAATAGGGACGGGGGAGAAAGAGACCCAGTGTGGCATAGTGGTGAGAGTGTTGGTCTGGGATTCGGGAGATCTGGGTTCTAGTCCCCACTCGTCCATGAAGCTCCCTGGGTGACTTTGGGCCAGTCACTGACTCTCAGCCTAACCTACCTCACAGGGTTGTTCTGAGGATAAAATGGAGAGGAGGAGGATTATGTAAGCCGCCTTGGGTTCCTTGCAGGAAAAAAGGCGGTGTATAAATATAATAAATAAATAAATAAATAAATAAATAAGAGGGCATGAGCGTAAAGTAGGACATAACGGCTAGTTGAAGAAGTTGAAGACGCCAAACCGACATGGGCGGGAGGGGGGGGGGATGCACATGCCAGAGATGTTTGGAGGGGGCCGCTGTGTTTCTGTGCTAATGCTAGAAGCCTCCAAGTCAAGATGGGGCGGGGGGGGGGGGAGTTAGGAGCTCTTGGTTTTAAAGGAGAACAAAGATAGAGTGGACATAACGGAAACCTCGTGGAAAGAAGAGAACCAACGGGGCATGATCACCTCTGGATACAGAAAAGTATGGTGAGCATAATAGTATATTCGATTTCTAAGCAAGGAACAAACGTCCTCAGCTTTGAAGTCAGTGCAGGAGGCGATTGCAAAGCAAATTAAAATAGCCTCCTGTGGACAGAGGAGAGTCTTCAGCATTGGCCATGTTTGCACAGAATGATAAGCCAGCATTCCCCATAATCCTGGCTTACCGTGCCGGTGCATGCAGCCCGTTCACTCCTGCTTTGCTCCTCTGCACTAGCACGGCTTGCTAAACCAATCAGGAAGGTTTTGTTTAGCGTGCTGCCCGAACCAAGGCTTCTGGCTTGTCACTCCCTTTACAAGCCAGGATTCGAAAACCAAAAGCAAACCCTGGTTTGGGATCCTGGCTTATAAAGGGAGCAGGAAGCCAGGATCCCTGCTTCGGACAACATACTAAACAAACCCTTTCTGGTTTGTCTAGCAATCATGTTAGAGGGGAGGAACAATGCAGGAGTGAACGGGAGTGTTTGGAGTCCTGGCTTATTGTTCGGTGCGGCCAACATATCCCTGCGGTGCGGAGAGGCCTTGGGCAGCGGTCCTTAACTTGAGAATACGGATGTTACCAGTGTGCCCCTATTTTCAGCTGTGAAATATTGGAGGCTATGCATTCCTACACACAGAAAAGTAGTGTGGACATTGAAGGCTGAACATTCAATGAAGTGAGCTCCCACCTCTACCCTCAGCCCAAATGCAAAGCCACCACCTCACTGAGAACCTTTTATTTCATTTTTTGACACAATCATTCCATTCTGGCTTTATTTGCATGCTAGTCGGACTTGTGAATGTTCCAGCAGGTGATGCGGTGGTGGCTTCCTTAAAACACAAACATTTCCCTGACCTGCATACACAGCTTTTTGCAGTTTCCAGAAGCCTTTACAGTCTGTATTGAGAAAAAATACAAAGTTTCTTCCCAAGGCTGCAGAATTTGGGAGTGATTATTCTAACTGGAGCAAGGTTAACAGCTAGTAACCCTTTGCAATACTAATGAAACTAAAATCCAATTCTATCTGTTCACTTGCAGCTTGGCTTCTTTCCCCCTTTAAATCAGAGCTAGAGAAAACTCTCCCCTCTGTAAAATTCTTCCACTTCATGCATGCTAGAAACAAGAGGGAAGCTGCCATCCGATGCACACTTAGTGAACTGAACTCTGTGGGACTTCAAGATCTTTGGAGCTAGGCTGTCAACAACACTCCTGTAAGGCAGACCTGGATCATCGCCATACTGCAGAGGAGATGGGACAAGGATGAGCTATACAGGCTTGCTTAAGGCAGGGGCGGGCAGGATTAATCAGTGCTAGAGATCGCTGGGTGATTTGCAGTAGATAAGCCAGGGTTTCTGACCCCGGATTTGCCCTGCCCAAATTAGGCTGTTGGAATACAGAATACAGTAATACCTTGGATTGCAAGTAACTTGGGTCTGAGAGCATTTTGCAAGACAAGCAAATTTTTTAAAAAATTTTTGACTTGATAATTGAGCAAGGTCTTGCAAGACAACGTAGGGATGTAACTGCTCGCCTCGAGTGGGCGTAGCGGGCCAAAATCGACCCCGCCCACACCCGCCAGAGACTCGCTTTGATATAAGAGTGTTTTGGATTACAAGCACGGTTTCGGAACGAATTATCCAAGGTATTACTGTACATCTGTGGGATGACACAGATGAGGGTTTGAACTTGTCTATGCAGGTCAACCCAGTGTCTGGTTCGTGGGGTACAGGAATCCTCCAGCCCCCTTGGCCGCCATGTTGCCTCTGGCTCTGCCTACTGACGCACTGGTTTACGCCTGCCTTGCTGGTTGACCTTGGGGTCCAAGTTAAAGGGCAAAGGCAAAACCCCACAAAGGAAAACTTGAAGCCTGGCCCAAAGCCACCGAGCAGCTTGCAAATCATTCTCCTAACCACGACGCTACATAAAGTTAAAGTCATGTGCGGTCAAGGTTCTCTTTCACTGCGGATGCTTCCAGACAAAGCTTGTATCTCGCCGCCGCCCTGCCACATTCAACAGATTTTTACTGGGGGTCCAGACATCATTGCCTTCCACTAGTAACACACCTGTGCTTTCCCACAAATTCTTCCGTCTTTTTCCCGACCTCGGAAAATTTGTTAAGGAAGCAAACACGGAATAGCTGCACAAGGCATTCTGATTGGTAGCACAAAGAGCTGCCCGCCTGGAAACAACCTGTAACTGCTCTACTACGGCAGCCTTCCTTGATCTGGGGCCCTCCAGATATGTTGGAGTTGGACTACAACTCCCATCTGGCTAGGGGATGCTGGGAGTTGCAGTCAAACACATCTGGAGGGCACCAGGTTGGGGGAGGCTGCTCTGAGATACTGGCCTTTCAAGTTTATTAATAAATTTGGCTGTGTTTCACGGGAGTGGAATACAGCCTCCCATCCCCCTTTCTCTCTCAAAAGTGAATTTTCTACCTCCCCCCGCCACAATTCCCAAAGACGGGGGCGCAGTGGGACCTTCCTCCCAACACAGTTACACAGAAGCTATCCCCGTTTCAGATGCACACATCAGACTCCGTTCTCCCTTTCCCCGCAAATTACCTTCCCCGGCAGGTCTCAGCTCCTTCCTGCTTCTCCTCTGCCTATTCCACAAAGAAACCCTTGCTAAATTTTGTCAGCTGGACTTTAAACATATTGTTGCAATGTTGGCCCTGACCAGAAATGCTGTTCCACCAACGGGAATTCATTACCGCGGCAGGGAAGGCAGGGAATTGGACAGACTGTCTCCCTGTGCAAGGTTTTATCAGAGTTAGCCAGCGCAGGGTCACAAACTGAGCAGAATCTGTTTTTCATCACTTTGGATAAGGGGGGGGGGGGGAGACGACATGGCTCCAAATGGCTCTTACCGGTAAATCAAAACACGCTCATTTCCACTGTAACAGAGACGAGTTTGCTGAAAGGAAGGTTTAGATCAGGAAATTTCTTATTCTTGAAGGTGCCACAAGATCAGGAAGGAGGTCGGAATTAAGGCACCTGTGAATGCACACTGAGGATTAGCTGTCAGAGAGGAGGCCCAAGTTCCAGGATGCTGGGCTGTAGCATTCCAGGATGCGACTTTGTATGCAGAAGACCCCAGGTTCAATCCTCGGCATCTCCAGGTACTGCCAGGAAAGAATCCTGCCTGAAACCCTTGCGAGCCATTGCTGCCAGTCAGTATCGACAATACTGGGCGAGATGGACCAAGGACTGAGATACTTGTGCCTTCTACAGGGTCTTTTTGGTAGTGGCACCCCAGTAGCAGAACAGATCTCCCAGATAAGACAGGTTTGCCTGGCACCATCCCTGGGGTCTTTTCGGCCCCAGATGAAGGCCTTTCAGTTCACCTTACAGTTCAGGCCTTTTAAACAATTAATGTAGCATGGGCCTCTCCGTTTCAAAATCTGTGTGTTTAATTTTGGGCTGCTGCGAGTTTTGTTTCATTGTTGATCTTATGTTTTTATATGCTCTGTTTTGTCTTCAAATTGTTTCTATGTTTGCTCACTGTAAGCTGCCCAAAGAACTTTATGTTATGGGGTGCCACACAAACATAATTCATTCATTCATAATAAATAAATGGAATAAAAATACAGCGTTCCACCCTCACTTGGCTATGCTCACCTTGGACTACTTTAGCAGCATTATTTTTCAAGCATTAAAAAAAACCCCATTACACACACAGAGAGAGGAGTGACGAAATACAGGCATGTGAATACTAGCTTACTAGCAGTAATACTAACTTACTATGTTTCTCATTTATAACTTTGCCAAATCCAACCCATGTATCCTAAGCCCCACCTATGTGTAGGTGGGGCTTAGCGTGAACACATCCGCTCACAATCCTAGTGGGAACCCTGTCATCATCCAACTTTCCCCCTCACCACCCTGTCTTTTCCCACGGTGGGTGGATGCAAAAGGGAGTCTGAGTCAGGCATCATAGCAGGCTGGAATTTCCACCTGCCCACTGGTTCTTAAAAATATGACTTTACAGGCAGATATTTTCACCCTAAATAAAATACTGCTGGCAGTGTCCCCACCCTCTCATGTAAGGCAAGGCACAACTTGAAAACACACACAGAATAAAGAGACTCAAGTGCCTCTGATCATGTGCAGAATGAGTTCCCCTTACCACTGAGCAACGCCACCTATCTTACACACATCTAAGATTACACAGTCAAGACTTACAGTTCCAATATTGTGGCAGAGTTTAGCCTTGGTACTTTTCTCTTCCTAGGAATGAACAGCTGCTTGTTTAGACGGACAACAAACACTGCAAAAATGAAGCATGGTCTATCATCTCATTCAAGGGGAGCTTACTGTATGCATCTCCAGACTGCTCCATACAGGATACAAAAATAATGCCTTACCTTCTCTGAGACCAGAGAGCGAAAGAATGAGAGGCCTTGAAATCCCAGTAGCTGCCTGCTAGATCAAATTCCCTCAACCTATTTCTTTTTACTGAATTACCACTCTGGTAAACTGCCTACTTGGAGATGAAGAGATCCCTCCACTGCCTGTGTAGCTCACACAGAATACTCGATTTCCACTTAAATATTTCTCACTGCAGTTAGTGGCTTGCTCCCATCGATAGGGCATAGGAAAAGCGGGCAGGGCAGGGGGGAATCTCAAGTTATTTCTTTGCCACCCAAAGTGACATTGTTCAAATGATCCCTGCCCTCACCTAGTGAGAGATCCTGGCTGCACTGACATATCATCTCAGCAAGGAGCTCTTTTAAGCAGTCGGAGAGACAGAGGGAAAGTCAAACACAGGCACTGCGTGATCAAATACAACACTTTCTCCACATAGGTGGATCTGGGCACAACTTCTGCAACAGCAAAAAAGCAGACAGACAGAAGAGAAAAAATACCCCCAGAATCCGTTCCAGATTCCAGGATCCTGTCAATATATTGCAATATACTGTTGATATATTTGGGGATTTTGTCCATTTTGAGCCATTGGCCCACACTACTTACACTATCTAGTTTAAGCAGTATTTTAGTACATGTTTTATTTTATTATGTATGCATGTATTTATTACATTTCTCTACTGTCCAATAGCCAAAGCTCTCTGGGTGGTGCACAAAACAAAGCATAAAACCATAGAATACAACAACGTAATAAAACAAATACTTTAAAAAATAAATAAAACAGAGTAAAAATCAGAGATTAAAATATCTGGAATAAAAATTGAAAAGGTATCTACTAGGCATGTTGAACTTCTGGCCCTGGGGCTAATTCTGGCCCTACGAGGTCGACACGCTGATGATAATGTGGTCTCCGCACATTCAGAGGATGATCTCCAAACTATCCTAAATGCTTTTGCAGAAGCATACGAAAAACTTGGTCTCTCACTTAACATAAAAAAACCCAAAGTGCTTCATCAGCAAGTGCAAGCCAATCCTTTGGTGATGCCATCTATCCAGCTTGGCGGGACAATACTGGAAAATGTCGATCATTTTCTCTATCTTGGCAGCTATCTTTCTGTTACAGCTAACATCGACAGTGAAATCCAGCATCGTCTGAGCTCAGCAAGTGCCGCATTTTCTCGAATGAAACATAGAGTGTTCGAGGATCGGGATATTTGTAAGAAGACCAAAACACTGGTTTATGAAGCCATTGTATTACCAACTTTATTGTATGCCTGCGAAACATGGACTATCTATAAACGTCACTTCCACCTCCTTGAAAGGTTTCATCAACGTTGCCTCCGGAAAATCCTGCAAATTACTTGGGAAGATAGGCGAACAAATGTCAGTGTACTGGAAGAAGCAAAGACTACTAGCATTGAAAAAATGATCCTTCAACGCCAACTTCAGTGGACCGGTCATGTTGTTCGAATGCCTGACTGCCGTCTCCCAAAGCAGTTACTTTACTCCCAACTCAAGGATGGAAAGCGGAATATCGGTGGTCAATATAAGAGGTTTAAAGATGTTCATAAGGCTAATCTAAAAAAATGCAATATAAACATCGAAAACTGGGAAGCTCTGGCCCATGAACGATCTAAATGGAGGTTGGCCTTTCACAAAGGTTCCATGGACTTTGAAGAAGCCCGAGTGCAAGGTGAAAGGGAGAAACGTGCTAAGCGAAAAGCACGTCAAATGAATCCTTTACAGGACCATCTTCTATCTGGTAACCTGTGTCCTCACTGTGAGAAGCTGTGTGGATCTAGAATTGGCCTCCACAGTCACTTACGGACCCATCGCTAGAGTCTACACAATCTTCTTTAGAATTTCCTCCTTTTATCCCGGAAGACAATCTTACTCGGTCACGAGTGATCGCCTGATGATGATGATGCATGCCATGCCATGCCTGACTGACTGGCCCCCTTCCCCACATCACCAGGTGGTCCTCTGCAGAAAAGGCAAAAAGCCAGCAGATTGAGCATGTGTGTGCCAGGAATGGCTACTCCTGTTGAACTTCAGCCTGACATGCACCTACTTAAAGAATCCATATCTGGGGGGAAGATGGCAATCCTGTTGCGGGAGATGCTGTGAGTACCAAATGCCCCTTTTCCAAATCTGGAGAAGCGTCTCCAAATTTGCAGAAGCCAAGCCATACACCCTTAATCCCACAAGAGGTCACCCTCTTCAAATTAGGAACTTCAAGTCTTCAACGTCTCTGCTCTGTCTCCCTACAGGATGTACAATGCAATGGGCAGATAGAACAGGTGTAATTCATTCATCAATTGATCTGTTGGTTTTTATTTTATGAATTATATTCTGCCTGAGGCAGCCCACAACGGAAAAACAGACATACGAAGCACAAAACACAACAGCACATTAAATTGCACTCAGAAATACTCAGTGTACCAGCGAAACTGTTTCTACTGCACTGATAATGTGCGATCGGTATAACCTTAGCCAGTTTGCAGACTAGCTGCTGCATTCTGACAAACCAACAGAAGTTTCCGAGAAGACCACAAGGGCAGCCCCACGAACAACACATTGCAGTAGTCAAGCCAGGATATTACTAGGCCCTGTATAACCGTGGCCTGGCTACCTCTCCCTAGTTAGTTCAATTTCTGTCCTACCCCGTGGCATGGACCACTTAGCATTGCTTTACAGTTGACAGATTTGATGCAAAGATGACCCACGATTCCTTTGCTGCTGTGCAGAGCTTAATTCGACCCAGGAGCTCCCCACAGCAAAGCCCCAGGGCCAAGTAATAAGAAAGCACCTTTAAGGTTGTGCAGGGTGCCACTCCCTCACCACCAAGCAAGCACAAGCAAGCCATCAAAAGCACATGGAAACAGAAGGATGACAAATGCATCAATGAAGCGTCTAGAGCAGGGCTCTCCAACTTTGGTTCCCCAGATGTTGTTGGCCTATAGCTCCCAGCATGCCCAGCCAACATGGCTAATGGCAAGGGATTCTGGGAGCTGTAGTCCAGCAACATCTGGGGACGCATGGTTGGAGAGCCCTGGTGTATAGTATTAGGCATTGTACAAAATAGATCAGAAGGGGTGAGTTCAAGTCATGTTTTGCGATCCCTGGTCATATACTAATAGCAAACTCAATTTCTCTGTGTGCTAATTCTTATGCAGCCCAAATGGCCACACACATAAAAACACAAGAAGAGCTCTGATGCTGGATCAGACCAAGGGTCCATCTGGTCCAGCATTCTGCTCACACAGCGGCCAACCAGCTGCCCACAGGATCCCACAAGCAGGACATGAGTGCAACAGCACCCTCCCGCCCGTGTTCCCCAGCAACTGGTCTACATAGGCATACTGCCTCTGATACTGGAGGCAGCATATAGCCAATCAGGACTAGTTGGAACAGTGACACGCCACATGAGAAAACTCAACATAAGAGAAGAAGAGCCTAAGAGAATTAGCCCAGTGTCCTATGCTGCTGCTGCTGCAACCCGTCAAGTGCCTCTCGGCACTCACAAGCAGGGCACGAAGACAATGGCTTTCTGTTTCATCCTCATATTGAGCATTCGGACGCTGCCATTTCTGAACAACTACATTCCCTTTAGCCAACATGGCCTATAGCAAGGGTGGGCAGAAGGTAGATCTCCAGAAGTTTTGGACTTCAGCTCCCAGAACACCCTACCAGCTTTGCCAATGCCAAAACACCTGGAAATCTACTTTCTGCCCATCCCTGCCTTATAGCAGCCTTTCCCAGAGGCAGTGTTAGGGGCAGCCCACTAGGGCTGGGGACCCTCACCCGAATCATTCATTTGGAGCCCCGCATCTCTGGGAGGACCCTTTGCCCCACCACCCTGCTGCCCAGGGGCACTTGCTGAAAGGAAGGGACAGGGGCCCTGATGATCTCTGTTGCGTCTGATCCCCCTGGATTAGCTGGCTTTTGCCCAGAGGTGCTTCCCCTCTTGCTGCCCCCTCCTTGAATCTTTCTGCCTGAGGTTTTTTCCTGAAATCAAATGCCCTCCTCTCCCTGTCCATGCATTCCTTTATACAAATAGGGGTGCCCTTAGGAGACAGTCCCTTAAAGACATACAGAGAGAGCATATGTAAATTAACAAATGCAAATTTGTGCTTGTGTGTGTGTGTGTGTGTGTCCTGTGGGCCTGAGCCCCAGATCTTTTCGGTACCTGGCACCACCCCTGGTCCTTTCCCAATCTGATGCTCTGCAGATACATTTGACTACTTCTCCCACGAGCCAGTATGGTTATAAACCAGCTGGGTTGGGGGATGTCTGGGTTTTAACCATCATTGGGGAAAGACCATTGCTCGGTGATTAGGGCATCTTCTTTGGATACAGAAGATCCCAGGTTCAATTCCTGGCATCTCCTGCTAAGCGGACCAGGTAAGCAGGTGATTCAAATAGACCCTTTTCTGCCCCAAACCCTGGAGAGTCATAGACAATAGCATTAAGTATAAGCTTGGTGACTGATTTGCTCCTTGGGAGACAGCTCTGTCCCCTAAATTCCAGCCTAAATTTTTAAGGTAAGGAATGTCTAAATCCAATTATACCCCACAAAATATTGACACATTGTATCTTAATTTCTTTATGAAACAACAGGGAACACAAAGGCTTTGAGGTTAATCATCAGGCCAGGGGGAAAAGATTGCAACAATTCTGAATAATTCTGAAGGTTTCTCGTCTACAACCTTGGCACAGCTGCAGTCAAAAGAGTGGCCGTCTTTCCCTGTGAATAGGAGAGAGGTCGCAGGGGAAACCCACCTCATCCTCCAGAATCAAAAGCAGAAGCGAGAAATCTCTTAAGAGTGCAAACATGTCTTTAAGAGCCTGAAACGTTTAACACTTCAACGGGCTTCATGGCTGCCATCTTGAAAAACATTCGTTTGCCAAAGGGCCTCTTTTCATTTCTTTCGGGAGGGGGTGGGTGGAACACCATGCTCTAAGAGCCGGCAGATAATCCGCTGAGAATCAAAAACCTTCCACAAGAAGAAGAAGAAAAAGCCCTTCTCCAAAAGTGCTTGTGAAGGACAACATTTTTGTGTCGCCCCGAATAAAACGTTTTAATGCGCTACAATCCATTACACACATATCCCTCCATTTCTTTTCAATAATTATTCATTAGAAAACATTTAACGTCACTGCAAATTTCACACCGGGCAGTCTGCACACAAAGGCTGGCCAGGGTCCATTTACAGAGGGGCCGAGGGCCGCTTTCGCTAATCTGAGAAACTGCGAGAGCGGAGGGGGTGCAGCCGTGCTGGACACAACGGGCCCCGCTAAAATTGTGCAGTTAACGGTCAAAGCCCCCTGCCTACTTTGACACTCATTTAAAGATGACAGCGAACAATAGAGATTTGTTCCTAGCAACTCTTTCTTGTTAGGCGGGTCTACAGCAGCTAAGCCGGGGCCAGCTCCATCCTTCAGACCAGGCCTTGATAGATTCTGTTCCACCTGCCATATTACGCCTCCGATTCCTAGTCTCCCCGATTCCTTCCTCTCGGTCTTTTCCCACTTTAACGCACTAAGACAGGTAAAGAATATAGGTTAAAAGAGAAAGGGAGAGAGGAGGAGAGTCCTATTCAGCGTATGTCAGCTTTAACGAAACAATCGCTTGCCAGGTCAGGTCAAGATAAGCTGCTAAAAAAATCTTTGGGCCAGTAATCCCGATGCTTTGAACCAGGTTGGATAAAAAGCAATGCTTCTCTTTTCCGTGCGCGCGCGCACACACACAGCAAAACAAAAAACTCTAGTCATCTAGAAAAACTGTCATCTCAGGAATGCTGTGAAATACCTACCTATTGTGGTGGTGAAAAAGTAAGACCAAGTCTGTGGCCGGACAACATTAGAATGGCAAGCAACCAAATGAGCAGAAAGCTTTGATTATCAGGAAGGGAAGACACAACGGTGGAGGGAGAGACGCTCCTTAGGTTTAAAGGTGGCTGCAGGTACAAGGAGGCTTTGTAGCTCATTGGAAGGGCACATGCTTGGCGTGCAAAAGATTCCCCAGAGCTTTCATCCTGTGAGCTCTGGATCTGCTACACCAACATAAGAAGCTGCTGTATACTAAACCGGACCCCTGGTCTATCGAGCCCAGTAATGTCGACACTGACTGGCAGCAACCGCTCACAAGGAGTTCCAGGGATGGGGACTTGGACTCCAGGACTCGACTCGTGAGTCGGACTGAGTCCCCCCTCTGACTCGAGTCCCAATATTTTTAATGGGACTTGAGACTCGACTCGGGACTCAAGACCAAGGACTCTTCAACATCCCTGGGCTGTGCCAGAAGGAGTGGAGAGAAGTGCGATCGCCAGCGAAGATTTTATTTTTTAAAATCATTTTCCTAAAATGCAGCCTTTCAGACATTTTGGGTTTGTCTGCCTCTGCCTGCCTGTTTGTTTGGGGTTCCCTGCCTCCTCTGCCTGCCTGGTTATTTTGGGTTTGTCTGCCTGGTCCGTTCTTGTCAAAATCAGTTGGAGAGTTTTGAAATAAAAAGGCACACTTGTGCCTAGAATTTATTTAAGCCACACATCTGAAGTAGCCTTATTTTGTTGGGAACCCCCTCCCCCATTGATTTTAATAGGGACTCGTGGAGTCAGCTTTGGGAGGGACTTGTGACTCGTGAGTCACCATTTTGGACGAAGGACTCAGATGAGATCAAGGACTCTTCAACATCCCTGAGGAGTTCAGGCAGAATTGTTTTCTAGCCCTACCCGGAGATACTGGGCTTTGAACCTGGGGATCTTGGGCATGCAAAGCTGGTGCACTCCAGCTCAGCTCAATTCAGCTCCACACACTCACACACACACCACTGGGTGGGGCCCAACATGGAATACTTAACAGAAACTGTCATCATCTTCTTCCTATTCAGCAGCAAGAACATCCAGAGCACAGGGGAAGAGATTAAACACCACCTCCTTTGTCTCTGATGGAACTTTAAGAACTGCACCAGAATGAGAGAGTGGAACATGGGAGAGATCAGCTGCTTGCAGGCTGTAAGGAATCTCCTGGGGTAGCTGTTTGCAGTTTTTATTGTTTGTTAATGCCTCAATGCATCGGAAAGGTTTGGTGTACTTAGCCCTGGCTGTCATGGCTGATGCTTTACTAATAATCAATAACATTGTGTTGCAATGGTTGATATTGTGCCTGTTTTGTAACAAATTTTAAATGTTACAAAGTTAGTAATCGTGAAGTGAATTGTCTGGGTTGTTTATTATTGTGATGATGTTGCAATTGATGTACTGGAATGTGTTTTTGTACGGCTGTTGTGTCTGTGAGAAAATGGCAAACAAATTAAAACCATCTTCCTGAGATGGTATTATTATTTATTTGTTTGTTTGTTTCATTTCTATACTGCCCAATAGCCGAGGCTCTCTGGGTGATTCACAACAACTCACAAACACAATTCAATAAAAATAGTATAAAAACAACATAAAAACATTTTTTTCACTCTACAAAATTTAAAAAACAATTCAACAGCCAAACCAGTTCCAATACAAACAGGCCTGTCAGAAGCAGCTGGCACAACTGCCCCATCGCAAGAGGCACAACTGCCAAATGCATAAGTAGTATCTGAGAAACCAAGTTCCTCTTCTGAGACTCCCCAGTCCCCCTGAGCTGTTTGTTCAAGAAGTAACAATGATGTTACTACTCAGATTGTTACTCACTCCAGTTGAGTAACTGAGAAGCCTTCAAGATTCAGAGCGGAGTAACTGAATACCTGAACTACCAGATGTGTCAACAGTGCTGATTTATTTTGTCTCAGATGAGAACGGAGCAGCCCTTGGAAACTCCCAATTCCACCCAGATACAGCGAAGTCCAGTGCCACTTAGTAACTTGGCCACATAATGACATTATCCACACACCTTTCCCCTTTTAGTTTAGAAAGATGCATGGATAATGTCATGATGCAGTCTAGTCACTTGGTGGCACTGGACTTAGTTGTGTCTGGGTGGAATTGGGAGGTTCTGGTGGCTGTCTTCTTCTGAGAGAGACCACAAAGGTCTTATGTCCCTTCCTGACTAGGTGTCCTCTAAGCCGCCTTTTTGGTAGAAAGGCAGGGTAAAGTCATATCAATCAATCAATATGCCTCCCAGGACCAAGGAGGGGAGAATTCTGCCTTCCCTAAGTTCCCTGGTAGAGTGTGATGAGGCTTATCTGCTTTATCACACGTGCTCTGGATGGACATTTTAACCCAAAACAACCAGAGAGAAATTGCCGAGTGGACACAGCCATGCTGACACTTTTTATCCGACCTCTCTGGTCCACATCCAGCACACTGGCAGTGCAATCCTGTGCATACTTACTCAGAAGTAAGTCCCGTTGTGTACAATGGGGCTTAGTCCCTAGTCGGCGTGTTTCAGATTGCAACTTGAGAGTCATCTTGAGCCATTTGCTCTGCAAGTATCTCTCTGCAGTACCCTTTACTCATGGCAAACAATAGGCCGGTTTGTGCAAGCTGATTATTTTTAGGGGCCGCAGTTATTTGTGACAGACGGACGGACGGACCTGCCTTTTGATCCATTACAGCTCCGGACCGCCCTGCTCAGCAGCTTTCTTCCTCTATTGCTCCCCTCATCAAAACACATCATGAGTTTAACGATCTAAGCAAGGATACGGCAACTCCACATGAGCCAAGAACATCCACTGGTAAAGCACACGCTGCTGCTTGCCTCCTCCTGCCAGAGGTGACACACCAACTCTCACAAAACACTGTCCTCGAAAACTGAATGAGGAACCGTATCCATTTGTGATTGCTGGGTTTAGGGTGGCCACTTATGGGGTGTTAAAAAAAAAAAAAAAAGAGGAAACGCAAGACCAAAAAAGAAAACAAAAGAGGACTTTAGAAATATTATAATTTACATAGAAATACAGTAAAATCTCACCACAGTGCAGAAGACTGTGACCAGGTGGGGACTGCCTGAGGCCTCACCTATGGAGGGTGCTATAGCACTGGCAAACTACACCCTGAGATGCGAAAAAAGCCCCCCCCCCAAAGTAACACTGAGCTCCTCAAACCTCTGGGGGGGGGCAGAGGTGGTGTTAGGGGGTGGCCCACTAGGGCTGGAGCCCCAAATCTTTCATTTGGAGCCCTAAATCTCTGGGAGGCCCTCTGCCCCACCACCCTGCTGTCCAGGGGGCCCTGAGGATCTCTGTTGCATCTGATCCCCTTGGATGAGCTGGCTTTTGTATGTCAGCTTCACAGCAGTGAGATGGCCACAGATTATACACCATTGGTGGTGGTCAGTGGCCGAAATGAGCACATGTTCCCGTGGCTTAATACCACGGTAGTAAGTTACAGTGTATATGAGGCAACTTCTATATGTCAAATGGCGTAAACTTTCCATCACTGGAATTATAACCAGGGCTTTGTACACACTGCACTAAGCAAATTCTTCTTCATCATCATCATCATCATCTCTTGCTCTCCCACAAAAAAACAACAACCTTGGTTTCTGCAGTCTGTACCCATTAAGCAAAGTGAGCTGATCTGCATCTAGTTGCTGCTTACACATCATTTATTCTGGCTCTGGGGGAGGGCAGAGAGCTGCTCCTTTCCAAAATGTGTGCCCTGCTTTTCAATGCGGCATACAACACAGTTAAGGATACAATAAATAAGAATCAAAGCAACAGTGCAACATTAAAAAAGACCGCATACAGCCAGAATAAAGTAATAAATGCAGAAGGTAAACCAGTTAATTCACAGCAGAATAAAACAAGGCAAAACAGCAGATAAAATCACAACAATTAATTTCCAGGCCCAATTTAAGGTGCTGGTATTACCCTTTAAAGCCAGCCTCGGGTCCTCCAGATGTGTTGGACTACAGGTCCCATCATGCCCAGCCAGCATGGCCACCGCCAAACACATCTGGAGGGTAGCAGGCTGGGGAAGGACTGCACAGTTTGGGACCAGGCTATCTGAAGGACCTGCCCTATACTCACACGTACCTGCCTGAACCTTACTTCAAATCAGCATTGGAAGTGCCGCTCTCTGGTTGAGTGGTGAGAGGCTGAGAGCTATTAGGTTGGAGAATAACAGGGACAGGGCCTTCTCTCTGGTGGCCCCACCATCTGTGAAATACCCTCCCCAGGGAGATATGCATACCACCCCCTTTGCTGGATTTTAGAAGAGCCCTAAAATCATTTCCATTCCAGTCTGCTTTGGGATGATTTTATTGCACTGTGTTTTTATTGTTGTTGTTGTTATTTATTATTATTATTTCATCTGCTGTTATTTTAATGTTAATGTGTTTTATGTTATTGTTTCAATAGCTTGCAATTGTCTTATATTGCTTTGCCAATTAGTTTGTAAGCCGCTTTGGGAGAGTAAATAAAGAAGGGATAGAAATCTATTAAATAATAAGAATAAAATCAAGATTACTTTCAGATAAAGGGCAGGACTGCCAAGCCCCCCCCCCCCCCCACTTGATATCTTGCTTGGCTGGCTTAACTGGCTCACAGTTAACCCTCAGTCTTGCTTTAAAAGCTCCTCAGAGGAAAAGTGGGATATACATGCAATAAATTTAAAAAAAATAAACTCTGTAAAGCTTTTAGGGTTGCTGCATATTGGAGTCTTTAAGATGTTTTTGCAATCAGTACGATTCCCAGTTCTTAATGTTCTAACAAAGGAATGCCATAAATACGTTATTATTGGACAATATTGCACCAAGTTGTTTCCAGTCAGTCAAATGCCAACCTTATATAAAAGGTCTGTTCATGAAAGGAATCCTTCCCTAAACAAATCCACTGCCATCAAGAGTTATGGTGCTCTGCGTCTCCCACCCTGTGCAGGGGCACGCAGACACAGCAATGAGTTAACAGCTACCGTCGTTAACTATAGAAGGGACCAGATGGACTTCTGGCAGAAACTAGCACATGAATTCCACTGTAATTACAGGTGCCAACTTTAATCCTAGTACAGACATAGAAGCATAGAAACAAGATAAGAAGACCCATCTCTGCAAGGTTCTCTCTCCCATTTCCTTGTACTACTTAGAGAAAGAGCAAGACAGTAGGATAGGGAAACAAACAAACAAACTTCCCTTAGCTGTGATTGAATTCAAGTTCAGCAGTGGATGGCTACAATCCTCGAGCAAACTCTATGCCGCCTTCTTTTCCCAGAGCAACTGCACAGAATATCTGCATGCTGAACTTACCCCCTCATAGATCCAAATGCTTTGGGGTCAGGTGTTGTGTCTGCAGTCAAGCCCCAGAGACCATCTAGATGCTGCTTAGGATGGGTAAAATAGGATACTGCCGGATGCCGGCATTAGCACGTGGGTTAAATGCGTGCAGAGTTGGCAGGCTAGAACTGTCTTTGAACCTTACGGACAGCCAAGTACAAGGGTGCGACTGGATGTGTTTTCTATGCTCTCCTGCCTTCAAAGAAGTACACTCATTTTAACTCTAGAACAATGTTGTCAAGGCTGCTGGTCAAACAGACGAGGGACAGTGCATCCAAAGGGCTGACAACTGTATCTTTGGAAGAGGGAAATGCATCTCTCAGCAGAAATTTTATGAGGGTAGCTTACCCCAATCAATCTTGACATCCGCATTTTGAGCTGCCCAAGACTTTGCTCTCCGCTCCAAAAAAACCCCACAGAGCAGTGACCCTCAAAAGAAAACTGATGTCACGAGGAAAACAACACAACATGGGGTGGGAAGGTTCGGTGCGCAGGGAAGTTACAAAGTCAGACCTGGGAAGGGAGAGAACTTTCATGAAACAGACCAGAAGGAAGGACATTGGAGAGACCTAAAGATGAGGGAGCCAGTTACAGGACTCACTCATTTTGCAGTTTTCAAGTCTACCATTTTCAAAGATGTAGCCAAGTTTGCAAACCACCAGGCCTTTTTGCTGCCAAATACGGAACCACACACTGCTGACGTGCAACTGAGACATATCTACACTAGAGACTTAGATTGGTTTAAGGCACAGGCCTATGCATGTTTAGACAGAAAAAAAGTCCTACAACTCCCAGCATGCCCCAGCCAGCTGTTGAAATTCCATTTCGGTGAAGCCTTGGGGGGGGGCACATTCCAGGCAAAGGCAGCCGGGCCAAAATATCAGCATATTTTAGCTTAAAGCTCTTAGTGCCAGTAACTTATCCTTCAGAGAGGCATTTCAAACTTTTGGAATGGAGAAAAAACTGCACAAAAGCCGGGAAACCACCAGAGGATTGATGGTGGGGGAAAGCAGGTAGGGTCTGTGGAAGGGGGCATGACCATCTGAAGAAGTCTGAAAGACTGGATTGGGACCCCTGGGCCTGCGGGTCAGCAATATCCCTTGCTGTAAGGGGATGGTGACCAGGAATCTCTAACACAGGTCACTCAGCACCCCCAACAGCCCTGGCCGCTATACTGGTATGAAACCAATGTTTGTTAGCATAGATGTGCCTCAGGTTTTCCTTCAGCCTTGTGCCTTCCTTGGCCACATGAAAGGTATACAATTCAACTACAGTTCTTGCCATCGAGACAGGGAATGCTCCACCTACTGAACTTCTGCCTCTTACAGAGCAAGTACTATTCATTCGCTCTTTCTCAGAGGTGTTCATGGGGTTCTTTCGTTTTATCGCCAAACCCTCATCAGGTAGGCTAGTCCGATATGGCGCCTTGCTCAAAACCACTCCAGTCAACCGCATAGCAGAACAGGGATCTGGACCCAAATCATTCCCCAGGGGGTACTCATTGGCTTTCCATGCACCAGATGAGCAACAGCTACAATTCATGTGCATATCTTACAAGACAGACAGACCCTCAAGTGACACAAGCTTTGGAGAATCTGTGGAACCAGACAGATTCTACAAATTAGCTAGAATTAAGCAGTTTGCATAATGACAGGCTTGTTTTGTCTTGGCAGTTTATCATGATATCATCACAAGAAACACTTACAGGACAGGCCTGTGGCTCAGCTTGTCTGAGCATGGAAAGCTAAGCAGGGTCAAGCCTGGTTATTACTTGGATGGGAGACCTCTCCTCTGGTTTCCTGCAGTGCATTGAGCAGGGGGTTGGACTCGGTAGCCTTGTAGGCTCCTTCCAACTGTATGATCTATAAAACTATGAATCCAAAAGTTCCATAGGCTAACGAGGCAGATTCATTTATCTCCCCTTTTCTCCTATACTTCTTCAGGCTGTTAGGCTGCAATCCTAAACAAACTTACCACAGGATAAACCCCATTACACTCAGCAAGTTTAGGACTGCACTGCATATGCTCCTTTCCCCTTATTCCATTTCAACTCCCCCTCAGAGATAACATCACAGCCTTTAAATAATAATGAAAGAGAAATATCACTGCAAACGCGGCAGGGCTGAAAGTATTTGGAAGAGAACAAGAATCCTCCCTCTGATCAAAAGGCTTTTTTAAGCTTGTCAAAGGACCCGAAGGAACAACACTCACCACCACCACCACCACCACCACCATCGCCTCCTCCATTGTGATTCCGAAAAAACAACCCTTCCCTAAGTAATGAGCTACTGTGCCGAAGAGCATTATATACCGTACGCTTGTTGGCTGCACTTACAAGGGAATGGTGGTACAGGTGTTTTGCTTCATGTTTAGGAAAAGGTATAATTGGCAAAACACTGCTTGGGATCTTGCAATCCCGTTAAGCACAATGAGCAAGGCGGGTGCGCCCATAAGGGCTGCTGCTTTAGCTCCAGTCAGCCATATCCAACCTGGTGCACTCTAGATGTGTTGAACTACAATTCCCATCATCCCCAGCCAGCATGGCTGATGGCAGGCACCCAGGTTGGGGTAGGCTGAACTTCAGGATAAAAGTGAGGGAGAGAAGGCAACAAGAGGGCAACTGCAAAGAGTCTTCCGTGATGTTTTGGTACTACCCTGTCCCATGGAATTTTACGCAGCAAGGAAGAATCCTGGACTTGTAATTCAAATATAAAACAGTGTTCTTGTGGATGGATGTGAGGGGATACACTTTAAATTAAGGGGCGCTCTCTTGCCGAATTCCAGATGGGTAGCCATGATAGCCTGTTGCAGCAAAAACAAAACAACAACCCAGAGTCCTGTAGCAGAGACTAGCAAACTAGCCTATGCCAACCCTTCCCCAACCTGGTGCTCTCCAGGTGCTTTGGACTACAACTCCCAGCATTCTTGACCATTTATTTATTTATTTATTATATTTATACCCCCACCTTTTTTCCTGAAAGGAAGCCAAGGTGGCTTACATAATCCTCCTCCTCCTCTCCATTTTATCCTCACAACAACCCTGTGAGGTAGGTTAGGCTGAGAGTCAGTGACTGGCCCAAAGTCACCCAGTGAGTTTCATGGCCGAGCAGGGACTAGAACCCGGATCTCCGGAGTCCCAGTCCAACACGCTAACCACTACACCACACTAGGCTAGGCTAGCTAGCTGGGGCTGATGGAAAATGAAGTCCAAAGTATCTGGAGCAACCAGGTTAGGGAAGGATGGCATGAGCTAAGATGGTAGTAAAGCTTTACAGAGTTTATTTTTTTTAATTTATTGCATGTATATCCCACTTTTCCTCTGAGGAGCTTTTAAAGCAAGACTGAGGGTTAACTGTGAGCCAGTTAAGCCAGCCAAGCAAGATATCAAGGGGGGGGGGGGGCTTGGCCATGTCCTGCCCTTTATCGGAAAGTAATCTTGATGCGCCACAGGACGTTTTGTTGTTTTTTCTTGTCAAAGACAAGTAAGGTTGCAATCCTATGCATGTTTAGGCAGAAAGAAGTCCTACAACTCCCAGCATGCCCCAGCCAGTGTGTGTGCAAACCAGTGCAAACACAAGGAAACTTAGGGCACAATCCTATGCATGTTTAGACAGAAGAAAGTCCTACAACTCCCAGCATGCCCCAGCCAGCATAGTTGGCTGGGGCATGCTGGGAGTTGTAGGAATTTCTTCTGTATAAACGAGTACGGGATTGCACCCTAAAACTGTTTACGGACATTCTGTGATGTCACAGAAGCACCACCAATACAGTTATCACCACACATCCTATCCCCCCCCTAAACTTACTCCTGTGCATTTTTCAGCAGCCAAACACACAGAAATCAAACAGGTGAAACTTTAATCTATCATTTCTCTCTGTGGGAAAACCTCATGCTGCTTAATGTCTGTGAGTTCCACAGTGTTCAAGGCAAATGAACATGGCCAGTTAGAACACATTTTTTTAAAGCGACATTCCCAGACAGGACCTTTTTTAAATAACATAGTTGATGATGTAAAAGGTTTTTAGAGAACTACAGCCTTAATTTAAACGTTGCTTTTACCAGTAAGCTGCCACTACAGGGATGCCTCACTTAATAAATGAATATATTTTGTCCTGTGCCGCTTCATGGCTGACTGCGTTAGGAAATGAGATTTTCGTAACAGCCTACTGGAAGATGAAAAATCAAATAGCAAAGAAGTGATCTGACCCTGGTTGAATTTATTGCTGTGTCTTCTCCTGTCGGGGTGTTGTGGCAGTATTCCAAGCCCCATGTGGCTGCGGAGAAGTGGCAACCAGAAAGAGATTTGGCTGACAAAGAACCCGGAAGCCAAAGGGCTGGCAAATGTAAATATAATGGAATGTTTTGGCCAAGGGTGCAGAGTGCAGGTCCAGGGGCCAAATCCAGCTCTCTGAGCTTCCCCAGATAGCTACGCTGTTCCCCTGCCTCCTTCCACCTACTTTTCCCTGACCAACAGTTGGGGGGTTTCTTGGCCTTTGGTGCAGTTCCCCCCCCCCTTTCTAAAAGGTTGAAATGCCTCTCCTAACTCTTAGTTACTGGCAGGAAGAGCTTTCAGCTAGAAGATGCGTGTTTTGGCCCCGCCCCTTTTGTCTTCAGCCCCGCCCACCACTGGAATGCAGCCCCCCCCATTTTTCTGGAATGGAACTTGGGCCTCGGTCTGAAAGAAGTTCAATACCCCTGGTTTAGGCTGCAATCCTATACCCACTTACCTGGGAGTATGTCCCACTGAATTCAATGGGACTTACCTTTGAGTAGATGAACTAATAGACTACAGGAATTTCACAGTATAAACATAGCAGTCAATATAGATAGAGGAACGGAGAAGTATTCAATTTGCTTTCTAGGCAGGCTTAGCTCGAATGCAGAGAATTACCTGGCATCACAGAATCTGACTGATATCTAGCATAGCCAGTGCTTTTTTTCTGGAGAAAAAGGTACCGGAACTCTTGGATTACATTTCCTCGGGAGTAGATGGCGATTAAATTGTAATGCAATTAATAGAAGAAAAGGTGCTGGAACTCAGTTCCGGTGAGTTCCACCAGAAAAAAAGCCCTGAGCATAGCGGTTTGCTTTGCCGGCCGCCCTGCCCGTGGTTGGAAGTTGCTTGGCCGGAGCTAACAACCTGATCAGTGCAAGCCTGCACCGTGTTCCCAACAACCCTTTGTCCTTCTGCACGTATCTTTTCTACCCTCCCTCCCCTTGATGATCAGGTGGGCTGGTCTCGCCCCGCGGGAGACTGCGCCCCCCCACCTCCGGAATGTTATGCGCTTCCTTGAGGGAAGTGTAAATGTGCCCCATTGAAGGTATGCAGATGTGGCTTATGTGTAACCGGTCCGGTGGGGATTATGCAGACTGAGGGGTGACAGCAGAAAGGGGGAAACATTATTTTATTTATTTATTTATTATATTTATTAATCGCCCATCTGGCCGGTCACCCGGACACATTGAACATGTCAGGGTTCAATGTGTCAGGGTTCAGCAGTGTGCTCAGGCTCTCTCTCCACAAAATCACTTTGCCTTCTCAGAAGGGTCTCTTACATGGCTTGATAATACTTTGCTCCTCACATCAGTAATTAGAAGAATTCAGGTCAACAACTACTTCGGGCCTCCCGCCGGGTCCCAGTCCCACTGCTGCAAAAGCCGCACTACAAACCCCTCCCGTTACCTCTGAGTTGGGGTCATACGTCTGTAGGGTGAGCGGCGGGTCTGGAGATGGTAGATAGCAACTCACAGATCTGGCCCAGGAACTTTCCAACTGCTGTTCCTTATTCCCACAGAGTCCAGTTGGTTTCACTTGTGCTATTCCAATCACTTTTTAAAAGTCAGATTCACTTTTTTGAAAACACTGTTGTCATTAAACACACATTTTGCCTGGACATCTTAGTTGACTTTCCTTCACAGGGTTCTAGAATACGCCAAGCCTCCAAGGCACACAGCTCCTCCGCGCCCATTAAAGCAGGGGTGGGCAACTTGTGACCCTCCAGATGTTTTGGCCTACAACTCCCAACGTCCCTCACCACTGGCCATGCTGGTTAGGGCTGATCGAAGTTGAGCTCCAGAACATCTGGAGGGTCCCAGGCTGGTGAAGGCTGGTCTACATGATCCTTGGATTGTTTTTCATGTTCCCAGTGCTAGAGGGGGCATCCTGAAGCATCAGCAGTACCCAGATCTGTAGGGGTGAGGGGGCGGAAGGGAATTGTAGGCCCAAACATTTGGAGAGCCACAAGTTGCTCAGCCCTGCATTAAAGTTACATTAAAATGGCAGCCCACCATCAGATAAGCCAAGGGCGTGAAGATTGTGGGGTCCTCCAGACGTCGTTGAACTCCCAGCTCCCACCAGGCTCTGCCAGCAAGGCAAATAATTAGGCATGCTGCGAGTTGGGAGTCCAACAACATCTGGATCGTTTCCCCATCTGGAGGCCCAGGGTGGAGATGCTGGACATGCCTGGCTGAGGATGTTGAAAGTGGCTGGACCAGCTGTACAAACTCCTGTTTTTGTTGCTGTTGATAATCATAAAGTGAGATCAGTGGGCATTGCTCCGTGCAATGAATCAAGAGTGCAGGACCCTGTCCTGAGGAGGTCACAATCTAAAATTTCGCACTGGTGAGAGGAAGTGGAGGGGAGGGAAACTGGTGATGGTTCTGAGGTTGCATCCTCTTGCTCTCTGGGGCTCAGCTGCCCACAGAGGCGCACACGACCTCAGCACAAGGTTGCTCAGTGGGCAGCAGTGTTACGGATTGTGCCCATTCTCCTTCAACCCTATGAGGTAGCTCACTATTATTTTCCGTTTTACAAAGGCATTATTATCCACCAACAGTTCACAGATGAAAACAGGATGCACTGGTAAAACCTGTATACCAAGGATCATTCCCAAGGCTGCCTCCAGAAACTGGGACACATCGCTGAAGGCAATACTCTGACTGCTCTGTGACAGCCTCTTCTCCATTGATTTAAAAGACATGGGTGTCTTTGGGCTAAACAAACATTCTTGCCCTGCAAACATGTTATCAATTGTTCAAAATATAGCTCTGCAGCTGCAGTGTCGGATATGGACAACCGGTATGCCCTAATGGTGAATGCATTATTGTTCATGTGCATGCATGTAGATATATGCACACTAGGGCCAAGATGCATTACGCCCCCCACCCCCTCTTAGTAACATAACTGCTAGAGACTGGGAACAGGAGCTGAACCCTGACGAGTGCCCACTGCAGTGACTCACACACATTTTTAATAAGGCACCGACGCCCCGAACGGCAGAGAGGGACCAGGACATACGGACTGTCCCAGGTGAACGGGAGCACATGCAGATGGGGAAGGGAGCGGCCGAGCGGGGACAATGACCTGCTCAGGGCCATATAAGGAACCCAAGGGGAGGTGGGACTTGAACCCGGGTCCTGTAGATCCAGCTCCCTTCTCTACAGCCACTGAACCACACCAGCTGCCAAGGAATGAAGGAAGCAAGCGGCAAGCAAAAGCCCCAAAGCACCGGCAAAGGTGCTCGGTAATGAAACCACGGAGGAGCAGCCGAGGCCTCCAAACCACTCCGCCACTACCACCTCGACCCATGGTTAAAATTACCTGCGTAGCCATCCCGAATGCCGTTTCAAACAATGGTTCCAGCTAAGCCATTCAGAACTCGCTTTGCAAGTTGTTTAGGATCCAGTGTAGCATAACATGATGCCCTTGGTTCTGTGAAACGACTTTTCCGTCCCAGTGGAGAACTCTCAATAATTCATGCTGCGTGTCAGTGGCTTTGCCCTCTGGGTACCGGGATGCAACTATTGGCTGCTTCTCCAGATAAGAATGAGAAACCGTACCTTCTTTGAGATTATATTGCAGTCACTGTTGATCTTTGATTAGCCACAGTTACATTACAGACTAATTACTAACCACAGAAATAAGCCAGAGATCACAAAACGGAGGGCATTAAAACTTTCGGCCACCCCTGGTGCCAGCCCCGCACAGCCGCCCCACATGGCTAGGGCCTCCAACTGGTTTTTCAGAACTCAAAAGTCCACGGAAACCAAATTAAGGTGCTGCCTTCACACACCGTTAATAATGCATACCTGGTGAACAGAGTTACGGGATCTTTCCCCCCCCAAGTTTGGTCCAAGACAGGTGATGCTTAAAAATTAAAAGTGCAGAGAACTGGTCTGATGTTAAGACATCATGTTAATGTTTAATGTGCTTAATAATGCAAGGACATCATGATTCCAACTGCTGTTTCTTAACAGAGATGTCTGGAGATGCAAATAGAATAAGGAATGCTTGCAAAACCTTGTTCGGTTGCAAGCTGATCTTAAATATGTCTGCTTAGATTAAGTCCCCTTCAGCATGATGGGACTAAACAGTCCCACTTGGGTCCCCAGATGTTTTTGGCCTACAACTCCCAGCATGCTCCAGCCAGCTCACTGGACTAAGAAGTGACTGAGCAAGAAAGAGATCTGGGGGTTGTGGTGGACAGTGTGATGGAAATGTCGACCCAGTGTGCGGCTGCTTGGAAAAAGGCAAACTCCATGTTAGGCATAATTAGGAAAGGAATCGAAAATAAAACTGCCAAGATCACACTGCCTTTATACCAATCTATGGTGCGACCACACTTAGAATACTGTGTACAGTTCTGGGCACCACCCCTAAAAAATGATATTGTAGAGTTGGAAGTGCAGAAAAGGGCAACGAAAATTATCCAGGGGCTAGAGCAGCTCCCCTATGAGGAAAGGTTACAATGTCTGGGACTGTTTAGCTTAGAAGAAAGGATGAGTCAGGGGAGACTTGATAGAGGAGTACAAAATTATGCCTGGTGTGGAGCAAGTGGAGAGGGAGACATTTTTTTTCTCCCTCTCTCATAATATTAGAATCCAGCAGCAGCGGGGTCAACCCATGAAGCTGAATGGTGGGAGGCTCGGGACAGATAGAAGGAATTACTTCTTCACACAGTTCAACTATGGAATTCGCTTCCACAAGGTGTAGTGATGGCCACCAACTTGGATGGCTTTAAAAGGGGGTTGGACAACTTCATGGAGGAGTAGGAGGAGGGCTATCAATGGCTACTAGTGCTGATGGCTGTGTGCTCTCTCCAGTATCGGAGGCAGTGCACCCCTGTACACCAGTTGCTGTTGCACTTATTTTCTCCTTGGGGTTTTCCCACAGGCAGCTGGTTGGCCAGTGTGTGAACAGAGAGCTGGATGAGATGGACCTTTGGTCTGATTCAGCAGGGCTCTTCTTACGTTCTTATGTTGTTTTTTTTAAGGAGTCTTTGGATCTTCAGTAGTAAGGGAAATGCGCTTTGCATATGTTCAGAGGTATTCTCATCTTTATTATTAATTAATTAATATATTATGGGTTGGGTTCAGTCTTAGTCATACTTAGAGTACTCTCATTGATATAAGTGGGAATTAAGTTAAATTAGTCACAACTAACTTAATTCTGATTGGTTTCAATGGCTCTACTGTATAAGTATGACAAAGTCTGGATCCAGCCCAACTTATCTGTGTGACTAACAGCACAATCCTATGCAAGTCTACTCAGAAGTAAGGCCCACTGAGTTAAATGGGGGTTACTCTCAAATATGCATGTGGCAAATGGCCTAACTGGGAACCCCACCTTTTTGGGTTGGTGGGCAGGGCACATTTGGAATTTTGAGAGAGTGTTGTGGGTGCTTGCACAAAATGGCTGCCATGGGGACAGGGCTTGCCCATTCATCAAATGGCTGCCATGGGGGGCATGTCTGGTCACCGAACACTCATCTTACAGGAGCCCAACAGATGAGGCGAAGATAAAAAGTAACTTGCCCAAGAACTTAGCTACAAGGCAGAGGTGGGGGACGAGCTCTGGAACACAAGCCCACTGTTTTGAACCCAAATAAAGATGCTGCTAGAGGTCAGCACATTGCTTTGTGGCATGTCAGCTTCCCAGTTAAAAAATAAATAATTTTAAAATTGTAAGGAACAAAATAAAAATCAGATGGGGCAGGGAGGCTGGCTGGCACTAAGAGAGGTGTCTGTGGGCAAACTGGTGCCTGCAAGCACTATGTTGGAGACTCCAGGCCGAATACTTCCCATAACATTTTAAGACTGGGCTCAGCTTCATGAGCGAGAGCTCTCAGTCACCTAGTATCCTTCCCTGGAGTTCGGATTCCTGCCTTGCTCTGACATGATGAATGACTTTTACGCAACTCAATATCCTCTTGTCTCACGCGCCCATTTCATAGCCAGCTGTCTTGAGTGACCAGATCCGAATGGTATTGTTTGCAGTTGGACAAAATGGAAAGAGGAATTCTTTACCGCATGCCTGGGTGTCTCTTGTTCAAATTTAATTGAATTCTTGCTTGTGCTAAAATGGCCATCAATTATTCAATGCCGAATTCATTAATTCTAAATATTACAAGCAATAAGTAGAGTTTTATTGCACTGTTAAGGATTCAGGCAGATAAATTTTCTTGGTTGTTGTATTTTAATCCTACTTTCTTGATCAGTCATCAAATTTGGGAATGATTTAGGCTTCTACAATTCACAAATATTAAATGGGTTATGGGAAACAGGTACTGTATATATTTTGAAGGGAGCCAGTTCCCAATCTAGTTACATCAAACTATGCCTCAGAGATTGCATTTATATAAGGATTGTGAAGACGTGCCCCGAAACTGTGCTTTAAAAACAAGTGCAAACATAAGGAAATCTTAAGTGTTTTAAGAGACAAGTGGAACACAGGAAGCTGGCTCATACCGACTCAAACCATCGGTCCATCTAGACCAGTATTGTTGACACTGATTGGCAGCAGCAGCTCCCCAGGCTTTCAGGCAGCGGTTTTTCCAGCCCTGCCTGGAGATGCTGCTGGGGATCGAACGAGGACCTTCCACCACTGAGCCACAGCCCCCCTCCAGGGCACAGTGGAAACGGAAGTCCAAAGGGCTGATTAAACATTATCTCGTCAAACGTGTCTTCCTCAAACTGGCATTTGATGAGATAATGGAAATGTGGAGCGGGGGCACAGGGAAGCATTGGAGGAGCATTCCAAGGCTCACGCTGGCTCAGCTTATCTGAGTGTGGAAAGCAGGGTCAGGCCTGGTCATTACTTGGATGGGAGACCCCTCCTCTAGTTTCCTGCATTGAGCAGGGGGTTGGACTCGATGGCCTTGTAGGCCCCTTCCAGCTCTATGATCTATGAATCTATAAGGCAGTTAGAGGGCAAGAGGAAAAAGAATGCTAAACCCTTCCTACACCCAATGATTCCCCTTTGAAATCCCCCGCCATCTTGTTTTCCTCATTTGGATGTACTTCCTGCTTTGGAGCCCAGCTGAGGGAAAATAAATTTAAAATGGCGGATTTGTAGGGCTCCCAGTTCCTCCCACAAGTGCATTGGTATTATGAGGGGAATGCTGGGCTAGGAAATCCCATGTTTCCCACATAACATCTTGTTCTGCACACACTCTACAGTGCCCATTTACCCTATTTTCTAGTCCCTGTCCCTCATCGTCCCTGTTTTGTCCCTCCCTCCACCCCTCTTGTGGATGCCTTATTCAAACATGGTTAGTGTGAGTTGCTAGCACTGTATTCTGTAAGGTTCCGTTCCCTCCTCAGGGTCTCAAAGTGGAAGGATGGGCAAAGGGTAAACATCAAAGGTAGGCATGGCTGGACATGTGCCAAGGACCCACCCACCCCCCAGCAGGGGCCCAGTGATAGGAGCCCCCTGGACTTGCTCCTTCCTCTTCATCATTGCAACCTGCTTGTTCACCTGCCTCTCGCTCTGGCCCAGGCAACGGTGGTGCCCGCGGTGGGGAGGAGGAGGAGCAGGAGATTCCACGGCCTGCTTGCTCACGGGATCTCTGCCTGTCAAGCAAGCAAGTGGGAGCAATGATGAGAGAGAGGATATGGGGCAAGGGCAGCGAGTGACACGGGTGGTGAGAAGGTGGGCTCACCGGGGGAGGAGTTCCATGGAGGGTGTCTTGCCAAGGGCCTTCAAGAACCTGAGTCAGCACCGCACAGTGTGGTGGTTTCACCCTTAGTGACACATGAGGGCATCCTCGGATGACGGCTTCACTGTAGACACCCAGGGAAAGTCAGGGATGGCTGACCTTCCAAGATGCTAATTTACAAGAGCATATTAAAAGTTCACATGGCGTTTATATACTGCTCCATGCTCAAAAAACATCCCACCCTACAGCATCTTGGGAATGCAGCACTTTTAAGCAGCTTTTGAAAACTGTGTGTGTGTGTTTTAAATGAGGACTTGTTTTATTCAGGGTTATAATAATAGAATCATAGAAAAGTAGAGTTGGAAGGGGCCTACAAGGCCATCGAGTCCAACCCCCTGCTCAATGCAGGAATCCAGGTCAAAGCATTCCTGACAGATGCCGTCCAGCTTCACCTTGAATGCCTCCAGAGGAGAGCTCACCACCTCCCTAGGTAATTGGTTCCATTGTCTTATTGCTCTAACAGTCAGGATTTTTTTCCTGATGTTCAGGTGGAATCTGGGTTCCTGTAACTTGAGCCCATTATTCTGTGTCCTGCAAACTGGGATGATCAAGAAGAGATCCTGGCCCTCCTGTGTGTGACAAGACAACCCTTCAAGTACTGGAAGAGTACTATCATATCTCCCCTCAGTCTCCTCTTCTGAAGGCTAAACATGCCCAGCTCTTTCAGTCTCTCCTCATAGGGCCTTGTTTCCAGTCCCTTTATCATCTTTGCTGCCCTCCTCTGAACCCTCTCCAGTTTGTCCACATCCTTCTTAAAGTGTGGTGCCCAGAACTGGACGCAGTACTCAAGATGAGGCCTAACCAGTGCTGAGTAAAGGAGAATTACCACTTCACGCGATTTGGAAGCTATACTTCTATTAATGCAGCCCAAAATAGCATTTGCCTTCTTTGCAGCCACATTGCACTGTTGCAGTCCTAAAGACACTTACCTGGAAATGGGGGACTCACTTCTGAAAAGACACACATGGGATTGCACTGTCAATTGCCCTTGTGTTAAGAGACTTCTGGAGATAGTTACAAGAAGTTCCACCTACATATTAAGCCGAGTTTGCTGCACATAAGATTTTTTTTCCCTTAGCACATTTGAAGCTGATGAGACTTACAGACTGGTCTGTGAATCACCCTGGAGAGACTTTGGAGAGAAAGAACAGAGAGAGATGTAACATAATAACACAGTCCGGTTACTTTGGCCTGTGCCTATTTACAGGCATCTATTCCAGATCAGAGCTCACCCATTCCATCCCTTCTTAACATGTTCCTCCTAAAGAATGCAACAGTCCCAGCACCAGCGAATGTCTGAATGAGAGCTTTGTTGCCTATTATACTGGTCATAATCTCCAGCCGTCTTTACCAGTATTGTTTTTTGGGGAACAAGGGTGAGCAACAGAGATTAAGGCCTCTGTGGGGCTGCTACACCTTCACACTTTGCTTTTGTGAATAACTCTCATCTTTTTGGGTTTCTAGACTTTATAAAAAAAAACTGGCGTGTGAAATGAAAGCAAAAGCCACCGGGGAGTCCCTCAAAGAGAGAATTCTCTTGCATAACCTGCCAAACACCCCACACTATCCCACAATCGCCCACAGGTGGGTGTTTTGGGCACTAGCTGCAAACGAGGATAGAAATCTTGAAAATGCCTCAGCAGAAAGTGTGTTAAATTCCCGGACTCCTTCTAATTTGGTTGCCGGCCAGATGGGCGATAAATAAATATAAATAAATATAAATATAATTTTATCACCCACCTTGAATTTACAAATGGAAGTGTTTCAGGCAAACTGGTGTAGCGCACATTTGGAGCTTGTAACTTAGAAAAAGAGAAGCAAAAAGGAACAGGGTTTAATCAACATGCTTTTAGCATAAGATGTTTGACAGTATATTAATTTTTTTTTACTGATTCACCACTAAAATTAAATTTTAATTGTGCATGTGTGTTTGTTATGGCTGACGGCTAAGAGTGGCCAGTTTGCCGGCCAGATGGGTGATTCAGAAATACAATAAATAAATAAATAGATAAGAACAATGGAATGAACAGAACTGTTTTTACTCTTTGTCACTAAAATATATGAATGATTCGCACTGCACTGGGCAGTTCTCCTGCAGAAGGCCCCATTGAAATGAATGGGGACACTGCTAGCCTGCTCCTGCACAGCTCCCATTAATTCAATGGGCCTTGCAAAGAAGCACTTCCTAGATGACTGTGCCCATTGTGTTTTATTTAACTGCAGAACTATAGAACCCAATTAAAAATAATGAGGCCTGTCTCCACCTGCCAGGCCCCGTTAGCGATAATGGAGGCTGATCGCTCGTGGAATAGATTCATTTTTGTCTGATAGGTGAACTGGGTCAGGGGTCTTGGCTGGGGTCAGTGGCATAGACCTGGCAACAAAACATGGGTCATTCAAGCTTAAGGGGGTCTTTAGGAATCCAGTTATTAAATAAGGAAGTAGGAAGTAAATCAAATACAAAAACGTGAATAAGCCCCCATGCAGCTCGCTTTTTAGCTGCATTTTGCTATATGGCCATTCACCAAATGATTCCCTCTGCTTAAGGCTAAGGGGAAAATACCCCACTTGTGGAGAGATGAGGAGAAAAAAATCTCTTTGACATAACACCCAGGGGAAAATAAATTGAGCATGTCTATCTTTGTCCAGATTAATAATTTTGAGGAGTTGCGGAAAGGACAGTATTTTCCCTCCAAACCCAAGTATAATTTGACCTTGATTGCATTTGGGTTTGACTGACTGATTAGAAGCATTGACATTTACACGACTTTAATAATTATAAAATAACGGAGTTTGTAGTTAATACAACAAGATGCTTCCTACTATGCTTCAACCTTCTCTTGAGGTGTTAAATAAGATCCAAAGATATTTACTAGGCATTGAATACAGTACACTGGGACTCCTTCGAAGCAAGAGCCACATGGGATGGAGAAATTCCTGTGAACTTTGTTCATTATTGGCTCAGAACTTTCAACATATACTACTTTTTTTTAAAAAAGAGAAGAACTTGAACTTGGCCATCTGAGATGAACTGGTTCTTGATTTAATGTGTGGCAGCATCTGTGTGGTGCGAGTGCTCCAAACTTTGAGACTGCTGGACAAGACCTGTCATTGTAAATGAGTAATCAACCCTGAGATGAGTGGGAGAGGCAACACAGTTTCCTCTTTATTAAGCGAGAATGGCAATCACTATCTGTTAGCAACACTTAAGAACAAAACCTTGGATGGAATTCTTAACTTATTGGCAGCAACACAACACTGGCACTTCCATTGTCAGCAGCAACTGACTCCCAGCACTTATGTAAGGTAACCATGGTGCAACCACACCGCTTTTCCTTTTGTCTCTCTGGCATGAGAACTCCTTTTTTAATCCACAAGTATCCTTCTCTTTGTCAAATCATGTTCCTGAGAGATACTGCTGTCCTAGCACTGTCCCTGCCATTACAAATATCAGCCAACAAATGTCTTTAAAGGGACTGAAATGGAATGTTCAATAATCCAAATCGTATCTTAAGACAAGAACACACAAAAATAAAATATGGATGTATAGCCTAATTAGTCTGTTGGAGAACTAATAACAAAGTTTGATTCTGTTTATTTGGGCTTGAACAGAGACAATAGTCTCCTGTCCCAATGGGAATGAATTAACATAGCAAGGCTAGGATTGTGTTATCAGTTACTGCTGTTGTGAATGGTCACTAGGCTTACTTCGTATATATTTAAGCTTTTACAGAATTGTCACAGTCTCACAGACTGTAACTTTTATATTTCATTGCCATTCGACTCCTGTTTACAATTCCTCCTCACACACCCAGGTACCTGCCAACTGAGGATAAGCCTTCATGCTCCTGGTGAAGTGAGTCAGTTCTAGTCCATGGAAGCATATCCCATAATAAACTTGTTGGTTTTTAAGGTGCTGCATAAGTCTTTGCTGTTTTTACATAATAAACCCGTGCCATCTGTTTTGTTTTGTTTTTGTCAAAAGTCACAAGGAAGGAGTATACCATCTTTTGGAATTCAGCATGTATACTTTTTAAAAGCTCCCTATTTCTTTTTCAAGAGAACTCAGTCAAATAAAAAGAAATCGTAATACAAAACCTTCAAGCAACTGGAAATAGACAACACATCTATAGGTTGTGTCCTATTAGACATAACGACAAGAGCAAAACCACACTTGGGTTACACTAGCTGAAGGATACAGCTTTCCTTCCTCCCCAATATGGTGGTGGTGAGCAGCATAAGGGAATTTGAACCTGTGCCCGTAGGGATGCTTGTGGGCTGGCACTGGCAAGGTTGCTGCTGGCAGTACCATTGGGGTTGATGCACTGGGGGCACTTTGGCATCGTTTAGTATGTTGGGATGCAAAGTATGCGCCTCAGGGTGTGCTCATGGTGGGCATAATCGCTGACACAGTCTCTGACTTTGGCAGGGTTTCCAGGGATGTTGGGGGCACGCCTGGAACTATTACACACTGCCTTGATGTGGTCCGACATGGGTCAGAGTTCCAAGAGCGAGGTCTTTAGTGTGGTGGCTCCCACCCTATGGATTGCCCTTCCAACTGAGATCAGGTATGCACCTACATTACTTTGTTTTCTGCATTTGCTGAAAACTGTTCTTTTCAAGCAAGCTTTTCCTGACTGATGAGTGACTTCCAGTTCCAGCCAGTGTTTTATTGATCTATTATCTTTAACTGTAACTTTTTGCATTTTAAAATTATTATTATTATTATTTACAGTATTTGTATACCGCTCCATATCTAAGTAGATTCCAGAGCAGTGAAAAGTAAGAAGACAAAAACAGAGAAAAGAAGCAAAAACAATACATTGAAAACAAAGTAACAATTACAGTGGTGGTTGGTGGAGAGCAGAGGCGGCTTCCAGGAACAATGTCTTCAGCAGGAGTCAAAAGTAGCACAATGTCAGAGCCTGCCTGACCTCCAGAGGCAGGGAGTTCCACAGAAATGGAGCCGCCACACTGAAGGCCCTTTTCCTGGTGCACTGCAGTTGGGCCAAAGTTCCACGAGGAACCACCAGGAGCATGCCGTCCGATGACCTCAGTGATTGGGCAGGTTGGTATGGGAGGATACGCTCTCTCACGTAACCTGGTTCCAAGTTGTTTTGGGCTTTGTACACAAGTACCAGAACCTTAAACCTGACCCGGTAGCAAATAGGTGGCCAGTGCAGTTCCTTCAGCAAAGGAGTTGCATGCTGAAAAGGGGCAGCTCCTTGTACACCATATCTCTCCATGTGGAGCACTTTATAACGTCTTTAATAAAAATAAATATGTTAATAATAAAATACAAACCTTGTTTTTTCCTGTTGTATGTTTCCTCCTCCTCTCCAAGGCTGAGTACAAGAGATGGCAGCTGTTCTGTCAGAGTAGCAGCAGCGTATCTTCCTCCCAGCATAATTAAGTGATAGGACTACTCTGTATGTTGTTGTTTTTCTGTAGCTAACGAGTTTTCTGTAATTTATACATTTTAAAAAAAAAAAAAAGCAAACAAACCTCAGCAGGCAGCTTGTGGATTTCCCCTGGCCCACACCTTATTTAATAATGATGAAAACGTTTATGTGGGGAAAGAAAGAAACCCACCCACCCCCGACACATCTGGAAGACACAAGGAATTTCCTTTGTCCTTGTGGTTCACATTTTGCACACCGTAACACCCACGGGGGGCACCTCTTCATCGATTCAGCTGGTCACCCGTGTACTGTAGAAGCAGAAGCTGACAAACAGTTGGCTCATTTTCTTGTGATATACTAACCCAGAAAACAAATCTCTGATGACACAGTTACATGCATTTATGAACTTCATGGCCTTGTAGGTCACTGGACAAATTTCTCCAAACTGAACTGTTGACAGTTCTTCACAGGGTTCCCTGCAGGAAACAGAAGGTTAATTGACCATTCCCCAAAACCATGAATTGCTTTTGAAAATGTTAGTTTTAAATCATGGAGCGTGGCCTCCGACTAGAAAAAGGAGCATGTGCGAGAGCACTTGCTTCTACTAATTACTGAAATGATGAATTTTGGACAAGGAAGGTGAAAAAATTGTTTAATTGGATTTCCGAGTCATGTCAAAACTGAGCAGAAACAATCTCGGAGCAGTGGCAATGTTTTAGGGCACATCTGTTGAGGCAACTGGCAAATCTGTCAGATTAAGGTACCCCTAAGTAAAAATAATAACCACCTCTCAATTGTGCCAATGTGATCAATGCCTGTCAAGGAGAAGTGTACACAAGGGCCCTCCCAGACCATGCAGAATCTTGAAACAGCAAACATGGTGGAAACATTGGACACACAGTGCAGAGCAAAACCTTGAGCAACCGACTTAACTTTTTAAACTAACCTATGTCCTAGCAATAATCCTAACAGAAAGTAGACACCACAGCAACTGGCATCCAGTGTAAACTTGCTATTTAAACAAAATTGCTGCTCCTGTAGTACATATAAACGGGAGGAAAACCAACAACACAGACATGTGCCTGCATGCCCATCTGTAATGTGAACTGCCATGCTAGAGACTGGAAACCACTTTAGATTTGGTGTTTGAGGAAAAACAGCATCACAGTTGTGAAATGAGGACAGAGCATTTAGGGGTGTCAGTTGTCAGTACCAGCTGGGTTGGGTAGGGGTGCACCACAGGCACCAAAAGTTATGTCATACCTAATGTGAACAGATGTAATATTTTATTTTTGATGATAAGTAACCAGGCATATTTTCAAGATAGTAGAAGACGAGGCTCAAACCAGCTTTCCCAGAAGCTTAGAGGGTAGTGGACCAGGCAGGACAGGGCCGAGACATTTTGCTGCCTGAGGCAGGGGCAGTAAATTGTGCCCCATACTTCATGTCAAGGTACATGGATAATACCTAAGCCCAGCCATGTTATTGGCACTTGAGGCAGAAAATCCCACACATGCCCCTCCCTCTCCTGGGCAGTAAAAATTCAATAATTAAATTACATGACCAACCATTTGCTGCCCTTCTGTGACACGAAAAATCAGCCGCCTGAGGCAGCTGCTTCACTCTGCCTGATGGCAGGGTCAGCCCTGGGAGTGGCACCACTTCAGCTTCTTCTTGGCCCCCTGCCTGCAGCCTAACACAGTAAGGCACATTTGTTCATTAAATATGATAAGCAAGAGAAAGTAGGAAACACATAGTATTGAACATCAGCGGCTAAGGGCGCAATTCTATGCATGTTTAGAGAGGAAAAAAGTCCTACAACTCCCAGCATGCCCATGCTAGGAGTTGTAGGACTTTTGCCTGTCCAACATGCATAGGATTGCACCTTGAGTTTCTTTTATTGTTGTTTCTACGGCAGCTTTTGAGGAGGGGCAGTCTATTTGAATAGTGAGAACTTTTAATTTCAGCAGCAGTCCCCTTAAAGATGACTGATGAGACATCACTTGGGTATTCTGTACAAAGCAGTTGGTTGTTCACTGCAGGTCCAATAAAGGGCTGCAACCAACAGAAGTGCATAACAAGTTCTGTGCGTCTGTGGCAGCTTTTAGAATTGTGTTTCTGGAAGAGCAATTCTCCAAGGCCCCACAAACAAGCCGTTTCTGAAACTGAGCGTCAGGGGAGCTTAAAAACGTTTGCAGTAAGGCCTGGGGCAATCTGGTATTCTAAGAAAACTACTCACAAATCCTACTGACCGCACACCCAACCTTGGGCACACCTGAAGTTGCTCTTTAGATCCCAGATACCATGTTCAAAAGTAGTAGTCATGATCGACATCAATGAACTATCCTTGCTCAGGTTATCAATTAATATCTACTATCTAATCATATCTTCCCCTGCTATAACCTCGGCACTGGTTTGACAAATGAAGAAGGCAGCGGTTTAAGCAAACTCCTACCATGTAATTGTCTCCAGCCATTAACAGATCTTAAAAATGGCGTTGTGCTGGTGGAACTCTGTCACTGGAGATCTACTGGCTGGCAGCTTGGTCTGTTTGAGGAACCAGTTAAAACCTTTGTGTTCAGGAAAACTTGTTTATTTTAAAAGATTCTTGCTTATATTTTGATAAATTGTCATGTTGTTCTGTCACTTCTGTGTTGTTGTTTTTTAAAAGCATGGTTATACTGTTTTTATTCTTTTACTGTACTCTGCTTCTTGAGAACGTTTTGTTGAAAAGCAGGTGTCGTTTTAAATGGACAGATAGATGCGTGCATGCAATGGATGTAATAATAAATAAATGTCTACTTTGGAAAGTTCACACACCATGCAGAAGAGTGTATGGGATATGTTTTAGTTTGTGGATGGACTGCATTTAAAGAACATGTAAAGGTTTTTAAAATTTTGAAATGTTAAAGACTGCTTTATATTGAACTGGTCAGGCACTAGGACCTATACTTTGTTTCTCCTTATCTTGGTTTTGAGGAAAGCCTTTTTGTCCGTTACATCAGTGCATATAATCAGTGGTTGTGCCTATTGTAAAACTCAGATTCACCATCTGTATGCTCCCAAGTGACTAGACTTCTGCTAAAAGCCTTATCCCTGTGGGATTAATTGGCAATTTCACACTTAATGATTTTAACTACAATTTGTTACAATGATAAAAGTATTATAAGACACAAATTACAAGCATTTTTCATGCATGGAAGGGAGGGCTGGTCTTGTAAAACGGAGTGCATTTAATTCTGGTTTGTGTCCGTTTCAGTTTAGATATCAATCTACAAGAGATATAAATAAGATTTGGGAACACAAGCGGGGGAAATAAAAATGATCTGGTTAAGGAAACAGGCATTGAGCATTTGGAATAAGTTGCTCATTTAACAGTTCTGATTTATTATTACATTAAGAATATTTGTGCTGTGTCTCTTGAATTGCTTCTTTTTTTTTTTTACGCTTCTGTGGCCCCTTTCAGTGTACAAAGTGATGTAGGTTCCAATCCTTTCTGTGTCTTATTCAGACTGACACATTCTCTGCTCTACTGTTTCCATCTCAGAGTCTGCTAGCCAGGTGGACTGTAGCTGGTAGCAGAGAGTGAGACACATTTTGAATTATTTCCTAATAGAGGTAAGAGAAACATTCATCAATTGGGTGTGTTGACATGCCTCATCTACTTTCATTTCAGGAAATTCAGGGGAAAGTGTAAGGAGAAGGAGCTTACATAAGTTCACTTTGCAAACACGTATCGTCATCATGTGCTTTAATTACATGCACCCAACATAGTTTATACTAGTTTTGGATTGGGACCATGTGGCGAAGGCGGAAGGTAAATTATGCTCTTCTGGTGTTCTACTGGCCAATTCCTGGCACCTGCTGCTTGCGGGGATTCTTGTAAAGTATGCTGGTGGACGAGGTAGACCGTGGTCTGATCCAGCCAGGCACTTAAATCATAGAATCATAGGAAAGTAGAGTTGGAAGGGGCCTACAAGGCCATCGAGTCCAACCCCCTGCTCAATGCAGGAATCCAGGTCAAAGCATCTCTGACAGATGTCTGTCCAGCTGCACCTTGAATGCCTCCAGAGTGGGAGAGCCCACGACCTCCCTAGGTAGTTGATTCCATTGTCTTATTGCTCTGACAGTCAAGAAATTTTCCTGATGTTTAGGTGGAATCTAGGTTCCTGTAACTGTAAATACTGAAGCAAGAGTGCAAACTCAGGATTGCTGCACACAGGTTTATGCATTAACCATTCAGAGTTCCTGAGTCTGTGCTCTTGCTTTTTAAATTTAATATATATTGATGGTGCTTCCAGACGGGTACTTTTATCACCCCATCACCTTGCCTTATTCAGGGAGTGTTGCAGGGTCCAGGAGTCATCAACTTCCACTTGTAGCCCTCCCGTGTTTTCCCACGCCTTCCTCCTCCTTTTTTCTTAACGCAGAAAATCTGTTAAAGAGAAAGAAATGGGATTGCTGCACAAGGCCTCTTCATGGGTAGCGCTAGGAGCCCTCCATCTGGAAGCACCACTGCGAGCCTCATAAAAAGAAAAAAGGAGACCACACAAAGCTGAAGTCTGGTTTGGCTCAGCTGTTAAAAGCTGGGTGGTTTGGGAAAGTCTCTCGCTCACCTCACGCTGTTGTAGTAAGAAAGGTTCAAACCTAGCACACTCACTTGGGATACACCCACAATGCCTCAGAGACAAAGCAAACAGAATCTAGCCTGGATAAGTGACTAGTAAATTCTGGGCATACAATGATCCTAGTACTGTTTGTTTTCCCCTCATGGTGTGTGTGTATGTGCAGAGACATCTTTCCCCCTCTTTTTCACCCCCGCAAGAGATAAATCAATGAGGCATAAAAAGAGCAGGAAAAGGTGTCCCCACCACAGACATATAGCAAGCATCTTAGGGGTAAAACCAATAGGGGTCTGGCTGGTAGATTTGGGGCTAATATTTGAATTAGCCCCTCGTTTACAATGTGCAGCGATGCCTCGCCTCATGTGTCTGAGGAGGAGCACCCTTTCTGAGGAGACGTGCCCAAGTCCGGAATCAATTCAATGCAGGACTAAAAAGGACCAGGAACAAGGTGTTTCCATGCATACAAACACCTCCGGGCAAAGCAAACAGGAGTTCAGTCTGGATAAAAGAAGAACCTGGGAAATTTGGGGTTATGACAATGATTTGCCCCAAACTGACCATGCACTGTGCAAGGTCCTGTTTATGTTGCTCTGGAGGCCTGGAGGGGAGGTGCCCTTTCCAGCCTTTTTTAAACACCCCCCCAGGGGAATCAATTAAGGGTTTAAAAAGAAAGTGCCCCCAGACCCAATTTGGGGGGAAGCAAGAGGGGAGCTTAGGGTGGCTAAAATGTACCAACAAGGGCTCAGGTGCCTGGTGGCAAATTTTTCTAGGATGATAATCACAATGACCATAATAGTTTATAAGGCAATTTTTAAAATCCATCCTGAGGTGCCTTTTCCCTCCTTTTTAATCACCTCATGAGGGGAATATAGAAGAGTATTTAAAAAGGTGGGGAAAGTATCTCCACAACACAATGTCTCCTGGGAAAGGGGGCAGTCAAACCCCAAATACCCCCCCCCAAGTGTATGGGGAGAGGAGAAATTTGGGGGTTGCCCCCCCCCCGGGTGTGAGGGGATATTTGGGGGTTGCCCCAAGTGGGAGAGGGAGAGGAAGAATTTGAGGTTTGTTCCCCCCAGTGTGAGGGGGAACTTGGGGTTTGGCCGCCCCTTCCCCCCCTAGACATGGAGCTGCCTCTGGGCGGGGGGGGGGGCGCAGAGCCGGGCGGGGGGGGGGGCGCAGAGCCGGCCATGGGGGGGGCTCTTCGCCCCCGCCAGCCCCTCTCTCCCTTCTTCTCCCCCCCCCCCCGAGTTGCTTCGCGCGGCCCTTCCCGCCGCCTCCGGCCTGGGCGGAGAGCGCGGGCGGCAGCGCGGGCCCGGCGGCGGGCAAAGGCGGCAGGGGCGGCGGCCCGGGGAGAACAGGCGAGCTGCGGCCGGAGAAGGAGCACCCGCGGCGGGAACCCTGCCTCCCCCCCCCCGCCGCCGCCGCATTTGAGGAGGGGGAGTCGAGGAAGGGAGCCCCCCCTCCCCTACCACGCTTGGCAGGAGACGCTCCGCTCGGGGATCCGGCCGTGCCCCGGGGCCGCCCTCCGTTGCGCAGGATCGGGCCGCCCTTGCTCGGGCCGGGCCGGGCCGGGCCGGGCGGGCGGGCGGCGGCACCGCGGAGCAGAGGCCCGGCTGCCGGCGCGAACTCGCGCAAGGGGCGCGACGCCGCCGCGGGGTCTCGGCCCCGACGCGGCTGCCTGCCTGCCGCCTCCTTCCCCCCCCCCCCCCCGCCCCCGCTTTGCGCTCGGCTTTGCTTGCACGAGTAATCCCTTCATTCGCCGCCGGCGTGCGAAGGTTTCCCCGTCGGCTTCAGTGCCCCGTAATCCGGGGGGGGGGGAAGGAGCCGCTCATTCGAGTTTAGCGCGGCCGGGAGCTCGAAGTTAAAGAGTCCCGCCGGGGTGCCTTCTTCCGCGGACTTAGCGCGCAAGGCTTAGTACAAGGATCCCCCCACCCCGCCGCCGCAAAAAAAACACAACCAACCAGCGGGTACAAACGCTGTAACTAGCGCGCAAGCCCCCTCCGCGCCCGCTTGCCCCCTTTGCACGCGCGCGATCCTTTCCCGCAGGGGCGACCTTCCCTTTGCGCCCCCCCCCGGCGCACACGCGTCGCAGCCCCCACTCGCCGCGCACGTTTCCTTGCACTTGCCGGCGCATTTGCGAGCGAGCAGCCCGCGAGCGTTCCCGACCGCCGGAGGAGCCCGCGTTTGCGCCCGTTGCAACGGGAAGCCTGTAGGCTCCTTGAGGGCAGGGACCTCCCTTTCCCTGGCTCGTGCCCACTTTTTGAGCGCCGCCTGGATCACGGCGTGGGTGGACGCGCGCCCGTTCGATGTTGCAAAGGCGCGGGTGCTTTTCCATTTTTGCGCTGTGATCGCGAGGCGGCTTATTTTGCACGCTGTTCCGGGATTTGCAGTTCTTCTCCCCCCCCCCTAAGCTTTATTTTCTTTGCGGGGGCTGCGTGGGGGGGGCAACAAAACAAGCTGCGAGGGCGGCTACCCTAAAGCAGAGCGGGCCCGAGCCCTCCTTCTCTCCGCGACACGTTGTGGCGGGTAATGTGGGAAAGCCAAAAACCGCTCCCGATTCGAGGCAAGAGGAGCAAACTTTGGAGAGGGGTGTGTGTGCGAGAGACGCAAACACGCACGCACCCGTCCTGCCCGCAGATACCAATTCTGAGGGACCCGTTTCAGTCTCACGTTTGCGGGTGGGGGGAGTGAGGAGGGATGCATTTGCAGCTGCGCCGCCTCCCCTTGACCCTGCCCTGCGACTGACCCTCCCCAGGCAAGCCCCCCTCCCCTCCCGCTCCGCTCCTTCCGTGCGCATGCTCCAGGCTGGACAGCTCCTGAGAGGGAAATTTAAAAACGGTTTGCCGAGCGAGAGAAAGATCGCAGCCAACTTGCCAAAGGGAACAGCCGAGCTCTCTCTTCCCCCCTTTTGCAGGAGCCGCCGCAGCGATCTTCCTCCGCCTCCCAGGTACTACCAAGTCCCTTCCCGCAAAGGTTTTCTGGGCCGTGTTTTGTTTGCTTGCAAGAGTTGTAGATGTTGCTCTTCGCCCGGGGACGCTTTGCCTCTGCAAAAAAAGACCCCCAAAAAACACGCACCCCAGTCTGCAGATGGAGATCCGGTCTGCACATCTCCACAAAGGGAGGGGGCCGCGCTAAAAGAGCGCGATCCTAAGCCTGTTTGCTCAGAAGTAAGGAGGCTTACTCTTGAGCAAGAGTGTTTCAGACTGCAGCCGCCTCAGTGGTTGCCGTGGCCTGGGGAGGATTGCAAAAGGTCGGATCCGGCTGACCAGCTTAGTTTCCTCCTCCCCCCCTTCTCTCTTATGGCTCGTAATAGGAGGTACTTTTAAAACAAAGTGGTACTTGGAGATAACTTGTTTGACTGGTCCCCACCCCACCCATCCTTTTTAGTTGCTAAAACTATGTCCTTCCTATGACAGCTTATACTTGCCTCTAAATCCTCAGTCAGTTCAGTGGGTCTGTTGATTTTAAAGCAATTCTTTAGCTAATAATAACAACTGTGCGCTGGGAATAAAATAAACAAAATAACATTTCTTTATAAGAAGCATAACTTTGTTTCTTTACATTCCCATTCCAAATAAGTTTACACGGAAAATCCAAAATGACTTGCTCCCGGCCAAATATATTTTCAGTTTGGGGTATGTATTTTAAACTAGGCTAGGATTGCAGTCCTACGCACACTGCCCTGGGAGATGGCTTACTTCTGAGTAAACATGCATAGGATCAGGCTGCACAATATTAATTAAAAAAACATCTGGCACAGATGTGTACATTCATGGCTGAAACACTTGGAAATGTTTATCGACTCAGATGTAAGTCCTGCTGAATTTGGGTTTTACGCCTCTGTGCATAAAACTGCAACCTTGATGATCCCAAATACATCCATTTAGCAATGGTGGCATTCTTTTGAGTTATATATTAGCTTTTGCTTATGAAACAAAATATGTTAAGGTATTTTAGAGCCTAAGTAATCATTCCTGTACCAAAAAATGTATAGGATTAGTGGTGACATTGTCACCTCTTCAACAAGGTGGGGGGGGGAGTAGGAGTTATTTGCTGACATGCTGGATAGCTACTTCATATCTGTTTTTCTTCCTTTCCATGTAGGAAATGATAGAAAGTGATATTACCTCCATAATGTCCGGCCTCATGAGAAATTCTCCGCAGGAGTACAGGTGAGCACTTTTCTCTCTTTGGAAGATGCTAGGGAAGATGCGCCCTTAGGAGGGCGCTGTTGCGCTCCTGTCCTGCTTGTGGTTGTGGGTTTCCGGTGGGTTGCAGCTGGCCGGCCACTGTGTGAACAGGATGCTGGACGGGATGGACCCTTGGTCCGATCCAGCATCGGGGCTCTTCTGATGTTCTAATGAAATCTGCATTACATACCCAGCTATCCTCCTATGAAACATTACTCTGAAAGCGACCTGCCCTCTTATATAAAAATCAAGGCTGTTGATAAATACGACATTGGCCTACAGTGCACTTATTTGCTTTTCAGTTCCTGTTTGCTGGCAGTTTCTTGCATGTTAGGATTTGTTCAGTAACATACTGGCACACTGTATTTTGAGTATAAACTCTTCGTTGTTGCTAATACTTACTTATCCGCTACATCCACCTCTGGGCTCTTCCGCCGAGGAACTTCCGCATGGCAATTTAGCTTAACAGGTGTCCCTGTGAAGCAGGTTAGGTGGAAAGGTAAGTGAGGGGTCTTCCACAAGGAGCTTCATGGCTGATGAGGGATTCGAACTCAGGTCTCCCTGCTTCAAGTCTAAGTAAGATGGTGGCTTCTGCAATGGCTGCCATCTTGCACACCACAATGTACGTTGTCTTTTCAAAATCAGCACATAGAACTCTTGATGCAGGTTTGCTACTCACAGGCCTTCAGCTTTGGGAATTCTTCCCCTCCACCAAAGGCCTTCCAAATTCATGTAAATCAGAGATGATGAACCTTCTTCTGCCCTGAGGGCCGAATTCAGTTTTGGAGAAGCTGGGGGGGGGGGGGCTGCATTCCAGTCATGGGTGGGGCTGAAAATAAAATGGGGCAGAGTCAAAATGCCAGCATATTTTTAGCTTAAGGCCAGACAGGGGGAAAAAAGGCCTACAACTCCCAGCATGCCCCAGCCAATATAGCTGGCTGGGGCATGCTGGGAGTTATAGGCCTTTTTTATAGCTTAAAGCTCTTACCACCAGTAACAAAGCTTTAGGAGGGACATTTCAACCTTTTAGAATGGGCGGGGGAGAGAACAGGCAAAACAGTAGAGCGTGTGGTGTTACTGCTGATTAATTTTGTATTGTGTTGTTTTGTTATACTTTGTGGTTGTTTTCGTGCCATTGCATTTTATGTTCACCACTCTGACACCTCTGTGGAAAGCGGTATATAAATTTGAGTAATAAATAAATAAAAATAAAAGCCAGGAAACAACCAAGCGATAGGTGGTCGGGGCTGGGTGGGGAAGGGGCCGTGGCCTTCTGGAACACCCCGGAGGGCCAAAGCGGGATCCTGGGCGGGCTGGATTCGGTCCACAGGCCTGAGGTCGTGCACCTCTGATGTCAGTGGAAGCCAAAAGACATGCACCTTCCTTGGTGTACATCACAGGTGAGGAGCATGTGGCACTCCCAGTGTTGCTGGACTGCAGTTCCCATGATCCACTAGCCAGCATAGCCGATGGTGAGGAAGGATTATGGGAGTTGCAGTCCAAAATCGTCTGGAGGGCCACACTGCTTTAGGGTGCAATCCTTTGCATGTTTCCACAGGGGGGGAAAGTCCTGCAACTTTTAGGACTTTTATAGGACTCCCTCCCCCCCCCCCCGTTGAAACACGCATAGGATTGCACCCTTAGGTACTCACATGCAGGGCGTGAAGATTACGTCCTATTTCTGTAATTTGCATTCAGCATCTGCTGTCCAGATGTAGACTGCCTCTGAACATGGAGGTTCAGCTTAGCCATCATCATGGTTTTCTTGGATGAAACTGATCATTTGGATCTTTCCCAATCTGGATTCAGAGCTGCACCAGTCTATACTAGACTGAGAGAATGCATCCCTGTTGGTTCTGTTAGGACAGTGTTCTCCAACCTGGGGTCCCCAGATGTTTTTGGCCTACAACTCCCAGCATGCCCCAGCCAGCGTGGCTGGAAGTTGTAGGCCAAAAACATCTGGGGACCCCAGGTTGGAGAACATTGTGTTAGGACTTCCCAGTGACGTTCTGTGGTATCTTTTCGGGGCACCGTTTTGCAGTGGCTCCAATCTCATCTGGCCAAGCGCCCTTCAAAAGTGGTGTCGCGGGAGCGTTGCTTGGCCCTGTGGCCGTTGTCCTATGGCAGGGGTGGGGAACATTTGGCCCTCCAGACGTTGTTCAAATGCAACACCCAACGTCAGCCCTCACCGTTGGCTATGCTGGCTGGGGCTGGTTGGCCTTGCAGCCCGACAACATCTGGAGGGGCACGCTTTCCTCGCCCCTGGCCTGTGGGGCTCCTCAGGGTTCCCTTCATTTTTTTTTTTTTTTAGCATTTATATGAAGCATCTGGCTGGGGAGATCATCTGGAGTTTTGGGGTTGGGTCTCATCACTATGCTGACGTGGTGTGGAAAAAATGCTGCCTTTTGTCTGTCCTGAGGTTGCAGCCAGACAGCTTCATTGGATGACACACAAACACCCCCACTTCAAGTACAGCCATGCCTTGGATTGAGAGCATAATTCGTTCCGGAAACGTGCTTGTAATCCAAAACACTCTTATATCAAAACGAAATCCCCCCCCAAAAAAATGTGTACAGAGATTTTTAATTTAAGCCGTACTACAGTACTTGTATTGCAAGACGTTGCTTGTATATCAAGTAAAAAAAAATTAAATAAATATTTAAAAATTTGCTTGTCTTGCAAAACGCTCTCAAACCAAGTTACTTGCAATCCAAGGTATTACTGTATTACGAAAGAGGTAGAAGATGCTTCCTTTCTCCATACTGCTCCCAGTATCAAACATCTCTGGCATGCCTCCCCTCATGGGTGGACCCGGGCAGAGCGATCCAAAGGTGGGCGGAGGGGAGAATCCATGGTGTAGCTTCCAGGGGAGTTAACTATGCCAGCTCTGGACTGCTTCAGGTGTGGGTGTGGGTGTGGGTGTGTGTCAGGGAAACGGGGCGTCTTTGGATCCTATGGATCCCACCGTCTGCCCCGACATGTTCCTCTTTCCCTCCATTGCTGGAGCAGTGATGGCGGAGCAGGGTTGCATCGCTGCGGCCGGTGAGGAGGCCTTAGCGGAAGACCCCCCTCTTTCCAGGCAGAGCAGGAGGTCAGCAATATCCTCAGGCTCCTGGGACGCCCCCCACCCCACCCCGGGACCACTGGGTCGCTCCCTGAGTTGCCTTTTTAAAAATAATGTTAATGCACCACACTGTTTGCAGTAGGAGGCACAGTAACCCCCATGCGTAATTTCTGTGGAAGCTAAATCATACAATTTTATAACAGTATCCCCCCCCCCCCCCCAAATCTCTTGGTCATCGCAAAACAGTAATCGCCTTGCTGAGCTTCGGGGTTGAGTTACATCTTACCTTACGATATGAAGTTCTAGGCGGCGACTCGTGTTCATAGGGTAATCGACTCACCACCACTTTAAAAAACAAAGAAAACTTTTGTCTGTGAGGAGTGGGCAACCCTCGAGCTCCCCTCCCTCTCAACTGGAGGGTATTTGTACACTTCCCTGGACAGGTATTCTTTTTAGAGGCTCTTTCTATTCACACTGCAAACAGTGCCCTCCACCCAGCCTCTCTCTCCTTGCTCAACAAGTGACTTGTTATACTCTCTGAGGCTGCCTTGAGAAAAGGTTTGTGAAACCTTATTTTGTTCTTTAATCCTGGTGGGCTGCACTGACATAGCCTAATATTTGTAAAGGAGGGATTCCATTGCTAAATGAAGACTGTCTGTCGGTAACCTGTGCTTGTCTAGTTAAATATGGCAGTGTTGGAAGAATATAGAGAACGTGAAAATATAGATTGTTTTGGAGTGGGTGGGTTCAGTTTTAATTTATAGCATGAGGGGCATGAATACCATTTTAGATCATAGATACAACCCTTCCACTGATTTAAGTGGAACTTAATTCTAAGTAGGCATGTTGAAGATGTAGAATGTAGAATTTTAGGCAGACTTGAACATCACCTCTGTTATTATATAAACATTATTTTTCTACAGACAGAACCTTCTTCGGTTTTATTGTTCCTTTCTTTTCTTTTCTTTTTTAAAGTAATGCCGTAATTTATCACTGCAAATATGTTTTCTACCCTAAATTGCATGACCTCATTCAAAAGCGGTAAAACTGTATAAAAATCTAGACTGTATCCACAAAGTTCATGGTAGCATTTGTTCTACTTCATGAGAAAACACTTTGGATTATGTAAAAGAAAATCTTTCAGACTGACTGATTTTAAGAAGAGAATAGACCTGTCAAATTCTATCAGGTCTGTTTACTCTCTTGCTGTCACCACAGTCCAAGACTGGAAACTGTGGTCCTGAGTGCTCCATGGGGGGGCATGATGCCTCCACAAAGTGGGAAATGGCCCCCAATTAGCAAGTGGGAGGCTGGGATTGTGCTGAGAATACCCCTCTGTCTCCCTCAGAACATTTCTATTGGGCAGTGGGATTTGGGAGAGACCTAATTTCCAAGCTAGTATTTAAAATAAAAATAAAAAAAACTGAAAAAGGAAGAAAGAGAGAGAGGGGAGCAGATCTGAAAGACAGATCTAGGAGGGAATCAAATTCTCTGAACATCAGATCAGACCTTTACACAGAAAAAGCATTCTGCTGCTTGGTTTGTCAGATTCAGAATGCTGCTGCAGTGCTTTAACTTTTAAATAAATGGCTTTTATCCCCATACGACATGCATCTGCCTTGACCTAGCAAGGGAGATCTGGCGTGATTTTTACGCGGGAGGAAATGCAGATCCCCTTCCAGAGATACTAGTCCACAGACTTAGAAGTGCCACTGATTTCAGTGACACGTTCTTCCAAGTGAGGGCATGTTTGCATGCCTTCCGCACCCTCCCCCCAACTGCATGTTAACCAATAAGCAGATTCAGGGGGGTTGTGTTGTGCGTGGTGCTCTTGCCTTCCACACTTCTGTTTGGGTGCCAAGGTCCCAGGTGGCGCACATGGGAGATTCCCTACAGACATACCTTAAAGGATTTGGAGGCGGAGCCTCCCGCCACAGGACGTCCCCCTGATGCTCTAGCAAATAGAGTCCACTTCAGTTAATCTCCTTAAAGGGTGGGCTGTAAGGTGAGAACATGGAGGGATTTTCAAACAGATCGGAAGAAGATTTGCAATACAATGAAGTATTGTGATCCATTGCGGAATGTAGAGGCCCAGACAGTGGCAGAGGCAATGCTCCATGTCTTTGAGACTCGGTTTCCCCTCTGAAATTTTAGGTCACTCCATCCGGCTGCTGCTTCTTCGCTCTCTTGTGCCTCTTACTACCTGTTGGACTGATGTCCTCTGGTTCCGCCTCTCCACCTGCTGGGCTTATGTTCTCTGGAGCAGTGTTCCCCAATCTGGGGTCCTCCAGCTCTGTTGGACCTCCAGGTTGGGGAACACTGCTCTGGAGCATTTATAAAGAAGGCTCCCGTGGAAATCCTTAGTATTCATCTGCCAAGGAGGCTACTCAGCTGCCACTCAGCATGAGTCACTGCTCTGGCCTGCTTCACTGGGACTGGTGGTGATTGTGCTGCTGCCCTGTGTCGGGTGTGGCTGCACCATTCTCAGTACTCCCAATGCAGAGATGCAGCAAAATTACCTGCCCTTAGAGACAGCGAGTTGTATCTCTGCATGAGTCACTGCATGAGTATATAAAGTAGGGGCAATCTCATTCTTAAAATACTGTTTTTCCAGGTGTAATAGGGCTAGGAATAGGCAGAGGGAGTCCAGTTTTAATTCATTGGACTATCAAGTTTGGGAAACAGTTTTTCTAAGTAACTGCAAATTTATCCTTCATATTAACTTTTCAAAAAGAATTTTTGACTTATTATTATTCTTATTATTATTATTATTATTAATTATTATTATATTATTATTACATTTATTTATAACCTGCCTTTTTCCCAATAGTGGGACTCGAGGCAGCTTTACAATATTAAAATTTGTACAGTTAAAACATATAAATAGAGAAATACAAAAGTTAAAAATATAATTAAATCAGCAATAGTATTAAAATTATATAAAATATCACAGCTAAAACAATAACTATAAGAACAGTGCAAATCCATCACTTTGTCATAGGTCCAGTTTTACTCCCCGAAGGCCTGCTGGAACAAGAAAGTTTTTGCGTGCCTTCGAAAACATAGCAAGGAGGGCGCCCTTCTAGCCTCCCTGGGAAGGGAGTTCCAGAGTGCTGGAGCAACCACCAAGAAGGCCCTCCGCTGCGTTCCTGCCAGGCGTGCCTGGGATGGTGGCAGAACTAAGAGAAGGGCCTCCCCAGAAGATCTCAGAGTATGGGCAGGCTCGTTGGGGAGAACACGGTCTTTCAGCTAACCTGGACCCGAGCCGTATAGGGCTTTATAGGTCATAACCAGCACTTTGAATTGTGCCCGGAAACAGACTGGGAGCCAGTGAAGCTGTTGTAACAGAGCGGTGGTTGTGTGCTCCCTGTAGCCAGCCCCAGTCAGCAGTCTGGCTGGCAGCAGCAGCTCGTTGAACCAGCTGAAGTTTCCAAACACTCTTCAGAGGCAGCCCCACGTAGAGCGCGTTACAGTAGTCCAAACAGGATGCAACTAAGGCATGTGCCACTGTGGCCAAGTCAGACATCTCCAGGAACGGGCGCAGCTGGCGCACGAGCTTTAGCTGTGCAAATGCACTCCTGGCCACCGCCGAAACCTGGGCATCCAGGCTCACGGCTGAATCCAGAAGTACTGTACACCCAAGTTGCGGACCTGTGTCTTCAGGGGGAGTGTAACCCCATCCAGCACAACCTGACTCCCTATTCCTTGATCTGCTTTCCGACTGGCCAAGAGCACCTCTTGTCTTGTCTGGATTAAGCTTCAGTTTGTTTGCCCTCCTCCAGTCCATTACCACCAACAGACACCGGTTTAGCACCGCAACAGCTTCCTTGGAATTGGATGGAAAGGAGAAGTAGAGCTGGGTGTCATAGATTTCATAGATCATAGAGTTGGAAGGAGCCTACAAGGCTATCGAGTCCAACCCCCTGCTCATTGCAGGAAACTAGAGGAGGGGTTTCCCATCCAAGTAATAACCAGGCCTGACCCTGCTTAGCTTTCCACGCCCAGACAAGCTGAGCCAGCGTGAGCCACAGGCCTGTATAGTGTGGGGGGCACAGGTGTACAGTGTGAGGCAGCATGAAGCAACATGGCCATGCGCAGTACGGAAGCCAGCAGCAGACTTTGGAGGCGGAATCTTTGGTGAGGCATGGAAGAGGGGTCTTGAGGCTTTTTAATCAGACTCGTCCTACAGATCGACCCTGGAAAACCAAGGCTGGACATCGAGGTCAACATCCATTTGATGCGTCTAATACACTGGAACCTTTTGAAGAACCGTAACGTACCTTCCCCAGCAAAAGCCCACACCAGCACCATTTGCAAACCCTCCCGCCCAACCCATTTTTTACTTTCCTGTAGGGCAGCTACAGTATAACATCGGGAACTGCTCCGGAATTTTGCCATATTTCATCGTAAAGACACAGTTTCGGCCAACCTCAGCTGTTGACCTTTTGAAATATGCTCGAGAACGTGCAAAGAAACGCTGCGCTCCATCCCGTGAGGGGGAAACCTGAATTCATCAGCATACTGGTGACACCGAACCCCAAAACTCCGGACAACCTGTCCCAACAGCTTCATGTATATGTTAAATAGCATGGAGGACAAGACGGAACCCTGAGGAACTCCACAGGCCAACGGCCAGGGAGTCGAGCAGGAGTCCTCCAGCACCACCTTCTGGGTCCGCCCCTCCAGGAAGGAATGGAGCCACTGTAAAACAGTGCCTCCAAGACCCATCCCAGTGAGGTGGCCCAGAAGGATACCATGGAGGTTGATGGTACTGAAAGCCGCTGAGAGGTCCAGTAGAACCAACAGGGACACACTCCCCCTGTCTAGTTCCCGGCAAATGTCATTTACCAAGGCGACCAAAGCTGTTTCTGTCCCGTAACCAGGTCTGAAGCCAGATTGAAATGGAGCACACTTAAATTTGTATTGGGTGGACAAGTGAAACATGTTGGGATGAAGGAATAAAGCCACCTGCAGTGTCTGTTTCAGCTACAGAGTACAAGGAGATCTGCTCCAGCTTATTTGACCGTATGAAACGAAACATGAAATCTGTCATAGAAAAGGACAGTTAGTATCCAACCGAGTGGGATTTTCTGTTTGTTTGCATGGAAAGCAGGCCCCCTGCCCAAGCCCTGGCCCCTGGCCTGGAGGCTGCTGGAGGCTTGGGGAAGAGGTGGAGAGAGGAGTCCCCCATTACCTTCACTCACAGTTCCCCGTGTGGGGAATGAGAAGTAGAAGTGAAGCCAGCAAAGGAGGTGCCCCACTTGGGAGCCGCTTGCAGGAGTCAGTCCCGCAAACAGCCGCCTGAGTCCTTTCCCTTAAGGCAGGGTTCTCCACTGGATTCTGTTTCCAGGGTGGATTTCGAAAGGCTACAAGTAGTGTGACGTTTTTCTTTCTTTTGGCAAACCCGTTTCTACACAGGCTGCCTATTTTGACAGCTTTGGGAAACCGTCAGCTGATTTTCTGAAAGCGGGGAAAACAATGAGACGCATCCTGCAGATGCAGTTACAGAAACCTCTTACCGAAAAACAAACAAAACCCCTGCTCTGGCTGGAGTAGTGGGATGTAAAGCAAGAGGGATTTGGGGAAGGCAATACTGAGGCAGCCTGTTTGCTCATTTTGATTGATAGCCAGCCCTCTCTGTGGGCTGGGATGGAGAGAGCTGCATTTCGCGCAGGGAGTCCACTTAGTACTCTGTTTCCTGGCTTGGAGCATCTGCGGGCGAGAGAGAGAGAGAGAAGATCAGTGATTTTGGGGAGCCGCCCGGTCTTCCAAAGGCGAGAACAAGGAGGGCAACTCAGAGGCTGGGGGAAGGAAGGAAGGGCTGGAGCATCCAGCAACAGCTGCTTCATTTGCCTCCTGGAATCTTTGTTGGTTGGAAAGCTCTTTGCCTGTAGACCAGGGGCAGGGAACCCATCCCAGCCCGAGGGGTGGAGGCACATTCCAGTGGTGGGCTGGCTAAAACACCAGCATATTGTTGCCTAAAGCTCTTGCTGCCAGTAACAGAGTCTTAGGGGAGGCATTTCAACCTTTTAGAATGGGGGAAAACTGCACAAAAGCTGGCAAACCACCGAACGATCGGTGGTTGGGAGAAGGGGGGTGGGGCCAGGAGAAGGGGGCGTGTCCTCCTGGGGAAGGCTTACGGGCCTGAAGTTCCCCACCCCTGCTATAAACAGCGGAAGTAGCCAATGTTACACAACGTGCGGCATTAGCAAACATGTACTAGCTGCCACGGCCGCTTCGATCAGTGATTGGAGCGTTCAGCGTGGATGTGGAAGACTCAGATGCGAATCACAGTTCATAATGGAAGTTCATTAGGTGGCTTTGGGCCCCTCTGTCTACTCTAAACCCGCTCATGGGGCCAGCTTTGTGAGGGCAGAATCAGCAATGGATTTGTTGTTATCCTGTGTGAGACCGGAAGAAAAAGGAAAGTGAACAACCACAAATGTAGAGCCCGTGTGGCGGGGTGAGAGTGCTGGAGCGGGACTCGGGAGATCCGGGTTCTAGTCCCCGCTCGGCCACGAAGCTCACCGGGTGACTTTGGGCCATTCACTGACTCTCCGCCTAGCCTGCCTCACAGGGTTGTTGTGAGGATAAAATGGAGAGGAGGAGGAGGAGGATTATGTAAGCTGCCTTGGGTTCCTTGCAGGAAAAAAGGTGGAGTATAAATATAATAATAAATAAATAAATAAATAATGGGGGGGGAGAAATCGGGGCAAGATCAGAGACTCAAAAACGCAAGGGCATTTTTAGTATTTGCCTTTTGGAAAACACACACACACACACACACACTTCCCAGAATTCTGCTGGACTACAATTCCTAGCATCCCCTGCTGGGAGTTGAAGTACATTACATCTGGAGGCATCAGATGGGGGGAAGCTGTCACTGGGATACTAGTCGAAAACATAAATTGATTTCAGGGAGTTTTTGGAGAAACTGATCCCTTTATTCCAGGTAATCCGTTGGGGGAGGTGCTGGTTAGCAAAGTGAGATGCGATGTCTTTCTTCTTTTTTTTTTAACCATGTGTCTCTAATTCATACTAGGAGTCTGTTCTTTCAGGCTGAAAAGACAAAGAACAAACACCACAAACAGCCCCCAAAACCAAAACACACAAAAAGACCAACCCCAAACTATTTACAGCAAGCAGTGCCAGGTTTATTAATGCAGCCACGTGCACCGTGCCGTTGCTTTAGCAGACGATAATAACACTCGCTTCGAAACAGAGGCGAAATCAGGTGTGCGTTTTTAAGTTATGGGATGTCCCCACGCCCCGCGCGCTCTCTCTCTCTCTCTCGGTCTAAGCCTGCACTGCATACAGTGTCTGTTGTCCTGTGCAAAGTATTCCTGCCTTTTGAGGTAAAGATGCCAGGGCCTTTTGTACGGAGAAGTGGGAGCTATATTTTATCTTATCTTTTTGTGGGCGGTTCAGTTTCAGGCCTCCAGTGCTAAAAGGTCCCCATGGGTGGATTGGTGAAAAAGTGCTGTTTGAGGAAAACAAGAGTGGCCTGGACCCCGTCTTCTTAGGGCTAGCGTAAAACGGCTTCTTGTCCAGGCGAAATAAACGGAGAAAGGACACGGGGTGCAAATCAGCTTCAGCTGTGCTCCCGTCCTGAAGGTGCAGAAGTGCCCAGGAAGGGGGGGGGCACGTGGTGGTCGATGCAGTTCCTGACAGGAGGCGTGTGCAGTGGGTTTTGACCCTCCCCGCCCACATGACCCCATTTATTTGTTGTGGAGGGCTGAGTTTCCTGCCAGGGCTGCCAGGACGCAGGAGCGCCAGATGGCACGGGGGGGGGGGGGGGCTGTGTGTGTGTGTCTCTACCATCATTCAGCCAGATTAATGGGAAGTTTGTAAAAAGGGTGAGGGGGGGGAGAAAACAATTAAGCAAGAATGCCAAAAACAAAGGGCAGCCACGTGCCACCAGCCCAACAGTCGCTGGCAACACAATGGCTTATCGGCTTACAATGCGCAGGGCCAACTGTTGCAAACGGCATGGGCGCATGGGCCCCGTCCCCAGTTTTTAAACCATTTGATGCTCGTGTTTACTTACAGTCTGGCCAATGGCTGAGCAGGAAGACCGGTCACCTGATGTTCTTTTCCAGGCATGGAACTCCGACTGGCCCCACAAAATAACTGAAGAGTTGTGTAACCATGGCAATGTCAATTATTGCACCATAAATACATTAAATTAAGGGGGGGGAGCAGTGGGACTAAGAGGAGGCTTGCAACGGGGCAAATTTCTAGCCAGGATGCCAGCTTGGTTTCTTGCAGAATGACAATTGCTCTTGCAGGTTTTAAAGCCTTAAAAACATCATCACCACCACCACCAACAAAAACGCCAGATGAAATGTTGCTTTAAATTAGGCAGAGGAAAATAGTTTGAGGAAGTTTGATGAAAACAGTGAGAAAGTTGAAGACCAAGTGCTATGAATTAACGAGGCTGCTATAGGGCTGGCATTAGCAGCTCATCCTATATCATCATCAGGCGATCACTCGTGACCAAGTAAGATTGTCCTCCAGGATTTAAAAAAAAAAAAAAAATCACAAAAAGGAAATTCTAAAGAAGATTGTGTAGACTCTAGCGATGGGTCCGTAAGTGACTGTGGAGGCCAATTCTAGATCCACACAGCTTCCCACAGTGAGGACACAGGTTACCAGATTACCTATATAAAGCTACATAATTAAACCCTCGTAAAATGCAAAGGGAGCTATCACCAAGTCCCAAATTTATTTTACAGTCTTGGCTTAGTACCTTGAGCTAATGCTGCATGTATGTATTCAGAAAGCACATAGCAGGTTTTGGGTTGTTTTGTTTTTTTAGGTAAATGGGAAATTTTAGAAGCGCAGTCCGCAAAATGTTTACTCAAACTCTGGAGAATGCTGCTCCAGTTTGCCTGCATCACAGGGAAGGTTGTCCCCTTGCTACTCAAGTGTGATACAAACTTTCATTATTTTCATATATTTCATATAGAGTTGGAAGGAGCCTACAAGGCCATCGAGTCCAACCCCCTGCTCAGTGCAGGAAACTAGAGGAGGGGTCTGCCATCCAAGTAATAACCAGGCCTGACCCTGCTTAGCTTTCCACACTAAGACAAGCGGAGCCAGCGTAAGCCACTTACTTGGGAGTAAAATAACAAGGAGCATTGTATGAATTAGGACATACATTCAGCACACGGCAGCAGGCTGTGCCCTACAAGAGTAGCCCAGACAATCACATCCTTAAGCTCTTTGCCAAAAATTCATGATTTCCTCTGCAGACTCTTGGCTTCCGACCCCTCACAGTTGAGTGAAAATGACCTCCCTGGTGACTTACAGTCCCTGTCGTGGCTGACATCCGTTGATGTCCCTCGGTTGCAACAGATGGCCAGTGAAAGAATGGATTTTGGCATCAGCTCCCAGAATGCCGTGCTGCAACAGACTGGTAGGTAACTCACCAGGATCATAAGCAACTGTTTTCCTTTTTCGATACCGCCTCTCCTCTTTCATCTTCTTCTTCTTGTTGTTGTCTTTCTTCTTCCTATAATAATAAAAGAGACGTGTGTCTGTCTGACAGTGTCCTATATCCATGACCATGAAACCTAGACACTTGAAACATGGTATGCATACTAAGGGAACCCTAGGGGTGTGTACCGTGGGATTATTTGGTTGTTAATTTTAATTACCGTAATTGAAATGTGTCTGAAGCCTGTAGTAGTAACATCTTCAGTCAGTAGGTGGCAGGCTTCCCTAACCAATGCATAGCTTTGGATCAGGGGAGATTAGCAGGCAGAGCGCTCCCAGGAATGGAGTGCGGGCGACCCCTCCCTCAGCGGGCTACAGGGATGCACCATGGCAGGAGCAGTGCCTAGGGTTGCCAGCAGCCATGGCTTCACTCAGAGGTGGTACGTAAAATGTGTCCAACTCTGACAGCTTCGTAACTTTGCTTGAAGGATTCGTTGCATCGAACTAAGGGCTGTTCCAAACCATGTGAAGCCGGGTAGTACGTTCGCTAGTAGTTTATATAATATTTCTGCACTACTAAATTTAGTTCCGTCTGCATGCGCCAGCTCTGTATTGCTGTGCGTAGAGGTCTCCTGACCAAGTGGTTATTTAAAAATAGCCAACAGAACACCTCCATTTGCTTTGGTTTGGTAAATACTGATGGGTATTAAGCATGTACACTCTACATACAGCAGGGAGGCCAAATAACAATATAACTTAATAGCTGTGTGTTGTTGTTTTTTTGGTGAACAGGCTCCATGCCAGGGAATATGCACACCGCCGGGGCTCCTGGCCCCATGATCCACATACAGACCAGCCTGCCTCAAAGCATTCTGGGGCTGAACACCGTTTCATCGCATGGAACAAATGTAAGAACACGCTTCCCTTCCCATTTATTGCCAAAAGGAAAGCTTCTGACGCCGTGCAGCGACTGATGCTTCTGCTTCTCTTCCTTTGCCGCCAGATAAGCCAGTATGTGGTGGGGGCCTCCGCTGTCTCCCAACCTGCAGCCACAGCAAGCCCCTCTCTTCCCTCCGCTGCCCCGCCACGCACAGCAGGTGTTCGCCATCACACACAGTGCGCAACAGGTACCTCTTTCTGCTTGAGAGATTGTCCATCGAAGACATAGCAGCGCTTTACAGGGCCGGGAAACAGCTTTACTGCCATCCTTTGTCAAAGTTCAGATCAGGAGACCGAAGCCGACCTGTTCTGAGTGTATTTGTGTTTGTAATATTTATTTGAATATATGTCACAACATTTTAGCAGAGCTGGTGCAGGGCGGTGGGGAGCACGTTCAGTTTGGATATTGCGAGACTCGATTCAAATCCAGAACTTACCCCCGGGCCTGAAACTAATTAGGGGCGGGGAGGGAGATGAAGCATTTTAAGGGGCAGTCTTAGGGCAGTCGCCCTGCCTGCTTCGCCGCTGGCATTACAAACACACGCACCAGCAAGGCAACTGCTGGGTCACTGGGTTGCTTCCCCATACCAAGGAGGTGTCAGCCTTTAATCCAGGGTGAGGAACGTGTGGCCCTCCAGGTGTTGTTGGTTTACAACTCCCATTATTCCTGACCTTTTGCCATGCTGGCTGGAGCTGATGGGAGTTCGGAGTCCATCAGTATCAGGAAGGCCAAAGGTACCCATCCCTGCCTTAATCCCTCCCTTTCCTTGTGTGGCTTGAAAGTAAACAAGTGTTCATGTAGAGGCACTTGCTAGTTGCAAAACTGCTCTGGGAATACGGCAGGGGGGGAGGTATACTGTTGATGCCATAGACATGGACCAGTCAGTACTCATCCCAGCTGTTTATTTCCCCTAGTTCATGCTGAACCATGCCCTGGCAGAACATTTCCCACTACCACCACCACTTCATACACAGTCAAGTATTACATCCTCGAGAAGCAGTAACACTTGGGTGTTAGCTGGAAAAAAAAAAGTTCAGATATGATATCCCGTGTCAAGTGTCTGTTTTCTTTTGTACATGTAATGTTACAAGTAACATTTGTGTACTGCTGTCATATTTCCTTCCCCCATCCTCCACTTATTTTGAGAGAAAAAAGCTCTTCTCTCTCTCTCCCCCCCTCCCTGAGTGGGGAGAAAGTTGATGTTCTCTCTCCCTCCTGTTCTCTCTCGTTTCGGTATGCAGTGTCCTCCGGCGACAATATACAGTACATCTTATGGAACACAGCCTCAGTATTCCCAGCCCCGCCTCGCTCCTCACGCTGCCCAAGAACTGCACACCAAACATTATCCTAAGCCGATCTACTCCTACAGGTGAGCGAGGCCTGCGGCAGCTGCTGCTTCTTTTTTAAATAGGATATTGTATGGTTAGTGGTTATCTGATCAGATATTTGGCACTTTATTAATTTTTAAACGTTCTTTTAAAAAAAAAAAAAAAAGCTGATCCAAAAACAGAAGAGTTGGTAGAAATGGACTGCCTCAAATGCTAGCCAATCTGTGTTGCTCACAGTCCTGGTATGAGAGGGTGGGAGGTCACTTTGTTGTTAGAGAGCCCTGGGGTCACTTAGTACTATGCCCCCATCTGGCTTCCGCTGAAAATAGATTTCCCCATGGTTCAAACTGGGGGAGAAGGTTGTGAGTCTGTCCAGTACATGCTTTCACCTCTCAAAGCCACTCAAAGGATGCCTGCCGGTATGCAGCCTCAGGCTCTCTTTTGCCTGCTTGAACACAAAAAGTAACATTCTGGCCAAGGCCAAGAGAGATTTGTGGTTCTGCTCATGTGTGTGTGTGTGTTAAAAAACAAACCAAAAAACCCCCCAGGAAGAAATCTTTTGAACCTTACAGAGATACGTGTTCCTAACATCATTTGAAACAGAAGTTGGAAAAGGTTATGTCCCACAATTTACAACTGGAGTCACTTTCTCTTTTTGTCAGCCTCATTCCTTCATCTGTAAAATGGCATCATTAATGAGGATTGTAAAAGCACTGTAGAAGTGCAAAATAGTCTTCTAAAAAACAAGGCAGTAATCGGGGCTGATGGTTCTAAGTGTGGGGGGGGAGGTGTGTGTGTGTGTGTGTGTGTGTGAGAGAGAGAGAGAGGGAGGGGGGGGGGCGTGCTTAATGTGTCATAAGTTACTTATATGGGTAGAGAGACTACCCTCAGGAACCCTGCAAGGAGCGGGCATTTTGCACCAATAACTGGAAGGAAAAATAATGTGACCTCCACTTCTCACAGCTGCTTGATTGCCATGGCATTGAAGAACAGCAAAACAGGCAGCCTCCCGGTTAGTGAGATCTACAGCTTCATGAAGGAGCACTTCCCCTATTTCAAGGTGAGGCGGGCTTGGCACAAGTTTGGCATGGGGGGGGGGGGATCTCTCAGCTGCCCTGAATGCCACTCTGAACCCCCTGCTGCTGGAGTCATAGTAAACATCCCACTTAAAAAAAAAAATATGAACCAAATTGAACTTGCTTTGGCAATACGTACACTAACATGGTACTTACATGGGTAAGATTAGCATGACGTCGGTGCAAGGGTGACATGCAAATCAGTGAGGCGGTTCGTGGTTTTTATGGGGAGGAACCACAGCTCAGTTGGAGGAGTGCATGTGCAGAAGGCCATAGGTCCAATCTGCAGCGTCTCCGGTTTAAAGGACCAGGTAGTAACAGGGTCATGGGAAAGATTTCTCTCTCTTTCTCTCTCTCTCTGCCTGAGCCTCTCTGGAGGGCTGCCTCCCACCAGGGTGCTTCCAGACAAGGCTTTTATTGTGAAACTGCACTGCTTCATTCGTGGAATGTTATGGGCGTGGGGGGGCTTGCTTGACAATGCCCTCAACGGGTAGCCCTCTCGTGCTTTCCTGCACTGCTCCTCCCTTTTTCTCACCAGAAAATAATCTATTGAGGAAGAAACGATGGAATAGCTGCACAAAGCCTTTCCGTTGTTAGCACCTCCTGCATCTGGAAGCACCTGAAGTCTAGACTGGGGGGGGTTCTTGAGCTTTCTACACACACCCCCGGGGGCCCGAGAGAGAGAGAGAGAGAGAGAGCTGAGAAGGACTGAGCCCCACCAGTCGCAAAGTGGTAGCGCAGGAGCGAAGCAAGTCACAGGACAGTGGCAGATGGGAGGTGGAGTGTGACGTAATCGGCAGGCAATTGCAGATATCATTTTACATTGATATCTAATCCCTCGTTGAAAATGGCTAAATTCTTTGCCAGAGCTATTTCCTTATAGCAGGGGGTTCCATAGTTCCGCTTTCCTCCAGTGAAGTACACATGTGGGCTCTGGAGGTATCATGATGCAGCCTCCCTGTTTCAAACGGAGAATTTGCTGATCCAAAAGCTCTAAGTACAGAAGACCTTGATATGGTTTTTCTCCTCTCGCTGAATGTCCCTCAAAGACTTCTTACTCCTCCGGAGGCTCGGAGGACGGCAACAAGGGGGAAGGGGCCTTCTCAGTGGCGGCCCCCTGACTGTGGAATGATCTCCCCACTGAGGCTTGCCCGGAGCCAACTGTGCCATCTTTTTGGTGCCAGCTTAGCACAGCCCTCTGTGCTGAGGCGTTTAAGGACATCGAAGATTATTTTAATGGCTTGATGGGGGCACCCATGTCAGGTGTTTTTAACAGGTCTATTCTGTATTATTGTTTTTTGCTGCTAAATTGTTTTTAAATTTCCTAAACTGTTTTTAAATTCAGTATTGTGAAATACTTTTATGGCTGTTTTATTGTATCATGGCCTTGTTTTAGGCACTGTTGTAAACCGCCCAGATCGCTTCGGCTATTGGGCGATATAGAAATGAATTTATTTAATTTTTTTACAATCTCATTTCTATCTAAGTGCAAAGGGTCAGATTATTTTGGGGCATGGTATATGGCCAGTTTTTGTTTTGTAGAAATATAGTAACATCATTGAAATGTATGTTGGTATTTTGCCCTGGTGTACACACACACACACACACACACACACACACACACACACTGAACAGGACTGGTGCTTCAAACCAAAGCCTTTAAAAAGTGCCCATCCTGCCTTTTATAGACAGCACCGGACGGCTGGAAGAATTCTGTCCGCCACAACCTGTCCCTGAACAAATGCTTTGAGAAGGTGGAGAATAAGATGAGCGGCACCTCCCGTAAAGGCTGCCTGTGGGCACTCAACCCCGCCAAGATAGACAAGATGGAGGAAGAAATGCAGAAGTGGAAGAGGAAAGATCTGGCTGCCATTCACAGGAGCATGGCAAACCCAGGTACGCCAGGAAGCACCTGGGCAGATTCCGGAGGCGCCCTCCGTTACATTTCTCCAGCATGGCTTTGAAAAAAAACCCTCAGGGCAACTTAAGACATAAAAATAAATTATATATTTTATTAAGTAAAACCTTCTTTGTACAATCACGCTTTAGGTTTAAAGCTGGAGACAGATTTTTAAAAGAGAATTGAAGCCCCTCTCAGGTCACTTTCATTTCCTGTACAGTTCTCTTGTCCCAATAGTCAAACAGGGTTTGCAGTTTTCTTAAATTCTGTAAAAACTTGCAAAAGCTCCTTGACTATAACTGGGATGAGCGTACACTTCACTATATATATTTCATTATTCTTAGTGCTGTGGCTGGATAGAATTGTATACGTTTTCTTGGAACTGTGGTCCCTTCTCCAAGGGGCTTTACTCAGCCTTGGAAAGTCAGGCATACCTAGATGACCGTTTCCTCTTGCAGAGGAGCTGGACAAGCTCATCACCGACCGACCCGAGAACTGCAGGCGGCCCGGCAAGCAGGCGGAGGCCGAGGCGTCCACGCTGAGCCACGTGGCGGGGGCCCAAGGCCGCGTCCCGCAGCTGCCGCCCCAGCCCGTCATGACGCTCTCCCTGCAGTCCGTGCCGCTGCATCACCAGATCCAGACGCAGGCGTGCCTGGCCCCGGACTCGCCGGCCCCCGCACAGACCCCTCCCCTGCACGCCCTGCGCCGCCATGTGGGCCACAGCCCCCTCCCGCAGCCCCCGATGAGCCGGGGCCCAGATTTCCTCAGCGTGATGATGACAGACATGAGCACGGAGGTGGATGCCCTTGACCCCAGCATTATGGACTTTGCACTACAAGGTAAGAGCTGGAGGGTGGCCACAAGCTGCAGAAACTGAACTCGGCTTTGCAGGGCAGGGAGAGAGAGATCTGGAGGAGGACTTCGGGGAGGACGGAGAGTACCGGCAGGGGGTGGAATTCAGTGGCCCTGGGGCCACAGGCCTTCTAGGGCTGCATGTTGTGCATCCCCGATTTAGATTAAGCCCTACTCAAGAGGCGGTGGCCCCACCAGGGCTGGAGCCCCGAATCTTTCATCTGGAGCCCTGCGTCTCTGGGAGGCTGTCCAGGGCCACTTGCTGGAATAAAGGGACAGCCCCCCCCCCCGATGGTCTCTGTTGCATCGGATCCCACTGGATTAGCAGGCTTTTGGCCCACATGTGCTTCCCCTCCTGTTGCCCCCCCCTTGAATCTTCCTGCCTGCGTCCCCCCCCCCAAATCAAATGCCCTCCTTACATCCCTTTTTACAAATGTGGTGTCCTTAGGTGACAAGGTTCCTTAAAGACATGCACACAGAGAGACTTTAGAGCAGTGTTCTCCAACCTTGGGCCCCCAGATGTTTTTGGCCTACAACTCCCAGCATGCCCCAGCCAGCATAGCTGGCTGGGGCATGCTGGGAGTTGTAGGCCAAAAACATCTGGGGGCCCAAGGTTGGAGAACACTGCTTTAGAGCATATGCAAATTTCTGTTTTTGTTGTTGTTGCCCTGTGGGACTCAGCCTTTTTGGTACCTAGCACCACCCCTGGCCCTTCTGACCACAGGATTGGGGATAAACAGGCCAATTCACATCTGCTGGTTAGAGCAGGGCCCCTGCTCAGGATGCAGCTGCTATCATTATCAATTTTTTAAAGGGAACATATGGGAAGAGATGAAGGATGAAAGCTTCAGCCTAGAGACCTTGGGCGCCTTCAGCAACTCCCCTCTGACGCTGTCCGACTGCGACCTCGCCCCGTCCGGCCTCACCCCGGTCTCCAGTGGCAGCAACCTCTCCTTTTCAGACTTACAAGTGACCGGCCTCTATACGACTTATGCCACGCTGGACACCGTATCGCCCGCGCAGTATATAAGTGCACAAGGGAACAAGCCGATTGCGCTGCTCTGAAAGGTGCTGAACCCTTTTCGCCTCCATCTTTGACCTCCCGACAACGGCGAGTGCCATCTTTTCCCCGAGGTGCCGCTTTGACCATGCAAAAATCTTTAATCTGGGGCAGGCAAAAAGGTGAGAGAATGTGTCATCTTCCTGTTCCTTCTTCAGCCATATCAAGCAAGAGATTTTGGGGAGGTGCCGTTGCGTAGTCTTGAGGCCACTGAATGAAAGGATCCTAGTAGCCATCTAAAAACTGGTAAAACATTGTGAGAAAACATCCCAAGGCATGGTTTCAAAAAACGACAAACCTGATGTGAAAGATCAACCTTGGCACATACCTGATTTTGCTACCAGCTTGGCAGAGGAAGGTGCAACGTGCTGCTTCGTCAGAGCCTAGGCCAGAGTTCCAAGAACAAATCGCTTTTATAATAAATCAATTTATACTTGTCCTCCCCTCTCCCCTCGCAACCACTGACTTCATACCGGCAAATCAAGTGCCGTGTTGTCTCCTGTGATGCAGTCGCCATTCCAGCTGTGTGCCTGGATCACCTGCAAGGCATAGACAAGAACGGGGCAGCCTCTGCGCTCCTCGCGCTTTGTGAGAGCATCAGAGCCCCGGCATGTGCAGTGGATCAGGGCAGCTAACTCGCTTTTCATCCCCTCCTTTAATTTATTAATTGTTCAGGCAGGGCAGCCTCCAAGACCGCAAAATCAGAAGGGACTAGAAGGCTGCTGCCAAAGTACTGGCTGGCTCAAATCATGATGAGGAACTCAGCCCTCCGTGCACTGCTACTTGGCTCTTTTTACCCCTGGCAGGGTTGCTGTGTCGTCAGTGACAGTCGAAGCCACAACTGGCAGGATTCTTTCACCAGGAGTCTAGACTTCAGGCCTAGGGATCCTAGGTCCTCTTAGCTCCCTCCTTGACGGTAGGCCCCATGAGTTGTTCTGCCACACTGCTCCTTTCCCCAGTTCCACGTCTCCACTCACTGTTTTCTGATTTTTCAGGCCACTGCCTGCTCTCTCCCACGTCCTCTAGTGATGCTCTGTCAGAAATGCTTTGACCTGGATTCCTGCATTGAGCAGGGGGTTGGACTCGATGGCTTTGTAGGCCCCTTCCAACTCTACTTTTCAATGATTCTATGAACCTGTCCCTTCATCAGCCTCTCTCTCACTTCCCTCCTACTCTTAAGCATTGTGGAGTTTTCTCCAGAGACCCCTCAGTTGCTCATCTCTGCCCTTTCTTCAAGCCATATCCTCCACCTACCTTTCCTCTCGGGCCCTCTTTCTCAGCACATTCCCTAGTCTGCATCCTTCCTTCAGCCTCTTTGCCTTACAGCTCCTTCTCCCTTAAGTTCCCTTCCTCCTGGGTCACCTTCCCAGGCCTCAGCCATCCCGTATGGGAAGCTTTAGTCCCAGCCAAACTGATGTTCACTTCCCTCACAGAAGCTGGATAGCATATTGTGGCTCCCTTGGGCAACTGAATACTCCAGGCTGTCAGACCAGCTCAGGCCATCAGCTGCAGAGGCATCAGCACCCCAAGAGCAATTACAAGGAATGTTTTCCATATCAAGGGAGGAAGGAGGCCCGTGTCGCAGGATGGATAATGTACTAAATGAAGACCTTTACATTGAATAGAGAGTATTAGGATTAACAGGCTTGCTTTAGATTTTTTAAGCAAAGAGAAAGAATTTAGGATTGATAGTCTAGGCGTGTGTAAGGTGTTTCTTAATTCTTGTGCTAGGCAGTATTACTGTTTGTAAATTTTATTTATAATTTATTTTTATGAAGAAAAAAAGGAATTGTATATTAAGCACTGACTTTGGTTAAAACTTTACAGTAACTTTTTAAAAACTTAATTTAATTATTCAAAACCACAGCAAAACCTTGCAAATCAATATTACACGTGGGACCTTTATTTTGAACCTGAACTTTAAAAGAAGCACTTTGGATACTTAGAGATAACATTTTCTGTGAGAGACCAAATATTGTTTTACATGTTTAACCAACAGGCCTTTTCTACAACTGACACAAAAATATCTTTTTTTGCAACTCAATCCTATGCATGTTTACTGGGAAATATGTCACAAAGTGTTCAGTGGGGTTTACTTCCAAGTAAGCGTGCACAGGATTGCTACCCTTGTTTACAATAAAATAAAAGATGAAAACAACCTCCAAACAGGAGAAACTGCAAACTGAATTTAAGATTTTAAAACATACAATGTCGTGTTTAGGCTATTTCGTGTCAGTATAATATTGATGTGATTTTTAAAAAAATAATGTGTGACTAAGCACTGTGGTTAGATAGAATTTTTATAATTTCTTCAGTTTTCTGAAGAAATTTTATGATTTTCTTCAGTAACCTGAAATTGAAAGACAACCCACAATTACTGGGACTTTTCACCCTTGCTCATGGCCTGAAAGAGACAACCCATCATATAAACTTTACATGAGGATTGTTGATTATCTTTCAACTTCAGGGTAGGATTAGGCTCAAGCGTATGGATATTTACTGAGAAATAAGTCTTCCCAAAGTCTTAACGGGGCTGACCCCAAGGACTTGTGCACAGTCATCCCAGATCATATAAACAATGGCAGAAGTTACTGTGAGTTTTGGGTTGGTATCCTATGGATATATACCTTTTATGTCTCAATAAAATAAAAACAGTGCGGTTTTGGTGAAGTCTTCAAATTGGGTGGGAGGCACGGGTTGTCTGTCAGAAACCTGTTTCACAGGAATCACCCAGACGTGTCTTCAGTCGTAAAAAAATGTGCAAAAAAACACAAATCAACCAAAAAACTCGCAACACCACCCAAACCCCATACACATTGCTGTAATGGTTTATGGGAATATGTCAACCTAAAACCAGAATGATGGCCAATAACAGAAGGGTACTGTTTAATGAACCCCCCACCATCACCACTGGAAAATGTAATGTCAGTTCTGCTTATTTGATGCGACTTATCATCCAAGAATATTTTGCTATTGGTTTTTTTATGGAAATAAATCACAATAAAGATGGATTAACGCTAGAGACACTGCTAAAAGATGAGCACATGAATAGATAAACCCAAATAGCAATTCACATCTTGGCTGGCTTTATGACGACGAATGAATCTAGTCAGAACTGTTCAGAGAATTAAAGGATCTGTTTCACAAGTCTCCAAAGACAAAGGGAATGTGAAGTCAGTAAGAAAAGCTGGAGGGTCATTTTAATAAACACGCTTGCTTTATTTGGAGCTGTTCAGCTCTTTGAACAGTGGCTTTTAGGGCCTGTCCCCTCTGTGGCAATGTGCACATAAGTTAACACCTTTCCTATGAGAAAGAGCTGCGCTTCTTCAATCGCCTCTTCCCTCCTTGAAGGAGAAAATTATAACCATCTTTTCTTTTAGAAAAAACTTCCACTCCGTCACGAAACACACATAACACAGTCCCCCAACCGCATGGCACGTATAAGTAATCTACAATCCAGTTTGGACATTAAGGATAAATGTAACTTGTCAGGAAATGCAACACTCTACTATAGATATGTTTAACAACATAAATTTCCTTCAATCCTCACCTCTGTCCTACAGCTTTGTGCTCTTATACAAGAACTTTAGGTTGAAATTGGAGTTATGAAGTCCACTCAACCTGTAGATTATTTACCCCTTTAAAAGATGTATTCTGAATTCTCAGCATGTGGCAAATTCCAATAACCTAGTGGATCCGTTAAATAGCACCCTGGCATCTCTGCACACACAAATAAGGCACAGCTATGACCCCCAGCCAGGAAACAAGCAAATGGTGCCAAGAGAAGGTGGAAATGCTAATTTGATTTTGAGAAAGAGCTAGTTTTGCCAAAGCACTGGATACTGGCTTGGTAGTGGTTACAGGTAATCCCTCCTCCCCCAACACACACATTTTTACTGGAGTCAAAGTAGAAACGCCATTCTTATTGAGGAAGATGCTTGATAGCAACAACTGAAAATGGATGGATATGGGGTTTTTTTTGTTTTTTTTTTAAAGATACTACATTATGTTATAAAAACAGCACTTATCTTGGACATGTTCCTGGTGCACTGTTGGCACAGAGAGCTGAGGAGTGTGTCCTCACAGTTGAGAACAGTCCCGGCAATCCGGGTTATTTCGTCCTTGAGTGCAGAACAAATGGCCAGTCCCACTCCTGTGCTCTAGAATCACCGGTAAGAACTGTTCCGTAGATACGTTCCCTAATGCAGCTTGTTCACGGCTCTCAAGTTTGGCAGACAGGCAGGCGCTTGCTGGCTCGATCTTTGTGCGTCTTCCCCATCGAGGGGCGTGTGATCTTCCCTGCTGCGGCAGTGCCTTAGTCAAGAGGAGGTAGGATTGTCCATTTTTGCTAGGAGATGTACAACCTGGGTCCTCTGAGCAGGAGTGATGTGTTGGGTCATGTGAATGATACAGTCCATGGCAACATCTGGGTTTGCTTGAACTAAGCTGCAAGGGGTACAAGAGGGAGAACAGGTGGGGTGGGGGGTCATGGGACACCGAGAAAAGACTACGGTAGTTACTGGAGTTGCTCCTCTCCTGGATGTCGTACGAAGAATAACCATGTGGAGGACAGATTTGTTGCTCAATTACTACTTTAAGTAAAACAGGATGAAAGCAGGAAAATAGAAGAACATAAGAAGGGCAAAGTCCATGTAACAACAGAGAGGAATATCCCAGAAGTTCACAAGCCATCCCATTTCCCCCAGTATCAAGTAACCAAAGACACAGTGCTCCTACACTGGGAATTTCCAGTTTTAGCCACTAATAATTCAACCTTCCGTTAACTTGACGTTATTATTATTATTATTATTATTATTATTATTATTATTATTATTATATTTATCAATCGCCCATCTGGCCGGTCACCCGGCCACCCTGGGCGATGTACAATTAAAACACAGCAAAACAACACAATAAAATATAATAATTAAAACAATATAAAAAATTCTCATTAAAAACCTAACCCACCCCATATTCCCGCCTGAACAGCCATGTTTTTAATGCACGGCGGAAGCTCATCACGGAGGGGGCATGGCGAAGGTCACTAGGGAGGGACGTTAAGTCATTTGTGCGGATGGCCATCATGACGCCTTGCGGTGACAGTATTACATTAAGTAGTTCTTCCTTGGCTGCAAATCAAGATTCAATAGATCATTCCATACTCCAGTATTGTGAGAAGTAGAATAATTTCTTTCAGTCCACGATCTCCACAGTGCCCATGCTTTTAAAAAACCTATCGTATCTCTCCAGTTCAGTGGTGGTGTGTGTGGTTTTAAACAACAACGAAAACCTTTATGGTGCTATCTTCTGCAAGTTTAGAGAGGAAAAAAGGCCTACAGCTCCCACTATGCCCCAGCCAGCTATGCTGGCTGGGGCATGCTGGGAGCTGTAGGCCTTTTTTCCTCTCTAAACTTGCATAGGATTGAGCCTTAATGCTTCCTTTTCTCCCACAAGAAGGATCTTTACCACTTCAGTTGCCCTTTTGGTCAAGGGGAATGGATTATCTTTCAGCTTTAGCAAAGGGGTGCCTTTGATTGCATTCCTACTCATAGTCTCTTACTTCATAAATAAATACCGTCCATACATGCATACGCTCTCGAACAGGAAACACAACCTCACTTATCCAAATTGAGAAAAGGGACACAGAGTTCATTCTGCATTTTCATTTAAATAGAAATTTGCAGTGTAAATTAGATACCCAACTCCCAAGATAATCCTTCAAGATCCCTGTGCCTCTTTCCAGAACATATAAATATATGCCCGTTCCGGCACCTTGGTGCAACCAAACCACATCCACATAGAACTCCACTCTGGCAAAGTGAAAGAACTCTGTACTCACTTCCGGATGTGCTTGAGGGCATAATCTCGCTTCAAGTACTTGATATTCTCCCGGATGGCCGACTTTGTCCCATCCTCTTCTTGCAAGTGTTTCTCAAGCCATTCGACCACGACTTGGTTATTATCCCAGAGGTAGCCCTAAAGGAAAAACAGGAACAGAACTCAGGCTGGCAATAGACCATAGTTTTTGAGAGAGGTAAGAATGGCTTGAGGGTGCTTTGTTCACCCTCCAGTTGAACAAACAAGGTTTGCAGGGTTTTTTGAAATGATACAAAAACCCTGCTAAACCAGAGATGAAAGTGGGATGAATGAGCAGATCATAAAGCAGGGAACAACCCTCTTTTCCAACTGCCTTCAACTCTGAAAATACTGCGAAGGGTCGTGCAGCACTTTGAAGGCACAAGATGAATATGGCCACCCCTCCAGAATCTGAAAATGCTACCCTCAACCTCCAGCATTAATAAGGAAAGTGTGTGAAAGATTATATCTACAGGTACTATAGAACTGTAATATCTTGTTCGTATGCACATGTTTTATTATATTATTTATTGTATTTATACCCCGCCTTTTTTCCTATAAGGAACCCAAGGCGGCTTACATAATCCTCCTCTCCATGTTATCCTCACAACAACCCTGTGAGGTAGGTTAGGCTGAGAGTCAGTGACTGGCCCAAAGTCACTCAGTGAGCTTCATGGTCGAGTGGGGACTAGAACCCAGATCTCCCTGAGTCCCAGTCCGACACTCTCACCACTACGCCACCCTGGCTCTAATGTTTTCTATACATTATTTATTTATCTATTTATTCCATTTGTACTCTGCCCAATAGCTGAAGCACTCTGGGTGGTTCAGAACAATTCACAACACTGGCTTCCCCTCTCACCCCCCATGGTGGGGAGGGAGGGAGTCCAACTGGAGCAGGCCCCGATGTTCCAACTGTAGGGTCAGTTGCATGAAGGCTCTGCCTTTCTAATGCATGAAATTTAGTTTCCCCTGGGAAAGGTGGTGTTTTTTCCTCCTTACAATAGATTTGGATCCATGCGTGGCAGAATGGGCCCCTAGATTAGGACCCACGCGGCACCCAGAGGCATTCCAGGGGGGATGAAGATCGCGGGCATGGCTGATGCTTCCCCAGGCAGCATGCCCGGCCTCTGTGCAAGGGTCCCGGTTAAAAGGCCCAACAGAGAAAGTGGGAGCACAGAGATCCGCAGGCTCCACCCTGGCCCAAGGCAGGGATGCAAGTGGACAGGAAAGATCAAGGACCCAGGCAAAAGGTCTTGGAGAGCCAGTGCAGTGTCGTGGCTAGAGTGTTGGACTGGGGAGACCCGAGTTCTAGTCCCCGCTCAGCCATGAAGTTCACTGCAGGACTTTGGGCCCACCGCTGACTCTCAGCCTCACCTACCTCACAGGGATGTTGTGAGGATAAAATGGAGAGGAGGAGAATGACCATGTAAACCCCCTTGGGCTCCTTACAAGAGGGGGGAAAAGGCAGGATATAAACGGAATAATGAAATAAATGAATTCCCTTTCTTCCTGGCCAGTGGGGAGGCACAATCCACTCTAAGGCCTTCTCACACCAGAGGGGGGAAAGGTTTTAAAAGGGGTGTGTGTGTGGGGAGAAGGCAGTAGGGTGACCAGGGCAGCGGTCATGACGCACCGGGGGGGGGGGGGAGGAAGCCAAAAGCAGGGCTGGGGGGCGCAAGGCATCTCCCCGGGTCGGGGCACAGCGCCCAGCAGAGCGACGGCACACACACCTTCACGGCCCCTTCCGTCTCCAGGAACCAGCGTCGCAGCATCGACTGGATGTGGCTGTTGCTGAGCTCGCTGTGGGCGCTCAGGATCTCTGCCTTCACCACCTCCTCCAGCAGGAGGCGCCGCAGCCGCCAGTAGAGGAACGCACGGGCATTTTTCCACTGAAGAATGTCCTGAAAGGGTAAGAGGGGGTGGGACGAGGCAGATCGTTAAACAGATTTTAAACATCGGTACAAGTCGTTACCGATACCAGCAAAGGAAAAGGAAACATTTACGAGCCGATATTCACATCGTAGTGCATAGACCAGCAAAACGTAAGCTTTATCGTGGAGCGAGGATTTGAACTCGGGTCTGGATCCATCACTTGCGCGACGCCACTCCAGCTCTCAGTGACGTGAATGCCGTAACGAAGTTAAAATGGCCCCTACGCCTCCCGGGGCCTGAGAGAAAGAGCCGGGGGGGGGGGGAGCGGGAGGAATACAGCCTGTTGGGGGCGCAAGAGGAAAGCGACTCATTGGGCTTAACTGTAATGACTCCTTTCTCTTGCATCCTCCCGGGGGTGTCGTGCAGGTCTGCAAACTGCACCGCCACCTGGTGGAAGATGGGGAGGAGGTGATCCTCTCGCGCTTTCAGCTGCTTTTCCAGATCCTTGCGCTCCGCTTCAGGGAGCTCCGGGGTGCCTGTTAATCCCGGGAAGCAAAAAAACACTGGTAGGACCAGGCCAGATCTTAAGAACCAATAAAGAAGTGTCCCTCAGTGTCCCTGCCCACCGTTCCACCAGAGAAATGCGGCTCTCTCGGCCTTTGAAAGCGGGTACAAGCGTGATCTGTGCTGGATCAGACCAAGGCTCCATCTAGTCCGGGATTCTGTTCCCGCCGTGGCCAACCAGCTGCCCCCCACGGGAGACCCCCGAGCAGGACAGGAGTGCAACAGCACCTTCAGTGTGAACTGGTCCAAGGCCAAGCAGCGGAGCGAGGGGGCAGGGTGGAGAGGACGCAACCAGCACACCCCTTCTCTCTCTCCCTCTTACCCAGCTGTTGGGCAACCCTGGCACAGGTGGCATCAGTTCTCCGCATGGCCTGCAGCAGCTCTTTCCTCCTGAACTTGATCTCCACGGTGCCTTCAGCTTCCAAGATGCCTCCCCTGGAAAGCGGAGCCATTTTGCAACGGCCGGGTCAGAGCACACGGACGCCCCCCCCCCCCGCCCGGTGGGTTTGCAGCGCTCTGGCACAGGTTAAGCCCAGGGGTGCTTCCGGATGGAGAATCTTATGGGGGGTTCAGACGATGTCACCTCCCACTCGTAGCCGTCCCACGTTTTCCCACCACTTCTGCCTTTTTTCTTACCACAGAAAAAGGCAGCTCAGGCCCACAGGACAAAAAAATATATATAAATGCACAAATCTGCATATGCTAACTTACACATGCTCTAAAGTCTGTGTGTGTGTGTGTGTGTGTGTGTCAAGGACCCTGCCTCCTCAGGACACCCCTGTTTGTAAAAAGGGATGTATGGACAGGGGAGAGGAGGGTACAGTACTCTCATATCAAAGCGAGTCTCTGGCGGGCGTGAGTGGGGCCGATTTCGGCCCGCTACGCCCGCTCGAGGCAAGCGGTTACATCCCTACACTACTTGTATTGCAAGACGTCGCTTGTTTATGAAGTCAAAATTTATTAAAAATTTTTGCTTGTCTTGCAAAACGCTGTCAGACCAAGTTACTTGCAGTCCAAGGTATTACTGTATTTGATTTCAGGGGGAAAAACTAAGGCAGAAAGATTCAAGGGGGGGCAGCAGCAGGTGAAGCACATGTGGGCAAAAAGCCAGCTCACCCAGGGGGATCCGATGCCACAGAGATCCTCAGGGCCCCTGGACCTTTATTTCAGCAAGTGCCCCTGGGCAGCAGGGTGGTGGGGCAGAGGGCCTCCCAGAGATTCGGGGCTCCACGCTCCAGCCCTAGTGGGCCTCCAGGGGAAACCGGTGACTCCCATGTCATTGGGGCTCCTTATCCATTGCAGGTTTTATTCTGAGCTTTATGGGAGCTGTCCATGGTGCTGAACGCCAAACCCCCCCCCCCAAACAGGTGTACCACCACAGACTAGCTCCTATAAAGCTCAGAATAAAACCTGCAATGGATAAGGAGCCCCACTGACAGGGGTCACCAGCCTCCCCTGGCACCCTATAACTAACACCACCTCTGGTCCGCAAGCACCCAAAGACTGTAAAAGGAGGAGGAAGGGACTGCAGAATGGGAGCGTGCCTCGGTCAGCACCTACCTGCTCTCTTGGTCCGCATAGAGTTCCACATAGAGAGGGTTGATGGTTGGGTCAATCACCACCCACGAGCCCCCCCGGAGCTCAGCATGTGGGGGGATGTAGACGAGAGCCGGCCGCTTGAACTGCCGGAGGCTGTCTACGATGTAAGCCCCAAACTTCAGCACCTGGTCGTACATGTCTGCAAAGGTAGGCCGGGAGTCAGAGGCAGCTCCGCGCCCGCGGGGGCAAACCGGAGCTCCTAGGTGATGCCAAACGCAAGCTACCTTTCATTCCACCAGAGAATCCTCTCCAGTTGGCGAAAATCAAGAGCGGAAGGTGCTCCCGGTCGAAGTCCCTGATAGCCTGGGCTGTTTTAAAGGCTGAATCTGGAAACCAGACCTGGCCAGCTTGCTGGATTATCTAGAGAAGAGCAAACGGAAGGAGTCATGTTGGGCTATTTAGCAAGTATCTTCAAAGCCAAAAAGGCAGCCAGGAAAACAAGAAAGCAGGTGAAAAGTATTTCATGTATTTCTCCTGGTGCCAGCAACTGGGGGTGGGCAACAGCTCCTGAGAGTTGACCAAGAATTGTTAGCCATTTGGGAATGAACGTACAGGTCTAGGCTGGGCTTGATCGGTAAATCCTTTCCCATCACACTGAACAGACAACGCTCAGGTTTCAAGGGGTGCATTCGCCGTTGAAGAGGGCACAGATGTCTTGGCCTACAACTCCCATCAACCGTGGCCAGCACAGGCAACGGTGAGAGAGCACGGGAACTGTTGGCCAAAATGTCTGGAGGGACACAAGTTGCCCACCCCGCCATGAGGCTGAACAAAGCAAACGCCTTTGAGAAGACACAGAAAAGATAAACGAACAGGTGAGCTACAATGCAAAACGGTTCTGGATTTTACAGTACAAAGTCATGCTCTTGACCTTTGCTTCAGAGTCTGGGTTTGCTGGGTCGGCTGGGACCGCCAACTCCACTGTCCGGGTCTCCACAGCTATCACACCCACTGGGATCCCACCCAGCCTGCAGAGAGTCCGGAGGGGGAAAGCAGAGTTACTCCAGAATCACAGGCACTCAGTGCAGAAATAAAAATAAAAAATAAATAACAACCAACCAACCAATTTCTACTCCCACAAACTTCTGCCATCTCAACTTCATTCAGATAATGTGAGTACAGTCATGCCTTGGATTGAGAGCATAATTCGTTCCGGAAACGTGCTTGTAATCCAAAACACTCTTATATCAAAACGAAATCTCCCAAAAAAAATTTGTACTGGGATTTTTAATTTAAACCGTACTACAGTACTTGTATTGCAAGACGTCGCTTGTATATCAAGTAATAAATAAATAAATAAATATTTAAAATTTTGCTTGTCTTGCAAAACGCTCTCAAACCAAGTTACTTGTAATCCAAGCTATTACTGTATTATTGTATTGGGATCGATAACCGGAAGACACTGTGACGAGGAGTTAGTGTGAACTGTTCCCAGTGTCCGGCGTAGGCCTTTAGAGCAGCCGCAAAAGCGACGGAGCTGCGTGAAGCTGAACGGCTGTGAGAAGCCCGCCCGGGAGCAAAGGGGCCTCGATGAAGGCAGGAGATCAGCAGCCGCTGCGAACTCCTTACCTCGCCCTCGAGATCAGGATGTTCACACACCCCTCTGCAGAAGTTACTTGGGGCAGCGGGGTCTTCTCTCGCCCGCCCCCCTTTCCCCTGCCCGCAGCTCCTGGCAGTTTCTATAATTTAGGGAGACATCTGTAAGACCCACAGCATGCTAGCTGGAGCTTTGGCTTTCTGCTTGGGACTAGCAGCATGCGAAGTGTCCAAGCAACTAAGTGTCCCGGGGCAACGCCCGTCGTATTAGGAAGCCCTGCAACTGAAGGGACCGGTGTGTGAGTTTTGCTTTGCCTGTTTATCGATAACCTGCATCCATATTTCATCAATTTATATTCAATAAACTGTAAGTTATCTGTCATGCAAGTGGTCTTGTTTCTTCCTGAGGATCCTCGAATTTAAAGCGAGGTGCTTTGGCTGGACCAGGCCCTTGAGTAATACAATTATATGTCTCCAATGTGCATATTTTGCATTATTTATTCTGCTTCTAGAAGTAATGCCGGGGGGACGGGGGACGGGGGGATGACGACAATCTGGAGCTTGCCCATGCAATCTTAGGCTTATCTCCATAAGGACTAGAAACCTTATTTAACATATTTAAAACCTGGAAGGAAAGGTTTTGTTCTGCACTAGCGTGTGTGTAACAGCAAGGGCAGAAATGACTCCTGTCACTCCAGCAGGCTGAGCTGAGGGAGAGGAGAGGGAGAGCAGGGCCATGCCACCAGCCCTGCTGAAAGAATTCATTGCCCCCCTCTTCCCTCCCTGTTCCTTTTTCCTTGTGTATCGTGTCTTTAGCGGGCAGGGGAACATCTAGTTTTGCTAACTGCATGTAAACCACTCTGGGAGCCTTTTTGGCTATGGAGCGGCATTACGAAGACAACAAACAAGCACACCTTTAGGGAGGGCCCACCTCTCGCTTCAAGAACTAAGCTCCACCCTCAGAAGATGGCGGAAAGGGGGGGGGGTCTCCAGCTAGCCCACCCCTTCCCTCAACTGCCTCAAGTACCGGTGAGCACTCGTGCCAGTACCTGGCCCTGCCGACCACCACAGTCTGTGCCCACGGCTGCATGATCTCCGTAAAAGAGCCGTGGTCAAAGAAGCCGCTCTGCCAGGATCCTTTCACGGCTGGACAGCAAAATAAAATGAAAATGCAGACAGAACGCTCAAATGTCACCTTTTGAAACTATGGACCCCTATCATATGTGCTGCATTCACTATATGCAAGACTGGGGGAATTTCGTGGCATCAGGGAGGGGCATGGTGACGGAAGGAACAAATCGCAACTAGGATACACCTTGAGAATCTAATCCAGTGTTCTCCAACCTTGGGTCCCCAGATGTTTTTGGCCTACAACTCCCAGCATGCCCCAGCCAGCTACGCTGGCTGGGGCATGCTGGGAGTTGTAGGCCAAAAACATCTGGGGACCCAAGGTTGGAGAACAGTGATCTAATCCCAGGCTCAGAGAGGCCTCGTTCAGACCCAGCGCTGAATCACAGCTTTGCCGTTCTGGAATGAGCCGCAGCGAGATGAGGCCAGGCCACACACTTCCCCCCTCCGACCTGGCTGGAAGGAGGAGTTTGGAAGCTCCTACTTCTGTTTTAGACGAAGGGTGCAATCCTATCCACGCTTCGACGGAAAAAAGTCCTACCACTCCCACCTATGCTGGCTGGGGAACGCTGGGAGTTGTAGGACTTCTTTTCTGTCATAACGTAGATAGGGTCGTGTCCTAACTGCAGTTAAGTTTTACATCCAAAGCCAGACAAACTGCTGTTAGTCCTAAGGATGGTTATAGTTTAAACAAGCCAACTTCAAACCACAGTTTATGAAGGTGGCTAGTTTCAACTCACCGTAGATATAAAACTTCTGATATAAATCGTAAGGTTTGAAAAAACAACAATGGATGGTTAATTTGACCTTCATTTGTGTTTCCTTCTTTCTGAGCCATCAGGATTTTTTGCCTTCAGATTTTTAGACATCTCACTGTAACCATGAGGACCAGAAACTTAAAAAAACAGAAGATAAACTGGGACTCCTCCCACCTGCCCCCACCCCCAAAAAACTTGGAATGCCACGTGGAAGTGCATGGCCACAGACCATGCGTTGGTTGATAAATTGTATATCGCTCAACTTACTTCAATACTTTTTCTTTTAATCGTGCTTTTGCAACTTAGTTTATGATCCCTTGTTTTCCCTTCCATTACTACCCTATTTTCTCCCACACCTTATCATTATGCAGTTTATAGTTCTTTCCTTTTTTTATATTTTGCACTTGTCATGATTAAACTGATCTGAAGGAAATGATAATCGAAGAAATTCTGACTTTGAACCTAGTTCTCCTGCTCGTGTTTTCGCAATCCCTCGGCGCCACCGTAAGCTGGACCGGCTTGTACTCACTAGGATGAGGTCTCCCTGCCAGCATCCATCGGGGGTCGTAAGGGGCTTTGGAAGGGACAAAGTCAATTTCTCTCTCAATGGGATCACTCATGGCGGTAATAGGCAGTGGGCTATGACTGTCCTACAAGAAGAAACATCTCTTAAGCCCATTTTAAACAAGAAAGAGCCGCAGGAAGGAAGGTGATCAGGAAGGGAAGAATCGGAGATGCTTTGATAACGTAAGAGCATCCTGATCCAAGAAATCTTATTCTATAATCATATGAGTTTTAGTTGATTCAATCAATCAGTTTACATAAAGGCGCATATGAATAAACAAGAGTTCTGAAGGGGGAAGCAAAGTTCCCACACGATGCCTGCAGGTGTCACAGCAGCGACCATCTTGAAAGAAGCATTCCTTCTGATGTGAAAGGGAGAGAAGGAAGGGAGAAGCCTCTTCTAAGACGGCACCCACCGCCTGTGGCTCTTGTATGCTCTTACGTTAAAAGATTCAATTAATTGTTGCTCAACTAAATTGGGGAGGCAGGTTTAGACAACTAAAGGCACAATCCTAAGAATGCTTAGACAGAAAAAAAAGGCCTACGACTCCCAGCATGCCCCAACATGCTGGGAGTTGTAGGCCTTTTTTTTTTTTTGCTGTCTAAACATGCATAGGATCGTGCTCTAAAACATTTTATTTTAAGACTTTTTACTATACAGATCAGGTTGTTCACAGGCAAGGAAACAAAACAAGAAAATAAGTCATTAATTAAGTAAAATATTGAAGCCCTAATCACCATCATAATCCTTCCATTGAGAAGAATGATAATTAGGAGGAACTATTAGAGAGGAAACTGCACAATTACCAGAGTTTTCAGCAGGCCACTTTCCTGTCACCCCAAACGTACCTTTGGTATATACGAGAGCCACTGCAGGATGGCAAAGACGCCCTCGAAGTCGTCCGGGACGGTCACGTGGGAGACGCCGTTGTTGTGCATGATCTGCACGCCTCCCAGCTGGTTGTTCGACGTGTACACGCCACGGCCCAAGACCTGGTCCAAACGACAACCCCGGCCCATTCAATGCCACGTCCTCCTCGAAGACTCAGAGCGCAGCCGCAGGACAGGACGCATTTCACACTTCGAGCCCTCCTGCCCACCCCCCAAAAGGACCATGGGCTTGTCTAGATGCGTTATTGTACGCTCACCGCTCTTCATTCACAGTAGTTTGCGGGTGCTCTTAAGGCACAATCCTATGCAAGTTCAGATAGAAAAAAGGCTGGGGCATGCTGGGAGTTGTAGGCCTTTTTTTCTGTCTAAACTTGTCATAGGATTGCACCCTTAGACAATGTCACAATCAGGAGCTCCCAGCCATCGAACTGAGAAGAGGAAAAAGAGCCGCTTGAGTCTTGCACGAGACTAAAAGGAAATGGGGAGTTCTGAAGGGAATCTGAATGATAGAACACCCAAGGAGCCAAAATGCCCTTCTCCAACCTGTCCCCCCCCAATGTGTGGGGACTACAACTCCCATCACCCTCAGCCAGCACCATGCTGGCTGAGGGTGATGGGAGTTGTAGTCCCCACACATCGGGGGGGGGCAGGTTGGAGAAAGGTGAGTTAAAACGAGACTGCTACCTTGTTCAAAGCACCGAATCCAGTCAGGATAATGTGGGAATTGTCCACCTGGATCACTCGCTGGCCCAGCCTCACCAGGTAAGCCCCGATCCCAATGGCACGGCAGGTCACCTACAAGACAACAAGTGCAGGAACCCATTTGTTTCGGAGAGCTGAAAGGGCTGCACCTTTGCTGAGAAGGACAAAACACTCCTCGGGCCCCACCACGGTCCTCTTGCGACCGGAGGACTGCGGCATCACAGCACACCAAGCGTGACAACGGAAGGGATCGCGGACCGTACCATGCTAATGGTGACGATTTCGTCGTAAGCGAGAGAAGACTCCCCGGCGATGGCACCCGACGCCCTCAGGTTCTCCACACCAAAGCCTTCGTCTTTACCGATAATATCGGTTATGATGTACCTATGGGAGGCCATGAGGGCCAAAAGACAGAGCTGAACAATGCTAACACACAGTTTCTCAATTGGGCTTCTTATGGATAGGAGGGCTGAAATAAGACGCGCCACGCTCGTACCTCGACTCGCCCGCTTCCTCGACGTGTTCGCAGTGAACAGAGTTCATGGAGCTGATCCTTGTGTAGTCCTGTGGGGTTAGGTACAGGTACTTGAATCCCTTCAGGAAAAGATGGGCAACATTAGCTGGAGAAACTGGGCCCACCATTCTGAAATTTCATACTCAAGAAACTGGGCTCAGAGGAGGCGGATGAGGGGGCTGCAGCGGAGGGGAGACAAAACAGATGAAGAAGGGCCAACGTGCTGACGTCACGACACAATGGAGCCAATCAGATTTGGCTATGTGGTGACGTTACTGAGAGCACAAAGCTAATTCAGAGCGACGGTAACCAAAATCCAATTCCATCAACGAGCAGGCGATGGAACGAAAGATGCCCGACAATCTGCGAATCACAGACGGAATGGATTTAACAAAATCTGTACATCCCAGCTCAGGGAGATCTCTAGGTCGCGGGAAATGGAGAACGTGTCTGCAGCCCCCCAACCCTGCCGCTGCTCCGACGGCTGTGCCCGCGCCCGCTTCTACCCAAGTTGGGGCTGTCAGCAGCCCGCCCACGTGCCTTGTAGGGATCTGCGGGGTCCACCCAGCCCACTTGGAACCTGTGCTTGATCTCGTCGGCAAACCCGATGCGGGCGCCACTGTTAGCCGCGATGTAGACCCTTGGGATGCCTTCAGCCCGGGCCAGCTCCGAGGCGCGCAGGAAGAGGAGGTCTTCCTCAGGCCCAAACGACCCGATCTTGTAGGTGATGTCGTTGCTAATGACCACGATGTCGCGGCCTTCGGGGTACTCGGGGGTCTTCAGCTTCATTTTGAACGCCACCATCCCAATCTGGCCGTGTGTTTAGAAAGAGGAGGAGGAGGAGTTTGGAAAAAGGAGAGGTTAAGGAGCCGTATCTATTTGTTCTGGAGGCTCATCTACAAATTTGGCATCAGCTCCTTTCAACTGAGGGTGGAGGAATACATGCTTGGTTAAGGGGACGGCAAGAACCACACACCCCCTTTGCGCTGCCCAGCTCCCTCGGACCTCCTGAGTGGGCCCCCTTGTTGCCCTCCGGGCGTTGGCAGCAGGCCCACCTCAACACCCTCCGGACCGCCAGCTTTTCTCCCCGCCCATCACCCCCTCTTCTGGCGCCCCCTACCTCGTTTCCCCCAGGAAGCCTGTTCATTTGCACCAGCTGCCCCTGGGAATCCAGCACCAGTTCGGTGTAAGTCAGGACGTCTGCGGCGTCCGCTTCCGTGGAACCCCACAACTTGAACAGAGCCTGAAGGGGAAGGAACCGAGTCGCCAGAATCAGAGCACTTTTTAAAAACACGGGGCTGTGGGCAAGACGGCAGATTAACGTAGCCTTTCCTTAGGCCAAAAGATCCAGCGCCTGGCAGTCCTTACCTTGCAGTAAAAGGTGTCCCTACATGGCCAGCAGCTATGGAATATAAGAGGAGAGAGATCCGCAAGCTCTGTCTGGGGCAAAGGCAGGGATCAAACCGGAATGGAGGAGGCCAGTCACAGCAGGACCATGGCGGAAGACCCAGGCCGCCGGATCTAGGCCTTCCTGGGCAGTGCAGGAACATAACCCGCTGTGATGCCTCCTCACACCAGATGGGGAGTAACACCGCTTTTCCTTATGTCAAAAGATTCAGCGGCTGGGTTCAGACAACACAATAACCCACACTCAAGGGTTGCGTATGGGTTGTTGTTGAAACATGGGTTATCTGAACACAGCCGAGATAACAAACCATGGTGAACAAACCACAGCTCACAACCCAACGACAAACCATGGGTTCTCTTCACAGGTTGTTCCGTGGTTAACAAGCCATGGCTTGTTAGCACAGCTGGGTTCAGGCAACACGATAACCCACGTTTCAGCAACAACCCACGGTTCAACAACAACCCACACTCAACCCTTCAGTGCGGGTTATCGTGTTATCGGAACCCAGTCAGTATCAAGCACTCCTTGTCCTGCAGGAAAAGGGTTCCCCACCTGGCTGGCAGCTATGGGTGTATCTCTGCCTGTAGGGACCGGGCCCGACACCTCTGCGGACGCGCCTCAAGAAGGCACGGGAACCAATTCTATGTCAGATGAGGAGGGGGGAGGGGAAAGATGTTGCCGAGGTGTCAAGGGCGACGGAGCCGGAGCAGGGGAGAACGGCCGTGAGGGAGAGGAGGCCATCCAGCTGCGTCCTAATCTCCCGGAGGAAGGCCAAGCAGGGCCCTCGGAAAATGTGGGAACGCAGGCTCCTGACGACGAAGAGCAGGGGGTGGGACTCGGAGATCCAAAGGTTAGGCGTCAGGTGAAAAGGGAGGTGCACCGTAGCGTGACGAGGCGTTCCAGGAGACTGGCAGCCAGAGACCCCCCCCCCCCGTGGAAAGCCCCGCCTTCAGGGCGGAGCTCAGTCGCCCACTCGGCCGGAACCGGGAGGGGGGCAGCCACAAGAGTCGGTTCCGTGTCCACTTTCTTTCACGGTGCTTTAACTGAGGAAACTAACATGAGCTTTGGGATCCTGCATCATGCAAGGCTTGAGTGGACTTTTGTCTCTATTGACTGCACAGAGAGAGTCTGTCTGCCGCTCGAAGCGAGGTTTGTTTGTCTGCAGCTTCTGCATAATAAAGGTACTTGACTGGAATGACAACTTTCCAGCCGAGCTTCACAGGGAACCAGAGGCAGCACGGGCAGTGCCCCAAGTTTAGGCATAGCCTCTGCTGAAAAGGAGACACACACACACACACACACACACACACACACACGGATATCAGTATTTCCAGCTACACCCAAACAAACGTGGCAGGAAGTCGACAAAACACTTGAAGCTGCAGACAGACAGACAGACAGTCGGAAGAGCTGTGACAGAAGGACCGCTTCCCTTCGCAAACCCAATTTCTTTTGTTTCACTCTCAATTCTGGACAAGCTGGGTCTAGAGCAGACTTCCCCAAGCTGGTGTTTTGGACTACAGCTCCCAGCATTCCTGACCATTGACCATGCTGCCTGGGGCTGATGGAAGTTGAAGTCCAAAACATCTGGAGGGCACCAGCTCGGGGAAGTCTGCTCTTAATAGGGATTCTTCTTGCTGTTGTTGTTTTTTTTGAGAGAGAGATCAGCGGCCAGCAACTCCTGTTTGGCCAGAGGCGTCAGTGGCCTGAACCAGGGGACACAACCCCTTTCTATGCTGCCGCCGGTCTCCAGGCTCAATTGGAGCTTGCCGTGCGCCTGTTTTGCTTAGAAAGTGTCTTCTCAGTCAGATGGGAGGAGACGCAGGACCAGGGGAAGCCCCTCTGAGTTTAGAGCAGTGTTTCTCAACCTTGGGTCCCCAGATGTTTTTGGCCTACAACTCCCAGCATGCCCCAGCCAGCTACGCTGGCTGGGGCATGCTGGGAGTTGTAGGCCAAAAACATCTGGGGACCCAAGGTTGAGAAACACTGGTTTAGAGGCAGGGTCTGTAGCATTGCGTGCGGAAGGCCCCAGGTTCGATCCCTGGCACCATCTCCAGGTAGGACAGGAAAAGCTCCTGCCTGAAATCCTGGGGAGCCGCAGCTGCCGGTTAGTGCCGACAATACCGGGTCACACGGACCAGGGGTCAGACCGGTATCAGGCAGCCTCCTCTCTTCCGGCGGCCCAGCCCAGCTCACCTGCCGGAACATCTCCAGGAAATCGTAGACGTAGGTCGTGCCGAGCGACTGGGCCTGGAAGCGCTTGGCTTGGAGCAGGTCCTTCGTGACGTAGGGAGTGTTGATGAGCATCCCGTGCAGAGGGCCTTGCTTGTCTCCGTAGGAATGAAACATGATCTAGTCAAGGATGCAAAGCGAAGGGTCAGGCCGCTTCCTCCCCACCCCACCCTCACGAAGTCAAAGCTACTCCAAGGCGTGGCCATTCGGTCCAGGACCTCAACCACGGCCAGGCCGAACCTGCGTGCTAAATTGGGGAAGTTGCACTTTAGGGCTAGAAACCCGACAGTCTTCTTGGATGATCTTGTAGGGCAGGCGCTATTTTGAATTTGGAACTAAAATACTCAAACGTCTGCTCGCTCGCTCCCTCAACGCCTCTGCCTGAAAATTTGTTTCCAGGAGCCAACATTTCACTGAGGTCGGGGAAGGGCTGTGAGTGCTCCCAATGAAATGCCAACAGGCAGCCAGAGCAGAAGGGGCCAGAAACAGGGAACCCGCCAAGGCAGGCAGGCAGGGCTGTGCCGCCGACTCCCCACGTTTCATTTCAACAGGTTCAGGCACCGAATTCTACAAGAGAGTGCCGGTGTGGCGTAGTGGTGAGAGTGTTGGGCTGGGACTTGGGAGACCCGGGTTCAAGTCCCCGCTCGGCCATGAAGCTCACTGGGTGACTTCGGCCCAGCCATGGACTCTCAACCTCACCTACCTCACAGGGCTGTTGTGAGGATAAAATGGAGAGAAGGATTATGTAAGCCTCCTTGGGTTCCTTGCAGGAAAAAAGGCGGGATAGAAGTACAATGAATAAAATGAGATGTTGCTGAACGTTGCCTCAGATTCGCAGCAGGTGCTGCCGCCACCCTGCTCATCACCGGCCTACCCACGGCAGCCCTCGCCAAGGAGAACGCAAGCGCCAGAGGAGGCGGTACGCAGGGCCTCCCTCCGCAGCTCGGGCACAAGGACACCTACACTCCCTGTGCTGGGGTCGTTGACTTCCTTGTAGAGGCTGATGTCCAGGTAGTATCCTGACTCGTCGGTGAGAAAGAGACGGATTGGGACGGCTCGGGCAGTCGGTGTCAAGCGAATGTTGATCTTCACTTCCGCCTGAAGGACCCGGAGTTTCCACAGGCGGCTCCCGTACCGCATCACCATGGAGCGCACGGATTCCTCAATCTGGGGGTGCCAGCCATAACATGAAACAAAAGTAGATTAAAGTTGCATGCATTTAAAAAAAAAAAATGAAATAAAGAATAGAATAAAAATAAATAAAGGGCAATCCTATGGTTCCCTGAGAGAGCATCCCAGGCCCCATAGGATATGTCCAATTCCCCCTCCCGTGGCCACAGACACTCTGACCACCTTGGGAAAAGGGATCCGCTGTCGGATGCCTCCCCACCACAGCCGCCACGGAAAGAACCATGTCAGCTGCTTTCCAACGACCTTGTAGATGTCAAAAGGGGGGGTGTTCCGGCGGGCAGGGAAGGGAGGAGAGAGGAGAGACCACGATATGCAGAATCCTACAGCGTTGCCATCTCTGTCCCCACCGACTGCCAGTAAGTGAGACAGACGGGCTCAGAGGCTCACCTAGCCGGGTTTGTGGCGGCGGCGGGGGGTTGAGGAGACGGAGGAACGGTCGGTAAAATCACCTCCATCCTCCTCCCGCCCTGCCGGCAACAGCCCAGCAGCGCATAGGATTTTTTGAAGCCTCCAAGCTTGGAGTCTTCCATCTAACGGGCAGCAATCCTGTAGGATCACACCTTAAAATAATAATAAAAAAATAAAAAGACTAACGAAAATAATAAATGAATGAATAAATAAATGAAATACAGTAATACCTTGGATTGCAAGCATAATTCGTTCCGGAACTGTGCTTGTAATCCAAAACACTCTTATATCAAAGCGAGTCTCTGGCGGGTGTGAGCGGGGCCGATTTCGGCTTGCTACGCCCACTCGAGGCGAGCGGTTACATCCCTACGACTACTTGTATTGCAAGACGTCACTTGTTTATCAAGTCAAAATTTATTTTAAAAAATTGCTTGTCTTGCAAAACGCTCTCAGACCAAGTGACTTGCAATCCAAGGTATTACTGTAAGTCCCTCTGTTTCGGTAAGCACAATCAGCTTCCTGGATCCAGAAGGGGGAGCAGAAGCAAGAGCGACACGGACCTTGGAAGGGTCCATGACAACTGTGGGGACAAAGTTGAGGAAGATGTGGTTGCAGTCCGTGCGGACCGTGGTGTTGCTGCTGGCCACCTCCAGCTCGTCCATGGCCTCCAGGAGCAGCCGCTCACCCTCGTTCTGCAGGTATTCAAAAGAGGCTTCCTGTTCCAGAAAGAGGGCCGGAGTATGTAAAAAACGACGGGGAAAGGCAAGGCCCTCCAAAGCAGCAACTCCCCGGCAATTACAAGAGGCCAGAGAGAAGCCTGGTAAGTAACCTCATGTTTCAGGATCGGGCTCTGTTCCCCGCAGACAATACGTCAGGGTTAGCAGAATTGGATGTCATGATCAACTGGCCTCGTTCCAATTCCTTTCAAAATTTACTCAGGGAGGAGAACATGGAAATTTTGGCACTGCCATAGCTCTAGACTCCTGGCACAACCCCCGTCTCCTGGCTCCCCTCTGACAGCTGCCTACAGCTCAGCCCTGAGGTTTACCTTGGTGATCAGGTCCGAGTGTCTGACAATGGCACGAACGAAAAATCTGTAGTCGGTGACTTCGGTGCCTTCCTCTACCTTGGCGGCACCCAGGTAAAGATGCATCTTGTGGTTGGCGCAAGGCACCTGCCGTCAGGTCAAAGTTGCGCATCCGACTCAGCTCCAGCTGGAAGGCCAACGCCGGCTCCAAGTGGCGATAGATCCTGTCCTCAGCAAACTGCAGCAAATGCCAGGGATGTAGAGCAAAGACCTATTGGACTTGGTGCTCAGGATAAGCCTACTTCCGCAGGGAGTCAAACACAGAGGCCACAAAGAGCCCAGCAAAAAAACATGCAACATCTCACCTCATCGCGTGCTCGGAACGTGAAAAACTTGGGAAATTCCCTCTGCAATGGAAAGCAGAAGTTATAAATAAGGAGAAAGCGAAGTGTCTCCCCAAAAAAATTCCAATCAAGAGATTTCAAAAATGGACCACACAATGTTTACCACCACCACTACCCTCACTCTGACACAGTGAAAAGTTAAAATAAAGTTGAAATGCCTTTAAGAGAGCATTATGTTACAGTTAAAAAATACTAAACGATATTAAAAAATGGGATCTAAAGCAGAACAACTGTCACTAACCTGCCGGGTTATCAAAAATGTGATTCTTCGGAGCCCGTAGTCAACAAGGATGTTGTTCTGTAGGAAAAGAAGAGACGGAGAAGAGGCAGAGGCAAAAGTCTGAGTAAGCCTAGGGAAATGCCTACATGATCAACAAGACAAAACATTTGATCCCTTAGGCAACAGCGACATGAAAACAGACTTAAGATTGGATCAAGATGGCAGCCATGGTTTTGCATTCAGCAGGACTTAATGTTTGCCCTGTGGATCTGCAGCTGTTGAAGTGGTACGGTTAATAATTCAATATGTATACATGAGTTCCAATCTGGATGTGGAGTGAATCATTCACAAAACCAGCTCACTACATGCAAAATTTCCTGGGGACAAATATCAGCTCACGGATTGCATGGACGAGTAACACTGTGATGCCCAAAAGTAACAGAGTTCGCAGCACAAAAGTATAAAGCAAGCTCGACAGAAATTATTGTCTTGTATTTCTCAAATTCATGGTGATGACAGATGTAACATTTGAAATTTGGTGGAGATAGTTTGATAGCATCATCACTGCTCCCCAGCACGCACACGCACACACACACACACACACTTTTCTGTCCTGGCTCAAGTTGACAAGCAAGCATCACCATCCCTAACCTTGCAACCAAATCCATGAAGCAGTTTTGCAACTGTTAACTATCAACTGTTAACTGTTAACTTAACTATTCTAGAATATTTGTTTCCTGCAAGGTGAAAGAGGGACATATGTACACGTAAATGTAGGTTCACCTGGTGCCTATGTTGTGCTCTTTTCGGCACCAGGCAAAGACCTTCTTATTTCCCCAGGCATGTTAGTCTTTCAGTTTCTGTTGTTTTAAACCCGCTACCATATTTTAAACCTTTGCGCTGCTGCTAGGTTTTATTTGGGTTTTTATTTTTTTATTTCATCCTGTACTTTTAAACTTTTATATTGCATTTTATGGTTTAAATTATTGGGAACCACCCAGAGAGCTGCAGCTACTGGGCGCTACAGAAATGTAATAAATAAATAACCGCGTATGGGCCATTAAAAAAACCATGGAGAAAAAAACATCTGGTGCACAATGGGAGGGGGACAGTTCCATGCCTCCTTGGCACAGAGCGCAACCTCCCTCCCAACCCAGCAACTTGCAGGCATGCAGGTCTGTAACACAAGTTGCAGAGACCGGGTTTGCACATCCCAGGCGCTGCGGCCCCGCGTGCAAATGACACATCGGGCATCACTTTCATGCTACCATCAAGTTGACCTGGGGAAACCATGGTGTTGACTGCGCTGGGGGCCAGCGCCAAGGCGGAATGAGGCCAATGTAACACCAGCGCTGCTTTTATCGAAACAGAAGGTCACGCCCAACCAAGACCTGCTGCATCCTTTCTCCTAATGCCCGGACAGTGGAAGGCACAAGACCTTAGACTGAGCGAAGGCTCTGAAGACCGGCACCAGCAACTCGTCTTCCTCGTGCTCTGCGCACCGGACGGCAACGTTCAGGATGTGGATGGGTTCCTCTCGGACGTTCTGGAAACCACAATGTCACGGCGGAGGGGAGGTCAGTCCCAGCAATAACACGGCAATCTCGTTCGCTGGAGAGAAGCCAGCGGCTCGCCGACCCGACCCAGCCCGACCCGCACCCTCACCTTGTTGTCCTCCTCGTCGTAGAGGGTGGCCCTCACCTCGCTAAACAAGGGGCTCTCCGAAGGGGGCTCGGCGAAGCAGGAAATGACCTCGTCAAAGTTCCTGGCACAAGACAAAAAAGGAAGGCGCAGGAATGAGACATCCTAATATTGAAGTGTTCAGTTTAACCGTCAGGGCTGGCGTGACAGGTCGACACGAGCGGGCACTATACTAGCCCTGATGGCTATGTGCTGCCTCCAGTATCAGAGGTGGTTGCTGGGGAACATGGGCGGGAGGGTGCTGTTGCACTCATGTACTGCCTGTGGGTTTCCCATGGGGGCAGCTGGTTGGCCACTGTGTGAACAGGATGCTGGGCTAGATGGACCCTTGGCCTGATCCAGCATCGGGGCTCTTCTGATGCTCTCACCTCATGACAGAGGCAGCACCCAGGATAGAAGTCGTAAAGTGTATTCCATAGAAGAGGTCTAGAGTTGATGTTTTGCTCCAAATGTCGCGTCTTGTGCCCCTTGTTAAAACACTGCACAGTTAGCACAGGGAAGGTCTCCTGCCAAGCCCCACTGAAATGACCAGGAAAGGTGCAAGGGAACGGCTGTGCTCTTGCACATTCCCTATTCATTTCAATGGGATCTGTGCAGAAGAACTTCCCACTGGCTTGTGCCCTGCGGTTCAGGTGCGTATGCCTCCCCCCTTAAGGGCACCCCACCTCTCGCACCCAAGGCAGCTTCAACATCTTGCCTTGTGGTGGGGCCACCTCTCTTCATTGCTCTGGATCAGTGTTCTCCAGCCTTGGGTCCCCAGATGTTTTTGGCTTACAACTCCCAGCATGCCCCAGCCAGCATAGCATAGCTGGCTGGGGCATGCTGGGAGTTGTAGGCCAAAAACATCTGGGGACCCAAGGCTGGAGAACACTGCTCTGGATAAACTCGAGATGAGTTGTGAAGGCGGAGATGTGTTTCGTGACCATTCGGAAACCCAGGCGTTCGCCCGCTTTCTTCCAAAAACGTTGCCCAACTACCTGGCGAAGTCTTCGAATCTGTCGAAAGCAACCATGGCACCCATGCGCTGGCAGAGAGGAGAAAAGCCGCTGTCCATGAAGAGCTCGGTGCTGTGCCGGGCCAAGTCAGGATTCGAGATGCTGATCGGCACCGACATTCTGCATGAAATGGGAACGGCAAAGAAAGGAAAATCAGACATGCCACACCACACCACTGCCTTATGGACACACGTGGGGTTACGGCTGTTCTCTGAAACAGGGGCAAGTGACCCTCCAAATGTTTGGGCCTACAACTCCCATCAGCCCCAGCCAGCATAGCTGATGGTGAAGGATTATGGGAGTTGGAGGACAAACAATCTGGAGAACCGCAAATTGCCCGTTCCTGCTCTAAAAGATGGATGATAATGACAATACTACTAATAATAAGCAGACTGCCTGTATTATTTCAAGTTCTCAGGGGCCTGGTATCAGTTTCTTTCTAAAGAGCTTGATCAAGCACACCACCCAAGATCCTGCCATCCTCCACTGTAGATGGATGAGTGCGCGTCCACACACAGTTCTCCCCGACGGAGAACTTCTATTCCGTGTTTGTTTGCTTTCTAAACGGATTTTCCGCGTTGAGAAAAAAAAGCAGAAGCAGCGGTGGGAAAACATGGGAGTGTTACAAGTGGATGATGACGATATCTGGACACACACACACCCCAAATAAAATTCCGTGAATGAGGCACGGCAGGCGCGTATTAAAAGCTTCGTCTGGAAGCATCCGCACGCTCCAAGGACGTTCTATTGTCAGCTGGAGGTTCTCAGACCAGGTCTTCAGACGAGGTGCCGCAGCCCTCAGTATTTTTATTATATTTATTATATTTATGCCCCCGCCTTTTTTCCTGCAAGGAACTCAAGGCGGCTTACATAGTCCTCCTCCTCCTCTCCATTTTATCCTCACAACAACCCTGTGAGGTAGGTTAGTCTGAGAGTCAGTGACTGGCCCAAAGTCACCCAGTGAGTTTCATGGCCGAGTGGGGACTAGAACCCGGATCTCCCGAGTCACTAGTCCAACATTCTAACCACTACGCCACACTGGCTCTCAGTACTCTCTTTTCCCAATCGGCTGGGAAGGAGCCATTTGACAGCATTTAATGGAGAAGCTGTTTTGTAGAGGAATCCAGTTCGCTAGTCTTTGGGCGCGTCTACACCTCACATTCGCCAAGCGAAGCTGGCTTGGAACAGCAAGCATTTCCGCAGGTGTCTTCTCCATGTTTTTGCTGCAACAATCCAAGCATAGAAGCTCACCTGACATCAACACCAAGGTCAATTTGCTGCTATGGGTTTTATTGCCTGGTTCAGTTCTGCTGCTTTTACTGTTTTACTGCTTGTAAGTTTGTATTGGGCCATTTTATGTTAATTTTTACTGTTTTGAAGCCTACGCTGCCCTGGTAGCTTCATGCTGAAGAGCAGATTATAAAAATGTACCAAACCGACATACAGAAGTTCTACGAGTGTTTTGCTAGCAAGTTTTTTTTCATTTCTTTACCTGCACAGAGCCTATGGGAAAGAGAAGCGTAGGGATTTTACTTAATTACTTATTCGTTTTAGAGCTCATACCCCGCATTTCCAATGCATTTGCATTGCTCAGGGTGCCTTACAACAATTAGAAACCAAACAATCCCACCAAAGAAATAAACATTAAAATGGGAACAAGCTTAGCGGATAAACACATCCTAAAAGGAAGGTCGGCTAATGGCAGCTCCTCTCGAAGGCCAAGAAACGCCCCTGGGCCCCGACCTCAAAAGGGCCAACACAACCACCTTCTCTCTGTACTTCCCCCCCGCCTTACAGCTTTTCCTGGCATGCTGAGGGTTAATGGTTATAAATTCAAATTCTTCTGCATCACAAGCTCGAACTAATGCAGAGAATGGAAGATTTAACTGTGGGGTGGCGGCGGGGAAAGGAGCGAAAACCATTCGCTTGGCAAGCTCCAACATAAGCAGCAGTTAAAGCGTTAAAAGGTCACCTGCAAAGTGAAAGGACTAGAGCAGTGTTCTCCAACCTTGGGTCCCCAGATGTTTTTGGCCTACAACTCCAGCATGCCCCAGCCAGCTATGCTGGCTGGGAGTTGTAGGCCAAAAACATCTGGGGACCCAAGGTTGGAGAACACTGCACTAGAGGCTCTGAAGAGGAGTCTGTGTGTGCTTCTGAACAGCACAGAAGAAAGAACTGGTGGTTCAACTACGCAATGAGGATGGCAAATTGATAACAGAAGACAAAGAAAAGGCAGAAGTGTTCAATTCCTACTTCGGCTCGGTCTTCTCCCAAAAGAGGGTCTATGACCCCCCTGGCAAACCTGAAGTGCAGACTGAAGGGGCAGGATTGCAGCTTGAGATTAATAGGCAAATGGTCAAGGAGCACCTGATTACTCTGAACGAGTTTAAATCTCCAGGGCCTGATGAGCTGCATCCTAGAGTAATAAAGGAACTGGCAGAAGAACTCTCAGAACCACTGTCTATTATCTTTGAGAAATCATGGAGGACAGGTGAAGTGCCAGACGACTGGAGGAGGGCAAATGTTGTTCCCATCTTCAAAAAGGGCAAGAAGGAGGAACCTGGGAACTATAGGCCAGTCAGTCTGACATCAATCCCCGGGAAGATTTTTGAGCAGATTATAAAGAAGTCAGTCTGCAAGCACCTTGAAAACAATGCAGTGATTACTAGAAGCCAGCATGGATTTGTCAAGAACAAATCCTGTCAGACTAATCTGATCTCATTTTTTGATCGGGTAACCTCCCTTGTGGACTGTGGGAATGCTGTGGACATAATATATCTGGACTTCAGCAAAGCTTTCGACAAAGTGCCTCATGATATCCTGATTAGTAAGCTAGCTAAGAGTGGGCTAGATGGAACAACTATCAGGTGGATCCACAACTGGCTACAGAATCGGACTCAAAGAGTGCTTATCAATGGTTCCTTCTCAAACTGGGGAGAGGTAACGAGCGGGGTACCACAGGGCTCGGTCCTGGGCCCGGTGCTCTTCAACATTTTTATTAATGACTTGGATCAGGAGGTACGGGGAATGCTTATCAAATTTGCAGATGACACAAAGTTGGGTGGAACAGCTAATACTCTGGAAGACAGAAACAAAATTCAAAGTGACCTCGATAGGCTGGAGCGCTGGGCCGAAAACAACAGAATGAAATTTAATAGGGATAAATGCCAAGTGCTGCACCTAGGGAGAGGAAACCAAATGCAGAGTTACAGAATGGGGGACACTTGGCTCAACAATACTACAAGTGAGAAGGATCTTGGAATTGTGGTAGATCACAAACTGAATATGAGCCAGCAATGCGATGTGGCTGCAAAGAAGGCAAATGCAATTTTGGGCTGTATTAATAGAAGTATAGCTTCCAAATCGCGGGAAGTGATAATTCCCCTTTACTCGGCACTGGTTAGGCCTCATCTTGAGTACTGCGTCCAGTTCTGGGCACCACACTTTCAGAAGGATGTAGACAAACTGGAGAGGGTTCAGAGGAGGGCAACAAAGATGATAAAGGGACTGGAAACAAGGCCCTATGAGGAGAGACTGAAAGAACTGGGCATGTTTAGCCTTCAGAAGAGGAGACTGAGGGGAGATATGATCGCACTCTTCCAGTATTTGAAGGGATGTCACACAGAGAGGGCAAAGATCTCTTCTCGATCATCCCAGTTTGCAGGACACGGAATAATGGGCTCAAGTTACAGGAACCTAGATTCCACCTAAACATCAGGAAAAATTTCCTGACTGTCAGAGCAATAAGACAATGGAATCAACTACCTAGGGAGGTTGTGGGCTCTCCCACTCTGGAGGCATTCAAGGTGCAGCTGGACAGCCATCTGTCAGGGATGCTTTGACCTAGATTCCTGCATTGAGCAGGGGGTTGGACTCGATGGCCTTGTAGGCCCCTTCCAACTCTACTTTTCTATGATTCTATGATTCTATGATTCTATGTAGGAATTCGGAAAGCAACCAGACAGTGACCTGGCTCGCACGACATGACAACCCACCGGGGGGTTGTCAGCTTTGATTTTTTCAGGGTGGCTTGTCATGAAGTCCGAAACCAGCACTGTTGCCTTAGCATGGTTTGTTAACCACATACAAGCCACTCTGAGAAATGTAAGAACCTAAGAAGAGCCCCGATGCTGGATCAGGCCAAGGGTCCACCACGTCCAGCATTCTGTTCACACAGTGGCCAACCAGCTGCCCACGGGAAACCCACAAGCAGGACATCAGTGCTGGGGGGATGCTGGGAGTTGTAGTCCAACACATCTGGAGGGCTCCAGGTTTGGGAAAGGCTGGCATAGTTCCACGCCACCTGCAGAAAGCTAGCACGGGGGCACCCTGAGAAACGAGCCCCCACGACGCCCCCATTCATCTCAACAGGGCTCGTGCGGTGGGAGACACCCTCCGCTGGCTTGTTCCCCAAGTAAAACCCTTCAGCACGCCTTGGACACTGGGTAGGATGATATGGGTGTTTGTGGATCCACTCTGGTATACGGGAGGGCATAAGTGAAAAAATAAATTTCTTGGAAGGCAGTCTAGGGGTGCAGAATCTCAGGCCCAGGGGTGAAATCCGGCGTCGCTGCAGGGTTCACCAGACGGTCACGGCCCCCTTCTGGTGTCACACGATTCAGGAAAAGAGGACCTGTGTTGTCTCCCACATGCCTGCCACGGAGCGAATTAGCTAGCCAATTCAGAAGGGAGGAACGGGGCCGGGGAGGGTCAACCATGCATTTATGGCAACATTCCTGTTTTCGCTGCTCATGCTGGAGAGCGCAAAGAATCGGACACTCTACCTGCTCAAGGCGGGGCTGCTGCCTCTGAAAAGACATATGAACACAGAAAGCTGCCTCCTCCCAGGTCAGACCACCGGGTCCTTTCAGCCCCGTGCCTTCTTGCTCCGATTGGCAACAGATCTCTTGAACCTGGGACCTTCTACGCCATCTACCATCTACCACCGGACTATGCCCTCCCCCTTCTTTTGGTTTGCTCCTTTCTGGGCTCTCCCCCCCCCCCCCGAGAAACGCAAGAGGATGCTCGCTCTTCGTGGCTGAGCCCACCTGTTTGGATGAGATGAAGGCAGCATGAACTGGAACTCGACCACGCAGGTGCCGTCCACCAGCTGGCGATGTTGCAGGCTGTTGAGCTCATACGCGATGTAGCCCCTCCTCACGTACACCTGGGAAGGAACCAAAGGCGAGTCACGGCACGGCGCGTTGCCTCCCACGTAGAGAACATTTAATGCCGAAATGCAAAAGCCAGGTGGGATTCACAGGAGGGAAAAAGGAGATAGAGATTCGCCAGCAAAACGGCAGGGAACTAGCAACCTAGATCTGCAGAATCCTTCCTGAAAAGCCCGCGGGGCTTTGTTGCAAGGTTCTGTTGGGAAGAGCTTACGGGTCACGGACATGTGTGGCCAGGGAGGAGATGCAAGGGGAGAGCGCCTGTGCTGTGCCTCCCAGAAGTTGGGCCGCAATGAGTCTGCAAAGAAGTCGCTCAGACTAAGGGAGGGCGGCAGCCATGCTACATTGACAGGGGCAGAGGCCAATCAGGAACTTGCTGACAGTCACCTGACCATGACAGTGTGCGTCCTTCAGTGGCTGGATTAAGGCCTCCAAGCTGGACTTCAGAGCCTCAAAACACGGGAAGCTGCCTTTTGCTGACTCTCCAGGCTTTCAGGCAGGGGTATTTCCCAGTCCTGCCTGGTGATGCCGAGGATGACACCTGGGGCGCTCTGCACGCAGAACAGGGGCTCTGCCACCAAGCTACATATGGCCCTCCCTACGTTCCTGCGAGCACAGTCTAACCAGCAGCACGTTCGTAGTTTGCAGTAAGTTAAGCTGCAAGATAAGGTTCAAATCTAGCACCATTGTCACACTCCAATAACATATTCACACCTGCTCTTCCCCACGGAGGAGGGCCTATTAAGAGTCAGAACTGGCTCCATGTGCCCACGCATTCATCCCCTAACCCAAGAGGAGTCACAGCAAACGACGCAGCTGCTCTCGATGCTACAATAAAATCCTCTCTGGCTTTGCAAAAAGGCTCGTCAGACCCGGTTCGAACACAAGCACATCAAAACCTTCACAGCTCTCCCTGTACCTCGAGGGCCGCCATGCGCACCACCTGGTTGGAGTGGTAGAAGAAGGTGGGCAGAACATCAAAGATGGTGGTTTCTGAAAGGATCAGTTTCTATGAAAGAAGGAGCAGACATCAAATCAACAAAAGATTTGTCAGGTTGCAGCATAGAGATTGCACTCCCTTTTGTTTTGTTTTTAAAATCATACCGATTTAGAATTTGCCAGTAAGTTTGACAGTACTAATTTAGGATTCAATCAAGACCAAGGTTCTCTCCACCACTACGAGGTTTTTAATTACCGTAGCAAAACTATGCACAGGGTAAACTTCGGCAGGCAGTCAGGGGTCTTTCCCAGGCTTGTTAATCTCAGATCTTTTTTTAACTAGTGATGACAGAGTCTGCGCCCTTCTGTCTGCAAAGCATGTGCTTCGCCCCGGAGTGAAGTCTTCGCCCCCGAAGTCCCCATTTTAAGCGGCTGCTCCACTTGCCCTGCAAAACCTAAATTGCTACAACTGCCACGAGCCAGACTGCCAAAATAAGCTGGGCTCACCTTTAGGTTTTCAGGGCAGAATTGGTGTCCATACATGTCAATGGCGGAGAGGAAAATGGACTCCACTTGGTTGTGCCTCAGTTCGTAAGAAGGGAGGTGGGAGGCAATCAGCACCTGAGAGCGATAAAGGGACTTCCGTCAACGTGCACGCGCTAAGCAAGGGAGGAGGAATCGAAGGGGGCGGCCTGTACACTGCAAGGCACTAACAGAACACTTTAAATAAGAAATCTATTAAAATTTGATGATCTGAATTGGGCAAACGAAAAGAAATTGGAACACAATTGCCAACGATGGTATAATTCATCCTGTCTACAAGATGGATCCTGTCCTCGGCTGGCAATCCCAGCCTCACACAGAACGCCTGTCACAGCGGCCTGTGGCTTTGGCGGGGGGCGGGGGCCGCCATGCAAAACCCCACACCGACCTGCCTGGCCCGCAAGGCCACTTTGGAGTGCTCCATTCTGCTCAGCTGCGTCAGCTCGTTCAAGATGGCCACCAGCTCGTCGGGCAGGGTCGGGTCTCGGCCACAAAGGTGATCCTGCACAGAGCGAGCAAACAATGCGGCTACTACTATTGCGCCGTTCAGCTATCCCATTGCGCTGATCTAGAGGGGAACCGGCAATGGCTGGGGAAGCCCGTCTTGGGCTCGGAGAAACCACCCGCAGCGAGGGCCCCAGATGTTTTAGACTGCAGCTGCCATCAGCCCCAGCCAGCATGGAGTCAGCAATGAGAAGAGCTGTGGTCCAAAACCTCTGGAGTGCACCAGCTTGGGGACGAGGCTGCTTCGGGGGGAAGCCCCGGCTGCTTTGAGGGAGCCCTCAGCACGGCCTTCCGGAGAGACCGCGCCTTTCTACTCACAATCAACATGGTCACCAGGATGTTCTTCTTGGCCACCTGAGCATGGGAGAAGATGCATTCAAGGACTGGGGTCATGTCTGGCATGTTTTGCTCACGCAGGTGGATCACACACTTGTCGTAGTGAGCTGAGGTGGAAAAGGAAAATAAAAGCAGGGACCCTCCTTGGGGATGCCAGCTTGTCTGAGCGTGGAAAGCTAAGCAGGGTCAGGCCTGGTTATTACTTGGATGGGAGACCCGCTCCTCTAGTTTCCTGCATTGAGCAGGCGGTTGGACTCGATGGCCTTGCAGGCCCCTTCCAGCTCTATGATCTATGAAATCTATGGGGCGGCTCCTTAGCAGTTCCTGTTGAAAACAGCTCCCCCACAGCACCCACCCTCTGCAGGAAACTCCCTCGTGCAGTTCAGGGGGGAGGCAGAAAAGGTGGCATCTTTCAAACGCCTCCTGAAAACGCGCCTGCTCACCCAGGCATGTAATTAAATTAACTGCGCCGCTCTGCTGTGCTGCGCTATTATTACTGTAATTGGCAGTTTTTAAAATTGTATTTTAAATGTGATTTTAGTATTAATATTTTAAATGTGATTTTAATATTAATATTTTAAATGTGAGTTTAATATTTACATGTAAACCGCTTAGGGGTTTCTTTTTAATACTGAGCAGTATAGAACTACTGTGTTGCAAATAAACAACATAAATAAATAAAAAGGGCAAAGTGTGCTGCTGATTTATCTTACCTTGCTGGAACTGGGTCTCCACCTGCAAATATCGCCTCAGTAGATCCAAGACCACGGACTTCATATGGCCTCGGATGCCGCTGCGGTATCTAAATTGGGAGAGCAGACACAGGACGCTGCCTACAAGGTTCCCCCTCTTGTGAAGGCTTCCAGAAAGTTGAAAATGGTCCTTTGCAGGTTTCTGACAGAAGAGGGAAACCCACACAGCCTGTTTGCTACAGGTGCTGGTGAGATCGAGTATTGACACACGAGCAACGATACACCAGCAGCACAACACATGAGCGGGTGCCTTTCACTCTGCTAGAAATATTGTCCGCCTTCTAAGATGGGGCATTTAACTTTGAGACAAAATTGTTGGGGGAAAGGCAGGCGAGGAATTTTGCTGTTTTTTGTTTTCTTAAAACAGTAAAATTAGGGTTAGGGTGAGTTGGACTGGAGAATTACCTTTATCGATCTCTCTAATACAGTGTTCTCTAACCTTGGGTCCCCAGATGTTTTTGGCCTACAACTCCCAGCATGCCCCAGCCAGCGTAGCTGGCTGGGGCATGCTGGGAGTTGTAGGCCAAAAACATCTGGGGACCCAAGGTTGGAGAACACTGCTCTAACAGGCCAAAAAAGGGTTGATTCCTATAACTCCTTTCCTTCCAGCCATTGGCTAAGTTGTTGCGATGTCACAGAACATTAATCAACCTTTCTAACTACTGAGGAGGAAGGTCACGTCACAGAATGTTGACGAACAGTGCAGCCTCAGTGTCGGAAGTGAAAGGTCAGTTTGGCTGAGGGAACAAAACAAAACCCTCCACCCCATGGTTAGGGATAGGAGGGTGTCTTGCATGCAGGAGAGGAGCGAACGGAGAGGCAGGAGTGCCCACGACCTAAACATGCCTCTGAACCAGCTGCACGATGCTCTGGGTGTTCATGAAGAAAACTTCCCGGTCGGCTTTTCGTTGCAGGGTGGCTGCGTGGCTGTCCAGAATGCTGGCGATCTTGAGGTGGAAGAAGAAGAAGAAGAAGAAGAAGAAGAAGAAGAAGAAGAAGAAGAAGAAGAAGAAGAAGAAGAAGAAGAAGAAGAAGAAGAAGAAGAAGAAGAAGAAGAAGAAGAAAGGGTGGAGGGAAATAACAAAAGAGGAACTTCTTTACATATATGTCTTTAAGCCAATGTAGCGTAGTGGTGACAGTGTTGGACTAGACGTGGGTTCTAGTCCCTGCTTGGCATGAAACTCATTGGGTGACTTTGGGCCAGTCACCGACTCTCAGCCTAACCTACCTCACAGGGTTGTTGTGAGGATAAAATGAAGAGGAGGATGAGGATTATGTAAGCCGCCTTGGGTTCCTTGCAGGAAAAAAGGCGGGGTATAAATATAATAAATAAATAATTAAATAAATAAATACGGGTGTGATCCTATGCAAGTTTAGACAGAAAAGAGACCTACAACTCCCAGCATGCCCCAGACAGGGGCCTTTTTTCTGCCTAAACTTGCATAGGATTGCACCCTTAAAGGTCTTGGATACCACCGAAGTGAGACCTCTGAAAACCAAAGAGACAATCAGTAGCAACTGATCAAGGAGTATCTCTATAAGCACAGCCTTATTTATTATTCTATTTATGAAAACATTTTAAAACTGCCCTTCATCCTTGTAGACACCAGGGTAATGCATAACTATATAATTAAAATAAGACAACACAATACAATAAAACCACTAGAACCACAGCATCATGGTAAACAGAGAACAGAACAGGCAAATCAACCAAGTAAAATGCCTGGGTGAACACAAAGTTTTTAGCCCACAACAGGACTTGGATGAAATAGCACCCCTCTGTTTGTGTTCCCCAGTATACTGCCTCTGATACTGGAGGCAATATATAGCCATCGTGACTAGAAGCCACGCCCTGTGCAAAGCTCAAGAACACCAACAAATCTCTCGAACGCTGCCCGCACGTAATCCACCATGCTTTCCCAATACTTTTTGAGGGCACATCCATTGCTGCCAATTCTCCTGGTGCCAGGAGCTCTCTTGCTGTAGCCCTCACCTGTTGGCTGGGGAACTGACAAAGCACCGAGGTGATGTTGCTGGCATACTGGGCCATCACTTTCCGGATCGATTTCTCCACCGACGGTGGGATCCGACCCGAAATGCTCGTCATGATCTCTTGCAGCTCCAGGAGGGGAAGGGACGGGTCGCGGAGGGTCTTCATCAGTTTGCAGACCCACCCTTTGATCTGAGCAAGAACAACAACAAAAAGAATTAGGAATAAAATGATCAGGGACTCACAATTTCACGAATAAAATTCAGGCAGCTCTCATCATCCATGCTGGGTGGGGCTGATGGGAACTGTAGTACAAAACACATGGGAGGAACTCTCTGAAGGTGGTGTACAAGATAAAAAGTGCACACAGTGGATACAATAAAGAAGCCACTAAAAACATGTTTCAATAAAATCCTTAAAAACAGAGATTACCAACTGAAATCAACAACAAAACTTACCAATAAAAACCAACGGCCCAGACTTAAGGGAAGGCCAGTGCAAACAGGTGGGTCTTCAGAGCTTTCTTGAAGATCTACAAAGAAGGGGCCTGACAAGCCCCTGATGGAAGTTGATTCCGGCGGTTCGGGGCCACCAATGAGAAGGCCCTCTCCCTTCTACTCACCAGCTACCTAACTGCCCTCAGCGGTGGGCAGGTGAGAAAGGCACTCAGGAAGAACTACAAACTTCCCCTTACCTTGGTGCTGAAATACGGCTCCGGCAAGCAGTACCCGTTCATGACATTCAGGAGGCTTTCCAGCACGTTGTGGAAGACCTGGTGCAATTTCTCCCCAAGGATGGGCAGGGGCTGTTGTGGGGGGAGCCCCCCTGTGTATAACTGGGCCTGGGGACAGACATTGGGGGGCAGAAAGACAGAATGAAGGAAAGAAAGAAAAAATGTTTAGAACAGTGGTCAGAAGCTAGCCCCCCAGGAGCCAAACCTGACCTTGGAATTGCCTAGCATGAGCTTTGGGGCAAAGAGGTTTTCCTAATTGTCAAGGCAGTGTTGGGATTAAATTTGGAGAGAATGCCTCACTCTGACACCCAAAAAGGTTTGCTTACCTACCCTCAGAGGAGCCCAGCCGCTTGGGATGCGTCACTACTCCGAATGTGCCTGATTGGGAGGAGAGCGGGGACTCGTGCAGAGATGCAACACGCAGCCTCTCCGGAGGGCAGAGCATGATGCTGCATGTCTAACATCAGGAGTGACTGGATCATTTCAGCCACATCCAGTTCAGAAATGTGGCGAGATTTGTCACCCCCTTCCCCAGGAATGGCTGACGAGGAGGAGGGAAGGCCAGAGCAGCGTGTCATACAGAGAGCCAGTGGGGAGCCTCCTGAGAGTGGGCCTCAGAGCCACGGCTGGCTTTGTGTAGGTGGCTTTAGAGGACGGGGGAACGCTGCCTGGAAGTTATTAGCCGCAGCAAAGGGAGACCCCGACTCTTTCCTAGGTCGAGGAAGAGGCCCAGCCTCAGAGCAGAGGTCCATCGAGTCCGGCATCCCGCTTCCCCCAGTGGCCAGCCAGGTGCCAGGCAGACTGGCAGCCCCTCCCTCAATCTGCCTCACTCCCCTTTAAGGCCCTCTGAGCTGCAACCGAGAAGGTTGCTTCTGTCACACCCCAGTTGGAAGACTCCGAGGAGGAGGAGGAGGAGGAGGAGGAGGAGGAGGAGGAGGAGGAGGAGGAGGAGGAGGAGGAGGAGGAGGAGGAAGAGGCCCCGGTGGAGGAGGAGGAGGAGGAGGAGGAGGAAGAGGCCCCGGTGGAGGAGGCGGCCCAGTCCTTGCCAGGCCCTGCCCTGCAACAGGGGCCCAGAGAGGAGCCCACTGAGGCTCCAGCCCCTCGGGAAGAGGGGGAGTCTGGCTCGGAGGAGGAGACTGAGCGCGCCCCCCCCATCGTGTCCCAGGGAGTGCCAGCGCCAAAGGAGGCAGGATCAACTTGGAGAACTTTGACCAAGGCTGCAGGCTGCAGCAGGGGTCTCCTCAGGAGGAAAGGGGCTCTTCGAGGGTAGAGGGTCCTCCTCGCGAGGAGGCTTCTCGGCAACCGAAACAAACAACTGCTGCCGGGGCTTGAGTGGGGGCGCTGCCAGCTCCAGGACAAAAAGCCCAAGGAGAAAGCTCCCCGGAGCCTCTGGAAACAACGCCGGCATTTGAGTCTGGCTGCAGCCCGCTGCCCGCTGCCGGACCCTGCTCTGTAAGGGGCCTGGATTCGACTGCCCCCCTCTGTGTGACCCCTTGTGCGTACACTCCCCGGCTTTGCTGTTTGCTTCTTCGGACCTGACGAAGGCCATCTGCGGACTCTGGCTCAGCTTCCCCCTTCGCTGCCCCTCCGGCTACGGACTCTCCGGACCCCAGCCCAGCCGCAGCACCCAGTGGGGAGACGGGGCCGCTCCCCTTCTTCCTGCCAATTGTGCTTCTGGTGCTGGCGAGAGGGGCCCTCTCCTGCCGGCCACGGTGGATGGGAGGAAACAACACACACACACAATTCACAATACTGAGGAGCTGCTTACAACGCCGGTCAGGACACCCAGCAAGCTCCTGCAGCTACTGGAGGCCAAAGCGGGGAGAGGAAAAACTAAGAGAGACGTGTGTGCTTGTTTAGTCCCCAACTGCCTCTACTCCAGATGGGTTGGACTACAAGCCCCAGGCCATGCTGGCTGGGAACGATGGGGGTTGCAGTCCAACCCATCTGGAGTGCGTCAGGTTGCAGACGGCTGAGCTGCTCACTCACCAGCTGGACCTTTGTGGGGTCATCCAGCTCGAGCCTCGCCACGACACAGCCCGTCTCCAGCAGCGTGCCCGGCCGTTTCACGTGATGGAGGATGCCCGATTCCTCCACCGCCAAGCTCACGACCATCTTCATCACCTGTGTGTGTGAAAGAGAGAGACAGACAGACAGCCTGGTTAGGCGGGCAGCAGGTTTCTTCCTCTTCTATCTCTGCACAGGCCTGTTTGTGCAACGTGAACCCAGCATTGCATCACGCAAGCAAGGAATTTGTCATTTCCAGAAACACAGAAATGGAAAAAGAGAGAGAGAGAGAGAGCTTCAAGTTTCTAGTCCTTATTAGACCCAGGAATAAAACTTGGAGATATTGGCACTTGCCTGAGGAAATCGCAGAAACCTTTTGCTTTAGATCTGGTGCCTGGTATGTCAGTGGCAGGCACTAGTTTAGAAGAGGTGGGGATTACTATCTGCAGTTTTTATAGGTACTTGTATAAACGTCCATTAAAGGGGTTGTCTGTGGAGTTGGCTTTTGCCCTTTACCTAGTTTCTTCCTTCACTCTCACCCACCCCACAGCTAGCAGAACCAGAATGATGCCAAACACACACACACACACACCCTTTTTTATATTTTAAGTTTGAGCACAACCCACAATCGCCGCTTTACATTTTCAAAAGTAAAGGCAGCTCCATGAAGTTCTAGCAAATGCTTTTCAGCTGGCCCAATCCTACGGTTTACCTCTATTTCCGCATAGCTGTGACCCACACAGACGTGACCTCCGTCATCCACTGTGTACTGCAGGAGCTTTCCAGCAGACGGTGATCGAAGCAAGGTGGGGTCACTCTCCTTCTCGAAGTCGCAGGTTTTATTGCCGATGGTGATGCGGTATCTGGAGGCAAAGAGGGAGGCAAAGAGAAGAATGCTTCTTTGGACCGTTAAAGGCTACACCCTGTAGCAGAGAAGGATGCCCACTGACTGCTGCTTCTTGTAAACCTTCAATCTATCACTACCAAGGCTGTCACTTCCACCTCCCAGGACACTCTGTCACTGACCTTAGAGCGGCCATTAAAGGGCAAAGAAACTTCAAAGGGAGATTAAACCGAGAGACTGCTGAGTTAGAGAGCCTATCTACTCAAGGCATTTATTGTACGCCCGTGATTCCTCACTCAGGGTAGTCTGCAGGTGCTTTACACGACGTAACCATCCTCCAAGGCCTCTCCCGTGCTTTGTAAGCATTACAGCATAATATTTTTTCTAATGAGGAAAGTCTGGTATTTCTGTGAATGGTGGCATGTAACCCTCGTGTATTTGCGCAATTCCGCTATATCACAGCTCCACCTAGTGGTTGTGGAACGGAACATCTAGAAAGGCAGAGGAAAAAAACCCCTGGAAAAAACACATGTAAAGGAGCCGATCCTAATCTCGCGAAGAATCCAGAAGTAGAAGCCTTGGTAAATAGCTCTAAAACAAAAGAAAGTATGCTTTGCTTCCAATCTGGTGCATATTATGTTATAGTAGACATTCACCTAGAAGAGGCTTCCCCTCCTATGGGCAAGAAAAAGGAGAACAAGTTCTTGTATTAAGAACATGTGACAAGTACTTGTATTAAAAATTTCTTTTCTTTTCTTTTTTAAAAGTCTGCTGCCCGATTAATCAGGGCACCATATAGTTGATTAATCCAACCAATTGTAAGTCAGTTAAATAGTCCAATTCTATTTGCTATTGTTTTTTTTTGGGGGGGGGCTTGTCCCGCCCCCCTCCAATTTTTCTGATACATTGCATAAGCTTGCCTGGGAACTGAATTCAAGCCCTCTTGCACCCCAAAGTGAAAATCGTACCACTGGACTGACATGCATAAGCTCCTAGCTGGTTTTGTTGTTGTCTAGCCACAGGCCATCACAACTTAATAATGAACAAGCTACTGTGCAGATACAGCAAAACATCCTGTCCGTATTATATGGCCAGAAACAGCTTCTCTCACTGGCTAAGGGCACAATCATGTGTACGTTTAGACAGAAAAAAAGGCCTACAACTCCCAGAATAGCTGGCTGGGGCATGCTGGGAGTTGTAGGCCTTTCTTCTGTCTAAAAGTGCGTAGGATTGCGCCCTAAGCCAGCTTTCCTCAACCTGGTGCCATCCAGATGTGTTGGGAGTACAACGCCCATCATCCCCAGCCAGCATGGCTATTGGTCATGTTAGTTGGGAATGACACATCTGGAGCTCAGCAGGTTGGAGAAGGCTAGGGCAAGCCTCGTACCGAATTGCAAAGAAACCAACCCACAGCAGCTCCCAAGTCACCCGCAGCCACTCCAGCGTCAGCAGTCCACCTACCGGTCAGTTTCTTCTTTCATGTAGGTGGTGTAACTGTTGCCGTCGTAGGAGAGCAAAAGTCCCCCGTCGTTCAACCTGTGCACATCAATCTCGATGTGGGTGTTATTCATTATGATCACATAGGTGGTCAGGGACTGACGAGCGACCTGTCCAGGCACCACAGAAATAAAAAGGAAGGGCTTTTTGCTCCCGCTCCAAAATGGGTTAAATGTGAAAGGGGAAGAAACCCAAATAACCCTCCTTTCCCCTCCACACTGCTAGTCGACAGACTATTTTCTGCCTCCAGCCTACGCAAAGCTGGGTCAACCCTTTGCAAGCATTACCTTAAGAGCGTATTTCATGCCTTCGTAAATAAGCTCCACATCGACAATGTTCAGAAGCGAGGCTGCCGGCAAGACCTGGCCCCTGGAAGACGAGCCAATTTTTTAGGCTTTCGTACAAGAAGTGTCCAACACAGCCCTCATTACTCTTCACAGCCTTTTGAAGGCAGGTTGTAATAGTGATAATTTAAATAGCACTTTAGAATACTCTAAAGTATTCTAATCTAAAGGATTACCGAGACAATATATGTGAAGATAATGTATGCCTTCACATACATTATCTTGGTAATCCTAACAACAATTCCGTGATGTAGGCCTGCATTATTATCTGCCTAGTGGAGATGGGTGGGGAGCAACTGTGGCAGAGAGAAAGGGGCTTGCCTATGGCCCTGCTGGCTTGGAATGATGGGAATTGCAGTCCAACTAATCTGGAGAGCACCAGGTTGGAGACGTCTGGCTTAATCTTGCTCCAGACCACTCAGCCCATGCCAGCAGCGGGAACTCAAGCCTTCCAGATGTAAGTGCCACATGTTAGCCACTGAACCTAAGAGTTATGAAGGTCTGAATGTGTGTGTTCAGTGCAGGTGCACCATCTGAGCACATGTCGCAGAGACCTCCTGACTGGCTCCAGCTCCTTCCTGCATGAATCCATAAAAAGAACACATATATCACCCCCAATATACCGTGTAAAATGAGCAGCAGTCAGCAAAGCCTGGGGGAAGAAATACCCTGACATGATGCAAGAAAGAGATGCCATGCCCTACCATTTCTCTAGGTCAGGGGTGGGGAACCTTTTTCAGCCCAAGGGCCAAACTGTAAAATCGGAAAGGTCTCGGGGGCCGCTTCCCATCTGCGGGCAGGGACAAAGGTAGAGCCCTCCCGGGCTCCAGGTGGTGCCTTACCTTTCAAGGGAGTGCAGGAAGTCATCCATACACGTCCTGAACAAGGCGTCCGCCACATTGAGTGCGCCACAGACCACGCCCAGCATGGTGTCCTGGCTTCTCTGCCTGCCCAGTGGGGAGAAAACAAAAGACGGCCTTTTCACACCAAGAAACCATTCAGGCCCAGCAGCAGCAATCGCTCACACCGTGGAAACCTCGAGGAAAGGTATGGGAAGCTTACTTTTGTAGACCTTCATTTTATGCCAGTGCCCCACCATTTCTCTAGGTCGGACACTAAGATCTTCCTCAGCGGTCCTTGTCCGAGAGCCCCTGCCAAAGGAAGTGAGGCAGGTGGCTACTAGGAGGAGGGCCTTTTCTGCTGTGGCACCCCAGTTATGGAATGAGCTCTCCAAAGAGGTTCGCCTGGCGCCTACTTTGTATTCTTTCCGGCGCCAGGTGAAGACCCTTCTGTTCTCCCAGGCACTTTAATCATTTTAATCTTGTAATTGTTTTTAATTCCGTTATTGTAACTGCTGCTGCTAGCTCTGCTGTTTGTTTTTAATCTGTGGTTTTAAATTTTATATTGTATTTTATGATTTTAACTGTTGTAAACCGCCCAGAGAGCTTCGGCTATTAGGCGGTATAAAAATGTATTAAATAAATAAATAAAATAAAATAAGGCCCATGACTTACTGCCTGATCTGATGAGTTTTTACAAGTATATCTAAACCAGTGTTCTCCAACCTTGGGTGGCTGGGGCATGCTGGGAGTTGTAGGCCAAAAACATCTGGGGACCCAAGGTTGGAGAACCCTGATCTAAACATTTAACCAGTTGGTTTTTTAAAAACATATTTTTAATGAATAAAACACGTTTCTTTTAATTACAAGTGGGGACACCACAGTTTTATATATTTAACAACTGTATGTGAGAGGCTTAGATTAGATTACAGTCATGCCTTGGATTGAGAGCATAATTCGTTCTGGAAACGTGCTTGTAATCCAAAACACTCTTATATCAAAACGAAATCCCCCCCAAAAAATTTGTACAGAGATTTTTAATTTAAGCCGTACTACAGTACTTGTATTGCAAGACGCCGCTTGTATATCAAGTCAAATTTTTTAAAATAAAGACTTAAAAATTTGCTTGTCTTGCAAAACGCTCTCAAACCAAGTTACTTACAATCCAAGGTATTACTGTATATTGTATCTGTATGCATATAAGCCTTAGCATTTTATATACTAGACCACTGAAAAAGACCTTTATGGTCGAAACGTGTTTGGCAATGGTTCTTGTTTATTTATTTAGGAATTAGAGCACAGCATATTTGTACTTTTGTTCACGCTTGTAAGCCTACATACGTACAGATAAAACCATATTGTTTAGACTTCTTTAAAAACTTTCTACTTTCACCGGTTTGCTCATCCAGTTCTTTTATTGGAAAAGTTTGGTTTTTATGCCACTTTTAGTCCAAAAGACACCCCCCCCCCGCTGCCAAAGTAGTACACAAATGGTTAAAATATAAAACAGAGCCATGAAATACAGAGTTACAATAAATTAAATCAAAACAGGCAATGAACGGTAATCATATCTAGAAAATATACAGCATCCGGGATGGTGTAAAAGACTCAATCGTTATAAAAGCCCCGACAAAAAAGGGTGGTCTTAACCATTCGTCAGAATGAGGAAAAAAGTAAAGAGGCCAAATGTCCTCCAGAGTGAAAGACAACTGGACTGCAATCTCCATGGGTCTACCCCTGGAAGACTGGTCAGAAACTCCAGTTACTGAGAAAAGATGGTGGCTTGGTGGGTCCCCCTAGAATTGCGAGATTTTTCTACGTCCCAAGCACCTCTTGGGTTAGAATAAATATCCACACTGGTTGGCACGACTATATTGTTGTGGGGTAGTAGAATTTAGTCGTCATTAGCTGTTGCCCGTATTAGAGATGCCCCTCTGTCTACTGTTACCCAGCCTTTGGAATATGAGAGATCAAAAGCAAATAAGCAAAAACACAAAATGTCCTATTCCACCTGCACTTTTTCTGCAATCAGGTGATCCAGCCAGCTGGTGTCGATCTCATTGGTCTGGAAGCTCTCCGTCTCCAGCAGCTTGACGAGGTACTCGACTGTCGTCCGGAAGTCACCACGAATGGACAGCTCTTTCAGAGCTACTACTAAGTTTCTGAAATAAACAAAGAAAGTTGGGCTAATAAGGTACAGGTCTGCTTCAGGAGGTACTAAAAAGATTAAAAAGCTAGACACATGCACCAAAAATTTGCCTTTAAAAAAACCTGTGGACCGTGTCCATGGAAACTTATGCCAGAATAAATTTGCTAAGTCTTTAAGGTGCCAAAAGACTCTGCTGTTTCACCCTGGGAATCAGCTTTCTGTGTTTCATCAGCCTAATTTGGGGTGTGTGGGGGGGGAGACAGACTTTTTGGTGCTGCTCTTGCTGAATAATTGGGACATGGAAAACATCCAGGAAGTCTCCCACCTCCCAGTCCTCTTCATTTCCTCCCCTTCCCCCCACATCTGTCTGAAGTGCTCTGTTCTCCCCAGATGTGGCGGGCCAGCAATAACTTCCCCTCTACTCAGCACTGGTTAGGCCTCATCTTAAGTACTGCGTCCAGTTCTAGGCACCATACTTTAAGTAGGATACAGACAAAGCGGAGAGGGTTCAGAGGAGAGCAACAAAGATGATCAGGGGACTGGAAACAAAGCCCTGTGAGGAGAGACTGAAGGAACTGGGCATGTTTAGCCTTCAGAATAGAAGACTGAGGGGAGATATGATAGCGCTCTTCAAGTCCTTGAAAGGTGGTCACACAGAGGAGGGCCAGGATCTCTTCTCGACCCTCCCAGAGTGCAGGACACGGAATAATGGGCTCAAGTTACAGGAACCCAGATTCCACCTAAACATCAGGAAAAACGTCCTGGCTGTTAAGAGCAATATGACAGTGGAGCCAACTACCTAGGGAGGTGGTGGGCTCTCCCCCTCTGGAGGCATTCAAGGTGCAGCTGGACGGCCATCTGTCAGGGATGCCTTGACTTGGATTCCTGCGCTGAGCAAGGGGTTGGACTCGATGGCCTCGTGGGCTCCTTCCAACTCTACGTATTCTATGACTACCCTACACTGCAGGGGGCCTGTGTCATCGGAGCACTTCTCTTAGGGCTTGGGCAGATCCTCGGCCACTTGGAGGCAGCCCCAAAGGAGGCCTGGCGTGGAAGCAGCCTCAGCCATTTTCGCCACCCGCTGAGGTCGGACATTAAGGCAATACTCACGAGATGGCCTCCTCGCGGTTCTCCCCCCAGGAGAAACAGTGTCCGAACTGGGAATCGGCGAACTCGTGCAAGCCGCCAGTGGCCGCCACGCTGAAGTAGCCCCAGACGTTCTTGTTACTGCGGAAATTGAGCTCCTGCACCGTGCCGGAGCTGGGCTTGAAACCCTGCAGTGCAAAGAGGAAGAGACGGGGAACGGAGGAGCGACGAAAGGGAGGAACAGACTTCAACAGACGCTGAACTTCATTCTTACCCCGACTTTTAGGGCAAGCTAAAAGTTAAAAGCAATACAATCAATATTTATTGTTTGGCCACAAACCCATAAACCCAGTACACACAGGGCAGTAAAAAAAACATAATCGTTAAAACATGCACATAATTAAAAATACAATCTAAAAAACATGAACCCAACAGATTTCTGTTTTTACAGCTGTGGAGAAGCCCTTTTTTTAAAAAAAAAAAGCCACGTGGACAGTGCTTGGGGACATCCACAAACCCAGAAGCTTCAGTGCCCTGTGCAGGTCCCCGTTTGGGCCCCCACGGCAACAAACCCTCTTCTCCCGGGGCCTTCAAAGCCCTCCGAGCCCCCAAAGTTTTCTGTACCCCTCAGAGTTCACCCACAGCTTGCCAAAAGGTTCAGAACGCTTTGGGATGCTGGATCCTGTAAAAGGTTGCAAAAAACAGCCTATGTAGGCAGATTCAATGGATCATGGTTTAGGGCACAATCCTGTGCACGTTTAGACAGGAAAAAAGTCCCACAACTCTCAGCATTACTCAGCCAGCTTCCAGTCTAAACGTACACAGGATTGCACCTTTATTGTATTTTATTATCGCGGCTGCTCTTTGCACTTTCATCTGTATTGTACAATTGCAGATTTAAAGGTTGTTAGACTGTGCTTTTATATTTACATTTAAATTATTTTAATATTAAACGGTAAGCTTTGCTTATCGATTTTATTATTTCTATTTATTAAAATATTCTTAAACCGCCCTTCACCAAACAGTTATCATCAGTTTGCAGAATCTGAGATGGAAAGGCAGGGCCTGAATGCTATAAATAAATAAAAATGGGAAAGTTTTCTTAATCTCCATTAAGTCCTGCTGTACAGAAGTTTGGGATTTGTTTATAAAAGAACATTATCCTGTTGCATTGCCTTACAGCCCACAACCCAGCGATGGACACCCAAACTCTCTCGGGATTCCTTCTCATCTCCTCCCAGGTAAGGACTGGATACATTCTGAATTCCACTGACTGACCTCGTCAGGATTTTCGCTGGTGATTCGTGCAGCAATGACGTGGCCCCTGGGTACCGGAACATTGCTGGGGTTCTCAAAGGAAATGGGGGCTTGGCCCCAAGGGGGTTCTCCGAAGAGGGCGCGGATGTCCTTCATCCTGTGCAAAGGTACCCCCATGGCAATCTGGAAGGGGAGGGATGAGAAACAACAATAACTTCTTCGAACTCTCTATGTTTTCTCTATGCTTTTAAATACAAAAAGTGAGCCGGTGTGGTGCAGTGGTTAAGAGTTTTGGACTGGGACTCGGGAGATCCCGAGGCTCGACTTCTGCAATGCGCTGTACATAGGGCTACCTTTGTACCTAGTCCGGAAACTTCAACTAGTGCAAAATATGGCCGCCAGACTGGTTACTGGTACACCTAGGGGTGCCCATATCACACCAGTTTTAAAAGCACTCCACTGGCTGCCAATCAGTTTCCGGGCGAAGTATAAAGTGTTGGTTATTACCTTTAAAGCCCTACATGGTTTGGGTCCAGGCTACCTACGGGATCGCCTTCTCCCATACAATCCACCCCGCACACTCAGGTCCTCTGGGAAGAATTTACTTCAGTCAGCCAAAACTAGGCTGACGGGTACTACCCAGAGGACCTTTTCTTCTGCTGCTCCCAGATTATGGAATGGCCTGCCGGAGGAGATTCGTCAGCTCACCAGTCTTTTGGAATTTAAAAAAGCCATAAAGACTGATCTCTTCCGGCAGGCCTATCCGGCGGAATTTTAGGTTGCCTTTAAGATGTTCTTACGATGTTTTAATGATGTTTTAATGATGTTGTTTATGATGTTTTTAATATGTTTTAAGATGTTTTAATAGTATGTATTGTGTATTTTATATTTTTGTTGTTCCCCGCCTCGATCTAGACGGAGAGGCAGGTAAGAAATAAAATTTATTATTATTATTATTATTATTATTATTATTATTATTATTATTATTATTATTATTATTATTATTATCCAGGTTCTAGTTCCCACTCGGTCATGAAGTGCACTGGGTGACTTTGGGCCAGTCACTGACTCTCAGCCTAACCTACCTCACAGGGTTGTTGTGAGGATAAAAGTGGAGAAGAGGAGGATTATATAAGCTGCCCTTGGTTCCTTGCAGGAAAAAAGGTGGGATATAAATATAATAAATACATACACACAAAAATGTTCAGATTTATTTATGAGATGCCATGCTTTCCTCTTTCTAAGGGTTGTTTTAGAATTAATGCCAAGATCTCAGCCATGGTTAAAAGATTAGGAGTGGCCTACAGAATCACAATCTCCAGGATCAGAGGCAGTATGCCTATGCACTCCAGTTGCCGGGGAACATGGGCGGGAGGGTGCTGTCGCACTCCTGTCCTGCTTGCGGGCTTCCCGTGAGCAGCTGGTCTGCTGCTGTCTGAACAGAACGCTGGACTAGATGGACCCTTGGCCTGATCCAGCATCAGGGCCCTTCTTACGTCCTTAACCTCCCTTCTCCAAGCCCCTTCCCTCTCTTGCATGAACTCCCCCACATACACTTAAACCATGGTCAAAGATGAGATCTGCACCAACCCTTAACTGGGCTTAATGCAAACAGGTGCCCTCTTGATCAGGGTTTGCAAACTCGCTTCAAACCCTGGTTTCAAATCCTAGTTAAGATGGAATTGCCTGGACTCCCCCCCTGCAATTGCTGCAGATGGTTAAATGCAGGCTTCTGCGCGGCATCTGGATGGCCCACCCTGGGAAGCAGATTAGATGGCGCTTACAAATGCAAAAGCATTTTGAGGCAGCCTCTTGGAGGTGCTAGAAGAGTGCAGTTCTTAAAAACTCCTGGCTCCTGTTATGTGTACCTGCAAAGACTCTGCTTTCCACTAGCCCACATCACCCAAGTATTGTCCACAGCCCATCACCTTAGAGCTGGGGTGCAGAACCCCCGGCCTGCTGGGCTTCCCAATCCAGCCTGCGGAGCTTCTGGTGTTCCACCAGGAGGCCTGTCCTGACCTCCAAGCCCCTCCCCCTGGAGGAATCCACTCTGGGTGGAATCCCCACCATGACCTCCGGTCTGAGATTGGAGGTCACAGCACGGATGCAGGCAGAGGGGAACTCTGCCAACGCCGGGAGGAGCGGCTGCACTTCCCCGCACCAGCGGAATCGCTTTCTCCGTGCCTCTCAGCAGGGAGAAAAACTGAAATGGGTGAGGGGGCAGGACCAGATAACGTCAGTCAGGCGTGGACATGCCCACCAGTCATCCAGCCCCCACCAGAAAAAGGTTCTCACCGCTTTCCCAGAAGGACAGAAGCAGTGACCCCTGAAGTACCTGGAGCTGGGCCGCAGGCAAATTAATGTCGGCAATCATTTCCGTGCAAGGGTGTTCCACCTGCAGGCGAGGGTTCAGCTCCAAGAAGTGGAAACTCCCGTCTTCGCTGTAGAGGTATTCGACCGTCCCAGCGCTCACGTAGCCCACCATCTTTGCAAGGCGTACGGCACACTGGGGGGAAGAGGCCAAACAGGAACTCCATAAATAAGCATACACACACACACAAACACGCAATGCCTTGGGAGAGTCACGGATAAGTATTCAGGAACGGTTTATCCGGAGAAGCTGATGGTGTGCGTGTTTTTTAAAACATGGAATTCATTTTTTCTTGTATTTTGATATATGTTAGCTGCAGTTTTTAAAAATGGGGTATAAATTCAATAAACGAATAAATATAATAGCTTGTGGCAAAGGTGGATTTGAACAAGGGTCAATATGGGGTTTGATTAGGACAGCCGTGAAACTCACTGGGTGACTTTGGGCCAGTCACTCTCTCAGCCTAACCTACCTCACAGGGTTGCTGAGAGGATGAAATGGGGGGGGGGAGAAGAGAGAAGAGAACCACGTATGCCACTTTGCCCTCCTTGGAGAAGAGGTGAGATACAAGGGTAATAAATAAACTGAAGTAAGTGTTGGAACTGTAGCTTAGTCTCTTCTTGCTACACTAAACCGTGTGTAAAGCAAGTTGCAAAAGCAGGATCACAGCCTTCCTCAAGCTGGTGTCCTCCAGATGTGTTGGACTACAACTCCCAGCATCCACTAGTCAGCCATGCTGGCTGGGGGATTATGGGAGTTCTGGCCATACATTTCTGGAGGGCTGATAGTTTGTGGAAGGTGAAGAACGTAAACATAAGAAGAGCCGTGCCGGATCAGACCCAGGTCCTATCCAGCTCAGCATTCCGCTCAGGCAGACGCCAGCCGGTGGGAAGCCCGCAAGTCGCACGTGAGGAGACGCAATCTCTGTAGCATGGCTGTCCCTCCTCCTTCTTTGCTGCCTGCTGCCGTCACCCTACTCACACGCAGCTCTCGGAAAAGCTTCAGAAGGAGTACCTGCTCCATGTAGTCGAACACAGCAGGAGGCGCAACCGTCGCGGGGGCTTCTTCGATGATTTTTTGGTGCCTCCGTTGGATGGAAGCAGTCCCGGCTGAACAGCGAGACGGCGTTCCCGTACTGGTCGGCTAAGACTTGGACCTCGATGTGGCGGGCATGCTGCAAGAACTTCATCACGAAGATCGGGGACCTGGGAGCCTCGCTCTGAACCTGTTGGAGGGCGAGATGGCACTGAGAGGGGAAACGACATCACAGAAATATCGGGCAGCGCCTTCCGAGGTGGCTGCCTGACCCCTCCGAACTTGGGAGGATTACGGGCATCCAACTGAGGACGTAAGGAGAACGGAGCCCGACAGGGAAATTCACCCACGGCGGCTTCTTGTTACAGTATTTTTCCATGTATAAGACTATACTTTTTCCTAAAATCGTTAGACTAAAAATTGAGGGTCATCTTATACACGGAAGTAAGCCGAGGAGAGAACCGTGCGGCTGCGAAACTGCCCAGTGGGGGTGTGTGTGTCTTATACATGGGGGTGTCTTATAGACGGAAAAATACGGTACATGTGAACCGGCCCACGGTGAGGATTACAGCTAAGCTCAGGGGGAACATGAGGGGGTTGGCAGATCATGTCAGCATCCCTAGTAAGAAGAAAAGGCTGGAGCTGCGTCCCCATGAGCCGCCCTGGCTCCAAGCCAGCGGCACTGAATGTACTCGGGAGCAGCGCTTCTCAAGTTCAGGGTGTGGGGTGAGGGGACCGCAGGACACCCGAAAAGTGGGTTTGAAGTTCCAGCTAAGAACAGGATCCTGAGGCAAGCAGGAACTCCCTTTCCTCAATGGTGCCTTTTAGGCCAGACTCTGGGGCAGAGGTTTGGAGCCACACTCAGCAGAATGAGCAAGGGAGGGGCAAACACGGCAGGGGCCCCTTGCCACAGCGGGGGCCCTCCGTAAGACCATCCGGTTCAGAGACAAAGTGGTCACCTGTCTGCACCACTGTCTCTCCCCATCCCAGCCAAGACCTGGGTGGGTTGTGCGGCCACTGGGTTTACAGGACTGACTGTACCCCCGTCACCTGACCCGATCTGGGCAAGGGAGAGCTCAGGAAGAGTTGCAGCTGCATTTTCATGACCGTTTTCTGTAAGAAGCTTTGTGTGTATGTGTGTCCCCCATTCCATTTCTCTTGTATTACACCAATCCCTGATCCCCCATGTGGCAGGCAGCACACAGATATGCATGCGAATCTCTGCATGTTGCCCTGAGGAAAAGATTATCTGTGCTGACAGGCAGAGAAAGTTCAGAAGGAGGGGGGCAAAGTTCAAAGAAACACTGAAGCTCACAGCAACTTCCTGGAACCCCCCCCCCCCCGCAGCACGGAGGGATTTCATAGCGACAAGCCAATGGGGAAAGCCGGACGTCGGAGGCCTTGTCCCCCCAGTTAAGCAATTATAAGGCTGCAATCCTGGTTCGCATGTCACAGCAGCAATTCCTGGGTTGTGTAACCCAGGAATTATGGGGACAAGCAGAATGAGTGAGCTGCACGCTCATAGTTTCTGCTTTTAATTAACAACCCAGGAATGCCCCATTCCTGGGTTGTTCTGTGATGCGCGAACCTGGAAATTCTGCGTTGTTTATGGGTTAAACAACCCAGAGTTAACCCAACAACAAACCGTGGGAAATCGTTGGGAAACCCCCAAATCTAACAGAGAGATTGCTGCAACACATGCGTGTACTGGCAGCATCTTAGAATGCTCCCGTACCAGAGAGAAGAGGAGAGGATGCCTCTCCTACGAGGGGGCTTGCCACCTGCAGTTTTCATATTAAAAACAAGACCTTCTTTTTAAAAAGTTGCTGAGGTGCCTTTGCTTAGTCCAGCAAAATGTTTTAAATCAATTGAACAGATTAAAGTAAGCTGCACCCTCCAGGAAATCTCTGCCCTGAGGACTGCAGAGGACAGACCAAGGTTCGCATATGAATTCACATCTGTTAATGATTTATGCCTCTCTAAAGGCAAATTCCATGCCAGACTGAACAACTTTGGGAGCAGTATTTGTTATGAACACATCGAGGTACACCTTACAGTAATACCTTGGATTGCAAGTAACTTGGTTTGAGAGCGTTTTGCAAGACAAGCAAATTTTTAAATATTTATTTATTTATTTATTACTTGATATACAAGTAAACGTCTTGCAATACAAAACCTGTAGTACGGCCTAAACTTAAAATCTCTGTACAAATTTTTTTGGGGGGATTTCATTTTGATATAAGAGTTGTTTTGGATTACAAGCATGTTTCCGGAACGAATTATGCTCTCAATCCAAGGCATGACTGTATTTGAATCTGGATTTAGTGTACACACTGTAGGGGTGGGTGGGAAAGGGTCCAAGACCCAGTTTGCACATGATGGCAGCAAATCTTGGGTTAATTAACTTACGATTTGCCACAGTGTGTGCCGAGCATGTTCCATGGCCATTTTGAATATTCGACCCCCGATCGGGCAGATTCGAGGGTTCCTATGAGACGTCTGAACCTGGACAGCATGGGTTAATCGTGGGTTAAACAACCCACAGTTAACCTACAATCAGCCGGGGTTCATATGTCACATAGCAAACCCTGATCAGCAGCTGAAAAAGGCTGAGGAATACGCCCAGCATGTACTGTGACAAACCCCGGGTTAATCAACCCCTCAATGTGCTGCCGTTACGTGCAAACAGCCCCTAAAATTCTTCACAAGAAATTCAAGATTTTTGTTCCGATTCAGCAACTTGAAGAACTGCATACACATTTTCAGAGTTAATCCCAATATTCTCAGGGAGCTTTAGAAGATACTGAGTGGTGAGGTTTGTGTTAGCCAATAGACTCAGCTCTGGCCAAAAACAGTACTTCATTTAAGGCACAATCCTATGCATGTTTAGCATGGCTGGCTGGGGCATGCTGGGAGTTGTAGGACTTTTTTTCCTGTCTAAACGTGCATAGGATGGGAACACAGGAGAAAGGCGGGGAAATCAGCAAGATGGCGGAAATCCACCACAGGGCCTTTTTACTTGTCTGAAGCGAGCGGCGAACTCCTCTGCCCCTTCCGCTATCCGAATCCCTTTGCCACCGCCACCCTCTGAGGCCTTGATCATCACAGGGTAGCCAATTCTCTCGGAAGCCTGAGAGGAGGGGGAAAAAAATTTAAAAGGGGAAATCAGAATCAGAAGACCAAGAACTTAATAACATTTCTCTGCTAATCCCAGCCCTGGATTAAGGGAGGAATCGTTTCTGTTGGAAGGCCACGGAATCGGGCCTGCCTTTTCTCAAACTGACTGCGGTCACCCTCGATACAAAATGGCGGCTGATTTATCGGACATGGCAGAGTCAGGCCTTCCTGGAAACCACGTTCTTTTCCTCGTTAAAAACCCTGCTCCGCTAATTGCAGTGGTGGGTGTGGGATGTGCTTTACGGCTCCCTGCACATGCTCAGGATGCACCTGCGCTTTAGGGCTCACGCCTGGATCAAAATTCAGCCCTAGATCCCAAGGCTTAAAATAGGCAGTTGGGGAAGGGAGAATTCTGGTCGTCCTCTACTTCTCCCAGTTAGGGCACGGCACCCGTTGCAAATCTGTCCTGTGTTGTGGCTGTTAAAATACACAGGATATGTCAGGGATTGAAGAAGGGTGGGAAAGGGACCTAGCCATGGTGCTGGGGGTAGAGGAGGAACGGACAAAACCCTGCTTCGCTCTACCCCTCACAGTGCCTCATTCAAGGAAAGGCTGCCATCTGTCACTTCTGCACACACAAACCTGTGAGCAAGATGGGAAGGAGATCTGTGTTGCAGAAGCCTCCAGCAAGGTGTTTGGTTAACCAAACTTAAGTTTAAAAACAAAAGAAAAACCTACACATGAGCCTGATACGATCCTCCTGAATTTGGCAACGCCAATTCCCACCACCCTCCCTGGAGGTCCCTCTCTGTCCCGTCCCGTACATCAGTGTTCTCCAACCTTGGGTCCCCAGATGTTTTTGGCCTACAACTCCCAGCATGCCCCAGCCAGCTACGCTGGCTGGGGCATGCTGGGAGTTGTAGGCCAAAAACATCTGGGGACCCAAGGTTGGAGAACACTGACGTACGTCATCACCTTTTTTCTACAATAATTGGCCCAACACACACACACGCACGACCTCCTCTTTCGAGCACACCGGCCCAAAGAAGGCAGGCCGCCTTCCGTTACCTCCAAGCCCTCATCCACGTCCCTCGCGCAGCCTTGCCCGTATGTCTCCAGGGGGACCGTGATCAGTCCTCGGCTGCCCATTCTCCTCCTCAGTCCACTCGGCAACCAAACCTAGAGAAAAAGACACGTCAGAAACCGCAAAGGGCCCCTCCGCTATCAGTGGCGTAGTGGTAAATGCTGAAGGAGAGGTGCTGATTATGACAGTCCCTGTAGCCACATCCCCAAGGAGAGTCCAAAAATGCAGGTTGCTGTGTCTGTCTGTCTGTTTGTTTGTTTATTATATTGGCATCCCACCCTTTTTCCTGCAAGGAGCCCAAGGCGGCTCCCCCTCCTCTCCATTTTATCCTCACAACAAGCCTGTGAGGTAGGTTAGGCTGAGAGTCCGTGACTGGCCCAAAGTCACCCAGTGAGCCTCATGGCTGAGCGGAGACTTGAACCCGGATCTCCCAAGTCCCAGTCCAGCACTCTCACCACTAGGCCACCCCGGCTCTTGTTGAGCCATATCAACAAGCTAGTTCTAGCAGCTTTGTCTCCCAAGAGGAGCCAGTCATTTGGGAAGTTCAATTGCCCACTCAAGGCCAAGCCAGGGCGAAGTCCTTCGCATTGCAAGGGGGGGGGGGATGCATGGCTCCTCCTCCCAGCTACTGTGAGACCTGCAGGTGAGCTCAGAGGGAACAGGCAGGGCTGGGGGGGGGCGGGCGGCGGATGACGCTAACGGAGAGGGAACCTGCGAGCCGACGCCCCGTTGCACCGTTACCTGCTACACAAGATGCAACGCGAGACAGAGAAAGTTCTCTTACCGCTTCCGCTCCACGGCAGTGTTGGGATGTGGACAGTCTGGGCGACGATGGTGGAAGCCACTTTGTCCCCCAAGGCCCACATGGCCTGACTGGGCGGGCCTGGAAAATCAGGACAAGCCACGCATGCAGGATCAATCGGGCAACGTGGAGGGCAAACCATCAAGAAGGCTGCGTGGGCAAGGCCCCCTGGGATGCAGGATGCTCCGACAACAGCGTGGGCGTCCGCCTATGTGTGGGCAGGATTTGATACACGCGAGCGGCTGGGCAGAGAACCACGAGATCACTTACGGCGCAATCCTACGAGGGTGCCCGCAACTCTCCGACGCGGAGGATTGTGGACATCCTATGCAGGGCGGGAGAAGCACGGAGGGTAAGATATCCTCCGCGCTCCACTCACCCTGAAAGACACCTAGGCAGCTGATTTCGGCCATCTAGATGTTTTTCCTCTCAGTCACGAGGAGGAAAGGCTGAGGCAGCGCCCGGATTCCTTGGAATCTGGCGGAGCCCCCTCCCCATCCCCAGGAATACCCCCCCCCACGGGGGAACCGAACACAGTCTTCCATGCTCAGTTTCCTTCCAGGGCAGAAAGAACCAGGCTGGGTACGAGGGGGGGGGGGGGGGCGCTCTGAGGTTTCCAAGGTCACAGCGCCTTCGTATAAGCCCCCAGACAAGGTCGGAGGGACACAGGATTGCACCCTTACACTCGTTTTGCACACGACACATTTAACGTTTGCGCCGCAGAAACTCAAAGCAGTGCTTTGGTGTCGACAGGCCCGCCCGCCCACGACTCGCCAGAGGTCTGCCCGTTTAATTATTACTGATATATCGCCATCCATGTGGACGGCACTTTGCACACTACAAGAGGACAGGTCGGTGCCCAGAGGAGCTCACAATCTAAAATTCAACACAGAGGAAAGGGAACGCGATCGAAGAAGGGGTAAACAAGGGAAGAAGACGTGTCTATTTCTGTTATCTAGGGCTTAGTTAAAGCAGGGCATTCGCCCCCTACATATTAGGCACAGCCACCCCATGGAACGCCCCCCTTCCCAACAGATTCTGCTTTTGCAGTTTGGCACAGCAGAGGATTCTGTATTTGTGTATATATGCGCACACACGCACACACTCTCTCTCTAAATACACACAACCTTGAGCTCCACTATTCCACCCGAAACGCAGCCTCCTGAATTCCAAAGACAGCGCGGAACACCTACCTAAGAAAGCTATCCCATGTTTGTGCAGCAGCTCTGGAAGTTTAGGGTTTTCAGAGGCGTGTCCCCAGCCAGCCCACACGGCCTACAATGAAATTTTTCAGAAGGTCACCAGACGTTAAGCGCGAGATTGACTTGTGGGCTCCTCCACCAGCACCAGTTCCAAGAGAGGCATTCTGTAGTTCGCATACAACAGGAGTGCGCAACCTCTTTCAGCCGGAGGGCCAAATTCAATTCCGGAGACACTTGGGGGGGGGGTACATTGCAGTGGTGGGGCACATTGCAGTGGTGGGCATGGCCAAAGGCAAAAGGGGAGGGACCAAGATACAAAAAAAAAAAAAAACCAAAACCAACATATTGTAACTTAAGGGTATTACTGCCAGAAATTAAGCCTCAGGAGAGGCAGTTCAACCTTTTAGAATGGGAGGAAAATGTGCAAATGTCGGGGAACCATCAAATGATTGGTGGTCAAGGAAAATGGGGGGGGGGGTCATGGCCATCTTGCAAAACTCTGTGGAGGGACAGATTGGGACCCGAGCTCTGCTGGATTCGGCTCCCCAGCTGGAGGCACAACAGCCCTGGCTTGCATATTCCAGGAAATCTGTGAGTGCCTCCCCTCTGCAAATACCCATTTCAGTGTTTTACAAATGGTGCTCTGGGAAGCCCAGGAGATGCCTCAAAAACCCATCACTGGCTCGTCCATGAGAAGGGCAACAATGGTGGACCAGCTCTCCTGAAAAGCTGATCACAACTGACCTTGCCCTTGAGCAGGCAGCCTCTTCCCAGAGTGGGCTGCGTTCCAGGACACACAGATCAGGCAGGGGCATCAGCAAGGCCCAAGAGACATGGTCAACATTGCTTGTAAGCTGGGTGTGAGCCCTAAAATAGCTTCAACACACAAAGGGCAGCTGAAATGATCAAGGGGCTGGAGCAACTCCCCTACGAGGAAAGGTCACAGCAGCTGGGATTGTTTAGCTCAAAGGCGAGTAAGGGGAGAATTATGCCTGGTGTGGAGAAAATGGACAGGGAAACATTTTTCTCCCTCTCTCATACTACTAGAACCTGAGGTCACCCCATGAAGCTGATTGGTGGGAGATCCAGGAGAGATAAATGAAAGGTCTTCTTCACACAGTGCAGGCCTGTGGCTCACGCTGGCTCAGCTTGTCTGAGCGTGGAAAGCTAAGCTGGGTCAGGCCTGGTTGTTACTTGGATGGGAGACCCCTCCTCTAGTTTCCTGCATTCAGCAGGGGCTTGGACTCGATGGCCTTGTAGGCCCCTTCCAACTCTATGATCTATGAAGTCTATGTATGAATTCACTTCCAGATGATGTAGTGATGGCCACCAATTTGGAGGGCTTTAAAAGGGAATTGGACAAATTCATGGAAGAGAAGGCTATCAACAGCCACTAATCCTGATGGCTGTATGCTATCCTCCAGGATCAGAGGCACTATGCCTCTGTACACCAGTTGCTGGGGAACATGGGCGGGAGGGCGCAGTTGCACTCAGGTCCTGCTTGTGTTTCCCGTGGGCAGCTGGTTGGCTGCTGTGTGAAGAGTGCTGCACTAGATGGACCCTTGGCCTGATCCAGCATCAGAGCTCTCCTTATGTTCTTAGGTTTCACGGCAAATGCACAGGGCCTTCCTAACAGACAGCTGCAGAAAAAGTAAATTCTAAAGAAGACAGCTCAAAAACGACAGACCTATTTTAAACAATCCATCCTTAGGGTAACAAGCCAAGGCTGTTTTTGCCCTGTTCTCCGAAAGCAATCAGACAGAGGCAGCATCTGATGGACAAAGCACGTCAGCCCTTACCTGGACTGGAATTCTTTTCGAAATATCCACAATTAATTCTACATTGGCGTAATTGTTATTATTGGTCCCTCCGGGGACGGGCACGTACTGGTCCGCCATTTTGATGTACTCTGTAAAAGTTGTAAAGGTAGAAATCATTTGTGGAGCTGAACACACACACACACACACACACACACACACAGAAGGAGAGATGGACGCAAGTCAAGGCACAGTCGTTATTACCTACCCGCGTTCGCTTTCAGATCTTCCGGCGTCACCATGACCACAAATCTAATTGCGCGTTCATTCCGGAACATTTCGTAGGCCCATCCTGCGGATGGAGCGCATGCACTTCACGGCGGCAATGCCATTGTTGGCAATCAGGACCTGGCAGGATGGAGGCGGGGAGAGAACACAGTAGAAGGATTTTTTAAAAACTCTCTCTTAGGGCACAATCCTATGCATGTTTAGACAGGAAAAAAAGTCCTACGGCTCCCAGCATTCCCCAGCCAGTGCTGCTGAGTAATTGTTGTAGCTGGGTAATGGAGAGCACCAATCACCCCTCCGAAAAGGGTAAGAGAGGCCCAGAAGCTTCCGAGTGACACTCAGATGAACGGGGCCTCTCGAAAGGGGATTACATCTCAGTGACAGAGCACACACTCTGCATGTAGAGCACCCCATGTTCAATCCCTAGCGTCTCTGGTCAGAAAAAGATCTCGGGCATGAAAGCTGGAAAGAATTTAGGAACATGGGGAGGACCGCACCACCGAGCTCAGGATGATCCACACTGACCGGCAGCGGCGGCTCTCCGGAGTTTCAGACAGGAGTCTTGTTCCGCCGCTGAACTACAGCCTTTCCCCAAAGGACGGCTCTTCTTGAATTTCTGCCTGGTGATCTCCTGCCCGCCCGCACCCCACCCCCACCCCCGTTACCCCCAATCAAAGATCGGAGGAAGCAGTGGGGCTCTTTCAGGTGCAGCCTTCCAGCCAATCCCCGCTCCGGGAGGAATCCTGGAAGGGTCACCGGCTGGATGGAGCATCTCCACAGGCTGATGAGGTTGCCCTCCCTTGCTTTATACCAAATACTTGCATTTAAACTCTGGACCTTACACGAAAGGAAGATGAATATATTATATGTAATTATTATATATATATAATAATATATATGCCCAGATGAAAGCCTTTCCAGCTGCACCACGAGAAAACTGGCCACCACCGTCACAAGCACGCCGCTGTGCCACCTCTTGGAATGGTACCTTTTCGATAACGCGGTTCCCTCCAAAACGAGTCACAAATTCGGCAGGCGAGGCCACTGTGAAGTCTCTGTGCAGGTCCAGCTTCCTCTGCTCGCGGCCCCTTTTGACCAGATGCATTCCAGACATGCTGGGTCTGCAAGGAGGCAAAAGCATGACTGCAGAGTTTAATTCGATGCTCAGACAAGAGCTGGAGATTGACATGGAAGTATTTACAGGATGAAGCTGGGGTCAACAGCAGCCAATGAGCAACGATGGATAGACGAAGGTGGAACATGTTTCTGAATAGCCACCCTCCGGGTTGCCATTGGCGAGCCAGAACTGCCTTCCAGGCGACCAAGTACTGTTTTAAATTTGTTGTTCTCCCCCCACCCCCGCACCTTTCAGACCATCAACGTTACCCCAAAATGACTAAGGGTGCAGTCCTATGCATGTTTAGGCAGAAAAAAAGGCCTACAACTCCCAGCATGCCCGAGTCAGCTCTGCTGGCTGGGGCATGCTAAAAGTTGTAGGCCTTTTGCTCTGTCTAAACAGGCATAGGATTGCGCCTTAACACCGTTAACTGTGAGCTGGCCGGCTAGGAAACATGTTTGTGGTCTAGAATCATCTGCAAAGACATTTATTTATTTATATTTATATCTCACCTTTTTTCCTGCAAGGAACCCAGGGAGGCTTACATAATCCTCCTCCTCCTCCTCTCCATTTTATCCTCACAACAACCCTGCGAGGTAGGTGAGGCTGAGAGTCAGTGACAGGCCCAAAGTCACCCAGTGAGCTTCATGGCCGAGTGGGGACTAGAACCCGGGTCTCCCCAGTCCCAGCACAGCCCTTTGACCACTACGCCACACTGGCTCTCAATTTAACAGGTCTTCTTGCCCTGAGAGGGTTCTACCTTTAAAGGCAACCCAAAAATAATTTTAAATACGGTAAATAAAATAATAAATGTGATGCCACAGCAAAAAGAAAGTTGTCACCCGCTCCTACCAAACATCCTTCCCTCTCTCTCTCTCTCTCTCTCTCACACACACACACACACCCAAATAAAACAAACATATTTTTCTATAGGTTTCATTTCACCCAATTAAACTGTCCTCTATATCCATGGGAGTTAAAATCCAAAACATGTCGAGGGTGCTGGGCTGGAGAAGGCTGCCGTAAAGCGTGGGAATGTAGTCACCCCGATCTTTTAAGGAGGCAGCAGGGAAAGAGGAATCTGACTCTTGTTTCGTATATGAGGAACTTGCAGCCGCCACAGAGGCCGCACAACCAGCTGGAACTCCTCCATGCCGATAAACAGGATTTCTTGTATTGATAACTGGTAGTTGCTTTATATTTAAACAGCGCTGGAGGCCAACCAATAGACAGCACACAGCCAGCTTTGGCACAAAAGTCCCCACCACGCAGGCGTCGAGTTCCCAATCTCTAAGTATTGTTAAGGGAATGGACTAAGATATGGTGCAGCTCCTTTCTCTCCCCAGCACAAAATCCACCCTAATAATAATAATAATAATAATGTAGATTTTTAGCCTGCTTTCCAGGGTAAAATACAACACACTTTAAAAAACAAAAATAAATAATACATTTCTTGCCTGTTTTTCCTGGGTAAAAACCCTTCAAAACACAAAATAAATAATCAAGCCATAAACATAAACACTATTCAATACATGAATTATCACAACACTGACTAGCCTCCTAAGGCAGCCTTCCCCAATCTGGTGCCCTCCTGATCATTTGGACTTCAACACCCATCAGCCCCAGCCAGCATGGCCCACGGTCAGAAATGTGGGAGTTGTAGTCCCCAAAAAATGAGAGGGTCCCAGGCTGGGTCAGGCTGGGCCCTAAGAGATGCGTCCGCACCAAAGCCATCCACAGTCTGCCCCACCTTTGCCAGGCTGACTGAGAATGATGGGAGTTGTGGTTCAAGACATCTGGAAGGCACGAGGCGACAGCAGAGCCTGGGTAGGCCAAGGCGGAGGGCGGGCGGTTTGCCCAACGCCACCAAACAAGATGGTGGCCGTCCAGCTCGCCTCTCTTCGCCACTGTGCTGCGCCAGCTTCCCGGCACCCAAAGAAGCGTTGCCACGCTGATGCTCCACCCCAGAGGGGGGGCTCGACCTGGTGCCGAAGCTCCCCACCCCGTCCTGCGGCTCCGTCAGACCACCTCCCTCCTACTCTCGCACAGCTCCTGCGGTTTCCCATGTAAGCAACCTTGCAGCCTGCTCTCTCCTCCTCACCCTCACTGCCGCGATGCCTGGGCCTGGGGCTCTCTTCTCAGGCGGCTGGTTTCACCCTCCCAGACAGGGCCGGTGCAAGGCAGTCTGGTGCCCTAGGCAAGATCAGATATTTAGCGCCCCCCCTTCCCGCTTGAGCCCTCCCTCCCTCCAGCCCTATGCTCCTGGCGCACCCTTTAGCCCTGCGCCCTAGGCAGCTGCCTAGTTGGCCTAATGGTAGCACCGGCCCTGCTCCCAGACACACACAGCTGCGGGACAAGATAGGGGAACCGGCCGTTGCCCCTGGAGCAAAGAGCAAGCCAGACAGCGCAAGCCACTCCCAACCAGCTTCTTCACCTAGTAAGACAATGTTCTCCAGCCTTGGGCCCAGCATGCCCAATGCAAACTTTTACCTAATGCAGTGTTTGCAGTCCAAGACATAAAGTGTTTAAAATGTGTTAAGCACGTTTAGTTTTCTTGTTTATCTTGCTCATCCTAGTACAGGTTGACTTTTACTTTACTAATCCGACACCTGTAGAAGCAGGGATAAGGACCCTGGGGTTAAGTTTACCCCATACAAATTTTTCATCTGCATATAATATTAACAGTTGAGAATCCCTGATCCAAAAATACATGTGCCTAATTATTTTAAAAAGTTTTTATAATTCCTTCGGTTATGTGTACAATGTAGTACTATAATATTTTTTTGAGTTGAGTTTTTCCCAACAAAAAACGTATTATTATTATATTAAAATATTTCGCCATCGGCCGGGCCACCCTGGCGATGTACAAAAAAAATCATAATGCAATAAATACATTAAACAATATAAATTTTAAAATCTAACCCACCCCAATTCCCGCCTACAACAGGTGTAATGACGACGGAAGCTCATCAAGGGGGGAATGGCGAGTCACTGTATCATTGAAAGCTCTGTTATTGTGTTTTTCTTTTAAAACGAAAGATGTTAATTAGTTTGGACAACTGTATGAGTTGTTTTTTCTAAAACTAAAACCTCGGTATTCAGGTTTAATTGCAGTGTTGGCACTTTGAAATAAATAAGTTGGTTTTGTGTTGCAGTTTGGGCACTCGGGCTCAGAAAGGTTCACCATCACTGCTTTAGACTCTAGAGCAGTGTTCTCCAACCTTGGGTCCCCAAGCATAGCTGGCTGGGGCAAGCTGGGAGTTGTAGGCCAAAAACATCTGGGGACCCAAGGCTGGAGAACACTGTAGTAAGTAGTAGCAATCCCTCCTTCTAAGAGCGAACGCAAGCGCTGCGTGCCAAGAGGCTCGGAACCAAAACAGGGCCCCGCTGGGAAAGAAGAGGGAGGGAGGAGCATGCGGTGGGGGGGGGGGGGAAGGGGCCCTGCAGAAGCACAATTAAGCACATAGATTTCATAGATCGCAGAGTTGGAAGGAGCCTGCAAGGCCATCGAGTCCAAGCCCCTGCTCAATGCAGGAAACTAGAGGAGGGGTCTCCCATCCAAGTAACAACCCCAGGCCTGACCCTGCTTAGCTTTCCACGCCCAGACAAGCTGAGCCAGCGTGAGCCACAGGCACATACAACAAATGAGCCCCCCCCCCAAAGGCAAATAGGGGAGAGGCCCCACTTGTAACCTGCCAGGTTCACAGAACTCTTCAGACGTAAGCGTCCAGAGAAATTAAGAAGTGTCTAGTATATAATAAGACTGAGGAAGAATTTTCTGTTATTTTAGCAAAGCGCCTTCCCTTCTAGCTTCCCTTGCCAGGACTCTTTAATACCTTGAAGTTACCTGGGGGGGGAGGGGAGGGGAGGGGAAACGATTGTGCTAATTTGCATTTCAAAGAGGAAGTGTAATCCATCACAATAACCTTCCCCCGCAACCCCCCCCCCAATTCCCAGCATGCATTTGATCAAGCTGGTGAAGCCACACAATTTTGCAGGCCCTTACATTATATTAACAGTCCGAGGGTAAAGACAAGGGAAAGAAGGATCCCTTGGATAGCTCCAGGTAGGCCCGTAGTCGAATTCCCATCTTGACAGTTTCTAACGCGGACGGCAAGCAGGTCTTTTGGGTGCAGTCACTGTCTGCAGTTGCCTCGTTCTCTACCGTACAGCAAACCAGGCTTGCAGGGTTCTAGTTTCTTTGTTGCTAGAACCCGGAGATGCACCAGAACAGAGCCTGGTGCAAAATCTCTCTCTCTCTCTCTCTCTCTCACTCACACACACACACACACTTAAAGAACTCTGAGCCCAGGAATCAGTTTTGAGTACCAGAACTGAACGGAGCTCAACAGTTCTTGCAATAATAATATAATAATAATAATAGCCACTCCTGGTTACCCCAAGCTTTTTTCATTTCAGCAGTACAATTTAAGGATGGAGGGCAGTCGCGCCTTGCCGATCCGCTGCAAACTGCAAATCGCCCAGAGATCTACCGGTAGATCCAGATCTACTTTCTTTCGGCACCTGAGAGCACTAGCAGCTCCATCCATACTTTCAGTGGGGCGTTTTGCGGGGGGGGGGGGGAGAAGCTACAGCTACCATATTAAAATATATTTGAAAGCACATTTGGGGCGCAATCCTGCGCATGTTTAGACAGGAAAAAGTCCTACAACTCCAGCATGCCCCAGCCAGGCTGGCTGGGGCATGCTGGGAATTGTAGGACTTTTTCCTGTCTAAACATGCGCAGGGTTGCGCCCTACAACCGTTCTAGCTGCCCAAAGTGATAAGCAACGCATCCCACGCCACGCATGCACTAACTTAAAAAAAACACACACCACCAATCGAAATCTTAAAATCAGAATAAATCATGCTGATTTAGTACTTCCATGCCGTAAATAATTTTGCTTTAAAATAAATTCAGTTTTTGGCCTTGGGGGTGGCTGGAGAGCGAGGCACAAAATACAACAGAACAGCAACAAACGGCTCAGGGTTGCTGTCAAGGTGAACACAGGGCAGACTTTGTTGCTAAGTTTCTCCTCGCTCGCCAGACAATAATGTTTTGGGGGGGGGGAAGCGCGGGGAGCATTAAACAGAGATGGCGTGGAAGCACACGGGGGAAAGGGCGGCGGCGGCGGGGAAGACGAGCGACCTCCTCACGCAAGCAACGTGGGTTTTGTTTTGAAAATAACAAGCGACTGCGTCTGGGGGATTTTCCCTGGGCGCAGCAGTTTAAAGAAACAACTGAACGTCACAACGTTGTTCACCAAAAAAGGGAAGAGTTTTCTTTTGCTTGCAAAACTCTAAAGGAAGCAAAACAGTAGGCTGTGCTGTAAAATCTCCCCCGGAGCAAAGAAGAGGGTGCGCGCGCGCGTGCAAACGCACACAGTCCGTGTGGCTGCAAATTACGGGTCCAGCGGGCAACGCCGGGTGGGTGAAGCGCGTTCCTTCGCCCACCTCCAGCACTTCTGAAAACCACGCACAGGAAACATGTCCTGCATAAAGTAAGATCGCTGCTGCGTCTGCCCACCTTCCAGGTACTGGGCAAAACTGCTTTACAATCCGGCGAGAGGCAGGGAGGGGCCGCCCGGCCACGGCCACACTGACCTGCCGCCTCCCCCGCCCCACTTGATTCCTGCAGAGGAGGGTCCATGCCCAAAGCCGGGGCCCCCCAAAGCAAGGCAAAGGACCCTCTCCTCTCCGCCTGCGCGCAAATGCCTCTTTGTTCCGCTTTATGCCGAGTGGAGAACAGGCTTCAGCGGCCAAGTCCCCCCCCCCTTCAAGCCAGACAAATGTTTCCCATCCACTCCCCCCCCCCCCCGGGCTGACCGGCACCGACCTCCAGAGGCGCTGGAACCAGTTCAAAACTTCTCCGCCTTCCTCCCCCATTCCGCAAAGGGCTTCTGCTTGGGGGCCCCGGGGGAAGAGTCCGGCAAGGCTCTGCGGATGCCTCTTCTTCTTCCTCTTCCTCCTCCTCCATCTCCATTTCTGCGCCTCTCGCTACTCCTCCGGGCTTCCCGTTCCCCTTGGGCAAGTGGCCAGCGAAAGAAAGGCGGACTCTCTAGCAGCACCGCGTGGCTCGAGCGAGAAGAGGTTGTTGCCCTCGCTCAACCTTGGGCCGGCTTCACCCTCGATACCCTTCTCAAAAAAGCAAAGGACACACAGCACTGATTCCTTTCCTGTACCTGATGAAGCAGGCAGTGTCCAAGGAAGCTGATGCCGGAATAAATGTTTGGCTTTTAAGGTGCCGCGAGGTTTCTTCTCCTAATCAGATGCCTGTCTGTTTTTTGAAGGCAGAAACGACCATTCATACACACCTGTGAACCCTTTGCAGCACCCAGGACTTGGGGGCGTCTGTATCGGAAAGCCGTATGACCTTTTATGAGGTGGGGGCAACAGAAATGCAGCCCTCCTTTATTTGGAGGAGCAGACCCAGAAGTGATCAAACGTGCCATGGCAACACAGAAACTGCCGCCGTGGGTCAGGCCGCAGGGCCATCTGCTCCCAGGTTCTGGGTCCTTCCATTTCCTGGCCTCATTCACGGAATTTTACTTGTGTGTGTATGTGTGTGCAGACGTCGTCATCTTCCACTAGTAACCCTCCCGCAGGTTTTTTTGCTTGCCACAGGAAATCCATTAAGGAGAAAAAGACGGAAGGGCTACACAGGGCCTTCCGACTGGCAGCACCCGCTAGGCACTGAAAAGATCCGGTGCTCAGGCCCACAGGACCAAAAACAAAAAACCCCAGCACAAATTTGCATATGCTCATTTACAGATACTCTAGAGCAGTGTTCTCCAACCTTCGGTCCCCAGATGTTTTTGGCCTGCAACTCCCAGCATGCCCCAGCCAGCTATGCTTGGGGACCCAAGGTTGGAGAACACTGCTCTAGAGTCTAAAGCAGTGATGGTGAACCTCTTTGAGCCCGAGTGCCCAAAATGCAACACAAAACCAACTTATTTATTTCAAAGTGCCAACACTGCAATTAAACCTGAATACCAAGGTTTTAGTTTTAGAAAAAACAACTCATACAGTTGTCCAAACTAATTAACATCTTTTGTCTTAAAAGAAAAACACAATAACAGAGCTTTCAATGATACAGTTTTTTGTTGGGGAAAAAATCAACTCAAAAAATTATTATAGTACTACATTGTACACATAGCCTGAAGGGAATTTATACAAACTTTTTAAATAATTAGGCACATGTATTTTTGGATAAGGGATTCTCAACTTGTAATATGATTATATGCCAGACTGAAATTGTATGGGGCAAGCTTTACTCCGGGTCCTATCCCTGCTTCTACAGGTTTCGGATTAGTAAAAGTAAAAGTCAACCTGTACTAGGATGAGCAAGATAAACAAGAAAACTAAACGTGCTTAACACATTTTAAACACTTTATGTTTTGGACTGCAAACACTGCATTAGGTAAAAGTTTGCATTGGGCATGCGTTTGCACAATGTGATTTTTGCTATTGCATGCATGCTGATAATTTGTCAAAACTTGGCTCATACTCCATTAGTTTGAAAGCAACACATGCAGCACTCAGGTCAACTGTTAGGGCTTTACATCCAAGCCATGCTCTGTGCATCATTCTTCAAAATCTTTTAAATGTGATAATGTAGAAAAGAATTCTGTAACAGGAATTCTAGAATAAAACCATTCTGTTCCACACTGTGAGAAAGAACAAGATCATTAGTGTTTTGCAGAAGGGGACGGTCTTTTTGCAATCTGGTGACCAATGGCTTGAGTGCCCACAGAGAGGTCCCTGCGTGCCAGCTGTGGCACCCGTGCCATAGGTTCACCATCACTGGTCTAAAGTCTCTGTGTGTGTGTGTGTCTTCAAAGGACCCTGTCTCCTGAGGACACCCCTATTTGTAAAAAGGGACATATGGACAGGGGAGAGGAAGGCATTTGATTGCAGGAAGAAAGATTCAGGGGGGGGCAGCAGCAGGTGAAGCACACGTGGGCAAAAAGCCAGCTAGTTCAGGGGGATCCGATGCCACAGAGATCCTCAGGGCCCCTGTCCCTTTATTTTAGCAAGTGCCCCTGGGCAGCAGGGTGGTGGGGCAGAGGGCCTCCCAGGGATTCAGGGTTCCAGCCCTAGTGGGCCGCCCCCTAACACAGCCTCTGGGCCAGTGGCCAGAGGCCTCCAAGAAGCAGGGCCCGAATGCAATAGCCAGCCCCACTCTACAGTTCTAGATTGATGCAAAGCATTCGCCTGACCCCAGCGTAGGTTTTTTTTTTTTTTTTTTATAGATCTTGGGACGGCATAGGTTTCTCCGAGTCAGGAAGCTAGGGAGAAAATGCAATCCAGCTAATTTCTCATTTGCAAACCCCCCCTCCCCAACCCAAGAGCTAGACGGGCTCACCGAGCTCTTTCGACACTTATAGGTCACCAAGCGGAAAGATTCCACGGGAATGACTAAGTGCCTGCCCAAGCAAGGTTTGGTTATCAGCTGAGAAACCTTCCTTGGTCCCAAGCAGACCTATTGTACTCCCAAGCAGACCTATCATAGATTTCATAGATATAGAGTTGGAAGGAGCCAAAAGGCTATCGAGTCCAACCCCCTGCTCAATGCAGGAAACTAGCTCAATGCAGGAAATTACTTGGTCTCCCATCCAAGTAATAACCAGGCCTGACCCTGCTTAGCTTTCCACGCTCAGACAAGCTGAGCCAGCGTGAGCCACAGGCCTGTTATATTAGCAGCCTTTCAGGTTTGCTAACAAACAGTCGTCAACTTTGCCCACCACTTGTCACTAATGGAACTTGGGGCTAATTTGGAATGATTTTTTTTAAAAAATTGCATTTTAAAGCATTTCCTCATTTCTATTAACACGTATTGCACGCTTGCTTTGGAAAGGTTATCTATTTTATTTTATTTTTTGAAGCAGGATAGAGATCTTTGAAATAAATAATAAACTGAAGATGTGAGAAAGAAACAAACAAACTGCTCATTCCCCCCATGCAGGTTTCAGAATATGAACCCGGGGCACCTCCCCCTCCTCATCCTCCGCTTGTTATCCAGCTCTGAGGAAATTTCAATACTTCATGAATGTGAACTTTAAAAAAGATGTAAGTAGAAGAGCTGGGCTTGCATTTTGTAGGAGGGGTAGGAAAAACGCACACCTTGTGCCAATGCAGTTCCAGTTTTAAATCTAACCATTTCAGGCACTCACAACTTGCACAGGCATCACAGCTGCCACAACCGGTCTTAAAAGATCCTTGCAGAACCCAGTATCAACCCATCTCTGCACACTGGCAGAAGTTGTGACGTCTTATACGGAGAAAGGTGGGCCGTGGGCCATCTCAAAGGGGAGCCTGGTCTATGAAGCTCAGCTCTCCAGTAAGGAATGGAAATGCAGGTCCATTTAAGCCAAAACCTCTCGATGGGACCGATTGCATTGCCAAGCCAAGCCCACGGGACTGACCCAATCAGGACCGTCACTGCCGTCCTGTGCTGAATTTCTTGGGGCGCAATCCTGCTGCGATGATCGCAAGGCCCCCCAGACTTGGAGGTTTAAGTTCATCCTATGCAGGGCGGGAGGAGCACCGGAGGTGATCTTTGCCTCTCCCTCCTCCTGCCCTGCATTTCTGCTAGATGGGCTTTTTTGCTTGTGTAGCAAAGGTGTTTTGGAGCAGGAAGGAAGGAGGCTGAAGAGGTCCCGGGATAGCTCGTATCCTGATCTTTCCAGTCCCCTCCCTGCCCACTGAAATGTGCCCTTTTCCCTCTTCCCCGAGGTTGCGTTCCCAACCTTGCAGAGGTAGCCAGTGTGGTTCTTTCCGCTGGTTGCGAGGGGGAAGGGGTACGGATCGCGGATTCCCCCCTCCAAGGTCGGGGTGCTGTCTCAGATCTGGGAACCCAAAGTATCTTATGGCCCCTCAGATGCTGTCTAGGGGCCATAGCGTTGCTCCCTTAAACGAAGAAGTGCCATATTGTGCTGAAAACGCACAGCATCATTAACAGGATGCCCAGCTGCTTTTCATTTTTAAAGTTAAAACATTTCTGGACTGGAGCAGAGCACAATAAAACAGGTCATGATGGTGATGATCATCACTGTAAAAAGTCCCAACATCTCAAAATGAAGGCAAATTTTAAAAGTAACAACAGCAGTAACATGAAGTACTAGACTGAGGAAACTGCCAGTGGCACAGCACAGCATAGCAAAACCAAAGTCACTGTTTGCAAACCAACAAATTCGAGCAGTTGAAAAAGGTCTTGAACCGGTGCCTAGAACTGAATAGAAAAGGTGCCAGGTGGACTTTTCCAAGGAGGCTGTTCCATTAATGGGGTGCCACCACCAAAAGGGCCCCATCCCAGTTGCCGCCCACCTCACCTGTGAAAGCGGCGCACCGTTATGCATATTGTGGAGTCTTTCCTCAGCAGAATGTCAGGGAGGGAATTTTGCTGCTGTTTACCCCATTCCAACTGGGGGTTTGCAGTGACCTTTGGATAGAGAGCGGAGGCTGGGAATTTAATGCCTGGGACCAACAATAGGAAGATCGCAATCCTTTCACGAAACGGGGGGGGCGGGGAAGCAATTCGGGAATAAGGTAAACAAAACCCAGCAAAACCCGGGCTGCAATTGTGTCAGTTTCACATTCCCTAGTTAAGCAAGCAGTGTTGACAGAAGTAGTACATTGATTAACTTGGAAAAAGAGAAGATATCTTTTGAAGCTTATAATAATATTCTGGAGTTCTAAAGAAATTGAAATCAGGGGCTCACTTGGAATATGAGAGTGCAGAGCAAGAGATGACAAAGAAATTTGATTGTGTTAATCAGGGACTCAGCAGGGATCATGGTTTCTATGCACATTATAGACACTCTGAAGGCGCAGTCCTATGCAAGCTGAGAGAGAAAAAAGGCCTACAACTCCCAGCATGCCCCATCCAGCAGAGCTGGCTGGGGCATGCTGGGAGTTGTAGGCCTTTTTTTCTGTCTAAACTAGCATAGGATTGCTCCTTAAGTGCACCTTGTGGTTTGTAACTGCTGATTTAAAAGAATGTCTTGTCAGACTCAAAGTCTCCAGTTCCACTTACAGCCTTTGATGAAGCGGGTTCATGCTAATTTATTAACATATCTGAACAACTAAAACAGTTAGCCTATATCTGTGCTACACTTAACCCTTGAACACTTAACCCTTGAAACAGAAGGCTAACATGGTTATACTAGAATATTAATAATACTCTGGTTTAGTCTCTTCTGGAAATTTGCCTCCTCGTGTCTGCTCTGTTGGCCTCACACGTTTGGCTGCAAATGCAGCAGAGGGGGAACAGAACAGCCAAGGACAGAGGAACAGGAAAAATGTGACTGAGCATTCCCGGGACAGGGAGGAATGAATGACGAGAAATTACTTCTAATATAGCTTCTAAAGGACAGCTGGAAATAATTCGGCACCCTCCACCCAGACCAAGGGGGTTGAGACGAACATTGTCAATATGAAAAAAACACGGGTGGCTGCAGTTGCAACAAAGGATGCATCTCGAGAAAAAAATATCCATATTTATCTCAGAGCACCTCCAGTTCTAATCCAGAAAAACGCCTTACGTTCCAGGCCTCAAATGTATGTAAGACACAGACCTGGGCAGAATCCAAGGGCCAAAGCAGGGTCACACCTTTATGAAGGTCAGCTAAAATCACTGGCATAATGGTAAATTTTGAAGTGCGACTGCTCATCGTACCAGTCGCTATAGCAGTGTTCTCCCACCTTGGGTCCCCAGATGTTTTTGGCCTACAACTCCCAGCATGCCCCAGCCAGCGTAGCGTAGCGGAGTTGTAGGCCAAAAACATCTGGAGACCCAAGGTGGGAGAACACTGCTCTATAGCCATGCTGCCAAAGAGAGGCCAAAAACGCAGGATGTGATGCTGATCCGTGTGCGCGCACGTGTGTGTGTATGATATCACGGGAGGCTGATTCCTATTTTGGTGGGGCTCCTTATCCATTGCAGGTTTATTTGGAGCTTTATAGGAGCTGCCCATGGTGCTGAACTCCATCCCCAAAATAGGTTCGCCACCACGGAGAGCACTTATAAAGCTCCAAATAAAAGAGGCAGTGGATAAGGAGTCACCGGCCTCCCCTGTGTGTGATGTATGTCTTTTGTAAGTCTTTTGTAAAGGAAAGGGTCTGAATTACCCATTCAAGACCAAGCCACCTGGAAATACTTTGTATTACACAAGGGATAGCTATAACAATATATTGCCTGAGTTCAGACAATGTAATAACTAACACTCAAGGGTTGCGCGTGGGTTGTCATTGAACCGTGGGTTACTATGTTGTCTCAACCCATCCGAGATGACAAACCATGGCTTACTAACCACAAACAACCCGCAAAGAGAACCCAGGGTTTCTGGTTGGGTTGTGAACTGTGGGTTGTTCACCATGGTTTGTTATCTGGGCTGGGTTTGGACAACACGATATCCCACAGTTCAACAGCAACCCACACTCAACCCGAGTGTGGGTTATGGTGTTGCCTGGACCCCGCCAAGCCTGCTCTGCCCAGCAAAGGCTCTCCGTGTTCTCGTGCAGAGATGGGGCTTCCCCATCGCCTTCGCCCTGACCCTTTTAACTCGAGATGCTGCAGGGAGTTGAACCCGAGGCCGGCTGCTTGCAAAGCAGGGGCTCCTCCACGGAGCTGCAGGGCCCCTCCCCCACGTCACACAGTGTCACGGGCAGAAATGACGCACGGCGATGCTTCAGCTGTCTTTCCCCCCATCCACAGGACTCGCCGGAGAGCAGTTTCCCCCCTCAACCTTGTGCCCTCCAGATGTGTGGGACTGCAAATCCCATCATTCCCAGCCAGCACAGCCATTGCAGTCCAATACACATCTGGAGGGTGCCAGGTTGGGGGAGGCCACGCCACGATGCCCACTCATAACGGCACAACTACCCACAGAGCAAACTTTCCCCACGCCCTGCACGCCCACCTCCGGTATGGTTAGGAGAGCGAGACCAACCTGCCACCCTGCTGCTGCTTACCTCATCACCACGTTGGCCTCTGGCAGGGGGGCCACTGAAGAGGAGTCCATGGAGGACAAGGAGCCAACGCTGGCCAAGCTGCTCCTCCGCCTGCCGGCCCCTCGAAAGGATCCGGCCACGAGCTCGTCGTCGGAAGAGTTGTCTTCAAAAGAGCCCAGCACAAACTTGGCCGTCGCTTGCCGCTTCATTTGTGCCTGGCTGACCTCTGGCTCTTCCCACGAGAGGGACTTCATTTGCCTCAGCAAGTGGCTCGAGGAAAGGCCGGCGACCCGGCCCAAAGGCCTCGCCGGATTGGGGGCTGGCAGCCCCTGCGGCTGCAAGCACTCTGAGGCCGAACAGGGAATTGGGGGCTTCTTGGACTGGCAAGTGGGGTGCTCGGGCCGCTGAGGGGCACTTGTGGAAGTCTGGTCGCTCGGAGGGGGCTGCTGGGAGGGGGCTGTGGAGGCCTGGCCAGGCCTTGCCGACGGGGCTTGCGTTCCCTGAAGCCTCCGGGACCTGGAGAGGTGGTCCATGAGAAGGCAGTTCCTGGGCTTCTGAGGTGAGTGGCTGGTCTGGATGCTCCAGCTCTGGCTCTCCCTGGTTAACTGAGGGACACGTCGCCATCTTGGTCCAGACCAACCAAAGCACAATGAGCAAGGACACGAAAGCCAGCAGAAGCATTCAGGAAGCCTAGAAGTAAGAAGAGGATAACGCTCATTTTGTGTGTGCGGGGAGGAAGCAGGGCCAGGCACGCACACTTCCAGGAGCGCTTTCATTTACTGACTGATTTAAACGACATACACCGCCCGATATCGTAAGATCTCTAAGCAGTTTACGTAAGAAATACATAAAATACAATATAGAAACTGATGTAAAAACAATGATAAATATATTAAAATGTTGCAAAAAGTGTAAAATGGAACAATGCAATTATAACTCGGGGAAAGCCAGCTAAAGAGGCATCTAATGCTCGCCGCAGTTTCCACCTCTTGGGCTACATGTGGAAGAAGCATGTTCCAGGGGTGGGTGACGCTACCAAGAAGGCCCGCTTACCTGGCAACACGCTGTTGGCCGTTCTGATCTGTTGTCCATGCCGCCGCCCCCCACTCCCCCCAAAGCATAAGCTTATGAGTCCCTTTAAATGCAAACACCCCACCCAAGAGCATTTTAAAAAGCCGTAGGCGCCCAGTTTTTCAGGTGTCTTAAAAACCCATGCCACTGGCACCTCAGACTCAGAACTGGAAAAATTTATTTTCCAGATCTGACCTGACCATCGAGTCAGAGCAAATCGGTAGGAATCATGTGGCTCAGTTTCATACATAAACACGGAGAACCAACAGCACCTCCAAAATCATAAAACTATGCTCCAAGACCTTAACTTAAGACACAAACACAGCCATAATCCTTTGCTTCAGAAAAACAATCCACCTCTTATTTTATACCGTGCCCAACACAATCCCCTCACCGGAGGCCTGACTTACCGCTTTGGTCCTCTCACGGCCCACAATGTGGCCAAGTCAAAGGTAACACAAGCTATTTTTATTCTTGAAAAACAGCACCTTGGCAACAGGGAGGCTTCCGGGACGGCTGCAATCCTGCCGCGTGGCCTGAATGTGAGGTAATCCCCCCCCCCCCGCTGCCGCCGTGATGCTCTCACCTCCCGTGGCCTTGCGAAAGACACACGGCCATCTGGATCTCAACACCTGATATGCTGGGAGGTCTCAAGCGACACAACAGCAGAGATAGTCAAGCGACCTTCCTCCCCCAGCCAAGGGAAACCGGAGAGCAAACACTTTGCGAGCCTCTTTTGGAGGGCCTGGCATCGAGAGCCAATATGGGAGCTGGGCTTGGAAGGCCCACGCTTGCCTCTCACTCCTCCGCCTTGGACTCGCCGCATACCCTTGGGCAAATCACTCAGCTTTTCAGGCACAGAGAGGCAGTGGCAGAGACATGTGACTTTGATGGAGAGTTCTGGAGAACTCGAAAGCTTGCACAATAGTGGAATGTCGGTTGATCCAAATCAGGGTATCGCCCGACTGTGGATTTGGGTGGTGGTGTTGTTTCTTCACATGGACCAGCATGTCGATTTTTGTTTTTTGGGGGGTTTTAAGGCACAATCCTATAGCATGTTTAGACAGAAAGAAGTCCTGCAACTCCCAGCATGCCCCAGCCAGCACTGCTGGCTGCGGCATGCTGGGAGTTGCAGGGCTTCTTTCTGTCTATAGGATTGTGCGCTTAATGTGCTTTTGAACACAGCTGAACAAACCCATCTAGTACACAATGCCTGTTCCATCCCGCACAGAGCACACTATAGGTGGCTGTTTGCACAAACCAGATGCAGACTTCCAGTTCCTTCCACATTCAAGGAATGCCCTTGTTTGTTTGGAGGCATGTGATGTTACCATGTGTGACTCCAATCCCTTTTGAATTACAGGACTACTCACATAGTGCAAAGAGAATAATAGGATGGCAGTCCTAAAGTTTATCAAATCTGGTACAGGTTGCTTTTTCCATCCACACCCCCAGGTTTACATTCAGAATAAAACGTATGACATTGAGAATTACCAAAGTGCACCATAACAAAGACTATAATATTTGAAAACTGAGGGAAGAGTCAAAAATGTAAACAAAAAATAAAAGACACACCGCGTTTGCTAATTACACACAAAAAGGTATTTAAAACCCAACACCATGTTATATCCTATTACAGTGCAAGGGCATCTTTCATCATACAGAAGGACAACATCATAAAAGCGTAATTAAAGTCACAAAAATGTGAACAGGTACTGATTCTATGTATTTTTCAATTTCTCATTTGTGACACAACAGTAGAAGATTTAAATAGCTGGGGAGTATTTTGCTTTATTGTGGGGGATTGAACATGTGAATTTTTTTTAAGGTGCTGGTTTTAACCAATAAAGCCCTAAAGAGCTCTCAGGAAGCTCTCAGGACATATTGCTAAGGGCGGTTCAGCTGTGCTTTGGATACCAGGCTGAATAATTAACCAATCTTTCTTTGATTAAAATCAAGGTGATCAGTTCTCCCTCAAGGTAACTTACAGACATTAAAAAACAAAACCTACATCAAAGTTGAAAGCAAGCCTAAAAAAATAACAGGTAAGCATCTGAAACAGTGGTTTGCTTTAAAGTATAAAGCAGCCTCCCCCTGCAGATGTGTTGGACTACTACTCCCATAACCCCCCAGCCAGTTGGCTGGGGGATTATGGGAGCTGTAGTCCAACTCATCAGGAGGGCACCAGGTTGGGGTAAGGCTCATATAAAGTGATGCATTTGTGTTTGAAGTAGTATTATAATACCACACGCATGCACACATTCCGCAGCAAGAAGCAAAACATTCTGTGAACTGTGTAAGTTTCAGCAGATTTGCCGTTCCTGTTTTGTATAGATGGGAAAAAGCAAAAAACAGATTCCAGTGATTGGCGGTTGCAGTCCTCTTTTAACGGCTGAGGAGGAAGTTAAGGCTATAAACAGCTACCGGTCACGATGCCTACATATTATCTCCGGTGTGGGAGGCAGCATGCCTCGCAATCCCACTGCAGGGGAACACGAGCGGGAGGGTGCCGTTGCCCTCCTGTCCTGCTTGTGAGCCTCCCGCTGGGGCACCTGGTTGGCCACTGTGGGAGCAAAGGCTGGACTAGAGAGGTCTTTGGTCCGATCCAGCAGCCTGAATCCTAAATATATCCAAGAGCCGACCTTTGAACTTGCTGTGAGCCAGCACCACCATCCTGCCGAAATCTCTTTCCCGCCACCCCACCGGTTAAGAACATCGGGAGCTGCCTTAGACGGAGTCAGGCCATTGGTCCATCCAGCCCAGTATTGTCGACACTGACTGGCAGCGGCTCTCCAGGGTTCCAGGCAGGATTCTTTCCCAGCCCTACCTGGAGATGCCGGGGATGGAACCTGGGTGACCTTCCGCATGCAAAGCACGTGCTCTCTCACCCTGAGCTGAGCTCTGGTCCCTCCTGACAGCACCTGGTATTTCATAGATTTCATAGAGTTGGAAGGAGCCTACAAGGCCATCGAGTCCAAGCCCCTGCTCAATGCAGGAAACTAGAGGAGGGGTCTCCCATCCAAGTCATAACCAGGCTTGACCCTGCTTAGCTTCCAAGATCGGGCTGTTCAGATGTTGTAAGTTCCTTGAGACAGATACTTGCCTTGTCCTTGTACCATATCCAAAGGAAATAATCAAACAGAAAGGTTAGCTTAACCAGTATATTTTTTTTTTTTTGCACACTTACCAGGGCATTTGAATGAAGGATCTTCATCTCTGCCTTCACGTTGTGCAATCTACAAACTCGCTTTCCACAGTCCCTGAAGAGCTAGATTGTTGCCACACCTCGCTAGACTTGCAAGCCAGCTGATGGATTCCGGAGGATGAACTTGGCAGCGGTTACTGCGAAGAACATAAACTTTAGATTAACTCAGTCCTGCTAGGCCAAAAAGAGAAAAGAAAAACAACCCCTCTTTATCTGCATGTTAACATCACCAGTGCAGGAGCAAAGTTAACAAGATTATACCACGACTACACACAGCTGCTAATATATCCGAAGCCTTCATCAGCACCACCTTACACCATGCAATAAAATGAGAAGTAGCAACAGATATTTTGGAAGAAACTGATGCCTCTTTTTAAAACCACTGGACAGCTTTCCCTGAACTGGTACCCTCCAGATGTAGCAGACTACAACCCCCGGAATTCCTGAACCTTGGCCAAGCTGGCTAGGGCTGATGGGGATTGCTATCCAGAACATCTGGAGGGCACAGGCTCAGGGAGGCTGTCATAAACTATTACCTATGGCAGTGTGCGTGTGGGGAGGGATGGGAATCAGTTTCCTGAGATTCTCAGATTTCTCTCATTAAAAATAAGGAGCACATGCAAGTTCCTAGTTCATATGGTTCTTTTTTGTGTTTGTGCTGGTTTTCTTTATTGAAAAACTTCTTTCAATGAGCTTTGGATTTTTCTACTGCTTATATTGCAGTCCAATACACTTTTACTCAAAAGGAAGTTAAACTGAGTTCAGTGGGGCTTATTCCTATGTGTGTATGGGATTACAGCCTTCAGTTCTCTTATTAGCTGTTAGTTTTGAAGTTTTGTTGCTGATTTTTGTATTTATATATTTTCTTGATATTGCTATTTGATCGTTTAAACATACTTGGCTTGTTGCTTTATACTATTTTAATACTTTGCACCATTTTTATGCCCAGCTGCTGCAGATATCACCCTTTGTAGGGAGAAAAGCAAGTTACATATACTATATCCTAACTTGTTCTAGGAATCCTTCAACTCATTGCAAATGTTTTAAGGAATTTCGATATTTAAAGCTACGTACTTGACTTCTTCCTGCTGCTTCAAAGTTCACAAGGATCTCCCAAAACCACACTACCAATCTCAGCTTGGAGTGTCTGTTTTATTCTGCACATAAATGCCTTTTGGGGATGAACGGTTGAGCGAAGCGAACCAATGCCAGGAACGACATGCACGTGGCACCGCTCCAAAGTGTTCCGTTGCACTCCAAGTGGGACGTGATTCTAAGTGGGACAAAGGTCACCTTCCAATCCAGAACGGCCGACTGTTTTGGACAACATGTCCTCCTCCCAAATGTCATTCAATGCGAGACAGCTATAAAAAATTGCATCAAAGATGCATCTGTTGTTGGCAAAGAGATCTAAATATACTGTCCCTGAAATTACGATCCTCTCAAGATAAACAAGAGAAGATTCTGTCTATCTAGTGCAGCCAACATGTTCTAAGCCAAAATGCATCTAACGGTGTAATCCTATGCATGTTTAGAAAGAAAAAGGCCCTAAAACCCCCAGCATTGCTGGCTGGGGAATGCTGGGAGTTGGAGGAGCTTCTTCTGTCTAAATCTGCATAGGATTGCACCCTACTCCAACTTGATTTTTAATAGGGCTATATCACCAAGGTCTAGAACATAAAAAGAGCCCTGATGCTGGATCAGACCAAGGGTCCACCTAGTCCAGCATTCTGTTCAGTGGCCAACCAGCTGCCCACGGGAAACCCACAAGCAGGACAGGAGTGCAACGGCACCCTCTCACCCATGTTTCCCAGCAACTGGAGTAAGAGGCATCCCTGCCTCTGATCCTGGAGGTAGAATATAACCATCAGGACTAGTAGCCCTTGATAGCCTTCTGCTGCATGAATTTGTCCAATCCCCTTTTAAGGCCATCCAAATTGGTGGCATCACCAGGGCCAGTGCAAGGCAGTTTGGTGCCCTAGGCAAGATCAGATATTTAGCGCCCACCCCCCCCGATTTCTCCTGCTCCATGAATTTGTCCAATCCCCTTTTAAGGCCATCCAAATTGGTGGCATCACTACATCTTGTAGAAGTGAATTCCACAGTTTATCTATGCGCTGTGTGAAGAAGTCCTTCCTTTTATTTGTCCTGAATCTCCCACCCATTAGCTTCATGGGATGACCCCATTGGGTTCTAGTATTATGAGGGAGAAAAATGTCTCCCTCTCCACTTTCTCCACACCAGGCATAATTGTGTACACTCTATCAGGTCTCCCCACTCGCCTTTTTTCTAAACTAAGCAATCCCAGCTGCTGTAACCTTTCCTCATAGGGGAGTTGCTCCAGCCCTATGAGAATTTTAGTTGCCCTTTTTCAAACTCTAAAAAGGATACTGTAGAGTCCTTTTATGTAATACTATTTTACAAATCTGTGCAAATACACCAATCCTAGATGTGGAATTCTATACCTTATAATTCTTTTATCTACCATGTTTCTACTTTCATACCCAGAGCAGCTTACAATAGGCAAAAGCCTGTTTTGGAATCCTGCAGTCTGACCCTAGACATACAGTACTTACAAAGAAGCAAATCCAACATGCACTTAAAAGCAGATGTGAACAACAAAGTCTTTAAGGGTGCAAGCCTATGCATGTTTAAACAGAAAAAAAGCCTACAACTCCCAGCATGCCTCAGCCAGCATAATCTCATTTTAAAATATACAGCAAAATTTCCCCCTGGGAAGGAGTTCCACGATGAAGCCACCACCAAGGAAGCCCCGTCTCATATGCCCACCAGCATGATGGACCTCAACAGCGGGGTGGTGCACAGTGCCGCAGAGCCCCATCTTAATGGCTGGGCGGGCTTCTATGGGTTTAAACGAGCCTTCCCAAACCCAGCTCCCTCCAATGTTTTGGACTAAAACTCCAACCAGCGTAGCCAATGTTCAGGAATGCTGGGAGTTGTCGTCCAAAACATCTGGAGGGAGCCAGGCTGGGGGAGACCGATGTACTGGAAGGTTTCTGTGTCAGCCAAAATAAGGGTTGAAAGCAGGTCAGTGGAGGAAAATCAAAACAGACTGTGAAGTCTGGAAGCTGGAATTTCCTCTACAACAGTAATGGACACAATGAGCCGGTTTGCACAATCGAAACAGCCCATTTAAGCTGCAGTGTGTGTGCCACATGGGTTTTGAATGTTCAAGCCCTGGCAGCAGCTTGCCATGTTGCCTGAACCCAGACTGGGTTATGAGGGCTAAACAACCCTTGCATAATCCATGGTCTGTTAGTTTGTGCAAACCAGCCCAATGAAAGAAGTAGAAGACCCATGCAAAAAAAAAAAGCCAACTACAGGAATATATCAAAGTTGTTTATTTAAAAGACATTGAACAGTGATTATATATAAAAAAGATTGCACTAGTGTTGCAGGTAAAGAGAAAAATAGGCATACTTCATAACTTCGGTATTTAAATATACCAGCCCAGACGATCTTACGCCGTTCGCATAGAAGGGTAAACCAAACTTTCTCCTAACAAAAGTTGATAAAGCTCATTAAAGCTCCTAGCCTTACACCCGTAACAAAGACATTTTGCCATCGACTGTGGTGGACCAGAACACAGGCTGGAATGATACAACTTTTGATCTCCTGATGGCCACTCAAAGAAACTTGACGCATGTCAGCTCTACCAGTTTTCCAAGCAATCACCTCACTGACAGATGGCTGTATGATTTCACATGAAATCAGAAATCCCATGAAGGTTTCCAAGTCTCAGAGCCAATATAATTTTGAGATGCTCACTTTTACACATGTATTTCATAGAGTATTAATCTATAACTGATAACTGGACATGCTTGAAAGACTAAACAAGACATCATTTTGGATATCATAAACAAGTTTGGTAAGTAAATACTTCCTGAACGGAGCCAAAATGAAAAGTAGCTTCTTTGCTGTCAAGAATAAAAAGGTGCTAGTAAAAAAAACACGCAGAAACAAATGCCTATATTACAATTGTGAAGAACACAGTGGAATGCTTCCTTGATACTGATTTGAGAACTAAAAAATAAAATCGCATTGAAAGGGAATCCAAATATTTCCCAAGTGTTTGTACTGTCTGGCTGACAGAAAAGGCACAATCTGTTTGAAATGCCATGGTCCCGAGGCTGTTGCAAACCATTCACAGGGCTTTCCAATCAATGGGCGTCTTCCCAGACTTCTCCAGCAGTTGATTCGTTTTGGAAAAATGCTTACAGCCAAAGAAACCCCTGTGCACAGAGAGGGGTGACGGGTGGACCGTCTGCAGGATGTGGTGGCGTTTCTGCAAGAAATTGGGAGAAATTTAGGACCTTGCAGGCATTCCCACAGGATGAAAGGCCACCATGTTTGCAGAACCAAGGGACCGACATGATCCACACACATTCACAAGCCTGAACTCAACTTCTTCTACAATCCCAATTCTGCAAGGAGTTGTACTAGTGGAAACGGAGTAACTGCAGGAATGAGACCCTCTAGGCCTTCCTGCTACAACCTGGCGCCCTCCAGATGCTTTAGATTACAAGCCCAGCCAGCAAGGCCTTTTCATCCAAAAGGAGGAACAGGGTTAAGTTCTCAGACACACACGTGCTCGGAACTAGTTGAAAGGGAGCAATTTCGAAGCAAATTTTCTCTGGACCATCATGCTGCCCCAGATCAGGCAACGATTTGGCTCAGCATCTTGCCAGTGGCCAGCCAGGAAGATCGCAAGCAGAGCAGCCGGCTGTATCCGGTGCCACCCCATGCTTTTAGAACAGTGTATTCAAATGGCTATTGCAGGATGCCAAATTCCAGGCTCAGGGTTCGAGTCCACGTTGCATGGCACACAGTACGCCCAGCCCAGCCTACAGGCTTCCCTCGCTTCTCCAGGAGGCTGCAACTTCCAGAAGGCTGCGAAGGTGCACTTACCCTGTCAATAGAGCTACCTTTCTTCTGAGCATAGGCTCCCCAAAGTATGAAGACCAGGCCGTCCAAGTTGTCGTTCAGCCAAGACACCACCACATCGGTGAACTCCTCCCAGCCCTTCTCTTTGTGGGAATTGGCTTTGTAGCCTCGGACGGTGAGGACGGCGTTGAGCAACAGCACTCCTAGATTGCAGGGGGGGGGGAGGAAGGCATGAGCAGGGATGCAGCAAAGATTGAAATGCATGCAAGTGGCTTTCACTCATGCCAAGCGCTGATCCTTGATATTTAATGCCCCAGATACATTTATCCAGAGTGTGCATCCCGGTCAAAATCCAGTAATGCCATGGGCACCCCATCTCCCAGTTTATTTGAAAGCACACGTCTCCTCTTCAAACACTACTTAGAAGCTTTACTTTGTGAGCGTGTGTAGGGGGGCCAAGGGTTTTGTTTTTTTTAAGTCTCTTGGTTTATTATGCATCGACTGCCACATTAAACTACCGTTTATTTTAACTGTTGTAGATTTTGCTGTATTTTGAATTTTTTTAGACTTGTATTTTATTCTAGCTAGTATTATTTTTATTTTATGTACAGGGTTATGAAAGGCAGACTATACATACATAAAATGTATGTATTTGGTAGAGATTCATGTGGGTAGGCAACAAACCCATTCTCCGTGTCAAATATATGACCTTTGCTGTATGTCGCTCTCCAAACTCACTCCTTTTTTTCAGCTGCTGCTAACAGCAGAGAAGTACCATTTCAGCAGGGGCAGCTCCTTCGAAAAGTGTTCAGAAATTTCAGCTGGTCCACAATGCTGCAGCCAGACTGGGGTTGATTACAGGGACTGTGTGACTCCCTTGCGGCTTGACTGGCTTCCACTTGCTCCTGGGTGAAATTCAGATACGACTTGGGAGCAGGCTAGCTGAGACTGCATTGTCCTACACAAGCCTGTCCTGGCATTAAGATCTCCTGGGGAGGCTGTTCCCTCCTCCCACTGCCATCGGAGGCATGTTCAGTAGGGACGCAAGGGAGGGCCTTCTCAGTGGCCACTCCCAGGCCGTGGAACCCCCTGCTAAGGGAGGCTGGCTTGGTTCCTTCTCAGTTGCCATTCTGCCGCCAGGCAAAGACCATTTTATTCAGACAGGTCCTTCGGTATGTAAGTGAGTCTGCTCTTGAAAGGGGTTTTAACTGGCTGGGCGCAGTTTATTTCTTTTTATTACTGTTGTTGTGCTTTTAATTTATTTGTTTTTATGTTGTGCTTTAAAATTATGTCCTTGGTGTAATCTCAATTATATTGTTAGCTAGCTGCCTGGAGCACCATTTTTGGTTGGAAAAGCAGGTTGGGAATTTTATTAATAAATTTCTCCAGCCACTATGACAAATACGTCTAGTGGCTGGAGGGAAGGAGGGAAACACACATGGTAGCAGCAGCTGAGGAAAGCTCATCTCAGGAAAACAAAAGAAAAACAGGTCTCTGGATCACCTTGTTTAGCCCACCCGGTCAAGTCTCCGTGGCCAGGATGAGAAAAGCCTTCTATGTCTGTGGAAAGTTCTTTGTAAATATTTTCCAGGCTGCAAACAAAATAAGGAGAGGTTTTGCCGACTTCCTTCCATGCCTTTGAAACAATGCAATTTCACAAATTACACACCCAACCAAATAATGTTAACTACGTTACTGACGCTAAAGGAAGACCAACGGAAAAGCAACACGATCCTAACGTGATGAGAGAGTTTGAAGCCTGTGCTTACCTAGGTGGAGGCTGAATTGGTCTCTGGACACTGAAGCAGAGCCCATGTGCTTGACCGGGTCCGTGATATGGGTCTTGGCCTAAAATGACTGCTTTTACCTGAATAAAGGTGGAGATATTTTTTTTTCAAAATATAGGTAAGTGGCATATAATTCGATTAAACAAATGGAAGCGGAACAATAAATGCAGGTTCACTCAGGATTGGTTGTACCAGGTTGACTCACATCGCGGATATCACACATCTGAGTCCAGGTGAAGACTTGATGCGCGGGTGGATATATTGTGTAGTGTTTGCGCTCCTGAGCGAGGAAGGACATAAGCTGGTTTGGGAAAGAAAGAAAGTACCGGTATACTTGTAAAGGGGCACATGAAGATAGGTGGGCAGATCAGAAGTTATAACAGCACAGCAACATCTAGGTCTGCCTTCCCCAACCTGGCACCCGCCAGATGTGTTGAATTACAACTCCCACCATCACCCCCCAGCAAAAATTATTGCACTGCCTATAAACACAGATCAGGCACACATTGGCAAAACTGGAGACAGGTCTCTAGTCAAAGTGGCTTACAATAAAAGGAAGCAGTTAATTAAAGAAATGAGGAGAAGCGGGTGTTCAAAAAGTATTGAACAAGGCAAACCCATGGACCAGGCATACAGAACAGACCACTTCATGGTTTCCCAGCTTTTGTACTGTCCCCCCCCCCTTCTAAAAGGTTGAAATGCCTCTCCTAAACTTAGTTACCAGCAGTTAAGACCTTTAAGCTAAAATATTTTGGCATTTTTGGCCCCACCCGGTTTTGCCTCCAGTCTCACCCACCACTGGAATGCAGCCCCCTCCCCTCCCAAAAAGCTTCTCTGAAATGGAATTTGGCCCTCAGGTCCGAAAGACATTCTACACCCCCTGCTATCGGAGTATGGTACAGTTTCATATAGGAAGCCAGGAGCAGGTTTATATATGAATAAGATTATGGAATATAGAAGCCCAACCAAAAAGGGGAGGGACCACAGCTCAGTGGAATGCTTTGCACACTCAGTGACAATGCTTTGTCACTTCCTGGCATCTCAGGTGATGGGAAAGACTTCTCTGTCCCTATGACCTGCAGACGATACAGGGCCTGAGGTGGTATATAAACCATCTTCCTTAAAGAGGTAGGGTGCAATCCTATGCAAGTTCAGACAGGAAACACTCTGAAAAAGCATTGGTGGCTGGGGAATGCAGCGGATTGTAGGACGTTTTTTCTGTCTAAACGTGCGTAGGGCTGCACATTTAATGGAGACGTGCACTTAACTGAAGAAAGAAAATGAGCAGCGGGGGAGGCGGGGAGGAATGCATCAGGTTTGAGCCTTTAGGAAGGCTGCAGAGGAAGCTCGTCTCTCCCTCGGGCCCACCTGGATGAAATAGGGCTTGGAGAACTCCGCGGCCAGCACGACCCTCCAAGACTCTGCCATTTCTGTAGGCACGACAACGGTGGCGCGGGCACCGAGTCTCCTCAGCGCTGCTTCTTTGTTCTTGCGGATCCGGTCCAGCTGCTCCGGGCTGAGAGGCGGAAATCGCGGAGGAATGGAGAGATCATCGGCCTTCAGTGCCTTACAGGCCTGGAAAGGAGGGAAGACGCGGGTAAGGAACGGGAAAAGGAGAGGAGGAAGGCCAGGCGACGGCCAGGGGAGAGGACCCCCGCGGCCGCCATCGCGGCCCAGGCAAAACACCCAAGAGCTGCCTCCAAGGAAGCTTCCGGCTTTAGGGGTACACGTGCGCGTTTCGCGGGAAAAACAAACAACCGCCCCTGTCTCCCCATTGGTCAGCTGCGTCAAGAGCGTGTTTGTACCGCCTGTCGCCCCGTCATTTCACTTTCCTATTGGTTAGCGACTGCCTCAGTACTTCCCCCTGGCCCTCCCCCACTTCCTCATTGGCCCATAGTTTAAAGCACGGCGGCAACCATGCCCTATCGCAGCTCTTACCGAAAGTTCCACCCCACACCACCTGCTTGCAAAAGCGCCGGCCATGATTGGTTACCTGCGATCCCGTGCTCCCCCGGGTTTAGTCACAGCTCCCGCCGCTTTCCATTGGTCCGGACGCATAGAAGGACGCTTCCCATTGGCCGGTGCCTCAGGCGGGCGCCTTTTTCTCACCCGCGTAAATTTGGAAGCTGGAAAAAGCCCCCCCCGCTTTCCCCTCAGGACTCAGCGGAGCGTCTCCTCCCTCCCGCGCGCCCATTTTAACTGACAAATGCCGCCAATAATAAGAATAAGAATACAATAAAGGACTACCGCGTCAGTCCCGTCCGGTTCCGAACAGCGTCCTCGCTTCTTGTCGGGCTCCGGCGCAAAATACGAATACAGCGACTTCTGCCCGATCATGGTGGCTCCGTTGACAGGTGTAATGCGGCGCTGCAGGTCGGAAGAGGCGAAAGAGCCGAAGACGCACCCGCGCGATCTTTAAAGAGCCCGAATTTAGCGCCAACCCGAATGCGCATGCGTAGTAAAAATAAGGGGCGGGTCTATTTGCTCAAGCCGGCGGGGCCACCCTGAAAGGGAGGAGAAATGGGCGGCGGGCTTGACGCATGCGCAGTGTTTCACCTGACGCTCAAGCCGGCCGAGCTAGCCTGAAGGGGAGGAGAAATGGGCGGTGGGCTTGGCGCATGACGCATGCGCATTACAACCTCCGCACGCCCCTCGCTATTATTCTCCCTTCTTACATATAGTATTATATAAATAGCACGATTTGCATATAGTAAATGCTGAGAACGCGCCCCAAAGGGGTCCTTTTCCGTTTATCAGCAGGCGGACCCACAACAAGAAGGTACTCGTGGCAAGGGCATTCGGACATGCCATGTACACGCTTCCTGCTGACTTGCGTGTTAGAAGTAACGTGTGAAGAGGGACCAGTGTATTTCTGTGACGTGCCGTTTCCGTCCCCGGTCTTTTTTTCGTTGCACAGCCGAGGGGCTCGGGAGCCTCACTAGATGGGGCTGGTGGACTTTGCAAGTCCATGAAAACGGGGATCAGGGCGGCCGCTTCGCTTTTGGAGGGAGGAGCTGCTAGAAGTGCCTGGAAAAAAGAAGCGAGAGGAGGAGGAGGGCAAGGCCGGCGGTGTCCCAGGGAGGGGCTTGGAGGGGCTCCTGGAACAGCCTCGGGGGAATTCTTGGGTGGCGGGAGGGAAGGCGGACCTCTGAGCCAAAGCTGGCCTTCCAGGTTGCGCTGCGAGTGTAACGCCCACCAGTGCATGCTGGCTGGGAATGATGGGAGTTGCAGTCCAACACATCCGGAGGGCTCCAGGTTGGGGAAGGCTGGGAGACAGGGAATGAATGATCTCTCTCTCTCTCTTTGAAAGATCTCTTCAAGTAGCTACAAATGTGCTTCTCCTTCTTGTTGCAAAGGTCTTGAGAAGAGGCCCATTAAAAAACAAAACAGGCTCCCTTCCCTAAAATTCTCCCTTGCTCTTCGAAAATGTGTGCCATAGGTTTGATGAGAAGTCCAAGGACATAACACACACACCCCAAGGAGAGCAGCTGTGCTATCTATCGTCTGTCTTGCGACATTTGAGAAGACTGGGGCAGCGCTACAGTGGGGCAAGCTTCCATACGTGCTTTTGCCAGTAGGTACGTATATGCCATGCAACCTCAGGGTATAGAGAATGTAACATGAGCTGTGCTGGATCAGGCCCCAAACTCCAGCCCGATGTTTCTGGGAAGCTCACAAGCAGGGCATGGAAAGAAGGGGGTGGTCTTTCCCATTGCTCAGCTCCAGGCATCTGGTGCTCCAAGGTAGACTGCACCTGAAGACAGAGGCTTCCTTTAGCTATTGTGGCTAACAGCTGTTGAGTGTGGCTTTGCCTATTTATTTATAACATTTTTTATCTCGCTCTTCAGCCAAAAAAGGCTTCCAGAACTGCTTACAAAGATTAATATTAAGACAGTCCCTGTCCTCTGGCTAAAAGACATGAAACAAAAGGAAAAGGAGTTGGAAGGAAGGGGGCGGGGAAGCAAAACTGCAGCACCAGTTCTTAGTTTCAAAGTTCTTATAAGTGTTCTTGCTGGCAGGGAAGGGTGAAACAAGCTCCCTGCAGCTGTTCCTTCTCTGACCAGTGTGTTGGGGCTACCCTGATTAGCAGTGGAGGTAGTAACTCCCATGAGTTTGTGTGTTGTAATTATTATTATTTTTTAAGCCTTCGCTGCCTTGTTTCAGACCCTGCTGCAAATCAACTTCGCTGGGTGCTCTTGAGTACAGGAGCAAATGGCAAACGTACAGCCCACAAAAATACAAGGATTCTAGAATAAGATCTTGTCCTGTTGGAGGCCTTGTCCAACTCTTGCACGGTGGAAAACGGCCACAGTAGCAGCAGCACCTAACCTGCTTCTGTTAATTGCAGGCTTGTTAACCTCCCTGTCCTCACCCCCCCCCCCCCGAAATTCAGGTGTGTAGCAACTGGCGATGGATAAATTCCTGGTCAGAGGGGCCCTTAAGACCTCAGCAGAAAAGAACAAGAGGAAATCCCCTGGGCAGATGGAGGGAGACGCAGACTCCGCTGAGGAGGGCGGCAGAACAGAGGCGAAGAGGCCCAAGCGGGACATGTCTGGCCAAGAGGAGCCCCCCTTGACAGGTGCTCCCTGGAAGCACATCCAGGCAGAGGGGCTAAACTGTGACTACCAGGTCCTCTTTGGCAAAGCTGAGGCCGACAGAATCTTTCAGGAGCTCGAAAAGGAAGTCGAATATTTTGAAGGTAAATGGCGCGCCTGAGATCTGGTCTTTAGATCATAGGCGTGCAGGGAGTCCTCTTGAATGCGTGGACAGTTGCACGGCTGTCTGAAGCGCTATATCAGGAATAAACTTTATTATTTTGATGGTTTGTCATACTGAATGTAGCAGCCAGGTTCACAGTTTGCCACGGAGTACCAGTTGCTGGGGAGGGTGAGGCGGCAGAGGGGAGGGGTATTGCTTCCACATCCTGCTTATGGGGCTTCCCAGATGCATCTGGGTGGCTCTGAGGAGCAGGAGGCTGGACAAGATCAGGGGTGAGCAACAGGCAGCCCCCGAGTGACATGTGCCCCTGCTAGGCCACCAAAAAACCTTTTTCAACAAAGAAAATGGCGTCTCCAGCGCTATGGAGCACTGCAAGGGTCAAATTTAGCTTGTCTACAGGATCAATGTGACCCTTGGGGTGCTACAGAGTGGTTTCCACCAAATTTCAGTAGCAAACCACCAATTTTTTCATTGTTTTCTTTTTGTGGGGGGAGCGTGGCCCGTGGGAGGTGGTCTTGGGGGCAAAAATGGCCGCTGGACCTCCCGCAGTTGCTCATCCCTGGACCAGATGGACCATTCCTCTGATCCAGCAGGGCTGCTTTTATGCTTCGCTAGATCCAAGATCCGCTAATCCATCGGTCTTCAAGCTGTCTCCAGGCACGTCTTTTCTCGTTGACTTACCCACTGAGGAACCCCTGCATGTTGCAAAGGATTCTGGGGCATTTTGTAGAGTGCACACTTGGTTTGTGTGGGTCGCGGTCCAGGGCTGTTGGGCCTCACTTTTACCCTCATATGCAAACCGAGCGTGCTCGTGGCTGGGGCACCCTCAGGGCTCCCCACCAGCTGCGTATTGCCAGATAGGCATCTTTCAGATGTCTTGGACTACACCTCCCATCAGCCCCAGCCAGCACAGCCAATGCTCAGGGATTGTGCGAGTTGTCATCCAAAACATCTGGAGGGCACCCAGTTGCCTACCTCTGTTCCACTCCATTACTGATTTCTCTCTGTGATGAATCCTTGCGAAGGGTCCGAGGGACCTCAGAGTTCACCGGAGGGCTTCCAGGAATCTTCTCATCTGTGAACAAAAGCCTGTGGCTCACGCTGGCTCAGCTTGTCTGAGCGTGGAAATTGCTAAGCAGGGTCAGGCCTGGTTGTTCCTTGGATGGGAGACCCCTCCTCTAGTTTCCTGCATTCAGCAGCGGGTTGGACTCGATGGCCTTGTAGGCTCCTTCCAACTCTATGATCTATGAAATCTATAAATCTATGAAATGCCAGTCCTCATTCGCATCTGGTTGTGGAAATCCAGTTATCTTTTTGGCGCTGATCAAATACCATTTCCCCCTAGGCATTTTAGAGACGTTTTTATTGCTGTTCTTCTATATCTTTCTCTATTCCAGCTCTGTTGGGTCAATTTGTACACCTGTTGCTGGGGAGCATGGGCGGGAGGGTGCTGTTGCCCTCCTGTCCTGCTTGGCTGGCCACTGTGTGAACAGAATGCTGGACTAGATGGACCCTTGGTCTGATCCAGCATCAGGGCCCTTCTGATGTATTGTATTTTATTCTTTCAAGTTTTTGGAGTCTGCCCAGAGAATGCTCATTATTGGGCAGATGGAAAGTATAAAACATTAAGAATACATTTTTCATTCTTCCAAAACAGGGGAACTTACCAAACTGCACGTCTTTGGTAAGTGGCACAACATTCCGCGGAAACAGGTGACCTACGGGGATGCTGCGCTGACATACACTTACTCGGGCGTCACCTTCTCCCCCAAGCCATGGATTCCGGTTCTGGATCGTATCAGAGACCGCATCCAGCTGGCCACTGGGCACACCTTCAATTTTGTCCTGATTAACAGGTAACATGCGCAGCTTGGGATGGTGCTGAGCACCGACGTGTCGATCCTGGCTGCCTGCTCTCCTGCATTAATTATGATTCCGGTATTGCGACATCCAGCGGGGGCAGAGCCGGAGGGGCTCGGTGTGCTGCAGGCAGCAGCCCTGCCTTGTCCCGCAGGGGCTGCCCTTGGAGACTTAACTGGAAGCTGCCACTGCAGGGGTTCAGAAGCTCTTTCAGCCCAAGGGCTGAATTCCACTTTGGAGAGGCTCTCGGGGGCCGCATTCTGGTGGTGGGCGGGGCTGAAGGCAAAAGGGGCGTGGCCAGAATTACCAGCCTCTTGCAGCGTGACGCTCTTCCTGCTGGTAACTCAGCCTGAGGAGGGGCACGTCCAGCTGGGGGGGGGGAGGTGCAGAAGTCGGGAAGCCCCCGAACGATTGGCAGTTGGGGGTTAAGGGGTGGGGCCACCTGGGGAACCCCAGGAGGACAGATCTGGCCTGTGGGCGTGAGGCTGCAACACCCCGGGGTTTAAATCGATGGGTATCCTTAGGATCAGGATGTCTCCGATCAATTCCAGCCTGGCCATACAAACCACTTTGAGATGCTGTGTTACACCTGAGGCCTTCCCCAGCCTGGTGCCCTCCAGATGTGTTGGGAGACCAATTCCCATCATTCCCAGCAGCTTGGCCATGGGAGTTGCAATCCCAACAGATCCGGAGGGCACCGGGCTGGGGGAGGCTGTTCTGCTGCACACGGAAGGAGGACCGTCACGGAGCTGCTTCTTCCCGCTCGCCTCCCCAGGTACAAGGACGGGCAGGATCACATGGGGGAGCACCGGGACGACGAGCGTGAGCTGGTCCCTCGCAGCCCCATCGCGTCGGCCTCCTTTGGGGCCCGCAGAGACTTTGTCTTCCGGCACGGGGCCTCCCGAGGCAAAGCTCCCTCGCGCCGCACTGCACCCATCAAGTTGCCGCTGGAGCACGGAAGCCTGTTGATGATGAATTTCCCCACCAACCGTTACTGGTACCACAGCTTGCCCAGCCGCAAGAAGGTGCTGGCCCCCAGAATCAACCTGACGTTTCGGAAAGTCATGGCGCTCTAGTGGAACAAGCACTGCTCTGGCGTTGACAACTTGATACGGTCCCGTTTGGCCTCTTGAAATAATTTTTTTTTTAAAGGCAACTGGAATTGTGGACGTGGCTGGACATTTGATCTTGAATGTCAGTAGGGCTGTATTGCACAGGGCAGTCCTCTTCAACCTGGCTGGTTGGGGCATGCTGGGAGTTGTAGTCCAACACATCTGGAGGCCACCAGGCCAGGGAAGGCCGGCACAGGCCAGTGTTTCCCGTTTTCCCTCCACGCTTCCAGGGGGTACGCTTGTCTTGGAAAGCTACAGATGTGCCTACAGGGCAGTCTTAATATGCAACTCTTTGGAAACAAATTTGCAGCTTATCAAACTTACAGCAGACATTTCTTTCACACACCATATAAAATGCTTTGGTTGCCACAAAACTGCCCAGGAATGAATAGCAATGTAAAGTCGGAAAGAGGAGATGGCGGACCGCTGCGGTTTTTGACGCTGGGCTGTTGCCTTGGTAGACTGAGTAACACCCAGTGTGGTTTGCAGCAGCAGCAGCAGCAGCAGCAGCGCTGGGCACACCTTCCTTTATTTAGCTTCTGCAGTGAAAGGTGTGAAGAAAAGCTTTCTTTTTTTTATTCAGGTTGTGCCCTTTGAGAACGGGGGGGGGGTCCCTCAGAGAAGATCCTCCCTGGTGCCAGGTGTCTCACCTTTTATCTTCTAAACATTTTCCTTGCTCTAATTGTGTGTACCAAAGTAATCTGCGGTTAGATCCTGATACTATGTGTATTTTTCTTGTTCACCCCTCCCTTCTACCCTTTCATCCCCAATAAACTTCTTGTTTAACCCTGACAGGGTGCTGTTTGTGTTTCTTCGGTTCAGTGCTAAGTCCCGTGCCTTGGCCAAGGCTGTAAGTCAGCGGTCTGCCATCTCCTCTTTCCGACTACAGGGCAAGAGGGTGGCAGTTTGCGCCCTTACTCTCTCTCCTGCAAGGGGAAGGACTGGTTTGAGTCCTTCACAAAAGGTCAGCTCGCGTAGACAAAAACGGGATCTCTTTCACTCACTCACACACAAACACCCTGAAAACAAGAACAGCTTTTGTATTTAGCAGAAGCATATTTATCATGTACAAAAAAAGTTTGAAGGTTCAAAACCAGAAGGTTGGGCGTCTTTTTGGTGGTAGAACCACCAAGGAACAGGAAAGGCTGTTCCTTTCATTGCTGAGCTGGATTGGTATAGGAAACATGATCTCATTAGAAGTTCATTGCATTTTGACTTAGATGATCATTAACGCATCACCCAAGGTGGAAAGAAACTGGTCGTTTTCTGCATGGTTTACACTTAACTTCCCCTACATCAGTGTTCTCCAACCTTGGGTCCCCAGATGTTTTTGGCCTACAACTCCCAGCATACTGGGAGTTGTAGGCCAAAAACATCTGGGGACCCAAGGTTGGAGAACACTGCCCTACATGGAGACTCCGCTACAGACTCTGACTACACAGTGAGCTGAGCAATCTCACAACATTACGGCTGTTTCCCCTGGAATTTTAGGTAAGCGACCACGTGGCAAGCAATCACCCCCCCACCCCTTGAGACAGTCGCTATTCTATGGATTCAAAGTAAGATCAATTCAAGGCACATCTAGGTTGTCTTTTAATTCTTCACTCTTGATGCAACAGAAGTTCTCTGCGATCGCTCACCTGGTTGAACCAGTCACAAAGGTGAAACCGTTTTTTAAAGGTTGACACCAGGGAGTTCCATCACAACACATGAAATTGATTTTTTTTTTTTTTTTAAATCACAAGTGGGACCTGGAGAGCCGACACATGAAGACTTCTCTAACACTGACAGACACATAGGAGTGTACAATGTTTGCTGATCGACTTTGGGTAGTGACGTTCCGGTACAAGTCGCTAGCTCCTGCCGGGGGGCGGGAATGAAGGGGGTTATCTGCATGACAATACCCATGGTGTGCCACTGTCCTCAGAGAATCGCATCCGTTGGATCGTCACCTGCCTGGAGATTCGCGTCACTCCTCGGCTCGGAGCTCCTGGCTCTGGTGCTGCAGTCTAGGGCGGACACGCTCATAAAAGAGCAGGTAGGCGCTGGACGAAAGGACCTCCTGCAAGGTGGTTTTGCGCACCGTGTCATCCGAAATCCACAGCCACTGGTTGCTAGCAGCCAGCGGGTTCCTGAGGGCTGGTGGGGAGCGGCGGTAGGTCACAAAGTGTCCCGAGTGCATGTCCCCGTGGTGGACCACGACGGCCATTAAGCGGTACAGGTATGTCGGGGGACTGCCAAAGGAAGGAGAGGGGGAAGAGGTTGATTCCACGTGCGGCAACACTGCCATGTTTAGCGTGGGCAACATTATTATTATTTATCTGAAATATTTTTATGCCGCTCCTCAGCCAAAAAGGCTCCCAGAGCGGCTTACATATAATCAATTAAGCAAGACAGTCCCTGCCCGCAGGCTTACAGTCTAAAACAGACACGACACACGAGGAAAAAGGAATGGGGTGGGAAGGGGGGGGGATTCTTCTGGCAGGGCTGGTGGAAGGGCCCTGCGCTCCCTCTTATCTCCCTCTGCACAGCCTGCTGGGATGGCTGCCGGTGGTGACAGCTGAGGGAGGAGGAGCCTTCAGGAGGGCGGCCTTTCAGCAGGGCTGGTGGAATGGCCCTGCGCTCCCTCAGGATCGCTCAAACGGGTGGTGGGCCTATTGAACGGACCGGGCCTGTTTCTAGAGATGAGCCAGCCTCGTTACACAAGGGTGGCTCTTTCCTGCAAATGGCTTTACGCAGTCCTGTAGCAGCAGCATCCTGACCTGTGACAAACGGAGAGGGGCAAACTTGTGCTGGACCCAAATGGGTCCAGGATCTCACCCCCATTTTCACCCTGGGAGTTAGGCAATGAACAGCAAAAGCCAACGGCAGATGGGGACGTGCAAATGACTCTGGTGCTTCACCACGGAGTTCTCGCGCACTAGGGAAGTTGAGCAGCAGTTTCAAACATACCTACAGTCGGGACCTCCCATGAATGGGAAAGCGATTGGGGAGGTCAGCAACGATGGGGAGCAGGAGCCGTTCATAAAAGAGGATTTAGCGCAACCCGTCTGTTCCGCACCTGCAAAAAACAAGAACAGCAATGCACTGCACAATATTAAAATTAAAATGGGCTCCCTGTATTGCAGATGGCGGCGTTCGTCCCTGCCCTATCTGGCGTGCTTCAGTGAAAGCCCCGACGGCTGGCTTGTAAATAGCCACTCGCCCTGTGGTGAGTCACTGACCGGGTTCGCACGATCAGGGAAGGAAAATAAGCTGCTGTAGCTTATTTTCCTGCCCCGTGCGTGGTGCTCACCCATTGCAGAACTACCATAGTTACCCTTACCGGGCGTGGTTTGTCGTGCTGTCTAAACCCGGGATGGGTGGGTTTACAAAGCACCCCAGAACCCATGGCTTGTTCTAGGGTGGTGGAGTGTTGTGTGAAACCGCTCCCCTCCCTGGGTTGGGATGATGTGACAAAGCACGCCCAGGGAGGGCAATTATGGCAATTCCACAGTGTGTGAGCAGCAGGAGGGAGGCTGATCTCCCCTGATCGTGCAAACCCACCCACAATCACCTCTGGGCAACCAGGAAGCGACGGTGATCAATCTGTTTCTTTGGGGGGGGGCAAATGACAAATATAGATGTGTTTAAGCAGCTGGGGTGCTGAAAAAAATATATATTGTGGGCTAATAATATCTGTCAACTTATTTGCAAGTCAGGTGCTCAAGCAAGCCCCCCGGAAGCCCTCTTTCGTTTCCAGGCGCGAAGGTGATCCTGCCCACGTGTTCTCCCCAAATCCACAGGGACATGTACCGTTATTACATTTAATCGTAATGAAGAGAGTAGACCAGGCATGTATGGAAGACTGGCACAGAATGCAGAGCAAGGGTGAGGGACCTTTTCTGGCCCGAGGGCCACATCACCTCAGTGGAAACCTGTCGGAGGTGGGGGGGGGGGATGCAGAGCCCAAAGGACATCGTTTTTCTATGTCAACCGCCCACCCCAGCATACACATACAGTTCTTCCTCTCGCTTCTCATTTTTGCCCAAGTCTGCCTTCCACAGGATCCACACGCTTGCACACGCACACACACACCACATTCCACTCGGGGCGCCTGAGATCTCAGGGGCTGGATTAGGCCCACGGGCCGGAAGTTGCCCATCCCTGATGCAGAGCCATGTATTTCCTATGGTGGCTTGACTTGCGTTTATATTCGCGCCCCACTTTTCATCCCAGATCGGCTCCCAAAGTGGCTTATTGCAATTCATCAATATATGGTAGATGCCACGTATTAGGGGATACCCGGTGTGTGTTCGTGAGTTTCTTCTGGTGCCTGGAAACCGATGACAGAGCTGAGCCTCCAGGCTTCTCCCTCCACAGAGATGGGGCGGCAGGAGCTGCAGGTCGACTGGCAATTCCCCTCCCTCCCTCCCTAAGACTCAGCGATTTTGGTGCCGTACCGTCCTTGGTGTCGGGCGATGCCCGCGGGCCGTCTGCGGGGTTCGGTTTATGAGCGGAGAAGCGGTGCTTGTAGACGTCCATGATGAGGAACTCGCTGAACTGCACGTGCTCGTTCCGTTTGAGAGGCGTGCCGTGGCTGGACCAGCTCAGCCTTTGCAGGTGGATGCAGAGACACTGGGGGAGCTGCGGAGAAAGACGGCGGGTCAGGACAGGGTTGAGGCAGGGGAAAGGGGCCCCCGCTGGAAGCAGTACTGCAGCCTTCCCCGAAGTGGGGGGCGCCAGATGTGCCGGACTACAATCTCCATCACCCCCCAGCCAGGTGCCCTCCGGGTGTGTTGGACTACAGCCAGCACATCTGGAGGGCCCCAGGTTGGGAAAGGCGGCGGCACGGCGTGTTCCCAACTACGATGCAAATCCCAGATGCTGCCAAGAGAGAAAGCAGCGGGTTTATTTATTTATTATATTTATACCCCACCTTTTTTCCTGCAAGGAACCCAAGGCGGCTTACATAATCCTCCTCCTCTCCATGTTATCCTCACAACAACCCTGTGAGGTAGGTGAGGCTGAGAGTCAGTGACTGGCTGACGGTAGCTCTGCGGCAGGGCAGGGCGACGTGTGGCCCTCCACGCACTGTCGGGTTGCAGCTCCCAGACCAGCCCTAGACAGCACGGCCGACGGTGCGGGGTGATGCACAGTGCAGAGCCACACGTTGCCCACCCCTCCTCTACGGCCAGGTTCTCCTGAAAAGCAGAGGAAGAGGTCGAACCTGTCTTATGGGCTGAACCGCTTTGGACTACAGATGGAAGCCCTGTATGAGGGGGAAATCCTGCACGTGGAAAAGGTGTGTGTGTGTGAGAGAGAGAGAGAGCACACGTGCATATGGTCTAGAGACGGACAGACCACTGTAAGGTTGCTCTTGATACAAAGAACAAAGACACACACACATGCTGGTTGCATCTGTAAGACAGAGGCAAGATGTGTTCTTGCTGGCCGTCTTCTACCTTACGTAAGCCCTCGGGAGCGTGCCCTTGGAAGCAGCAGTTAAGGAGACCTTGGGAACTCCGTGTCAAGAGGGTCTTACCTTTCCCAGCTTTAGCTGCTTAACAAAGGTTGTTCTCTGGTTCTCTGTGAATTGCCCGGTTCCTTCTGCCTGAATCTGGAAGATAAAACAACAATAAACCAAACATAAACTACTTCCACTTGTTTAATTGCATTGTACCACTTCCTCAATAACATTTCATTGACCTGAGGTGCAGCATCCCAAAACAGGCCCGTGTCATGACTCGTCACACCCACAAATTTCACAATTATAGCTATATACAAAGATAAATAATCCCTTTTACGATTCTAGGGGGTTCTCAGATGTAGGCATAGTGAGCTTCCTCAGGTGTATCTAAGCCCCGTTTCACACAAGAATCCCAGTAAAGCCTCTATGTGGTGAAAAGCCTCCCAGTGACTGTAGCAGTTATCCATTCTTGAGAGACCATCCTTTTGCTCACACCCAACTTCACCCTCTCTGTGGCTGGAAGGAGAAGCTGGGTGCTGCTGGAGGATGGGTGGGTGGCAGTACTGAGAGAAGTATGCTTTCTATGGGTGACATGCCTGCTATGATCACTTGGGGGCTTCTCACACCATGGGGGCTCTATTTACTGCTCATGTGTGAATATGTCAAAGATGTAGGAAGACTACTAAAGACACACATATTCACTGCCATCTCAGGGAGCCCAACAGCTAGAGAGAGAATGAGGAAAAAGTCAAGGAGAGAGTTGTCAACCCTGTGAGGCAGGTTAGACTGAGAGTCAATGACTGGCATAAGTCACCCAGTGAGTTCCATGGCCGAGCGGGATTTGAACCCGGATCTCCCGAGTCCCAGTCCAACACTCTAACCACTACGCCACACTGGCTCTCCAGTAGCCCTTGATAGCCTTCTCCTCCATGAATTTCTCCAATCCCCTTTTAAAGCTGTCCAAATTGGTGGTCATCACTACATCTTGTGGAAGTGAATCCCATAGTTTAACTGTGGAAAGAAGTCCTTCCTTTTCTCTGTCCTGGGTCTCCCACCCATCAGTTTCATGGGATGACCCCGTCAGCTTCTAGCATTATGAGAGAGGGAGGAAAATGTCTCCCTCTCCACTTTCTCCACACCAGGCATAATTCTGCACACCTCTATCATGTCCTCCCTTACTTGCCTTTTTTCTGCTGCTTTACTGGTGTGTGGAGGGAATAGGAGAACAGCCGTCGATTCTGCCAACTCACCAGGGCTAGCTCACCCATACAGGAGGACCAGAAAGTTGCCAAGCGCAACAGAATTTAAAGGATGCCAGGTGCACCAGAAGCAGCAAGCAAGCAAGCAAGCCCCTCATCTATGTAGCGTGGATGGCTCCCCACAGAAACCAAGAGCAGGGCCCAGCATCCTCTGCAATTTCAAGGCAATCCACACTGTCTAAGGTAGCCTAGTGCCCTCCAGATGTTTTGGACTTAAACTCCCATCAGGCCTAGCAAGCATGGCCAATAATCTGGAATCTTGGGAGTTGTAGTCCAAAACATCTGGAGGGCACCATTCTAGGGAAGGCTAGATTAGGGTGTAAAAAAAAAAAACAACCCTTATGCCAGCCTTATTTCTAAGCACGTAAAAAGACTAGGAGGAAAACTCCCAAGCGACCACAAAATGAACGGTCTTTTAAATGCGTTAAGCCAATCTCCACCAAGCGATCTTGAGGGTCCCCAAAATCAGAAGACGTACTTTTGTGCAGTTGTCACAGACGACGTCCTTGACGGACTCGGAGGAGATGAAATGATGGAGGCAGTGGTCCAGCGTCAGGGGGCGCCCCTGTGGACAAGGGGTGGGAGGGGAGAGATGCGGAGTGTTTGTGCACCTTCCGAAAATCCAGCAAGCTCCGCTGCGCTCTGTGATTCCCCAGGCCCCAGAGAGGGAGGACTTACCCACATGGCAGCAGGGATGCTCAGGGAAAGACTGTCGAAAGAGTCATACCTGACGGGACTCTGGAAGAAAAGGCACGTCTGGCTTCAAGTCCTCACGGCTCGTACGGACACTTTGAAACTGGTGGAACCAAGGGCCCAAGGGCCCAATCCAGCCCACCTGCGGGCCCAATCCAGCCCACCTGCGGGCCCAATCCAGCCCTCTGGTGTCCTCCAGAGGGCCTCCTCCCCTGGCCACGCCCACTTCCCCAACCACAAATCGTTGGGTGGCTTCCCGGTTTTTGTGCAGTTTCCCCCCATTCTAAAAGGCTGAAATGCCTCTCCCGAGGCCGTTACCGGCAGTCAGAGCTTCAAGTTAAAATCTGCTGGTGTTTTGGGGGGGCCCCACCGCTGGAACATGGCCCCCAAGAGCATCTGCAAAACGGAATTTGGCCCTCAGGCTGAAGGAGGTTCAACACCCCCACCTTCGACTGTGAGGCCTGAAGGGGGGGGGGAGGGTCAGACTCTCCTGCCTGAGCAACTACCCAAGAGGCGAGCCAAGAGAATGGCCCCCTGTGGTAACAACTGAACAGCCCGATCTCGTCTGATCTCGGGAAGCTAAGCAGGGTCGGGCCTGGTTAGTACTCGGATGGGTGACCACCTTGGAATACCAGGTGCTGCTGGGAGGGACCAGAGCTCAGTGTGGCAGAGCACCTGCGTTGCAGGCGGAAGGTCACCCGGGTTCCATCCCTGGCAGCATCTCCAGGTAGGGCTTGGAAAGAATCCTGCCTGGAACCCGGGACAGCCGCTGCTGCCAGTCGGTGTCGACAATAATGGGCTAGACGGACCCAGGGTCTGACCCAGTATAAGGCAGCTTCTGATGTTCCTATGTGGGAGGGAGCCCAGCTTTGCCTATGCTGGCAGGTGCCAAGTTTCCGCCCCTCAGCCAGCTCTGCAAACAGCCTGAACAGGTCATGCCGGAACCCTGCCCACATGTGAGGTCATGAGATCTCAGCTTCCCCCTGGGCCCTAGCTTCCCTCCACACTGCCCCAGACGCCCAACAATAGACACAGACACACACAAGATGTCTGAGTTGGGGGCGTCTGAGTTCCTGTGTCTGTTTCTCTCTCTCTCTCTCTCTCTCTGCTTTGTCTGCCTGTCGCTCCCTTTCTCAGAATATACACACACGCTTATGTACCTGATGCTTGCAGTGTTTGCAAACCATGTTGCTCGTCAGCCGCCCATGAAAAGGGTGCTGTAGCTTCCAGTGACTCGACACGGGATGAAGGGACCCTACAAACCACAACATGTTCCGTCTTACTCTCTTATTATTTTGCAAAACATGGCAACTGTTACTATATTATACACTAGATCAGTGTTCTCCAACCTTGGGTCCCCAGATGTTTTTGGCCTACAACTCCCAGCATGCTCCAGCCAGCGTAGCGTGAGCTGGGGCATGCTGGGAGTTGTAGGCCAAAAACATCTGGGGACCCAAGGTTGGAGAACACTGGATTTATAAAGTTGGAAGGGGCCTACTTGGCCATCAAAGACCCTTCACATTTCACCAGCTCAAAAGAAAGGATCTTTACCTTTCGTTCTGCAGCGTATTTGCTTGGGGGGATTTTCTGGCTGCTACACAAATACAGAATAAAGTTGGTTAAAAACAAAAGGACACATAACCGGGCCCTTGGGCTTCTTTGTATTTACATGCTCGGGAGATTTAAACGTTCTGAAGAAGGGCACAACACACCCACACCCACGCACAAAGAGCAGGCGGATTGGCTCACTTCCCCTGAATAATCCATAAGCACTTTCTGCAATACTCCGGTGTTCTTGTGGCACGTTCAAACGTGGGTGGCGTGGAATGGCCCTGTGGTGGGAGGCCCTTTCTTCAGTCAGAGAACAGAGCACAGTTGGGCCTGAAGCGCCCGCATGGGCTGGCCCTTCTATTGCGCCCAAAGCCCCCCCCCCCGCCCCCCGGTAGCATCTCTCCAACGCTCACCTCCAGCGAATGCAAGTCAAACAGGTGCGTGACCCGTGGCTGACGGTCTCGTTCATCTTCCAGCGAGGAGGTGAGGACGTGGAACAGCTCATGAGCATCCTACCAAAAGAAATAAAATAGAATAAAGGGCTGGAAAGCTGATCACACCAGGCCAACCTCAGCAGAAAAATAAACTGCAGGCGACAGGAGGAAAGAGATGCCCTTGTTTGAAGTTTGAAGCGGCTAGCAGGGATTTTTGTGAATCAACTAATACGAGGAAATGGGGAGACTGATGACTGCATGGAAACATGGCCCTGCATCATTACATCCGGAAACAAAGCAGAAAAGAAAATGGAACTGCCAGTCACAGAAGGACCAATGCGGAAGGGCTTCACGAGAAAACCTAGACCTACTATGAACTTACCTTAATTGAATAACGACTGAATTATTCCCCAACATGATATAAACGTGTCACAATTATTATTGTATTTAATCCCAACTTAATGTTGTTTATGGTTGTAATGAACTGTCTGAAAATCAATAAAAATTCGTTTTAAAAGAGTTCAGCTTGCATTTTTAGAAACATTCCACGTCCTCATGAAAACTAAGATAACCTGGAAAAACAGGAGGCCAAGGAGCTTTCAAAGGAAGTAAAAAGTTTCAATTTTTCCTTTATAGGAAGTACGGTAAAAAGTTTCAACTTCAAAGGAAGTAAAGAGTTTCCTCCCGCCCTGTATTTTCACTGGAAAGGGTTTTTTTTTTGCCCGTCTAGCTGATGCACATTGGAAGGGGAAGGAAGGAGGCGGGAGACACCTCGGGATAACTCGTGTCCTGGCCTCTCCAGTCTCCCCCCTCCCCCCAAAATGCTCCCTGCCCCTCCTCTCCGAGGTTATATTCCTGACCATGGAGAGGCCGCCGGCATGGTTCTTTCCATGCCGGCTGCGAAGGGTGGTGGTGTCAGAGCTCCGATTCCCAGCTCTGAGGTCAGGGCGCTGCCTCTGACCTCAGAGCTGGGAATCCAAAATATCCTATGGCCCCTCAGATGCCGTCTAGGGGCCATAGGATTGCTTCCCCAAGACTTTTTGTTTTTGCTAAAAGGGTATTCCCACTCCTGTCTTACTGGCCAGTTGTTAAAAAACCGAGCAGCCCATGTAGTGTCATCTTAACTCTATTCCAGTAGCTACCTGCTCTTCGAAAGAGGAGATCTGCCACCTGTATGTTCGTAAGACCTCCAACAAGCAGCTTGCATCTAGGAGGTCATCCTCTGTTGCCTCTTCGCAGGATAAAGCTGAAAACATTGAACGAGAGAGAGGGAGGGAGAGTGTCAGTCAACAGTCAACACGGGGGGTGGGGGGAAGAAGAAATCCATTCACCCTCCAGTTCTAAACTCAGCCGCTCTAATTCTAGAGAAAGTTCTTGACACTTGCAAGCTTTGGAGGGTGGCTTAAAATGTGCAAAGCTTTAATTTTAAGGGGCTTAGGGTAGTTTCACATGATGCGGTCAGTTCTTTGCCATCAGCTAGCAAGGTTTCCATTCAGCTGTCTGCACTTGCTAGTACCAAGATGCATGGCTTTCCAAAACCCAGGTAGTGCTCTAATGCTGCATTCTGCCACTAGCTGCCGCTGTGACAATGTTTGCTGTTTCATAGTGAACAAGGGCTACAATTTATTTTATTAATAAATAAAATAAATAAATATGCTAATAATATAAAGAGAGAGAGCAAACAGCCCCATAGCAGCACCCAGTGGCAGGATACAGCTCTAGCCCTCATATTTCTCTCTTCCCAAGCAGAGACCGCCCCACAAAAAGCTGCCTGTTTTGTGTTTACAGCAGGAAGCAGCAGACCTCTCGAGGTCTGTGGCATCAGACTGAACATGTGATACACAAAACAGCAAAGAAAGGAGGAAAAGTCAGGACAAAAAGTACACAGAGGACAGGGTCTTTGAAGCAAAATGATTATGCCTAAGTCTGCTCAGAAGCATTTCACCCACACTAGTAAGACTTAAAAGGTCAATGAAACAGGGATCGTGAGGAGGGGGCCACAGCTCAGAAAGGCTCAGGCTCTGCCATCTCTCCCAACCTGAATCTACCCGGACACTAGACTCAATGTCTGAGGCCTTCCTCTGAGTGCACCTTTGAGGGAGGCTTGGGGGGTGGCAACGAGGGAGGGGGCCTTCTCAGTGGCAGCCCCCCAATTGTGGAATCATCTCCCCACTGAGGCCCGCCTGGCACCAACTCTGTCATCTTTTCAGTGCCAGATTAAGACCGCCCTCTTCTCCCAGGCATTTAATGGTATTGAATGGCATGATGCGGAATTTATGTCAGCTGTTTTTAACAGGCCTAGTTTGTACCAATTTTAGCTGTTAAGTTGTTTTTAAATTTTGTATATTGGGAAAATGTTATGCTGTTTTTATTGTATTTGAGGTCTGTGTTTTTATGAATTGTTGTGAACCGCCCAGAGAGGTTTGGCTATTGGGCGGTATAGACATGAAATAAATAATAATAAAATAATAATAATTTTCCACTTAAAAGAATCAGGGAGCAGGCAATGGGGGAAGATCATTCTCTGCCCGAGACCCCAAAGAGCTGCGAAGTAGACAATTTTGGGTTAGATGGACACGTTGTCTCACCTGGCAGAAGGCAGCCCCCTATGCTCCAAAATCTGCATGATTCTTTGATCATGTATTGCAAACCATCGCTCAGTGGTGGAGAACCTGAATGCATGCACAAGGTCCCAGGTTCTATCTCTGGCAGCATCTCCTGGGAGGGCTAGAAAACAATCCTGCCAGAAACCCTGGAGAGCCGTTGCTGCTGGGCTGGATGGATCCAGCAGGGGCTGACTCAGTACAAGGCAGCTTCCTAGGTCCCTAAACCCACCTATACTTCCATAAGCTTGTGGGTGGATCCTGGCATAACATTTCCCCATTCTTTGATGACTCTCCAGAATGATCCCATGGGCCATTCATGGTTGACAAGTTACTTAGCAGTTGGTTATCTGGGTATGTTTTCTAAGTAGTCTGCCAAGCAAGATACAACAGGAATCAAAGGGCAAAGTAGGGGGATCACCCCTCGGGAAAGTGGTTGATTTCATGCTCTGTGTCACCCAAGATACCACAAAAAGACAGCGACCTTTCAGGAGGCGGAGCAACGTCATGGACAAGTGCTGGCGGCCGGACGCCTCACTCTGGCTGGCCTGGTACTGGACTGTGAATCTTTCCAGCCACTTGATCAAGGACGGACAAGCAGATAACCCTTGGAGGAGAGAGTTCATGAAGCACGTGTTCCCCACGTTGAGCAGACCCGGCACCAGCCCTGGGAAAAAGACATCGTCAGTGTAACATTCTGGCTGGTCGTCTTGTTTCTACTCTCAGGCTTCCCCACTCCATCTCAGACACTGCTCCTCATCCAGGATGTTCTGCTTGTCATTCCAATTATATTTCTCCTTTGTACTCTAAGCTACATGTTCTTACTTTCAAACATCCCCATGGTAAGAACATAAGAAGAGCCCCGATGCTGGATCAGACCAAAGGTCCATCTAGTCCAGCATTCTGTTCACACAGTGGCCAACCAGTTGCCCACGGGAAACCCACAAGCAGGTCCTGAGCGCAACAGCACCCTCCCGCCCATGTTCCCCTGCAACTGGAGTAATATAGGCATACTGCCTCTGGTGCTGGAGGAAACATATAGCCATCAGGACGACTAGCCATTGATATCCTTCTCCTCCAGGAATTTGTGCAATCCCGTTTTAAAGTCATCCAGATTGGTGGCCATCACTACATCTTTTGGTAGCCAATTCCATAGTTCCAACTATGCGCTGTGTGAAGGAGTCTTTCCTTTTATCTGTCCTGCACCTCCCACCAATCAGCTTCATGGGATGACCCCACTGCATTCTAGTATTATGAGAGGAGGAGAAAAATATCTCCCTCGCCACTTTTTCCACTATTTATTTATTTATTACATTTATACCCCACCTTTTTCCCTGCAAGGAACTCAAGGTGGCTTACATAATCCTCATCCTCCTCTCCATTTTATCCTCACAACAACCCTGTGAGGTAGGTTAGGCTGAGAGGCAGTGACTGGCCCAAAGCCACCCAGTGAGTTTCATGGCCGAGCAGGGACTAGAACCCAGATCTCCCGAGTCCCAGTCCAAAACTCTAACCACTACGCCACACTGGCTCTAGACTGACTGGCACTAGATCAATCTTCTCTTCTTCCTCTCTATATACACTCCTTCAAGGACCCTTCACTCTACAGCTATCAATCTTCCAGTTAAGCCTAACATTACCCCTTCTGTTTCCTGCCTGCCTATTTTCGTTTGCAGGAATGCTTCTGCCTAACATTTGATGCCCTTCCTCCGTTTTTAATTCAAGAGCCTGCTCAAAATGCATCTGTACACCCTGATTAACAGACACTGCCCTACTTAACTTTTGCTTTCCTTCCTCACGTTTTTCTCATTGGATCGTAAGCCTGCAGGCAGGGCCTGTGTTGTGGTTTTTTTAACGGCCGTACGCTGACTAGCTTAACTATTTTAGGGGGCAATCCTATGCATGTTTAGACAGAAAAAAAGTCCTACAACTCCCAGCATGCCCCAGCCAGCTATGCTATGTAGTTGAAGGACTTTTTTCTGTCTAAACATACATAGGATTGCACCCTTAGGCATTAACAACTAGAGCAGCAAGGAACAATCCATGCCTCTGAGAGGAAGCCTCTTCAAGTGGGATTCCGAAGTGAAACAGTTGATATCAGGAGGGAAAGTGCCAACTCATCTGCCCCATTCACCCACCTCTAGTCAGTCAGTCTCTCTCTCTCTCTCTCACACACACACACACACACACGCACGCACCTTTCCTGCGTTTTTTTCTCTCTGTGATGGGGCCCCACAGGACGTAGATGCTTGCAGCGAGAGCAGCTGCAACCCCACCGATCACACCCCAATTCTTCATTACTCTAGACCTACGAACAGGAAAGAAGTGGGGAAATCCACATAATATACACCTAAAAACAAAGATAGCTGTGCTGGGCCATGAGTTTATGTGTGTGTGTGTGTGTGTGTGTGTGTGTGTATACGCGCGCGCGCGCGCACACACACGGGAAATCCAAAGTCCACAGTTAGGCAATACCTTTATTGGTTGGTCCTAATCAGGGGCGGTGCTAGGTACCAAAAAGATCCAGGGCTCAGGCCCACAAGACAACAACAACAACAACAGCCACCAAGCATCAGTTGAACTCTTTATGGCTGCCACTGAGGTTTTAGTTGTGTTGTGGTCGCATTTTATTTTTTTTAATTGCATTTCTATACTGCCCAATAGCTGAAGCTCTCTGGGTGGTTCACAACAATTAAAACCATTAAAAACACAAGAATGAATTGTTGTTAACCGCCCAGAGTGCTTTCTTTGGCTATTGGGTGGTATAGGAATGAAATTAACAACAACACAACAACAACAACAACATGTTGTGGATAAGGGCACAATCCTAGCCTGTTTAGACAGAAAAAAGTCCTACAGCTCCCAGCATGCCCCAGCCAGTTGTAGGACTTTTTTCCTGTCTACACAGGCATAGGATTGCGCCTTGTTTGTTTTAGCTCTTTTAAATTTTGAATGTTTTACTTTCGTTGTGAGTTGCCTCGAGTCTCTTTTGAGAAAGGCGTCTAAGAAATTAATAAATTAATAATAATACTGGCGCAAAGGCCATTTAGCCCAGTATCCAGCTTCCAACAGTGGTCAGCAAGAAGCCCACAAGCCAGCCAGGAGGAGGACTCGTCCGTCCCCACCCTCCTCCATGAGGACTAGCACCCACCCACATGCCGCGCCCCGCGCCGCCCCAGCAGGCTGACCTGGCCCCCCGCCCGGCTCGCAGGAGCCGCCTGACCGCCGCCTTGTCCGTCTCCTCCACCCCGCGGCGGCTCAACAGCATCCCACGAAGTTGGCTCGCCCTCGTCCACCTGCGGTCGCGGCAGCCGGACGGAACCAAATGCCTCGGGCGCGCGGGGAAGAGAGGCGGGAGCGGAACGGAAGCGGCCCACCCGGGCCCCTTTGGCGAGCGCACTCGCTAGCAACGGGCTCCCCCCCGCCCTCGCTGGTTGCCAAGGGGTCCGACGCTCAGTAGCGGCCGGCCGGCCCCCGCTGCCCTGAGCATATGGTTCCGCGGGGGGGGGGAACAGTCCTAGGAACGGTTTTCCTCTCTTTTCGACGTAATGCGTTTTGCCCCTTCCAAAAAATAAAGGGAGGAACGGTCCCTGTATCCCATGAAGAAGGAAAAGAGGGAGAGAAACATTCCTGACTTGCCTTTTAAATGCACAAAAGAAGAAAAAGTCAAGATAAAAAATGGAACGCACCCAAGAATGTGGCAGCAATCCTAGGGACGTTTACTTGGGGCTATGTCTTAAGGTGCAATCCTGTGCATGTTTAGACAGAAAAAAGCCCTACAACTCCCAGCATGCCCCAGCCAGCATGGCTGCTGGGAATTGTAGGACTTTCCCCCCCCCCCGTCTATATGGGATTGTGCTCTTGCTGACCTCAATGAGACTTACTTCTGAGTAGAACCGGGCTGTAAAGCTGCAATATTTATTAAGAATAACAGAGCACTACAGCTTGTGTGTGTGTGTGTGTGTGTGTGTGTGAGAGAGAGAGAGAGAGAGAGAGAAACTCATTACTTTTAAATTGCCCCATCTTAACAAAGACAGTATATGGACTTAAAGCTATTCCGGAATTTCAGTAGTTAAACAATAAAACAATGGGGTCTCATGGTTGGCACGCTTCTCAGTTTTATTTTAACTGTGTACCCAGTTTCGTGCCATTAGAAAATACTACTTTTGGGGTGGTTTCATATAGTGAATCTATATTTTGCAGTGGTGGGTCATCTAATTTCCTAATGATATGACCACAGTTTTTAAAAGTCAAGTAAGGGTGCAATCCTATGCACGTTTAGATAGGGGGGAAAGGCCTACAACTCCCAGCATGCCCCAGCCAGTATATAGTTGTGGAGGAAGGGGGGCTGGCTGACCTGCCACACCCCCACCCTTTCCTACCCAAAGGACCCAAGACCCCCAGAGACCTCAAGGTACCAGACTGCCAGTCTCAGCTGTCTGCAATCCTACTTGAATCTCTGTTCAGGGACTTGCCTTTATGACTGTAACCTGGATTTAGTTGCTGGAACCACAGAGCAATCCACAAACACCATGTGGGGTAAAAAACCAAAAGAAGGTTTATTCAGGTAGCATTTTACAACAAGAATAGGGAAATGAGAGAAGCACACGAAATTAGAGAGAGACACTTTGGTACACAGAGTAAAGCTACAAAATAACAAAACCTGATTCTTTATATCTCCCAGGCACACAACTAGTTACCTGGGGGTCAGTTCTCTTCCAGGGTTGGATCCAGCACAGCCTTGCTGCCCGGGAAGACTACTTCACCTACCCGAAGGTCCGAGATGGGTAGCCCTCCACAAGGCCTGCCTTTACCAGAGCCCTCATTCAGCTAATTTCACCAGGAGCTACCTGGGGTCGGATCCTGAGGCCGCCCGAAGGCTTGGGCCTCTGCTTGGCTTGCTGCCATTGCTCCACAGCCAGCAACCACACAACGAACAAAGACAAAGAACAAAACCCACACCTTGGGAAATATACCTTCCCCCCCCCTCCCCTCCTTTCTGTAGCTTTGCTGCTTCTTAGCCAATCAGGATGAACTTCACCTGGCCAGGCAGGGAGCGGAACTCATGACTCATGGCATTTGCATCTGAAAAGCCATAGACCGGACTTTCAGGACTTCCAGGCGCCACCCAGAGGAACTATGCACACTTCGCCCCCCCCCCAGCCTTTAGCCGGTTCACACATGAGGGTGTGTGTGTGTGTGTGTGCGTGCATGTGCATGTAGGAACCCCCAAAGGCTCTTTTCTTCACAATAGTATATATGCTACTATATTGTATTTTGATTAGTGGCCCTGGAATTGATTAGGACGAAGGGCAGTCTATAAATTCTTTAAATGAATAAATAAATATATTGGGAGGGAGGATTTTTGGACTGTTCGTGTTTATTATCATATAGGCATGCAGTACATACTGTTGCATTCTATTAAGCGATCAGTGATTTATTGTGAGGGCTCCACTTATTTTGTCCTTCTTGTTTGGCACACAGTTTGGTGTGCTCTGTTCTTCCCTGCTCTGGTATTATCCACCTGAAGACAGCACAAGGTGTCCAAGAATTTTGCTTTAACTTCTTACCTTGACCTACTTTCTGCCCCGCTGCTGTCAGGCGCTTATGAGCAAGGGGCCCCTTTCCGGCGTTATGCCCATATAATAGAATGCCCTCGCAAAGGAGGTATGCCTCACCCCCTTTATTGTCCATTTTCTGGAATAAAATGGATAAAGTGCTGCCCTTTTCCCCAGCGGGCATCATAAGTTTCTCAGTGTATCTTAACTTACAGATGCTTTTACTATGATTATAATTATAATTATTTTATTTATTTCACTGATATACCGCCCAATAGCCAAAGCTCTCTGGGCAGTTAACAACAATTTATTCAAAACATAAAAAACAGTACAAATACAATAAAAACAGCATTAAAATTCAATACAAAATTAAAACCATTTGAACAATTAAAACACAATTCAATAATTCAATAAACTAGACCACTGCAGACAGAAGCCACTGCCCCCCATGCCATTGAAAGCCATTAAATGCCTCGGCATAGAGGGCAGTCTTAACCTGGTGCCGGAAAGATAACAGAGTTGGTGCCAGGCGGGCCTCAGTGGGGGGAGCACTCCATAATTGGGGGGGGCACCACTGAGAAGGCCCTCTTCCTTGTTGCCACCAACTGAGCCTCCCTTGGAGATGGCACTCGGAGGAAGGACTCAGATGTTGAGTGTAGTGTCCGGGTAGATTTAGGTCAGGAGAGGTGTTCTGTCAGGCATTGTGGTCCCAAGCCATATAAGGCTTTATAGGTTAAAACCAGCACCTTGAATTGTTCTAAATGGTTATTTAGAACTATTGTTCTCAACTGTTATTTCTGATGCTTTGTTTTTGTCATGACCCCCAGCCCTTGGACCTTCCAGTGTGCAGCAGAGGATTCTGATGAGGATGAGGCACAGGCTACTTCCTTGAGGGCAGGACAGTCAGTGCCTTATTCAGAGCTCACCCGGCCAGAGGGCACAGCCCTGCCATTCGCCTGGCTCAGAGGATGAGTCCCTGGCAGAACCGCCATCTCGTCAGCTTTGCAGAAGTCTCAGGATCCAAAATCAGATGTGGGCCCTTTAATAGTCCAACCAACTCCATCAGCAGGAGCAGAGATGACCGCAGTACAGGTCTTGTCAACCTACATAAGGCTTCAGTTGGCTTCAGCTCCCTGCTGAGACAACATCCTCCTATTGTTCTAGTACAGTGTTCTCCAACCTTCGGTCCCCAGATGTTTTTGGCCTACAACTCCCAGCATGCCCCAGCCAGCGTAGACCCAAGGCTGGAGAACACTGTTCTAGTAGGTTAGAGTTCTAGCCAGCAGGGACCCACTTGGAGCTATCCAAGGTCCTGTTTTCTTCTGTTTCTGACTGCCATCAGCTGTTTACTAGCTTCCCCTTCGAGCCTGAAGGAACCACAGAATGGGACAGTTTTCTGTCGTCTTACTGTTTGCTTTTTCTTAAACAAAATTTGTATGCTCCATTGGGTACAGTTAATAACGCACTACATACATTATATAAACAAACAAATTTGTCCAGCAAAACAAAGCTTGCTTAGTATTGTGTCATTTCAAAGTCTACTACACTGCCTCGGTGTATTTCATATGTTTGGAAATAATTTGTGAAATGGACTGCTATGTCCATGAGGTGCATCCTCACAAGATTTTTTTGCTACCACCCGTTTCTCTCCCCCCCCCCCGCCGCCGCCATGTCCCCGCTATTCATCCAGCCTCTCATCAATCCTCACACCAGCTACCGCTCTGCCACAGACTGAGTGATGTTCAGCCGGATAGCTGGCTTGAGGAAGGAAGCCATCCAAATCAATCCAGTAAGTAGCTTGCAGAGGGAGAGAGGAAACGCGCGTCCTCCGAGGCCTCCAACCATGAGCGGCAGCCGCCCGCTCGAAGGACCCCCGCAAGCTTCATGCGCTGTTGATATTATTGTACGCAAGCGGGGGCGCGCAATCCCACCATCTGCTACTACATGAGCCGTATTTTTTTTAAAAAAAGAAAAAAGATGCCGGGCGCTGAATGTCCGCGCATCATCTCACGGAGAGGGCTCTCGTCCTCGCACGCGCGCGCCGCATTAAACTCAGGCGCCGCACAGACTAGAGCACGCCTCTTTCGGAGGTGCCGGCCACGCCAGTCTGTCGCAGCAAAAGCAACAAGAGTGTCTTTGTGTGCCTTTGTCTGGGGGGGCGGGGGACATTTGCCAAACATGACCGACATTATCACGGCAGAAGCTTCCGAAGACTGGAGGCTGCTGCTGCTGCTGCTGCGTGAGACGCCGCTTCTTCCCTTGCTGGAGCGGCGGACCCTCGTCGTGCACACACAGAAGCTCCTCCTGTCCTGCCGCAATAAATGCGCCCGTCGTCTTCAGGGTGCCACAGGGCTCCCAGGCAGAAGAAGCGCCTGCCACCCGCGATCCGCCAGTCGCTCGCTCGCTCGCTCGCTCGGGCAGCCTCCCGCCCGCAGCCTGCGGCCCTCCCGATGAGCCGCTGGGCCAGGGCTCCCGGAATCGGGCTGCTGCTGCTGCTGCTGACCAGCACATCTGGAGGGCGCCGCTTAGGCGTCTCCCAGCCAGGGGCGGCGGTTCTCTCGCTTTCCCTTCCCCGCTGCGGGCATCTTCCTCCTAGCAGGAAAGGAAAGCGGGTCCATCCGGGCTGGCGGCGCAAGGCGGCTGAGGGGGGGGGAGGGAGAGCCGGCGAGGCAGCGGGGGGGGGGGACTGGCGTGGCGGCGGCGGCGGCGGCGGCGGAGGAGGAGGAGGGAGGAGGAGGCATCAGCCAGCCGCAGCCTCTCCCTTCCTCGGCTCCCCGCGCGCGCCGCCCCCTCTCTCCGCCCCCCGCTCCGGCCTTCCGCGGGCTCCCGGCGCCCCGGCTGGCTGGCTGGCTGCGACGGGAGCCGTCCCCCGCCCCCCCCCCCAGCGCCATGTAAGCGCGATGCGAGAGGGCCCCCCGCGCCGCCCCCGCGATGGAGGAAGACCTGTTCCAGCTGAGGCAGCTGCCGTAAGTGGCCGGCGGGGGGGGGGGGGAGCGGGCTTGATCCCTGGCCGGGGAGGGGGCCAGCACGGAGCCTGGCGCCGCCGGGAGAATGGCAAGGGCCAGCGAGTTCCCTCTCTGGACAGGAGCCTGGGAGACCCCCGAAGGCCTAAGCGGGGCGGCGGCGGCGGGGGGGGGGGGGAAAGCGATTTCCTTCGCCTGCCCACTCAGGATCGGCACCCTCGACCCGGGCTTTGTGGGCGGCTTTCACGCCCCCAGTTTATTTCATTTTAAATTGGGAGAGGTGCTGTTGCTGTTGTTTAAAGGGAGCTTTCAGAAGGAGCACCCCACACCCCCAGCCCAATCCGTGCATCTGCAACGCGGGGCGCCGAGCATCTTCATGCGAGGCATCTCCCCCTTTCCCTGACAGCCTGGCTCTTGCTGCAGGGATGGCGGGAGCGGAGCGAGGGGGGGGATCTCTCCGCTTTCCCCTGCGAAGAAAGGTTTGCAGCGGGATCCCGCAGCAGGTAGAGAGGTGGGCGTCGGAAACTCCGGGGTTTGGAGAATGTGCATTGCATTGGCGCACGGGGCGGGGGGGGGGGGATGCTTGTTGCTTGCTCCTGGGATGTGTGCAATGAGCAGCGGCACCCACACCGCTGCAGGGGCTGGAATTTGCGCTGCCTGCTCCGCCTGCCTGCCTGCCGGCCTCTCTCTGTGGGAAAAGCACCTCGCCTTTGCAGCCAGCTTGGCTGTGCGCGCTGCGCTGCCCGTGGTTCAGGCGCAGCTTGTGAGGGGAATGAGAATCCTTGGCAATCGGTGAAGGGCCCTTTCGATTGTCTTTCGAGTCTCAGCAGTCATGATGAGCTCCCTTTCAAGGGTGTGATGTTCCCTTGCGCATACAAATGCATAGGGACATAGGAAGCTGCCTTAGACGGAGTCAGGCCATTGGTCCATCCAGCCCAGTATTGCCGACACTGACTGGCAGCGGCTCTCTAGGGTTCCAGGCGGGATTCTTTCCCAGCCCTACCTGGAGATGCCAGGGATCGAACCTGGGAGACCTTCTGCCTGCAAAGCAGGTGCTCTGTCACACTGAGCTCTGGTCCCTCCCAGCAGCACCTGGTATTCCAAGGCGGTCAGTCACCCATCCAAGAACTAACCAGGCCCGACCGACCCTGCTTAGCTTGCAAGATCAGGCTGTTCAGGCCTAAGCATACTGCCTCTGATACTGGAGGTAGCATCTAGTCATGAGGACCAGCAGCCCTCAATAGCCTTCTCCTCCATTAATTTGTCCAAACCGTTCTTAAAGCCAGCCAAATTGGTGGCCATCGCTACATCTTGTGGAAGTGAATTCCATAGTTTACTCTGTGCTGTTAACTATGCGCTGTCTCCACAGGGCTACCGTGATACTTTTAACTCAGCTTCCCGCCAACCACTTCCTGGTGACCCCCCAGGTACCTGGGACTACAAATCCCATTGCTCCTGGCAGTTGGCTATGCCAGCTGAGGCTGATGGGAATCGCAGTGCAAAAAATATAGAGGTCAGCAGGTTGGGGAAGGCAGCTCCAACAGCTACACCACCCCGAGCTCTCGTTAGCCTGGCCCTCACGAACAAGATGCCGTTCGGATCCTTGGAATAAATATTGGCACCCAGGAACCTATTTGGATATTGGTTATTAAATGAACATCGCTCCTTTTCTATACTAGTCCACAAATCATCTCCAGGAGAGTTCACACATCAATGACTCATAATTAAGGTGCCATTTCAAAATGGCTGAATGCCCACCATAGCGTGAAGTGTGTGTGTGTGTGTGTGTGTGTGTGTGTGATATATACACAAAAAGTGACCTAAGAGCGCCATCTGTGTGAATTTGGGAATACTGGTGGTATTCTTTATCTGATTGTTACTGTTATTGACATGCAATCCTAGTATACTTGGCATGCTTTACAGATGCATAATATACCGTAACTGGATCCCATAAGGGCCCAATCCTATGCATGCTTAGACACAAAGAAGTCCTACAACTCCCAGCATTCCCCAGCCAGCTATGCTGGCTGGGGAATGCTGGGAGTTGCAGGACTTTTTTTGTGTCTAAATATGCATACGACTGCCCCCTAAATTGTTATTTTCCACATTCAGCTTTCTAAAGCCTTTTCTCTTCCCAATGAGTTTGAGGTCCTCAATGGACCAGCCTTCCCCAACCGGGTGCCCTCAAGGTATGTTGGACTACAAGTCCCATCAATCCTAGCCAGCATGGCCATTGCAGTCCAACACATCTGGACGGCACCAGGCTGGGGAAGGCTGGGCCCTCTCCTAAATTTATGAAGATTCCTTATAGTAAAGGAGATCGTTGGTATATATTAGTAGGCCAGTACTGTCACATCTGATCGGCATCAGCTCTGTAGGGTCTCAGGCAGAGAAGTAGAGGCAGTGTTAGGGAGCGGCCCACTAGGGTTGGAGCCCCGAATCTTTCACTTGGAGCCCCGAATCTCTGGGAGGCCCTCTGCCCCACCACCCTGCCTGTCCCTGGGCACTTGTTGGAATAAATGCACAGGGGTGCTGAGGATCTCTGTTGCATCTGATCCCCCTGGATTAGCGGGCTTTTTGCCCACATGTGCTTTACCTCCTGCGGCCCCTCCCCTTGAATCTTTCTGTCTGAGGTGGGTCCCCCCCCCGAAATCAAATGCCCTCCTCTCCCCTGTCCATACACCCCTTTTTACAAATAGGAGACAGGGTCTTTTAAGCGCACACACACACACACACACACACACACACACTTTAGAGCTTGTGTAAATTAGCATATGAAAATTAGTGCATATCTTTTTGGGCCTGTGGGCCTGAGCCCCGGATCTTTTCAGTACCTAGCATGACCCCTACAGAGAAGGGTCTCCTCAGCACCTGTTACCTGACATCTGCTTAACTGGATATGCCAAGGATTGAGCCTGAGACCTTCTGCAGCCAAAGTATGTGCTCTGCCACTGAGCTATTGCCCCATTCTTATGACCGTGTTTATTTAGATGCACGGCTTTCCCTGCACAGAAGCTGCATGTCTACTCACTATCAAACTACCAGTATAATATCCCAAACCTCAGCTGGGGATCTACGTCTGATCAATGAAGTTGACGGAAACATCTCTGCTTCTTGGATCCTTTAAAAGTGCCTCTTTTGTCCGTTCAGTGCACTGGGGTTCCCATGTTCGAAGGCATGATGTCACTAAAAGCAGCAGATAGCCTGGCAAAAGAGCAGACCAGTGGTTTCTTGCATAATTGAACACGATGCAGATGAAGTATTTGTACATAAAATATGAATTGGGCAAAGTATTGGGCATAGCGACGACACATGGAAAGCACCCGTCTTACACACACTACAGTCCTCTACACCAGGGCTCTGCAACCTTGGGTCACCAGATGTTTTTGGCCTACAACTGGCTGGGGCATGCTGGGAGTTGTAGGCCAAAAACATCTGGGGACCCAAGGTTGGAGAACACTGCTCTACAAGTTCAGCGATTTCTGGATTCATTGGCTGGGGATGTTCCCCCTTTTTAGGTGATAGGAGGGTTGTCTGGAAGTGTAGTGCAACACATCTGAAGAGAATCAGGTTGGGGAAGGCAAGAGGCCACCACCAATTCAAGAGGCCACCAACAGAGTTGCTAAAGCATTGGTGTGCGCGCCTATTTCTGCCTAGCATCCATGAAATGCATTTATTATCATTTCCACTTTGCTAGGGTCGTCAAGTTCCGCCGTACGGGGGAAAGTTCCAGGTCAGATGAGGATGCCATATCGGGAGAGCACGAAGTGAAAATTGAAGGTGTCCAGACAGAGTTAGAAGCCGTGGAGTTGGAAGATGGAGGGATGGTGCCAAAGGAGTTTGCCAACCCAACTGACGGTGAGTTTGGAAGGGAGCAGGGGGCCCTCAGTTTGAGATCAACCTCTTTCCTTGAGGGCATATTTCCTTAATGTATTGATTTTCAAGCATTCTAAACTTGTTTCTTTTGTTATTGATCTCTGCAATATACTTAATTTGTTCATTAAAGCCAGCCTTGCTGGTTTGCATTACCATGCTAAAAACTAGTAGTTCAGTGTCTGCCTTCGAAAGGACAGGGAGAGATGGGTGTATAATATTACTCCCATATCAGAGGCATTATGCCTCTCAATACCCGTTGCTGAGGAACACAAGCAGGAGCACACTGTTACGCCCATGTGTGAGCTTCCCACAGGCATCTGCTTGGCCACTGTGGGTCCAGAGTGCTGGGCTACGTAGGCGTTTGGCCTGATGCAGCATGGCTCTTCTTATGTTCTTTTTTGTCTGATTCTCTTCCAGATACTTTTATGGTGGAAGACGCGGTGGAAGCTATTGGATTTGGCAAGTTCCAATGGAAGCTCTCCATTCTGACAGGCTTAGCATGGGCAAGTAGAATGAACCTACCAACTTTGACAAGGTCGATCAAATTATCAATATCAAAGCTAGCCTTAGACCAGGGATTGGAAATTAATACCCAGCCACAAACTGCATCCATTTCCTACCCTGGTTTTTCCCATCATCCCAACCTAGATAATGGGAGACGTTACTTCAGAAGAGAAACCTTGTAAACTGTCATAGAATCATAAAAAGTAGAGTTGGGAGGGGCCCATAAGGCCATCGAGTCCAACCCCCTGCTCAATGCTGGAATCCAAGTCAAGGCATCCCTGACAGATGGCTGTCCAGCTGCACCTTGAAGGCCTCCAGTGTGGGAGAGCCCAGACCTCCCTAGGTCATGGGTTCCAGTGTCATATTGCTCTAACAGTCAGGAAGTTTTTCCTGATGTTCAGCTAGAATCTGGCTTCCTGTAACTTGATCCCATTATTCCGTGTCCTGATCCTGGCCCTCCTCTGTGTGACCACCTTTCGAGTACCGGTACTTGAAGAGTGCGATCCTATCTCCCCTCAGTCTTCTCTTCTGAAGGCTAAACATGCCCAGTTCCTTCAGCCTCTCTTCATAAGGGCAGCCTCATTCTCCAGTTGGCACTTGTGGTGACACCTTGTTCCTTCTCACCTTTCTAGATGGCTGATGCCATGGAAATGATGATTCTGAGCATCCTGGCGCCTCAGCTTCATTGTGAGTGGCGATTACCCACCTGGCAGGTTGCATTGCTCACATCGGTAGGAAAATATCAGACAGCTCCTGTATTCTGTAAGGTTTTTCCACTCATTACTGTGGGTCGTTAAAAGGGTCAGAACCCATTCTTTCCAGCAAGCACAAGGGTGTGTAGGAGCCTCTTTCTCACACACAAACAGATCTGTGGCACAATCCCATGCATGTGTATTCAGGGATAAGTCCCACTGTGTTTTCTTTCATATGCATACAACTGCAGCTTTAGACTCAGTTCTCACATTACTTATTGAAGGGGAATACTTTTCCATTGGGCTAGTCCACTCCCACCCTCAATTTAATTACTGGGATATGGGGCTTGGTTACAGGGATGAGTGTGTGTGTATCCATGTGTCTGTCTACTTCCTTATGGGACCCAGCTCTAGTAAGGGAAAACTCCCTCAGCTTCACCTCTTTGCAGATAAACCCTTAAGACATTGGGGTCAACTGGCATACTTATGGTGGTCTCTACTCACCATGGTCTGGTGTGGGCTGTGTTGATGCATTTCAAAATGCAATGGTGCCCTCCAACTAGCTCCACCATGTGATTTAGCAGACTATAAAAAGAATCAATCAACAATCTTCTACATTTGGATCCCAAACTAGCAGGACAAAAGTGATTATTTGAGGTCTGTTTTTCTCCTGAAAAATAATCCAAGATCGCTATTAGGATACTTATATTATCCCCTCCAAACAATATTGCTATTCTACTACCAGCCCCTAAAATACTATCAGCCATCACAATGGATCTGTCATTTCCTGAATTCTGGGGTATCAGCTATCCAATAACAGGACATTTTGTTGAAATTTTGCTCAAATGTCAGGTGCTCACTCACGTTAAATCCCAGTTTTGAGATTCTGCCAAACTTTGGCTAAGATGGTTACCCTCTTAGCTTTGTCTTTTGGATGGTTCTCTCAGAAAACTCCCGTCTCAGCCTGTGACTAACAAATATTATTTCTTTCATTCATTGCAGGTGGTTTTTATGGGAATGATGTTCAGTTCCACACTCTGGGGAAATATTTCAGACCAGTATGGCAGGAAAACGGTAAGCCTCCAGCATTTCTCTGGAATATTTGATAGGTGAATGCAGACATATTGGGCTGGCTTGAACATAACTGTTTAGTGTTACAAGAATGAGCTGCAGTGAGCCTCATTCTCACATGCTCCCTTTTCTCTTCCAGCACAATCTGCAAGAGGAAAGCTGGAAGCTTTTGCTTCTGCTTTTAGGTTAATTGCAGTTTGCCGTGTCGTTTGAACCTGGACAAACTGTGATGAATCTTAACCATGTTTAATGGAAACAAGCCAACTTCAAGATTGCAGGTTGAGGGACCATCTGATAGGTGTTCCACAGAAGCACGGATTTGAATTGCAAAGCTAAGGGAAAGTTCTTTGATCTTCAGTTTGGGAGAATTATAGATTTTTTTCCCCTCCCAAATTTGTATGTCTTCATTCTTTGCAGGGGCTAAAGATCAGTGTACTGTGGACCTTATACTATGGGATTCTTAGTGGCTTCGCACCAGTTTACAGCTGGATTCTGGTGCTGAGGGGACTGGTGGGTTTTGGCATTGGAGGAGTCCCTCAGTCGTAAGTAAACATTCACATTCCTCAGCTACGTCCCTCTCTTAATAATGCTTTTACTGAAAAGGTGGCCAGGTGTCGTGGCACAGGACTCCGGCCCCTCATCCTCGGAGGACAAGGTTTCTGAGTTAATCTGTGAAGGAGAGGGCTCAGATACTGAAGGGCATCATGGGGTTCCCACGTAGGACTTAGTTCTCCAGGGAGGCCCCAGGGACCAGCTTCCCTTTGTCCGGAAGAAGTAGACCTGTTCCCTGATGCTAGTTATGTATGTATATTCTTTGCCTCCCCCTGGAAAAATGTCCCTAACTGGATTTGCATTTGGTAGCTCCCTTACAGCAGCACCCCGCCCCGTGCCAACTTTATCCTTCTGGGTTGTGCAGCCATCACTGCCCTCCCTTGGGCAGGATTAGATTTCAGGCCTCTTGATGACCCTTAAACCCTCTGATCAGCGCTGACTGGCAAGGCAGCACAGCTGGGCCAGGCTGCAGACGACACGTGCCTGCCTGGCCCCTCCCCAAACACACTCTGGCTCCGTTGCCCTGTGTCCTCCGCCTCCATCCCAAATGGAGGCACAACAGACCTCCGTTTTGTCTGACAGCTCAGGTCTTGCAAAGGGAGTCAGCGATCTTGGAAAGCACTTTAGTTTAAGAAGCCCAGCCTTGTCAGTGGCTTACATTAATAGCAGAGTTTGGGGAAGTGCTAGGAACGAAGGCAAAACTTACCAGGACGAAGGCAGAGTCAGGAGATCAAGATTGCAAAACTGGAGGAAGGACGATCAGTCCCAAAATAAGGTGTTAACTACTGAAATGGGAAGGATCAGGCAGGTCCAAGAGTTGTGCTGATGTGGCAGCTTTGGGCTAGCTTTTGCTCCAGTCAGCATAAGCATTTTTGTTTTCCATCCCTCCCTTCGTTTATTAGATTTATTAAACATTGATGCTCTGGCCCCATTGTGGGGCTGTTCCAATACACTCTGCGCCTTCCTTAAATCAACAGCTAATGGTCTTTCTTAAAAGACATCAGTATCCACTCGTGGCTAAAGTCTTTTTCTCCCCCGGAGTTGTTCCCAGGGGTCCAGAAAAAAGTGGAACCAAAGCTTTCAGAACCATTACAAAGTGATGGATTCCCCCCACTAGCATCCATGGGGAAAACTACCAGACAGGTCTCTGGATTCCAAGATATCAGCTGTCAAGGACCAAGCGTGCCTGAGAGCCTATCAGTATATGTAAACTTATTGTTCTCTAGGACCCTGGCAATGGAATCTTGTTAACTCCGATTGATTGATTCAAACATGTTAGCTCAGCTCTTAGGATATTTTCCTTTATCTTTTAAAATCTTGCTTGTACAACAGTTTTTCTGTCCTGATCCATGTTTGTGTATAATATCCAGCACCACTTACTTGAACTCAGTAGAACTTACTTGTGAGTAAACATGCATAGAATTGGGCTACAATGGGTGTTTAGGCACATTACCCTTTAACAGTCTTTCTGGCTTAAACCTGTTTGGCATGCAAATGTAAAACCTGCATTGTTCAAAAGGTCCATTCACATCACCTTTCTTTTTTATCTTAACAATGATCATATATTCACATGTAGAGTAGCTCATGAAATACCAGTACCCAAACTTTCTGAGAATTAAAGCTGGAGGTAGCATTTTTTCAGAGCTCAAGGTCACTATGAAATAGCTTTTCAGTGGATTTGCAAATCTATTTATTTATTTATTTATTTATGAATCACCCATCTGGCCAGACATCCGGCCACTCTGAGTGATGTACAGTCCAATAAAATACAAGGGACACACACACACACACACACACACAAATATATATACAGTAATACCTTGGATTGCAAGCATAATTCGTTCCAGAACGGTGCTTGTAATCCAAAACACTTGTCTATCAAAGCGAAATTCCCCATAAGAAATTTGTACACATATTTTTAATTTAAGCTGCAATAAAGAATGATAGTGTAAAGTCTTCATTTTTCTTGACTGTACTACAGTACTTGTATTGCAAGACGTCGCTTGTTTATCAAGTCAAAATTTATTAAATTTTTTTGCTTGTCTTGCAAAACGCTCTCAGACCAAGTTACTTGCAATCCAAGGTATTACTGTATATTACTGTATTACACGCACGCACACACACACTCATATATATCATAGACATTTTTATTGCATCTTTAAAAATAATTTTACCAGAAGGTGGCTTGCTCCTTCTCTCTCTCTCTCTCTCTCCCCCTCTCTCTCCCCCTCTCTCACACACATCATCCATCATCAGGCGATCACTCGTGACCGAGTAAGATTGTCTTCCGGGATAAAGGAGGAAATTCTAAAGAAGATTGTGTAGACTCTAGCGATGGGTCCGTAAGTGACTGTGGAGGCCAATTCTAGATCCACACAGCTTCCCACAGTGAGGACACAGGTTACCAGATAGAAGATGGTCCTGTAAAGGATTCATTTGACGTGCTTTTCGCTTAGCACGTTTCTCCCTTTCACCTTGCACTCGGGCTTCTTCAAAGTCCATGGAACCTTTGTGAAAGGCCAACCTCCATTTAGATCGTTCATGGGCCAGAGCTTCCCAGTTTTCGATGTTTATATTGCATTTTTTTAGATTAGCCTTATGAACATCTTTAAACCTCTTATATTGACCACCGATATTCCGCTTTCCATCCTTGAGTTGGGAGTAAAGTAACTGCTTTGGGAGACGGCAGTCAGGCATTCGAACAACATGACCGGTCCACTGAAGTTGGCGTTGAAGGATCATTTTTTCAATGCTAGTAGTCTTTGCTTCTTCCAGTACACTGACATTTGTTCGCCTATCTTCCCAAGTAATTTGCAGGATTTTCCGGAGGCAACGTTGATGAAACCTTTCAAGGAGGTGGAAGTGACGTTTATAGATAGTCCATGTTTCGCAGGCATACAATAAAGTTGGTAATACAATGGCTTCATAAACCAGTGTTTTGGTCTTCTTACAAATATCCCGATCCTCGAACACTCTATGTTTCATTCGAGAAAATGCGGCACTTGCGGAGCTCAGACGATGCTGGATTTCACTGTCGATGTTAGCTGTAACAGAAAGATAGCTGCCAAGATAGAGGAAATGATCGACATTTTCCAGTATTGTCCCGCCAAGCTGGATAGATGGCATCACCAAAGGATTGGCTTGCACTTGCTGATGAAGCACTTTGGTTTTTTTGATGTTAAGTGAGAGACCAAGTTTTTCGTATGCTTCTGCAAAAGCATTTAGGATAGTTTGGAGATCATCCTCTGAATGTGCGGAGACCACATTATCACACACACACACACACGCACACACGTCTTGTAAATCATCCAGATTGTAATATGACAGGTCACAAAAAATCTTTCAAGAAGTAGCTTGAACACAAATCTCAAGTCATGATCTAGATTTATATCCTGATCTTTGCACTGGATACTACAAAAAAAAAAATGTGTGTGGCTGTAGCATGTTGGTCTGTCAGCAGCTGGCTAGAAAAATGTTACCTTTAGTGGAAAAAAATACCTACCTGGCATTTTCAGTAAGAAGCCAGTCAGATTTCTGGGCACACAAACCTCAATGGGTTCATGTAATCGTTTTCTTCCATGTTTTTATTCTCTCCAGAGTAACGTTATATGCAGAATTCCTCCCGATGAAATCCAGAGCAAAATGCATTTTGCTAATTGAGGTAGGTGGGGGAAAAACAGGTGCTTGGTTGGTAGAGAAAGCACCCCAGTTCTCTTCCAAAAATACAAGATCATGGATCAGAGAATTTCTGAGCTAATTCCTAGATGTGCTCAGGCAATGAATTACTACTCCTCAGTTCAATTTTCAGAAGGGTAGCCATGTTAGTCTCTCCCCAGCAAAAACAGTGAGTCTTGTGTTAAAGATTAACACGTTTATTATGGTGTAAGCTTTTGTGGATGCTTATGCCATAATAAATTTGTTAATCTTTAAGGTACTGCAAGACTCTGTGTTGTTTTTGCTCCTTGGCTGCAAGCCTTTCCCTTGTGGGGCAGCAGTAACCGGCCCTCAACCCTTAGCCGTGTTGGTTAATGTATAGCTCCGAGAAGGCCAATTCTGTTCTGAATGTTTTAATGTGAACATATGGATCGGTCATTTGTCTCATGGAGTACAGACTTTATCGTGGCTCGGTGCCACCAGTGGTGTAGTGGTAAATGTTGAAGTGCAGGCGCGCATCGTGACATCCCCCATAGCCGCGTCCCCTGGGAGAGTCCAAAAATGCAGGCAGCGGTGTTGATCCATTTTAACAAACCAGTTCCAGCAGTTTTAATCTCCATCAGGAGTAGGGCATTCGTAAAGCTAATGGGTCTTAAGGTGCAATCCTGTGCAAGTTTAGACAGAAAATTTTAGACAGTTTAGCTCTGCTGGCTGGGGCATGCTGGGAGTTGTAGGCCTTTCTTCTGTCTAAGCTTGCACAGGATTGCACCTTTCATTGCCCTTTCAAGACCAGGGGACCCACAAATACTTTGCATTTCAACAGGGGGAAAAAATTGTGGTTGGGAAAATTCATCCCTCGCTCCTCCCCAAGCCACTGCGAGGGCTGCAGCTAAGTTCAGAGGGAACAGGGAGACCAGAGGGTGGTGGCAGAGGCGGCGGCAGATGATGTCAGCATCCTTGTTAATCACAAAGTGCCGGCTACATCCCTGTAAGACCTGGCTTCACTGCACCACTGGTGGCCCCGTTGTAGTTCTCAATGACAGAGATTATTTTATTTCACCTGCTGTGTTGGGGCTCGTTCAACCAGACCCACCTTTTCCTCTTCTACACGGGCAGGTCTTCTGGGCCATTGGGACTGTCTTTGAGGTCCTCCTAGCGGTGTTTGTCATGCCCACCCTCGGCTGGCGTTGGCTGCTCATCCTTTCGGCCGTCCCCCTTCTGCTGTTCGCCGTCTTGTGTTTTGTGAGTATTCCTTCTGGCTTCGCAACGTCTTAAGGCAACCTTGGCTGGGAAGGAAATGATTTCAAATTTACTTAAACTACGGAATTCACTTCTCCGAGATGTCGTGGTGGCCGTCAACTTGGATGGCTTTAAAAGAGAGTTAGACAAATTCATGGAGGAGGAGGAGGAGGAGACTATCAATGGCTACTGGTTACAATGGCTCTGAATTACCTCCAGGATCAGAGGCAGCATGCCTCTGTGTACCAGTTGCTGGGGAACATGAGTGAGTGGCTGCTAGTCGGTGTTCACATCCTGCTTGTGGGCTTCCCATTGGGGCAGCTGGTTGGCCACTGTGGGAACAGAATGCTGGACTTGTTCTGATGTTCTTAAATTATCTGTTTGGTTGGTTGGTTTTTCTTTCTATCTATCTTACTTTTTTGTCTTTTATTGTACCTGTATGGAATATCTCACCGGCTTCCTTCACTCCCTCAGTGGCTGCCAGAAAGCGCACGCTACGACGTGTTATCTGGGAACCAAGAAAAGGCCATTGCCACTTTGAAGCGGATAGCGACTGAGAACGGAGCTCCGATGCCTCTCGGGAAATTGATCATCTCCAGGCAGGTGAGCGTAGGGGGAAAAAAGAGCATTTACAACTGCCTGAAATATCCACCCCAAGCCCAGTGAGCTTCAATGAACGGATGTGGGTCTCTTGACGCAAGTCTTGATTATTTATTCATTCATTTCTTTCCAATATTTATACCCCACCTTTCTATAAAATATCCAAGGAGGTTTACAATGAGTTATAAAACAATACACAGTAATAAAACAAGACATCAGTAAAATCAACACTGTTTAAAAGATTATAAAAAGCAATGGGAGTATAAAGCAGCTTAAGGGTCAAAACAAAAGCTTGCCGAAATCAAACAGTCTTTGCTGCCTGTCCAAAAGTGAGCAGTGAAGGGGGCCGAGTGGAGCTCCCTTGAAAGGCTATCCCATACCTTGGGGGCCACAGCACGAAAGGCCCTGTCTCAGGGACCCACCTGTTGTATTTGACAGTGGGGGAACCCGAAGGAGAGTCACAAAAGATGAACAAAGGTGTTGAGCAGACACATATGGATTCATTAAGCCATGTAGAAAGGTTCCTGGGTGAAGCCCCATGCATATATATATATATACACACACACACACACACACACACACACCTTTTTCCATTGGTTTCAGACAATAGCAGGCATTCATTTTTTGTTGTTGTTGTTGTTTTTCCAAACAGGAAGACAGAGGGAAAATGAGGGACCTATTCACACCCCAGTTTAGATGGACGACGCTTCTGCTTTGGTTTATATGGTAAGAGGAAGATGGAAAGGATTCTGTGTAAATTTAGAAAGCCAGTGTGGCATAGTGGTTCGAGTGCTGGACTGAGACTCAGGAGATCTGGGATCTAGACCCTACTCAGCAATGAAACTCACTGGGTGACGTTGGGCCAGTCACTGACTCTCAGCCTAACTGACCTCATAGGGTTGTTGTGAGGATAAAAATGGAGAGTAGGATTGTGTAAGCCACCTTGGGTTCCTTGAAAGAGGAAAAAAGGCGGGATGTAAATATAATTAATAAATGAATCAATAATACTAAATATAAATAAATAAATCTAGTTCCACTATGTGCCAGGTCTGGTGGCCTGTGGGTGGTTCAGCAGGTGGTCACGCAGGACTGGGTAGTTATGCTGGCTGGGGCATGCTGGGAGAGTTGTAGGCCTTTGCATAGGATTGCGTTCTTAATTGATTAAAAGATATTGGTTAATTTGCATATAGGCAAGATAGTCACCCTGAAGCAGAAAGCATACTTCTTGTGTTTCTAGATGACACAAGAACATAAGCAGAGCTATGCTGGATCTGACCAAAGGCCTATCTAGTCCAAGGTTCTGTTTGCACAGTGGCCAACCAGATGCTCCAATGGGACACCCACAAGCAAGACATGGGTGCAACGGCACCCTCCTGCTAGTGTTCCCCAGTAACTGGTATACAGAAGCACGCTGCCTATGATACTAGTGGTATTATATACCCATCATGATAGCAGCCATTGATAGCGTTATCCTCTATGAATTGGTCTAATCCCCCTTTAAAGCCATCCAAGTTCACAGCTATCACTACATCTTGTGGCAGTGATTTCCAAAGTTTTAATAATGCGCTGGGTGAAGAAGGCCTTCCTTTGATCTGTCCCGTATCTCCCACCATTTGGTTTCTTGGCATCATAATGCATGTATCAACTCAATCTCCACACTGGCTGGGCAATACTGGAAGTTGTAGGACTTTTTCTGTCTAAACATGCAGAGGATTGCATCCTAAGATTTCTTTAAGCATGTGAGGGAATTTAGTGGATGCAGCATGCTGGATCCCACTGCAGCCAGCATGAGGGGGAGAAAAAAGCTGTACCTGTTGGATTTCTCTCTTCAGCGTGCAGGAGCCTGCTTATTTAATCCTTCGTGAACCCAGTCATGCTGCTTTCTGGTCTGCAGTGCCTTGAAATATCCCCCAAATGCTCTGCGGAAGAGACTCAAAGTAATTATAATTTAGTTGCAAACTATGCCTGTCCTAGAGAGCTGGAATTGGATTGAATCACTCCCCCTTCCTCTACTGGATGCTGAGAAATAACTTCCCCCAGATTTCAACACCTTGCCACATATTCATCGTAATTTCATGCTGCTTTTCGATGCACCTGACTGCTTCACGTTCTCTCTCTCTCTCTCCCCTCATTTCCTTCCCCACAGGTTCTCCAATGCCTTTTCTTATTATGGGTTAGTTTTATTAACAACAGAGCTCTTTCAAGCAGGAGACCTCTGCAGCTGTGAGTACGGCCTCCTCGCCGAATACAAAAAGTGTGGGCAAAGAAGGTTAAGGGAAAATCTTCCCCGTGGGGCCCCATTTCTACTTGAGACTCCGATCTCTGAGCTGACTGGGGCAGATGTCTCCGCCCTGGCTGCACAAGCATCTGGAGAGGGTGGAGGAGATTATTATGCCAGATTAGTCAGCTGCCTTTTGTGTTAAGATCAGCAGAAAGGAGTTTGTCGGAGGGAGGGGGGCCCTACTACTACCTTGCCCTTCGGGGGGGGGGGTGACCTCAACTGCTGCCTCTTGCTCCGCTCGAAGAGCTGCTAACGCTCTCTCGCTGTTAGCTTCCCGTTCCCAATATGATGATTCATGTGGCAAGCCATAGCAGCAGGAATGGCACGCCAGGCCCAGCCAAAGGTGCAAGCAAGGAGGAATGCACGGGGAAGAGATCATTGAAAACATCACCTATTCCTCCTCTTCTTTCTTTCTTTCTTATTGCCTCATCTAAGTATCTAGCAGGAGGAAAACAGTGAAGGCCAAATGCAGCCTGGCGTGTGAATACTTAACAGAAAAGGACTACATCGACCTGCTGTGGACCACTCTGTCTGAGTTCCCAGGTAGGCAATTGGGAAAGGAAAGGCGTACATGAGCAGAATGGAAATCCACAGGCTGGAAGCCAGAGCAGTTTCATATGAGGCTGCGGGAAAACTCAAATGCCATGCTCCAGTACAGAACAGCAGTGCTTTTTTTCTGGCGAAAAGGGTACCGGAACTCTTGGATTACATTTCCTCGGGAGTAGATGGCGATTAAATTGTAATGCAATTAATAGAAGAAAAGGTGCTGGAACTCAGTTCCGGTGAGTTCCACCAGAAAAAAAGCCCTGCAGAACAGTATGTCAGAAGTATTATTACTATTACTATTACTATTACTATTACTTACTATTATTATTATTAGCCAACATGTTCCTTAGCTTTTTCTCTGCAGTCATAAGAACCAACTTCATGACTAAAAGATAGCTACAATTCTCCAGATCAAACTTCCCCAACCTGATACCCTCCAGATGTTTTGGCCTTCAACTCCCATCGGCCCCAACCAGCATGGTCAATGGTCAGGAATGCTGGGAATTGTAGTCCAAAAACAACCGGAGGGCACCAATTTGGGGAAGGCTGCTCCATATGCAAAACACGAGAGCCAGTGTGGTGTAGCGGTGAGAGTATTGGACTGGGACTCTGGAGATCCGGGTTCGAGTCCCCGCTCGGCCATGAAACACACTGGGTGACTTTGGGCCAGCCATGGACTCTCAGCCTAACCTACCTCACAGGGTTGTTGTGAGGAATAAAATGGAGGAGTGGAGGAGGATTATGTAAGCTGCCTTGGGTTCCTTGCAGGAAAAAAGGTGGGGTATAAATATAATAATTAAATAAATAAATAAATAAATTGGGAAAAAAACACAATGTTAAAACACATAAACACTGGCCTTTCAGATTTCTCCTTAGATTACATAAATGTTTCTCTGCCTGCTCACCTGGAGGCCGTTCACGCTTACACGCCTTCTTGAATCGAGCCCTGATGGCAGCAAAATGGGGTAATAAATTTCTCTCTTCTCCTCCAGGCGTTCTAGTGACCTTATGGGTTATTGATCGGATTGGGCGCAAAAAGACGATGGCCCTTTGCTTTTTTGTCTTCTCATTTTGTAGCCTCCTGCTCTTTCTCTGTGTTGGAAGGTGAGCAAAGGGGTCCAAACAAGCGGGGTGGTTTCCCATTCTAAAAGGTTGAAATGCTTCTCCCGAGGCTTCGTTACTAGCAGTAAGAGCTCTTAAAGCTAAAATATGCTGGTATTTTGGCACCACCCCTTTTGCCTTCACCCTCCGCCCCCCCGGAATATGGCCCCCAAGAGCTTCTCCAAAATGGAATCCAGTCCTCAGGCTGAAAGAGGTTCCACAGCCCTGCCGTAGGTGCTCAGTCCAGGAGGGGAAAGCACAATATGTGTACAATTCCAAAAATGGCAGCCACACACCCGTGTCCCTGGGAAAAAAACCCACCAATCAGGGGCAGAGCTGGTGATGATATCCACATGCGTACCACACAGAGGGAGCCAATGAACTCCGGTTGATGTGCACGAGCCCCCAGCAGAACATGCGCAACAGTGCCACAGTACCCCCCTCCCGCCCTGAGCTCTAGTTGCACAGCCAGCAAGGACCTTGCTATTGCTGGCTCCAGTTGTGTTGGTGTAGCAGAACCCCCTTCTTATTGTCCCTTCAGACGGCATAACTGAAGTACAGGACTGCAACTTCAGAGTCCACTTTGGGGTAGTATAAAGAAGGCTGTTGATGAGTGCCCTAAATTTCATTTACGGCTTTTAACCATACTTAGGCCCTGCACTTCCTGTAGTCACTGATCCAGCAATACAATGAATGTTTCGGGTCAATGCGTAACAGCTTTAAAAAACAATATTGTGTCTTCTGCTCTTACAGGGAAGTTCTTACCGTGCTACTGTTCATTGCAAGGGCTTTTATCTCGGGAGGATTTCAAGCTGCTTATGTTTACACCCCTGAGGTAAGAAAGTTACTCCGTAGAAACTGGGGTGCTCCTGGTTGTCTGGGAATCTTTACTGGCCTCTGGACCCTGTTGAGAGTCTCACTTTCCAGCCATTGGCACCAGCTATGAACCTCCCTGGAAGCGGCATGTCTTTTGCCTGGGAACCAGAATATGTGACCCCAAATCTTAGATGCTGATAGGGGTGGGCTCTGCTGACTAATTTTTTTAAGGGAATTTCTTTCTGCACATGATCAGAAGCACCCTTTTTCTTCATTATCACTTCACCTCTTTCAAGGCTGCGCTTAGAGCTGGGCATTTCAAACAGGTTCTGGGGCCCAGGCCCAATGAGCTCTGTATGAGGCACCCAGGTAGATGTTTTACTCCCAGCCTTTACCAACCTGGAACCCTCCAGACATGTTGGACGTGGCTGGCTGGGGGATGCTGGGGGTTGTAGTCTGGAGGGCACCAGGTTGGGGAAGGCTGCTTTACTGCATGCACACGAGTCGACCAAGGCCGCTTGGAAAGAGGAGGAACGCGCTGCACTGTGGCGCCACCACTGCGGATGACCAGAGGGTGCTACTGCAGCTTTCAGCCCAGCAGGGATCACCTGCTGACCCAGTGGGCCAATAGGCTCTCACCTTACTTTATAAAACTGGTGGCTCTTAGACCGTCTCTCAGTCTGAGCAACTTATCCCTCACTTTGAGCTGCTACGGAGGGATAAGCCCTGCCCGAAACTGCAGGCTGCCGTTCCAAGCCCTAGGTCTCCCTGTCTTAAAAATGAACCCACCTGGATTTTCACGGATCCAGGGAGGTGAGATGTTTCTGGCTTTCTCTGCAGGTTTACCCAACAGCCACCCGTGCCCTCGGCCTTGGGACCTGTAGTGGAGTAGCCAGAGTTGGTGCACTCATCACGCCATTCATAGCACAGGTAAAAAACACTCTCTCTCTCTCTCTCTCTGTCGGTAATATTTGTGGCAAATCTATTCCTTGATCCAAGCCAGTGTTGCAGAATGCCCTGGCTTAGTCCCAGGGCTATTACTAGACTGGGGAGGGCAGAGAGGATTCTAGAAGGAAGGACAGTGAATCTGGTTGTTGCTATATGCAGAAACAGGACTTGAACATTAAATTCTACATTTAGTAAGCCCGGTCTACCTCCAGGTTCTTGTTGTTAAGAGTTCCAGGCCCTCAGTCTAACACCAGCTTTCTCTTTGCCCACAAAATTTACTCGGGTGCCACAGGGACACAGGAGTGAAGAGGACATGCAATAAGCCTGGGGTGTTGAACGTGAGGCCAGTCTAAGTCCCAATCAAGCACTCTGGGGTTCCTGAGATGGCCATGGCTCCTTTTCCTGCCGACCGCTGATCATGCAGTGGTTTCCTGGCTTTGGTGCTGTTTTTTCCCCATTCTAAAAGGTTGAAATGCCTCCCCTTGATTACTGGCAGTAACAGCACAATCCTATGCATGTTTAGACTGTATAAAGTCCTACAACTCCTAGGATTCCCGACAGCATAGCTGGCTGGGGAATGCTGGGAGTTGTAGGACTTTTTTCCTGTCTAAACATGCATAAGATTGTGCCCTAAGAGTTAAGCTAAAATAGGCTGGTGTTTTAGCCCAAGGCCTTCTATCTCTGGTCTCGCCCACAACTGGAATGTGGCCCCCCGGAGGGCTTCTCCAAGATGGAATTTAGCCCTTGGGCTGAAAGAGGTTCTGCCCCCTGTGCAATAAATGGACCAATGTCTATATGTCACTCTGCCTAAGTGGACAAATACAGCCTTCGTAAGAATATGGATCTGAGGTTCAAAAGCCCAAAAGGTCCAGGGCAGCCAGTCTGAGGGCGCTTCCAGACGGAGGGCTCCTAGCAATCCAAAGGCATTGTGGAGCTATCCAGTCTTTTCCTGCTAGGTGGATTTTTTTGTAGAAAGAGAAAAGATGGACACGGTGGTAGGAAAACATGGGAGGGCTACAGATTTCAGATGACACTGTCAGGAAACCGCCCCCCCCGCCCCCAAATCTTGTCTGGAAGCACCCTCAGGGACTGGAACACGGACACCTTAGTCACCCAATGAGCTTCATGGCCAAGTAAGACTAGAACCAGATCTCCCGAGTTCTAGTCCAACACTAATTATGCCACAGTCTCAGAGTTAATTCGACAACCTTTCTGTGTCCGTACATCGGCAAGTGCAGCCGTCTCTGCTGACTTCCTCCTTCCCTCCACTCCCAGGTGATGCTGGAATCCTCGGTCTATTTGACACTGATAGTTTATAGCGGGTGCTGTGTCCTGGCTGCTCTGGCTTCTTGCTTGCTGCCCATCGAAACCAAAGGCCGTGGCTTGCAGGAGTCCACCCACAGAGAGTGGGGGCAAGAGATGTTTGGCCGCGGAGTCCCTCAGTCAAACTCTGGATCTCAAGGGTGACGGGGCACGTCATTGCAACCACAGGGAAGTCTGGAGACGGGGGGTTCCCCAAAAAACTCCCAAGCCCAGCGTCTGAGAAGCGGAACATCTAGTTACTGCCGTGTGTTTTTCAAAAGCAAGGACGCTCAGTCTGTGTCTTCTTGGACTCCTTTTTTGCTTGCACCCATTGCCATTCCCTTGTGCAAGGAGAGGTATTAGATCTGGAAAGCGAATGTGTGTACATGTGGGCGTGTGTCAGAGAGGATCTTGGTGGAGCTAGGGAAGAAGCGAGGGAGCCTTTCCAAACTATCTGCCATGTTTTCACGGTTGACAAAAAAACCCCAAACAAGCTTAGTTTCTTGATGCCAAGAAAGTCACTCCGTGTCAAGCAAGCAGTTCAATGAACATGACTGAGAGTCTTCTATCCACAAATGGCCAACGCCCTCGACACACACAAGTAAGTGGGCTTGTATCTAAGCACACTCGTTCCTAGTATAGCATGCAGTCTGGTCTCGTGCACATGTCAATTAAATCACCGGCTGTGCACTTTTTCAGTCGTAGACAACCTTCGGCACATGCGAACCATCGTCAATCTTATCAGAGCCTCCTTGCTGATACATGTCGCTTCTTGAGGAGTTGCTGGGCACTCAAATAAATGTGTGTCCCTTCCACTGACAGAGTGCCACTGGACCTAGAGGGGATGTCTGCAAAGATGACCGTGCAGCTAGAAATGCTCTGTACAGTTCCGGTCGCCCCCAATCTCAAAAGGGGTATCATACGGCTGGAAGTGGGTACTGAAAAGGGCCACCAAAAGGATCAGTGGATGGGGACACCTCTCCTATGAGGGAAGGTTAAGCATTTGGTGGGGCTTTTTAGTTTAGAAAAAAAGGACAACCAAAGGAGCGGACACAATAGAAGTTGATAAAATGATGCATGGTGTGGACCAAGTAGACAGAAGTTTTTTTTCCCTTTCTAGTATACTAGAACTCAGGATCATCCACTGAAATTGATGGGCAGCAGATTCAGGAGAGGCAAAATAAATTATAACGAAGAATCTTGTGGCACCTTAAAGACAGACAAACGTACTGTGGCTTAAGCTTTCGTGGACTACACCCTACCATCAGATGCATGTATACGCACATAAATTTGTTGGCCTTTAAGGTGCCACAAGACTCTTTGTTGTTTTTTGCTGCAACAGACTAACATGGCTACTCCTCTGGAAAATTACTTCTTCACATAAAGTATAATTAATTTGTGGAAGCAGCTAAGCTTCTTGGGCCAGTTGTGTTATTTATTTTTATTTATTTAAGTTATTGGCCTTTCGAACCAACCAAGTGAGGGATGGTAGAGCTCATACTCTGCATGTAGAAAGTCCCTGGTTCAATTCCTGGCATTGCCAGGTAGGACTGGGAAAGACTCCTGCCTGAAACCCAGGAGAGCTGCTGTACGACACAGCTTCCTGTTATGGACCAGGTACTTGGATTGCAGTCTCTGATGGTTGTACAACAAAGAAATGAGGATTGAAAATCAAGCCTTTATCACCCAAGCTTTTTGGTTTCCCTGAAAAGTCAGGTGGAGGGAGCTCCTAATGGAAAGTCGTACCTACTTCTAGTAAATAGTTTGGTAAAGACAGTTGAAAAAGTGATTTGAGAGAGCTATGATTTCTGACGGTGCAGGCATACTGTACATATTTTACTTTGTCTCACTATTGCCTCTGGTCAAACAGGTCTTGCAGTTTTTGAAAACAAAATGAAAACCTGTATAGCCTGTTTGTCCAGAAGCAGAACAGAAGTGGTAAAGAGGCAGGTCCTCTTTCAAAACTGTCACCATTCGCAATTTCATCCATCGACTCAATAAAAATACCCAGGAGATTTAGGCTATTTTATTTAAATCACAGAATTGAACATTGGCATAACCCTTCAATTTTCTGAAATGCCAAAAAATATAACAAGGCCAAAGAAGCACTGAGCAGGGGGTTGGACTTGATGGCCTTGTAGGCCCCTTCCAACTCTATCAATCCAGTGTTCTCCAACCTTGGGTCCCCAGATGTTTTTGGCATGCTGGGAGTTGTAGGCCAAAAACATCTGGGGACCCAAGGTTGGAGAACACTGCTATAATCTATGAATCTAAGCTTGTATTAGAGTTTGTTCCCTGCAGGATGTCAAAGATAAGATGGTCATGGAACTCCTGATTCAGCCACCTTTAGAAGACAGCTTGACACCGGGGGATGTTGCTGCTAGTACTTTCTTAGCCTAGGCTCCATCTTCCAGATTTCAAATCCCTTCTGCATGTTCATGTCTCAGATTCAAAATTTTACTACGTCACAGTGAAACAGGAACCAAACAAATATTCCTATAAGGTTTTACATTTCAACTGCAGTGACATTTCATCTGAGTGAAGTATTTCAAACTCATAAGCCACGTTGAGGGGCTAAGACCAAGGTCTGGCAACGTGAAGCCCTTGAGCCATTTCCAGCCCAAGGCTTTTTGCATCTGGAGGCCGGCCATTTTGGAGAGGTTTTGCCCCCCTACCAGGTTAAAAGTTTCGTAGGCTCAATCCAGCCTCCAAACCTTAAGCTGTTTGCACCTGGGTCAGACTTCTGAAATATTAGTGGTGGAGGAATTCATAATGCCCACACATGACAACAGGAATCTTCTTTGTTTGAACTACATTTGCTTTTGTATGTTTTATTAAATAAAAGTGTACATAATAACCGCTGCTGATTCAACCACCTCCTCAACTAGACCAGCTTTCTGTTGAACAGTAATGACCATAACAAGGGGATTGCCAAACTGAATCACACACAGTTTAAATCAATAGGATTTCTCTTGGATGGTATAAATCAAGTTTAATTTATGAAGAGCTCCAGACTGTTAAGGTAGAAATCTACAGGGTTGACTTATCTGATATATATATAAAATCTGGCTTTTATACATAATGGCCTACAAATGCTCAGAAACCATTAAAAATGATACCAAAATCACCCATGTATATAACAAACGCTTCCAAAGATTTTGTTCTAAATGCATTATGAATTTTTCATTTGGAATAAAGTACAGTTGGTACATTCATTAAAAAAAAATGAAGCAAAAATATGATTTGGAATTGAACTTACTTGTGGCGTTTGGAATTCTGTTGGTCGTCCAGTTCGTTAAAGTGCAAAGCTGTCGTGAGGGGGAAGTGATTCTCCACGTACGCTGTGATGAGTGATCTTAGTATTCTCAATGCTTGCCAGAAAAAAAGAACACTTGAATGTCTCTGCTGTGTTTGAATGTACAGTTTCGAAACTAGACACGTGTTCATGTTGAAGACGAGACTTCTGCAAACTGAGCTTATTGTACTATATTCTTGTTTCTCTGTTAATGATGCAACCTTAGTTTGACTCCACACTGGATATTTTATGTTGAATAAATGAATAGTTTTTACAATAATGAGTCTTGTGGAGTTTTCTGGCTGCTCTGGGCCCAGAATGTGGACCATCTCTCCCTAGCGTTCAGCTTCTATCAAGGTTATTTGCTGTGGAAGGACTTGAACCACAAATCAGCCAAGAGTGGGGGTCTGGAGTCTTGCTTCTCTTTCACTAGCTCTTTGCCTATCACCTTCCTTCTCGACTGCGATAGGCCCCTGGGTTCAGACATGATGGGTTCTCTCCATGGGTTGGTCGTGGTTAAGAAGCCATGGCTTGTTGGCGCAGCTGGGTTCAAACATGATAAGCCACTGTTCAACAACTCATGGTTCAACGACTACCCACACTCAACCCATACTCAATGGGATATCATGCTTCTGAACCCAGTCAGTGTCTATAGCTCAGTGGCAGAACACATGTTTTCTGGGTGGAAGAGCTCAGGTTCGATACCCAGCATCTCTAGTTGAAAGGATCTCGGGCTAGCAGGGCTGGAAAAGAGCAAAGACCTTAGAGAGCCAAACTGCCAATCAGAGAACAGTAGCCCTGGGCTAGAAGGCCCAACTTACAAGGCACATTATGTGCTAAAACTTCCCATTCCTGTTTAGCAGATTTTGTCTGTGCAAAGCTTCAGCCTCCCACAATGGTGCCCTGCAGATGTGTTGGACTACAGATCCCATCACCTTCAGCCTGTCTGGGAATGATGTGAGTTGTAGCCAACATATCTGGAAAGTGCCAAGTTGGGGGTCGGCTGCTCCATTCCTTCCCCCACCCCTGCTTATCCTGCCTTTGCCACACACCTGGATCCTTCAGAGACTGAACGACAAGCAAGCGGATACATTTCGCTTGGGTGCACCCAGTCATTGATAATTTGAGCAGCTATCCCACTTCTCTTAAGTACCAAGCTCAAGGGGAACTTGTTCTTCTTGTCTGTAGCTGAAGGGGCTGCTCACAGCACTACTTGGCTGCACCTTTGGACCATCACAGGGGCACTCCCAACTCTGTCCAGAGCATTTTTTTCATGTTCAGAAAATCTGGCTGGAAAATAATTAGAAAATAGTCATACTAAAGATGCAATCCTATGCATGTTTAGACAGAAAAAAGGCCTACAACAGCTATGCTGGCTGGGGCATGCTGGGAGTTGAAGGTCTTTTTTCTGTCTAAACATGCATAGGATTGTGTCCTAAGACACTGAACAAACATTTAGGGTGCTTCCTTGTACAGCCATTTCATCTTATTCAGCTTAACAGATCTTCAGGGGTAAGAAAAAAGACGCAAAGAGCAGTGGAAAACTCAGAAGGGCTATGAGTGGAAGACAACTTCTGGACCCTCTGTAAAATTCTGTGATGGAGGCAGGACGATGGTGTGACAAAGGCCTCTTCTGGGAGCACCCTTAATCAGACTATGTTTGCAAGATGCTTCATGGAAAAAAATGTTTTTAAAAGATAACAGCTCACCTGAAGCGTGGCAGGCAGGGATGAAAGGTAAATGAAGAGTTAGATTTGGAAGCAATTTGAGGAGTGAGAGGGCGGGAAAGCTGAGTTCGCACAGCAGCAATAAAAACACACACTGACCCCTGCCTTGCGGTATAGCTGTATGAACCCGTACTAGTACTGAGGAAAACTGTTCAATGGTTGATGTTTGGAGGGAGGGAGGTATGAAGGGAGGAAGACAAGTGAGCTACTCTGTTGTTCTTTGGTCAAAACTAAGGAACTCTGGATCCTTGAATGCTCTTAAAGGAAAGCTCCTGAAGTCTGCAAGATTAGATCCACCCTCAAAGAATTTATTTAAAGCATTTATACTCTGCTTTTCAGTCGGAAAGGCTCCCAGAGCGGCTTAAGGGTCAATAAACACAAGGCAGTCCTTGCCCTCGGGCTTACAATCTAAAAAGAGATGAGGGAAAAGGAAAACAAGAACACCCAGGCACCAATTCTTAATGTTACATGGATCTTATAACAAGCAGGTGTAATGCCTTAACGGATGTAATGCAGCTGGAAAAAGGAAAAACTAAAGAAGGGACTTTCTGAACTGCTGCCACATGCTCAGAGGTTGGCACGGGGTGGCTTGAGCAGCTTCTGGCCTTCTAGGACCTTCCCAAATAATCTGGCCGCCTCCATCGCGCAACCCCAGTGGATGGTGAGTCCAAAGCCGCCGTGGCCATAGTTGTGAATCACCTGAAAGAGAAAGGAAAGACAAGACCTGGGAAGCAGAGCTCCTTTAGGGTTCTTGCTCAACAGGGCTCACGGGCTAATTTGGCAACTGATTTAGGGCGCAATCCTATGCGTGTTTAAGACAGAAAAAAGTCCTACAACTCCCAGCATGCCCCAGCCAGCAGTGCTGGCTGGGGCATGCTGGGAGTTGCAGGACTTTTTTCTGTCTAAACATGCATAGGATTGCGCCCTCAGTGTATTTAGAGTGGAGGCTTGAACTGGCTTAACTGTCATTCTGCAAGAGGAGACTGAAAACCAATCTAGATGGGATGTCAAATAAGGTTTTGCATTTAGCATGCATACTTTTTAAAAAATAAAGTAATTGCAAAAGCCTGCCACTGGGGAGGCCCAAGCAGGATTGGGATCGCAGAGGGCAGGGAGGGGGATTTTAAGCCTCCCCCGCCTCTGCCTCAGTTGTTATTATTGTGGTGTTTGGATTTCTAAGTACCAGTCAGTCAGTCAGGCGATCACTCGTGACCGAGTAAGATTGTCTTCCAGGAATTTTTTTTTTTTTTTTTTTACAAAAAGGAGATTTTAAAAGGAGGAAAATTCTAAAGAAAATTGTGTAGACTCTAGCGATGGGTCCATAAGTGACTGTGGAGGCCAATTTAGATCCACACAGCTTCCCACAGTGAGGGCACAGGTTACCAGATAGAAGATGGTCCTGTAAAGGATTCATTTGACGTGCTTTTCGCTTAGCACGTTTCTCCCTTTCACCTTGCACTCGGGCTTCTTCAAAGTCCGTAGAACCTTTGTGAAAGGCCAACCTCCAGTTAGATCGTTCATGGGCCAGAGCTTCCCAGTTTTTGATGTTTATATTGCATTTTTTTAGATTAGCCTTAAGAACATCTTTAAACCTCTTATATTGACCACCGATATTCCGCTTTCCATCCTTGAGTTGGGAATAAAGTAACTGCTTTGGGAGACGGCAGTCAGGCATTCGAACAACATGACCGGTCCACTGAAGTTGGCGTTGAAGGATCATTTTTTCAATGCTAGTAGTCTTTGCTTCTTCCAGTACACTGACATTTGTTCGCCTATCTTCCCAAGTAATTCGCAGGATTTTCTGGAGGACAACGTTGATGAAATCTTTCAAGGAGTTGGAGGTGACGTTTATAGATAGTCCATGTTTTGCAGGCATACAATGAAGTTGGTAATACAATGGCTTCATAAACCAGTGTTTTGGTCTTCTTACAAATATCCCGATCCTCGAACACTCTATGTTTCATTCGAGAAAACGCTGCATTTGCGGAGCTCAGACGATGCTGGATTTCACTGTCGATGTTAGCTGTAACAGAAAGATAGCTGCCAAGATAGAGAAAATGATCGACATTTTCCAGTATTGTCCCGCCAAGCAGGAAAGATGGCATCACCAAAGGGTTAGCTTGCACTTGCTGATGAAGCACTTTGGCTTTTTTGATGTTAAGTGAGAGACCAAGTTTTCCTGTATGCTTCTGCAAAAACATTTAGGATAGTTTGGAGATCATCCTCTGAATGTGCGGAGACCACATTATCATCAGCATACTGAAGTTCCACAACAGAGGTTGTAATTACCTTACTTTTTGCTTTCAGCCTGCTGAGATTAAAAAGCTTTCCATCTGTTCGATATATAATTCCCACACCAGTGGGAAGTTTCCCCTCGACAAGATGTAAAATCATGGCGATGAAAATAGCAAATAATGTTGGGGTGACGATAACACATCCCTGTTTAACACCTGATCCCACTTTAAATGGAGCACCATGAGAGCCGTTGTTGTCCAAAACCGTAGCCGTCATGTTGTCATGGAGAAGTCGCAAGATATTCACAAATTTATTGGGGCATCCAATTTTCATAAGGATAGTCCAGAGAGCTGTTTGGTCTACAGTATCAAAGGCCTTAGCAAGATCAATAAATGCCATATAAAGGGGTTGATTTTGCTCCCGGCATTTTTCTTGGAGCTGACGTGCAGTAAAAATCATGTCTACTGTCCCTCTAGAGGGGCGGAAACCATATTGAGATTCAGGGAGGATCTCTTCTGAAATAGATAGAAGACGGTTTGCGAGAATCCTGGCAAATATTTTACCTGCGGTAGCTAAGAGAGAAATGCCCCGATAGTTTCCACAGTCTGTTCTATCACCCTTCTTAAAGAGGGTGATAATTATGGCATCCCTGAAGTCTTCTGGGATCTCTTCTCTTATCCAGATTTTTTCGATGAGTTTATGAAGATGTTGTACAAGTTCGGGGGGCCCCTCTTTAAAGATTTCAGCAGGAATCCCATCTGGTCCACTAGCTTTGTTATTCTTCATTTGATTAATGGCTTTTTTTACTTCATCCAAAGTGGGGAGTATTGCAAGTTCCTCTCTAATTTGTTTTTGCGGGATTTGCGAAAAAATCTCATTATCCACCTTAGAGTTACAATTTAAAAGGTCATAATAATGCTCTTTCCAATGCAGTGCAATAGACTCTTTGTCTTTTAAGAGTTTGGTGCCATCTTTTGATTGTAAAGGGTTTGTACCATAGGTTTTTGGTCCATAAATGGCCCTTGTGGCCTTAAAAAAGCCCCGTGCATCATGAGATTCTGCAAGTTGTTGAATTTCTTCAGCTTTCTTTTTCCACCAAGCGTTCTTAAGTTCTCTTGTTCTTCTTTGGACCTCAGCCTTTGCACTAGCGTAGATTTTTTTCTTGGCAGCGCAGTTAATATCATTTTGCCATATTTGGAAGGCTTTCCTTTTTTGGTCAATTATATATTTAATCTCATTATCATTTCCATCAAACCAATCCTGATGTTTCTTAGTTTCATATCCAATAGTTTGTTCACAAGCTGCAGTAACTGAGGTTTTCAGCTTAGACCAATGGTCCTCAATGTTGTCAGGAGGTTCCGTAGGTAGATGTTCCTTAAGAAGTGATTGAAGTCGAGTTTTCTTAATAGGATCTTGAAGGGCATGGATGTTCATTTTACGCCTTGGTTTCCTTCCTTGAAGCCTACGTTGGGGAGCAGTACCACGCTGCTTTTGGCTGTTCTAGCCAAGCGACGCAGCTGCAGCGTAACCACTTGGGACAGCAAACAAAGCCCAACCACCCATTCGGCCAGCGGTGACACGGGGAGACAGGAGCAGGCAAAGGGAACAACAGGGCCTGCTCTAGTTGGACTGTCCTCCTTGTCCCGAGATGAGTGGATAAGCAGGGCCATTCCACCAGCCCTGCTGAAAGTCCACTTAACTTTTTCATCTTCCCTCCCCATCTCTTTTTCCTTCTGTGTTGTGTCTGTTTCAGATTGTAAGCCTGCAGGCAGGGACTGTCTTGTCTACTGATGGACGTAAGTCACTCTGGGAGCCTTTTTTTGGCTGAAGAGTGGGATAAATATACTTTAAATAACTAAATAAATAAAATGGATAGGATGAGCCGGCATCAAGAAAAATATGGCTCTCTAGGAGCCCTTTTATTTTTGTCCCGTGTTCCCCTGTGCCATTCCACAGCTCTCACTTTATAGGCTGGCTTCCTTCCAAGAATCCTGACTCTGAATTATCTTCATCTGCGAAGCAAATGCTTTCTCATCTGAGGTAATTACATTTTGCAAGCATTCTCTCTGGTGTTAATAATCTCAGAGATGTCAATGCATTCAGTGCTCAATGTTCATGAGGGAAGGGACTGGGGAGTGATTCAGGCACGAGTAGTAAGACGTTCCTTGTGAGGTAGAATGAAATCAGTTGTAGTAGGCGGGAATTACAGGACTGGCTCCAGCGTCTTAACAGCACTGGAGCCAGAAGCTTAGCAGGATCAAGTTTCAGGTGGTGTCAAATCCAGGCAAGAGGCAAAGTAGACCGGCCCAACCCAGGGAAAAAGCAAGACAAACCTGGGCCCGGGAATACGTGGACAGTCAGGTAAGTGACCTGACAAGACCTGGAGAGCTTCAACTCCATCTGATACGGCAGCTGCGCCCCTACCTTCCTAATCACCTGCTCCCATCAGTGGTTCATGCCTTGGTCTCCTCTCGCCTAGACTACTGTAATGCGCTCTATGTGGGGTTACCCTTGAAGACGGTTTGGAAGCTTCAGCTGGTACAGAACACAGCGGCTCGCCTGATTAAGGGCAGCCGCCAGCGTGATCACATCACGCCAGTGCTTAATGAGTTGCACTGGCTACCAGTTGCTTGCTGAGCCGAATTCAAGGTGTTGGTTTTGACCTTTAAAACCCTACACGGCTCCGGCCCAGTTTATCTCAAGGAGTGCCTCCAGCAACATCAAGTAGGCCGCTCAACAAGGTCTGCCACAGACGGCCTTCTCCTTATCCCATCAGCCAGAGCAGCCAGGCTGGTGGGGACTAGGAAGAGGGCCTTCTCTGTGGCGGCCCCCACATTATGGAACTCCCTCCCTAGTGACCTTCGCCATGCCCCCTCCGTGATGAGCTTCTGCCGTGCATTAAAAACATGGCTGTTCAGGCGGGAATATGGGGTGGGTTAGGATTTTAAAAGAATTTTTTATACTGTTTTAATAATTATATTTTATTCTATTGTTTTATTGTATTATTTTAATTGTACATCGCCCAGGGTGGCCGGGTGACCGGCCAGATGGGCGATTAATAAATATAATAAATAAATAAATAAACTCAGAGAATAATTCCCAGTAAAGGCATGACAAGGAGGAGCAGAAATTTGGACACACACACACATACACACAACTAAAGAATGCATCCAAGGATTATTGCCTACCTCTGATTGTAACGTTCCATGGCGAATAGCCTCATGTTCCAACCGAACTTTCGGCCGTACTGGACGGGAACCACTCCACTCGCCGACAATCTTGGCTTTCTGGAAGCAATAACATTCAGTCGGTGTTTCACAGTTATTCTCAGCAGGCAGGCAGGCAGGCAGGCAGAAAACATGGGAACTGGGAACTGCAATAGCAGTTCTGATTTGGTGTGTGTGTGTGTGTGCGAGTGAGAGAAAGAGAGAGAGACAGAGACACAGAGATAATATCTATGGGTGCTTCCAGATGGAGAGTCCTAGCACTAACAATCCAAAGGCCGTAAAAAAGAAAAAAATGGAAGAAGCGGTGGGAAAACACAGGAGGGTTACCAATGGAAGATGGCCGTTATCTGGCCCTGCCCATAAAATTCTGTGAATGAGGCAGGGTGATGTTGTGATAAAAACCAGGTCTGGAAGCATCCTATATCTATCTATATCAATGAGAGACAGACTCTTGATATCTGGACATCTCTCTTTGAGTATGCATAGCCATGAGAGCTGAGGTGGGGTGGCTCCCCCTAGCCAAGAGGAGGGACAGATGGGTGTTAAGAAACAGCAGAGTTCTGAGGAAAACAGAAAGAAGTGCTGAGTTAGCTGAAGGCTGAAAGCAGCACCTCTTTGATGTGGGGAGGTGGATTTGTGGCTGCCTGGCCAGAGTGCCTGCCACTGGTCTCCACTTAGGCTCTGCTTATATCAGCCTTCCCCAACCTGGTGCCCTCCAGATGTGTTGGACTCCAACTCCCAGCATCCCATCTGGACATCTGCAACACATCTGGAGGGCACCAGGTTGGGGAAGGCTGGCTCATATATTTGTAAACAAAGCAAATATTGCACAAGTATCTTAAGACTCCACTGATCTCTCAGTCCGAAGGACACTCAATCCAGCTTGTGCTGCCCTCCTTCACCCTGTGCAGAGGAGTGGGGAGACTGCCGCAGCATATTCTGTACTCACAAGTTAGCATCAGCCATTCTTGGTAGGTTTTAGGTTGGCTGACCTACCTGGAGGCTAGGCATCAAGTGGCAGCATCCATGCCAAATTTGCTGGTGGTCCTGGGGGCATGTTCTCTTCACTCCAGTTTCCCAGCTGAAATATCCCCCCCAGGGTCACTGCATTGCTCCTGCAACAAAAAAAAACGGAAGGAAGGAAAATTAGCCCTGGATTACGATGGAATGAGTCCTGCCAAGCAAGCCGGGCTGAGAGCCTGTGTCCACCTCCACTCCCATGTACAGCTGGTTTCCATACAGTGAGTGGCTCATGCTTAATGGTGCGGCGGGGGGGGGGGGGGACGGGTCTTTTTAGACTCAAGGGCCAGACTGCCACCCAGGAAATCTCTCGGGGGCAGCACGCCAGCATTAGATGGGGCCACCCCACTCTCTCACAAACATACCACACACACAAGCAGAGCCCAATTCACACCATTCATACTCACATAGACACACAAATCCACATTCACACACACACACACACACACACACACACACCAATCTCTCTCTCACACACACACGCATCAGGAACGGTGAGCAGCGTGGAGAGCCTCCAGGAACCACCACCTCACGGTACTTGGAGCATCTTGAAGTGGCAGCTCCCAAGGGAGCCAGCTTCACGCACCCTTCGCCTAGTTTATAATCTCCACAATAATTGTCCTGTTTTGCTACCTCTGTGTGTGGCTCACAGAAGCTAATGGTCCCCGAAATGGCCAGCCGAACAGAAGTGATTGTTTCCTTACCCAGGTATGATGTAAGGTGTCTTATAGATTCCCGCTGCAACATTGTGGGTGAGGATGAAATGCTTCACCCACGGGGCCTCGACCTAGAGAACCAAAACAAGCATGGACAAAAGCAGGGCTACATATGGCCCTCATTCAGCCTGCAAAGACATCCCCCCCGCCCCGTGGAGAAGCCCGAGGAGATGCCATTATTGCATTTGCTCATAGCCATCTTTTGCCTCTCCAATACCTCTCCTCCGACTCGGTACTTTGGTACCTTCAGCCCCAGTGCAAGCTCTCTTACCGCATGTGGCAGGAGAGAACACGCACCGCCACTGCGTGGCACCCCTTCCCGCCGCCACCGCACCCCTCCCCTTCCCCCGTTGTGGGCCCCCATGCCCTTGCCGCCACGTCGGCTCTATGGAGAGCAGCATGGCCGGAAGAAGCCACAGGGCTCTCCGCAGAGCCCACCCAGTGGCAAAAGTAAGGGTGTGTGCGACAAGGGAAACAGAAGGCGGGTGTGTGGTGTAATAATCTCTCTTTAAGATGAATTGTTTTTTAGCACACCTGAAGTGTATTTATAACTAACCAAATGTTTGGGGTTAGCTACTCTTCTCTCCTTTTTCCTCTTTCTCTTTCTGTTGTAGTGTGTACGCTAGTACTTGCTTTGTGTAAAGATTAAAGGATAAATCTTTCTTAGTCTGTTATGTGCGAGTCGTGATTATGTCGAGCCAAGTTCACGGAACCTCTAAAATACGAGATATTACATGGTGTCAGAAGCTGGCGTAGACTTTGGCTTGTTTGTTTTTCCTCTGCAGTCTAAAAGACGAGATATCACAGGGTGGCTGCCCTCTCGCTGCGCCAAATGCATGGTGGGAGAGCGGCTGGCATGGCTCTCCAGAGCACCTGCTGGAGGTGGAGAGGCGGCGGCAGCAGTGGCAGGGGTGAGGGGAGCGGCACAATTTGCTGCTCCTCCCGCTCCACCGCCTGATGTAGGCGCCTCACCCTGCTTCACAGGAAGGCCAGCCCTGGCTACTATCGCCTGCCCTCCCACTCCCTCACTTGCCTACCCCACAGTAAACATCTCCACTGCAGCACCACCACTGCTGATGGCCAGAAGGTGCATTGCAGCATTCAGCTCAGCCGGCATCAGGTGACCCGAGGAACCAACAGAGTCCTGTCCTGCAGCGGACACGGTCTGGTTCTTCAGTCCTGGGCAACGTTGCTGACTGGCTGGCCCTTCAGGCGGAACACAACACACCCAGTAATGCAGGAAGATGCTTGCCTCCTCAAACACAGGTAACTGCCTCCCACCTCATCAACAAGCCAAAATGATGTCCTAGGACCTAGCCTCACCTTGATGATTTGTCCCCGGCCTGGGCGCAACTCGGGGTCAGGCTGTAGCTCCCCTGCACGAACCCCAGTACAGTTGATTATGACATCCACTCCTTGAGCTGTCAACTAACAAAAGACAGATTTGTGGAGTCACTTTCTCCCTTAGCACAAAAATGACATGTAAAGTCATCAAAGATGCATCGCTCCTGTCTGCTGCCTTCCGTAACTCCCGTTCTGGGAGGAGTAGTCCAACGCAACTGGGGGGGGGGGCACCAGTTTTGGGAAGTTTCTGCCAAAGATGCCAAGGCTCCAAGATGGCTCCTTACCAGCAGCTCACTTCCATCCCTGATTAGTTAAGAAAATTTAATCAAGCTTTTCTGCTACAACAGCCCTCAAGGTGGCTCACAAGTCCTTCCTTCTCTGAACTCCGAGGATCCCAACAAAGAACTCTAATGGCCAACCTTCCTCAGAGATATTCCCTCCCCTGTTTTTTCTCATTTCATGGTCTTCTAATCCAGGAGTGTTGAACTTTCAGGCACACAGGAGAAATCTGGCCTGCCTGGGGTCCCAGTCTGGCAATCCAGTGTTCCCTAGATGTTGGCATTTTTGGCACGGACCACCACTGGAATGTGGCCCCTGAGAGCTTCCCTGAAATTGAATTCGGTCCTTGGACTGAAAGATGTTCTAATCCTTTTAATTCTGGAGATGGAAGGGAAAACATGCGGGCAGGAAGATATCCAATGGCTTGATAAGATGTGATGCCTGCTAACATCTTCCAGGGTTCTGGCCAATCTGAGTAAGGGTACTGGGATGACTGACAAGGAATTGGGCCACTCGCATTTCATTTCTTAATTTTATTAAAATTAATTGTTATTGTACTGCATTATTTAATACGTTTAGGATGCAATCCTACGCATATTTAGACAGAGAAAAGGCCTACAACTCCCAGCCAGCATGGCTGGCTGGAGGCAAGCTGAGAGTTGTAGGCCTTTTTTCTGTTTAAACATACATAGGATCGCACCCTTAATTACATCTATAAATCAGATTGTAAGCCCTTTGCAGGAAGGGCTTTTTCTTCTGGGTGTGTGTGTGTCATCTAGTCCATCTCTGCGGCCCAATGTAGGATGTGCGATGCAGGATGCAATAGTAGCATCCTTGGCAGATGGTCATCCAGCCTGTTATTTGTGCAGCACCATGCACATTGATAGTGTTATATTAATAAACATAAGCAAACACCTAATACTTCTGATGTCAACATATCCCATGTGTTTTTGCACTTCTGCTGCTTCGTAGGGACTTAAAACTTCATCTTCCCAATTCCCCCACCCAGTTCCTTGTTACAGTCCTGTTCAGGATGCAACCATACTAAATCCCACCAGCGGAGTCCACCCCCCCACCCCCCACCATTGAGCCTCACTCTCTCTCCAGCTGGAGAGGGTGCAGGGGATGCCTCTGCTTCATTTCTTTCTTTATTTTATTATAGGTATTTGTTAATCGCCCATCTGGCTGGTCACCCGGCCACCCTTGATCAATGCCCCTCCACAATATAAAGGATAGGCTAAAATTCCCAACTAACCTCATGGAAAGACTCGATTTTCCGATGAAAGAACTTGACTCTCCGCAGCTTCAGCCTTGAAGAGCAATATGGGTTTGTAAACAACAGAACAGACCACCAGATCTGACAGGCGACCGAAATGCACATATTCTGGGGGACGGATGGGGCTGGCTTACCGAACTCCGAACAATGGAGACACACCCTTCTATCTGAATGGGAAGCAAACCTCATTCTGAGATCTGCAAAAAGTTTCCTTTTAGGATGTACAAGAGTGGAATTTGCTGACCCTCGAGAGGGCTCCAAGACCTTATCTTTCTGCATGATTCATTGGAGGCAAGTCTGGAGCATTGCACTCCTAGAATGGGAGGCCTCTTCTACAGCTGGACCTTTTGCCCAATTCACACCCAAAGCAGAGAATAACCTGTCCTTAGCAAAGGCTGTAGGGAAGGAGGCCAGGCCAGGCCAGAGCTGTAAATCATACTGAGATGGAATGGGCAAACTCCTCTGTGCATGGGCACTCTGGGTTGATGGGGAGCCTTGAATTATCATCTCTATAAGGGGAGACATGACAGAGGTGTACAAAATTATGCATGGTGTGAAGAAAGCGGATAGGGAGACATTTTTCTCCCTCTCTCATAATGCTAGAAGCCGACGGGGTCATCCTGTGAAGCTGATTGATGGGAGATTCAGGACTGATAAAAGGAAGTACTTCTTCACACAGTGCATAGTTCAACTATGGAATTCACTTCCACAAGATGTAGTGATGCCACCAATTTGGACGGCTTCAAAGGATTGGACAAATTCATGGAGGCTATCAGTGGCCACTAGTCCTGATGGCTCTATGCTACCTCCAGGATCAGAGGCAGGATGCCTAGGTACACCAATTGCTGGAGAACATGGGTGGGAGGGTGCTGTTGCCCTCCTATCCTGCTTGTGGGTTTCCCGTGGGCAGCTGGTTGGCCACTGTGTGAATGTAATGCTGGACTAGATGTACCCCTGGTCTGATCCTGCTTCAGGGCTCTTCTTATGTTCGTATGTTGTTATGTAGCCAAAATGGCATCACCCATGCATAAGAAGGACATATCAGCAGACTTAGCGGAACCCCAAAGTTGGCAAAATAACAACAACTACCACTACCACTACCACTATTATTATTATTATTATTATTATTATTATTATTATTATTATTTAAAGAAATAAACCACCGTGGGGAGAAGCAAAAATCAGCCCAGTGAGGACTGAGTGTGCTCAGTGGGAACAGAATGCTGGCTGACAGTTGGAGGAGGAAAATGGAATGGAGTATCGTAGCAAGGGCATGGCTGGCTGGAGCACAGAACAGAAGCAGCCCATTCTGCAACATTATGTGGCATTCCACTTGTTTAATTACCGGTAATCAATTCCTGCTGATGGCACACTTGCAATTTTAGGAATGCAAGAGGAGGATCATCAGACCAATGGTCCATCTAGTCCAGTATCCTGCTTCTCACAGGGGCCAGACAGATGCCCCTGGGAAGCCCGTAAACAGGGCACAAACAGCACTCTCTTTTGTTGTCGCCCCCCACCCCCACCCCCCCGCAGCAACTGGCACTTCCAGGTATGTTGCCTCTGTCTGAACCTTGAGATTCTAGATAGCCATCATGATTAAGAGATAGCTATTGACTGGTTCCCCCCCCCCCCCGATTCTGTCAGATTCTTTTAAAAAAGACATTTCAGTTAGATTTAAAGTTTGATCAGAAGATCCAGCTGGTTTCGCCAACTGGCTGCTGAGTTACTGACCTCATCTTAAGTGTCCTCAGAAACACTAGCAGAGCAGGAGGCAGAAAATAAAGGATCATACACACCTGTTTGTAAGCCAAGGTAAGTAGCCTTTGCCTTCCAGCATCAGTGCTGTGTTAAACCAGCCATAGCTGAAATGGGGGTGGGGTGGGGGGAGAACAAGGAAATGTAAGTGTGCCACGAACTGAAAAACTGCCTCATCTTCCACCACATATATTGGAATGGATTTGAACTCAAACCATGTAATCTAAAGTTTACTGTTCTATCTCCTGAACCACACTAGCTCTTGTATGTAGCCAAACTGAACATCCCCAATAAGCCACCCTGATAGAAATAAAATTATTATTATTATTATTATTATTATTATTATTATTGATGATGATGATGATGATGATGATGATGATGATGATGCACAAGGCTATTAATCAGCTGTTAATCCACCATATCTACTTTCGGTTTTGTCACAGAATTGAGATCTGAGCAGTACACAAAGAGCGTTTCCTTTCCTGCTTTTCTGCTATATACACAAGTGAAAAAAGCAGATTCTTTCGCTCTTGCAATTAAATGCTGCATTTCCCCTGCTTTAAAAAAAACTCTCCAAAAGTGCTCTTTTAGACACGGAAGCGGAACTGGAGGGTCATGACGTCATCCAAGGAACCCGTAAGCAACCGTGAGGAGGGAATGATGAGAGCAGGGCGAATGCCTTGTGAAGAAAACCCCTCTGGTGAGCACCAACAGACTACTGCCAGCCTTTCTCAACCTGGCACCCCCCATATGTGCTGGTCTGCAGCTCTGTTATGGCCCCTCTGCAGGGGGCCTGTTAGGATCCCGACTCGACTGATTCCCAGGGAAGGATAAGTCAGCTCCAGGTTTGCTTACAAGGAGACAAGTTTACTGAGCAGCTTTCAACGTACATGTGCGCCCAAATAAACGAGCGGGTTGGGACGGACCACGGCGTAGCGGTCTGGCAGGCACCACCCGAAGTCCGAACACCGAAACAAAGCAGGCGGCAGCTTCTTCATACATTCTTGCTGTTTACACTTAATGCCAGCAGCTGAGCTATACATCACGACTACTAACTGTCTGAAGCTGACAGTTAAGCAAAACATTACTGCTACACTAATGAGGCAAGCGCTCGTGATGGGGCCTGGTACCCACGCCTGGTACTGGTTCCCATCATAGCAGGCTACTGAGCAGCGATAAGCACGCGTATCTTTCTTCGCTTTGCAAGCCAAGAATTCCTTAAGGTAGCTTGTCCGTCCTTTGACCCATCTCTTGTGCTGGGAACCAAAGCAGCTTCCCACGGGACAGGCGTGCAGGGGAAAGAGAGAGAGATGCTAAGATGCTTTCTAGGCCTCTCTCAGGCCCAAGGAAAATGGAACCAGGTTCAACCGTGGTTCTCACAGGCCCAGCAAGCTCTCAGCCCCCAGCCATTCCCACTCCTCAATTTTCTCCTGCCTGGGACGGGCTCCTGACCCACCTAATAGGCAGTCTAAGCCCTCTGCCACACAATAAACCTTGCCATCCAAAATCTAAAGAGAAGGGGGAAATGCACAATACCTGTAGCCTGGGAAATAGCTCGAGCTCTTTCTGTGACAAGTGCCTAAATCCTAAGACGATCTCCTTCCACGATGGCTCCTGCAGAAAAGAAAACATTTCAAGCCCATTTATTGGGTAAGTGAGAAAAATGCCCACAAGCACAAGATGCTCTGGTCTTGAACCAGAGACCCTGGCAGAGCAATCCAGCCACCTGGTCCTTTGTGAAAATAGATTATTTAATAGAGTTGTAGATTTACAGAGTCGGGAGGTATCTCAGAGGTCATCTAGTCTAGCCCCCTGCCCAACACAGGATCTGCAATGCGGGATGCAGTCACAGCATCCCTGACAGGAGGTCATCCTGCCTCTCTTAAATACCTCCAGCGAAAGAGAAACCACCATCTCCCGAGGCAGCCTATTCCACTTCTGAACAGCCCTTACCATAAGGAAGCTTCTCCTAATGTTTAACCAAAATCTGCTTCCTTGCAATTTCCACCCACTGGTTCTAGTCCCGCCCTCTGGAGCAATGGAGAACGCATCTGCTTCATCTTTTGTATTTGGTACTTGAAAACTGCTATCGCGTCTCCCAGTAATCTTCTCTTTTCCAGGCTAAACATGCCCAGCTCTTCCAACTCTTTCTCATAGGACTTCGTTTTCGTACCCCTCCTAGGGATATACTCCAGTTCAGTGTTCTCCAACCTTGGGTCCCCAGAGGTTTTTGGCATGCTGGGAGTTGTAGGCCAAAAACCTCTGGGGACCCAAGGTTGGAGAACACTGCTCTAGTTTGTTGATGTCTTTTTTAAAGTGTGGCAGCGCCCAGAATTGGACGCAGTACTTCACATGTGGCCCGACCAGCACAGAACAGAGTGGAACTATTACTTCCCGTGGTCTGGACGCTGTGCTTCTGTTAATGCAGTCTATTAGCTTCTTAAACAGCTGCATCACACTGACGGCTCAACTTAAGCTTGTGATCGACTAACACTAAGACACCCAGATCATTTTCACATGCGCTGCTTTTGTTCCAGAAGGTGCCATTATGATTAACTGAATAAATAATAATTATCCCACTGCCTCCTGCACTGGTAGCTGACACCATTTTTGGAGCAAATCATTTAAGAAATTGTAATTGATTCCCCTGTTGATTTTCTTGAAACATTTGGGTTAGTACTTCTATACCTGTTGGGCTGCTTTTTTCCTGCATTATGCCTTGGAAGTGATGCAAGGAATCACTTGAAAGGAAAAAGAGACTCCATTTCCCCTCTATCCCTTGTCAACGCCTATTTCTAAACCTCAACCTCCCAGGAGAATCAAGCACCCCTTCAGATAATGTCACTAACGCCTTTAAGATCAGCTACCTACTGGAACTGGGTGTGTAAAGAGATTGTATCCGGAGAGCAGAAACAACCCCATCTCCTTGGCTTCCGGGGAATTAATATGTTGGAGTAGGTAATCAAAAGTCTCTTTGTTCCAGAGCCTGTAATGTTAAAAAAAATAAATATATATAGGGTCAGGCAATTCCCCCCCCCCCAGTTGAGCTCAAGGATTACATAGGAAAATGTATTGCAAGGTGAAGGTTTATCTAGAGGTGTAGTTGGGATTTATGTCCGATTAGGGAAATTCAAAACAGCCTAGGGTATCATTGGACTTTAAAAGCTCAGTTTCAGATTTAATGCTTCCAGATAATGAAGCGAGATGGGTCTTGAATGGGGTATGTAATTTATTTATTTTATTTTATTATATTTGTTAATCGCCCATCTGGCCGGTCACCTATAATTGCTTTCACTGGAGTAACTACACATGCTAGACAGAAGCCTCCTCTCTGGAAGCATTTCCTTATGCAGAGAAACAGCATGGAAGGCTCACCTAATCCAAGGTCTTTCCCAAGACAGGACACCTCATAACCATCCAACAAACCCAGACATAATGTAAGTCAGTAAGTCTGGAGCTCCTAAGCTAGTTGAAGGTGACTCGAAAGAGGAGCCACCACTCTTGACTTTGGTACATTTATCCCATGCCTCTTTCGTTCCAATCTTGCCTCTGGGTAAACAGGTTTTAGAATCATGGAGCTAGAAGGGAACTTCGAGGTCATTTAGGCCACCCCGCTGCTCAGTACAGGATCTACAGTGCAGGATGAGACTACAGCATCCCTGACAGATGGCCGTCCAGCCTCTGCTTAAATATTCCCAGCGAAGGAGAGCCCACCACCTCCCAAAGAAGACTGTTCCACAGTTGACCAGCTCTGACCATTCAGAAGTTTCTCCGAATGTTTAGCCGCCCCAACCAAGGTGCCAACTGGAAGAGTGGCCCTCCAGCCGGTGTCTTGGTCAGGGTGCCTTTGCTGAGCATGGGCTTTCCCTGGCCTGATGTGGCACGCCCCCCCCCCTGAAGTCTTTGTGGGGGGCCTAGGGGGTGGGTCTCATCTGACTCCCCACCCCCAAACAGTTCCCCAACCCTGAGGCTCAGAAACACAAGGTCTCATTGAGCAAGGGAGTCAATGTTTTTGCCCTTACGTCTGTTGGGTGTTTCCCTTGTCATACAGGTATGGCTGCCAGAGTCCTGCCGCCCAATCACTGGTGGTGTGAGGTGTAAATTTGTCGGCGTAGACCTCTATCTCCAGCGGCTGATCTGCTGAGTGGTATCGGTCATGGATGCAGAGGGCTGTGGACAGTCCGACCACTCCGGCTCCAATCACAGCTACGCGCATGGTGGATGCTTAAACTGTCGTCACCTGAGGGAACAAAATGGGCACTCGGAAGTCAATCCCAATGAACACAGTAGAGTTTACTCCTCAGTGGGCATACATAGAATTGGGCTATATATATGTAAGTACTTATGTTGGGTCGGATCATTGGTGGCTCCAACCCAGTATTGTCTACTCCAGCCGTCCCCAACCTGGTGCCCTCCAGCTATGTTGGACGACTTCTTCCATAACCCTCAGCCAGCTATGCTTAAAGCTCTTGCTGCCAGTAACGAAGCCTTAGGAGAGGCAGTTCAACCTTTTGGAATGCGGGAAAAGCTTCACAAAAGCCGGGAAAGCACCAAATGATCAGTGGATGGGGGAAAGGGGTAGAGCCTGGGGAAGGGGCATGGCCCTTTGGGAAACCCCCGGAAGGACTGGGACCCCAAGAGGGCAAGATTTAGCACCTGAGGTTCTGAACCCCTGTTGTAGCACCTAGGAAAGCTCCTAGTAAGCAACAAGGTCTGATAGCAGACGGAAGCCTTTTATGCTTCAGTCCAGAAGACCCTTCTCAGGCTCCACCCCTTCCCACACATTGGAAAGCCTTAAAGGGCCAGGCCTTTGGCCTGGATCCCAGCACTCCTCTGTCTCTCCAAGAGATCATGCTGCGTGCACTGCCAGCATTGGCGCACCAGTTCCGTGGATGGTGGAACTCTTGGTTGATGGGTGTGCTAGCCCTGTGCCAGAGTTAGGCTTGGGGCCCACAGTTGATGGTCCAGGCTCAAAGGTCTCTGGCTCAGGGGTCTCCAGCATCTCGGGCCTGGGGAATCTCGAGTTTCACAGATGTGCTCAAGCCCGGTGCCTCCTCTGTTGCCACCGCTGCTTCCTCAGCCTCTGAGTCGATGTCCAGGTCACTGCTGGACTCTGAGGTCATGACGAGATTAGATTAGAGGCAGTGGAGTACCAGGGCAAGCAAGAAGGGATGACCACCTCCATCTTGCACCACTTGTGTTGGGTGCCGGCCCCTGGCTCCCTTTGCAGTTAGGCAATTACCTTTATTATGCAAACTACAAACAAGCAAGCATTGCTTCAGGCTACAGACAGCATCCTCATGCATCCAGGAGACACAGATGTTCCAGGCAAGCTTTGCATAACACAGTACTTCAATAGCTTCAGTTAGTTCCACAGGTTAGAGCACCATGAAAGAGAGCTGATACAAAACTGTCCATGTCTGCTATGGCCTGCCCTTCTCAAGCTGAGGAGGCTACCAGTCCAAGTCCCACCCTCAAGGTGGGTCTGTCCACATGGTCAGCACCTTGGCTTCAAGTCTCTTTGAGCACCAAGTGACCTTGTGTTGCCCCTCCTCTTCATCTGATCCTGTCTCTTGGGTCTTGTATTTTCATCCCTTCCTCCTCTTTGTTAGGAGCCTCTGTTCCGAAGGGTACAGAAGGCCCAGCTTGGCTGTCCTTAGAAAGATTAGGTGACAGCTGGGTTTCCTCCTCTCTGTCCTTGCTATTCTCCTCCGTCTCCTGCTCCCTCACCCTTAGTGCTTTGCCAGCACCTTCCCCCTCCCCCTCCTCGTCCGACTCAGAATCAGTCCCTATGTCTTGTTGGGGCACGTCTGCAGAGGTGCTGGCCCAATCCCTACAACTTATGAGCATCCCAGAGGCATTCTTCTTGACCACATTTGGAGGCAATGTTCTGGATCAAATGGACTAGCCAGCAGGGGCAGGAGAGCTCTGTATTTTACTCTGCAGGGTAGAATCATTCTGTAGCCAGAGCACGGAGGGGATCGTGAGTGCACTCAAGCAAACTGGCTGGCACGTTTCTCGGTCAGTGTGTCACACTCCAGCAGTTCCATCTGCCTGAGGAGCTTGGCTCACCCACTAGCTGTGGCCACTCCAGAGAATGGCTAACAACAGATCCTTCTATGCACTGGGACGCCCAGATGAAAAGGCTGCTTTACGATTCTCAAAACTCTGCACCCACTGGCTGGAGAACTTGGCTTCCCTCCCTGCAGGGTCTTGAACAGCTATTCTATTATTGCAGCGGATTCTTTCAGAGAAAGACAGCAGTGGAGAGAAACCCTGGGAATGGCAGAAGCGTTTATTGCCAGAAATAACAAAATGTGAGAAATGCTGTACAGTGTGGGCCTTTAAGAAAAGAAAAGCCGACTCGATTCTGCAGCTCCGCCTGACTATTGGGCAGCTCGCTCCTTTCAAGCAAGGTTCATCTGCCCAACCTCCAGCCACAGCAGGACCGGAAGGGACAGTCCATCTGCTTAGTAATAGATGGCATACAGTGCTTTTTTTCTGGAGAAAAAGGTACCGGAACTCTTGGATTACATTTTCTCAGGAGTAGATGGCGATTAAATTGTAATGCAATTAATAGAAGAAAAGGTGCTGGAACTCAGTTCCGGTGAGTTCCACCAGAAAAAAAGCCCTGATGGCATATAACCTCCTAACATTTCACAGATAAAACAGGGACGCACTAGTAATAACAGCCCTATCCACCCACCAAAGATCTCTGCCCAAGCCTCACTCCGGCTTTTGTGCAGTTTTCGCCCCATTCTAAAAGGTTGAAATGCCTCTCCTAAGGCTTCCTTACTGAAAGGAAGAGCTTGAAACTGAAATATGCTTGAATTTTGGGTCCACCCCTTTTGTCTTTGGCCCCGCCCCCTTTGCCTCCGGCCCCGCCCACCACTGGAATGCAGGCCCCTGAGAACTTCTCTGAAATTGAATTCAACCCTCAGGCTGAAAGACGTTCAACCCCTCTGAGTTATGCCTTGTGTGCCCCAATCCTTCGAGCAGTGAGAACCCCATCGGGGTTCAGCATTTTACCCGGGGTTTGGGTTCTTTGGAATCAGGTCACTGGAGGCTTATGGCATTTCTGTGATGTACGGTTCATTTACACGCATAAACCAGTTAAGCATGAGTAGGGGCTCACCGCCAGTCACCCAAACCAATTTTCCAAAATTCACTGCTCTCACATCAGATCTCTAGGGAGACCAGCCAGCGCCCTGTAACACTGTTAGGGAGCTCAGATTTTAGCCCCTTGACTCTATCTCTGATCTTTTCCCCCAAGCCACCACTAACTCAAGCTGCTGCCTTTATGGGCGCCCTACACACCCGAAATTAGCACATTGCTTAGGGAGGGGGGAAGGTAAGTCCCCTTCCCAAAAGGATCCCTTCTCTGAGAGACATCTCCTTAACAAAAGCGGGATACTTCAACCACTCTGCCACAGCCATCAAGATTATCCTTCTCCTGACTGCCCATACTGTCGAAGCTGGGAATTGTAGTCCAACATATCTGGAGGGCACCAGCTTGACGGGTGGGGCTGCCTTATTAAAACATGGTTAGTGTGAATGGTTAGAGTTCTCATTCTTCAGGGTTCACCCCCATCCTGGATCTCTAGCAGTTATATTTTTCTCTCTGTGTGAGAGTGTGTGGGGTGTGTGTCTTTATCTCTAGTGCTCATGTGTCTAAATTCATGCACATGAACAATGAGGCACCATGCAGTGCACAAACTGCGGCTTGCCACACTGCAGCTGACAAGGTGTATTTTGAACAGCTGTGCCACAACTGCAGTTTTCCTCATTTATCTTTGTAGAGAAAAAGTGTCAGAGTTCCCTGCACCACACACACACACACACACACACACACACACATCTCTACAAGTGTAAACAAGTATAATCCCAGCTGGGGGCTAGGAAATGCAAAATGTACATAGTTTCTCTGATGGCTCCTGATGCTGCAGAGTTTCCCATGTCTTTGATGGCCCCGGTGCCACAGCTATTTGCATGCAAATGTGGCAAAGAGCCACCCCTCCCCTCCCTGGCCCAGATGAAGTTCATCCTGATTGGCTAAAGACACCTGGGCTACTGAAAGGAGGGGTGGGGGGAAGAATCTATACCGCTGCTGTGGCTTTTTGGGTTTCGTTGTTGTCTGCACGCTTTCGCAGGAGTAGGGTTTTGCTAAGGCAAACTCTGAGAAGAGGACCAACCCCCAGACAAAGGGAGTGCCTGGGTATTTATATAGTAAAGAACTAGTTTTGTTTTATAGCTCTACAGTGAGAGCCAGTGTAGTGTAGTTGTGAGAGTGTTGGGACTGGGACTCGGGAGATCCGGGTTCTAGCCCCCGCTCATCCATGAAACTCACTGGGTGACTCTGGGCCAAGCACTGACTCTCAGCCTAGCCTACCTCACAGGGTTGTTGTGAGGATAAAATGGCGAGGAGGAGGAGGAGGATTATGTAAGCCGCCTTGGGTTCCTTGCAGGAAAAAAGGTGGGGTATAAATATAATCAATCAATCAATCAATCAACAGAAGGCAGGTTACTCCAGAGTAAATGAATACAGCATAGAGCAGAGGGTTGATTCGCATGCAATGACAGCCCAGGGGTTAATTAACCCATGGGCTGTCGGGAGAGAATGGACACCTTCAGCAAGGCGTGATGGGTGTGGGTGTGTCTGGGCACTGCTCTCTGTGTGTGAAACTAGCATTGGTATAATTGCCCAGATTTCCTCTGTATCCTAAGCCGTTAGAAGAAACTGGACATACACTATCAAGTTTCCCTGTACAACCACAAGGACTTAAAACCAGGCTCTTAAAAATATATATATATTTATAATGAAAGGTGAGGGTCTGAAAACTTTTTGTGTCTAGATCAGAAGTTAAATTTCACCAACTTGCTATGTAACAGCAGCTCAGGAAATATCTGAATCTGAAAAGCAAAGCCTGTTATTGATTCCTTTCTACCCAGTTGTCTTTCAGCCCAGTTCCTACTGTTATCAAGCCAACCCACTCAAAGAGCGGACAGAATTCAGGAACAGCCAAAGAAAGCCGTGTTTTCTGCAAATACCGTACATGACAACCACCAGGAAGGCCCATTTCATTCTAGCAAGCCAAAAGAAAGCAAACAAATGAACCTTACCCTTTCGCTGGCGAAAGGAACACTTCCAGAAATGCTTTTTAACTCTAGTTAGCCCAAGCTGCTGAAAAGCAAGCATGCAGAACAAGTCCAGAGGTCCACCTGCAAGAAGATCAGCTGCACACGTCCTTATGTATTCCAGGAGCTGGGAAAGAACGGTCAAAGTTCCCTGTGGAGGGGCCGCTGAGGACTGAGGAGGTGGAGTTTAACTCTCTCTTCTGCCAAGAGAGGAGAGCTGGCATCTTTCCTAGAGAACTCTTTTCTTCAAGGGAGCAGTTCAAGTAGCAGTTCCTACAAGTGGACAATGCATACGACTTCTGGCATTGGGCACAGTGGAAAGGGCTTGTGGGGGTTTTTTGGGCCAGTAGAGGCCCTCTTGTTGTGTCTGTCTGTGAGCCGCATAAAAATACTATCCGTATCAGGAAACATCATGCTGAAAAAAGGTGTTCCTTCCTCCCCTCTCAAATGTTTAGGAACTGTGTTAGCAGAGAACTGTCGCTTTGAGGTTAGAAATATTAGCGTTTTCTGTCTTCTCCCACTCCTGCACACAGCTTATGCCCAGCTTATGCCAAGGTTGCTTGGCAGGGTTGTCTTCAGACTATACAAGGACATTAGTTCCTAGAAGGGCCTTCTGGCAAACACAGAACATTTTTAGCGATTCTTCGTTTTGGCTCTTTATGCATATATATATGTGTGTGTGTATGTCTGTCTATCTTCCCACAATCTTGTTTCCTGCTGCAACGCTACAGTCCTCAGCCACCCAACGCAGGTCTCCTGAGCGATTCTCCTTAATTCTCCCTTGTTGCCTCAATGCCTCTTATACCTGAAGCTCTCTCCCAAACCATCTACATGGTACCACCACCCTCCACCCCATTCTCTGGTCAGCTTTCCTCTAAACCCACCCTTACACCAAAACTTTGGCTGCTTGGACTCTCTGTAATCTTCATGGCCAGCTATAGGCAAGTTTAGATAGGTACGACTACATTTGCTTACATTTGCCCTTGTTACCTTTGTCTCTCCCTCTGCTGTCTTCGTAGCTGCCAGCATTTGGATTGCAAGCCCCTTGGGGGCAGAGATCTGTCTTTGGGGACTTATGTACCTCTGTGTCAGGCCATGGTAAAGGTCAGTCTCCAGGCACTTACCGGTAGGTTCCAGGACCTGCAGGGGGTGGGGTGGGGAGAAGATGGCTATTAGCCCAAGTGGGCTAGAAGCAGGTCCATCAGTCACACACACAACTGCCGCCACCGCCACACACACACAAACACACACACACACACACACCACCCATCATAATGGCTGGCACTTTTCTAGTTTGTGAGAAACTCCCCACGCAAACAAACAAGTTGTTATTCTGGTGGCCCTCAGAGGTGGATCCCACAGCTGAGTCAGTGTCACCAGTTGTCCCCTTTGCGAAGAGGAAGGAAAGTCGGTCACCTGAGGACCTCAATGGCAAAAGGCTTTACTGACACTCAGCAAAGCCTATTACATTAATTACTCTATTACTCGCCTGTCTCTTGCTTTTAGTGTTGCCAGCCCCTCACACTTTCACAGCCTGGCAATCTTTTTAAACCTGCGTTTGGTGTGGTTCCCCGCACGTAATTGTAAGTGGCCAGCCCTCTTGGCAGAGACTGTACCACTGCTGTGTTCTCTGTTCTGTGCCAATGAGCATCTGTTGATGCTACTACAAAAGCATTGTGGGCAGATCCTGGGGAACACTCAGTTCATCTTAACCTTCTCCTGGTAATCAAGCTGGTTAAAGTGAGCTCACAGTGGGATTTTACCATGCTTTCAATGCGTTCTTATGTACAAAATGAGCACAAATTTGAAGAAGCCTACCACTATGTCCCTCCCAGACCTTTTTTCTCTCCACAACTAGGAGAGCTGTTACTCCTATTGAACACTAATTTCACTGCCAAGAGCATATTAGATGCCGGAGAGGGTAAGAAGCAGCAGGGCTGGGTGGATAGGACAGAGATGGAGGCAAAGGAGGTTTGATGAAGAAATAATGAGGCAGGGGTAGAGGAAGGGAAGCAGAAAGCATCAGGTGGGTGGGTGGGAAGCTGCAACTTTGAATGCGTTTGCTTTGATGTTTTTAGTGCATGCTGTTTTCAGTGAATTTATGATGTGGAAAAGGATAAAAATAAAATGAAATAAATAAAAATAGCTATTTCCTTACTATGTATTGCTGCCAGAATTTGGCCCTAATCTCATCCATCCTCCCTATAGCCATCAACAACTAATAGCAGAAGTGTTTAAAAAACAAAACAAAAATAAGCAGGTGACCCGGTCAATTGATTCGTCAGCCTCAGGTGTACAAAGACCTTTAGAATCCATCAATCCTTCCAGTCGGCTAATCTCCCTCCCATCTGGACAGCAATTTGGTTCAGATTAGATGGCTTTGGAAGCAAATTTGTACACTGTAAGGAGAGCCCTTCTTTACCAAGTCCTCTTTGAAGGCACACAGAAGACAAACACTCGTATCATTTGCTTGGCCTTTTTGTCTAGCTGAAGCAGAACAGCCATGGTGCAAACTCTTGGATGCTATTCAAAGAGATGTTATCAGAGAGGTGTACACTTCAGAGAGAGATCAGGTGTAGCTATATCGGAGGGACAGTTAATCCTGCTTGTGGATTGGCCTGATTTGAACAAATGCCCCCAGATCCAGGGAACAATCCGCTAGAAACTTCCCCGCACAAGCCCCAATGAAATAAATTAGGTATTTGCTCTTGCACAGCCATTCATTTCAGGAGAAACTCCCAGTGGGTTGAGCGTATTATAGCTCCAGATGAAGGCTTAAATTGTAATCAACAATTGAGAACCAGAACCAGATGCATTTCAAGAAGCCCTGTTGCTATTATACTGTCATTTATGTTTTGTTACTATTATTACGGTAGCTATCTGTGTCATTGCTGGAATACATCATCGTTATGAAATGAGCCGCAAGACTGAGGCCTGTGAAGTGAGCTATTATGGTTTGCCTCTTCTACATTTTCTTGCATGGGCCAGACATCATGGCTCTGGTGTGGAGCCAAAACAACAGGGTACAATTCCCCCTGGAGATTGAGACTTTAGGGGGAATTGGTGGGCACAGACTTTATGTTTATGTTTCAGCAGAGATTTTATGGAGCTGTTGGGGTGTCCTAAATAGAGCCAAGTGGTGTCAGTCCCTTGTGGGATTATGGGATCAGCAATGTTCTGTGGGGCTCTATGGAGCTGTGAGGTCTGTTCTATGGGTCAGAGAAGCACAAACATCAGCTGTATAGATGTAGGTATTATAAGTGCTGGGAAACTATACTGCCATTTTGACTCCACAAAGCCCTGCTCCTTAAGCTCTGGGTTTTGTGGGGCTGCTGAAGTTAATAGGGGTTTCTTCCAAGAGATGGGGGGGGGGGATTATTCTAATCTATGGGGTCCATAGCATCTGTGCTGTCCTAGATTCTTTGGCTGTTGGGGCAAAGGGTTTTTTTTAGTGCGAGGGCCTTGAGCCTACTCCATGTGGGGTATTCTATGGTGCTTTATTGGGGGCAGAGAAAAGTAATTTTGTGAGGCTTCATTTATATGATTTCAAAAGCTTATATCCCACCTCAAGGAACTCAAGGCGGCCAACAGACAAAGTCAGCAATGTTTAGAACAATCTTAAAACCCCAAATAAATAAACATTCCATAACACCACTGGGGATCAAAGTCTTGTATGAAACCCTTGCAGGTTCTATGGGGCTGGTTGGGAATTCTATGGGGCTTTTATTGGGGGCTGGCATTTATTCTACAGGTCTGAGTGGTGATTCTGTGGGACCCCATTCAGGGCAGACGTTTATATGTACTCTGGGTGGGTTCCATGGGGCTTATGGGGATATTCTGAATCCAAGGGGTTTCAGAGGGTGAATGTGAATTTTGGCTGTATTCCATGGGGCTTTTTTGGGGTCAGGGCCATTTGAGGGACTTTTTGGGGAGGGGTATGTGTGCAAAATTGCTTATGTACCCCATATGGTTTTTATGGGTTTGAGGAGATATAAGGGACTTCATTAGGCGGTGAGATTTTATGTTTTACTGTATTCCAGGCTATTATATGGGGCTTCATGGTGGTCACTGGTGAGGGGGGAGTTTTGTATGCATCCCTTGGGGCCCTTTATAAAGCCTCCCATCTATTCTATGGGGCTTCACTGAAGAATACCACGGTTTGTTAACCAACAACAACCCAGAGTTCGCAACCCAGCAACAAACCATGTGTTCTCTTCCTGGGTTGTTTGCAGTTACCAAACCATGCTTTGTTAGCATGGCTGGGTTCGCACAACAACCCGCGATTCAACAACGGACTTGTGGTGTTGTGTGAACCCAGCCTATGTGTGGGGGGAACGGGCAGCAGGGCCTTTCTATCTACCTATTTGCCTCCCCCACCCCAGGACTCCTGGCAGGCTGAGCAGCCACTCAGGGATGGATTTTTTTTTTTTGTATTTGGGGCGCACATTTCTGTGGGGCCAACACTGTTTCCTGCCATGTGGGACTTGACAGCAGGGGAGGAATTCTCCTTTAAAACAATAAGGACACAATCCTATGCCCACCATGGGAGCCTTGAGGACAGGGGGAGGAGGCATTATGTCCTTTAAAACAAAAGGGACCCAATCCTATGCCTGCCATGGCGGGGGGGGGGGGCTGAGGAGGAATTGTCTCCTAAATAACTTAATAAGAGCCAGTTTGGCATAGTGGTGAGAGTGCTGGACTGGGACTCGGGGAGACCCAGGTTCGAGTCCCCGCTCGGCCAGGAAACTCACTGGGTGACTTTGGGCCAAGTCACTGACTCTCAGCCTAACCTACCTCACAGGGTTGATGTGAGGACAAAAAGGAGAGGAGGAGGAGGAGGAGGAGGATTATGTAAGCCGCCTTGGGTTCCTTGCAAGAGGAAAAAAGGCGGGGTATAAATGTAATAAATAAATAAATACTGCCTTTTTACCGTTTCCCTCCCTTTTATGAAGCGCGAGGGGAGGAATTCATTAACGGGCTAAACTGAGGAAGTGATTCGGGCCGCGCGGAGGGGAGGGAGAGAAACAGCCTCCCCCCCAAAGCGCCCCCCCAGCAAAGCCGCGGCCCCGCCTGACCGACCGACCGACCGAGGCCTACCCCGAGCCTCGCCCGCCAGGCAAGGGAGCGCGGCGGACGCCCGCCCGCCCGCCCGGTTCCCGGCTCTGCGGCGCCCTCTGCGGCTGCTCCAGCCCGGCCGAGCCAGGCGGCGGCGGCTGCGCAGGCGGGCCGGCCGGCCGGCAGGAGGCGGAGGCGGGCGGAGGCAGCGGCAAGCCGCCCGGCGACGAGGCCGCCCGGAGGACAGCGGCAGGAGCGGCGGCGGCGGCAGCAGCAGCGGCAGCAGCAGGAGGAGGCTCGCCCGCCGGCCCGGCCCGGCCGCCGCCATGGCGCTCGTCACTCTGCAGCGCTCGCCCACGCCCAGCGCCGCCTCCTCGGCCAGCACCAGCGAGGTGAGCGCGGGCAGCCCCGAGGACGCGGCCCGGCCCCGCCAGCGGCCTCCGCCGGAAGCTCTTCCCCGCCGTCGGTGCCGGGCCCCGCGGGCCGCCCTCCCGGCCCCCCCTTCCCCATGGCTGGACCCCCCCGCCCCCATGGCTGGACCCCCCCGCCATTCTTAGACACCCCCCCCCCATAGCTTGCTCCCCACTCCACCGCCGGTACGGCCCGGCCCCATATCTTATCCATATGGGAGCTGCTCGGCCCCATGGCTGATCTTTTGACGCTCCCTATAGGGTCCTCATCGCTCATCCTCTCATGCGGAGCCCCACAACCTGTTGGCCCTCCTGACCCCAAGTCTGTCCTTTTATGCTCCCCGCCCCTATTGCCTAATTATTGCTGAGCCCCCCCCCCATAGCTCATCCTCTCATGCTGGGTCCCACACAACCTGTTAGCCCTCATGTGACCCCATAGCCTGCCCCGCCAAGATCACACTGCCCTTATATACCAATCTATGGGGCGACCGCACTTTTTAGAATACTGTGTGCGCAGTTCTGCTCGCCTAAATGCACCTTAAAAAGGGCATTTGTAGAGTTGGGAAAAGGACAGGGGAAATGATGGAGGGACCGGAGCAGCTCCCACGTCAGGAAAGGCTACAACAGCTGAGACTGGCAGTGTTCTCCAATCCTTGGGTCCCCAGATGTTTTTGGCCTACAACTCCCAGCATGCCCCAGCCAGCGTATGCTGGCTGGGGCATGCTGGGAGTTGTAGGCCAAAAACATCTGGGGACCCAAGGTTGGAGAACACTGGTAGGGAAAAGGCAAGTGAAGAGGGGACACGACAAGAGGTGTGCAGAATTAAGCCTGGTGCGGAGGAGGAAGCAGAGAGGGAGACATTTCTCTCCCTCTCTCCTAATACTGGAACCCAACGGGGTCGCATCCCATGAAGCTGATCGGTGGCAGATTCAGGACAGATTAAAAGGAAGGACTTCCTCGCGCAGCAGCGCAGAGTTAAACTATGGAACTCACTGCCACCAGATGTGGTGGTGATGGCCGCCAACTTGGACAGCTTTAGAAGGGGATTGGACAAATTCATGGAGGAGGAGAAGGCTCTCTCAAGGGCTACTAGTCCTGATGACTCTGATGCTCCCTCTAGCATCAGAGGCAGGATGCCCATGTGCACCAGTTGCTGGGGATTTACATGGGTGGGAGGGTGCTGTTGCGCTCATGCCCTGCTTGTGGGCTTCCTGTGGACAGCTGGTCTGCTGCTGTGTGAACAGAGTGCTGGACTAGATGGACCCTTGGTCTGCAGCAGGGCAGTCCTTATGTTCTCTTAACCCCACCCCTCCATTGCCTTTATTGCTGAGCCCCATAGCTCATCCTCTCATGCTGGGCCCCACAACTTGTCTTCTGATGTTTCCCCTCATTATTTGCCCCCAAAGCCTGTCCTGTGCCCCCCCCCCACCTCTATTGCTGGGCCCCATAACCTGTTTTATCCTGCACATGCTCCCCATACCTCATAACTGCCATCAGTTGTCATGCAGTCTGCCCCCTACCCCAGTTCCTGTCAGTGTTCCCATTGACCTTTTGCAACAGGCCCTATAGCAGACATGTACCCCTGATTGGTCTGGCCCTACGATAATTTATATTCTTCTCAGACCACCACCCTGCTGTCTGATAATCAGGCCCCTACAGCCAGGACCGGTGCAAGGCAATTTGGTGCCCTAGGCAAGATCAGATATTTAGCGCCCCCCCCTTCCCACTTGAGAGCGCTGTATTTTTTTTCAAGGCGTTTCTGGCGCCCCCTTTAGCCCTGCACCCTAGGCAGCTGCCTAGTTGGCCTAATGGTAGCACCGACCCTGCCCACAGCCTACACCATTGTAGGTCCAGTGACCTCATGGACAGGCCCTACAGCCCATACCCCTTTGCCTGACCCACTGCATTTTACTTTGGCTCCATAATCATATAATTTTCTCTCTTCTCTCCTGCATCCTTCACAGCAGGCTGTGTCCCAGCTCTTGCAGCTCTACAAGTCAATCCCTTCCCCCCATTTGCTTCACTTTGCCCTGTTTTACCCCATGTCTGCCCTATAGCTGGACCCTATAAAGCGTTTTTATCCCTCCCTCATCACAACCATTCACTTTTCATGAACTCAGTCCCCACTACCTACACCTAGTGCCCTACTGCTTGTTTTTCAAACTCTACACTTTCCCCAGAATCTTTCCCTTTGCTCTCCATCGCTATGCCCCCTTCCTCCTTGCCACAATTGTTGTATTTCTGAGGGCCACCACAACCCACACCACTTGCCTGATGTACTGCATGTCTCATATTCTGAACCCACAACGTTTCCTATAGTGGAGCCCCACACAACTTATATTAACCCCCCTCTCTTCATGCGTGTCTTGTAGTCAGGCCCTACAGCTTTTGCCCTGTGCCTTACTTGCTCCTCTTCCCAGATGCGACAACATGCACAGACTCTTCCCTGAGTCACTTTAGCTTCATTACTCTCAGCCTTTCAGCCCCGTGTAATTTTTGCTGCTTAGGCGGTCTTTCTCTCAAGTCATAAGGTTTCTGTCTGACTTCTCCTTAAATCTTTTAAGGGTGAGCTGAATTCACACAAGCATGCTCAGTAACTTGTATGTGTGAACAAGCCATCAAACAGTACAGAAAAAGCTTCCACGCCACCAGCCGTTGCCTCAAGCGCAGTGCTTTTTGGAGGCAGTGAGTCCCACGTTCAACTGAAGGCCTAGTCTGTACATGCAGAGGAACACAACGGTAGCTCAGATACTGAGGAGGTTGAATGGATGTGTACTGCTTAAGGCTGAAGGCAGGCATTTGTGCTGCTCTTGTGAAATGGTAAAACCTACAGAACTGCCTGCAAGCAGAGAACTAGCAACGCCGGGAATGAATAGAAAGATTTCTGGCCCAGTGTGCTAGTTCTCTACTTGCAAGGCTTTTTATTTACATGGAGGAGCTTACATGGGGGAGCTTTCAGAGATGACATCTGCCTCCTGTAGCCCGACAGTCAACTCTCCTGTCTCTGGATTCTGCTCCGTGTGTAGGAGCGCATGATATACAAGTTTGTGTGAATTGGCTTTAAGTTCCTTATCAAAAATGCCTACCTCCTCCAACATGTCTGCTGCCTTTCCTTTCCTTAGAACTTGATGCCCCTACCATCTTATGCTCATTGCTGATGAATGTCCCACCCTTCTATACTCAGATTGAAATGTATGTGGAGGATTCTGTTCTTCATTTTGGATATTTAGTAATAATGATTTAATCGTTGTGCATGGCTTTTTGCAGAGTAACAAGATGACAGGTCATCTGCCTTGAGGAGCTTACCATCTAAAATTTGGCACAAGGGAGGCCATAGGGAGGTGGAGGTGGGGTAGGCAAGGGAAGAACCCTGATGATGACCTGGTTCAAACATAACATTAACCCTTGGTTTATTTAAACCATGGTTTGTTGCCCTACCCAGGGTTTGTCCTGGTTCACACATAATGGCAACCCAGACTATGGGTTGAGCATGGGTTAGAGAACCCATAAAGATAAATAATAAATAAACAAACAAACCCATGGTTTGTTGTTGGGCTGTGAACTCTGGGTTGTTCAAGCATAACAACCCATAGTTAAGCCATAGTGCAGGACTTGCACATAACAACCCACGATTCAACAACAGCTCTCGATTGAACAACAACCCATATTCAACCGTACTCTCGTTTGGCATTACTTGCGAACCAGATCTTCGTCTAGCAGACAATTGAACAAACTATGGTTTGTTTTCTCAGTCCCTGGGTTGTTTATTTTCCTTCTCCTTCACCCGGTCCCCTCCTGAATCCCAAATGCCTTTGTGACACTGCAATATTGGCATGTAAAGAGGTGAGTTTTTTTACCACTCTTGCCTGCTGCCTCTGTAGCCTGATGAAACAATCCACGATTCTGGGTTTGCACATAATGACAATCCATGGTTTAAGCAACACACAGTTCACAACCCAGCAACAAACCACGGGTTCTCTGCGTGGGTTGTTTGTGGTTAACAATCCTATCATCACGTTTGCACGTAAAGACAACCCACGATTGAACAAACCATGGTTTTAAGCCATGGTTTGTCATTGCATATGAACCAGGCCCTGTGGCATATTCTCAAACACTGCCTCTTCCTCTCAGGCTACGAATCCTATTTCCCACGTCCAGATCCTTGTTGCTCTTTCTCTCTTACCCCCTCTGGGGCTTCTTTGTGCATTATTGAATTATTGTGCATAGTTGAAATCACTCCCCGCCCGAGGTATTTTCTTCATGGATAAACTAGACTATTCAGTTCCATGTCATTGTCAGTCTGCTTCCTCTTTTCTTGGTCTCATTCCCGCCGCGCATCCCCCTGGCAAAAGAAAAAAAAAACAAACACCTTGCCATCTAGTTGTGTTTGCTGCTATTGAGACTCATTTGTGACTTTCAGCATAATCCCATACATGTTTACTCAGAAGTAACTCGCATTATGTTCGGTCAGGGTTAGTCTCAGGGTGAGTGTGCATAGGATTGCAGCCTTACGGTGTAATCCTGCGCAACTTTAGACAGATAAAAGGCCCACACGTCCCAGCATGTTGGCTGGGGCTCGCTGGGAGTTGTAGGCCTTTTTTCTGTCTAAACTTGCACAGGATCGCAGCCTTAGTGAAGCAGTGCATAGAGCTTCAGTTTTAAATGTCGTGCATTTGGCCGTGTTGTTGTGCGACAGAGTGAGCGCTGCATGACCTCATTGTGATTCCATTTACACAGTAGTAAATTGGGATTAATCCTGATGGAAGTCATTGGGATTAAATTGCTGTGTGAACTGCCATGTGTGAGTGGTGGGTCATGTTCGTTGTATCTCATTCATGCTTTAGGCGTCCGGTTGCGTAAGGTGCTGTGTGTGTGTGTGTGCTTGCGTGTGTGCGCGTGCAGCTCCTTTTGAGAGATCTCTGTGGTTCCACCTGTCATTTAAAGTCACCTAGTGATTGGATTCCATTCAGAGTAGCCTAGTGATTGGATTCCAAACACAAATTTTTATTTTCACAGACTGCTCACTGTGATTAGGGGAGTTCTGAAACAGTAGCTGGTATTAAAGAATATATAACTGATTAGTCATCTGCTTTTTAAGCTCTGTAATTGATTTATCTGTAAAATATTAAAGTGCATATCACCAAAACCTCCATAGATGTGCATTTTTGAAATCCTGAAGGCAGTGTCAGGTAACCTATAGTGTAATGGAACATAACATAATGGAACATAATTCAGGACATCTATAGTGTTTTCTGTTTTGGTCTCTATTACAATAGCATACCAGAACCAAAATACCCTCAAAAGAAAAGTTTGCTATTAACTCTCAGCCCCGTTTTCTGAAATTTGCCTTTACCAATTAATTAATTAATGAAAGTCTCATTAGCTTAATCTGATGATTAAAGCTTGCAGCCGTAAGAGGCAGAGGTAAGGTACCATCCCCCCATCTCCAGAAACGTCAACATAATACTTCCCTTTTTATATTGTCAACAACAACAAAGCTTGAGAGCCAGTGTGGTGCAGCCGCCTGGAGCGGCACAAATCCAATAAATAAAATAGTGGTTGGAGAGTTGGACTAGTAGTGGAGAGACCTGAGTTCTACTCTCCTGTCAGCCATGAAGCTCACTTGTGTAGCCACTGGCCCCTCTCTCTGCCTTACAGGGTTGTTAAGGTAAAATTGGGAGTGGGGTGGCTCCTTGGAGGAAGGGTGGGATAAAAGGGTAATAATAAAAGTATATATGGCGATGATGATGATTACTATTATTTTATTGCAGATATTTTAAAAACAAAATCTTTGAAATGTATTGAAATTATTTTGGGCGTTCAGTGCTTAAAGCTTCTTCTGCTTTCCCCTTCAGTTGGAGGTTGGCAGTGATGAAGAACGCAAGCTGAACCTGAGGTAAGCCTGAGCTATTTCAGCTTTTGCTTCATTTGTTTTTGGCATTTTTCAAACCTCCTTTGTTTTATCTTTTGCCACGTAAGGCTTTGCTTCTGCGTGACGTGGAGGATGGGGTGCTCACTCACGAGGAGGTGGGAATTGCTGCTGCACGGAGGTGGTTGGATCCCTCTTCAGCAAGCCAGATCAGCCAGTTGTTCATTGCTGATTCTTCCGTCCGAACTTTAGTACATCTGAAGTGCAATTTTAAATGGGCTGTTGGGCATGTAAGACAAATATACCCATGTGGCTTTCTACATTTCTCATTTAAACTGGGTCACCTCGCCTTCCCTGGGGCAGGAACATGCCTCTGTGCCTCCTGCAGCAACCCACTCACTCACCTGGATGAAATTCCTTGTTGCCTCTAGCGACCGGGCGAGTGGTTAAAAGCAAGGCTGCGTAAGGGTCATGGAGACGGGGCTATGCAACCTATTTCTGTCCCAGCTGGCATGTGATGCACTACTGGAACGTGAATATTCTGCTGTGCGGCTAATGGTGAATGCCTATAATAAAAATACACGCCCATGTACACGTTACTCTTTCCTATTTTAAAAACTCCGCATGGTATAAAGGACAGAGGGATTTCCCTCCCTAACACAGATACAACAGAACTTGCTGTCCCTGGCATATAAGGTTCTACCTCTCTGACGTCATAGTTCTCTTCTCCTTCTCTCTCTCTCTCCCTCCAGGATGTTCTTGGGTGTCCTATGAGTAACTCTGGCTTTGCATTGCTTCCCCTTCCTCTCTAGTTGTTCCTGTGTGAAGACAAGTTATGCACGGGTCGGCTGTCCCTCAGATGTGATAGGAGCAGTCGGCTGATTGTGTGCACGGCCAAATTGGTTTGGCAGCCTGGCTGCGTGCCAGCATGGGACTGGACATGTGACCTGGTGCAGTTGCAGGTGCATTACCTGTGCTCGTATCTGCCTGGTGCTGGGAGCCTTCCATCAAAAAGTGCTTAAACTTGCAGTGTTCTCCAACCTTGGGTCCCCAGATGTTTTTGGCCTACAACTCCCAGCATGCCCGGGCATGCTGGGAGTTGTAGGCCAAAAACATCCGGGGACCCAAGGTTGGAGAACAGTGGCTTAAAGGATGGCCTTGTTTACAGCCATTGCATTGAGGCCTTGGTCCATCAGGGGGCAGTCTCATTCCATTTCTTGTCAAAGATGTTTCTCATCCAAGTCCTTGTTGTTTGATTAGTTTTGTCTAGCTTTTATGCCGGGCCTGGAGTGACCTTGTGTTGAAATCACCAGGAAGGCTGCTGCAGGAAAAATTGTGCTGTTTTAGGAGGCACAAACGCTGCCTTGAGAGGAAGGTCCTGCCAAGGTGTGTAGGGGATAATCGGAAAAGAGCAACTAAGCAGCTCCCGTGGTGGATATAATCTTTGGGAGAGGAAATATCTGTCTAGGAAAGATCAGAATAATCTGTCTTAATTATTTATTGAAATATTTATAGACCGCCTTTAGCCATGAGACCCTCAAGGTGGTGTACAAAATAGATACAGAAATAATTTGGCTGGGGCATGCTGGGAGTTGTAGGCCAAAAACATCTGGGGACCCAAGGTTGGAGAACACTGATTTAAAGAATAAGAAAGATTAGAAGCAGAGTCCTGAAAACCTCAAAAGAATAAAACCAGGTATCAGTCTGTAAAAACCAACAAGCGCAGCAGAACAGAAATGTTTTTGCTGCGCGCCAGAAGCTAAGCTATGAAAAGGCTAATCTAACCTCCTTAGGAAGTGAGTTCCTCAATTGGGGTGCTGCCGCAGAAAAGGCCCTGTTTTGTGTTCCCACCAACTTAACCTCTTTCAGGTAGTGGGACATATAAACAGACCTCAGACAAAGATGGTAAGCTTTAGGTAGGTTCATATGGTGGTCCTTTAGGAATCCTGGCCTCAAGCCATGTAGGGCTTCATACCATCACCTTGAATTGGACCAGAAACAAACTGGAAGCCTGTGCAGCTGATGTAGGACCAGTGTAATATAGTCTATAAAGCACACACCAGAAAGCAATCTGGCTGCAGCAATGCAGCATTTTTGCACCAGCTGCCATTTCCAAGCTCTCTTCAAAGGCAGCTTTCTAAATGGGAAGTGACTAAGCGTCTCGCGGCCAGGTCTGTCTTCTCCAGGAAGTGGTGCTCCTGCCAAAACGGCACGTAGGCACTTCTGGCCATGGCTTCTGTTTGAGCATCTGCGTTAGGAGCAAAGCAGGATCCAGGAGCACTCCCAAGCTGCATTCCTGTTTCTTCAGAGCTAGTCCAACCCCATCCAGAACAGGTTATACTCCCAGTCCTGGATCAGACTGTCTACTGTGGTGTGTTCATTGAAGATAAACTACACACACAATATATAGCCATGGCAGTTATTAAATCCACTGTGCATAAAGGTTTTTTCTTACATTGTTCATACGCTTTTTCCTTCACCAGTGGGTAAAACTAGTGCCATGGTTTCTCCCCGGCCCTGTTTTCCTTTCTCATTTAGCCTGACGTCCCAAGATCCACTTATTGCTGAACTTCCAATCACTAACATACATTAGAATTGATAAATGCAGAAAAGGAGGGGGGGGAAATCTGCCTGGTTGCTATTTGCAACTCTTATCTGCCTTTTCATCCAAGAATGAGAGAAAACGTGTTTTTTTTTTAATCACTGGTGGATGGGATTTGGGGTCCAGGGCTTGGGAAGCAGGTTTTGGCAAAAGCTAAACAGGGCCATGACCTAAAAAGAACCATAGAATTGAAAGGGACATCTAAGGTCATGTAGTCTAACCCCCCTGCCGATGCAGGAAATCCACTGCTATCGTATCCCTGATAGGTGGCCATCCCGCCTCTGCTTAAAAACCTCTAACGAAGGAGAGTCCACCACCTCCCGAGGCAGTCTGTTCCACTGTCGAGCAGCTTGTGCAGTCAGGAAATTCTTCCCATGTTTAGTTGGGAAGTCCTTTTTTATTGTAATTTGAATCCATTGGTTTGAGCCCTGCCCTTGGGAGCAAGGGAAAACTAATTTGCTCTTGCTCGTGTCTGTGTGACAGCCCTTTGGATATTTAAAGGCAGCAATCACAGCACCTCTCAGTCATCTCTTCTCCAGACTAATCATGCCTCCCAACGTCTTCAGCCTTTCCTCACAGGACTTGATCTCCCTGTCCCTCACTATCTTCACCACCCTCCTCTAGACACATTCCAGATTTGTCGATATCCTTTTCAAACTCTGGTGCCCAGAACTGGATACAGTACTCCAGCTGAGGTCTGATCAAAGCAGAATAGAGTGGTAGCGATGCTTACTCCGTTCTGGACATTATACTTCTATTGATGTAGCCTGGAATTGCATTCGCCTCTTTAGCCGCTGCATTGCACTGCTGACTTAACTTTAGCATGTGGTTTACTGGAACCCCTAAATCCTTTTCACATGTACTGCTGTCAGTTCAGGTGTTGCCCATCCTGACTTCTTCCTACCTAAATGCAGAACTTTCTATTTATCTCTGTTGAAATTCATTTTGTAAGTCTTGGCCCAGTTCTCCATCCTGCCAAGATCACCTTGGGTCCTGTTTCTAAGGTATTAGCTACCCCACCCAGTCTGGTGTCATCAACAAATTGCCTGTACTTCCATTGCCTGCATGTGTCCCCTTTAAATCTGAGCTCATCAGAAAGCTTTTGCAGCCACCCTGTTTGAAATATTAAGACTCCCCCCCCCCCCCCGAGTATGAATCACCGTGAAGGCACAAACTTGTGCCACAGGCTTGCTAGGAGAATGCCACACAGTTAAAAACGCTAGAGAGACAACTGTACAAATAATTGCATATTACATCGCAAGCAAGACGGAAGATTAAATTATGCTGTAACCTGAACTGGAGCACTCCAGAACACTGGGTGGGGTTGCGTGACCCAGGCCATGTTGTCAGTCCTCCCCCATGGAGCAGAAGCTTTCTCCCCTTGCCATTCTGTTCACTGTTTTCCAAAGTGTTTCCATGCTAAGGCAGTCCACAGAACATCAAGGCCTAACATGTGTGGTGTCAGTTTTCCAGGCCGCACCTACATGGCGGACAGATACAAATGCTCTCAAGCCCACCAAGTTGCCTCCTCGTTGCTCAGAGTACGCTGAAGTCAGGATGCCGCAACCTTGCCAGGATGTGATTCAGCATCCTGTTTTCAAGCCTTTGATAAAGTCAGCAGCTTCTGCCTCCAGTTCTCTTGCTGACTTCAGCTGCAAGACAATAAGTACTTGTAGCCCATGTGGTGGCTAACTCTACAGCATGGCTATTGTTTTCAGGCATAAGCCTGTGAGAAGTCCAGCAGCTCCCTGCAGTAAGCTCTTTAAGTCTCTGTTCATTCACCCTTGACTCAAAGCCCTGTGATTCTGACTGACCTATAATCATGACCTAAATTATGAACTCCACACCACACAATCCAGATTTTCCATAATGTATTCCGTTTCCTAGATTCAGGGTTTGAAATGGAGGGAGACATTTGCATGGACTACTACCGGTAGCAAATATTCGTTTAAGCCAATGGTATTTTTGAAGACAGCAAGCCCAATGGTGTTGCTGGTGTACTGGATCTTGCTCTTTCTCTGTACTATATTATGGATTCTCCAGTCCACCTTTTTCTTAGCTGAAGCCTTGAGCTGCATAGCTCTAGTAGACCCAGGTCCTGTGAGGAAACATGGGTGACACCAAATAGTACAAAGGATTAGAAAGCCATGAGAAGCAAAAGCAGTTAGTGAAAGTCAGGAGAACTGGTTTTTGCATTCTTCTTCTTTTTTTACAAGCTCCTGCCTGAGAAGATTACCCAGCCATTTTGGAGGGAGACTATTGTACCAAGAACTCTGCTTACCTGACCTTGCTGGGATGTTTCTTCTGTTAGCCTCAAGATAGCCACGTCTGTCTTCCTGAAAACCTGATGGTGCAGTGGTCTCCCCTGCAGATGGAAGAAAGTCCATCTTCACACAATGCATAATTAAATGTATGGATTTTGCTCCCGTGAGAGGTGGTCAAGGCGCTGTCTTAGATGGCTTTCAGAGGGGAATTAGGCAAATTCATGAAGGAGGAGGAGGAGGGTGTTCTTGGCAACGATTGGCTAAATTAAACATCCAGTGTACCTCTGAATATCCATCATTGCGGGGGGGGGGATGTTAAGGGGAGGCCTGTTGCCTTATATGCCCTGTCTATGGGCTTCGTGAAGGTATCTGGCTGGCCGCTGAGAAGCAGGATGCTGGACCACATAACCCTTTGGTCTGATCTAGCAGGACTCCTTTTATGTTCTTTCATCTGCAGTTGTAGAAAAGAGCTAGTACGTAGGGGTGGGCAATGTCAGGGGGCCACATTGCCCCACCAGGGGCTCTGCTCCGCCTCCACTGAAATTGCTGCAGGCCAAATAGCCACTGAATTTGCCACGGTGGCGGCGAAAAGAACAGGTGGTTTTGCAAGGAAGCAAGGGCATGCGCTCCCCTGTGCACCTTCTTTCCTTGCAGAATTGCCCTATTTCTGCCACTGCGTCATGTTCAGGGGCTGGGGGGCTGCAAAAATGGCCACAGTGGGACCACATGCAGCACAAGTGTTGCCCACCCCTGATCTATACGCTGGCTACGGTAATGTCTTAGACTCCGTAGAATTAAAACATTTTCCCGTCGCATTTTGGTGACTGGAAATGAAGGAAGAGCCCAGCTGGCTGTCCAGGACTGCTTTAAGCTGGGGGGGGGGGGTTGCTCTGCTTTAAGCCAGAGGTTTTCTGGAGAGTGGGTGCTGAACAAGCCACATCTTCTGTTTCAGATGTAGTCTGAATTCTGGTGGTGTGTGCCAGTGGCCAGTACAGAAACGCGTTAGGTGAGAACAGCAGCAAACACCTGGGAAAGGAGTCTTAATTTTTTTAATGTGAATGTCTTCATCTGATTTTGTGGATATCAGGGCATTGGGGAGCTCCCAGGCAGCTGGTGCCACACAAATGGTGCCGTTTTTTCCAGCTGCAATGTCAAAAATGTTAACTGTAATTAGGACATTCGTTCCAAGGAAGGGTTGCATAGTTTAATGATGCTGTGATTGGGGCCCCCTGCCTGCTTTAGCTGTGCAAATAACAGGCAGGACGTCTCCGGCAAGCTGTTTGCCATTTCTTTTGCTGTGCTGTTTGATTTTTGTAGCTGTCCAAAGTATACGCAGCTCGTCTTGCTTGCCTAGTGACATTTTTAAACGTTGCTGGTAAGAACAGTGGTGTAAAACGGCCAGGCCTGCTGATTTGGAAACACACACATACCCCGAAGTCACTTCAGCATTTGATTTGTTTACGTCTTTAGGGGTGACTGTGGTTGGGGTGCGTGGCCGCAGAACGGACAGAGGATTCTTGACTACCCTCTCTTTTCATCCCATTGTAAATGGATCATGTAAGCAATAGCTGAGTGGCATTTGCAGGGCCATCAAGGGACACAGTAGCCTGTGAATAACCCAAGTTGAACATCGTGGGGGAGTGGCTGAAATACGGTACTCCCAAAGGAGTTCTTTCTTTGTGTTAGACACATGAGCCTACGAAGCGGCCTTGTACCAAGTTAGGCTATTGGTCCAGACCTGGCAGAAGGCGGCTTTCTGTGCTGCTAAACCTGGCTGTATCAGAACCTCTCTGGTAATCCAGCACGTTTATCAATATCCCCGGTCAGTGAGTTAGTGTAGCTTCGTTCTTAAGACACCCTGAATTCATTGTGAACTTTCTTGGCTGCCATTCTCTCAGCTTTGGCGCCCCTTCCTATCAGTATATTTTATTTATTTTTGAGATTTACATCTCATCTGTCCACTGTTAAGACTCTCAGTGCAGCTCACAAACATTAAAACAATACAAATACCAATAGTAAAATACATTTGTTAAACAACCTAACAAATTGATAACACAGCCTAAAAGAAAAGAAATAGGTCAGCAGCAGCTAAGAGGAGATTGATATTAATTGCCTTTGAAGGCTGCCTAAAAGATCACGATGTTGCCGTGCAAATGTACTTAGGGAGGGAGTTCCACAATCAGGCACCACCGCCAAAAAGGACCTAGTGCTGGTAGCCACCCACCTAACCTCTGAAGGCGGCTGCACCTGAGGAAGAGGATCTGATGAAGATCTTGGCTAATGGGCAGGTTAATTTGAGAGGAGGCAGTCCTTTAGATAGCAACAACAAGAATAATAATTTATTTCTTACCCGCCTCTCCACTCAGATCGAGGCGGGGAACAACCACAAACACAAAATACAGAACTAGTTAAAAACATAGTAAACATTATTAAAATATTATTTAAAAACCTTTAAAAGTATCCTAAAAACTCTTAAAGTTCCACTGGGTAGGCCTGTCGGAAGAGGTCAGTCTTTATGGCCTTTTTAAAAGCCAAGAGACTATCTAGTTGACGAGTCCCCTCCGACAGGCCATTCCACAGTCTGGGAGCAGCAGAAGAGAAGGTCCTCTGGGTGGTACTCGCCAGCCTAGTCTTGGCTGACTGGAGTAAATTCCTCCCAGAGGACTTAAATGCACGGGGCGGATTGTACGGGAGAAGGTGATCCTGCAGGTAACCCGGAATGAAACCATGTTTTTAAGATGTTTTAAAGATGTTTTAAAGATGTTTTAAGATGTTTTTAGGATGTTTTAAGATGTTTAATAGTATATATTGTGTTGTTTTAGTTTAGGTATTTTATATTTTCTGTTGTTCCCTGCCTCGATCTAGATGGAGAGGCGGGTAATAAATAAATAAATAATAATAATAATAATAATAATAATATATATATTATATATTATTATTATTATTATTATTATTATTATTATTATTATTATTATTATGTAGGGCTTTAAAGGTAATGACCAACACTTTATACTTCGCCCGGAAACTGATTGGCAGCCAGTGTAATGCTTTTAAAGCTGGTGTAATATGGGCACCTCTAGATGTACCGGTGACCAATCTGGCTGCCATATTTTGCACCAATTGAAGTTTCCGAACTAGGTACAAAGGTAGCCCTATGTACAGCACATTGCAGAAGTCAAGCGTCAAAGTTACCAGCGTGTTCACTACCATCTTTAGGTCTTCCAACTCTAGGAAGGGGCGCAGCTGGCATATCAACCTGGTTCCAGTCCATTTAGGACCTTATTGATCAAAATCAGGATTTTGAATGGTGTGCTGATGTATGCAAAGTGCTTTGAATGATCTGAACTGTATAAATGCTAAGCGCAATCTTTAATGTGCACATTAATTTTATGGTGTGCGGTCTGCTTGGAGTGCTCATTCTCCCATACGGGCTCCATTTGGTTCCAGCGAGGCTTCTACCCAGAAGACATTCCTGTGGATTGTGCCCACGCTGCTTAAGTCTGTGTGCTTGCTTGCATTCAAATGGCCATCCTTGAAAATAACTCCTTTGTGTCTGTACCTTGTGTGCTGCGTGATGGCAGATGGGAGATTAAGCCCAGCTCCCCTGAGGTGGGTCTGTAACATAACATAGCCTTGCTTTTCTTCCCCGGGATGGAATCCTCTCTTGTGGTGCATCTTGTGGCCGAGTTTCCCAACAAAAAACGTGCAGATTGTAATCGTGATGAAGCAAATCCCAAGGTCGCCAAGGCAGTCTTGGCATGCATCATTTGCAGTTTGTTCCTGCTGGGAAATCTGCCTTTGTGGGCTCTCTGATTGATTTCCTCTCTCTCTCTCTCTCTCCCCGCTCCTTGTCCTGAAAGAGCTTTTGCATCTGGCACCGTGAATGGCCTGCAGTCTCCGAAAATGCTGTTTGGAATTCTTGGGCAGCAAATGCGGCCTACGCCTTCTCAGCCAAACAATACCCGCTCAGAAGATACTTTTGTTGGCGGAGTGCTGCAGACTTTTGGAGCAAAGCTTGCCAGCCACTCTGGCTCACTGCCTGCCCTTTCAGCTGAAATGCATCGGAGGGCTTTGGGTTTACTTTGGGGCCCGATTGGATGTGACCTCCAAAAAGGGGACTGTCCTGCCCATAATATCAACGTGCTCCATTCCATAATTGTCAGAGCTGTTTGTTTCAAGCATCCCTGAGGAGACATCTGCACCTTTGGAACTTCCCACAGAAATTAAACAACAAACTACCATAGGTCAAATCACAAAGCGCCCCCCCCCCCGAGCATCATAATGGCCTATTCAGGAGTAAAGCAGTGCAAAATTGATGGTGCTAGTGAGAACTCTTCCACCTAGGAATCATACTTCTGGATTTTCTGTTCATTCCAAAGAGGGTACATTGGGAATTCTCTTTGGAGTAGTCTGCTTTGGCAAGTTCCACCCTTAAAGGTGGCATAGAAATAATTTTAGGTGGATAGATTTTAGATAAGAGTATGATGCCTAGAGCAAGTAAAATCATGCCCATTTGGGGTATAATTAACATTAAGTTAAAATTTTATGCTTTTGAACTGTGTGTTCTTCATCTGGTGTAGCCTTCAGAGCACAAAAATCAACAAAACTCAGGGCTTATTAAATAATGTAGCTCTGTGTGAGATCAGACCAAAGGTCTGCCCTAGTCCTTCATTTTATTTCTATCAGTGGCCAACCAGATGCCTCTGGGGGATCTCATGTGCAGAGCATGAGGGCAGCAGTCCTTCTCTGTCCAGCGATAGACCAGCACTCAACATGGAGGTTCCATTTACTTCATATGACTAACAGTCACGTATAGCCTCTCCACTGATTAATCTAATCCAGTTTTAAGGCCTTCTATGCCAGACACCATCAACATGTTTTCTGGTTTGAATTCCCAAAGTGAATTATGTCCAAGTGGAAATGTACAAACTGATGGGGCTTTCATTTCTTCCTTCACCAAGGGTAGATTGTGCATCGATTTTGAAACTAACTGTAGTACAAACAAAATTGTTGAAGGCGACATGTGAAGGATTGAAACAGGCAAGTGCAGAGTACCAGAGTTGTGAGTCTATGTAATCTTAGCTCAGCAGTCAGCCTGGCCATAGTTGATCTGAAGTGGAAACTCATAGATGTTGTGTATCTGGGCATGTTTAGCCTTCAGAAGAGGAGACTAAGGGGAGATATGATCGCACTCTTCCAGTACTTGAAGGGTTGTCACACAGTGGAGGGCCAGGATCTCTTCTCGATCATCCCAGTTTGCAGGACACGGAATAATGGGCTCAAGTTACAGGAACCCAGATTCCACCTAAACATCAGGAAAAATTTCCTGACAGTCAGAGCAATAAGACAGTGGAACCAACTACCTAGGGAGCTGGTGGGCTCTCCCACTCTGGAGGCATTCTAGTTGCAGCTGGACAGCCATCTGTCAGGGATGTTTTGACCTGGATTCCTGCATTGAGCAGGGGGTTGGACTCGATGGCCTTGTAGGCCCCTTCCAACTCTACTTTTCTATGATTCTATGTTCAAGCATCTTGAGCAGCCTGGATCTTATAGCTGCCAAGATCACAGTTAATTGTACTTTCTCCTTTGAAGCCGCACCCCCGGGGAGAGCGAAGGTTGTGATATGGACTTCAGCTGTAGCAGGAGTGTGAAGCTCGACTGTCTTTCTCAGGAAGCTGATTATAGCAGCCTGTCTGTGAGCCACAGCAGACCTCTTGGATGCTTGGAAGATGAGGACCAGTTCTGGCTTTGGGACTGGCACCGAAGAAATAAGGTCACAGGAACTCAAATGCTTTCCTTTCTCAGCAAGAGAGATGTTGGAAATCTGTGGAGCGGATACATTGGGGATTAGTTCCCCATTTCTTGCTAGAATCAGTGTTCTCCAACCTTGGGTCCTCAGATGTTTTTGGCCTACAACTCCCAGCTACGCTGGCTGGGGCATGCTGGGAGATGTAGGCCAAAAACATCTGGGGACCCAAGGTTGGAGAACACTGTGCTAGATGGACCAAGCCTCTCTGAATGAAAGACGAAATCAACAACAAACCATTCGGAGCCCCAGAGATCCCGCAACAGTTTCTTTGGACAGCTTAAAGGTGCCGTGGCCAAGTGTGAGCTCTGGCGATTCCATTCCGATGTGTTAATTTCCGCCTGCAGTTCCAATTAGATATGGCTTTCCTCACTTCCTGCCTTCCGCCGTTAAGGAGCTACTGCATTCTGTCCTGGGCTGGCAGCTTCTCTCCGAATAAACTGAAGGGTGGGGGTGTGTTCTGCATGTCCCCCTCTGTGCCTGGAATGGATAGTGTGTGAGAAGGAGAGCCAGTAAAGATTTCTGATGATACCAAGGCACTTGAGGAGGTCTCCTTCTTTAGCCCCTCTCCCTTTGTTAAGCTGTCTTCATGGGCACAGGCCTCTGAGTTGCCTCATTTCTGCACAGTCTGTGGGTTGAATGGGCTTACGCACCCGTGCGCGGTCTCACAGCAGGATCTGTACTGTAACCTCTCACAATGGCTGTGCCGGTGTCTGCTTAGGGTTTCGACCAATGTTCATGCCATGGCATGCCACGCCATACCAGACTTGTTTTTTGAGGCTGGTTTATTTACGGGACATCCCTTCTTCAGGGGAACTATGATAACAGACGCTGAGGATCTGGCCGAAGTCCTATAGGAGGGGTGGGCAGCCTGCAGCCCTCGGCCTAACTTCATGCCTGTGATCAGTTCAGGCCAAGAGCAATCTGTTCCTCCCCAAGCATCTGCATGGAGAGGAAGGGAGGGGGGAGAGAGAGAAGGGGTGGTTCTACCCACTTTTGCTCTGGCCACTATGCCACTCCCCACAGGTTACTCCTGAGGGAATGCAGCCCTCGACAGAAAAGAGGTTCTTCACCCCTGTCCTATAGCCACATTGCCTTAGAAGAGCCTTGCTGGATAAGCCCCAAAGTCTACCCAACCCGGCATCCTCTTTGCTTCCCCCAGAGGCCAACCAGGTGCCCATGGGAAGCCCATAAGCCAGTGTTCTCCAGCCTTGGGTCCCCAGATGTTTTTGGCCTACAACTCCCAGCATGCCCCAGCCAGCTACGCTGGCTGGGGCATGCTGGGAGTTGTAGGCCAAAAACATCTGGGGACCCAAGGTTGGAGAACACTGCAATATATGAAGGCAGCAGCCCTCTCCAGCAACTGATATTCAAGGCATCTCTTGCTTCTGAATCTGGAGGTTCCATGGAGCCATCTTGGCTCATGGCCATCAGTAGACACACCTCTCTTCCTCCTCCTCCTCCTCCTCCTCCTCCTCCTCCTCCTCCTCCTCCTCCATGTTCTCAGCCAGGGACCGCCACTACAACTTGTGGCAGTGAATACGTCTGTGAAGGAGGGCTTCCTTCCGTCTGTCCTGAATTCCCTGCCGGTAAATTTCACAGGGTGACCCCGACTTCTCGCATTTTACATGAGAGGGAGAGATGTTTAATCTTTATCTATTCTATTGATTTTATATCCTGCCTTTTCCACACACACAAAATGGCATTCAAGGCAGCTAACCATAAGAAAACCAAGATGAAAGCAAAAGCTTAGTTAAAACAATAATAAAAACAAATTAATTAGAAGCATAATTAAAAGCACAACAGTAAAAGCAATTTAGGGCGCAATCCTATGCATGTTTAGACAGAAAAAAGGCCTACAACTCCCAGCATGCCCCAGCCAGCTGGCAGGGGCATGCTGGGAGCTGTAGGACTTTAAAATTTTATTTATTTATTTATTTATTTAATACATTTTTATACCGACCAATAGCCGAAGCTCTCTGGGCAGTTTACAACAGTTAAAACCATAAAATACAATACAATATAAATATAAACTTTAAAACCACAGATTAAAAACAAACAGCAAAGCTAGCAGCAGCAGTTCAAATTACAGTAACAGAGTTAAAAACTACAAGATTAAAATGATTAAAATGCCTGGGAGAATAGAAAGGTCTTCACCTGGTGCCGGAAAGAGTACAATGTAGGTGCCAGGCGAGCCTCTTTGGGGAGCTCATTCCACAACCGGGGTGCCACAGCAGAAAAGGCCCTCCTCCTGGTAGCCACCTGCCTCACTTCCTTTGGCAGGGGCTCTCAGAGAAGGACCGCCGACAAAGATCTTAGTGTCCAGGCAGGTACATATGGGAGGAGACGATCCTTCGGATACCCAGGCCCAAAGCCATTTAGGGCTTTGAATGTTAGTACCAGCACTTTGAATTGGGCCCGGAAACAGACTGGCAGCCAGTGTCTGTCTAAACATGCATAGGATCACACTTTTATTTAATAGACCTCCGTCATGTGTCATGTCCCTCCTCTTAGTTGTTTTCCCTCTCAGACTCAAATCCCCCTTAGCCTTTCACCCCATGGGGAAGATGCTCCACCTCATTGTTCATTTTGGCTGCCCTATTCTTTACTTTTTCCAGGGCTGCATTGTAAACATCCATTATACACTCAGGCTTTATGCTTCCAGTGTGTGCTGCTACCCCATAAGCTTTTGACTTTTAATTGTATGGCCCATGGTGTTTGTTCAACAGAGCTACTCTTGCTTTATTTATTTGAGGAGGATAAAGCCGATGACTGTTGAAATGGCCAAAAAGCTCACGCTGCCATGATGCTTCTCCTTAAGTGTGTGCGGTTCAAGTGAAGAACGCCCGCAGCGACACTTCCTGCTTGATGATGATGACTTCCATGTAACTCCAAAACTTGCCTCCCCCCTATACCGACACAGGCTGACCCAGTGAAGAAATAGCAAAGCTTAGCTTAAGAACGGCCCCATACATGCCTTATCTGCACCTGAAGTGCCCAGCGAGGAAGCATGAGAAGTGAAATCTAACATAATACAGATTTCCTTGAGACTGTTTCACTCGCTCAGTATGCAGCACAGAATTAGCTGGAAGATGGCGGGTGGATTCTATCATTCATCCGTCAGTGTGACACTTTTTAATCTAGTGAGGTCCAAATGAATCTGGAGTTCTGTTTGGCACCCAGCGGTTAGGCTGTACTTTTCTTCTGATAATGTAAGGCACTGCTGCTGTTTTACAAAGCCTGCAAAGAAGAAAGGCCCGTAGGAGGGGAATGATTTGATGAGCTTCAGCTGGTTCCCCCCTCCCTCTTTTGAAAGGCCCTCTTTCATCAGGATATGTTAGGGCAAGTGCTTTTTGAGCCAGGATATCGTGAGTTCCGTAGCATCATCAGACTTGGAGATTTCTCTCTCCTTCACAGAATAATTGGTTGGCCTTTTCTCCTCTTCTCTCGTCTTGCCAAAAACATTGAGAAGCAAAAGGATGTGACAAGAACACTTGGTTATGAACCTTTCTGATTTTGCTGAATTCTGCCTGTCTTTTGGGCCTGCACGATGCTTCTGCTGTTCAAAGAAATCCCGTACAAAGTAGTATGTATGCAACACTATCCCACCCCTTAAAAACTTTGTTTGCTTAGTGCTTTCTTGGTGCCTTTGCCTGCCTTTGCCTTTGCTAGTGGTGAGCTGTTTGCTTAAGTGAAATCTCTCTATGTGTGTGAGTTAATCTTTACCTGAGTTTATGATAACTGAAGTTAAAAATGAAAGGATTCCTTTTGTGTACTGTTTGCAAAACACTTGGATTTTAGGGAAATGCTTTGGGAAAGAAACCTGATTTAAATGGTTGGGATTTTTCTTGTTACCTGGGGATGATGGCCAAGGGAAAATATCTTGTAGGCAATTGTTGTGGCTGGAGTGGAGTGTGTGTTTGGGGCAACTGTTTGGCACAGAAGTCTACCCGTTCTTTGACATGTTCAGCTCATCCAAAGAGCAGACCCAGCAGTACTGCCTTGTTGGAATTATGAACATGGCTATTTTTGGAACCAGCTTCAAGGGAGATGATATGGAGGACAGAGGCAGTGAATAAGCCATGGAGAGATCCATGTTGATTGTTTGTGAGGTAGCCGCTAAAGTCCAGGAAACTCATGGCAAACATTTTTTACAGTTCTTGCTATCAACAAGTTCTTTGAAACCTCTCGAGCATCTTTGTCCTGTCCAGTGAATACGTGGCCACAGAATTAAGCAGTTGTTTGTGGACTTCGCTTTCATTAGGCCTGGCTGTGGGATGATCTCACTGATGCTTGATAATGCCGTGTTTGAGCTGGCGGGCGGTTGGCAATTTTTTCTCGTCTTTATTGTAAACAGGAATTGTGGACTGCCGTTCTTCGAATGGCAGGAAATGTTGGGAAAGATTGCCATCGGGTTTTGTGGCTAATGGGAAAGAGAGAACTCTTCCATCACTTCGCTTCTCTGATTTCAGACTTTTAAAAAGTTAAAGCCGGTATTATGATTGTGCATCATCATATCTCATTGTGTATTGTCCAATGATTTTCCATTATGCCCTTTTCAGCATGGGGCTGTTAATGAGCTTGTGTCTGGCACATTATTTCTAGGGCTATTATCCAGTTCAAAAGGTTTAGCAAACGAACACCCTGCCTTTTGATTGATTTAATTATCCAGTGAAACTTACAAATAGGTGCCTATTGAAAGGACTCGAGAAGGGCCTGTATCGGATCGGAGCAGCACACTTTCTCCTCTGTGGTGGGGGACTGTGAGACCCCACATCCAGTCTCCATTTTTTATGCCTTAATGTGGCGGGTGGACCCTTTCTCTCACTTCCAACAAATTTTCACAGTGGGGGACTCTTTCCTAGCAGTGTTGGATTTTGGATGCCCACATGCAAATCATGCACTTTCCCTCAATACCCTCTCTGTAAAACAACAGTGGTTTGCCTCATAAGGTGGTGGTTAGTCTTCTGAGGCTGATCTCAAAGGATGGTAGGTGTACTGTATTTGAATTATAGTGGAAATTAGGATACCCCCCCCCCCGGTTCTTTTAGGAATGACATAGATTCATTCCCCCACTTGCCTTGAATGTCACCTTGGATGTTAGAGGTCCCAGGTTCGGTTCTTGGGGTTCTCCAACTTAAAAGATCTCAGGGCTGGATAAACCCCTTGACTGAAGTATTACTACCAATCAGGGTAGACCGATCTGTGCTCAGCAGACCAGTTGCTCTGTCTCAGGAGAAGGCTGTGATTCAGAGCCTGAAAAATGCAGAATGTCACACGCATGTGCAGTTTTGGCTTGGTAAGTCCAATGAAACTAATGGGCAATGCAGAACGGAGCAGGCATGTTCTTGCCCAAGTCCCAATCTCATCCGCAGAGCTTGTGTGGAAGATGTTCTTGTTGATTATGCAAGCTTTATTTGTGTTCTCTTCCTCCTCCCACCCCCATGCCAATGTTCTTTAAAAAGTGTAATTGGAAGGTGGCAGGGAGGCAGGGGTGGCTCCCTCTCTAAATCCCAAAGTATCATCTAGGGTTAAAGTTGTTTACAGAGCAGCTTGAACTCAGTATGCTAAGAAACACAGATGCATTTAAAGTTCCTACAGACAACTGTTATTAAATCGTGGAGCATTGTAACTAAGTGTTGTTGAGTAATTTCATTTGAAGGGTCACATTTGTAAGGCAACCAGTTGGAAAATTATACAGAATGACTCCTACTGGAGCCCTGATGCCTTTAAAACCGTCTGTTAGCAACGAAGCATCATTGGCACATCATGACAGCATCTACGGTACTCATTTGTTTAAAGCTTGGGACTTTGCTGCTGGCTCTTGGGTGTAACAAGGCCCCCAGTATTTTGAAGAACATGAGCCGCAGTCCTTTGGTCATGGTAATCATGTCCTAAGATTTCCAGAAACATTGGAAGTATGACACACCCACTTTTCCTTGAGGGAAGGGGAGAGCCAGAACGTCTTTAAGGGAAACAAATAAAAATATTTGCACTGTTTACTTGACTATCAGTTTACCTACGTGCTTGCTTTGTAGCCTTTGGCTGAGAAAACAATGCATGAAATAAATCTACCGCTGTTTATTTTGAATATTGCAGAAGCAAACAAGGAAAATGAATCCTCGTCTAGGTCAGCCTTCCCCAAGCTGGTGCCTTCCAGGTGTGTTGGGACTGCAATTCCCATAATTTTCAGCCAGCATGAGCATTGGGAATTATGGGAGTTGCAGTCCCAACACATCTGGAGAGCATCAAGTTGGGGAAGGCTGATCTAGGTATATTTGTGAAAAAGGCTCTTTCTCTCTCACATGCACGCACAGGGCACAAATGAAAGTGCCGTACTACAAATCTAATGCAGCAGTTTGAATTTTATTAAGAAGTACGGTATGTGAATGGACCTCAGTGGAATTTGGACAGCCTTTGACAAGCTGGTGGGATTGGGGAGTATTTCCCAGGCCAGTTTGGGTGGAGAACATGTGGACTGAGATCACCCAAAACTGTTATCCCCACCTTCGTGTGTGTGTACCTACATGGACGCAAGCACTACCACCACCACCTGCTGCTGCTGCCGTCTCTGTAAGCCTGATCGCTTATGCCTGCTTGTGTTTCAGCTTGAGCGAAAGCTTTTTTATGGTGAAAGGCGCTGCGTTATTCCTCCAGCAAGGGAACAGCCCTCAAGGTCCACGGAGCCTGCCTCACCCTCACAAACATGCAGGTAAAGATAGTCACGGTGAAATGCGTTTCTCGGCCAGGCGACATAGCTTAGCTATAACAGCTTGGGTAAAATAAATGTTGGGAAACTATTTAAGTCGATGGCTGTGTGTGTGGGCTACAGTGAAATGGACCATCACGCTCTCCCTCCTTGGGGGGCCATGGAAGGAGTATTGGGTCGTTTTGAGTGGGAATCAGCCTGGAGGGTGGGGGCACCTGCGGGGTCTGGCGTGGCTGGCAGCTGACCTTCGGATTTCTCCAGCTGTCAGCAGTTTCTCAGGACCGAGCCACCAGTCCCAGCAGAGAGGATTTTTATCTTGCTGAGCTTGCATCATCAAATCGTTAAACTGGGACTCTTTATGGCTAATGTTTGCCCTCTTCGTGTGCATTATAAGATCTCTTCTGACTGTCAGCACAAAACGGGCTAACGTGACACAAACGTTAGTCTTGAGACTTCTCTGGGTGGCCCAGCGTGCTTGTTATGCTTGGGAGAGAGTTGGGGTGGCTTTTAAAAACTAACAAGTAAGACCAGGCCAATCAGATTTTGACCTGGGAGCCAAACTCACTAGTTGGAGCCATAGCCCAGTAGTAGAACACATGCTTTGAATTCAGGTGGTCCCAGGTTCAGTCCCCGGCATCTAAAGGATTTCAGCGAGTAGGGCTGGGAAGCACCCCTGCCGGAGTCCTTGGAGAGCTGCTCCCTGTCAGAGTGGTCAACCATAAGCTAGGCCAGTGTTCTCCAACCTTGGGTCCCCAGATGTTTTTGGCCTACAACTCCCAGTATGCCCCACAGCCAGCATAGCTAACTGGGGCATGCTGGGAGTTGTAGGCCAAAAACATCTGGAGACCCAAGGTTGAAGAACACTGAGCTAGGCGGACCAATGGTTTGACCTAGTACCAGGCTGCTTAATGTGTTCTGCCATCATCCAACCTCTCTGAGGCAAGCAGGGTTTGCTGGGGATCCAAAGCAGTGGTGACCAAACCCCACACACTTCTGTGCTTTTCCTGGGCAACTTGGTTTGCTGTGGAATATCGCATAGCTTAAAGAATTGGGTAAGACGCAATCATAGAAAAGACCCCCCGCTCAATGCAGGAATCCAGGTCAAAGCATCCCCGACAGATGGCTGTCCAGCTGCACCTTGAATGCCCCCAGAGTGGGAGAGCCCCACCCCTAGGTAGTTGGTTCCATTGTCTTATTGTTGTCCGTATATCCTGATGATTTCCCATTTATGGATCTGCAGGTGATTTGCCCCAGCACCTTCAGGTGATGATCAACCTCCTTCGCTGTGAGGACAGAATCAAATTGGTAAGAAGGCTTGCCTCGTTCCCTGCTGCGGGATTTGGGCCACAACCTCTCCGCAGAATTGGGCTTTGTTTATACCGAAACCTTTTGGAAAAAGGAGTTGCCGGTGAGAACGTGGCAGATCGGTGAAGGCCACTTAAAATCCATGATGAAAAAAGCAACTTTGGGAGCAGAGCGAGCCTGAGAGTAATTGTACGGCTAGGCTGAGCCACAATCCAGCACGCAGAGGAATGCAGCTCCTCCCATTCAAGTCAAAGGGTGTTGACTCAGTTTGAATCATGGCTGGAGCATCTGCACTGGCTGCCTACCTTCTGAAGGGGATGACTGTATAACAAGGGTGTTGAACCTCTTTCAGCCCAACGGTCGGATTCAATTTTGGAGGCTGCATTCCAGTGGCAGGTGGGACCAAAGGCAAAAGGGGTGAGACCCAAAATACCAAAAATGTCCAACATACCAGCATATTTTAGCTTAAAGCTCTTAACTGCTGGTAACTAAGCCTTTGGAGAGGCATTTCAACCTTTTAGATTCGCCGGGGGGGATCCCAAAGCCAGGAAATGGTGAAATGGCCAGGGGAAAGGGGATGTGTCCATCTAAAGCAGTGCTCTCCAACCTTGGGTCCCCAGATGTTTTTGGCCTACAACTCCCGGCATGCCCCAGCCAGCTATGCTGGCTGGGGCATGCTGGGAGTTGTAGGCCAAAAACATCTGGGGACCCAAGGTTGGAGAACACTGATCTAAAGAACCTCAGAGGGCTGGATTTAGCCTTCAGGCCTGCGGCTCAACACCCCTGCTTTATAACTTTAACTGAACAGCATGTGGGCAATTGCTGAGAAGTGTCTTGGTGACTTTTAGGCTGTGCGCTTAGAAAGTGCGTGGACGGACCGAGTGAGGTACATGGTGGTTGTCTATAGCAGCGGGCGCCAAGATACGGAGGAGAACATTCTACTGGGAGTGGACTTCTCCAGCAAGGAGAGGTAGGTGCTGAAAATGTGGGGATATTTTGAAATAAGATGTCATTTTCTGGAGGGATCAAAGCCCTTGCCAAAGATTTGCAGCCGCCTTTGCACAGCTGTTTACGGCGTTCTTCTGTGTGCAGACGCTGGGTGTCAGTGGCATTCGACAACTCAAAGGATACAAAAGGTGTTCATGTGTGATGTTAAGTTGCAAATTGTTGAGTTTTTTCATGCAGCGGAACTCTGTGCCTGTGAGCTATAATGCTCTATGTGGAAGGCTAGCCCAAGGCATAAAACTGAAAGATATTAAACAGTTTTGAGTGGCTGGACTTTAGTTCCTCGCCAACCACTAAGTCCTCTGGGTGACGTTGGGCCAGTCACTCGTTCTCAGCTAGCAGGGTAGTTGCAAGGATGAGACGGAGGCAGGGTGAGAGCTGGGATGGATAGCCATATATGCCTCCTTGGCCTCCTTGGAGGAAGACGGGATGAAAAGAAAATGAACAAAGGAATGGAATCTCAGTCAGTTCTCTTGAGATCCACACGTTTGGAGCCCGTAGTCACTGGCAATTTCAATTCTCTTTCTTGACAGCAAAAGCTGCACCATAGGGATGGTTCTGCGTCTGTGGAGTGACACAAAGATTCATCTGGATGGTGATGGGTAAGAAACAAATGCCTCTTGGTAGCTAGCAGAGGAAAAGCAATGTGGGTGGGAGCATGTCTGTTGGGAAGAGCCAAAATATTGTTTTTATATAGAGGTATAAATATAGATACCGATATAGATGCATTGCTTACCATATTGTAAAAAATATTTCTAAGTGGTTTACAAAGAAAACACATTAAAGTAAAACGTTTATAAAAACATTAAAATCAAGTACTCACAATTTATAATTAACAGACAAGCTGGGCAGCACAATCAATCAGGGAAGGCTAGGTAAAGAGATGGGTCTTTAATTGGCGCCAAAAGCATGCCACAGTTGGAGCCTCTTGGATTCCAGGCGGGGGGGGGGGCATTCCATAAGGTGAGCACCACCACGGAGAAGACCTGCTTCCGGGTTGCCTGCAGGATTACAATCTGCAGGTCCTGGTACATCTAGGAAGGCCTCCTCCGATTATCTTAATGATCGCACAGATCCATATTGCGGAAGGTGATCACCTTCCACGATATATGCATGCGCATACACATCGATAAGTGTGTGTGTTAGGATGTGCATCGTCGGTACCTGTCAAACGTTGTTTTATCTAACGTTGTATTACTAACCGCTGTGAAACAGTCTATACATTTAAGAATGATTAATAATAACTTGTGACGCCTGGCTCTCTAGCATACAGCAATTCTTCTTTCTGTCTGTCTTTGCTAGTGGATTTAGCATCAGTACTGCAGGGAAGATGCATATCTTCAAGCCTGTTTCAGTGCAAGCAATGTGGTGAGTTACTCTGTTTTTCCCACTAGAAGCTGCCGCTCTTCTCATTCCCTTCTAAATAGTGAAAGTAGCATTTCGCCTGTACATTAAGTGCCCCCAACTGGCAAACAATTCCCCCCACCCCCCCGTGGAATAACTTAATCGCTGAACAGCTGCACTTGCTGGAAGGGGGGTATCTAGAAGGCCAGGCTGACTCCTGGCAATAAATTATTATATGGTTTGGCTCAGAATGGCTCTAACGCCCTTTAGATAAAGCATCCGGGGGAAACTAGACGATTGAGATGGATAAATAGGAGTCTTCTCTCCTCGTCCATAGGAGCTGCAAGGCTGCCAACCCACCCTGACACGTTAGGTTTCCAGAGACTGGGCTGAGAAATTGAATTCCTGGGCCCTTCTGCATGCAAAGCAGGAGCTCCATGGCTAGCGTCCGTCCGCTCTCTGTTCTCCTCCTCTGCTGAGCTTGTGTGTCACCCTTTGCTACCCAGCTTTGACATTACTAATCATATAATTGCCAGAGGTGATAAGGGCCAGTGATCCATGGCGACCGAGAGCAATTTTCACGTGATCGAGTGACAAGTGCGGCTCTGCTGTGAATCGCGCCATGTGCAAACCCGCTTGTTAATGGGTCTTGCCTGAGGCTGGGTGGAACGGGTCGGGGCCCACTTCAAACTCGGCTCCTCCTGCCTCGTTGCCTGCCAGTGGCGACCGCGAGCCAGCTGCTGCTGTGGTGCTGGGGGGGGGGCTCGTTCTCAGTTGTGTTCTTCTCCAGCCTGGTTCCTGCTGTACCCTCTTTTCTCGCATATGGCAAGAGTGGTGGAAGGCAGCCTGGGGTGGGCACCGTGCACTCTGTGGGAATGGAGGCCTGATGCGGGTAGCGGCCCAGGCACCACTAGATCGCGCTGTTGCTCTGCACTCGTCGCTTTTACGCGTGGCAAAGGCCCAGGGCGGTTCGTAGGTTCGGGCAGCAGCGTGATTGCCGTTCAAAACGCAGCAGTGTGGAAGCGGCTGTTTGTGGCAAGCAGTTGATGAGTGGGGGGTCCATGTTTGGTTCCCGCCATTTAAACCACACCAGTGCCAACCATTTGGGGGTGGGAGACAAGACGCGCTAGTGTGGTTGACATTACTGGAAAGCTGCTTTCATACCACCTAAAAATGGCATTCTCCTCATTAGTGTTTGCTCTCGTGCGGATATTTTTAGCGGTCCATATCCCTGCTCCTCAGTACTTCAATACCAAGTAAAAATGGCATTCTCCTTCTTCGTGTTTGCTCTCAGTGCTGATTTTTTTTTTTTGCGGGCCTGCTCCTCAGTTCTTGGTGCCTGGGCTAAGGTTTGCACCCTTTGGGTTTCCACGCATGCAGGTCTGCCCTGCAAATCCTCCACAAGGCTTGTGAGGTGGCCCGGAGGCACAATTACTTCCCTGGCGGGATGGCCCTCGTCTGGGCCACGTACTACGAGAGCTGCATCGCCTCCGAGCAGAGCTGCATCAACGAGTGGAACGCCTATGCAGGACCTGGAGTCTACACGCCCCGACTCACCAGCTTTATACGTGGACAAGTGGGTTCTCCATTTTTGGTCTTGATCTGAGATTTCTCAGCAGTAGAGATCCCATGGGTAGGGAGGGGTCGGAGTTCTGCAATTCAACATAGAAGCCCCTCCCTGGCATAAATCTACTGGTGATTCTTTAATTCAGTGTTCTCCAACCTTGGGTCCCCAGATGTTTTTGGCCTACAACTCCCAGCATGCCCCAGCTAGCTATGCTGACTGGGGCATGCTGGGAGTTGTAGGCCAAAAACATCTGGGGACCCAAGGTTGGAGAACACTGCTTTAATTGGATCCCCCCCCCCCCCCGTGGTACAGTGGAGAGCAAAGAGGGAGTAACGTGCAGGATTTTGATGGGTGTTTGGTGTGTGCGGGCAAAGACTCGGGTTCAGAGCTGGGGAGGTTGGCCGAAAGAATTCCCGTCGCTTGGCCTCTGAAAGTTCCACCCACCCAGCCTGCCCGAACCTTTAGGAGATACTGTGTTTGTGGCCAGTTCAGAATCATGAGCACTGCCTAGTTTGCTCGTTTTTAAAAAATAAAAGTTGAGATTGTTGGGCAGAGGTCTACCATTTTTGGCTGACCTTGTTGGACAAGCCAAAAATTTGTAGTCACCAGCCCGCCCTTTCCCGGCGAGTCTCTCCCTCTCCCTCCAACCGGTGGAAAGTGCCGTGGGCGAGTGACCCGTGCTGTGCGGCATCCCAGTCCCCTTCCGGCCTTCCCCAGTGGGGAGGGTGCTGCTGCTGTGCCCGTGTCCTGCTTGTGGGTTTCCCGTGGGCAGCTGGTGGGCCACTCTGGGAACAGAATGCTGGACTGGATGGACCTTGAGTCTGATCCAGCATCAGGGCTCTTCTTACGTTCTCATGAAAGTGGCTGGTTGCACAGTGCCGGTCAGAGGCAGCCCGAGCGCCTCTGACCAACGTGGTGCCAGCACGTTCCCCGCTCCCCTGCTCGCCTTCTCTGATGGGAAAGGCCACCGGGAAAGCAGCCTGCTGGCACTGCTGCATGCCTTCCGACGGCGGTGTCCCCACTTTCCCCACACCTTTCCTGCTTTCCTGGGAAGGCCAGCCCGGGAAGGGCTTTCCCGGTTTAGCCCTGCACGGCGGGCCGCTCGTCACACTCGGCATGGCAAGTGGATTTCTCGAAGCCTGTCCTCCTTGGGGTCTCCGGGAACATGGCGTGCGCTCCGTTGGAAGCCAGCCCTATCGCAGGCAAACAGACCTGATTGCCAGGGAACTCCCACCGGCCCCTTTTCTTTTCCAGGCCAACTGAGAGGGAGCGGGCGGAACGGCTCATCAAGGCCAGACTCCGGAGCATCATGATGAGCAAAGACCTGGAGAACGTCACATCCAAAGAAGTAAGCGGAACCGGAATCTGCTGTGGGTCTGTGTCTATTCTGATCGCCTGGCTGTCTGCACTGCCGGCTGTGACGCTGCCTGGCACCGAGTCGGAGCATCTGGCCCAGTGCAGCCGGCCGGCCGGTCGGTCTGGCTGTCAGACAGCGAGGCGCTGAGTAACTTCCGTAGTAGTAGGACTGGACTCTTCACTAAACATCTGGGGACCTAAGGTTGGAGAACACTGTCCTGGAGGTTAATTTTCAATAGAGCTCAAGTGACCGTGCTGCCACCTTTCTGCCCGGCCCACCTGGATGCGTGTCAGGCACATAGCTTTTGTACAGACAGAAAATCTGGGCCTACTTTTATGATCATCGCCATTATTATATGGCCGCCTTAGACGGAGTCAGGACCCTTGGTGCCTCTAGCCCAGTATTGTCGGCACTGACTGGCAGCAACGGCCCTCCAGGGTTTCAGGCAGGAGCCTTTTTCCCAGCCCTCCCTGAAGGCCGGGGATCGAACCTGGGAGGACCTTCTGCCTGCAAAAGGAGTTCTGGGAAGCCCCTCCTCTTGGTGTCATCTGCAAAGTGACCCTGAGGTGGCGCTATCTCAGTAGTCAAGGCTGTCTCACGTCTCACCCCAGTAACTCTGAGAACAGGAATTCACAGGCACCCGGACAGAAGTCTCCCTGTTTCTGCCCAGGAGCCTGGAAGCAGTTCTCTCTTTGCCTCAGTGACCTCTCTGTTCACCAGAAACTTCCTTATACCAAGCCAGGATTTTGGCCCATCTAACCCAGTCATGTCTAGTCTGTCTGGCAGTGGTTTTAGGAACATTGGAAAGCCGCTTTAGACGGAGTCAGACCCTTGGTGCATCTAGCCCAGTATTGTCGGCACTGACTGGCAGCAACGGCCCTCCAGGGTTTCAGGCAGGAGCCTTTTTCCCAGCCCTCCCTGAAGGCCGGGGATCGAACCTGGGAGAGCTTCTGCCTGCAAAGCAGGTGCTCTCCCACACTGAGCTCTGGCCCCTCCCTGCAGCACCTGGCATTCCAAGGCGGTCACCCACCCGAGTACTAACCAGGCCCGACCCTGCTTAGCTTCCGAGATCAGCCGAGATCGGGCTGTTCAGATGTCCAGGGTCCTGGGCAGAGAGAGGCCCTTCCCCATTCCCGCTCCCTGGCCCTTTGAGCTGGGGGCGCCACAGGTCGAGTCCAGGGCTTCTTGCGTGGTGGGCGTCCGCTCTGGCCCCTGGGACGGGGTCCTTCCCCCCCCCCGCACTTCTCAGCCAGCCCCCTGTTCCTCTGCAGCCCTCCTCCCTCCCTCCCTCTGCCGCTCTTTGCCTTTGCAGATCCGGAACGAGCTGGAGAAGCACATGAGCTGCAACTTGAAAGAGTTCAAAGAATTCATCGACAATGAGATGCTGCTGATCCTGGGGCAGATGGACAAGCCCTCCCTCATCTTTGATCACCTGTACCTGGTAAGAGGCAGCGGCGCGAGTGAACCCGGCTCTGGAGAGTCTTTGCACTGAGCATCATCAAAGTGGCTGCGTTTGCCCTGTATCTTGACTCTGGTGTGATTCTTCCAGGGTTCTGAGTGGAATGCCTCCAACCTGGAGGAGCTCCGGGCCTCCGGGTGAGTAGAATGCCTTCCGCCGCTCAGGTAGTAAAGTTTGCTGAAATATGGCTTGGGAAAATCCCAGGTCCCTGTCACGGGTGTCTTGGAACTGGGATGAAAAAATGCCTCGGCTCTCAGCCAAGCCAGCAACTGTAAGTTTTATGCTGGCTTTGCAACATTTGATGCTGGCACTTAGGAATCTGGTATTTACTTTTCCGTCCCTGATTTTGAGCTACAAGTTAGCAGGGCTGGGTGTGAACGTCGGAAGAGAATTTTCACTGCAGGGCTGAGCGGCATGTGTTGTGCTGACTGTGTGGTTTTTTAATCCTTCCTTTAACTTGCATAATTAGCTCTGATCGAAAAGGGTTTTGATGCATTTTAACCAGGGCCGAAGAAGAGCAAGGAAGGAATCTGGGCAAGAACTATGTCAGAGAGGAGGGGCAGTTTGATGTTTAATGTGTGGTGTTGAAGGGAGAGTTTTATTAGGTACAGCTTCACCTGTTATGGTGTGGCAGTGGTGGGGGAAGCTGTGCCAGCAGAAATACCTCATCCTGCACCTCTTGAGCTTACGGTCAGGAGGAGGGGAGAGGGAGTTGTATTGGCAGCTCTCAGCACTGTACGGCCTACCCAAACCCTGCTTTGCTTTCTCAGCCTCCTGCAACCGGGGCAGCTCGATGCAGAACTTGCAAGGAAGCTGAGCGCTCTCCAAAATCTAGATTCTGAGCTGTGCAGCATTCACATGAAACCCGAACAGCTCTTGGGGGAGAGGGGTGTGTGTGGAATCTGCATGACCTTGTGATCTAACTTGCATGGCCCATGAGCACCTCTGTGCTCCAGCTGTAAAAGAGGGCTGGATGCGTATTTCCCCTCCTATGTGAAGTGTTCTTGCTCCCAGTCAGTGAAGGCTCCACAGAAGCCAGATATTCAGCAGGGGAGATTTGTTAGGTCAAGTGCAAGTTCTGAAGTGGGTTCATAAGGCTTGGGTTGGGGGCATTTATTTATTTACTGCATTTTAACCCTGATCTTCGGCTGAAAAGGCTTTCTCGGCAGCGGACAAAGACCAGAAATAGGACAGTCCCTGCTCTGAGGCTTACAATCTAAAGGACACAACACAAAAGGAAAAGGGGTGGGGAGGGAGGACTCCAGCCCTCCAAAGTTGAGTGCTGTGACTGTCACTCAGGTCATTCATGGCAGCCGCTGTGGGATCCCTCGTGATGACCTCTGGGCAGCTCTAGGGAATTGTGTGTGTGTGGGGGGGTTGTTTCTGGTGGGGTGGGGAGGCTTAGACCAATGAATAATTGTGAGAACCATCCCCCAGGAACTCCTGGCCCTGTTGAAATGCTGCTGTTTTTTCGTCTCTTCCCTCCCACCTTGCCTTAACCCCACTCACTGTTTTAATCTGTTTCTGTCCTTGCAGCGTTGACTACATCTTAAACGTCACCAGGGAGATTGACAATTTTTTCCCTGGCTTGTTTGCGTACCACAACATCCGAGTTTACGACGAAGAGACGACAGACCTTCTTGCCCACTGGAACGAGGCCTACCATTTTATAAACAAAGCCAAGTGAGTTGGTGCTTGTTACTGTGCGCCTCTCTGCGGCAGGGCCGAGGAAGCACTCCCTGCTCTGGATGCCGAGAGAGCCTCCCTGTGGCCCACTTAACCCAGTGCTCTGACTCCAGCTGGGGACAGCCAGATGCTACAGGGCAGTTTGCAAGAAGGGCAGGATGGCAAATAGTCATTCCCTGGCTGTTGCTTGTCCCCACTGTCTGGAAATAGGAGATATCTTGCTGCTGGATATGGAGGTTTCAGTCCTCACAGTTTTAGCACTCATGTGGCACTTTAAAACATTCAGACTGCTTTATGTACATTATCTCTGAGGCAGTGTGCCTTTGTACGCCAGTTGCTGGGGAACATGGACGGCAGGCGGGTGCTGTTGCCCTCCTCTCCTGCTTGTGGGATCCCGTGGGCAGCTGGTTGGCCACTGTGTGAACAGGAGGCTGGGCTAGATGGACCCTCCTTGGTCTGATCCAGCATCAGGGCTCTTCTTCTGTTCTTATCTCAGTAATCCCCACAACAACCGTGTAAGGTAGGCCAGTATTGCAGATGGCAGAGGCAGGATCTGAGTGGGTGTTTTCTGGGTCCATCAGTCAGTCCAGTCCTGCAGCCGCCACGCTCTGCCAGCTCTCGTTGCCAGAGGTTGTCCGTGGTTGGGCCGCCCTGAAGCATTGATGCTGGTGACTGCTGCAGTATCCCTGTGGCAAGAAACATATACGTTAATTATGCCCAGCAAAATGAGCACTGTTGTTGTAGAAAGTGCTTTGCGACCGTCTTCTGCTTGCTTCCTTCTCGCACCTGCCCTGTGAGGTATGTCCTTATTGCCCCATTTACAGATGGGGAACTGAGCTGGGGAGAGAGCGGGAGGCAGGCCTGCCTTCGCTCCTTCCCTCAGCAGGTGCAGGTGGGGGCTCGGCTTTGAGTCCAGAGCGACCTTCACCACCGCCTCTGTTCTGTTCGGTGTCCTCAAGCAGAAGGAGCAGCTTCCCCTCTGCTTAATTGCTCGTTTGTTCATGTGGTGCTTGGAAACTTTGTTCACCAGCCTCTTTTTAAAGAAAGGTTTTCCCAGTTTGTGCATGTGCCTGGTGCCGTAGAAACAAAAACGGTCTTCCCTTCCACCCAGCTGTCGCTCACCTGCCTCCAATCTCTCTTCCCCTCCAGGAAAAATCGCTCCAAGTGTTTAGTCCACTGCAAAATGGGTGTCAGCCGCTCCGCGTCGACGGTCATCGCTTATGCCATGAAGGAATTCGGCTGGCCCTTGGAGAAAGCGTACAACTATGTGAAGCAGAAGCGCAGCATCGCAAGACCCAACGCTGGGTTCATGAGGCAGCTCCTGGAATACCAGGGCATTTTGGATGCCAGGTAAGGTGGCGCTCGTGGAGGAAAGCGGGGGTGGGGGTGTAGTAAGTGTTGGCCCCACACTGGCCCCTGCCCCATCAGCCCCTTTCCATCCGAAATGCTGGAGCTCGGAATGGATCTACATGTGCAGAAAAAGCAGATGTATCACTTGATTGTAATTAATGAATTAATATATTGCCGAAAGGGTAGATGCCCGCAGGGTGGTTTATGATCATAAAAAAACTCAAAATGGCAATAAAATAACAACCAAAACAATAAATACAGCAATGAAGATAAAACATTGAAATATTAAAACATCAAAAATTAATATTAAGAACCATCTTAATAATCAGGAGCACCAGATTAGAAATTAAAGGCCAGAAGAGGAAGGACTTAACCTGGTGTCTAAACGTGTGGGGCCACTGCAGAGAAGGCTCTTTCCTTCGTAGCCAGCTATTGCACCCTTGCGGGCAGCAGCCCCCAAGAGAAAAGTCTGCAAAGATGATCTCGGCGATTGGGCAGGAACAAGAGAACCTGCTCCTCCAGGTAGACTAGACTCCTAAGCCATTTAGGGCGCAATCCTATGCACGTTTAGACAGAAAAAAGTCCTACAAGTCGCAGCATGCCCCAGCTATGTCTAAACTTGCATAGGATTGCACCTTTAGGGCTTTAAATAGAGCAGGCCTGTGGCTCAGCTGGCTCAGCTTGTCTGAGTGTGGAAAGCTAAGCAGGGTCAGGCCTGGTTATTCCTTGGATGGGAGACCCCTCCTCTAGTTTCCTGCACTGAGCAGGGGGTTGGACTCGATGGCCTTGTAGGCCCCTTCCAACTCTATGATCTATGAAATAAAAAACACAGCACCAACACTGGCTCTTAACAACACTGGCATTGAAAATGCTAAAAGAGCTACACGGGTTGCCTTTCCCTTCCAAATCTGAGCACAATTCAAAGTTATGATATTGACCTTTAAAGCCCCGTGCAGCTGGGGTGGGGTACGGAAGGCATCTCTGGGCCTCTGCTCTGCTGACTCCTCTCTCGAGGAGAGCCCCGTCAGGAGGAAGACACTGAGCTGCTAATTCAGGCCCGGCAACAGTCGTGGTGTCTGATGGCCACCCGCGTGTCTGGTCACCGGAGAAGCTTCCCTCTGAATCCGTGTTGGGCAAAACTGCCAGCTCAGCACATTTCCCTGGGAAGAAGACCACTGTTTCTCTGCCCATTTTCTGTCCTTGTAGCATTTTAACCCTGGATATGTCCCAGCGTATAACACCACCCCACACCGCCCCGGTTATGCCGTTGGCTGATTCTTGCTTGCGTCATTCATTGAGTTTACTTCAGTCCTGCTGTTTAGAAAGCTCGGCGGCGGCCCTGGCTCAGTGGTAGACCACGTGCATCTCGCAGGCGGGAGGCCCCAAGTTCCATCCCTGGCAGCATCTCCAGTTGAAAAGGATCTCAGGTTGCGGGGCCGGGCAAGGCTTCTCTCTGCCTAAAGCCTCGAGAAGCTGCCGCCGCCAGTCAGAGCAGTCAAAGCAGGGTAGGTGGCTTCACGTGTTAAAATCTGAGGAGGGGCTTCCACGGTGCTTTCCATCCAGGCTCTGCTCAGGTCCATGTCGGCTGTAGGATCAGGCGCTCCCAGTCCTCGGGCAGCTGGAACAAGGCACAGAAGTCGCCATCAGCGACTGAGGAGCCCGAGGGCTGCAATGACGGATGCCTCTCTCTTTCTCTCCCCTGTAGCAAACAGCGTCATAACAAGCTCTGGAAGCAGCAGCCGGAAGACAGCCTCCCCCAAAACTCAGATGGCTCTGCCGGGCCGAGTGCTTACCTGCTCGACAGTCTCGAGGATGAGCTGGATCCTCCTTGCCAGCCCACCTGTGCAGACCCCCGAGTGAACCAGGAGGCCGTGGGCTTTCACTACTGCTTCCGGCGCCTCTCCGACTCCTTGCCTGGGAACAGGGAGTTGTTCTTCCAGGTGCAGGACCTGGAGAGAGACGTGCTCCTGGAGGAGGCTGGTGCGGCGGTGGCAGCACACCTGCCTTTTCCAGAGCTCCCCGACAAGCCGGAAGTGGAAAAGCTGAAGGGCAAGGAGAAGGCAGAGAGCTCTGGCCTTGGTGAGAAGAGCGCCGTGAGGAAGCCGGAGGCCAGCCTCCGGAAGGATGGTGCCTTGCCCAGGCTCGCGGTCCTGGCGGAGGGAGGCCCCAGAGAAGAGAAGCCCGTGGAGAGGTGGAAACGGCGTTCGTCCGTGCAGGAGGAGGAGAGCAGGCAGAACTGCGAGAACCTGAACAACAACAACAGCAAGAGGAGCTGCCCCGAGGACTTTGAGGTGTGCAGGGACCGAACCGAGGCGCTCGGCTGAGCACTTCGAGCCAAGCTGGGCACGCCTCTGTGCGAGGGAGCCTAGGCTGCAGCCACACGGCCAAAGGCCAGCTGCAGTTCGGGGGGTCATTCTGGAGGGCAGTGCCACACGTCTGAGCTGCTCACCCACTCCTTGAACACGCAAGTCCGTTCTTTCGTGCTCTCCATACCAGGAGGGTCCTGCTGAGTGATGGGATGCCCCCTGAGCTGTGCCTTCCTTTCTGGGGAGCGAAGTCCTCCTCCTCTCTCTGGGGCATGGGCAAGCCCAGCTGTTTGTTCGCATCGCTGCGTCACTGTGCGCGGTGCTTTACAAGGCACAAGATCACCGTCCCTGCCCCAAGGGCCTTACCATTTCTGGTGAAGTTCACATGGGAAAAACAGTTCAGGAGTAAGGTGGGAGTGTTCTTGGGTGTGGTTTTTTGGGTTTTGTTTTTTTTTTAAAAAAAGAACTGCTCATATTTCTTTTTCCTACTTATTTCAATGCATCCTCCTAAATGAGGAGTTAAACAAACAGGGCTCCCACCCCTCAACAAAACCAGCTGAATGGGTCCAATGAACTCAACAGCCAAGCATCGTTGGCAGGCTTAAGGGTTTTGTAGCTCACTCGGGACACGTTGTCTCGTTCACTGGACCTTTTCAGACAAGCTGGCTCCACTTGTCTCCCACTGCACAGCCAGTGGGGAAAGTCCCGCATATTGGAGGGGTGAGGGTGGAAGCTCGTTCACATCCAGTATTATTGAAAGCACAACGGGCACAAGACCACGTTAACGATGGGGAAAGCCGAAAAAGCTGTGTGTGTGACTCTGTGGCCCTTGAGTGGTCAAAGCCTCTGAAGGCCCCTGCCAGCCCACTGTTTTGCCTGTTCCAGCCCCAAAGTCAGGTGCTGTGGGGGCCCAGGAACTCTTCTCACGAAGCTGACAAAGGCAGCTATTTCTGTGCCCGCTGCTTCGAAAAGCCCCTTTCTGTGGCTTTGTCTAGCAGGATGGAGGAAATCCTGACTCATAGGGAGGAAGTGGGATGCTTCGACTTTGGGTTTCTCCGCTACAGCGAGCGTGCTGTTTTTAGTAGCTGTGCTGCTGACAGGCCTCTTTTCAAAGGAGCAGGTTTCTCCGAAGTTCTTCAGCACTTTTAGCATTTAAAGTACTTTGCACCTCTCTTGATACCTGGAGAGGGATGCTGGTAGTAGTTCTTTCTTTCTGTTTGTTTGTTTGTTTTACGGGGAAGGGAAAGCTGAGAAGTTACAACTTACTGAGATGGACTTGCGAGCCTGGTTCCCCTGGATCAGTCTCTGCAGATCCCCTTTAGGGGGTGCTGTCTCAAAGCTCCGCCTGGGCTGAACAGAACTGGATTCATGAAATCAAACAGACATACAAAAAAGACATACTTTCCTACTGACTTGCACAGCAGTTCTAAATTTTGTAAAGATGTTTATAGTCTTAGTTTGGGTTTGCCCTCGCAAGAGGTTATGCTGACTATTATTCCTGCTGTATTTTGGAGTGCAAGGTGAACCAAGACTAGGGATTCCCCCCACCCCAATTGCCCAGATCCAGCCCCCAGGATTCTCTCCTCTGGGCCCACCGCCCCTTAGCATAGTGCAAACTGCCTCAGTGCCTGTGGTTTTCCTAGTTCTGGAAGCTTCACTCTGATGTGCAGAAAACCCGGAGTGTCACTACATGTTGGCCTTTTGTGTCAATCTGTGGGGGACCTTTTCTTTTTCCCCCCTTCAGTGTGTAGTTTGCTCTGTGGTCCCAAACGTCACCTGATTCTGTTCTTGAGAGAGTCGGACGATCTCTGTTGATTCCAGCCGGAGGCCCACCCAGTCCAGGCCTGCTTCACCTGAGGCTCAGCAAGCCAAAGGCGGCCCGATGGGCGTGTGCTGGCAGGCAGCAAAAGCAGGAGACCGGTCCAGTCCTGGCGGGGAGGGTGGGGCCCTCCTGACATGGCTGATGGGCCGCGGCGGTGCCTGCCCTCTCTAGCCCAGCATCCTGTTTCTGAGAAGTACACAAGCAGCAGGGTGTGAAGGCAATGGTCTTCCCCTCTGGTTTGTCCCCAGCACCTGTTCATTCTGAAGTAGACTGCCCCTGAACAGAGAGGCTCTAATTAAGTATGGTGGCTAAATAACCTGATCGATTGGGCATACATTTGTTTTAAAAATTATTTTTAAAACAAGTGTTTGTAAAAACTGCTGGTGACCAGCACCGCCTTTAAAAAGACACTGTCTGGTGTGAGAAAGGGTGGAGGGAACTCCCCTTCTAAGGTGATCCAAAGTCAAAAAGCATGCCCCCCCCCCCCGCACTCCTCCTCCTCCAGAGTTAATGTTTTTTCCCTCATATGCGGGTCTGACGGATAGGCTGATCAGCTAAAACTCAAACAGTTAATCGACTGAAGTTTCTTAAATTGGCCGGCAGCTGTCGATAGACCTGCGTCCTGCATTTGCGTCCTGTTTGAAGCCTGGCTTCTTATTCCCCTGTTCTGTCCCTTTTCAGCACGATGCCATCTTTGGGATCCTCAGCAAAGTGAAGCCTTCCTACCAGTCTTGTGCTGACTGCATGTATTCCTCCGGGGGCGCCCCCGCCGAAGCCTTTGGGGAGTCGTGTGAGGACCGGCACCTGGCCCCTCCGTGCCGCAGCTCCGCGGTCTGCACGCAGCCCTCGTTCCTCTTGCACGGGACGCCGGCTCTCTTGGAGCAGGCCTTCTGCGAGGCTCCTCTTCAGGAAGTCCGTGGAGCAAAAGCCAGCAGCTTGCGTTCGGTGCTGGTGGGGAGTTATGTGCAGGATATCGATACTAGTAAACCTGCAGCCGTTTGGCCCTGTGCTGCTTCCGAGAAGCCCAAAGACGGACCCAAAGCCTTGGTGGACTCAAGGAATTCTCTCTGTGAGAGGAGCCCCATCCTGAATGATGAGCTGAAGGAGGACTCCTTGACCAGAAGAGACACCCGACAGACAAAGGACCTGAAGCACTTGCTGTTCAGTAAAGATTTAGAAAAGCCGACCACCAACAGCTACTTGATGCAGCATCAGGAGTCCCTCCTTCAGCTCCAGAAAGCGGGCTTGGTTCGGAAGCACACGAAGGAACTGGAGCGTCTCAAGAGCCTGCCATCTGACACGGCGTTGCAGGCAAAGGAAGGTCCTGGGGGCCCAGCTGACCTGACCATTCTGGAGGAGCCCCAAGAGCTGGTGGCCCCTCAGGGTCAGCTGCCTCTTCTTGGCCGTTCCCCTTTGGTGCCCGAAAAGGCAGAAAACGACACAAGGAAGCTACAGAAAACCCCTCCTGTAGCTGGAATGCCTCAGAAAACCTCCACGCCCGTCCTGTGCAAGGTGGACCACATGAGCAGTTTCACAAAGGACTTCCTCAAGACCATCTGCTACACGCCGCCGTCTTCGAGGAGTTCCAACCTTACCCGGAGTTCCAGCAGCGACAGCATCCACAGTGCGCATGGGAGGCCTGGCCTGGTGAAGCAACGGACCCAGGAGATTGAAACCCGGCTGCGTCTTGCCGGCTTGACTGTCTCGTCGCCTTTGAAACGTTCCAATTCTCTCGCCAAGCTGGTGAGCCTCAACCTGTCCTCGGAGGACCTATCGGGCGACATGGACCTGTCTGTGCTGACGGACTTGAGAGAAACCAAATCGAGCGAGTCTTCAGTGCGCAGGCGACTTCCGCCCCTCTTTGAAGAACACAGAAGTGGGACCCAGGCCATTGCTAAAATCCACTCTCGGGAGATTGAAGAACATGCACTGGATGGGGAAAAGTTGACATATTTGTAATCTTTTTTTAAAAAAAACCTAGTTACTTTTATTTTTGTCCGTACTAAATGCAATTTTATCCTCTTAAAAAAGAAGAAAAGGTTGACTCCCCCTTCCCATGAGGTGCTGCAAGCAGAGTTGTGGAGAAGGGAGACTCCGACAAGGGCAAACAGCCCAAGAAAAAGGCGCTTGTAGCCTTCCGGCTTGGAAGGCGATTGCATGCGTAACGTGGCCTCCTGTTTTCTCTAGAGCAGTATAGTGGCAGCCTCTCTCCGCCCTACATGCTGAAAAATCCTTCTTGTTCAAAAGAATTGCAGAGTTTTTCTTCGCAGCTCAAGCCAAGCACAATTCTTAGTTCAAAGAGGCCCTTATCAAAAGAGCCTAAGAGGGCAACGTAAAAATGCTACCTCCATTCTTCATGTATTTATATCTATATCTCTATATATGTGTAGTTGGGATTTTAAAAAAATCTTCTTCTGAAATTGATTTTTAAAAACAAAACAAAACAACAGTCATAGTTCAGTCATGCTTGGCAATACTGCGTGTAAATATCCCTGTTACCAAGGTTCAGTTTCAACGCACTGAGAAATGGCTTTTCTGTGTTGGCTTTGCTCTTCTGGTTGGACAAGAGTTGAGTTGCTCCTGTAATGTGGGTTGGTCATCCAAAGCTCCGTGTCTCCTTGCCTTAGGTCAGTGTTCTCCAACCTTGGGTCCCCAGATGTTTTGGCCTACAACTCCCAGCATGCCCCAGCTATGCTGGCTGGGGCATGCTGGGAGTTGTAGGCCAAAAACATCTGGGGACCCAAGGTTGGAGAACACTGCCTTAGGTTATAACAGAGAGCCGTCTCTTTGGTTAGGTGATTTTGCTGATGCAGTTTGTAGCTGTTCCATTGATATCAATGGGGTGGTGACCAGGAGGCTTTGTTACAAACATATGAAACTGGATTCAGTGTTGTTAGCCCTTCTGAGTGTGAAGCTCATCATAAAGCCGGCGATGTCACAAGTTGCTGATCTCACATTGAATAATAAATAGGTTGTTGGTGTTGCTGTTAACTACCTTTGAAATTGGGGTAGTTGGGACAGATTTGCTTTTTTCCTCCTTTGGCTTGAAGTTTTCTAAAAATAATAATAATTCTAATAATGATTGGCATGCTTTCTTCAACTTGCAGCAGAAAGAAGCAAGCTCTGGGCCACCTCAGGAAGCGATTATTGTCTATGCCAACCTCCAGAGCTGCTGTTCATGAATTGCCGCGTTGTATAGCATCGTCCACTTGGGCAGGGCGCTTCCTTTTTTCCTCTTGGATTGCCTCGGTGCCGTGGGAGTAGGGTGGGAGGAGAGTAAGGAGCAAGAGCTGTGCTTCCTGGGTGTGTATCTCGCCTGTTGTGCCGTGGGTCAAAAGTTACTTGAAGCGCTTCTTGTTCTTGTCAAAGTCGGCTGTTGCTGCAGGTTTTGCAGATAGAGGCTGAGTGTCTTTGGGGGATCAAAGTCAAGGTCTGAACTGGTTTCTGAACGCTGCTGAGCGGAACCCATGCACGGCAAATGCAGTTGTCTGGGGTTGCCTCAGCCCTGTGAGCTGGAGGCCCAGGTAGGATTTATGTTGGGTCACACCTGCTTCCATGCTGAGGCCCCGGACTTCCTCAGACCCACCTAGAATGGGCAGTAAGAGGAGAGAGGTTTAGCCTTTCCCATAGAGATCCTTGGACCCCTTTCCTTGCGAGCAACACATCATGCCAAGTGTTCAGGACGCAAGCCGGATGCGAGTGTTGAGGAGGGGCCGGGGAACTCCCGGTGCTCGTTCCAAGCCATTGCCAGGAGGCACTCAAGCCCAGCGGAGGAGCTTTGGCCTTGAGCGTGTCTTCCTCACTACAAGTCAAGGGCCAGACAGAATATTCTCTGGCCCAGACCAACCACCAGTCCTGGGCCCGGGGAGTTGTTGACCAGCTTCTGGACCGGTGGGCTGGTGCTTCTTGGCAGACCGTATAGACCTGCTCATCACATTTCCTTAGAGCAGACTTTCCCAACCTTGGGTCCCCATTTGTTGTTTTACTACAACCCCCATCATCCCTAGTAGCATGGTCAGTGGTCAGAAATGAGGGAGTGGTCACCCAAACAACAGTGGGGTTTTTTGGGACTGCTGCTTGGGGACCCTTGTGGCAATTTAAAATGTTGTGGCAAACCGGTATCCCTTTTCTACCTTTTGAAGTCCACGGCGGTGCTTCTGTTTGCATCGGTCAGGTTGTTGGCGCACAGGATCCCTTCTTCCTTTGCCTGTTAGAGAACATGTTAGAGATTTCTGTTGCTGGCTTAGGGGCACCTCAGAAAGAGATTCTGCTCAGGGTTTGGAGACTGTTCCCTTGTCAAGAAAGCCCTCAAGGTGAGACATTGGACACAGATTGCTGGACTCCTTTTCTCTTTGGTGCAAGTAAAACATGAAGGCAAAAATGGAGAGGGCAGAAATAGTGACTCGGACAAAGAGGTGTTACACGTACTCTGATAATAACTTACTGTTCACAAATCATTGAATGTTTCTCTTCCTATCCAAGTACAAAATAGACGTGGATAGTGTACATCTGTGGTTCTGTTTAATGTCAGATATTAAATGTGAACATTCACTTCTACAGTGTAATACATTCTCCTCTGGATCCCTTTGGTCTGTATAGGGGAGGCATGAAAAGTACATTTTGAAGAAAGCCATAATACTCGAGGCCAAATGTGAATTGTCTGTTCTGCACAGATGTTGGTGCCCATGACAGCAGTTTAAATCAGTAGCAAGCTTTGAAGTGCTTCAAGTGTTGGATGTGCTAGTCTTTGCTGCCTTTGGAAATGTCATCATGTCCCTGGGTAGCTGGCTTCCAAAAAGATTTGTATGTTGTGGGAAAAGGGCTACTTTACTTGTTGCGAAAGATACTTTTTTAAGGGACAAAGAGCAAGTCTCTCTCTAGCACTGTGTAGGTGGAAAATGTAAAACCCTTTTACACTCTTTGTCAAGAAATGCTGAATCAGCTTCAGAATCTTTCCTGAGCTGTGCTTCGCATATTTAATCTGTAATCCACAATCCTCAAAAACACATGGGCATGTCTCTTTATGGTACAAGGATCCTTGTTTCTGGTTGACAGTTACTGCAAACTCTCCTCTGATGTGCCTGCTGACTAGCAGGCCCAATGCAGGGTGAATCCGTTGATGGCTACCCTACCGTCACCTCTGGCTTTCTTAATTTGGGAAGTGGGAGGTTGATTGCACTGTGCTACTTCATGCCTACCATGTCCAAGTACTGTAGAAAATACGTTCAGGGTTCCAGTCTATTGTTGTGTGTAATGTTGTGTGTAGCATTAAATGCAATTAGTGTCACTTTTTCATTTGTCCCCCGTCAAAAGCCAACCTAACTTCTTTTATATTTTATTGCCGTACCCAGTTTCTGCAGAAGCTGCCAGCTGTGGGATTTATCCATTTTGGCTTTTGGCCCTCCCATCTAGTACGCAGTGTGACAGACAGCTAGTATAAGAAATGGCCCTCTCTTTTTCTTTCGGTCTCCTCACCCTGCAAGGCAACTTGCCAGCCAGTATCTGTAGCCACAGTAGGCTGGGAAATACACAGGTAGCAGCAACTGAGGAAGGAGGGCGGGAAGCACCTTCGTGTCCTCGCACCCCAGTTGGCAAGCTGGCAATGTATTTATTTCTATGGATTCCTTTGCCACCTTCGAGCCATGTTTCCAGGGTGCTTTTTACACAACAGTCTAGCTACAGACCAGGGCACTGCAAACATTCTCGGTTTGGAATGGCGGAATGCTAGGGAGCAAGAAGGTGTTGGGCTTCAGCTGAATTTGCTGGCCGATGCTGGGGTGAATATACTGCTAAGTGGCAGCTGGTATTCCCAGTTGCATTGGCCAGCTGCTGATCAAACAATGGTTTCCCTTATAAATGTGGCCCTTTTTTAGGTTGTCTGCCTTCCCCCACTTTTTGTGCATGTTACAATTTGGAGATGTTTATCCATCCCCATAATGTGCATCAGGAGCCAAAATTTCATTGTAATAGGATGGGACTCGAATAGGTTCCCCAGGGCATTAAAATCCACGAAGCACATACCTTGGAGAATCTTGACAGACAGTGTTGTACTCACACACCTTTAAACCAAGCGTGCAGGAGCCCGACGCAAGCACCCCGCTTTTTCCTACTTCCGCTATGCCACTTGTTAACATAAGTTGTGCCGCTGTTAGGAAGAAAACTTCCAGAAATGCTCATCCTTGAATGTCAGGCACATTTAATTTTAACGATGTAACAAGCAATCTCGTTATCCTGAAGTTCTGAGAGACTTGGCTAATATGAGGACTTCTCCTGCAGTCCTATTGCTCTTTTCATGATGGCCCTTTCCAGGGAGATAACTTCTAAGGAATGATTGCATGGGCCAGAAATGCCCCCCCTCCCTTTTTTTGGCCTATGGAAGACTGCTGTATTTGATCCTCCCTGATCAACTGGAGGTCCAACCTGCTTAGTCTATCTCAGGTCTACATTGCCCTATTTTGAACAAAGCAAGCAAGCAAATGTTTTTAAGCCAACAGGAAGTACCTAGCCTTTAGCATGCCATTTCAAAGACTGTGGGTTGTTGTTGTTTAATCTCCAGAGTAGCAGAACTTGGCCAGTTTGTCTGGACCGATGCATGAAATGGTAGCTGGTTTATCTTCTTCCATGTATTGGTGGTATTTTTCTCCCTTTCCTTTTTAAAAATAATAATAATAATTGAGTGCCTTGCGAATAGTTTACAAATACTGTGTATTTATGTGAAGTTCTTACCCATTTGTTTTAGTACCTTTGGTGTTTGTGATGTCAGAATGTCTCAGTATATAATACTTTTTGTATACAACATGCTTACGTGCTTGGTTCATCCAGTCGTTTGGAACAGCTAGCCAGTGTCCCTTTTGCTAGCTGAGAAGCTGCCAACAATGGTTTTGGGCTTCTTCCTTTTCTTTTTAAAGAAGCTTTCATACAGACCTGCTTTCCACAAGTTGCACAATAGTTGGATTAATCTATGCAGCAATAAAGGCATCCAAGGACTCCGGAAGGCTTCCCAAAGATGGAAGGCATTTGTCTTCCCCACCTGGTGGATTTGGAGCCTGAGGCCCTGAGCTCCGTGCCAAGGTGTGTCCCAGCCTAAAATCTGAAATGCACAAATGGGCACCTTTCATTCCAGCCTATGCTCTTCCCTTATGCGTGTTTTTTTAATTATTTTTTAAGTAGCCCTGTGCTGTTCCTTGTTCCTTGCTACCTGAGTAGCCTCAAGGTTTGTGTTGCCAATGCAGGTTCGTGGCCCCACCAAAGTGTAAAGTGAAGTCCATGGATGAACCTCTTCTTTCTACAAACCTGGTCCAGGCGCCGATAGACCCGGTTCACGCTCTACACTTAATGCAACGTGGCACAGGGCCAGAAGCACCCCACCACCGTTGCATAGGAAGTGGGAACAAGGCAGCCAAGGGGAAGGCATGCGAGGGTAGGATCGCCCGTTACTGAGATGAAAGGATATACATTCCTACATGTATCAGTCTGGGCTTCGTGTTACTTCATAAGGCTGGAGGTGATGGCCGTATGTGTACATTTCCAAGGGCTGGTGCCACAGTCCAGTAAGTGGAGGCTATTGGCAAAGCCCATCATCCACTGAACTGGCTTTATCAACATGTGCAAGAATTAATGCAAACCGGGAGTGGGACACTGCATTATTGACAACAATGTTCCTGGTACATCATTGTTTTCTCAATTCTGTTTTTTTAAAATATTTAAATACACAGTATATATATATATATATATATTTTGTACTGCACATTCACAGTAGGGCATGCATAATGCACTTTTTTTTTTTACTTTTTGTTGGTAAAAGTGTACTGTATTATGTGCTTCTTGTGAGGAAACAATTAAAAAAAAACAACCTTTCTTTACAAATTGGGCTCTTGCAGTCTTTGGAGTGAATGTTCCCCACTTGTGCGCTCAGCGTTTGAAAAGGTGTTTTGTAAAACTGGAGGTGTTGCAAATAAGCAGTCTTGCTTGCCAAGAAGTTCACAAAAGTTACTAGCCCACATGAACCAACATGACTCGCTTGTGGCACGTTGACAGCCTGAAAGGAAACAGAAAGAACCAATTCTCTTCCAGTGTATGAAAGCTTCCCAGCTTAGTTGCCAGGATACAATTCTTACTTGCCACAGGAAACTAGCTGAGCAGCTCTTTGAAAGCCTAGCAAGGAAATCAGCAGTACCGAAATGTCTTTTGCACCCTCTGCCTCATCTTTACAACATCTGTAACCTGAGGATGGCAGGCAGTGACATAAGTTATGTCCCAAAGGCAGGTGTGAGGAAGCTCCTTCAGCCTGAGAGCCAAATTCTATTTTGGAGAAGCTCGGGGGGGGGGGGCATAAAAGCTGGGGAACCACCAAATAATTGCTGGACAATTGGTGGTCAGAGAAAGCTCAACTGGGGACCCCTTGAGGGATGGATTGGTCCCCACGCCTGAGGCTCCCTATACCTGCCCAAAGGGAATCGGAAGAACCAAAGAAGAGGCCTGCTTGCTTATTTTATTTTATTCTATCCATTACATTTATTTATTTATATTTTATTTATTATATTTATGAATCGCCCATCTGGCCAGACAACCGGCCACTCTGAGCGATGTACAATCCAATAAAATACAGAGGGTGGGGGGGGGACATGGACACACGGTATAAAACACAATTTTAAAAAGTACAAAACTTAAAAATCCTAACCCACCCCATATTCGCCGCCTGAAAAGCCACGTTTTTAAAGCACGGCGGAAGCTAATCAAGGAAGGGGCATGGCGGAGGTCACTGGGGAGAGAGTTCCATTACATAACAGCCTTTCAAGACCATAGTCTTCCCAAAGCAGCTTACAGAATAAAAACAATATAAAACAACATACTAATGAAATCATATTAAATAGAAGCAGTTTTAAATAACCAGATTTATTTATTTATTTATTATTGGCATTTATGTAATAATGCCTTATCTGCTAAAAAGCCATCATGGCGGTGTACAACAATGTAAAACAATACAACTGTAAAACAATAAAAATACTAACAGTGGTTAAAACTACAAATTTTAAAAAGCTAAATTGAAAAATTGTGTTTACACAACCATTTCTAAAAGCTGGGGGGGGGAGCAATTGTAGTTCTTGAGAGAGCGCATTCCGCAGTTTGGGAACAATACCCAGGGAAGCCATTCCCCATGTGCCCGACAAACAGGCCTCTGCAGACAATGGTGTCCTCAGAAGGCCCGCTCCTACAGATCTTAATACGTGGACAGGTTCATAGTGAGAGGCGATCCTTTAGCTAGCCAGGCCCTAAACCACAATCCTATGCATGTTTAGACGTGCATAATTCACACAGCTCCCAGTATGCCCCAGTCGGCTATGCCGGCTGGTGCATGCTGAGAGTTGTAGGACTTTTTTTCTGTCTAAACGTGCATAGGATTGTACCCTTAGGACCAACCCTTTATAACCAACACCTTGAATTGTGCCCGGAAAGCAATCGGCAACCAGTGCATGTCTTTCAGGACATGTGTAATGTGGTCCCGGCACCAGGTAGCAGCCTAGCTGCCGTTTTGCACCCGCTTAAGCTACCGAGGGTAGCCCCGCACAGAATACAATAGTCTAAACATTACATGATGTAACCAAGGCATGGATAACCGTTGCCAAGTCAGACCGATTCAGGAAGGGTTGCACTGCTGCACCAAGCGTGATGGTGCAAGCGCCCTCCTTGCTACTGCCTGAAGATCTTGGGACAGCGTAGGATCAAGGAACACACCCAAGCTACGGACCTGATCCTTCAGGGGGAGCGCAACCCCTTCCAGAACAGGTTGAATTCCAATCCCCAAGTCAAGCTTTCTACTGACCAACAGCACCTCCATCTTGTCTGGGTTTATTAAAATATTGTTATTGATAAGAAAATGCCACTATACCATTTTATTATACCAGTTGCAATAAAATACCATTTTTAAATACCCGTCAGCAGCAAATACCATTCAAACTTCCAGTTAAAAGCCAGGGAGAACAGACAAGTTTTAAAAGCCCTTCCAAAAGCAGCCACAGATGAGGCCAGCCATATGTTTCAGGAAGGAGTTCCACAGGGCAGGGGCCAGCACTGAGAAGGCCCTGTCTCTAGTGCCTGCCAACCTTACTTATTTTGATGGCAGATCAATGAGCAGCACCTCCAAAGCTTAAAATAGCTTCTGTCATCCTTGATCAGACAAAACGCCAATCCTAGCAGCGGCTCAGAGGCATATATCCAGGGGATGAAGGCAATAACCCTGACCCCCCCCCCGTATTATGTCTCTTCTGCATCTATTGCCAATGTTGACACCAGCTTAAAAAACCCCCAAAAATGTAGCCCTGGTGCTAAAGGTAGTGATTCTGTACTGGTCAGTAGAAATCTACTCATTTAGCTGGGGGAGCTATTCAAACAGGCACACACAGTATTGAACTGCAGTATAGAATATTGTTTTTATTGCAAATAACTGAATCTCAGAAAATGGGTCCTCAATTTTGCAGCCAGGTGAAAACAGGTGTGTTTTGGATAACACCATGGTGGTGCCTTGGCCACAATGCGCTTCCGTACTCTTGGGAGGAGGCCAAATGCTAACATCTAATTATGGTGGAGACTGGAGAGTCATTTTTATCTGAAGACGATCGGACACAGGTCAGAGCTGCATCTTCAGCCTACCATGTGGCGGTGAAGGCAGCAAAGAAGAATTTCTATGCTGCCTCCATTGCGTCTGCGGAGTGCTGTCCCAGGAGGTTGTTCCAAGTGGTCCGGAGCCTGGTCGGTCCAGTTGCTCCGGATCCATTGGAACAGTCTAAAGCTTCCTGTGAGGCTTTAGCGAAGCACTTTGCAGATAAAATTGATCGGATTAGGAGTGGGATTCCGTGCGTCGTGGACACAGTGGGTGAACGGGAGGAGGCCAGTGGCAGTCCGGTTTTGTGGAATCGGTTCCAGCTTCTTCCTTCTGGTGAAGTGGACAAGGTGCTTTCTTCTGTTAAGCTGACCACCTGCTTGCTTGATCCTTGCCCGTCCTGGCTTGTTATGAGCTGCAGGGAAAAACTGGGTGGGGAGATCAGAGTGGTAGTGAATGCCTCCCTCAAGGAGGGAATGTTGCCATCAGCCCTTAAGGAGGCAGTAATAAGACCGCTTCTAAAGAAGCCCTCCTTAAATCCCCAAGACTTGAACAACTTTCGCCCAGTCTCCAATTTGCCATTTCTGGGCAAGCTGATTGATGGTGGGGGCTCAGTTGAAGGCACATTTGGATGAAGCCGATTATTTAGATCCATGCCAGTCGGGCTTCAGGCCTGGACATGGGACAGAAACAGCCTTGGTCGCCTTGGTGGATGATATGAGGAGGGCTTTGGATAGGGGCGAATGCTCTTTTCTAGTCCTCCTCGATCTCTCAGCGGCTTTTGATACCATTGACCACGGTATCCTCCTGGGCCGCCTGGAGGGGTTGGGCGTGGGAGGCACTGTATTGCAGTGGTTCCGGTCCTTCCTCTCTGGAAGGTACCAGAGGGTAGTTCTTGGGGAGGAGGCCTCGGACCCTCAGCCGCTCACTTGTGGGGTGCCACAGGGTTCCATCCTCACCCCAATGTTATTTAACATCTACCTGAAGCCGCTGGGAGCTATCATCAGCAGGTTTGGGGTGCGCTGTCATCAATATGCGGATGACACACAGCTCTACCTCTCCTTCAAGTCCTCACCAAGGTTGGCTGTTGAAACCCTGTCCAAGTGCCTGGAGGCAGTGGGTGGCTGGATGGGAGGGAACATGCTGAAACTGAGCCCCGACAAGACCGAGGTACTTCTGGTGGGGGACAAGGGGAGGTATGGGGATGTTGACCAGGGACTGCTGAATGGGGTACATCTACCCCTGAAGGACCAGGTCCGCAGCTTGGGAGTCATTCTAGACTCCGAGCTGTCCATGGAGGCTCAGGTGTCAGCTGTGAGCCGGGCAGCACTGTATCAGCTCCATCTGATACGGCAGTTGCGCCCCTACCTTCCTAATCATCTGCTCCCATCAGTGGTTCATGCCTTGGTCTCCTCTCGCCTAGACTACTGTAATGCGCTCTACATGGGGTTACCCTGGAAGACGGTTCAGAAGTTGCAGCTGGTACAGAATGCAGCCGCTCGCCTGATTAAAGGCTTCTGCCGGCGTGATCACATCACTCCGGTGCTCAAAGAGTTGCACTGGCTACCAGTTGTTTGCCGAGCTTTAAGAAGGACATAGACAAACTGGAGAGTGTTCAGAGGAGGGCAACAAGGATGATAAAGGGACTGGAAACAAGGCCCTATGAGGAGAGACTGAAAGAACTGGGCATGTTTAGCCTTCAGAAGAGGAGACTGAGGGGAGATATGATCGCACTCTTCCAGTATTTGAAGGGATGTCACACAGAGGAGGGCAAGGATCTCTTCTCGATCATCCCAGTTTGCAGGACACGGAATAATGGGCTCAAGTTACAGGAACCTAGATTCCACCTAAACATCAGGAAAAATTTCCTGACTGTCAGAGCAATAAGACAATGGAATCAACTACCTAGGGAGGTGGTGGGCTCTCCCACTCTGGAGGCATTCAAGGTGCAGCTGGACAGACATCTGTCAGAGATGCTTTGACCTAGATTCCTGCATTGAGCAGGGGGTTGGACTCGATGGCCTTGTAGGCCCCTTCCAACTCTACTTTTCTATGATTCTATGATTCTATGATTCAGGACACACAGCGCATAGTCAAAACTATGGAATTCACTACCACAAGATGCCGTGATGGCCGCCACCTTGGACGGCTCTGAAAAGGGGTTTAGGCAAATTCGTGGAAGAGAAGGCTTTCCGTGGCTACTGGTCAGGATGGCTCTATGCCACCTCCCATACCTGAGGCAGAATGCCTCTGCACACCAGTTGCTGGGGACTGGGGTCGGGGTGGGTGCTGTTGCGCTCATGGCCTGCTTGTGCGCTTGCCAGATGCATCTGGTTGGCCCCTGTGGGAACAGAATGCTGGACTAGGAGAGGCCTTGGGTCTGATCTAGCACAGCTGTTCTTACGTTCTTATCATACCAAGCCAACCCACAAAGATGGTGCTAAAGGGAACTAACTGCTTTGCTTTATACTTGTATAAATGTATTGTTAATGCATGTTTTAGTTAATGTGTGTGCCCACATGCGTAGAGAAGCCCACTGATCACTGAAAGTCGGCCAGCCAGAATAAACAACTGGCAATCTTAGCTCCTTAGCTGTAAATCCTCGAATTTAAAAAAAAACCCAAGCATACAAATTTCAGGGTGAGTCAGCTTTGTTCCATTTCAGGGGGAGCCGGCTTTTCCAGAGTCCCACCAAATTTTGCCTTTAAAGGCGACTGGTCAGCGTTCATCTCCAGTGTCTGGAAGGGGTATTTTTCCGCACTGCCTGGAATTGTTCTCATGCTGGAGGGAAAGAAACCGTCAGTGTTTATCTTAGCAGAGAAACAAAGTTGAAGCCAAGGATTGTCTTGTGCATCCAGCGCCTTCTCTCACTGACTATTAAAAAGTCATTACCGGGAATAAGGAATGCTTTTAATTACCTTTTGGAGTTGAGGTGGCTCTGGGTTTTGGATGCCGCACAGGCTGCTCTCTCACTCTGCTGTTACTCCACAGAGCAAGCTGCTGCTTTTGCCTTTACTTTGCATGTTTGCTGACCTACAGCCAGGCGCATGTTAGAGCAGGGGAAGAGTGGTAACTCAGTGGTGTTAGTGCCTCCGTCCGCAGTCCGCACTGCATGCTGAAGTTCCCAGGTAGCATCTCCAGGAGCAGGGAATGGGAAAGGCTTTTCTCTGCCTGAGAGCCTGGACAGGGCACCGCAGCTGGTCCAAGTAGACAATACTGGCCTAGGCAGGCCAATGGTCCGACCTGGGATAAGGCAATACCAGACTGTCCTGAACCTGGCTCTTGACTGGGGGGGGGGGGGGAGGGCAAGGCATTGCCAAAGGTCAGGCAAGCACAATCACTCTTTTTGCTCTGATCAACACAATGCCATCTGAGCCAGAAGCTCTTCTAGAGGACTGAGCCTGACCACGTGATCAGCCCTGGCCTGCTGGGAGGGCTCTTGTGGGTCTGAGTTCTTGCCCATCACCCTTGGTGACTTTACAGAACATTGGTTATTGGGCAGATTAAAAATATAATAAATAAATAAATAAAATAAAATCTAGTAGAGGTGTACTGAAATACATCTGAAATAAACACAGACCCATGGGCTGTGTAAACCCCTGCCTCCATCTCCCTCTCCTTCCTTTGTTCTTTCCCTTGTTTTGTATTTTAGTTTGTAAGCCCCTTCGGGGCAGAGACCTGTCTCTCTCGTAACGCACCGTGCACATGGGTGGCGGCATGTTAACCATAATTTGTGAGGCTTAAGGTCCTGGAGCCTTATTATTTATCAGGCCCTTTGGGGGTCCCCAATACAGTCTGTAGCACCTCTGATGCATTCCGCATAGTTCAATCATTTTCAGGGCCAAGAATATTCAACCAGCAATGAACCAGCTGCTGGTTCATTCGCATGCAAACAGATCCATTGCTGAGATGGCTGCTTCAACTTGCCGTTTTTAAAAATCACCTTAGCCTTTGGAGGCAAGCTTGTGCAACAAGTTACGTTCCACCCTCTGGAAGGCAGGCAGAAATCAGGATTTGACTGGGGGGTCCTCATTTCTAAAGCTGCCCCCCCCCCCAGCCCTTTTTTGCAATACACTCCAGGGACTGAAATGTTTGCCATGGGTAATCAGGAAGAGGAGCCAGCGTGGTGCGATGTCCCAATAGGAGGGGGGTGGGGGGAGACCCGTATCCTGATCCCTGCTCAGCCATAAAGCTTCCTGGGTAACCTGGTGGGACTAGTCCCTGCCTCCCAACCTAACCTACCTCAACAGGTTATCCTTGTTGTGAGGATAACACGGCACGGGCAGGAGGAGGGCGGACCACGCACATCCACCAAGCTCCTTCAAGGAAGGGCAGGATAAACGGGAGAAATGGATGCACGTTCCTTTTGGGTGACCGTAAGCACCGGCTGGAGGTCTGTGAGAGGACCGTTCCTCTCTGCATGACTGCCCTTTATTCTGCCGTGTGTTCCGAACAGGGCGGTGTCCATCAATAGCGGCTGTAGGGCTTGCTAAAGGGGCGCCAGGAGATAGGGTGAGGGAGGAGGGCTCAATGGTGAGAGCGCTAAAATCATCTGCTAGGCCCAAACACGACCCTGGTTCCGAAGCCCATCTCTGTCTTGCTTTGCTGTATGAGCTCTTACACCTTGGCCTCTCTCAACAGATTGGACTTTCCTGCTGAGCTCTGGATCTGGATCATCCCTCTGGCTTGCCTTCCCAGCTTCCTTCTCTGCTTGGTCTCCAGAGTACTCTGGGGGCTTCTGTTCTGCCAGTGGAACCAGGGACTCCCTTCGCTGCCCACATTAAACAGTGCACGCTGGGCAAACCGTGAAACATGTCCCAAGGTGTAAATGCACTGACCTTTTTCTTTTCTTTTTTTAAAGTGTTCATGAAAAGTGCACATCTATCTAGGGCAGAATGGTCAAGAAGCATTCTTCAGGAACATGAAAGTGGCTTTGATTCAACCTCAGCCATGTTTTAGGACAGCGCCAGTCCTTTTGGAGTGCAGCAGCTTGATAATGCAATCTCTTATGCCATCCTGCACATAGTTGCAAACTGTTTAAATCCACACCCACGTCTCTGGGATTCTTGTTCCTTTTTTGGCTGATTATAGCACACGCTCTGCTTTGGAAACTTTTCTTTGCTGCGCTGGGGCTGCGTTTACGTTCCATCTAGCAACCACAGAGAGCCCACTTTTAAAAAAAAAAAACCAGCGTCACTCGTGAGTTACCTTCAGGGAATAAATGTCCGCAGGTGGACTGTGATGGAATGTGTGATATCAAATATCCCCAATACCAAATTAAAATTTACACCTAAATGCTTGTCTCCGCCAGCCTTCCCCAACCATGGTACCCTCTGGATGTGTTGAACCCGGGAGTTGTAACCCACCACATCTGGAGGGAACCAGGTTGGGGGAGGCTGGTCTATGCATCCCACCACATCTGGGACAGCTGCGGTTTGAACAAGGAACCTTCCACTCGGCTTGCTGATGATTCTTAGCATTCAAGGCTGCAAGACAGAGGTGGGGGGGGGGGGCTGTGGTCTCCTGTCCAGGGGCCAACATGGCTGCACTCCCAGCCAGCCCACTGGTTCTCCCTAATTCCTGGCTGTAAACACTTCCCGGTCAAGCCTGGCCCATTGCCTGGCCAACAATCATGCACAAAATGGTGTGCAAGCTTTTGAGATCTACAGATCTCTTCATCAGCAAAACTGTTACAAAAAGTGGTGGTGGTGGTGGGAAGCCAACTTGATGTTGAAGTCATGAAGCCTGTAAAAGGTTAGATTTCAAAATCCATGCTAGGTTTTATATTTTCAAAAAAAAAGGGGTGGGGGGAGGATCAGCCATTACCTGCTTGTGTCTTTGTTCCAACAGTCCTAGTAATCCAAAACGTGCGCGGCACCTGGTAAGGCAGGTCTGCAATTCTTCCTCCATTCCACCTTAAGACTTTGACCATGCAGACATCATGACTTGAACATCAGATCAGCCTTTCCCCCCTTCTCTTTCTGAGGAAGCTTGAGCCATGAGAGAATGGCTGGGCTCAGCCAACACCAACACCTGCACTCAAGGGATGAGCTCAGCGTGGGCTGTTGCTGAACCGCGGGTGGTGGTTGAAACGTAGGTTATCATGTTGTCTGAACCCAGCCACACTAACAAACATAGTTTATTAACCACGAACAACCCACAGTTCACAATCCAACCACTAACCATGGGAATGACTTGATCAAAGATCCAAAGTCCGAGCGAGGGGGAATTTGAACTCTTGTCCCCCACTCCAGGTCCAAAACTAGCACATTTGCTATATGCCAAACTATTGCCAATCAAATATAAACGGTTAAGTAAGGACACACTGAGTGATATATTGGCAGCAGTAGCAGTAGTCTCTGAGTTTTGTATATTCCTCTCTACAAAATAAATAAAATTCTCCATCTAGGCCATTCAGACTCTGTGCCAAGAAAGCTGGAAGCTGCACCAAGTAGAAATAATGCCAATTAAGCATATTTGCAGATTTTCTCTCATTTTGCATCATTTATTCTCATGCTGTGCGATCGCCGGATATCTTATTCACCTACTCCTGGAGTCTCTGAGACTTCTGCAAACATTGCCCGCCGATTTCCCTGCATATCTCTGCTTCCAAAGTTTCTAGCTCAGCTTCCCCAGCTTGGCCTGCTCCAGAATGGGTTTGCTCAGTAAGAACCGCCCAAGGGCAGCATGGGAGAAGCTGCCTTATATGAGGTCATGACAGACCACTAGTCCATCTAACCCACTGCAGTCTCCTCTGACTGGCAGCAGTTCCCCAGGGTCTCGGGCAGAGAGGCGTCTTTTCCGTCACCAGCAGCTGCTGGATCCTTTTTAACGGGAGATGTCTGGGATTGAATCTGGCACCTTCTGCATGCAAAGCAGATGCTTTCTCTCTGAGCTACGGCCCCACATTCTGTGCCGTGTGCTTTTTTTCTGTGCCTTTTGAGGAACTGCTGCATACGTCCCCCCTTAACTAGACTGGGTACTGATGGTGCTGCCTTCATACGCTACAAGGTCTCCATGGGGCCACAGCCCTGCTTCATTCACAAGTTTTTTCCCTTACCATGGAAAATCCATCAAGGGAGAAAGGACGGAATAGCCCCACAATGCCTAATGGTTAACACTAGGACCCCTCTGTCTGGAAGCACCCTCAGTCAGTAGACTTCAGCAAAAGGAGGCCTTTGTGTTGAGTTCTTTCTTTCTTTTGTAAAAAATAATAATAATAAGGTTAATAATTAAACCTCTTTTTGATCCAATGCTGCTTCTCTTATTTCCAGAATTAGAAGGTAGCTGAACTTGCATCCTTGGTTCCCCATCTCCCCCCCCCCACACACACACACTGGTATTATTGTTCAATATTTTATCTTGAGACAGCATCATAGAATTTAGGGATGCTCTGTGTTCCAGCTGCTGGGGAGTTTTATTTTTATTGTGTGTGTGTGTGTCCAAGGATTGTATGTTTATATCCTGTTATGAAGGTTGCCGTGGCAAAGCCAGACAACAATCTGCGACCAAAGATATTCCCTCTATATTGGTTGACTGGCAAGGGAGGGATTTTTTTCCACCTATTCTTGAACTGGACGAGGGGAAAACAGCCCTGCAACACACAAACTAGCATAGGACTCTTGCGCTGCTAGAGCTCCAGCTGACGTGGAAGGAAGAAAATGCTTCTGGAGGTGTTGCAGTAGCCATGTTGGTCGCCCAGATGACGTGGCAAGCCCAGGTTCGGATGATGCGGCAAGCCCAGGGGTGGCTACTACTAAACCCCACAACAAGCCATGGCCTGTCGGGGTGGCTTATAAGCCAGGGGGGCTTGTCGTGTGGTGTGAACCTAGTCAGTGAGTTGAATTCATGGCCGATGGGTCTGTTGCCAGCTCTTCACAATGACAGCCAAAGGTGGAACCTCCGTGGATACAGAATGACCCCAAGACAGAGTTTAATTGCATTTGCTACTGAGACTCCTGGATGTGGCTTGAGCACACCCGCTCCTCTGCGGTGAAGATAGATGGAACATGGATAATGAGGGGAATAAACTGAGCCGTTCACTTCTAGGTCAGGGGTTCAAGCTCAGCTCTGGCTGGTGGTGACAGGAAGTCATTACCGTTGATGGCTTACACCATCGAAGGACTGGGGGCGTGGGGGGAGAGCTTCCATCAACGAGGCCTTGTGGACGAGGGTTTCCCACTGTACGTGTCATTGCCACTAATTGGCTCTCTCGCTGGCAGCTTCTGGAGAGAGGCCAAAGAGGACCCGGGAGAACAAGCATTGTCTGCAATACTCGCCAGTCACAGAAGGGAGTGGACGAGGTGCAGGGGGTGCCATTTGAGAGGCTCCCCACGAAGAAGATGGTGTCGGTGTCATTAAAATGGTCTGCCCTTGGAGGCTTGTGGATTCTGATGGATTCCAGAGGGCCCTGGGGGATTTCCCTGCTGAGATGGCTGGCGCTCCTGTTGAAACACTCTGTGGAATGCAGAGATGACCAGGGCAGTTGACACAACCACGCCCAAGCACCCTGGGGGGGTGGTCTCCCTGGTATACACCTGAGCTGAGGGCAGTGAAGCAAGAGGGAAGACACAGTTAGAAGAACGCAGGTGTAGGAAGACCCATGCCAAGTCTGACCGAACACAGGTTAGAGCTCATTATCGAGCCTACTCTGTGGCAGTGAGGGTGGCAAAGAGGGAGTTCTTTTCCACCAGCATTGCATCTTCTCAGTGTCGTCTAGTGGGGCTTTTCCGAGTGGTTCAGGGCCTTTTGCAGTCTGAGGCAGGGAGAGAGATGGTGGAACCCACGGTAGCACGCTGTGGCAATGTTTGCACAACACTTTGGAGATAAAGTCACTCGTATTCGTCATGACTTGGGCACCACAGTTAATGCAGTTCCATTAGTAGAGGTGTCCAGAGCACTGACTGGTTTAGTTTTATTGCATGAGTTTTGGTTGTTGGGGCCCCGGGATGTGGACAAGGTGCTTCGCCAAGTCTGGTCAACCGCCTGTGAACTTGACCCCTGCCCACCATGGCTTATTACATCTAATAGGGAAGGGATGTCCAGCTGGGTCCACGAGGTTGTCAACTTTTCCTTGAGAGAAGGAATGGTGCTGGCCACTTTAAAGGAGGCAATTATTAGGTGACTCCTGAAAAACACTAACATGGACCTGGAAGATGTCAACAACTATAGGCCAGTGGCTAATATCCCCTTCCTGGGCAAAGTGCTTGAGCAGGTGGTTGCTGGCCAACTCCAGGCACTCTTGAATAAAACGGATTATCTAGATCCATTTCAGTCAGGCTTCAGACCTGGTTTTGGAATGGAAACGGCCTTGGTCACCCTGTGGGATGACCTTTGTTGAGAGAAGGACAAGGGGAGTGTGACCCTGATGATTCTTCTCTTGGACCTCTCAGCGGCTTTCGATACCATTGACCATGGTATCCTTCTGGATAGGTTGTCTGGGTTGGGAGTTGGTTGGAGGCACTGCGTTCCAGTGGTTCCGATCCTACTTGGGCGGCCAATTCCAGAAGGTGGTGCTGGGGGATTACTGCTCTGTCCCTTGGCAGTTATTCCATGGGGTGCCACAGGGCTCTATTTTATCCCCCATGCTGTTCAACATCTACATGAAACCACTGGGAGAGGTTATCCGGAGGTGTGGGCTGAGGTGTCATCAATATGCAGATGACACCCAGCTCTATCTCTCCTTTTCATCTAATCCAGGTGAGGCAGTGGCTGTTTTGAATCAGTGCCTGGACTCAGTAATTGACTGGATGAGGGCTAATAAACTGAGACTCAATCCAGATAAGAATCCCCTACTACCACCCCCACCATATAGACCAGTGTTCTCCAACCTGGGGTCCCCAGATGTTTTTGGCCTACAACTCCCACAGATATGCTGGCTGGGGCATGCTGGGAGTTGTAGGCCAAAAACATCTGGGGACCCCAGGTTGGAGAACACTGATATAGACATAAAATGCTGTGGTTTGTGGTTTGCAGTCAGCTCCGAACCCGATCCCTTTAGCGCTATATCCCACCACAGGGGAAGGCTTTGGAAAGGTGGGAGAGAGACTGGTGTTCTTTGGGCCCCACTTTCCATAACTTAAAAGCAGAGGTGAAGCCCTTGGTGACTTTTGCCACAGGTGTTTGGTGGTGGGGGAAGAGTTGCACCCTGCCCACTGGGCCCAGTCAAGACGCAAAAGACCATGCTGGTGGGAGGTCAGGGGAGCCAGCCCTGCTTCCACGGGCAACGGCCAGGCCGCCCCGCCACCCCCACGAAGGCTTGCCGGAGACTTGGCAACCAGCGCTTTTTGTTATATTCCTACAAGGGAGTCTTGGAAGAGGGGTTAGGAGGGAAGCCTCACACCTAACAAGCCATAAAAGGCAAGGAGTGAAGGAAGGCCTTTGGGATGGGAGCTGCACAGAGGCAGTTGCTCCCTGTTTAGCTGAAAATGTCAAGCAGCCAGGCTGTGCAGAAGGCAGAATTTTGGATCTTTAATCAAAATCACTCCTCATTTCAGGGAGATTTAGAGGAGTTTATTATTCGCAGAGCCTTGATGCAGAGTGGGGCTTTAACCGACATTTACAAATGCCCTGCATTTTAATAGGAGTTTGAATAACTGTGTGGTGTCTCTGAGGCATCTTATACCCAAGGCTCCTCTGTTTCCCTGCTGAATGTTGTTGATGCCACAGCCATTCAGCTTAAAAATAACATATTCCTGCAGAGTATCTCCAGCCTCAATCTCTCTCCGCCCCTCCCTCTCCCCTCCCACCGCCCCACTTTGCCCCAGATGCCTTATTTTTCCTAAGTACACTGGGAACCAGCCCAAGGTCCCAATATTAGGCTGTGCGCCACACACTGTCTAAGGAAGGAGTGTTTGGGTAGAAGGGATTTGTGACGGGGGAGATCATCTTTAGAAGCAAAGCAAAACAAAGCCCTACTGGAAGGGGTGGACACTGGCTTTTTCAGTCTTTCCAAAAAGCCACAGAAGAAGGTCCAGTCTCCAATGAGCAGAGATAGAATAATCTTGACCATAAATGACTGCAAAAGGAGGGCTGTGAATCATCATTACCAGGCCGACCTCAAAAGGCAAATCACTGGAAATTGCCAGAAAGGATTCTTGCAACCTGTTCCTGGGGAGGAGAAAGGAACTGGAGTGGGAGACGTATTAGAATGTAAACGTCCTTCCAGCAAAGAGGTCTGCACTGCAGTTACAAAATTGGGATTCGTTGGACTTTTGGATGTGGTTACATCTGCTCAGGTGGGGAAAATCTGTGTAGTGCATTTTCTTTTAAAATATTTATGTATCCTGTCCTGATATTGAGATGGATGCTGTGACGCTCCTAGGGGTTGGCTACCCTTAATTTTTGTAATGTTAATAATATCACTTCTCGTAAGCCCAGGATAACAGGTTTCCAGGATATTGGGGGGGGGGGGTTTGTATGTGTGCCCCTCCTCCCTAGAATACCAGTTATAAAAGGGAAAGCTGATTTGGAAGGTTCTGAACTGACTGACGTTTGGGGAACAGATTTCGTTCGGGGTTTTTTTGTCTGCACAGGACTTGGCCTAAGCAAATCAGGCTCTGTGCAGCTGATCATGGAATCTGCCGCATGGCACCACTCGGGGGTTTCTCTCGACAGCAAAAGCATGACAAAAAGGAAAGACTCTGCTCACCCCAGAAAAACTTCCAAGATGAAATGCGATGACTATTTTTTGTCAGCAGAAAAGCAAATGGAGCATGATGAAGCTGCAGAGAGAAGCAGGTCTATGGATGGAGGTCGTGGTGTTCACGTCTCCACGAGGAACTTACAAATGAGCAAAGCAACAGGAGAGAGAGGCACAGCAGGGCAGTTGGCGGAGCTGAACTCTGAACCGTGCACTGCCACACGCGTGCATGACAAGGTCCTGGAAAGCCAAATCTCTTTGCAGGTGTTCCAAAGGCAGTGCTCGGAAGAATCAGAAGGCAGGAAGGTGAGTGCTCTTTTGTACAGACTGGAGGAAACCAAACTCAGCATCACGACCCGAGAGGGAGAATTCCACCCATTTGACTTTCCAGAATCTGAAAGGGAAGGGGAAATGACAGAGCAGAATTGGCCAGGGGTTCCAATAAATAACTTCAACCGTCAGGAAAGTTTTGAAAGGGAAACTGCAGGTGGGAGCACAGATATGATCAACACTTTCCAGGGGACACTGAGGAGACAGATAACGCGGTCGGACTCTGAGAGCAGTGTGGAGAACAGGCAAGTAAACAAGCTGATGTTGAACTCCCCCAGCGATGAAAACAAGGCCAGCATCCTGAGCTGGCTGGATGCTTCCAGGGAGCCAAGAAATGGAAAGATGGATAGTCCCCCAATACAAAGCAAGCAAGAAAGGGTTAGGCTTCCCAACAGTCACGGTGGAGACTTGAGACCGCTTGCAGATTGTGCCTCTTGGCCTCCCAGATCTCCAAATGGTTGCCACATTGTTCAGACTGGTGGAGAGGTAACAACGGAGGCGGCTGAGAGTGATAAGGTGGCCAAGGGCCTTGAGATAAAGGTGTCTACTGCTCTGAATCTTGTTTTGGCTTCTGGAGAGGCTGAAAAGAGCGACAGCCAATCCCCCGAGAGTGGGGAAGACCTTGGTGTCTGCGATGAGCTGGGATTTGATTCAGACAGCCAGGGAGGTTGCTCTCAGTCTCAGAGCCCTTCCGCTGAAGCACAACCGGCAGAGAGCTCCAAGCCCATGACAGTCATGGTGGTGACATTGCTATCCCGCACTCATGATACCAAAGGAGGTGGCCCAGGTGAAACCGCTGGAGAAAAAGCTCCGGGAGAAGCAGAACATATGCTACAAGAGCAAAGAAAGAGGGAGCAAAAACAAGAGGACGAGAAGGCGCTTAAAGTGGCAGATATGAAGAAGACCTTTGAGAAACGTAAGCCTGCATCGGAGCAGGCTGCTCCACCTGCTAGAAAAGGTGAGACAGGGATGCTGTGACTGGTGCAGGATTGCCTGAGTTTGTAGTGGTTGCTGAGAATTTTAAAAGTTCTTAGCAGCTGCCTTGACTCCACAGCACGCGAACACTGAGCAGGTAAGACAGTACCTTGTCTTTAGATCCGCTAATTTCAAAATGCTGGGTGCAGCTATCGAGTTACACAGAGCAGTATCAGAACAACAGAAAAGGAATAAATGGATGCTGTTGTGTTGAAGGTGTGTGTGCGCTTGTGTGCGCTTTGCTTGTGTGCAAAGAAGGCCATGAAATAAAGCTTTAAAGAAATCATTGTGGGTTAAGTATCAAGTAAACGAGGAAATAAATATGCCAGTTCCAGTATTACTTTAGTACTAGTTGACGTTACTGGTACTAACGTCCACAGGATTCTAGTTACACCGTAGGATCTTTTAAAATAACTGAATTGTGTTGAAATATATGTGTGCAACTTTTGCTCCCGGCTTCACCTTCCCCCCACCTGAGCCCATCATACCTGCAGTGTCTCTGGACCCAGATGAATACTTCAGTCAATTTTATTTTATTCCTATTGGCATGTAACCAGTATTCTCTGAGTCTCATATACTCACAAAACATTTGTCCTACTTTTCTGCCTTCTTGTGTTGCTTGCAGAATGGTGGATCTAGCAAGCCAGGCATTTTCACTTGCCTCAGGTGAGTGGCTAATTCTAAAGCAGCATCAGATTCTTTTATTCCCATGGTGTGACTTTAATGTTGTGATTCTGGAAGGAAGTGGTTGAATTGTCTGCTTTCAACTTGGATGTTTCTTTTTAAAGTGATGGGCAACTTTTCGCTATTGCAACAGTCCCCAGAAGTGTAAGCAGATATAACTGATATTCCAGATCACATGACAAAGAGAGAAGTCTTTTGTCTCATCTGTATTTGGGATGCTACAGATGGTTTTTGTTTGCAGATGTGTTTCATAAATCATACAGTTGTGATCATGTAGATAGTTTCCCTCATAGAATTAATTAATATCTTAGGGCACGGGTGGAGAACATGTGGCCCCCCCAGATGTTGTTGGACTACAGCTCTCATAAGCTGTAGTCCACCAGCATAGCTAATGGTGAGGGATCATGGGATTTGCAGTCCAGCAACATGTGGAGGGACACATGTTCCCCATCACTGTCTCAGGGTAAATGGAAATCCATTTCGAGTATCTGGCATTTCATGGTTTTAATTTAAAGTAATACCTGGTTATTCCTTGATTTGAAAAAGGTGTCACCTTATTCCAAAAATGGTATACTACAACATTACATCATGCCAGAAGAGGGGTTGTTTTTTTCCCCTGTGGCATGGGTGATAAAATAGGATAGCACACAGCGGTACAAAAATGAACAAGGATAATTAATAATTTAATCTTCAGCCACAAGAGATGATGATGCTGGCCATTGGCTTAGAACAGTGTTCTCCAACCTTGGGTCCCCAGATGTTTTTGGCCTACAACTCCCAGCATGCCCCAGCCAGTGCATGCTGGGAGTTGTAGGCCAAAAACATCTGGGGACCCAAGGTCGGAGAACACTGGCTTAGAACCTAAGCCTTAGATGGTTTTTAAAGGGAATTAGACAAATTAGTAGTCATGACAGCCATGTTTACAGGAAGTGTACCTCTGATGGGCTAATTCTGGGGTCAAACATGGTATGGCGATTGTCCTCATGCTCTCCTTTGGGTACTGTTCCCAGCAGTATCTGGCTGGTGTTCCCTGTTGGAAACAGGATGCTAGCTTAGATTGACCTTTGGTTCAGAGAGTAATGACTTTAAGCAAGCTTTCTTCCAGTATTAGAGAACATGATTGTCTGGATGTATGTATGAACCTATGATTACTGATAACCAAAGTGATTCACCAGTAGCATAAATCCTTAACAGGATGAAGCAGTCACTGATAGCGATAGTTTTTTTGTATATATAAATGAAGGCTGCAATTCTCCTCTCTAGGACTTCTTCTTCTTCTGGCAGTGAAAATTGAATAGCCGTTCAGGCCTTTAGTTCCGCACTGTTGTAAATAATGGAGCTGTTCTGCAGAAATACAGACGCCGACAAAGGTGCACGCCATTTTCCTGGGAGGAGGAGGAGGAGGAGGAGGAGGAGGAGGAGCAGATGGATAAGTATTAGGATCTATCCCCCATCTCCTAAACCAGCCTCTCCCAACCTAGTGCCCTTCCTTCAGATATGTTCGACTACATTTGGTGGGGGATGCTGGGTGTTGTAGTACAACACATCTGGAGGACACCAGGTCAGGGAAGGCTGATTTAGGAGATGGGGTTTATCTGGGGTGGTGAGATCTTATTTGTTATCCAAGCCTTCCTCCCATTATTTTATTTATTTATTTATTTATTTATTATATCTATACCCCGCCTTTTTTCCTGCAAGGAACCCAAAGCGGCTTACATAATCCTCCTCCTCCTCCTCTCCATTTTATCCTCACAACAACCCTGTGAGGTAGGCTAGGCTGAGAGTCAGTGACTGGCCCAACGTCACCCAGTGAGTTTCATGGATGAGCGGGGGCTAGAACCCGGATCTCCCCGAGTCCCAGTCCAGCACTCTAACCACTACGCCACACTGGCTCTCTTTGGCTCAGACACCCCATGCCAGGGGCTAGGCGGGTTTTCTCAGGTGGTGTCCCATTCCAGCTCAAGCCCTACTTAGCTTTGAAGATGAGATGGGATGACATTAAGGGTGCAGTCCTATGAGTTGCGCCCTTGATGCTCATCAGCCCCTGAACTTGGAGGGTGACGAGCATCCTATGCAGAGCGGGAGGTGTGGCGGGGGTGATCTTCGCCTCCCTGCACCTCCCGCTCTGCATTTTCGCTAGATGGCTGTTTTTGGCTGTCTAGCTGGGGCGCTTCGGAGTGGGAGGGAAGGAGGCTGCGGAGGACGCAGGATACTTCATTCCCTGGCCTCTGCAGTCTCCTCTCCTCCCACTGGAACGCCCCCCTTTCCCCTTCTCTGAGGCTGAATTCCCGACTTCGGAGATGCAGCCGCGGTTCTTACCGCATCGACTGCAAGGGGGGGAAGGGGATCGGAGTGTGGATTCCCAGCTCCGAGGTTGGAGCTTTGTTTCTGACTTTGGATCTGGGAATCCGAAATATCCTGTCCCCCGCCCCTCCGCCCGATGATGTCTAGGGGCCATAGGATCGCTCTCTCTGTATCTTAAAAGCCATTCCCTGGGACCCAGTGAGATTCCTTCTTCTTCTTCCTTGCCTAATTAATTTTCATGCCAACTTCTATTCTGACCCCCAGAAATACAAAGAGCAGTGGGGGGGGGGCAGGGAAACTGGAGAAGGCCTTATCCAAAGGAGAATAATTATGATACAGGCCTGTGGCTTACGCTGGCTCAGCTTGTTTGAGCGTAGAAAGCTAAGCAGGGTCAAGCCTGGTTATTACTTGGTCTTGGATGGGAGACCCCCTCCTCTAGTTTCCTGCATTGAGCAGGGGGTTGGACTCGATGGCCTTGCAGGCCCCTTCCAATTCTATGATCTATGAAATCTATGTATCTGATATTAATTTTTTCTGCCACTTTCTCCATTTGGCAGACATGAATTTTTGGCAGCTGGTAAGAAGCAATGAAATGTCAAGGATTCTGAACAGGCTGAATAAAACCTATTACACTTTACAGAAGCAAGATATATTACAGAAAATGATGGTGTTAATGTTTAATGTGCACACAGCTCAAACTCATTGAGCTATTCATCACCTGAGGAAAATGTCTGTACTGAGATATTTTATTTTATTAATACCCTTGTTTGCCTTGTGTTTCTTACTCATCTGTTACATCATATAAGGTCAAACAACAAAGAAAGACCCATCTGTTTCTTTAGCTAATTGCAGGTTTCTTTATTAGTGTCCCCATATTTCAATTAGAACCCAGCTTTTTCAGGCTAAGTACAGAACATGGCTGTAAAACGCGAAATAAATGAAAAGGAAATGCAGTTCATCAAGTCAATGCTCATCGGCAACATCATGCCTTGGTGTGTATTTTGACTTGATGCATAATAGGAAAGCCACTTCCTGAGTTACGTCTCTTTGTCACATAGTAGTGTGACCAAGAAAGAGAACTCAGGGAGGGACTATGAAATAGGGTGTCTTCATTGTCAACGGCTCCCTTTGAGTTCTGTGGAAGCGAACGAATACAGGCAGTCCCCAGGTTACAAACGAGTTCTGTTCTTAAGAATGTCTTTAAGTCGAATTTGTATGTAAGTCGGAACAGTATAGCTTCTATACGTTAAAATCAGCATTTACACAAATTGCGTGAATTACACCAATTGCGTAGTATACTACGCTATGTACTCTACGTAAGTGACATAGTGCCGGGGAACCCAGAAGTCCATTCTTAAGTATGGGTTATCTGTAAGTCAGACGTTCTTAACTTGGGGACCGCCTGTACTGCAATGTGTGTGTGAACCTGCCCTAAAGGCCCAGCCTCCAGACACAAGATGTCTTATTACACGCCAAGGAATCCTCTTTCTTCCATGACCCCTGTCCTCCTGATGACAGGTATTTTACTAGTACATAATATAAACATTAACCACAAGTGGTTTCCTGACAACAATACCCCTTTTGAAACTCTGATAGTATTTTGAAAAGCTAGATCCAAGTGCTCCAGTGGTTTTTCTTCATTTTCTGATTCTATAGCTCCTCTTCCTGGTCAAAAGCTGAATGCAACAGCAGGACAAGCCACATCCATTTCTTTCTTGCTATCAAGTTCCTTAACATAAGAGCATAAGAAGAGCTGTGCTGGATCAGACCAAAGGCCTCTCTAGTCCAGCATTCTTTTCCCACAATGGCCAGCCAGATACCCCAATGGGAAACCCACAAGCAGGACAGGAGGGCAAGAGCACATTCCCAATAATCTTCTCCGGCAACTCATATTCAGACTTTCAGAGGGACACTGCCTCTGATACTGGAGGTGGCATCGAGCCATCAGGACTAGTAGCCATTGATAGCCTTCTCCTCCATGAATTTGTCTAAATCCTTTTTTAGAGTTGTCCAAGTTGGTGGCCACCACTACATCTTGTGGAAGTGAATTCCACAGTTTAACTAAGCGCTGTATGAAGAAATACTTCCTTTAAACTGTCCTGAATCTCCCACCAATCAGCTTCATGGGATGACCCAGTTGGGTTCTGGTATTATGAGACGGAGAGAAAAACATCTCCCTGTCCACTTTCTCCACACGATGCATAATTTGATATACCTCCAGCAGCATGCCCACCCTTACTCGCTTTTTTCTAAGCTTACCAGCCCCAAACGTTGCAACCTTTCCTCAAAAGAAGTTGCTCCAACTCTTTGAACATTTTGGTGGCCCTTTTCTGCACCTTTCCCAGTTCTACAATATCCCTTTTGAGGTGCAACAGCCAGAAGTCTACACAATAGTATTCCAAGTGTGGTTGCACCAACTTATATCAAAAGCTGGTGTAGTCCGTGTCAGAGCTTTTAGGCACAAGTTGTGTTCTCTCCTGTCATAAGCCGTGTGGGACAACAAATGAGTCAGACACATTAAAGGCGCAATCCTATGCATGTTGAGACAGAAAAAAACGCCTACAACTCTCCATGACTTGGCTGGGGCACGCTGGGAGTTATAGGCCTTTTTTTCTGCCTAAACATGCATAGGATTGCACCCTAAATCACAATTGAATTGCCCTCTCTTGGGCTAGATGAAAATGGCTCTCCAGTATACCCTAATCAGATGTCAACATTTGGCCTCCTGCTAAGAGTACGGGAGCGTATTGTGGCAAGGGACCACAATGGTGTTATTCAAAACACACCTGTTTTCACCGGGCTGCAAAATCGAGGGCCCATTTTCTTTGCAATAAAAACACTATTTGCAGCAATAGCCTGTACTGTATTTCAATACAGTACTGTGTGCCTATTCAAACAGCTCACTGCTGAATGTGCAGACTTTTACTTACAGGTGCAGAACTGCTACCTTTAGCACAAGAGCTACAGATGTTTCCATTGCAATAAATTAAGCTGCAGCAAAACAAGGCACTCTAAGGGAACAATTCTACGCATGTTTAGATGGGAAAAAAGTCTTAGAACTCCCAAGCATTCCCCAGCCAGCCATGCACGGCTGCCTGGGGAATGCTGGGAGTTCTAGGGCTTTCCCCCCCCCATCTAAACATGCATAGGATTGTACCCTAAACTGCTGATCTCACTAAACCAACTGAAAACTGGTCCCTCATCCATCATTTAGAACATATTTAGTAGTGAGAAAATTCAAGGCAGAACTCTCCCCACCCAATATGTTTAAGCCAAATCCGTCCTTGATGCTGCCGTGTTGATTTATTTTATTTTTTTCCAATTGTTGTGCGGGAAACCCCTGCAAGAGCACTACGTACTTGCCTTTGACCCAAGTTCAAAGGATTTGCAACTATACCCAAAGGAAGTCTCACCGGAACGGATGTGAGTCATGACCCGCGTGTGGGGTTTCCACTGAGGCACTTGGTTGGCCACTGTGTGAACAGTTTGCTGGATTAGATAGGCCAGCAGCACACCTCTTCTTCTTATGTCCATATGCATGTAGAAGGGTCTATGTTCAATTTCCAGGATTCCATAGATTTCATAGATTATAGAGATGGAAGGAGCCTACAAGGCTGTCGAGTCCAACCACCTGCTCAATGCAGGAAACTATCTCTAGTGTTTGTTGTTGTTGTTTGTAAAAAGGATCTTCTGTAGCAGAGCTAGTTAGGAACTCTGTCCCAGACTTTGGAGAGCCGATGCCTGTCAGTCATAGCTGGCTGTGGATGATGGGTGTCGTATTCCAACACATGCAGAGGGTACCAGGCTAGTGAAGGGTGTAGTAGACAATACTGAGCTAAGAAGACCAGTGCTCTGACTTCGTATAAAACAACTTCATACGTTCAACAGGTTTACATGACCCCCCCCGTTTCAAAAGCAGGCCACTGATAAAACACTCTTATTCAAAACAAGGGACTATGGGATAGCCACGAATGGTTGCCCTCCTGTGAGCCTGCAAATAACAGTAGCAGTGAAAAACCTGGAGGAAGTAATGACTTAAGAGGGGCTAGTGATTTGATGCAATCTATGGCAGCTCAATATGCATGTGGATGGCAGTTGCTTACTGCCCCCTAATGTGCCTGCAGTACAGAAACGAAGTCGCCCAGGCCCAGTGTCTTCAAAGGACCACTTTCTCCTGTATGAAGATGCCCATATAGTAAAATCATCAGCTGACGACTGGCTTTGGGTCCCGCAACCTTTGGCGATGAGGAGGCTGGCTGCCAAGGCAGGGCCTTTTCTGTGGTAGTGCCCTCACTGTGCCGCATTGTCCTCAAACATGGCTGCCGGGCACCATCATGGATACCACACAAAGGTGAAAACTTCCATGGTCCCCCAGCCCTCAAAGCCTTTAATGATGACAGCTGGCTTTTAGGATGTTATCTGCTGTAACACTGCTGCTTTTCTGAAGTGGCATTTGTACAATATTTTTAGTATGGTTTATTATTTGTTATTATTGGTACTGCGTGTGTGTCCCAATTTTATTATGTAGCCACCTTAGATCTCAATAGGATGGAAAGGGGGTATATCATATATATGTGTGTGTGTGTGTGTGTATTATATATACACATTGCTATATACTACTTATATAATACTGACGTGAACGTGAGAATAAACGACTCGATTGCTGCGCGCGCGAAGGGGGAACAGCAGGTGCTGCCAACCCAGGCGCGCGCGCAATCGCCTCACAGGTGTCGGCGCGCGGAGTCTCCGGAGGGAAACTCGACTCCCCGCCGCCGCCGCCGCCGCCTCGAAGCCTATCGCCTCGCGCGCCGCCGTGGGGCCCCTCCCCTTTCCCTTCCCTTCAGAGCGCAGGTTGGCTACCTTCAGTCCCGCGCTGGGATGCGATTGGCTGTCCCCTCAGCGGCCCCCCCCGCCCTGCTATCACTTCTCAAGAGGGGGGAATGGGGTTGGGCGCGGAGGAGGAAACAACAAGACAGTGTAGAGGGCGCGGTCCGAGGGTGGGCGGGGCTTGGGGCCTTCCTGGCTCCGCCCCCCGCCCCCTGGCGGCCGGTCGGCGCGCGTGTCGGTCAGTCAGTCGGAATCGGGCGGCGGCGGCGGCTGCTCCGCGGGGCTGAGGAGAGAGCAGCGGCGCGCGGGGCGGAGGCGGGTGAGGCGAGGCGTCGCGTCGTGCGAGCGCGTCTGGGCGAGGGGGCTGCCCGTGGGTGCCGGGCTGGGGCGGGGCCTGCGAGCAGGTGGGGGGAGCGCGCAGGGAGAGGGGCTGGGGGCAGAATGGGGCGGCGGGGGTGCGAGTGGGCAGGGGGGTGTTGGGGGTCGGTAATGTCGCGGTGGGATCAGATCGTCCCAATGGTTGCTGGGAGCCGGCCACGTCGTTCCCATGTTGCTTTTTTTTTTTTTTTTTTTTGGTATCTCGTTTTCATTCTAGCCAGGCTAAGCCAGCTATTTATTCATTCATTTGTTATAGTTTTCCGTCCCATTCTCGTCATGGTCAGCTTTAAAGCCCACCTTTTTGCTCAAATAGAGGCGAGCACGATTATGCGCGCGCCTGCAGAAGCATGAAAGTCTGTTTTTCAAATGCCAGCAGGCGCCTTTAAAACAGCAGCAGCAACAACAAAAACGAGCAACAACAAAAAAAAAACCCCTACCCCAGCTGATGGATGTGGTATAGAATATGAATCTCTCTGTCTTTTGATTGCAATTTGGAAGCATACTTAGTGTCACTCGCTCTGTGTGTGTGTTGTGCGTGTATATTACATATATATATATATATATATATATAATGCAGATAAGAGGTGAGAGGGTGAGCTTGAGAGGTCAGTTTTTAAATCTGTTGAGTGGCGGAGAGAAGAGGGAGATGGGGTGGCTATTTTCAAATAATTCTGCATTTTACCTTCAAAAACGACCCCTCAAAGCTGCCTTTGCAAAAAAAAAAAATAATCATCATCAAATAAAAGAGCTTAAAAGGGAAAACGTGTATTTTTCTAATGTGGAGAGGCGAGGCGGTGTGGCTGGGGTGTGTGTTAATAGAATCGGGCTAGAGGGAAGAAGGGGCAGGATTTGAGGGTATTGTGGGTGGGTGGGTGGGTGGGTGGCTCCAAATACGGGGTGTGTGGAGTGTAGGATGAGTGGTTTGGTCGAGATCTGAAGGTTGGTCGAGGTGTGTTGGGAGAGGACACGTGAAGTTTGGGGGAAACTGGGAAAGGTGGGCCCCGGGTTCATCTGGGGTGACTGTGGGGGGGGGCAGTTGCAAAGGGGAGTTGGGAGCACCTGTGATGAATTGAGTTGGGGGGCTCATGATGAGAGAGGAAACGTATGTGCCAAACCACATACGTTACACTCAGGCGGTCCAGAAACTGATAGTGTCTTGTGGGTAGCATGCCAGTTTGTGGGGGTGGGTTGGGTTGGGGGTTTCCACACAGATGCAGAGAAAAGAAGGAATTATGCGCTTTGTTGCGGTGTGTGTGTGTGTGTCAGCAGGGTGGGTTTTAGAATTGGGGGTTGATGGGAGAGGAGCGACCTGGGCGAGCTGCTCTTTGGGTGCAGGTAATGGAGGAAGGCAGGGCGCGGTGAGGTTGTGCTGCTGAGAGCCACATGCAGTGTGTGGCAGGCAGGCAAGTCGCAGGTGCTCAGGTGCAAATTGGAGTGAGCATGAAAGAAGGGAGGAGGGCAATCCATGTGGGGCTGCAGGAGTGGGCCGCCTGTCTCAACTGTGATGTGTGTGAGAGAGAGGGGGATGGCAGATGTGGCATACGGGAAAATGAATGCTCAAGGGAAACTGGCTGTCTGGCTGAGGAAGCCGCGCGCGTGCGTGTGTGTGTGAGAGAGATTTTTATAGCTTTTTAATTAGCAAAGAGCCGGGCATAGGGAAATGATGATGGCAGAAGGGAAGTGAAGACAGATTTTAGGGAAAGGAGCGCTGGAGATCGCTTGACGATGCCTGTTTCCTGTTGGTCTCAGAGCCCTGCTCAAAGACTGTCACATACTGCTCAATAGCCCTGAAGAGGCTTGCAATAGGGGAGGGTTTTTTTTGTTTTTTTTAAGTCTCTTTCAGACGTTTAATCGAACAATACAGCAGAATCTTTCCCCCATGGACGGGGGGGGGGGGGAGGAGCATGTAATAATGGCTTCAGTCGATGTACATCCTGTAGACGGGAGGTGGACTCTGCAGCTGAGTCTGTTCTTCACAAAAGAGGGAGGAAAGATGGGCATCTTTTTGAGAGAGGAAGGGCTGTGAGATGTGAAGTGGCAACATTCCTCCTCTCTCCCCTCACCCTCCCCGCTAGAAGTGACCAGGCCTCTTTCCGCTGCATTTGCCACAGATGCCTCTTGCGTGTCACAGGTGGTTTAGGAAGCATCCAGCGTTGCACATTTCACACCGAAGGAATAATGTGGGCACTCCTGTGTGGGATGGAATACAGTCCTTTTGTTCTTCAGATTGTGTACAGGAGGGAGCTGTTAGTCAGTTCTGTGCAGTGCGTGTGTGTCATCCAGCCAAAGTGCCACTCTTGGTGATGATGTGTAGCATTAATAGGGGCGGGAAGGATGACTAAGGCTAGACTTGCCAAGATGTAATCCCCATGGATTTCAGTGGGACTTACTTCAGAGTAGGCATGCATATGATTGTGTTGCAAGCCTGAGTATGTTACACTCCTGCATTTCCTTCCTCTCATGACTTTATTTATTGATTTTATTACTCAAATTTATATACTGCTTTCCACAGAGGTATCAAAGTGGTGCCTCGCCTTTTCTCCCCTCTCTTCCTCCTGTTTCCCACCTGTCAGCATTTTGTTTGTAAGAGCATTTTGTTACCTTACCTTGTGAAATGCTCCATTCATTGATGGTGCTAAATAAATAATAACCAAGGGCACAACCCTATTAAGTTTAGCAGACAAAAGGCCTACAACTCCAAACTCATAAAGCCTCAGCTGATTACCATTCCTGAGCAAAATGAAATTCCCTTTTTGTATCGTTGTAGCAAAGCTGGAGAAAATGGTAATAAAATGAGCTGCAAGCTGGCTAGAAACAGAAATAAAACTGACTGGTGTCATTTGGTTGACATAATGCTTTTTTGTTTGTTTGTTTGTTTTTGCAAAAGTTGAGGTAAGGCTGCTCTGCATATACAAGCAATGCTAAAGGCAACACTTGTTCGCTTTGTGTGCATAAGTCTTTCTCCAATTGGTCCAGAAATACTATGGTAATCATATGGTTATATGTTTTGTAAGAGCCCTTCCACATGAAGGCTGTTCTTCAGTTGTGACCCACATGGCACCAGTGCACAGCCCATCCTAATTCCTCTCTCCACCCCTGTGGCTGCTGCCAGATGCCCAAACTTTGTGGGGTGTTGCATTTCCCACTAATGGTGGCACAATAAACCCCATACAACGTTATACCTTTTTTTCCCTTGGGCTGTTTTGCCCACTTTGGCTGCATGCTAAGGCATGAGCATTGTGTGAAAGTGAGAGAGAGTGTGAGAGAGAGAATAATACATTGGTTGGGTGATACCTTGTAGGCAGAGTACAAAGGTGATTAGAGGTGGAATATGAGGCTGTTGGAAACTGACCAAGTAGCATGTCAGTGTCCTAGATGTTACTTCTGTTGAAAGAAAAAAATGTAAATAAATGAGGTGGACCTAGATGGGATTAGTTTCTTTTCATTTGTGATGTAAAACAAAGGTTGTTATAACTTGCTGACATTAATTTGCGACTGTTGATGCTCCTGTTTACTAAAGGTTGTGTTTACTAAAGGTTGTGTTTACAGTTGTAGAAGATTAAGCCCAGCCATTGACAATAAGGTTCAACACCTCCCTCCCATGCACAAATGGCTGCATGTTTGTTTTCCTGCCATGCTACATAAGTAACATTTTAATGGCTGTCCGTAGACTTGAAGACTCAGAGCTGTGTAATCAGCGTTCATGTTCCTCTGTATGTACTGTATTGGGATTGTTCTATCTTCTGATGAACTGCCTTTTCAAAGATCATTGGATTTTTCAAGTTCAATCTTCATGCTTATTGCATCTGTCATGTCTGGGATGTGCTCCAAGCACAAGGCAGAGAGCGGATGCAACTCTGATGAAAAGGAAGGCCTGGAAAGCTAATGTTGTATCTTAGCGATGTTGGCTGCTAGAGAAGGGACAAATGATCCTTAATAATTGCATATTTATTGCATGCATGTTCAAATTGAATATATTAATAATCACTTCATTACATGGCTCATTTGAACATGACATGTCATTTGGCCTGCTATGGTTGTTTGAGACTTTGTTTTAAAACGTACCGTACTTTAAATTATCTCATATGTTGGTTGAGTTAAAAATACATTTAACCTTTGATTTGCTTGGAACACCCAACTGTGTACTGTTCATTAGAGTAGTTGGAGATATATATATATATTTATATATATGTACCAGATGCTGAGCCTATGGCAGCATTCCCCAATTTGGTTTTGGACTTCTACCCCCATCAACCCCAGCTAGCATGGCTAGTGGTCAGAAATCCTGGGAGTTGTAGTCCAGAATCTGGAGGGCACCAGTTTGAGGTAGAATGGTCTGGGGAATCCACCCAGAATCCCCCATACCATTCTAGAATGCTCAGTTGCAAGGCCCATCTGTCCGCTGCAAGCGTAAGCCAACAGAAAACCAGATCACATGTCACGACTTTCCCCAAGGAATCCTGGGAATTGTAGATTTTATGAAAGTGCAAGAATTCTTTGTTAGAAGTCCTTGGTATCTTTCACAGAGCTATAGTTCATAGGGCTCTCTGAACAGGAATAGCTTTGAAACCCATCCCACTTGATCTTATTTAAATGGGTCGGCATCAGATGGTGGGGTTGTCTTGTTGCTATTTTCTTGGTGAAGATTGAGTTGGGAGTGAGATCTCCCGATACAGTAAATTTCCTTCTTGGAACAAGCCTGTCTGAGTATACAAGATATAGCAGATCCAAAGCAAATGATAGGTAATATGCAGGGAAGGTGAAGGGGAATACATTTTTGTGTGCTGGATAAACAAATGATATAGTAGAAAGCTTAAGCTGGAAGAGAAACTTCTGTATCTGAGACTTGCTTCGGAAAGAGCTGTGCGTGAGTTCAGTAAGATCAATATGTTTGTCAAGATGAGGAGCCACGAAGGAGGACGCATGAGAATTCCATTATTCTTTGCACTGAACCAGATTTTCAAAGCAGTCACCTGAGGGAGGGAGGAACATTTGTCTAAATTAAGATTTGAAATGTTAGTTTTGCCCTTTGTAACTGCCTGTCTGTGTTTAATGAACTGCAAAGCCTGCTTGTCTTGTCTGTATGATAGCATGCACTGGGTATGTGTGCTGTCCGTTGCAGGGAGTCGATGTAATGTTTCTATAGGAAGCATTCCAGTGTGTGTGGGCAGAGGATGCATCTGCACAGAATGCGGCTGGAGCATCTTTTAGCTAGCCCTTGACATCCTGTGATTGAAAGAGCCATGAGTATTCAATTTAAGAATGAGCTGGGGACTGTCTTAATCTCTTGTAATGTAATTAGCTTTCCTTTTTCCTTCATCACCTCACCCCCACATCCCATAATTCCATTTAAAAAGCAATGGCAATGAAATTAAAATAATGCTAGCACGAGCCTTAAACCGATTAAAATGGGAGTATAATCAGGTGTCCAAAGGAGGGAATTGTGAGACCTTGGATGGAATCTTCTGGTGCTTGAGAAGAGTTAGATTCTTAACATGCACGGTTGTGCTAAAAGCAGCAGCAGCAAAACACCGTGCCATTCAGACACCACTAACGAGCACCAAGACTCCAAATTAATGTTTTGGAGGAAACCGATGCACCACATTCTTCTAAACAATATCATAGTATCAGGGCTGAGCCCCGTTGGGAGTGCCCTGGGAGGAGTATTTCATAACTAGTCCATTTCCCCTTCCCTCATCTACCAAATCTCACCATTCCTGTATTGGCACCATTAGTCGTTATGTGGAATCTTGAACCTTGCAGGAAATTGAAAATGGGCATTGCACATGTTCCTATTCCTGACATTGGTAAACTCTGCAGATTATAGTGAATGTAATTAATGCTACTAGAGATTAGCAGGAGGTAAGTGGTTCAGAGCGCAGAGAGAGAGAGAGAGTGTGTGTTCAGTCCCAAGGGTGTCAAGATGGACTGCCAGTTTATCCCAGTGTTCTCCAACCTTGGGTCCCCAGATGTTTTTGGCCTACAACTCCCAGCATGCCCCAGCCAGTGTAGCTGACTGGGGCATGCTGGGAGTTGTAGGCCAAAAACATCTGGGGACCCAAGGTTGGAGAACACTGGTTTATTCACTAGTTTTAGACATAGAAGTATTTTCTTGAACTGAAGAATCAGTTGTAGAGTCCACGGTAGTATGATAAGCTTTACCTTCCTCTGTTCATTTGAGTATCTCATTGATAAAAAGAAATACTTTGAATAATAGAAATGCCAATAATCATGATAAAAATAAACACATTCTGTAATGGTTTTGATTGAAAAATGCCAACAGCACTCGTGGGGTGGGGTTTAATACTAGGAGCTATCACTACTTTCAAAGTGAATTTGTACCTTTTTGTTATTCATAACCATTCTATTTCATTAGAATTTTTAGTTCCCACTTCCAAATAGCTCTCAAAATATGGTACCCGTATTTTCAGTTTATATTTGGGCTAATGGAAGTAGAGTAACTTGTGGAATATTTGGCTGCAGAGTTATTTCACAGGGTCGGAACATTTCATTTATTGTTTTAAAAAAATTCTGTCCCACCTTCAAAGCAACTTATGAACAGCTAAGATTATATAAAACCACCAACATAATTAAAATAAATGGATAAGCCAAATATTAAGATTTCAGGTTAAAATTATTTTAAGAGAACAGCATCGTCATAGGCTAAAAAAACAGAGCTACTAAAATCCAGTTGATATTAAAAGTTTCGGAGAACAGGCTGGGCTTTGATGGGTGCCCCAGTGAAGAAGAAGCCAGGTAAGTTCGTCTGGGAGGGAATTCTACAGCTGGGGCACCATGACAGAGCCAGTGTGGCATAGTGGTTAGGGTGTTGCACTGGGACTTGGGAGATCCAGGTTTTAGTCTCCACTTGCCCATGAAGCTCACCGGGTGACTTTGGGCCAGTTACTGACTCTCAGCCTAACCTACCTCACAGGGTTGTTGTGAGGATAAAATGGAGAGGAGGAGGACCATGTAAATTGCCTTGGGTTCCTTGCAAGAGGAAAAAGGCAGAATATAAATGCAATAAGAAATAAGAATAAATAAAAATTTGGATCGGCAGTAGAACAAGACACACTTTAAAGACTGTGGCTCATAGTAGAATTCAGAAAGAGTTCTGAGAGACTTCAGGGACAACCGGAATTAAAAAAAAAAAGAAGTAAAAAGCTCACTTCTGCAGCAAAGCAATCTTCTGCTTCTTTTTGTCAACTGTGGCCAACTTCATCTCTGATGCAAGACAGTGCTTTGCTGAGTCAACAGTGCTGGCTGTCTTTTGGGAAATGCCACAAACTAAAGATAAAATGAGGATAAAATGGAGAGATGAGGATTATGTAAGCCACCTTGGTTTTCTTGCAGGAAAAAAGGCGGAATATAAATATAATAATTAAATAAATAAATAGAGGAGATCATCTCTTTGGTAGCCACTAGCATGACCTCTATTGATGGTGGCATTTGTAAAAGTGACTTGCATTATGATCTTAATTGACAGACAAATTTGTACAGGAGAAGGTGGTCCTTCAGATACCCTAGTTATAAACCTGGGGTGGGGAACCTTTTTCAGCCCAAGGCCAAATTGCTTCTGGGCAAGCCTGTTGGGGCCTGAATGCCAGCAGTGGGCACGGCCACCCCACTGTTGGCATGTGGCTCCAAAGTGCTTGCCCAGACCCCTTTCCTACACTCACATATAAATCTATATAAATAAAAGTGAGATCCCTGACTCACAGACTCATCAATTTATCTCCTATTTCCTGTTCAGCTAGAAAGCTGAAATTTCACATGGTTGTTGCTTATAGATCACTAATAAAAACTAAGTTGTGAAAACTTTCTTAAACCTTCATCCTGGGGTGCTTTTCTTGCCCCAGGCTCACATTCTGTGGTGTAATTTACACATAAGTAGACCTACAATTCTGTCCCCGTAAGACTTTGCCTAAAACCGAGTAGTAAACAATTTAACCAGATTTCAGCCACCTGCCTTCTACAGTTTTCTTGCTATAACCAAACCTGCCTGGACATAAAATGACCCCTCCAAATCTGCATAACAATGCTGTATCTGGGGTGCTGCAGTATCCCCAGGCAGTGGGGGAACAATAGGAGCCATCTACAGGTCATTTTAGTATCTTTTCATTGCCAGGAAGAGCGGAAAACACCTTCAAAAATGTAAGAAATCCATTTAGGGAAAGCATTCTTATGATGATTGAAAGTTTTATAGTCCTCAAGCTTCTCAACTGTTAATTGACTCTTAATAGCTCTGGCTAGGCCTTGCCTTTGTTATGGAGATTTCCTGCATTTATGTTGCTGAAGGAAAGATTAAGTCTGAGCTTACCTTAAGTAGCTGAAACCTGAAATTCATTCTTATTGTGATCCTAACAGCCTGGGGGAAACAGTCAGACAAAAGCATTTCATATGCACAATTTGCCTTGCCTGAGGCACTTTTCTCTGGGGTGACTTTGGCACCCCAGATTCAATTTATGTGAAATTGCATGTTTCCACAAGATGAATGTTAAAAAGCCCTTAAGGGGGCAGAAAGGGGGTTTGAAATACTCAGAGTACAAGGTAGAGAGTAATCAGTTTTTAATCCATTCGAAGAACGGGTCTTTCAGCTAATACAGTATATACACCCACACATGCACTCACTGATATATACTCACTCACATTCCCTCTATAGCTAAAAAGGAAAGCAAGCAAAATATATACAGTGGGACAAGGAGATGCAAGGCCTGGCTGTAAGAATGAAATAACAGTGTAAATAATACTTCATTTAGTTGTAAACTAACATGGTTTAGTGGTCAGATTTGCACCATTCTTCAGGAAATATAAGTGATTTAAATCTCCTTAATGTAAACCAATCCACCCTGCTTAGACCTAATTCCCAATTTATAAAGCAGGAATAATGGGAGAGAGGCTCTCCCAGTCGCATGGCTGTGATTAAGACAGAGATGAACTCAAAACAGCAAATCTGATTCAAAAGCAATAGGTGTTGCTTCAAAAACGGAGGCAACAATGTTTTTATGGTTAATAAAGCTTCAGGTTGCCAGCTTCTAGTTCTAGTGCCCTGAATTCTATAACCATACAGAGCTTTAAATTGCTGGCCTCGAAGCAGTGAAGTAGTAAACTTGATGCGCTGCAGAATTTCATTGTGTTCAAAAGGAAGGGACAGCTTGCAGCCCATCTCTAAGACTTGACCTTATTTGTACGCAACACAAGTCCTAGCTGCACACTGAGCAGTCTACCTTTTAGATTTCCCTTAAAAAGCATATTTATTTATTTATTTAATACATTTTTTATACCGCCCAATAGCCGAAGCTCTCTGGGCGGTTTACAACAGTTAAAACCATAAAATACAATATAATTTATAAATATAAAATTTAAAACCACAGATTTAAAAAAAACACAGCAGAGCTAGCAGCAGCAGTTACAATAACAAAGTTAAAAACAACTACAAGATTAAAATGATTAAGATGATTAAAATACCTGGGAGAATAGAAAGGTCTTCACCTGGCGCCGGAAAGAGTACAATGTAGGCACCAGGCGAGCCTCTTTGGGGAGCTCATTCCACAACCGGGGTGCCACAACAGAAAAGGCCCTCCTCCTGGTAGCCATCCTCCGCACTTCCTTTGGCAGGGGCTCTCGGAGAAGGTGTCTGGGCAGGTACATATGGGAGGAGACGATCCTTCAGATACCCTGGCCCCAAGCCGTTTAGGGCTTTGAATGTTGTTGTTGTTGTTATTATTATTACTACTACTACTACTACTACTATTTTTGCTGTATACAATTGGTTTTTTTTGCTGCATATCTTTTTATTGCCTCTTCCTGCTGACAGTATTGTAAATCATGAGAGCGATGCTTTGAGGTGGACAGGGGTGGATCCGGTAGACATCGTTTACTTGGACTTCCAAAAGCCTTTTCACAAAGCCCTCCACCAAAGACTCCTGAGCAAACTTAGCAGTCATGGAGTAAGAGGAGAGTTCTTCTTATGGATCAGTAACTGCTTAAAGAACAGAAAGCAAATGGCAGATCCTCTCAATGGAGCGTTGTGAACAGTGGGGCCCCACAGGGATCTTTATCGGGGCCAATGCTTTTCAACTTGCTCATAAAAAATCTGGAATTAGGAGTGAGCAGTGAGGTGTCGAAGCCTGCTGATGACACCATATTACTTATGGTTGTTAAAACATAAAGGGACTGCGAAGAGCTCCCAAAGGACCTCTCCAATCTGGGAAAATGGGCATCAAAATGGCAAATGCAGTTCAGTGTAAGCAAGTGTAAAGAGATGCACATTGGGGCAAAAAATCCCAACTTCAAGTTTCTGCTGATGGGATCTGAGCTAGGGGTGACTGACCAAGAACGTGATCTTGGGGTTGTGGTGGACAGCTCAGTGAAAATATCAGCCCAGTCAGCGGCGGCTGTGAAAAAGACAAATTCCATGTTAGGTATGATTAGGAAAGAAATAAAAAATAAAACTGCCAATATCATACTCCCCTCATACAAATCTGCAGTGTGACCACCTTTGGAATACTGTGTACAGTTCTTGTCTTTATATTGTAGAGTTGGAAAAAGTGCAGAAAACTAAAACGATCAAGAGCCTGCAGCAACAATGTCTGGGATTCTTTAACTTAAACAAAGGATGAGTAAGGGGAGACTTGATAGAGTTGGAAACGAAGGGCAAGGGGAGATAGTTGTCTTTGCGTTTTGGACTGGTAAAGGGTAAGCTGATGTTAAGGGTTTGTGGGGAAGAGAATAAGGCTACACAATTAGATGTTTATTTCTCCAGGGTCAAAGTGCTTTATTTGTTGCAGATTTTATCTTTGTTGAAGTAATTGGGCCATATAATTAATTGCTCATGAGTTTTCTTTAAGCGGTCACATATGCTTAATATTAGCAACACTGGTCATTTTTCAAGTAAAGTACTATTAACAGTTTGAGAGTTACTGAATCCAAATGTATACTTGCAGTATTACCAGTAAACTAAATGATGCGTTAAGAACTGTACCTGACAATTTAAGATGACTTAAATGTACTGTTTACAATCTGCCAGGAATGCCAGGCCAACCCATTCCTTTTATCGGGTTTTGGTTGGCAGAAGAGAGCTCCCAGGGACTTTTGTCTAGTATTTTACCTTGGAAATCTGTGCTGGGTTCCTTTTCTTTGCCATAGTTTTGGATCTCGAGAGACTCCTTTTAATTCATGCCACAGCACCATGGTAGAGCAGTTTGGTATGATGTCTGAATCTAGCTGTGGCTCAGTTCAGACATCATGCTAAACCATGGCTTGCACTAACCACAGTTGGAAGTCATACCAGGAATTTTTATCAGGAAACCAGCTTCTTGTTTGCTTTTGTCTTACATCAGCTTAGCTGTCTGTTCTCTGGAGACCCCTGCAGCATGACTATCACCGGAGAGGCACATGGAGAAATGTCTGACTCCTCCTTCTTGCCCAGTTGCCTCATGACGTTTCCCATTCTTATGGGCATATTTTTATTTACTTTGTTGGAGTTTGGTAATTGAATCAAAAAGACTGATTGTTTTGTTCTGAAGAAAAGCTTGTAAGCGCTGTGTAGCAAAATGGATTGTGGATATGCACTGTTCTCATCTAGCAACCTACATGTAGTTGGCTAGGGGTGAGTCTGAGACTCATTCCTGTGCCCCATTTTACACTAGTCTATGGAAGCTTATGCCATAATAAATTTACAGTATTATCTTTAAGGTTAAAATGATTAAGATGATTAAAATACCTGGGAGAATAGAAAGGTCTTCACCTGGTGCCGGAAAGAGTACAATGTAGGCGCCAGGCGAGCCTCTTTGGGGAGCTCATTCTACAACCAGGGTGCCACAGCAGAAAAGGCCCTCCTCCTGGTAGCCACCTGCCTCACTTCCTTTGGCAGGGGCTCTCGGAGAAGGACCGTTGACTAAGATCTTCGTGTCCAGGCAGGTACATATGGGAGGAGACGATCCTTCAGATACCCTGGTCCCAAGCCGTTTAGGGCTCTGAATGTTGTTGTTGTTGTTGTTGTTGTTATTATTACTACTACTACTACTACTACTACTATTTTTGCTGTATACAATTTTTTTTTTTTTTGCTGCATATCTTTTTGTTGCCTCTTCCTGCTGACAGTATTGTAAATCACGGGAGCGATGCTTTGAGGTGGACAGGGGTGGATCCGGTAGACATCATTTACTTGGACTTCCAAAAGCCACAAGGCGCTTTGCTTTTGCTGTAACACAGACTAACACCCCTCTTGAAATAGTTCACTTCAGTGCTTTGTTTCCTTTACCAAAAAAAAAATAAAAAATGTCCTGAAATTTGAGCAGCCCTGAACTAAAAAGCCATGTTACCTGCTGTCCCACCCACGTTTGTGAAATTCTACCATCATATATCAGATCTTTTTCTTATTTGTAGAACTATTTCAGCTTTGCTTTCTGAAATATGTAGCGGTAGAGGAGCCTTTGTAATAAAAGCAAATGTACTTCGAATGAGTGAAGTCCCCCACCCCTTACTTCACCTCTTGTAAATGTACTTATTCTTACACTAATCAGCACTCTGGCTGCATGGGCAACAGACACTTTAGGTTAACTGTCGTGCTCTTCAGTAGCTCAGAATAGTGACTCTAGGATGAAAAGGGATAAAGCTTGAAGATAAAGAACATCTGTACAAGAGAGGAAGTGTGGTTGATCTTGAAAGCATTTGTTAAAACAGATGTTGGAGAGGCTGTAATTGGTACCACAAGTGAGGGATTTGAAGTAAAATTAACAGATTGAAATATCTAGATGTCAGCTTTTGGTTCTCCCATTACTTGTTGCATATTATGAAAGCAGGGCAGGAAAGTGATGCTCCTGTTGGAAATCGTGTGCTAGTTTGCAGTGGCAAGACCGGGGAAATATATATTGTGAGAGGGCTACACAATTGTAACAATCTAAAATCATTTACTAACTGTGTGCAATTGACTTGAGCCATTGCCATGTATGGGGAGGGGCCGTACCTCAGTGGTGGAGCACCTGCTTTGCATGTAGACTCTACGTCGTCGTAGAGGGTCCCAGGTTAAATCCGTGGCATCCCTAGAAAGGATCAGGTAGGAGGTTGTGGCAGAAACCCTCTGCCGGAGACCCTGGAGAGCCACTGAGTAGACAAGGCGGGTCCAAATGGACCGGTGGCCTAGCTTGGTATAAGGCAGCTTCCTGTGTTCCTGATCTCATATATTCCATCGCAAGTGGTCAGTAAATCACATTTTGCAGCCTCTGAATTTTAGGGACTGTTGCTTCTTCTTTTGAGTTGAGTCTTCAGTAGGCTGGGTGAGAGATTGCGAAGCTAAATTTTCTTCGAAACATTTCAAACGCATAAGAACTGTTACACCATTTCAACTCAGCCTCTGGTTGCTCTTTATTGTTTTGTTTTTGGTAGAACTCAGTTTTCAGGGCTGGAAAAATCCAGGCACTTTTAAACAAAAGAACCCTCGTGCTAGTGTGTAAAAAATGTTTATTTGCATCCCAACGTGTATGAGTTTTCCCATGCTTAATGTTGGCATCAGAATCTGCATATGCCTCCCCACCTAGCCTCCAGCTTAATTTCCTGTCATATTGACTAGATGATGTTCAGTAGCAATAGAAGCTGATGTTGATGAGTTCTGAGCACAAAGGTTGGTACACGCTTGCTTTAAATATATCTTGGCATATAAAGAGCCACTATTTCATATTTGTTTTCTAGGGGGGCATATGTTTACTGAAATGTGTGGCAGGTGGGGGATGGCTGTTTATCCTGCTCCACTGCTGTGGTTACCAATGATTAATGTGGAAATGATGAAACGTTAAAGCTTTGGCTTAATAAGCTGGCCTCATATCAAACTGGATCTGCTAGAGTAGGAAACCATTTTCCATACCTGCTGTCTTCTGAAATGCTTCTAATGTATCTCATCAGGAGAATAGACTACAGCTTAATGCATTGCAGAATGATATAAAATAATAGTATGACATGGTCGTTAAAAAGAAATTTAGGAGAAGCTTGCTAATGGCACTGAAAGAGCAAAGGCAAGCCAGTAAGAGACTGAAACAGATCTTTCTACTTTTATTAACCTTGTTGCACTGATAAGAAAACTAGGTCACCAGAAAAGAAATGCAGAAAAAGGCATTTTATTTGCATACCTGCCTCTTGCTTTGAATTCTGGGATTTAATCCCCCCCCCCCCCATCCTGGCAGGATTGCTGGGGAGGGTTGTACACGGAGAGGGAGAACTGGATTCTGGCCTGCCTTCTGTGTGAGTTTCTGTCACGGAAAACATGGGATCAGAGTTCCGTTCCTGAGTCTTTCTGCTTACTGTGTTGGCTGCTGCTGCTGTTTAGGAAGTAGCAAGCCATTGACTGGGTTCAGACAACACGATAACTCTCACTCAAGGGTTGAGTATGGGTTGAGTGTAGGTTGTCGTTGAACCTTGAGTTATTGTTGAAATATGGGATAGCTTGTTGTCTGAACCCAGCTGAGATAACAAACAACAGGAACAACCTACAGTTCACAACCCAACAACAAACCATGGGTTCTCTTCATGGGTTGTTCTTGTTTAACAAGCCGTGGCTTGTTAGCGCAACTGGGTTCAGACAACATGATAACCCATGTTTCAACAACAACCCATACTCAACCCTTGAGTGTGGGTTCTCGTGTTGTTTGAACCCAGCTATTACATCCCTCGAGATGCAAGTAGCACTTTGTTTTTGTCCAGCAACCTCTGCTTTGAAATCTCAAAGCTGCCCAGCCTTTTAAGATGTTGGACTAATTCCAATATAAAACATAAGGATCTTCCTCTTTGCCTCATTTTTAGAAAGGAGTCAACATTTTGTTTCCTCTCAATAGGTGCCATAGTTTCACCTTTACTGATAAAAAAAATATAGCTTTCATTGTTGCATCACCCACCCCGTTTTTACAAGCAGCTCTTCTGATCAGAAAAATGCTACTTCTAAACACAGTAAGTGTAAAATGTGGCATATGCCTAAGCCATGTGCAGTTCATCTGTAGGGCTCTCATCTCCGCTTTCCATATTGTTTGCATAATCCTAAAATGGTTTGCATTTACTCTGGATTGTGAAGCTTGCAGATTTCTGTTTTTCAATGACAGTAGAAGAAAGCAGACACAAAATAACCTGCATTATTGTCTCACATTTGTGTCCGTTGAAAACTTGGGACCAAGAATTTTGCAGAAATGTGGTAGCTATTTTCATGTATTTAAGCTTTATAGTCCTCAAGCTTCTCAACTGTTAATTGACTCTTAATAGCTCTGGCTAGGCCTTGCCTTTGTTATGGAGATTTCCTGCATTTATGTTGCTGAAGGAAAGATTAAGTCTGAGCTTACCTTAAGTAGCTGAAACCTGAAATTCATTCTTATTGTGATCCTAACAGCCTGGGGGAAACAGTCAGACAAAAGCATTTCATATGCACAATTTGCCTTGCCTGAGGCACTTTTCTCTGGGGTGACTTTGGCACCCCAGATTCAATTTATGTGAAATTGCATGTTTCCACAAGATGAATGTTAAAAAGCCCTTAAGGGGGCAGAAAGGGGGTTTGAAATACTCAGAGTACAAGGTAGAGAGTAATCAGTTTTTAATCCATTCGAAGAACGGGTCTTTCAGCTAATACAGTATATACACCCACACATGCACTCACTCATATATACTCACTCACATTCCCTCTATAGCTAAAAAGGAAAGCAAGCAAAATATATACAGTGGGACAAGGAGATGCAAGGCCTGGCTGTAAGAATGAAATAACAGTGTAAATAATACTTCATTTAGTTGTAAACTAACATGGTTTAGTGGTCAGATTTGCACCATTCTTCAGGAGCCAGTGTGGCGTAGTGGTTAGAGTGTTAGACTGAGACTCAGGAGATCCGGGTTCTAGTCCCCGCTCGGCCATGAAACTCACTGGGTGACTTTGGGCCAGTCACTGACTCTCAGCCTAACCTACCTCACAGGGTTGTTGTGAGGATAACATGGAGAGGAGGAGGATTATGTAAGCCGCCTTGGGTTCCTTGCAGGAAAAAAGGCGGGGTATAAATATAATAAATAAATAAATAAATAAATAAAAATAAATATAAGTGATTTAAATCTCCTTAATGTAAACCAATCCACCCTGCTTAGACCTAATTCCCAATTTATAAAGCAGGAATAATGGGAGAGAGGCTCTCCCAGTCGCATGGCTCTGATTAAGACAGAGATGAACTCAAACATCTCTTTTCCGTTCATTGTTGTCTCTTAGGGTTTAGACAAACAAGACAATTGATTTAAGCCATTTACCCTGCTTTCTCTAGGTAGTCATTTTAGAGCAACTGAACCTTCAAGAATTCATATCAGGCTGTATGTGGGACATGTGGTTGACTAAAAACAAAACAACCGAGCTCAAATTCAAGGATGTGGGAGTCTACCAAGAAAATGAAATTCCATTGGGAATCTCTGTTGGAAAGTCTGGTCCTCAAACACTCCTTGGCAAGTTAGAAATGCTTCAGGCTTTAGCCATTGGGCTGTAAGGTAGCCTCTGTTGGCCAGTTTGTATACATATCTATTGGGGTACAGAATTTTTGCATAATGCTCTTTAGCACAAGCCTTTAATCAGCATAATCATAGCAGCCTCAGTGGCATCATGTGAACGCACTTCATAAGAGCAAGACTTATGCCAGGCACGGATGCAATGGAGTTAGAACTGCCTCTTCAGATGCAGCAATATGTGCTTTGATTGTTTAACCTTTTAAAAAAAGTTGAGCAGTTTTCTCATGATATGCCATTTTTCTGCTTGTTGATGTGGGCAAGGTCCTCTGTGCGTAATAGATTTATGACAGTAGCTGTTGACTGTGAAAATTCTCATTCTTAAACTTGCAGACCTGTTCTGCATGTAAAAGGAACTAAAATTTGAAGTGGGGTGATTTTTCTCAATCTCTAGATTCTCATAACAAGGCAAATCCTTGTTAGATCTCAAATGCCTGCACACAACAATATTCAGCAAACAGTTAAATGCTTGTTCTCAAACAGTGGCCCTTCTGAATGTTGGGATGTATATGTGAGATTTTTTCTTTAGATCGCTATTGCTGATTGCGTTAATGATGAAATGGCTTGCCTTTGGAACTTTAAATTACAGGAAGTAGGAAGATTTTGTTACCAGCAAGAAAGGTTGATTTTGTTCTGTTGCATAACCCTTGTGTAGTTCGAAGATGCTCACTTCCTCAGTGACAGTTGCATAATTTGAGAGACTTGGTGAGATGGAGCATGGCTTAACCCAGTGGATATATATATATATTTCTTGATTTAAATCAGAATGCTAAGTTTCTCTTAAAGATTAAGGGCACAGTCCTATGCAAGTTTAGACAGAAAAAAGGCGTACAAATCCCAGCATGCCCCAGCCAGCATAGCTTTACTTGGCTAACAAATAATCTGAATATAAACAGTTAGCCCTACAGATAGTCTCTAAACCGAATCAGTGCCTCTACCAGATACATTGAATGGATTCACACAACTCCCTAAACCTCAGTAGGTTAAGAGGCAGAGTGTCTTAGCGTGTTGTCTAAACGGCGGGTGGTGATTTATAAACCAACCTGGTGTGGCTTATAAACCACCCTGCAAAGCCATGGTTTGCAGTAGGGTTAAGAAAACCCTAGTAGGGTTAACATGTTTTCTGAACCCAGATGACAGGCTAACCCGCTGAGAAGCCAAAAAGGCACAGAGCCCCTTGGCAAGAGTGGCAAGAAAGGGCTGCTGCTTTTGCCAAGGGGCTAGCAAAGGGTGCTTTCCACTCCCCCCCCCACTTTTTTTTTTTAAATGTAAAAGAAATACAGTAATACCTTGGATTGCAAATAACTTGGTCTGAGAGCGTTTTGCAAGACAAGCAATTTTTTAAAATAAATTTTGACTTGATAAACAAGTCAAGCGGCATCTTGCAATACAAGTAGTTCGTAGGGATGTAACCGCTCGCCTTGAGCGGGCGTAGCAGGCCGAAATCGGCCCCGCTCACACCCGCCAGAGACTTGCTTTGATATAAGAGTGTTCTGGATTACAAGCACGGTTCCGGAACGAATTATGCTTGCAATCCAAGGTATTACTGTAGTTAGCAATGGGCTACAAAGTTCCAGTTCGGCATAGACACTTGTCTGAATGGACACAGTATCCATGCCAAATTGGATCTTTGTAGCCCACTGCTACCTATTTCTTTTACATTTTTTTTAAAAAAGCTTGGGCGGAGTGGAAAGCACCCTTTGCAGCAGAATCTTTGGGTTTGGGGGGGGCTCATGTCCCCCTGAGCTGCCCTCACTTTCCAAGTGTGGATAACCCAGAGGCACAAGGGCTCCCGCTAAAAAAACCCCCAAGATCCTGCAAGAAAGGTTGTTTGTGGGGACACCCCCACAATCCCCCCCTTCCATGCAGGATCCCCGGGTTTTTTTTGTGGGTGCTGGGAAGCCCCAACTGTCCCCTCAGATTTGTCATTTACCCCAAGTTGATATCACCTTGGGAAGTGGCAAAACCAGAGGGAATTCCCAGTGGTGGTGGTGGGGATTAGTGCAAATGACACCTTTGGGGGGACACCTCAGTGCTCCTGCAGTGTACCCTGGGATACCTGCAAGAGGACCGATGAGGGAAGAGGGCGGGGGAGATTGCCAGTGAGCCCTGCTGTACCGCATCATTACTCGGGCCCCCCCCCCGGCAACTTTAAACCCACAGAGGTTTCAGAACCTCTGTGGGTTTAAAGTGTTGTGTGAACCCAGCCACTGAGTTAAAGGAGGCTTTTTAATGTAAATGAAGAACCAGTTTGATTGTTTTCTTGCGAGTAGGGCTGGACCTAGTCAGAGTGAAGCAGGACGGAGCAACGCTGACCGGAAGAGAAGACAAAAGGGTCCACTGCGCAGGTTCCTGTATTCCCATACTTAACCTCACAAACTGTCATGACTTCCGGCCGTAAGAAAGACCCTACATGGAAATATTTTAGGGACATTCCTTCTGTAGGTAAAAAAAGGAAAGCATGCAAAATGTATACAATGCGACAAGGAGATACAAGGCCTCATTGCAAGAATGAAACAGTGCAAATAATACTCCATTTAGTTGTAAATTAACATGGTTTAGTAGTCAGATTTGCATCATTGTTTAGGAAATATATGAAAAAGTATTGATGGGAAACTTGATTTAAATCAATTATTTAAATCAGCCTTTCGCCCCCTTGCTGATTAATGATTTAAATCGCCTTGATTTAAATCAATCTACTCTGCTGAGAGCCTTACCACATCAACATGTTCACTGAGGAACCACTGCATGCTGCAGAGGATTCTGGGGCATGTTCTGTGACACACAACTCAGTTCATGAGGGACCTGATGCAGGTCTGTTGGGTCTCCCTGTGTGTGAACTCTGTACATCGTTGTACATTACATGTCAAGATACTGCAGGTAAGCTGTCCTTCAGGAAATCCTGACCACCATTGCTGATCTGTGGAGAGATTGTTGAGAACACCAGGGTTCCCTGGAACACAATTCAAAAATTATTATCTTAGCTCAGCATTCTTGACCATAGGCCATGCTGGCTGTGGCTGATGGGAGTTGAAATCCAAAACATCTGGAGGGCACCAGTTTGGGGAAGGTTGGCTTAACTCATCCATGCAGAAAGGCACTTTCCATTGTTTTGCTTTTTCTGTCTGCTCATTTTCTGCTGATAACAGGAATTGTCATAGCAAATGAACTAGAAACGGTCTCTTCTTGTCTATATGTGGAAGTGGCATGTTGGGGTGTTGCAGCAGCAAAACCTCCCAGACGTCTCCTTTTGGGGAATCTGGTTGGTTTTTGAAGTGTTGCACCATCATATCTTTGAATGATGGTAACAGACACTCCTGTTAACGCACCCGATGAAATAATACCCATAATGTGGTATTGAGTGAGCAAGCTGCTCCCTGGGAGTTCAGTGCACATCTTTAGGGGATCTGAAATAATATTTTCAAACACTTTGATATCCAGGTAGGCCAAAGTGCCTCATAGGACTGTAGCATGCAAGGCTGAAAGGGCCCGGCTGCTCTGGGACGGCGTTGTTGCAAAGTATTGCTTTACTGTGACAAGTTGATTTGTAATTGGGATTGTTCAAAAAATACTCAAGGTGAAATACAGCTTTTGAGCCATCTGTTTGTTTTTATTGTCTGACCCTCTGTAAGGATCTCATCTCCATGGGCTAAGCAGGATTTTTGCTCTTATGGTGGCTTTTCCTGTAAGTGTTCCCTGGCAGGATGTGTTTCCTCTTGCATAAACAGGTTGAAACCCCTTCAAGCTACAGAAGTACATCTGCTTGCCTCCTTAGACAGTCCTTATCAACAGGAAAATGGGCCAACTCTGAATACTTTTTTGGGTGGTGGTGGTGACAGATTAAAACACTGGTACTTCCTTAAACATTCAATTAAAACAATCCTCCCAGTATAATTTGGAAGACTGGGAACATTCTGCAGATTGCCATGGTCTCTCCTCCCTTCTGAGCTGTGGATCTTGTCCTCCATTTCAAGGTTACTGTAGCCATAATTTGCCCAAGTTGGACAAACTACATTTGGCTCTAACTTCCAAGCAGTGATTTTCAAACTCACGTCAAATAACGGCATGGAGGTTATTGACAACGGTAGTCCTCCTAACTTGGCTATCAGTGGAAAAGGCTGAGAGGAGAGAGTTTGTGCCTGAGGCGTGTTCCTGATCCTCCAGTCCGGGGCTTCTGCCTGTGAAATTGAAACTGGACTTGAGTTGGTGGAAGCGGCCATTCAGCTAATGACACTGGAGAACATTTTCACACATACGCACGTCACTTTATTTGGATTTGTGATGTGATGTGAATGAAAAACCTGTATTGGTCAGAATACTGATTTTCTTGGCGATAGGTAGAAGCATTTCCAAACTGTAAAGGCACTTGCCTCCTCCACGGCACGCTGGGCTGGTTTCTAGCATTTACTTCCTGTATCCTTCACAACTGTACATTATTAAAACTTTACTACAGCATATGTTGTAGTGAAGTTCTATATTAAACTATAGTGTTTTCCTCTTTTTATAATTTTTATCTTTTTATTGTTCACTGCTCCGTAATCTGTTTAGATGTGGCACAGTATAGAAGTGTTGCAAATAAATAAATAAAAATGTAGCAATACTCTCACATTCGCCGCCTCCTCCTCCTCCTCCTCCTCCTCCTCCTCCTCCTCATTTATTTATCGGTATTTTTATACCGCTCCATAGCAAGTAGATTCTGGAGCAGTGAACAATAAAAAGATAAAAACAGATAAGAGAAATAAAAACAATACATTGAAAACAAAGTAACATTACACTGGTGGTTGGAGAGCAGAGAAGGCCTGTGGCTTATGCTGGCTCAGCTTGTCTGAACGTGGAAGGCTAAGCAGGGTCAGGCCTGGTTATTACTTGGATGGGAAACCCCTCCTCTAGTTTCCTGCATTGAGCAGGGGGTTGGACTCGATGGCCTTGTAGGCTCCTTCCAACTCTATTAAATCTATGAAATGTGTAAGGCTTCCTGGAACAAGGAGGTCTTCAGCAGGCAGCGAAAGCAGCACAATGTCGGAGCCTGCCTGACCTCCAGAGGCAGGGAGTTCCACAGAGATGGAGCCGCCCCACTGAAGGTTCTTCTCCTGGTGGACTCCAATCAGGCCAAAGGTCCACGAGGAACCACAGGAGCATGCCATCTGATGACCTCAATGACCAGGAAGGTGACTGGTTTGTTTTAAAGATTTAAGAGTGAGCATGGGCCAGTCGCAAAACTCCTGTTATTAAAGTAGGCCTGCACAACTCATGACTCAGGTCACCAAACCAAGCCCACCGGATGTGTAAGCCTCACACTAACCCCCACCCCATATTTTTGCAGTCTTAGGCAGCAGAAGCAGGAGGTTTATTGCGAGTGCACCATACGTAGCTGATGGGAGGGGTGTGTCACAGGTTGTGTGGGCCTGCCTGACGATGTTCTCCAAAAAATTGTTCTCCTATTGCTTCTTTCATCAGTAGTGCTACTGGTGCAATAAAAATGGTGTCTGCTTTGTTTCTGTTACTAGTTTAATCTGTGATGTTATGTGAACGACAGGCGGTTGGTTTTCCTTTTATCTTCTTACTAAACGTGGTTAAGGAAACATTAGCCAGCTTGTGGATTAATGAGGCTGCAGGGCAGGTCTTATTTGCCAAGGGCCCAAACCACTTGTCCTAAATAGGAGGGGCCTTAAGCTATGTCATTCCCCATCCTGCTCCTATCTACTGCTGCCTCCTAAAAAAAAGGTTGTTGTTGTTGTTGTTATTATATTTATTTATTTATAATCCACCTTTTCCCCAATACTGGGACTCACACAGTGTAGCCTCTCTGACACAGGTAGCCATTTCAGGTTCCTTCTGTCCACCGGCCTGGCCTGCTGATCTCGACAACCTGAGCCAACCTTGGTGAAAGAGAGGCACCTGGGAGTCAGCTGGCTCCCCACCCCCTTCTTTACCATAATGGGGGAGGGTAGGTGTTCCTGCAACGCAGAAAATTGTCGTCAGGGCTTTAAATGGAGGCTGTAAAGCCTCAAGCTTTCAGGCACGAGGTAACCCTTATTTAATTTTTCATCTGAATGCTTTATTGGATGTGTTTCAGTGGATCCATCATTCCAGCTTTCCATAACTAGAGCCTGCATGTTTCTTCTGTCTGCTCTCTGCTTCCCCCACACCTCTTTTGTTTTGAAAGGGAGCCAAATCAAAATGGCTCTGATCCAAAGCCAAGAATCACTCCCTTGGCTATGGAAATGGTTTGGAGAGGCTGTTGAGCATGTGTGTGTTCATCTTGCATAGTTTCTGTTGAGAATGATTCAGCGGCAGCCTGGAAAGGTGTGCGTGTCTCTGTGTGTGGCGGGGGCTGATAGAGAGAGCACAAAAATTAATGGGAATTTTACTAGTAATGTTTAAATTTCCTTTCCATTATTAGAAATGACACTTGCTCAACTATCCCACCTCTAAGAATACTTAAGTTTAGAAATCACATGCAGATGTGGCCTTTAAAAAAATTGAAAAATTATATTAGGGGGACTTCATGAGGATGATATTTTAGCCATACCTAAGCATGTAACATATGAACACATAATGTATGAAATATCTATTAGAGGCAAGGTAATATGGCTTTCCTAAAAGGGCATCAGGTTAGAGATATGTATTAAAAAGTTCACCTTAATTCTCTCATTTATCTAGATTAGTAATGCTGGTCAAGAACATTGGGGCCCGCCGACCTCTTCCTCCTTTTGAGTGCCAAGCCTTTTCTTTCCCTCCCCCCCTCCTTCTGCAGTGAATTTAGATAAAGTTTCAGTATGAAGATTTAGAATTGCTAGCGTGGGACGATTTCATTTCAGACTTGCTTGTTGTAAAACATCAGATTTATATAGCTTTTGGCAAACCTTGTGGGAGGAAATCTAACCAGTGGATATTCTTACAAAGCTGCTGTGAAAACCTACTGGCCCAAGTACAGGTCTTGCCTTGCCTATCTTATCATGACGACAAAACAAATACATGAATGACTCACTGTAGATCGGGAGCCAGAACTAGAAGGGTGTTGGTGTTGCTGCTGAGAACAGTACCTGTCAAGTGGGTGTGTGACTGAGTGGGAAGTCGTTGAACTGACTGGGTGCAACTCCCCAAGCTGCAACTCGCATCATTTTCAATGGCCATACTGGCTGGACATGATGGGAGTTGCAGTCCAACACATCTGGGGGCACCAGGTGGGAGGAGGCAGCTATGGTACTTTGCTATTGCAACACTGTTGAGTTGCTGGATTTCACCATTTTGCTGCTCCATCCTTTCCCTCTGCTGTTTAAGTAGTTTGGAGGACATGGACTAGGGCTCTCGCTAGATGTGAATTGAGTTGAGGCTGAGAAACCTGTTATTTCATAATGTTTGTTAAATGTTGAAAAATACCTGGAGGAGAAATAAAAAGACAGCCAGCGATCCTATACACACTTATCTGGCAGGCCTGTTGAAAACAATGAGACTTCTGAGTAGACATGTCTACGGTTAATCCTCTAGCACATCTTGAAATACGTTCTTAGAATCTCAAGTAAATGATTGGGGGTGAATTATAGAGACCAGGACATTTGTAACCCTTAACCCAAGGCCACGGATAGGATATGAACTGGCCATATCTGCAGTACAAATGTCTGTTGGCTTTAAATAGTTCAACTGTCATGACTCCCTCCCCTCTTTAGAACATAACAGCCATTCCGAATCAGACCAAAGGCTATCTTGTTCCGCTTTCCCACAGTGGCCAACCAGATGCTCATGGAAAGCCCACAACCAGGACATGAGTGCATCAGCACTTGGGAATTGTAGGTGTGGTCAGAATGCCAAGATCTCCAGCATTCCCTCACACAACTTCAGTTCCTAATGTTCCATGGGGAGAGGGAATGGCTGCTGTTCCTTCAGATCCCTCCTCAAAACCTGTCTTTTCCAAGAAACCTTGGGCACAACCCCTTCATCCTCACACCCTACTTCAGGGATAGGCAACCTGGTGCTCCTCAGATGTTGTGGGCTAAAACTCCCATCAGCCCCAGCTGGAATGTCCAGTGTTATGGGATTATGGGACATTTTATTCAAAACAGCTGGAGGGCACTCCTGTATGTGTAACTGAAATAAATGCTGTTTCCCCCGTCTAGCCTTGTTCCCTTTCCCTCCATCCTCTGTCTCACTTGTGTTGAATTTCTAGAGTGTAAGTTTCACAGGGCAGGCAACCTTTGTACTTTGCGAATCACCATGCACATTGATGGTACTATTGAAATACTGCTACTACTAAAGTCCATTATCATCCCATTTAATCTGTAGTTTTGATGTGCTCTTTGATTCCTATGAAAAAAAGGAGAGAACTAGGTTCTCAGGATGCAAACTTTATTAAATAGAGGAGCCCGACGCATTTTGGCCTGTTCTTCTCTTCTCCTCCGGTTTCTGTCTTTGGGCTCCTCTATGTAATAAAGTTTGCATCCTGAGAACCTAGTTCTCTCCTTCTTTTCATTGCTACTGGATGCTCTTCTCCTCCGGTTTCTCTCTTTGATTCCTAGCCTTGAGATCCTGTACCTCAAGCATCCATCCCTAAGAGATGCTGGAGATTTTTTTTTTTTATTGCCTAATAGGATTTCACCAAATTCCAAGACAAAAACAAATAAAAACTTAAGCACAGGGCCATGAACAGATAACAGGGGAAAACCGAGAATCAACTGCTAGATCTCACAAACTCTCAGGTGTGTACCATTACACACGCATCTGCTTGCAAACAAGGAGCAGGGAAGTCTGGTTAATACACAGATCCCTGAAAACTTCCATACCTGCATAGTCAGCGTATTCAGCTCACTCATTTAAACAGCAAAAAAATGATGTCTGAGGCAGAAATTGCCAGACACATTGTGCACATATTAGTAATGGGGTAGCCCTGTCTTGAAGAGTAGCATGGTCCAGTTTTACTAGTTTTGCTGTTGATAAAGGCTTTTGTTTTTTGTACTAACAAGCCATCTGCTCTGCTGCTTGTAAAAAAATATAAAACTCTCACTAATGCAATTTAGAAAAAGCACGTCACCAGTGGATTGCTTAAGACTCTTGGAATAAGATAGATGGAATCTTTCACCTCTAGATCATTGTCTTGAACTCTCTTAAGGTCACTGCTAAATGAATGTCATTACCATTTGACAGCTGTTTGGCTTGTCCGGAAGCAGCTGGTGGTCTCCCTCCTATTCCCAGGTGAACAGATATCTGTACTGCAGACACCCCATCTCTGTGATTTGTACCCTTGTTATCAGTCTCTGCAAAAAGACCAGAGTCTGGCAATCCTTATCCTCTCCGTAGGGCAAGGTTTTTGCAGGTTTCGGAGGTTTTCACTAAGGTGGTTTCTTCTGCGGATTGCAAGGCTCCATTGTTGTTCGCCTGATGGCTTTAACAACTTTTTACTGTTTCATGTTAATGTTCCAACCTCTGTGTGCAATACAGCCTTCCCCAACCTGATGCCCTCCAGATGTGTTGGGGAAGGCAGGTGCAATATCTACTGTGTATCTTTTAGGTTTTCACACTTTGAATCAAAGCTAGCAACTAGGCAGAGCACTCTTTTAGAAGCCTGGGTCCTTCAGAAATCACCTCTGTATCACTACCAAGAATGTTGAGATTTTGCTGGAAGCCAGCAAAACTACAGTTTTTAAAGCATTTTCTTTATAGGCACTAAAGATTACTTTTTGTGATCCAGCATTTCCATGGATCTATCCTCTTTCTGTCTTGAATGCAATGTTTGTTAAGTTGATCCACCTTCTTAACTGTAGATATGCAGGTCATTAACTTTTCAGAAGTGGGTAACCTTAAAGGTTATCTTTGTTTGGGTACGTGCGCACGATGCAGTAGAGATTGAAAAATGGGATCTGTGTATTAAGCAGACTTCCCTGCTCCTTGTTTGCAAGCAGATGCGTGTGTAAATGGTACACACCTGAGAGTTTGTGAGATCTAGCATTTGATTCTCGGTTTTCCCCTGTTATCTGTTCATGGCCCTGTGCTTAAGTTTTTATTTGTTTTTTTCTTGGAATTTGGTGAAATCCTAGTAGGCAATTAAAAGAAAGATGTTTCAGTAGTTAAGGTCTTCAGTTGGATTGGTATGCTGGTCAATTTACTGGTCAATTATTTTCCAGTCAGTTGACCGCCTGTTTGACTATGGCAGCCTCCCCCAACTGGGCACCCACCAGATATGTTGGACTACAACTCCCATCATCCCCAGCCCCCATGGAGGGCACCAGATTGGGGAAGTGTGAACTACAGTCAAATAGTGCATGGAGCTGTGATCCTGGCGATACTTGGGTAATTAGCCTACTGCCTCCTTAGCACAACTACCTTTCAAAAACTGACAATAAATGCAGTTACTTTGCTTCAATGTCACTTTTTAGAAAATAAGGTGACCTGGATGTTCCAGGATGAAAACCAAAGAGAAGAACTGTTTCGTGAACCACTTGTACTTATGGCAACCTTAGATAACATTACGTTATAATAATTCAATACTGTACAATGTTTTACTTTCACAGTTTCATAATAGGTTAACTAATTTGTTGAAATTAGCATCGGTACCAGACATGGTGATGATTAGATTATCTATTCATTCTGATAAAGCTTTACAGATGCTTGATAATTATTTTACAAGATTCTTGTTTGTTTGTTTGTTTGTTTGTACACTGCCTGTCCACCAAGCAAATGGTGCTCAAGGTGGCTAACAATCATGGGAACTAAAACATTTTTTAAAATAAAAACTTATTATTAAAACAATAATAAAACAAATACCTTAAAAAGACAGCTAAAAACATGATGGCAATATTTTGACCACACAGTTGACCATCTTTTTTAACCAGTCAAATGCCCAATCTTGTTCCTTGGTGGTTATTCTGGACAGTGCAGTTTTTGGCAATGTTTCTGATTCTGATGCGAGTTTGGACAATCATGTGGCTGGATTTGGGTCTCTTGGATAGTAGGTCTTTCCTTCTCAGTTTGGTGAGAACATACTAAGCATATATTTAACATCTTTCATGTACAGTAGTAGTTCATATTTCTGCTGTAGTGAAGCAGATATTGCAAGATGTTTGTGGAAAGCTGTGATTCTGAAACAGATTAATTGATTTTGAAAAACAAGACTGCAGGCAACAGAGCATGTATTCCAGAGTAATCCTTTTTTGGGGTCGGTGGGAGGGTGTACACTCAAAAATGTATTTTCTGCTTGATTAGCCCACAGTTGGGATCTCAGTGACTGTAGGCCATTCAATAAACTATGGTGAACTCAGAAAATCAGAAGGCTATCAATGGCTACTTGTCCTGATGGCTCTGTGCTACTTCCAGTATCAAAGGCAGGATGCCTATGTACTCCAGTTGCTGGGGAACATGGGCACGAGGGTGCTGTTGCACTCATGTCCCGCTTGTGGGACCCCGTGGGCAGCTGGTTGGCCGCTGTGTGAACAGAATGCTGGACTAGATGGACCCTTGGTCTGATCCGGCTCTTCTTATGTTCTTATACAACAATTTTTAAAAAACAAAACGGTTCATCACAATGTTAGGAGGAATGGGCTATGGATTTGTTAGTAGCACTGTTCCAGTTGCAAAGGGCCCAACATTAGACATTTAGAAACACATTGGTAAAAATAGACTTTCTCCTGGCAGTGTAGAAAAAGGGGAGTCCTCCGGGTGTAAGTATTGGAATCTGAGGAAGAATAAGCCATGCTGGTGTTCTGAATTTCCTATTCTCTCCTTCTGCAGAAACAATGAGACGAGTGGTACGACAGAGCAAGTTTCGGCACGTCTTTGGTCAGGCGGTGAAAAACGACCAGTGTTACGATGATATTAGAGTTTCCCGTGTTACCTGGGACAGTTCTTTTTGTGCAGTCAATCCCAAATTTGTTGCAATAATAATAGAGGCTAGTGGTGGTGGTGCATTCCTGGTTCTGCCATTACACAAGGTAAGTGTGTTTTCTGAAACGTTGTTTAACATGGTCCTTTAGCATTATGCCGTCCAGTTACAATGTTGTTTATTCCCTTCAGAATTTTTTTTAAAAATCCAGTAAGTAGAAACATAGGTCACTTGACTATTTGAATTCAATTCTATTACTCTTGGCATTGCATTGGGAAGGAACATCGGAAGCTGCCTCATACTGAGTCAGACCATGAGTCCGTCTAGCGCAATATTGTCAACACTGACTGGCAGCAGCAGCTCTCCACAGTGTCAGGCAGGGTTTTTTTTCCAGCCCTACCTGGAGATGTTGGGGATCAAACCTGGGACCTTCTGCATGCAAAGCAGGTCCTCTACCACTGAGCCACAGCCCCAAGAACCCATTCTTTACAGTCATTTTAGCTAGAGTCAGCCTGGGTCCAGATTTCAGGAAAACCATAAACACCTCCAAACAATTTTGGAAGAGGGACCACTTAATTTTCTAAGTGAGCGTCTCTTGTCCTTTGCATGTTGAATTTGATATCCCTCTGCAAAAATTTGTGTGTTCTAGACCAGGGGCAGGCAAGCTCGTGCCCTCCTGATGTCTTAGACGACAACTCGCATAATCCCGGACCATTGGCCATGCTGTCTGGGCTTATGGGAGTTGTAGTCTGAGACATGTAGAGGGTGCCGGGTTGCGTACTCCTGGCCTAGACATGGCATTTCACCTCCACTACGAAAAGTGAGGATAGCCCTGTTCATGCAGCCACCAGTGCATGGGGAATACACGCGTGTGGGGGAATGGAATCGGGGTGGCTGGCCCTGCCCTGCCTTAGGCACGTTCAGCTGTTCGTGTGAATAGAATGTGCACGCACGGCCTTGTCTGTCTGTGCAGTTGCCGAGCCTGCTTCTCGTGTATGCATTTTTGTGTGGAGTCAGAATTCAAAAGCTGGACTGAAATGTAAAGGGATAGGAAGTAAAAGGCACGGACTTAATTAATTTTGAAGATTATATCTTGTACGTCTGTGAACTATGTCTTACACTTCAGCAAACTGTGGGGTTTTCCCCAAGCCTTGTGATGCCTCCCTCTTGTGCATGCGCAGTGCTGTTTTGGCTAAATAAGCAATGGCACATGCAGCCTGAGCATCTGAAATAGAGGGAATGATGACAGTCAGGGATATTGGTTAGATCAGTGTTCTCCAACCTTGGGTCCCCAGATGTTCCCCATATGTTTTTGGCCTACAACTCCCAGCATGCCCCAGCCAGTGTAGCATGCTGGGAGTTGTAGGCCAAAAACATCTGGGGACCCAAGGTTGGAGAACACTGGGTTAGATAACTTGAGCATTTTATCCCAAAGGCCTTTCGAGGTGGTAAAAATTTACCCCTGATCCAGCACTAGTAGTGTGTCGTTCGTAGTAGTTATTTGTAGTAAGTGCGAAGCAGTGCTTGAAGGTGCATCTCCTGCAGCCAGAGACCACATTGTGTAACTGTGGTTCCTGAGGGTAGACGAAAGGATTTCAAGTAGTTCGTCTTTCTGAACTTACCAGTTCAGATCGCAGCCTAGCTGGCTCACTTCTTTCTCTGTGTGGGTACTCTTAAATCACGGGCGCTTTATGTGGAAGCCCCACTGGTCTTTGCCAGGAATCTTTTCTTGCTTTCGCTGGCTGCTCCTACCTCAACCAGATATGGCACATTTCAGGGGCTCTGTGTGTAGCTGCCTAGAAAAGCTCTTGAGGTTGAAAGGGGCTCTCGGGACCAAATACATGTATTCGATTTTGGGAAATGGCTCTGCGCAGCACCTGTCCGAAATAGGATGCTGCTGTGAAGGCTTCTGTGATACCTCTTGTATCGCACAGGGGTGGGTGGGGGTGAGAGAGCCAGGAGCAAGATGCGTCAACGGCCTGCCAGAAATCTTGGCTTTGCACAGGCTGCCTCCTTCCATACGGCCTGCAAGTTGAATGGCTCTTGTATGTTCTCCCTGTGAGTGTTTTTACCGTGTCCTGTCCCTTGTAGCAGAAACAGTAACAATGAGCACAACCCTGCCTGGAAGCCCACACAATATACCTGGTGGGTGGGTATTTTTGCCTATGCTTTGTGACCCTGATGCTGCCTGGGCAAACAAAGGCCTATTTCCCACTTCCTACTATATCTCAATTTAATTTAAAAAAGAGAGAAAGAGAGAGAGAAGATGAGCTGGTGTGTGTGTGTGTGTGCGCGTGCCTTCATCCCTGCCTCCACAGCGCTGCTGCAGCATTTTCACTGATACGTCTAACAGCACCTCACTGCAGGGCTCTGACAGTGGTTTTTACCATATATGGCCATTACAGCTCTTTGGGTTGGGAGCCGTCCTGAATAATTTCCACCCTTCGCTTTGATTGGCCACTTTGAGCCTGGAGAATGGTGGGATAGGAGCTCTACTGTAAAAAGGGAGAAGCGGCTTTGAGTCAAGTGGAAAGGACGGTTAACTCTTGGCTCCCTGGAGTCTATCAGCCATGCATGTGCCAGCTGAACCTCTCTCCGTTTCTTGTGTATGCGAGCGAGCGGAAGGTTTAAATACTTCTCATACGGTTATCTGGGGAGACATCCCATGCCGAATCTCTTGGCAGCGTTGGCCGAAATGTACTATGCATGGAATTAAAAAACAGTGGAAAAACCAGCACCGCTAAAGCATCTCTGCTTGATTCTTGGCTCTGTACCCTCTACAGGAAGGGGGGGGGGGATGTGCCAAATGCCTGGGGTGGCAGAAATCTCTGATCAGCAAATCTCTTTGCATTTTTCTTTTTTCTTTTCTTGCACTGAACAACCCCCCGCCCCCGCCATTTTTAAAAGTAACCTTAGGGTAAATGGGGAGTTTTGGAGAAATAAATGCGGTAAACCCCAAGATTGCAGCAGTGCTGAGAGCCCCCTCCCCCCAGTCAGAATTTCACAAGAACTATATATTTGTGGAGACTTACAGTCACTTACAATGTCTGAGTACCAGCAAAAGCGCCACAGTAAGTGGAACTGGGGGTGTCTGAGGGCTGCCCTGTTCTCTTTATGCCCTTCTCTTCCCCACCAGCAGTGACTCAAGGGGGGTTGCCACATTCGGCTGAGATCAGGCCGTGTGGCGGGGGGGACAATGACTGGGCTTTCTGTAGGGTAGAGCAGTGTTCTCCAAGCTTGGGTCCCCAGATGTTTTTGGCCTACAACTCCCAGCATGCGGGGCATGGAGAACACTGGGGTAGAGGTTCTTCAGAATCTTAATGTTGACCATGATCCTGTATGAACAAGATGAAACTTGGGCTGGGGTGCGGGTGGCGTGGGGTACTGTTTAAGGTCCTTGGGAATATTTGGAAGCTTGAATTAGAGGCTCAAACAACTTTTCCTGTTCAGCCAGATGTGAATAAGGCTGGAAAGTTTCTTGTGTTTTTCCTTTCAGCCATGCAGCCTTTCACGCAGGAAGCCAACTTCTTTTAGAGCCAGCTTCCCCAAACCGGGTGCCTACCAGATGCCTTGGACTACAACCCCCATCATTCCCAGCCAGCATGGCCACTGGCCATGCTGGCTGGGGATGATGGGAGTTGCAGGCCAAGGCATCTGGAGGGCACCCGGTTGGGGAAGGCTGTTTCAGAGCATGTGTGTGACTGCACTTACTTCAAACTTTCCTTGGCCAGTGCTGCAAGAATTGGTTAGAGGCATATAGAAAACGAAAAGTCCTATATTTCTAGAGGTCCAGTAAATACAAATAGCCAGTGACACAGTAAACCTGGTTTTTGACCTCACCACTTCAGGTTGCAGGCAGGAGGCTTCGTGGCTAGATATTTCTGCAGAAAGAAAAATTCCTGCACATAGAATCCTAGCTTGTCAGGCAGAAGAATTTTGGGGCTAGATGTCAGAGAGTAGCATGCTAATTAATTACTTTGTTTAAAGGAGTGTTCATTCACGTGTGAGCCCTCGCCTGTGCACCGAAGTGGTACAGTCAAGAAATGGGTTTACTTTGTGTGAGAACTATGCTGAAGCTGAACCCCGACAAGACCGAGGTACTTCTGGTGGGGGACAAGGGAAGGTTAGGGGATGTTGACCTGGTGCTGAATGGGGTACATCTACCCCTGAAGGACCAGGTCCACAGCTTGGGGGTCATTCTAGACTCCCAGCTGTCCATGGAGGCTCAGGTGGCAGCTGTGAGCCGGGCGGCGCTGTATCAACTCCATCTGATACGGCAGCTGCGCCCCTACCTTCCTAATCACCTGCTCCCATCAGTGGTTCATGCCTTGGTCTCCTCTCGCCTAGACTACTGTAATGCGCTCTACGTGGGGTTACCCTTGAAGACGGTCCGGAAGCTTCAGCTGGTACAGAACGCGGCGGCTCGCCTGATTAAGGGCAGCCGCCGGCGTGATCACATCACGCCAGTGCTTAAAGAGTTGCACTGGCTACCAGTTGCTTGCCGAGCCGAATTCAAGGTGTTGGTTTTGACCTTTAAAACCCTACACGGCTCCGGCCCAGCTTATCTCAAGGAGCGCCTCCAGCAACATCAAGTAGGCCGCTCAACAAGGTCTGCCACGGACGGCCTTCTCCTTATCCCATCAGCCAGAGCAGCCAGGCTGGTGGGGACTAGGAAGAGGGCCTTCTCTGTGGCGGCCCCCACATTATGGAACTCCCTCCCTAGTGACCTTCGCCATGCCCCCTCCGTGATGAGCTTCCGCCGTGCATTAAAAACATGGCTGTTCAGGCGGGAATATGGGGTGGGTTAGGTTTTTAATGAGAATTTTTTAATATTGTTTTAATTATTATATTTTATTGTGTTTTATTGTATTTTAATTGTACATCGCCCAGGGTGGCCGGGTGACCGGCCAGATGGGCGATTGATAAATGTAATAAATAAATAAATAAATAAAAACTAGGCCTTAGGTCCAACTGATCCAGCAGCATCCCACTTCCCACAGTGGCCAACCCGATACCTCTGGGAAGCCAAGGAGCAGGGGTGCAGAGCTTCTTCCAGTCTGAGGGCCACATCCCATTTCTGGAAAGCTCCCAAGGACTGCGAGTGGTGGGTGAAGCCGAAGGCGGAAGGAGTGGGGCCAACATTTATTTATTATATTTATACCCAGCCTTTTTTCCTGCAAGGAATGCAAGGCAGCTAACATAACCCTCCTCCTCTCCATTTTATCCTCACAACAACCCTGTGAGGTAGGTTAGGCTGAGAGTCAGTGACTGGCCCAAAGTCACCCAGTGAGTTTCATGGCCGAGCGGGGACTAGAACCCGGATCTTCCGAGTCCCAGTCCAACACTCTCACCACTACGCCATACTGGCTCTCAATACCAGAAATGCTAGCCTATTTCAGCTTCACGCTCTCACTGCCAGCAACTAAGCTTTAGGGGAGGCATTTCAACCCTTTAGAATGGAGGAAAAACTGCACAGGAGCCAGGAAACCACCAGACAATCCATGATTGGGGGAAGGAGGTGGGGCACGGTCCTCTGGGGAAGACCAGAAGGCTGGAGGTGGCCTCCCCGTGGGGGCCTGTGGATCTGCACGCCTGCCCAAGAGTCAGACACGAGGGCAGCGGCCTTCTCCCGTTGTTTCTCTCCAGCAACTGGCATGCAGGGGCAGGAGCCGTTGAATGCGGCTGGGGAGCAACCACAGGAGGGGCCCGTCGCTGCTGTGCACGAGCTTCCTGCAGGCACTGGAGGGTCTGTGTTTGTGTTGCTGAGCACAACGTGGTGTTTGGCTGGTACCTCTCTGTGAAGGATCAGCAACCGGATCCTTTGCGTGAGTTCGGCAAATCTAGGGTTAACCGGCAGAGCAATACAGCTCGTATCGGCTCTCAGTACAATAGGAAAAACCACAACCCTTTGTATGCCCAAATAAGGCTTTTTATTTGTTTATACAATAATCAGATCGGAACTATCAGCCTTCTAAGAACACGTTTACAGTCAACACAACCTTAGCTGACCCGCGTCTTACCCAATGAGCGGGCTCCGTGGCTAGTAGATGGAATCTGGTCAATATCCTCACATCAAAGATACTACTTCTAGTCAGTTTCAGCCCAGCTCCCGATCGGCGCTTCCTAGCGGAGAACGGCGCACCTGGACGGCTTCTGCTTAGGAGGATATGGCCCCGTGGTTCCCAACAACCCACTACCGGAAGGGAGAGGGGTTTTTCTACCCCGGTTTTCCCGCTCCCCCCGCCCTCTGGGTCAGGTGGGGGCTTGTGCCTGCCCCTTCGTTCATGTGGGCTTATTCCTGCCCGGGAAGACGGTGACGTAGTGATACTTTGCAGCTCTTTGAGACTGCCCTGTTTGTTGATGGTCCTTGATGGTCCTTCCTGGACGTTTGTGGATCTCTGCCGAGGTCCTCCTTTGTTGGGGCTGATGACTTGTCTGGGTACTCCCTGGTGACCTCATCCCTCCTCCCTTGCCCCCTCCCTTGGGGAAATGTGTGTGCATGTGTGTAACTGGGGTTTGGGCTTTCTCCACACTCTCTTAATGCTGGATCTTCCCATGTACACCTCTTCCTTGTACACTTATGGGTAGGATGTTTGCCAGAAATTCGCTAGTCACTGAACTGGAAAGGACCACGAGCACTTGCTTCTTCTTGCCTTAGATGTTCTTCTGTAAACCCAAACCCTTTGTGTTTTGGGGGCAATTTCCTCTTAATTCATCCACTTGCATATTCTTTCAGAGGACACTGTCACCGGACTCATAGGGACCAAAGGAAGGAATTGGGGGCAGTTTCTACCACTGCCCCCTTGTGTTGCTCTGTCTTCTATCACAGTTATGGGCTGTTCTGTACAATAGGTTGACCAGCTTCAAGAGGTTTCAGGATATAGAGTTATCATTTCTGTCCAGAACATTTTCCTTCAAATAAAAAGAAGATGCATGTTCATGCTTGGTTTTTCTTTAAGCCAGCATTTGTTATTTTGTAAGAACACAGGGTATCCTTTGCTGTTTGTGGTTTTGACCAAACAATTCCACTTTTGATTCTCTCCTGCTGTGGTTTATGTTGCCCCTTTTCAGAAAGTCCAGCTAGCATTTACGCAGGAAGGGTGTGCAACCTGTTGCATGCTGTGCTGGGGATATCATACTAGGGGTTGCTTTTCCCCACCCTTCAAATGTTCCTTCTGCACAATCTGCTGAATAGTTTCCAAAGCAGCCTTCCCCCCCCAACCTGGTGCCCTCCAGATGTGTTGGACTGCAACTCCCATCATTCCCAGCCAGCATGGCCACTGGGAGGGCATCTGGAGGGCACCACACCAACACATCCGGAGGGCACCAGGGTGGGGGAAGGCTGCTGTGAAAGCCACTTGGCTGAGAGACGGGCATATTATATGTAGGCGAGTATTTCTGCCGTTGGGTTGGTGTAGTCTGTGTGACACCTCGGCATCTCCCCCGAATCTCTCCTGCACCCACCTCCTTTGGAAGATCCCTTTTTGAACATCCTGGTATGTGTGCATCTACAGGAAATCTCTCGACAATCTTGCCATGGTTTAGGTGGGGGGGCTAATAGAAGTGGTTTACTCACTTTTCTGCTTTTGAGGGGCTGTCAGCGCTTCCGCTCATAAACCTTGCCTATGAAAATGTTGGTTTTAATTTGAAACATGGCACGGAAATTGGAAGCTTGGGAGCAGAAATCTTCCTTTTTGGAGACCGTAGTATTTATTTTGCTGGGAAGGGACCAGAATTGGAAACTGCCTCTCTCACTCTCCCCTTATAGCTGAACCTCCGCTGGCCAAATATGTCATGTCTGTGTTGAGAGCAGTGTGGAAGCAACTGTGAGTGTTGGGTTACTTCAGAGTGCTAGGTCTGTAGGAGAGAAACAAGAGGAACTGTTTCTACCAGCCTGTGGACACTTTGGCATGGTGTGAGCTGTGACTAATTGGGTAGGCCTTGAGCCAGTGATCGGGCAGTCTACCAACCTGGAATTATCACCAGAACATCACGTTTCTTGTTCGTTGCCATCCCTCTTGTATTCATGAAGAATTTGGTGTGAAGGTAAAGCCTTGAAAAGCTAGTCCTAGCGTCCGCTAAGTAGCCAGTTTTGTGATGCAAAGTTAATTTAGCAGAAATGATTAACTACTCCCTGTTTTTGTGATCTTCCATTTGAGATATATAAAAAAATAAATAAGAATAAATTAAAAGTTGGCTGGGAAGCAACTTTGGCCTCTCCCCCAATTGTTAGTACCTCTGTTCTAGTAGAGTACAGGTGGGGTGGCCCATTGAGCATCTGCAGCAGCCTTGAATGCAGCTGCCCCCAAATCCCTCCTGCAAGGCTGATGCTCAGCAGTTCAGGGGGTGTGTGTGTGTGTGTGTGTGTGTGTCAGGGGAGAGTGGGATTGTGATGGGGAGGAGGCACATAGGAATTACCCTTCCCATGCAAATTGCACTTTCTCCCCATGTAAATTGCACTCTTCCCAGTGGGCTGGGCGGGGCCCAGTTGTGATTGCGGGGTGTGTGTGTGTGTGGGGGGGGCAAGGCTATTTGTGTGTAGAGAGTGATGGGGGGGGGATGCGTTCGACAAAAGGAAAAAAAACACCCTTGTATGCCAACCAAGCACTTGCAGTCACTCTTCCGAAATTGCCAGAGACCACCTGAGAGGAAAGGAAAGGATGCCTGTACAACCTGCAGCTGCACAGAGACCATCAGAAACTAGTTTTGTGAGCCAGGGACTGCCTAAACGGGGGTTTAGAAGGGATTTTGAGATAAGTTAGCTTGTGGGCAAGAGGATGTCTCAAGCCAGGCAGGGGTTCATGAGCAATAAAAAAAGGTACTCCAGCACAACCAAAGGACTCCACTTCCTCTTGTTTCAGTAAGAAATACAGGCTAGCTACTCTTACGTTAGATTTTGGCAAAAACAAAACAAAAATCAGGACACAGTAGTTGCAACAAGCTGCTTTTCACTAGCTGAAATGCAGCAGCTGTGCCAAGTGCTGGATTTCTTGCTCTGGCTAGCAGTTGGTCGTTTGTTTTGCTCTACAGTATCTGTATCTGACTGTCACAGCTCTAATTTTGTGGTGGATTTCTGTGCGTTGCTGCAGATTTTCCAGGGCAGATATTCCATGGAAACTTCTGCAGTTACAGAGCCTTTTGTGCTTGTACCCGGCACTTATCTCTGTTCAGCTATAAGCACATGGCATGAAGCAATGAAGTCATCCAGCTGCTGCATTTCTGGTCTCCCGGCAGGAAGAGATACAAACCTTGTTGCTGCTACCAGCTGCACAGGCCTGGTAATGCTGCTCATTGCTTTGCAAAGGACCTTGAAGCATAACTTAATTATTTGAGTCCCATTCCTGCTGGTCTATGGCCGTAATAAACTGACTTTGACTTTGAGTCCCATTGACAAATAATACGACTTCAAAGCCCTCGCCTGTCACTTATGGACCATGGCTGTATCCAGTAGGACAGGAGTTCCTCTACACTTTGTTCCTACCAGATTGAGATTCAGACTCTTCAAAACAGGGCCCCACATCGTAAGTTTGGTGCTGCTTTGGGAGATGGAGAACTACACATGAAATATTCTCCAGAGTCTGTAAAGAACAGCTCCCATTATCCCTAGCCAGCACAGCCAGTGTTGAGGGATCATGGTGGTAGTTGTTGGCCAAAACATCTGCAGGACTGCAATTTGCCCACCCCTGATACAGAACATGAGTGTAAGAGGTGTACTTTACAGGCAATGTATCTCTCCCTGAGGCTTGCACAGTAGTGCTCGCACATCTGCTTATTACTGCTGATACAACTCCCAGCAATGGTAGTCACTGACCTGGTTCACACCATCACCGCAGCCGCCCATGGCTTATTAGCCACAGTGGGTTATGCCACCCACAGGTGCCAGGTTGCCAGTCCAGATCCCCACTGCTGCGGCTTCTCTTGTTGTCCAAACCCTACAACAGGGCATGGGTTCTGGGTGGCTTGCTAACTACCTCAACAAGCCACCCTCGCCGGCTTCAGATAACATGAGAAGCTGTGCCAGGCAAGGGTAATTATGCAAATCAGCTGGCATATGACTGGCACACACAGGGTGGTTAACAAGCCACTGTGGCTTGTTAATCACCCTGTGATGGTGTAAACTGGGCTACTGTGGCATGGCCCTGCTCTGAACAACACCTTATGCTGGCTCAGCTTGTCTGAGCGTGGAAAGCTAAGCAGGGTCAAGCCTGGTTATTACTTGGATGGGAGACCCCTCCTCTAGTTTCCTGCATTGAGCAGGGGGTTGGACTCGATGGCCTTGTAGGCTCCTTCCAACTCTATGAAATCTATAATCTATGAAAACCATATAAACCTTCACTGTTAATTAATTTTTGCTACCCTATTCCCCCATTTCTACATTCCCATAGGAATTGATATAAAACACACAATTTTATGTATACATGAATACACACACTCCTCCCTTCCCTCACATCTCTGTCTCTCTCAGCATTTGCCCATGAACACCCTTAACCTGCCAGCCGCCGCCACTGCAGTGTAGCAGGCCTACAGAGTAAGATCTGGCTTTGACCATCTTCTTAGGCAATAGCTGTTCACATTCCAGCCAGTTGTTCTGGTAGAACAGTGTTCTCCAACCTTGGGTCCCCAGATGTTTTTGGCCTACAACTCCCAGCATGCCCCAGCCAGTGTAGCTGGGAGTTGTAGGCCAAAAACATCTGTGGACCCAAGGTTGGAGAACACTGTGATAGAACTTGAACTCTGCTATCTCTCACATTGCTGTGACTTCTGATGAGAGGTGCAGGCGTTGTGTCTGCAGTACAACTTAAATGCTGTACAGGTTTTGGACGTCTTCTGGTGATGGCAGTGCTACTGCGATATATTTCCCCTTTGGGGATCGTACTATTTCCTTATCTTAACAAGGGTTAGTCATGGAGAGCCTGGCCAGCTTGCTGGATGACTAATGGCCATTTGTCACGGTCTGAATCGGCAGTGCCGTCTTCATTTAAGCCCAGCGCCTGGGGTATGAACCATCTGGTGTTGGTAGATGTGGGTGCTCTGTAGATGCAGCAGTTCTTGTGGAACGATCAGCAGTGACTGGGGTTTTGAACCTTTGGGGTGCTTGTCTGAAAGGGAGGGCTTGCTTTACATTTCAGACCCCTTTGTGATCTGGTTTCCTTCCTCTGCTCCCTCATTCTAAAGATACGCATAGCAGAATGTGCAAGTTGATGCCACTTCCTTATTTTCAGATGAGAGGATAAGCAAAATCCCCGAAAGTGGCTTTCTGAACTAAATTAATGTAAGAATTATTTTCCTGTAATCAGCTCTCTCTTCTTAGCAGAGAGACCGGTTCAGACATGGTGGAAAACTGCATCAGTTTCTTCAGTCCATCTTATCAGGACTCCTGTAGAAACCTATTTTGGCCTGTATGACTTCATTAAGTTGCCTTATTTGGTAAACTTAAAGCCCTCTGGTGATGCTAATAAAACAGGAATGGTTTGTATAGAAAACTTACTCTACTCACCTTTTGCAATTAATCTACCTTGGCCAATTTTGTGTGTGTCATAAATCTACATCTTGTTGCAATCTCCTCATTTATTTTGGTGTTCATTGCTCATCCCTAAATGTTAATGGATTTTTAACAAGGGGATTGAGTGCTGCCTCAGGGCTTACTACCAAGTTCATTTTAGTCATGCATCAACACTTAATCTGAACTAAAACAATTCTAACTCTTATGTTCAGATTTTGTGCTGTGCCTGATTCCAGTATATAATCATTGCCTCTTGGTTAAGGATTGTTTTAAACACGATGTTCAGTACATCTAACTCTTAGTAGCTGTTCTTACACGGCAGATGTTGATTTTTCATTTTCACTGTTTATTGACCTCCTCATGGATTGCTGTAAAGTGCCCAGTCTACTTTTAGGCACTTAAAATATATATTTAATGTGGTTTATAGGCTCTGCTCTGTAGGTTAAAACCCCAAACCATTAACATTTTACCATGACGCGTATTGTCTAAACTGGTGCCACCCTGCTGCTTCGTACTAGCCACAGTGAGCAGCAGAGCCAAGGTTAGATTTTAGGATCTCTTCTGTCCCTACCCAGCATGTCTTCTCCTGTGTACTTGGTCACATGGCATCTTCCTGTTCTTTTCTTTAGAGTAGCCGCTCCCAACTTGGTGCCCTCCAGATGTTTTGGACTACACCTCCCAGCATTCCTGAAGGCGCCAGGCTGGGGAAGGCTACTTTAGAGGAACTCCACGTTATAGAGCAGGGGTGGGCAACTTGTGGTCCTCCAGATGGTTTTGGCCTACAACTCATAGAATCATAGAATCATAGAAAAGTAGAGTTGGAAGGGGCCTACAAGGCCATCGAGTCCAACCCCCTGCTCAATGCAGGAATACAGGTCAAAGCATCTCTGACAGATGTCTGTCCAGCCGCACCTTGAATGCCTCCAGACTGGGAGAGCCCACCACCTCCCTAGGTCGTTGATTCCATTGTCTTATTGCTCTGACAGTCAGGAAATTTTTCCTGATGTTTAGGTGGAATCTAGGTTCCTGTAACTTGAGCCCATTATTCCGTGTCCTGCAAACTGGGATGACCGAGAAGAGATCTTTGCCCTCCTCTGTGTGACATCCCTTCAAATACTGGAAGAGTGCGATCATATCTCCCCTCAGTCTCCTCTTCTGAAGGCTAAACATGCCCAGTTCTTTCAGTCTCTCCTCATAGGGCCTTGTTTCCAGTCCCTTTATCATCCTTGTTGCCCTCCTCTGAACCCTCTCCAGTTTGTCTATGTCCTTCTCAAAGTGAGGTGCCCAGAACTGGACGCAGTACTCAAGATGAGGCCTAACCAGTGCCGAGTAAAGGGGAATTATCACTTCCCGCGATTTGGAAGCTATACTTCTATTAATACAGCCCAAAATTGCATTTGCCTTCTTTGCAGCCACATCGCATTGCTGGCTCATATTCAGTTTGTGATCTACCACAATTCCAAGATCCTTCTCACTTGTAGTATTGTTGAGCCAAGTGTCCCCCATTCTGTAACTCTGCATTTGGTTTCCTTTCCCTAGGTGCAGCACTTGGCATTTATCCCTATTAAATTTCATTCTGTTGTTTTCGGCCCAGCGCTCCAGCCTATCGAGGTCACTTTGAATTTTGTTTCTGTCTTCCAGAGTATTAGCTGTTCCACCCAACTTTGTGTCATCTGCAAATTTGATAAGCATTCCCTGTACCTCCTGATCCAAGTCATTAATAAAAATGCATGCGAGGCTGTGTATGTGTCTAGGTGGCGGTGGTGCGATCGTGGTCTGTTGTGATCTGGAAGATGATGGCTAAACTGGGCAACAGGGGATGACTTGACATGGTCCCGAAAGGCTAAAATGTGGCACGCGGTGAAGCGTGCTTGCGAGAATGGCTTCACTGCGTGCACAAGTCCCACCTGCATTCATTGCAGGGCAGCATTTTACCCTGCTTCCACTAACTCACTCTTGGAAGCCTTTGTGGTGGGGAACGTGGTAGCTAACTTCCATTCTTTATATCTGTCATTCCTGTCTCTTTTCCATCCTGATTAGCTTGTGTAGGTTTTAAGCTGGTCAATGACGAAAGGGCTCAGAAAGAGCTTCTGCCAGTCTGAGACTGGTGAAGCTAATAAAACAGGAAAAACTTCATTTTAATTTTGAGGTTGTTTACCAACTACCAAGCTTGCAGTAAGTAGTCATTATATGTAAATGGAACACACATTCTCTTGGGCACATCCCAAACTGAGAGACAATTCGTGCAAGAGCCCAGGTGTTATATTTGATTTTTCTCTTAAGAGTCCAAAAGGATAGTGAGGTAATGATACCAAGAGAGAGAGAATTGCCATTTTAGGTAACTTAAACATATATTTCATTTATTTCATTTCTATACTGCCTGATAGCTAAAGCTCTCTGGACGGTTCACAGAAATTACAACCCAAAAAATACAACATAATATATTCCAGTCATTTTGCACAATCTGTTGAGTGAGACAAACACTCAGCTGTTTGTCTGCAAACTTGGGAGTTCAGCCTTTATCCTGATCATACGGATGGGAGACATTTGCAAGTTTAATATGTATGTACCAGCTAATTTTTTCTTCCCAGTCAAAATCCTGATTGATATATTATGATGTATCTTGGATTGCCCAACGTTGGCACTCCAAACATGGCTGATCTGTTTGGTCTCAACTCTTAGTATATTTCTTTAAGCATCTTTTAAAAATGGCCAGGTGTACTCATTTTAAAGATTAGAATTTTTTATGAGCACCTCATTATGTTCATTTTAAACTGTTTAGATTTAAACTTTAAGTGTGATGGTAATTTCCCTCCCTAGATGCATTCACTATTTGAGACATTGCATTTTGCTTCTGGCATAGATGGAATGCTGCATACTGCCCCCCTCAGTTAAGATGTGCCGCCATCTTAGGCGAGTCACATGTGAACTGACAGGCGCAAGGGTGTGAAGTCCCCCCTTCCTCGAAATGCACCCCACAGACTATCACCTCAAGCCCTCTGAATCTTTTGCCTCTTCCCCTCCTCTGTCCCTGAACCATTTCCCTCCTTTCAGTCACTAACAGTCCCCCAGTTCTGCCCCTGGTATTTCCTCATGGTATTGCGTGTATGAGCCATAGAAGCACATGCTGGTTTGCCCCACCATTGAGCAGGGAACCACATGGTAGTCCCTTAAAGGTGGTGGTAACTGTCTAGAAACCTGCCAACGCTGACATTTTAGCTTCCCAGATAATGGTTGAAATAGCCTCTCCCCCGTGGGGCCATCCTTCCATTCAGGTCCCGTCCTGCACCTGCTCAGATACACAAAGCAGTCTGGCAGGAAAGAGATTGGCCCCTTCCTTGCCAATTCTCACCCTCCTAAGGTAAACTCCAGGTCAGTTGTCCTTTTCGTTGGGCCCATCCTGCGTATGAGAAACTTTACCCGTTGGTCGGTAGCGTTGCTGTTGTTGTCAGTCAAGATCACCCCAATCAGACATCATAAAACAAGACACAATGCCCGTTTTTAAGTCGTTGCTCTTTTCCCATCTTTGACCAACAAGAGCTTGTGTTGTAAGCCTCTTGGCTCTGGTAGCTTATGAAGCACAGATCAAAGGTCGACCAGCATCTTGGTCTTTAGGTTTTGTTACCTCATTTTATTGTGCATACTTACTGCTTTCTGTCACTGTCCTGTTTTTATCTTTACTTTAATAAGCTTTACTTAATTGGGCTGTCGGTCTGGGTTTGGATTCCTATTCCTTAATTGGGCTGTCGGTCTGGGTTTGGATTCCTGGGTTGATTTGTCTCAGCATGCTGCCTAAACCGTTTGGCTATGCTTTACCGAGTAAGTCCCAGAGGGAAGGGGAGGCCAGGTAATCGCTCGGGCAGTAGAGACTGGGAGCCGTAGCCAGCTGCCTTCCTACTCCCACGTAAACTCTCTCCTCCGCTTGGGCTAACTAGGAGCAGTGGTGGCAGAGGAGAGAGAGAATAAGCGGTGGAGTCCTGCGTCCAGTGAGCTACCCTGGAAGGCTGGCGCTGGACTGGCTCTCTGCCGCTGTGACAGTAACAGTGGGCTTATCCTGAGGTCAGAGGTTGTAGGTGACCACCTCTCCATCTGCTTGCAGCTGCCACATGATATCCTTCTAAGTGGCCACTATCTGCTTCCCAACTATGAAGAAAAGATGTCTGTCCGCTAAGCTTCCGTTGAGCTCTATAAGGATTGTTTCTTGTTGTTGCTGTATCTCATAGTCCTTTAGGACTTGCCTCCCTCTCCCTCTCTCTCTCCCCCGATTTTGACAAGCAGGTCTAAGGTCAATCAGTTTGCAAGAGCTAATGGCTATCAGTGTTTCTAAAACCTTATGTACAGTGAACTTTGATATGAAAAAACTAACCTCCCAGGAGTTAGCAGTGTAATAATAGAAAGTGGGATCCAGGGTCCAGGCAGCATAAGGAGCGAAGAGTAGCTCTGGAAACCCAGCCATAGATGTTTGTGTCTGAAGAAGACAGTCCTGGAGGGCATGCCTAAATGTCTATGAATGGGTTGCAACCACTCTTTTTTTAAACAAGCATGGTGAACTAGAAATTAATTATCTTTGGGGAAACACTAGTTAAAGGTTTTTCTGGCATCACACCTGCATAGGCGTCTAAAATTTTGGGTGGGGCAACCTTAGCTCAGAGAAGGAGCACATGCTTTGTATACAGGAAGTCCCAGGTTCAATCCCTGGCAGCATCTCCCGCTAAAAGGATCAGGTAGCAGGTGATGTGGAAGTTTTTTCTCTGACTGAGATGCTGGAGCGCTGCCACCCGTCTGACTAAGCGATCCTGCACTAGGTGCATAAACAGTCTGACGGGCACCAGGCAGCTCCCTATGAAATAATGGCGTTGGAAGAGTAGCCATGCCGTGAGAAGAGTTTTGCTAGAACTGAGGAGAGTTGCTGCCATTCAGCGTTGTCAGTAATCGGCTTGATGAACCAGCCAACTTATCAGTGTGAATATGAGCAAAACAACTTTGCCTTGCAATCAAGGCCATCTCTGGTTAAAGATGGCACCCCATCTCTGGAATCAACTCAAGGAGGTGCGCCTGGCGCCTACCCTTTATTCCTTCAGGCACCAGGTAAAGACCTTTTCATTTACCCAATATTTTAATGGTTAGATTTTTATTCCCATTTTTATTATCACTGCTGTACCTCCGGTCTGATTCATCTGGCTGCTTTCTTTTATTGTATTATACTGTATTTATATTTCTATTTTAATGATGTTTCTGGTTTTAAGATTGTTTTTATCCTGTTTTTCTTGTAAACCGCCCAGGGAGCCTTTTGGCTGATGGGCAGTAAATAAATATATTAAATAAATAAATAAATGTATAAACCCCTGTTGTGTGTGTGCCCCAATTCTGCCTTTGTCCTGAACATTACAGCACTCTTTCCTCTCCCTCTTCAGACAGGTAGAATTGACAAATCCTACCCCACTGTATGCGGCCATACAGGACCCGTGCTCGACATAGATTGGTGTCCTCATAATGATCATGTCATCGCCAGTGGCTCGGAAGACTGCACTGTTATGGTGAGTTGATATAGTGAGCATCACAAGTTGTTTCTCATTTTCACCTTAAGAAGCCAGAAATCCTTTTTCTGCTTTAAAATAATAATAATTTTAAAAAAGCTATTTGCCAGTTTATGGTATGTTGAAAGACAGAAAATATTGCTTGCATTAGTAGTAGTAGGCGATCACTCGTGACCGAGTAAGATTGTCTTCCAGGATTAAATTATAAAAAGAGGAAATTCTAAAAAATTGTGTAGACTCTAGCGATGGGTCCGTAAGTCACTGTGGAGGCCAATTCTAGATCCACACACAGTGAGGACACAGGTTACCAGATGGAATCTGTAAAGGATTCGTTTGATGTGCTTTTCGCTTAGCACGTTTCTCCCTTTCACCTTGCACTCGGGCTTCTTCAAAGTCCATGGAACCTTTGTGAAAGGCCAACCTCCATTTAGATTGTTCATGGGCCAAAGCTTCCCAGTTTTCGATGTTTATATTGCATTTTTTAGATTAGCCTTAAGAACATCTTTAAGAACAATAATGCTTGCATTATTACAGTGTGCTCTACGCTTACTGCAGTTCTGGAGTGAGACAGAAAGTTTGACTTCACTAAAGACTCTAAATATGCTATTTGATTTCCTGTGTCTATAAATTGAATGAAAGCCATGCTGACAAGATAGGTTCAGTTTAATTTTTAAATAAACAAATGCCTTTCTTCTGCTGTGTACCTCACCTTAACTCATAGAAGTAACACATCATCATCATCATCAGGCGATCACTCGTGACCGAGTAAGATTGTCTTCCGGGATAAAAGGAGGAAATTCTAAAGAAGATTGTGTAGACTCTAGCGATGGGTCCGTAAGTGACTGTGGAGGCCAATTCTAGATCCACACAGCTTCCCACAGTGAGGACACAGGTTACCAGATAGAAGATGGTCCTGTAAAGGATTCATTTGACGTGCTTTTCGCTTAGCACGTTTCTCCCTTTCACCTTGCACTCGGGCTTCTTCAAAGTCCATGGAACCTTTGTGAAAGGCCAACCTCCATTTAGATCGTTCATGGGCCAGAGCTTCCCAGTTTTCGATGTTTATATTGCATTTTTTTAGATTAGCCTTATGAACATCTTTAAACCTCTTATATTGACCACCGATATTCCGCTTTCCATCCTTGAGTTGGGAGTAAAGTAACTGCTTTGGGAGACGGCAGTCAGGCATTCGAACAACATGACCGGTCCACTGAAGTTGGCGTTGAAGGATCATTTTTTCAATGCTAGTAGTCTTTGCTTCTTCCAGTACACTGACATTTGTTCGCCTATCTTCCCAAGTAATTTGCAGGATTTTCCGGAGGCAACGTTGATGAAACCTTTCAAGGAGGTGGAAGTGACGTTTATAGATAGTCCATGTTTCGCAGGCATACAATAAAGTTGGTAATACAATGGCTTCATAAACCAGTGTTTTGGTCTTCTTACAAATATCCCGATCCTCGAACACTCTATGTTTCATTCGAGAAAATGCGGCACTTGCGGAGCTCAAACGATGCTGGATTTCACTGTCAATGTTAGCTGTAACAGAAAGATAGCTGCCAAGATAGAGAAAATGATCGACATTTTCCAGTATTGTCCCGCCAAGCTGGATAGATGGCATCACCAAAGGATTGGCTTGCACTTGCTGATGAAGCACTTTGGTTTTTTTGATGTTAAGTGAGAGACCAAGTTTTTCGTATGCTTCTGCAAAAGCATTTAGAATAGTAACACATTCCCATTTTAAAGGTATTCTTAGCATCACCTGTAGAAGGAGGGCACAGATCCTAAGTTTGTAGTATTGCCCGGGCTCTAAGTGGTTTATGCTCTTGGATGACTTCAGGCTGTTGCAGACCATGGCTTAATTAGTGCTTGTTTCCTGCGTACCATCCAAGTATGCAAGGCTGCCAAGCAACTTCAAAAGGGTTTTCAGTGTTGCTCCTTAAATGTTCTTGGACTGTGGCTTGCATTTTTCACTGTGACAAGTATGAGTTGACCAATGACAGGTGAGCTTGATTGGTGGGCCAGATTTGAGTTCTGTATGTATCTCAAAAATATAATACAGGAAATCGTCCCTAAAACATTGTAATGAGGTATTTGTGTGTTTTGCAATGTATCAAGTCAGATAAGTCCCTTCCTGTGTGTTGTGTTGCATCGCTTCATCCATCACAACTTTCGGATTTATTTTCTTATCCCACACCATCCCCTGTGTTCTTAGTCTTGGGAAGATTTGAAAATGTTAACAAAATGTACGGTATTCCCACTGTATAAAAAGAAAACATTTGGGTTTTCAGAGTTCACCACTAAACTGGTGTGCTAAAGATGTTGGTGCTAAAGGATGCTGGAATGTTCTGTCAGAAACCATAATTCAGCAGGCACGTGAAATGGAATGAATGCCGTCTGAAGCATAAACACCAGGAGGTTTGGCAGAGCTTAACTTGAGCTCCTTGACAGAGGGATGTCTTTGCCTTTAATCCAAGCTGCATGGAGAAACTGGCGTGGCATTGGAACGGGTGACTTTTGAACCAGGATTCGCAGAGCTGAATCACGGTGCAATGGTCGTCGTGACGACTGATGTTCTAATGAGTTTAGGACTTGTGGTCTGTTCACTTTGGAGAGAATTGGGTCTACCACTCAGGGTCGCCCTCCAATAACACCGGTTGCTGACCAGGGGTACAGAGTGACTGAGGCTGTGTACAGATGATGTACATAACCTGAGCAATGGGTTAGGAAAGTGCATCTGCCCTATTTTGTACAGAGGTACAACCCTTTGCTTTTCAGGATTGACCCCAGGAGAAAGCAGTTCTTCCTGCTTGGAGCAGAAATCGACAGTGGAGAGCTCTGATTGGTTGATCCATATGATGTCACTTCTCCCCACCCCTTCTAAGAGCATTTTTTGGTTACAGGAAAAGAGTTGATTTTTAAGTTATTTTGGCTAGATTATTCTTAACCAAGTAAGATGCTGAATGAATGTTCAAGTGAATTTTTAAGAATTTATTTTTGTTAAGTGGACAGACCACTTGAAGCTGACAGGTGGAGGGGGTGTTAGGGTGTGGTGGGGAGACAGACTAGCAATTTGCTGATTAGGACATCTGTTAGATCAGTGTTCTCCAACCTTGGGTCCCCAGATGTTTTTGGCCTACAACTCCCAGCATGTGCTGGCTGGGGCATGCTGGGAGTTGTAAGCCAAGGAGAACACTGTGTTAGATGCTTTGCTAAGGTGGGAGCAAGCCAGGCCCATCAGGCTGTGGGAGGAAAAAGAGCTGCGAGCCCTCAACTTCAAGCCTAGCGCATTTAGCACATGCCCTTTTCTGTTCCCTCTGGGCTAAACTGTTACATCGCATACCACTGTGAGTTTCATTCCCCCGATACGTTTCTAACTGGGAAGCAGCCTTGGAGGCTGCCGTTAAGAGAGCAAGAGCGTCATAGAGGGACCAGCTGCTTAACCATTTGCTCAAAACCTTCCTCTTTCACTTTGGCAAGCGGGGGACCTGTGGGCCCCATAAGAAGTAATGCAGCTTGCGGAAGGGCGCCTTGAGCCGAAAAAACAGCACCCCTTTCCTCTGCTGCTTTTCTGCTCTCGATTGCCGCCTTTGAGCTGCTTTTCAGTCTTTTGAACAACAACTCAGAACGGCCTGTGAAATGCACACAACTACATGCAGTCAGTGAGCAAGGCTGTTGCTTCGTTGTGCCCCAGTCCCCTGAGGTGAGCACTCTTGAAGGCACAGGGGCTTTCTTGGTTGTGGCACCCACCCGAAGGAATCCATTATCCTGAGACATTCTCCAGGTCTCTCCGCTTTGTTCATTTTACTGCCAGGGCAAACCATTTTTATTTTATTTTAAAGGGCCTTCCTAAATATGCTGGTGGCACTTGGTGTTTGATGTCGTTCTACTCACATCCTGCTCTTACATGGGGCTCCCAGTATCCTCCCATCCAGGTTTCTACTAAAGTCCGTGCCTGCTTACCTTCGGCAGTGTTCCCAGCCCATTCGCTGGGCCATGCTGCTGTTTGTTTTTAGGGTGTGTGTGGTGTTTGATGTTTTTTTTAAAAAATAGAGTAGATCAGCCTTCCCCGGCATGGTGCCCTCCAGACATTTGGGACTACAGCTCCCAGCATTCCTGACCATTGGCCATGTTGGCTGGGGCTGATGGGAACTGAAGTGGAAAACCTCTGGAGGGTACCAAGTTAGGGGAGGCTGGAGTACAGACTGGCAAGTATTTAATAAACGCACAAAGTCATTGTTGTTGTTTTTGCAACGCAGAGGTGGGCAGTCTACCCCGTGGGCTTCTTTCTCGCTTAGCTTCTAGAGAGGCTTGCTCTAAAGTGCTGCCATGTGGCCTCCTAGTCCGGATGCTCACTTGGAAGAATGGTTTTCTCCTGCCAGCAGATGAGGAACTGCTTAAAAATGTGGATTCTTCAGAACCTTTTGAATGATGGTAATGTACTGCAGGTTTCGTCTTATTTGGCTGAAGAACATGGGGTTGCATTAGGGTTTTGTGGAGGATGCCAAGTGCCTCTCCTCAAATGGGAGGAATTAATTTTGGCCCGAGTCAGTCTGTCTGAGTTTTGAAGAAGGTGAACTGCTGCTTTGCTTGGACGCCCCGGACCTGCAAAAAGCCAGAGGTCGGATTGGCAGAGATGTCAATGATGTCGTTGGCCATGGGTCGCTCAGCAGGCCCTTGGAAATTCCAAGCAGACATATGAGGCTGGCGACTGCCGGCGTTCCAAGCAAGACCTTGCTGGCCTACAGTTTCACCTCGGTGCATGGGTGTCACGGTGATGGATAGGCGTGGTACAAGACCCTGTGGGAGTAGAAAAGAGAACAGCCTCCCGCCGAGACTGGAAATTATTTTCCGTTATGACCAAGTCCCACTGTGGGGGTGTATCCCTAAGCTGGTAAACTCATTGAGGGCTCTGGAACAAAACTTCGTGCACGCTCTTGAGATAATGTGAAATCCAGGAGAGAGATGAAGGAAGCAGTGCTGAGGGGAGGAATTCTTAAGCAGGACTGAATTAAGAGGCTGGACTCACCATAGCTCAGGCTTGCATTGTACATGTGCAGAGAGCATTTCCCTTGCCACTGAATTAACTGCAGACCTTTTCCTACACCATTGGAATTAGGGACCAGCCCCCAAGATCAGAGGATGCAGCTTCTCTTGGGTTTCGGGACTTGTCTTTGTAGAAATTAACAGTTGGAATGCTTCTCCCCATGTGGCTGCCTTTGTCTTTTCTAGAGGCTGTTCTGCCAGATGTTGGTGCTTCTCCCTGTTCCTTGTGAACACCCATCAGATGTGTTGATTTAGGAAAGAAAGGGTGGAAAAAATACTAGTTGTCTCCTGGTTTTACTTCATATCTCTCTGTCTGTCTGCCTTCCTCAACCTGGTGCCTTCCAGATGTGTGGGACTGCAACTCCCATCATTCCCAGCCAGCATGGTCAATGAGAAGCATTTAGCAGGTCAACACCTACATATAAGCTGCAGCCTCCATAATTTGCTTCCTTGCTTCTCTGATTTCATCCCACAAAGAAGAAAGGTGATGCATTGCCCTGTTAAGGAGTGAATTGGCTGGCTCAGTGAGAAGCAAACTTGGACCCTTTTTTTGTGGGGGCACTGTTTAATAAGATGACTAGGGCTGCTGTTTCTCTAATCTGCAAAGGGTCGCATGCATCAGCCACTGCTCTGGGTCAAGATTCCCCCCCACCCCAAGGTCCCTTATCTGCTTTCAGCATCTGTCTTCTCTAGTTGATTTTTTCCTGAGTCACTTTGAAATTTTGCGTGTACCTCTCTTTGGCTAGAACTCAAACTTTCACTTTCACAAATTGTGCTTTCTACACTCCTCAGGGAAATGCTTCTCCCAGCAAAACCAGAGTCTGAAATGCAAGTGCCGATTGGGCTTCTGTCCAGATTTCTGTTGGAACACCAGTCAGGGAGGGTGAACATGGATTATGTCACGTCACATGTCTTGGTCAAAAGTGATCTGGGGTGGCCACGAGGAAACATGGGTGCCAGTTTACAGCATTTCTGGGTTGCTCATGTGAAAAACTCAAGAACTGGAACAGAGTGAGGGCAGCTGTCAATAGAACCCTGTAGCAGAGTCATGCTTCTTGGAATGAATAGCTTTGGGGTGATGTAAACTCCTGGCACCCAGATTTTGAATATTCCTCAAATCAAGGAATTTTCTGTGGGCAGAGTACTTTGAGAGTTGGACTGAGGTACTTTCCATCTTACAAAAGTAAGGCTAATGGAGATACGGTAGGTTAGGACCGATCTTGGTTTTGATTTCGCTCCCTGACTTTGTATAATGTGGAGATATTTGGCTGACCACGTGAGCACTTGATTCTTCCCGGTGTGTTCAGCGTGCAAGCTCACATGTGTGTTCTCAATGCATGTGCCTGGAGTGAAATAGATAATTTATGGGCATTTACCCCTTACACAATGTTTATTCTTCTCATTGTTTCACCAGTCAGCAGAACAGCAATGCCTGTTCTCCTGGAATACATTTGCGAGGCTCCCTGGGCCAAACCCTCGGAATGTTTCCGTCAGAGAAGCTCATGCTGGTGCTAGATAATCTGTGTTGTCGTGCAGCTTACTGGTGTCCTGTGTGAGACAGAGGAGGAGGCGCTAATCCTGCAGTCTGGCCTTTTTTGGCACCAAAGTCGGATAGTTTTGAAGCCAGCAGCCCTTCCCACTAGAGCAGGGCTCTCCAACCTTGGGTCCCCAGATGTTGCTGGCCTACAGCTCCCAGCATACCCAGCCAGCATGGCTAACGGCAAGGGATTCTGGGAGCTGTAGTTGAGCAACATCTGGGGACCCAAGGTTGGAGAGCCCTGCACTAGAGGCACGGCCAAGTGCCAGAGGCGTCTGTGACAGATAAGAGAGTTATAACCAGGATGAGTTTACTGTAGTGCAGCAGTTAGAGAGCTCTGCAGGCGAAGACTCCCAAAGGAATAAAGGGCATCTCTGGGCCTGCCGCATACACACCCCCTCCTCCCTAGGCCATAGTTTGAGCACTCCCATGATAAGGAATTTTACATGGTCTCTTATGCTTCGTAGACATTCTCCAGACCTGCCTTGTCCTCTGTGTATGACAGCTCCCAGGGCTATCCCCTTGTCTGAGCCTTGGGTTACTCTTTCATGATGATCCTCAGTGTGTGTGGACGCACATACCCCATTACCTGGAAAAAGCCTTCCCGTATTGCTCTCTCTCTCTCTCTCTCTCTCTCTCGTGAGCTCCAATCCAGTTAAACAGCTCTGTTTGCCTTAAAGGCTTGAAGTTTCTCCTTCTGTTGCCGGCCATATGGCTGCCTTCATGGAGTCAGCTGTGTGCCAATAAAACTGTTGCGGTGGGGATGTTTGTCATATAGAATGACTGGTGCAGAAGTGCAAGGGAGGACTTTGTTTCGCGCGAAGGGCCTGCTCTTGCTCTGGAGCTGCGTGGGTGGCTGCACTGGATCCACTGGTGTTTTGTTATAGCCCCCTGACTGCAAGAAGGTCTAAGACAGGGCCTCGTGCTCTGTTACTCCAGCGTAGGAAGTTAATGGGGCGGCTCTGGAGATGGTGACATGGACGAGCCTGTGGCTGTGCACTAGGGATTAGATGTTGCGTTCTGTTGCATCGGGACTGAGCTGGCTTAAGGCGCAATCCCGTGCATGTTTGGACAGAAAGAAGTCCTACAGCTCCCAGCATTCCCCAGCCAGCCGTGCTGCATTGATGCAGGCAGGAATACTGGCTGCTGTTCAGCAGTTGGGCCATTGCTCTGTCTGGCCTGGCCTGCGGGGTGCTTTCTGCAGAGAGCTGATGCTTGTTGCCCATGGACAGTGCTTGCCATCCATTTTTATTTTATTGTTTCTATGTTAAGTTAAATGTCTGTTTGCTGAGCAGAACCTGGGCCAACGCCCACTTTACCAGTGCCCTAGCTCAGTGTTCTCCAACCTTGGGTCCCCAGATGTTTTTGGCCTACAACTCTCAGCATGCCCCAGCCAGCTATGCTGGCTGGGGCATGCTGGGAGTTGTAGGCCAAAAACATCTGGGGACCCAAGGTTGGAGAACACTGCCCTAGCTCACAGAATTAGGGCTGGTTCGCACAATTGCCTTTGACTTGTTTTGGATGTGATTAACATTGTTCCGTGGTGGTCTCGCCACATGATCAGCCGATGGTGTGGCATTACTACACTTCCCTAAATCTCGCTCGCCCCCCATTCTTTTGTTTTAATTTTTTCCAGGGAATTGCAGTTTGCAAACCCTGAAACCAACATGCATCCGATGAAATGGATTCTAGTCTGCAAAAGCTTATGTCAATATATATGCGTTAGTCTTCAGGGTACCAGAAGACTTTTCATTGTTGGTTTGTTTGCTATAACAGGCTAACATGGCTATCCCTCTGGAAAGTGAAACCATCACAAGATTCACCACAAGAAAGAAACCAGGGGCACAAAAATCTAGCTTGTCATAATGTGGTGATGTTTTAAATCATTTCACATTTTGGGGAACCATCAAATTTCTAGCTGCCTGAATGACCAGAGTCGTCTGCGGCTTTCCCCAGCCCGCTCCTCATAAGGTGGTTGCTTAGTGGTCTTTACTGGGCAGATTCAGCCCATCTAAACTGGGACCGATTGGGGTTATTCTCAAATGACCTACTTAGCTTTGAACACGGGCTCAGATTTTTCAGTGAGCATGCTGTCTCAAGACGATGAGAGAAACTGAGATGGGCGTTAACATGAGTTGCCTCTAATGACCAGATCTCAGGAGGTTGCTTTTACAGGTGAATTTTGCTGGAGCCTGTAATATTCTTCCACCAGAAGCAGACAGTCGTAGGATACTATAGAAGTTACTTTGCTGCCATCTGCTGGTTGATAATTATTTGCATTTGGAACCCCCCCCCCCCCCCCCCATATACAGTAGGTCAGCTCTGGTTCAGAAACTATGATTGGCCACTGATGACTCATACAGAAGGTTCACAGGAGCCATCTCCTTGCTAGCCTGGCTCTCCTTGAAAATACCATAAACCTGATACTGGAGTTAAAAGTGTTTGGTGTGTGGCCTGTAGAGAGAGGTTTGTCATATAGGCCAATGGGCAAATAAGGGAATGCATAGAGAGTGGGGTGGGCAGCAAGGGGAGGGTTGAGGGTTTCTCTAGCCCTTGCTGATGCCCTCTGCCTGCTGGAGCAGTGTTCTCCAACCTTGGCCCCCCAGATGTTTTTGGCCTACAACTCCCAGCATGCCCCAGCCCGCGTAGCGGGCTGGGGCATGCTGGGAGTTGTAGGCCAAAAACATCTGGGGAGCCAAGGTTGGAGAACACTGTGCTGGAGCACCGAATGCCGCTGGTGAGGACAAAACAAATGAGATCTTGCATTTCCACAAAACATGAGAAACGCTCTCCTGTCTTCAAGCCCCATAGCCCACACACCCCTCTTTGCCTAAGAAAGAAAACCCTAATACGGGTCCGCCATGCATGACAGACCCTACGACACCTTGAGCCGCCCCCACCCTGAATGTGGCCCACTTGCTTTGTATTATGGCCTGCCAGGGCGTTGGCACCCCCACTGTGAGTGCAGATTTAGGCAGGCCACAAAAACAAGGTGGGGTTTTTTTTTTGTGTGTGCAAAAATTAGACATCTTTTCCTGTCACGACCCAGCAAACAGGAAACGGCCGCTTTTGGAGAATTTCAGCAGGCTTTGTGTCACACTGTTCAGATGTTTCATAGGGAACATATCACCGGGATGCTGATGTTTAGTACAGAATACAGAGCCCTTAACTGCAAGACTGAGCTGGATGAAATGGGACTATGTGTAGCAGTTGAGAGGCAGATGGCTACTCAAGCGGTCAGCAAGGAGGCGTAGCATTTCTGTAACAAATCACCCGCCTCGTCCGTATGTCCCCTTGGCAAAACTCCGACAGAATTACCTAAAGTAATATGTGATATGTCCAGGGCTTTTTTTCTGGTGGAACTCACCGGAACTGAGTTCCAGCACCTTTTCTTCTATTAATTGCATTACAATTTAATCACCATCTACTCCCAAGGAAATGTAATCCAAGAGTTCCGGTACCTTTTTCTCCAGAAAAAAAGCACTGGATATGTCCATCATTTGGAAATGGACAGTATCTCAGTAACTCATGTGTTCTGTGCCCCCCCCCCCCATTCTTTGCAGGTCTGGCAGATCCCAGAAAACGGGCTCACGCTCTCCCTGACAGAGCCTGTGGTCATCCTAGAAGGCCACTCTAAAAGAGTGGGCATCGTGGCCTGGCACCCCACTGCGCGCAACGTGCTGTTAAGTGCAGGTAGGCGGTCGGCCCCCGGGGGGACGGGGACGGGCGTTGTTTGCTTATCCCAGTTCCTTGCTCTTTACTTCTTGCAGAGCCAAAACTCCTACAACGCAGCCAGAAATGGAAATCTTCCTGCAATCACAAAAGGTCTCAAACTGCACCATCATAAGTCGAGAAAGCACACTGCCAAAAAACTTACCTGTTTGTCTTTTGATATACTTGCTCATTTTTCTAGTGCCAGGTAATGTTGCTTTTCAAGTATATATATATAAGAAAAGCAACCAGATAGCAGAGAACAGAATAAAAGCTTCTCTAATTGGCAGTAGTGTATTGCAAGGATCGGCAACGTGTGACCCTCCAGATGTTTTCACCTACAACTCCCATCAGCCCTAGCCAGCATAGCCAGTGGTGAAGGAGGATGGGAGTTGTAGTAGTCCCAAAACATCTGGAGGGCCATAAGTTGCCCACCCCTGTTATATTGGCTAAGAGTGAGCTGGATTCGATTCAAACCTTGAACCCGCTTGGAGGCTTAGGCAGCTCCCCCCCCCCCCCCCCGGTGCCTGTGTAGATAATGTGTGATGCATTTTGAACACTCAAAAGTGCTACAGGTGCTAAATATTGCCACCACCAGAGTTGTGCCTGAATATGCACAGATGTGGAAAGTGGTGACATGTGACCAGTTAAATTGCACAGAAGTTGGGCAAGATTCAGTTTCTGGAGGGTTTGTCTTGTGTTTCTGTTTAACGTGCCTGAGCAACCAATTGGAAATCTCTCCTTGGAACATTTATATTGCCTTTTCAGTTGTCTCTCTTTTCCTCAGGTGGTCTGCTCAGTCATTTATGCTCCTTTTTATCCCCTAATAAGCTTCTAATCTTCATTAAGTTCTCCTAAAGCTGCTTATGCTTTTAAAATCTTCCTGTTTTATTCTTATATCTTAAACTGGCACCTGTCAGAAGGCACAGTGATTTCCCCCCAGTTCTGTTCCAAGCTTTCACTTTTAAATATCAGTAGTAGTTTTGTGGGAAGGAAGTTTTCCTAAACACACAAGTGCCCAGGTTGAACAAAATACGCAAGAGTAAAGGTATCGGAGACGGTAACCATTCCTTCATTAGCTTCCTGTGCAAAGAACCCATCAGCGTCCCAATTTATCAGTCAGCGCCTGTCCACTATGTTATTGTCATGATGGTGTTCTTTATTGAATCAGTTTAGGCTGGCATTAGATTATGCAAGCTAGTCACCACTTTGCTTGATGAAAGAATTCTTTAAAGCCTGAACGCTTGCATGCTGCTATACTAACATACATTGGCACAGTAAAGCAGGGCTGGGCAACTTGTAGCCCTCCAGATGTTTGGGCCTGTAATTCCCATCATTCCTAGCCAGCATAGCCAACACTGAGGAATGTTGGGAGTCATAGACCAAAACATCTAGAGGGCCACAAGTTGCCCACCCCTGCAGTAAAGCATGCCATTTTTACTCATTTTGTTTCAATTTTGTATACGGAAGCTTAAGCCAGTGAATTTTTTATGTATTATGTTTATGCCACCTTTCAGAGCAGAGCCCTCCCAATGTCCCTAGCAAGCAAAAAATAAAATAAAATTAGCAAGTGAACATTTACTATAAGCACGGGATGCTAAGTCTATTCTCTCTCAGGTTGTGACAATGCCGTCATCATCTGGAATGTGGGGACAGGTGAGCCCCTCATCAACCTGGATGACATGCATCAGGACATGATTTACAACGTGAGCTGGAATTGGAATGGCAGCCTCATCTGCACAGCTTCTAAGGACAAGAAAGTCCGAGTGATTGACCCCAGGAAGCAAGAAATCGTCGCCGTGAGTATATGCTGCACCACAACACCCGTGGGATCCCTTTGGTGTTTCTGTGAAAGCCTTTTCCAAGGAGGTTCTGCTGCTCCCCCCCCCCCCAGAGCCAAGTTCATTGCACACCAGAAGGCTGTGACATGTAGCTGTTTTTAAATTTTTCATTTTATATTTATGCCCCTCTATTCTTCTCCAAAGAAAACTCAAAAGCAGTTGCATGTCAACTGTGATTTCATCAAGGTTCGGGGCCTAGATTTTATATTCTGTTCTGCACATAATGCTTATTTATTCACGGTTCGTCTGCCGTAGCCGCACATGTGGACTGGGTGTAGGAGCCTAATGACAAAGCCGCAGGCAGATCCCTCAGTGTGCGTGTGCAGTTGGGTACCACACTTCCTGTTCTGCAGCTTAAGAAAAATGACCTCATGGCTTGCTCTGCAGTCTCGTCAGGGAAGCGCCCTTACTGCGTTTCCTAGCAGCTGGAGTTTGACAACCTATTTCCGACTCCCCTTCCTCTCCCCCAGGAGAAAGAGAAAGCACACGAGGGAGCACGACCAATGAGGGCCATCTTTCTCTCCGACGGGAATGTCTTCACCACTGGTTTTAGCCGCATGAGTGAACGGCAGCTTGCACTCTGGAACCCTGTAAGTGCTGGTGCTTCTACCGTTTGCCGTTCTTGAAGAGCTCTGTGCTGGAGGTCGGAGGGGTGGGAAGCCATTCCAAAAGCACGTCTGCGCTCCTCAGTCCTGTCCGTTTCTGATGCTTCTCGGAGAGGCTTCCTCAAGAAATGAACGGCTGCTACTTTGCGTTTATTTAGTTCTTTACGAAATCCGCCGTAGCTGCCTTAGGCCCCCCTGAGCACTTAAAACCTTTTTGACCAGAGGGACAAAAATAAATATTTGTAAGCCATGGAAAACAGTACCTCTCAAACTGTTTTCAGCTCCCTTCAACATTTTTGTCTGTTTCCGGTCTTGGAGATTGCCTGCTTCCATGTGTCTCATCATAATGTTTGTGGAGCTCCCTTCTCCAGAGTCTGGTTACCCCCCTAACCCAAGTATATATTTCATAAACAGCAAAGTACTTTTCTGTAGGGACAAGTATTTAGTGGCCAGCATTCAGCAAAAATGGGGTTATTCAGTAGAACACAATCTTGCTCTTAATGACCTGTTGAATTCATTGAGCCTCTAGGACAGGGTAGGCTCTTGGTTCAAACACAGCAGCACTGCAGTGTTTCCCCTGAAACTTGGCTTTTGATTGCATAAATTCTTTTGGAAGGAATTTTTGGATGTATTCCGTAAGCTTTTTTTTTTTTAAGTTGTCTTGCTTTAGAAGATGAGCAGTTGGGCTATTTTGTTTGGGTCGAGAGAAGAGTCCTCCTTCAGCAGAACAGGCAGGAACTTCAGAATGGCTGAGGCACAGAGCCCATCTCTTTAAAATGCAAGATGCCGTTTTTTTCTTTGCAGAAAAATATGGAAGAGCCCATCGCCCTCCACGAAATGGACACCAGCAATGGCGTGCTGCTGCCCTTCTACGACCCGGACACCAGCATCATTTACTTATGTGGAAAGGTAAGTAGCTGCTGCTGGGCTGGTTGGAATCATTTCACACCAAGGCACGTCGTGAAAATGCTGCCTGCAGTACGTGTCCTGGCTGGTGTTCCATTTCTTTGTCTCCAGGGGATTTAAGAAAACAAAACAACAAGAAATGTGCCCTTCCACCACAGAAAATAAATAGAGAATGCAGAGGTTCACATCATAAGTTAGACATGATGGATGTAGAGAGAGAATACGAAAATTAATCAATTTCTACTTAGAGCTTTTCAGATCATTTGTTTGCAAGATTCTCAGGATGGTTGTAGATTTTGATACATACTCATTTATTTGTTTACAAATAGTTATACCTTGCTGTTCAATCCAAAAAAGGACTCCTAGAGTAGCTAACAATTAAAACCAACACAACACGTTTAGAAGAATAAAACAATGGACTGTAACAGAATGTTAACAACACTGGAAGATGTTAAAACCACTCAAAACCCCATACTGGCAAGAGGAAACAATATCAGAACATCTAAAGAGCCTGGGCAAATAAAAAGCTCTTAGCCTGGCACCAAACAGATAGCGCCAGGTGAGTGTCTCTGGGGTGGGAATTCCAAAAATGGGGCACCACCACCAAAAAGGACCCATCTCGGGTCACCTGACCTGTCTTGCCTCATATGGTGATGGGACCTGAAGGGATTCCAAAGACCAAATTTAGGCCGCTGTAATTCGACACACTGAACATGTTTGGCATAAAATTAATGTTATTTTTACCAGGATGGTTAAAGAAATGGTCAATTGAAGAACTGACAAAACTAAGGGCTTCCCTACATGAGGCTTTTAACCTGCCACTTTACCAAGGCTTCTGCTTCTGTGTTGTTTGCAGCAAGAGCAGGTCGTTTACACGTGGTTCTTATCTTTGGATTTTCTTGCTCTGCCTTTCTCTCCCTTTTTATTTCTCTGCCTATATATTCCATTACACAACCACAAGGTGGTGCTGTGGTGTAGCTGTGATATAGCGGAATTGCGAAAATATAGGAGCTTCTCATAGAGTGTTATTATGAGATTAGGAAAGAATACCTGACTTCCCTCGCTCTAAAAAAAAGCCGCAAAAAAATGGCTGCAAAACATGGGAGAGGCCCTGGAGGATGACGAGATTGTGTAAAGCTCCCGCAAACTACCATGAGGGAAGAATCATGAGTGCATGATAAATGCCTTGTGTAGAGAAGCCCTAACAGCGTTTATAGGACTGAGGGACAAACAGAAAAATGGAAAATTTAATATTAGCTGGTCTCCTTTATTTCTTTAGTGAAATTAAGGTACAATTTTGATATTGATAAGTATAAGAGGTTTTCCATATTGTAATATTTTATATGATACTTATGTTGATTTACTTTATATTTCTTACTGGTTATATACAGTTCATATTATGTTCAATATTAGATGTATAACATGCAATTCATATAAAAATAATCCTGTTAAAATAATATTATTATGCTTAAGCAAGGCAAATGTTTTTAAGGGCGCAATCCTATGCAAGTTTAGACAGGGAAAAAAAGGCCTACAAGTCCCAGCATGGCATACTGGGAATTATAGGCCTTTTTTCTGTCTAAACTTGCATGGGATTGTGCTGTAAGTTGCCTTTCTAAGTTTGCTTTCAAGTTGGATGGACAGGAGGCAGAGTTTAGCTACTTGATGTTGGTCAGAGCTGCAAGTGAGCGTTGATGGATGAGGCCATTCCAGACTAGTGATTTAGTAATGACATCACATCTAAGTAGCAGCTGATTCCTCCTCTCCAGAGTGACAGTTCCCCCGAGTCCTGCCCCAGCACCACACCCACAATTGCTCCCTTTCCCAGCCTCTAATCCTCCTCTTCCCTCTCCCTCACCTTACGTGTGGACAGCAGCCAAAACACTGGTGAGTGCCTGACACTTTGTCATGTGTAGCCGCACAGCACAGCACAGTGAAGCCAAGGTTTCCCAGATGTAGAATCTGCCAAACCTGCAACTCATTCTATAGCCTCCTGATGAAAGGCCCAATTCACATATAAAAGGAATATTGTAGTTTAACATGGAACCTATTAAAGATCGGAGAACCCAGTAATTGACCGTGTTTTTCCGTCCTTTCCTTGAGCTCATTTTGCTGTTCCTATTATGGGGTTATGGAAGTAATAGATGAGCAATAACAGTGTCTTTGGATTCTTTTTTGTTGTTGTTAAAGTTTTAATGGATGAAAACAAATGAAAGAGGAGACTCTCATACCAGATGGGGCAGAATAAGCAAGTAAAACTGATCTAAGGTTCCCACATTTATCCCCTAACGTGCTTATGTTCAGCTCCCCCTTTTTTTGGGCATGGCTTGCACAGGAGAAGCTCTACAGTGTTCGTGTTGCTGTTGAGGCTATTTCCCCAGCTGCTCTTGATGCAGGAAACGCTGGTGATCCGATGCTGAGTGTCCTAAATCCATAGCTGGAAATGCAGCCAGGACTGTGGCTGCCTGGGCCCCAAAAGAAATGCTGCTAGCACCCAGGGATTCAAGATGGTTTTCTAGCGCTCTCTCAATCCATGATTTGGGCATTTTTAAAAAACAAACAGTGCCACTGCTAAGAGTCACACAGTGTGAATAATCCATTTATTTATTTGTTTGTTTCTTTTCATTGGGGCTGGGGCATCCCACATCACTTTGAGTACAGGCCTCACAGGGCCCCACCCAAGTGGTCTGATTAGGCTGCTTGCCGTAATGTTTTGGATCTGTTCTAGACAAAGACCCACCACGCTGATCAATGGAAGAGCTTTGGTCAGGGGAAATTAACTACTAAACATGCTGTCACCCACCGGGAGTGGGGGTGGGGGCTTCAGTCCTTTTTATGGGATGCCTATTAAAGGTCAAACTCCTAGCAGGAGAAAGTGATGGCTGCCCTTCCTGCTTGGAAACCGGCTTGGGACGACATGGAGGAGACCGAGGCAGCTGCAACTAACTGGCAGGTTTTAATGGATAATGGGAAGTTTTCTCCCCCTCTCCGAATACTAGACCTGTGGGTCATCTAATGAAACTGGGCAGTAGATTCAGGGCAGGCAGGAGAAAGGACTGCTTCACACAACGTCTAATTAAATTTGCTGCCACAAGGGGTGGTAATGGCCACGGACTTCAGATGGCCCTCCAAGGGGATTAGACGCATCCAAGCTGTTCTAACCGTGTGGGACCGCAGCGTGCGGGGCCAGTTTGCAGCCGGGTACCAGTGGCTGGCAGGGGCAACGGCAAGGGAGGGCTCTTGCCCTCACGTCCGGGCTGTGGGCTTCCGGGAAGCATCTCTCTTGCCACTGCGGGAAGGAAGCAGAATGCTGGGCTAGGTGGACCCATGGTCTGATCCAGCAAAGTGGACTTCACATTGGGGATTTCATGAACATGGCAGAGATACCAAACCGCTGTGGGCGAGCCCCTTACACCAAGAGTGGGTTCAGAGACCTCAGAAAATCAGTTCATCCAAACTCGTGTTATTTGTTTGTTTAATATATTTCTGAATTTCCCCTCTATTCAGTGAGTGCTTGAGGTGATTTTACAGTAAAGCCATAAAAACAACAAAACGCAACAACTCCAAATAGAACCAAAAACAGAACTGCTAAAATACATGTATTGCATTAAAACAGGGGAGCCTTCCAAAATCAAAGAGCTTCATTAATCAGTAAACGCTTGGCGGAACAGGATGGTTCTTATCACCCGTGTGTCGCCCTCCACATCCGCGCATGCATGTTCTAAAGGAGGGAAGTTGCCCGTGCGTTAGACAGCAAGCAGGATGCCTGTCTCATAGTTATTTGCCTCCCCCCCCCCGCCATCCTCTCGTTTCCTCCAGGGTGACAGCAGCATTCGCTACTTCGAGATCACAGATGAGTCACCGTATGTGCACTACCTCAACACCTTCAGCAGCAAAGAGCCGCAGAGAGGGATGGGCTTCATGCCGAAGAGGGGCTTGGATGTGAACAAGTGTGAGATCGCCAGGTAACGAGGGAGGCCAGGAGCGGCCAAGTGTCCCACAGAAGCCCAAGCAACCCAGTGTGCGGTTGTGGGCTCTGTTGCTTGTGGCACCAAATATGTGTGCAAGATTTTTAAGAACGCACCCTATGTTTAAGGGAGGCAATAGCAGAACAATGATAAATGGCATGCAATGTGAGAGTGAAGCAAGGAAATCCTCCAGGTCATAATAGGGCAGACCAGAGTGCTCTTTTTCCTTTGTCTTAGGCCCACATGCTGACCCTTTCAGCCACTCATCTGCCGTTAGTGAAATACTTGTGTCCAGAGCTACTGCAACGAAGGCCATGGCGTCCATGTTATGACTTGGGGAGGAAAAACCTGTCCAACCTCACCCTTCTCTGGCTGTGTCCTTTTGGTTTCAACTTCTCCCCATGCTCCTTGACAATAAATAGTTTTGAGGTCTGCCCACGGGGTGGGGATTAAGCCAGGCCTCCGTTTTGAGCCGAGCTTGCGAAGTTCTTTCTGTTTTTGTTTCCGGCTGAAGGTTCTTCAAACTCCATGAGCGGAAGTGCGAGCCCATTATCATGACTGTCCCTCGGAAGGTGAGTGTTGGTGCCCCTTTAGGCGTGTGACTAGGCATGAGGCAGGGATTTCCACTGCAGGACACACTTACCGATTTGGGCATTGTGTTTCCTCGCCACCCCCTTGCAGTCCGACCTTTTCCAAGATGATCTATATCCGGATGCAGCCGGGCCAGAAGCAGCTCTGGAAGCCGAGGAGTGGTTTGAGGGAAAGAACGCCGACCCTGTCCTCATCTCCTTGAAGCACGGATACATTCCAGGCAAAAACCGGGACCTCAAGGTGGTCAAGAAGAACATACTGGACAACAAGCCGGCAGCGAACAAGAAAAGCGATCTCATTAGTGCCCCAAAGAAAGCAGCGGACACCTCAAACCCTGTAAGCAAAACTCATTGTTACTCATCATCATCATCATCATCATCATCATAGGCAATCACTCGTGACCGAGTAAGATTGTCTTCCAGGATAAAAATTTACAAAAAGGAAATTTTAAAAGGAGGAAATTCTAAAGAAATTGTTTTGGTGTAGACTCTAGCGATGGGTCCGTAAGTGACTGTGGAGGCCAATTCTAGATCCACACAGCTTCCCACAGTGAGGACACAGGTTGCCAGATGGAAGATGGTCCTGTAAAGGATTCGTTTGACGTGCTTTTCGCTTAGCACGTTTCTCCCTTTCACCTTGCACTCGGGCTTCTTCAAAGTCCATGGAACCTTTGTGAAAGGCCAACCTCCAGTTAGATCGTTCATGGGCCAGAGCTTCCCAGTTTTTGATGTTTATATTGCATATTTTTAGATTAGCCTTAAGAACATCTTTAAACCTCTTATATTGACCACCGATATTCCGCTTTCCATCCTTGAGTTGGGAATAAAGTAACTGCTCATAGTTTATACCACGCTGTCTGGGGTCTGAACTTCACCCGTTCTCCCACCTGCATGGGATAATTGGATTTGGGTAAACGCAGCCTCTCATACACAGATAAGGAGTTCCATTGCTAGGCCAGGTGCTACCGACTGCTCCATGTTTTGCTCGTTTTTTGACCTTCCCTGTATAATTCAAGTTTCAGAATAGCAGGTTCCTTATGTGGTGGTTGTTGGGCAAAAACAGCTCCCTGTCTCTTCTGTGCATGGTGCAGGGAGACCGAAGCTCAGTGGCAGAGCACACACCTGGCAGGGGAAGGTCTCGGGTTCCGCCTCCCCAGGTATCCCCACCTAAAAGGACGAGGTGGCAGGTGATGAATCTGAGACCCTGGAGAGACCCTGCCCGTCAGAGTAGACCAGCCTTCCCAACCTGGAACCCTCTAGATGTGTTGGACTACAGCTCCCAGCATCCCTGGCTGGGGGATGCTGGGAGTTGTAGTCTGACGTGTCTAGAGGGCTCCAGGTTGGGGTAGGCTGGAGTAGACATTACTGGGCCAAAGGTGCAATCCTATGCATGTTTAGCTATGCTGGCTGGGGCGTGCTAGGAGCTGTAGGTCTTTTTCCCCCTGTCTAAACATGCATAGGATTGCGCCCTTAATGAACTAATAGTCTGACCTGGTATAAGGCACCTTCCAATGCGCCATGCTGAAATCGCAGCCCCTTCCGATGAGGCTGGATAGAATCCCAAGGGATAGAATCCCTTGTGACCCAACACTTGCTTTGGTGTGGGAACAAGTGACAATGTGGGATTGCTACTTCCTGTTATTATTCTGATATTCATGGCTTTCCCTGTCTCTCTCTTCCAGCAAAACGAAGCCAAATTGGATGAAATTTTGAAAGAGCTCAAATCTCTAAAAGACACGATCACCCATCAAGATGAGCGCATTTCCAAGCTAGAACAGCAGATGGCGAAGATTGCAGTCTGAGAGCCAAGGGGGTGTGGGGGGGAGGAAAGGAAGGAAGCAGAACTCGAGCTGTGAGCCGCCGGGGGAAGGCACTGCCATTCGGGGGAGACGTTTCCTTTGCTGGCCCAGCACACGGCCACTGCAGGCGCTGTGCCGGCCGGCCGGAGCGTTCTCCTAAATTCACGAGTGCCAGCAGAAGCCGCAGACGATTTGAAGCCAAGCCTTTTTAGTGAGAAATCTTATTTCCCGATGTTTTAGTGACCGTGTGGCCATTTCAAAGCTGCTGCGGTTACAGCCGGTTTCCACTCATTTATTAATTGATTTCAAGGCCAATCATTCCGCCTCTCCAATGAGGAGCCAAGATAATCTATTGAACTTGCTAGGATTTGGGACCAAAATTCCATGGTTTTTAAATATACTTTCTTTTTCTTTTTTTTTTAAACTTTAAAGTTGCCAAAATCCAAAAGTAACTTTACCCCCCTTTTTACCATTTTGCAGTATTTTGTGTTTTTAATCTAAAGGAACATCGCTCTATGTGTATTTGTGCCATGCAGAGAGCAAAATAATTTTGTGTAAGCCTGTTTATCTCTGAACAGTTGGAGCGGAAGTCCCACTGCCGTGTCTGAAAGACCCAGCCTGGAAATCGTTTCAGCTCTCTGACTTCTTACAAACCCGCCCCGATCCCCTCACCTCCGCTGGTTCCCTCCTCACCCCACCCTCACCCAGTTTTCCCATCATAGGGATTGAGTGCTTTTTCCAAAGCTGCATATTGAAGTCTGTGTTGCCATTATTCAAACCTATGTTGTGCTTTGTTTTAATCGTAATAGTGTCAAAAACTGGCATATCGTGGTTGCTGATTTCTGAGTCTACGCTCTTCTGCAGACATTAGTTCCATTGATCCTTCTGATGTAAGGCTTTTAGAAGGTGGGTTTGGGGCATTAAGGAAAAATGACCAGCCACTAAATTTCGCAAGTGGTTGAGAAGCTATTTGAGCTCATTCTCCACCTACCCACCCCCATCCTCTGAGATTATAGCTCTCATAGCTGTGTTTGCATCAGAGTCCCGGGGTTCCTCATACTGGTCACTAAGGATTTCTTTGGGTTTTTTAAAGGATCTCTTCTGCTGCTGAAGAAATTCCAGGTACAGTTTTATTGTCAAAGTGGCAAGGACAGCGGCCGGACATCCGCTTGATCTCGGCGGTGCAGGCAAGAAGCCCTCCATTGTCAGGGATTGTCATGGCCTGGAGGCAGTTCAGCGGGGAGTCAGTCTTTGAGCAGCTCAAGAGAGAGCGCTCTTGAACATAAGGGGCCACGCCAGGTGGGACCCTGCTGGCTACTTGAATCACCTGACCACTCTTCAGCAAGTGCTTCACACTGCCTAGTAAATAAGTCCACAAAAGTTGATCGCCTGCAAAAAAAATTTTTTACAAGCCTGCCAGAGTCTGGGAGAGGAGGAACTGAGAGCTCCAGTTTGCTGCAGTTTGCAGCTTGCAGCTCCCCTGGTACCTGTGCTGGGTGCAGAGGAGGGACTGAGGGCTCCGTCCCTCCTCCCGCAGCCCCACTCACTTGCCTGCATGCGCTGCCTCGCTGCCTATGGCTGCCAGGCAAGTGCTTAACTGCAAGGCTGTGAAGGAGTGCAGCCGAGATCAGAGTCCCTGGTTTGAGACACACACACCCAGCCACCTTCCATTGACTGGTATCCGTCATCATCACTCCTGTAACATCCGCTATAGCCAAGTTCCATCTCTAGCAGACAAAAACCGTTAACCTTTCCCCCTGCTTCCAGGCCTGCAACTGCTGCCAGATTCTCCCTGGCCCTTCAAAGAAGGCCGTTTACCAAAGGGTGTCTGTGCTGCTGCGGAAGGAGGCGTTTATGTTCAAGCCAGTTCCCCAGCTGCTTTCTCCTGTGAGGGAGCCCAGGAGGGGCCTTCTGGTATGGATGAGTGAGGTCTTCTGTTCCTTCCCTTTTCTTTCTTGCTCCGCTGTTCTGTAATGCCCAGCCAATGTGAGGTTTCTTCACGTCAGACAGACATGATCCAAGGCCAGAGGCAAAGTTTGGATCCTCTTGCTGAACGTCACACAGGGGCAGCCTGCCTGCCTGCCTGGCTGTGCAATCTGGATGCTTGTAGTGTATGAAGCCATGTCATTCAGCGGGGAGAGGGGCTGTGTGGGGAGTTCCTCCACAATTCCCGCACAACACAAGGCCGTGGTGCTGGACCTGCACCGGGAAGGAAAGAGGAGGTGGCAAACACCAAAAAGCAAAAGAAAGGCAAAGCATCAGAACGGAGCCGGGCAGTTTAATGTAGTATATAAATAGTAAAATGCTTGACATGTTTCAATAAAGACCTTGTTCATGGGCACAAGAGCACCGGGTTTTTTCTTAGGGCATCATCAGGCCACTGTGATGATCAAGTTCTTAACTGAAACATGTCAGGCATCTTATAAGGGCATTTAGCTAGTTTGCTCTTTTATAAACTAACTTTTCTGGTACCATTTTAAGGTTTTACCTCTGCTTTTGCTTCTGGACATGGTCTGACCAGTAGGGATCAGCACAGTGCCCCCCCCCCAACTTCCAAGCGTTGCAGGTATGTTGAATCACCTGAAAAATCTTGTGTCTGGAAGAGCAATGGACAAGTTGGGAAGGCTCTTTGTCATAAGAGGTTTGAATAGTGCGCGCGCGCACACACACACACACACACAATCAACTAACTTGACCGCTACACTGCTTCATCTGGGTTTTTTTTTTTAAAGTGCTATGATCTTTTTCTTCGGTAGTTTAGCAAGAATTTTTAAGGGGGTTGGGTTTTTTTTTAATTGCATGTTCAGAGCTTATCAATAAGGATTCTGTTCTCTGGGGAGAATATTACACACCCGTGGGAAATTATACCATGTAGACAGACAGTTAAGTGAATTCTTGATAGGAATGTGCTGACAGGACAACGTACGTGTGCCGTGTGGCAGGGTGAGAGATTCGTAAAACAGTAGCTTCTGCAAGCTGTGAGTGGAGAAGCACCAGGACAATTGTGGTTAATATTGATTTGAAGGGAGCGTGTAGCCATGACGGTTCTGGGATACCTGGAGGCTGGGTTGGGACAGGATGAGATACCTGGAGGTTGGGATGGGATGTGCCAGGTGGCAAACGAGGGTGTGGAATTTTCAAAGGGAGCAAGGGAGCTCAGTCTGGGTCTCCCCCGGAGTCATTTCCATGTTAGTCTATACATGTTGCTTCAGTGTTGATGTTCTTGGGGACCTTTGTGCATTTAATCAGCGGGGGCCTGGGGTGGGGGAGATGGGATATGTTTCTTCCAAAATGCCAGATTCAAAAACTCCCCAGTTTTTCCCACTTTCTTTTGCCCCAACAGTACTGGCTTTTTTCCCTTAGTTTGATTTTTGTTTGTTTTTGAAGCGGAGGAGTGAGGAAAAAGGCCCTTCTCGGATGTTTAGTTTGTAGCTTGTGTTTTATTTAAAAGAACTGGTGATGCCTAACCAGGCTCAGAAGGAGTCAGTGCCTGCAACTTCTTGCTAGCTGTGACGTCCCCCCACGAGATCCAGCAAAAAGTATTCGAGAGGTGCACTCTTATAGAGCGCCCATAGTGTTCTGTCCAAATATTTGCTTCCAATTTCAGAGATTAAAAAAAATCATTGATTACAAAAAACAAAAAAACCCTCCAAACCCTGTTCTTTTTTTTTGTGGTGGTCTCTTACTTTCTTATGAACACACACACACACCTAGGCATAGCCCATGGGGTGGGTGGATGGGGGAAGTCCTGCACAGGTCATTTTGAAATCAATGGGAGTGACACAAGAGCACACAGTCCTTCATCCCTACAACCCAAGGCTACAACTCAACGTTGTGGATCATGAACGGTTAAGAACATGGAGCATAAGAGCTCCACTGGATTACACCAAATGTATTATATCCCGTGTCGGAGGCACTATGCCTCAGTATGCCAGCTGCTGGGGAACATGAGTTGCTGTTGCGCTCAGGTCCTACTTGTGGGATTCCCATAAGCAGCTGGTTGGCCACTCTGGGAACAGAATACTGGACTAGACAGTGCTTATGTTATGAGCCCTCTGCTTCCGAGTGACAGGTATCCAGGGAGAGCGTGCCTGTGAACCTGGAGATTTTATCCATTTGTCTAATCCAGAGATGCGGTATGTGGGCACCTACAGCTGTTGCTCGACTACAACTCTCATCTTGCCATTGGCCATGCTGACTGAGGCTGATGGGAATTGGGAGCTGCGACGACACGGCCCTTTACACTTTAGAACCAGGCGCATAAACCGTTCTCAGGCTAAGCATCAACACTTGAAAACCTGAGTGGAGGGTCAAATGAAACCTTTCCCCTACTAATGAGGGAAAAGATTAATTCTGGTTATTAAGGATCTGTTTTTAAAATTTATGATTCTATGGGTACAAAGGTGTGTGTGTAGATTTAAAAGTAATGCAGGTAATAACGCCAAGCTGACACGTAGGATTTGGGTAGCAAACAAAATAAAATATAAGTTTATTTTAATTCTCAAAATCTTAGTTCCAGAAAATAACTTAAAACCTGCCTACCCCAAACGCTTTATAATTAACCTACGGTAAGTCCCTACAATTCTAAATACTTTCACTCCTCATACAACCACTGATTCCTCTTAAAACTCCTGACAAGACACGAATAATCCAACTAACCGAACTCCCAACTCTCCCCACACTCCAAACACTCTCCCATAACACACTAACCCGACTTAAACTAACTCTGACATCACTCACACACTCCTTATATACTCCCCCCCCCTTTCCAAGACATCACAAACCACACCCACTCAGTTCATTCTAGACACACTAAACATACTAATGCAGACATACACCAGGGAACTGAATTATGGGGTTACGCCACAGGAGCCCAGCCATGTCTGGGGAGCCATCCACAAGCTTCCCCAGCCCTGGGCTAACCCATGATGGATAAAGGGGGCAAGGCGCCACGTCTCCTCTCCCTGTTCCCTGCAGTGGCGGGTAAAGCGTGGCATGATGTGAGGTGTTCACACTCTTGTCCCACGCTTCCTTTCTCCCAGAGTTGGCAGCCAACTTGGGTGCTCTGCCATGCTGGCTGGGGAATAATGGGGTTTGTAGTCCAAACTCATCTAGGGACATCAGGGGTGGGGAAAACTGTACTAGATGTTTGGCATCGAGACAAAAGTATCTGTGCTGGAATCAAAGGTTGCAGAGCAAGCGATCTTTGTCTCGATCCCAAATGTACAAAAACACTGTCTCTTGGTGCTGGGGAAGGTGGTGATGATTGGCTGGAGAGCTGTCCAAATCCACTTCTAGCTTATTTCGCAGACGTTACATCCTCAGCTTTGAGAAATTGTGAGACGAGTCTTTGGAACCAAGACAGCTTTCCGCAGTTGGTGAGAGTTCCCTAACTTTACAAACGACAGTCATAGAAGACACGTGTGATACACCACGAAATCATTCCCAGAATAGTAGCCTCATACTTCAGGGAAATGGACCTACAGTAGCCTTCCTCAATCTGGTGCCCTCCAGATATATTAGGTGACAACTCCCATAATCCTCCAGTCAGCTACAGGGACTCTGCAGAGAGGGAGTAGGTTCCCTGCTGTAGGTGTATGGCCTGATCAGTTCACTGGAGACTGAGCTCCATCGGAGGAACTAATGCAAAATAGCTGGTTGAAGCACCTGAGGCCTACCAATCCTTGGTCTAGTATGCCATCCTTTGTATTTCAATTCACATGGCACTATAAACTCCTCATACTCGGTATAAGCATCAGAATTCTGACTAGCGTTCCTATTTGCTTTCACTTTATTATAACAGATGGCGTCTACGTAACCCATAGGTTTCCCAAAATCCGCTTTCTCTGTGAAGTTCCCTTGTGTGTGGCACTTGCAGCGCTGCTGGTCAGGGCTGGGGGCCCAGAGCCCTGCAGATGAGTCCCCGTAGGGCTTTGGGCAGCCACGGACAGCGTTCCGTCTTTGCCTGAGCAGTGAGCTGCTCTCTGAATCCTACTGGCCCCTTGTGTCGCTCGCTTGGTCCTCCTTGGGGCAGAAGCTGCAGTATCGCTCTGCTACCACCTCCAGTGGGGATGCTGCAGAGCGGGTGACCTCAGGCCAAGCTGGCCGCCATGGCACAGGGAATAAAGTGCCCGGACCCACAGCCTGAGCGTTCAGTTTGCAACCTGCAGCATCTTGCACCCTTAGCCACAGAACGTTTGCTTGGAGAGTTGCCTTGTGATCCAGTTACCTACTTGTTTGGTGAAATTATTTCCCCTCCTTGTTGATTCCCCACCCAACACGTGCGCACTCTTGTCCTGAGGGGGCTCTGTCACAGTACCTGAACACCCCCAGGAAGTCCAGCTGGCTTGTAAATCCAATTAACGTGAATGCCGCCCGGTCTCTCAAATAACATTTAGCCCCCAGGTAAAGTGAGCTTCTCTTGCCAAATCCTTGGGCTGCCCCTCCTAAGCACGGTAGAGCAAACTAAGACACCGCCTGCCCCCCGTTTGTGAGACAAGACTTGGAGACTCTCTTCTTGAAGACCCGATTCCAAGCTGTGTTCTGTGCAGGAGTGTTTCTGGAACAGCTGTCCATGGTAGAACTTAACCCGGGACTGAAAGTCCTAGTGGAAAACCCAAGGTGGTGGTGGTGGTGGTCTTCATCGGGCTTTTTCTTTTCCAGATTTCATATTCCCAATTCCAAGGATTCCCTACATTGGTTTTCCCAGCCTGGCTCCCTCCAGATGTTTGGGACTACAGCTCCCAGCATTCCAGATCATTGGCCATGCTGGCTGAGGGATGCTGGAAGTTGAAGTCCAGAACAGCTGGAGGGAGCCAGGCTGGGGGAGGCCCACCTTTTTTTTAACAGCAAGTGTTTTTGTTCCATTTTTTAAAAGCAATTTGCACTAAAACATCTTCATTTTAAGCATATAGCATGAACATTTTTTAAAATATTAAATGTAAGCCAAAAAATGTTTTAGGGCAAATTTTTAAAGGTTGATTTAAAAAAGAAAAGGAAATAGATATGCTGCTAAAATGACACTGACTGGAAAGCTAATAGTGAAGGGATGCCGAAGTTTAGAGCAGCTTTCCTCAACCTGGGACCCTCCAGATGTGTTGGACTACAACTCCCATCATCCCCAGTCAGGACAGGCTCCAGAGGATAGCAGGTATGAGCATTTGCTTAGGTTCCCCCCACCCCAAGACTGAAAAGGGGTCCCCCGCTGTGCGGGTCTCACGGTTGCCTTGTGTAAACAAAGCGTTTGCTCTAGCGCACATGTGCAGTTCCTTCCTCGGCAGATATGTAGGGTAGCTGGGGATGATGGGAACACATAGGGATCCAATTACCGTAACCAAAATACTGCCACACATTTCAAAACTCTGCCTTTTTGAAAACATGGAAGACTGGTACCAAGATTATGTGTGCAAAAATTGTACGGCTTCTGTTCTCTCAGAAAGAGTTGGATTTTGTGAGACAGAAGAGCCACAGGAGAAATGCGCCAGAGCGACTTGAGAACACCACCAGTGGCAGTTCTACACTAAACATCCAGTGTGGAAGCACCCAGAGAGAGGAAAAAGGAGAAAGATCAGGGTTTGGCCCCTGAAGAGCACTTCTCTCCCCCTGGGGCCGTTGCTTGTCTCCCAGGTCATCCATTTGCACAAACAAGTGAGAAAGGAAGTGACCTCAAGGGAGTTGTGAAACACATTCCTGTAAGGCCCGTGGTCCAGAAGTTGTGACAAAGAGACCAGGGTGGAGAAGTGTGGGTTGTTTTGTTGTTGTTGGGAAACACGGTTCACGCCTCTGTTCTGTGTGAAGCCTGATAGAGGGGTTCCTCCCTTCTCAGCAGGGATGTTGCGCAGAGCTTCTGGGCGAAGTCGATGTGGTGGTAGCTGCATGCCTGATGAAGTGCCTTCGGGCCTGTGCCTTGCATGCCATCAGAAGCTGTACACAGAGCACAACCAGCGCCAGAGCCCCAGCTGGAATGAACATCAGAATGTCCAACTCTGTCAGATGGCTTAATCTGTACCCCAGAATGTAATAAACTCTTTTTGGAATAGCCATATGTCATTTGGATCAAGTTAGCAAGTTCTGCATGGCACTGGCCCTCATTGGGAGATGTTCCTGGGTTTGCCATGGAGCTAGTCCTCACTGGGCTTGAGCATATATATTTTTTGTTTGAAGCTTCACTCCCATTGCAATTAAGGGCCAATTCTACAGTCTGCATATATTTTCAGTGGAATGAATAGAGATGACGAGCTCTGACTGGTCCCATTCCCTCTTGTGGAGGAGGTAAGTTCAGAACTCCTTTGAAATAAATAAATTTATTATTATTATTATTATTATTATTATTATTATTATTATTATTATTATTATTATTATTATTATTATTATTATTATTTATTGCCAAACCATCAGCCTGAGGCCTGGCCCTGTTCATATTTCCTATGCAAAGCAATCTTGGGCCCCCATAGCCACACCTCTTGTCGTGTCGTCTACATGCACACACAGACTGTCTCTCCCCACAAGAGGAAGCTGCATCATGTGTGTTCTTCAAAACCGCCACAATTCTTCCGATGTTTCTTTTTCTTCTCATGCTACCCAGCTGTAGGTTTCCTGTTTTGTCCGGCACCAGGTAGGACAAACTTGGATGAGTGTACATGTCGGTGTATCTGGGGGTCTCCGTGTGTGTGTGTGTGTGTGTCTGGGGGCAGGGCCGGTGCTACCATTAGGCCAACTAGGCAGCTGCCTAGGGCGCAGGGCTAAAAGGGGCGCCAGAAACGCCTTGAAAAAAAATACAGTGCTCTCAAGTGGGAGGGGGGGCGCTAAATATCTGATCTTGCCTAGGGCACCAAACTGCCTTGCACCGGTCCTGTCTGGGGGGGTGTATCTAGGGGTCTCCTCTTTCTTTCGGAGCTGGCAGCCGTGGTCCAAGAGCCATTTGCTCCGCACAGCGTCTCTGCTGCCCCCATGCAAGCAAGTGCCTCTCTGAGTCACTGTGAAGGAAGGCTCTCCGCCGATGTCCTCATCGGGCTCTTCTGTAACTTGGGCATGTGTCTTTTCCGGACGGGAGAGGAAGCTGGGCTGCTGAGCTGAGGTCTGCTCCCTCTCACCGGCTCTTTGAGTTTCCCATGGGCTGTATTAGGTCTTTAAGGTATGGGTGAGTTGCTGTTTTAAAGACACATCTTTCTTTCCCCCTGTGCATTTCAGCAGCAGTTGGACCTGTAGAGAATAATCCAATGGGAGCAGCTTTTCTTGACACACAGGCATGGGGATTGGAAGGGTCTTTTCTACCGAACATCCGCCTGCTGTGTAGTTGTTGATTGGCACGGGGGTGTTTGGGTGGGGAGAATGTAGGCTCCCATTCAAGTCACCTTGCATGCCATCTTTCTTGGCAGAAAGGCGGGGTACCAATAAAATTAATAAATAAAATACTTTTCCGGAGGCAAAAATCTCTCCGATGGCCCTGGATGACTAGAGATGGCCCTTTGTTCCATGTCCTCGTGAACTTCCCAGAAGCTTTGGGATGGTTGGCTGTGAAAAATGGGGTGCGACTGCCCTGGGTGGTCCTTTCAGTTGCAGCTTAGGCAAGTCTGGGTCTTAAGCACTTCTTCTTTCAACTTTGTGAAGATGGACAGTTTTCAAAGATCTGCAGAGCGCTTGCTCGGCTACATCAGGCCAAAGGGAACCATCCAGGGAAGTCACTAGGCACTTAAAAGATTCAGAGTCCAGGCCGGTAGGACACAAATCTGTGTAAAATCTGCATACGCTAATTTATAACCATATATGCAAATTTAGAAGTAATTACTAGGATTTCTTTAAACTTCACGGAAGGCAAAGCCAGCCAATTAATTTCTGATCAGAATAATCTCAAATATAATAAATTCTTCAGTTCATTTGCACCCTGACACAAATCACCCAAAGCTAATGGAAAATGTTTTTCTAAGCTTAATTTCAGGCAGGGGAAGATTTTTTTTGGGGGCGGGGACACACAGGGAGGTGTTGCAGCATATGGGAGGGGAGAGTTAACCCTTCCCTCCCCATCTGCAACCCCCCTTAAAAATTACCCCTCTGTATGGCAATTAAGCTGAGGAAAAAACCAAAAACCCTTCCATTGGTACCAATGGATGCACAGAGCTTTGTTGAATAGATCCGGACCCCTGGAAGGAAAACAGATTCAGTATAGCAACAACCCTGGCTCCACTATCTCATCCTGAAACCTGTTTCTAGCAGAGGCGGGCCCAAAAGCAGGGCGTGAGGGGAATACCCCTCTCCTGCTGTTCCTCCCCAGTGGTTTTGAGAAGTCCCCAGGGACGAATTCTTTTGAACAGCTGCATTCGGATTGTCTGGGGGTCACCGGCACAGCGATCCTTGAATCCGAACATTAGGCTTCTTTGCAGCTGCCTTCCCCAACCGGGCCCCCTCCAGATGTATTGGACTACAACTCCCAGCACCCCCCTGGGAGTTGTAGTCCAACACATCTGGAGGGGGGCAGTTGGGGAAGATTGATCTGGAAGAACTGGTACAGGCTGGTCCAAGAATCTTGAACCTCTATAAAGTGTTGCTGCCTTCACTTTCTACTGCTTTCACTCTTGGCCCCCTTGGATGGCCAAAGGCCTCTTTCTCCCTAATGTGACTTCACCCCTCTGCCCCCCAACTCCCCCACGAGGAAAGGTTACAGCAGCTAGGATTGTTTAGCTTTTTAAAAAGGCAAGTGAAGAGGGGACACGACAAGAGGTGTGCAGAATTGTATTATGCCTGGTGCGGAGGAGGAAGCAGAGAGGGAGACATTTCTCTCCCTCTCTCCTAATACTGGAACCCAACGGGGTCGCATCCCATGAAGCTGATCGGTGGCAGATTCAGGACAGATTAAAAGGAAGGACTTCCTCGTGCAGCAGCGCAGAGTTAAACTATGGAACTCACTGCCACCAGATGCGGTGGTGATGGCCGCCAACTTGGACAGCTTTAGAAGGGGACTGGACGAGGAGAAGGCTCTCTCAAGGGCTACCAGTCCTGATGGCTCTGATGCTCCCTCCAGTATAGGAGGCAGGATGCCCATGTACACCAGTCTCTGGGGAACTTGGGCGGGAGGGTGCTGTTGCACCCGTGTCCTCCTTGTGGGAAGCTGGTTGGCCACTGTGTTAAAAGAATGCTGATGGACCCTAGATGGACCTTTGGTCAGAGCCAGTACGGCTCTTCTTATTTATTTATTTATTTATTTATTTATTTACATTTATTAATCACCCATCTGGCCAGCCACCGGCCACCCTGGGCGATGTACGTAGAATAAAAACAATAAAATACATTTAAAACAGTATAAAAATTTTAAAATCTTAACCCATCCCATATTCCTGCCTGAACAGCCAGGTTTTTAATGAGCGGCGGAAGCTCAGCAGAGAGGGGGCATGGCGGAGGTCACTCGGGAGAGAGTTCCACAGTACGGGGGCCCCCACAGAAAAGGCCCTCTTCCTTGTCCCCACCAGTCTAGCTGCTCTGGCTGAAGGGACAAGGAGAAGGCCAGTCCGTGGCAGATCTTGTTGAGCGGCCCACTTGGTGTTGCTGGAGACGCTCCTTGAGATAGACTGGACCGGAGCCGTATAGGGTTTTAAAGGTCAAAACCAACACCTTGAATTCGGCTCGGCAAGCAACTGGTAGCCAGTGCAGCTCCTTGAGCACTGGCATGATGTGGTCCCGCCGGCGGCTGCCTTTCTTATGGAACTCTGTCCACAAACATGTAGCTGGTGCTCTCTCTCTCTCGTCCTTCAGTTTCTTTCTCCAAACTGTCATTCTATGGCGCTGAGGGTGGGGTGGAGAGAGGGGAAGCCTTTGGCTTCCAACCCCTACACTTTCCTTCCCACCTTTAACCCAATAATTTAAATAGCTAGAACAGAATTTGCTCACACCCATCTTTGTCTCTCTCCTTCCTCTCCTTCTGATATCATTGTCGATCTAAGAATGTACGAAGGCTCCTTGCGGGCAGAGACTTGTCATCTAGTTTTGCTCATGAAACTATGTAACTGTGTGTACCCTGTAGGTGCTGTATGAAATTTAACTGATTTTCTTCTTGGCCTCCCATATCTTTTATTTAAAAATCCACCTGAAACTCCTTTGCTTTGCGGCTGGGCTCAGTGATGTGAACATGATACGCGCCTGTGGTTTGCTCTCTGCCCACCCTGCAAACGCCTTTTTGTGCATCCGATCAGATCTACACAGGAAATGGCTCGGAAAGGGGCTGTCCTGGCAGGTGTGACACTTGCCAGTTTCTAGGCAGGCTTTGGAAATCCTAAACTTGAAACTTAAGCAACACAGAGCCTTGCAGCATCTCAAAGTCTAACAGTTTTGCCATGGCTTGAACTCGTCACAATAAACCTGTTAGTCGTTGAGGGGCCACAAGACTCTGATTTTTGGAGTAGCCCTAAAGGACCCATGGAAAATAATTCAAGGTTGCACTACCGGGCATCATAGAAATAGAGGAAGCTGCATTATGTCGGGACAGACCATTGGCACACCTGGCCCGGTATTTATTAACGTTAATTTAATCTACCAATAATCTACCATATATACTGCTCAACTGACAAATGCCCTTGGGGTGGTTTACAGTCACAAAAGCCCCAAATGACAACAAAAAAGAGCCAATACAACAACATTAAAAATATTAAAAAGTCAGCATTAAAGATAATAGTCAGAGCAACAGATTAAAGATTCAATGCCTGCTGGAAGAGGAAGGTGTTAGTCTGGTGCCTAAAGGTGCAATCCTATGCAAGTATAGACAGAAAAAAGGCCCACAACTCCCAGCCAGTCAGTCAGTCAGGCGATCACTCGTGACCGAGTAAGATTGTCTTCCAGGATAATTTTTTTTTTTTACAAAAAGGAGATTTTAAAAGGAGGAAAATGCTAAAGAAAATTGTGTAGACTCTAGCAATGGGTCCGTAAGTGTCTGTGGAGGCCAATTCTAGATCCACACAGCTTCCCACAGTGAGGACACAGGTTACCAGATGGAAGATGGTCCTGTAAAGGATTCATTTGACGTGCTTTTCGCTTAGCACGTTTCTCCCTTTCACCTTGCACACGGGCTTCTTCAAAGTCCGTAGAACCTTTGTGAAAGGCCAACCTCCATTTAGATCGTTCATGGGCCAGAGCTTCCCAGTTTTTGATGTTTATATTGCATTTTTTTAGATTAGCCTTATGAACATCTTTAAACCTCTTATATTGACCACCGATATTCCGCTTTCCATCCTTGAGTTGGGAGTAAAGTAACTGCTTTGGGAGACGGCAGTCAGGCATTCGAACAACATGACCGGCCCACTGAAGTTGGCATTGAAGGATCATTTTTTCAACGCTAGTAGTCTTTGCTTCTTCCAGTACACTGACATTTGCTCGCCAGCATGCCCCAGCCAGCAGAGCTGCTGCTGCTGCTGCTGTTGTTGTTGTTATTATTATTTTATTATTTCATGTAGTGACATTGGTGTGCGTGGCACTTTACAGAGTCCCAAGAGGAATGGTCCCTGCCCCACGGAGCTTACAATCTAAAATTCAACACAGGAAATAACAGAGGAAGAGGAGAAAAGGGAAGGCAGCGGGCCGGGCAGAGAGGGAAGCAATATGCAGTGGTTTCATTTGCATGTGCTTGGACTTCATGTCAGGCGGAGTTACAGGTGGAGGTGGTGACTAGCAGGATGTGCCCAAGGCTTCATGGGAAAGGTGGGTTTTGAGGAGAGCTTTGAGAGAAGTACCAGGTGGCATTATACAGGTGTTCTTTACAGGTGGAAGGGAAGGACGAGATATTAGAAATGAAAGATTAATTAAAAGCAAGCCAGGATATCGGGGAGGGGGAGGCACAACATTCCCTGTTCCTGCCCTAAACGTGCCAGCCCTCCTTGGTTCTCGTACTCAGCCTCGTGGCTGCCATTCTGAGATGCAAGAGGAAGGAAGCGATGCATGAGGGAGGGAAGATGCGGGGTGAGCCCTGTGGGCAAATCTTAACGTGGCTCCCTTTCCCACCCTCTCCAGGTAAAAATGGCTCCACTCTGGCTCGCCCTGTCGACCGTTCTCTCGAGCCCGCTCCTCACCGGCAGCTACGCGCTCCCGGCCCTACAGCTTCTTGGTCAAGATGGCACCACCAGCGGGGCGGCCGTGGGGGCACACGCCCTGCCTGCCAGCAACGGACTCTCTGCCGGTTGCCCCGCGAAGGTGGGAGCGGAAGGCAGCGGGCGGCGGGGCCCAGGGGTCCCCTCAGCTACCCCGCCGGAAGAGGCAGGCTGGCGGCAGGGTGCCATCTACAGCCCGGGCTCCCCTGAGCTCCAGTGAACCAGTGGGTGCCCAAGATGGCCGCCATCTTGCTGACCAAGTGGGCACCGTTGTGTCTCGAGGCTCTTCAGGAAGCAGCCACTGTTGCCTTCTCAGAAACAGGGAATGTTTCAGTGACAACTGAACAATCCAGTCCATCCTCTGAGACTACTGTGGAGTACTCCGACGTTTCTGCAGAGGCTCTGAGGCCTGACAGAACAGTGGGAACAACCTCCGCAGCTACTACCACCACTGAATGGCCGTGGCTGGATGATATTTCCACCGAGTCGGACAACTCTAGTGTTTCCACAGCAAACCTGACCCATGGCCTTGACGCTACTAGGCCTGGCCCCAGAGCAAAGGGAAAGTCTGGTTCTCCTCACACAACCGCCACTGCTACTACCACCACTGAATGGCCGTGGCTGGGTGATTTTTCCACCGAGTCTTCTGAGTTGGACAACTCCAGTGTTTCCACAGCAAACCTGACCCATGGCCTTGACGCTACTAGGCCTGGCCCCAGAGCAAAGGGAAAGTCTGGTTCTCCTCACACAACCGCCACTGCTACTACCACCACTGAATGGCCGTGGCTGGATGATTTTTCCACCGAGTCTTCTGAGTTGGACAACTCCAGTGTTTCCACAGCAAACCTGACCCATGGCCTTGACGCTACTAGGCCTGGCTCCAGAGCAAAGGGAAAGTCTGGTTCTCCTCACACACCGGCCAGGGCTAGTACCGCAGCTACCCAGGCGAATCTGCCCTCGGCGGTGTCCCCCCTGGTTGGGAAGTGCTTGCTGGCCATCTTCCTCTTGGCACTGGTGGCCGCCATCTTCATTGTGACCACAGCTGTCCTGGCCACCTTGCTTTGGCGCCAGAAGCGGGCCTACAAAATGAACCAGCAGAACCACACCGAGATGGTGTGCATTTCGTCCCTGCTGGCTGCGGAAGAGGCGGAGGAGGCCGCCGGGAGGGCCCCACAAGTTAAGAGGGTGAGATTGCTGGGAGAGAACGGATCGGAGGCGGAGATGGACAACTTGACTCTGAACAGTTTCTTGCCGGATCATTGACCGGCCTCCTCCTCCTAGACCTCAGGCTCCTCTCTGGCCCACTCAGATGGTCTCTTCCTAGAACCTCCCAGTGTGTGTCTAATTCGAAGCACTTTCAGTGTAGGTAGTAGGACCTGCTACAATTCCAGAATTATGTTTAAAATATGTACACGTCATATATAATTTGCAGCACTGCTGCACAGAGAAAGGCGTAATTCTGAGTCCCTGTCTAAATTAATGCCCGTCAAACACATTTTCTCTCGTTTTTGCATTCTTTGCTTTCGTTTGCTCGTCATGGGGGAGGGTTGGTGCCTACCCTCAGCCCTCTGACTCCTGAAGGTTTCAGCAGGCAGAATCCATGCCCAATTCCACGTCTCCTTTTTGAAAGCATCAGTGCCGAGAGACTTGCGTTTAAAACAGTGACGGTGAAAGCTTGGATTTCCCCCAAGATCAGATTCGGAACACACCCCGGAAACGTTTTAACGTAAACCGAAACGGTTGGCTTTGTCAGCAGACACAAATGACGTAGGATTGCAGCCAAGGAAATAAACAGGACAAAACGGTCCGGACTTTAGACACTTCTGTCCTAGTGGATAGAGTTGGCGGGTAGGATATATCTTATGTGGCTGCAGGGGCCCCCAATAGCACAAGGCAGTTTTTAAAGTCTCTCTCTGCAAAGCAGAATCCAGGGAACAGAATCTATTCTAATTCCAACCGAAGATCCCTTTTCAAAAGACTTTAGGCGCAATCCTATGCAAGTGTAGACAGGGGAAAAAGGCCGACAACTCCCAGCATGCCCCAGCCAGCAGAGCTGGCTGGGGCATGCTGGGAGTTGTCGGCCTTTTTTCTCTGTCTACACTTGCATAGGATTGCGCTCTTAGAGTGTTTCCGGGTGGAAGGGTCCTAGTCTGAAAGCTTTGTGCAGCTATTCCATCCCTTCCTTCCTTAACAGGTTTTTTTGTGGTAAGAAAAAGGACAGGAGAAATGGAGGGGAAATATGGGAGGGGTTACAAATGGAAGATTGTGACATCTGGAGACAATCCAGGTTTTCACACACACACACAATTCTGTGAATGAGGCAGGGCGATTGCACGATAAAAGCCTCATCCAGAAGCCCAAGTTGTCCATGTCTAGGAAGTTGCCTGCAGAACTTGACCCCACATGACATAATCTGCTTTAGGAATGGCCCCAACGTTTAGGATCTAGGATTGGGTAAGTTTCAGGTGAGAAACAAAGGTCAACCCACGGTGTCAACGTACGCTTTTGTCCCTGGAGAGAGGCTGTGCCGCTTGGATACAGACACGGAGATGGGGTACGTAACCTTTTTCGGTTTAATCTAGTGTATTCCCTAACTCTCCTTATAGATTTCATAGATCAGTAGAGCTGGAAGGAGCCTACAAGGTCATCGAGTCCAACCCCCTGCTCAATGCAGGAAACTAGAGGAGGGGTCTCCCATCCAAGTAATAACCAGGCCTGACCCTGCCTAGCTTTCCACACTCAGACAAGCTGAGCCAGCGTATGCCTTGATACCTGTCTATGAAATAATGAGTGCTAGAAACGTGAGCCTTTTAAAACAAATTAAAACTGAGCTTCCCAGGAAGCTGGTGCCAGATTCTGCGCATTTTCCTGCACTCTAGTGTCATCCAACTGGGACAGGATGATCCTTAAACAGCCCAAGGCAGGGGCCTCATTCTGCTCCCCATTTTGCTATTGCCCACAAATTGACTCATTTGTGCTTCTGAAATCTCGGTTATAAATCTGACAGTAAAACATGCAGGAGGGCAAAGATGTAGGCTTGCATTTTTTTTTTCAAGGCAACGGTGAAATCCACGGCAGCCAGTCCTGGAAATTTATAGAAAGTGTTGGGCCAATTTGACCTCTCTCTCTGTTGTGTTTACATCTGGTATTTGTTTGAATGGCTAGAATGTATTCTTTGTCAGGGGAGCTGGGATAGTTTGGGGAGGGGGCGTCCCCAAAAGGAATGCATATTTGAAATGATTACATCCCTTGAAATATAAAAAGCGGTTGTACAGCCATTAGCATCTGGCTGACCACTGTTGGAAACAGGATACTAGACTGGGTCCACCATGGGTGGGATCCAGTCGAGGCAGCTTTTTGGGACTCGGAGGCCCCCGCACCCTTCCCCGTTGGTCGAACAGGATACGCTCCTTGTGGGTGGCCTGGTGCTGGGTCACATCTCCATTCTGGACTTTCTGTTCTCTGTCCAACACCTGGAACAGAACTGGAAGGGGAACAAGGTGGTGAGCGGCGGAGAGAAGCCCCAACCGCAGGGGAACCTGGCGGCAGAAGCGAAACCCGCCTCTCGGCTTGCTCAAATTGGGGAACGACAGCGCTGCTTGCCCCCCCACCGGGCGTGGGTGGAGGAAGCTGAAAATCGGTGGCCTGGGCCTTCTCCGGTGTTCTCCCATTTGTCTCGCACACCCTTTATTTTCTCCCCTTGCGGCTGCTGCGCATCTCCTTGTCTCCTTTTCTACTAGTTCAGTTTCTTTGTCCATCTGGCTCAGTATTGCCTACTCCAGCCAACCTGGCACCCTCCAGAGGTGTTGGACTGCAACTCCAACACCTCTGGAGGGTGCCAAGTCGGGAGAAGGCAGGTCTCCACTGGTGTAGCCTTACTGGCGGTTGCTCTCTAGGGTTTCAGGCAGAGAGAGAGACCTCTTCGCATCCTGGACATGCCGGGGATTGAACCCGGGACCCTTCCACGTGCAAAGTGCTGTGCTGCTGCTGAATCGCCTTACCCTCCCTTTCGCACTTTGCCGACCTCCTCCTGGTCCCTTCACACCTTCCCTCCTCCGGTTTCTCGTTATCTGCCTTCTCTTTTCCTTCCTCGTGCGGTTTTAGGCTCGCCACGTGCTCTATCTCCTCGCAGCCACGCCGGCCACGAAACCCCTCTCTCTGCGTCGCTTCTTCAAACCACCGCCAGGAAGGAAGCTCTCCATGTTTGGGGGCCCGGCCTGTAGCCAAGGTGACTTGCTGAGTTGTTCGTTTGTGGATTTACTGTACTTTTAAATTGCCCCACAAGTACAATGCAGTATAAAAAAAAGAAAAAGAAAAAGCAGTACAATCATTAAAAAACAAAAACAAAAACGGCGCTGGATAAAAACCAAGATAAAACCGGCAGCAAACAATAAAACCATTACGACATCATAACGCCAAATTAAAACCAGCAGTAGAACAGAGTAGTTAAAGCACGCAAAACAGTCCTTTAAAAGGCGATCCCAATCGATTCAGTTATAGCTGGAAGGGGAACACAAGGAGAGCACTGTTGGGTCAGGCCAAAGGCCCTGCAACCTTGTTTCCTGCCGAAGCCTCCCAGATACCTCTGGGAAACTCGCAAACCGGGCATAGAGGCAGCAGCCCTCGCCCACATTTGTACCCAGGGCCGGCGTCAAGGGTCGGCATGGTCGGGCAGCTGCTGAGGGGGCCCACGGACAAGAGTCCCCCCCCCCCCCGGAGCTGCTCCTCCTCCTTCCCCATGGCGACCTGCTTGTTCGCCTGCCTCTCATCTCGCCCTGGCCCAGGCAACGGTGGTGGAGCCGGAGAAGGAGATGCCGCTGCCTGCGTGCTCCCGGGCCCTCTGCCTGCCGAGCAAGCAAGTCCTAGCGATGAGGAGAAAGAGGAGAAGGGGCGAGAGCCGCTGCTGGCAACAGCGGCGAGAAAGGAGACTCGGAACGGGAGCGGGCCCCTCCTGCTCCTTTAGTCTCCAAGGGTCTTCCCGAAGGGCCCCCAGAAACCTGGAGCCGGCACTGGTAGTGGCGACCCTGACCTCAGAGCGGCCCTGACTTGATCCAAAAAGGGGAAGGGCCCGGAAAGGCCCGGGCACACGCGACGTTGGCGTTCACGCCCACACGCACGCACATGCATGCACACCGAGGGTGGCTGGGATGAGGGATATTGTGGGACATCTGTCAACACAAGTGGAAAACGATCCTCGAGAAGAAGGCGCCAGCACTGCTCTGGAGACTCTCCTGCAGGGCCTAGTAGTAATGTCACCTGCAATATTAGGGGTTCGTTGACTTGCTCCTCTTCTAGTGTGATATATATACCCAAGAGCCCTCCAAAACCTGGAGCTGGCACTAGCTGTGTACCACCACCAATAATAATATCCGTGATGAGCTTCTGCCGTGCATTAAAAACATGGCTGTTCAGGCGGGAATATGGGGTGGGTTAGGTTTTTAATGAGAATTTTTTTTTATATTGTTTTAATTATTATATTTTATTGTGTTTTATTGTATTTTAATTGTACATCGCCCAGGGTGGCCGGGTGACCGGCCAGATGGGCGATTGATAAATGTAATAAATAAATAAATAAATAAATAAAATAATAATAATAATAATAATAATAATAATAATAATTATTATTATTATTATTATTATTATTATTATTCAGACTTCCTCTGAAGTGGGAGGTTTTGTTTAGCTATCATGCTGTTGTTGCTTGCCCTCCAGGAAAAAGGAGGAAGAGAGAACGGTGAAGGGCGTCCATAAGCCTTTCAAAACCATGTTGAACGTGTGCGAGAAGCTCTCCTCAGCTACTTGGGAGAAGCAGGGTTTTTTATAAATGTATCCTCACCCGCAGGCGTGCGTCAGTATTTTCTGCTTGCTCTTTTCTTTCCCGCTTGTGATCTTGGCAGCACCAACGCAGAAAAGGGGTGTCATTTGGCGACTTGCAACAGAGCCGAGTTGAGTCACAGAGGCCTTTATCCGATGAGAAACTGGAAAGGAAATAAATAACTCAAACCAACCCACAGGAACACCACCAAGGCTTGTGGTCGGGCAGCCGGTGCCCTGATGCTTGTCTGTCAAAGCCCCGCCCTTAGCACCAGTATCTCCATTGCTATTTTTCAGGAGGGTCAGGAGGTGAAAAGCACTATTGGATTCGGTTTTTTGTGGGGTCTTTTAAAACCCCGCAAACACCATCACCCCCATCCTGTGCCTTTGGTCTCCAAGCATGCAGACTTTATGTACAAACTACTGCCACGTCTGTGCCGAGGAAATTCTGCAATCAGAATGATTCATAATGACAGCAAATTTGCGACACTGAAGCTTGTACTTCATGTTCTTAGGGTTTTTTTTTTTGTTTTTTGAAGTGTTCAGAATTGTTTGGGAATGGGGTGGAGAGACTGGAGGCAACTGATGAAAACAAAATGTGTGAAGGGTTGAGGACAAAGGGGGTTTAAGGGCAAAGATCCCGACTGCCCGACAAGAAAGGACCATCGGTGGTAAAGGAAATGCTAGTCTTTTAAGATCCCACAGCACTCTGGTTTTTAGCTAAAGCAGTAGGGTGGCTATTTGTGAATTGCCACAAAAGAGGACACCACGTCGCATAAAATTTGTCTGCGCTAATTTATATGAAGAGATACAAGCTTAAAAATAAATATTATAATTTAAATAGAAATACATCTCACCCTAATGTGGAAGGCTGTGCCCCAGGGACCTGTGTGAACATAAGAACCTAAAAGCAGACCTGATTCTGGATCAGAGCAAGGGTCCATCTTGTCCAGTGTTCAAAGAATTTGGAGCCGGCTTGGTCTCGAACGGGCATTTAAGACTCATGAGCTTTACCAAAGACCTGCTCCGGGTGGAGATGAAAACTGCTGGAACTGGTCTGTTGATCTGGATCCACACCGCTGCTGCCTGCACTTTTGGACTCTCCTTGGGGGTGTGGCTACGGAGACTGCCGTGATGAGTGCCCCGCCCTTCCAAATTGACCACCACACCACTGCTAGGCACTGATGATCGTTGAAGGGCCATGGCTCAGTGGAAAAGCACACGCTTCCTGGTTCAGTCCCTGGCACCACCAGATCAGGGTTTGGAAAGACCTGGGAGAGGCGGCCCGGGCCAGGTAGCATAGTTAGTAAGCAGATGACATGGGTGCAAGGCGGCTTCTTATGTTCTTTTGAAGTCCCTCACCCTAAAAGCAAACAGCGCCTTGGTTCCTCCCAATGGCACTCTTCACCTTCATAAACCACGATGGCACAATGATCATTTGATGCTTGTCTATAAATAGTGATGCTGCTCATTGCCCACAAGAGGGTGCTCAGAAACCAGCAGCACTACTAGCCCAGGGGGACCGTTGCGATGCCACAGCCGGCAGGCGGGCCTTGCTTATATCAATCCCGCAGATCTGCACTATTGCTCTGTGACCCTGGAGCACTTTCCTGTGGCACTGAGTTTTGAATCTTCAAACTCCAAAACGTGTGTGTGCGCGTGTGCGCGCATGGCTGCCTAGCTTCAACATAGTTCAAAATCCAAAATATGTGTGTGCACAGTGGGTGCATGGCTACCTCCTATCTAGCTATCAACATTCTCCATTTCGGCTTTTTGGGTGGTACACAGAAACCGGGCCAAATAGTCCAATTTCTGTTGTCCAATTGTGGTGTGTTTTTACTTTTTATTGTTGTTTCATGTTTGTATTTCACTGGGCTTTGTAGTATGCCATTATTGTTCACCGCCTCGACATCTTGTCATGAAAGGCAGTTTATAAAGATCCCCATAAAGACATAAAGAACGGCTCCCGGAACTAGCCCCCCCCTGAAATTAAACTTGGAACCTTCGCCGTGCAAGTGGTCTCCCATCGAGCTGGTACGGCCGCCTCTCCTTCGTTTTCTATCCTCCACATCCTCTGAAGTTTCTGAGAAGGCATATGGCACTTACGGCAGCCTTCCCCGACCTGCTTCCGCTCCAGATGTTTTGGACTTCAACTCCCATCAGCCCCAGCCAGCAAGGCCAATGCTCAGGAATGCTGGGAGATGCCCTCCAAAACACCTGGGCTTGGGAAGGCTGGCACAGAGGAAGTCGAGGTTTGTTTATTTATTTATGTATGTATGTATTTATTTATTATATTTATTATATTTATACCCCACTTTTTTTTCCTGCAAGGAACCCAAGGTGGCTTACACAATCCTCCTCCTCCTCCTCTCCATTTTATCTTCACAACAACCCTGTGAGGTAGGTTAGGTTGTTCGATCCCTCACTCTGGGCGCTTCCAGGTGAGGTTTTTAGGGTGCAATCGCCCTGCCTCAGTCATGGAACTTGATGTGGGGCCCAGACGATACCGCTGCTGTCCATTTGTATCCCTCCATCGCATCTTCCGTCTTCCCAGGAGAAAATCGGTCCCGGAACGAAAGGCAGAATGGCTGCACGGTGCACCTGATGGTTTGCACCCAGAGCTCTCCGCCTGGAGGCGGGCATGCGGCTAATTCAGCAGCAGTGCTGCATCTTGGCCAGCGCTAAGTGGTCTTCCCCGGATCGCTGCGCAGCGTGAGAATTCCTGCACGATCCCCTTTCAGGCTTCCGGGTCCCGGTGTTCCGGGTGTCAGCTGGGAAGAGCAGATGCTTCTCAGATGGGCAGGGATTTCATTCTGAAGCTGCACGATCATTGTAGGGAGGCCGTGTGTCCTCTTTTGCAGAGGACAGCCCTCTATTTGACAGGCTGCCCTGTCCAATTTCAGTTTGAAGAACCATCAGAACTGTGGCCCATCACCAGATATGCTATATTTAAAATATAATTACTATTTCAAAATTTGCATCTATAAATTAGCGCATCCATGCACACCTTATGCAAACTGTCTTCTGTGCTCTTCTTGAGTGATGCATTTCCTCTTTTGGGGGGAGATCCCAGCTAGGCTGAGAGACGATTTCAGGAAGATCTGAAATGAAGAGTTCTGGAGAATCTGTGAGATTAGAAGGGTAGAGGAAAAACCCATCTGATCCTTTGCCTAAATATTTATCATTATTACAAGATCGAGATTTGAGTTTGGAGCCTGGGCTCTACTTCTTTGCAAAAGAGGTCTCATCCAGCCACACATCCTGTGCATTTACTTGGCCTAAGCTGAGGTGCTTACTATATATCTCCTTACATTTTCTCTTGCTGATTTATCCCAGGGCTGCGATTCAAACCAGATGTTCTTCATTTGAGCTGGAACCCAAACTAAGCCTCCTTCAACACCACAGAGTTAACTTCTTTTTTTTAAAGGTGGCAGTGGAATTTTGCGTTTTGTCTCCTGTCCTGAATCGATGTTGTCTCTGGCAAAGGGCCGGAGTGCTCCTTTAAGGAACTGCTGGGGTTATGGGTGGTGGCAAAGAATGAAAGTTTAGCAAAAGTTTCCTTTGCTGCAGAGAGGCCGTGTAAATTCAAAACAATGATATAAGGTCATTGAATACAGAGATCCTTTAAAAAAAGGTATTTGTTTTACGTTTGTATTTTGTGTTTGTGTTTTCTCCAATATGTAACCATACAAACACACATCATCAAAAAAAGAAAGTAATATACTAGTGCAGCATTTTCTTGGCATACCCTTTGAGCGGCCAAGGCAGTGTCCCAATTCCAAAATATTAAGGGGTAGAACTGGAAAGAGAAATGATTAGAGCAGAAAACATATGTAATCAAGGAATATCTATCTATCTATCTATCCACCCAACTGAGGCTTTTTGATTATTTCCATGAATTTGTGCCTGCTTAAAAAGGCACTGATCTTTGTAGAATCCATGTGTGGTGTCGTGGTGAGAGGGTTGGACTGGGCCTGGAGAGGTCTGGGTTCAAGTCCCCACTCGGCCATGAAGCTCGCTGCATGACTTTGGGCCAGTCACTGACTCTCAGCCTAACCTACCTCACAGGGTTGTTGTGATGATAAAATGGGGAGGAGGAGCATCATGTAAACCGCCTGGGGTTCCTTGCAAGTGGGGGGGGGAAAGGAGGGATATAAATGTAATAATAATGAAAGAAAATAGATAAATAAACAGATGTTGCTGCTGCATACTGAGTCAACTGGTGGAGCTGGCCCAGTGTAGTTGCTTCTGGCTAGAATGGCCTTTTCCCGTTCCTGCTACCTGGCTGAGATCTTTTTAACTGGTGATGCCAATAAAGGTACCGTAGACCTTTTGCACACAAAGCCTGTGCTCTGCCAGAGAGTGTCCGACCCCTCCAAACACAGTCCCTTATACAGTCATGCCTTGGATTGAGAGCATAATTCGTTCCGGAAACGTGCTTGTAATCCAAAACACTCTTATATCAAAACGAAATCCCCCCCAAAAAAAATTTGTACAGAGATTTTTAATTTAAGCTGTACTACAGTACTTGTATTGCAAGACGTCGCTTGTATATCAAGTTAAATAAAAATATATTAAAAATTTGCTTGTCTTGCAAAACGCTCTCAAACCAAGTTACTTGCAATCCAAGGTATTACTGTACTTGTAACAACAACAAAGAGTCTTGTGGCAAATTCTGGCATAGGCTTTTGTGGACTACAGGCCATTCCATTAGATGGAGAGGGTATTATGGAGAGCCTCAGGTCTATACATGGTACATGTGGCAGGAGGAGCGGAGGAAGAATGGTAAATCCTGTTGCATTTTATGATTTCAATTGTTGTGAACCACCCAGAGAGCTTTGGCGATTGGGGCGGGATAGGAATGCAATAAATAAATTGAGGTTAGAAGGAAATTTAACGTAGAAAGTACTGACAGTGACAATCACACATTATTGGCAGTGGTCATTCACAGTGCAGTTGGTGCTGATAATGCATAAGGACATCAGAAGAACCTGACTGGATCAGACCAAGGTCCAAAGCTGGAGCCAGCACTGGTAGCAACCCTGACCTTAAAGCGGCGCTTCATTTCTCAAAAAAGGAAAAGAGCCTGGACACAAGCAACAGTTAGCATTCATGCACACACGCACACACGCACACACACACACACACACACCGAGGATGGCTGGGATGAGGGATGTTATGGGACATCTGTCAACACAAGTAGAAAACGATCCTCGAGAAGACGCCTAGCACTGCTCTGGAAACTCTCCTGCAGGACCTAGTAATGTCACCCGCAATATTAGGGGTCCGTGGTCTTGCTCCTCTTCCGACATGTGGTGCCCTCCTCCTCCGTCGGCAATGCCCTGCTCCAGCATCCTGCACAGGGCAAACAGGCCAGTCTATGAAGAAGAATGAATTGTATACAGATCCGATTCATCAGAAAAGGCCACATTCAAAACCCAGGTGGGAGAACACTTCAGCCTCCCAGGACACTCCGTCGCTAGCAAAGAAACTTCAAAAGGAGGTTCGAGCGGGAGACTGTCTGGCTGGAATTCCTCAGCAGGTTCAGTTCTATTGCTACGGGCTTGAATCAGGATAAAGCTTTTTTTTTTAAATCACACCACATCTGTTAATTGGTTCACCTAGTGCCACCTTCCCAGAATCCTAGAGCCCTCCTTCATTGGGTCTTCTACTTTCTCCCCGCTGTGGCCGCCACCGGCTGCCTTTGCTCGCTCCTTCTCCTCACCCCCGCCGTGGTCTGGGCCAGAGGAGCGACTCCAGGGGGGCTCTGATCAGTGGGCCCCTGCTGGGTTGGGGGCCCTTGCACCAGCCCTGGTCGCTACATTTGATTGGACCTTTTCAGAAATGATCTGCATATAAACTAGTGCCTCCTTAAATAGGCACTGAGCTGCATGCTCCGCCTTATGCCAATGATGCCATGCCCAGACCCTTTGAATCTCTTCCCCAACCCTGAACCTTTCTTTGCCAATCCAGGCGTGCAGGGGGCTTATTTATTTATTTATTATCTATTTATTACATTTATACCCCGCCTTTTTTCCTACAAGGAACTCAAGGCAGCTTACATAATCCTCCTCCTCCTCCTCTCCATTTTATCCTCACAACAACCCTGTGAGGTAGGTTAGGCTGAAAGGCAGTGACTGGCCCAAAGTCACCCGGTGAGTTTCATGGCCAAGTGGGGACTAGAACCCGGATCTCCCGAGTCCCAGCCCAACACTCTCACCACTACGCCACACTGGCTCTCTTGCCCAGCAAATGGACCCCATCCGATATCAACCTTGAACGGTGATGATGTGCAATTTCAGAGTATTTCTGATGTCTGCAGGAGCAGGAGGTGGACTTCGGGGTCCTCTGAAAGGGGAGAGATTTTGGCCCCCAAACGAAAGGGAACATCTCTGAGGCCTGTTTCCCAGGAGCCAAATTGCCACGGTTTGGCCATGGCCCTCGCATCGTCTCCGTGTTTTTGCATTCTTCCTGTGTTTTGATTTTTTTCCGTCTGAGGTTAATATGCTCTTGCCTGTCCCCCCCTCCCCCGCTGACGAATGTAAAATGTACTAACGTTGAGCAACAAAATGAATCAGCATCTGCAAAGTTCTTGCAGCCACAAGCACCGGGTTAGCTCATTAACTGGAGAGATCCGGGCTCTACCGACGGCAGCCTTCTTCAACTGCAGGATCCTACATTTCCCCCAATTTTTGCAAATTAAAAAAATCAAAGTGGAGAAACTCCAGATGTTAGCTACGGCGGCCTGGCCTCCTGCTGGTTGGCGGCAGTGGCGTGGGAGGGGGGCAACTTTGCTTAATTTGCACATAATTTCTATGTTGGGGTGGAAACTTCAAAGCCAGAGGCCTGGTCTCCACATGTGGGCTTGGTAGTTGGGGGCACTGATCCTGCCAAGAGGAATCGATGTCATGACATTTTGCTTTAGTCTCCTCTTAACCTGATTCCGTCTTTTGAATTGTGCTTAATTGGAGAGGTCTGGGAGCACAAACCTGCCAGGAGTTTATTGTCACCGGCTCCCCCATTTCAGAGGTGTGGCAAGTGGCTGCTTGTCTGTGGTGAAAGCCCTTTGTACATTCTCAGAGATAATCTCTTATTGCTTCACAGTTTAAAATTTATTTATTTATTTATATTTATTTATCGCCCATCTGGCCAGCAACCGGCCACCCTGTTAAATGTTAATTTCTAGAGCCTCCCATGTTGCATGAGTAGCCAGGAAGTTGGTCTTTGAGAGGGCAGACCTGGGTTTTTAATCCTGATGCCTCCTGATTGGGTTAATTTCTTGTCGAGCTTTTCTACACGAGGCAGTTATTGTTTGATCATCATACCCTACTCACAGTTGCTTACAGGTTCTGTAGGCGACTTTGTGACCCTCTAGTTTCACTTCTGTTTTTAAACAGCACTTCTGCCGAGTTTTTTTTTTACAGCAGGGAAAATGTGGTATTATTTGTGAAAGTGAAAGAAAACGTTTTTCCACTTGTGTATTTGCGCTATTCTGCTATACCACAGTGCCACCTAGAGATTATGTAGTGGGAAAGCAGGAAAAGAAATGCTCTTTGTGTAGTGCTCAGATGACCTCAAATTTGCAATGAAACCAAAAGTAGATACAGCGGATTAACAGGCTCATGTAGAAAAGCTTGTAGCGCTTCCATGCTTTTCTGTCCAACAATGGGTTGAGAGCATGAACCGTAGACCTGGGTTCAAATGTTAGCATATGGCTTTTGACCAAGTCAGGTTGCTGATCCAGCTTGAACAGGATTATCTATCTGATGGGGAAGGGCTCTCCAGGGTTTTTCAGGTGGGTGGGTGGGGTCTCCAAGCCCTGTTGTCCGACTCCGAGACCCTATTCAAACTGCAGGTGTCAAGCATTGACCCCAGGCCATGAAAATATATGCTCGACTGCGAAATCTCAAGTCCATGAATCTTATGGGTGGTCTTGTGCCAGTCGCTCTTTCTCAGCCCAGCCTACTTGGCAGGGCTGTTGTGTAAGGATAAAATGGGGAAATATGGGACTCGGGAGACCCGGGTCCTAGTCCCCGCTCGGCCATGGGTGACTTTGGGCCAGCTCACTGACTCTCCGCCTAACCCACCTCACAGGGTTGTTGTGGGGATAAAACATAGAGGAGGAGGAGGAGGATTATCTAAGCCGCCTTGGGTTCCTTGCAGGAAGAAAGGCAGGATAGAAATATAATAAATAGATAGATAAATATAACCCTGCGATCAGGACCAACATTAAGGGTTGGCATGGTGGGGCACCTGCCAAGGGCCCACACCCCAGCAGGGGTCCACTGACAGGAGCCCCCTGGACTTGCTCCTCCTCTTCTTCACCTGCTCACCTGTTTGCTCACCTGCCTCCTACTCTGGCCCAGAGAAGGGGGGTGGTGAGGAAGAGGCGCGGGGCGGGAGATGCCGCCGCTGCCGCCAACTTGCTCCCGGGCTCTCCAAAACCTGGAGCCGGGGCAGGAATAGTAGGCCCTGGCTCTGAATTAAGGCAGGATGAATCTGTTCGGGTGCTGGGCTTAGTTAGTACTTAACTCCCAAGAGGGCAGCAGGGGAGGTGCAGAGAATCGAGCACACCCCCCCCCCATGCTATCCTTTTTGGTCAAATATGTCAACACTGAGCAGGGCTCAGTTGTGAGATCTAATGTTTCAGTTCGGTTGTTCCCCTGTGAAATGCTGCTTTTAGTTTTTGTTTTCACAGATGGATGATTTTAAAGCAAGGGCGGTCAACATCTTTCAGACGGAGGGCCAAGCTCAGTTTCGAAGAAGCTCTTGGGGGTGGGGTGGGTGTACATTCCAGCGGTGGGTGGGACCAGATGCAAAAGGGGGTGGGGCCAAAGACAAGGGGGTGGGGCCAAAGACAAGGGGGTGGGGCCAAAATACCAGCCAGTTTTAGCTTACTCAGGAGAGGCGTGTCAACCTTTTAGGATGGACTGGACTGGAGGAAGAACTGCAGAAAAGTTGGGAAGCCGCCAACTGACTGGAGGTCAGGGGAAAAGGGGAGGGGTCAGCAGAATGTGGTGTGGCCGCCTGGGGACCCCAGGCAAGGCTGGCTCTGGGCTGCGAGCCTGAGATCCTATTTTAGAGCAATGCCCTGGAATCCTCTCCACAAGCTTTTCTTAATAATCCATCCTTTTTTAACCCGCTGCACCCCGATCGTCATCTCTGTCCACATTAAAAGGCCGCTTCTGGCCCCGTAATGACAGCTCCTGCTGGCGACGGCCGTTCTGGGGGGCAGGAACACTCCCTCACGCGGCCAGGGCCTCTTCTTTGCGGCCTGCTGCGTGTTTCCACAATTAAAGCATCCGAGGCCAAAACACACACGCGCGCGCACACACCACAGACATTCTTGCCGCTCTGGAGGCCGAGGGCCGCCTCCCCGGCCACGTCTCCTGTTAGACTCCATCGAAATAACAGAGACTCTGATTTCTCCGGCCAGCCATCCAAGCTGATGCGAAAACCCACTTTCCAAAGATAGAAGCAGGGGCGGGGTGGGGAAGTCGCTTCCTGCAAACGGTGGCTTTTGATCACTTGGCATCTATGAGAACGTCTCTCTCCCTCTCTCTATTTTTGGGTTCTTTTTAACTCTACCCTGTTCTGGAGGGTGGAATGCGAGGTTGGCGGGTGGGGGGGGGAGGAAGGTCCGCTGCTTACGAGGCAGAACCGCCAAGATGATGCCTTCCCGGCACCCCCTGGGGTCGGGTCAGCTTTGTGCATACTTCGGGCTTCGTTATTCTTTTTTTAAGCAGCGGCCGCCCGGGTTCTCCGGCTTGTATAAACGATGCGCATTCCAGCACGACTTTTCTGAAAGTCCCATCATCCCCAGTCACTGCACGAGTTGTGCCGGGTATGGCTCGCGATGCACCGGGACACCAAAAGTATCGTCTCTCGGAAGAGGCTTCCTGTTCTCCCTCTGCATGAGTTGCTGCGCTGGGCTGACCTCTCTTCCGATCTCGCCCCTGCTGGGGGCAGAACATTCTGCTGTGCTCTTGCGCGGGGTAGGAACAGATCGTTCCGTTGCCCCCGACGCAGAGATGGCTCGGCAGAATGGCCTGCCCTTGAAGGAGTCTGCCTGTTGCCTCCCTGTAAGAGTATCGGCTCTGGGATCACTCCTTTGGGGCTCCTCCTGGAGGCCGGCAAGCCGTCTTCTCTTTCACGTGTGAAACCTTCTCCAGGGTCTGAGGAAAGTGCGCTTCCGTGTTGAACATGCCGGAACAAAAAAGCGTGCTCTTTAACAGAACTGTTGGAAATGTCTGTGCCTTCACATGCAAGGCAGGGGTATGTCTTTTCCTCCGCAACTCTTGGAGGTGGGGGCTTGTCTCCCTCTCCCCCCTCCCAGGGATCCTTCCTTGTTCCCCTTGGAAGTTGCTGGCCGCTGTCAAGGCCCATCCGGAGAGCATGTGGCGTGGCGGGTCCCACCAGCCTGTTCTCATCAGCTCAGTTTCCTCCTCGCCAGCCACTGCTGTGGGCAGAGGAAGGGAGCGTTTCCTGCCCAGGGACAACGGATGCTGCGGCGGGGAGAACTCTCCAGCCCACGATGCAGCCGGTGTGGCCTAGTGGTGAGAGTGTTGGATTGGGACTCGGGAGACCCGGGTTCTAGTCCCTGCTGCTTGGCCACGAAACTCACTGGGTGACTTTGGGCCAGTCACTGACTCTCAGCCTAACCTACCTCACAAGGTTGTTGTGAGGATAAAATGGAGAGGAGGAGGAGGAGGATTATGTAAGCTGCCTTGGGTTCCTTGAAGGAAAAAAGGTGGGGCATAAATATAAATAAATAAATAAGCTCCTCTGACACCAACTAACCGTGTGACGGCGAGGCGACCTGGCCCCAGATCAGAGGCGGCAGAGCCCTTGCACCAGACCCTAGAGCAGCCTTCCCCAACCAGGCGCCCTCCAGATGTGCTGGACTGCAACTTCCATCATCCCCAGCCAGAAGAATGCTGGGAATTGCAGTCCAACACAACGGGAAGGTGCCCTAGTGGGGAGTGATGCATAGCTCTGTGGGAATGGGTAGGTTTTGCGGGGTGAGGAGAACTACAGGAGAGTCGAGGGGCACAGAGAGATTCAAAGCCACACTGTGCTTAGGGGGTCCTCCGGACACTTTTCGTTTTATTCATTTATCGCTCATGATGTTATCGCTATTCTTATTGATTCAGTTTTTGAGTCTCCTCAAAGCTGAAGCTCTCAGACTGACATGCAAAACAAGGACAAAGCAAACACAACACAACCAATGTTGTAAAACACATTAAAAGGGGTTTATAAACAAGTTTTAAAAGCAGCAACAATAATTTGACAATATATTTTTTTTAAAAAAAGAGATATCAATATCCAAGCAGGTAAAAAAGAAAGAAAAGAAACAAAAAAAAACCACGGGAGAAGGTGATACCAAAACGCAGCATCAGACACATCATTAAAAATAAAACAAGCAGCGGCTGAAAAATGCTTCTAAAAGGCCTGGATAACTGTTCGCTGTTCCAGCTTCCCTGCATATTTCTGCGGCGAGGCTTTGATGGCCAAGAAGAGGCTGGAAATGGAGCAACTGCTTCCACGAGCAATCTTCACACAGGGCAAAGTTAAACTATGGAACTCACTTCCACAGGATGGAGTGATGGCCACCAATTCAGAGGGCTTTAAAAGGGGATGGACCAATTCATGGAGGAGGCGGCTCTCTCCAGGGCTCCCAGTCCTGATTGGCATGTCTGCCATTTTCATTATCGGAGGCAGTCTGCCTATGTACACGGGTTGCTGGGGAACATGGGCGGGAGGGTGCTGTTGCACTCCTGTCCTGCTTCTCGGCTTCCCGTGGGGGCAGCTGGTTGGCCACTGTGTGAACAGAAGGCTGGACGAGATGGACCCTTGGCCTGATCCAGCATCGGGGCTCTTAGGTTCCTATGAGTGATGTGGATAGACAGGAGGTTTGGTTGTGTCAGTTGCTTGTTAGCCATGATGGTTCAATGGAGCATCCAAAGTTGGTGGCAGCGTACCTTTGAATCGCATGCACTCAGGAGCGGTGTCGTCATGTGCCAGAGGCAGGGTCGGCCCAAGACATCTTGCTGCCTGAGGCAAAGGACAAGATGGTACAAAAGCTGACGGGATCGCATCCTGCACCACACCTGAAGGCAGCGCAGCAGGCTCCCTCGGGGGGCACAGGGCAGCTCTCTTCTCCCACGCCTTGCTGCCTGCCACCTCCCAGCATCTGCTGCCTGAGGCAACTGCCATCTGCGATCTTGGCCCCCTCACATACTCTCTCTCTCTCTCAGCCAAACTTTCCTCACGAGGACTGTCGTGAGGAAAAAAATGGGATTACTCCTGTGCGCACTCCACCCTGGGCTCCTCAGAGGAAGGGTGGGACACAACGTAATAGATACCAAAAACGGATTTGTCTCCAGCTTGGCCTTCCCCCTGCTCAATCCCCCCAATGTGTCTCCTTCCCTCTCCCGGCCGCCCAAAGTTAGCGCCGACAGCTGGCTCCGTTGTCCCAGGAATGGACTCCTATTCGCACAGTAATAAACCAGATGTTGGCACCAGGCAGGCAGGCAGCAACTGCTTGGAAGTTTTTTGGGGATCGGGAATAGGGTTCATGTTTCAGTCTGGACAGTTTCCCTTTTCATGAGGGCAAATTTATTTTAATTTTTAAAAAAAAAATGGGTGGGCAATTCGCGGCTCTCCAGTTGTTTTTGGACTGCAGCTGTCGTGCGCCCTGCTTGCCAGCATAGCCGATGGTGAGGGATGATGGGAGTTGTAGTCCAACGGCATCTGCAGAGCCACAGTTGCCCACCCCTGTATTAAAACCCCCCACTGCATGTGTGAGCCGGGCCAGCGACTGAGAGAGAGGCGGAACACGTCGCAGCGTCGCAAAAGGCCTTGGGCCGCGGGCGTTATGGCTCGTGCCGCATGAGCCGACGTCTGCCGGGCGATGCGCGTGGAGGCGGTGGGTTGCCGTGACGCCCTGTGGTGTGCCGAGGAGCCGGCTAGAAAGGCCGAAAATCAGGGGTGCTCTTAGGCCCGGATCCGTGGGCCTCAGTCCCAACTATTTTCCAGGACCCTGAATCTCTTCCCCAGAACCTTGAGCGTCCGTTGGTGCCAATAATTCTGCCCCCCCCCAGCTTAATTGCCATCCAGGGGTCAATTTTCTAGGAGGATTCCAGCCAGTGAGGGAAGGGTTAACTCTCCTTCCCTTCCCATGTGCTGCTACACCACCCCCCCCAAATCTTCCCTTGTATGCCAATTAAGCTGAGAGAAACACTCCCCCCCCCCATTGGTTTGGGATAATTAAGGCCAGGGTAAAACTTGGTTAAAGGATTTTTTTAAAAATGAGATGGTTTGGGTGAGAAATGAATTGGCTGGCTTTGCCTCCTCTGAAAATTAAGTAAGTCCCAGTAATTGTTTCTAAGTTTACATATATTGATATAAATTAGCATACATTTGTGTTCTCTGGGCCTGGGCCCCGGATCTTTTAAGTGCCTAGCAACACCCCTGCTGGAAATCCACACTTGTCTCAATGGCACGGCGAAAGTCGAGATGCCCGCGAGCGCGTGGGCAACCGCCCCTTGCCGTCGATGCAGAGCGGTTCCTGTCGGCTTGGCATACCCCATTTCTTGTGTGCGCATGCGCATGGCTGGCGCAACGATCTGGCAGCACGGGAGGGTCAGCGTCTGGGGCTTTGGCGGCAGCCCGATCCTCACTGCCGGGCAGGTGGTGAAAAGAGGAACCTTTGGAAAGGTGTTGGGTCGGGGGCCCCGCCCTTATACCCATGGAGGCTGGTGGCGCTGAGGTCAGTGGGGCGGTGTATCCACTCCGGGATTCAGTCTGAACATTAAAGGGGTTATCCATGGTGCTACCCACCCACAATCTCCAAAATTGGCTCAGCACCACGGATAAGTTCAGACTACAACCTGGAGTGGATACACGGCCCCACGGACATCGGCGCCACCGGCCTCCACTCTGCCCTGTTACTTGCTCCTTATTCCAGCATCTGGCAGATCCAGCAGCAGCCGGGGCAGAGGGGCTTCTGAAATGGCTGCCCCCTCCCTCCCTCCCTCCCTCCCCGTTTCCTGGTGCTCTCGGTCTGGGAGCCCTTTCCTCCGCACCATGTTGAGATGCACTATGCTTCTGTTTAGATCATAACACGGATATCTAACTTTGCACCCATACGTATAAAGTAACATGCACATTTTCTGCAAATCTGTGTTCTCTCTTCTGTCCACCTTTTCAGTGGTGCAGAAGTGGCCAGCCGAACCTCCGGCTAGCTAATGACACAATGCACACACACAGCTCTCCTTCGGCGAAGGAGGGATCCCTTTACATCGCACCCCTCCCCTATGCCACAAGCCTTTTTGGGGAGAGGATCGAGCTCCCCGGACTTGCCTCGAAGCGTGCAGCTGGTGGGCAGTTGTTGCTGTCGAGGCAAAACAGCTGCTGCTGCTGCAGCCGGGCGGAATTGTTTAGAAGGCACCGAGCACATGTTTATTCTCCGCTCTTTGAAGGGGCTGCGCATGGCCCCACCCAGAGGGGAAGCAGAGCGACCAGCGGTGGGAGGAGCAGCTGCCCCACAAGGAACGGCGAACATGTCTGGGGCTTTTCAGCTGAAGCCAGATTCCCAGCAGAATGGCGCTCCTCGCCGGCGCCCTCTGGGCCGCTGTAGTCCTCGTTCCCCAGCAGAATCCGTGGGAATCCAGCAGTGCAGCGGCGGTGGCGGCAGGGGACCCAACGAGGCCTGCAAAAAATCCCCACGGAGGGGCCCCGTGGGCTGCAGGTTACCCACCCCTGGCTTAAGGGGTGGAGGTTCAGAAAAGGACGGAGTGTGTGTGTGGCGAGAGGCAGAGATTTTTCTCCCTGACGCTACAACTCAGTGATGTTGCTTGGAGGAGCAAGAGGAAGCGCTTCGTCCGGCAACACATAATTCACTCATCGCATTTCTGGCCGCAAGATATTTGGGGGGAGGGGAGCAGTGGGGGGGGGGGGGCTAGCCGAAGAAGCTTTTAAAAAAAATGTTTACACAAATTCATGGAGAAGACTTTGACCGGCTATTTAGCTTGACATGATAGCTCAATTTATTTTATTTTTATATCTCCCACCTTTTTTTTCCTGCAAGGAACCCCAGGCAACTTACATGGTCCTCCTGCTCTCCATGTTACCCTCACACCAAACCTGTGAGGTAGGCTAGGCTCAGCGACTGGCCCAGAGTCACCCAGTGAGCTTCATGGCCGAGCGGGGGCTAGAACCCGGCCCCGGATCTCCCGAGTCCCAGTCCAGCACTCTCACTGGCCCTCCTCCTCCATGTTCAGAGCCCGTCTATCCTGCCGAGTGCCGGAGGGGAAGGCAAGTCCCTGGGGGCAGCTGCATGGGGCCGCCATGCTGGACTTAGATGGGTTCCCTCGGTCTGATCCAGGCAAGGCTGTTCTCCCTACAACAAGATTTAATAACCCCCAGGTGCCTCTAAAAAGGCAGCTGTTTATTTTTGCCAGGATGGCTGCAAATGGAACCTCCCAGTGTCGGAGGCAGCGCACTCTGGATACCCAGAAGCTGGAGGTAAATGCCGGAGGAAGACCAGGCCCCCTTCACACCAGGGCAGGTTTGCCTCCCGGAATGGCAAGGGTGTTACGATCTGAACAGACATATAGCGCATCTCAACAGGGTGCAGAGGACGGTGACCCAGGTGCTTGCCTGTCCGGGTGCGAACTGTTGACGGACTGCAATTCTCAGAGGCGGTGTTAGGGAGCCAGCGTGGCGTAGTGGTGAGAGTGCTGGACTGGGGCTCGGGAGATCCGGGTTCGAGTCCCCGCTCGGCCATGAAGCTCACTGGGTGACTTTGGGCCAGCCACTGACTCTCAGCCTAACCTACCTCACAGGGTTGTTGTGAGGATGAAATGGAGAGGAGGAGGAGGATTATGTAAGCCGCCTTGGGTTCCTTTCAGGAAAAAAGGCAGGGTATAAATATAATACATAAATAAATAAATAGGGGGTGGCCCACACAGAGAGACTTTAGAGCAGTGTTCTCCAACTGCTACGCTGGCTGGGGCATGCTGGGAGTTGTAGGCCAAAAACATCTGGGGACCCAAGGTTGGAGAACACTGCTTTAGAACATATGTAAATTAGCATATGCAAATTTCTGTATTATTTTTTTTGTCCTGTGAGCCCGTGCCCCGGATCTTTTTAGTACCTCGCACCGCCCCTGACAATTTTTATGGTTTTTATCTTTAACCTGGAATTGGACTGGACAGCCCTTCAGATAAAGGATGCCTTGAAATAGAAGACTGTAAAAGAGGGACACACATGGCTACCCTAAGACAGACACACTCACACCTTCTAGCTCTGGAGCGGGTGGAGAGGCACTGGACATGGCAGACATATATTTTTCCCTCTAGTCTAGTACTTGGTACCAGCGTGTATAGCTTGCCTGGGCCCGGATCAGGGTGGGCAGAATACCACCACCACCCCTGCCCGAATTTCAGAACAACGGTTCTCAAGCAAATGATGCAAACCCAGAAATTGGACTGCAAAACATTGGTTTTCCTCATCTTCCCATTGCTTGTTAAACAAGACTCCTGCTAATTATGGGGATGCTCTCAAGTCTAAACTTGGCCAGAGAACAGCACGTCATCACGTGTCACATGTGGCAAATTTCGATGCAGGCTTAAGAGTTAGTTCTGCGGATTTGTTGAAGTTGTTCACGTTTTCGGAACTTGAAATATTGGTCTTGAAGTTTGCGTGGTGGTGGGGAAGGAAATGTCCGCATTTTTAATCTGTGCAAATCAGCTCTAGTACCTTCGAACCTTCAAGAGGTCGAGGGATCGGGCTTAAGGGTGTTCAATGCCAAGGTTATCTTCTAAATGACGTCATGTGGACTAGAAACATGTGGCGCAAAATGTGCTTGGCTACTAGTTCGATCCGTATATGAGTGTAGACCAGCCTTCCCCAACCTGGTGCCCTCCAGATGTGTTGAACTACAATCTCCCAGCATTCCTGACCATCTGTCATGCTGGCCACTGAACACGGTCACTTCCTCTGTCCTACGAAGGAGGGTGTTCTTTCCTTGCTTCACCAGAGCAGGAAAACACAACAGGGTTAGAAATGCAATCAGTTATAGCAGAAGTAGATAACTTGGTGCCATCCAGACATTTTGGACTACAACTCCCTTCAGGCCCAGCCAGCATGGCTAATAGTCGGGGATTGTGGGAGTTGTAGCCCAAGACGTCTGGAAGGCACCGCACTTCTTCCCCCCGAATTATAAGACGGAGCGATTCTGATAAAAGTTTGTTCCGTCTGTTTTCTGTCCCCTCGGGAACATCGTGCTCCTCTAACTGTTTTTGTCCCGCAGAGCCACGTTATTATTGGCGGCCTTTGCGGTCGGCACGGCGGGTTCCCAGATAACTGCCCCGCCCGGAGCCCTTTCGCGAAGACAAAGCAAGTCAAGGCGACTTTGCAGGCCCAGCAGCCCCTCCCCTGCTCGGGCCGCCCGCCGACCTGCTCATGGTCCCTCCCGCAGGGGAACGGATGGGGTGGCAGGCCTGCAGGGTTGTGGTGCGTACCCGGCGCTGGATCCAGGTTTTGGGGGGCCCTTGGGCAGGCAAGGCACCCTCCATGGGCCCCCTTCTCTCAGTGAGTCAGCCGGCATGCTGGCTAGGGATGATGGGACTTCTAGTCTGACACGTCTGGAGGGCGCCAGGTTGGGGGAGGCTGTTCTAAAACACTAAAAAAGACCTCTCCCCCCCCCCCACTCACTGTTGCAAGCCTCCGGCGGAGGGGTCCGAAAGCATAGCATGCAGCGCACTTTCCTCCTCCGCCATCGGCGCTGCGCCTCTTGTTACCCTTGGCAGGGCTTGGAGATGCGCTAAGGAGCCGTGTCGCTTCTCTGCAGTGAGTTTATTGGTTTAATTCCGCAGGCTTGCTCCAAAAAGCCAGCTGCCGCCGTTTCACGGCAAACAGCGTCACAGCCACCGTGGAGACGCTGGCCGCTTTCGTTCCCCCAAAGGGCGAGCTTGCTGGTTCTGCACATATCAATTATATAGCTCAATTATACTTTTTTTTTAAAGGAACGCTACCGAGAAGAACTCTTTACCACCGTAGGAAAACGCTTGTTTGCCTGGAGCCGTGGGCTAGGCTTGCTTGGTCAAACCACGATGATGTGGAAATCTGCACCGGGGCTGGTGCCAAAGGTAGGCATGGTGGTGGGGCACCTGCCGAGGGCCCACACCCCAGCAGGGGCCCACTCCAAGAGGGGGCCCATGGAAGACGCCCCTGCCTGCCTGCCAAGCAAGCAAGTGGTAGCCATGAGGAGGAAGAGGAGGAGGGACCAGGGCAGCAGCTGGTGAAAGGTCCAGGGTGAGGCTTTCCTCCTGGGATCTCTGTAATACCAGCACAAAGTCCCAGCTTCCTGCTAACCCTGGCTTTCGTTTTCTTTTTCTTTTTAAAGCAAGTTTCCAGCCCTCATGGTTGGAAAAAGATCGTCCTTGGAAGCAGTTTGGGCAATGTGCCAGCTGAAGCCTTAGAAGCCAAATGGGTGGCTGAAACGATCCTCCCCATAGTGGTGCGTTGAACTTTGGAACACTGCAGAGCAATCTGGCCCGCTTTGTGATTCGCTAGAAGAATTGGGAGATGGTAAAAGAAAAAAAAAGAGCAGCCCGATTGACTGAATGATGCAAAACAAAATGATGCAAAACATGACATAGATATCCAAAATGTCTACAAGTTGCAGAATCCCCCCCCCCCTTTGCTGCAGGACTGGACTTCTTGGATGCCATTTAATCTTTTAAGGACTGTAGAACTGCCCTTGGCTTCTATGCGATGGAAGGAGCCACGTTCTTGGCTTGCCAAACTCCCTCCACGTCCGCCCTGCACAGTCTAGGACAATCTCCATAAATCTTTGCAGAAGTCAGGAGTTGGCTGACTTCTGCTGCATACTTGCTGACCCAGCAAAAACCTCCATCTGGGGTGGAAAAAAAGCAAATTACAAGCCACGCCAGGCCGAAGTTTTGTCAAATTGCAAGTTAGCCTTGTCCCGGGGCGTCCTCGCAGAGCTGCAGGCTGCGGCCCCCTTGCTCCGGCAGAGCTAAATGACAGAGCGACGGGAGGCTGCATCTCCCCCAAGCGGGCCATCCTGCCGGCGAAGCTGTCACCATAATTCCTAGCCCCGGAGGCACACGCGTGTGGGCGAGCAGGAGCAGCGGGGTGGGTGGCTGATGGCCAGAGCTGTGCCAGCTCCGTCTGTGTGCGCGGGCCGGGCAGGCGGCGAAAAGAGAAGGCGGCAAGCCCACCCCTTCTTCTCGCACTGACTTGGCAGATGTGGCCACCGTCGCTGTGGCTTGGCTATTTTTTAGTTTTAGAAAAGGCTTTGTGCTTTTTGAGCAGACTCGGGGGTTTGTAGGGGAGGAGGGTCCTGCAGCTCAGTGGTTAGAGCCAGTGCCGGCTCCAGCTTTTGGGCAAGAGGCAAGAAGACACCCTCCACGGGCCCCCTCCCGCAGTGAGTCCATCTTCTCCCCGCCCTTGTCACCGGCTGCTCACGCTCCTCCTCGCCTCCCTCCTCCTCCTCCTTGGTACCACTTGCTTCCTCGATCGGGCCGTGAGCAAGTTGGCCGCCCGCGGCATCTGCCGCTGCTCCTTCTCCCCACCACCGTTGCCTGGGCCAGAGCAACAAACAACCGGGTTGCAGCGAGGAAGAGGAGGAGGAGCAGCAGCTCCAGGGGGCTCTTTTCAGTGGGCCCCTGCAGGGATGTGGGCCCTCGGCAGGTGCCCGACCGTGCCGACCCTTGACGCCGGCCCCCTGGTTCGCGCCCCGGCTTTGGCATGCAGAACGTCCCCAGTTTAGTCCCCGGCCTCTCCAGTTAAAGGAGCAGGTAGCAAGTGGTGGCAAAACCACCTTCTGTGGAGAGCGGCTGCCAATCGCAGCAGACAACGCTAGTTGAAACGGATCACCTGTGATGCTAGAAAGCCGCTTATACGGAAGGCCGTGAGCACAGCACCAGGTTTGGCCTGTAGGAGATCTCTGGCGTCCTTACCTAAAACAGGTGGCCCCTCAAGAGCTGGTGGGATTGAGCTGGCGGGACTCAACTCCTCCTGCAAGGCGGGCGGCTCATATGTGTGATTTGCACCCAATGACTCTGTGTGTGTGTGTGTGTGTGTGTGTGTGTGTGTCCGTTCACACACGGCCTTATTTATTATTTTGTTTTAACCCTGACTGGAGCGTGCTTGTGTGATTGACCGGGTTATACATCGGGATGAACGAATCTGCTGATTTTTAGTCAGTTTCTCATTCTTCCAGCCAGGCTTCAGCTCGATTTGCCCCGAACTTTGACAGTTTCCCCAATCTTAAGTTTGGCTTGTCCCAAACCTTGAGAATTTTTTCTTTTTAGAATAAGTTGCATTTTTGTATGCAGCTTTGCCTAATAGACACATATTTTGCAAGCGATTTTCCTAATATAATGCATTTTTTAAAAAGTTATTCTCACTAATGTACGCAGTTTTGTGTGCACTTTCCCCACATGTACGCAGTTTTGTACGCTTTTCCTGACCGGAGAGCTCCCTGGCAAAGTTCAGAGAAGAGTGAATTTCGAGGGGTAACTGAATTGCGGTTCGCGCATTGGTTCGAAAGTGCGAAATTGGATGAGTTCGCGTTGAAATGTGAACTGAATGAATCCCTGCCCCATCCCTCGTTGGTGCAAGGCCTCCGTGAAGGTTGCTTCCGGTCAGCAGATAGACAAAGAAAAATGGCGAAATAGGAAAAAGCCAGCCAACTCCAAATCCCGCCCGGCCTCTGCTCCGGCGCCACGCGTGGCTCTGCCCCCTGGTACCCCCAGGTGTGCCAGTGCGGTGCGTTCGTGACCACGTCGGACGAGGTCTGTGTGACCCAGGATCAAATCCACGCCTGGCCACACGCCTCGCTGGGTGACCCTGGACTAGCCTCGGGTGGGGGGGGGGTGGGTTGGAGGATAAATTGAAGGGGTCATTTTGAGCGCTGAGCTGAAAACAATAGAAGTTGCCCCTCGTTTGTAATGACCAGAAAATGGTATATATCAGCTCCAGTCAAATTAAGCAGCAATGAATTAATACCAATCCACCATACAGCAGGTCTATACTTTAAAAGAACATGTGTGCTGATGCTCACGTTCTTTTAAATTATATACCTGCTGTATGGAATTTATCACAAGGACACCGCATGTGGATTTTCCGCGCCCTCATGACAGCCAAGAGACTGATATTACAGATAAACACTCGCCTCCTGTAACACAATGGATTGAGGACCTAATAACGCTTTCAACATTTGAGCGGGTGGTATTTAGATGCCACCTGCGGATGGATAAATACATGGATACTTAAGTTTGGGTCAGACGGTGCAAGCTTCTGCATTCTACAGAACTCTTCGTCCTCCCGGATTCTGCCTGAGGAAAAGCCCCGTGAAGCTCCAAAGCTTGCCTGCTCCTACCCCTGCAGTTCCCAAGTGGTGAGTGCCAGATGGGTTTGCCAGTGTGCCAGGAGACAGAAGTGGGCTGCAAAATGTTAGAAGCTTGTAAGGCCTGGCAACTGAGCTTATTTAAGGCAGACGGCCGCATGGGCCTGCCGCAAGGTGTTTGTTTATTTATAAAACCAGTATAGGTAGTATACGATAGGTGACGTGCGGCCGAATTTCAACCCGGAAAAAAACGGGAGAAGCGGCCTCCCTAGGCGAGGACCGCGATGGCACCGGCCGCCGCCGTGCCTCCCTTCCTTTCTGCTCAGTGCCTGGCTCTCAGGCTTGGCATCTCTCCTAATCTCCTACTGCGCTGCCTTTTCCACCCAGCGTCGGTCCCGGGGCAGCGGGTGCGGTTGGCGTGGACTGCTTTTCCACTTACGCTGGCTCCGCTTGTCTGGGCGTGGGAAAGCTGAGCAGGGTCAGGCCTGGTTATCTCTTGGATGGGAGACCCCTCCTCTAGTTTCCTGCATCGAGCAGGGGGGGGGGTTGGACTCGATGGCCTTGCAGGCCCCTCCCAACTCTATGATCTATGAAATCTAAGTTGCTGATGGGCTCTAACCCGGCTGGGCTCTGCCCGCTGGAGGCTCCCCCCTGCTCCGGCTCTCTCACAGTCCCAACAACGGCCCTTTCAGAACAAGCGTCATGAAGCACGCCTTCCTCCTGCTGTAACCACCACCACACCACACCCACACCCACACAACGTACTGGGCGCATCGGTCGTCTTAATCTTCCTCGGGGCTTTGTGCTCTGCCCCACAAACGGGGGGGAAGGGATTTATATCAGCCACTCCCTACCTTCTGCCTTCCAGAAGTGTTGGACTACAATCCCCCATCTTCCCCAGCCACCATGGCCACTGCTGTAGCGCCCCCACCCTCTCCGGCGCTTTCACTGATGCCTACGCGTCCACAGTTATGCTGTCCGTGATCTGGTATATTCATCCCGGTCCATATAGAACTGCGGTTCCCTTTGGGCAACTTGTGGCCCTCCAGATGTTGTTGGAGGGCAACTCCCATCAGCCCTGGCCAGCATGGCCAATGGGCAGGGCAGATGGGCGTGGCAGGCCAAGAACATCTGGAGAGAGACAAGTTGCATGCCCACCCCTCTATTAAGGATTTTTTTGGGTGGGACACACACAACAATTTCTTTTCCCTTTTGAAAACCAAAATGCAGAAACTCTTGCAAAGAATGTCCTGATTCCCTTCCTCCGCCCCCGCCCTCATTTTATTTCTGTTTCTCATGGGAAATGGTACATTTGTTGTCGTTGCAGGATTGCGAGAACTTCGACGTGACTGCAATAAATTTGGGAGGCTGATAAGGTATTTGGGAAGATTTTTCTTTTCTTTTAAAAACCCTTAACCCTTTGCTGGTCCTTCTTCCATCAATCTTCCCCCTGTCCCGTTCTCTGGTCCTTAAGGAACTCAGAGGGAAGCGGTGAAGTTTCGGATTTCACCTGCGTGGCCAAATTATGTTTCGTTTCTGGAAACTCACTCATGCAAGGGAAAGAGATTCTTTTTAATTTTGAGGACAGAATCCTATGCATGTTTAGATAGAAAAAAAGTCCTACAACTCCCAGCATGCTGGGAGTTGTAGGACTTTTTTTCTGTCTAAACATGCATAGGATTGCACCTTTAATGCCTGATATCATCTTATTTGCCGTATAGCCCCTCAAATAAAACCTAAGTATCCTTCTCTTCATTTACTTGCCTTCTCACCCTGGCTTCCCGCTTCCTTCTGCTGCTCTCCCTCTGTGGAAAATAAAAATAAAGATGATAATAAGAATAATCGGGAGGTTCTGCAGGAGAGGATCCTGTGCCATGCACCTTGAAGGTACAATACTAAATAAGGATAATAAATAGCTTTGCTCCCAAGTCCCAGACTATGGGGCTGTGCTGACACATCGGTAAAGAGAACGGAACTCTGTACATGCTCCGACGTGCTTATTTCCCTTGGCGGGAGGAAGCGGTGACGGGAACCTGCATCCTGCCTTTGGGGTTTCCTCAAAACTATAAAAAAAACGTCCACACATCCCTTCCCTTTCAGCCTCAATCCTGACCTTTAAAGCAATTTTAGGTTGAAATGGCCGCGGCCTTTTAACATCGGCCCCGTGTCCTAGAAATGTGTAGCTAGTGAAAGAAAGATTAAAGCAGGGACGATATTAGCTGGCAGGAATTGAAGAAGAAGAAGAAGAAGAAGAAGAAGAAGAAGAAGAAGAAACAACTCCAAAAAAAGACACCAGAACTTTCTTTCTTTCCTCACAACCCCTAGATTGCGTTTCTAAATAGATGAACGAAAATAAATCCTGTGGCTTGTGGCTCTGATGGGAGCCTTCCCTCCTGCCTGATGTGCTGGGAGAGCAATCTCCCCCCCTCCCTTTCCCTTCCTTCTTCCCATGTGCTTATGGCACACACACACACACACACACACACACACACACACACACACACACACACACACCCCGTGCAGTGCTGCTGCCTCCAGGAGAAAAGAGGGGGGTGGGGGTGCGAGAGGGAGCGAGCCACTGGGCTTGGCCCTCCCCTCTCCTTCCCTCCTTGTCCCCACATGGAACCAGATTTAATGCAAACAAGCTGGCCATGCACAGAGTTGGCCAGAGGGGCTGCAGAGCAGAGAGAGAGAGAGAGACCGAGGAGGAGAGCAGAGAGCGGCTGCACCACCAGACACCCAGCAAAAGCCTCTCTCCAAGGAGGCCGGCCGGCCGACCGGGAGAAAAACTTAGCCAGCAGGATCCAGCAGAGTATTCCCCCCCTCCCTTTACCCCACTCCAGATCCCACTGGTGAGTAAATGCCATGCCTCCCCCCCCACACCTAACTTGGGGGGGGGGGCTTCCACATCTGCCACCCTCTTTCCTAGCTCTTTCTGACTTCTTGCTCATCTGCAACAGCCGCAAATAACTTTTTCTTCTGCCTCGCTCTTTAGCAAAGGAATCCCTTTTTATATGTCTGTATATATTTTGGCGCTAATCCCCCCCCACCCCGCCACATCCCTTAGAAATTTCAGTTCTTCTGCCTCGTGCCTTCTTTGGGGCGGGGCGGGGGGGGGCACACGTGACTTGGAGACCCGATAAATCCATCTTTCCCCAATCTGGTGTCCTCCAGATGTGTTGGACTACAACTCCCAAGATCCCCAGCCAGCACAGCCAGCCATCCTTCCTATTCTCCCGTTCGTATGAGAATGGAACAAGGCTGGTGCCTACTACGATAACGCAACTTTTAGGGGACGTTCCCCTGGGGAAATTATTTTGCATGTTGAAATGAACTGAGAGCAGAGCGTCCCCGGGGGTTTGCGCCTGTAAGACTCTTAACTACAGACCAAAGATTCCTCGGCATATTCATTTCTAACAGCAAGGAGTGCTGGAGGGTGGCTCACGTCCATCCTGGGAGTTCCACTCTGGGATCTGGGAAGCCTCCTTTCCCTTTACGCCAGAGGTGGGATACTGTGGTTACTCAGAGGCCATGGGGAATCTGCATTCTGCATATGCTCAGAGGTGTTCTTGTATTCACACGTCCGAATCTCGGCGCTGGGACTGAAGCCTGGCTTCTTTTGCCACCTTGTGTGCCTGCACACGAAGGGCTGGAAGCATTCACACAACCATTAGGTGTGTGAAAAAATCTGTTATATGCAGGCCCTGATATATGCAGAATTCAGGTCTGGGCAGGCCTCTGGAAATCCTTTTTTCCCCCTCACCCAAGTGCTTGGGAACTTGTGGCAAAGTCAGAAATGGATGCAGGGTCCATGCTGGCTTTGTGCAATCGTGCAGCCACAGACGCGTGTGTGACCCCCCTCCCTCAATCTGGCTAGCTTTCTAAGTATTTGGCTTATAGATTTTAAAAAATGGTAGTCATTCATTCTCTCTCTCTTTCACACACACACACACCCCTTGAGCTTCCAGTTTCTTGTTGGAAGTTGCCAAATGTGTGACGGGCATACAGCGTGCACAAGAACCAGCGGCTCATCTCCCCGCCCTGCCCCATTCGTTGGCCTGGCATTGGTCGCTCTGCACTGAATTCGACTCGCCTATGGCGAGCAAGTCCCGTGGAGGATGTGTGACTTGTGCTTTTCTGATCTGGTCCCATCTTCCCCATGCCTCTGTGTTGTCACTGGCACTGCCTGCTCCACCCGCTGCTCAAATTACAGGGGGGCAGGGACCCAGAGGGGAGTAGGATAGGATCCCCATACCTTTTGCAGTAGTAGCCCCGTAGCCGCTGGTTTTACAAGGCTGGGAGCCGGAGAACGCTGACCAATTGGCTAAAATCGGGCAGAGTTGGGGGGATGGGCTGTGTGGGTTTCGTGGAGGGCCCCCTCTGCCTTTCTCCCCACAATCTGGACAGTGGCCTTATCTATGTCTCTCGGCCCACATTTGTGGTGAGTCTGGGAAAGGACGGCCCCAACTGCTAAAGCGACCCAAGCAGTCACTTCACTTGAGCTGGTAGCGACAGTTAGGGGTGCCAATGAACCATGACCCAAGACTTGCTCCCCCAAATTCCTGGTGACCTTTGTCTCTGGTTGCTTGTGTACTTTTTTTTTTTTTTTTTTTTTAAGAGTGTTTTCTCTCTCTCTGCCTTTTGCACAGTGGCCCCAGGTGGCTTAAAATAAGAACATAAGAATACAGAAATAAAATAACACAGACACGACGATAAACCAGCAGAATTAAAAACAACAACAACACAGAGGCAGCAGCAGAGAAAACAAGAAACAATAATAAAACCAGCAGTCAAAAGCACACACAGAACAAAATGAAATAAAAGCAACAGATACCGCTAAAAGCCAGTTAAAAGCATGTGAGGTTTGCAACTGATCCTGGCGAGGGAGGCCTCTTGCATTGCGGGGTGGGGGGAGCCTTGTCCGGGTTTATCCGTCCCCCCCCCCCGCTTTTAATTCTATAACTGAAGCATATCCGACGGTTGTGTGCCTACTATTTAGGGTGTTTTTTTTAGAGACCTCCAAGGAAGGGGATGCCAACCTTCCTGCCTTGGGTTGCTTCCTCCTCTCCTGGTATCATTCAGATCTGAGGTCCTTGGACCGGCCACAGGGCCCTTTCTCCGCAGAGCCCAAATGGACCAAGCATGTGCAGAGTGCATTTTGCTCCCATCTGACTCACCGCAGCCGTGGTGGGTCAGAGGTCGGGGCCGTGGCTCCGTGGCGGAGCCCCTGCTTTGCAGGCAGAAGGTCCCAGCCAGGTTCGATCCCCGGCAGCATCTGCAGGTAGGGCTGGCAAAACTCCTCCCTGAAACCCCAGAGAACGACTGCCCGAGTCAAGAACACGCCGATGGCCTGACTCCGTGTGAGGCCACTTCCTGTGTTCCTGTGAAATGCACTCTGTGCACGCTCGTAATGTTGTTGCTATTTTGCATGCTGTCCTGTCCGGCTGTACCTTGGCCTTGAAAATGGATGTGAGCTCTCGCATGTCTCTGGATACTGGGGCGGTTGGGTTTTCCCTCTTCGGTCGCCCTGCCTCATTCACAGCATTTTAGGGTGGGGGGAGGAAAATGATACCATCTTCCATTTGCAGCCCTCCCGGATTTTCCCACGGCGTCTTCCATCTTATTCCTCACCAGAAATCTGTTAAGGAAGAAAACACAGATTAGCTGCATGAGGCCTTTTGATTGCTAGTTCTAGGAGTTCTCCGTTTGGAAAATCCATTGTTGTTGCTTGATTTACCCTGGCTTTTATTGTTATTACGGTTGGTTGGTTTCCCTCCCCCCCCCCATTTGTTTTTGTTTAAGTCGCTGCTTAAAACAATGATTATTAATAATAAATTTGGCTCAGACAAAGTCACGATATTATTTGGTGGACTGGCTGTTTTGTAAGGGTGGCTCCTCCACAGACGTGTGTGTGTGTGTGTGTGTGCGTGTAAAATACAACACCTCTCCAATTAAAATAAAACGGAATGAAAGATTGTATTAGGCCCAGGTTCTGCAGCTGGTTATCTGGGAAGGTTTGTTCTGAGACCAGTGCAAGGTCTGGACTCTTGATTTAATTACCAGTTGATTTTTTCCTGCCCGGAGGGGATGGATACTTCTCGGGTTACACACACAGATTTAGGGAATATGTTACGCATCCAGGGAGGAGGAAGAGGGCGGCGGCGGGGCGGGGTGTGTGTGTGCATCATGCGTCCTGAGCTTGAAGAATTTGGCATGTGCGCAAAGTCACTGGGGATAGTGAGAGAGCTTGCAGGCGTCACACACGTATACGAGGGATTCATTTACTGGGATTTTTACCCCGTCGATCCAGGGGGGCTCAAAGCAGGTTGCAAGGTTTTGACCTGTGGGGTGCAGTGGGGTTTGGGCTGGAACACGGGGCAGGACAAAGCACTATGCCCTCTGGGAAAACAGCATTGGACTGTGACATATAAGCCCCTTCCCTCAGTGGTGCATATAAGGGTGCATATTTAGATGGGGGAAAAGGCCTACAGCTCCCAGCATGCCCCAGCCAGCATGGGTATTGTAGGACTTTTTTTTCCTGTCTAAACAGGCATAGGATTGCACCCTCGATGATCTGGCTGTGTGTGTGTGGTCTTTATACAGCCACGTGTATTATCACACAGCTAACGTTTCCCTTCTCTTCGCCCCCCCCCCCCCACTCAACAGCCATTCTGTGCTTTACAACTCCTCCTGCGTTCCTGATACGTTAGAACGACAAAATTGTCTGGCAACCCCGATTAAAAAGTAAAGTACAACCAAAAGGCTCTGAGAGCATGTGCAGTTTTGCATTTTAAACCCACTTAGATCATAGCACCATCACGGCAACAGGAGTAGAACGGAGTTTGCTTCTGCCGCCCTCGTGCTGCTCTCTGGGTGGTCATTTGGGCTGCCCCCCCCCGGATGTCAGTCCCAAAGTCCACCCCTAACAGCAGCCGTGTTCTCTCTTCCATTCCGGGTTCCCAGATCCCTTTCCCCTCGCAAGGAGGAATTGCGACGCTGGCTTGTGTACATAAATGTCTCACACCAGTTGATCTGGGTAGATTGTTGCATTCAGGGGGGAGGCGCAGCAGGGCAATTGTGCAGGACTTTGAGTTCTCTCCTGCCACAGCCTGCGAGAAGGTTCCGATAAGTACACTTCAAGGGTGGGGGAAACCCCTTCCGTCCCAAGTGTGGATTGGCGCATCTCCTCTTGAGTAAAGGACTGCCTTGATTTTGTGGATTAGGAGCTGAATTGCTGTAGCGGTGGGGAGAGAATAAGAGAGAAATTCTTCTCTAACATTATCTGCTGGCGTGATGGCTGGAATGTTTGAGGATGTTTCTTTCCACTGGAAACCCAAAAGGCATCTCTCATTAAGAAAATGCTTCCATATATCATCATCAGGCGATCACTCGTGACCGAGTAAGATTGTCTTCCGGGATAAAAGGAGGAAATTCTAAAGAAGATTGTGTAGACTCTAGCGATGGGTCCGTAAGTGACTGTGGAGGCCAATTCTAGATCCACACAGCTTCCCACAGTGAGGACACAGGTTACCAGATAGAAGATGGTCCTGTAAAGGATTCATTTGACGTGCTTTTCGCTTAGCACGTTTCTCCCTTTCACCTTGCACTCGGGCTTCTTCAAAGTCCATGGAACCTTTGTGAAAGGCCAACCTCCATTTAGATCGTTCATGGGCCAGAGCTTCCCAGTTTTCGATGTTTATATTGCATTTTTTTAGATTAGCCTTATGAACATCTTTAAACCTCTTATATTGACCACCGATATTCCGCTTTCCATCCTTGAGTTGGGAGTAAAGTAACTGCTTTGGGAGGCGGCAGTCAGGCATTCGAACAACATGACCGGTCCACTGAAGTTGGCGTTGAAGGATCATTTTTTCAATGCTAGTAGTCTTTGCTTCTTCCAGTACACTGACATTTGTTCGCCTATCTTCCCAAGTAATTTGCAGGATTTTCCTGAGGCAACGTTGATGAAACCTTTCAAGGAGGTGGAAGTGACGTTTATAGATAGTCCATGTTTCGCAGGCATACAATAAAGTTGGTAATACAATGGCTTCATAAACCAGTGTTTTGGTCTTCTTACAAATATCCCGATCCTCGAACACTCTATGTTTCATTCGAGAAAATGCGGCACTTGCGGAGCTCAGACGATGCTGGATTTCACTGTCGATGTTAGCTGTAACAGAAAGATAGCTGCCAAGATAGAGAAAATGATTGACATTTTCCAGTATTGTCCCGCCAAGCTGGATAGATGGCATCACCAAAGGGTTGGCTTGCACTTGCTGATGAAGCACTTTGGTTTTTTTGATGTTAAGTGAGAGACCAAGTTTTTCGTATGCTTCTGCAAAAGCATTTAGGATAGTTTGGAGATCGTCCTCTGAATGTGCGGAGACCACATTATCATCAGCATACTGAAGTTCCACAACGGAGGTTGTAATTACCTTACTTTTTGCTTTCAGCCTGCTGAGATTAAAAAGCTTTCCATCTGTTCGATATATAATTCCCACACCGGTGGGAAGTTTCCCCTTGACAAGATGTAAAACCATGGCGATGAAAATGGCAAATAATGTTGGGGCGATAACACATCCCTGTTTAACACCTGATCCCACTTTAAATGGAGCACCATGAGAGCCGTTGTTGTCCAAAACCGTTGCCGTCATGTTGTCATGGAGAAGTCGCAAGATATTCACAAATTTATTGGGGCATCCAATTTTCATAAGGATAGTCCAGAGAGCTGTACGGTCTACAGTATCAAAGGCCTTAGCCAGATCGATAAATGCCATATAAAGGGGTTGATTTTGCTCCCGGCATTTTTCTTGGAGCTGACGTGCAGTAAAAATCATGTCTACTGTCCCTCTAGAGGGGCGGAAACCATATTGAGTTTCAGGGAGGATCTCTTCTGAAATAGATAGAAGACGGTTTGCGAGAATCCTAGCAAATATTTTACCTGCGGTTGCTAAGAGAGAAATGCCCCGATAGTTTCCACAGTCTGTTCTATCACCCTTCTTAAAGAGGGTGATAATTATGGCATCCCTGAAGTCTTCTGGGATCTCTTCTCTTATCCAGATTTTTTCGATGAGTTTATGAAGATGTTGTACAAGTTCGGGGCCCCCTTCTTTAAAGATTTCAGCAGGAATCCCATCTGGTCCACTAGCTTTGTTGTTCTTCATTTGATTAATGGCTTTTTTTACTTCATCCAAAGTGGGGAGTATTGCAAGTTCCTCTTTAATTTGTTTTTGCGGGATTTGCGAAAAAATCTCATTATCCACCTTAGATTTACGATTTAAAAGGTCATAATAATGCTCTTTCCAACGCAGTGCAATAGACTCTTTGTCTTTTAAGAGTTTGGTGCCATCTTTTGATTGTAAAGGGTTTGTACCATAGGTTTTTGGTCCATAAATGGCCCTTGTGGCCTTAAAAAAACCCCGTGCATCATGAGATTCTGCAAGTTGTTGAATTTCTTCAGCTTTCTTTTTCCACCAAGCGTTCTTAAGTTCTCTTGTTCTTCTTTGGACCTCAGCCTTTGCGCTAGCGTAGGTTTTTTTCTTGGCAGCGCAGTTAATATCATTTTGCCATATTTGGAAGGCTTTCCTTTTTTGGTCAATTATATATTTAATCTCATTGTCATTTTCATCAAACCAATCCTGATGTTTCTTAGTTTCATATCCAATAGTTTGTTCACAAGCTGCAGTAATGGAGGTTTTCAGCTTAGACCAATGGTCCTCAGTGTTGTCAGGAGGTTCCGTAGGTAGATGTTCCTTAAGAAGTGATTGAAGACGAGTTTGCTTAATAGGATCTTGAAGGACTTGGATGTTCATTTTACGCCTTGGTTTCCTTCCTTGAAGCCTACGTTGGGGAGCAATGTTGATAACCATTGTGGACCGGATTAGTCGGTGGTCTGTCCAGCAGTCGTCGGCACTCACCATGGCCCTAGTAAGAAGTACATCGCGGCGATCTCTAACACGGACAATTACATAATCCAGAAGATGCCAGTGCTTTGACCGTGGGTGCTGCCACGATGTTTTAAACTTATTCTTTTGTCGAAAGAGCGTGTTTGTGATAGTGAGATTATGCTCTGCACATATAGACAAAAGTAAGAGTCCGTTCGGGTTGCTATTACCTACTCCGTCTTTTCCAATAGTTTCTGGCCATAAATCAAAGTCACGCCCGACTCTTGCGTTAAAATCGCCCAGGAGGATAATTTTATCCTCCTTAGGTATCTCTGACAGGAGAGTGTCCAACTGGCTGTAAAAACTTTCCTTGATGTCATCATCAGCATCTAATGTTGGTGCATCTAATGTTGAGCGCTTATGCACCAACATTAGATGCTGATGATTCCATATATAGACTTCAAAGAGCTGCATATGTGTTTTAAAAAAATTTTTTTTTTTTACATGAAAGGAAACTTCCTATTTAAGTTCTCGAAGGAAACCTCCATGTGCAGAGGCCGGGTTCCTCTTGAGTGCCAGATGCTGAGGGCGAGCAACAGAGGGGAGTTGGTGTCGCTTTCATACCTCGCTTATGAGCTTCCCAGAACCGTCTTGGCTGTCCTCTGTCGGAGACAGGATGCTGGGCAGCTAGCTGGACTCTTGGTCTGGTCCAGCAGGGTTGCTCTTCTGAATGTTTTATACATGTTCAGATGCTTCATCCAGACATTTCTGGCTGTTCCAGCCGCAGAAAAATCCAGATGGTCAAACTGCACTCCAGGTTTGAGTTAGCAGTTTTGCAGGAAGTCTCCAAATCTGAGCGCATTGCAGTTGGGCGCAGGAGGAAGGGCTAGTCCCAAATGCATCCCCTTTGAGCAAGAACATCTGGATTTCGGGAAAAGACTGCTTAAAAGGAAGAGGATGTTCTGTGAGGAAAATTCAGGAGGGAACATGTTAGTCTCTGAGCCTGTGCAGAGAGTGATGCTTCCTCCCTGTCAGGCCACTCGGGATTATGGGCAGGGCTTTGAGGGCAGATGGTGGGGCTTCTGAGAAGGCTACACGCCCTCTTCTGTTTTCCAAATTAAGAAGTGGATGCCTGCCACTGGAGAGCTCCCGGAACAGGGCAGCATCTTTTGAGACTCTGTTTAGATCTACCGACAGATCTCGCAGCTGCTAAAGTAAACTTTGAGTTGGATCGGCCGGGCCTGCGTGCTTGAGCCTGATGCGTTGGGTCTGTGTAACAGTTTCCGATGTAAACCTCAAATCCTTGGAATTTTATCTGTCAGCCAAGCGCGGTTCGTTCCAGCCAGGATCTGGGCGCTCACGCCTGATCAGTCCCGGCAGCTCAGGAGGCTGACCAAAACAGCCAAACGTGTGAGTGCCCAGACTCTGTGCTCGGATACATGGATTATTTCCAATCCTGACAAGCTCTCTGTAGGCCTTATAAGCCCCATCTGTTCATCGGACTTCTCATCCTCAGCGGATCTCTCCGTGTGAGGGTGTGTGTGTCAATTTTGATCTCGCTGTCTGTTCCCACTCTGCATGAGAGTGGCTGTTCTAGGCTGAAACTCTGCATGAGTCACTGTTCCTATAGGAGGCTGCCTTATTCCAGGTCAGACCATTGGTTCTTGACTACTCCAGCTTTCTCCAACCTGGGGCCCTCCAGATGGGTTGGAGCACAACTCCCAGAATCCCCCAGCCAGCAGAGCTGGCTGGGGGATTCTGGGAGTTGTGCTCCAACCCATCTGGAGGGCCCCAGGTTGGGGAAGGCTGGTTTACTTCGACTGGCGATGCTACACGTGGAACGGGTCAGATACCGTTCCTTCAGTAGGTCAGTGACTCATACCAAGAAAGAGAGGGCGATCCTCCTCTTCTGAGGACAACTCTTTCAGGCAATTCTTCGGCCAAAACCAAACGTTTTCAAGCGTTAGAGCGGCCCTCTGGATGCGTTGGACGACACAGCTCCCATCATCTGCTGGAGGTGATGCGAGTTGTTGTTCAACACCTCTGGAGGTTGGGGAAGGCTACGGTGGAGGGTTGAGTGAGGAGGATAGCTCCAGGGTTGTTTCCGAGAAAGTTCTTTGGGATATGTCCCCTTACTCAAACGTTAGGAGAAAGGGGGTGGATCTTTTTTTTTTTTTTTTTACATGAACTTAAATGATGCTTGGTTGTTTTTGTTTTTTTTAAATCACCACTGATTTCACAATGGGAGAATGAATTTATAATAATCTGGCAATTGTTGTGCGTGGAGATTGATTTTAAGCTTGGTATTGGAGAAGATTTGGTCATTATACCAATAGGAATAGAGGAGTGCATCGGGGTGGGTGGGTGGGTGGGGTTGTAACCTGTGTCTCAGGCATGAACCGAGGGGAGGGGAGTGACTGAAGTCCCGCCTCCAGTTGAGCCTGAAACTCCACCCCCTTATTGTCCGTGTCCATTCCCTTGGAGTTCCTCGGCTCAAATAATTGGCTGCGCTTTTGACAATGTCCAGGACCCAGTTTGAGGGGGAGAACTAATCAAAGCATAGCCCCAGAATGTATTTTCAGAACATAAGTCATATGAGAGGGCCCCTGGGCATGCGCAAAGAGCATCGCCGCTAACGTTAGCCCGCCCGCCCCCCGCCCCCCAGCATCTGGGAATGGGAGAGGCCTCTGCAGGCCAGAGAACATTGCATAGCTCAGAGGTGGGGAACGTCCTTCAGGCCGAATTCCATTTCGGAGAGCCGCATAGCAGCGGTGGGCGTGGCCAAAGGTGGAAGGGGCGGGGCCAACAATACAAGAAAAAACAAAGCCTAGCATATTGTAGTTTAAAGCTCTTGCTGCCTTAAGAGGAGCATTTCAAGCTTTTAGAATGGGGGGGTGGAATCCCAGGAGCGCTGGATTTGGCCTCTGGGCCTCATGTTCCCCACCCCTGACGAAGCCCGTTCAAGGTGTCATCGATCTAAGAATAACCACTCCTTTCTGTGCGTGCGTGTTTTGCAGAGACCCGCCTGTGCATCCCACCAGAGTCATGGCCACCACGACCAGCATCTGCCTGCTTGTTATCCTGATGGCTCCCTTGTGCACCTCGAGGTCTACTAAGAAAATGGCGCTGGAGGACAATGGCGGCAGCGGAGACAGCGAGGGGGCTTCCTCCATCCCACCCCCCGCAAGCGTGACGTTGGGTGCGAATCCCACCTCGGATGACGTCCTCGTGAGCTCGGTGAACGGCACTTCGACCTCCCTCAACATCTTGGACGGGATTGTGGACTTCTTCCAAAAGTACATGCTGCTGATCATCGTAGTGGGCTCTTTAGTCTTCATCTTCCTTTTCATCGTGTGTGCGGCCGTCATCGTCCGGCAGAAACACAAGGCTTCGGCCTATTACCCGTCATCTTTCCCCAAGAAGAAGTACGTGGATCAGAACGACAAGGCGGGCGGCGCCAAGGTCTTCAGCGAGGTCCCCGAGAAGCCCGCTGACACCAACCAGGAAGAACCGGTCGATTCCACCAAACAGCTGCAGGCCGACATCTTAGCTGCCGCTCAGAACCTCAAATCCCCAAGTAAGGCTGTCACTTTGGCAAACGGGGAGAGCGCCAAAGTAGAGGACGGGCCGACCAAAGGCGAGGAGGAGGAGCAGGGAGCGAAAGTGACGGGCGAAGGCGAAAAGGAAGAGGAAGGCGCTTCCAAAGAACCGGACAGGCCACAGGAGGAGGCTGAGCTGCCCCCGGAGACGTCAGCTCCGCACGACGTGGTGGACACCGGGATAAAAGAAGACGCTCCGTCTACCGTGGAGAGTCAGCAGGTGGAGGAAGCCAGCCCACCTTCTCCAGAAGAGCCCAAGGGATCGCCAGGGGCCGATCATTCCGCCACACAGATCTCGGGAAGCGAGAAGGAAGAACCGTGTCCCCCGCCGTCTCCCGACCCCTGCGCCTTGGGAGACTAAAAACTGAACTGGCTTTTTGTTTACCATCGGTTGGCCACGGTGTTGAAAGTTGATGATATGAAACCTACGTTGAACTTCTTTCTTTCTTTTTTTAAGGAGTGGGCAACGCAAAGCCACTCTGGTCCTTATATAAGACAAGTTGCCTCCCTCCGCTATAAAGAAGCCCCACTAGAAGTAGCAAGCCCTGGTCTGACCTTAACGGACTGTTCAGTTACGATTGTGTCATGACTTAGCCAACCACTGCACAGTTTCCTTTGAATATACATGGTACAAGCGGTCATTCAGGCCCCGTTCCGGATGAGCTCTTTGGCACTTCTGTTCCCGTGAGCCATAGTACCAGTGGCCGGGAAGGACTGGCGAACGTATGGCTGTGTGCAGACATAGATAATTTTCGTGGCGGGCCTGTTGTGAAAGAACATCTCTCGCAATTTGGGCACAAATTCCATATTCTCCCTCCCAACAGAGCTTGAGGGAAACTATTCTGATTTTCGGCTGAACCTGAATTTGCACAGGGCCGATTTTTTGCCCGGCCTGTGTGTCAGTCATCGAGCCACCCGCCCCTTTTGGAACAAGGCTGTGCACGAAGCCGATTGGTCAGCCTTTGGGTCAGTCACAGAGACACCTCTTGCCCATACTTGGAGCACTTTTCCAAAGCTTAAAAAAAGAAGAAGTATTGCTATTTTTAAAACAAATTTTCAATGCGAGAACTGTGCACGATGCTTTAAAATATGGTGGTGGCAGAAGAACCAGCATTCAATACAAAACTGAGTATGCACGTCCTATGAGGAGTGAAGCAGTGTGTGTGTGTGTGTGTGTGTGTGTGTGTGAGAGAGAGAGAGAGAGAGAGCGTGCATGCATGCATGCATAGCAAAATTCTGCCTCGTCCACAGGTATGTCTGTACAAAGCCTTATATCTGACCAGTCTTTGTTAGTGGCTCTGACCTAACAATGTCATCATCCTTTTGCAGCTAGGATTGTTTACTCACAACCTGTGGACACTGTCAGTGGCTCCCTCCCACATGGTTGGACATCCCCCAAACCTTGTTTGGCTTCTATTCTTTTCTTCTGATTGGCTAAAACCCATTATATATATATATATATATATATATATGCATAAAATCTGCTGGAACAGGTCAAACGCCAGTTCTGACATTTCAGTTGATGGCAATATTGCAGGACTGCCCCTCTGATCTCCCCTTGACTTTTCTGCTTTACGTTAGATTTTAAATGCCATCCCCACCCATGTGATGCACAAAACTTGCCTAATGCCCAGTTGGACTTCTGGATCCCACTTCTAACACCAGTTGACACCACCTAGCTAGTGTCCAAATCCCTGTTCGGTCTGGCTCCAGACAGACACCAGCTTTAAATCCCTGGGTGCCTCAGTACGTAGTCCTGAAGGGCTGAGAAATCAAGCACACCGAGGATCCACATTGAGGATATGTTTGCGTGGTTGGCACACTTGAAGATCCATGAAGATCCAGACATTAATATTATCACAAGAAGTGTGTGTACAGGAGGTAGAACCCAAGGACACTGATGCGTGAAGGAAGCACACCAGAACTCATTTTCTCATGGCGTGAATCCTGAAACGTCTACCCATGAAGGATCTTCACATATCAAAATAATTTTGGATTTAAAATCTCTGTGGAGCAGGGGACGATGACACCCCACATATATTCCTAATGTGTTGACAATGTTTTCTGGACTTCTTATTCTTATTTTTACTCTGTTGGGGTTGGGGTGGGTCATTTTTAAAAACTCATTTTTATACTTTGGTAAAGGACCTTCTAAGTGGCTGTACAATTTCCAGATGTGATTCTTCTGAGACATTTCCTTCTCTGAGCCGTCGGGCAAAAGAGAGGAATATTTTAGCAAGCATTACAGCCGGACCAAGTAACTCTTCATCTTGTATGTGACAAGCCTTGAAGAAGTTGGGAGGGGGATTTGAGGGGGGGGGAAACACCCTCCGTTGTTTTGCTTGGCTTCTTCATAAAGGTTCTGCTGATATTTCTACCCGTGGCCAATCCTCATAACTTGGTTCTTCCAGGAGAGGAATGGCTCTCTGTACCCTCGGCCAACCAACACGTTTCTTGCAGGCTCCTCCAGACCAGCAACCCTCCATATGTGTTGGACTACAACTCCCATCACCCCCAGCTGGCACAGAGGAGGCTAGCTTTCCCCAAGCTGGACCCCTCTAGATGTTTTGGACCAGCCACAGCCAGCATGGCCAATGGTCAGGGATGATGGGAGTTGTATGCCAAAACATCTGGAGAGGTCCAGGTTGGGGAAGGCGGCCCTGGAGGCTGGGGCACACCCTAGTGAGTTACCTGTGAGAGAGCTTTCTCTGAAAACACCCGTAGGCAGCCATTTTCTTGGGTGGGAAAAGCAACCACGAGATGAGTTTCCTTTCAACCGTCATGCAGTAAAATTGTCTTTCACGGAGGAGGAGGCTCTCAATGGCTACTAGTCCTGATGGCTCGATGCTACCTCCAGGATTGGAGGCTGTGTATGCCTAGGTGCACCAGTTGCTGGGGAACATGGGCGGTGCGGTGCTGTGGCACTCATGTTCTGATTGCGGGATCCTGCGGGCTGCTGGTTGGCTGCTGTGTGAACAGAAAGCTGGACTAGATGGATTAGTGTTCTCCAACCTTGGGTCCCCAGATGTTTTTGGCCTACAACTCCCAGCATGCCCCAGCCAGCATAGCTGGCTGGGGCATGCTGGGAGTTGTAGGCCAAAAACATCTGGGGACCCAAGGTTGGAGAACACTGATGATGGACGCTTGGTCTGATCTTGCTTCAGGGCTCTTCTCCTGTTCCTCTGAGAATGTCTCTCCCCGTGTGACTAAAACCACTTTTTTATATATAAAGCAAATAATGGGTCCGGTCACCTCACGGAATGGGTCGCTTTCATAAGACAAGTGAATGGCCACTTAAACGTGTCAGTTTGGGAGGGGTGTGTGTGCGCCAAATTCAAATCAAAGCCACTCTCTTGGACTCTTCCGTGGGAAATGTGCCTCGGCTTCACAAAGCCGTGTTCAACCCCAGGGCAGAATAGCGGAAGACATCAAAAGCCCGTTGGCCAGGGTCGTAGCAGCTGACTGGAGAGAGTGAGAGAGAGAAAGAAAGAAAGATGTAGCACGAGATTATTAGCCTGGCCATTCCTTTGTGCTGAAATCTTGCCGGCCACTTAAACGCACGCCCTGGATTTGAACATGAAATAAAGTAAAATTGCAAACTGGAATGTTCATTTATTTCCCCTTTCACATCTGCTTTAGCCCTCCGGTTACAAATAACTCCCTGCCTCCAGCTATATGTTCCATTTCATGATGCCATCTGCGTGTGTGTGTGTGTGTGTGTGTGTGTGTGTGTGTGTGTGTGTCTACTCAGGTGTAGCAAATTGCTTTGGAAACGGGGAAATGGAACTGCCATTCAAAGGAGCAAAAAAGTCAAACTCGCCATGTGACATTTGTAAATCTCTCCACCTAAATTAGCTCTCCTATCTAGCTATCCATCATCCCCACGCTCGCAAAAGAGAATATAGAGCTGGAAAAAGTGCAGAAAAAGTCACACCAGTCTGGCTTCAGTGGCATCCCGTTTCTTGTACCAACTGAGTTGGTAGCCACACCCTCCCACTGGATGGGACCCCTGCCTCTCCCATCTGTGAGAGAGGACCCTGGAATGGTTCATGAAGAACTCTAGTAAGAGGCAACTTGGGCCGTTCCCAGGCAGTGTTGGATCCCTTATTCACTGTCTCGGCCAGTCTGTGGTCAGACAGTCTGTTGATTCTCAGCTGCTTATCCATCGCCATGGGCTTTTGCGGGCCAGCTAGCGATGCAGGATTTGGTTAGCACCATCTGTAAAGCTGTGCTTTGCAATTACCACAAAAAAAAAAAGTTGCTTTTTTTTTCTGTAGCCGAATTATGGCCCCCTAGTAGCCATGATGGAACATCCGTGTTCAGAAGCAATATATCCCTGAATGCCAGGTGCTGGTGGGGAGCAACAACGGGAAAGACCCCGTTACTCTCCTGACCTGCATCTGTTTGGCCACGAGGTGGGCGCTCACTTTGGTCTGAGCCAGCACAGCTCTGCCTGGGCTCCGAGCTCTGCAAAAATGCTACTTCAAGTCACGTTCATTACATGAAGTATTTACAGTCTGTGGCTGGCAAGGAGACAGTTTTGTGGCAGGCCAAAAGCAAGTGGAGAGGGATGGAAGGAAAGAGAGTGTTACTGATCCAGGCAAAGCGATTCCTGGCTCCGAGGTCTCAGGGGCACGCGATGCGTTTTGTCGAGCACTGGGGCTGGGCGTGTTCCTGAGGCATTTCTGTCGGGCTCCCAGCCAACTATAAGTCCTACAAATTTTTATAGTTATTTATTTATGCTTACTTAGTATGAGAAGGGAGGGAAGAGTCGGCTACCCTGGCCTCCTTGCCCTGTTGCTAAACTCGCACAGGTGCTTAACTTGCTTGTGTGCTGACGCTTTGTCACGGGGGCTGAGACACTTTATCACTGGGGCTCCTCGCGCTCGGAGAGCTGGCTCCCTCGCAAGCCTGCCTCCTCATATAGCCCTAGCTAGCTTGCTTGGCCCAGCTGCTGCTGCAGCCAACCTGATCAGAGTGCCTTGCTTGAAAAGCAAGGGAGGCTGTGGCTGAACGAGAAGTCTCCATTAGCTTCCAGTGAGTGGGAATGTAGGTCCATTGAGCCCCCTGTGAGTGGAGATTTTCTACTTAGGGGAGAGGACGATAGTCAATGGGAGATTTTCTATCCAGGAGAGAGGACAATAGTCAATGAATGGGTCGTTGGAGGGGACAACAGACAAAGGTGGGTGATTTGGGAAGGGATGTGGTTGGTTCAGGCTCTGCTGGGGATGCAAAGGGCTGACACTGGGTATCTGATTTAGGAAGGACTGTGGTTTGCAAGGACTGAGTCCTTTTTGCATGTTTTTAAAAACTAAGTGATGAACTGAACTCTCAAACTTGGGTTGAGTCTGTTTCTGCAGCTTTGGTTTCTGAGCTGCTCTATAAGGCCTAAAACCTGAGCCCAGATTGAAGCTAGCCTACACTTTTTGTTTGTTTGTTTGTTTATAAGCAGACTCTTCCCTTAGCTAGGCCTGCACAGTGGATCTTATCAATATAGAGCTATGTATTGCTTTTATTGCCTCTTTCTAAGCTTGAGTTTAGTTTAAATATGTGGTTGAGGTTCTCTTCAACCACTTGGGAATCTGCTTAGAGCAAGGCTGCAAGAACTGTAAGTTCCTACTGGATATCCCCCCTGGGATTCATCTCCCAATTGTAAGTTTGTAAAGGGTTACCCTTTTTGGGATTTAGCTCCCTTTGCTGTGCCTTTTTTTTTTTTTTTTTTTGCTTCAGCTGATAATTTATGAGTTTTAAATGATAATAGATAAATAAGAAAATAGCACCTATCTTCTCACATGGGTCCTTAATTTGCTTGTGTGCTGATGCTTCATCACTGGGGCTGAGACACTTTGTCACTGGGGCTTCTTGCACTTGGACAGGTTTCCTGGTCGCCTGGAGGTGATTTTTACTCATTATAGGTGACCAGATGAGTGCTCTGAACTACAGAATTCATGGCACTTCCTTCTTTAAGTGAAAACTTAAAGGAGGGCTCATGCCTTGAAAGGCAGCCTGGGAATATTTTAAATAAAATAAATATATACAATAGACTCCTAGACTTAATTCATGATGAAGGCGACTCTTCAAAATCTGGATTGGCTTTCACAGTAAGCTTCACGGGGTGAAGTTGCTGTTTGCATCTGATATCTCCGCTGGTGCATTTGCCACTGCACAATCCAATCATGAACCAACCCCCCAGCCCCCACAATCCTATTTAAGATCCACGATAATTCTTACTCCCTCCAGTTTCCTAAACATTAACAGCAAGTTGGGTTCTCCCGCCCCCCCCCTTCCAGCGGGCAATCTTTCCCAGCGTCGCCGTGCCTCTGCGCCACGTCTGGAGAAAAGAAAAAAAGCGTTCGTGAAATCTGTTTCCCTCTTGGGATTAAAAGAGGAAATAGCCAGCATACTTGTTCCAAATGGCAAATGCTGAGAGGCCCCAATTCCATCTTTCTGGGGTGGCTTTTCCCCCGCTGGATGCTTTGGCCTCTCTCCACAGGCTTCTATTGCTCAAGGACTAGGAGGACACGTTTGCCTGGCGGGCTTTGTGAAATTCAGCTCCGAAGAAAGCAGCGTTCTGGTAGACAGACGGAGGCCTAATATACTCAGTGATTTTTTGGGGGACAGACACGACAGTGCTTCTGGTGCAGGTACCAGGATACTGAGGGCCCTTGGCCTAGCACCCTCAGTGGTCCCCCTGAACTGGGACGAACTGGGACACGCACACGGTGAATTCTCTGGGGTTGAGCCTGATTGTTTTGGATACCCTGCAAAGTAGAAATGGTATCACAGCTAAGGCGGCAGGCCCTCTGCTTGGCTTGGGGCCCAAGCCAATGCCCAACATTGCCGGTCTTGGGCGCTTCCTTGTCTTCCAACCCTCAAGGACAGTTTGTCTCTGCCAAAGAGCTCCTGTGTGTTGGTTGTGAGGCCCCAAAACACTGCAGAGGATTCTGGGAGGTGTTGCAGAGGATTTTGGGAGAGACCTCAGCCCTCACCGGGCAACCCTCAGCCATGCCCACTGGCAGGTCGTCCGGCCTCGAACATGCTCAGCAATGCTCCCCTGCCACCATGCATCGATGGGGACGATGGGTGTGGGGGCGGATTAAGGAAACGGAAGAGAGAAAACGCACATAAGGCCAAAGGACGGGAGATGGTGTGGGGCAGAAAGGGAGCCCAGGGCTGGAGAGAAGAAGGGCTGTTTGTGAACAGGACGGAGGGGTGAAATTTTCTCACCTCCCTTCAAACGAAGTTGCTCCATCTTTAGTCTTAGCCTGTAGTTGCCGTTTAAACGTTGCAGCCCTCAAGTATATAATCCAGTCTTCTGCAGTGCAGCCTGGTGCCCTCCCGATGGGCCAGAATACAACTCCCATCATCCCCAGCCAGCATGGGCCATGCTGGCTGAGGATGTTGGGAGTTGTATTCTGGCCCATCGGGACGGCACCAGGCTGCAGAAGACTGGATTATAATCAATGGGGGGAAAATAGTCCATTGACTAAAAATGTGGTTCCCATTAATTGGGCAGCCCCAATAATTATGCATCATGTGGGCACTCCTAAAAACTGCAGACGGCAAACACCCTCTTAAGGAGGCATCTGTCTCGCCCGAGAGGGAATGCCCGTTTTCGGAGGATGTTCGGTACAACAACATCCATGCCATCTAAAAATGAAGGAAAGCCTGCTGCCCGGTTCGGAACGGCTGGTTTTTTCACCCATAGGCCAATGTCACTGACAGATGTCAGTTTATCGATGAAAACCTTTAGGATTGCTTGCTTAAATGGTCTTTAATCAGGTTGCAGCAGCCCAGATATTTTTTGAAGCGTTTATCACTGTTCCTTTGTTGAGCCTAAAAAATACGGCATACTGTTCGCTTAAAACAAAACAAACACCAGCGCTTCCCTCCCTTCTTTTCACTGCGTCCACTTTCCCTAGAATTAAATGTTACATTTTCGGTCTCTCTCCTCTGCGTTGCAACGGATCCTCTTGAAGCTGATTTGCCTCCTCGCTTTTGTTAATAAACACCTGTGCCTGGATGGCATCGCGAGCCGACCGGAATGTTCTTTCATCATCTTTTTTTGTTGTTGCTTTTTTGCTTTGTCTCGAGCCCAAGCGCCGTTCCGAGCAAGGCCACGTTTTTTAGAAATGCCAGTCCCTGACCTACTTTTGTTGCCTTTCTCTGATTTGTGTCAAGGCTCTCACTTCAGACGAGAAGAGCGCGCTGTTCCCTGATGTGGAAAGGCTCCAGCAGAACACACAGCGCTCTGTTGCAAGGTCAGTACCCAACAAATGGGGCCCGGGCGGGTGGAGAAAGGTTTAGGGCTCCGTCAGTTGGTTGCTGCAATTGGTTGGGTCAAGAATGACAGTGATCGTGCAAGTGGGGTGTTCATCGCGTATATTCAGAGAGGAACATGTCATCACTATTATTTATTTTATTTATATCCCACCTTTTTGCCAAAAAATGGTGCTCGGGGTGGCAAACTTAGAATCGCCTGTTCAGGCTGGCAGTGGGGGCACCGCTTCTACACACACCTTGAGCCCCGTTTGGGCTGCCTTGACCGGATCTCCTATACGAGAAGAACCGGTCTCACTTTTGAAATCTAAACATCTCAACCTCTAGCGTCGGAGGAGGGATCTGCCGGCAACAGGCACATGCGTAAGACATGCGAGGCTTCCACCGTACAGCTGTTATCAGCCGCGGATGTCGCAGCAGCTGCGGAGCCATTTCGGTTGGAAACCTGAGCCGGCGATAAATTATTTCAACTACCCCACAGGCCTTGGCGGGACGGCAACTGGCGCTTGGCGCAGTGGCGGGCAAAAATAGGTGCACGTCTCGCACAAGTGAGAAGTATTTCTCGCTTGCTGCCGAGGGATGGGCAGAGCAGAGCTGTCGAGTGCTGCGGGGTCTGTGTGTGTGGCTGATCCACACATGCGGGCGCACCCGCCCGATTGCTCGACGCCGGATGGCTTACGGTGGGACGTGTGAATGGGCCCCACCTAAAACAGAGAAGTAGAAGCCGCCCCCTGGAAGGCATCAGATTCCGCGCGCACCTCCCATTTGGAGGGCTCTCTCCCCCCCCCCCCGCGAGGGCTGCGATATTTAGTCCAGGGGCAGGAACTAGTGCCCCTCCAGATGTTGTTGGGACTCCAACTCCTATCAGCCCCAGCCAGCATGGTGAATGGGTAGGCATGATGGGAGTTGGAGCCCTCACCCCTGATTTAAGGTCCAATCCTATGCATGTTTAGACAGGAAAAAAAGGCCTACAACTCCCAGCATGCCCCAGCCAGCTGTGCTGGCTGGGGCATGCTGGGAGTTGTAGGCCTTTTTTTCCTGTCTAAACATGCATAGGATTGCATGTAATAGCCCCTGTTGGATCAGACCAAAGGTCCGTCTAGTCTAGCTTTCCGCCTCTCAGAGATGCTGACCAGATAGCTCTGGAAAGCGCACAAGCAGGACATGAAGGCAAGAGAACTCCCTTATTGCTCCCCAGTGGTAGACTGCCTCTATACAAGGAGGTTCTACACAGCCATCATGACTAGTCATCATGGATATACCTATCGTCTATGCATCTGTCTCGTCTGCTTTTATATCCATCTAGGGCAGGGCTCTGCAACCTTGGGTCCCCAGATGTTGCTGGACTACAGCTCCCCAAACCCCTTGCCATTAGCCATGCTAGGCCAGCAACATCTGAGGACCCAAGGTTGGAGAGCCCTGATCTAGGGCATAGGTGGGCAGAAAGTAGATCTCCAGATGCTTTCAGCTGCTGGAATTCCCTGCCAGCATGGCCAACGGTCAGGAATGCTGGGAGCTGAAACTCTAGAACAACTGGAGATCGACTTTCTGACCACCCGATCTAGGGTGATGGCCCTCTCATCACATCTTGTGGCAGTTAAGTTCCATATGTTAGTTCTGTGCTGCGTGAAGAAGTACTTTCTTCTGTCTATTGTGAATCTATTGCCAGTAAATTTCATTGGGTGACCCCCGAATATCACAAGGCCGGGAAGTTCTCTGTCTCTTCTCTGCACTACACACATGTTTATAAAACCTCTGCCGTGTTAATCTGTTAAGGCACATTCCTATGCATGTTTAGAGAGAAAAAAGTCCTAAAACTCCCAGCATGCCCCAGCCAGTGGTGCTGGCTGGGGCATGCTGGGAGTTGTAGGACTTTTTCCCCTGTCTAAACATGCATAGGATTGCATCGTTAGTCACTTAAATCGATTAAAAACCTTTTGGCTGACTAAAGAGGTGCTCTTAATTAAACAGGCAGAGTAATAGTTTTTAATACAAGTATTTTCAGAAACAGGTGGTAGTAGATGTTAACTTAAGGGAGGCGTTTCATGCTTTGTAAGAGACGGGGGAATGCTTCTTAGTAGAAGCATCATACAAGTATGCATCGTCTAAAAACAAGTTGCTCTCTTCTTTAGCCTTTTCCTTGCGTGACCATGGGCGCCGCACCTGTTTGACCTGTCATGGCTGTTTGTCATGGTTATTTCTAACATGCAGCTCATTGCTTGATGGTGCCATTATGGGGAGAACATACACACGCGCACTCCCGTCTTTGCCTGCAGCATTTTTAAAATGGGCCCGAGTCCCACGGTGTTTAGGACAAAGAAAAGCAGGAAGGTTTTGAGCAGAGACTGGGTGAGCAGGATTGAAAGAAGGCTGGCCAACAGGTTGCACCGTGGCTATCAATGGCCACCAGTCATAGTGGCTATATGCTATCCTGTGTCAGAGGCAGTCTGGCTCTGTATACCAGTTGCCAGCAGAAGGGTGCTATTGCATCCAGCATCAGGGCTCTTCTTATCTTCACAGTCCCTCTGCTCTCTACAGCTGAACAGTTTTCAGCAAGAAAATTCAAGATTTCCATGAAGTTGTCGCCCTTCTCTATCTTTGCATCGATAAAAACACTCTCAAAATTGAAATATGGAATGTTTTCCTTCCCCAGAGACAAATACATATTCAGAAGTCTTCCCTCACTACTGGTTTGCCATTTTTTTTTAAATCATGAGGACTAGTAGCTTTAAAAGGCACAAAGTTGGCATCCTGTCGCATATGTCAGGAGTTTTCAGCTCGTAGCCATTAATAGTTGTTGATCCTGCCTTGGTCACGTGAGGCAGCCTCAGGAGCCTGGAAGTCTACTTCTGATCTGTCACTATTCTGGAAGCCCACATCCGTGTCAGACATGCCCAGATGAGTTTTTCCGGGCACCAGGATCCACCTATCTTGGAGGCTAAATGCGGGTGTCGCTATGAACACCCCCCTCCCCTCGGTGAAGGGTTTTTAATCTTCCCCTTTGAAGAATGAAATGCTCTGCTGCCCTCTAGTGGAGCTCACTGCTTTTCAGACTATTTAAAATAGCCTGCGCCCTGCGGCTACCAGATTTTGATGACCTGCAGTTAGAAGCAGGTCCTGCAACAAAAGGTTGCTGCATCTCTTCCCTCCTAGCCGGCCACTCCATTCCTTCCCCAACCCCATTGCTGCTTTTCCTCACTGTCACTTTAAATTCTGTGGCTATTGAGCATGCGAAGTCCCTCATTATGCTGCTCCCTGCTTGTTTTTTTAAAAAAGTTTGTACTTGTCCAAACGTGAGGGTTGCTCCAAGCTAGTGGATACATCCCCCATTTCTCAGTGGCCTCTTCCGAGCCATAATCCTGTTGGCACTTACCACCTGAGTTTACAATTAGGAGTGATGCATTCCTAGATGAAGGACCAGATGGGCCCTGGGCCTGATCCAGCAGCACTCTTATGTTGTGATGTAGGCCATTCATAAGAACCAGGCATGCCTACATTAACTGTCTCCTCCACTAGGAGATGCCATGGTTTTGTTTCCAGTTTAAAAATGAGATACCTACCCCCGCCCAACGAAAAAGAACAAAACAAGTACTAGCAGCGCAGCCCAACCAAGTTGAATGTACCTTACGCCAAAGCATGCATAGGATTACAGCTTGACAGCACAATCCCGTGTGTTGGTTACTTAGAAGTAGACCCTGCTGTGTTCAGTAGGACATACTTTTACCTAACTAGTGTAAAGAATTGCTGACTTAATGTTTCAGCTGGACTTTGCCCATCAGCATGGGGTGATTGGTCTGGCTTGATTACCACTCCTCCTAGGAACGCTTTGATATGAATTTTGTTTCTAAACACTGCCAGGATTTGCTCGTGAGATACACGACAATTGATTTTTGGTTCCGTGGCCTTGCAGGTTGCAATCTAATATTTTTTTGTATTAATAAGACAAGGCTTCAGAGTACGGGGGAATGGATCTATCTGTGTGCATATATGTCCAGTTCTTTGCAGCCGCCGCTGCCTTGGTCCCTTTTGCCTGCTCTCCATCTACTGCTGCTGCGAATCCTAAAAATGATGAAACACCCTGGTATATGGCTTAAGGCAGTCTCTGTAATCCTTAATCTAGCCCAGCTCTCCAGATGTTTTGGACTACAACTCCCATCATCCCCCAGCCAGCATGAGCTAGACTACCTCTGAAGAGAATGTGAGAGGAGATATAGTTTAAGATGGAGCACGAATGCCCCGGCCACATGCTTCGCATTCCCGTGGAAATGGATAGTTTAAGGGCCTGGCCTTTCAAAGGCACAGGGTACCCCTCTCAGGGCAGTTCCCAGGCAGGGCATTTTTTAAAAAAAGGAATCATGTGACAGCTCCAGGAAGGTGGGTACATAAGTGACTCCTTAAGCAGCAGGTAGCAAAAAGACCAAGAGTGAAATTAAAAGGCCATTCATCGTAGCGGAGCATCGTCATATTATCTCTGTATATATTTATAAAGCATATGCTACAGATAGGTACATCTGACACTTGTGCATAAACAGCTTGGTCAAGGCAAGACACAGTCCTTTCTTTAAAATGCACACTTGGAAAATAAGGGGAAGGAGATGGTTGCTGCTGTCTTGGCATGCTGTTGGGCGGGCGCAAGGGTTCCCTCGCTCAGTTTTAGGCTAGGATGATGTGCTACCAGCAGCACAAATAGACTTCTAGTGCCTCAGCTGGAGAAACACAGCAAGAGGGTGCAGCTGCTGCCTGTCTCCTGTTATCCATCTTTTTGCCCTGAAAACTCCCTGATGCTCTGCTGCATTTCCCTGCCTGTGGGGAGAATTCCACAAGATCGCTGGGGCTGCAACACATCTCCTGCCTGCACGGGGAAATCTCGCCTGAAGGGATGGGGGGGGCTGCTCACTGCACCCCCGAGGTGACTTAAAGTACCCAACAGCAACCATTCCCTGGCAAACCTTGAGGCAACCCTTCCTCCTCCTACACGCTGAAGGCCCAAAATGATTACTTGCTAAGGATAATAGAGAAATTCTCACACTGAAATCGCAAGACGATTTTCTCTTTTCACACACGTGGAAACAAGGGAGAGAGAAAAGCTGGTGGCAAAGAGCTCAAGGTGAGGTTGTGGTAAGCCGGGTCGGCCCCTTTGGTTGTAATACTGTCTGATATTATGCGCATGCGATGTGCGTGTTTCCAAAATGCGCTAAGGCGATGTCTTGGCTCCTTACTGGAACTGCACTGAATTACTAGTGGAATGAAGTAGGGGGCAGGCTTCCAGGCTTTGATACCAAAGACTTCTATGCGCTGGTTGCATTTCTCTCTGCCTCGGAACTCTTCGGCCCCTGTTTCAACTTGTAATCTGCTAAGGCAGCCTTGATGGCATCTTCCGCCAACACTGGAGGGGCAGGGAGGAAAAGAGAATAAGAGTGAAATGCTGAACTGGTTTAAGAAGTGGAGGTGAGGCAAACAGAAAAATTTTGAACACAAGACTCTAGGGGAAGAACGCTTCAGGTGATTTAACAAGAACAACAGGTCATCCATCAAAGCATTATAACAGCACAGCATTATATTAGTACTTGTGTACGAAGAGCATGTCACATACATTCTCAGTAATCTTTACAACAGTCCTATAAAGGTAGGCCAGTATTATTCTCATATTACAGAAAAGCAGTGGGGGCTGAGCCAATAAAAGCTTGCCTAAGGCCATCCACTTTCATGGCGTCAGCAGAAAGATCTGAACAAGGGACTTCCTGGTTCAGAGTTCAGTTCCTTAGCCAGGACACCAGCTCTCATGGAATACCCTTATCCACGCAGGTGTTACAAAATTGGTTCTGGGTCCTTGTATTGTGTAAAGAGTTCTGTCTTCACCCTACCCCATCAAAGACACAGGTATATACAGCTCTGACTTTTTGTTCTCTGGCTTTCTCCGAGAACCTGTCAGGTACAAAGGCGGCATTTCTGAGAAAATAGAGGCGTTACAAATCTGCAGCAGCCAGGAGTGGCAAGTTGCAGAAACAGACATGGGGCATTAAGCCTCTTTCAAAATCCTCTTTGGTGTTCTCCCAAACATACAGGTTGCCTTTTGGGGCCTTGAAATGTTTCTCTCTTCAATGTCATGTGTGCAAAGACAGAAGAGATCCAAAGAACTAGCTGAGCAGCGACAAGTCTACAAAAAAGTTACTTACTGGAGCAGTGCAGTTTTACTGGAGGAAGGCAGAGCTCTTTAGCTATGTCTGTGTTTCTGATCTTCAAGGCTTCATCAACCTGAAATATACAAGAACGCCAATTTAGTACTCCTGTTCCCAGCCAAGGCCTTCCATAGTAACTTCTCATAAGCCCACTCCAATTACACAAGTTCATTTTATATAACCAGGAACCCAAAACTGACTTCCATGTCATCACCATCTTAGGTCAACATGTAGAAGACCTACTTGTGGAAATCCACCCTGCTGAAACTGCAAAGAGCTTTGTTTTTTGCCCTAGATGGCGAAAAAAGCAGGAGCTCAAGTCTCTGTAAATAAGACCAAGGTCTAGAAACAGGCAGGACTTACCGTCTTCCCCTTCACCCACTCAGTAGCCAAGGAACTTGAAGCGATTGCTGACCCGCAGCCAAACGTCTTAAACCTGGCATCAATGATTTTCCCGTTTTCATCCACTTCAACCTGAGGGCATTTTGATGACATTAATTGCCAAGCAATGCTTTTTTGGGATGGGTAGAGGGGGCGGGGAAGAGACATTAATCTTGCTTGCAATCACAAACAGAACAGACAAGGACAGGCTGGAAGAGTTTTATTGCACAGCGGTCAGTGGTGCCTTAAGGTCACACTAACTTACTTGCAGTTTCATGACATCACCACAGGCTGGAGCTCCCACAAGGCCTGTCCCGACGTTCTTTGCACTCTTGTCCAGGGAGCCAACATTCCTAGGGTTCTCATAGTGATCTACAACCTGGAAGGGAAAATTCAAAGGCAAAGACTTGGCAGGTCTCTCAGGCAAAGGATATCAATGAATCCTTGACAGGCTTAAAAACGGTTAAGTCACACACACCCAGAGGGAGAAAGCACGAATGCCCTGAGAGTTACTCTGAAGTCTACCTCAAGGCTTTTTTGGTTCATTGAGGCCAGATGGTTTCATTACTGAAGTATTGTGGAAGTTAGGAGCAAAAAGTCTCATGGTTCCCCACTATCTTGGATGGTCTTGTCCATTTCTCAAACATATTAATGAGGGACAAGTCTATAAGGAGTTCTGTAAAACCTCTCTTCAGAAGCAGTATCTCTCCCCACACTCCTGCTAGTACTAGAAGGGAAAGACAAGCATTTCCATCATGCTCTATGGATGAGTCCCTTAGATTAGAGAACAGGGTTGAACTTTTCATATCTATGACTGCCACCTACTGGAGACATTTCTTGACTGAACACTAGACAATGAAATATGGTATATCCTCCAGCAGTGGATCTCTTTTACGGAACGATGTGTATGTATGTTGGCCTATATGTCCTCCACTTCCAGTTTTATGATTAATTGCTACTCAATCCAGTATCCCTTAAGAGACCCATAAGGAATGGCCATAACACCCCCCCCCCCGACAAAATAGCCTCCAGGGAGAAAAGTCTAATGCCCCCTTCACACTATGCTCCACGATAAAGCCACAGGCATCACTGAACATAGCAACACACCATCCTATTTGGGAAGATATTTGAGCATGACACGCAGCCACAGTGCTTAGCCAGTCAGTTGTGAGCCCTCATAGGCCCTTCCCCTGTCCCCGCCCCCCAACCCAGCACCTTCCTGCAGTACCCTATCCCATATTACATTAGCCCTGCTCCTGCTCCTGCTCTCTATCTTCCCTCTATACCACACAGAGACTATGCCCCCGCCACAAGATCCCACACCATCATCATTTTCTTTCTAAAGCACCTAAAGTGTACTAAGTGCTGCACATAGATTGCGAGTCCCTGTCTGCACGCTTACTATCTAAAAGACACAACACAAGAGGAAAAAGGGAAGGATAAGGAAAAATACAAAATCAAGCACCAATTTCACCTTCTACCCCCCCCCCACCCTACCCCGCAACCCACATCACATGGTGGGGACTTCCCTCATCGCCCCCTCCCAACCTGCTTGTGGCAGGACACCCCTTCATCTACAGCCCCCTTGTTACACAAGCCCGCCCCCTCGCAGGCCACACAAATACCCCACCTCCAACACCCCTTATTCGCTCTGCACCAAGTTCCCCAAACCCTTACGGACCCCAAATTTGTGGGGTCTTCACCTGTGTCCCCCCAAGTCTTCTGGTGGTGTCGCAGCCCCCCACTTTCCAACCCCGCCCCTTCTAAGTCTGCCACACAAAGATCCCCTCATGTTTCTGAAGCCCCCCTCCTACGGGGCCTTCCCCGTCTCCCCCACTCCTCTTGTGACACCCCCCCCCATTATCCAGCTCCTCTTCACCTTCTCGTGGTACCCCCGGGCGAGGGGAGCCCGCTGCAGGCCCAGGCCAGGCCTCAGAAGGGCCGCCGCTGCACGCACGCCGCTGGCCCGAAGCGCCGCCATCTTGTCTGTTTTGATCCGACAGCGCTGGCGACGCAGTTAAAGAAAGGGGCGGAGAAAGAGAGGTGGCCGGGCGCGCGCTTGTGGCGTCACTCTGCTCCGCGACCAGTGAGGGCATGACGCCCCGGCGGACGCCACGTGACCGCCCTTTAGCCGCGCCCCCTTCTTTCTCTCATTTTCTCCCGGGGAAGAAATTAACTGTTTGCTGCCTGGTGGGTGGTTTGCACGGCCTCTTTGGGTTTTTTTTTGGGGGGCCCTTGTAGGTTGCAGGGGAGCGAGCGAGGAATATTTTATTTTGGGTGCAATCCTGTGCATGTTTAGACAGAAAAAAGTCTTGCAACTCCCAGCATCCCCCGTTCATTCATTACATTTCTATAAAGCTCTCTGAGCGGTTTACCTTAAAAATACATTATAAAAACCATCTACATACAAACATATAAGCATAAAACACACAGAGAGACATATATGTATCTAAAAACAATTTTAAACAATCAACAAGATAAATTCAAGACCTGATTAAAACCTCGTCATATGCTCCCAAGTGCCTGACTGAGAGAAGAAGGAGGTCTTAACCGGGCGCCGGAAAGATAACGTTGGCGCCAGGCGGGTCTTGTCGGGGAGATCATTCCATAATTGGGGGAGCCACCACCAGCCTAGGTTTGCGCCTTCATTATTGCATTTATACCCCACTTTTTTCCCTCTTCCAAGGAACCCAAGGCTGCTTACATGATCCTGATCCTCCTCTCCATTTTATCCTCACAACAACCCTGTGAGGTAGGTGAGGCTGAACATTAGTGACTGGCCCAAAGTCATCCAGTGAGCTTCAAGGCTGAGTGGGGGCTCGAACCCAGGTCTCCCCAGTCCCAGGCCAACCCTCTTAAACACGGCGTCATTTCATAGAACCTTCCTGGTCAGTGCCAGTCTACCACCGAATGACAGACGCTGGGGACCTTGCTGGAGAGGGGCTGTCGCTCATAGGGAGAGCCCCTGTTTTGGATGCACAAGCTCCGGGGTTCAATTCCGGGCATCTCCAATTTGCTTTTTCTTTTAAGGATTTTACGTAGCTGCTGATGGGAAAGAAAAATCTGTCTCTACCAGAGACCTTGGAAAGCCGTTCATCAGCACCCTCCAGATGTTTTGGACTACAGCTTCCATCATCCCTGAACATGGGTCATGCTGGCTGAGGTTGATAGGGATTTTAGCTCAGGACATCTGGAGGCTGGAGAAGGTTGTTTTATATTTTATGCTTTTAAATATTTGTATGGTGTTTTATATTTCTAACTGGTTGTAATCTGCCCAGAGAACATAGGTTACCGGGTGCATTAAAAATGTGGTAAATAAACACGGCTGCATTAGATCAATTCCGAATGAGACCAGCGTGTCTGCAGCCAGCAGTCACGACGACAGCCTAATCTGGATCCGCCACATCTATCACGCTGGGGACCAAAAGGGGAGGCTCTTTCTTATCTCGCTCCACTTGAACGCTTTTCGGCTGGTTGCTGTTGGAAACAGGATACTAGGCTAAGAGCCGCAGATGATGCGGAGGTGAGATGGCGCGAGGGAGCAGCTCGCCTCGCGTACTGGTGGCAGAGGCGAGAGTTTTAGACGTGGGCGCTCTCAGTACTCCTGCACATGTGCAGAATGCTTGCCTTCCCCCACCTGATCCCCTTAGCCGCCCCCCCACCATATATTGGGGTGTGGGGCAGGGGGGGAGTTTCTAGAAGAGGTGGCGTGGCTGCAGCGACGACTCTTGCTGGAAATCTGGTCATTGCTCTATCTACCCCAGTGTTCTCCAACCTTGGGTCCCCAGATGTTTTTGGCCTACAACTCCCAGCATGCCCCAGCCAGCCCTCAATTCTTGAATTTTCTGCATCTCCTACAGAGGAACAAGGGCTAGGGATGTGGAGAGCGCACTCCGCATGGCGGCCCCAGCCGGTCTTTCCCGCGCGCCCAAGCGACAGCGTGAGATACGTTGACCTTCCTTAAAGCCCTCACGCCGCCGGTGGGGCTGCCCCAAATCTCGTGCCTGTTTGAAAAAACACCAGATGGCGACGCCCTCCCTCCGGCGCTTCCTCGCCGATAATCCTCGACAATCTTATAGTATAAATTGGGGGGGAGAACCCACCGTTTTAAAAGCGTTCTGAATTGAGGCTGCCTCTGAGGTTGTTTTTTAGTCAGGCAGTCGCAAGCCCCCCCCCCCTCCCCAGAGGCTTGGCGAGCGAAGGGGCTTTCGCCGAGGACGGGTGGGCGGGGCTGAGCTGAGGGGAAAGAGACAGCGAGCGACGGCTGAACAAGATGGCGGCAGATGGCGGAGCTGAGGCGGCCGCGGCCGAAGAGGAGCTGCGGGAAGCGGGAGGCTCGGAAGACGAGGCGGCAGAGGGGCGGCGGCGAGTCGGAGTCCGAGGAGTCCTCTGGGGACGGCGAGGATGAGGAGAAGGAGAACGAGGCCGAGATCCAGCGCCTGGAGGAGCAGGTGAGGGGCGCGGGGGCGGGGCTTCGGCCGGGAAGGCCACGCCTCCTCGCCAGCCCGGCCTCGCTTGCACTCTTGGGGGTGGGCAGAGGGCGAAACGAGGAAGCAGGAACTCTTCGGGCGCAATCCTGTGCAATGCTTAGACAGGAAAAAGTCCTACAACTCCCAGCATGCCCCAGCCAGCAGTGCTGGCTGGGGCATGCTGGGAGTTGTAGGACTTTTTCCCCTCGCTGGGGCATGCTGGGAGCTGTAGGACTTCTGTCTAAACATGTATGGGTTTTCACCCGTAATATTCATTCTTGTCCTCTTCCTCCTCGCTGTGTCTCTACAGGAGTCCCTGCTCTGAGCTTGACTCCTTGGGGACTTTTTGGATGGAGGCAAATCTTGGTGGTGGGGAGGGTACTCATGCTGGGATGCACTGGGTAGCCTCCTGTGAGAGTAGGGGATTCTGCTTTGCCGAGGGAAAGTACCCTATTGTATTTGTGAGCCCCTGTTCGGAGCACCTATCCTGACCGTTTGGGGCTGGAGTTAGAGAAGGCTGGGGGGGGGGGTAGAACCGGAAAAAGGGGAAAATCAGATTTCTTATTCTTTTTTTAAAAAAACAGCACTGTTTTACTCTCCGCCCTCCCCCAATTTTTTCTGGGTCCCCCCCCCCCCCGGCCTTCATAGGGCAAACCCAGCGCAGTGTCTCCTGCAGAGATGCAATGGGCAGTCTTCTCCAAAAGCAGGTGATTCTGCTGGAATCAGAAGATGAGCCTCCTTCCTCTCTGTGTGATTGAAAGGAGGTGAGCCCAGAGTTGTAGCCCATGTAGAGATGCAACAGGCAGCTGCTTTCTCCAAAGGCAGGAGACTGCTGCAGTGTTGTATTGGTGGATGATTCTGCTGTCTCCTACCCAGCGTGGAGTTTCTTATATAAATGGTTACAGATACACAATGTGTTTGTTAGTATGAGTTTTGTTTCTCTCCAGTGTGGGTATCTTTTATGTAGTAATTGACATGGGATTTTATAGTAGTAAAGATTCCTTTGAGCGTTCCAAGGAAATGAACGTTACTAGTCTGTGTTCAGCTTTCAAGTTCCTGTTCTAAGCACTGGGGTTGAGAATTTATGATGCAAACCACAGCTCACAATAGTATAAAGAAAATATGGGGGATTTGTGTTTGACCCAAGAGAATTGGTGTGAATAAATGCTTGGTATGCTTCCAGTGAGAACTAACAAATAAAACCTTGCTTTGTTGTCATCTTTCAGCTATCCATCAATGCATTTGACTACAACTGTCATCTGGATCTGATAAAACTGTTGCACCAGGAAGGAGAACTAATAAAACTCCGAAGAGCCCGTCAGAAGATGAGTGAACTCTTTCCCCTCACTGAAGGTAGGCAGTGTCTTTGGCTCTTCCTGAAAGTCATAGTTTGATTTGTTCTATTCTCTTGTGAAAATACATTAGCATTTGAGTAGGATGCTGGGCGTAATGTTCCTGCCCCATATACGAAGCTTTTGGAGATGAAGGTCATGATGTAGCGTTGTTCCTATCCGGGCATTTTATAGCACTGAAGAACAGGGCAGGTTGCTAATTGCTTGTTTTATTAAAAGAGAAAAAAAGTTTGTACCCCCCTGCTGCTTTGTCTTAATAGTAGCCGCTCTGCCACCACCAAAAATTACTAGCATGCACAGCCTCTCCCCCACCCCCCCCATGGCCTCCCAATTCTGTGGGAGACAAATTTGTCTCTCTCTCTCGACACAAATCTGGAGAGAGGCACTTCGGGTGGTCATAATATTTGGCCCAGCGCTGATGCAACTAAAAAAAGAGACCGTCTGCCAAAATGATTGTAAAAATGAAATGCACTGTAACCATACACATGATCTAGGCTTGTGATATATAGACTCAGTTTGCGCAGTGTGTGATCATAGTATATAAATTGCCTTGATGATGGCTCTTTAGCAAGTAACGTGGTATATACATGTTAAGAATAAATTAATGGATAGTGGTAGGCCAGTCAGCTTGTTGGTTTTGTGTACAGACTTATTCCTCCCAAATCCAGTTCAAATAACATCAGATGCCACATTCGTATGTGGCAGTATATTCCTCCCTAATTATCATTCCTGTGTTTTGCAGAGATCTGGCTGGACTGGCTGAAGGATGAGATTCGGATGGCTTCAGAAAACTCGGAGCGGGAAAAGATCTACGATCTCTTTGAGCGTGCTGTGAAAGATTATATCTGTAAGTTGGTTTGTTTGTTTTTTAAAAGGCCCTCCACGTGGGATAAAACTTCACAGGTTTGCATTAAACTGGTTTTGATGAAGAAATGGCAGGCAAACCTTTTTGGAAAGCATCAACACTTTTCCCAGCTAAAACAACACGAACCAACAGGGTCCCTCTTCCAAACTGAGGGATTTGGGATCGTAAGCCAGGCTAGTCTGACTGGCAGGTTGGCTCATAGTGTTCTGATTTTTGTGCCTTTGCTTGCCTCTGCTCGGTGCCATGTTGGAGAACTTTCCAGGGAATTAATGAATCCAGATTGTTCAAGGAAAGGAGCTGAGGGAGAGGAGAAGGTGATGTCCATCTAGGCTGGAAGAAATGCCTGCTCTCTCCTCTCCCCTTGCAATACAGTAATTGTTTAGACCCTGAAGGTCACTTTGCAGATGTCTACAGAATTTTACTCTTGCATCGGCTCTCAATTGACTTTTATTTGTGCTTGAGCAGTGAAACCTGGGAAGTTCACGCGTAGCAGATTGTTACTCTGCCCTTCAAATAAAATTTACCCAGGTGGCTTGCATGTGATCCAATCAAATAACAATACAACAGTCAAGAATTAAAAACAGCAGGTATGCGCAACATAAAACCAAACAGTGCAGTGTTAAAAGTTCTTAAAATATGCTACTCTGGTGGAAGGAACGGTAGATTCAGAAGTTGGCCTGAGGTCCTTGCCTAGTTGCCTGCTCGGTTCTACAAGGCACATCTTGGTGCTTCCTTCTAGGTCCTGAAATATGGCTGGAGTACGCCCAGCACTCAATTGGTGGCATCGGCCAGGAGGGAGGCATAGAGAAAGTTCGTTCAATATTTGAAAGAGCGCTGACCGCCGTCGGCCTTCACGTGACGAAAGGAGCTGCCATTTGGGAGGCCTATCGGGAATTTGAAAATGCCATCTTGGAAACAGTGCAGGTAAAGTCCTAGCTTGCTTAGTTACCCTGGATTTGTACTTGTGGTGGTGGTAAATTCCTAAGAGGGGCTGTGTTATGTTGAGATGGGACAATCGTTTAATGGATGGGTTGTTAGTCCTGTGAGCTGGAAGTTGGACTCCCAAGTTGTTGGGCTGCTAACAAGTGCATTGAGATGAGGATAAGAATATAAGAGCCCTGATGCTGGATTAGGCCAAGGGCCCATCATCCAGCATTCTGTTCACACAGTGGCCTAACAGCTTCCCACAGGAAACCCACACACGGGACATGAGTGCAACAGCACCCTCCACCCATGTTCCCCAGCAACTGGTGTACCTAGGCACACAGCCCCTGATACTGGTGGTAGCATATAGCCATCAGGACTAGTAGCCACTGATATCCTTCTCCTCCGCCTCCTCCATGAATTTGTCCAATCTCCTTTTAAAGCCCTCCAAATTGGTGGCATCACTACATCTTGTGGAAGTGAATTCCATAGCTAAACTCTGTGCCTTTGATCTGTCTTGAATCTCCCACCCATCAGCTTCATGGGATGACCCCACTTGGTTCTAGTAATATGAGAGAGGGAGAAAAGTGTCTCCTGTCCATTTTCTCCTCACCAGGAATAATTTTGTACACCTCTATCATGTCTCCCCTTACTCAGATGAGGATGCCTCTGAGGGGAGCCTTTCCTAGACACCAGTGCATCTCTGAGTCCAGAGAGGAAGGGCTAGAGTGTGCCAGCATGGGGGTGGTCTGCATTCTCTCCCCATTCCAAGTAGCAGGTCGGGGTGATGGTGCAATGTGCTGGCCTAGGGCCCTATCGGTAGAGATAGTTTTGTGCACGTGGCTCCTGCTTTCAGGTGAGATGGGCGCTCGGGCTCCTATAGGCTTTCCAGCTTCTGCTGCATCAGGCAGCCTGCCTGATGCCCACTTTCTCTCTCTCTCTCTCTCTCTCTCTCTCTCTTTCCAGCCGGCAGCTGGCAGCATTCCCTCCCCTGAGCAGCAGCAGACCATCAGTGTGCAGCTTGAAAAGATCCACGCGCTCTTCAGGCGCCAGCTGGGGATCCCGCTGATGGGTGAGGACCTGCAAGCTTTCCTGGCTCCGGTCCAGGGAGTCTTTCATGGCTTGGAGTGTCCAGGGCGTGTGTGCCGAAGCAGATCTTCTTTGCTCTGGAGATGGAGGTGGATGCTCGGTGCTGTTTGAGCTCGGTGGGGAACTGCAAGGCTACCCTTCTGTAATGCCACCTTCCATGTGCAGTTAGGGGAGTGGGTCTCGTGCAGAGTCTCTTCTAACTATCAGCTGCGGAGGGTGTTTTCCTCAAAATATTTTGTTGACTGGGCCATGGGGATTTCAGGTAAAAACCTGAAAATTGCACAATTTTCCATATATGCCTTGCCAGACACTTAAAAAGAAGTTATCAGATTTTCTTGTGGCTGAGAATAAACATGGGGCTTATTACTAGCAGTGGGGAAATTGTGATCTTGAGGATCACTGAGGGCTGGAGGGGTTATTTATCAGTTTTATTTGTACCCTGCCTCTCTACCCAAAAATGGCACTCAAAGTTAGAGCCCCTCCCAAAGCCATCTTCATCATGATTGTGGTTTCTTCACTGCTAACAGCAGTGGAAAAACTGCAATCTTGAGGAGGGAGAGGTTCTAACCTGCCCCCCCCCCCCCCAGTGATCCTCATCAAGGTAGCTGTTTCCTTGCTGCCAACAGCAGGGGAGAAACACTCATGTGTTCCTCTCCAGCCAGCTGATGGCCGATGAGCCGGCTTGCTTATGTCACTCCACAAAGTGCCATGAACACGGATGACGCTCGACACCCTCCAGATGTTTTGGAATACACCTGTCAGCCCCAGCCAGCATGGTCAGTGGTAAGGGATTGTGGGTGCTGTATTCCGAAACATCTGGAGGGCGCCGGTTTGCCTGCCCTTCTTCTAGACACAATGCTGACGTGGTTCTGTTTCTCTCAGACTTCGGGAATTGGCTCTATCCCTTGATTTCTCGTGTCACTTAATAGGAAGAAATGATTCACGGGTGGGTTTCTTTCAGAGCAGCTTCCTTCCTTGGCTGTTAAGTGCTCTGCGTAACAGCCTTGGAAATGTGCGGAGCTGAGTCCAGGTTCTGCTGCTGACACCTGACACGGTTTTCCATGTCCATGTCAAGATATGGAAGCTTGTTATGCTGAATATGAGGAGTGGTCTGAGGAACCGGTCCCTGAAGCAGTGGTCAAAAACTACAAGAAGTCTCTGCAGCAGATGGAGAAATGTAAACCCTACGAAGAGGCCCTGGTAAGCCGCTTCCTGGCTCCGTTGTATATAGATATTTTCTTTTTCACCAGAGATGGAAATCATCTTTAGCAGAGTTCTTTTGGATAAAATCTGTGATGTCATTGCTGCTCAAATTGATTGTGTTTTTTCTCTGGTCTCTGCTAACGGACTTCTAATTTTTCTTTAAGGTAGTACTTTAATGTAGCAAAGGCATGATGTGCTTTTTTCTTTATTTTACACATTTTTTTTTTAAAAAATGGTGCTATCCTTGTCTGTGGTGCCTCTCAAGAATGAGAGGACAGGTCTTTGTCCCGAGGAGCTTACAAACCAGATATTGACATCAGGGGGACAACTGAAGGGGAGGGAGATGTAGGCAGATGTAGACCGCAAAGGGGAAGACTGAGTATGGATTTCAGTCAATTTGGCATTAAAGGTGCAGTCCTATGCAAGTTTAGACAGAATAAGGCCTACAAGTCCTAGTATACCCCAGCCAGCTGGCTGGGGCATGCTGGGAGTTGTAGGCTGTTCTTGCTGTCTAAATTTGCATAGGATTGTGCCCTAAGAGAATTGTTTTGTAAGGACTTGGCGGTTGTGTCTATGGAAAAGTGGAATTTGCAGAGTGTTTTATCATTTTTGTCTTTGCCCTCAAACAACCCCCAAGTGATATGGTGCTGTTACCATTTTCCAGAGGGAGGACTTGAGCTGTGAGAGCGACTTGTGTAGGACTCCACGTGGAGTCAGTTGGAATGACGGGATGTGAAGTTTGGGTCCTTCTTGACGGGGGAGGACTGTACTTCAGTGGTGGAGCGCCTGCTTTGCATGTTCGATCCCCGGCAGCGTCTCAAGTTAGAAGGATCTTGGCTAGAAGGGCTGTGTAGTCCGCTCTCCACCTGAAGCCCCACAGAGTGGCCGTCGGTCTCAGTAGACAGGTCGGCAGGGGTGGCAAACCTGTGGCCTTCTCAGTGCTGTGGGACTCCCAACTCCCATCAGCCCCAGCCAGCATGGCCAACAGTCAGGGTTGATGGGTGTTGGAGGCCCACAGGTTCCCCACTCTCACAATGCTGGGACTGATGAACTAGGGAGGTCTAGCTTGATAGCAGGCCGTTTCCTGCATCCCTCAGGCTTAGTCCGCGGGATTTCTTGTATCGCAAAGAGCCAGCTGATGACTCCTGACTGTGTCTTTTCTGGACTCCCAGGCACGTGGGCCCAGTTCCCTGGAAGCCGCCTTCATTTTGAATTGCACTTTCCATGCACTGTACTGTCTAGATTAAATCCTTCTTTGTTTCTCCGCTGGTTCCTCTTCTACCATCCTGAAACAGTTTCCTTCCTCTCCGCCCGTTTACATTCCAGCTGGTAGCCGAGACGCCGAAGCTGGCCGAGTATCAAGCCTACATTGCCTTTGAAACGAAGGCGGGGGACCCGGCTCGCATTCAGCTGACGTACGAGCGCTGCCCTGGCGGAGAACTGCCTTGTGCCGGACCTGTGGGCGCGCTACACTCAGTATCTGGTAAGGAGCCCCCAGGCGGGTTTCTTCTCTTCTCAGGACCTCCAGGGGTGGCACCTTTCTTGCAGTCTAATGAGCCAGTAGCTAGTTTTCACCAGGACTATGTGTAATTCTTGCTAAAGGAAAACTTAAAATTTTTGAATTCTGCAGCCAAATGCCACATTCTGTACTCCTGCGGAATCGAGGTGAATATACAGCCCTGGATGTAACCCTTGGATCGTGTGTTTGATTTCCCAGGACAGGCAGCTAAAAGTGAGAGAGCTGGTGCTCTCTGCGCATGAGCGCGCAGTCAGGAATTGCCCTTGGACCGTCAAACTGTGGAACCAGTACCTCCTGGCCATGGAGAGGCACCAGGTTGAGCATCGGCTGATTTCTGGTAAGGCCAAGGTGCTCGTGATATATGAAACCAACCTTTTGCTTTCTTTCGATGTAACGTCGGATGTTGCACAAGCAGGGGCAGCCTGCAGAATGCCTTGGTCGACTGCGTGCGCTCCAGGGCCGAACTTCCACCAAGCCAGACACCTTGTGAGGATGTGTCAGTCGGTCTTTGACTCTGACCTGGTTCGGACGACACAACAGCCCATCTTGGGTTAATTAACCCTTGAGGGGCCACGGTGTGTGCTGTCTGCCATTATAAATATGCAGCCCCCAGCTGGGGCTTGCCGTGTTGTCCAAACCCGGCTGGGGAGGGTTACAACCTTTACTTAACCCATGCTCTGTTTTAGGGTTCTGTGAGGGTTGTTTAATCTTGGAATAGCCCTCCCTGACTGAGTTTGAACGACATGACAAGCCCCAATAAGTGACTGCAGCCCACACCCACCACAAGTGGGTGGTGGGTGGGAAGGCGCTGAGCTTTGCTGCTCTTAAATTGGCGTCATATCTTGCTGCTAATGGGAGTTGGTGTTGCAGCTTGGACAGATCCTCCCAGCCTTATTCTCACTGCTTGTTTTCTTTTGCCCGTATTAGAAAACTTTGAAAAGGCTTTGAACGCTGGCTTCATTCAGGCTACCGACTACGTGGAAATCTGGCAGGCGTACTTGGATTACTTGCGGAGAAGGGTGGATTTTACTCAAGGTAACTTTGTGTGGGGTTAAATGTTCAGGAGTCTGAATTCTGCTTAGGGTAGCCTTTTGGGTGATGTCGTTCTCCGAGACTTAGTCCTCTCAAGCAGCCAGCAAGGTGACTTGAGATGCCCCCATCACCATTCCATGCATGTGGAAAGCTAGTATGTCTAGGTTACACTAATGCTTAACATAGGAAGCCGCCTTATACTGAGTCAGACCCTTGGGATATCTAGCCCAGTTCTGTCGACACTGACTGGCAGCAACAGCTCCCCAGGGTTCCAAGCAGGATTCCTTCCTCGCCCTACCTGGAGATGCTGCCGGGTATCGAGCCGGGGACCTTCTGCATGCAAAACGGGGGCTCCGCCACGGAGCCACAGTCCCTCCTTGTGAACAGGAGGTCTGTGTGCGGAGCACTCAGTCATGCCCTGCACTCTGAAGTGACACGGCTTGAAGCAGGTTTACCACCTTGTGTCTGTGTGTGAGAACAAGGCCCCGGCGCACCTTTGCCCTCCCTGCTTCCTGTTGAGGGGTAGCCCAAACTGTTCTGAGATGGTGGAGTCTGTATTCTTGTGGCCAGTGCAGTAGGAAACTCCCAAGAGAAGGGTTGTCTCTGAACTGGTGCTTCCCTTAAGCTTGCTGTTTTTTTTCAGACTCGAGCAAAGAGCTGGAAGAGCTTCGGTCTGCCTTCGCCCATGCGGTGGAATACTTAAAACAAGAAGTGGAAGAGCGTAGGTTGGGCTGAAAGGACCGGGATGCATAGATTTTTTTTTCTAGCTGTGGATGCATCAGTGTTGAAAGCTTCCAGTGGGGGTTGTAGAAGGCCCCTCGTGAGGATATTTTTCTTGAGTGGCCCCAGAGCTGAGCTGCTTGCCCCCTCTCCCCAAGAGCAACTAGTATCCCTCCCATTCTGGAATTGCTGAAATTAGCCAAGTGCCATATGCAAAGTCTCCACACAAGGCGCTTTAGGTGTCGCTGTAGCTTTAACCTTCCTGCCCCCGCCCCGCCTTCTAAATCGGTCTACCTGGGACTCCTGGACTGCAAACCTTTCTATGGAACTTTGTTTGTTATTAATTTATTCAAAGTATTTTTATGCCACTCCTCAGCCAAAAAGGCTCCCAGAGTGGCTTACGTATAATCAGTTAGAACAGGACAATTCCTGCCTGCTGGCTTACAGTCTAGTGCAGTGTTCTCCAACCTTGGGTCCCCAGATGTTTTTGGCCTACAACTCCCAGCATGCCCCAGCCAGCTATGCTGGCTGGGGCATGCTGGGAGTTGTAGGCCAAAAACATCTGGGGACCCAAGGTTGGAGAACACTGGTCTAGTGTGTGTGAGTCGGTGCTTTCAGCAGTGCGGGGGCCGTGGGCCTGCTTCCCCCTCCCATCTCCCTGAGCTCAGCCTGCTAGATTAGCCACTGGTGGTAACAGCTGAGGGAGGGGTGGGGGAGCCTTCATTAGTTATCCCCGGCTGTTCTCTAGAAACTTCTTCGGGACAACTCTTGTTTGCCTTTGCCTGCAGGGTTTAGTGAGAGCGGGGATCCTTCGTGCACCATAATGCAGACCTGGGCGAGGATCGAGGTAACGTTGCCTCATCCCATACCTGTATTTCGATTGTCCCACTTTTTGGGGAGCTGGGTGGGGGGATTGTAAGCCGAAGAGGACATGTGTGCTTTTCAGTGTTCTAAAATGCCGTCTAAATATCGGGCTTCCTCTTCTCAGGCTCGCCTGTGTAACAACATGCAGAAGGCGCGAGAACTGTGGGACAGCATCATGACAAAAGGGAATGCCAAGTACGCCAACATGTGGCTGGAGTACTACAACCTGGAGCGGTAAGAGGACTCACGGCTGCCCTTGCCTGCATGTGTGAGCCCTTATCCTGAGCCTGCTGATCTCGCTTCTCCACCTGCAAAGTCCATTTAATGTTGAGGCTTCCCAGCTGCTGCTTCTGTAACCTCCTTCCACTTAAGAAGAAAATGGTTCCACTCTCTCTGTTTGTCATGAAGACACAAAATGATGCAAGTGCCTTCTTAACGGTGATGAACTGAAAAGGAGAGTGAGATGACGATTCCAAGGTTTTCTTTTAAAAATCAGCCCCTTTGTGAATGTGGTATTACCTTTTTGTCAAACTGCTTTTCAGTTTTAAGTTACATTCCTTTCTGAAGAGTTCTCCAAGCGGTCTTCTCAGTGCACCCCCCCCCCTGCTTTGTGCCTTTCTCAAATGGAAGTGTTGGGTCCAGTGTGAATTGCAGGCCATGTTTCCTAGCTTATTAAATAATCTTGAAATCTCTTATGCCACGGAATGGCGATTGCATAACAATTCAAAGGCTGCCTTGAGTCAAAGATGGATTGTGTTGTCTGCTTGTTGTGTGTGATGGCCCATAAACCCTCTTCCCTTCCTTCCTGTCTTCTTGTAGGGCTCATGGTGATACCCAGCATTGCAGAAAGGCCCTACACCGAGCGGTGCAGTGCACAAGTGACTATCCAGAGCATGTCTGTGAGGTGCTGCTTACGCTAGAAAGAATCGAAGGTGAGCTGCTTTTGACTCCCTTCTGGGTTGTGGAGTCGTGCATTTGGTTTTGTTAAACAACCATGAAGTGTGATTGTATTGCACTTGGTGGGGGTGTAGACCCTACTAGGCTCAGTTGCTGTGGTGACCTGGAATATTCTTGGAACCAGAAAGCAGGGCTTGAGTACTTTTGGCCAGGGAACTGAGGGGACATGCAGAAGGACGCAGGCGGCAGGCAGAAACCACCTCGTCTTACGAGCTTCTGGTGCCGGCTGATTTGTTTACCCAGCCTTTTTGTTGAGGCATTTCTCTCTTTTCTTTTGGTGCATCGTGTAAATTGTTAATTATGTTACTGCTTGATTATGGATTTTTTTTTGTCGATGCTGTATTGTTTTACTGTGTGTTAGTGGGTAAGGATTTTCTTAAACAAGGGTGTGATCCAATGCGTGTCTAGACGGAAATGCTGCTTGGGGAAGGCTTGGAGTTGTAGGGCTTACTTCTGTCTAAATATGCGTAGGATCATGTTGTAAATAAATAATGCCGCCAGGAAGGCTTATGACTCTTGGCAGGGCGTGTTCAGTCTTGAAGGATGCTTCCAGGATTGGCAGAGCGGCTGGCTAACATTTCCTCTCTCTCTCTCTCTTTCAGGCACTTTAGAAGACTGGGACGCAGCTGTTCAGAAAACGGAGAACCGGCTTGCTCGAGTCAACGAGCAAAGAGTGAAGGTCAGGATTTATTTTTTAAAATCTCCTCATGGGGCTCCTCTTTTGCTTTTTAAAGGTGCATTTTCGTCTTAATTTGCAAGGCTGCACTACAGGTGGGGGCTATGTGAGTTAGATTAAACCAGCCTTCCCCAACCTGGTGCCCTCCAGATGTGCTGGAGTATAACTCTAGAACCCCCTGGCTGGGGGATTCCGGGAGTTGTAGTCCAACACATCTGGAGGGTGTACAGGTTGGGGCAGGCTGGAATAAAGCTTTTACCTGTTTGGTGGGATTAGGGCTCTCTGTAGTTCTGGCCCTGCCCCACAGCGACAGGTCCTTTTGTGTGTGTGTGTGTGTGTGTGTGTGTGTGTGTGTGTTGGTGGTCGTGGGGCACTCCTTTCCATTGTTGGCATTTAGCAGCATGACCCAGAGACCTTCCGCCCCTCTGACTAATCCGGGGAAGATAGGCTGGGAAGGGTGCCGGATCCAAAGGTACAAAGCCCGTGACTTGCTTGGCGAAAAGGTGAGAGCCGTAGCTGGATCGCTTACTTACTCACTCCGTGTTGTTTCTGCGTCATAGGCTGCCGAGAAGGAAGCTGCCCTCGCCAAACAGGAGGAGACGCGAGCAGAGCAGCGGAAGCAGTCTCGGGCCGAGAAGAGAGCTGCCAAAAAGTCCAAGAAACCTCGGGCTGGAGACAAGCGCAGAGCAGAGGACGACGGCGAATGGGGGCAGGAGGAGGAAGGTACGGGCTCCGTGCTCGAGCTGGCGCACCCACTTCAGTCGCCTCCTGGGCGTGTCCCAGTCGCCGCTCTGTTGGTGGGGAAAAGGGCGCCGAGCTCGGGGTGAAGGGTAGACTCTCGTGCACACTTCTTAGGAAGTATGGCACATTTATTTCTGTAGAACTTTCTTCTGGGTCAACATATGTAGGATCACACGCTCGTTCTGTCTGAGTGGGCAAAGGCAGCCTGAATCTTTATCTCCCTCCCCGGCCCAAATCCAAAGTCTGTGTGTTGAGTGAACCGTGCAGCTTTGTCCCGGCGAGGCAGGCTCCTGCCCGGGCGAGGCCGACCTGTTGCGTGGAGTTCTCAGTCAGTGGAAGGATCAGAGTTGTCCTCCCGTTGCCAGCCTTCCTCGGTATTTGCCGGTCAGGTTTCCCTTGTAGTGCTGTGTGGCAGTGGAGCAGCCAAGGTGCCCCGCCCCTTTACTCTTTTTCTTCCTCTTTGAGGGCCTGTGGGGAGGCGATCAGGGTTCTGGGAGGAAATGCATCATCGGGGTCCCTGTGCAGACAGAGTTTCCCCTCACGGGAAGAAATGGGAAAGCAAAGCATGGTGGCAAAGTCCCTGGCAGGGTTTTGTTGCTCTGGTTTTCATGAATTTGTGGGTGGGATTCTTGGAATACATATATGGGGTAAGGAAAATAGTAGCTTAGGATAGAAGTTGTTCCTTCTCTTGTGTATTCTCTGTTTAACTTTTATACCACAAATGCCTGTGTGTTGCAATAGCTCGCATCTGTTGGAAACATCTCAATCAATATTTCTTTGACCAGCTGAACAGCCCAGCAAAAGACACAAGGGAGGTGGCGGAGGTGGCGATATGCTGGCTGAGGAGGAGGAGGAGGAGCAGGTCGAAGACATGGAGACAGAAACTGGGCTCTTTGGAAGAAACATGCCTGGAAAAGCAGATTTGAAACCAAAGGAAGAGGCAGAAGCTTCCAAGTGGAAAGACGCTCCCAAAATCTTTCATGACAGCGAGAAAGACAACGTCACGGTCTTTGTCAGCAATCTCTCCTACAGCATGACGGAGCCTGAGACCAAACTGAAAGAGCTCTTTGCAAACTGTGGGGAGGTGGCAGAAGTCCGCCCCATCTTCAGCAACAAAGGGACTTTTCGGGGCTACTGTTATGTGGAATTTAAGGATGAGAAGTCGGCTTTGCAAGCTCTCAGCTTGGATCGCAAACACGTTGAGGGGAGGCCCATGTTTGTCTCTCCTTGTATCGATAAGAGCAAGAATCCAGATTTTAAGGTACAACCCCGTCAAGCCACTAGTAGTGATGTAGCTAGTTGGGGATTGTGTAAGGAAGCAGGAGTAAGTCTAAGGGCAAGGACACTTGTGCTTGTTATGGGGTGCATGTTTGCTTCAGACAACAACTCCTCTCCTAAAGTCTTGGTTTATATGAGATAAGATGGGTCTATGTCCTTAGCCACATGCTGTCAGATCGGAAGCAGAAGGAATTTAGAATTAACTCCAGTTCTTAATGTGTCCTGTATAGGAGTTAGTCCACTGTATACACAAAGTAGGTTTAGCTTTCTCTCTTTTAAAGGCAGAGTCAGGGAACAGGGCCAGGCACTTACATTTTAAAATGTGAAAACTGAAATCCTGCATTTGAAAAGGAAATGTCCATGCTGGCTGTTTCTGAACTGCCTTACTAAGAGTTGCTTTGTTGCTCTTCCCTGCAGGTGTTCAAGTACAGCACTGCCCTGGAGAAACACAAGCTCTTCATCTCTGGCTTGCCATTCTCCTGTACTAAGGAGGAGCTGGAGGAGGCGTGCAGAGTCCACGGGAACGTGAGGGATATCCGGCTGGTCACAAACCGAGCCGGTAAACCCAAGGTAGGCCCCTCCCGCCTAGAGACTTGGTGGCCTGAGCTTTTACCACTCAAGGTATATCCAAGAGGAACCTTGGCTGGGCCGCTTCTAAAGCAGTGGTTTTGTCTGTGTCATGTCAGCCCCTTAACTCTCGCTTTTTAAGAGTTGCGTTGGAGAACTGTATTTAGAGTAGTCTGGACACTTGTCCCAACGCGGGGTGAACTGGGAGCGCAGCAGGCTTAAGCATACAGCGCATCCTCTCTCTGCTCTTAGGGCTTGGCCTACGTGGAGTTTGAGAACGAATCAGCAGGCCTCCCAAGCGGTGCTGAAGATGGACGGCCTGGCGATCAGAGAGCACACTATCAAGGTGGCCATCAGCAACCCACCCGCCCGAAGGTTCCCCGAGAAGTCCGAGGCTGTGGGGAGAGCAGCTCAGACCATGGCCCCACGGCAGATCTATGGCGCGTGAGTATATCGAGTGGCACGTGCGGTGCAATATCGACTGCTTGAGGGTTGGCGAGAAGTAGGCTGCGGCTTGTGCCCCGTGCGGTCATGTGTTTCAGGCAGCATTGCACGTTCTGGGGAACCTCTTTGAGCACCATTTTTGGTGGAAAGGCGGGATAATAAATAAGTCTATCTTGTGAACTGACTATGCAAAGGAGTAATTCTCCTGATTATCGAGCCTTCCACATTGTGAAGGTAGGACTGGAGACCCCGGGACTTTTTCACTTGCAGCCTTCCCATCTCTCTGGAACGTCCTTCAGAAAGTTTTCACTTAGTGCCAGAAAGAAAATAAGGTGGTGCCATCTTTATTTTCTTTTCCGTACCTGGTGAAACCCTTCGAATTTGTCAAGACCATTTAATCTTGTGGGTTTTTTTTCCAGAGTAATGCTAGAATTTTCAACTTGCTGCAATTTCTTTGATAGATTTTATTGTGTGTGTTTATGTACTTATGTGATAAGCCACTCTCTGAGAGCTGAGGGTTGAAGGCTGGCTAACAAACCATTTAAATGAAAACTTTGATATAGCCGAAATGTGAACACATCCACAATTACTACGCATCTTCTCAGAAACGGCTTAGTATTCTTGGCTAGAGATTAGCAGCACACCCCTACATATGACCACTCAGAAATAAGCCCCCCCCCCCCGGAGTTCAATGGGGCTTACTCCCAAGTAAGTGTGTGTAGCATTGCAGCCTGAACTTCTGGAGGCTTCTAAAATTTAGAGATGTATGGCCTTGGGGGTGGTGGTGGTGGAGGGTGTTTTTGTTTTGTTTCTTGAGTGGGGGGGGGGGGAGAGAAAAATACTTGGAAGACGCAAACTTCTAGATCTTATTGGCTGTTCGGGTCTGTCAGAAAGTGGTGTGTGAGATGCAGTAGAGAGAGGTGGCTGGCAAAGGATTCCCCCTGGTTGAAGTCTGGGTTCGGGCATCCTGCCCCCCCACCCAAATGCTCCTCACGACCAGGCAAAGAATTTAGCGTAATTCATACAGCACACAGTAAACAAAGCTCCTAATGCAGACCCCTGTTGTGTCACGCTCTTTCCTAAAGCCGGGGCAAGGGGAGAACCCAGCTCTCGAATGGTCCCACGTGCACTGCAGCGCCAGAGCAACCCGGCGGCCAAGGCGGAGAATGGGGTGGTCCAGAACCCCCAACCGGCAACAGCTTCCCTGTCCGCAGAGGAGCCCAAGAAAATGTCCAACGCGGACTTTGCCAGGCTGCTTCTGAACAAGTGAGCAGGCTGCGGTGACCAGTGGCGGCAGGGGTGGGGGGGTGCGAAGTGCTGCCTTGGAAACCGCAGGGCGTCCTTGCGTGCGAGCTGGCCACAGCCGCGGGCTGGTTCTCTTCTGAACTTCCACACCCACTGAGGCATACAGAGCAGGGAGCTGTTGATACGGAATTGGTTGTTTTTTCCCCTCTCTCAGAATCAGGGGGCAGAGATGTTGCAGTTTGGGGGTGGGCATCGGGTTGAAATGGCTTTAAACGCTCCCTCATATTGAGGGGTAATGTGAGAACTCACTTTAGAGGTTGGTACAACATGGGTTTTTTGGAGATCCTTTCCCCCTTTTTCTTTTCAAAGCCTTTTTAAGAAATGGAAGTTTAATGTGAAAGCTTATTATTCTAATTTGTACAAACCCCGCTGTAGTCACAGATCCAGCTGGTCACGGCAGCTTCTCTCACACAGTACACTCTATAGATACGTGCACCCACATGTGCCCCTCGCATTTGTGGCACTGCCCACCCCCTCTTGTATAAAGTTATTATAAATAGCAGATGTGAGCAACTTCACCATAATGGCCTATTTTAGTACTGGGGAGCAGGGGTAAGTATTTATATTGAACCTGTATTGACGATTTGCTCAAGCTGGTCTGTTTTTTTTAATATCTATATTTGTGTATTTGTAAATGACATGCCAGACATATGATTTTCAAGCTTTCTTTGACACGATAGTTTGAGTCACCCATAAAAGCTTGGATGTGCCGCTTCTGTGGACCATTTGGCATTTTTGTTTGCCGAACATCCTGTACTTGTTTCTTTCTCCTGACCATTTTTTGTTTCCTGTATTGTTTTTGCCTCATTCTGGGGTCTTTTGGTTTTGTAAACAATGCGAAAGCGTGAGCTTTATGTTCCTCCTTTTGGGTTCATTAAAGTACAGTTCTTGAAAGTTGTCTAAGTGCTGTTGCTTGTGCTGAATGCTGTTGGGAGTTGAGGGACAGCAGTGGAGATACAGTACTGGTGAAAGCAAGCATCTTAAGTATTCCCCAATTTAATTGAACTGCAATCTTCAGCAGTCTGCAATAATCACAGTGGACTTCGCTTGCCCTTCCTGAGGACAGTTTGGATTTGTGATAAGGGATACTGAAACTCTACCCAGAATAAAGAAGCCCCATTGCCTAAATTGCTAGATAACCAGGGCTGTGCAGAGCAGGACTTTAAGCTTTTGGCCAGAATGACTGGCATTGGGGATTTTGGCAGCCAAAAGACCTACATCTATGCGGAGGTTCCCCTAATGGTTAAACTAAATGGATGCAAAGTTTTCCACCAGCGGTCACCCACTATAGTTGGATTCCAAGGACAAGCCAGAGGGGAGGGCTAATGCCTGGTTTGTGGGTATCCTGGAGCCGCCGGCTTACCCATTACTGGAAACAATGCTGCACTACATCAGTAGGACCCTCGAGTCAGACCCTTGCTCCACCGACTTTTCTGCACTGACCGGCAGTGGCTCTCCAGGGTTTCAGGCAGGACTCTTTCCTAGCCCTACTAGATGCCAGGGATTGAACCCGAGGCCTTTTGCATCATTGCATGTGCCCCTTGGTCTGATCCAGCTGCGCCATTCTGATGTTTTGGAGGCAAAGCCGTCCAGGATCCTTTTTTAACTTATGTGCTGCCTGTACGGATCTTCATAAGGCTGGGCGTCGTACCTCTGGCAGACGGCCTCCCTTTCTGTGGACACAAGTGTAAAGCTGAGGCCACCTGAAGCTGGAAGAGGGGGCAGCAATAACATTTGACCTCCTGAATGCAGCTAGAAAGCATTTCCCACCATCGAGCCCTCATACTCAGAAGAGCAGCTTGAGGAGTCAGAGCAACATGTCTGAACAGGGTGAAAACACAGAGGCTCTTAGGGGTTTGGCCTTCCATTCCTACACATGCTTCCTTAGGAATGAGTCCCCTCAAAAGTGGTGCTGGGGTTACTTCTAAGTATGCACAGTAACCAGGCTGCACGTCATCAGGGTCAGGTCCTGTTCTGAAGACCATATCCTGTTTAAAAGGACAGACACAATTTCTGCTTCTGAAACTTTTTTTTAACCAATGCAAGAGTTCACATTAAAAACACACACACACACACACACACCGTAGCTTCATCTGCTCCACATTTTCTTCTTCGCAAATAGCCAAAGTGCAGCATTCTCATTCTACTTCCATGCTAGAACGAACAACGTGGCAGGTTTCAGATAAATTCAAACTCCCCTCTTTTGTTTTCTCAGGTAGCAAGTGTGGCCCATCCACCAAGGAATAACACCACAAAGGGAATTTCAGTGCTTTAAACTAATGCCTGTGGCTCAGCTTGTCTGAACGTGGAAAGCTAAGCAGGGTCAGGCCTGGTTATTCCTTGGATGGGAGACCCCTCCTCTAGTTTCCTGCATTGAGCAGGGGGTTGGACTCGATGGCCTTGCAGGCCCCTTCCAACTCTATGATCCTATCCTATAAAGTGGCCTGCTTTTGTTTTTGTGAGGCTCTTCAGATGCCTGAAGATCCCTCCCTGCTACTGGGGAGGAGATCCCAATGAGCTCAGGGGGGGCCCCACAGCTTCCATTAACAGGCTTAGGCCTGCGCTGCTGGTGTAACAAACTGCAGGAAAGGATGTGTGTGCACTGCACTGCCTTGTGTTACCAGATGCTACTGGGCTATAGCGCTACTGTCCCTTTTGAAAACAGTTATGTGAAAAATATGGGCAGGTGCAGCTCATACTTGCAATATTATCCGATGACAAGCAGAATTCACCTCTAGACGGCACTGTGAAGGTACAGGCTGCCCGACTCTCCTGGAACCTGAGCTTGCTTGATTAGTTGAACTTGACCAGTTACAGCTCTTCCACAATCTGCATTTCTCAGAGGGAAGGCTGCGTCGTTGAGCAAAGAATATAGGGGTAGGAGCTATGGGGGAAGTCAGGCTGCTAAAGGGCACTCTCCTGCCCCCATCTCAAATGGGACTTGCCAACATCCCTAAAAAGCACAGCATCTTTCTCTTTTGTCCTTGGAGTTCTGGAGCAACACTTGCTTTTACTGCCATTCCTTTATTGTCGAGTGAATCTGTGTAAAGTGCTATCAAAAAAGGTTTTTACTAAACCCTTCAACTTCTAATACTAGATAACCTTAGAAAGAATAATAATCATGATGTGGGGAACATTCCAGGCTACTCAAGTCAATTCTGTACAGGTAATGGTACCCAACTGGGGCCAGGATCCAAAGAGTGAGCTTGGGTAGCTGCACAGTACAGGTCTTTGACTTCTGAGCAGCAGACCCTGCTGTCTTAGGAGTGTCTCAGTGTCCCATGCTACATCAGAGTCGTGTTTTAGAACGGCAGCCAAAAGCCCTTCAGGCCCACAGAATTAGTTACGGAGTCCTTTTGATCTTGGCTCAAGTTGAGACATCTCACAGGAGTGATAGTATTGGGGGTGAGGAATAAGGCAAGGGTGTGCGATACAGTGGCAACTGATCATGTCTCCCACCAAGGGGTCAGACTGCTGGCACAAGGGAGACATGTTGGCTTCAAGTTGGGAATGCAACTGACATACACAAACAAGGAAAGCAAAGGGGGACTAAATTACACCTTGGAGTGGATTCAGAAAAGAATTTTTCCTCCCTAATATGGGTGGAGTTTGGGCATCGCCGTGCATTGACTGTCAGAACTACGCTATATTGGAAGAAGCTGGTGCAGAAGATGCATAATAAACTCCTTGCCCAGTTTGCTGGGCAGCAACACATTTTTCCTGTCCAATGGGCATTGGCTGGGAAGTCCATTGTGGACTGAATCTCTCCAGCTAAAGTAGCTCTGCTTGACCGCCGGCAGGCCTAATGCCCATTTGGAAAAATGTCCTTTGCTGAATCCATCTCACTCTGTTGTCCATGCTGGCCTGCTCTTCGAAGTCTCATCCTGCATAACAAAACCAGTCAAAGTTAGCCACAAATAATTTACATTTGGCCTGAAGTTATGGGATAATAAATATTATGAAATGTTACTGCAAAAAAAAAAAAAGAAAAAGATTTTAACTTAAAACTTATTTAAATAAATGAAATGCCTAAAAGAAAGTGCATCTCTCATTCTGTTCCTTTAAGATGTTTGGAAATGTGGATGCCAAGCAGACTGCGTTCTTCTCCCACGTTTATGTGTCATGTTCGGGTTTTGACAGAGATGGTCTGTTTGCATTCTGCGGTGCTACCATGTGCTTCGGGCAAGCCCACTGAATACTCAGTGGTGGCGATGAGCAACATATCTAAGGTTGTCTCAGTACATTTGGCAATTAAACGGATGAACGGCCTGACATCTCCTTCGTTGGCCACCTCCAAGACAGTGGTAGTACTCTGCCCGCTGTTCCTTGCGGATGGTGATAGGCGGGTACCCCGCCTGCATGAGGATGAGGTTCATCAGGAGACGCGAGGTCCTCCCGTTGCCGTCGACAAAGGGGTGTATGTAAACCAGTTTGTAATGGGCCAAGGCGGCAAATTCAACTGGGTGCAGGCTCATGGCGTCTTCGGAGTTAATCCACTGCACAAATTCAAGCACCTGCTTTTCAACGTCACGAGGGTGGGGTGGGATGTGGTGCCCGACAAACACCTGCGTAGTCCTAAATCTCCCAGCCTCCACTGGGTCTACGTAGCCGAGGACTCGCCTGTGGATCTCCAAGATGTCGCTGAGGGTCACGGACCCTATTCTAGAGACCAGCGTGGTGTTGATGTACTTCATGGCGGCGTGCATGCCAATGACCTCGTTTTGCTCCACCAGACTTTTCCCGGGAACAGCGTACCGGGTCTCGATGATGTGCCGGATTTCGGAAAGAGTCAAAGTGTTCCCCTCGATGGCCACGGTGTGGTAGATGTGGTGGTAGTAGGACTCCTCCATCACCCGGCGCAGGGCGGAGTTGCCTTTTGGAATGGACATGATTTTTTGGACCTTGCTGTCAATTATGCTGAAGTACCTCTGGTCAATCTCTTCGACAAGGGGCAGCGTCCGGTCACGATTGATCAGAGCCCTCTCGTTCCGGGGGGAGAGGGTTAGGGCTTTGGAGTACAAGTAGTCGGCCTGAATGATGTCTTTCTCCTCTTCGGAGAAGAGGCCAAATTCTGTCAAGGCATCGACGTAATCCGGGTCCATCTTGAGGGCGTGCAAGAAAAGCTTGTGGGCTTTCTCCCGCTTACCTTGCCTTTTCATCTCCAGGGCCTGGTTCAAGGCTGCTTTGGCTTCTAACCTGACCTCTGAAACAAAGCAACCACCATTAGCATTGTAGAAAGGTGTACTCCAGTAACTGTAGGAGCAAGCCTCTCCGAGAGAACATTTGGGCCTACCGTTGTTTAACTCTTTTAAATTATTCTGAGATTGTGTCTTTTAAAAAAATATTTTACTGTTTTTATCATTAGTTTTATTATTGATTTTACTTTGATTATGAATGCTGCCCTGAGTGTTTCGGCTACAGGGCGAGTCATAAATTGAATAAACAAGCACACAATTGCAACAAAGGATTCCTAGCTCTCCTGGCTGCACAGAAAAAAAAATAATGTATCCATTCCAGTGCCCTACCCTCCTCCCCCAGTTCCGTTTTGTCACCCCTTCCTTGAAAATGTTCAAATAATTTGAAAGCCTGAGTTAAGATACAGGAAAACTAAGCACCTGTCTGCCATAAATGGCCTTAATTTGCACAACACACTCTTAATTGCCAAATCTTGATTTCCTGGTTGTACAAGTGTTACACAGCGTTGGGTACGGGCAAGTAATTGCAGTCACATCACGTTTTAACAGTTGGTATCCCTCTTGTTAGCTCTGAACAGACCCCCTTTCTCTACGGTTTCAGAATTCCAGGCTGTTTCAGCCACATTAGCCTAGGGAGGCTGGGAAGGCAAATGTTTGGGGGATCTTTTAAAAGACTGCAGTGATCTCCAACACTGTTTTTCTTCCACGTCGAATGGTTTCCTAACGTGACTAAACCCGTGCCTCCCAGCTGATGTTTTGAGTTAGATGAACAGTTACAAAGACTATGTTACAGGCAGAACATTTCTGGAATTAATAAGGACATCAGAAGAGCCCTGAAGCTGGGTCAGCCCAAAGGCCTTCTCTCATCTGGTGTCCTGCCTCCCGCAGGGGCCACGCAGATGCCTCAGGGAAGCCCCTGAACAGGACACGAGGGCGAGTGCTCTCCTCTGCTGTAGTTCCCGAGCAACTGGTAATGGAGGAAGCATTGAGCCATCATGACTTGACCTGAATATATTGATCTGATCAATTTTTCAAACACATTGATCTGATCAGTGTTTATTATTTTTTTTAAAAACTCTTTGGATTTACCTGCACACCTCACTGTATGCAGCACCCAGGACTGGGAAGAAAAACCCGCATACCCGTTTTCTGTATCTGATGGCGGCACCCCTGCCTTGCACGCCGAAGGTCCCAGGTTCAACTTCCTGCATCTCCAGGTAGAACTGGGAAGGGCTCCTGCCTTACGCTCAGGGCAACAGCGTGGGCACTTGGGGGTAGCCCCTTCTCTGGGTAGCCCTGCCAGTGGTGGGGTGAGGGTGGAGAAGGGTCGTTTCCTGTGTTGTGGTGCGCTGCCCTTTCATGTACGCTCCATAAGGAGCCTTGCCTGGTGCCTACTGCTTTCGGTGCCAGGCAAAGCCTGCTTCATTTCCCTAGTCCAGTGTTTCTCAACCTTGGGTCCCCAGATGTTTTTGGCCTACAACTCCCAGCATGCCCCAGCCAGCTATGCTGGCTGGGGCATGCTGGGAGTTGTAGGCCAAAAACATCTGGGGACCCAAGGTTGAGAAACACTGCCCTAGTCCTTTAACAATGCTGGGAGTTGTGGGACTTTTCCCCCCTGTCTAAACGCGCATAGGATTGTGCCCTAAATTGGCTTTATGCCGCAGGTGTGATTTTTCCGATTTTACTGCTCTGTTGTTATTTGCTGTTATGGGTTTGTATGATTGTTAGCTGCCACGGGGGGGAAAACATTGACGGTCGAGATAGAAATCTTAACAAATAAAGAACGAAGCAGTTGGCTTGGAGAAAGACTTATTTAAGCAGGGAAATACACCACTCCTCCTAGAAATACACCACTCCTCCTATATTCCTACCTATGACGTTTCACACTTAATTTATTTGAGTCTTTATTTTATTAGCAATATGTAGATACCTTGGGAGACCTTGGGCTTCAACACCAGCAGCTCCAGCCCCCTGAGGTGACGCTGAGGCCGGTCGTCTGCCCCGTGTAGCTGGTGATCCCCACGTAGCCCAATCCCAGTTTGCTTTTCAGCAAGGACAAGCCCTTGAGGACGGCGTGGTACTGCTCCTCCACCGATGTGAGCGGGAGCAGCGGCATGAGCAGTGCGCCCAAGAGGACCACCAGCACCGCCGCCCAGCGGACGCGGAGCCACAGGGACACCCATTTCAGCTCTGGCTCTGCCACCGCCACCACGGCTGCCATCGATACGAGGTTCATCTGGCCACGGGGAAGGGCACGAGGCGCATCTCCTCGGAGGCCTAACCTGGGGAGAGAAATGATTTTAGGAGGTAGGTTTCCAGAGGAGGGCCAGATGGACCCCCCTCGCTATGGTCTCTGAACCGGACCCGGCTTCCATCTCTGTGTTGTCCCCACATTCTAGTCACCCTCTCCCACCTTTCTAGGCTGTTCGGTCCTCCATTTGTGGCACCTGTCAGCTAGCTCAGGAGTCGGCAACTAGTGGCCCTCCAGATCTTTGACCTGCGATTCCAATCAGCGCTAGCCAGCATAGTTAATGGTGAGGGCTGGTGGCCGTTGTAGGCCCCATCATCTGGAGGACCACAAGTTGCCCATCCTTGAGCTGGATCTACACATATAGCAGAAGAAGGTGGTAGGATGGTTTGCATCATTTGAGACGGCAGGAAGTACGTACGTTATTTTTAAATTCTTCCTTATATAACTCCCCCCCACGCCTCTTTCTCAGAAAACTAGCAGAGCAGAAAGTTCTAGCCAGCCCGCGCACTATGCCGGTCCCAAACTTGAATTGTTATTGTCAATTCTACCACCTCAGGGCTTCATCACCTTGTTCTGCTGCATGTGGAGACCAGGTTAGAGGTGATTCACCAACAGGGTGGCCAACTTTTCACTACCCTGGCAGCTCATACCTAATTTCCCATTGCAAATAAGTTAAGAGTTTGCTCTCCTGCTTTCTCCCACACACAAAGCTATTGGAGCTTGGCCCACGGAAACAATTCTGACTCACCACAAATAACAAGGGAAAAATTCCAACTGATCAAAACCCTGAGTGCTGCTATAAGTTGTGTCTAAATATAGTTTCAAGCCATCCTAGCTGCAATTGCAAAAGGTTCGATTCCAAAACAGGTTTATGCTCAACTCGGGGGTTTCAATGCACGCCAGGGAGCTCTGATGGGGCCGCAAACAGCGACTCCGCCCCCCCCCCCAGCCTCCTTCACACATCACGACCCCCCTCCCCTTCAAGTTCAGCCTCCTCCCCCCATCCGGATTTTCCCCTTTCCCCCCTCTCTTCATAAATCAAGACCCTCCTATCTCCCCAAACTGACCCAACCTCCCCCCAAATTTGCCCCTCCCCCAAAACAAATGGAGACCCTCCCGCTCAAATGGGACCCAACTTTTCCCTTCCTCCAAGTTTTGACACCCCGCTGCCTTCTCCCCTCCTCCATGTCTGGCACTCCCGTTTCCTCCCCTTCCTCGCGACAGGAAATCCCTCCCCCACTTTTTGCCCCTTCCCCAAAATTCTGGCGATCCCCCTGCTTTCCCCCTCCCTTCAAATGAGACCCAAGTTTCTCCCCGCCCCAGATAGTAACACCCCCTTTTTCTTTTCCTTCCTCCAAGTCCTTCCCCCTTTCTCTCTCCCCTCTCACAACCCACACATCTGGATCTTCACCCCTTTCTCCTACGAAGTGACCGAACTTCCCGCCCCCATTCCCTTCTCTCCAAGTACTTCGCCCCCTTTCTTTTCTGCCCCTTCATACAAATACGGACCCTCCCCTTTTCTTCCAAACTCTACTACTCCCCCTGTCAGCTCCCCCACTCCAACCCTCCCCTCCCCCCCTTTCAGCACCCCCATTTCTTAAGCCCCCAGTCTCCCCCTCCCTCACTTCGTAACCCCTCCCCAACTCTCCCCTCCACCATTTCTTAAGCCCCCAGGTCTCCCCCCCCACTTCTTAGCCCCCCCAGGTCTCCCCGCAGACCCCCAACTCCACCCCGCTCCTACCTGCTGCAACCGGCCTGTCCGCCCCTCTCTCTCTACATTCGCCTCCGCATCCTGCCTCCCGCCTCCACCCACGGGCAAGCCCTTCCTGCCCTCCCGCTTTCCCTATTGGCCTCCGCTGACATCCATCTCCCTCCGCCCCGCCTCCGGCGACAGCCCTTCTCTACCTCTCCTCGCCTTCCATTGGCTACGCCGGCGCGTCCATCTCTCTTTCGACCTCGCCTCCTTGTGGGGAGAAGGCGAGCCGGGACGGAGTGAAGCTCTGTCTTCGTGGACGGCTGCGATTGGTCCGGACCCACGTCCATCCGGGAAGCCGGCTTTGGCCAATGGAGAGGCCGCGAAGGCGGGCCGCGCGGGCCGCAGGCGCCCGTGGGGAAAATGGCGGCGGGTTGCGTGGGCAACGGGCGGGCCGGCAGAGGGGCCCGCGGGGCGCGGTGGGGGGGAGCCCTGGAGGGGGTACTTGCAGAAGTGGCGCGCGCGTGTTGTGCAGCTGCAAGTTTGGGCGTGTTTGCCTCCCCCCCCCTTATTATATACTAGATTTTTTTCACACATTTGATTATGCAGACTAAATTGTTTCTGACTTGTCCTTTAAAAAAAATAAAAAAAATCGTGACGGTTTGCAAGAAAATCAGTCAGGTACCGAATGGTCATAATAAAATAAACCCGAGACTTCCATGCCAATACCTTGTGTTATTTAACTTTATTATAATAAAGTCAGTTCCCACTCTGCCATGAAGCTCATAGATTTCATAGATCATAGAGCTGGGAGGGGCCTGCAATAGCCATCGAGTCCAAGCCCCTGCTCAATGCTGGAAACTAGAGGAGGGGTCTCCCATCCAAGGAATAACCAGGCCTGACCCTGCTTAGCTTTCCACGCTCAGACAAGCGGAGCCGGCGTGGGCCACAGGCTCCCTGGGAGACCTTGGGCTACGCTAGTCACTGATTCCAAGCCTCACCTACCTCACAGGCTTGTTGTAAGGATAAAATGAACAGGAGGATTATGCAAGCCGCGTTGGGTTTCTTGCAGGAAAAAAAGGCGGGATATAAATAAAATAAATAAATTTATTATTTCCCAAGTGGCTGCCCTCCAGATGTGTTGGACTACAATGCCCGTCATCCCCAATCATCCTGGATGGGGTTGCTTTGGATTGTAGTCCAACATATTCAGAGGGTGCAAGCTTGAGAAGTACTGCTCCAAACAATAATTAGAGAGCCAGTGTGGCATAGTGGTCAGAGGGCTGGACTGGGACTGGGGAGACCTGGGTTCAAGTCCCCACTCGGCCATGAAGCTCGCTGCGTGACTTTGGGCCAGTCACTGACTCTCAGCCTGACCTACCTCACAGGGTTGTTGTGAGGATAAGATGGAGAGGAGCAGGAGGATTATTTAAACTGCCTAGGGTTCCTTTTTTCAAGGCAGGATATAAATGTAATGTAATAATAAATAAATAAGAAAAAATAAAAAGTTGATGGCAGATTCCAGGGGAGGCTGGCCCCGTAAACTGAGGTGAAAGAAATGCCTGACAGGTCAATCGAATACACGCCTACTAGTACTCAGGAGTAAGTCCCATTAATTTCAATGGGGCTTACTCCCACTTACCCAGGCAGTAAGCCCCATTGAGCTCAGTGGGACTTACTTCTGAATAGAGATAAGAAAGAACATAAGAGCCATGCTGGCTGGATCAGACCAAGGGTCCATCTAGTCCAGCATGCCTGAGATTGTGTTGCAAACTTCCCTTCTAAATCCAAAGATTGCCTGAAAGCTGCCGGAAAGGAATTTCATATAATGCAGCATGCTTAAAAAACAAATCTCTGCCTTACAAATGTGAAGGATTTCGCCCTCCTCTTTCCTACCAACAGATGGCAGCAAGTGATTTTATTTCACTTTGAATAGGTGCTCATTAAAACAAATGTTTTAAAAAATCTCTTTTTGACTTTGTCAGTTATGGATTTTGACATTGTAGTAATAATGAAAGATGTAATTTGAGAGAGAGGCACCTTCTATGGGCCAGCGGAGCTGAAAGGGGGCTTCTAAGTCAGCTGGTCTGGGGGTATCCTCAAGGACCATGAAACAGAATGGAAATATATTGATGGATGCATGGATTGCGACAAAATCCCTCCCGAAGAATTAGCCGTGAGGATGCTGCAGTCATGATAGCTACATCGAACCTGCATGTGCAGCAGAAGTCTACCTGTGAGTAATGGACGCTGGGGACAAGAACCAATAGGGCAGGACCTTTAACTTCATTATAGGTGCAATCCTATGCATGTTTAGACAGAAAAAAGTCCTACAACTCCCAGCTATGCTGGCTGGGGAATGCTGGTTGTAGGACTTTTTTTTCCCCTGTCTAAACATGCATAGGATTGCATGCTTTGTTTGTTTAATTTTTATCAGCAACACAGTTGAAAAGAAAAGAAAAAAACATTAAAAAAATTATGTTACTTACCTGAGCTCATTCAGCTCCTCGTCTGCATTTTCAGGGACCCGAGCAGGAGAACAAGTTTTCTAGATGAGGCCTGCAACTCTTTCCAGGTCATTTTAACTATAGACAAGGGGTAAATGATCCATCGATGAATCGAAGGTATTTAGCTTTCTATATTGTAATCTTATTTATTTATTTATTTTTGCTACGGTTAAGAAACAAGTTAACCCACCTTTCAAAATAGGATCCATAGGAACTTTTATTTTGGTAATCTGACAAAAAGATGCATGTGCCCAAAATTTCCCTGTTTAGACTGATTAGTGGGAAATGTAAAGAAAATTGGATGAATGCACTCTGCATACACCAAACCAAGAATCTAGTGCTTGGATTTCCTTTTTTCGCCCCTCCTCCCTCCCAATCCCCTTTCCTTTTGTGTCGTTTCTCTAAGATTGTAAGCCTGTGGACAGAGACTGTCTTGTTTCTGATCTTGGTAAACTGCTCTGGGAACCTTTTTAGTTGAAGGTTGCTATAAACATGCTAATAATAATTACAACTAAGGCAATAAAACAGGATAAAACTGTAGCAGCAAGTAAAAACAGAAAGCTGGATTAAACAGTAGAGGACTTCAGTGCTGGCCTGGCTTGCGAGCTTCCCGCGGGCATCGAGTTGGCCGCTGTGGGATGTAGGGTGTGGAACTAGATGGGGCTTCTTGGGTCTGACCCAGCAGGGCTCTTCCGAGGCTCTTAATTGCCTGGTTTCATGAAGGGTTTCTTCTGTGAGGGCTTGCAACGGCGTTCTTCAACCTGGTATGTGTCATGGAACTGTAACGGGCAACGTTTGTGTTTCTCCCCTGAAGGAACTTACCGTGGCGGGCTTCCCCCAACCTGGCGCCTTCCAGATGTTTTGGATTACAACTCCCATCAGCCCCAGTGAGCATGGCCAATGGGAATTGTCGTTCAAATCATCTGGAGGGCATCAGGTTGGTTGGAGAAGGCCGGCATACAGTCTCAAGCAGTGTTCTCCAACCTTGGGTCCCCAGATGTCTTTGGCCCACAACTCCCAGCATGCCCCAGCCAGCTATGCTGGCTGGGGCATGGTGGGAGTTGTAGGCCAAAAACATCTGGGGACCCAAGGTTGGAGAACACTGAGCTAAAGTATTCCAAATATGCTATATTCACATAGATCTCTCATACCAGTATCTGGAAAGTATTTGCTCATTTGAGAGGGGTGTATTTGAACAGGTCGAAAGCTAGAGTTTCCACACAGCAAGGCGGAACATGTTTCAGTTGGTGCTGGCTCCAGATGTGGAGGGTGGGGGTGGTGCATGATTCCCTTCAGTAGGCAACCCCCCCTCCCCCTGCAGTGGGCCCTCTCCTTGCCCCAGTCGCCGCCACTGCCCAGAAGAAGAGGGCGTGGCAAGTGGAGGTGGCGGCGGTGGCTGCCACTTCTCCCCCTCCCTCTTGACAGCGCTTGCACGCTTGGAGAGGGCAGGTGAAGAGGCAGAAACGGTGAGGAGCGGCAGGGCCAGGGTGCTTCGGGGGGGGGGGGTCAGCACTAGGCCCCCCCTGGCTGGGATGCGGGCATTGGCAACTGCCCAATGATGCCGGCCCCTGATGCCAACCCTATGGTTGCGAGGTGCTGTTCTGATTAATTCCATTGCACTGAAGCTTGATTTCAAATTTGTCCACAATGCCCTGTGCATAACTGTGGATCCTGAGGCCATAGATCGGATTGTGGGATCCACAGTTATGGATCCTGAGCTGCGGGGATGTGCACAGATGAAGGGCCCAGTCGAGGTGAGTGTATGTGAAAACGGATGGCTTTCAAAAGCAAGCATGTCCGCCATGGTGGGGTTATTTTACGTAGGAATCTTAGCAGCCAGTAGCCTCTTGCTTGCTTCTCCTTGGTTAGCAAGAGCCCATGTTTGGATTGGCTAAGAATACCCTGAGGCCTAACTTGAATGTCCTGCTGGGATTGGATCAACCCTTTATTCCTGAACATTATTGTGCAATCAGAAGAGGAACTGCACGTGGCAGCAAAAAGATGCAGAGCAGAGAGGCAGATCCCACGGATGAGGATGATATATTTATGCCAAGCTGGCTCCCAACATCTTTTGAATGTGTGCCGCAGATTTCTCCTCCGCAAGGGAAATCAGCAAATAAGACATGAAAGCAACTTTTGAATCGGATTTGTTCTCTTCTGAGCTTCTCCAGCATAGATAGGATTATTTCAATAATTGATCCGTTTGCTGTTTGTAGGGGGGGAAAGCTGCTCTCTGTAGGCTTGCCCTTTCCTTGAGGCATGGGAGAATTTGCTGCCAGTTGGAAGAGACATGCAGGGCACTGTTTCCCTGAATGACTCTAATAACCTTTTATCGTTTTCCTGCTTCCTAGACTGTCAAGTCTACGCCTTGGGCTTCTATGGAAGCTGTTCTTTGGGGCAAATCTTACCCTGCTATGCTGAGGGCCCAGTCAGCACTCATAAGCCGAGCGACATCTGCTAAAACCAGTTTTGTAAAATGCATCCAGTATCTAAGAGGGAGAGCCTGCTACAATTGTACCTTTCCGAACTGGTGGAGCGTTAAAATGCACACGTCTTCCACTGGTGCAACAGTCCTAGTGTTCGACCCTGTCCACATTTTGCCTGGTGCGATGGTGCTCTTGTACTATGTGCGTCATTGTGAAGGATGGGAGATGGGACAGAGGGCTGTTTTTTTTTTAACCCCCAAACTCTCAGCTCCCTCCAATGTGGCCAGAGGGCAAACAAACCACCCAATAGACTGCCACCACCCTTTTTTCATCCACCCAGTCCGAGCCAGGGGATACTTGGACCGTTCCAGATCAGAACGGGGTCCCAGAAATAAGGGATCACCTGGTCAACCTCTCTTTCTAGCCCTCCAGCCTAAAACCCTAAACAGTAGCAAGACCAAAGCACTCCCTTTTCAGCCTGGCTGGGGATGCTGGGAGTTGCAGTCTGGGGGACACTAGGTTGCATCAGGATCCATCAGGAATCCATCCATTGTCCTGGGTGACAGCTCAGGTGAAGAGGAGGCTCAGAAATAGACCAGGTGGCTGGGTCACACATCTGGAGCTTAGGTCAGGTTCAGAGTCTGGGACAACTGGCAGGCTTTTATAGTCAGGCCAGGAGACTCTCCACCCCTTTAACACCCCTGGCTGTTAAAGACGCTTCATCCCTCCTTTAATAATCGAATTCTGTGTGCAGACCCAGGATGCAACTCCCTCCTGTGCCTTTCCCATGATGCAGCCTTTCCCAGTCTATTACTCCGGCAGGGAAAGGCAGCCAAACCCATGACCACTGAGCTGCCCGACACCCAAGACATTCGAGGTGGCGCGGCGGCTTGGGAGGTCTGCCCCACCAAGCTCTGATTTACTCTTTGTCAGGCACAGGACGCGTTCTGCGCCAATAGATCATTGCACGCGTCATTGGCCCGGCTATCCGTCAGGGAGCGGCTCCCTCCCTGAGCACCCGTCCCCCGTCACTCAAGAATTATAGATCTGCTTGGCAGGGCCTCGCAGGAAATAATTGTTTTGTTTGCTTCTGGGGCCTGAGAAATTCAAAGCTGAAATGAGATTCTCCCCCCCCCCCCCGCCGCTCCCTCCTTCCTCCCCTGCACAGCCCTTTGCTGGCTTTAGATCATGGGGCTGCCTTGTCAGATGAAAGGCAAGAGCCACCTTTGAATGTCAGCGGCCAGGCCTATCGCGGGGGAGCCCTCCCGTGCCCTTCCTCCCCGGGGGAGCGAGTTCATTCAGGGTGCGGCCCGCTGTGATAGGGGATAAATTCGGGTTGAATGCCAGGCCTAGGAGCCCTGGTGGCAGCCGAACCACATGGATATTTATGTATTTGTTAGCAGAGACTGGGGACAGAGCTTGAGATCCTGCTGTAAAAGTAGTAGGTTTTGCACTGGCTGTGTTAGATGCTGACAGAGCAGGAGTAGCCTGGGAGCGCAGACTGCCCCGAGATGAGTGGCAGCCATGCGAGAGCACAGCTCTAATACATTCCTATGATGATGATGATGATGATGATGATGATGATGATGATTACAACAATAAAAAGGTAGTTTCCTGGCACCAAAAAGGGAACAAAGTAGGCACCAGGTGGGCCTCTCTAGGGAGGGCATTCCACAATTTGGGGGCCACTGCAGAAAAGGCCTGCATTTTGATGGCATCCCCAACCTTGCTGGAGTTGCAGACTTCCAGTTCCATTGCTTCCACCCGTGGCTGCCCGTCGAACCCCCGTTCCTCTTTTCCAGCCTCTAAAATTGTAAAATGATTTGCGAAGGTGCCGTGAATTCCCACCAGATCAGACATTCTATATTAAAATCTGTTGCCCAGTTAGGCGGAAGACGAGAAGCGACTGATTCCCACTTTCCCAGCAGAGGATACAGCACAGCCTTCCCTGGCCTTGGGCCCTCCAGATGTTTTAGACTACAACTCCCATCAGGTTCACCTTAAGTTATCCTCACGTTACATAACAGAAGCCGCCCCAAATCTGCTTGGCCAGAGACATGCCTCAACAAGGAATTTCAGCACCTTGGACAGGGATTCCTGCCAGTGGAAGGTGGAAATCGGCAGAGAGAATTGAACAGAATCCAACGGCATGCCGTGGGGAAGACCTACATCTCAAGTAACCCGTCTTCAGAACCCTCCCACTCTGCCTCCTCTGGGATGCTGCTACAACAAAAGCTTTAAAACAGCACAATTTATGGAAGGAGCAGGCAATTTCTTGCTGGAGGTGTGTAGAACTTTATGCCCGGTAAAATTTGATGTGTTGTCATAAATTACCTTGTGGCCGCGGATGCTGTTGGATATAAAGAAAATGTAATTGTTCTCTTTGCCCCTGCCAAGACAACCCCTGGCTTTTTCTCCGCATGTCGGGCTAGCAAAGCAAACGAGGCTTCTGAGAAGCACAGGGGCCCTGCTTTAAAAAAAAAAAGAAGCTCTTACATGGCACAATTTGCTATCCCCCCCCCCCCAAAGGGCAAATGTATCTATAATACATGATAAGGAATGGAGAAATTTATTTATTTATTTATTATATTTATACCCCGCTTTTTTCCTGAAAGGAACCCAAGGCGGCTTACATAATCCTCCTCCTCCTCTCCATTTTATCCTCACAACAACCCTGTGAGGTAGGTTAGGCTGAGAGTCAGTGACTGGCCCAAAGTCACCCAGTGAGTTTCATGGCCGAGCGGGGACTAGAACCTGGATCTCCAGAGTCCCAGTCCAACACTCTCACCACTACGCCACACTGGAAATGCAATTGTCTCACAACTTGGCCCCTAATTTTGCTCTACACCTCAGCATCAAATATCAAATTTAAAAGCAAAACACCAAGAGCACTTGGTTGTCAATTACATGCTTCGTTCTATTCCTCTTCTGCCCTTGTGCGATTGCACTGAATTTCATTGCCGTATTCTTCTTTCTACCCGTGTGCCCAGTGGAACACGGCCTGACTGCTCATATGCTGTAAAAAAAACTATTAAATGACAAACACATTGCCGGGTTGTAAGCTGCCATGAATTTCCAAGTGCTCTCTGAAGTAAGAGCATGAAAATCCGAATAGGTGGAAACAGCAAATGTGGACTGTGTTTATTTGCTATTTTTAAAAGCAAGAACAGCAGCCCTGTCAAAAACATCTTAAATTGTTTAGGGGCAGAATAACTTATTAAAAATCCTGTATACATTCCTTCAAGTCAGAGAGAGTGAGAGAGTGAGAGAGAGAACATTTGCTGGACCTCTCTAGCAAGAAACTGCTCACTCCCTCTAATAGCAAACTCAGCTGCTGAGTGCCAAAAGAATTATAGCTAAAACAAGGCCACAGGGAGACAAGGGGGAAGTATCACCGTGCCTAGGGAAATCCCCGAGGTTTGTAGAAGTACAAAAAAGTCTTTAAAAGATAAACAGCAACAACAACTCAAATGAGGGCTGAGCATGTTCAGTCAATAGAATGTTGACTGTCAGTTGCTAGAAAACTGGGGAGAAGGAAAATAGTGTAGCCTTCTGGGGAAGCACATGACTGGCTCCCTGGATCCCTCTTAAGAAGTGAGGACACACCAAAGGCTCAATCCTATGCATGTTTAGACGGAAAAAAAGGCCTACGACTCCCAGCTATTATGCTGGCCAGGGCATGTTGGGAGTTGTAGGCCCTTTTTTGTTTGTTTCTAAACATGCATAGGATTGTGTGCCCTGAGACATTTTGTTGTAGGTCCCTCTGGTATCTCCCTAATCCTCACTGTCCATCCCTCCGTGTTTTCCTGCAACGTAGAGATCTGTTGAATTGGACAGCTGAAAGCTGACCGCCGTTCAGTATTTATGGCTTACAAGCATGGGACATTTAATCAGCAAACCTTGCCCCCCCTTCCTTCTCCTCCTATCCCCCAGAAGTGGAGCAATAAAGCATTTTGAAAGCCTGGACTTTAATAAGCAAATAAACAAATCCGTTATCTCCACTCCACCCTGAGAAAACACTTTTTTAAAAATGCAAACCATAGAATTATAGAGTTGGAAGGGAACCCAGAGATCATCTAATCCACCCCAGCTCAATGCAGCCTCTGCACTGCAGGGTGCAGCTACAGTATCCCTGATGCTGCATGTTCTTATGGCCACCAATTATGTTCTTATGGCCAGCAATTTGGATGGCTTTAAAAGGGGATTGGACAAATCCATGGAGGAGAAGGCCATTGGTGGCTACTAGTCCTACTGTGCTTCCTCCAGTATCAGGGGCAGTATGTCTAAGTACTCCAGTTGCCGGGGAACACTGAGAGCCAGTGTGGCGTCGTGGTGAGAGTGTCAGACTGGGACTCGGGAGATCTGGGTTCTATTCCCCGCTTGGCCATGAAACTCACTGGGTGACTTTGGACCAGTCACTGACTCTCAGCCTAACCTACCTCACAGGGTTGTTGTGAGGATAAGATGGAGAGGAGGATTATGTAAGCCGCCTTGGATTCCTTGCAGGAAAAAAGGTGGGGTATAAATATAATAAACAAACAAACAAACATGGGCGGGAGGGTGCTGTTGCACTCCTGTCCTGCTTGTGCCTTCCCTGTGGCAGCTGGTTGGCCACTGTGTGAACAGAGTGCTGGACGAGAGGGACCCTCAGCCTGATCCAGCAAGGCTCTTCTTATGATGACCAGCCAGCCTTTTGCTTGAAAGCTTCCAGCGTAGGAGATCCCACCCCCTCCGAGGCAAAAAGGATTGGAGAGCGGAGGGGGGGGGGAATGAAGTCTTCCTTCAGGGCTGGTGGGATGGCTCTGTTTCCCCCTCTCATCTCCTTCAGCTCAGCCTGCTGGAATGGCTGCTGGTGGTGACGCTTGAGCAGGACCGGTGCAAGGCAGTTTGGTGCCCTAGGCAAGATCAGATATTTAGCGCCCCCCCTTCCCACTTGAGAGCGCTGTATTCCCCCCCCCCAAGGCATTTCTGGTGCCCCCTTTAGCCCTGCGCCCTAGGCAGCTGCCTAGTTGGCCTAATGGTAGCACCGGCCCTGCGGTTGAGGGAGCGGGAGCCTTCATGGGGCTGGTCTTCGGCAGGGCTGGTGGAACGGCCCTGATTCCACCTGGCATCCCCCTCTGCGCAAAGTGCTTCAATCCAAATACACCGAAGAAGAAAGTTGGCCTCGTGCCGCTCAGAGAGGTGCAGCTGAACTATAACTGCCCCTGCACTTGGGTATTCACTGAACACTTGCAACCGGCAACCGGACGTGGCTGAATTGAGAGGAACCGGAGGTGGGCAGCACACGAAGGCCACCAGGCCATTTGAGTGAATGAGGTAAAATACAGAGAGATCTTCCTGGTCAATGAATGACACCCCCCCCGCCCCCACCTTGCAATTGGGAACTGGGAATCTCCCTTATTAAATGAAACGGCAGCCTTCCATCTGGGGGCCAGCATGTTCTCCCATCATTCCGATCCAAACATGCTCGACATGTGGAATTAATTTGGTTCCTGTAGTTCTGATCAAATTAAGGGGGGGGGGGTTTAGGAGATCCAATCAGCCTGCGGATGGATGATTGAAAGGCAGGCTTGGAATGATTAAAAGGCAGCTACGCTGGCTGGGGCATGCTGGGAGTTGTAGGCCAAAAACATCTGGGGACCCAAGGTCGGAGAACACTGCCCTTATACCAATCTATGGAGCGACCGCACTTAAGAATACTGTGTGCACTGCAGTTCTGCTTGCCGCACCTCAAAAAGGACATTGTAGAGTTGGGAAAAGGGCAGAAAAGGGCAACGAAAATGATGAAGGGGCCGGAGCAGCCCCCCACGTGAGGAAAGGCTACAACGGCCGAGACTGTTTAGCTTAGGGCAGTGTTCTCCAACCTTGGGTCCCCAGGTGTTTTTGGCCTACAACTCCCAGCATGCCCCCAGCCAGCGTAGCCAAGGTTGGAGAACACTGCCACAGCGGCTCCTTGCAGCCAGGGGTTGGAAGCCTGCACTCTCCGGAAGAGCCACAGGGGGTCACTGCCGCATCTCTGCGAGAAGCCCATGGCAGGGTGAACTGACATACGCACGCACCTCCGGGAACAGAAGGTCCAGAGGGCAAGTTCTAAGCCTGTGGGCCATCATCATCGCAACTGGCTCAGTGTACCGTGTAGCAACTCCCACTCAACCCTTTCTCTGTCCTGGGTGCAAAATCCGACTGCAGCGAATGCAAGCCATATGGAAAAGTCGGGCGGGCTCCTGCCACGCCCCCTTCTCCCAGCCCCACCCATTTCCCTGCTACTGCCAAGCATTAAGTGGTTCTCCCCCCGCCCCCCAATTCCAAAAGGTTGAAATGCCTCTCATAAGCTTTAGTTCCCAGCAACAAGAGCTTTGGGGCACAATCTGATGCGTGTTTAGACAGAAACAAAGTCCCACAACTCCCAGCTAGTGAAGACTGGCCCCCCATGTTTGTTTCTTTGCATATTTGTTATATTTATATCCCACCTTTTTCCCTGCAAGGAACCCAGGGCGGCTTACATAATCGTCCTCCTCCATTTTACCCTCACAACAGCCCTGTGAGGTAGGTTAGGCTGAGAGAGTCAGTGGCTGGCCCAAAGACAACCCGTGAGCTTCATGGCAGGAGTGGCGAGTAGAACCCGGGTCTTCAGAGTCCGCGTCCAACACTCTCACCACTACGCCACGCGGGCTCCCTGCCGTTCTGGACCTGGACCTCCACCTGTTTTGAACCACATCGCTGCCTCTGGCTTGTTTTGCACCCACAGCCGTATTCCCCCCCCCTCCTCCTGGGTCCTGGAACCTAGCACACCAGAGCACGGCCCCTTGCTGAGATCCGCCGTGCAGGCAGTGATGCCATTCCAGAGGTTCCCCGGCTGGCAAGGCGGCCGTGGTCCTTTCCACGGAAACATCTCCCTCTGGAGTATCCATCACCCCGCTCCGTCAAGGCCTCGTCCAGCTGCTCCTAGGAGGAACATCGGAAGGAACATCGGAAGCTGCCTCAGACGGAGTCAGGCCATTGGTCCATCTAGCCCAGTATTGTCGACACTGACTGGCAGCAGCAGCTCTCCAGGGTTCCAGGCAGGATTCTTTCCCAGCCCTCCCTGGAGATGCTGCCGGGGATGGAACCCGACCCGGGTGACCTTCTGCCTGCAAAGCAGGTCCTCTCTCACACTGAGCTCTGGTCCCTCCCTGCAGCACCTGGTATTCCAAGGCAGTCACCCACCCAAGTGCTATCAGGCCAGGCTATTACTTGGATGGGAGACCCCTCCTCTAGTTTCCTGCATGGATTTCATAGATCATAGAGTTGGGAGGGGCCTACAAGGCCATCGAGTCCAACCCCCTGCTCAATGCAGGAAACTAGAGGAGGGGTCTCCCATCCAAGTAATAACCAGGCCTGACCCTGCTTAGCTTTCCACGCTCAGACAAGCTGAGCCAGCGTGAGCCACAGGCCTTTGGGGTTGGACTCGATGGCCTTGTAGGCCCCTTCCAACTCTATGATCTATGAAATCTATGAAAACCAGGCCCGACCCTGCTTAGCTTCCGAGATCAGACGCGATCGGGCTGTTCAGATGTTTCCTCTCTGAGGAACTCTTGGCAGAGGAATCAAAAGGGACTTCACAGCTATGGGCAAAGTGTGTGTGTGTGTGTGTGGGGGGTGCTGGCTGGCATGAGAGGGGGCAGGAGGATGGCTCCCCCTTTCCCCCTTTCAGAAGCCGTCTGTGGTGCCCTGGCTGGCTGGCTGCTGTTCCCTGCCGCTGCGCTCATTTTCATACAAAGCGTTGCGTTCTGGCAGCTGCGTTGGCAGCGAGCGCGTCCGGGAGTTGTCCTACCAGCCTCTCTCTCGTCTCCCTGCTTCTCCTGCCAGTGATGGGGGTGGGGGAGTGCAGAGCAGGGTCCTCCGGGGGTTTTTTCGTCCCTCTCTTTTCCCTCCCCGCTCCCTTTCCTGCAGAGTATTAAGTCCACGTCCGACAAGTTTTCAGTGCGGCTGCTGTTCAAATGTGTTAGCCGGGGGAAATCTCATTAGCGCCGGGGACTGTATCAGGAGACGGAGAATGGAGAATGCAATTTAGCCCGGTAGCTTCTCATTAGAAATGGGTCCATGGCGTCGAAAGGGGGGCGCGCGTGTGGAGAAAACCACGCCAAAGCCACTGAGAGCGGCGGGAAAGGAGGGTGGCAGGAAGGGCACCGATCCCCCCCCCCAGTGCGACGGCGAGGCCTGGGGAAGAAGAGGAGAAAGGCCTCGTGTAGGGGAGATGGAGGCCACGGCCACGGCTAGGAGAAGCAAACGTGGGGGGAGGAATACCCCTCTGCGTTTCCCGGGAGGCGGGAATTTGGGAATCCCAGAAGAACCCGGCAGTTCTGTATTAGGGCGGCAGCTGGATCAGAGGCATTTTCACTGATTCATCATTCCAGTTTTCATTGATTAACCTATACTGCTTAATTAAACCCACATCAATATGCATATGGATGAAAGCAATATTTCTGCAGCAAGAAACCTGTTTGTTTAGACCAGCATAGCCAGTGGCGAAGGATAATGGGAGTGGCAGGTCGCAACATCAAGGCGGGGGGGGGCATATGTTGCCCACCCCTGTTTTACATGGTGCACGCAGGTCTCAGCACAGGCCGGTCCCGGGCCCGCAGGGAGGGTGGCTGGTGATCTGCCTCCTTGAAAGGCAGAGAGCTCAGCTTCTGAGGCGGGGCGGGGGGGGGGATGCCAAGCCAGCCCCAGCCCCCGCCTCCCCCCGAGAACACTGGGGCCTGAAGAATCAGGCGAGGATGGTGGCCAGGTGAAGCAGTGCATGCTTGCTGAAGAGGAGCAAAGGGCTCCTCCTGATGGGATGCAGCTGAATGGGGGGGGGGGCGGCTCTGGGAGTTCCAGCATTTAAGCCTTCAGTTTAGACCTGCTAGCTGACAGTGTTCTCCAACCTTGGGTCCCCGGAGGTTTTTGGCCTACAACTCCCAGCATGCCCCAGCCAGCGTAGCTAGGGGGCATGCTGGGAGTTGTAGGCCAAAAACCTCCGGGGACCCAAGGTTGGAGAACACTGTGCTAGCTGCTGGAACAACACCTTAGCTCAGCTCTTAGCACGGCGCACCCTCGCTGTGCCACTGATCTTCTGTGCTGCCTGCTGGCCTTTGCACTCCTGCCTGGCCTCTGCTGTTGGGACTGTATAGCCTGGCCACTCCTCCGGCCTTGCTCTTGGAACCCTCCTTTCCTTGAGTGGCAATCCTGTGTTCTTGACCCTTGCCTGCCTCTTGGACTTCGCTTGCTTCGAACTGCCCTCTTGCTGGACTTGATACGACTGTTCTTGACCCTTTGCCTGTCTGCAGACTTGCTACTGGATTTGGCCCCAGGGCTGAGTCTGACCCGGCTGTAGCAGGACCGGGGGCCTTGGCTCTGAACTTTGCACGCTTGCGCTCCGATGAGATCCCTGGCTCTTCCTGGGGGCTGCCCCACCCGTTTCTCCTTCTTTTGGCACTGAGCGAAAAAATAGAAATAAAAGAACTTGAGTGAATCCCACACAATTCCTCCCCCCCTTGCAAAAAGGGGCCTGGTTTCCATGGCAACCAAAATGATGCTTCATCATTTGGTGCAATATCTGTGGGGGAGAGAGAATGCGTTTCTTTCGGACTGGTGGTGGATGTGCGTCAGCTGGTGTTTCCAAATTTTGCTTTTGTATTGATTCTCCTGAACACAAATCCGGGAGAAGGGACTGCAGGGTGTGTGAGTGTGAGATCTCTGCTAATCTCCTCTGCCTAGAGAATCCATTTTCTCTCTGTACAAGGAGATTTCTCCCTTTATTCTTCAGATGCCCTCAGAAGCAAATTCACAGAATGTGGGGTGGTGGTGGTGAGAATCCCTCTGGTGCGGTTCTGGTTGTCTGCGGTTTTAATAAGGCACAATTTGGCACTTCGACAAGTGCAGGATTTGGCTCAGGCACCTTTGATAATCTCAGAGGTTCTTCTTCTTCTTTTTTTAAAAAAACCACGTTCCTAGTCCACTTGGCTGTTGTACAGCGTGTGGTGGGAGAGGGTCTTGAACCTGGGCCTCCAGCAGTCAGGCTCCGGCACCTTATCTCTTGTAGCACCAGTGCTCTGGTCCCTCTGCAAACCAGGCAGATTAGGCTCTAGGCTGCAATCCTAATCTGAATACAGTCAGGCGACCTCCACATCCTGAACAACATGGTCAGCTGATCCAGCGGGCCAATCGAGACACACTAGGCCTTATAAAACCCCCTCGCAGTCAAGCCAGCCCCTCACTCTGAGCACCCCATCTCGTCGTGTTGCCCCTCCGGGAACCTGACCGCTCGCCTGCCTTGGCCCGCCTCGCCTCCCTCTGGATCCTTGTCTGTCTCCTCCAGAACGCGACCGTGAGCCTGCTTTCATTCAACCGCATCAGTTGCCTCTGGACCTATGGAAACCTGTGACGGGACAGCCTCCCGGTTACGGCTTGGCTGAGGCCTGGCAGGTGTGCAGATACACGTGCAAACATTGGGGGGGGGGGAGGCAGCATGGTCTTTGTAGGTGTCCAGTGCCAGCTCCGGCTTTTGGAGGGCCCTTGGGCAAGACGCCCGCCTCCACAGGCCCCCTCCCTCAGTGAGTCCCCCTTCTCACCGCCCTTGTCGACAGCTCCTCCTCCTCCTCCTCTTCCTCCTCCTCCGGATGCCCGAGACAGGCCACTGCAACTCCTGCTGGCTACCCCTCACCACTGGATAGGGTGGCTGGGAGCTGCAGGCCAGCAAGGTCGGGGGGCGGCGGGGGGGCACACACTGCTCACCCCTGGTCTATCCTGCAGCTGCCCTGGGCTGAAGAAGGCAGGAAGCTCTTTCCCAGCTCCACCTGGGGAGATGCCGGGAATTGAACCGGGGACCTTTTGCATGAATCACGGTGCAAAGAAGGGGCCACCGCCATCGAGATGCATCCAATGGGGATGTGTATTTTTCTTCCAGGTCCTGGACGCGGTAGAGCAAGGTGTGCAGGCAACCCCAAAGAGGCTGGTTTTTAGGCGCTGTGCAGCCTCTGAGCTGGTCCGACCACGAGGGCCCGAGCTCCGGGCAGAAGGGCCCCGCGGCCGCAGGCCAACTGAACCAGACCTCCGGCAGCCTCTCGGTGTAAGCTCTCCCTTGGTCTGCGTGTTTATATATTTTATTTATTTATTTGATTTATGCCCTGTTTTTCTACCCAAAGAACGGTACTCAAGGCAGCTAGTTTGTTAACTGCAGAGCCCTAAGGGAGCCCTGAGGGCAGACTTCATGATCAACATAGCACCATCCAGACATGTTGGACTACAACTCCCATCAGCACTAGCCAGCATGCCAGCTGGGGACAATGGGGGTTGTAGCCCAGCATATCTGAAGGGCGCTAGGCTGGAGAAGGCTATGCGAGTCGTTTAGGTAGTTCCTCATCACGGCTTTCGCTCCCCAGCCTTTCTGAGCCAGTGCGCCCAGGTGGGATTCTGAGGGAATGTTGTGGGTGCTCTCACAAAATGGCTGCCATGGCCACAAACCACTCACTTCCCAGCAGGCAACGTAGTGAGTCTCAAAGAAAAGTAACTTGCCCAAGAACCTAAGTCAGAGGTGGGCTCTGAGCTCCAAAACACGAAACCACTCGTTCGAATCCAGATAAAGATGGCAGCACTTTTCTTTGCAGTAAGCTAGCCTCCCAGTTAATTTGCTTTAATTACAAATATATCTATCTATCTATCTTAAGAAATAATAGAAAAATCAGTGGGGACAGAGAGCCTGGGAGGAGTGCCAGGGGAGGGGGTCTGCGGGCACATTGGTGCCCATGGTCGCAACGTTGGAGACCCCGGGATTAAGCATCAGTGCGTGCCATCACCGCCTGCTTGCACGCACCAACTTTCGCGTGACCCCTCGTCGTTGTTGCCCACTGGCCGAGCGGACGGAGGCGCCTTTTGTTGCAAAGAGGCAGCTGAAATGTGCCACTCGGTCATGTGCCTCACCGGCAGGGCGCACCTGCATAATGCAAACCGAAACGGAGCTGCCCTGTGCAAGTTCCTGGGGGCTCCTTTCCTGCCCCCCCTAAAGCACCGAAGACTTCTCTGCCTCCTGGTTTGCAAAGCGCCTGCCAAGCCGTAGCCGTCCATCCGCTCTGGCTCCTGCCTGCCTTATCTGTCACAATAATCAGATCTCCAAATTCATGCCGCGACTCCTGCCGGCCGCTGATGAGGAACTGCCAGGCTGAAACTCATTTTTACCCGTTGATGAACCAGGCCAAGGAGCGTGCATGGAAGCTGCCTTACGCCCAGTAAAGATGATGGACGGGTTCCATGGAAGGGAGTGACGGCTGGCGGCTGCTGTTCGCATCCCTAAGTGAGAGGAAGAAAGTTGCACTCCATTTTATGGGGGCTCTCCCCCAGTTCCAAGGGATTGCTCCTGTCTGGATTTTTGTTTAATTTTTCTGCTTTTGGGGCAAGAGACTGTTGGGGCTTCAGCTGTAGTTCCTCTCTGTGGCTCACGCTGGCTCAGCTTGTCTGAGCGTGGAAAGCTAAGCAGGGTCAGGCCTGGTGATTACTTGGATGGGAGACCCCTCCTCTAGTTTCCTGCATTGAGCAGGGGGTTGGACTCGATGGCCTTGCAGGCCCCTCCCAACTCTAGAATCTGTGAATCATCCAGAATCATTAGCTTCTAGCCATGATGAAGACTCCATGTTCAAATGCAGGGTACCACTATGAATAGTGGTTGCTGCAGGGATCCAATTAATATTTTTTCCTGAAAACTGTTTGAGACTGCCTTTCCAGGGAAAACCTCCTCAAGGCAGTTTACAAGATAAAAATGTGAAACAATGAAATATAAAGCACAAGCTGCTAAGAACAGCAGCCTAAAACATTTGGAATCACAGTGATAAAAAGTCTCAGGCATGAAATAACAGTGGGCATAAATTCATCCGAAAGCAGTCAAGAAAACCCAGGTCTTTTAAGGCCCCTTTAAAAACAGCTGGGGAGGGAACTCCAGGCTCATCTAGTGATAGGGCAGTGATGGCGAACCTTTTTGAGCCCGAGTGCCCAAACTGCAACACAAAACCAACTTATTTATTTCAAAGTGCCTTAAATTTGGCAGGAAGGAGGAGGGGCCACTAGCTAATCGCGCCCCGCTCTGTCTCAGGGCATGGCTCTTCACCGGGTGCGCGCACGTGCTGTGCTTCTGAGCTGTCTGTTCAGTTAGAAGGAGGGCTGGGTGCCTGCGCAGTCCGCTTCTGGGGGTGGAGATGCTGGAGTGTGCCTGCCTGTGGAGGCCAGCAAGGAATGAGTGGAGAAGAGAGGAGTTACTATGGAAACCCGATGCTGAATGCAGAAGGGGACGGTCTTTTCGCGATCTGGCGACCAATGGCTCGAGTGCCCACAGAGAGGTCCCTGCGTGTCAGCTGTGGCATGCATGCCATAGGTTCGCCATCACTGTGATAGGGCATTCCGTAGGAGTATCAGCCTGACCCTTCAGTAAGATCGACAGACCAGGCCTCATGGATGTCCCATCGCCTGTACAGCTACATCTGATGGCAGCCAGAGGAGGGCCTTTTCTTTGGTGGCACCATTGGACTTCTCTCCCTGCTGCAGTGTGACCAGTGCATCCTTGATGGTGTTTTAGCGCCTGTTGAAAATGCATCTGGTTACCCAGGCATTTGCTGATTTTCATATCTAGCTTAGTGGATATTTTTGTTTGTTTTTAATCTTTGTATGTTATTTGAAATGTTGTTTTAATGAATTTTGTGTGCTGTGTGATTTGATAATGAAGGGCAGTGTATAAATATCTTAAATAAATAATAAATAAGAAGAATGGGGCCACCACAAAAAAGGCCCTGTCTCTTGAGCCTGCCAACCTGATAGATCTGACTGGCAGGCACATGAGCAGGCCCTTCGTGGCCAATCTTGGGGCCTAGGCAAGTTCATATAGTCAGCTGTCCCCAACTTGGTGCCCTCCAGGTATTTTAGAGTACATCAGCCCCAGCCAATATGGTCAGGGATGCTGGATTTTGTAGTCCAAAACATCAGGAGGACACCAGGTTGGGGGCAGGGGCTGATATAGGTGGCTGTTCAAAGAACTTGGTCCCAAGCTGTTTAGGCCTCAAAAGGTGATTGTCAGTCGTTTAAATTGGGCCCGGAAATGCTCTTCTGTGCTTGTAGGCTTCTGGGAGTCATCTGTTTGGCTGATATGGGAAGCAAGATGCTGAGCTTGAGGGACACTTGGTCTGATCCAGCAGGGCTCTTCTTCTTACATTATTTCTGGAGGCTGCCATTACAGGGTTGCGTGGCCTTTCCCCAGATCTCCCTAGCAACCTTTTTTGGATGCTTCCAGAAATCATTTCTTTCCCGCCTCTGCAATGGAACTCTTCTGTGTGACTAGGATGCGGCTTTGGGGTGTGGTGGTGGGGTGGGGGCAGGACTGAATAGCAGCTCCAGCCTGGGCCTACCTGGCCCCAGAGCCTGTGGAACGGCAGACGTCCGGTTGATCTAGAAAGGCCAAGCCGTCCAGGCCCGCCGGATGCCATTCAGTATCGCCGCGATCAATCTCCGGCGCAGCGCAGGGCGCTTAGACTTTGCCTGTAGTGGTTGTTGACCTTGTGTAATCCAGTTAACTGCGCCGGTTTCTCCCCTCGGTCCCCTCCAGCTCAACTAGAACTAATTCATTCGATAGCAAAAATTGATTTTGCTTCACGGGCCTGATCAGCCACTGCCACCGCCGTTGCTGCATCTCACTCAAGGAGCCGGCCGCGCATTATGCTTGCGTGCGCCCCATGATTCTGAGACGTGGGAATGTGCAAATAGGCACGATGCCAGAGTTAGATGCGCATGTGTGCGGGGCAATCCAGGTGGCGGTTTTTAAAGATACCGTTACGATTGTGGTGTTAATTGCTGAAGACGTTCCGGTGCGCATAAAATTGCCGGGCACCTTAAGGGCCGCCTTCTTGCATATGATCCTTCCCGCTCACATGCTCCGGTCGTCCTCTGAGTCACGGCTCCGGATTTGTGAAGTTCGGTGTGCAGCCGCAAAGATCAAAATAGGGATGCGGAAGCTCAGGCCAACTCCGGCATGCCTGGGTTCCCGGTCTGACCCTCTGGGCTTCCCGAAATGGCCACGGCCTCCTCCCAGGGCTCCACCACGTCCCCCCAATCACCGGTCCTTTGGTTGCTTCCCGGCTTTTGCGCCGTTTCCACTCCCCCACTTCTGAAAGATTGACATGTGCCTCTCGTAAGGCTGAGTTACTGACAGGAAGAGCTTCGAGCTACAATATGCTGGTATTTTTTTTTTTGCATTTTGGCTCAACCCCGCATGCCTTTTGGCCCTGCCCGCCACCGGAAGGCGGCCCCTGAGAACTTCTGCAAAATGGAATGTGGCCCTCCGGCTGAAACAGGTTCAGCATCGCTGGTGCGGAGCAGCCTTCCCCAATCGGGTGCTGTCCAGATGGGTTGAACTGCAACTTGTATCACACCCCCCCCAGCCAGCATGGCCAATGAATGCTGGGAGTTGCTGTCCAAAACATCGGGGGGGGGGGCAGCGTGTTGGAGAAGTCTGCCATAAACCCATCATTGTCTCACTAGCCAGCTTCTCTGGTAAATAAAACATCGCCTCCAGCCGGTTGATCCTAAACCAGAATCTTCTGTAATCTAGATTAATAATCTTTCAGGAATGTTGCAATATGGAGGACTCTGTCGCTGCACGTCCTGTCTCCGTGACCTTCGGGTCTCTCCTCTAGCCTCCCGGGTCCCATGATTCTATAATTCAAGAGGCGGCTTAGAAAACCCAAGCCGCTAAGTAGAAGATTAGTTTGGCTCAGTGTAATTGAAACCAGGCAAGCAGCTGTTGTGTGATAAAGTCCATCTCTCTCTGGTTTTGCAACATCTTCGCCCAGCGTCCTTCCCCGGCAGGGCACCGAGCAGAGAACATTACGCTTTTAATCCAGGCTTGTGGGCAATGCTGCGAGAATGCCAGAAGCACAAGGACAAGGGCGTGAATGATTTTGCGTGCTCCCAGCTCCGCGGGCTTAGCAGCTACCGGAGGGGGAGAGGATAGCGCACGTTCCGGAAGACACCTGCCTGCGGCTATTTTGCAAGCCTCCTTGCTGAAACAAAGGCCTGATTGAAACCAGAACTTCCCTATGGCTTGTCAAGTAGAATTAAAGGACTTTGGAAATATTTAATGATGATGAACATCAGCTGGGAAAGAAGAGTGGCCGAAATTCAGAATCGGGTGGAGCAAAATGGCTGAGAGAGGGGCAAGGCCCTTATGTAAATCTCTGGGTTGTTTTGCAGACAGCTTTTTATTTTATTTTTTTGCTGGTAGGCTTTTCAGAGGCATCTGGCTGTCCGCTGCTGGATACCAGATTCTAGGCCACATGGACCTTTGGCCGGACCCAGCAGGGCTTGTCTTAGGTTCTGGACCATTGGCCACACTGCCTGGACATGCTGAGAGTTGTGGTCCAACACAGCTGAAGGGCACCAGCTTGGAGAAGGTGGCCAAATTAGGTTTTTTAAAATTTGCTGTAGCCAAATTAGGTCACAACTTCCCCTATACTCCACCGAATGCCAATTCTCCTTGATTTTATTTTCCACAATGCTATGAAAACATTCCCCCCCCCGCAAGGAGAGAGGAATATATACTGGGGTATGTGGGGGACATATCTACATCACAAACCTATAATGGCTTGATGCCAGTTTAACTGACGCAGCTGCGGATGGCTGGATTTTGTTAAACCCAATTCTGTCCGTGTTTCGCTGGTCGTCAGATGTCTTCTGTCGTTGGCTCATGGACGGAATTGGATTTTTAAAATGGATGTATGAGAATTGAGTTCCAGTTGCACACGTGCACTGATGTGCCTTAGTGCAGGTGTGCATCAACGTTAAAGCACAATAGTGCAACTGCGAATTTGCGCACATCCCCCTGAAAAGTTTTTTTTTTTTTTTTAAAAAAGGTCCACACGTCCACAGAATCCATGCGACTTAGAAAAAGCTGGTCCACTGTGGAATCGGCTGGCTGGATTCATAGAAATCTGAACTCATTTGAACCTGTTGCTGATTTCTCTGATGTCCCCTAGTCAAGGCTTCCCTCGGAGAATCTTGGGAATTGTAGTTTCTCTGCTGGAGATTCCGAGGCCACCTTGCAAAACGAGATTTCCCAGTGTTCCCTGTGGAGAGGGGAAGGTGGTCCAACTACAGATACACACCGGGTTCCCAAAGCTTTCTAGGGGGCAAATTAAGATGGAGCTGAGAGGGGGAGCTTGAGAGGGGTGGCCTCTGCGGATCACCTCTCAGCCCTTGCTGGTGCAACAAGTTGCTCAGTGGGAGCTCTCCGTGGTGCTGCAACCGCTCTGCCTCTTCCCGGCTGGGGACAGGCAGATCAGGGGACGGGACGGGGCTGCTCTTACGTTCATGACCAAGACCAAGCAAAGGAGGATAAGCCCCCCTGAAAAGTCCAAGTGCTTCAATTCATTTATATCCTGATCTTGGGTGGTCTCCCTGGGTCATAATCCAACATGCTATTTTATTTATTTATTTATTTATTGACAGCATATCACTGCCTCCCATTGACAATAAGTACTCTTTGCACTGAACAGGAAAAAAATATTACACACACACACACACACACACACACACAGCATTCAGACCAAGGGTCCATCTCGTCCAGCATTCTGTTCACACAGAGGCCAACCAGCTGCCCTCGGGAAACCCACAAGCAGGACATGAGGGCGACAGCACCCTCCTGCCCATGTTCCCCAGCAACTGGTGTCCATAAGCATACAGCCTCTGATACTGGAGGTAGCATAGAGCCATCAGGACTAGTAACCATCGATGGCCTTCTCCTCATTGGTTTTGTCCAATCCCCTTTTAAAGCTGTCCAAATTGGTGGCCATCACTACATCTTGTGGAAGCGAATTCCATAGTTTAACTAGGCGCTGTGTAAATCAGTCCTTGCTTTGATCTGTCCTGGATCTCCCACCCATCAGCTTCATGGGATGACCCCGTTGGGTTCTAATATTATGAGAGTGAGAAAAATGTCTCCCTCTCTCTCCACTTTCTCCACACCAGGCATAATTCTGCACACCCCTATCATGTCTCCCCTTACTCGCCTTTTTTGTGCTGTGTGGTCCTCTCACCTACTCTTCAAGACCACGTGACTATTCAGTTTGGACTTCTGCTTTCTCTTTTTCCCAGTTCTATGTTTATTTTCGCAGGAACGCAAATGTCTACCCAAGATGCACCACGGCTGAGAAATGGCTCTTCTGATGGCGTGGTGCAGCAAAGCCTCCTCAAGAGGGGAAAAAAACCCTCTCTGTTTTAGATGAAAGAGTTTGTTGAACAAGAATGCCTCCAGGCTCCCAATAATTAACAAATTAGTTCATCAGCAACACCCCTAATTTATCCATGATAAAACAGTCCCATCAATTAAACAAGAGCACGGGGGATAATTTGCCTCCCCCGATGGCACGTTTAACTGGTAAACAGCTCCTTTAAAATGGTTCTCCCCCACCAAGCAAAGCTCTTAAAACCAAGAGGGATCTTCACGGCTGATAGAAATGGAACTTCTTTGGATCCTTCCCACCAATGGCTTTTAATACAAAGAAAGAAAATGGCATTGGTTTTTATGTCTTTTTCTTCTGGCGCCCAGCAAAGTGTCATGGGAGAATGCAGCTGCATTTTGAATTGACGAGGTACCTTTTACTTGTTAAGGGGGGGGGGGAGAAAAAGTGGATGCCAAGTTTTGAGACACACAGAAGTCTTTGGCTGGGTGGATGTTCATGTAAGAGGAGGAAGAGGAAGAGAAGCAGCAGCAAAAGAAGAAAGAGAGATCATTCTGAGCCAGGGTCGAAAGATACTTCCTCAATCTTTCTGATAATTAACCGCAAATTGGAGCCTGAAGCTCAGCTTTTCAAATGTTGGCAGGGAGATTAGAATTTTTGGGGGTCTGCTTTGCTGTTCCTTTCCCACTGAATCTGGCCTCCCAGCAGCAGCACAAAACTTGACAACTAGCAAACGACCCCTTATTTATGCAAACCTTTGGGCTCAGAGGAAATGCAAGCCAGAAACTCATTTTCTTCAAACCGATTTTTCTCTCCCTCCAACCTTCGTTATGACATTCTTGGGAAATCAAAATATGACCCAAGACCCCAGAGAGAGAGAGAGAAAGAGAGAGAGAAAGACAGTTAATACCAAGTGCAACTCAGCAGGAAATTTGACTAGGACAGAAAAAGAAAACTGAGCTATGACATATTACAGTGACATATTTAGAAGGGAACCCCAAAGGACTTCTAGCTGGAGCTCTCTTCTTGTCACACCCTTCTCCTTGCAAAGTACCACAAGCAGAGTTGACACGCTGGCTGCAGAAAGAGGCTTACAGCAAACAAGCCGAGTGTGGAGAGGCAGTTGTTGTTGCAGCAGGCCTTTGCTTGTCAACCTGTTCCTGGTGCCTTATAAAACAGTTCAGTGCGAGTGAGTGTAAAATCTCGCCCTCATCCGGCCACACACAAGTCTTAACTTCACATTTACACTGATGGGGTCTGAGCTTCCTGTGACTCGCCAGGAAAGGGATCTTATTATAAAAATACAATAAAAGAAAGAAAGAGATAAAGAATCTCCCTGAAAAAATATTGGGGAGTAGGCACCCTTTCCTTGTGAATTAGGGGTGTCGAACCTCTTTCAGCCTGAGGGCTGAACTCAGTTTTGGAGACGCTCTTGCGGGGTCACATTCCAGTGGTGGACAGGGCGGAAGGCAAAATGGGATGGCGGCTTTAAAAGGGGGTTGGACAAATTCTTGGAGGAGGAGAAGGCTCTCAAGGGCTACTAGTCCTGATGGCTGTTTGCTCCCTCCAGGATCAGAGGCAGGATGCCTATGGACTCCAGTTGCCGGGGAACATGGGCGGGAGGGTGCTGTTGCACTCATGTCCTGCTTGTGGGTTTCCCGTGGGCAGCCGGTTGGCCACTGTGGGAACAGAATGCTGGACCAGATGGACCCCTGGTCTGATCCAGCAGATCTCTTCTTATGTTCTTAAAAGGGGTATGGTCAACATACCAAAAAATACTAGCATACTAGCAGAGGCCTCTCAACCTTTTAGAACAGCATGGGTGGGGTGGGGCGGGACACACCATGCAAAAAAAAAGCTGGGAAACCACGAAATGATTGGTAGTCGGAAAAAGTGGGTAGGGCCCAAAAGAAGGGGAGATGGCCTTGTGGGGAGCCCCAGAGGGCCAGGCTGGGACCACAGGCAGGTTGGATTTGGCCCCGGGCCTGAGGTTCTGCTGCCCTTTTGTAACTAAACACATTATTATGATATCATGGTGCTGAGACTCAAATGGCTCCGCATAAACCACCAAGGCCTTGCCGAACCCTCATCGGCAGCCTCCAAGCCACCAGGTCTTGGGCCAACGCTGGTCTGGGGATTGCGAACGGATGATGTGGCCTTGGTGGAAGGTCCAAGTGTTCCTTTGATCTCTTCCTGAGCTTTGTTTTTCTACCAGCAACCCAGGGCCTTAACCAGAGAGACCGGCTGGCTGAATTTATGTGGAGTTCTGTCTGGGGTTTTCAATTTAGCTCTATTGATTTATAAGGTCTTTTCAATTACTGAATTCTTCTCGGCGGTGGCAGTTGGTGGAGTTGGCATACGTGATCCTCATGCTTTATGGAGTCCCACGTACTTAAGGAAGAGGGTCTGTTTCGGCAGAGGAAGGTAGCCCTGGATAGATGAAGAACCAAATAATGAGGATCGTCCATGCAACATTTATTAAAATGAAAATCCGGGTCTCATTAACATGAAGAACTTGATATAAAGAGCAGAGATGAGGGAAATGGTGGGTAGGGAAGAGAGGAACTGCACTTACTGCCATGAAAATAATATATGTAGCAATTTGAAATTCACAGAAAGGCAATTTGGGGTCTTGCATTGGCTTCTTTCTGTCTTCCCTTCTCTCCCTCTTTTTTTATTGTGCAAAAATGGTTGGGTGATCTCCGAGGCGAGCTGTAGAGAAAAAAAATAAATTAATGTCAGCATGGGCTGGAGAGAGAGATTGGACTCTGCGATCGCCCATGATTTAGGGTGCGTTGCTGAGCTGGAATGCTAAATCATGTTGTGAGACGCAGCCAACACCAGCGCCAGGCGACCCCCATTCTCTGCAATGGCGCCCCCTTGCTGGTGAGTCCATAGGAAGAAGGGATCGTATTGACGCCACAGGCTCCGTCGTGGCCCCGCCCACTAGGCAGCCAATTGGTTCCTTCCAACCTGGCTTGGCTATAAATACTTCCTTCCTGGTCAGGTCTGGGCCTTTGAGCAACAGCCAGACTCTGGGCTTGCTTCTCTGGTTCCCTGTCAAGAGTTGTCGGCTACCAGAGCTTGAATAAAATGAGGCCTCCTCCTCATCAGACAAGGACCCCACCATGGGTTCCTGTCTAAACCAGGACCGAGGGGAGACAGGGAGCCCGGAGGGAACCCTGAAGGCTATAACGTGGCCAATGCCCCATCCAGAGAGCCCACATAATCAGAGGACCCAATGTGCCCCTGTATTGGATGGGCAATACTGGAAGAATGGCGAGGAGGTTAAGGTTCAACAGGTAGTGTAGTGAACTTCCCAGTGTCCAGAACCCAGGATAGTTTCTTGGAGCCATGCCAGGGCCTTACGTATAACCCCCAGCTTGTTAGGAAGAGCACCAGAGATATTTGCCTTGAATTCCTGAGATAAGGGCTGCCTCTGCTGTGAGAACCGAAACTGTTTGCTTTACTGAAGCAGCTTTGCCCCCCCCCCCCGCGTCTCCCAGGGCAGGGGGTTGGCTTGTGGCTTACTGACAGCCTCTGAAACAGCGGGAGAGAGGAACTTCATAAAATCCATGGCGAGAGGCGTTGTCTTTTGCTCTCGGCTTGGGGAGGGGAATTGATGCGTCGCTCACCCAGGCCACTCTGGAGGCCCGTAGAGCATCCCCATGCCTATAATCAGGGAACCAATACGGCCACAGATAAGGGGAGCGTAAGCTTTCTTTTGCTTGTTTATATTCTGCATCCATATTTCATCACTGTATTCCATGAACTGCACATTGTCTTTGACAGGAGCGGTTTTGTTTCATCCTGAGCATCCTTGAATCTGAAAGGAGGTGCCTTGGCTGGCTGGACCAGGCCCCTGAGTTTGAAACATGCCCCGGCTGGACTCACCCTCCCGGCTCTTGGACCCCGGCCGGCTGTAATGTCTCCCAGGGTTTGGTGATAATGTGCAACGGAGTACCAGTTGCTGCGGAGCGAGAACACGTGTGTATGTGACCTTTGTATTTGGCCTGTGGAGTCTCCGGAGGTGTTTGGTTGGCCACTGGATGCTGGACTCGATAGACCTTTGGTTTGATTGAGAAGCCGGGCCGGCACCAAGGGTAGGGATGGTCGGCCACCTGCCAAGGGCCCACGCACCGGCGCGGTCCCACTGACAAGAGCCGCCTCCTCTTCCCCACGGCGGCCTGCTTGTTCCCCTGCCTCTCGCTCTGGCCCAGACAGCGGCGGGGGTGAGAAGGAGGGGCAGGAGATGCCGCGGCCGCCTTGGTCACTTGGTCAAGCGCTCGCCCTGATGAGAGGGAGGGGAGGGGGAGGGGAGCCCGAGCAGCCGGTGACCGTGGCAGTGTGAGAAGGTGGACTCACGGGGGGGGGGGGGGCTACTGAAGGCGTCTTGCCCCAGAGCCCTCAAAACACCAGCCCCAGCCCTGTCCGGCCACGCAGCTCTTACATACACAGCCTGTCTTAAAAGGAACGGCTTTGTCAGGTAGGTCCCCCAAGTCCATTTTACAGCTGGAGAACTAGAACAGGGAGGACGTCACGTGACTCACTCAGAGAGGCTGCCTCTCTGTAGCCAAACGATGCAAAATATCCAAATGGCCTTTCTTTGGATGAAACACACGGTGTCACAAATCCCTGGTCCTCTTTGGCCTATTTCTATCTGGGCTGCTGCTTAGTATCTCCTCGATTGGATTGGATCATTTTTATTATCATTATTATTATTATTATTATTATTTTTAAGGAAAAAGGCCCTTCCTTTCCGCTGCCTCGTCAGGATTTTCCACTTCTTACAGGTTCCACCATGGGGGGGGGGGGGGGATCGATAGAGCTGACTCAGCCAACCGCTTCCTGCCAGTTTAACTTTCAGGAATCCGGCGCTGCTGCAGCCTCTGAATGCCAAATGCTTCTGGGGCTGAACTTGTTCCAGCAGGGCCCCTTTTAACCAGGTTTCCTTTCCCTTCTGCAAAGCAGCTTGTGTTGCATATCTTCAAAAACATGCACTGAGTCTGTCAAGTCGAATGCAAATTGCTAAAAGGTTGGCGCTGGGAAGTGGTGGGGGCTGATGCATGCGGCGTAAGCCGACCATGATGATCGGAGGGCGATTAATAGAAGCAACAGTGATAAATATAATAATTTATAAGAATGACAGAGGATGTCTGTCTGTTGGCACCATAGCGACCAGCCCATGAAACCCAAACGCCTGAAACTTGGCATGCATACTAAGGGGTGTGCACCTTGGGGTTATTATTATTTTTTTTTTTGACAATGCACTGATTAATTTTAATTAATTTAAATATGTCCATGTTGTGGAAGCCTGCAGTACTGTCTTCAGTCACTAAGTCACAGACATCTCTAACCAACGCATAGCTTTGCAGTTGATAAGTTTGAAGCTGGGGGGGGGGAATAGTCTGGGGGAAAGAGTTATAAAGCTGCCTCCTCCCCTCCGCTGTTGAGACCCCCCCCTCGGGGGAATAGCGCAGTGCAGCTCTGCGGGAGGGGTCGGCAGCTTTTTGTGCCACGGTGCTGCAAGGCTAAGAAACCCCGCGTTGCCGTTCTGCCGCCTGCAGTGGGGCACGAGCCCCGCTGCCCTCGAGTGCACTGAGCGCCTGCTCCACCCACAGGTGTGCCCTCGCGCCGGCTGAGACGGCGTCCTTCTGAGACGGATCTGCGCGGAAAGCTGAGCGGGAGCCCGGAGGAGTGGGCAAACCTCCTCCGCGCGTCTTCTGCTGAAGAGAAATCATCTCTCAAGCCCCTCATGATGATGATAAGAGCAGCCCTCCGCAGGAGAGTATAAATCCTCTGTAACAAACCTCTGGAAGGAGAAAGGCAGGGGGGGGGAAAACCCCTCCTCATTGCATCTGCAAGCCAGGTAATTTGACATTCTGTTGCTGGCAACCCTGTTGCAGCATTAATAATCTTTGGGTGTAAAATTACTGCATTTTAAAATTTCATTACATCTTTATGTCATGGGACATAAAGCAGAGGAAAACCTAATTAAATTACCTAAAATTATTGCTTCTGCCGCTTGCCAGAGGAGAGGGGGAAGGAAGCACAATAGGGTGTGTGTGTGTGGCAGAGAGGGGCATGTGCGCATGTGTTTGCCTTTTCTGGGAGCGCCGGGCTAGCTCGATTTGATTTGTGTGATTGTGGAGCCCTACATCTTCTTTCTGGGTGGAGCCGGAACGCAACTGGAGGACAGTAGAAGCGAAGGGCTGGTTTGCCGAGAGACCCTACCTCAAAACACATCCCTGAGGCCATTGAATCTCCCGCATCTCTGGTTATTGAGTCACCTCAGCTGCCTTCTACCAGATCTTGGCCTGTTCTAGTGTCAGTTGCCTGCTCTGACTGCCAGTTGCTCTCTAAGGACGCAGGCTGAGAGGCAGTGCCGGCTTGAAATCTTTTTTTTGGGGGGGGGGCTTGGCCTAGAAGCCTCCCGTGAGCCCCCTCCCTCCGTGAGTTGGCCTTCTCACCGGCGGCTGCTGTTCCGGCCCCCCTCCCTCATCACTGCTGCTGCTCGCTCGCTCGCTTGGCAGGCAGAGCGCCCGGGAGCAAGCAGGCCGTGGCATTTCCGGCTCCGACGTCTCGCCGCCACCCTGGCCAGGGCCGGAGCGAGAGGCAGGTGAGGGTTGAAATGGTGAAAAGGAGAAGTGACACCAGGGAGTGCTTGTCATCAGGCCCCTGCTGGGGTGGCACCCTTGGCAGGTGCCAGACTACATGGGACCCACATTTCACTCAGTGTAACCCTAATCTGAAGCTTAAACCTTAAATCCCTGTCCACCCAGAACCCCCCCCCCCCAGCACTCAGAGTGTTCTTGTTCTGTCTGCCCAATCTTGGCAAGTCCCTGGCTCCTGGACGTGCACAGGGACCCATGTTTCCCGAACCCCAACCTGAAGCTTAACCCTAACCCAAAGGCGCACATATGATTCCCGGACGTTCAGCCAGCATTCCCAAAGCATTCCCAGCACAGGGACCGAGGTTCTCCTAACCATAATCTGAAGCTAGACTCTAACCCCAGCACCTGGACAAAAGACCTCTCCATCCAGAAAGATTGGGAAACACCAGCACTCGGGGGGTTCTTCTTGTTGTGATATGTATCACATTCACAAGCTGGAGAACATTGCTTACAACATGGAAGGAACAGAATGGCGGTAAACAAGTTTGTTGTGTCTCTCTAGAATCTCGTGTTTTCGCAGGGGTTACTAAAGTGTGGGAAACAGTATGAGCTAGTCACATGGTTTGTATGTTCTGGTGACGTATTAACTTGTTTTCTGTCTGGAGCCATTTTAGAGAGGGGCAGGACTGTTCTCTCTCTTCACTCTTTTCTTCTTATTGCTTGCTGGACTTATGCAACAATGTAGCGTCTTTGCTGAGGTGGGGTAAAGCTCAACTTGCTCCACTGGAATAAATGCTTGCTATGCATTGTACTCTGCACATGGACTGTAACTAGGAAATGTATACTCTGTAGAATATTACTTTGCTAAGTAAATAAACAGGTAGAATAGACCTGTGGAGTTATAGAGTTTTTTCCCTTGCTATCTGCAAATGGGGGAGCTGGCTGCTGGAGTCGGATTACAGGCTGGAAAGCTGGCTGGCTGATTGCAACCGAAACGCTGCACGCTGCGCAGAGAGAGGGGGAGAAAGATCTGGATTTCTGTGTGTGGATAAATGGGCCTCTACACTCGAACAGGATTTTTAATCTCCCATCCCGCACACACGGGGCTCTGCTGTCACTCACGCACCATCACTTCTTGACCACATGGTGTGTACAACCAATCTAGGCAAGTTCCTGGGCCCGGCACATACAAACAAACCCAAGATTTTTTTCCTAACCCTGACCCTAACCTGAAGCTTAACCCGAATTGCTATATATTCAGCCAGCATCATGCGCAAAGGCATCACTGAGGGTGTTCCGGTTGCTGGCTCCCTCTTTCTGCCCAATCTAAGCTAGTCCCAATGCCCGTGCACATGCAGAGGGAACCAGGTTTTGACAAGCCTCGCCATAACCTGAAGCTTAACCCAAAACTAATAGGCACATACAATCCCCATGCATTCAGCCAGAATTCCCAAAGGCATCCCAGAGGGTGTTCCTGTGGCGAGCTCACTCTTTCCGGCCAAGCCGAGCTGATTCCAGGCCCCTCAAAACACACACGGACCCAAGTTTTCTTAACCCTAACCCTAACCTGGATGCATAATCCCCATACATTTAGTCACAATTCCCCAAACAATCTCTGGGGCTTTTCCGCTGAAATCATCTGCCCAGTCTGAGCTAATTCCAGGCCCTTGGAACTGGGACCCAAGGGAATCAGCACACCCATTAGACACCCTAAGATCGCCACCCCAGAAGACACCCTGCCCAGTGCAGAGCAGTGTTCTCCAACCTATACAGTGCAGAGCAGTGTTCTCCAACCTTGGGTCCGCAGATGTTTTTGGCCTACAACTCCCAGCATGCCCCAGCCAGCTACGCTGGCTGGGGCATGCTGGGAGTTGTAGGCCAAAAACATCTGCAGACCCAAGGTTGGAGAGCCCTGGTGTAGAGGGACCTAGTGCACCCCTAAATGGTTATCCTTCGGATTCCTTCCCATCCCAGGACTTGCATCCCCCATGGTATCCCAAGAAGCAGGTACTGGAACAGGCCCGTCCCAAAGACCAGGCTACGAAGCATGGCAAACGCCTGGCAGCACGGGGGGGGGGGGTGTCCTCCCATCTCTGAACCCTACTTGGGAGGATTATTCTCTATCCTGGATCAGGACCCCACTGATGATCCCCCTGAAATGGAAAGGAGGTTGGGCAACGGCGGCAGCTGGAAAATCTCTCCGTTGTTGCCCGTCCGTTGCTGGCTCAATACCTCCTTCTGCCGGACTCCTGCAGAAGAGGCCACTCAAACACCGTACAGTCCAGGAAGGAATTTAGACAGTCTCAGGAGGCGTGTATTATGTACTGCCTGGCCATCTCATCCTCTCTCTGACGATCACCACGCTCTTCTCCTTGCGTTCTTCCACCTTGTTCCTCTTTGCTTCTCGGCTTCTGTGCTTAGCATTCTTCTCTGCTGCCAGTGATAATAAGCACGCGCAGGCCTCCTTTGCCCTGTTCTTTCAACGGTTCCTCCTGGTGGCTACCGTATCATTCACCTGAAGCAACCTCCCACCCCACCCCATGGAAGATCTGGCTGGCCTGGCCATGTGAAATTCAGCCATGTCCCAGAGTCAGGGGGCTTCAGAGAGCTTTGACTATTGTTATATAATCATCTGCGGACCCAAGGTTGGAGAACACTGCTCTGCACTGTATACTCCCTGGGCAGGGTGTCTTCTGGGGTGGCGATCTTAGGGTGTCTAATGGGTGTGCTGATTCCCATGGGTCCCAGTTTGGCTATTTGTTATATAAATGTAGTAATAAACAGGGCTGGGGACTCGGACTCCAGGACTCGACTCGTGAGTCGGACTGAGTCCCCCCTCTGACTCGAGTCCCACTCGACTCGAGTCCCAATATTTTTAATGGAACTCGAGACTCGACTCGGGACTCGAGACCAAGGACTCTTCAACATCCCTGGGCTGTTCTTGTCAAAATCAGTTGCAGAGTTTTGAAATAAAAAGGCACACTTGTGCCTAGAATTTATTTAAGGCCACACATCTGAAGTAGCCTTATTTTGTTGGGGAAAAACCCCATTGATTTTAATAGGGGCTCGTGGAGTCAGCTTTGGGAGGGACTCGGGACTCGGGAGTCACCATTTTGGACCAAGGACTCGGACTTGAGACTCGGGTCCAAAGACTTGTGACTTGACTCGTGACTTGAGACCAAGGACTCTTCAACATCCCTGATAATAATAAAAAACAAATACTCCTCCCCACCCAACCTACAAAACTCCCTTGCTACCAGTCTGCTCCTTTCTTACAACATCTCTCCTCTTATTGCATTCTATATTTATTTATCTATTATATGTTTATACCCCGCCTTTTTTCCTGCAAGGAACTCAAGGTGGCTTACATAATCCTCCTCCTCTCCATGTTATCCTCACAACAACCCTGTGAGGTAGGTCAGGCTGAGAGTCAGTGACTGGCCCAAAGTCACCCAGTGAGCTTCATGGCTGAATGGGGACTAGAACCCATATCTCTCGAGTCCCAGTCCAGCACTCTACCCTCTACGCCACACTGGCTCTCCATATATAGGGTTTCCCTGCCGGGGTGGGGGGGACCTTTAACCTCACTCACAGAAGCTCCACCATTGGTCAACGTTCTATGGCTGGTGTTTTCACTGTCAGTAGCCTGAAAATATTTGCGAACATTCTATGATGTCACAGCATGGGAGCCAACCTCTTTAGGGGGCTTGCAGGTGACAGCGACACAGGCAAGAGATGGATTTGAAGCCTATTTGTAACCGCAAGGTAACGTGTGCTCCCCCCCGCCCGGCATGATAAAAATGACTAATCTATTGCCATTCTCTTTAGGACAGGAGCCTGTGTGGGATTCTGCACCCTCACTGGACAGCAGCACCCCCCTCCCTGAGGGAAATTCCTCGCACTCTTTCTAATGAGGGCTCGGGCTATTGCTCTAGAGCAGTGTTCTCCAGCCTTGGGTCCCCAGATGTTTTTGGCCTACAACTCCCATCATGCCCCACCCAGCGTAGCTGGGGCACACCTGCTCTGCATGAGTTGTAGGCCAGAAACATCTGGGGGCCCAAGGTTGGAGAACACTGCTCTAGAGAAGAGCCTGTTGTGTGTCTCCAACAGCCAATCCTGCCGCTGCCGGGATGATCTATGACTGCAAAAGACGTTCTGCTCTGAAGAGACGGGTCTTCTGGGAGGAGATTCAAGAGCAATTACAGAATTAAATGCGGGGAACACGCAGCGCCGCGGAAGCCGCTTCCCCAATGCCAGGTATAAACGCAGGCAATATATCACCGGCAAATGCCATGTTTGTAAGCCTGTTGTTGCAAAGACTCTCTGCCGTCCGGTCCGCCCCCCCGCATCTTTTCCTATTGTCAACAGCTCTCCAGCTTTATCCAAAAAGCTTACGCGGAACCTCTCCTGCTATTGGATCAAACCCTCCCTGTCATGCTCTGTGTTGGATTCAGGCACCTAGTCCTCAGCTTTTGAAACTCTGTGCCTCCCTTTGCCTGCCACTGTATATCTCCTGACTCGTTTCCTCAGATACATTTTGCTCTCCACCATGTTCTGCATAAGCCAATTGCCTGGAAAGCACCCCCTCCCCAGCAACTACGAGGGGCTGCCTCCGTCTCTCTTCTTCCACATCCCTCAGCAGCAGCCCATTTTTCCCAGGAGGCCTTTGGCTTCTCCCTTCAGTCCTGCAAGTGAAACTTAAAAAGACCTGTATTTGTATTTATTTATTTACTTATTCTGCTTATATCCCGCCTTTTCCCCCTGCAAGGAACCCAAGGCGGCTTACGTAATCCTCCTTTTCCTCCTCTCCATTTTATCCTCACAACAACCCTGTGAGGTAGGTTGGGCTGAGAGTCAGTGACTGGCCCGAAGACACCCAGGGACCTTCATGGCAGGGAGTACATCGTTCTAAATGTATTCTAAAATATACATTTTTATATGCATTTTGGTATTTTTTGAGCAGAGAGCTGCATCGCAAAGTCTGGGGAAGTGCAAACTCCAATCTGCACATGAATCCAGGAATGGTGGATCAGGTTTGCTCACTTTGAAATGTTCAAACATCCCTAACTTAAAACACACACATTGAAATGACATTTAAGGAACAGCATATCAAGTTGGCAATTGTCAGGGGACCGGAGAGCAGTGGAAAGATCCCTGGCTCCAGGCAAAACATGAAGCTGTTTTGAGCAAGGATTGAAACTCCAACAGCAAAAGGGCCAATTGGGCCTCCCTGGGCAGAGAGTTCCACATCTTGGGTGCCACAGCAGAGAAGGCCCTGCCCCTCATACTCACCAACCAAGTGTCTGGATGATCCACCTCATCCAGGGAAGTGTGCCACGTGTGTTCAAAAGAACCCTTACAGCAGGGTTGGGGAGCTGGTGGCCCTCCAGGGGTGTCAAAACCTAGGCCTGTGGGCCAAATCTGTCCCACTTGGGGTCTCAGTCTTGCCTTCTGGGGTTCCCCAGTGGGTCACCCCCCTCCCCTGCCCCAGAGAAACCCAGTGACTGGGTTCAGACAATATGATAACCCACACCTAAGGGTTGCATGTGGATTGTTGTTGAACCACGGGTTGTCATTGAAACATGGGTTATGATGTTGTCTGAACCCAGCCGAGGTAACAAACCATGGTGAACAACCCACAGTGTTCACGACCCAACAACAAACCATGGGTTCTCTTCATGGGTTGTTCGTGGCTAACAAGCCATGGCTTGTTAGTGCGGCTGAGTTCAGACAGCACGATAACCCCCATCTCAACGACAACCCACGGTTCAATGACAACCCGCACTCAACCCATACTCAACCCTTGAGTGTGGGCTATCATGTAGTCGGAACCCAGTCAGTGACTTGTGAATGACCCCAGATGGATGGCAAAAAAGGGCACATGTGGCTAAAAAACACGTGAAACCCTCTGTCCGGATCTCCACCCCACAGCACAGCAGCCTCTTCATAACCTCGATAACCCCCTCCTGGAGTTTTGCAACCTCTTCACTTCCCTGTGAAAGAGGCAGTTGTTTTTCTTCTTCCTTCGCAGAGATAGTGAGAATTTCGGAGAAATTTCATAATTTGCAGGGCTTCTGGGCTTACCTTACTGGAACGAAGTGGCTGAGGGGCGGATGATGCTCTTCCTTTTTCAACTTCCTCCCTCTCGGGGATCTACCGAGTGCCCAAAACTTGAGCGAGGAGGAGGAGGAGGTGGTTGTGGTGGCGGCTTGTGTCCTTTTAACAACAAAACCCCAAAATGCCTCGCTCAGCTGCAGGGCCGGTGCAAGGCAGTTTGGTGCCCTAGGCAAGATCAGATATTTAGCGCCCCCCTCTTCCCACTTGAGCCCTCCCTCCCTCCAGCCCTATGCTCCTGGTGCCCCCTTGAGCCCGGCGCCCTAGGCAGCCGCCTAGTTGGCCTAATGGTAGCACCGGCCCTGCTCAGCTGTTAGGCACTCAGCAGGCAACGGTACTGGAAAGCTGCAAGGGATGAAGCCCTGGCTAAGTCCTCCAGTGAGGGGGCTTTTCAGAAAGCACAAGCGGAGGACGGGGAAGGCTGCCAAGTGCAGGAGAGCAGGGCCCAAGTCGGGAAAGGGGGAGCAGATTCGGCCAGCTCGCTACAGGAAGGAATTGCCCCCCTGAAGCCCTGCACGCTAAGAAAGAAAACATTCTCCAGAATTCTCGCCCCCCCCCCCCGCCGTCAGTGCCCGCATGTGATTTCTTTTCATCCCTCCCCCACAACAAATGGTCAAAAATGAATGGTCGAAAAAGCCAGCAGAGCACTAATCTTGATGGGACCAATGTGTGTGTGCCTAAAGTCCGGTGAGTGGATTTCCCTGGAGGGAATTCGGGTGCTTCGCTCCTTTTGCTGCTCAGAAGCCGACCTGGTTCTCCATCCATCGAGCAGGTTCCCCTTTTGACTGTGAGCCTCTGGTGACGAGTGGGGTGCGCGTGTGCATTAATCGCAGGCACCTGGGGGAGGAGGGGGACCCAAAGTGACATGGCTGAATTACTTTTCTGTTGTCTCTTGACGGCGAGCCATAAATCACACCACAGAGTTTATAGAGACTTTATGTACCCCGGGGGCAGGCAGGATAGAAGGGAGCGAGCAGGGGAAACCCTGGAGACTGGCGGTGACAGTTTCATAATATTAGCCTGCCTGGGAGATAAAATTAGCAGAGGATTTTGGTGCCCTCAGTGACCGGTGTCAAAGCTGAACTGAAGCTCTTCAAAAGAGGCAGGCAGGCACCCCCCTGGGACATGGCGAGCTGCTGTCGGGAAGTTCGGGACTTACGGTATCTTGGCAGCCTTTGGATGTGAAGATGGACATCTGGGCACAGCAGCTGCTTTGTAAACCCCCCCCCCCCAACTTTTCCTTTTCCTGGGGCGACTGAAGCTGGTTAGCGGCTTCCCTGCTCTTATTAGGATGCTTTTAGGACACCCCCCCAGCCCATATCTTCATATTTTTATTGTACAATGCTTCCTTCCTCTTGTCCCACCAGACATAAGAACATCAGAAGAGCCCTGATGCTGGATCAGACCCAGGGTCCACCTAGTCCTGCATTCTGTTCACACAGTGGCCAACCAGCTGCCCACGGGAAGTAGGACATGAGGGCAACAGCACCCTCCCGCCCATGTTCCCCAGCAACCAGGGTACATGGGCATACTGCCTCTGACAGTGGAGGTCGCATAAAGCTGCCAGGACTAGCAGTAGCCAGCCAGGGCTAGCGGTCTCCTCCTCCGTGAGAACTCAGAGCACCTCGACTCCTGGAGGAAGTTATGGACTCTTGGGCTGACCCAGAAGGCCTCTCCTCCAGAATAGCTTTCTCTAAAGAACAGCAGCTCCGTCATGTTCAGTGAGAGCAAGGGGGTGCCCTTCCTCCAGCTGGGGCAGGGTGTGTGTGTCTCCGCTTCAGCCAAGCTGCTGCAGCGGGTGCGTGTGTGTGTGTGTGTGATCTTTCCTCTTGGAAAGCAAAAGCAAAAAGCTTTCCTCTTGGAAAGCCCTGCATCCAGGCTTCCAACTGCTCTGCTGTTTAGCTCTTTGAGATTTTGTTTGTCAGTGGAGCTTTTCTTGCCTTCCTTGCTGATCCCACGTCTGTGTTATATTCTTGACAAGCGCAGCATCTTGGGAGCCTCAGTTACTAAACCATCCACCCCCATTAAAACTGCATTATTCATTTTTAGCAAGTACTTGGGAGAGCAAAACTGTGTGTCTTACTGACAATCCCACGGCTGCTTCTATTGTCTTCCTATTTTTATCCTGAGAGTTGCGCAAATTCCTGGCTGCACATCAACCGGTTTCTTGTTTTCTAATTGTTTCCCGTGTGGATGTTTAGGGGCACACCTGTTCTGCATGAGTGAAAGCCTCCTTCCTCGATCCCCTGCTTCCCCCAAGGTGGCTCACAAGAGCATAAAACAACTGAAAAAACCATCAGTAAATTATGAAGGCCCCAACCAAGCCTTCGCCAACATCGCGAGTAGTGAAAAGGCCGTTGTACCAGCCAAAGCATATGAAAAAAAAAAGCCCCCAAATCCAAGCGTTTTGAATCATCCACCAAAGGCCTTACAAAACAGTCTCTCGAAATCCATCAGGGAGGGGGCTTGGTGGGTGATGGCCACTCCTTAGATGGCTTGAAGTGGAGATTTGACTTATCGATGGAGGAGGAGAAGGCTTTTTAATAGCTATTAAGTATGGCAGTGAAGGACCTTCCCCCGGAACACGCGCAGCTGTGGTGGGCGGGGAGGATTTTGCGAGCGTGGGGGAGACGAGTCGTGACTTACCTGTCGGCGCAGGTATCCCAGTCAGCAAGGGGGTGGGGCTACAGGAGCTAATATTAGGCCCGGCAGCCCCACCCACACCCTCTTTGTTTCCTGCAGATCCCTCCCTCCCTCCCGCCCTGTATACAGTATGGGCTCCTCTGGTCACCGTTAAGGGGCCGAGTAGGAATTTTGGCTCACCTCTATTAGGGGAGAGGGGCGCGTTTTGCCTACTCCATACTGCTGTGGAGTTGGGAGTGTTTACAAGCAGTGTACATAGCGATACAATTTGGTCACATTTGGATAGTAGGCAGGTAAGTGCGGGTTAGGGTGGTGATAGGGTGAGGTGAGCATCCTTGGCATCATTCAGGTGACAGGCAGGTTTCAGGATGCCTCACTGTTGATGGGTCCCGTAGGCTCAAGACAGGCTGAGGATTGGGAACGCCTGTGATGCCTTTGTTCTCGCCAAGCTTGTTGTCGTGAGACTCCGAGAGGAGGCGACGCAACAAAGGCTCCCAACACTAGGAAAGTGGGAAATGGCATCATCGCCACCTCCCAGTTTTGGATGCTCCGCCCAATTGCACAACAGATCGGCCTAGGAGGCCGGATTAGAATAACCCGCACTCCATCCCTTTGCAGTTCATTGTATGTAAATAAATGTGGCCCAGTTAAACACCAGCAAATTGTCTCGACTCTTCATTTTCCTCCTACAGTTCACAAATACAGTGTTCAGGTTCAGAAGCAGAATACCTCTCTAGAGCAGATGCTCAGGACAACAATGAGAGAGGCTCTAACCCAGATGGGCTCTTCATATGTTTTTTTAAGAGCTTCATGACAGTCCTTTCTTGTCTTCAGAGCCCTTTCATAATTACCAGTACATGAATTTGTTGGATTTATATGAACTGAGTGTATGCGAGTTGGGAGATTTATAATCCTGTCTGCGTGCTAGCAGAGGCCTGAAATTCCACACACAGATCTTCCAGATCTCACCTCCCCCCACGCAGCGAGCAGCGTGTTGTGCCAATTTCTCCAGCCCAGTCTGCCCTGTTATCAGACTGCTTCCAGCTTCCCCGTTGCAGATTAATCCATGGAGTCAGGAAACACTCTGTAACACCACAGGTCTAATTCTACCTGTTTATTCACTTAGCAAGTAAAGTTCTACAGAGTATACATTTCCTAGTTACAGTCCATGTGCAGAGTATAAATGCATAGCAAGCATTACATCCAGTGGAGTAAGTTGAGCTTCACTCCACCTCAGCAAAGATGTTACGTTGTTGCAATAACAAAGTCCAGCAAGAAGAAGCAAGAAGAAGCAAGAAGAAGAGAGAAAGCAGTCCAGCTTCTTTCTAAGATGGCTTCAGACAGAAAAACAAGTTAGCACGTCATCAGAACATACAAACCATGTGACTAGCTCATATTGCTCTCACGGTCTAGTTTCCTATGCGAAAACACGAGAATCCAGAAAGACATAACAAACCTGTTTACAGCCATTCTGTCCCTTCCATGTGTAAACAATGTGCTGCAGCTGGTGAAGTGATACATATCACAACAGAATTATCTGTATCATTGTGCTCAAGATCAGGAGCCAGAGGATGATCTCTTTGCTCCCGCACAACAGTTCCCAAGGCACCCCTTTGGATTCTTGGGAACATCACCTGGATCTACCTGGACACTACGATCAACATCCGAGGGATTTCTTCGAGTGCCACCTCGGGGGGGGGGGCTCGGAGGGTGGCAACACGTGGGGAGGGCCTTCTCAGTGGTGGCCCCCTGACTGAGGAATGATCTCCCCACTGAGGCCCGCCTGGTGCCAACTCTGCCATTGTTTTGGCACCAGGTTAAGTCTGCCCTCTATGCTGAGCCATTTAATGGCATTTAATGTCACATACGGGGTGGGTGGGGGGCATTTATGTTGGTCTAGTTGTATTGAAATTGTTTTAGCTGCTCACATTGTTTTAAATTCTGTATTAAACTTTGTATATTTGAATTTTTTGCTGTTTTTATTGTATCTGTGGTTGGTGTTTTTGTTTTTTTTACTTTTATGAATGGCTGTGAACCGCCCAGAGAGCTTCGGCTGTTGGGAGGTACTGAAATGAGATAAAAAATAATAATAAATGAAATAAATAATATTCACTTGCCAGTATTAGAAGAGCTCTAGTGGCCGCTGGTCCATGTCTGAGCCCAAGTCAAGGTGCTGGTGCTGACCTAAAAAGCCCTAATGTCTCGAGACGCAAATACCTAGAGCAGCCATCCCCAACTGGGTGTTCTCCACATGCGCTGGGCTGTAACTGCCCTGAAATCCTTCCCAGCCAGCATGGGTTACCCTGTCATCACAGGGGAGGCGGGCATTGACCAGAAAGAATGGGGCTTTGGCACCCTGTTGATTGGCTCCTTCTTTGTCACCATTTGGGTGTCAGGGTTAGACTTTTCTCTCAACCCCATGCCTTTGAAATACGTTCGGCTGATTTTGATCGAATGTTGCCTCGCGGCGTTTCATCGTAGTTTTTAGCGGTCGTTGTTTTTATGGGCATTGCCCTTGATATGATTGTCAACCGCCCTGAAATCAACCAATATAGCAGTGTTCTCCAACCTGGGGTCCCCAGATGTTTTTGGCCTACAACTCCCAGCATGCCCCAGCCAGCGTAGCTGGGAGTTGTAGGCCAAAAACATCTGGGGACCCCAGGTTGGAGAACACTGCAATATAGGATGGTATATAGTTTTTAACAAACAAAGAACAAAGTAAAATATTCCATTTTTTCCTTACACCACTGCATAGATAGATTTGTCCAACTTTGTCTCCATCCGTGGCATCTCTGAGGACACAGAGAGAATTTGGCAGCGGGTGGGAATGGAGAAGCGGGCTCTTGCCCTGGGCTCTCTTACAGTACAATTTTCGGCATCGTGCCCTTCCTGCAAGGGAGCAATTTTCCACATCTTGGAGAGACTCCAAAGACATCACACACCTCAAGTGCTAATCTGTGGAGGCAGTCTCTGTGCAGTGTATTCTGCTTCGCCCCGAGTCCTTTCCAAGTTGAATTCAGGGCGCTACTAATTTGAGAAGTTCGGGTGCCAAGAGACGATGCAATCATTCTTCCTTTCGCATGGGGGCTGAGATGATGTCTTGACGAGTCTTGTTTGGAAGTAGGTTGAAAATAAAAATAAGGGATTGGATGCAATGAGCAGCTCGTGGCCTAACCAAAGCCTTTCTGTTCAGGAATTGGAGCAGCTGGGCGCCCCTCCCGTCTTCCTCCTTAGTGAGATGGGGATTTGCTGGTTTTGTCAGATGCCGTGGTGGAACTCGAACCAGGAACCCTGTGGATCAAGGTGCGGCTCCTTGCACCACCAGGTGGCTTAAGGAGGGAACTGAAAGTAGTTCAAGCTGAGACGTGGGCACCACAATGTCCCAGAATCCTCCTGGTCCTAGGGAAATCAGGTGACCCCCTGAGAGCCAATATTTGATACAAAACTCTCAGATCTGCAGCTCTAGGCCACTAAGAGACCTTGCTACCTCCAGGATCAGAGGCAGTATGCCTAGGTACTCCAGTTGCTGGGGAACATGGGCGGGAGGGTGCGGTTGCCCTCCTGCCCTGCTTGTGGGTTTCCCAGGAGGGGCAACTGGTTGGCCACTGTGTGAAGAGAATGCTGGACGAGATGGACCCTTGGCCTGATCCAGCATCAGGGCCCTTCTTATGTTCTTATGAGTCAAGGAAAAAGTGCCGAAGGGGTTTGGGATTCATGCTGATAAATTCCTGTTAACAGAGGATGGGGTGATATATTTAAGATCTTTGAATATTTATGGGAAGCTGCTCAGTGGGTTTTCTCCACATTTATATCAATGTCCCAAGGTGAAGAAGGCATTAGATATTCACCATTAATCACGGCACCACCGAACACATGCTGGGGGGGGGGGCGGCATCTGGGGATTTAGATTAATTGATCATAGCATTTGAGAAATGGGGGATGTGTGATGTGTGTGGAAAGATCAGGGATCCCTTGTGCAAGAAGAGACTTTGCTTTATGATCGGAGCTAGCCGGAGGTATGAGTTTAAGCAGCTGAGATTGTACCAGCCACCGTGCATATGCTTTCAAGACTACCTCTGTAGCCATGAGGACTAGGAGCTTACTCATTTCATTAAAAATTTAAAGAGGAAATCTTAGGATGTTAGGCTGCAGGTTCTGTGTGGTTAAGTGGCATCATGTGATATGTATAGTGTCCCCCCACCCCTACAAACTTAGCTGTCTGATCTATAATAAGTAGGTATGGTCCAACTCTTGGAGACAACCATTCTTTCTGTTGGGGGATATGACAGAAGTCTATAAAACCACAAACTGTGTGGGGAGAGAGGCCCCCCACCTCTCATAACACAAGAACACCAGGTCAGCCAATGGGATTGACCTGGTGATGTGGACCAGTGATGGTCCACAATTTTCAGCCAAGTACATGGAGAGAAGCATCAAGCATGTGACTGTTACAGATGAGGAGCCTGTCAGAAAAAAGAAGTGGCAGCTGAAATGCAGCACCACAAACATTACTGAATATGCACAGGGACTGAAAGCCAGACACTGAGGAGCAAAGCACTCAACGCCCAGAACCCAGATGGGCAAATTGGTCAGTTTCACGCTCCCTTACATTCTAGATTTATTTTTATTTTTAAATCTCAAGTTCTTTCTGTCCTGAATATGAAGAAATGTTCACATGTTGATATGTTCTCATGAACGAAATGAACTGAACGGACATTCTCGTGCATTTTTCCAGCTTTAAGTTTTGTTCTGGGGGCCCACCCGGAGAACTTCAGCTATTGGGCAGAATAGGAACTTAACAAACAAAGAAATGAACAAACGAGCACTCTTGCTCTGGTTTTCCTGCATCAAGCAGGGAGTTGGATTAGCTGGCCTAGAAAAAAAGCACTCTCCAGCTCCGTGGTTTTATGCCGGGGGGGAAACTGCTAGGAAGGCATCGACCTCATGCTCTGCCGATGAACCATTCTCATGTTCCTCGGGCCTAAACGGCGGGTGAGAGCAGCCCCGTCTGCATTTCATCGGCGTGGCATTTAGCGGGAGTCTGCCGTTCCGTGGAATTTACGACCTGCACCACGTTTGAACTTTGAAGCCAGCCATGGTGCCCGTTCCTAACTTCTGTACGCGGCAAGTTCACCTTATCTATCTTGATTGAGCAGTGCGTTAAAAATGGCAGGCGAGTGAATCTCCCCTTGCGGCGCAGGGAAATAATTTATTCTGAAGTATCTCCTGGAGGTTGCTCCCCCCCTATTTTTTCTTTTCTTTTTTGATTTACCAGTGATGGATCATCAGCTGTGTGTCCTTAATACAGCTCATGGCTGCGCTGTTAAAATCCCAGAAATTAAAAACACGACGGGGGAATATAAATTAGGTTCTGTCTGGAACCAAACATCCTATCGTGCCGGTGTGTTAACAGCAGGCTCTTGAGGAAGGCACATCATGCGCCACCTGGACCTGGCAACCGCAATCTCCTTGAAAGGATAGTGGGATTTCCTAGGCAGAGAAGGCAGGCTAAACCAAAAAGAGGCTTGAAACCCGATTCTAAACTTGGAAGCAAATCCTGCTGATTTCAGTGGTGCTGTCTTCCAAGTGAGGGCAGTTCGGGTGGTGAGTTTCACAGAATCGTAGGCTTGGAAGGAACCTTGGAGGTCATCTAGTCAAACTCCCTGCTCCGTGCAGGATCTAATACATGACCGACCAGCCTCGGCTTAAACCTCCAGTGAAGGTAGAGCCCATCATCACCTCCTGAAATGGTCTCTTCCACTGCCGAACAGCTCCTGCCCTTGCCTTGGGAGGTTTCTCCAAATGCTTAGCCAGTGTGACGTAGTGGTGAGAGTGTTGGACTGGGACTCAGGAGTACCGGTTTCTAGTCCTCCACTCGAGCCATGAAGCTCACTGGGTGACTGCGGGCCAGTCACAGACTCTCAGCCTCACCTACCTCACAGGGTTGTTGTGAGGATAAAACTGTTTCCCTGCAATTTCCAGCCATCTATTCGAGGCCTAACATTTGGAGCAATAGAGACCAGGACTAGAGCCAAAGGGTGGAAATTGCAAGGCTAGGTTTGCTCTAGGATGATTCAGAAATTCTCCTCCTCCAATTTTTGGGGTTCTGAATTAGCTGGTTTTCTGTCCGAAGTGGATTTGATACTTTAGGAATCCCACCCCCTGCCCTGTGGTTTCTTTTTTAATTCCTGGAATTTCCTACATAACATTGTAGCATGCTCAGTTTGCCATGGAGTTCACATCCTTCATTCCATCTTTGCCTTTCCCTTTTCTCCGCTTTACCAAATCCCGATACTGCTTGTGTGCATGGATAAAAACACTGCAGAAAAACAGAACAAAAACCAACCTCCATGTGATCGTAGGCATGCAGTGCCATCGATATATGCGATGTATGGCAGCATAAACACAAAGAGAGGTCTCTGTCTCAAGGAGCTTACAATCTGATGTTTGTCAATGGGGAAAGAACAGAGGGAAGGAAGAGGTAGCAAAGGATGACTGTGTGAGCAAATGCGGCGACCCATTGGACCTGTTGGGCTTTATACCATCTAGTGGTAAGTAAGAAGAACTGCACTTCCTGTCTGCCTCTAGGCACTTCCTGTCTGCCTCATTTGCATAGCCCGGGCTCCTAGCATGGGCAAAACCTTTGGGGACTCCATAGCAAAGGTGACTTTTGAGCAGGATTTGAAGTAATGGGACAATTGCACCGATCAGTGCTCTAGAAAGGAGTTCCAAGGTGTAAGGGTCAGCCAGAGAGAACGGATGGAGCCCATTTAGGGGGCTTCGTGGGGTCATTTATTTATTTCCAAAGACAGTTATAAATCTATACCGCCTTTCCACCTTAACAAGGCCCCGCAAGGCAGTTTACAACTCTGTGCAGGCTTAACCGAAAACAACAGAATGAAATTTAATAGGGATAAATGCCAAGTGCTGCACCTAAGGAAAGGAAATCAAATGCAGAGTTACAGAATGGGGGACACTTGGCTCAGCAATACTACAAGTGAGAAGGATCTTGGAATTGTGGTAGATCACAAACTGAATATGAGCCAGCAATGCGATGTGGCTGCAAAGAAGGCAAATGCTATTTTGGGCTGCATTAATAGAAGTATAGCTTCCAAATCACGGGAAGTGATAATTCCCCTTTACTCAGCACTGGTTAGGCCTCATCTTGAGTACTGCGTCCAGTTCTGGGCACCACACTTTCAGAAGGACGTAGACAAACTGGAGAGGGTTCAGAGGAGGGCAACAAGGATGATAAAGGGACTGGAAACAAGGCCCTATGAGGAGAGACTGAAAGAACTGGGCATGTTTAGCCTTCAGAAGAGGAGACTGAGGGGAGATATGATCGCACTCTTCCAGTACTCGAAGGGTTGTCACCCAGAGGAGGGCCAGGATCTCTTCTCGATCATCCCAGTTTGCAGGACACGGAATAATGGACTCAAGTTACAGGAACCCAGATTCCACCTGAACATCATGAAAAATTTCCTGACTGTCAGAGCAATAAGGCAATGGAACCAATGACCTAGGGAGCTGGTGGGCTCTCCCACTCTGGAGGCATTCAAGGTGCGGCTGGACAGCCATCTGTCAGAGATGCTTTGACCTGGATTCCTGCACTGAGCAGGGGGTTGGACTCGATGGCCTTGTAGGCCCCTCCCAACTCTACTTTTCTATGATTCTATGATTCTTTATTACTTCACATCTTCCTTGGTTGGTCCTGGTATGGAAGAAAATGGTGCTGGAGCTTGAATAGGGGATGTATTTTCTCTCTCTCTCTCTCTCTCTCTCTCTCTCTCTCTCTCTCTCTCTCTCTCTCTCCCTCCAGTAGACGAAAACCTATGGTGGCTGTGCCTGTGTTTCCCCATGTGGCGTAGCACTCGTCAGATCAAGGCCCCATAGGTGAAGGAGCAGGATGTCTCACCATCTAATGAGATTTTCTGGTTAGAAAAAGGAACTTGAACTTTGGACTAGAACTGCCTGGCTCTGATGACAGGCGATCGAGCCACCTTATCATGCATGCCGTGTGCGCCGTTCTCTGGCTTACCGCTTCCCCCTGGGCTGGTTGACCCGACTAAACTCAAAACAGACAGATCATTCGAATCCGCTTTCTTGAGATCATTCAACTTGACATGACTTCCTCTGAAGCCTGGTCACGTTTTGCTGTCTCTCTGATTTTTCTGGCACATCCCAAAAGTCAGCCAGCACTGCTGACTCAGGAAAGTGCTATCTTGCATCAGAGATGAACTTGGCCACAGAGTTGACCCCCCAAAAAGGGCAGAAGCTCACTTGGCTGCAGAAATGAAAATTTTACTTAATTTTTTAAAAAATTCCTGATGTCCGTGACGTATCTCAGAACTCTTTCTAAATTCCAATACGAGCCACAGCATTTCAAGTATGTCTCGTTCTACTGCCGGTCCAATTTTTTATTTATTCTTATTTCTTATTACATTTATATTCTGCCTTTTTTCCTCTTTCAAAGAACCGAAGGCAATTTACATGGTCCTCCTCCTCCTCTCCATTTTATCCTCACAACAACCCTGTGAGGTAGGTTAGGCTGAGAGTCAGCGACTGGCCCACAGTCACCCAGTGAGCTTCATGGCCGAGTGGGGACTAGAACCCGGATCTCCCGACTCCCAGCCCAACACTCTCACCACTGCACCATACTACGCTACACTAAATACATATTTTGTCTGCTGTCCTTGGGTGTCGGTTATGCACTGTGCTTCCTTTGGTGCCGAACTCCCTTTAACCAGGGCCAACTCTGGGAATTTGAAGGTCGTCGGACAAGATCTTCCAAAGGATGTTCCACCAGAGGGTCCAACAACCTACCTGCAGAGGGCTTAGCCTTAGTGTGTCTCCACTCTATCTCGGGGTTCCTTCGGTTCCCCCCTCTCTACCACCTTAGTTGTTCCCTCAGTATTCATTATTCCTGGTTCCCACAAAGCCAAACATACTGTGAGAGATCTCTGTTATCAGGAAACACTGGGAATCAGGGGCGGTGCTAGGTACTGAAAAGATACGGGGCTCAGGCCCACAGGACACCAAAAAAAAAGCACAAATTTGCATATGCTAACTTACATATGCTCTAAATTCTCTCTCTCTGTGTGTGTGTGTGTTTAAAGGACCCTGTCTCCTGAGGACACCCCTATTTGTAAAAAGGGACGTATGGACAGAGGAGAGGAAGGCATTTGATTGCAGAAAAAACCTCAGTCAGAAAGATTTGGGAGGGCAGCAGGAGGTGAAGCACGTGTGGGCAAAAAGCCAGCTAGTTCAGGGGGATCGGATGCCACAGAGATCATCAGGCCCCCTGGGCCTTTATTTCAGGCAAGTGCCCCTGGGCAGCAGGGTGGTGGGGCAGAGGGCCTCCCAGAGATTCGGGGCTCCAAGTGAAAGATTTGGGGTTCCAGCCCTAGTGGGCCACCCCCTAACACTGCCTCTGTTGGGAATAGAACTGGGAACCCTTGAATATGTTCTGAATGTGACCGCGCCGTGCAGTGAGCCACCAGGACTGAAGGTTTGGGGCGTCTTCCTGGCCAGTCACAGAATCATAGCGTTGGAAGTGTTCTCTGAGGTCATCTGGTCTACCCTACTGCCAGAACAGGAAACCCACTATTAAAGCACCCTTGTAAGGTGTCCATCCAGCCCCTGCTTCAAGAAATCTAATGAAGATGAGTCCACCACCTTCTGAGGAAGTCTGTTCCACTGTCAAACATCTTCTTCAATCAGGCCATTTCCCCCTAATGTTTAATTGTAATCCCCTTTCTTGTAACCTGAACCCGTTGGCTCAGGTCCTGCCTTCTGGAACACAGCAGAGAAGAAGAAAATAGAACACAAATTTGCTCCATCGTCTGCGTAACAGCCCTTCAGATCTTTGACGATGGTGGTCATATCGCCTCTTGTCTCTTTTCCAGGCTAAATGTGCCCAGCTGCTTCAGCCTTTCGTCACAGGACTCGATCTCTAGGCCCCATGCCAGGGGATGGGTGAACGAGCCGTGTTTGAGATTGCCAGGGATCCTCCAGCCGTCCTCTCGCTGCTCATCTCATGCCCGATTCCCGCTCGCATTTGTGGTGGGTGGGTGCTCATTCTGCACGAACGGGACACTTGCGCAAATCAAGCAAGAATCGAATGGGAGATCTGCACGAATGTCCTCCAAAAGACCAAAGCAGGGGCTGACTCAGCCTACTGAGGAAATTTGGGCAAATGGCACTGAGAATCAGGGATTCTAATGCCGGCATGTGTTCGGAAATTAACGAATGTTTTCGGCGGACACATGCTCCCATTCGGAGCTTGGAACGGGGCATGCTCAGCATGTTTTTAGAGCAAAAATGAGATTCTCATGCATCCCTAGTTCTGGATAGCTTCTTTTTTTTCCTTCCAATTTTTTTTATTTTCCAAAAATAGAAAAACAAAACACAAACAAAAATTCACAAAAACACAACACAAAACTAAAATGGACTTCTGATTTTCCGCACAACAAAGCATAAGTAACGTTATATATACACCACTCTGTAGTTTACAAATAAATTTCACTTTTTTCTATTGTCAAACATTCTCTGGACAGCTTCTTAAACTCTTTGAGTGGAGTTGACAGTGAGACCAAAGGGGCATGGATGGATACACAGTGGAGAGAGAGAGATGTGTGCCTCGTTCAAATCATTTTCCAGCTCTCCTAAAAACAATGGTCTTTTCTCCAGCCAAACGTGCCCTTAGAAAGTCCATGTTCCAGATGTTCGGAATGTGTCTTATAATCTGATATTGGATGCAGCTGCGTCCACCTACTCAGCTAAAGAAATGCAAGCTCCGGAGTTGGTTTTTTGGCAACGTCATCAAGCTCTCAGATGTGTCTCGACTTGATTCACAACTTGTTGTTTTGCTGGTTGAGCTTCTTTTTTATAGGCCAGCAATTGCAACACTTCTTATGTCTACATTCTGCCGCTCCCCCCCCCCCCCATCCAATCTTGGTGAAATCAGCAAAACGGCTTCTTTTGTTCTGGCACGTGGAATGTTTTTCTTCTATGTTAATGCTCTATTCAGCATTGGAGTCAATTCACACGTGTGTGTGTGTGTGTGTGTGTGTGTGTTTAAAAGGAAGGTAGCTTTTCGGATGGTGCTTTCAGCAAAGATTCACACGAAAGCCGTTCTTGTCAAAGAGCCCTTAAGATGAACCCTGCAGGATCAGACCACCAAAAGCTATCTAGATCAGCAATGGTCTTCCAATGGTGGACAACTGGATACCTCTGGGAAGCCCACGGGGAGCGCATGAGGGCAAGAGCAGAGTTCTCCCCCAACACCAGCTGTCCGAGGGACTTCCGCTCCCTCAAATGAGTCTGCCCTATCTAGGGAAGTACAAGAATTTTGTTTCAGTTCATAAAGCATCAGAATTTGCCCCATTTGCACGCACCCTCCCAATGCAAATGCATTCATTCATTCATTCATTATTATTTTTTTAACCCACCCAGTAACCAATGTTCTCTGGGCGAATGTGAGCTCATGTTCCAGGCGACGCTCACATATTCCTGAGCTTGTGATCGTGTCCACAAAATGCATTTGTTAGAAAAATGCACACTTTAAAAAATGGGCATTGGGGGGGGGGGAATAAGCACTTTCACACTTTATTCAATGGGGGAAAGTATGCATGTGGGTGCATGTTTTTAAAATGCACACCTAAAGGCACACACTTCCTCCCTGTTTGAAAAACAGCCAAAAAAAAAAAGCTCACATTTGGGACAGGGAACAGGAATGAGGTGGACTGAGCTTCAAGGTGGAACCCAGACCTCATCTCACTGTTTATTCTACCCCCCTAGCCCAGTGTTCTCCAACCTTGGGTCCCCAGATGTTTCTGGCCTACAACTCCCAGCATGCCCCAGCCAGCGTGGCCCAGCAGAAAATGGGTTCTCCTCATCCCCTAGTAAGACAGTGTTCTCCAGCCTTGGGTCCCCAGATGTTTTTGGCCTACAACTCCCAGCATGCCCCAGCCAGCGTAGCTGGCTGGGGCATGCTGGGAGTTGTAGGCCAAAAACATCTGGGGACCCAAGGTTGGAGAACACTGCCCTAGCCCAATCCCCTTTGCTGCCCCTGGAGCTGCTTCCCAGAAGACCTGGTTGAGGCCTGTTAATTCAGGGGTCTAATCTGAGTTTGAATTTGCACCGAGCAGAAAACAGGATAACTGTTGAAAACCCCAGACTCAAGATTTCAACTGAAACAAATCAATCAGTTTAATGACACACAATGCCTGAAAATAATAATTTTATTATTATTCATATAGAAAATATTATTACGGTAACTTGAAGATAGACATAGTAAACGTAGTATTTAGAAAACATGACAAATGGGCAGAGAAGGCCATCAAAAAGCAATCAACAAACCAACAGAACACTATGCCTGGATCAATTCACAGTGGCTTATAAGCTATGTTTTCCCCCAGAGTGGCTTGTCGTGTCGTCTGAACCCGGCCAGAGTGGCTTGCGTGTGGTTAACAAACCATGCTGCTGGGTTCAGACAACACAACAAGCCACTCTGAAACAAACATGGCTTTCAATCCACCATGGTTTATCGTGTTGTGCGAACCCAGTCTATATGTGGTTTAGGAAGGGTGCAGGGCCAAGAATGGTATTGGTACTGAAATGTACATTGACAACGCAAAGTGAGCCAGTGTGGTGTAGTGGTTAGAGTGTTCGACTGGGAATGGGGACTGTTGGTAAGTTCTTATCGAACTCCCCCGAACCAAACGAGATCCTCACCCATACCTATTTGGAAACAGGGACTCTCATTTACATAGAAATACAATACATCTCACCATAGCCAGGAAGACTGTGACCTGGTGGCCGGTAACCTGCCCAGCAGGCAGGCCCTGTTCTCTCATCTTATGGTTCTTATATTTAAACCGGACTTGGATTGGGCAGCCCTTCGAAGAGAGGACTGCCCTCTGTACATGGGGCAGCATCCAGCGGTGTCATTCCACAAACTCAAACAACACTAGCGGAACTCTGTCAAACCTTTCCATGGTGCAAGCAGTTGTGCACCATGCTTGTGCAACCACTTGTGCAAGCATAATGCACAACCGCTTGCACAAGCATGATGTGCAACCAGCTGTGCAAGCGTAACGCACAAGCGGTCGTGCAACCCTGTTTGCACAAATGAAACTTTAGCAGGATTCTCCCCTTACGCATCGTTTGGAACCTAGTTTCCATTAGCGTAACGTCATTTGGGCCAGCTGGATACTGCCCATGGCCACCCTAGATACAAGCTCGCCTACCACCTTCAGAAATGAGGTGAAGGCCCGGGGTAGTAAAGTTGTTAGCTGTTAATGTCTCACTTCATTTCCAGGTGGCTGCATCAATTTTCACTCGTTTCCCTGTCAAAATGAGCCCTTAGGCCTGGGATGATCTTGATGCATCTTTCCACCATCCTGGTTATTTCAGGGATTTGGAGGAGTGGCACGGCTGTGGGGAAGGGCCTATCTCACAGGCAGGGTATATTTCTTGCACTCAAAAGGACCCAGGTTCACGCCCAGGCGCCTCCAGTTACAAGGGTCTCACGCCAAAGGCCCGGGAAAGATTGCTGCCTTACGAGCTTGTAGAGGTGTCGATCAGAGCACACGGCAGTTGGCTGGATGGGAAATGTTCTGGCTCAATGTAAGGTATGTATGAGATTAAAAATAACTCTCCCACAGTCGGAAAACGTTAGTTTCTGTGACTATCTTTTTGGCAACAGTTTGGGTAATTAATTGCATGGATTATTTCCCTGAAATTCTTCTTAGGAACATCCCCAAACTTAGCATTTGGGAGGATAAAAGTGCATCGCCCCAAGTGACAACCATGTTTTAAAATGTGAAATGGCATCTATCCCAGTGTCGTCGTTGGTATTCAATATTTCACTTTCTTTCCCTCTTTTCTTTCTTTCTTTTTTAACAGGGCTGAGAAAAAGAAGTAGGAAAAAAGAAAAGAAAAGAAAAAGAAAATGATTGTCAATGTCAGTTTTGAAAGCAAATTCCAGCCGGGCAGCTGTGTGACAGCAAACGTTAAAATGTCTGTTAGTTTTGAAAGCAGCCTTTAAAAAAATAATATAAGATTCATACGACATCGCTCATTCCAACCTAAATAGCTGTTTCTGACCTCACTAAAAGCACCCGCTCAACATGGTATGCAACCATCAGAGTATAAGTATTTCCAACAACTAATTTGATGTGAACATTTGCCATGTTTTTCGTCTGGTTCCATAGTTACCAAGCGATTTAAGTATAAAATACATGGCAATACCAACTTACCAAGTCATAGTTTCCCGCTGGCCTCACCCACCTTTTCATCGAGTCGAGGGTGGGCCCTTTCGGCCTCCTCACTAAGACCTCGTTGTGTTGGATGTCACAGGCATTTCGAGGGGTCGCCCCTTGTCCAGGCAGATTCTGCCCAGGCTGCGCATATGGCTGGACAGTCCCTGTCTTTCTAAAATGTGGCTTATTTCTCGTTCTGCAAGTGTCAAACAATCAATAAGACATAATGCTTCAATAAAAGTAAGGCTGGCCTAAAATGCACACCCCCCATGGCCCAAATTAGGGGAGGGGGCACTTCAGCAGTCCTTCCAGGAGGAAGTCTGACATGTGGAGCACCCAGAGAGCTTCAGCTATAAACAAATAAGTGTGTGTGTGTGTGTGTGTGTGTGTGTTGCACACCTTCTGTGGCAAAAGGTCCTTCTCCTGGCCACCAATAATCCTGCCTGTGTGATGCTGCATCCCAGCACCGTTGAGGGAAATGGTTGCTGCCGGCCAGTGGCTCGGGAAGCCGTGTGTGGATCACCCAACAAGGAGGACACCGATCTGTATAGAATGTGCACATGCAGATTCACGCATACAGATGCAAGTTTAGAAATCATTATTACGGTGTGAATAGGAACGCAGAACCTCTCAGCCTGGTGGGGAAGACTGTGCCCGGGGGCCCGGAGTGCCTCGCTCAGCCCGGCTTCCAGGGCAGCCGATGAGAAACCGCACGGCCCTCGAGCGATTCCTCCTGATGGTTCATTCCCTTTAAGCTGGGCTTGGACCACAGAAGGCCCGTCTCTGCGTCGTCACCAAATGGGAATCCGTAGGACGACGGAGCCTCCCCTGCAGATTGCAGGGGCCTGGGAGGCTGGGAGGCAGGGCAGGGGGTCCCTAACCTTTTGGGGCCCGTGGGCACATTTGGGAATTTGAGGAACTGCTCTGGGCGCCACCACAAAATGGCTCCCGCGGAGGATGTGGCTGGTCACATAATGGCTGCCGTGGGGGCCTAAAGAGGGGCGGGGGAGGAAAAATAGTGAGGCTAGATGTGGGAGGGAGGGGGAATAGCACAATATCACAAGGAGCGTCTCCAGCAACACCAAGTGGGCCGTTCAACAAGATCTGCCACGGATGGCCTTCTCCTTGTCCCTTCAGCCAGAGCAGCTAGACTGGTGGGGACGAGGAAGAGGGCCTTTTCCGTGGCAGCCCCCGTACTGTGGAACTCTCTCCCGAGTGACCTCCGCCATGCCCCCTCTCTGCTGAGCTTCCGCCGCTCATTAAAAACCTGGCTGTTCAGGCAGGAATATGGGATGGGTTAAGATTTAAAAATTTTTATATTGTTTTAAATGTATCTTATTGTTTTTATTCTGTGTACATCGCCCAGAGTGGCCGGTTGCCGGCCAGGTGGGCGATTAATAAATGTAAATAATAATAATAATAATAATAATAATAATAATAATAATAATAATAATAATTAATAATAATAATAAGGCAAAGGGGTCGGGGGGGGGAGAGAAAGAGCGAGGCTAGGAAGGGAGAGAAAGAAGGCTGCCCGAACATTTTCCAAGGTGGTTCTTCAAACAATATTTTTTTAAGGGGGCAGGGAGGGGAGAGCTTCGTGGGCACCGTTGGAGTCCCTACATGTGCCGTGGCGCCCACGGGCATGGCATTGGGGATTCCTGGTACGGGGGGAAGCCATTCCTCGAGGTAATCTGGTCCTGAGTTGTACAGGGCTTTGTACACTGATAGCGGCACCTTAAAGCTAGCTTGGTGGCAGCCTGTGCCTGCAGGCCCTTTCGCACGGGCCTTATTTGCGCACGGTAAGGAACCGAAGCCAGCAACCGCGCCACTGCATCCTGCACTAGCTGCAGCTCCCGAACCAGTCTCAAGGGCAGCCCCACGTAGAACACATTGCAGCAGTCTATGAATTCCTATCCAGAATGGCTCTCCGGCGAGACAGCTCCTCCTTCACTCACTCTGTGCATGCGTGCGCGTGCGCACGCAGAGGCCCGGCAGATTCCTTTTCATGTTCCCCTGAGGTGATGCATCTGGTCCTGCCACCCTAATGCGACGTGATGGGAGCGGCAGACCTTTAAATGTCAGCGCTAACGCGACACACACACAGCTTTCGAAATAACACGGTTTCTTTGGGAGAAAGGAAGCCGAGTGAGAATTGTCCTCTGGTGATCCGTGGGAAATGTTCCCCCCTCTCCTCTGTTGTCCCTCCGCGAGCTTCGGTTGCAGGAATCGAAAGGTATGTAAAAGCTGTGCCGCGCAGACACATATTTCGCCTGTGAGAGGGCGGTGCGGAGTCGGCGTGGGCACAGCTCAGCGGGGGAGGGGCATATCGCTCAAGCGGTAGAGGCCCTGCTTGGCGTGCGGAAGGTCCCGGGTTCAAGCCCCGGCTTCCCCAGGTAGGGCTGGAAAAACTCCCGCCTGAAACCCCAAAGAGTTGGGGTGCTGCCAGTCAGTGTTGGGACTATTGGGCTAGCCCAGTGTTCTCCCACCTTGGGTCCCCAGATGTTTTTGGCCTACAACTCCCAGCATGCCCCAGCCAGCTACGCTGGCTGGGGCATGCTGGGAGTTGTAGGCCAAAAACATCTGGGGACCCACAGTGGGAGAACACTGGGCTAGCTAGATGGACCCGGGGTCTGACTCAGAATGAGGCCACTTCCTATGGGAATGAAGGCCTGCGGCAGCGTTGCATAGTAGTAGCAGAGCTTGGGTTAGCATCCATGCAGAATGGTCTGAAAAGTGAGTACAGAGACTGGGGGGGTGTTTTGGGCTAAAATACCAGAATATAACCGATGATGAGGATGTTTGGGGTTTGGGTAGAATGTACCATACCATGGTTACAGGGAGACTGGAGGATGAAAAATTGAGAGCCAGTGCGGTGTAGTGGCTAGAGTGCTGGGCTGGGACTCAAGGGGCCCGGGTTCAAGTCTGCACTTGGTCATGAAGCTCCCTGGGTGACTTTGGGGCCAGTCACTGACTCTCAGCCTCACCTCACAGGGTTGTTGTGAGGATAAAATGGAGAGGAGGAGGAGGAGGATTATGCAAGGAGGATTTTTCCTTGCAGGAAAGGTGGGATATAAATATAATAAATAAATAAATAAGTAGGAATTAAACAAATCCATGGTAGATTGCTCTACCAGCACCTCATAGCTATAAAGGCTGAAATGGCCCACCAGACACAAAGCAGTATGCCAATGGGTCCCAGTTGCTGGGGAGCATGGGCGGGAGGGTGCTGTTGCACTCATGTCCCGCTTGTGGGACCCCGTGGGCCGTTGGTTGGCCACCGTGTGAACAGGATGCTGGACTAGGTGGACCCTTGGTCTGATCCAGCAGGGCTCTGATGTTTATGTGCCCTCTTGGGAACATCTGTGTTAAGAAACAGTAAGGCTGGTAATATATCATGAGCAGACACACATGAGCAGACAAACCCTTGCCGCTCAGTTCTTCTGAAGGAAATCACCCCTCGGACCCTAGAGGGCTCTGGAGCAATATTTGAGGAACTTACTTGTGGAAACAGCTGCTGAGCCTCAGGCTCTTAATAGGAGTTTTGTGGGTTGCTGTGGTTTTAATTTCTGGCTGTGGCTGGCAATTTCAATTTAGGAACTCCCCTAAATTGAAATTGGGTCAAACCCAATACTTGTTAACCCTAAGAGCTCCGTTAGAAATTCATCACTGCCATTACTGGGGAAATCAATGTCTACTTACAATGGGGAAAACTCTTTACTGGGATCAATTTAATTAAGCAATCGCTTCTTACGTTTAAATCCAATCCTATCTACCCTTTGCGCCAGGATCGGGAAAAACGGTATTTTCAACTGTAGCTCCGCCTCCATAGGAACAAATTCCTGGAGGGCGAGATGAAATTGAGCTAGAAGAGGCTATTCAAAGTTTCATGGCCGAGCGGGGACTAGAACCCGGATCTCCTGAGTCCCAGTCCAACACTCTCACCACTACGCCACCCTGACTCTCTTTGGAAGCTCTCTTAGCTGGTGGCAAATCAGCAGGGAAAGATGAAGCTCTCCACTGTGCTTGCCTCCCACGCTTCTGTCCATCCTGTTTATGAAAATTTTTGCACATTTTAGAAAGTTCTTATCGAACAACAATTCTCACCCATCTGCACCGGACAAATTGCATGGACCGGCCACGTTGTCCCTGCCTGCCATGTATTTGTTAAAGACGAGGAGCCTGTCATAAAAAAAGAGGTGGCAACCCTAAATCAGCACAACGTGGATGAATACATAGAGATTCTATTAAGGTAATTTGGAACTTTCTTGAAGAGCTTAAAGTCACAGTGATCTCTGTGGAATGGCGAGGGAGAAGTATTGTTATTGCAGGCACGGAAGGAGCTGGATGCTGCGAGAAGAGGATGCTGTGGCTTCCCATGAGGAAATATTATTTTTGGCTCCCCTTTCAATTCTACAGAAGAAAGTGAGGTGGGGGTGGATAAGAGCCCCCAGAAATGGTAAACCTGGATGCCTGGAAGGTACATGCCAGGCTGTGAGTGAGTGTGTGTTACTGGAAGCAAAATAGTAGATTTCTCAATCTTAACCTTCTACGCCAGGGGGTCCCCAGCCTTTTTGGACCCATGGGGTGCTGGGGGGGACCCCTGCTCTATGCAACCCTTTGTGTACGTTTTGGCGCATAATCCCGTTCTGGTTACTTGTCCAATCTCATCAAGCAAGATAACAGGTGGGACTCCCACCGCAAAGGCATGGAAGCGTTCTTCTGCACCTGGGCTTGCTGGATGTGGATTGCCCAAGGCGCCACTGCAATTCAGAACAAGAGCCAATATTTGGGTCTCTCCCCAGATAGTCTGCAAAGGATCCTTGCGTTTGAACTCTCGGAGCAGGAGAGGACCTCTTCGTGGAGCAACTGCCAAGGCAGGAATTTACAGCTGTGGTTGCATGCAGAGGCACGGCACGGGGCCCGGAGGGGGCAAAGGTCACTTGGGAAAGCCCGGCTGGGGCAACGTGAGAGAACGCTTGATGGTCACGAGGCGAAGGCACAAGGCTGTGACTCATGATGGGCCTTGAAGGTGGCAATCGGCTCATCTGGCCTCGCTGCTCTTTGATGTCTTTGGGGGAAAAAGGTCAGTGGGCAAGACCGAGCGGGGAAACACTTCAAGGGTGGCATCATCAAGCGCCCCGGCGGGGCTCAAGGTGGGAAGCACGTTGTGGACCAGGCACAGACTCTACTGGTTGGAGGAAGGAATGGCCGATCATTGCAGCTGGGCAGAATAACCCACGAGCCTCCTTGAGGCTTGAGAAGTCGGGTGGTGCTAGAGGGCCAATCGGACGCTACGGTGGGATAGAAAACTGTGCAGGCTGGATGGTGGCCTTCAGTGCTAGGAGCACCATGTGAGTTGACCTTATACTGAGCCCAGTCCTGCTTCCTTTCATGGGCAGCAGCTCCCCAGGATATCCAGAAGAGAGCGGCTTCCACACCCTCGCTGCCTGGAGGAAACTTTCTTTTCACTGGAGATGGTGGAGGCTGAACCTTAGACCTTCCACAAGGGTCCCTCCTAGCAGGGTTGGCGTCAAGAGGAGGCATGCTTGGGCACCTACCAAGGGCCCACCCTTGGGTGGCCGATCCACCGGGTCCCAACCCACCTCCAGCTTGGCAGATGCCGCTGCTGCTGCACCTGCTGAGCCGGGCCGAAAGCTGGGTCATGCTGCGCCAGTCGCCGGACTTCCGGGTTCCCAGCGGGCCTCTGTTTATGTAGAAAATGCCTTGAGATACGTCAAAAGCGGCCGCAATTTGTGCAGATTACATAAATTGCAGCCACTTTAGGTGTATCTTGAGGCATTTTCTATGTAAACAGCGGCCCGCCGGGAACCCAGAAGTTGCTTCCCCGGCCGGCTCGACTTGGGAGAATGCGAGTCAAGCTGGAGAAGAGGTAAGCCAGGCAGAGTTTTTTTTTGGATCAAGCCTGGCTAGTCCGCCGCATTTCCACCCCCCCGAACGAGATCCTCTCACACATTCACTGCTGAATTTCTGTTCCTAGCCCTGTTAAACCAGTCTTTGCCCCCCTTCATTGAGTGTGAGGTGTTTTGGTTGTTGGGCGTGCAAATAGAGCTGAGGTGGAGGTGGTGATTGGTGCTAGTTCCTCTGCTGTCATAAAGGCACCAAACCCAGGCAAAACAGTGACATCCCCCTTTACAGCCCTGAAGGGGCAGAGGAGCTCTCTCTCAGGTGGAAGGTTGCAGCCGGCTGCCCAGGTAGTCGATGACTTTTCCCTCCCTCCCACACCAGCAAAGTGGTTCGGGAGGAGTCAGCTTGCCACAGAGAGCTTCATGAATTATGTGGGGGGCGTCATTATCATAGTAAATAATGCATTATTATTTTGATTAAATTTATATCGGGGCTTGTTGGTGTGCAAAGGAAGCCCAAAGCCATATAAGTGATGCAAGTCAAATGCGGTTCCTTCAGGTTGCTTATTTTGCAATTAGGTTGTGCTGCTGCTAGATGCGGGAGGGGAGCAAAAGCATAATGCAGCGCACCCGCCGAGCTCCGCAGACCCAGCTTCCGGGATATCCTCTGGCATCGCCCGTCCACTCGCCGGGATGGTGGGATACCCGCATAGTCCAGAGCAGAAGCCTGTGTCCGGTGCCAGCGCAAACCACCGAAGGGGAAAGGGATTGCGCGACAGGAGAGAGAGAGAGGGGGGGGCGCATCAGATGCCAGTGTGTCTGTGTGTGTCTGTCTGTGTGTGACTGTTTTGTGCGACGCTTTTGGCTCCGGTGTGGCCAGGATGACCATTTGTGGAAATGTCACCGTTTTATCCACACAGAACTTTTAGGAAGAGACGTACGGGAGCCGGAGAGAAGGCAGAAGGGAACTGCGTGGGCCCAGACAAAGTGGCGTCTTTTGGACGTTTCTTTTCAGAGGATGGATAGCACAACTTGGTCTCCGGCGTCAGATCTCTTGTCTTGCGTGGCTTTGGTCCAGGAAGAGCAACAGGTGGGACATCCGAACCGTGGCAGACGCTGGGCAGCCTCCAGCTCACAGCTGTCCCGATCAGGTGCACCATTTAGGGAGGGTCCAGGGGGTGCCCCCTCAGTGGGATACGCACCACATGTGTCTCGTCCTCAAGCCCGTCTCTACTGCTGGTGCTGGCCTGGAGAGGATGCTGAGGGCCACACTAAGGGCCGATATGGACATTACTTTAAACGTGTGTCTAGCCAGCTATGTCTCTTGTTCATTTTTACTCTAGTGTAGGCACGGTGTGTGTGTGTGTGTGTCAGATCCAGATCTTAAAAGCACCTCCCCCCCCACACATGCTAACCTCCCTGTGCCCATCCTAGAGTAAAGATGAAAAAAGATGTAACTTCTGGATACAGATTTAAAGTAATGTCTATTTGTTTGTTTTTTGGCCCTAGACGTGATGTCAAAAGTGTGAATGCATTTGAAGTGTCCAGTTATTTCCCCCCAACTCTAAATAACAGCTCAGAATCAGAGCTGTGGTGCATGGGGAGGTTGTGTGTGTGTGTGTGTGTGTGTGTGTATGTGTGTGTGTGTTTTGCTGAAATCCTTTCCCACCCAAGTTCCTGGTGAAAATCCCCTATTCCGAAGCTGTTATTTAGAAGAAGAAGAAGAAATAGATACACCAAAGGCATGCACATTGTTGATATCAACTCTAGTTCGTTCGCCCCTGAGTGCTGAATGATAAAAAAAAAAGTGACATTAACTTAGGGCAGCCTCCTTTAACCCGGTGCCCTCCAGATGTTTTGGACAGATGACTCCCAGCATTCCTTACCATGGGCCATGCTGGCTGGGGCTGATGGGAGTTGTAGTCCAACACATTTCAAGAGCACCAGGTTGGGGAAGCCTGGCTTAGATGCATGCCTAAGACGCCAATGCATATTTTTTTGACCCGTGTTGCTAACATTGCTATATTTGTTAAGCCACACCCAGCTGTGTTGTTCTTGTGAAGGTAAACTCAATTAAAGTTTGCAAAGCCACTCAGCGTATTTTAAGGGAGAAAACGATTAAGAGCATTAATGAGCAATTCCAGGCATCACAGGATGGCAGGTTTAACCAGCGCTAATTGCTGATGAACTTCCTGGCAGTTTTGCTCCATTCACTGTCCCAGATATCAGCTCCTCTTGATTGCTCCTGGGGCAGCTCATCCTGTATGCACCTCGGGGCAGAGACTCCTCCCATGGGAACATCAGGCATAGAGGAGGTGTGAGGTTGGATAACTGGTGTGCAGAAATGAAGATCTGCTGAAATGTGAAACTCCTCGCATTCGAAAACTGTCTGGTTCGTGCGCGAAAAACGAATGAGGTCCGTGCAGCAGAAATGGCTACCGTGTGGATCCGTCTCTCTTCTACTCTGCAGGCCTTTGCGGAACTTGAAATCCGTTTTGCTTTAGGAGGCTGGCACATTTGACATGCCAATGTATTAGCAATCAATCCTCAGGCATGAATGCTACAATCTTAAACACACTTCATTGAAGAGTAAGCCCCATGGAACACTATGGGACTTATTTATTTATTTATTTATTATTTGCTTCATTTTTACCCTGCTCTTCAGCCAGAAAAGGCTCCCACTCAGAGTGGCTTACAAAGATTAATATTAGACAGTCCCTGCCCTCAGGCGAACAATCTAAAAGACATGACACAAAAGGAAAAGGGATTGGGAGGGAGGAGGAAGAAAGCAAGACTCAGGCACCAGTTCTTAGTTACAAGATTAGGTCATAGGATTATAGAGCTGGAAGGGGCCTACAAGGCCATCGAGTCCAACCCCCTGCTCAATGCAGGAAACTAGAGGAGGGGTCTCCCATCCAAGTAATATCCAGGCCTGACCCTGCTTAGCTTCTTATAGATTTTTTTCTTCCACTCAAAGGCTGCAGTTCCACATTCTCGTGCCTGGGAGTAAGTCCCATTGAACTCAAGGGGGCTTACTTCTGAGCATACGTGCACAGGAATGTGTTGTGCTCTTGTCCCTCCCAAGCCACCTTTCATCTGCACGGCCCCTCCCCTGCTATTGTCTCCCCCCCCACTTGATGGATAGGCAGGCCATTGTTCTTTTGAACCCTTGTCAGATAAGACGGGGGCAAGCTCAAAGGTTCTCTCCGTTCCTGTGGATTTCCCCCAAATTTGCAGCCGCAAGCAAGGGTCTGGCAAATAGCTCTTCCTTTTCCCTTAATGAAGCAACTGCTTATTAGCAACCCTGGGCTTGCTTCGCCAGCAGGAGTGTTGCCAGTTTTCCTAGGTCACTGGGTTACACCCTCTCTTTTTTCCCAGCTGCTGAAAAGAAAACCTTGCCAAATTCTCATCTTGCAATTTTGGTGTGGCTTGATTCTCTCTCCTCCTATCTCTCCCCCCCCTTTCTGTCTTAGATAAAATCACACCCTGTGTATTCTTCTAAGGCACGTCTCTTTCCCCTTGTAGAAACCACTTCATGGACCATCTGGGGACGGCGAAGAGATCCAAAGGTCTTCTGACTGTGTGCAGTGGGTGAGCACTGGCTCTGCTGAATGACTTCTGGGGCCGGCGTCCTTGAAACCGCCTGAAAATTTCCCCCTCTGGTTGAGACTACGTTTGACTGGCATTTGGAGAGGTCGACACAGTTTCCCCTTCTCACGAGAAAGAAAGGCGCTAGGAGCAGCAAGGCAGAAAAGCAGCTCTGCTTATCCAAAGGTATTTTCCTCTCCTGAAGAACCTGTTTTTCCTTGATCTAGGAAGCTCTGTATTAGACCCCAATAAGCCCTGCAGAACCTGAGGCGCTGGATCAAAAAAAAGAGTGCTTTGCAAGACCTTAGCTACCCTGACAATTAAGCATGGCCAACTTTGCTCAGCCCGAAATTCGGAGAAAAATCAGTCTGAAATGTGGCGATTTTGCCATTTGGATTTTGATCTCGAAATTTGTCCCCATGCTCCCAAATTTAATATTTGAGTTTCAGAAACAAAATGCAATATTAAAAATGTGCTTCTTGTTTCTCTCTCCCACCCCACGCGTGCTGATGGATGGATGAATTGAATGAATGCAAGTGAGTACAAAGTTGATTAAATGTTGACTCCTATTGAAACATCACCGGATGTCAGGTGCAGATGTTGAATATCAAATATATCCAGAAAAATATTTGCCATTGATCTTTGCAGAGCAGCATTTGTATGGTGGGAAGTGGGGAAATCTGTTCCCCGCTCTATACGGCCTCTCTGTTGCTGCAAGCCCCTCTCGAATAGACCTCTCTTTAGCATTCCTCTGCTCACATCTGTTTGTGTTTGCTTGATATTCAGTTCCCCTCCTCCCCCAGGCCAGCCCCACTTTCCCAGAGCTGGTCTCCAAATCACCAGCCTTAGTGGTCCGAGGACATCCCGTTGCAAAGCAGAACATTCTTGCCTCTCTGAGCCACCGTAGGAGCAAGCAAGAGACACCTCGAGTCCTTCGGCCTTTTCATCTCTCCAGCTTAGGTGAAGTTGATCCACAATTGTTATTGTCCTCGTGTCGTCTTCTGCAGAGCCTGCTTGGCTTTGCATTCTCAACTCTCTGGCTGCAAATTATGCAGAGGCAGCATCTATTCCCTTGGCAGTTTTTAATCACAGTTTAGGTTCTCTTCCCTCCCCGACCATCTGCCCCCCCCCCCCGCCGCCGCTGTGCCTGCCACCTCTGCTTTTGAAGATGACGGAAATAGGGCGTAAGGATGTAAGAGTCTATCCCTGACAGGTCTAAGTGTGGAGGCTGGATGAGATGAGATCAGCCTGGGGAGGAATCAGAAGCTCCGATTGCTCATTTGGACCACCTTGGTGGGTTTAATGAGAAGGATTTGTGTCCCATTCAAACCAAATGACTCTGAGCAACTTTTAACTGTGTCCAGCCTTTATTTGATTGTTAGTTTCTTTAAAAAAAAAATTAAAAAAAATTACCTCCCATCCTTCAAGAGTCTGGAGGTCGTGTGCTTGGTGGTCCTCCACCTTCAATATGTGAGATACGGGTCTTCAACCCTTGCCTAGAAATGAAACTCTGTGACACAGGTTCAAGCAGCCCGACTTAGTTTTATTGTAGCACTTCTGCAAAAGCGGGCGTCCTATGCAAGTAGGCACACACCCTGGTTTCCTTGCGTTTAGCATTTTATTTTCTATCCCGACCACATGGTCGTCCATCCCTTGTTTCCCCATTGGCTGGGTACTCCAAGGTTTACAGCCTATCCGTAGCGCCTAAGCATCCCACCTGAGCCTCCGCCCCTGTTTATATCCCCCCTTACCCAGATACAGGCCTGTGGCTCACGCGGGCTCCGCTTGTCTGAGTGTGGAAAGCTAAGCAGGGTCAGGCCTGGCGATGACTTGGATGGGAGACCCCTCCTCTAGTTTCCTGCACTGAGCAGGGGGTTGGACTCGATGGCCTTGCAGGCCCCTTCCAGCTCTATGATCTATGAAATCATTTCTTGCCCCCTCCCCAGTATTTATTTTTGCCCTTTCAGGACTCGATTTCCTGGCAACAAACACCTGTTCTTTTGAACCCACTGTGGTTTCTCTATATCTGCTATTCAGCTTTTGTATGTTTCCGTTGGCCGCTCTGTGGTTTAGCTAGCTCCTTCCCGTGTAACAGCCGTTTGCAACTTTATTAAGAGCCTATACCTAACAATTAAGCTTTATGCAAAAATAACACTTTACTCTTATTTCTCTCAAATAGAGACTAGGCCTACACGCAATGGTTCTGTGAGGGCTTGAACGACCTCTGCTCCCCCTAAGTCCTTGTCCAACACTCTAGCCTTGTTGAACCTGCTCCAGCCTGAGGGCTGCATTCAGTTCCAGAGAAGCTCTTGAGGGCCGCGTTCTAGTGGTGGGCGGGACCTAAGGCAAAAGGGGCGGGGCCCCAAATGCCAGAAACACCGGCATGCTCGAGCTTAAAGCATGATGTACTGCCCCCAACTAGGCCTCAGGAGAAGCATTTCAGCCTTTTAGAATGGTGTGTGTGTGTGTGTGTGTGTGACTGTACAAAAGCTGGAACACCACCAAATAATTGGCTGTCGGGAAAAGGGGTGGGATCCTCCGGGCAACCTCACGATGCTGGATTGGGACCCTAGGTTGGCCAGATATGGCCCACAGACCTGAGGTTCAAGATCCGCTGCCCTAGCCACTCTGCTGCACTGGATGTGGTGTTAGCCTGCAAGGAAGGGCAGACGGAGGATGTCTGTCTGTTGCGACCAGTTTTGCCCTTGGGACTGACAGGAAAATCCGTTGGAATGCCTTCCTAGAGTGGGTTCCCTGCCCTGCCTTTGCAGGTGACTCTTTCCTGCCAATCCTGGGTTATAGCAGGATGCCCTGTACATCCAGGCCCCATGATTGTCCATCCCTCAGCTCCCCCAGAATGCTCCAGAACATCTCTGAGGCATTGTGGGTAAAAAAAATAAATAGTGGCTGCCAATTGGTAGCTACTGAGAAGAGCGCTGTGCTTCTGCTACCACAGGTGGTGACACAAAGAGGTGCTGTGGTCAGTATGCCTCATAAGAAGCGTCAACCCCCGAATCACCCATTAGGCTCGCCCCCTGAATGTTGCCCTGTACCCATGGGAGAACTTTTGGCTTGGCTCTAGTTAGTACTTGAGATGGAGGTTTATGCCAGAACTGCACCTACCAAGTTTGACTGAGTTATCTCAGTGCTCAAGAAAGATAATAGAATCATAGAACGTTAGGGTTGGAAGGGAGGTTGGAGGTCATCTAATCCAACCCCTGGCTCGATGCAGGAATCTACAACATCCCTGTCAGGTGGCTGTCCAGCCTGTGCTCAAATATCTCAAATGAAAGAGAGCCCCACCACCACCTCTTGAGGCAGAGTATTCCACTGTCGATCAGTTCTTATCAACCTAACGTGTAGCTGAAATCTGATTCCTTGCAATTTCCACCCATTAGTTCGACTCTTGCCCAGCAACAGGGAGCAACAGGGAACACATATCTTCTATGTGTGACGGCTCTCAGATACCACAATACACAGCGACTAAAAGCTTTCCTGACCTTCAAAACGGGGGCAGGGCAGTTGACAAGCTGATGCCTGAATGTGAAACATAGAATTGTGGCCTTGAACGTGCTCACCAACTTTCATTTCTGTGTCTTGACAATGGAGATATCACATTGTCTTTTGCATTTTCCTCCCCATATGAAAGTGGGTCAAGGTGGTATTTGAACCTGATACGTAGAATTTTGTGTCTTGAACGTGCGCACCAAATTTCAGTCCAACAAGTCAATGTTTAAGAGAGTTACAAACAAAGGCCACACAGGGTGATTTACACGAAAGACCTCATTTCATTCATTCATGTAAACGCTGAACAGAAATCCATGCAAACATTGAACGCTCTTTTGTTAAGAGAGAGTCGATTTTTCTCTCTGGGCTGAAGAACTGAACTGAACTGAGCTCGTCTTTGCTATTGTGTTATTGCTGATGGTAAACAAAACTTAAAAGCAGTTCCTACTTCTTAATCCCCCTTTCCATAACCGCTCTATGTACTCACACAATGGAGATAAAACAGGAAGGCATGATAGGATAATACACAGTCTTGTTTTCCCAGGAAGCCTGCATTTCCTCAGAAGCTTATTGGTACTGGGCCCCTCAATGAGAAGACCCCAAATTCCTTAACCCTCTATTCCTCACCTTCCCCAAACTATTAATCTTTTAAAATATATATAAATAATATTTTTTTGGCCTAAATAGAGCCCCCAAGGTGGCTTACAATCAAAATTTAATACAATTTGCAAGCTTTAAAAACAATTTGAAAACTTTTTAAAAAATCAACACCAGCAGAATTAAGAGTAGGAGAGAATCTTAAAAACAGAGTGTAGAGCTAACCAATTTAAAATACCCCAAAGCCATATGGATGGAACACAAAGGTTTTAACAGCCCACCTACAACTGAACAAAGAAGGGGTCAGCCTAACTTCCTGAGGGAGAGACTTCCACATGCGGGGTGCTGCCACAGAGAAGGCCTTGTCCCATGTTCCCACCAACCCAGCCTCTCTTGGTGGTGGAACACACAGAAGGTCCTCCATAGAATATCATAAACTATGGGGAAGTTTATATGGGAGAAGGCAATCTTTCAGATATCCTAACCCCAAGCTGTCAACCAATCAATCAGAAAAGAATTCAGTTTCAAGATGGAGTTGGAAACAGCCTTTCCTCCATCTTTCCCCAGTTTAATCCATGGGAGAAGAATGCGTACATTTCAAGGATGTGCACAATTGATGTGTACATTTGGAAAAATACGCACAGAAATACACATGGATTTTCCTGAGAAAATTAAAACAACAACAACAAAGCTCACAATTTGCTATGGACTCAAGTTGGAACGAGCTTCGGGATGGAATTTGGAGAACTTCGGCAAGCTCGGGTTTTGTTGATTCGCACATCCCTACTAAAAGTATTGCAGGGAATGTCTGAAGAAGGCTAATCTGGTCTGCACAGGCTCGCCATTACAGTGGGCACCACCATGCCTCCTGGCCCTGCTACATGCCTCCCCCCCCCAAATATTTAATGACAGTTGGATGGTGTGCTTTGTAAGAACTTCAGCTTCATCTGAACCTCACTGACAGTCATCTTCTCGACTGACAAAAGCCACCATTACGCATGACTCACAACTGGGTGTGGCTGGCAACTTTCTCTTTCTATTCCTGGAGGACTCTGGCAGGCCAGGTTGGGCTCAACTACTCATTCGTTCAGGAAACCAGAGAGCATTTCTTGCGCAGCTGGTGTCTTCCTTGAATGCAGGCCAGGCAAGAACGCTGAAACATTGTCATTGAGGGTGGAGGATACTACCGCTCTGTACCGAGTCTTGCAGCAAGACCTCTTGCTTTTCAGTAAAGGAAGGATGCACTTACTTCCCCTATGTACATATGGCAGGTGAAAGGTTAAATTGGATAACGTTAGGATCATCCGGCTCTTCTGGTGGGGATTCCCATGGTACAGACTGGAGACCTGGAGACTGGATAGGATCTGTAGGAGTCACATCAAGGCTGTTAAGTGTTTGGCAACTTCTGCAGGTTGGGAGAGAAGATGAGGACTTCACTAGGGTCAGGGTTAGGGTTACCCTGGGAGAGAAGATGTGGACTTTGCTAGGGATGTGCAGTCATTTTGGGAGAAAAGGAAAATTGAGCTCAATGGATCCAGGTTGAAGCAGTTCAGTTTCCTGAAAATAATGCAGAGGGGAACAACAAATGTATATGAGTGGAGAGCCAGTGTGGTGTAGCGATTAAAGTGTTGGACTGGGGAGATCTGGGTTCTTGTCCCCACTCGGCCACGAAGCTCACTGCATGGCTTTGGGCCAGCCTAACCTACCTCTCAGGGCTGTCGTGAGGATGAAATAGAGAGGAGGATCATATAGGCCGCCTTGGGCCCCTTGGAGGAAAAGGCAGGATATAAAGGTGACAAATAAATCAACCGATACATGTGCATTAGTTCCATTTAGCAGTGGAGAGGTATTTACCGTATTTGGAAACCAGGGCAGGGGCTGTCTTCAGTGGCTGCTGCTGGTGGCCGCCATTTTGTTTTTCTCAGAATGCCCCGGACTTTGTGGTGCTCTGGGACAGACTGGTTGGAGGGGGGAGGGGGAGGACAGCAGCCACCAGTGGAGTCCACCATCGTTGTTGTGGCAGCTTCCATTTTTTTCTCCTTGTGCCCTGAAATGGGCCATTTCATCTGGGCCATTCTGAGAAAAGCAAAATGTCAGCCACCGGAAGGGGCAAAATGTCCCCACGCAGGCAGGGGCAAACATAATATAAGGAAGGGAAGGGGAAAAAAAAAAAAAAGGATAAAGCATCTGCCAACCAACAACACCTGATGACAGATGTGAATACCGAGATGAATGAAATGCTAATGAATGAAAGGCGGAACAAACGGGCCTTTCAGTAATGGGAATCAGAGTCAACAAACAAACAAACAAACAAATGTTCTTGCACACCCCTATCAGGGGCAAAATCTGAAAGGGGCCATTCAGCAAGAGAGCCAGGCACAGGCAAAGGGGAGCTGGACGTTGAGCTGAAGGAAATGAGGCAGGTGGTGGACAGAATTGCCACCCTGGTTCTCAGCAGAATGTTCATGGCGGAGATTTGCCTGGCTGAGACATCCTCTCCTTGGCCCGTCCAGCAATGGTTGGGCAGTGGCTCTTCTGCTGTGGAGGCTGGTTGCTCCAAGGTCTGCGGGGCCATCTATCCGCTCCAGATTTCACTCAGAATTTTTAAGGAGCTATCAATGGTGCTGAGCACTATCTCCCAAATAGTTTCGGCGCCATGGATAGCTCCTTAAAAGTTCAGAGTATAACCCAGAGTGGATACACACACAGCCCGGCTGACACTGGAGCCACCAGCCTTGACTGGAATGGTTGGGTGATGTGAGGCTATGGACCCAAAGAACCTTGGTTGTTGCCCCAGCAAGGGCTAAGCCCCTGACAGAGACCGGCGGTGCCCGCTACAGCCTCTTCACAGATGCTTTGGTTTGGATGATGGCACCTTCACTGCAGCGATAAGTGCTGAATCGGCATGGCTATGATTGCGAAGAAGCACGGGGAACTCACCACAATTTCCTTTCAGACAGCCACTTCCTCACCGAGATATCAGCGGGTGCTTTCAGTGGATACCATGCCAGGCTATGTCACAAGCCCTTCTAGGCTTCATTTCTCTTTCTCTCTTCCTTTAAGAAAGGAACAGCTATCACCACCGCTGGTCAAGCCAAGAGAGACAACAGCCAGCTCTGCTTCTTGGAACCAGACAGTAGATGTTGACCTTGCCTGCCTGTTTGATGAAATGCTGATGCCTTTCAAACCAAGCTGGCTGACTTCGGAGGGGTTGCTGAAAGAACGCAGAATCTATTCTTCTGAAGGGTGCTCCCGGAGCCTGGTGGAGAGTTCCTCACAGCAGGTAAGGTGATTCCACACCACATCCCCTGCACTTGATTCTAGGTGCCTTCTGCCTTAGTTGCAACGTTGGGTGAGGCCAAAACTGCCACTGGTGGCTTTGCTGTCCGTGGGTTTGGAGTCGAGATGTAGGCTGGTCTCTGGCACAAACAAACACAGAGATTGAGGCAGGGGCCTCCAATCTTGTTGGGCCTGTGACCTGCATTGGGCATTCTGAAGCAGTGCCCTGGGCAGGCACCACAAATGGGACTGCTGTAGGGGCCAATCACAAAATGTTAAGTGGGGCTGTGTATCCACTCCAGATTTCATCCTGAACTTTTAAGGAGCTCTCCACGATGGTGAACCTATGCTGGGGACAGGGTTCAGCACCACGGAGAGCTCCTTTAAAGTTCAGAGTACAATCTGGAGTGGATACACAGCCCCACAGACATTGGAGCCACCAGCCTCGGCCCGCTGGTTAGGAGTGCCCCCTTCTCTCTGGGTGTGTGCACATGAAGGTGCACCCTGTGTGTGTGTGCACTGCCCATCTGGCTTCTCTCTCTCTGGCTATTTGTCCTTTCTTTCCTTCTCTCCTTCTTTCCTTCTTTCCTGCCTGCCTGCCCTTCTTTCTCTTGCTCTCTGGCTCTTCTGTCTCACTGACTGGGTTCAGATAACATGATAACCCACACTCAAGGGTTGAGTATGGGTTGAGTGTGGGTTGTCGTTGAACCGTGGGTTTTGTTGAAACGTGGGTTGTCGTGTTGTCTGAACCTAGCCAAGATAGCAAGCCATGGTAGGACAACCCACAGTCCACAACGCAACAACAAACCGTGGCTTCTCTTCATGGGTTGTTCGCGTCGTGATTAACATGCCATGGCAAAGCTCACCCCCTACCACTGTTATGAATGTACTGTACCCTTAACTTCTGAAAAGTACAGATGTTGACGTCTAGCTGCGTTCCGTTTGTGTTCCGTTTTGTGTTTTGTGCGAATTTGGTATGTTTGCACTGAAATACTAAAGGACCTCAGGCAGAGGCGGTACTAGGGGGAGGTCCACTAGGGCTGGAGTCGGCGAGATGTAGGTTTGGGAGGCCATCTGCCCCACCACCCTGCTGTCCAGATGTTTTGAACGACAACTCCCGGCATTCCTGACCATTGGCCATGCTGGCTGGAGCTATTGGGAGTTGAAGTCCCAAACATCCGGAGGGCACCAAGTCGGGGAAGCCTGGTCTACGCTGACCGACACCGGCTCACGAAGTCTCGGGCAATGGCCTACCCCTGCCCTGCCTTGTTCAGACATGCTGGGGACCGAACCTGTAACCTTTTGCTATGCAAAGCTCTGCCGCTGAGCTTTGGCCCTTCCTCCCGAAGAGCACAAGAAGCGGCTTCATACCGGAGAATTACAGAGCTGGATGGGTCCCAGTCTCCAGAACTCATCTCGTCCACACCGCCCGGCCAGTGCAGGAAACGGCGGCTCATGGCTCTCAATGTCCGCGGGGCTGTGTATCCACTCTGGGTTTTATCCTGACATTTAAAGGAGCTATCCATGGTGCTGATGCTATTTGGGGGATAAGGTTCAGCACCAGCTTAGTGCCCTCCAGACGTTTGGGACTTCAGCTCCTAATAGCTCCAGCCAGCACGGCCTATGGTCAGGAATGCTGGGAGTTGTAGTTCATAACATCTGGAAGGGACCAGACCAGGAAGGCTGATGTACCGATTTTCATGGGCCAATGGTCTGACCTAGTACGAGTCAACCCCTGTGCCTGAAGTCCACCGTGCTGGGTTTTCACATGAATCCATCTTATTTTGTTCCTGCTTTGAAATAATCCTTTAGAATTCCCTCTTTAAAGACAGGGAGGCATGACTTTACCGAAAAAAACCACCGAGGGGGAGATGTTGGCTGAACAGCAATTGGCACAGGGGTATTTCCAGGTTGTCCAACTGCTATATGGCCAGGTCTCCTCTTGTGGAAGACAATATATTCCTCCTGGTTTGATATGAACTATCATAGAGAGGTGAAAAAAGAGAGAACCAAGGGACCAAAAAAAAAAAAAAAAAAAAGTCATCGTGGGGATTTTCCTCTGCAGAAGTAAAAATTTTATTTGCGACATATATTTGCAAATGGAGGGAAGAAATTAAGGAAGTGCCATGGCCCCTGGAAGCTTGGCTGTGACAATGATTTCCCCTTATTCTCCAGCTGTTAAAATGACATCTGTTCATAGCCCCCCCCCTTCCTCAGATTCCTCGGGCCAGTTTTCATCACAGCTTTGGCACTGCAGAAACAAGCATTTCCTCATTTAACATGAACGTGCTTGTACTCCGATTTCAAGCCTACGACATCAGGGGATTTTAGACACACATGGAAGAAGAAGAGAGACTTGAGAGTAATTCTGCTTTTCTCCAGCTGTGCCTTTTGAAAGACTTTTGGAAGGCGGGGTCGATGTTTACACAAAAGGAGATGGTTAAATTTTGTCAAGAGAGTTGAGGACAGCTTAAAAGAGAGATGGTTGCCTGCGCCGTGAGACACTCGTCCTACTTTTGCTGCTCTGGTGAACAGGTGTGGCAGCAGGCTTTTTTGTGAAGCCTCCAAGACCTCTTTGACCAGAGAGGAGGCAGAGGGAGAAGAGAAATGTACGTTTGTATATATCATGGGAAGAGTTGCCTCTGTCAAGCCGCTTCCAATGGGGGAAAGACCTTAGCTTTGTGATTTCCTTGCAGGGGGTCCCAGGTTCATTCAGTTCTGGTCACCCCACCTAAAACAGGATATTGCAGAGTTGGAAAAAGTACAGAAAAGGGCAGCTGAAATGGTCAAGGGGCTGGAGCGACTCCCCTATGAGGAAAGGTCAGAGCAGCTGGGATTGTTTAGCTTAGAAAAAAGGCGAGTGAGGGGAGACCTGATGGTTCTATGCTACCTCCAGTATCAGAGGCAGGATGCCTATGTACACCAGTTGCTGGGGAACATGGGTCAGAGGGTCCTGCTTGTGGGTTTCCCGTGGGCAGCTGGTTGGCCACTGTTTGAACAGGACTAGATGGACCCTTGGTCTGATCCAGCAGGGCCCTTCTTATGTTCTTATTGCCTGGCATCTTCAGTTAAAAACAGGGATGGATGAATCTGTCCAGCTAAATTTCACTCAGATTCTAATTTTTCCACTGCTAGGTTTGTTCCATCCTGTTTTCTCATTGGCTCAAGATATATTTTTAAGTCCACATGAAAGTGCGTTTTGTGTGCATTTTTCAAAATACGTACTTTTTTGTATGCATTTTTCAAATGTACACACTTTTTACAGATTGTTTTTTCCATCGAAGGAAGTGTTTTTGTGTGCACTTCCCCGCCCAAACATACCCATTTTTTGTTTGCACTGTTACAAATGTACCCTACACTTCCGTAGGGAGTTGAAGCCCCAGACATCTGGAGCTAGATTTTGACGTCTAGCTGCGTTCTGCTTTGTGTTCAGATTTGGGAAGCGTGGATTTGGTGTGTTTGCACTGAAATGCAAACCCCGCAGATTTCTCACCCATCCCTAGCTGGAAAGGATCAACTGGTAGGTAATGGGAAAGACCACTCTCTGATCGAGTCCCTCGAAAGAGTCGTCGTTGCCAATCAGAATCAGTGGTACTGTGTCAGATGAGCAAATTATTTATTTCTTTATTTGCAGTATTTTTATTCCGCTCCTCAACCAAAAATGCTCTGAGGGCGGCTTACATTGGAATCGGTTAACCAAGGTGGTCCCTGCCTGCAGGCTTACCATCTAAAAAGACACAGCACACAAGGGAAAAGGAACGGGGAGGGAAGGAAAAAAATGAAGCCGTCTTTCAGCAGGGCTGACTGGAACGGCCTCTGCTTCCCCTCTCATCTTCCTCTGAAAAGCCTGACCTGGTATAAGGCAGGCTCCTATAGATTGATTAATTGATTAATTACATTTATATCCTGCCTTTTCCTCTAATGAGTCTAAGGTGGCGTACATGGTCCTCCTCCTCTCCATTTCATCCTCACAACAGCCCTGTGAGGTAGGTTAGGCTGAGAGGCAGTGACTGGCCCAAGGTCACCCAGTGAGCGTCTAGGCTGAGCGGGGACTAGAACCCGGGTCTCCCGAGTCCAAGTCCAACACCCTAACCACTGCACCACACTGTCTTTCCTATGTTACTCTCTTAAAAAACTAGTGTCTGTTCCCTGCCTTAACCAGTCTGATCCTTCGCTAAAGCATAAGACGGGGCATTGGGCTTCTGGCATGGGCCGCCCGGCAACCAAATACAGCTTGTTGTGGGGCAAGCACCACCTGCACCGCTTCCGGGATCGAGCCCCACCTCTGCAGTTAGGGCATCTTTAGCCATTGTAGATGCCTGCATGATACTAGTGAATACCTCTGCAAAGCATAGGAATCTGGGACTTGTTTTAATAAGCCAAGGTGATGGAAACTGGAGAATGGCACCACCCATCTTCTTTGATCGCTCACTCTTGTCTAGAAGACAGAGATCAGATCCGCCATCCCCTAGTTTAAAGGCATTTGGGTGAAAAGTGCACCTTTGGTCATCGGAAGTGTGGGGGAGGAATGAGTGGGGTTGGATTAGTCCTCTGAAGGTTCAGGCTGTCCAAAACAGCTGTGGCGACGACCGACCGTGCTACAGCTGTTGGTTTCTTGGGAGCTGTTCCTTGCTCCATCAAAATTCCTCCTGGCTCCCATAGCTCTCCTTGGATGGAATCCAGGGTACTTTTCCACCACACGTCAAGTCTCTTGAAGGCTGGCTAGGTGAGGAAAACAACACAAAACTTACAAACAAAGCAAATTTTCGAATATATTCCTCCCCCTCTTAAAGCACAATCCTATGCATGTTTAGATGAAAGAAAAAAAAAAGTCCTGCATTGACCTGCAACTCCTAGCATTCCCCAAGCTGTTATGCTGGCTGGGGAATGCTGGGAGTTATAGGACTTCTCTTCTCTCTAAACTTGCGTGGGATTGCACTCGTAGCCACCTACTCAAAATGTGTGCTGCATTTATGTCGATCAGCCAATTACAGAAAGGTTATTCAGTAGAATAGGGCCCTTTCTCTTTGAATTGGTCCCAGGAATCCTGCACTGTTGTGCCCCAAATTCTGCAATGAAGAAGCAACTTGTAGAAATCATGCCCATGCGTACCTTTTGCTGCCAACTGTTGGGTGTTGGTGCCCAGTCTGACCTCCATGAACAGCCGCCCTCCGTGAGTTGGAGCTAGGGGTGTGTGTGGAGCTCAGTTGGGGGGTGGGTGGAAGTCTGGCAAACTCGCCTGGCTTGACCCCCCCCCCCGAGCTCTGCTCGCCCTACCTTTTCCCCGGCTCAACTCACATCCCTGTCAGCCAAGCCAGGGAAGTGACTTCTGGGTTCCCGGCCGGCGCAACATTATTTTTTTTATAGAAAACGACGGCCTAATTTGCACAAGTTAGCCATTTTCTACATAAACAACGTAGCTCCGGGGACCCGGAAGTCCAACGAGTCCAACTCAGCTGGTGCTCGGGGTCGGCTCCGCACATGTGGTGGGAGCGCTTGGCTCACATGTCGCAAGCCAGGTGCTGGGTGGGTTGCCCATCCCTAGCTGGAGCCCCCTCTCCCTTGCAAATCTCCGAGGTTCAATTTTGCAACCTAAAATTACCTGCCCATAAAAGGCAGACCCTCTCCTGCATTTTCCCTGTGCAGCTGACAGCAGAATGGAGGATCGAAAACAGATCTTGGGAAGCGCATGGTATGCAGAAAAGCGGCACATTTTATCAGCCTCTTTTACAATCTGCAGAATGCAAGGCAAGGCTAAAATTAATAGCAGCCAATATAACAAAATAATAGAGGATGAAGGGACCTTTAACGATCTTGGGAGTAGGCTGAAGGTCTTTTTAAATTATTATTTGCTCTCAACCAGCGTATCACATTGCTTGCGACTTGGGATGTTGGAGGCATCCAGCACGCATTCAAATGACTTCAGATTTCTATGAATTTGACCCACAGATTCCACAGTGGGCTGGCCTCTTGCGAGTCATGCAAATTCCCCAGACTTGAGAACCATATTTTACTTTCTGGAATTGTACGCAAATTTAGTCGTACAAAAATGGGGAAGCTAGTACTATAAAATACGGTAAATAGACATCATTTTAAAAAAGCAACAACAACATCCCTGCTCGCTCTCCAGCCTCCGCTGTGTAGTTCTGCTCATTGATCGTATGCTGAGCTTAGAACAATATGCAAAATGTTATACGCCAGCGGAAGTTATGTAAATTGCGGTGGGCTTTTTGCATTCTTTCCTAAAGGGAGTAAAAAAAAAAAAAATCCAGTTCCATCAACGAGAGGATGATAGAATGAAAGACGCCTCACAGTCCACGAAACACATGCGAATGGATTAAAGAGGATCCATACGTACGTACCTATCTGCGACGCACTGTGGAAAGGAATTTGTGTCTGAAGGCTAGGCTAATGGCAAGGGATTCTGGGAGCTGTAGTCTAGCAACATCTGAAGAGATGTTGGAGAGCCCTGCTCTAAAGCCTCTGTGTGTGTGTGTGTGTGTGTGTCTTTAAAGGACCCTGTCTCCTAAGGACACCCTGCTTTGTCAAAAGGGATGTATGGACAGGGGAGAGGAGGGCATTTGACTTCAGGAAAAAACCCTCAGGCCGAAAGATTCAAGGGGGGGGAGCAGCAGGAGGGGAAGCCCATGTGGGCAAAAATCCAGCTCATCCAGGGGGACCAGTTGCAACAGAGATCCTTGGGCCCCCTGGACCGTTATTTCAGCAAGTGCCCATGGACAGCAGGGTGGTGGGGCAGAGGGCCTCCCAGAGATTCGGGGCTCCAAACGAAAGATTTGGGGCTCCACCCCTAGCAGGCTGTCCCCTAACACTGCCTCTGCCTCTCCAAGTGATCAGTTCAGAACTCTGAAATGGTGATCTGTCTTTCCCCCGGCAGCCCTCTAAGCAGGAAGGAAGGCAGACGGAGACAGAGAGAGGAAAGGGGGTGGACCTGCCCACTTTTGGCATGTGGCCCTGACAAACTACCCCGAGGGAACGTGGCCCACAACACTAGCCCAGAAGGTTTGCCATCCCAGTTTTTGTAGTCTTTATATGGAGCAGAGTTTTTACTATGTTTTATAATAATTATCTTACTAATATGACTACACCCAACCAGAAAAGGGAGGCAGGACCATTACCTCATTTATAATTATGTTCACTTGGATGCAGGCGTGCCCCATAGCTGCTGCCCCTGGATCCAGTTACGCACAACGGTTGGCATTTCTTCCAAACTGGCTAAAAAAAACTCCCATTTGAGCAATGGAAGCTTTGTCTGTTTCTAAACGATTTCTGGTCAAGGCTGCAGGTCACGATGCTTCTGTAATAATGGGTACCTCGTTCTAAGAAGTGTTCTTATAATTTTTATACATTCGGCCCATTTGTTCAGGCTAGAACAAAGTGCATGTTTTCTGTCCACGGATCCCTTTGGGGTCGGTATGCCCTTTGCAGTATTTTTCTTGGAATAGTCAAGTTGACTCCCAGGCCAACTTGATGATATGTGAAATGCACGCCTGCACTTGACATGTCAGATTTTCGTCATGCGCATTCTAATCCATGTGTGCGTGTGTGCTTAGGGCAGTGTTCTCCCACCTTGGGTCCCCAGATGTTTTTGGCCTACAACTCCCAGCATGCCCCAGCCAGCGTAGCTGGCTGGGGCATGCTGGGAGTTGTAGGCCAAAAACATCTGGGGACCCAAGGTGGGAGAACACTGGTTCAGGGAGTTATATCAGGACTGCAGTGCATAGGGAGGTGAAGTGGTTAACCATTTTGCCCCCTTGCCACATTGCAGTCCTGATGTGAATAGATCCTCGTCGTGATGTTGCTATTTCATCCCGGGAAAGAAGCGGCTGTTGGCTTTTTTGCACAGAGAAGGCCCCTCGTTCAATCTTTAGCATCTCCAGTTAAAGAGAACTTGGGTCGGACTAGGTGTTGTGAAAGTCCTCTCTCTGCCCAAGAACCCCCTTATCTGCCTCAAGGTCCCTTGAAGCAGGCAGCTCCTCCACAATGCTCAGCTCAGTGGGCTCTCCAAGTCATTCCCTGAAGAGAAGTCCTCCATAGGGGACATGTCACCCTCACCCATCTCTTCTCCCACCTTCACCTGTTTGCTAGCATCATATGATGTTGGCCTCCTCCTGTGACCACAGGAGTCTGTGTTTGGTGAAGGCCACCGAAAGAAACCCAGACACGCGAAGAGGAGGCCTGGTGTTAAGTTTGCACGCAACGCGACCTGCACGTAAAGTGAAAAACGGAGCTTTCCCCTGACTGAAGATCTCCAGGGGGAGAGGAGGGGTGGGGGTGGGGGAACCTTTTCTCCCGCGGCATGTCTGGCAGTGCAGAGCTCTCTCCGGAGGCTGGTATTTATCTAGGGAAGCGTGAAACAACATTTTCTCTCCCCGTATCTTTCCAGCTGGCGGGCCAGGTATCAGAGAGCACTTGGCTGATGCCAGCAGCTTACAGAGACATAGAGGTACTTCTGGTGGGAGTCTCCAGCAAGCGTTCTAGGGCGCAGAATGTGCAGGAATGAAAGATTTCGTTCCCAAAGGAGCGCCTGGCGCTGGGTCAAAGGGTCGCCCCTGTGGAGATATGACGAGCAGGTCGTAAATTAAATTCCTCGCTCCATGAGCAAAGTGGTTCTTTTCAGAGGTCTTTGCTCTTTCCCTTCTCTTTTTTCCCTTTACGGCTTCTGCACAGATCCAGATCCAGCAACCAAGTAGGGATTCAAATGTCTTGGCTTGAAAATCACAATCCAATTTCAGTTGTGGGGGCAGTTGCGGAGGCTGGGCTGCTCACCCATGAGGGGATTCCGAGAGCTAGAAATGCCTCCTGTGGGAAGCAAGACGAGGGTGGCTGGATAGTGATGGAGAACATCCAGAACCAAGCAGAGAGAGACCTCCAGAGAGAAAACAGGGTTCGATGCAGGACCTTCAACCCAAGTCTCTTCTCTACCCAATGAGAGGGAAACCCATCTCTCTCTCTCTCTCTCTCTCTCTCTCTCTTTCTCCCTCTTTAAAAGGTGGTGTCTGCACTATTAACACTATTAACTGGGCATGTTTAGCCTTCAGAAGAGGAGACTGAGGGGAGATATGATCGCACTCTTCCAGTGCTTGAAGGGTTGTCACACAGAGGAGGGCCAGGATCTCTTCTCAATCCTCCCAGTTTGCAGGACACAGAATAATGGGCTCAAGTTACAGGAACCCAGATTCCACCTAAACATCAGGAAAAATTTCCTGACTGTCAGAGCGATAAGACAATGGAACCAACTACCTAGGGAGGTGGTGGGCTCTCCCACTCTGGAGTCATTCAAGGTGTGGCTGGACAGACATCTGTTGGGGATGCTTTGACCTGGATTCCTGCATCGAGCAGGAGGTTGGACTCGATGGCCTTATGGGCCCCTCCCAACTCTACTTTTCTATGATTCTATGATTCTATAACACCACCTACTAGACCGCCACCCAAGTGTGGCCCGTGAGGGATCACTTGAAAACTGGTGCACGGATCACTCCAGCCCCCGTGTGGCCAAGATGCCGTGATGGTTGTGGTGGGAAACGAGTCAGAAGGTGCCCCCTCCCATTCTCCTCCTGCGCTTTGCCGTCCAAGGCTTCTTGGGAGAAATCAAGCCAGCCCCCTGGAATAAAAACACCGCGGCACGTGCCGGCCATTAAAATGCGTGTGAGCCGCTTACGTGGTGCGCTGAGCTGGGCTGATGAGATCAGTGTCGGAGGGTTTTAATTAACGGCCGGTTTGGATATTTATTGAAGAGGAAATTGCTACTTCCAACCTGTCACTTGCTGCTGAGGGCCGCTGAACTGGATCTGGGGAACGGTTTAGGTATGCAGTGCAGGCGCAAGGCGCCCGGCCCGACATTGGGTGGACTGGAGCTGCTGCTCCTTCCGCAGGGATGTGCCCTATTTATGCCTGCCAAATGTTTGCCGTGACCGGTCAGCTCTTCTGAATCTAGATGCAGCCCCTTGGTGTGCCCACGAGGTGCCAGGCGTTCTCTGTCTGCGTTCACTGTTTGTTTCTTGAAGGTGAAAACAGGCCTCCGCTTGCCCGTTTGTTGACACCCCTGGCCTGTGGGCAGCCAAGCTCTCAGGAAGGTGAACACGAATCCCAGGTGGCATCAGGACCGGGCTGGATGGAACTCTAGGGCAGATCCATGACAGGATGACCTTGGAGGCAGAGCAGAGGCCGTTGCGGGCCAGGATCAGGGCCCAAAGGCCTGTGTAAGGGCCCGGCTGGAACAAGGGTGCCGGCGGAAAGATGGGCAGATTGGTAGGGAAGCTGGTGGACTGGAGGAGAAGCGGCTGGAGGCACCATGCTGGACAGGAGCAAAGCTAGAGGTGCACACGACAAGCAAGGGCCGCATCCTGGTGTCTTCCAGGCCTAATCTGGAAGCATTTATAAACGGAGCAGGGGGAGCTGGCCAGCTGCCAGGGATGAGCTTAGGGGTGGGTCCATGCTAGGGCTTGAAAAAAACAACACCGTCTCTCCTTTTTCCACTCTGTAGCCTTGAGTGGCTCACTCCCATGCCACAGAACAGGAGGTTCTGGGTTCAAGTCCTGGCTGCTGATACACGTACACATCTTGGGGCCAAATTACACATTACATTATTCATGCTTCTCTCTCTCTCTCTCTCTCTCTCTCTCTCTCTCTCTTTTTTTTTAAAGTGTGCTTAAATTGGCCAGTTCTATTTTGAAGACAAGGGAGCCGCAGGACCTAGTGAGAAACTAACTAGCTAGCTTGTGTGGCTGCAAATCACCACCTCCCTGGCTGCTGCTGGTTGCCACTAGAGAACAGTAAACAGCACCTTTAGGGGCACGAGCGGCAGAGTGGGGCAGGAAACTAGTGCAGCCTCCCCATCCCAGAATGGGCCCCCGCAGCTGCTTTTTCTTCTAAATCAAAGTGGCCGGTTTAAGCACACTTAAAAACACACACATAACGTAACATGTAGTTTGGCTGTAGGTTCCTAATCCAGGGAAGGATCATACAGGCCTCCCCGACAGCGCCATGATCAGTAATATTTCTGGGACCAGTAAGTTATAAGAGTAAAGCAAGGTCTGCCACGGACGGCCTTCTCCTTATCCCATCAGCCAGAGCAGCCAGGCTGGTGGGGACTCGGAAGAGGGCCTTCTCTGTGGCGGCCCCCACATTATGGAACTCCCTCCCTAGTGACCTTCGCCATGCCCCCTCCGTGATGAGCTTCCGCCGTGCATTAAAAACATGGCTGTTCAGGCGGGAATATGGGGTGGGTTAGGTTTTTAATGAGAATTTTTTATATTGTTTTAATTATTATATTTTATTGTGTTGTTTGTTGTATTTTAATTGTACATCGCCCAGGGTGGCCGGATGACCGGCCAGATGGGCGATTGATAAATATAATAAATAAAATAAAGCAGGAGTTCATAGATTTTATAGATCGTAGAGTTGGAAGGAGCCTACAAGGCTATCGAGTCCAACCCCCTGCTCAATGCAGGAAACTAGAGGAGGGGTCTCCCATCCTTGTAATCGCCAGGCCTGACCCTGACCTGCTCAAGTGCCCCTTGCTGATGCCTTTATCCACATAGGAGTTAAGGGACGGAACTGCCAGCTCCAACGTGTCTGGGTTCAAAATATGGCAGGTGCTGACAACTTATTGCTGGTCTGGGATTTCGGAGCTGTGTGAACTAGTCCCAAGTTGGCTAACCTGGGTTGAAAGCAGCAGCAGAAAATGGTTGAATATAGCGGCACAACAAAACAAGACCCACATTCGTGTAGGTGGTGGTGACAATATCGCTGCTAGGCCCCCAAGGCGAGGAGAGATTTAACAGATGGGTATTGCTGTGACGTTTGCACAGCCTCGCCTCGCCTTGACCTCACAACCCAGTTTTTTGTCCTGTTTTTCCTTTGGTTCTCCCTCCAGCTCCCAAATACTAGATATCGTCTGTATAGAGCTGGTGACGCTGAGTACATAGAAGCAGCTCCCACTGTACCAACTCTACACACATCCTTATCTCCCTTCTGGAAAGTAATGACTTTGGAAAACAAACATAGAGCATTGTATAAAGTATCTGGAAAGATAAACAGGCTTTCAGGCTCAGAGAAACAACTGTGCCAGATTGCCGGTCCCCCTGGTCGGGCAGGGATATGGAAGAGGCTGCTAGGGAGGAGAGACTGGGGAATGGAATCCCATAGTTGGGATTCCCCCAGTTGGGGGCAGGCCGGGAGAGGAATGGTCCTTGCCGTTTCAGTTGCTCCCTCCCAGATAAGCAGAATGAAGATCTGATTCCTCCGAATTCTGCACTGCACCACTTCAGTCCCAAGTGGTGGCTTATATTTTTACATGCTCCTCTGCCTTGATTAAAACAACACAACGACCAAATGCTTCCCTTCATGTAGTAAACCAGCAAGTCGGGGAGAGGGCTACGTGAAACTTAGTTGGCCCTGATGTGCTAACTTTCTACACAAAGAGAGTTATTTTATCCGAGAGAGCATTAAAAAAAATTCACGTGGAAAGAACAAAAGCAAAGCTCGCAATCTGATACAGACTTGAGTCAGAACAAGCTTCAAAATGGAATTGGGAGAACTTCGGTGAATTCAGATTTCACAAATTCGCACAAATTCGGATGGGTGGGAATTTTGTTTCGGTTAAGAATTTACCAAAATTTGCAAAGATCTCCATATTCAGGAGAAAAAGAACCTGAGATTTAAAAGCATTTGACTATGGGAGAAACTGAAACGGACTGATTTGTTCGTCCGTCCAGGCCCAGGGCTTTGCGTGCTCAGCTCTTAAAAGTCTGGGTTTGAATCTCTGTGTATTTAAGAAGGTTGTTCTTTAGGGTTGCCACCTCTTTTTTTATGATGGGCTCTTTATCTTTAGCAGCTGTATGGCAGGCAGGCAGGTGCATCGTGGTTCTCTCCATGCCGTGAATAGCTGTATGTATTGAATTTGGCTGGTGCCAATGAGTGAGAATTTCATTTCCATTCGTTTTAGATAAGAATTCACCAGATTTCCATTTATTTTTTTTTCATATTCAGGAGAGAAAGGACTTGAGATTTAAAATATTTGAATGTGGGAGAAAGTGAAGCTGACAGATTTGCCTATCCCTTGTTATAACGGAAGAGGTCTTTGCAGTGATTTGGACACTGGGCCCTGCTTCTTTGATTGCATCAAAATGAGACCAGAACCCGGCGTTCTTGATGGAGTCAGGGAGGGATAATTGTAGCATCTCAGATAGAAAGTGAGTGATTGCCAGGAGAGCCAGATGGAGGGACATTAATGGGAATCTTCATCCCCAGCTGTCTATTTGGGGAACATGTCATGCAGCTCTTGCGGTCACGTTGGCCCCACGTTCCTCCACATCCAACGAGCTTGTGCAATTTGTTTTTACTGCTTTGTCCTTCAGTGTGTGTGTGCGCGTGAGAGAGAGAGCTTCCCTCTCTGGAGAAGGCCTGGCCCTCACACTTTTTCTATCTGAACCTTGGGAGATTTCTCTAGGATTCTCCCAAGACTTCAGTCGTCAGGAGGAAATGGACCACAGAATTGTCCGGCCCTTTAAGTCCAAGCGGGGTTGTCATTTTGTAGGCCAGAAGCAACCTACATGTTGGGAATGGGTTTGGCCTTCGCACGTTTGCACTGCTCTTGTTTCATGCAAGTAAGGGTTTTTGTCCCTTCCAGGTTTGGAAACACCCCAGAGTGGGGAAGGCAGGCTTCATTGCTACCTCAGCGTCTCCATTCACATTTCCAAAGGGCACAGTCAATGTGTTGGTCTTTAAGGTCCTGCCAGACACTTTGTTGTTTCAAGGGTGGACGCCCTTTGGATGTATTCACCTTAAGAGTCCACTCAACTTCTCCTCTTGCCTCCTGCTGGATCTCGCCTCTCCCTTTAAGCTAACTGAGCCAAGCTAGAAGCCTCCAACCAAAGCATTGGCTGGTTGTTTTGAATCTATCCATAAACCTTTCCCTTCCTCGCCTCTGCAGCTCCTGGGCACATATGCTTCTCCTCTCTCCAAACTTTCTTTACCCTTCTAGACTCCTTCCTCTGGCCTTCTCTTCTTCCCTTCATTGTCTTGGACCACCCTTTATTCCTCTTCTCCTGTCCTACCCACCCGCAATGGAGGTTTCTTTTAGTTATCACGGCTATCATTGCCTGCTGAGCCACTTTTGAACTTGGAGGGAATTTTTAGTGGTCAGTGTTACAGTGTGGGAAGAGGGAAACAAAGACTGTCTCTGCCATTCAAAGGGAAAGGAGTCAAAAAGTGCCACCCAGCTTGGCAACCCCTCTGGCATATCTAGTATAGCTCTCTGGATCCCGCCCAATATTCCTTGTCTTAATAAAAGCCACATAATCATTAAGAAACAAGATCTTATGTGGATTTTCATGCTTGTCTGGTCTTCAGTCACTGACTTTTCTGAGAAGGCCAGTATAAATATAATCATTATTTTTTTTTGCTCATACAAAGACTCATTCATTGAGGAAGGTGACGTAACTGTTGGAGACCTGGCATCTCCATGCTTTTGCGTCTAAATATGAAGCGTTGACGGTGGAAAGTCTGAAGGCAGATCATGGGTGTGAAGGAGAAAGCACACCGGCCCACATCCAGTCGCAGGAAGGAACTTGGCCATCTCCACATTTGGGAGCGGCGCCGTCCCGTCAGCCGCTGAGTTTTATGGCTGTTGTCGGGATCACAGGCCAGCTAGCAGGAACTGAAGAACTGTAGCCAGATGCTCTTTTCACATCCGCTTACGATTTCCATCAATCATGCGCCCGGACCACCTCGTAACCAAATTCCAAGAAAAAAGCTAGTTTGCCTACTAAATCTGGATTGTCGCCGCTTTCAAGTTCTGACGGCGGTACCTTCTTCCTCTGCCCCGCCCCGCCCATCCAAACTCTGGGAGGTTGGCTGGGTCACAGATGCAGGAAGAACAGGTTTATGCAAGCCTGCATGGTTTCTCATTTAAAATAATAATAATAATAAGGTCCTCTGTGCACAAATCCAGCTTGAGAAGGAGGGCGCAGCCAAGCAGAAGCACAAGGAATAATTCCATGCTTAGCATTTATACTGTTCTTTGTAGTGTTCAGGGCCCTTCATGTGGATTTTCTACGTGGGATTGCCGCTGTGGTGGTGAAGACTCCGGCACAGATGGGCTGAGCTGGCACAGTGGCACGATATATGTTCATGCGTTCAGGGAACTGGAGCACACAGGGGCAAATCGGTGAAGAGGGGGCTCTGAAGAAACACCACAACTGTTAAGGTTAGGAAGCGTTATATGTTGAAGGGGGGGTTGAGGGAGAGTATGGTTAAGAGAAGCAGCTAGACTGGTCGGGACGAGGAAGAGGGCCTTCTCTGTGGCGCCCCCCGTACTGTGGAACTCTCTCCCGAGTGACCTCCGCCATGCCCCCTCTCTGCTGAGCTTCCGCCGCTCACCAAAAACTTGGCTGTTCAGGCGGGAATATGGGGTGGGCTAAGATTTTAAAATTTTATACTGTTTTAATGTATTTTATTCTGTTTTTATCTTATGTATATCGCCCAGGGTGGCCGGTTTGCCGGCCAGATGGGCGATAAATAAATGCAAATAATAAATAAATAAATAAATAATAAGAGAGACAGGGCAGGACAAAGTTGGCAGTGGTCTTAGAAGCAGGTAATAAGGTGGAGAGAAAGAGACAGGAGGAATAGGAGAAAAACCATCCCCAGGGCCTAGAGTCATCGAGGGAACCAGGGTGCATGGGGGTGCTGGATTTCCCCCCCCTCCTGAGTGGGGAATCCTACCACTTGTGATTTTGAATGTGACTGAAGACACAGCGGCCCTAAGGGGGCAATAGGATCCAGTTTGCTGTGGGCCGATTTTCCCACACTGACTGGAACCAGTGGCGTAGCGTGGGTTGTCAGCACCCGGGGCAAGGCAAGTAATTTGCGCCCCCTAACCCGTGGATTTTAGCACTCGAGTCTCTTCCACTAGATTAGTTAAAGAAACCCTTACCCCCTAAGCACATGTATTGTTTGTTATGAAAATACTGATGTAATTAAAGTAAAATGCATCTAAATACAAGTTTATTTTCAAACACTTTATTGAGTGCGAACATGCATTACACATTCTCCACATTTTCAGCAGGTCTATGAATACAAATCTACAAATGTAGTAACCTAGCATGGGCCATGCTATTATATGTCGTCTCACAACCATCGTAAACGACAAAAAATATCAAGAACAAAAACTAAACATCAAAATGGAATCATACCCTGGAGATGATCCAAGACTGGGCTAGATGGAGCCAACTTACAAAGAGACTTACAATGACCCTACAAATGTAGTCCACCCTTACTATTCCCATATTACAGCTAGAACAGGGGATTGAATCATATACTGAGAGAGAGATACAATAGTGGGATTGCAATGTAGGCCAATATTAACAGCCAAATACTGCTGAGAGCAGGATGTGGGGAGAAGGCTGAAGCTGCTTGGGACAACCTCGCAACCCTAGTTCAGTGTCATTAGCCCCATACTGCAGGTGGGGACTGAGGCAGTGCAATCCTATCTACGTGTATTCAGGACAGTCTTAACTCCCAAGTAAGTGTGTGTGGTGGATTGCAGCCTTAAGGACAGCCCTGCTCCAGCCACGTGGTGTTGATGTTCTTGCCCAAGAAACAACAGAGATGGATGGAGCGCCCGAAACATCATACCAGAATCGACGAGGCGGCCGGTGTGACGCTTGCCTTGCGTGCTTGCGTACTTTCTTGTTCGCTCTGTTGTTTGCTCAGATCCGTTTGGATGGCTGCGTGGGAATCAGTCCGGGAAGGGGGAGAAAGTCCGGCTGGAATCCCTGGATGCCTTTCTGGACACCCTCCCTGCTAACCTGGGCTGCTGGCTGGAAGGGGGACAGTGGGAGGCTGCAGTTGCTCTCTGCAACAACAGACCCCCGCCGTCAGCTTCCTCCTCCTCTTCTTCATCGGTGGTTTAAAGGCGGAGCTGCAGCGGCACGCAGGGCTCCGCACGACAGCCCCCTACTGGACAGCTCAGCCATTACAGCTCCACCCCCAAACAAAACGAACTCCGCACGATTAAGAACGCGGATTTTCCATGTATAAAGGAGGCTCTCTCCTCTTCAGAAGGTCGTACCCGGAGGGGCAGAGAGCTGCGAGTGCGAGCGTCCCCCCCCAGATGTTGCGCCCGGTGCGGCCGGCCCCCCCTGCACCCCCCACGCTACGCCTCTGACTGGAACTAACCAGTAATTTTTAGCTGCAGTCTTCTGGCCATGTGATTTGCAATTCCGACAACAACCGTGTAAGATAGGCGAGTATTGTTATTATCTTCCACGTATTGCAGGTGGAGAACGGAGAGAAGGAGGGAGGGAGGCTTGCCTCTGGGTCCCAGTGACCTCATGGCAGAGGAGAGATTCAAACCTCCCCCAATTACAGCAAACTCCAGCTAGCAACAGCTGCGTCTCTCTGTCCGGTCCCCATCCACGTTGCAATCTTCTCTTCCTCTCTTCCTGCCCCGTCCACTGAATGTGTGTGCGGTGTGTGAGTAGGATCACGCCAGCAGATCACCCCTTACACTGTCGTGATCTGGTGGCTGTGTGTTTGCGTTAGTAAGAAAGGGTCTCTACATGCATAGGTCTCCCCATTTTTTGGGGGGGGGGAATTCTCATTGGCCGGTGTTCCTAAAAGCGTGGAGAAGCTGCATCTGTTGATATGCATTCTTGTTTTGTTTTTTTAATTGCTTTTGTCTCGCGTGAGAGCCACTCTGGGCACCTTTTTGTGGGAAAGTGGCATAGAAATTAGAAAGTGCTGATGGCGATGTATGCGTGAAGGGACCCTTTCTTACTAATGCCGAATGCATGGCCATGGGGTGTGGGTGTGTGTCCGCAGCATGTGCCTCCCCTCTCATGTAACATGATGCGCGCACCTTGCGGAGACCAGGTCTGAGCCTCTAACCCTGCAAGCTGATTTCCCATGCAGGAAACTGACCATCCTCAGCCATTAAAGCAGTGTTCTCCACCCCTGGGGTCCCCAGATGTTTTTGGCCTACAACTCCCAGCATGCCCCAGCTGGCTGGGGCATGCTGGGAGTTGTAGGCCAAAAACATCTGGGGACCCCAGGGTGGAGAACACTGCTTTAAAGGAACACTCACGCTACTCTTTTCTCTCCAGAGGTCCTCAGCCTGATTGCAGGGAAGCCCAGGCATCCGCTGCCGCTGGGATTTTAAGAATGTTGCTTGTGTGGGCGCTCACACAACATGCCTGCCGTGGGGGGGAAGGGCTTGCCCATTCATAAGATGGCTCCCACGGTGGGCGCGGCTGGTCACAGAGGCCAAACTGGCGAGACTAAGAGGAGGAAAGGAACTTGCCCAAGAACCTAAGTACCAGTTGAAACAAACAAATGTTTTAATTTTAAAAATCTTAAGAATTAAAGGAATAAAAAATAAACCAGATGGGGCAGGGAGCGTGGTGGGTGCCGAGAGAAGGATTGGTGCCCACAGATGCTGTGTTGGAAACCCCAGGGGTCCTCCATCCACCCCTAGATGGTCTAGCGTGCTAGAAACTCATGGTACTTTAGCTGGATGTCCGTAGGTGTATCTGGATCTGGAGGCAATCAAACTGCCCGGTGTTTGGGGGGTCCCTGTGCATTCAGACAGAACAAGCTGGTATCAGCCGGGTCAGCGGAGAAGGTCTTGTCTGGTCTCACCTCTCCCTCGGACGCCCGCCTGGTCGCATGGCCTCAGATGGAGCCATCCCTTCTACCCCACGCCCATGGTGTGGACTGCGGGGGTTAATGATTGGGAAGGGGGAGGTAGGGGGTGGCCCCACCTGCAGGCGGGGAATCGCTCAGCAGGTTTTCAGTGTCTTGCCGTTTGCCACCCACCGAGATGAAGGACCCTCTCTGCTGTGCTGGCCGAGAGGCGTGTCTTGGGCAGGGACTGCTCCTTTGGGAAATGAGAGACCTTTTCCTTACAAAACCACCGTGGAGTTACTCGCTGGCACTGCTGGAGGGGCGCTCTGCCTGCCTGCCCGCCCGCCCCGTTTATTCCGAGGTGTTCTGTCGAAATTATTCGCTGTGCAGCCAGTGGGAGGATTGTTGTGGAAGGTTGAGTTTGGTGTCTCTCTCTCTTCCTGCTGTTGTTTTTAATTAAAATGGAGAGGTTTTTTTGGTGCTTGACTTGGTGGCCGACGGTGATGGTTTGCAGAGGGTGAGTCAGCAGCAGCAGGAGGCCTTCTAAATCAGGGATATCCTGTCTGCCGTTCGAGCAGATGTGCTGAGGCAGCGGCCTGCGTCGCTCGGCAGGCACAACGGAGGCTTCCCGGGCTTCGTCGTAACTCGCAGCAAATGGTTGCGGTGCTGATGGCGGAGGCTGGAATGGAAAACCGAAGCGGCTTCACTTTTCACAACATCACTTTTCAACACCCTGTAATGCAGTGTTCTCCAACCTTGGGTCCCCAGATGTTTTTGGCCTACAACTCCCAGCATGCCCCAGCCAGCTATGCTGGCTGGGGCATGCTGGGAGTTGTAGGCCAAAAACATCTGGGGACCCAAGGTTGGAGAACACTGCTGTAATGCTTCCGTTGAAATGGTGGCTCTTCTCCCATGATCTGGCTGTGTCTCTCTGTTGTGCTGCTTCACATCTCATACTTTCAGAGCCTTCAGTATTTGGGTATAGGGGGGCATGCTTGTGAGCCCCAGCCCCACCCCCATTCTCATCCTCAGGATCACTGGTTGAGCTCCCCCTTCCTGCCCTAGTATCCCATGTTTTGCGGGAGGCTCCGTTCTGCACCTGTGCGCTGCGTTCGTTTACTCTGTAATCACCTGCTGACGTCAAAAGACAGTAGGGTGTTTGTTCATCAGGCCAAAGATATATTGGGGGGGGGGGGGACAGACAAATTGTCCTAGTTAGGATGGAAGAATCAGTCTATTTCCGTGGTCTGTGTAAATTTCACATGTATTCATGCAGCATGAATCCATTCCAATTGAACTGAAGACATAAGACAGTGATGTGCTTGGTCCCAAAGTGGCCAATTTAGGCATTCCCCAGCGGGCTTCGAGTTCTAACTTAGCAGACCTCCTTGAAGCACTTATTTTCTCCATTGCAGGTTGGGTTACCAGCCAGGGCCAGCCCAGTCTGTAGGCAGAATGAGGCAGCCAGCTCAAAGGGCGTCACGAACAGGCAGCGAATGGTTGATTATTTAGTTTATCATGGTCGTATTTTTACTGCTAGGGAGTGGGGAGAGGTGCCTCTACAATTCTCTCCCCCAGGTGCCAAAATGACTTGACTAGCTTTGGGTACTGTGCACCTTGGCCCTTGACTTGGGCATGTATGTGTTTGTGCCTCAGGCAGCAAAACCTCTTGAGCCAATCCTGTTACCAGCCTAGGGGGACCCTCTAAATGGGCAGAAAAGAAACTGAGGGATTACTGAGCATATGGCAAGCGATTAGGTCTGCAGTGAAGGAAATGGATTCCCTCGTGGGGCAAAGATTTGAGAAAGGAAGTGACTGGGAATCTCTCTGGGACTGGCCACGCTGGAATTGCTGAGTAGCAAGGAAGATCCTTGTGGGATAAAGAGTGAATTGGGTGGACACGTCACGTGGGGACTTGGTCTGTGCAGTGTGTCAGGACCTGACGTTTATGGGATTGTGAAGAAACGTGTCAGGTCAGGAGGAGGAGATAGGAGAGATTTACTGTAATAAAGTACCCGAGACTGGAAATCATCAGGAAAAGGATAGATCACCAGTGTGTTGTAGTGGTTAGAACAGGGGTGGGCAACTTGTGGCCTCCCTCCAGATGGTTTGGCTGACAACTTTAATCATAGGCAGAGTTAAGGGATGGCCCACTAGGGCTGGAGCCCCGGATCTTTCATTTGGAGCCCTGAATCTCTGGGAGGCCCTCTGCCCCACCACCCTGCTGTCCATGGGCACTTGCTGAACTGAAGGGATAGGGACCCTGTGAGCTTTGTTGCATCTGACCCCCCCTGGATTAGCTGGCTTTTTTGCCCCCATGTGCTTCATCTCCTGCTGCCCCCCTTGAATCTTTCTGCCTGAGCTTCCCCCCCTGAAATCTAATGAATTCCCCTCCCCTGTCCATACATCCCTTTTTATAAAGAGGGGTGTCCTTAAGAGACAGGGTCCTTACGGACACACTTACACACACACACACACACACACAGAGAGAGAGAGAGAGAGAGAGAGAGAGAGAGAGACTTTAGAGCAGTGTTCTCCAACCTTGGGTCCCGAGATGTTTTTGGCCTACAACTCCCAGCATGCCCCAGCCAGCGTAGCTGGGAGTTGTAGGCCAAAAACATCTGGGGACCCAATGTTGGAGAACACTGGTCTAAGAGCACCTGAGAGGACATGCAGCATGTGTGCTATATTGCTTCGATGGCATATGGGAGAGAAATTCATAAAGGCAGCACATAAATACAGAAGTACATTTACCCGTGTCCAGGATTCTGGAAGTGTATCTAAGGTGGGATCGGGAGGGGATTGGCGGCTCAAGCCAGGCAGTCCAATATGAAATTAAAAATCAAAAGGGATCTCAGCTTGATCGAAAAGATACAGATTATGAATATTATTGAATGGTGGAAGAATTAGAACAGGGCTCTCCAACCGTGGGTCCCCAGATGTTGCTGGTCTACCGTTCCCAGCATACCCAGCCAGCATGGCTAATGGCAAGGGATTCTGGTAGCTGTAGTCCAGCAACATCTGAGGACCCAAGGTTGGAGAGCCCTGAATTAGAAGTTCACTATTCGGAGTTCTCCACGCTCAGCCACAACTCTGTCTCCCTCGGTGTCACTTGGCACATCAGCGCTTAGTGCTCAGTTCAGCTCCTCCCTCCATAGCAAATTTCTGCTCTGAAAGAACAGCAAAACAGACGGTACAGCCAGGTGCTGGGCCCTAGAGAATGGGTTGCTCACCTCTGCCTCTTATTTATCAATTAGTCTTGACTTACACTGGCCATCTTTTTTGCCTGATTGCCCCAGGGGGCAGGACACAGCCGCCCAGCCGATCATAGGGGGCACCTAGCCATCTCTCCCCCACCCCCTCTTCTGGGGTTCCTGGCCCTGGTGCACTGTCAGTTGGATTGGCACAAAGTTAACATTTTAACCAATCTGTGTTCCAACAGGTCATGGCGTTTCTTGAAAATACGACGATTCCGGATGACTACTATTATCTGGATCATGAGTTAATCACTGAAGTAATCCCTACCGAGGAACCAGCCTCTGAATCCAAGCCCGTCGTTCAAATCCTCACTGTTCTCATCTACAGTGTGACCTGCCTCCTGGGCTTACTGGGCAATGGCTTGGTCATTGCAATTATCATGCTCAAGATGAAAAAGTCGGTCAACGCCATCTGGTTCCTCAACTTGGCAGCTGCCGACTTCCTGTTCAACGTCTTTCTGCCCTTGAACATTGCCTACACAGCCATGAACTACCACTGGATCTTTGGCAGAAACATGTGTAAAGTCAACTCCTTGCTTCTCAATCTGAATATGTACACCAGTGTGTTCTTGTTGACTACCATCAGCTTCGATCGTTGCATCGCGGTGGTTTTCCCAGTCTGGTCCCAAAACCACCGAAATCCAACGGTTGCGTGGTTGCTTTGCATCCTCATCTGGACGCTGGGCTTTTTAATGAGTTCCCCCTCCCTTGTTTTTCGAGACACCTTTATGCATGAAGGCCATGTCACTTGTTTTAACAACTTCTCCTTGTCCAGGTCTCACTCTCACAACCAGCTTGGTAAAATGAGACATACAGTGGTCACTGTCACTCGGTTCCTGGTTGGTTTCATTGTACCAATGACCATTATCACAGCGTGTTATGTTATCATTATTTTCCGGCTGAAAAGGAACCGTCTTGCCAAGTCCAAAAAGCCCTTGAGAATAATCATTGCCATTATAATGACCTTCTTCTTATGCTGGTGTCCCTACCATGTATTCTACCTCCTGGAAACGCAACACCATGCTGTCTCAGAGTCTTTATTGAGGATTGGGCTGCCTATTGTCACTTCCATTGCGGTTTCCAACAGTTGTATGAATCCTGTCCTTTATGTCTTCATGGGCCAAGATTTCAAAAACTTTAAGATGACTGTCCTGTCCAGGCTGTCTAATGCACTGAGTGAGGACACGGTTCACTCATCTCTCCCCCGCAAGAGCTTCACCAAACCCTGTTCGATGACTGAAAAGGAAACCATGTTACTCTGAGCTCTGGAACACGTATATGGATCATCAGCTATTGGTCCGTCCACAGAGACAGAGAAGCGGTTGAGTGATATGTAGTGGGTTTCCAAGTAGGATCCAACACTCCCAGTGGTGCCTTGTTGTGTTATTTTCAATGGTTCCTGACCTGAAGGAGCAGGGATTTGTCTTCATGATTCTGTGTACTTGTGATCACAAGATGGGATCTGGTGAGCTGGTAGTCATTATGCAACAGCACTCTCTTTTATTTGCATAACAGGCTTGCAAAGGTCGTGTCACAAGCACTGGCCCATATCCACATAAGCAAGCTCCGTGGCTGAATGAGGATTTGAAACGGAGTCTTCAGAATCCAATCCCTAAACTCTGCATTGTGTCCTACTAGTCCTCAATAATAAAAGTACAGGAACTATGAAATAAACACACACTGTTATTCACATGCTGCCCTGTCCAGGCAGCTTTTCAAAGGGTCAGTTGCCTTCAAAGCCAAGAGAGCACTCCAGGTTTAGGAAGGATTTTATAAAATAATAATAATAAAAATCATCCAGGCCTGTGGCTCACGCTGGCTCAGCTTGTCTGAGCATGTGGAAAGCTAAGCAGGGTCAAGCCTGGTTGTTACTTGGATGGGAGACCCCTCCTCTAGTTTCCTGCATTGAGCAGGGGGTTGGACTCGATGGCCTTGTAGGCTCCTTCCAACTCTGTGATCTATGAATCTGTTTATTTGCCAAACTGCATGTGGAGCACCCAAGACAGGGTGCAGGGGCAAGCTCACAGGGATGCAGCGCTGGCTCCCAAACACTCTCAATATCCTCAAATTCATCCTACCACAAACCGCTCAGGAATGCCACCAGAGCATGTGTCAACTGGAGCAATCCCCCTCAAAACCCCTCTATTCCAAAAACCTGTAATCGATTCCCCCCCCCTAAAGATTTTTTGTACTTCAGACTTTGGGCTTCCTCCCCCAAGCCTGCTGATATCCCCCCCCCTTTGTTCTGTGGATGGTGCCATCTTGGCTACGAAAGGGTCCAGACTTGGAGAAGAAGTCTGTGGTCAGTATATAGGATGGCTCAGAGAAGCATGAAAGAGACACCGGTGCTAAAGAATGGAAAAGAAATATTTGGGGCCGGCAGGAGTGGATATGCTAAATTGATGTATGTTGCTTTTGCCCTCAGGTGAAGAGTTTCCAAGGGCGCAATCTTATGCACATTTAGACAGAAAAAAGGCCGACAACTCCCAGCTATGCTAGCTGGGGCATGCTGGGAGTTGCTGGCCTTTTTTCTGTCTAAATGTGCATAGGATTGCACCCTAAAAAATCCTTCTAGACCTCCTTCAAACATTTAACCAAAGACTCAGGCTGTACCTTATGCCTGTATCCAGACAATTCTAGAATGTTATATTTTGTTCTTTTAAAAGAGCATTATGGTGGCAGGAGGAGAGGCATAGGCAATAAGGTTTGAGGAAGGAAAGCAGGGTCAAGCCTGGTTGTTACTTGGATGGGAGACCCCTCCTCTGGTTTCCTGCATTGAGCAGGGGGTTGGACTCGATGTCCTTGTAGGTTCCTTCCAACTCTATGATCTATGAAATCTATGAAATCTATACGGATATGTTCATAGCCAATAAAATGGGACATGTAGCCACGTGGAGCACAGCAGCTTGATTCTCCAAACATTAGAGATGTACACTACCTGCTTGTTTTGAAATGCATCTTGACAATTCATGAGGGCTAGGAACTTTTAAAAAGAAAGCTATGATTCTCAGATTTCTGAGCTAGCCCTTACATTCTACCAAATTCCATGTGGGCAGAAACACAGAAGATGACCATTCCCTGGGTTCTCCTACACATATTCTGGGCTGTCCCATTTTTCCCAGTGGAAGATTCGATTCTAATGGAAGCTGTGTGTGTGTGTGTTTATGTGTTTCCACACTATAAACTGTGCTTCAGGGATTCATTGTTTCATATAGCCTGTCAAGTAACTTTCTTGCTCTTCTTGTTGTCTTTTTTCTGTGAGATTTCATAGTCCATTAATAAATCTTTTCTATAAAAGGTGGGTTGAGCCATGCTGTCTATCCAATTTCATGCACAGTTAATTTGGGAGATAATTCATGATTTTTCTCCCCACTGACTGGACTGCGGCGGTGAGCAGAAACCAGCATTGGACTTGCACATAGAGAGAGGTTGATTTCACTGGCACAATATCCAGAAAAATCACCTTGAATTGTACATGAAAAGAAACCGGGAGCTAAGCCAGCCCTGTGAAATACTTCTCGTGTCCCCACACCCACAGGTATGGTTGACCACCATGTTCCGCATCAGCTCCAACTTCTGAACAGATATTCAACACAGCGGCCACACAGCAGCCCCTTTTCTGTTTCCCCTTCATATTATTTTGCCCCCCAGAAAACAATATTTTGAAGTTCTCATGGAAGATATTTCTGGTGAAGTGGGCAGAATTCCTGGCGGATCATGTCGGTCGGTCCCCCCTTCTTCCCCACTTCTTATGAGGTAAATGTCCTCCTGCTTTGAAGCTTCTTTGAGATAACTCTGAGGGAAAAGAAAGACTTGCAAATGCTCTTTCTGAGGTAAACGTTTGCCTCTTAGGGTGCAATATTTGGGAGGCGAGCAGGATACCTGAGGGGAACACAGTGAGCTGGGTGTGGGGCCTGCCTGAGTGTAAGGGCCCCATAGCTCAGGCAAAGGGGCTGTAGAAATGGGAGATAAAGGTGGCTAAAAACCAATAAACATGCTGCTGAGTGTTCCCACAAAAGTGGGGGCAGAGGTGTGTGGGGGGGGTCACACATCCGGCCTTGTCCTTTAATTTACGCAGACGCCTCGTTGAAGCCGCTCTGGCTAATTCGGGGGCTAATTTTTGAAGCTCTTTTTGGTGCCTGCGTCCGACAGCACCGTGGGGTGCCGTCGCTCGCTTCTCTGTAGCGCCGCGAGTGCGCGGCCGGCAGGCACCTCGCCCACAGGGATGCTGCTGCAGACAACAACAAGCAACCGTTTTTAATCTGCAGAGTGTTTAGCACATTTTAGCTAATTAATCAAAGTGCCACAGAAAGAGGGCAAAGCTGGTTCCTGGGAGGAAGGTGAGAGAAGGCCAACGGATGCTGTTAGGCGCTGAGGCGGCTGGCTGGAGACTCCAGTGGGGGAAGCAGCAGCAGAGTCACTCGAGGTCCTTAAAAGGGATGCTGGAGAATTAATCCACGATGGAGTCAAATGAGCTTGGACTTCTATGAGTCCAACCTGCAGATCTGCAGCAGAGTCAGAGTCATGTGGATTCCATGGAGTTGTGGTCCACCCGATTCCAGTCGATGAGCGAATGGCGGAATGAAAGATGCATGACAATCCGTGAAATACAGGCGGAACAGATTCCCCGTAAATTCCTACTAGGGCAGTGTTCTCCAACCTTGGGTCCCCAGATGTTGCTGGCCTACAGCTCCCAGCATACCCAGCCAGCGTGGCTAATGGCAAGGGATTCTGGGAGCGGTAGTCCAGCAACATCTGAGGACGCAAGGCTGGAGAGCCCTGAATTAGAAGTTCACTATTTGGAGTTCTCCACGCTCAGCCGCCCACAACTCTGTCTCCCTCGGTGTCACTTGGCACATCAGCGCTTAGTGCTCAGTTCAGCTCCTCCCTCCATAGCAAATTTCTGCTCTGAAAGAGCAGCAAAACAGACCTAAAGAATGGGTTGCACCTCTGCCTCTTCTTTATCAATTAGTCTTGACTTACACTGGCCATCTTTTTTGCCTGATGGGGCATGCTGGGAGTTGTAGGCCAAAAACATCTGGGGACCCAAGGTTGGAGAACACTGTACCAGGGGATGAGAAGAACCCATTTTCTGCTGGGCCACTACACAAAACTGAGAGAAAGATGGAAGCTATGGTAGTAGGCATCTTGCGTGCACAGATAACTAGATCCCCCCCCCTTCTGTTCCTTTAGCATTCCATGGCTTTGCTCTACCTGGAGTTGCAATCTTCCTCCATTCCAGTGAAAAATAATATTTGAACCGGAGGATGCGCACAGTTCACCACAGCTTTAGTTCCTTCATTTCCTGCATCTTGGCAAAAACACCACTGAAAAGGTCTTGGTACTAATATGTACTAATATTATACAATCATATCAAGGTGGCTTTCTTTTGTGTGTGTGTGTGTAACGACGCTTTGTCGGTGTGCATATGTGCATTGCGAATGGACAGGGGAAGGAAGACACAAGCCAACCGAAAGCTGGAGCAAACCGCACCTGCATGATGCTCGGGATGAAATTTTCGGAAATGAAAAACTGAACAATGGAGGATTTCTAATGCATCGGTTCCACCTCATAAATGACTCCTACCTCGCAGGGTTGTTGTGAGGATAAAATGGAGAGGAGGAGGAGGAGGAGGAGGAGGATTATGTAAGCCACCAGGAGGATTTGCACTGACACAGGAGTCACTAGCCCAGTGTTCTCCAACCTTGGGTCCCCAGATGTTTTTGGCCTACAACTCCCAGCATGCCCCAGCCAGCTATGCTGGCTGGGGCATGCTGGGAGTTGTAGGCCAAAAACATCTGGGGACCCAAGGTTGGAGAACACTGCACTATAGCCTCACCTGGATTCCTTAAACCTGAAATCTGATCTTCCCAGGCCTAATTTAGAAGACCACAAAATGGCGGTTCACTCAGCAGGAGCAAGCCCCTCATGCGGTAGCGTCATCTTAAGTCAAGTGTTTTGTTCGTTGAGTGTACTTTTACAACCCTTTTTACAGCAGCCTACTGAAGCTACAAGTGCCACATATAACCGGCAAAGTTAATGAGCAGATTGACTGCTAGGGTTGGATCGAGGGGATTTTTAAGCAAAGAAAAACCCATTGTCATTGCGTCTTGGGTGCTGTAAAACGACGGGTGTTGAGGAGCCGTGCGTGCCAAACAGCAAGCAGAAGCGTAGGAAAGGCTGTGACAAGGAAGAAGCCTTGGAGAGATATTAACACAGAACAGACAACCAGCAGAATCAAGGGTTCACGCGCCCTCTCTTATAGATAGACATTTGCTAATCTGTGTGTGTAATATGTGGGGTATGTTTGGATTTAAGACGCGGTCGGGCTGGAGATGGTAAGAACTGAACATCAGAACATCAGAAGAGCCCTGCTGGATCAGGACAAGGGTCCATTGAGTCACAGGAGGCTGGTGACTTGTATTTATTTGTTTATTTACATTTATTTATCGCTCATCTGGCCGGCAACCGGCCACCCTGGGCGATGTACATAGGATAAAAGCAAGATAAAATACATTTAAAACAATATATATATTTTAAAATCTTAACCCACCCCATATTCCTTCCTGAACAGCCAGGTTTTTAACGAGCTCAGCAGAGAGGGGGCATGGCAGAGGTCACTTGGGAGAGAGTTCCACAGTACGGGGGCCGCCACAGAAAAGGCCCTCTTGTATGTCAGTGAGGCGCCTTATCCATTACATTGGGGGGGGGGGAGGGGTTGAGTTCCATAGGAGCTATCCAGAGTGCTGAAGTCCATCCCCAAAATGCGTTCACCACCATAGAGCACCATGGATAGCTCCAAAAAAGCTCAGACAAAATGATGCAATGGATAAGGTCACACGTCGCATCCCCTGCATCTAGTCCCACATTCTGTTCACACAGTGAGTGGCCAACCAGCTGCCCACAGGAGGAAGCCCATAAGCAGGGCATGAGTGCAACAGCACCCTCCCGTCCAAGTTCCCCAGCAACTGGAATGTGGCCCGCGAGAGCCTCTCCAGTATAGAATTTGGCCCTTGGCCCGAGAGAGTTCCCACAGGTCTGGTTTATGTTATAATTAAGTTATGGTTGACTGCTTTAAGAATCATGTGAAGAAGTGGTATATGAAATGCATTCAAATAAATAAATGTCCTCTCTCAAAGAAAGTTAGGAATTAATGTTTTGTGAGGCACTGAGGATTCTGTGAGAGATCTTTAGTCTCTCCTCATGAGATTAACATTCTCAGGATTCCTTGGGGAGAAGGAACAACTGCTAGACCAGTTTAGGTTTCTAGTGTGGACATAACGGTTCCATGGAGGTTTCAAAGATACAGAACCCGCAGAGTTGCTTACCCACGGCTCAGTATCACAATATGAATATAGAGCTCGTTACAGGTTCTTTTGGGAGAGAACTAAGCAGTATTGATGTTAATTTATCAGCGTATCTTCTGAGATCTAGCTTGTATTTTCCTGGGGGCGTGGTGATGTCTAACCCGCCCTACCCCCAAGCAGAACTGTAGGGCATAATTGACATTCTCAAATGTGCCGCCATGCTCCAGGAGATGGCTCCAAAATATGCTCTCAGTGACAAGCAGGGCCAAAAGGCGCCACTTATTCTCCAAAGAAATGAAGCGAAAGGGTTGTTACTACTGGGAATCCTGCAGTTCTAGATCAGTGTTCTCCAACCTTGGGTCCCCAGATGTTTTTGGCCTACAACTCCCAGCATGCCCCAGCCAGCGTAGCTGGCTGGGGCATGCTGGGAGTTGTAGGCCAAAAACATCTGGGGACCCAAGGTTGGAGAACACTGTTCTAGATAAAGCTGCCTATCTGATAGCTTCACCTTGCATTGATGCTTCATGGCACAACCGTGTGCTGCTTGGAATGGTGAGACTGCAGTCCTAAAAGTGCCACTCCCAGGAAGGGGGAAAGGTGATATATTCTACTCAGCACTGGCCAACGGGTGGCTCACAGAGCAGATCCATATACATCCTGCCCTAGGAAATTTTAATCAAGATGCAGTGATGGCCAAGGGTGGCTCAACCTAGCTAGTGATAGGCGAATGGGTCACCACCATCCTTGGCCACTTGCTCACCAGGTAACGAATCCAATGTTATAAACATGGACAAAAGTCCTCTGTTATTACAAGATTTCCAAAGTATCTTCACATTTGTGTGCATCCGTGTCACACCAGAGCACATCTTGGGAACATGGTGTGTGCATAATGTGGCAGGGATGTTGAAGAGTCCTTGGTCTCGAGTCACGAGTCGAGTCACGAGTCTTTGGACCCGAGTCTCGAGTCCGAGTCCGAGTCCTTGGTCCAAAATGGTGACTCACGAGTCACGAGTCCTGAGTCACTCCCAAAACTGACTCCACGAGTCCCTATTAAAATCAATGGGGTTTCCCCCCAACAAAATAAGGCTACTTCAGATGTGTGGCTTAAATAAATTCTAGGCACAAGTGTGCCTTTTTATTTCAAAACTCTGCCACTGATTTTGGCAAGAACAGACCAGGCAGACAAACCCAAAATAACCAGGCAGGCAGAGGAGGCAGGGAACCCCAAACAGGCAGGCAGAGGCAGCCAAACCCAAAATGTCTGACCCTAACCCAAACCCCCCACAACAACACATCAATCAAAATAAATCTCAACACATCGTTGGGGCTGCGCTCCTGGTAGCTGTCCATAGTGGCCGAGCAGCGGCGCGCCTCGCTTCCATGCACTCTTCACCGGTGATCGCGCTCCTTCTGGCACAGCCAGAAGACTCGTCAACAGCCCAGGGATGTTGACGAGTCCTTGGTCTCGAGTCCCGAGTCGAGTCTCGAGTCCCATTAAAAATATTGGGACTCGAGTCCGAGTCGAGTCAGAGGGGGGACTCAGTCCGACTCACGAGTCGAGTCCTCGTCCCCATCCCTGTAATGTGGTGTTCTTTTCCGCCTTGGGCATCACCACATCATGGGTAATTATGACACATTCCTTCTTGCATTGGCCGTTAGCACACATGTGTTTTGTTTGCCATAGCAGGTCAAGATGGAGTCACACCATACAGAAGCAGTAGCTGCGGAAGCAGGAAAAGCAACAAAAATGCCTGCTTGTTGATTGCAGGACTGCTGCTGATGTTGTCAAGGAGAAGGTGGTGGCATTTAGCTGCTTAGGCATGCCAGGCCAGCCATGAAGACTGTACAGGTGCCGAAACTCACAATCCATCTTGGTTTGAATTACAAATATATTAAAGTTCGTTGGATCAAAGTCAGGGCTTGTTACGCATTCGGGGACTAGAAGCCTACTAAATTTGACTTACAACTAGTTTCAGGTTTCAGCGGCAGTGCTAAACCTAAGTGTGTGGAGCAGTTGGAAAGAGACAAGGCCTCTTCGTGTGAAATGCAGAACTGTGGGAAGATAATAATACGTGTCCAAGTAGCGCATCGTCTTTCTGTGTGTGTCTTAGGCAAAAGGAATCAATTCACACATGTCCTGAAGAAAGAGGCACCCCCCCCTTTTACACTAGAGAAGTATGGAAATGCACGATCCTCCCTTCAACTCACAACCACAACTTCCCCTGTTACTGCAATCATCATGTTGCCATTTTACCGCACACTGTCTATATGCTTTCAAACTGATCCTTATAGTCACAGGGGCTAGAAACTTGAATTTAGGACCATGAAAGCTGAGATTTGTCAGAATGCTGAACTCCATGTAAAACCCAGTTGCACAGAACAATAAAGCTGGCTGCCTAGTTGTAAGACAGAACATGTCTTAATTTGGAAGGAAGAATGCATCCCGCAACCTCTTCAGACCTCTTCACAGGGAGGGCATAACCCCCCTCGCAAAGGATCCTGGGGATTTTAGTTTGACCAGTATGCTGACATTTCTCTGTGTTGTTGCTCCCTAGCCTCACCACTCAGAGAACAACAGTTCCCCAGTTTCCCTGGGAAAAAGAGCATGACTTTTAAACCAAGTTAAGTTTGTAGCCTGGATAGATACATGCATATTTATAAAGCTGATAATATAGTTTTGCTGCTTCAGTATATTTATTTTAATTGGTTTTAAGGAGTTTTCAGGTGGCCAGGGCTTATATTAGTGAGGCTTCATCTGTGAAGATCTGAGTGTCATCAATGGGGGAAAGATATTGAACTGTTTATGCTTCTAGCTTTGTCTGGAAAATTAAACTGGCTCCGTTTTGAACCAAAGAGATTCATGACCGAGGGCAAGAGACCGAATGCAAAGTGAATAGCAGAGAGATGAGTGCCACCTGTTGGACATTCTGGCCAATAACATGGGGTTGGGGGGAAGCATATTTTGGGAGCTCCAAGCTGCCTTTATTAGTTTCATAGATTTCATGGATCATAGAGTTGGAAGGGGTCTACAAGGCCATCGAGTCCAACCCCCTGCTCAATGCAGGAAACTAGAGGAGGGGTCTCCCATCCAAGTAATAACCAGGCCTGACCCTGTTTAGCTTTCCACGCCCAGACAAGCTGAGCCAGCGTGAGCCACAGGCCTGTATATCAAGCCCAGTATTTCTTGATGTATTCTTTACTCAGACTAGCAGCGGCTCTCTGGAGTTTTAGGCAGGAGACTTTCCCATAACTATCTGGAGATGCTGGGAATTGAAACTGGGACCTTCTGCATGCAAAGCATGAGCTCTATCACCGAGCTATGGTCCTTCCCCTAAATATAAAGTAAGATTCTAGTCCTCATGGTTCTGATTCTAAAAGAGCTGATTGAAACTAGGAACATAGGAAGCAGCCTTATACTGAGGCACACTATTGGTCCGTATAGCTTAGTGTTGTCTACAGTGACTGGCAGTGGCGCTCCAGGGTCTAAGACAGGGGCCTTTCCCAGCCCTCCCTGGAGATGCCAGAGATTGAACATGGGACCTTCTGCGTGCAAAGTGTGTGGCCCACCACTGAGCTGCAACGCTTCCCTATATAAGAAGCCGCCTCACGCAGAGGCAGACCATAGGTCCGTCTTTCCCCATCGTTGTCTACTTTGAGCTTTTCTATAGGAAGCATTTATTGTGTGCTCATCATTCCCTACTCACGCTTGTTTACAGGTTCTTTCGCTGATGTCATGACCCTCCAGTTTCGCTTCTGTTTTTAAAAGGCACTTCCAGCAAGTTCATTTTTAGAGCAGGGGAAGTGCGATATTTAATTGTAAAAGCAAAAAAAAGTGTGATTTCCTTGTGTGCATTTGCACTTTCCTGCGATACCACAGTGCCACCTAAAGGTTATGTTGCAAAAAAGCAGGACAGGAAATGCTCTTTGTGTAGCGCTCGGATCTCAATTCTGCAACAAAACTGAAAGCAGATTTCAGCGGATTAACAACCTCGGGTACAAAAGCTGTGACCGGCAGCAGCTCCCTAGGGTTTTCCCCATCAGCTGTGCCCTGAGAACCTTTTAAAACTGGAGATGCCAGGGATTGAGCCTGGTGCCTTCCGTATACAAAGCTGCCGAGCTATGGGCCTCCCAGAAGGATTGCAAGATATAAATAATTTTAAAAATGGCTTCTCTTTTCACCCACTTACCCTGCCTCGCCTCACCACATTGCGACACACAAATGATTTTCTGCAACATGCCTTTTAAACTAAAATATAAAGACCTGAGCTTAAAAACAAACAAACAAACAAAAGCTGCATCAGCCTATTTAAAGGGTAAGGTGCTGACTTTCGTCTCCCCTTGCCAGCTAACCCAAATCCCTTGCCCTTACCTTTAAAGCAAGGGTGGGCAACTTGTGCCCCCCCCCCCAGATGTTTTGCCCTACAGCTTCCATCATCCTTCTCTACTGGCCATGCTAAGACTGATGGGACTTGTAGGCCAAAACAGCTGGAGGGCATAAGTTGCTTTAAAGCTTTCCATGATAGTGGCCTGTTTTTAAAATTTATTTATTAAGGGCGCAATCCTATGCAAGTTTAGACAGAAAAAAAGGCCTACAACTCCCAGCATGCCCCAGCCAGCATAGCTGGCTGGGGCATGCTGGGAGTTGTAGGCCTTTTTTCCTGTCTAAACTTGCATAGGATTGCGCCCTAAAGCAATCAAGCCCAATATGTGTGTGCAGGCACTGAGAAGGCACAGAATGTAGTACTGGATGCTGAATGCAATTGCTAGAGAACCCCAGCTTCCATTAAACACACGCCGTGATGTTTCTAGGCCTGTAAGATTGTGAAAATATGCTTGCGAGTATGTATGGGCAAAATGGTGAAACGCTGGGAACCGCGTGAGGTGCTGAGCGGTACTTTCTGCAGGCAGGGTTCCTTGTTTGGCGTCTTGCCCTTCTCTGGTAGAACCGTCTAAATTATGTGAAGCAGTAACAACTGCTTTGGGGAGGGGAGGGGCAACTATGCGAAAATAAGATAAATTATGTAGAATCCAGCTTTTTTGGGGGGGGGGCTGCAGAAGTTCCACACCTTTACTGCAGAGTGGCACTGCCCCGGCACAAGGTCTCTAGTTAAGAACATAGAACGGAAGCCTGGTCATCGGCACTGCCAGCTGACCGGAAAAGGCAGCCTAGACTTCTCCTCTCTATTCAACAACAACTTAATCTGCAGAAACCAACAGGTTCGTGGCATGGAGATGAGCAACATTGATCGCCTGCCTAATGTAAGCCGTTCAGAGACCAAGCTGCTGTATAAAGGCACAGGAGCAGAGCCCAGTATGAGAAGCTGGCAACCTCTCTGCTGTCATATTGTATGCCCTTTTTGCAGTGCCACAATACTTTACTTGATCCATGGGCATTAAGGAATAAGCTGTTGAAGGACTCCGGGAGGTCGCGCTGCCCCTCTCTAGACATGAAAGCATTTATTATCTTTTCCTTTGAAAAATGAAAATCATCCACCTGTTTTTAAACAGCAGGTGAGCAGGAGGGGGGGGAATTCACTCGTTCTTCATTTGGCAACTATGGGGAGTCTTTGTTTGCTCTCTTTCCACTGTATATAATATTTAATTAAGTGCTGAAAGGTACGGTCCCAGAATCTTATTAACTCAACATGCAGAGAGGTCAAAAGCTTGTACAAATCATGCTGAAAGAACAGAAGGTTTTTACAGCTGGCAGGAGAGAGAGCTGTCCTCTCTCTGTCCATCTCCACTGCTGAAAAATGTCACTCACAAACACACGTCATCTCCGAGTACCATCAGCCGCTGTGGAAAGCGCTGCAGAGGAAGCTCCCTCTCAAGCTTGTGCTGGAAAACACAATCTGTATTCGTTTGAGCTAGCCTAACAAAATAATCAATTTATTTAAAGTATTCCTAGACCACCCTTCATCCTAATGAATATTGTGGCACCCTGGTTGTGGAATAAACTTCCCAGAGAAGCTTACCAGGCACTGACGTTGTTCTCTTTCTGGTGCCAGGGGAAGAAGACCTTATTTTCCCAGGAATTTTAGCATTTTGGTCTCTGTTGCTTTAAATCTTTATTGCATTTTAAATCTCTGTACTGCTGCTAGGTTTTATTTTGGCTTTTACTCCTATTGTATACTGTAGTTTTAAATTTTTAAATGTTTATACTGCATTTTATGTTGCATTTTGTGGTTTTAATTGTTGTGAACTGCCCAGAGAGCTTTGGCTATTGGGTGGTATAGAAATGTAATAAATAAATAAATAGATAAATACCAAGGCGGTATACAATAGGCATGAATAAGGCTTATCACACCAAATACAAATGTAATAAAAGAATAGCTTTCATAACAAACGAGGAATCTAAAACAATAAAGCAGATGAAGCAGCATAGCCAATTTAAAATACCTGGGCAAATAAAAATGTTTTGACCTAGCGGTGCAAAGATTATGAAGTTGGTGCCATTTGTACCTCTTTGGGGAGGACATTCCAAAGCCAGGGTGCCACCACAAAAAAAGCTCTTCCCTTTGGATTTGTTTAGATCCCCAGGAAACAGTGAAATTCCATGGCAGGTGCCCAATTCCCTACTTGCACTGCAAAATTTCAGACATGCAGAACAGACGTGACTTGGACATAATTAACCAGAGGAGCAAGAAATCCATTTCAGAGTGCCATCTATGCTGCCTCTCCTACTGCAGCATGGACTCAAGGAGAGGGATACCCCACTCCCAAATTGAAATGTTTCCCGTTTAAAAATAAATGACTAATCTAATTCAGCATCTTGTCTTTTGACTGTGATTGGCCAGATTGGCCGGATCCTTCAGACATCCATCAACACCTTGCTGATCCTCTGTCCAGATCCCCCATCTCAAATTTTATACTGAGATTGAGAATGTGGATCGGTCATGCAACCCACCGGTTGATTGTCAAACTACACAACTGAACTGCATCCTCAATTGCTCAGTGGCAGAGAGCACGTGCCTTTTCTGCAGAATGTCCCAGTGCCAATGCTTAGCATCTCCAGTTAAAAGAATTTCAGTAGCAAGGCTGGAAAAACAAAACAAAACTTCTTGAGAGCCTGGGGAGTGACTGCCAGCCAGAACAAGACAGTATTTGGCTAGATCGGGGCTCTCCGACCTTGGGTCCCCAGATGTTGCTGGACTACCGCTCCCAGAATCCCTTGCCATTAGCCATGCTGGCTGGGTATGCTGGGAACGGTAGGCCAGCAACATCTGGGGACCCAAGCTTGGAGAACCCTGGGCTAGATGGACCAAGGAAGGGATTCAGTCTGAGCCGGCTCTGTGTGCTCTCCTTGTTGCTGTGCACCGAGGCCTGTCCCTCATCTCATGTTATTTCGCCACTTCCACAATCCATCATCCTTGTAAACAGCTTTCTAAAACTGATGAGTGGTACATAACCCTGGGGTTAAACCACCAGCACAAAAGACCGCTTTGGAAAGCTAATATTTGATTTCTGTCTTTCCGGCTTGTTTGCCTATTTAATATAACACAAACCTCTTCCACATACAAATACGGCTGTCTCTACTGAGCTGAACAGTTGCCGGCCGCACTGCACGCAGGAGATGGGAGCGCCGAGTGTTCCTCCTTCGCGCTGAGATGGCTTGAGAGAGCATTGTGATGTCCTCCAGTGTCAGTGGAGTGGGTGTGTTCAGGCCTCTTTGCACAATCGTCTAGCATAAGGGGTCTGTGTGAGGATCCTGTGTGTCCTGGCTCCTTGACCGTGGGCCGTGGCCAACTGGTTGTCTGCATCCATGGGGAAAGTATTTGCAACATGGAAACCTTTGCATTGGGACTTTTTAACTTTCCTTTTTAGCCCTCTGGCCCGAAGCAGCCAACAGGATTGCACAGAGATCCTGACATGTAGTACTTTTGTAACATCAGTGTTGTTATATTTTCTTGTGCCTGGGAGGCAGAAATCCCGTGCTGGTTTCATAAATCGTTAGAAATTCTTACACGTCAAGATCTCGTCTATGCAACACTGAGGTCCTGATATCCATCAGTCAGCCAAAATTCCAAATCCTGACATGTAGTAATTCCTGACAATTCAACAAATGGGCATGAGACTTCTGCCTCCCTGATCCAGAGACAAGAAAATACAATAATGCTGATATTCAGAAAGTATGTCAGGAATTGCATGCAACACTGTTGGCTGTTTCTGGCCAGAGGGCTAAAGAAGATACCACCAACAGCGTTACATGGTGATCCCCTGACATGATATCGTATTTTTAAAAGCATCAGGAGTATCATAGTTTCCTGTGCCTGGACCAGGGGTCAAAGGTCTTAGGCTGGTCTCATGAATTAACAGAAATTGCTCCATGTTATGACATCACCTAGCAACACTGAGGTGAGCTCCTAACATGCAGAAGTTTCTGTTTACTCATGAGACAGGCATAAGACTGTATGGGAGTTGCTGTGTAGCTTCTGATGGCAGCCAGGTCTTATTATGCTTTGGTCTACACCAGTGTTCTCCAACCTTGGGTCCCCAGATGTTTTTGGCCTACAACTCCCAGCTACGCTGGCTGGGGCATGCTGGGAGTTGTAGGCCAAAAACATCTGGGGACCCAAGGTTGGAGAACACTGGTCTATATTCATCTCTCAAAATGACCCTTATGTTGCCTGGACGCCCTGTGCAGGAATGTCTTGTGAGGTAGAGCTCTATATGGCTGCATCTGCTCTCTTTCTCTTCCTGTCTCTTCTCTTCTGCCCGGTTCATTTATTCTCTTGCCAAGTGGTCTACAATATCTCCCTCTGTATTTGTGTCAGCGTGATGCGTTCACCCTCCGATATGATCGAGCAAATATTCTGTTATGCTTATTTGAGAGAGAATTATTAACGGCAGCGACAAGATTGCTATCTGGTTTGGAGCAATTTACATCTTGCTTGGCTTTGTACAGCTGAGGATGACATTCCTGTCTCTGCTTGATGGCATTTTCAAGTGCATCTCTTGGGCATGCTTGCAAAGAGTGTATTCTTGCCTCTGCGCTGCTTCTTGGGAAGGATTGCTCAAAACTCCCATGCTTGGAGGAAAGACTGGGAAGGGTAGATGGTAGAATCTAAGGAACTCTCTGTTCACAAGGCAACGATGGGTCTTGAACTGGGGGCAATAGGACATGGGAATTGGCCATCACTGAGCACAGACCACAGGAGGGACTTGCTGAGGAACCATCCGGGCTGGCAAAAAAAGCTCTTGGTAATGCTGGTTTGGACCTATGCAGTCCTAAATGGACAGGGACCAAAGTATCTGAAGCACTAGCTTCGCCTATGTGGAACTACCACTCGTCTATCAACTGCACTTTACCATTACAAATAACAATTTACCATTACAAAATTTGGAGAAATGTGAATTTAGAAGCGGAACTGGGTTTTGGTTTAGCGTCTTGGTTCAAAAGTGCGAAATTAGCTAAAGGTCGCCTTAAAACGTGAACTGAACAAATTTCTCCCCCCCTTTGTAGCCGCTCCAAACATCCTTTATAAGTTTAAAAATTATAACCTGTACTTCTTTCTTTCTTTCTTTCTTTTCTTCCTTCTCCTCGTCTCAGCTGTCAATTTGATCAAGCTTGGCAAGTCTGCCACTGAGGCTGAAAAACTGACCCAACTGGGGGAAAGCGAGACTTAAAGTTGCTGCCACGGTGGAGAAGGTCTCCTGCGTTTAGTGCAGTGTTCTCCCAACCTTGGGTCCCCAGATGTTTTTGGGTCCCCAGCGTAGCTGGCTGGGGCATGCTGGGAGTTGTAGGCCAAAAACATCTGGGGACCCAAGGTTGGAGAACACTGGTTTAGTGCATCAGTCGTGGAGCCACCAGGCTGGCCTCAAACCAGCCGGTTCCATTGATCCTATAATCACAGAGAAGTCTCCAAATCTAAGTTCCAAGTGGGCCGTTTCTGGGAATTAATCCTGGCCCTGCATAAATCATGTCACGCAGGTTAATGAAACTGGAGCAGAACCCGAAGCATGAATCGTAATCAGCGTGTCAGGTTGAAGCCTTCTCTCTCAATCATAACAGGATGTAAAGAGAAGAGATTTAGGACTCGTGGAGGCCAAACAGACCCTTGTTAGCTCATCTCAATTTGAAATAAGCGGATTTTGGGTGCGCCCGGGCCTTCTCGCCCTTACAAAAGATTGTTACCGCCCGGTTGGATTGCCCGGCCAGCAGTCCATCTGGTGTTTCCAGTTGATGCCAGGTTTGTCCCAGGGAATGAGAAGGCCAAAAAAGGGTAAAGGGATTGTGTTGCATCAACATCTGTTTCATTCTTGTGTAACCGGCTTTTCTCCTCCAAGGATGTTGGAGATCAGCATCCAGGGGTTAGGCTCAAATTTATTTTGCTTCAGAGGATGGAACTCAACAGCTGCCAGGACAATTATCTGGGCTTTGTTGTGTAGGCAAGCTTTAAAACTCTGGTCAGGAGGAACTCACTTCGAACAGGGGCCATGTTTCGATGTGGTTTTTTAAAAAATCATTTATTTATTCATTATATTTTTCTATCCTGCACAATAGCCAAAGCTCTCCGGGTGCTTCACAACCGTTAAAACCACAAAACACAACATAAAATATAGTAGAAATAAAAGTTTTTAAAAAGATTAAAACTACAGTATAAAATAGGAGTAAAAGCTGAAATAAAACCTAGCAGCAGTGCAGATATTTAAAGTACAGTGAAATATTTAAAACAATAGAGACTAAAAGACTGACATTCCTGGAAAAGCAAGCATACCCGCCCACCACCAAGACCCACAGCGCACTGAGCGGGGCGGCGGCAGGTGACGTGAGCGTCCCTGCTAATACAAAGGTGCCAGCGCCACAGTCCCCGTGAGCCCTGGTGCCACTGCGCCATGTGGTCTGATGCATGAAACCCCCAGAAGAAGAAGCCTGCTAGATCTGACTGAGGGTCTCCCTGTCCCAGCCTTCCCAATATGGTGACCCCCAGATGTGTTGGAACACGTCATCGCCAGCCAGCATGGCCAGTGGCGAGGGCCGTGGAGGTTCTCCGCAAGGGCCCGGAGGCAGCAAGCGGGGGCGGATGTCCCACTCTGAGGGCAGACCTCTCTCTCCTTGCCCACAGAGAGGAAGAGAGACGTGGCAGAGGTGTGCAGAACTACGCCTGGCCTGGTGTGGAGAAAGTGCGCGGGGAGACATTTTTTTCTCCCACTCTCATAATACTAGGACAGATCAAAGGAAGTCCTTCTTCAGACTGCACACAGTTAAACTATGGAATTCACTTCCATAAGTTGTATTTGAAGGGATGTCACACAGAGGAGGGCAAAGATCTCTTCTCGTTCATCCCAGTTTGCAGGACACGGAATAATGGGCTCAAGTTACAGGAACCCAGATTCCACCTAAACATCAGGAAAAATTTCCTGACTGTCAGAGCAATAAGACAATGGAATCAACTACCTAGGGAGGTCGTGGGCTCTCCCACTCTGGAGGCATTCAAGGTGCAGCTGGACAGCCATCTGTCACAGATGCTTTGACCTGGATTCCTGCATTGAGCAGGGGGTTGGACTCGATGGCCTTGTAGGCCCCTTCCAACTCTACTTTTCTATGATTCTATGATTCTATGTAGCGATGGCCACCAATTCGGATGGCTTTAAAAGGGGATTGGACAAATTCATGGAGGAGGAGAAGGCTATCAGTGGCTAGTAGTGCTGATGGCTAGATGCCACCTCCAGTATCAGAGGCAGTATGCCTAGGTACACCAATTGCTGGGGAACTTGGGTGGGAGGGTGCGGTTGCATTCATGTCCTGCTTGTGGGATCCCGTGGGCAGCTGGTTGGCCACTGTGTGAACAGAATGCCGGACTAGATGGACCTCAGTCTGATCCAGCATGGCTCTTCTGATGTTCTTATCCAAGCAATCATAAGGCCTCTGGAACGCCCTCCCAGGGCCCTAGGATGGCAGCTTACGTGTCAGTCCTCACTTGGATACTCGTTGGTTCTCTACTTCCTTACTCCCCGTGGATCATGTCCCCAAGCATCCCACGGCAGCCATTCTTACTGACTCTCTTCCCTCCCTCCTTTTAAGTTGGCTCCTTGGAGTGAGTCAGAGCATCAGCACTGCCTCTCTCCGCCCTTTTTTTTAATTTTCGGTGGCTGGTCTGTTGTGGTTATGTTTTTCTGCATGATTACACACCATTCTCCGATTCCTTTGCAGCGTCTGGGTCCATTCCAATTGCACATTATTGTAAATGTTTGGGGAGATTATTCTCGATGACATAAATACCATTTTGGTCGAGCGTGTTGCTTTCTGTAATTACTGGGTGGTGTGTTTCTCTCCCCACACCCTTCGTTAGCTGCTGGGCTCGTGAAATAAAGCTGTGTGTGACTCCTTCGATAAATCACCCCCTTTTGTTTCAGTATTGGATGTGAACAAAACAAAAGGAAGACATATTTGATCGCTGCTCTCTTCTTTGGTGCTGCATTCCTTGGTCGGAGCCCCATTTAAATTATCGCTCCTGTATTCCCGCAGATTGTCGACTGTAAATTTTACGAAAAAATAGTAAAAGTGATAAATAAGCATGTTTCTTTTGTTCGGGGATGGATGTTACAGCTTCTCAGATTTATCACGTTCATCTCCCCCGTACATTTTATGGCTTTTATAAAAGTGTGAGTGGAGGGCTCTCTGGATTATGTTGTTAACAACCCACCCCCCCCTTTTAAATCGCTGCAAGAGCTGGCTGCAGATTGGGGCAGTGGGGAGGGAATTTCCGTTCCCCTCCTGTTAATTAGAACGGCCTTGTTTCTAGAACTGAGGCTGTTTGTCTTATTATTATATCTCCCCTACTGTTTGTCACCACCCCACAAACTGCAGCAAACCTCTGAAAACAGAATAAGCAAACAACAAGCTAATTCAAACAATGCAAGAACCATTTTTGCTGCTTTCTTACAGGTCCAGTAAGAAAGGTCATATTCCGATGCACGAAAAGGAGGAGGTCGTAGCAAGTTCTTTTCAGCCAGGATCAATCTTGCTTTTCCAGTCGGGGTGGTTAAGCATTTACTTTTAAAGTCCAGATGGAACTTTAAATTGAAGAATTTCCCCTGGGCCAACTGTAATGTCATGGCGGTGGTCTGTTTGTGTGGCTGCCATTGGTAAAGAAATCCTAACTCTTAACCTAACCTGAATCTTATCCCTAACCCTAATATACAGGTAAAATCCTTCTCCATCCAGACAGAGTGCCAAAAGGTAGTACTCAGAGCAGTGTTCTCCAACCTTGGGTCCCCAGATGTTTTTGGCCTACAACTCCCAGCATGCCCCAGCCAGCGTAGCATGCTGGGAGTTGTAGGCCAAAAACATCTGGGGACCCAAGGTTGGAGAACACTGAGTTAGAGTGTCTTGGCTGACCACTCACTCTTTCTGCCCAATCTAGGCTCATTCCAGGCCCCTGGACCTGCACAAGGACCTAGGTTTTCCTAACCCTAACCTGAATCTTATCCCTAACCATAACACGCACGTAAAATCCCCCTCCCTCCAGACAGAGTGTGCAAAGGCAGCACTCAGAGTGTTCTCGTTGACTGCTCACGCTTTCTGCCCAATCTAGGCTAGTTCCAGGCCCCTGGCTGGAACTGCGCAGGGACCCAGGTTTTCCTAATCCTAACCCGAATCTTATCCCTAACCCTAAGGTTAGACACAGATAAAATCCTTCTGCATCCGGCAGATATGCACCAATACGACAACTCGATAGGTCCCGTCCCCCCACTGCCTTTTATACAACCAGTGTGCACTGATATAAAAAACTGTCTAAAAGCAGTTTTTATGTGACTGTATATACCGGGGGTGTGGAACCTCTTTCAGCCCGAGGGCTGAACTCCATTTTGGAGAAACTCTCATGGGCTGAATTCCAGTGGTGGGCGGGCCTGAGGGCAAAAGCAGCTGGGCCAAAAAAATAATAAATAAAATATACCAGCATATTTTCGCTTAAGCTCTTACTCAAGGATGTGCGAATTAGCAAAACTTGAGCTCGCCAAAGTTCTCCGAATTCCATCTTGATGCTTGTTCCGACTAGAGTCCGTATCAGTTTGTGAGTGTTTCCCCCCCCCTTTTTGCATGAAAATCTGTGCATATTCTTCCAAATGTACACATCAGTCATGAGCATTAAAAAAAAAAAAAAGTACTCGTACGTTTTTTTTGTACTTTTCACAAAATGTAAATGTACTTTTTAAATGTAAATGTACTTTTAAATGTTTTGAAATGTGCCCATTTTGAAATGTACAGATGCTGGCAAATACTTTTTTGGGTGTGTGTGTGTGTGTCTGCGAATCACATTGCTAGCTTGGAAATGTATGTGGACTTCGACTGCAGATTGCATCTGAGTCCACGCTCCTCCCAAAAGGTGTGCACTGGGTAAAATCCTGATCGAAGAAAATGAACTGAAATGCATTTCTCACACAGCCTTACTCTTACTGCCAGTAGCTAAGCCTTGAGAGATAAGTTTCAACCTCTTAGAAGAGGGGGGAAGGCGGTCTTTAACATTCTCCCAGTCAGGCACTGCTGGGGCTCCAACCAGGACTGCAGGTCGGAGCATCTTCCTGGGCTGTGATTGTTGTCAGGCCCCGACCTGTCCCTGTCCACCCAAACTGGCTGTTGGGCTCTCCTAGACAGGCTTCCTGGGCTGGGAATTCACCTGAGCAACAACGAAAATAGGGGTGTTATAAGCATGCTCTCCTTTTTATCCGTGGAATATCAGAGGTGGTGTCATTTTTGAGCCAATAAATTCTCACCGTTTGTTGTTTTGGTTCTGAATCGCTTCCCTCCCTCTTCAGAAACATTCGCCCACCCAAAGTATTTTTAAAATTTACAAGGAGATATACAGCCAAGGTTTGGATCTGGAGGTAGTGCGTTGCTACAGCAACTGCTCACTAACTGACTTGGCCTGCTTTTGCTTGTGACACCCAGGGAGGGCAACGTTCCGAAAACAAGGAAAACTAAAAGCAGACGTCAGAATAAAGCTGGTTTTCTATGCCTGAAAGACAAATCCGAAGCAAAACAAACAAAAAGCAAAACTAGATTAACATCACATAAAGCGGGAACAGCAGTAGCCGCTCAACTGCAAACCAGGCTACTGTATATGAACATAAAAACTACAGTTTTCAGCCAGGTGTATGCACTTTGGTTCCTAGGGCCGGCCTTACCCTGAAGTGACGTGAAGTACTTGCTTCAGGCAACAGATTTCAGAGGAGTACCATCTTGCTGCATCCAGACTTCCACCTCTGTGTATCCATGAAAGACGTTTTGATTCTTTGGTCCACACACTGACGCCAAATATCCTTGTATATAGTTTGAGACCACTGCTTTTTAAGATATTGAGAACCTCACTCGACTTTCATTAAAAAAAAAAAAAAGTTACTAGCCTTGAAGAGAAGACTGGACACAGGGCTGACTCTGCACGTGTGCACGCATGCACCAGAGCTACAAATATCATACAACTTACCTGAAGAACTTCAAAGCCTCCATGTTTATCCATGATTCTGAATACTTGTAGAATGTGAAGGGGGTTCCTTTGGGGCCGAGGGAGAACTTAATAATCACAGAAGGGTTAATTTCAATAAATGGAGTTTCCAGGGCTCAGACCTGCCAGAAAGTCATGCTTGGGGCCAGGTTGGTTGGGCTGTATTCAAAGTTGTACCTGGGGGGGCTTGTCTTCCAGCTTGTGGTCTCTGAGGTCAGTAGCTTAACACAGCAGCTGCCGCTCGGTTGACCAGCCCAGGGCAGAAGGCCAAGCACTGAACATTTGCACCAGCCTGCGCCAATCCAGAGGCGTCACACTGCCAGCCAATGACAGGGCCCGTTGCTGTATGCGCCTATTCCCGCACTAGGTTAGCCCCAAGCCTCATGTCATGGGTGTGTGTGGGGTGGGGTAACTTGGGGGTTGGTGATAGCTCAGTGTAGAGCCACTGCTTTGCGAGCACAAGGTCCCAGCCAGGTTCAACCCCCAGCGTCTCCAGGTAGGGCCGGGAAAGAAAGACCCTTGTCTGAATCCCCAGAGAACTGGCCGCCAGTCAGTGTTGACAAGACTGGGCTAGAAGGACCCAGGGTCTGACTCAATGTCAGGCAGTGTCAGGCATCCCGGGTCTGACAGAAATTTCTTCTGGGGGGGGCCCTCCCTCCCTCAGCGGGCCTTTCTCTGTAATTGAAAACATGGCGGGATCTTCTGAGCTGCAGAGGGTCATGATGTGAATGAAAGAAGCGCGGCCCGAGGGGGCTGCACGTTGCAAAATGGGCAGTCCTCCCCACCTGGCAGCCGGCGTGGATTTTTGCACTGCTCAGCAGATATGCACGGAGGAATCCTTCAATTAAGAATGCATCCATTATCTTAATGGGTTTGTTTTTATATTTCCTTACGGGCAAGATGAAAAAGAAGATCTCTCTCTCTCTTTCTCTCTCTCTCTCTCTCTCTCTCTCTGTGCCTGCCTGCCTGCGTGCCTGCCTGCCTGCCAGTGGTGTTTGTAAAGCTTTATTTAGTAAAAGGGGTGCACTATAAAGGCAAAAGCTTACAAAACACCAGTGGAGCTGTGGAGGCTGCTGTCTAGTATCACTGCAAACTAATTTCAGGGCTGGTGGCTTGGATATGGGCAGGGGATTCAGTGCAGGCAGGGGGGCAGCCCGCTCAAGAGCAGTCCTGTGCCTTAGCAATGGGTTGCTCTCAACCTGGGGTCAGCAGCAGCAGCAGCAGCAGCATCGTAGGGCTGGGTGGAAGGAACCCTGCTGGCCCCTTCTTGTGCCACCTGATCTCTGAACTGGTCGCTGCAACACCCCCCTCTGGCCATCCACCGATGCACAGTAGAGAAGGCCTGCTCAGTGGGCAAGCTACCCTGGTGGCACAGGAAGTACTGGCAGCCTCCCCCAACCTGGTGTGCCCCAGATGTCTCGGACTACATGCCACAGGAAAGCTGATATGTTGACCATGCTGGCTGGGAATGGTGGGAGTTGTAGTCCAATAGATCTGGAAGGTACCAGATTGGGGAAGGGTGCCTTAAAAAACAATCCTATGCAGGTTCATCATCCCTACCATAGACAGACCTGTCTGTCTCCTCCATAAATTTGTCTAGTCCCCTTTAAAATCATCTCAGGGCAAAATGCTATGCAGGTTTAGACAGAAAAAAGGCCTACAACTCCCAGCATGTCCCAGCCAGCTGGCCTTCGGGCTAGAAGAGGTTCTTCAGCTCCTGGTCTTTGTCTAGCAGTCATGATGGCTATATGGAATGTCCAAGTTTAGAGATGTTTACCATGAATATCTGTTGTTGGGGGATGGGTGGGACAAACAGCAGCAGAGGGATCTTGGCCATTGTGGGAAGCAGGATGCTGGATGGGATGGATAACCTTGGCCTGACACAGGAAGAGGACACTTTCTATGTTCTCATTAGCCATGATGGGAACAGAACCTCAATTCATGGAGGAAGTCTATCCATGATAGGGGTCTGTCAGGAGAAAGAGATCTTAACCTCCTTGACCTGCTTCCAAGAGGCTTTTGGTTAATCACTGTGGGAAGCAGAATGCCGGACTAGGTGGACCAATGTTCTGATCCAGCAGGGATCTTCTCCTTATGAGCCAGAACACACACACACACACATCCCTTGTCACCATCATCAGTCTTTCGTCCTCTCCAGCCCTCACGCCGTCACTCTCCTTTGCTTCCCCTCACCCCCTTTCTGTCTGTCTCACCTCCCTCGCCCTCTCCTCTTGTGCTGGGGATGTTCAGCTCCACTAACTTAATGACGGTAGTGGATAATGTGGTCCTATAAATCTGCTGGAGATACATTTCATGATCTTAATGAAATTACTTCAGATAAAAGATGGGCTAAATATGCTTCCAATGTGGTTTTTGGAAAGCAGCACCAAATAACATGCGGGAAGCAAACAGATAATTTGACAGCTGCTCTTGCCAAGAGCAGGCGGATGGCGTCTCTGGCCGCGGGCTCTTCCACTTCCCCCTGATGGCTCTTCTGTGTGCCCTTTCCTCCCACCCAGGGAAGCTACACAGCCTGCTTGTTTGGAATCCACCCTACAGCAGGTTTGGGTGTTATGACATTATGGGCAGGTGATACTTCTTCAAATGAACATAAGAAGCAGAGCCCTCCTGGATCAGACCAGAGGCCTCTCTGGTCCTACTCCCACAGTGGCCAACCCGAGGCCCATGGGAAGCCCACAAGCAGGACAGGAGTGCAACAGCACCTTCCAGTTCACCAGATGGTATGACTTTGAGTGAACCTCGGCATGAGTCTTGCGAAGCCAGGTCACGGCATCTCACTGAGGGATGAGATGGACTCCCTAAGTCTTGGAAGCCACGCTGAGGTCAATTTGAGAAGACAGTCTCAGCAGACAACAACAGGAGCTGAGCGGCGGTTGGGGAATGGACTTCCCAGAGGAGCTCGCCTGGCACCGACGTGGTGCTCTTTCCAGAGCCAGGTGTCCTCTTCCTGTGTCAGGCCAAGGTTGTCCATCCCATCCAGCATCCTGCTTCTTATTTTCCCGGGAATCTTAGTCTTTCAGTCTCTATTGTTTTAAATCCTCCACTATATTTTAAATCGCTGTACTGCTGCTAGGTTTTATTTCAACTTTTACTCCTATTTTATAATGTGGTTTCAATATTCTTTATATTATTCTTTATACTGTATTTTATGCTGTATTTTGTGGTTTTAATTGTTGTGAACCGCCCAGAGAGCTTCGGCTATTGGACAATGTAGAAATGTAATAAATAGTTAGCAGAGGGGGCCAGCTCCCTTTGCCCTTGGGAGGGGGCAAAGGGAGCACTCCAGAAAACCCAGGAAGCAAGAGAAGGAACATGGAATGCTACAGCCCCCCAGTACAAAGTCTGGAGTCTCTTGGTTATGCAGTAGGGGAGGAAAAAAGATTATTTCTCCCCCCCCTCTTCCCCCTGTCCCACATGCTCCCTTCAGCACCTAGTCAAAAACAGCCTTTGGGTAAGTTATTCTCCTATTTCTGTGACTAGCGCAGACAGCACAGTTTCCTTTTTTTATTATTATTTCTGCCTTAATAGCTCTTGGAATTACATTCTGCCACATGGCTAATATTTCACGAGGCGGCTCTATTATGAACTCCCCTTTCTCCATAAATACTGAATCGACCACGGAAAGGTCAGTGCCGGAACACCCAAAGCGTGGGCTTGGAGGTGTCTCTGAGCTACTACGGCAAAGGAGACCGGGCCCACCAATCCCTTCTCTCCCCCCCCCCACACTGCCATTCACCCCCTCAAATATATCAGGAAATCATGCTGGTCACATACTCAGTGCCTGAGCCAAACAGCCCAAGATGGGAGCATCTAGGCGGAGAGGCCAAGCTGGGATCGGCCTCATTTGTTATTCAGCACCATGGTTAGCGCAAGAGGAAAGGAAATAAAGCCGCAGGAAGCCCGGGAGATAAAAGCAGAGAGGAGAGAAGGTTGGAGGAGGGACAACTGATCCCTTTCTGGCAGAAAGAATCTCATTCCCTCTCTAGCACAATGACAAGCCCTGAAAACGGATATCCGCGAGCATCGGGCACACTTCTGGGAGCATAGGTACGGTTAGCGACAATTTACTCAGCCACATGGGCAGTGAGGAATTTTATTTTTTTACCAGCCCGGGCCCCTCTCCCACAAACAAAGCTGTTGTAAGAGTTACGGAGGCAATGTGCGCAAAGCAGCTCACGTAGGAACCTCAGAGGAGCCCTGCTGCTGGATCAGACCAAGGGTCCATCTCGTCCGACCTTCTGTACACACCGCAGCTGCCCACGGGAGACCCACAAGCAGGACAGGAGTGCAACAGCACCCTCCCACCCATGTTCCCCAGCAACTGGTGCACATAGGCACACTGCCTGCCTCTGACACCGGAGGGAGCACAGAGCCATCGGGACTGGTAGCCCTTGAGAGCTTCCTCCTCCTCCATGAATGTGTTCAACCCCCTTTTAAAGCTGTCCAAATTGGCCCCCAAATATTTGGTCCCATCCCACCCTGCTCCTGCCCTCTTACCTGCCCAAGGCCTGTTTGGCAAGAACTTATCTTCTTCTTCTTTGTAAAGTACTTCACGTGCCTCTGTATGAACTCATTTGGATTGGCAGTGAAATTTGGCAGCAGGTCGTCGCTTTTTCCCATGGTCCAGGCAAGCGCTAGTTATGTCGTGCAAATGCTGGTTTACCTCACTACTGCTAGTAGTGGACGCTACCCTCGGTCTTCTACCAGCAAAGGCCAGTTTAACTTGCATTCATGCCACATTTTTTAATTTTTAATTTTTATAATACTGGCTTTAACTGAGTCATCTTTGCAACTATGAGATCAGAGCTAGAAAGATGCAGTGGCCACGTTTCTTGGAGCAGGAGAAGCACCTGAAGGACGGCCTTGTGTCACACGTAAGGCTGGCGTGTTCCGATTTCATACGATAAAGTAAGATGAACACGTAGGAGCTGCGACAAAATGTGGCAGCGTGGAGAGCTCCTGCTCCAGTCACGCCCACTTCCCTTTCCCCTCCCGGTTTTCCATTCCCACCCCTCCCACCGTCAGCCAGCATTCCGCGGCCACCGAGCACGCTCAAATCCCCACGGAACATTTGGGGGGCTCCCTCCCCTTTACGGTTTCTTTTTCTCCTAAAGGTTTTTGTACTTCTGCAAGTCTCACAGTTCCCCCCCCCCAAGTCCGCTGATTCCTCCTTTTTGTGTTGCTTTGGCTCGATCAGGGCTGGCGCTCAGAGCGCTGAGATGGCGACTAGCAGCAGAGGCCGCTGGCTCCAATGCCAGTGGGGTGGTGTATCCACTCCGGGTTTCAGCCCAAACTTTTAAGGAACTATCCATGGTGCTGAACCACACCCCTCCGAAAATAGGTTCAACACCATGGATAGCTCCTTTAAAATTCGGGCTGAAACCTGGAGTGGATACACCGCCCCACTAACATTGGAGGCACCAGCCTCACCTGGCTACTAGACTATATGGCCTTGTATGGATAATCTGTAAAGAGATGGCGAAGACGATGATGAAGAAGATGATGATGCTGGTACATAACATAGTTCCATGCCATTTCATATTTAGCAGCAGGATGTCGGGTGGGAAGAAATCCAATAATGAAGTGCAGATTCACATGAAAGTTTAAAGAGGCATCCTTGGGTGTTTGCTTATCTGTACATATTTCTTCAAGGCAAAAATGCACAAAACAAAAGAAATATTTATTCCACCCCCAGTGAACATACACCAGTGAATGCTGAGCTGACCATCCCATTTGGGTGACTGCCGATATTCACTGGTGTCTTTGGGAGGTTTTGAACAAAATTCATCTGGGATCGTCAACGTTCAGGAGGAATGCCTCCTCATCCCATGAGTTCCAGATTTCTCGGTAATGTAGACATTATCCAGTGAAAACAATGCTATTGTGTGGTGTCTCTTATCCACAGATAATGCCCCTGGAAACAATAGAAATGGCAGAGAGGAGTTAATCTCTGAGATAAGAGGGGCAACGAGAGCCAGCGGTGAATACGTGACACACTGCTGCCTTCCACTGGAAATCGCATAATCCCCTCTGATGATAAGTTGAGTCATATGGGCTCTGGGAGCCAGTGGGAGGGTGACCCAGCCAATGGCTGGTACAATATCCATCTCGTTGGTGCTTTTAAAATGCCCGCTGAGGTCCACATCAACTCGGTCAAAACCTGAGTAGCAGCCCTGGACAGGGATGAAAGTGGGAGGAGGAGCCAGAGCCACAGTGGGTGGGGTTTTCACAACGGGATGCGGTCCATACACAGTACTCGGGCTGCAAGTTCCCTACCCTTGACCCAATCCATGAAAAGGTTGGCCATAATAGATCTGCTAGGGCACAGATCTGCTATGCATGTTTAGATTTTTTTTAAAGTCCTACAACTCCCAGCATGCTGGCAGCTGTCTGACTTTTTTCTGTGTAAACCATGCACAGGACTGTGCCCTTAGTCTCTTTACGGCACCACAAGACCTTTCCTTGTTTTCAGACAGTTGCAAAATTTGGACAAGCACCATATCCTTTTATGTGGCTCTTCTCTTCCCTCCTCAGATCCAAATTCCATCTGGCCAGCTCTTCTAGGACAGCGTGAATCCTTTACGTTTTGCCAGCAGAAGCAGTTTATCCAGAAGAAGTAGAGCACGGAGGTCACGCATGACTCTCTCTGGTCATGGGGAGGCCCACAATGGCCGTGTGTCTGCAGGACCGGGCTGCGGGACTTCTCCCGCTCCCTCCTCACGCCCGGCCTCCAGGCCTGCAGACTGCGGTTTTTTCAGAGCTGTCGTGCGGCCTAGCCAGGATGCCAGAACTCAAGCCACAGGAGGAGTTTGTAAAGACTCACAGACTGGAGCATTTCCCCCAAACCAAACCTTTGTTTATTTCCTCCATTCACCACAAGTACAAGATGGGTTGGGCCACAGGCCAAATTTCCCCTGAGGCTCCAGGGAGTCTGTTTCTTCTTGCTCCGAACAACCCCATTTCCCTCTGGGCAAGTCCACATAGGGAGACATTTTCTCTCCCTCTCATAATACCAGAACCCGGTGGGGTCATCCCATGAAGCTGATTGGTGGGAGATTCAGGACAGACAAAAGGAAGGATGCCTTCACACCGCGCAGAGCTAAACTATGGAATTCACTTCCACAAGATGGAGTGATTGATAGCCACCAATTTGGAGGGCTTTAAAGGGGGGTTGGACAAAATTTGTGAAGGAGAAGGCTACTAGTCCTGATGCAATATGCTACCTCCAGTATCAGAGGCAGGATGCCCATGTACACTAGTTGCTGGGGAACATGGGTGGGAGGGTGCTGTTGCGCTCATGTCCTGGTTGTGGGTTTCCCATGGGGGGCAGCTGGTTGGCCACTGTGTGAACAGAAAGCTGGACTAGATGAACTCTTGGTCTGATCCAGCATCGGGGCTCTTCTTATCTTCATTTATGTTCATTCAGGCAAATCAGAGCAGGCCCCTGCCATGGATGGTAACAGCCTCCCAAAAAGAAGTTACCGGTACTTTTACAACTTAGAACAGGGCTGGCCCTACTATAAGGCGGAGTGAGGCAAGTGCTTCTGGCAGCAGATGCTGGAGGGTGGCAGTTGGCAGTGAGGTCTTGGTGAACAGAGCTGTGTCCTACACACACACACACACACACACGCCCTAAGCCAGCCGGCTGCCTTGAAGAAGTGTGGTGGCAGACGAAGTAAGATTCAGCTGTCAGCCTGACTGGCTTCTGCATGTGGAATTGAGAGGAGGGGGCGCCACCTTGCCCTTTGCCTCAAGCAGTGAAATGTCTTGCGACAGCCCTGACTTAGAGCCTGACTGTATCCACTCGCACAATTCCATATATATGACTCTGCATGTCCCACTGCCCCATGACAGGCGCCACGCACTCTCTGCCACCCCGACCAGCCCGCAAGGCCAAAACCAAGGCCGAGAAGCCCCACAAAAGACTCTCGACTACACTGTAGAAATATTAACAAAATGTTTGTTTAATGGGCAGCATTTGACCTGAGGATTGTTCAGACGGAGTCCGGCAGCTTTGGGGCTACCCCACAAATGAAGGGGAAAGGCAGAAATCATACCACTTGCGCTAAGACTATTTGGTCTCTGAGAGGGGGGGGGAAAAATGAAAACAAAAAACAGCTCAGAAATGACTTCGCTAAACAAAGGCTCGCTCGAAAGAAATCAAAAACAGCTCAACCACCCCATGAACGTTGCCGTCGCTCCTTAGCTAATACATTCAGGAGCAAAAGAGTCCCATGGGAGCCATCTTTGGCTAAAACATCAAAACAAGCAAAGCAAAGCAGGGGGAAATAAGAAGCGAACGAACACACCATTGACACACCAACAGCCCCAAGCGATGCGAACGGTCCTTTTGGCAACTGTCTGCTGGTTCCCATCCACGAAGGTGCATAAAAAAATAGATCTCTTTTGCAATGTTCTTCGTCGCAACAGAAATATCTTTGCTGTCGTCAAACATGGGTGGAGAGAGAGAGAGAGAGAGAGAGAGAGAGAGAGAGAGAGAATTGTGCATCCAAGACTGAACTGGTGATAGAGAAGAAGCCGGGTACAGTATATGGCTTTTGGGCCTACATCTGATGGAGACAGGTGGCATACGGCAGAAATGCATGATGCAGGGACCCGACCCAGGAGAAGGCCCGCGTTCCTCCGCCTCGTCCTCATCCAGTGGTGTCAAGGAAGTGCTGTGTCTGAACATGGGAGCAGTGTGTGGGTTCAAATTTCTGCCCAGCCACAGAGCTCACTGACGTCTGCCCCCCTCCTGACCCCAAACATAATTCTCGCTCAGCTTGGCCTGCTTGCAAAGTGATGGAAATACGAACTGTAAAGCACTTGTTGCCTGGAGATGTTCTTTAGAAATTGAGAATAAAATCATCATCATCATCTTGATGTCCCAGATGTATGTCTCAGTTGTCAGGAAGTGGAGTGGGATGGGAAGATACTGGACTGTATAACTGGAATTTCCCCCAACCACGGATGGTTCGGTGGTTTCCTGGGTGCACTTTCCCCCCCATTCTAAAAGGTTGGAAAGCATCTCCTAACACTTAATTACTGGCAGTAAGAGCTCAAATAGGCTGGTATTTTGGGCCCCGACCTTTTGCCTTTGGCCATGCCCCACACTGGAATGTGCCCCCTCCCCTGAGAGCTTCTCCAAAATTGAATTTGGCCTCCAGGTTCATGGTGGTTCTGCACCCGTCATAGGTCATAGCCACAAATTTCTGCCTGACCTTTGATTCACCCTGACACTACCACTGACAAAAAGGGAGAAACGTTCACCCATCAGGGATGCGATACATTTGGGCCTCTGGAGTCCATCTTCGCCATCTGCCCTGGTTCGGCATGGCTTGGAGATGGTCTTGGAGCGCTGGTCCCGTAGCAGGTATTCGGGTAGCTATAGATCAAGGCAGGAGGAGGGCAGGACTCTGGGACAAGTTCTGAATACAAATTCCCACCAGGAAAGGAAGTTAGTTCAGCAGGGGTTTGAACTGGGGCTGGCCCAAAATGACCTCCCGGATTCACCGGATCCTTTCGGTGCTGGCAAACTGGGGTGGCCACTTGGGTGATTCTTGGCCCAGAAGGTTCCAAATGCTTTCGGGAGGGAGGACACTTTTCAGTGGTACGGGTGGGCTGGCAACCTCCTCTTCATTTTGCCACCCCCTTCTCTTTATTGTTCAAAAATACAGCTTCCCCTCTACTTTCCCTTCTTTTTAATTGTATATGTATTTTAAAAAACGATGCCTTTGCCAGTGGAGGGGGGCTGGAGTAGACCTGTGGGCATTTCTAAACACCCTCTCCAAACACCCATGTAATGATGCTAGGTGCAGAGGCACAAAGGCCATACTATGTCTGTGCAGTTAAAAATGAGAAAGGAAATAATTTTAAAACAGTAAAAAAAGGAAAGAAAAAAACCAAGAGGAAGCTGTCAGAGGAAGCACGCTCTTCCCCACCCAAGAGTTCAAAATATTTCCACCCCAATCCTTTGAAATTGTGGCGATATCTTCTCTCTGTGTGTGTCAAAATGCTCCTCCCCGTTTAAGCAAAACTGGCGGCTTAACAGCGGTACCAAGCCCCGCCTAAATAGCGCTGCCAGCCCAACTGAATGCTACAGCCCTGAAGGTATCGGTCGGATCGGCACACCAGCAAGAGCATGAAAGGGCAGTGCTCTGCAAACACCTGGTGGCATCCAGCTCCACTCTCTGCCTCCTCAGCCAGGAGCACATGGAGGGAGCGGGGTCGAGGATCCAGGGCTGACTGGACACTAGCGATGGACAAATCTTCGGTTTCACTTACGGTGATACTTGCATTTTTTTTCAAGCACGAGTTCATCCCGTTATTTTTGTACGCAGTTTTCCACCTCCGTTTGTGATTTTTTTTTTTTTTTTAAGTCTGTATGAAAATCAGTTTGCTTTTTCATACACATGAAATTTCGGGTGCATTTCTGTATGCATTTTCCCACTTAATATATGCATTTTTTAAACAAGTAATTTCCCTAGACATATTTCTTTTCATATGCTATTTTCCATAATGAACACAGTTGATTATGCGATTCTCCCTAACGTTTTGTATGCATTTCTTAAAATCAGAGAATGGCATCGCCAATTTTGAAGAAGTGAGAATTTTTGCATTCTGGTTCGTATATTCTTTTGGGACGTGTGAGTAAGGTTGGTTCTTATGAAATGTGAACTAAATAAATTTCTTCCCCATCCCTACAGGTGGGGATATGGTGAAGCTGTGGACTGGGGGGCTCTTCCTTTAGGGCAGTGTTTCTCAACCTTGGGTCCCCAGATGTTTTTGGCCTACAACTCCCAGCATGCCCCAGCCAGCATAGCTGGCTGGGGCATGCTGGGAGTTGTAGGCCAAAAACATCTGGGGACCCAAGCTTGAGAAACACTGCTTTAGGGGTCTGGTGCTAATGAGGGGTCCTCTTTCTAATTCCAGTTTTCAAAGGCCGAGATGCATCCGACGAGAACTCCACATGACCCCAGAAGGCTGTACGTCACGTTTATGGTCATCAAGTGTACTGATGGACATGTGCATGTGTGAACCAGCCCTTGATGCCTAGCTGGCAGACTTGAATCTGTGAATGGTGATGGGCCACTCACACAGATATGATACGTGAGGAATCTGTCAGGGGGTGGAAATCCACCAGATTTTCATGATTTTGCCCCCGGATTTCAGTTCTCTGGCCATAAACTGATGGTGACTTGCTACAGTGCGAGTCGAGCCAGCTCACAGACTTCCATTTTTGCTCAGATCTGCACCTGAAAAGCACATGGGTCTAGCGCAATTTGTGCAAATTGCACAAGTCGAGTTAAAACCACGTGCTGCTTTCCAGGTGCCGGTTTGTGCAAATTCCATTTGCGGTAACAATAAATAAATATGCAAATCACGGTCCATCTTACAGACGGAAGTCCACGAAGAAAAGAACTTGATGCGGCCCACTTCTGACCGGAAGTGGGCAGGGAATCTGTCAAGCCCAAGTGAGGCGGATTTCCCTGTTTCGGGACATCCCGCGTCAGCCCCAGATGCTGGAGGCCTGATGTACGCTTGCAGCTGAGTGAGGTGGGAAAGAGGCGACAGAGACCGGACATGATGGCAGATGGACTGTACCACTTCATACTGTAGGTGGTGTGGCTCACCTTGGTCTGAATGCTCCCCTACATGAAGAAGAAGAAAAATCTCCACACGTATAAAATTATCTCAACGACAGGGAGAAGACGCGGCTAGAATCTTAATCCCCAAATTTCTCTTTTTCAAAAGAAAAACATTCAAGCAGTTGTGTGATTGTTTGTTTGACATGGGTGAATTAAAAATAGTGTCGTCCAGCTGCAGTCTAAAGTGGTACAGTCCTCGGGGGGATTCCACCACCTTCGCATGGGCCAACCGGCCTCTAGTCAGCACAGGTGTGTGTGAACCAGGCCCAAGTGTACAGTCAAGAAGCAACAGTTGAGAGAAATCAAGTGATGTATGTGTTCGTACCAACAAGGTCTACTGCAAGACCTGAATGAGTGCCTGCCAAGGTCTACCGACCACAGGATTTTTTTGACCAGAAACAGAACATTGTCCAGCTTGGATTGAGCCCAAGTGACGGTGCAGGCAGCAGCAGGCCTTTGCAAGACCCCTCCCCAAGGATCTGGGCATTGCAACCGGCTAGAAAAGAGCAGAGGTGATCCATGTTATGGGGCAAGTGAGGAGGTGGAGGCAAAGCTCTTGTGAAATGGCAGCAGCAAAGATCTAGCTTTGTTTTGCAGGCCTCTCCAATGCGTATGTTAACTGTGGTCCCCCCCAACGGATACCAATTCATCCAGGTGGGTTTGCCAAGGCCTCCTCTAGCGACAATGATGGATGATGACCACTCTTTGCTCATGCAAGGGGATTCATTAACAGCGAGCAGCAGGAGGATGAGTCCCAAAGAAGGGCCACCCACTGGGTGGAAATAAGTCCCTGGCCAAGGGTAACAAAGCTGCACCTTCAGGGGCAGACAGCCAGTTCCCCCCAACCAAAAAGATGTCCCCATCCAACATGACCATCATCTTGGATAATAGTCATCGGGCACCCCTGTGAGGTTTCTGACTTTCAGAGCCTGGTCCACCATTTTGATGTAACCATTGATTGTTCTCCTCATCTCGGGAGTGTAAGGGTCGTACTCTAGCTTCCTCAGCCCAGATCGTTTGAAGTTCCCATCCTTCTGGCCCTCGACGCACAACAGCCGGTCCTCAAGGACTGCGATGCCCAGCAGGCTGACCATCCTCTTGAGCTGGACAAAGAGGTCTTGCTTCAGGTCCTCGAAATGCACCACCAGGACATTTTTGCCATACTTCAGCCAGTCAAGGGTGTGCGTCGCCCACCAGGGGGCGTAGTTCTTGACAAATTCTGGCCATTCTGAAAGAAGGGAGGAGAAAGCCCGAGGCATTAGTAGCAAGGCAGATGGTCAGAGCACAGGTCACAGCGGAGCAACGGGCAGCTGTCAGCGGGGAGCCAGGCGGCGAGAGCTAGGAGCCAGGAGCCAGAGATGGGGGTGGGTGGGTAAAGCTAGAGAGCAAGCCAACGGAACAACACTATCAAGAACCGGGGAAGATTATCGATGTCAAGGGAAAGTCCCAACCTGAACAGGACAACGTATAGCCAGCCTGAGTGGCAGGAGTGACTCCCAGCTCTAGCCTGGCCAGCTCCTGACACAAGGCCAACAGAGTAGTTGTCCTGTTTTGCAAGGGGGGGAACGACACTGCCATTGTCTGGGCCAGAGCAGGTGAACAAGCAGGCTGCAATGGGGAAGAGGAGGGGCAATCCAGGGAGCTCTTGTCAGTGGGGCCCTGCTGGGGGGTGGGTCCTTGGCAGGTGCCCGACGACTGTGCCGACCCTTGACACCGGCCCTGTTGTCGGGAAGGATTTTTCTGGCAAAGCTTCTTTTGTTGATGATTGATATGATCTCATTAAGAAGCTGCTCTGTTGGCTAAGACTGCTCCCTCTCTAATTTTTTTTTAAAAAAATAATCTTTCCATTATCCTGGAGGTTTCTTGCTAATTGATCCTCCCATTAAAACCAGGTGATAAAAAGGATCATGAACCAGGTATAATCTGCCAGGATTCTAGTCTGGAACCATCACAGGGCCAGCAGGGCCTTGTGACAATGCGTAAGAGGTTGGGATGCTTTCACTTCCGACTTGCCCTCCTCGGGGGACGGACGCCCTCGCTTGCCACCCCCCACCCGCACAGCCCTGATGAATTGCTTGGCCTGTGCCTTCTCCCCCCCCTCCCCCGTCCCCAAAGAGTTATTAAGCAGACTCTCTGTTTCATTACCCAGGAACCGGACAATTCACCTTGCATGATCATCTCACATAAAACTTTGCTTTGGAGCCATTCCAAGGGGCTATCGTAAAATTAATGCCGTGGAACAAAAGGCAGAATTTAAAAAAGAAAAATCACAGAGACTTAAGCTTGTTTGGGGAGGGGTAGGGAGAAAAAGTTGAATGAAAAGGGGTGTGTGTATTCCATTCTGGCAAAGGGCAGGCATAAAAAACGAGCACAAAGCCGTCTGTGCAATTGATAGCTACGGTGCCGCTTCAGGATTGCTGCGGGGCAGTTGACCGCTGGAGCAACCCAGCAAGAAGAAGTGGTCGTCTAGCTTCTTCTTCTTTTATTTTTAAGAAATCAGAGCTGCCAATTCCGTCCAGCTTGGGTTTTATTTATTCCTGTTGGACACCACCTGCAAAAGTGGAGTAGTTATGAGTGGCACCATCTTAAGATTTTGGCAGGGAGGGAGAAGGAACTGCAATTCCACAAGATTCCACAAGATGTAGTGATGGCCACCAATTTGGAGGACTTTTAAAGGGGAATTGACAATTTCATGGAGGAGGAGAAGGCCATTGGGGTGGCTACCAGTCCTGATGGCTCTATGCCACCTCCAGGATCAGAGTCAGGAATCAGGATGCCTATGTACACCAGTTGCTGGGGAACATGGGCAAGAGGGTGCTGTTGTACTCATGTCCTGCTTGTGGGATCCCGTGGGCAGCTGGTTGGCCAGCTGTGTGAGCAGAATGCTGGACTAGGTGGACCCTTGGTCTGATCCAGCATCAGGGCTCTTCTGATGTTCTTAATCGGTGGACATGCCCCGATGTATGTCCCAGCATCTTCTGCATTACGGCTGGCAGGGTCACACGAGAGAGCTGCCTCTCTCTCACCCTTACAACCCCCAGGGGCAAAAGATGCTGCCAGCACAAGTATGATTGATTGGATCCTTGTGTTGGAAGTCACTTTGGAGGTGATCTAGTCCAACCCTACTGCTACGGGATACAGCTGCCCAAGAGCCTTCTCCAACCCTGGTGCCCCTGGACTTCAGCTCCCACCGTTCTCTGACAGCAGGGCCCAGCGGCGCTCAAGGGGTAGGTGCACCTCCGACCTTATTTCCCAGTTTTAAAAGGTTGCTGTGGGAGTGGCAAGGCGTTTGGTGGAGGGATGTGCAAGGAATCCAGTTGGGTGTGTGTGTGTGTGTCAAAATCTGTCCGATTGGCCCGACTTGGCCCTGCGGATTCTGACCCGTCAACCCAGTGCTTGTGCTGACGCAAGTCAAGTCAGCACGTGGTCTTCCGCTTTTAAAGTGGGCCACGGTTTGCGTGTGGTTTTTTTAAGCCAGGGAAATTTACGTGAATTCTGGCTGCAATTCGCGCAAATCATGGCTAGAATTTACGCAAATGTCCCTGGCTTTTATACACACACACACACACACACACACACACACAAATTGCTGCTCACTTTAAAACCCTGATTTGTCCCGCTTTCGGCTCTCGAGCCGGTGAGGTACCAAAAGCCCACCAAGCACAAGTGAGTCGAGCTTCTCAGTGTCGCCCATCCCTTGTGTGGCAAACACACACACACACACACACGCACTCCCCAGAAGTGAAGCTGCAGCGGGGCTGGTTGCCGGGCGTACGCACCCTTTCCTTTCCAGTGGGCATGAGAAGCAAAGCCGATGTGACCGCCGTACTTCCGGTTGAATTCGGCCATGAGCGCTTTGTATGGGTTGCGGATCAGCAAGATGGCAGAGTCGAAAGCCTCGATTTCTTTTTGCCCGCTCTCATGCGTTTTGATGCAGATGGTCCTTCCGCTCCGCCAGTGGTCTCGTTCGCCTTTGAACCCTTTTGCGAGGAGGTTGGGGGGGCGGGGAGGAAGGAAAAGAAAGAGCGACGCGTGAATTTTGAGAAATGAATATGGGAAAAGAAAGGAAAGCTAAAGAGAAAGGAAGGAAATCGAAGAGGAAGGGAAGAAACAGGGAACTCACCCACCCCAAATTATTTCTAGTAAATATTCACATTCTTTTATTTATTATGGGCAGGATCCAACGAGGCCACTCTGCCTCTGCCGCTTCCGTGGTGCTTGCAGGAGAAACCGTTTACACAATGGAGCGTTAGTGTTTCTAAAAGTAACCCTGTGTTGGGGGATTGATCTTTCAAGCACACACTTCGGAATTCTGTGGTTTGCGTAATAAAAATAATGGACTAGAAATACAACTTAACAGCTGGATTGCAAGGAGACCCAGGGGCCAGGCGCACGACACCCTGGGCACTGAACACTTGTTTCCAGATTGGGTCAGGTCAGCGGAGCTCCTTCTGCAAGCTCCGCTGACCTGCCCCATTCCACAGGCGAGTGTTTCCGCTCAGTTCGGGTTATTTGTACAAGTGTGGAAGGGCCATTCTGCAAGCGGTTGCTCCCGTGAGCGCACGAGCACAACAGGAGACTACTCGATATGTATACTGTTATTTATTCAAAATGAGAAGGAGTAAAATATATTGTGGGCGGGGTAAAGCAGCTGAAAATTACTATGGTAGGTACCTTGGGGCAGGGACCTGTAATATTTGTCTGTTTCATTGTAAAATTCCATGCGCATCGTTGGGACTGTGCACAGGGCTGTGGACTCCATGCTAAAGGGCGCAATCCTATGTGTGTTTAGACAGAAAAAAGTCTGACAACTCCCTGGCTGGGGAATGCTGGGAGTTGTTGGACTTTTTTCTGTCTAAACACACATAGGAAAGAATGTGAAAATCTGCCCAAAGAATGCCCAAAGAATGTGAAAATCTGAGTTTTGTGACCCAGTTTGCTCAGTTTGCATCATCTCACTTTGCGTAATCCTGAACATTTTACTATTGTGCATAATCCATTTTGGTTTTGCTAGTCATGGAGAGGAGCAAGGAAGGGAAAAAAAACCCCTTCCTGCCCCCAACAACTGGGGAACCCCCCCCCCCCGCATCTTATTATTCAACCAACTCTCTGGCTTCTGAGATTTCACAAAGGGCTGTGTATCTTCTCAGGCATAAGGGCTAGAAACTTTAAAAATAAAAGTACGCATCATCGCTGCACTCACACATAATCTTCCTCTGCTCAGCGTCCCCTCCCTCTTCCCCCCTCTCCCCTCCCTCACCAGTTTCCCTCCTTCTGAATTTTCGATTGTCAGCGCTGTGGGGGGCGCAGGCCTGCCTTATGCGTCTGATGAGTTGGACTACATCTCCCATCAGCCCATACAGTGCTGGCCGGGAGTTGATAGGACTGGTAGTCAAACACATCTGGCAGGTGCCCAGTTTGGGAAGGGCTGCTCTGAAGCACCGCGAGCACTGAAAGGCACTCCAGAGCCCGGCCGTCTTCCTCTGCACCAGCCATGCCTCGTTGACGCTTGTCCCCCGAATCTTTTTAATGCCCACCAATTTTCTGGCTTTCAGCATCGTTCTCTCGGAGGAGCAGCTGACTTCCCCTCCTCGAGACTTCTGCGGCTCCTTAACAACACAGGCACACAAGTACGCTACCCTGCCGCCTATTTATTTATTTATTATATTTATGCCCCCGCCTTTTTTCCTGCAAGGAACCCAAGGCGGCTTACATAGTCCTCCTCCTCCTCCTCCTCCTCCTCCTCTCCGTTTTATCCCCACAACAACCCTGTGAGGTAGGTTAGGCTGAGAGTCAGTGACTGGCCCAAAGTCACCCAGTGAGCTTCGTGGCCGAGCGAGGACTAGAACCCGGATCTCCCGAGTCCCAGTCCAGCACTCTCACCACTACGCCACACTGGCTCTCTAGGACCCGCTAACAGCCTCCGTGGTCTGAATGCGACGAGGGTCGAGAGCATCTGTTTCGATCGCCTCTTCCCGGCTGTGACGTTTCGAGGGGGCAAATAATTCAGAGAAGGGGCAGAGGTGGTGGTGGCAGCCGTGGGGAGAGACGTCCCCCGTGAGAATCCTGAAAAGTGAGGAGCGAGGTTTGGGGAAAGCACTTTGCAGGGAGCGAGCCAGCCGGCACCCTTCACCGGCCTGCCCATTGACGGTGTCGCCCTTTGCCTCCCCTGGAAATTGGTTTCGCTCGACTGGGGCTTCTGAGCTGTTTGTTCATTAAAGAAGAGGAACGGGGGGGGGGAGGGGAGGTCAAAGCACACACCTGACCCCGCAGCGGCTTAGGGGAAGCTGGAACGTATCATTTTGTTTGCGGAGGCACTGAGGAGGGTGACCGCCTGACGGACTTGGGCCTCACGCCTCCCCCCAGAGCGAGAAAGCAGCCCAAGAGCACAGGGTGGGAACTAAGCCCCTGTTCTCCTGCCATATTTCGAAACCAGACACTTCTTTTCAGCCGTCTCCCTTGGCTTGCTTGGGAGGTGCTGTAGCAGCCAAGCACCTGCTTTGCCGATCCCGGGTGCAATTCCCGCTGTCTCCACGTAGAAGAGGGCTGCAGAACCCCAGGCAGCCGAATATGTGGCCTGCCTGCACCCCCCAGATCATTGGGTTCTCCCTGACATTTGTGCATTCATTCCTCCCCCCCCCACCGCCCCCTTCTAAAGGGTTGAAATCAGTGCTTTTTTTCTGGAGAAAAGGGTACCGGAACTCTTGGATTACATTTCCTCGGGAGTAGATGGCGATTAAATTGTAATGCAATTAATAGAAGAAAAGGTGCTGGAACTCAGTTCCGGTGAGTTCCACCAGAAAAAAAGCCCTGGTTGAAATGCCTCTCCTAAAGCGTTGTGACCGGCAGGAAGAACTTTGAGCTAAAAATATGCTGGCCGTTTTGCCCCGCCCATTTTTGCCTTTGACTCCTCCCACCACTGGAATGTGGGGGGGGGGCAGAGCTTCTCTGAGATGGAATTTGGCCCTGGGGATGAAAGAAGCTCTGCTGCACCCCTGAGTTAGAAGAATGAGGTGGCAGCTCTGAGGCCTCTGCTAAGCAGGTCTCCCCCCCCGCCCCCTTCGGCCACCTCTGTGCAGCGATCCCGGGAACCCGCGTTACTGTTTGTTTGAATTTCTGGAGGCCTGAAACGTCCCATCGATTCATACTCAACCTTTAAAGTGAGCCCTTATCAAAACTTTTGATGGCAAGCACCATCTTACAAGAGTAAAGGTGCAATCCTTCCTATGCAAGTTTAGACAGAAAAAAAGGCCTACAATTCCCAGCATGCCCCAGCCAGCCTAGCTGGGAGTTGTAGGCCTTTTTTTCCTGTCTAAACTTGCATAGGATTGCACCCTAAGTAACTCATTTTGGGTTATTTAGGCTGCGATTCTATGCACACTTACCTGGGAGTAAGACCCAATAAACACAGTGGGACTTCTGTCAGCGTAAAGTTCCAGTGTTCTCCAACCTTGGGTCCCCAGATGTTTTTGGCCTACAACTCCCAGCATGCCCCAGCCAGCTACGCTGGCTGGGGCATGCTGGGAGTTGTAGGCCAAAAACATCTGGGGACCCAAGGTTGACAAACACTGGCGTAAACATGCGTAGGATTGGGCTGCATCTTTGCCTTTTATCAATTTCTATTTTTGCTTTTTGTTTTTTAAAGCCTGCAATAACACATAAAATTATGTAGCAGAGAGTTCCACAGTCCAGTTCCCTAGCAGGTGATATCTATTATAGGGCTCTCTTACTAGAAGAAGCCCTCCTTTTCTTTCACCTAAGAGAAGATGCTTCTCCGAAGATGATGCCTCCCACGACACAACGTGGGCATCGTCTGAAAACAAAGCAAGTTTCTTTGGTTCTTTGGTTCAGAACCATGTATACAGATTCACGTGCCAGTGTGGCGTAGTGGCTCGAGTGTTGGACTGGGACTCACTGGGCGACTTTGGGCCAGTCACTGACTCTCAGCCTAACCTACTTCACAGGGTTGTTGTGAGGATAAAACGGAGGAGGAGGATTATGTAAGCCGCCTTGGCTTCCTTGCAGGGGGGGGAAAAAAGGAGGGATATGAATATAATGAATAAATAAAATAAATAAAGCGACCAATTAATTGGCTGAAAGCCAACACAGATCCCTTTAATAGGGGGGAAGTCTTAAAATAGGAGATTCTCTGCTTCATAGCCAGTTTTCCCAGATCATTAGCCTGGTGGCTGTTCTGTGCACTGGGCATTTACACTGTGAAGCTTGTATCTAGGGGCAGCCACAGCTTAGTGGTAAAGCACTCCTGCTTCGCATGCAGGAAGTCCCAGGTCCAGCCCTCGGCGTGTCCAGTTAGGTATCAAGGACTGGAGATGATCTTTTCCTGCCCGAGGCCCTGGAAAGCCACTGCCACTCAGGATAGAGGATACTTGGCTAGCTGGAGAAATAGTTTGACCTTGTGTAAAGCAGCTTGTTACATTTCCATGTTCCGTCTTCGCTGCCAGAACATCAGATATTTCCCAAGTGGCTTCACAGAGAATCTGGACAGTAAGGCCCATAGATCTGGTTCTTAAGATTCCCCCAGATCCCAGCTGAGAAGTGGAGCTTGGGGAGTCCTCTGGCTTGTTCCAGGACAATTCAGGGCTGTGGTGAGTTTGGCCTTTGCTGGAGCAACATCTGTGCTTCCTGGGATCTCTCCGTGGTCCTGATGTCTGTGCCTCTACATTCTTGGATCTGTTGCTCGCTGCCTCCTTTTACCTGCTTCTTTGCAAGAGCTCAGCTAGGCTACGTTTAAGTAAAGTGAAGCTTTGAATGAACATTTCCTCCTGCAAAGGGCGGACAGAACTCCCTTTACAATCCCTCGATCAGTTGGCCGAAGAAATAATTCCCTCTGTATCAGGCTATGGACTTCTGTCAGCACTGCCTCTTCCGTCTGTGCAATTCCATCTGAAAGCCGTCCATTGGGCTCTCCATCAACACTGTCAAAGACTGGAAGCTTAGTGACATTGGAAGAAAAAGACAAGAGAGGGAAACCAACACATGCCAGTCGCCGTTTCCAGCCAACAGGGAAAGATAAGATGTAAGGAGATGCGCTCCGTTAATTATGCACGTGTGATTTGCTTCCTCCGGTTACGCCACACCAAAGAGGTTCCCGGCAGCTGCTCTCTCTGTTGCTGGAATATGCTCTGCTCTAGCCAGGTGTGTAGAATCCAGCCCAGAATAAAACGCAAGCCACCACCTCTGGTATTTGGCCAGCAGAACAAAACAGGTTATTCACTCTCCCCTTTTGCCACATCTTTTTCTTTATGGGCTCAGGAGGAAATGGACTGATCGATTTCAATGTCTCTTTAGACCACTTTTCTGCCTAAACACGCCAACTGATGAACAGCAAACCGAATCGATTAATTAATATTCACATTACTCTTCTTACCCATCATTTTTCGGGGTGGGTGGGTGGGTGGGTACATGACGACATCACTGAGAGCAGGCAAAGCTAATTCAGAGAGCAAGGGTAGTGCTTTCTGAAAAGCTGGAGCTCAAGGAAGATGAGAAGGGGAAGAGATTTGCTGGGGGACTGGACCGGAGTAGCTTTTCTCAAAAGAAAGGAACACTGAAAGAAGGAAGGTAGAAATACACAGCCAAAACAGAAGCTAAAAATACACAGCCAAAGAAGGAGGCTAGGAATACACAGTCGAAGGTGGAAGCTAGGAGTACACAGCCAAAGGTGGGAGCTAGGTATACACAGCCAAAGGCGGAAGCTAGGAATACACAGTCAGAGGCGGGAGCTAGGAATACACAGCCAGAGGCGGGAGCTAGGAATACACAGCCAAAGGTGGGAGCTAGGAGTACACAGCTAAATGTTCCATTAATTCACCTTCCTTTCCGAGCAATGAAGTCAGAATGGCTCAGGGAAGCCCCACTTATTAAATTTTTGCCAGTGATCCCTAACTGCACTTTTACAGCACAATCCCATGCAACCTTATTCAGATGTTTATTGATTTCAGTGGGATTCTCTCTAGTCAGTATGAATAGGATTGCAGTCATAATTAAGCCAATGAAAGGCTTCTAAAGCCTCTCTCTCATTCAACCAGTAATAACAATGGTTGGCCAGTCAGTTAACATGCAGCCATGGGTTCCAGAAGCAAAACGTAGGGCACAATCCCATGCAGGCATAGGCAGAAACAAGTCCTACAACTCCCAGCATTTCCCAGCCAGCATGGCTGGTAGGGGAATGCTGGGAGTTGTAGGACTTGTTTCTATCTACGGTAAATATACATAGAATTGCACCCTTGATTTTCATAACAAACACAACATTGATGGTAGTGGTAATCAATGAATACGAAAAACAATACATTCTATTACTATTGCCAAGAGTTATTCATTCTGGCCCATTTTGGATGCAATCCTCTGCCACCAGTCACCAGAGAGGGAGCAGCTGCAGCCTGCAGGGAGCTCGCGTCACCCCTCCCAGCCGGAAGGAACACACAGCTCCAACCGACACTTCCCTGGGGCGGAAGAACCTGGCCTCATCCACTGGCCAGAGAACCAAGGGCCACTGGGAGGCTGCACCCGCTGCTGCCTCCCAGGAAGAGCATCACGGCAAGCGGGGGGAGACCATGCATCCGCCAAAGAAGGAACAGCTGCAGGGAGCTTGATTTGCACTTCCCTGCCAGAAAATAAAAGGAAAGGAAGGGGGGGGGGACACCACATCGGTAAGAACCTTGTAACTAAGAACTGGTCCCTGAGTTTTGCTTTCTTACTCCTCCCTCCCAATCCCTTTTCCTTTTGTGTCACGTCTTCTAGATTGGAAGCCTGAGGGCAGGGACTGTCTAATATAAATCTATGTAAGCCGCTCTAGGAGTCTTTTTTTTTTGGCTGAAGAGTGGGGTAAAAAATGCTGTAAATAAAAAAAATAGATAAATAAGCCCCAACAAACACAATGGGACCTGCATGGATTGATGGATGGAATTTCTGTGCCACCCAACGGCCAAAGCTCTCCGGGCAGTTCACGAAACAAGACAAAACACACAAAAATACAATAACCTAATAACATTGTCATTGTCATCATCATAGTTTAACACAGTGTTCTCCAACCTTGGGTCCCCAGATGTTTTTGGCCTACAACTCCCAGCATGCCCCAGCCAGTTGTAGGCCAAAAACATCTGGGGACCCAAGGTTGGAGGACACTGGTTTAACACATAACTTACATTAGAGTAAACACACATAGGGTTGGGCTGCATTGATCAATTTCAGGGTTTTTAGTAACAACCAGCTGAGGCCGGTGGCTGGCTGCAATGTCAGTGGGGCCGTGTATCCACTCCGGGTTTCAGCCTGAACTTTGAAGGAGCTATCCATGGTGCTGAGCCTATTCTGGGGACAAGGTTCAGCACCATGGATGTGAGGTAGGCTAGGCTGAGAGAGCCAGTGACTGGCCCAAAGTCACCCAGTGAGCTTCATGGCCGAGTGGGGACTCGAACCCGGATCTCCTGGGCCCTAGTCCAGCTCTCTAACCACTATGCCACATTGGCTCTCTTAGAACTGGGTTGCTACATTTCTATGTGCATTAAAAATATAATAATATTATATAATTCTCAAAATATAATTCAGACTTGGAAATTTGACAATGCTGTTTTTCCCTGCCCTGCCCACGACCTTTTAAAATGCTGCAACAACAGAAAACGCATTCACGGCTTTGAGCTTCTCTCCTGGCAGCGGGTGGGAGGTTAAATTGGATGCGTTGCTACCCTCCCCAAAGCATCTGGCCTCTCTCACTAGGATCCAGGGTTATTTTTACTTCTCAATACATGCATCTCAGTTTAAGGCTGTCAATTTCGCTCTCTTCTCTTGCTCGCCGGCTGTTAACAGAGGACGCCGGTGCTTTATAGTCATGGACAGCGGTGCGCAGCCTTCCCAGGCTGTATCATTAAGTTAAGTCTCAGCACATTTCTCGTCTCCCCGGGAGATTATCAGAGACTGATTGATGTAATGGGGCTTTCTTTGGTATGCCGAGCTGGGTGTGAGGAGGATACTCCAGGTTCTCGCAAGGAGGACATCTCTTGTTAGCGGATCTGTCTTTGTCTCCCATGGATATTTTAAAACTCTAACGATGTAGAACTTCCAAGGGAGCATCACGATTGATCTCCAGGCAACTGATCACGTTTCTAGTAAAGGGGTCTGAAGAAGTCGGCTTGCCTTCAAGCGGGCTCCCAGACAAGAGAGAGAGAAAGAGGAAGGGTAGCCAAGACGGTGATCAGAGAAAGGCCTCCTGACGTCTGGGGCCTTGGCGAAATCTTGTGGACGTGCCTTCAGCCTTACAATGAGGCCTGGAGCTCGCTGAAGCACTTTTTGCAGCTCAATTCTGCTCATATTTCCCACATTAAGTTCGTTCCGGCCCGTTTCTGCATCAGTTTGCATTTTTATTTTTCATTTTGAGCCAGTGTGAAAACGGCTGATGAAAACGGCTGATGATGACAACCATCCTGCATCCGCACCGTTCGTTAACAAGGAGGATATAACCCAGGTTGAACCTCTTTCGGGTTCAATGAGCCTTCTTTTCCCACTCTCCACCCCTTGATCGGCGCTTTTTCGTGTTTAATTTTCTCGCAGTGCCTGGGACTGCCCTCGCCCTAGTGCAGTGTTCTCCAACCTTGGGGTCCCCAGATGTTTTTGGCCTACAACTCCCAGCATGCCCCAGCCAGCTATGCTGGCTGGGGCCTGCTGGGAGTTGTAGGCCAAAAACATCTGGGGGCCCAAGGTTGGAGAACACTGCCCTAGTGGTATTGCAAAGTGCTCCCTGTGATTGTCTTCGACAGAAAAGAGCGTCGGCCATCCACCCTTCTAGGAAAACTCAGAGGACTGAATTCCGGACACCCTTTGGTCGTAGAGGTCTCCCACAACCCGGTACTAGCCTCTGGTGGACAAGTGCGGGGAGTCCATGCGCGTGTGCGTGCAGCGTGCTCAGAGATATACTGGGCTCTCCCGCTCTCCTCTTGACCTCCTTCTCCCCAACATCATAATGACAAACATTTCTTCTGTGGAGGTGGCCATTTTTTGTTTGTTTTTTTATTAGGGTGGATTGACAAACGGTCTGAACATCAACCAACAACCTCAAGTTTTGGCTTACTATTTCAGATATTTCAATTATAAACCGTGTGTAACCCAGTGTTACAGAGTTTTCATTTCAATTATAAGCTATATAGATATTTCAGTTATGAGCTATATAACCCAGTGTCGAACCTCTTTCGGCCTGAGGGTTGGAGCTCTCGGGGGAGGGGGGGCGCATCCCAGTGGTGGGTGGAGCCAAAGGCAGAAGGGGGCGGAGCCAAAATGCCAGCATCTTTTAGCTGAAAGCGCTTACTGCCAGGAACTCAGCCGTACGAGAGGCATTTTGAACTTTTAGAAGTGCATGGGAGGGCAGAAAAGCCGGGAAACCACCCAGGGGAGGCTCCTTATCCATGGCAGCTTTTATTCTGAGCTTTATAGGAGCTCTCCATGGTGCACCATGGTGGTGAACCTATTTTGGGGGGGGGGTGTGGAGTTCAGCACCCACTGACACAGGAGTCACCCACCTCCCCTGCAACCAACCCCATGATTGGTGGTTGGGGAAAGGGGGTGTGGCCCGGGGAAGAGGGTGTGGCCATCTGGGGACCCCGGGGGAGGCGGATTCGGGCCCCGGGCCTGCGGCTCTGCACCCCTGAAGTAGCCTGAACTAACAATTAAGTTAAAGCGAATGAAACAATCAAGGCTGTGGAACGATCATCCCCCTCCCCATCACTGACTAAGACGCCGCACAGCCTGGATCCACATTCGTGGAGGGCAAGTGGTCTCAGTTCAGCCCCCTGAAAATTATGCACGCACACACACACACACACAGCACTGCCCCATTTCAGTTCCTGCGGAAAAAAACGCTGGCCTCACCTTTGTTGTACAGAGAGCCGTCGAAGTAGTAGCTGCCGGTGTAGAAGCCCGTTGCGAGCTCAATGAGGTGCCGTGCCCAAGTGTTCCCCGCCCCCGGGAAGCTGGCGAGCGCGACGAACTGCTTGGCCCGAGCCGTGAGAAATCTCCTGTCCATGCACCGGTTGTCTGAGGACAGATCAAGATGAGGCGGGTTAGCGAGGCGCCAGGAATTCCGGGATCCTGAGGTCTCCTGGTGTCTCCCGATTCTCCTTGATTGATCTCGGCCTCCAAACGGTGGCCTCCAAACGGGCATTGGCCATGCTTCCTGGGGATGATGGGAATTGGAGCCCCGCACCTCTGGAGGGCACCAGGTGGGGGAGGCTATTCATAGATTCATAGATCATAGAGTTGGAAGGGGCCTACAAGGCCATCGAGTCCAACCCCCTGCTCCATGCAGGATTGCACCTTTATTTATTAAAATTATATCCTGCCTTTCCTCCAAAAAGGGCACTCAAGGTGGCAGCTGAAAAAACAGAAGTACGTTGTTATCTTTTCTTCTCTCTTTTTTTTTGCACCAGGCAAAGACCTTTTTATCCTCTCCCGGCCTTTTAATCCTCTCTCTGTTTCTGCTGCTCTGTTGCATTTTTAAGTCATTTTATCTCCGTGATCTTTCTTAAAGATCTCCTTCTGCCTGTTTTAGCCCCTGCTGCTTTTAATTCGGGGGGTGGGGTGCGGTGGGAAGCAACTTGTGGCCCTCCAGATGTCTGTTCGATTCCAACTCTCAGCATCCCCTGCCATTGGCCATGCAGGCTGGGGCAGATGGGAGTTGTAGTCCAACAAGATCAGGAGGGGCACAAGTTGCTCCCCCCCCCACTTCACTTGATGGTTTCATTCTGCTGCTTGGGTATGATTTATATGGTCTTTGGGTTTTAACTTGTGTTTGTATTGTATGTTACCCTGAGACCTATAAGCTACAGGGCGACGAATGCATCTGAGAAAAGAAGAAAGAAATCTTCCCCACACTTGGGAGGAGCTGCCAGGATTTGAACCTGTACTCTCCAGCCTGCAGAGTACTGAGAACTACCTCCAAGCCACGGCTCTACCACCCTCCCATGCCCACGCCCACGCCCACGTGGCCAGCCCCTTCTACCTTGCACTTGAGTCTGGTACATGATGAAGTACTTGGAGGTGCCGCAGCTCTCGAACTCTTCGCCGCTGCATTTCTGGGCGCAGAGCTGCTCGTCTTCCCGTTCATGCAAGGTGAAGAGCGTGGTTGGAAAACCACAGTGGCAGGAGGTTCCGGCCAGCGCCGCGAGGGGGTATTCCTGGAGGGAGCAACAGAGGAGACATTCTTGCATCCTGCTGCCTTCGAGAACCAGTGCGGTGAAGCAAGCGGAGGGCCGCTGGGACACCTGGGTCTGAGCCCCCTGCTCAGCTATAAAGCTCACACTGGAGGACAGTCAGCCACTTCCCATCTCTTGCTCTAACCTACCTCGCAGGGTTGTTGTGAGCACAGAATGGGAGATCTGTCAGGGATGCTTTGACCTGGATCCCTGCGTTGAGCAGGGGGTTGGACTTGACGTCCTTATGGGACCCTCCCAACGCTACTATTCTAGGATTCTGTGATTCTGTTATTCTGTATATGCCACCTGTAGGTTGCCTGGTGGAGCACCTTAAAAAAGGGCAGGGGTACAAATGTGATGATGGAATAATGTAATACTGATGATCAGGACGTAGGGATAGGCCAATGAGCCATGTTTGACTCAGGGCCAGGAATCTCCAAACATGGTTTACCAAAGAAAAGTAGCCTTCCCTGCCACTGAAGGACAGACAAATCAAATTCAGGCACAGAAGCCGCCAGCCCTGGTGCTGACCAGGTGGAAGAAGGGATCGGGGCCCCGGAGACCCCTGTCTGCCCTGTGCTCTCACTCCATTGCAGCCTCCTTTCTCAGTCCAGCCGTGAGGAAGTCGCTAGTGCCGGCCAGTTATTTACTAGAGCAGAGCTTTCCAAACTTTTCATTCGGTGACTGACACACTTTTTAGACACGCATCATTCCGTGACACAGTAATTCAGTTTTACTAGCAAACCACAGGTTGACGTGTCGCGACACACAGTTTGGAAAGCTCTGTACTAGAGCCTGGAGTTATTCAGCCAGGCTTATGAGACCCCATGCAAAACCATGGGCCGATGGCGCTTGGTAGTGTGTGTGTTTGTCACCTGAAGGAAGGCCGCTAAAAGCCCTGCAGGGCGCTTCGTCCAGGCCCTCACTGGAGTCCAACGGCACAGAGTTATGAAGGCTGCGGTGAGGGCTGACGGGTCATTTAACACCCCGGGATGCGGCGACACCGGGCTAATCAAGGGGCATGCCGGAGTGAGTATGTATTTCCCCCCTTGGAGACCTGGGTGACCGTGGGGGGAGGGGGGAGGCAGAGAAGGGAGGCAGTTGCCCATGGCCAAAAAGGAGGGCAAAAGAGGAAAGCGATTTGCGGAACATTTGCATATGTGTCTATAGATATAGATATATGCAAATTTAGAAATAATTACTATCATTTAAATAGAAATTCAAGACATCTGAGCACAGTGCTCCGTCTGCCGCCCAGTATTGTACGCACTGCAGTCTCCGTGGCCCTGCGTCGCTCTCCCTCCCGGTGGTTCTTTGACTACAAACCGGACTTGGAGCAGACAGCCCATAAAAGGGAGGACACCTTCACATATTGGACTGCCCTCTGCAGAGCGGAGCGCGCACAGCCCTTGGGAGGTTTGGTGGGTAAAAGCGCTGGAGGGATGCATCTCAAACTGGAGCTCCCAGCAGTCAGTCGGGCTCTGAGGCCTTACCTCCTGCATCACCAGACCTGGCCGACGAAGCTCTGGGCCTTCCAGGACCCATCAATGTTGCCTGCCGGAGCCTGTCCATTGAGAATCGGGGGCTCCACCCTTCATCTGCGTGGCTCCACCCTTGGCTTCCATTCTTTGGTCACAGTACTGCATCCATTCCACCTGCCCCCCTTCAGATGTGTTGGGCCGTAACTCCCCATCATTCCATGATGGGGGTTGCAGTCCAACACCTCTGGAGAGCACCAGGTTGAGGCAAGGCTGCTCTGGAGCGTGGTGGACTGCTAGTGCCCCGCGCATGGAGTTTATGGGCGGAGCAAGCTTACTTTCCCCATGCAGAAGTCGACGCATCGGTCCACGGACATGTTCCTCATGACTCTGCTGGCCGGCAAAGCCAAGGAAATGTTCTCCGGCCGGCGGAAGCATCCGCGGAAGATGGCGCTGCCATCTAAGGGGGAGAGGAGAGAAAAGGAAGCCGGTCAGCGGTGAGGCGGGCTCATGGCATCGAAGTCAGGCGATGGTGCGCAGCTCGAGGAGGGGACTGGGCCCGCGCATGTTCCGGATGGACCTGGAATCAGGTTCCCTGGGATGGCGCGTTCAGTCCCCCGCCTGGGCCCCGCCTGGGCCCCTGCAGAGCCGCTGCTGGTCAATGCGCTGCACTGCGTGGACCGAGGCTCTGACTCGGCAGGAGAAAAAGCTTCCAATCCAACCACCCCACCCCGTCCTTAACACACCGTTCATTTTGGGTGCTGGCGGTTGATTTTTGTTAAAGAAAAATAATGGCCAGGATTGGCCATAATCCATTGATGGATTAAGAGAGGAAGTTTGACATGCATCTTTTTGTGCTCATAATAACACTCTTACTGATATTAATACATTGGAAACCAACTCCGTTCCATATTATTTTGGGGCCCAACTTATTTAATGTAAATGTATCCCTTCACTATAATTCATGAAGCCACGGGGACCCTTATATATAATTCGTGGAGGCAGCGGAACGCTTACTGCTGTCACTTCAAAAACTGCATCTGTCACTGGCATCCAGAACATTTTCTTAACATGCTGCTAGAGCGACCGTTTCGCCAGTCTCGTGCCAAACCGCAACTCCCTTGTATCGATCTGCCTCTTAGTGCTTGCTTGCCCCTGCTCCCCCCTCTCTCTCCCCAAGGATTGTATTGGTGCCCTGTGTTTATATTTCTCTGGAAATGTGCACAAATCAAAAGCTAAAATTAATTTCCTGTGGTCACCAACTTTGTGATAGTGTCTGTAGATTAAGGTTGCATGCAATGAATTCCTGTTTTGATTTTTTTTTTTTTAAGTTTAAAAGTAGTGTTTCAGAGGGGAGGGTTATTTTTTTTTTTTGTAAGTCCTAAGGGAAGGGGGGACTTCTCATTTGTGTAACTAGTTTTCCTTTGATTACAGCGCAATCCTGTGCTTGTTCCCTCTGAAGAAAGTCCCCCTGCAGGGTAAATGTGCCCAGGTTTGCATCTGCAGTCACAATCCTAGCCAATCAGGGATCACATCTTTCTATATCACTTTTGCATAAGTTTGCCCAGAAGCCTATTCCACTCTGTTTCCACATCAGTCTCAGATATATATTCTTTAATCCACACAAAAGTTCAGGTTACATTTAATTCCCCACCCCAAAATTGTGCATTTTTTCAAGCAGCCTCCAAAAGCTTCCCTGAAATTGAACTCGGCCCCTCGGGCTGAATGAGGCTCCGCACCCTTGCACTAGACAGACCTTTGGCCTGAGCCATCAGCCGGAGGGGACGGGAGCGGCCATGGTGATGGCGGCGGGAGGCGCAGCGGCAGCGAGCGGGAGGGCGGGGGGAGGCGCAGCGGCGAGCGGGAGGGTGGGGGGAGGCGCGGCGGTGAGCGGGCGGGCGGGGGGAGGTGCAGCGGCAAGCGGGCGGGCAGGGGGAGGCGCGGCAGCGGCGGGCGGAGAGGCGGAGGCTTGGCGGGAGCGGCGCAGTGGAGGCCTGGCAGAGGCGGCGCAGCGGCAGCGAAGAGGAGCGCAGCGTTTCTGCGCCCTCTTCAGCCGCGCGCCCTAGGCAACCGCCTAGTTTGCCTAGCGGTAGCGCCGGCCCTGCTGCTACCCGCCGCCCCCACAGCCACCTCTGCTGGGGAAACCGGCCCGCCCGCCAGGAAGAGCAGGGTGGCCGCAGCTGCAGGAGTGCTGCCACCAGGTGGAGGGTGTCTCGTGGCAGCCCGCAGGAGGTGTTGGCGGCGGTGCCGCGCCAACGGGCCACAGGAGCCTGGCGCCGGCCTTGATTTTGATCTTTCCGCAGAGGCCCTCATCTGGAAAGCTCCTTTTGTCTTATCTCTTTCCCCGCCTTGTCATGAACCATTGGTGCCTCCTTGCTCTCCCTGCCCCCCTGAAGACTCTCTGCTGGCTTCCGTGCAGGACAGTCTGTTGAGGTTCCCCTACACCAGTGTTCTCCAACCTTGGGTCCCCAGATGTTTTTGGCCTACAACTCCCAGCATGCCCCAGCCAGCGTAGCTTGTAGGCCAGCGTAGTTGTAGGCCAAAAACATCTGGGGACCCAAGGTTGGAGAACACTGTCCTACACACACACACACACACACACACACACACACACCTCCTAAGCATTCTTCGTTCACCTGCCTGGCTAGATCCTTCTCTCTCCTCCGCCTTTGACATTTAAGTACCTGCTAATGAGGCACGCCGGCCCAGCCTCTTAACTACTGAAGGCAGAGATGAACACAATGAATACAGAATGAGGGCTAAGATACAGGAAAGCCCGAGAGAGTCAGGAACAGATCAAAAAGCCATGGCGAACTCATTAACGGCGCTCAAGCACCTTTTCCTTCCTTTCACACATGCGCGGGCTGCATTATATTTCGTTTGCCAATGCAGAGTGCTCAATGGAGTGTTCCCACCCACCCCGCTTTTCTCAGTCCTGGTTACCCGAATCAGCCCCACCCACGTTCAAGGGGGCACAGACCCCGATATACTGGGCTGTGCATAACCAATGTTTTCATGATCGTATCATCCGGCAAGCATGGGATTTGGCATCATATTGTATGATCCTAAGAATCTCAGCTTTGGGTTTAGGGAGACACACACACACACACATGTTTCTAGGCCTTATGAAAATACTGGTGATATTGCTAGGAGCCCAGGAGAGGTTGTACAGCAGTTCCAGTGAGGACAGGGCTGGTGCCTATAGTGCAAGTTCCTTGCCCCCCACCCACCCCCGGCTAACAGGATCAGAAGAAGTTATGCAAAATAATGCAAAGTGAACACACACAGGCTTCAGAATTCTGCTTTTTCTTCAAGTGTTCACCCATAAGTACAAATACATTCCATGATCTTTCTTTTTTTTAATGTAGAGACATGCTACCTTGCCTGTATTTGACCTCTTTCCGGTTTCCCACGGGGCCCGCAGACTTCCTGGCCCCATCACTGACCCAAAGTGATTTCTTAGCAGAGTCCTCATCCATCCCCCTGTTCTGAGCTTCAAGGAGCCACGGAGTGGCATTCTTGGCAGCGCTCTCTCCCTGAGGGAACTGATTTCCCGTGGAGGTTTGCCAAAACCTTAGCCTGAGCATATTTAAAGTGAGATGTGATAAAAAGCCTTTCCATTTGGGCAGGATTTCTGACGGCAGTCGGCAGGCAGTGAATTTATCTTAGCACCATAAATCTCTCTTCCTGTGTTAAATATAGCTTTTAATAACACGGCGCTATTAAAGCGGGATATAACATTGCTACAATAAAATGTGAGGATGGCCACGGGCTTATATGGCATTTCACACGAACGAGACAAGCTCATGGAGGAGAGAGGACTAGCAAGGGCAACGAGCCATGATGGCCAAGCAGGACCTCGGTGACCAGAGGCAATCAATACACCTGCTGCGAATGCCAAACGCTGTGGACAGACAAACTGCTCATGGGACACCAGGCTCTGCTCATGAGCTGCCAGAGGCATCTGTCTGACTGACCTCTGTTGGAGGCAGGGTGCCAGTCTAGATGAACTTTGGCCTAATCCTGACCCGCCACATCTGTTCTTAAGGCCCCTGGGGCACACCTTCCCAAGCCCCACCTGCACAGGTGGCTTTATGGAAGGATCGGACAAATTCACAGGGGCCAGAACAGTCCACGGCTACGGTAGGCGGTAAGAATGGACCTTCCATGGCTAGAAGCAGTATACCTGCAGTGCAGGCTGGCGGCTGGCGTGCCGGCGGGGCTGCATATCCGCTCCAGATTTTACTCCGAACTTTGAAGGAGCTATCCATGGTTCCGAGCCTATCTTGGGGCCAGGGGTTCAGCACCGTGGAGAGCTCCACTCAAGTTGAGAATGAAATCTGGAGCGGATGTGCAGCCCCGCTGGCATGGCAGCCGCCAGCCTCCGCTGTCAGCTGCCCGAGCCCCAGATGCCGGAGAGAAACGCGGGGGGGAGAGACATCGTCGCCCTGGCCAGCTTCCCAGGGGCGGCCGCCGGAGAAGGCACTGCTGAGCTGGAGACCCCTTGAGTCCGATTCAGTCAGGCAAGGGTGCTGAGCTGCAGGCCAAATCCAGCCGCCCTGGGCTCCCAATGCAGCCCGACGGGCCACGCCCCCTGCCCCAACCCCCTTTCCCCCAGCCGCCAATCCGTGGGTGGCTTCTTCCCAGCATTTGCGTGTTCTCCCTCCCCCACCCCTTGCCAAAAGGTCGAAATGCCGCTCCAAAAGCTGGCAGGAAGAGCTTTAAGCTGAACGAGGCTGGCATTTTGGCCACGCCTCCTTTGCCTTCGGCCCCGCCCCCCACTGTAACGCGGCCCCCGAGAGCTTCTCCAAAAAGGAATCTGGCCCCCAGGTTGGAAGAGGTTCCCCACCCCAGGAAGTAGGGCAACGCTTAAGTTCTTTGGGAAATCTCAAACTTTTTCCGGGCGGTGGCTTTGGCGTCCCCGCCGCCTCCCCCACTCACCCCCTTCCTATGTGTCTCGACGACGGGCCCTCCTGCTCCTTGAGCCCAACTCTGCGAGGACTACTTACACCTCCTTGTCGACTCCTGGGCCAGCTGCAGGCGGTAGATGGAGAGCCGGTTCACCCCGCCGCAAACGTTGCTCTTCTCTCCCTTGCACTCCATGTTGCACTCCGAATCACTGGCGTTTGCGGCCTGGACTTTGTGCCCGCAGTAGCACTCTGCCCCAAACTCCAGCCCTGCGTAGAGGTAGCCCCTGCCCAGACAGAGAGCACAGTTAATTCAACGAGTTGTGCCAGGCCCCATTGCCGCGGGCCTTGCTTCTCTGAAGCTCGACGCGTGAGGCAGTGGAAGCGCAGGACTACGGCACTGGGAAATGCCGGCCTCGTGCCACCCTCCGTGGACCGTGCCGTTTCAGGATACAGGTGGCAGGAGACCACGTGTTTAAATGAAATAGATAAGTAAAATAAATAAAAGCTTCACTGTGGGAAGGCTGTCAGCACACAGTAGTCTGAACTCCTTCTCCTTTGCACGCTTTCTTTCTATCTGCAGGGAGTCTGGCTTATTTTCCCCTGCAGGAAACATTAAAAGATGCAATTCCCCCAGCATTTAAAAGTGGTGTGGTCCAAAGAGGGCTGCACCACATGATGTCTGTCTGTCTGTCTGTCTGCTTGTTGTTCCTTCCTTCCTTCCTTCCTTCCTTCCTCCCTATTATTTCATCTATCTATCTATCTATCTATCTATCTATCTGTTATTTATTAATTATTGTTATATCCCACCATTTTTCCTCTGAAGGCGGCTTACATAATCCTCCTCCATTTTATCCTCACAACAACCCAGCCTAACCTACCTCACAGGGTTGTTGTGAGGATAAAGTGGAGAGGAGGACAAGGATCACGTAAGCCACCTTGGGTCCCTTGCAGGGAAAAAAAAGGAGGGATATAAATATAATAAATAAATAAATTGGGCTCAATGCCCACCAGGCCCAGAGTCCATCTCCCGCAGGAGCACCGGCTGAATTCTTCCTCCTGAGACGTCCCCTGAGGGAGAAGCGAGCCGGTGTGTGTGTTTACTGATGACACCTCTTAGGAAATGATTTACACAGCGCTAGCGGGAGGAAGCATCACTTCTCCAGAGAAAATATCCCCGAGCATCTTCTAGATCATAGAGTGAGAGACGGGCGCATTACTTAAAGGCCGGGCAGGTTGTGCCGTGCGGCGGGTGAGGGTGGCAGGCATGATGTGTGCTTTTCGGGTGAAGCAATAAGTAAACCAGTCAGAGCGCTCCAACAGGTGGCAAAAAAATATGGGTTGGGGACCGCTGGTTCAGAAAACCAGGCAGGATCAGAGTGTAAACGGACCCTCGAAATCTCTACCCTGTGTGTGTACAAAGAAATGGGGCGAGGGGAAGAGAAATTTGCCAAGCGTTTCTCAAGGACGGGAATCACCATTGCCTTTTCCCTAAAGGTTTTGCGCTGCTGCCATGGCCGACGACGACAGCAACTCTGCACCCTCCCGCTGCCCCTCCCCCAAACCTGGTTCCATTTTGGGGCACGGCTGTGTGTGTGTGTGTGTTGAAATGGTGCCCACCACAAAGGAAAACGGTGGCGCATATTCAGGGGAAACTCTGTATATAATTTTTCTAGGGCTCGGGGTTGGGGTGAGAAATAAGAACTATCTCAGACATTTTCTCAGGGGGGCGGGGAAGTCTTCTGAGAAATTTTGGATCAGCTCAACAATCTGAAGGCTTTCCATTGTCATGGCATTGTAAATACATCACACTATCTGGAGTTTGGCATTTTTTCTCATGGCCCACACGGCTGCCTTTGTTTTGTTTTGGGTTTTTTTGTCTAAATTCCTAGCAGGCGCCTCTCCTTAGCTAAGGGCTCTCTCAGTTGATCTGTCGGATCAAGGTCTGCCTTCCCTGGGAACTCTCCCAGGTCCTGAAGGGTTTGCTACCAGATGCGGGACAACTCTTGCTCCAGACCAGCCCCAACTCTGGGCCTTCCCTAGTACCCTGCAAGCTTGTGCATTGGCTGGAACAGGGCAGGGGTGCGTGTTTTGGATGCCCAGAGGGTCTCATACAGCTCTCCTCCTGCTCTCAGCCCGTCAATATCATTGCCAATCAATCCATCACAATGTACTTCTGTAAAATAAGGTGTCAGGGTCACTGGATTGAAGGCCTTGTGTCTGTCTAACAAATCTTTCTGCAATGGGCCAAATTCTCTGCTGCTCCCGCCGGCTGGCGCAAAAGGGTCAAAGAACCTCTCTCTCTCTCTCGATTGTGGGAGCCAATTTCCCTCGCCAGACTGCAAAGCCGCAATATATAACTCCGGCTTCTCGGTTCCAGCCTCGCTCAGAAGGGCATTTCCATTGCAAATGAGGCCTTGCCTTTCCCGAAGTGAGAAAAATTGGATCTTTCAAAACTGTTGGGCTTGGAGGGTGTGAGAGAGGAAGAAAAACAACCACGGGGAGAGAGTCAAACCGCTGGAGCTGACAGGAGAGAAATACACTCAATGCCTCGGAATTAATGAAGTCCCCGTGTTCGCTATGGCACCCTACCGTTCGGCACAGTTGTCCTGGCAACGGAACAATGTCATTTTTTTGTAGTCAAAGAAGGACACTCCGCGGAGCGCTCTCCGGTGGGTGTTGTCTACGTAACAGCCAATGTATTTCGCTGGGGGGAAAGAGAAAAACATGAAAATCCATCCTTAAAAAGCAAACAAACCGGAAAGGAAAGAAAGACATCAAATTGCTTATGTAGAGACATACGTACACCCCACATATGTCAGGGCCATGCTCAGGGACTGCACAAGAAACACCCAAAGCAACAATTTGCGTATCACATTTTTATTCCACGCTCCCTCCGATGAAATCACAGCAGTGTACATCGTTTTCACACACACACACACACACACACACACACACACCATCTTAGCCCCTCAACGACCCCATGAGGCAGACAAAGCTGACCAAATGACTCTGAGGTTCATGGCAGACTAGCAATGTGATCCACAACCTTATCAGATCCACTGGATCTTCAACGTGGCACCCGTGGGCATCAATGTGCCCACTGACCCCTCTCTTGGTATCTACCAGGCTTCCAGCCCCTCTCCCAATTTTACTTTGATTTCCTAAGATTAATTTTTTTTAAATTAAAACTATTTTTTTTATGGGGAGACTGCCCCCCAGTGCCATCTTTATTTGGGTTCAACAGGGTGGCTTTGTGTTTTGGAGCTCAGACCCAAGCTCTGTTTTGTACCTAGGTTCTTGGGCAAGTTACTTTTCTCTTAGTCTCACCAGTTCGGCATCAGGCAAATGAGTGTTTTGTGATGGGACGGGTCCACCACGGCAGCCATCTTATGAATGTCCCAGCCCCCATGGCAGCCATCTTGTGAAAGTGCCCACAGCACTCTCTCAAAATCCCCAATGTGCCCACCAGCCCACAAAGACTGGGGACCCCCAGCAATGTCCCTCAGGGCAACAATGAACCTGTACCTGATCCAAGGGGCATGCCAGGAGCCCCTTGAGGAAGCAAAGTGTCTCACGCTGGCTTGGCCTTGGCGCAAAGTGCCGTGGGTCTCTGGTGTGTGTGTGTGTGTGTGTGTGTGTGTGCGTGCAGGTGCTTCCTCCTCTGTGCCACTGGGGCAGACCTGCCAGAGGAGGGACCACCAGCTGGAAGTTTCTCTCCTGCTCTTCAGCCTCGCCACCACACGCAGGGCCCAAACAGACAGGACTCTGAATCCATACCTAGCAGCTACATCTTTTTCATTTTTACTCTAGAGTAGGTGCAGGGGCCCAGTCTGTATTGGAGTTGTAGGCCAAAAACATCTGGGGACCCAAGGTTGGACAGCACTGGTCTAGACACATTAAACATACTAATGCAGACATACACCAGGGAACTGAATTGTGGGGTTACGCCACACACACACCCCTTCTAAGAGGTTGACCTGTTCCTCTCCTAAGGCTGAGTTACTGACAGCAAGAGCTCTAAGCTGCAACAGGCTGGTAATTTTTTGCATCTTTGGCCCCACCCCCTTCCCCCCTTTGGCCACGCCCACCGCTAGAATGTGCCCCCCCCCCGAGAGCTTCTCCGAAATTGAATTCGGCCCTGGGGCTGAAGGAAGTTCGACACCACCGCTGCGTTCGCACCGCCTGAATGACCCTCCCTTGGTCGCAATGCAGTCTTCTGGTGCGACCTGGTCCTAAATAACAAGGTTTCGGTCTCTCTGGAAATCGAGCAGCTCAGGATAACAGATTCAGCAGCACAGCTCTGTGACCTGAGAGCGTTATCTTTGTGGAGCCACCCTTGCGCCGTAAAACGCAGAGTTTGGCGCTCGAGTCGGCCCCTCCGGCCCCTCGGTCTCTCCCATCCGTTCCGCTCGGTGCCAATGCGGCTGATGCGAGCTGAACTCACACCGGGCGTCCGATTGCCGACACAATATTGTCTCCCCAGCAGGAACCGTCTCATTCACTATTCAGAGAAGTCACGGGGAAGACTGCTCTAAGTGGATTATGGGAACGACATGGTCCTTAGCACAGCCGTCCCAGCGCCTGGGGAGAGCTCATGCGTTTGCTGTTGCTGCCGAATTCCAGATTTCTGTGTTTCCTTCCAAGAAAGGAATCCTTGTAAGACCTTCAGGGAAATAAATTCTCCATTGTTACATACAACTTGCCCACCAGCAGCCATCTGTCATAATATGAGGCCTTCCTCCTCTCTTTGGGCAGGGAGGACGTGACATGCAATCCTTTTGGATCCCTTACACGTCTGTAATCATACAAGAGTGTTCGTGTTTTTTTAAAACATCACTTCCTGGTAGGGATGAGCAAACAAGCGACGTTGAGCTCATCAAAATTCTCCAGACATCGACTTGCCACTCGTCTCGTGCCTGATTTATGTTCGCGATCACTGCTTGTTTTGTGAGAACGGGGAAATTGTGCAAAACAAACAGCAATCGAACATGAAAGTTGCGCAAAAATCCCCAATTTTGCGCGAATCTCCAAAGTTGTGCAAAATTCAACCATAGGCTGAAGCTGATTTGGAAAGTTGTACAAATCAAGCGCGAGCTCATGTTGGGTAATTTGTGAACATTTTTGGCTGGACGCATCCTTGGGGTTGAGTACAGGGCAGGCTCGCATGTTTTGTGAGTGGAAATGAAATTCTCATACATCTGAGTGTCAAAAAGATTTTCTCTTTGGAGGGGGGGGGCATCTTCTCCTGTGTATAATCAGTCAGGGCCAGTCCAAGAACAGGCAGGGATGAGAGAGAAGTACTTTATAAGCTACTTCACCCATCTCTCTCACCCTGGTGAGATGTTTTTATTGCAAAACCCTCCCTTACACACACACACACACACGTATCACACACACGTATCACACACACGTATCACACACACACACACACACACACACAGAGTGAGGCCAGAGGGTGTTGCTGGTGAGGGAATGTTGCTGAGAATGTTGCATTCAGAGGGCGACTGAGGCTCAGCCTCAAGAATGGAGCAAAATGTCCACCAGATATGGCTGGCTGATATAGTAGTTGGAGCCAGCGCAGGAGCTGTTGCGTCTGGGGCGGAGCCGAAAGGAAAATGGCAGGTCAGAGACTGGAGTCAGGGTGGAACCCGGTGGGTTTTTACCGGTCTCCAAAAGGGGCTCCCCTAGCGGAACTTGGTTGGTTTTACTGGTTGGACCGCTCTCATCTTGGCTGGTCTTGGCAAGCAAGCAAAGAAGTGTGCCCCTCTGCCCTCCTGGAGGACTAACTCTATAGACCAGGGCTCTCTCCAACCTTGGGTCCCCAGACGTTTTTGGCCTACAACTCCCAGCATGCCCCAGCCAGCGTAGCTGGCTGGGGCATGCTGGGAGTTGTAGGCCAAAAAGTCTGGGGACCCAAGGTTGGAGAACACTGTTTTAGGGTGATGCTCTTATTCCCAGCAATAGGGTGATGATGCTCTTATTCCCCTGACATTTCTGCTCTCCGGCATAGAAGCTCCAGCAAGCCCCCTCCCATCTTGTTGGCTCCCGCCGCTTCCCTCGCCTCAATAAAGGACGCAACGGGAGTCTGTTGGAAAGGAACTTGAGCGGCTCACGCCGTCGCCCAGAATGTTTGTTCAGTGAACTGTAGCTCCTGCCATTTCTTACGCCTATTAAGAGTGCACCGGGGGTGGGGGGGGAAGGAGGAGGACGTTACTCTCTCAAAGTGCCGGGTGGGTGGGTTAGCTGCTCAGGAATCTATTGAAGCCGTGCCTATTAATATGTTCTGACAAGAGACCTGCAGCTTTTCTGATTAGGACAGAAATTGCCCAAGGCAGGTAGCTGCGAAAATAATATCACCCCATCGAGCAGAGCAGATTTCGGGAGGTTTTGTGCCAGGCTCAGGCCCTGGTTCTGAACCCCAAATCAGCGGAGCGTTGCACATCTTTATACTCCCTCCTTATTAGGGGCCTTGTGCACCACCGGGAAAAAAGAGAGCACCTATTTGCATACATTTGCGTGTGCTAATTGGGATGTCTGGGTGCAAATCCAGAAATCATTGTTATGATTGAAATAGAAATAGAACGCCTCTCTCGTGGTGTGGAAGGCTGTGACCGGGGGACCCCCCCCCCCGTGTGCCTGGCTCAGCCCCCTGTCCAGGTGCGTTGGGGGGGCGACTTCGAGGCCCTTGAGCTCTCCCTTCGGGTGGGTCTTTGTCTCGAACTGGACTGCCCATCAGATGGAGAGCGTGTTCAAAATAGGGGGCGGCCCTCTGTAAAAGAGGACACACACGTGGCCACCCCACTTCCTGTAGATTCCGGTGCCGTGCCTAATCTCCAAACAGAGCTCCCTCTTGAACTCTGAGGACGCACCTTGCAGCAACACTAACACAGCTTAGGGTTTGTTTTTGCAGTTGGGGGGGGGGGGGCCCTCACACGCCAAATAAATGGCATTGGGATGGAGCGAAGAGCCGAGCATCTCAACTTGGCATTTGGATGGCAATATCGTACATACTATGAAACGTTGCAAAGAAAAGACGGCTGAGGTAGGAGAGGCGTCTTGTCCAGTGGCCAAGTTAAAGCTGATGAACACTCAGCAAATGCAGACTGGCTGCATGCGTTGATATGTCCTGGCCAGCTGTGCAAGGCTGTCGTCAGTCCTTGGCGTCTCCAGGCGGGTGCCCAGCCCTCAGTACCCTGAGGAGGTTTTCCTTCCTGCCTTCCTGCCTTCCCACTTATCCCTGGGCCTCCTGTCCTCATCCCTTCTGCCTGCCTTGCCTATCTTCTGCCTTGGAGCCACTCAGCCAATGGCAGCCAAAGAAACCTTTCTGCCTGCATCCCTTCTGTGTGACATCAGGGCAGCTCAGCCAATTGCTGCTAGAGGCTTGCGATGGTGCCGCCACTGCTGCCAGATCCCTTACTACGCGACGACAAGACAGACCTGTAATGGAGCTGCAAGATGGATTTGCCAATGGAACAACGCAGTTTCCTACATTCAGGACTTGCTGTGACGGCTAAGGATGTCAGGTTTGGGGACCGCTCCCCCTGCCCCTGTCTCCACTGCAGAGGTCAGCAGCATTGACTCTCAGTGTGATTCCAGGCTCTGGCTGGCTCAGTTCCGTGCAGAGCGTAGCCCATTAAATAAATAAATGAATAGATACCCCACAGAAATCAGCAAAGATCCAGGACTGAGGGCGAGGGAGTCCCTTTCCCCATCTGGGTAGTCTTGTTGCCCCCTTACGACTGGGTGTGCCATTCTTCAAAACAACCCCTTTGGCCCCCTCTCTCTCCCCATCTCCTGCGCATAGAAAAGTCGTGCCGACGAGGAGGCTGCCACCGCAGGTGTTACAAACACAGCGGTCCTTGCAGAGTGGCATGCGCCAAACTCACCCCCACCCCACCCCCGTCTCCCTCCCTCCCTCTCTCCCTCTCCCCCCCCTCTCTCTCCCCCTGAAAAGCTCCACTCTCTGTCCGGGAACCATCCATCACAGTGACAGCCCAGTTTCGCCAGAGGCGAGGTACGGAGGCTGAGCGTGCTCTCCTGCATACCGACGATCCTTTGATTTACAGCGCCAGAGTGGGCCGGCCCAGAAAACCCGCTGGGTGTTCCTCTGCCTTTGCGCACAACAAATGGAAAAGAAACCTCTGGCCACTGCGATCTGTAAAAAGGACGCTATCCAGTCCCAGTGCTGTCCTGTCTGGCTCCTCAAATCCCTCCTTAGAGCCCGCCTGACCTGGGGAGGCTTGGATGTAACCCCTCAGCCTTCCTCGGCAACTGCACTGAAGCCGAAGGAGGGGCAGAATCCGGGTTTAGCTACACTGGTGTAATGGTGCATTCTGAAGTGCAGGCAGTCGTATCGACAGTCTCAGGGCCGGTGCTACCATTAGGCCAACTAGGCAGCTGCCTAGGGCGCAGGGCTAAAGAGGGTGCCAGAAATGCCTTGAAAAAAAATACAGCGCTCTCAAGTGGGAAGGGGGGGGCACTAAATATCTGATCTTGCCTAGGGCACCAAACTGCCTTGCACCGGTCCTGGACAGTCTCTGTAGCTGCGACCCCCAAAGAGAGTCCAAAAAGGCAGGCCGCTGTGTTGATTCATCTCTCTCTCTCTCTCTATCTCTCTCTCTCTCTCTCTCTGGAGCACATCGCATAATACCCCATTTATTAGGATGAGCTGACACAGCCATAGAGTAGGGAGCTGGGAGAGAGCAGTGTCGTGGTTAGCACGTTGGACTTGGCTGGAGAGAGCCAAGATTGCACAAGGCAGGGAAAGAGAGGGACACAACATGTCCCCAAACTGCCTGAGACCACGATTCTCCAGGCGTTTCTTTTCCCAGCCCCTGATCTCAAAGTCAGCAAACCACTTCTCACCTCCATCTGGAGCAGATCTAGAGTGAATGGGTCTTAATTGCCCATTCAAGGCCAAGCCAGCCCAAAACGCCTGAAGGCATTAACAGTGCAGTCCTAGGGCTGCTAGACAGGCATCTAGACAGCCGTAGGATTTCTCGGAGACCCAGCTACGAGGTTGGAAAATCACTCCGACTTTGCAGCTGGGTCTCCAAGCTCAGAGCGGGGGGCCCTCCTAGCAGCCAGTGTGGGAAGAACCACGCCAGCTGCGTCTAAGGTCGCAAACGTGACTTGGAAATGGAGTCCAGTGGACGTTCTGGGCGGCAGTGGGGGGGAGACCGGCGTCGCCAAGACGCGAGGTATCCTGGCAGTGCCTCAATCAGCCGTGCCAAGTTGAAGGCCGGGAGGACCGTGGAGGCGACCTTCGCCTCTGTGCTCCTCCTGCCCTATGGGCGTCCCGATTCATAGATTCATAGATCATAGAGTTGGAAGGGGCCTACAAGGCCATCGAGTCCAACCCCCTGCTCAATGCAGGAAACTAGAGGAGGGGGTCTCCCATCCAAGTAATAGCCAGGCTTGGCCCTGCTTAGCTTTCCACGCTCGGACAAGCTGAGCCAGCAGTGATTGCTCCCTAAGACAGAAATAGCTCACAATAATATATTGTTGCTGGGGAAATCCATCCTTCCCCCCGCCCCCCGCACGTTTCAACAACAACCCACAGTTCCATGACAAGACAACCCACACTCAACCCGTACTCAACCCTTGAGTGTGGGTTACCGTGTTGTCTGAACCCAGTCAGAGTGAACAATCGTGGGCCAGATGTACCAGGGGCTCAACCCTCAGTATAACTAAGCAATGTTCTCCAACCTTGGGTCCCCAGATGTGTTTGGCCTACAACTCCCAGCATGCCCCAGCCAGCATAGCTGGCTGGGGCATGCTGGGAGTTGTAGGCCAAGCACATCTGGGGACCCAAGGTTGGAGAACACTGGTATAAAGCATCTTGCTACATGAATGGGAGGACTCAGAAAAAACTCTCCCCTCATTGCAAGATGTAAAAGGGCAGCTCGCTCGGCGCATGTGGGCCTGTGGCCACAGCATCTTGCGCTGCCCCAGAGATGTCGTTGCGATTCTCTTGCAGGAGGACACACGGCCGAGGCTGCGTTTCGATGCGGCTCTCTCCCGTAAATGGATGGGAGATAAAATGCACGGAGCAGGAACAGATGTGCATCTCTTCGCCACCTTTGGCAAGAGTCAACGAAGGAAAGCCGGCGTGTCAGCGACAGACACCACCCGTTTGCGTCGAACGGTGCTCTGATTTCCCCGGGCCAGTCTCCGTCACCGTCATTAGGAATGAGGAGCCCTTCTATCGGAGGTTAATTGTGGCGGACGCCTCGCATATGGCTGGGAACGCAACGGCTGCCTGTACACTCACTGACAGATGATTCCCACTTGCCATCTGGTAGAGATTCTCTGGATGTCAATTCAAATTAAACTAACGAGCATGGCCGATTGTGCTTCCCCCGGAATGAGCTTTCCCTGTGTTCTCGGAGCACAGCAGCCTAGCCGAGAAGGGAACCGTGGCACTGTTTTTTGGTCTAGTGTGGGAGGTGGCATCGAGAAATGCTACCCATCTGATCTGCCTAGCAACTCTGGAACAAGGAAACCAATAGAAGGAGAAATGGAGAATATCTAAGGAGACGTCGCCATGATGGACGAACAATCCGCAGGAACCTGCTTTTTGAGATCTATTACATGGGGTAACAAAATAGTAAGCAGAACGTACAACAAAAACGTTGCAGCCGGAGTGCTTCTGTTCAGCCAGGCACCCAGCCATGCCCTTTTCCAGATACTCCATTCCAGCCATGCCCTTTTCCATGAACTCCATTCCCTTCCCTCTCCCCCTCAGTTTTCCACACACACACACACACACACACACCCAAAACAGTCAGCGAAGGTTCCCATGGCCACTGAGCATGCTCAGTACTCATTGGGCTTTGGGAGCTCCCCCGTCCCCTTAGGTCCCCCCCCTAAAGATATGTTGTACTTCTACAAAACTTAAGGTTCTCTTAATGGTGCTGAGACCCAGTGGAGGCAGGTGGTGCCAATGTTCGTGGGGCCGGGCATCCACTCTGGGTTGTAGTCTGAACTTTTAAGGATCTATCCATGGGGCTGAGCCTATTGGAGGGGGGGTAGGAGATATGGTTCAGCACCATGGACAGCTCCCTTAAAGTTCAGGCTAAAGCCCAGGGTGGATACACCACCCCGCTGCTGATGCCTCCTTCGAGCTCAGTGTTCTCCAACCTTGGGTCCCCAGATGTTTTTGGCCTACAACTCCCAGCATGCCCCAGCCAGCTGGCTGGGGCATGCTGGGAGTTGTAGGCCAAAAACATCTGGGGACCCAAGGTTGGAGAACACTGCACTAAAAGGTGCTGGCATTTTTGGAATTTTGGTCCTGTCCCCTTTGCCTTCAACTCCACCCATCACTGGAATGCATTCCCCGACCCCCCAAGTGCTTTGAATTTGGCCCTTGGTTGAAAGAGGTTCAGCACCCCACCAGTGCAGACAAAACAGAGCTAGATGGAACAGTGGTCTGACTCCATATAAAGCCTGTTTCCTACCGTCCAGATTTAAGACGTGATGCTCAGCACATCAGAAGGTCAGAAAATATCTTCTTCCCATTGATCATACCAAGTGCAAGCTATTTTCAAGTCATTGGACTCTTCCTCCCCCTTTTCTGACTCTTATCTAAACTTGGTACGCATTCGAAGAAAAGTGTGTGTGTGGTGTGGGGGGGGAATCTGGCAAATTCTCCAGATTCAGAAAAGCATTGTCTGATTTGCCACAATGTGCAAGTGAAGGTGGCGTGGATGATGGTTTCAGATTAGTCGGAGGACTCGCTGCTGGGCCCCTTCCACCTGAGAATAAATGAAAACAGCACCTCCGCAACAGATCTCCTCCTCCACAAAAATAAGTGTCTTGTCAGGTAGAGTAAATGAGGCCTTCAGAGATGCTAAGCACTCCGCAGACAGCCCCATAAGTCACCAGTCAAAAGACGCACCACCAGCCGAGCAAAATGGAGGGGGGTTGACTATGGCTGCGCTTGCGATGTTGGATAATACCTGAGTTGGGCCTGTTTAGATGCACAGCAGAACCTTTGAACTGATCAGTGGGAAACCAGAATATTGAGTTATCTTCCCTCTCTGCATGCCCTGTCCTCTCATGTGGTAAGATGCTCCCGCCAGGGCCAGCATCAAGGGTAGGCAGGATTGGCATCTGCCGAGGGCCCACAGCCCAGCAGGGGCCCACTGATGAGAGGCCCCTGGAGTCGCTCCTCCCCTTCCCCATTGCAACCTGCTTGTTCACCTGCCTCTCGCTCTGGCCCAGGCAACGGTGGCGGTGAAGAGGAAGATGCCACGGCCAACCTGCTCGCCGGCTCTCTGCCCGTCAGGCAAGCAATTGGCAGCAATGGTGAGAGACAGGAGGAGGAGCCACAGCAGCTGACGACAATGGCAGTGAGAAGGGGGCCCCACGGAGGATGCTTTCGAGTAGAGGCTGGATGGCCACCTATCAGGAATGCTGTAATAGTGGATTTCCTGCATTGGCAGTGGGTTAGACTAGATGACGGTTGAGGTACCTTCCAACTCCATGATTCTATCCTGCTCTGTGTGTCAAGTGTGCAAACAGACCAGTGTTCTCCAACCTTGGATCCCCAGATGTTTTTGGCCTACAACTCCCAGCATGCCCCAGCCAGCTACGCTGGCTGGGCCATGCTGGGAGTTGTAGGCCAAAAACATCTGGGGACCCAAGGTTGGAGAACACTGAAACAGACACTCCCCTCATCAACCCTGACAAGCAGTTATCACCACCAGGTGGCCACTTGTTCCTTTAAACAAACAAACAAACAAACAAAAAAGACAGCTCACAAATGACTAACATGGACACTTATAAGTACAGTAATACCTTGGATTGCAAGTAACTTGGTCTGAGAGCATTTTGCAAGACAAGCAAAAAAAAAAAATTAAAATTTTGACTTGATAAACGAGCAAGGTCTTGCAAGACAAGTAGTTGTAGGGATGTGACCGCTCGCCTCGAGCGGGCATAGCAGGCCGAAATCGGCCCCGCTCACGCCCGCCAGAGACTCGCTTTGATATAAGAGTGTTTTGGATTACAAGCACGGTTCTGGAACGAATTATGCTCGCAATCCAAGGTATTACTGTACATGGGCAATTAAAAATGTGGGTAGGCTTGTCACTTTTCTGGACTTCTTTGCAAGCCTGCGCTGATACCATCCCTGATTGCCTGGGATTATCCATCCTGGTAGAAGGAAGAAGGCAGCAGCAAAGAAAAAATAATGGCACCAAAGCAAAAGCTTGGATGAGGCAAAATAGAATGAGAACAGGTGAATCATGCAGACGCTAAATGCCTGATCTGACCATTGCTTTTGACCCGCAAATCAAAATTGGATAATATTTGGTGCAATCCTAATATGAACACCATTTGCAGAACTAGGCAAGATCAAGAGGTTAGATTTCAGGATTCCATGGATAATATTCCCGTTGCGTTCTGAATCACAATGTTCTATTTGCCTCCCTTATGCCCCCAAATAAATGTTACCTCTGTCTTCCTCCTTTTCTCGGATGTTCCTCCCCTTGAGAGCTCTGCTCCATGCTCCACCATAATCTCCTACTTTGCTCCTCCTGGGTGTGTCCTTGGAAGGATTCTTAAACCATGACCCATACCTCCGGGCTGTCGTCAAAGATTCCGGCATTTCTTTAAATTCCCTGCCAAGTTGTAGTGTTCCCAAATACTGGGATTCTGTCCCAGCACCAGCACCATCGTTGGCGCTGGGTACATTCTCTGAGACTCTCGTCTCTCCGGAGAAGCCGGCATGGAGGAACACCAAACTTCCGGCGGTCAAGTAGAGGGCGATCAACGTGAAGAACCGGATGGGTTTCCGCCGAAAATACCTTTGGAACTTTAGCAAGAGCTTGGCCATGCCCGTCTCATTCCATTCCTCAACCGGGCACAAATCCACAGAACAAGGAGCGGCAAATGAATCTCCAACTCCAAGCTGGCCGAAGAAATAATGGTTAATAGCAAAGACTGAAAAGGAAAGCAGACCATACTCAATTGTCAGTGGCTCCAATGTGGAATTTCAACTGATCAGATCTTCCACTTTTGGCATCCAGCCTTGAGTTTGCACAAAAGATACCTCATCATTCTATAGATGGTTCCCCCAGGCTGAGACTTGGAAAGGGAAGGTGCATTGTCTTATCTTAGATATCAGACGACTCGCTGTGAGAAAAGGTGGCACTTTCTCAAACCATCGTTCTACTTTGGATCCATTTTCTTTGTCTCCTGTAAACGTTCCCTGAGAGGCTGGCCAAAGGACTCCATTGACAGAAGGATCATGTTTAGGAAAGTGGCACCCTTGCAAGAGCTGTTTGAAAACCGATCGGCCGACGCAGCTCCCCTCGCCGGCTTTTAGTCCGATGGGGCGGGTCGTTTCCGAGGCATGTCCTGAATGGAAGAGGCAGGGCTGCCTTTTTCAGGAAGGACGGAGACCTATCCAGGGACTCTCCAGGTATAAGGTAATGACTGCTGAACGTTGATCAACAATCCTCCATTCATTGCAGCAGGAGCAGAGCTGCAACTGAGGCCGCGTTACCTAGAAGTCAAAAGGAAAGAAAGCACGAAGAGAGAAAGATCATACTTGAGGCCAGCAACCAATGAATCGACAGGTTACAAACTAATATGTGTGAGCTTCGACCTTTCTCATCTCTAGGCAGAGGCAGTGTTAGGGGGCGGCCTACTAGGGCTGGAGCCCCCCCGAATCTTTCATTTGGAGCCCCGAATCTCTGGGAGGCCATCTGCCCCACCACCCTGCTGTCCATGGGCACTTGCTGAAATAAAGGTGCAGGGGCCTTGATGATCTCTGTGGCATCTGATTCCCCTGGATTAGCTGGCTTTTTCCCCTTATGTGCTTCACCTCCTGCTGCCCCCCCCCCAAATCTGGCACCCTCCAGATGTGCTGGACTACGACTCACATCATCCTCCATCCAGGAGGGTCACCTGCCTCGCTGGCTGCGGATGATGGGAATTCTATTCCAAGGTTGGAGGGAGGGGGCAGATCTAGAGACTTCTCTCCATGTTGAGCAGGAGGTTGGACTCGATAGCCTTGTAGGCTCCTTCCAACGCTATGATCTATGAAATCTATGAAATAGTTCATTATTTTATCAGCGTTTGCAAGGACATATAGATCATGGCTTACTCTTTGGATGGCCCATAGATAGAGTTAACTTATTGTATAGAAATGAAAGCGGCACAGTGCAGTACAAAATGGCAATGGGAAACCTATAAGACAGAGGGGTGCAATGGGAAGACATTCGGTGATATATGGCGAAACGCATGTTGCTTGTGCACCCATAAAACCCGGTGTCACTGTAGAGCAGGAATGGGGAAGATCCCGCCCACGCAGACTCGCCTATCTAACCGACCATCTTCTCTCACAGGTCCTGCTCTCTTTCCCACACATGCCCAATACTCTTCACTAGGGAAAGGCCACTGAGCAGGGAACGGCAATAATAACTGGGTTCAGATTCATAGATCATAGAGTTGGAAGGGGCCTACAAGGCCATCGAGTCCAACCCCCTGCTCAATGCAGGAAACTAGAGGAGGGGTCTCCCATCCAAGTAACAACCAGGCCTGACCCTGCTTAGCTTTCCACGCTCAGACAAGCTGAGCCAGCGTGAGCTACAGGCCTGTTCACACGACACAACAACCCAACGTTGTTTATAAACCATGGTGGCTTGTCATGTCATGTGAACTCGGGATGGGTTTGTCAGGGTGGCTTATTATTTTTGGCTTATAAGCCACCCTGACAAGACCTGGCTTGCAGCAGGGTTTGTCTGACCCATAATGGATTGTCAGAGTGCACTTGGGGGCAGCTGTCAGAGGCTTCCCCCCTCCCTGTCACTGCGCTGAGCCCATTGGGGTTCAGTGTGGCGGCAGGGAGCACGGGGGCAGCGATTGCTGCTGCTAACTCACGAGACGGTGGCAGCGATCCCTGCGCCCCCTTTCCCCTACTCTCCGCCATCATGGTGAGCCCTTTTGGGCTCCCCAAGGTAGTGGGGGGGGGAGGAACTTGGTGCTCCTGCAGGGTCCCCTCGGATACCTGCAGGAGGACCAAGCGGGGAGGAGGTGGGCAAGGAGCGCGACGTGCCTGATCGGCGGGTGGGCGGGCACATCGTGGGCCCTCAGGCAGGCAACCCACACTGCGTGGCTTGTGCCAGCGTGTGGCTCGTTGCCTCATGCGAACCCACCCAGTGCCCTTCTCTGTGCAAAGAGAGGCACGGAGTGATTGCTCCGTACCTCTCTCTGCATGGAGGAAGAACCTGATGATGTCAGGGTTGTGGTTTGGGGGGAGGGGGCGTGGCTTCGGGATGGAGGGGGGGCACCTGAAATGATCTGGCCCAGGGTGTCCCAGGAGCCAACCCAATTGCCAGGGCCCGAACAGCTCCCCACCCGAGCTGTAGAAGGAAGAGGCGTGCGGGCTTGCGGTTTCTGAACAGCTGGGCAAGAGACACCCGCCTCTGGTCTGTGTACAGAATGGGATGATCCGCCCGAGGAACTTTGGTCCGGAATGCATTTGCAAAAGCGAGCAGGGAGAAAATCTCCTTTTCAAAACTCATTTACACAAATGCAGAATATTTTTTTACTTAACATGTACGAGCCTTCCCCAACCTAGCGCCCTCAACGTCTATTGGACTACAGCTTCCATCATCCTCTCAGCCAGGCTGGGGATGATGGGCTCTTTGTAGTCTGACAGATCTGGATGGCGCCAGTTGCTATAAATGGTTTCCAGATTCTCTGCCTCTCCGACCTCTCTCCCTCTCTCTGTTTTGTGAACCCATGGGAATTCCCTCTGCTCTCCGATTTATTTTAAAGGAATCAGGGGCAGCGCAGTGACTCTTCGGAGCTTGTAAAAGTGCCAGCTCCGTTCTCCGGAAGGGAGATCAAGGCATCCGGCAGCCACGCTGTCCCTCACTCTTGTGGTCTGACAAACTCAAAGCAGCGGCGGAAGGGCCCGTTAATTCCAGTTGATTATTTCCAGTTGATTCCATCCCATGTGGTACGTACCAGGCATAAAATTGAAGAAGGGGAGGGGCTGACCCCGGCAGGATGTGGAGAAAAGGAACTCGACGGCATGAGAGCACCGAGGCGGGGTGAGAACTTGATTTGAGCCCAGGAACGTAAAGCCAACATAGAGAACAACAGTTCCCCTGAGAATGTGAGGTGTGCCTTTCCCTCATGGCTGAATAGCCACCTTGAGCCATTGCACCTCTAGGATGTGGCAGGATAAGGACTTCCCAAACGTAGGGTCTTACTTCTGGCCAAGCAGGGATCATCAGACTTAGGGATGGGACCATTCAGTCTCTCACTTTTGCATGCATTTGCCCAGAAGTCCATTTGCTTCTGTTTCGACAGTCATCTGTGATTATTATTTTTTAAATGTGAAAAATTGCATTTAAATACGTATTTAAATACCAATGTCAACATATCTTCTCTGAAAACAGGCATTTTTAAAAAAGTGTATCTGGATCTCTTTTTTGCTGATGCACGGAACAGAACATTTGGCAACTGTGAAAGCCAGCAGATATTAACTACGTTCTGATCCACGTGTTAGGCCGGGAGGTATGGATCAGGAGCGTTAGTACTGGAATTCACAGATATCTACATATCCTTAGTTCCAGGACCCACTGCCTGCATCCCTAATTTTAGAAGCTAAGCCCCAAGTGTGGGACTACTTTTATTGCCATTTGGTATTGCGTTTCCATCCCAGCTTTTCCCCCTCTTTCAAGGAATCCAAGGTGGTTTACATGATCCTCCTCCTCTCCATTTTGTCCTCACGACGACCCTGTGAGGTAGGTTAGGCTGAGAGTCAGTGACTGGCCCAAAGTCACCCAGTGAGCTTCGTGGCCAGGCAGGGACTAGAACCTGGATCTCCCGAGTCCCGGTCCAACACTCTAACCCAGTGTTCTCCAACCTTGGGTCCCCAGATGTTTTTGGCCTACAACTTCCAGCATGCCCCAGCCAGCATAGCTGGCTGGGGCATGCTGGGAGTTGTAGGCCAAAAACATCTGGGGACCCAAGGTTGGAGAACACTGCTCTAACCACTACGCCACACTAGGGATGCGTGGATTTTGTTAATCCATTCTGTCTGTGTTCTGCAGACTGTCAGGCGTCGTCCACTCATTGATGGAATCAGAGTTTTCTTTAGCAGAATTTCATTCTACTTGCGCTAATTTGCTTTAGCACTAATGTGGGCTTTGCACACTTGTGCAGATGTGCATTAGTGCATGCACACACACCCTCCGCCCAGTGAAAAGCCAGTCCGCAAAATCCACGTACTCCACATGACTTGGGAAAAGCCAGCCCACAGTGGAGACCACAGGCTGGTCTCATAGGAATCCGAACTCATTTGCATCCACTTCGATTCCCATCAGCCCTGACCCTTGGGCATGCTAACTGGGGCTGATGAGAGCTGGAGTCCAACAACCTCCCAGCAGGTTCCCCCACCCCTGTGGCTGATGGCAGTGATATTGGCATGTAGCCAAGAACACGACACGACTACATTCCGCCGCTCATCGGACGGATGATCCCGATCCCATGCATGTTTACTCAGAAGTAAATAATACTGTGCCCACTGGGGCTTACTCCCACTTAAGTGTCCGTGGGATTGCAGCTCCTTTTAAAAACCTCTCCTCCCCCCAGCCAGGATCTTGTCCACACACGTGTGTACACAGCGGCACTCGGTGACTCTCCGTGAGGTTGTCATCAGTTGCTTTTCCCATCCAAAGCAACTCTTGTGTGGTCTCGGGTGGCCGCTGACGCACCGCCCAAAAGGAGCAGGATGTGCATCTCTTTCCGTGTTTATGCAAATTGCGATGCGTGGGCGCCAATTGAGAAGTCATCACTGTGAAATACAAGACATCCCACCGCAGGGGAGAAGGCTGGCTAGGTGTGGCCCGCACGCCTGCTCGCTCAGTCGGCCGTCCGGGTCCTAACGGTGCAAGGGCCGCCGTGGGGGGCTGCAGTGCTTTGACTTTTAAACCGGGCTTGGAGTGGACGGCCCTTCAAACAGAGGACACTTCCAAACAGAGGACAGTCCTCTGTCGGATGTCCAGAGCAGAGGACTGTCCTCTATAAAGCAGGACATTTGGCCATCCTAGGCAGACAGAGGTCATCATGGGATGAGCATACACGCCCCACAGGGAAATCTTCAGCTGCCTGGGGTGGGGTGGGGTGGGGTGGGGGACACCTCCATCTACTGCCTCCCAGCTCCTTTTGTCACATCCTGGCTGGTCAGGGATGGAAAGCCAACCCGAGGCCTGTGGCCAGCCACCTTGGCAAGCTGGCTTTTGTTTTCCTCTTTTTATCTCTCCGGTGCAGTCGCTGCTTTGCCATCCCCTTTCCACGTGAGCTATTCTGGGAGCTCGAAGCAGCAGATGAAACCAGGAGAGCCCAGTAGTGTGAACAGCTTTGGATGTACCACTCAGAGAGAGAGAGGGAGGGAGGGAGGGACGGCCTCACGCCAAGCTAACCTTTTGTTCTCTCTGTTATAAATGGGAGGTCGCAGCCGCACGGCTCCGTCACTGCACGATGCTGGGCCTGCCACCCAGTCCTTTTGTGCAGTGACAGCGTCTGAGGAGGCCTCACACACGTTTCACCCGTGTGTGTGTGTGTGTGTGTGTGCCTCTTTCGCTCCGAGTGTCTCTATTGCCTCAGGAAAGCAGAAACTTAGAGATGCTGGCTGAGAGTGGAACAAAGGACGGTAGGAGAACAAGTCATTTCTGAGTCTTCATTAAAAGACAATGACTGTTAGTTCCTAAAACAACCCAGCACTGGGGTTTTCAAGCCAGTACCAAGATGACACCCGGCACCTGAAAACCTTACATTTGCACACAAAGTGTGTAGAAGCAGGCTTTTGGTTACTCAGGGATGAAGCAAAGTTCCTCTGTACATGCCCAGAGGCTCCCTGTTCCTGCAATGAAGCCGATAGAATGTTAAAATTATTGGACTGAAGAAATCTTGGTTTAAACTGGGAGCGGGCCACTTGTGGCCCTCCAGATGTTTCGGCCTACTACTCCCATCAGCCCCAGCCAGCATAGACAATGGTGAGGGATTATGAGAGTTGTAGGCCAGAACATCTGGAGGGCCAGGACATCTGGAGGCCCCCCCCCCCACGTCAATCTTCCACCAGCTATAAGGCTCGCTGGGGGGGGGTGCTATTTTCTTAGATCCATCTATATTTTCACCCCTCTTCTTCTTTTACATTTGTTCTTCCTGTCATCACTGAATTATGCTAATATAATCTACCCCATTCCTCAAAATCATTTGGTAATACAGCTTCCAAACTTGAGACTTCAAAGGGGAATTTGTTTTCCGAAACTCATTTTAGCTCTGGTTTATGGTTCTTTTGCTCCAGAACAAAATGAATTTGTGGGTAAATGAAACCAGTTACGTTTAGGATTACCATACCCAAAACCATACATTTTTACGTTGGCTGTGTTGGAAGGAAGGAAAGGTGACTCGGTTCTGATGCATGTAGCCCCAGATGTTTAACAAACGGAAAAATGAGAATCTTCAGGGGTTTTATCATTCCTGCTTTTAAGAAAAAAAAGGAGCTTTACTTTTATCACTTCCAAGAGCTGTTTTACCAAACGTGAATCTTTTCCCCTCTCAAATGCATACGAAGACAAGGCGGGGGGCGGGGGGTGGAAAAGGGCTGCATATCCCACAAATATTGCAAAGGGGGTATTGCTTCTATGATTGTGTCTCTTTGCATTTTTTCCTTTTTATGAAGCAAAGCCATTCATAAACACATCAACTGAAAATTGGCCTGTGCCGGAATTGAAAGGCCACAGTGGTTTTGCATGCTGTGGATTATCCAGAAAAGGGAAACCAGCACCTCCCAGACAACCGACGAGTTGGCCTTCTCGACAAATGCCTAGAAAACGGGGAGAGCAGCCGGACTTCCTGGCTCTTTTTCATACCCAACATCAAAGCAGTTTTAAGGATGTTCCCTGCCCCTCCCCAAATGGCATGGCAGGCAGAAATCCCACAGGTGTGCCTCTCCCACCCACCCGCGTGCCCCGCTGCAGCTCCTCCAGTATCAGTGGAGCTGTGGAGCCACTCAGGATTTCACGCTGACGCTGAAGAACTTTTAAGGAGCTGTCCATGGGGCTGAGTCCTGTCCCCCAAGGTAGGATCAGCACCACGGAGAGCTCTTTGAAGATTTGGAGTGGAATCTGGAGTGGATACACAGCCCCGCTGAAATTGGCGCCATCCACCGGCTTTTCCTGTTGAATGGGCATCTTTTCCTGTAAACACGTGGATGCGTTAAAGGTGGCAAGCGTATCAAGGGCTGCTCTTTTAAAAACTGAGGACTAGGAAGTTGCTTTCTTCTTCTTCTTCTTTTAAAATTGCTATATTTTGTGGTTTAAATTGTTGCGAACCGCCCAGAGAGCTTCGGCTATTGGGTGGTATAGAAATGTAAGAAAGAAAGAAAGAAAGAAAGAAAGAACGAACATGTGGCTTGGGATTGTGCCGGCCCTGCTGTTCTAGTCTGAAATAAGTAGGGTGGAGGGTCTCTGCTCCCCAGACCAGCAGGGCACCTAGTCTATGAGTAGCAGGAGATGGAAAAGACCTCCTTCTCTAACCACTAGGCTGTACTACGGGACTCTCTGTTGCCATTGCTAGATTTCCAAATCTAAAATTTTGCAGGCAGTCTGGCTTCCTTGGAGGTCCACGTCTTTCCCCTCAATCGGTTGGGATTGGCTACGGCTAATCAGTGGAGATCAGCCCTCAGCTTATGCTCAGAGGGACGCCTTTCCGAAAGCTGGCATTGCGTAGCGGCCAAAAGGCTGGCCCGCAAGACCGGGCTGGGCCCAGTTTGTGCCTTGCCTCTGCCACTTATGCCCTAGATCAGGGGCGGGTGAATGGGCCTTTGGGCTTCCAGATGGCGCTGGACAACAACCACCTCTCATCATCCCCGGCCACTGGCCATGCTGGCTGGGACTGGTTGGAGCCGGAGTCCAACAACCTCCGGAGGGCCCCAGTTTTCCTACTCCGGCCAAAACAGCTCTCCCTTTCAGTCCCTCCCCCCCCTCTGCGGTACTGGAAGAATGACACTGGCCTACCTTGTAGGGTTGCTCTCACCATTGCAACAAGACAGTGGGCGTTCTTGGAACAGGGTAAATAGAAACAGCAGCAACAACAGGGAGGCAAAGTAGCATGAGGGTGACGATTTTCTCGCGATCCATGGATGAGCGCTGGCCAGTCCAAAGAGAGGGAAAGGATAAGCCCTGCCTTCACCCGAGGCCTTTGCTAACCTCTGTTGATTCATTTCTCTCCCCGCCCCGCCCCGCCCCGCCCCGAAAAGTAAAGAGAGAAAAATATGACAAAAGTCCAAAAATAACTTGGTAGAAAATAAATGGAGAACACTGAATGCCATTAGTTTAATGGGCCCTAATGTTCTACCATCTGCCTCGAGATGATTAAGTAAAAAATATCGCTGGTGCAGACGGCGTGGAGTATAAATAAATGTTTTAATTCTGCTTCCTCGTGTAATTATTCAAACCCGTCTTGCTCTCTGAAGTGTGAAGTTTATTGCAATCAAGGACGGGGTCTTTCCGTTGTGCCGGGAGGGCGGGGGGGGGTGCCAGCAGGAGGGGAAGGGACGGGCCTTCTAGAAACTTCTGCCGCCCTCGCCGCCTATTTTGGAAAAGGGAGAGGGAGCGGACGGAGGCCAACTTCATCTCTGGCAGGGCTCCTGTGCCTTTGGTGGTCGTGGGACGGGCAGAAATCCAACAGGTGCATGGAGTTGCAGTGACGTGGGCCACTGCATCTGTCAAACCTCTCCTCCTGCCGTTTATTTATTTATTTATTATTTATTATATTTATACCCCACCTTTTTTCCTGAAAGGAACCCTAGGTGGCTTACATAATCCTCCTCCTCCTCCTCCTCCTCCTCCTCCTCCTCCATCATTTCATCCTCACAACAACCCTGTGAGGTAGGCTAGGCTGAGAGTCAGTGACTGGCCCAAAGTCACCCAGTGAGTTTCACGGCCGAGCGGGGACGAGAACCCGGATCTCCCGAGTCCCAGTCCAACGCTCTACCCACTACGCCACACTGCCGTTCAGCTCTGGAAGGTCCAAGAACCCACAGCAACAGAGCCATGCTGGCTGGGAATGATGGGACTTGCAGTCCAGCACCTCCGGAGGGCACCAGGTTGAGGAAGGCTGACCCAGAGATTTCCTCCTCATTGTAGGGTTAGTCAACTTCTCTCCCTTCCCTAAAAGCCTTGCACATTATTTTAAATGCCTACCGTGCAGTGCCAACTGCAGTTGTTGGGTTTTTAAAAAAAATTTTTTTAATACTAATCAGTGTTCTCCCCAGCCTGGCTCACTTGCCAGCATCTCCCCGGAACCCTCTCCCTTAAACCAATGGGCCAGCAGGAAATAGCAACTGGATCAGCAGGAAGAAGACAATATTTGGCATGACAGGAAGGGGCAACAAATTGTCCCATTTCGTCATGTTTTTAGCCAGCAACCCACAGCTGGAGGGTGCTATGTGTTTCTGTTTATTGGGTACCAAAACATCTTGGATTTAACTTTGGGCACAAAGCGGTGGCTCTGTCTTTCTGGGGTTCTCCTTTGCACAGAAGCCCGCGGCCGAAGGGATGGTTTGCGAAGCCCGCAAAAGTTCAGAAGGAGTGGCAAAATGCGTCACTGTAGATGAAACCTCCCCGTGCCTCCCCCCTCCCCAATACTGCCACGTTGTCGTCACCTTCACCAGGGAAAGAACAAAAGAGAGACGAGAGCAAGGACAATTAGCTGAAGTATTAATTGCAGATATGCAAATATGCCGAAATTGACCAGAGACTCTCGCAGTTCATGATGGGGAAAGATGAGTTCCAGATGGCTTGATCAGAGTAATTTAAGGCCTTGTTTTGGAGGCGGCTCGCAAGAAAGGCCAAGCTAAGAAACAGATTGTCAGGAAGGGTCTCTGGAGAGAACTGAAACACGTCCCCCACCATAAGGCACTGTGCGGGTGCGGGAGGAGCCAAATCCAGAACGGGGCTGGCCACAGGCCCAGTGCTTTGTCCCAGAGTAAGGCAGTCTGAGCAACCACACAAGGAGCAGATCCGTGCCAGCACTTGCCAGACGTTTGATCACTGGAGCAAGGTTTATTTCTCAATGAACAGAAGCACACTTCAGCCTCTCTCTCTCAAAATAATAATCATAGAGCCTCACGGCTTTCTGTCTGCCTTCCCTTCGCCCAGGCGGGCAAGTCCAGAAGCAACACCCCCATATCTTCTCAGGGGAAGCTGCACCTGGAGAATTTCTGCCTGCCCAACAGCACTGGGCACAGGAGCATTGCGGGCGGCGGGCGGGGAGGTGGCCTATTTGAAAACTGCCAGTTTTTATCCCAATTTTCTTCCTTACAGCTCTGGTGACACCCTGGGTCTCCGTCTGGCTCTAGCTCTACTTCCATACACGCAGCAATGCAACATATCTCTACCTATCGCATTTCTCTTTCATCTCCCCACGAAAATAGCTCCCGTCGCAACCATCACCAGCCACCTCTCCTGGGCTCGATGCAAAATTCTTTCTGCATAGGGCAAGACCCTTTCCACACCTTGACCACGTACCTGGAGCCAGAGTGGATGGCTGGGCCGCTAAATTATTCACCGGAGACTCGTTTCTCAATTGCTCCGCAATTATGGGGCAACAAGCTTGAGTTACCGTCATCCGCAGCCTCGCCGCGATCGACCGCCTGGGCAAAATACGCTCCAGCGTTTCCAGAGACTTCTCTTAAAATTAGGAGGGAGATGTCTTAGCACTAAAACAAAAACCTGCAAAAACCAGCCCAACAAGGAACTAGAAGAGATTCCCCTAACCCGGCGTTCGCCAGATGTGTTGGACTACAGTGCCCATCATCCCCAGCCAGCATGCTGCCTGGGGAAGATGGTCAGTGTCGTCTGCCACATCCGGTGAGTGCCCAGTTGGGGGGGGGGCTGCCGTAGAACATGGGAAATAGACTTATACCGGGGGGGGGGCACTGCTGGAACGCAGCCCCTGAGAGTTTCTCCAGAATGGGATTTGGCCACCAGGCTGAGAAAGAGGCTTTGCACCCCTGTCTTATTCCACGCCTGCTTTGACTGGCCATGGCCCTCCAGCGTCTCCAGGAGAGGTTGCTCCTCCCGCCAGCTGCTCCCACCACGTCCTCCTGGCTGGAGATGACACAGGGATCGAACTGGGGACCTTCTGCGGGTGCGGATCAGGGGCCCTGCCGCTGAGCGAAGGTTCCTCCCCGCTACTCTAAAAGTGGCACGGCCCTTTCCCGAGGAGTGCCCCGCTTCCATCGGAGTGTGAGGGAGGCAAATCACAGCCACGTGGAAGTGACCAAATGTTCCGGGAAGCAAGCCCCGCCGCTGTGCTCCCCGGCGTTTCTCCTCCATCACGCCACGGGTACCAGATGACAGGGACAAAACAGGAGGGCTGTTGTTCCCACCCACCCACCCCGCCTTGCTTGCAGGCGCCCACAGAAAAACCCCATTCTTGGCCAGATGGATCTTCTTTGGTCTGACTTTGCAAGGCAATTCCGTCCTGATGTTACAGATTCTGTAAATGAAAAGCGGGCTTCTAGCCTTAGCTTGGGGAATGGTTTTTTTTTTTTTTAGCTTAAGAGCTTAAACCTGGAAAAGCAGAGCGGTGATTTCCAGCAGAATCTGAAATGGCGATGGGAGAGAAGAACTCTGTGCAGGTTCAGAGGCACTTGCAGAGGCGGTGTTAGGGGGCGGCCCGCTAGGGCTGGGGGTCCGACTCTTCCATTTGGAGCCCCAAATCTCTGGGAGGCCCTCTGCCCCACCACCTTGCTGTCCAGGGGCACTTGCTGAAATAAAGGAACAGGGGCCCTGATGATCTCTGTGGCATCTGATTCCCCTGGATTAGCTGGTTTTATGCCCATATGTGCTTCCCCTCCTGCTGCCCCCCTTGAATCTTTCTGCCTGCAGTTTTTTCCTGAAATCAAATGCTCTCCAGCTCCCCAGTCCATACGTCCCTTTTTACAAAGAGGGGTGTCCTTAGGAGACAGGGTCCTTTAAAGACACACACAGAGAGAGACGTTAGGGCATATGCAAATGTGTGCTACTTTTTTATTTTTATTTTTTTAGTCAGGTGGGCCTGAGCCCTGACTCTTCTCAGTACCTAGCACCACCCCTGGGCACTTGGGTGGATTTTTATTTTTTTTTCATTTGGGGGTAAACAGTGTGGCATAGTGGTGAGAGTGTTGGACTGGGACTCGGGAGATCCGGGTTCAAGTCCCCACTCGGCCATGAAGCTCACTGCGTGACTTTGGGCCAGTCACTGACTCTCAGCCTAACCTACCTCACAGGGTTGTTGTGAGGATAAAATGGAGAGGAGGAGGAGGAGGAGGATTATGTAAGCCGCCTTGGGTTCCTTGCAGGAAAAAAGGCGGGGTATAAATATAATAAATAAATAAATAAATAAATACAGAGACTGTGACTTGACTCTCCCATTGCCTGAAAGGGAATTTGGGGCACCTCAAAGAGACCGTGGCAGGGCAGCTGGGGTGGGGGTGAGGGGCAAGGCATCACACCAGCCTGGTATGTTGGTCCTGAGAGCATCTCTCTGTTTCCTTACCCTGCGGAGGTTTTGAAACTCTGTTTATACAGATCCTGTGTCCTGAAGCAGAACACCAAGGCCTGACCGGGTGTTTGGGGAGGCAGAGAACAAGACAGCGTATTGAACTCAGGACCCACCACTAGCAGCTCTAAGTCCAAGCAAGAACACACACAGCTCTCTTAAGGAATGGCCAAATCCATTGCCTTGACATTTTAGGCTTATTTTTCTTAAAAAATTGAAATCAACTTATTTTCCTTGGCTGGGCTGAGGAATCTTGGTGTCCCTGCTCTGGAATTTGATATAGTCTAGTTAGGACGGACAGATCTGTCCATTTTGGTTCCTCTCTGTTTCTCATTTTTTCCAGTCGTAACTAAGTTTGCCCCAAACTTTGTGAGTTTTTCAAGAAGTTCACCTGAAAATTAGTGCACATTTTTGGCCATAGTTCTCCTAATACTTGCATTTTTGTACACAATTTTGCCTCATATGCTCATTGTTTTGGCCAGCAAATTTCCTAACGCCATGCATTCTTGACCGTTATTTGCATGACTATACCCCGTTTCTGCGCAGGCTTTCCCCTAATATATGCATGCTTGTGTGCATTCTTTGATTGGAGCACTCCATCATAAAATTCAGAGGTGTGGATTTTCAGAGAACTTGAATTTCGGCTGGCGTATTGGTTCAAAAGTATGAAATTAGGTCAGTTCATATTAACATATGAACTGAACGAATTTCTCCCCCATTCCTAAGGGATGTATGAATATTTCACTAACATCCACAAATCCTGCCATCAGACCACGATCGCAAACCCGAACGTGAATGTGAGGAGATCATGTTCGCACATTTTTGTTCTTTACTCTAGAGGGGAAAGTGCATATTTGGGGTCCGGTCTTTTTAAAATGTGCATTTTCCCCTATTCAAAATGTGCACGTTTTTTTCCATTCAACCATAACGAGAAAAGTATGTGAACAACTCGGGAAACAAGGTGAGACGAGCTTCGAAGTTCAAATCAGTGTCCAGAGAATCTGGGCGATCGCGAAAATCGCTTGTTCACCCACCCCTTCCAATAGGAAATGGCCTGACTGGCGTCTCTCAGACTGTCGTGCGGACAGAGCCAGCCCAAGACATTTTGCTGCCTGAAGCAAAGGATGAGGATTTGTTTGCAACTTTGCCAACGCCAATCTAAGCTAGTTGGCGATCCCTTGGGCCAGTGGTGATGAAGACAATTCCTTCCCACTGCTTACCCCATGATGCTGGATTTACAAGTCCTGCTGACAAATCTCTCCAAGAAACAATGCAACCCTTTGTTGGTACATCACTGGCTTGCCTCAGAGACATGCAGCCAGCAAACAACCAGGCAATGTTCACTCACTCTAACATCCCACTCACAGGAACTGGGGGAGTAAAAAGTTATTTTCATTTCGCTCTGCTGATGATCTTGAGTTTTAAATTTAACTGACATTCGGAGGTCAGCTGCAGGAGATTAAGAACCCTCAAGAATGCCCCCCTCCAAGCCACCCACTCTCTGACTGTCTCTAAAAGCTTGCCCGAAACAGCAGGCACCGTCTGGGCTTGGAGTTGGAAAGAAATCTGGAATTCATTGCAACGCAGACAGAAAAACCAAACTCCCAGTCTCAAAGAACCACCCCAGCAAAGCGTTCGGAAGGAAATGGGAATGGGGTGGATGGCTCGCACCTTGCCACCAGCTGCCCAAGAGGAAGATATGCCAATCCACAACTGCCACAATGAGAAATTCGTGTCAGTTTGCTTTTGATCAGGATTTAACCAGTTTGCACCTTCTGGAGCAAACATGGAATCAGATGCAATCTCTGGCTGAAGTCCACATTTCCAAGCTTGAAATGTGATTCGTGGGGAAAAAAACCCCAAATGCATTCAACAGCATGCATACATTTGAAAAATGCGCTTGAAACAAATGCATGCCTTTGCTTTAATCCACGGGAGAAGACTGCGTAAATTTCAAAGAAGTGCACTGTGAAGAAAAGCGTCAGAGTCTCCTGCAGCACCATACACACACACACACGCACATGCACGCACGCGCACACACATGCACGCACGCACGCGCACGCACACACACACACACACACGTGTAAACAAGTGTAATCCCAGCTAGAGGCTTGGGGGCCTCATGATGCAAATGTACTAGGCGTCAGAGTCCCTTGCCAAATGTGCATAGCTTCCCTTTGATGTCCCTGTGCCCGAGTATCTGCATGCAAACACGGCCCAAGCACTCTACTCATAATCAGGAGCCCCCCCTCCCCTGCCTGGCCCAGATGAAGTTCATCCTGATTGGCCAAAGACAGCCAAGCTACTGAAAGGAGGGGTGGGGGGGGATCTATACTGCCAGCCGTGGCTTTTGGGCATTGTTGTTGTCTGGACGTGAAGGAGCTTGGAGTAGGGCTTTTTGCTGAGGCAAGCCCTAGGAAGACCAACCCCCAGGCAAGGAGTAAGTGCCTGGGTAGTTATATAGTAAGGGACTAGTTTTGTTGTTTTGTAGCTCTACTTGTGTATACCAAAGTGTCTCCCCACTTTTTCCCCCTTCCCTATTTCCCACTGTTTATTTTAATCGGTTTACCTTAAATAAACTTTCCTGGTTTTACCCCACATGGTGTGTGTGGTTCCTCTGTGGTTCAGTGCTAAATCCAGTGTATAGACCAAGGGCAAGGCCCTGAGAGAATCAGTCTCAGGACTGCAGAGCTAAGGCTGGCAGTTTGGCACCTTTGATCTCTCGTCTTGAGTAAAGGACCCGTTGGCAGTCTTCCACATGCACAATCGATGTACACATTTGGAAAAATATGCATGAAAACACCCCCAGATTTTCATGTGAAAAGAAAAAGCAAAGCTCGCAACCTGAGATGGACTCAGGTCGGAATTTGAATTTGGAGAACTTCAGCAAGCCAGAGTTTTGCTGATTCGCACGCCCCCGGCCAAAGTTGGCTTTCAGATGTCAGGATTATCCTGGGTTTAATGCATCTTGGGTGGGGGGGGGCACAGACGCATCACCAAAAAGAGGGCACAGATCTGTACTGTATACAATTTGCATTTGTAAATTTGTAAAGATGCAAAACTAGGAACCATGACTATAATTGAAATAGAAATGCAATTCATCTCACCCTAGTGGAGAAGTCTGTGACCTGGCGGGCGCCCCGTGGACTTGCATAGTCCGCTGCTCTCAGCATCTGCTCAGCATCACTTCTTGAACTGGAGTTGGAGTGGACAGACCTTCAAATAGAGGACTGCCCTCTGTCAAGTAGGATACCTAGCCACTTCAAATGCATCACCCCCATCAGAGCTGGCTCCAGGAAGTAAAGAACCGTAGTTCAGTGGCAGAGAGCCCCACCTTTGCACGCAGAAAGTCCCAGGTTCGATCTCTGGCAGCGTCTCCATTAGGACAGGAAAAACCCCTGGACAACACTGGGCGAGGTAGAGCAAGGGTCTGACTCAGTATAAGGCACGAACTGGAACAATTCCAAGGTTTTGTACCGGTTCACACACATGCAATCACACACACACACACACACACACACACACACACACACACGCGCATACACACATACACGCATACAAAAATTTGGGAAATTGCTTGGAAAATGCACACACATTTGGGAAAGTGTGCACAACAACGCATACATTTGAAAAAATGCATGCGTACAAACATGCATTTAAAATTAAAATGTGCTCAAAATGCATATACAGCTTTTCATGCGGACTAAACTCATCTTTCACCATCAGATACATAATCGGGATGGAATGAACGAACGTCGCTTTGGAAAAAATGAGGACGTGAGCAAAACGAAGCTTCACGCCTTCACCCATCCCTAGACTAGTCAGCTCGTGGGCCCATCACACTCACAATATTGTCCACACCAGGTGTCCCCAAACCTTTTTGGACCCATGGAATGGGCACATTTGGGAATCTGAGAGAAACTGCTGTGGGCACCGCCACAAAATGGCTCCCATGGAGGATGTAGCTAGACCTATAACAGCTGCCGTGGGGGCCCAGCTGGTCAGAAGATGTGTGTGTAGGCTGGGGGGGGAGATAAATAGCGAGGGTAGAGGCTCGGAGAGAGGGGGACGTGGCATGGCAAATGGGTCGAGGTGAGAGAAAGAGCAAGGCTAGAGCAGTGTTCTCCAACCTTGGGTCCCCAGATGTTTTTGGCCTGCAACTCCCAGCATGCCCCAGCCAGCGTAGCTGGGAGTTGTAGGCCAAAAACATCTGGGGACCCAAGGTTGGAGAACACTGGGCTAGAGGCTAGAAGTAGGGAGAAACAGCCAGATGGGATGAGTGGGAGAGAAAGAGCAAGGCCGGGGGTGAGGAAGGGAGAGAAATGGTGAGGAATGGGATTGGGTGGAGAGAACAAGTGAGGCTGGGAGTGGAGAGAAACAGCAAGATAAAGGGGTGACTGGGAGAGAAAGAGCAAGGCTAGTGGATAGGGAGGGAGGGAGGGAAAGTAGAAGGCTCTTAGGGACAGGGAAGGGAGAGGAATAGCGAGGCTGGAGGTCGGGAGCCGAGCGACAGAGAGAGAGCGAAGGCCGGGGAAAGGCCTGTGTGGGTGGAAGAAGACTGGGCAGGGCAGGCAGGAAGCGGCTCTTTCCTGCTCTTCCTGCCTGCTGAACAGCCAGCCAGTGGCAGGTTCAGGAACAGGACAGAGAACGTGGTGCTCTAACTTTTTTCAAGGTTTTTAAAATTAAATTTTTTTTTTGAAGGGGGCAGGGTTAGAGGCCCCCACGGGTGCTATGGCACCCCTGGGCACCGCGTTGGGGACCCCTGGTCTACACCAGCCGCCCCCAACCTGGTGCCCTCCAGACGTTTTGGACCACAAGTCCCAGCATTCCTCATCATTGGCCATGGTAGCTGAGGTTGGCGTCCAAAACATCCTGAGGGTGCCAGGTTGGGGAAGGAGGGTCTACACGGGCCGGAAGCGGCCCTCGAGGGTGTCCGACAGGACCCTGAACCTGGAGATGCTGCCGGGGGACTGAACCCGGGACCTTCTGCACGCACAGCGGGGGCTCCGCCACCGAGCCACGGCCTTTCCCTTGAGGACAGTCACCCGCTTGGAGGCTTTTAGCCCAGGGGAGCGCAGGGGCGACTGCACTGCAGACGAATACGACAGCAGCACAGTGATGGGGTGGGGAGGCCTCGGGCAGCGAACCTGGGTGCAAGAAGAACAGGGACATGACGAGCCTGTCTGTATTTTCCTTTCTGAAAGGCAAGAAACGAAAAGCACTAAATCCTGGCGGTGCCAGCCCTGAATCTCTGTCTGTGGATTTCAAAGCCAATCTTCTCCATTTGTATAACCCATTCAACCTGCAGACTATTACCTTGGGGGAGAGAGAGAAAGAGAACTTGTATTTTATTTATTTATTTATTTAAGACAGACAATGCACCCTTTATGTCTTAAGTTTCCAAATCCAAACTCTGAGGAGAGCCTTGCTTTGGGGAGGGCCGGGTGACATTCCTGGGACTGAGAGCATCCTGAGGCTCCCCAAGGAACCCTGGCAGGGGGCAGATGCCCTGCCTAGGAATGGATGACCCAAATAAAGCACTGAAGGCATTCAGAAATGCCATTGTGGACGGGGGAACTCCTTGAGCTCAGCTGCAGAAGAAGCAGGCGGCGTTCGGGGTTTGCCAAATGGTGTTCGGCATCCAGATCCTGCCAAGTCCCACCCATGGCATGACCCATTTGGTTCTGCTGTGGCTTGTTCCACCCAGGAGGCTGGTATTAAAACAAACAACAACAAACACCAAAGCAAAGTTGGCCTTGGCATGGGCCAGAGAGGGAGCAGAGCAGCCGCAAGGAGTTTGTTTCACCCTCCCAGAAAGAACACCTATAAGGACTTTGAAACTAAGAACTGGCGCCTGAGTTTTGCTTTTGCTTTTTTTTTCTTCCTCCCTCCCAACCCCTTTTCCTTTTGTGTCATGTCTTTTGGACAGTAACCCTGAGGGCCAGGACTGTCTCTCAGTATTCATCTTTGTAAGCTGCCCTGGGATGCTTTTTGGGCTGAAGAACGGGGTCAAAATGCCCATGCCGTAAATAAATAAAAATAAGTAAAGAGAGGCAGCCACAGCTTAGGTTTAGACAGGGACGGGAGCCGAGCCCGAGAACTTTGGTAGGGGGGAAAGAGCGCGATGTGGGCAGAGTGCTGAACTTCTCGAGCCTGCATCCCTAGGCCCAGCCCGGGTTAGCCACCTGGGGGCCGAGAAAGCCTGGGATTGGGTTACTTCAACAGGTGCCCGTTTCGGCGTGTAATAACACCCCCCGACGAGCTTCAGAAAGCTGCATTCTTCCCGTTGCAAGGTGATAGCCCGGCGGAACAAAGCGGCCAGCGAAAGGGAACTTCACATCACAGACTGAGGCACCTTAAGTAGCCGCCCAGCTGTGCACTTATTGGCAGATCGAAAGAGAACCGATGACACACACACACACACACACACACACACCCTGTGCCTCCTCGCTCACTACCCTGCTGCTGTATTCTGTGACTTGCGTGTCTGAAGCTGCCTTATAGGCAGAGTCGCACCAATGCCCCCTCTAGCCCAGAATTCTGCTCGCGAAGGGTAGTTAGCCAGGATCTCAGCCAGCCATGCTGCCTGCCTCCCGGAGATTAAATTCCTCCCACGTCTCATTTTTCAACTGACGCTCAACCGGGACTTTTTGCAAACCTCAGAGTTCCTCTGAGGCAAATGGGGTGGAGCCCAAATACCCGCACGTTGTGGCTTAAAGCTCTTACTGCCTGCAACGAAGCCTTAGGAGGGGCATTTCAACCTTTTAGAAGGGGGGGTGCACAAAAGCCGGGAAACCACCAAATGAGTGGTGGTGCTTGGGGGGGAAGGCATTTGGTCCAAGGGAGTGTGGGCAAGGAACAGAAGTCGAGACTCCAACTAAGAATTTGAGCTGGGACACCAGATTTAAGAAGATCTAGATCATCAGCCTTCCGCAGCCTCTGCTCTGTCATCGAGAATAAAGCTTCAATTTATTGTTCCTCATCCAGACCGTTATCAATTCCAGGGCAACAATCCCACTGCCTTGCTGGGATTCGAGAAAGACAGAAATAATTAAGCACGATTAGTATCTGAGTGATGCCGGACTCCCAATTCCTGATGATGTCCTCCTCTGTTTTTTTTTTTTATACAGATGCAAGAGCATAGGGAGGGAGCGGAATAGAAACCTCTGACCATCCGAGAACATCTCCCATGGGGCTAAACAGGGGTTTCAAAAACCCACCCCAGCAGCACTGTCTGAAGCTTACCCAGCAGGCAGGAAGGGAACCCCTGCAAAACGGTGCAAAACCCATTCAACGCCATGCCAGGCCGTCCAAAAGAACAACACTGATGAGCATATCGAAAGGCACCCAGAGGTGCAGAAGAAACACACACAACTTGCCTTGCCTGTCTCCTGGAGGAGCTTGTCCACCTGTGCCCAACTACAGCACTTTGCCTCTAAACCAGATTGATTTGGGGGACTCGTATCAGCCTCTTCTTCGCCCAAGAGAGGCTGGGGCTGGCCTGCATCCACCCATATTTGCCTTGCACCAAAACAGACCAGATCTGCCTCTTCCAGTTGGTAACGGGAGGGATCTCTTAGCCACTGCTACCCAAGTGAATCCTGTAACTCGGGGTGCCAACTTGGGACCTTCCACACAAAGCCTGTGCTCTACCATGGAGCTATGGCCCCACTTACATTGACCCCCCCCACGGCCAAGAAAGGGGTACTTGAGACTTGTTGATAATTTCCTATATCTATCAAATAGGGACCAGAGAGGACTTTGAAGGAAGCCATAGGGCTGCTCCCCCTAAAGCAGTGTTCTCCAACCTTGGGTCCCCAGATGTTTTTGGCCTACAACTCCCAGCATGCCCCAGCCAGCTACGCTGGCTGGGGCATGCTGGGAGTTGTAGGCCAAAAACATCTGGGGACCCAAGGTTGGAGAACACTGCCCTAAAGAGAGTCAAGAACTGCTCCTTCCTGGATGTTGGTCTTACCCTGGCACAGGATCTCGGCCATTCGAACTGAAGACACAACCTTCCTTGAGTGGAGCAACTTCATTTCGCAAAGTGCCCGTTTGATTTGTAAGCGATCACACGCATGCACACACCGCTCCTGGGGGACCCCATTCCTGAAAACAGTACACGCTGCAACTTTTCAGAGAAGCAGCAGCGATATGTCCTTCATACAATAAAGAAGAAGATATTTTGCTGTCACGGCAAACTTAGCAAACTGTTGGAATTAAAGGAGGCCGGCAAAAAAAAACACCTAATAGATTAATAAATGGTTGCCAACATTCTATATATTACCAGAAGAACAAAAGCACACATACATCAAGTACTCATCATGCATTTAATTGATTGTGATCTGTCTTCTTGATACATTGTAATGCACCAAGAATAGTTATAGACTGCCATGTAATTTTTGTTGTTTGAAAACAAAGATGTCAACCATTACAGGACTGCCATTATAGATGGAGAAATCTGTCCATCTCAGCTTCTCATTTTCCCAATCTTAAATTCAGTTTGTCCCATTTCCACATCTGATTGATAGATAGATGATATATATATAGATAGATAGATAGATACGGTAGATACAGAGATATATAGATATATTAAAGATTGCATGAAAATTGGTATGCATTTCTACTAATATACGGACTTCTCCCCGCAAATGTGTCCAATATACAAATCTTTTGCAAGCAGTTTCCCCAAATACAAAGTTACATCTGGGATTTGGAGATAGACTGCCGCCGAACATGGAGGATCCATTTCATCATCGTGGCTAAGAGCCATAGATAAGCTACACACCATAAAAATGCAAGAAAGACAGACCTCTGCGGAATTATCCTCACAGTGCATCTAATCCCCTCTGGGAGTGATGAATCGTTAATTCCTCAGCTTTTTCTAATGCTAAAATCCTGTCCCTGGAGGAATTTTAAGGCTGCCCAAACAAATTCAAGGGCAGGATCTCTCTGGATATACCCCAAGAGGTTTGCTTTCTTCTTGGGGCGGGGGAGATAATCCAATGTTTCCATTTTTCCCTGTTGGGCAGCACAAGCACATACTGACGTATATACTGACAAATTTGTCTTTTCTCCTTTGCCCAAGGTGTTCAGGGTGGATTCGTAGCAGGGGTGTGGAACCTTCAACCCATGGGCCAAATCCAGCCTGCTTGGGGGGCCCAGACCATACCTCCTTCCCTTTTCTCCCCCCACTTTTCCCCAAGCGCCAATCCTTTGGTGGTTTCCCAGCTTCTGCGCATTCCTGCCCCCCATTCTAAGAGGTTGAAATGCCTCTCCCAAAGCCAGGTTTCTGGCAGTAAGAGCTTGAAGCTACAATAGGCTGGTATTTTTTGGGCCCGCCACTTTTTCCTTTGTCACCACTGACCACTGGAAATCTGGAATGTGGCCCCCGAGAGCTTTCCCGAAATGGCATCGGGCCCTCAGGATGAGAGAGATCTGACCCCCCCCCCCGGACTAAAGCCTCACGCGGCTCAAATTAGGCCTTTGCGATGAATAAACTCTGCACCACGGCTTCGATTGATAAGAAGTCACCAGTGGAAATGACAGATATTTTTTTTATGACCAAGAGTTGTTCAGAGCCAGCCAATTAGCGCTCGTTCCAGACGAACTTGCTGGGTTAATTTGACTTCATACATGGGAGGAGATCAGTCCTGTTCAGCAAAATCGTCGAAATGTCCCACCTTTTGTCTTCCACGAAGGTCAGGTGAGTTGCGTGGCCAATTAATTCTTCTCCTTCCTGCCACCCCATCAAAAGTCCTTGCGGCTGAAAGACACTTAGGGCGCAATCCTATGCATGTTAAGAGAGAAGTCTCCCCTGCTGGAGCGCCACTGCCTGTCAGAGCAGAGGATACCAGGTTAGATGGCGCCCCAAGGTCTGACCTGGGATAAGACCATTCATGGAGGGAAAGGTCGAACAGGGGTGGTGGTTTCCCAACAACGATATGTCCCAGTTGATCTTGAAGATCGTGGTGGAATGCCTATGGCCAGCGGGGGAGGAGGAAGGAGGACACACCCAGAAGACAAGGAGGTGGACCTCCAAAGGTGCTGAAGGACATGGATTTGTTTGTCATACTAGCACGAATGAAACTGATCAGAAGCAACCCAAGGAAGACATGTTGTCCACAACATCTAATTCAGCTTATAGGGCAGTGTTCTCCAACCTTGGGTCCCCAGACGTTTTTGGCCTACAACTCCCAGCATGCCCCAGCCAGCTACGCTGGGAGTTGCTGGGAGTTGTAGGCCAAAAACATCTGGGGACCCAAGGTTGGAGAACACTGCTCTATTGAATGGCTTTAAAGGGGGGTTAGAGAAAGCCATGGAGGAGGAGAAGTCTCCCAATGGCCGTTAGCCATAATAGCCACGTGGATCCTCCCATTTTAAAGGCAGGATCTCTCTGGATATTAGATGGGCAACAAATAGGGAGGGGTCATTCCTGGGCTGTAATCATCTGGAGGCAACTAGTGGGCTATTGCTGGACGAGATGGCCCTTTGGCCTGGTCCAGCAGGGATCTCCTTAGGTTCTTGTTGCAGAACAGGGGTGTCGTCGAACCTCTTTCAGCCCAAGGGCTGGACGCAATTCTGGAGAAGCTCTCGGGGGCCGCTTCCAGTGGTGCGGGAGGCCAGAGGCAAAGGGGCAGGACCAAACCACCAGAAATACCAGAACACTTTAGCTGAAGGCTAAAGACACTGACTTTACTGAGGCATTTCAGTCTTTTACAATGGGGGGGAAACTGTAGAAATCCTGGGAACCACCAAACGATCGGTGCTCAGGGGAGATGGATAGGGCCAGGGGAAGGGGAGATGGATAGGGCCAGGGGAAGGGGGCATGGCTTCCTGGGAAACCACAGAGGGCCATATTGGCACTCATGGTGGGCTGGATTTGGCCCCCAGGCCTGAAGTGCACCCCTGCTGTAGAATGAAGCCGCCACCCCTTGCTTTGAGAATGCCGGGCTGGGTTTTCTTTTTTGATGCCCACACAACAATCAAAGCCGAGTGTTTGACATCCGCAGTTCCTGTCGGAAGGAGGAGGCCCTTTGCAAAAGGGTGAACAAGCAAATGGACTAGGAGGGAGAGAGGGAGAGAGAGAGAGAGAGAGCAACCCAACTGCGCGACACATTCGGGAATCTTTTTCAGCCGCTGGCGATGGATGCACTTTCAAAAATTAACTAGAAGGGGGGGGGAGAAGACGGAGGAGCGAACACCCTAACGCTGTAGCACGTTCGGCAGTTGCTGATATGCAGACTCTGCCGTGCCAGCTGGGAACCGACATGTGGCACACATGGATTATTCACTTTGAAAATTGGAAGACGGAAAGGAATTAGAGGCAACCAGGTTAACTCCAAACCGGCCAGCTGCTCTGCAAGGGTCCCTCTGACTTCTGCACATGTAGGTTAACCAGGGCATTTCTCCAGAAGAACAGACTGCCTACTGGTGGTGGCGCTATGCATGTCTCCGATAACCACACAGCAGTCGTAACACACGTGTGGCTTCATAACTTGACGGCTTCAGCGTCCGGTCGAGGATCGCATGTGTGAATGAAGCACAGAGACAGCCTTCATATTGACCCCGTGTTCCAATGCAGCCTTCCCCAACGGGTTCTTCCAGATGTGCTGGACTACAACTCCCATCAGCCCCCAGCCAGAATTTATTATTGGAGTTGTGGTCCAACACATCTGGAAGGTGCCCAATTGGTGAAGGCCATGCTCATGCACGTGCATCGTGGTAAGGGCTCGCACTTTGCGCATGCTTGGGCCCGCCCTTCCCGCCAGGTCCGATCACAGCAGATCCTGAACTTCTCGCAAGTGTCCAGGTCCGACTCGTTCAGCTTTGGGCCAATGCCGATGCCACCTTTTGCATTCATGGGCTGACCTTTGAAGGGAGTGCTTGGGCTGCGCACATAATCTTATTTTGAAAGGAAGGGCTGGCGCCCATCAGTGCTCATTGCACCCCATCAATGACTGGGCCTCCCCAAAGCTCAAAGGGAGCTGCTGCAGGCATGAAAGACCACACAACAACATGGTGCAGCATTATAAAATCAGAATGCACAAAGACCCATGGAAATTCATGGGTGTGTTTGCATGCATGTCCTTTTCTTTCTCTCTCTCTCTCTCTCTCACACACACACACACACACACACACACAGATTCAACACATACAGAAAGTCAACAGAGAGAAATTCAACACACACAGAGAAACTCAATACACACTGAGACGCAAGGCACTGACAGAGAGACTCTCAGAGACCTTGAGGTCTCCCATCATGCATCACGTAGCTTGGCTGGCTTACAGGAGTGATCTCCTGTCCTGCTCTTGGTGCTGCAGATTCTTTCCTTTGGGTAGGGCACCTCCAGTCTCTGCTTGTCTTTTCTTGATGCTGGCGGGTCTCCAATAGGAGATCCCCCCCCCCCGGCTCACACCAGCTCCCCCAACCTGTTCTTGGCCTCCTAAGAATGTCACTCAGTGTTTTGCTTGAGGGACATGCTCAAAATATTGGCCCCAGGTTAGAGAGGGTGCCCCGGAGAACTTTCTGTTTGCATTCAAACTCTGGGAAGCAGTCGGCAGCGCACTGGTGGCTGAACTGTGTCAGCCGGCTGACGCTGGTGACCTTTTCACCAGCAAAGTACTAAGGGCAAAATTCAGACTGTGTTGGAGTGAACTGCAAACAAACAAACAAACGTCTCTCTGCTCCTGTGCAAGCAAACATTCGTTCGGTGTCCGTATCCCACGCAACCCAGGAGCTGATCTACCATCCTCCTTCCTATGGAACAACCCATCCTTTAAGTCAGCCTCCCTCAACCTGGCGGCCTCCAGATGTGTTGGACTACTACTCCCATCATCCTCACCCAGCATGTCCAACAGCTGCGCTGGGTGGGAATGATGGGAGTCAGAGTCCAACACATCTGGGAGGCACCGGGTGGAGAAAGGCCTGACTTCAGCATTTCAGCTGCCCGCTCACCGTATCACTTTCTTAAATCTCTCCTGAAACAAAGGCAACCATTTCTTTGGTTTTTTTTTTAAAGCATTCCCAAAAGTTGCCTTTCCACTAATATAGACCATCTGTCTTTTACACGCACACGCACAAACACACATGCCCATTTTTCCGTTTGCTGCTTGACCCTGAATAACACATACCGTTGTTAACACGGTTTAGCACCTTCATTCCTCCGGTAAACATGCCTTGAAAATGGAGGGAGGGAGGGTGTCTTTGATCATCTGTTCACCACCCCCAATTCTGAATCCAAGGTGGGGATTAAAGGTCATTAAAGGGTAATTATCCTGTGCTACTGTTATCCTGAGTATGCCGCAAACATAAACACATATCAGAAATACTGGTATAAGTTACCGGGGTACAGACTGAGTCACAAAAGTTAATCGGAAAGGCCTCTTTTATTTCCAGTATCCCCGGCACGAAGTCTAAGAATGATCCTATTTTTCCTCTTCCCCCAAAGCCAGAAACCCTCCTCTCCCGCACTCCCCAGGATTCCAGCAGGAATCAGTATGAGGAACCAGCTTCCCACAAAGGGTCTTATTTATCACCTTTTCCAGAAAACGATTCAGTCTCGTTCAAGGCGCCCACACTTCAAGATTTCGTCACCCCCAGTGGGTTTTACAAGGTGTGTGTGTGTGTGTGTGTGTGTGTGTGTGTGTGAAATAACACTCTGGCAGCCTGAAGGAAAAATCACCCTGTCCCTTTGTCCATCTTGGTCTCCTTGTAACTCATACCATTAAAAGGGGGGGTGGAGAGCCACAAGCTATGTTGCTGAATGCTGACCCATAGCGATAATTTCTCCTAAACATGTCACAAGCTGGATCCTTCTGCAAGCAGTGGGAGGAACGAGATCGGGGGTGGGAATTGGTTACGCACCTGAACCATCTGCACAAGGTACAAAGCAAAACTTTGCCCATCAGCCAGGTGAGGAACCTCTTTCTCTGGCTTGGCCACGTCTCTGGCTCTCCCGAAACACCGGAGGGTCAAAGGCCACCGAGTCTTCATGCTAGGGGTGATGCCTTCATGTCCTCCCCACCTCAGCCCTCCTTACCTGAGCAGTGACGCCTTCGTGGGGTCCTCAGAGGTCAAATCACCGCCTTCTCCTTAACTCGGGGGGCTTCCGACCCCTTCGGGAGCTAGGAGGGAGAAGTGAGCGTCACCTCGCTATGCGTCGGTGTGCAAATCCAAGTTGTGCTGGTCCAGATACTTCCTCTTTACACCCGGATCAGGGGGATGCCTTCTTGGTGGCCTGCTGGGTGGGTGGGTGTCGGCGGAATGGAGGGGGGTGTCTGTCGGAGCAGTGCCCCCCCCCCTCAGATGCAGCAAGCAACTCCGGCGCCGGAGCGCTTCTGGACAGATGACGGTAGCGCTGAAAATACCAGCCACTGCAGCGTCCCCTGATTCATCGGAGCCACACACGCCAGGTTTTGTTCAGTCCTCACCGCTCCCCATCCGGAGATCCCTCCTCCCCAGGAAGGATGATGGTCTCCTTCATCACCATCATCAGCTCCCCGGCCCGTGAAGGAAGGTTACGAAGTCCTGCCCTCGAATGCGGCTGCTGCGAGCTTGTTCTCTGGGATCCCTTACTTAACATCTCTATCTGGCTGGCTCCCTCCCTCCCACCCACCCACTCGCTCCCTCGCGCCGCCGCGGCTCCGCCAAGCGATGTTCTGTGCACAGGCCTCTAGCACTGCCTACCGCTTAACTCCTTAACTGCCATCTTTGCCCCCTTTCGCAAGGAACCGCCGGCTGGCTCCATCCTACGGTCGCATTCCTCTTTGGTGTCACCACGGCGATGTGTCTGGTGGAGACGCTCAGATATTAACAAGCAGCTGTCGGGAGTGAAACTGCAAAAAGCGAGCGACGTTATCTCTCGAGTTGGCCACCCTGCTGAGCGAAACAGCAGGTCCCATCGAAACGTGGGAGAAGCGGATCGATGGGACACATTTTTTGTTGTCGTTGCTGTTTTGTGCACCGTGGTACGCACGGTGCTGCTTTACAGTGGATGCAAAACCAAAACAAACAACAAACAAACAAAGACAGGTCTCTGCCCTCAGGAGCTTACAGTCGAAATGTTGATGATAGGAGAGACGTAGAATATGCCGGCGTAAGAAGGAGTGGTGGTGAGGATGTTTGGTTGCGGATGAGAGCTGAGGGGGTTAAGCGGGAGGATTCCTGGAAAAGAGGGAGAGATGCAATGACTGGATTTTCAGCCTGCTAGCTGGCTTTTCAAGGCACAAGAGCCTCACTCAGAGGGACAAAAAAGAAGCCACCCTGTCCTCACAATCCCAAAAGTCCCATGTCTCATCAGGCAGAGAGGTGGCTGGGAAACTGGGAGAGCAGTCTTCAAGCTTCACTACTGCGTGGCCTTGGGCACACTGCTTCCCTCTCGGCCTCAGTCTCCACCTGTAAAATGGGCACAAGGATGACGGCAAATGTCAGGAACTTCGTGAATATTCACATTTACTGGCATTTAGACCTGTCTGAGGGAGTCAGTCTTTGCAAATTCCACCAGTTCATGCACATCCCAAAAGTTCTCAGCAAAAATACAAAAAATACATTTGTAAATGCAAATTATTTTGGGGGGGGGGAGACTTTTTGAGATATGTGTTTTGAGAGAAAATACATTTAAAAATATGCATTTAAATGCAAAATTTAAGGCAGATTAAAAAAAAAATTATTTTTATTTTTTTAGCAATTTGCAGATGAATGCAGAAATGGGCCAGAACAGACTTGTGAACAAATGCATGAGAAAGCGACACAAACCAGAAATCGATTCATCCATTCCTACTGGTAATTTTAGCAAGATAGAGAGGAAACGTCAGAGAACTCCGATACTCACCAATCAGCTCTTACGTCCTGCTGGGTGTTCATCATTTCCCAATAAAGGGCGAGGTTTACTGTGCCTGGAGGAGGGCGGAGCAAATTCTGACAACCACCGGCCTCGCGTGGTGACGCGTGAGTCAGCACACCTCACGCTCAGCAGCGGGGGTCTCCGAGTTCCACCTCCAAGCTTGCTTCGACTCATATCCATATCAGAACATGAGCTTTGTTTCCTTTTTTTTCCTTTCCACATGAAAAGCTGTGCATGTTTCATGTGCATTTTTCCAAATGTAAGACGCATCGACTGTGCGCGTTTTCAGAATGTACGCATTTCTCTCCCACCGATGAAAGTGCGTTTGTGCACATTTCTCAAAATTACGCATTTTCCACGTGCAGTTCTCCTGATGTATGCATTATTTTTCCCCCCAATCACATTTCATTTCTGTTCCACAAATTGCTTCGCCAGCACAGAAATGTACGGACTTCAACCACGAATTTCGTTCAAGTCCATGTTCGGTTCCAGGAGGTGCAAACTGGGTAAGTCCTGCTCAAAAACAAACTGAAATTAAATTCTCGTGCCAAAAAAAGAAAGAAAGAAAGAAAGACAGGTCTCTGCCCTCAGGAGCATACAGTTTGAATATCTACAATCAACATTTTTCTCAAGACCTTCTCAGGACCATGGGGGGCCACAGTCCAAATCCAGACCAGGAGGGTGGACTGCCCAGCTCAGGACCCCAAGGTCAGGCAATCTGAACTCAAGGCTGGATAAGCTAAACCCCAAAATGAAGAAAACTCTCCTCTGTTGGCCTGTATAGGAGCAGAAGGCTGCTTTCCCATGTCATACTGATAAGGTTCCGAGCAGGAGATTTCCAGCAACAAGAGATCTTAGATGGGGAAAAGGTAGTTACTGGGGCCACAGAAACAAAAAGTACCCACGCTGCTTAACTGATATCATTGTGCAGGGTTGACTTTCATGCTTAAACGGCCCTTGCAAATCACCATTTCTTGCTGCCTGGTCTGTTTTCCCAGTGATAAATGTACTGCTCTATAAATGCACTGCACCTGGATCTGCTGTCTTTGAACTTTTTTCCCTTGCTTTGATTCAGATTAATGCAGGGAGTGGAGAAATTGGGAGAACAATCCAAGTCCACACAAACTCAGAAAAAATATGCAGCAGAAATATGGAATTCATCCCCTTGAGAATCTCACCTTTTTGTGGCTGTGTTTGTGCGTGCTGTGCGTGTTTTCTTAAGAAAAAGTGCATAAGATACTAGTCCTCAGTGGCTGCAAAGATAGGCTTTGGTTTGGTGCAATCTTGAAAGGCCATTTTTATATGCTGTAAAAATAATTGTTATAGCCACTGGCTGAGATGACAAAGATGACGCATTCACCAAACCCAAAGCAGCAGAAGGAGGCTGGGGGGGGGGGGGGGCTGAGCGAAATCTCCATAGATCAGGGGGAAAGTGGGCTTCAGTGGCCCCTCCTCATGGCCAGGAGAAAGAAAAAGTATGCAAAATAGTGGAATATATGCAAATCAGTTTGGTTTTGCATACTTTAGGCAGGGCATAAAGGATAGTAATTACTTCTAAATTTGCATCTGTACAAATGAATCAACAGATTTTGCAAATCTCATCCAAATCTCTGCCCCCTTTCCACCTCTTTTTTGGCAGTGCAAAAGTACTAGGGCACCCTAATAAGCGTTAAGGCACAAGGTTCTATTTGAACCGTTCCTGTATTATATAGAACATGTGTGCATTTCCCCCCCTAGCATACCTTTAACCAAAAAGGGGGGGGGGAGAGACACCTTTTTGGTTTTTATATCTATACATGATGTATAAATTAATGCCTTCAGCAACATGTAAGAACTGGGGCAGGAGGGGTGCTCAGGAGCCATCTTTGGTGTGAAAATAGCAGTGTTTACACCAGTACATGAGAGTGCCTCAGTTTTCATTTGGGTGCAATTTCAGAGAGATCGTTCTTCTATTCCTTCTTATATACGATCATTAACTTAAGTATTTTGATGGACGAATTTTGGAAGGGATTTTCACCGGTCACTTGGCATTGCAGCGGTTTCTATTGAGAGCTTCAGTAGCTGTTGGGGGAAAGTAGATTCAGATGAAACATCAATTTGGAAAAGAAATAAGAAGATCCAAGCAATGGGATGCATGTTCAAGGAGCAGGAACGTTGGCCAAGGTTGTGCTGGCCGGGAGCGCTGCAGTGTGAGCTGACTGAACCCGGCTGCCCTGCCTTCCCATCTCATCAGATTCCATTTAATTGAGTGGCCGCCTAACAGCCCCTCTGCAAATGGGATGCGCCTTTAATCGGATCCACGGAGACACCAGCCTGCCCAGACGTGCGGATTACTCAGCCTCGCAATGCTCTCGATGCTTGCCCTTTTGCAAAGTGTCACCCTGGGACCTCCCCGGATCCTTAACAAACATTAATTAATTAAGCCCTGAACCGCGGTTGCCAGGAATTATCACCTCTCCACCACAAAGAGGAGAGGTTGCCTTAAAGAGGCTTAAAACGACAGGCCCAAGGTCACGCAGGGAGTCGGTGGCAGCGGAGCCAAAAATGGTGACGGCGGGCAGAGACCAGAAGGCCGCTTTGCCCAATTCCAATGTCCTGCTTCTTTGTTCTGACCAATACAGAATAACATTGAGCTGGGCCTAATTTAACTCTCTGCTTGCTTCGGTTTCCAGATTCCTCCTCCAACACTCGTTCGAGCGAGCATCGTTATAGCCCTCCTTCCAGCTGGTTTTGCACATGCCTATATTTTGTGCACATCCTGCTATGCACCACACTTCAATAATTTCTTCTCCTCATTTCTTTTGTGGTGATGTGTGGGGAGAGAATAGGCTTGTTTCTGCCTCAGTCTGGACAACCCCAGTTGCCAGTCACGGAGACATCTCAAGCTTCTTTCCTAAGAGTAGCAAGAGTAACACCCAGGGGCAGTGCTAGGTACTGAAAAGATCTGGGGCTCAGGCCCACAGGACAGGAAAGGGGGGGGGGAACACACACAAACTTGCATACCCTAATTTACATATGCTCTAAAGTCTCTCTGTGTGTGTGTGTCTTCAAAGGACCCTGTCTCCTAAGGGCACCCCTATTTGTAAAAAGGGGTGCATGGACAGGGGAGAGGAGGGCATTTGATTTCAGAAAAAAACCTCAGGCAGAAAGATTCATGGGGGGGCAGCAGGAGAAGAAGCACATGTGGGCAAAAAGCCAGCTGATCCAGGGGGATCAGATGCAACAGAGATCATCAGGGCCCCTGTCCCTTTATTTCAGCAAGTGCCCCTGGACAGCAGGGTGGTGGGGCAGAGGGCCTCCCGGAGATTCAGGGCTCCAAATGAAAGAGCCGGGGCTCCAGCCCTAGTGGGCCGCCCCCTAACACCGCCTCTGGTAAAACCTAATTCGAGAGTGATTACAGAGACTAAAAACATCTACATAAAAACAAAAATAAGACCCCAGTCCTGCCTCCAGACTTAAAATATAAGTAAGACAAGACGCACAAAAGAAGCGGAGTGGACAGGAGAGGTGCAATTAGTTAATTGCCAGAGGTTGTTATTTAAATATACCAGCAGAAAGAGTTATATGTCAGGAACTAAAGCGCTGCCATGGGGGGAGCGGTGGGCGAAGGATGTAATCTCAGGTTTACACAGAACGAGGGTACCAGCAGGGAGGCAAAGAGAGCATAAAGGGACATGGACAGAGAGAAAAGCAGATAGATACTGTAGGAGCAAGAGAACGAAGGGTGAATAGGAGAAGAAAGAGGGATTCGTAGTAGAGAGCACGAAAGAGGTGTAACACGGTCACAGGAAAGAGCAGAACAGAATAGGTGAGCTGGTGGAGAATTCAAGATGGGGCAAAGAGGTTTGAGAGAAAGCCAATCAAAAGAGGTGAGTGTGACAATACTCAGTGCTCAGGAAAATGAGAGGGTGGGTGAGCCAGAATTCTGGTAAGACGAGAAGAGAGAAGACGGCAAATTTTCTTGCTATTGCCGAGGTGGAAGCGACAAGATTTAGCCACTGAGTGGGTATGGGGGCGCGGGGGGAGAAAGAGCAAGCAGCATCAGAGATCACACATCGGGAACTAGCGGGGTATACGAAAACCGGATCTTGAAGAAGGGGATGTGAGAGTGAAGGAGAAGAAGAATGAGGGTGGAAGCAGAAGCTCAGTTTCATCCTGAATTCAGTTTCAAGAAATGAGATGTTATCCAGGAGAAAATACTGGAATTAGAATTAGAATACTAGGATCAAGGAGGGAGATCAGACCAAGAACTGAAGGGCTGAAGGTCATCAGCATAAATATGATTTTGGTTGATCAGAAGGATGGATAAAAGAGCCAAGTTCCCACAATACAACAAGTCAGAGTACAGGTTGAGTATGGGGTGCGTATGGGCTGTCATTGAATTGTGGCTTGTAGTGTTGTAGGAATCCATCCACGCGAACAACCCATGGTTTGCTAACCATGAAGAACCCGCAGTTCACAACCCAACGACAAACCATGGGTTCTCTTCGTGGGTTGTTCAGGGTCTCGGACTTGTGTGTGGCTCCAGGCAAAGTGCCATTACTGGGCTGCTGGCCTCCAAGCTGGTTTATATCTGTGCAAATACACACACACACACACACACACACACCAGGTTCCTTGTAGCACCAGATCAGACAGATGCTGGCACACAGTTCTTCTGGTGGACTCCAAAGTCCAGCATGTGCCTGAGTCTGCTGGCTGCTATATTGCCAAATATCATGCGCAGACTTGTAGTTCCCCAAATGCAGTTTTCCTATTCCCACCACCACCACCAAAATCTATATCTATGGGGCAGGCCCATAGGATCCAAGCATAACTATTCCTTGGGGCAGAAAGTGATTCAAAGTCCTCCCTAGTTCATTGTGGATAATCAGCCGGAGGTACAAATCTTGACTGTGCCATGGGAAATATCTACAAATCACTCCATGTGAAAAGTATCAAGTTTCTAGTCCCTAAGCCATCGTTTTATTATTAATGTGTGTGTGTGTTTCCCCCGTTCTCATTACTACCTGGGTGTTTGCCCATTGATAGGGACTTGCCCATCAAGGGGGGAAAGCAAGTCTACTGCAGACTAACCCAGCCGTTAGGGTAATGGTTGCTTTCTCCCATATTAACTGCCATTGTTTTAGCATTTGGGGGATAAAAACAAAGGAGAACCTTGGGGATTAATGCCAGAAGCAAGAGGATTAAAAGATTAAAGGGGGAAAGAGTGCAGAGAAAGCTGATCGGATACGGGCTTGTTTTTTCCCCTCTTCCAGGCAAGGTTTGTTTTTTGGGGTTTTCTGCTGGAAAGATTGGATAAGCCTTTTATAACAGGCCAGAGATTTCCATTTCTCTGCTTTTCTGGAAAATGCATTCCCTGGGGCAGGGGAGTGGGGGGGGGAGAGAGAAGGGCCCTCTCAGCACAGACTTCTAAAACACTGCACCTTTCTGTGTGGCAGAGGCCAACTGGCTCCCTCTCCAGGGCCAGGCAAGTCCCACTGACACAGCTCCAGCTGGCCGTTCCCTGGGGCAAAAGACTCTGGCCTCATCCATCGGCCAGAGAACCAAGGGCCACTGGGAGGCTGCACCCACTGCCTCCCAGGAGGAACATCACGACAAGGGGGGGGGAGACCAGTCCTGGCCCCATACATCGGCCAAAGAAGGAACAGCTGCAGGGAGCTTGTTTTGCCCTTCCCTGCCAGGAAAAAAGAAAAAAAAGGGGGGGGGATCTTTAAGAACCTTGTAATGAATAACTGGTGCCCGAGTTTTGCTTTCTTCCTCCTCCCTCCCAATCCCTTTTCCTTTTGTGTCACGTCTTTTAGATTGTAAGCTCAGGCTTTATTGATGGTCTCTCAAGATGCTGGGTGAAACAATAGTGCTCCGTCATGCTTCTGGGAAGTTTGAATCTTAGCTCCTACCCCCAACCTTTTCTTGACCCGGATTTAGCTGAAATGATATCTGCAGCTCTGATTTTCTTTGGGTTTTTTTGTGGTTGCTTCTCTTGAACTCAGAGCACAGGGGCAGAGCCACAAGCTTTGCGTATAAAGAAGGTCCATTGCTCCGTGGGCTTCCCAGAGGCATCCAGGTGGCCACTGTGGGTAGCTGGATGCTGAACCAGTTGGACCTGTGGACTAGTTTGGTCCTAACACGCACGTAAAATCCCTCTCCACTCAGGCAGCACTCAGGGTGTCTTGGTTGACCACTCACTCTGTCTGCCCAATCTAGGCTCGTTCAAGGCTCCTTGACCTGCACAGGGACCAGGTTTTCCTAACCCCAACCCTAACCCTAACCTGAAACTCACCCCTAACCATAACACCTGTGCAAAAATCCCTCTCCATCCAGACAGATTGCCGAAGGGCAGCACTTAAAGGGTTCTTGTTGGCCGCTCGCTCTGTCTGCCCAATCTAGGCTCCTTCCAGGCCGCTGGACCTGCTCGCACACCCACGTTTTCCTAACCCTAACCCAGTGTTCTCCAACCTTGGGTCCCCAGATGTTTTTGGCCTACAATGGACCAGCTTACCCCGAGTGACTTCGTTATTTATTCAGAAAGTAACGAATTTGTCCGTGTGAACTTGGGTGAGGGTTTCCCCTTTAATACGAAACCGAGTTCGGCATATGCCAGGTTTTTTGCACAGTGCGCGGTAAACCAAGGTGCATCTTGGGAGCTGAAGCCTGGATATCACACGGTGCGTGTGGCACGATGTCATGCATCGGCACGTTATGACGTGGCCCCTTTTCCGTTTGGTTGTTTTCCTGTGGCCTGCCTGCATGATGATGTCCCTGTGATGTTTACTCACCGTTGCTGATCACAGCATGAAGATAGAGCCGCAGAGATGTGGTCGTCTTCCTCTTCCTCCTCCTCCTCCTCCTTGGAGCCAGAGCTACAGCAACAGTGAAAATGAAGAAGCCGCTAAGGCAGTGTTCTCCCACCTTGTGTCCCCAGATGTTTTTGGCCTACAACTCCCAGCATGCCCCAGCCAGCGTAGCTGGCTGGGGCATGCTGGGAGTTGTAGGCCAAAAACATCTGGGGACCCAAGGTGGGAGAACACTGCGCTAAGGAGACTGCTTCAAGTAAGTTTTAGTGGGGTCCAGCTGCTAGGGCAAATGAAAATTTATTGGAGGGATGATGATGATGATGATGATGATGATGATGATGATGATGATGATGATGATGATACAAAAGTTAAAATATAATTAAATCAGCTATAATATTAAAATTATATAAAATATCAGAGTTAAAACAGCAATAAGAATATAAAACAGTGCAATCCATCGCATTCTCACAGGTCCAGACTATTCCCAAAGGCGGGCCGGAACAAAAAAAAAGTGTTTGCCTGCCTCTGGAAACAGAGAGCGCCATTCGAGCCTCCCTGGGCAGGGAATTCCAGAGCATTGGGGCAGCCACCGAGAAGGCCCTGTGCCGAGTTCCTGCCAGGCATGCCTGAGATGGTGGCGGAACTAACAGAAGGGCCTCCCCTGAAGATCTCTGTACTGCTTTACTGTGCATGCTTTGAAGCTCACGATGAATTCTAAACTTAATAGCAAATTCGTAATACATGGTTCCAGGCTCGCTTACAAAGGTGAGCATTAAATGGATGAGTTTCAATCAATGAGCCAGCTCATCGTTGCAAAGTAGATATGCAAGCGTGATGTCTCCTCATCCCTGTTCAAAGGGGCCAAAGATGATGTGCAATATTGAAACCCATAACCCTAATAACAACAACTTTAATAATGAATGAGGATGTCTGTCTGTCTGTCCGTCTGTCTGTCAGCATCATAGCACCGAGACCATGACACCTAGACACCTGAAACTCGGTGTGCATACTAAGGAGACCCCAGGGTTGTGCGCCTCAGGGTTATTTTGTGGGGGGGGGGGTTCCAAGCACATTAATTAATTTTAATGTGTCCACATAGCTGAAGCTTGCAGTAACAATTTCAGGCACTAGGGGCAGATGTCCTTAACCAGCACATCGCTTTGCCGGCCACACAGTTTGAAGCCAGGAGAGTTCAGTCGGCCGAGGGACAGGGTCAGATGGCAGCCCCAGCCCCCCTGCTGTGGGGCAGCCCCTCCTCAGGGGAAGGGAGTCAACTGACCCCCTCCCTCAGGAAACTCTAGGGGCGCACCATGGCATGGGGCTGTGACTAGGGGTGCCAGCAGGCATGGCTTCCCTCAGACACCATGGGCACACTGTGTCCAGCTCTGTGCGCGCTGCTTGAAGGCCTCGTTGTATCGAACGAAGGGCCATTCCAACCCCTGCGAAGCTGGCTCCATTCTCTGGCAACAAAATAAAACACACTAATAAATTTTTAAAAAATAAATAAACTATGGCCATTGCTTTGCAGCTATAAAGGCTAGACTTCAGCCTTGATTTTTTATTTTATTTTTTAATGACAACTGAGATTCTCCAGAATTCCGCACCGGATCCCTCATTTGTGCTTGTGTGGAATTGCTGGATACCCAAGTATTCAGTGTTAAGGTCCCCCCGGCCCGCTCCACAATATCCTATATAATCCATCTTGCACTTTGTCTGATGGAGATATAGGGGTTCTGAGTTGGCAACTTCTTCCCTCCCTCCCCCCGCTTCTTCTTTTAATCATCTGGCAGTGTTGAGTCCCTCGGCTTCTTCTATAATGCACTTAAAAAAAAAAAAAATCAATGGGGAGCGAGCGGGGAAGGTGGGCGGAGGGAGAAATTACAGCCTGGTGAGAGGTATGTTTTTATTAATCCTAAGAGCTTCCAATTGCGCCTTCTCAGCTCCCGGGTGCTTGATCGATACGACATTACCAATCACAGCTATTGCACCGGGGGGGGGGGAGGAGCGCATGACGGATGCCGGTGCCGCTCGCACTTTGTCTGGGGCTCAGCGTCCCTCCCTCCCACCGTGACTGGTAACGTGGCGAAGGCAGGGCGCATGTGTACGCTCTCCTCACAGGCGCGGCGGCTGCTTTGCGCATCGCTCAGAGGTGATGCTTGTTGCGTGAGGTTGGTAGAAAGGAAACTGAGGCTTTCCCACCTCCTTTTATTCACCTGTAAGTGAAAGGCTACCGGCCCACCCACACTTACCTGGGAGTAAGTCCCTTTGAACTCAGAGAGATTTGCTTCTGAATAGACATGCGTAGGATTGCACCGGACAGGGCCGGTCCTCCCATGAGGCAGGGTGAGACCCTTGCCTCAGGTGGCAGATCACTGGGCCCCTCCCCATCCGCCACCCACAGGGACGCCCACCACAACCAGCTGCATTTCCCTGGCTGGCTGCAGTGACCCACCGCCCTGCCACTGGCAAGAAGCACATGAAGCTGGAGGAAACGAAAGTGGGGTCTCTGGAATGCCCAGCAGGAACAACTGGGAATAGGCGAACACGCAATGTTTGAGCTCGTTGAAGTTCTCCTGAATTCCTCCTAGAAGCTCAGTTCGCCTCATTCACGTTCCCAAAAGTGAGTGTCTTTTTTTCCGATCAGGAAAAATGCACTTTTGTAAAAGTGCGCACCCCAGATGTGTACTATTTTCCCACTCAGCAAAGCATGGAAAATGCACATTTCTTGAGTGAGCTCACAAGTTTGAATATGTGCGAAGGTTTTTTCTGAAAATGCGGGCACATTCAAGTTCCAGGTTGTTGTGAACAAAACTTTTTCGAATGTTTTGCAAGCGGAAATGAAATTCTCATTCATCCCGAGGAACAATGCCTCACTCTTGAGGAAGGCCCCCTCAGAGCGAGGCATTGGGTGGATTGCCTTACTCTGAGGGGGTCCTTCCTCAGAGCAAGGAGAACTCCACCAGCTGCGACAAATGCCGCAGCAGGAAAGCGGTCAGTTTGGCTGCCAGAGTGCCCGCTGGGCCCAATGCCTCGCTCTGAGGGGGCCCTTCCTCAGAGCAAGGCATTGTGTGCAAGGTGGCCATGGAGACTGCCTAGGCTGCAGCAGCATGAGATGCCAGGATATGAATATTTTGGTGACTATATAGATGAATAGAAATGCATAAGGGGATAATGGGATTTGTAGTCTGAAACATCTGGAGGGCACCAGATTGGGATGGCTGGACTAGGGAGACCCTCAGTCTGATCCAGCAGGGCTGTTCTGATGGTCTCACAGGATATATTAGTAGCTCTTTGCCTTGCAAATACCACATGCTAAGAAGCAAGAATGGACCACTGCTTCCTGGCCCCTACTATGGGCTTCCTTGAGGCAACCAGTTGCCTATTGTAGTAAGCAGGAGGCCGGGCCTAGAGGGACCTTTGCTCTGACCCCGTTGTCAAGGGCTAGATAAATTCATGGTGCAGAGTTCTACCAGCAGCTCTTCACCATGCTAGTGAAGAACAAAACCTCCATGTTCAGAAGCAGCCTACCACTGGACACCGGTCGTTGGCGTATAGCGGCAGCAGGAGAGGCTGTTGCACTCGCGCCCTACTTGCTGGCTTCCCGGAGGCATCCGGCTGGCCAGGCTGGAGATCCTGCCTGCACGGTCCTTCTTATGCTCTGAGGGCGCACCCCGCGGCCATGCTCGACCCACCCGGTTTGCATACTTAGGCCATAACAGGCAGGCTCAGTCACTGGGCTTCAGGCCTGGCCCACCTGACAGCTGCCGAGTTTAAAAAGTCCCGGCGTGCCCTCGAGAAATACTGGCGCCTCCACCTCCCTCCTCCCTCAGGGGCTGTCTGTCCAGACCCACATCGATTACCTCGTGATAGATCACCGCTCCAACGGCTGGCCCGAGAGAATCAATTAATTTGTTTCTGTCAAAGCAGAGCGCTGCTGCGGTTGACCCGCTACAGCACTTCCCACGCTTCTTCCTCCTCCCCCCCGACCCGCAGCAGCACGCCGGTTTTACTCAGCTCCCGGCTGATCAATACGGATCTCGTTGATGATGCCTCAGGATAACCCACCGCTACCGTTGGATACCGTTTAATAAGGCAATCGCTCATCATAGCTCTCATCTGGTCATTTTTATCGGGCAGGGAAGATCATATTTCAGAGCTACACCATTCCTAGCAGTACATAACTCCGGTCTATTATTACTTGTGAGGGGGAGGCAGCCGGAGTGCAGCCGGGGTTTTTTTTGCGGCAGCCCATTCTTCCCCTGCAATAAGAGGAGATTAATCAGCCGCTTTCAAGTCTGCAGAAGAAACACACGCGCACACATGAGCTTCCTCGGAGAGGTCAAGGAGCACGCACCCTGTCAGGGCCTCCACATCTGACCAGGAACTCAAGATATTTTTTTAGAGTCAGAACAAAGGTCTGTACAGTATTTGAACTGGTTTCACAAGTGCAAATGGCACGGACTTGTTTTCAGTTGCTCCCGACGGGAGGACAAGAACCACATGGGTGGAAATGGCAGGGAAGCAGATTTCAGCTAAACGTTAGGAGAAACTGTCTACCCGTGAGAGCTGTTCAGCAGGAGAAGAGCTTGCCTCAGGAGGTGGTGGGACCAGTCCTCCTCCACTGCAGGTATTTAAGGAGAGGCAGGACAGCCAATGGTCAGGAGTGCTGTAGCTGCACCCCGCAGGGCAGAGCCTGCACTGAGCAAGGGGTTGGACTAGATGATCTCTGAGTTCCCTTCCAACTCCATGACCCCATGAAAAATTTGGGGCTCAAATATTACTCTTGCTGGACGGTACTGCTTCAAACTGCAGGGGTTGTCAGGAGATTGGGATCCTGGAGGCAAGCTGCTAGCTGGCCCCGAAAACAGGCAGTCCGAGAGTAGCTCAGCCTCAGACAACAGGCCAGAGTTAGTGGTTTTATAGGACCAAATGGGGCCTGGTTTGTTTGTTTGTTTGGCCACCTGACTGGATGACTCCATGCGCCCCTCTGGAGAACTCAGAGAAGTGTGCATTTCGACGGTGAACAGGATTTCGGTTTGTGTATTGGTTGGAAAGTGCAAAGTTCACCAAGTTCGCATCGACATGCAGACCAGACTGATTCCCCCCCCCCTTTGTACTGCTGGGAGCCCCAGTCTGAGATCTTCTTCCACTCCGCCCGCCCGCCCACCACCTTGCAGTCTGATGCGTGTCCCACTCCAGGCTAGAACCCCACAGAGATGCCGGCACGACTGAGCGACCAGGCAGGAGTTCAGGACCCTGGTCAGCTCCCTGCAGCACGGCTATGAGAGGATGGCTACAAGGCAGGAGCTAAAGCAGTGTTCTCCAACCTTGGGTCCCCAGATGTTTTTGGCCTACAACTCCCAGCATACCCCAGCCAGCGTAGCTGGCTGGGGCATGCTGGGAGTTGTAGGCCAAGAACATCTGGGGACCCAAGGTTGGAGAACACTGAGCTAAAGACATTGGCTGGGTTCAGAGGACATGATAATAACCCACACTCAAGGGTCGAATATGGGTTGAGTATGGGTTGTCGATGAACCATGGGTTGGTGTTGAACCGTGGGTTATCGTGTTGTCTGAACCCAGCCGAGATAACAAACCATGGTGAACAACCCACAATTCACAACCCAACAACAAACCATGGGTTCTTTTCATGGGTTGTTTGTAGTTAACAAGCCATGGTTTGTTAGCAAGGCTGGGTTCAAACAACATGATAACCCACTTTTCAACCACAACCCACACTCAACCCATATGGAACCCTTGAGTGTGGGTTATCATGCTGTCTAAACCCCGCCGCCTTTGATGGTCTCAGCAACTTTCTGGAGCCAGCTGTGGGCTTCAGTAGTCCTGCAGCCAGGGGACTGCCTCTAGCTCAGTGTTTCTCAACCTTGGGTCCCCAGATGTTTTTGGCCTACAACTCCCAGCATGCCCCAGCCAGCTATGCTGGCTGGGGCATGCTGGGAGTTGTAGGCCAAAAACATCTGGGGACCCAAGGTTGAGAAACACTGCGTCTAGCTTTGCCTCCTTTGAGGGAAAACTTTTCACTTAAAGGGGCCCTGCACTATTTCTTAGGTCAGCCTTTCTCAAGCTGGTGCCCTCTAGATGTCTTGGACTGCAATGCCCATCATCCCCAGCCTGCTTACCCACTGGGTATGATGGGAGTTGTAGTCCAATGGGTTGGCTCTGCTGGTGCTGGGGAGCCTCCTGCTGCCATGGCCCCCAGGTGGCAGCAGGACTGTGCCCTCACCAAAGAGCAGGGCTATTCCTCAGGCAAAGCATCTGCTGTCCGCGCTGGCTCCTAGGGATACACTCCGGTGGAAGTCTCTAGGATTTTTCCAGGGCTTTCTCCTGGTGGGGCTCTTGCCCCCAGCCCTCCCCGTCAGCTGTGTCATCGGGGTTGAAGTCTGGGGCCACGGCAGCGCGCTGAATCTACAAGCGTGCCCCTCTGAGAGAATTGTGCAGGTCCCTTCCATGGCTGTAGGAGGTGGGATTGGTCCAAATCCATGCCGTCTGAGTGAGCTACAAGGGAGTAGATCTGAAGGACCTCCACGTAGGGATGTCAGAGAAATCTGCAATTCACATGAGTGTGTGAATTTCTATGGATTCAACCTGCGAATTCCACAGTGGACTGGCTTTTTCAGAGTCATGCCCATTCTGCAGATTTGCGTACCACTTTCTTTCTTTCTTTTTTACTTTGTGGGGTATTTTTCCAAATCTGTTGGTGCACCAATGCGCAGCAACACAGCTGCACTAATGCACATTAATGGCAACGCACACTTGCCCTGGTGTGCACTCGCACAATTGGAATGAGATTCTCATACATCCCAAAGCAGACAACAGAACAAAAGACCCCTGATGACCTGTGAAACACAGATGGAATGGATCGAACAAAATCTGTACGCTCCTAGTGCACCTTCCCTGAGTAACGGCCTCCCGCTGCACCCGTATCAGGGATTGCGTTCCCATGCTGCTTAGACTCTTGTCACCCACACTGTCGATATTCTGAGCTGCCCACATGGCAGGAGCAAAGCCCATTTTCTTTTGGCAGGAGGAAGCAAATATCTCGAAGCAGACAGAGACATATTCGGCGCAGTCACTGCCTGACTGCTGAAAACGATGGTGGACCTTGGCGTGCATCGTGCTTACCTTGGCCCTCGCTAGACATCGCTAGAGCGGCTGCATTCTGGCAGGAGGCACGAGGAATCGGGGTGGAGGATACCCCAAGTGGCCCACACGGGTGTCCTGAGATGTGGCGAGCCCTGCCAGGGAACACCCGGAACTCATCTAGGACATTGGCTGCAGCAGGCCATGGAGGATGAGGCTATATATGGCTACTAGTCCAGATGGCTATATATTACCTCCAGTGCTGGAGGCAGCGTGCCTTTCTATACCAGTTGCTGGGGAACATGGGTGGGAGGGCTGCTGTTGCGCTCATGTCCTGCTTGTGGGTTTCCTGACGGCAGCTGGTTAGCCACTGTGTGAACAGAATACTGGACTAGATGGACCTTTGGTCTGATCCAGCATGGCTCTTCTTATGTTCTTAGGCACTATTGGGCAAAACACAGATGGGTTAGTGTCAAGGTTCAGCCTTGCCCAGACCATGAACTTGGGGTCTTCTCAAAGGAGGAGCAGAGGAAGCAGGATGTCCCCCACACATAGGGCCTTGCACTGCCAGAGACCTTGAGGAGCTTTCAGATCCAGCCACAGGACCAGGGTTGCAGTTCAGACTGCAACCCGGAGCAGATACGTGGCCACGCGGACATCGGAGCCACCAGCTTCCAGCGACGAGGACCCCTCCTTCCAAAGACATCGAGCGGGATCTTGGTTGCTCATCATTTAAACTCCTCCTAATATGTATTTAGTATCTATGCCCCATTATCACCAATCAATATAACAGTTATTATTTAATGGGCTTAAAAATTGTAATTCTAGTGTTTCTCCAGATCTGTGTGCAACATCGCAGCTAATTGCTGCAGAACTTATTTGGGGATCTTAATGAAAATGCAAATACGGAGGCATTAATCAAACAATTATTTCTTAACCACGAGACAGGCGGCGCTCAACCTAATTAAGAAATAAACAAAGTTAATCAGGGAGCCAACAACATCGGTTAATCGTACGTATGTGGCGTGAAAAGAAATATTACACGGTGATTTATTAAAGAGAGAGTGTCCCCCCCCCCCAGTCTGTTATGTCGAAGTAACTCCTAATCATGCGACAACGACGATTCAAGGGGGCAAAACACTCATCTCATTTTTGTTCTTAATAAGAAATTTCTTCTCTTTGAAGGTCTAGTGGGCACAAGAGAACAATTTAAAATAAAATGAAATAAACGACATTGCATAAGGAAAAAAAAGTCATAATTATCACAGCCATTTACAGGGATAAGCCTGCGTTGTAGGGATGCATTAGATATATCTCTAGGACCTACCCAAACCCAATGCATTGTGGGAATTAATTTGCAGAGGCTGGCAACATAGGCAGTCTTAGAGAAATACACCAGAATTAATACATATTCTAATTTTTGCCCTCAGAGAAAGGTCAAGACCTGGCTGTTTAGCTCAGGGGCTCAAGGTAAGGGAGACATGATTAAGGTGTACAAAATTATGCACCGTGTGGAAAAAGTGGATACTAGAACCCAGTGGAGTCATCCCATGAAGCTGATGGGTGGGAGATTCAGGACAGATCAAAGGAAGGACTTCTTCACACAGCGCAGAGTTAAACTATGGAATCCACTTCCACAAGATGTGGCGATGGCCACCCATTTGGATGGCCTTAAAAGGGGATTGGACAAATTCATGGAGCAGGAGAAGGCTATCCATGGCTGTGGGTCCTGATGGCTAGCATGCCACCTCCAGTATCAGAGGCAGTGTGCCTGTGTACACCAATTGCTGGGGAACATGGGCGGGAGGGTGCTGTTGCACTCGTGTCCTGCTTGTGGGTGTCCCATTGGGGCAGCTGGTTCACCACCGTGGGAACAGAATGCTGGACTAGATGGTCTGATTCAGCAGGGCTCCTCTTATGTTGTGAGGAGAACCTCATGACTTTGCAGTCTGCACCTATCTATCTGCATGCAACAAGTCAATGAAGCACAAGGCTGCTGCGCACAGCAGAGTACTGGATTTGGGCTTGAGGAAGGCACCAAGGCCTTTACTGCAACCTGATGTTTCCACAGAGGTATGTTTGCCTGGCAATCCCCAAAGGCCCAAACCAGCCTCAACTCCAGTTCCTTTAACCTGCAATATTAACTGTATATGTTTCTATTTTTTCTTCACTGCCTACAGAGGATTTTGTCCGGAAAGGCGGCCTAAAAATGCTTAAAATTCTGGAACCCATCCCATATAGCTAAAGCACCACAGGTAAGTCAGTTTTCCCGCACATTATGGGGATTTGGATTTGGTTCTTTAACACGGCTAATGCCGTTGTGCCCCCCACTGGACCTCTTTGCTCCTGCTTCGTTCCTTCATTTGCGCAAGTGAACGAACTGGGAGCGCGTAACAAGCCACTTGATAATGTTTGCAAAAGCCAGGGAACTGGAAAGTCAACTTTCACCTCCCTGGCCCTGAGCGATCCCATCTTGGCACACAAGGAGAGGAAGTGGCGAGAGCTTGTGTGTGGTGTGTGTGTGTCCTATGTATGTATGTGTGGCCGGTCACCGTCTCTGGAATGCCCCCTGGGAACAACGCCTTGCTATTGAGGAAGGACCCCTTCCTCAGAGTGAAGCATTGTGGGCAAGGTGGCATTGCAACCTGATTGTTCACTTGCCTTTTGCTTTGGCCCAGATACTTTTCCAAAAGTGACAGGTGGCCCCGCCCCTTTTCAGGCCTGCAGTCCCGCCCTAGCCAGAAGCCCCACCTCTGGAAGTCCTGCCCTGGATACAGGGATCACCTGATGAGGGTCATGTGACCCTCGGGATCACCTATGGGACCTAACCCCCAAAAACGGTATGTCAGGTCCAGTTCTGACGATGAGACCTTTCGTCTGCCCAAACATCCACACGAGGAACAGGATGAGATCTCCCAAATGCGGCACAGCATGTTGGAAGTCATTTCAGCAGAGAACCTTGTCGTACAGGTAAAAGTTCAATTTCCCCCCTCTACCTGGGGAGGCTTTGGGGACTGTCTGGAGTTTGCAAAAGGTTACTAGTGGCATAAAGAGTAAATAATAATAATAATAATAATAATAATAATAATAACAACAACAACAACAGATGCAGAAACACCACCCCTGATTGCATTGTGGAAGACGGCTTCAAGAGGAAAAAACCACACAAATACAGGGGTGTATGTGTGATTATTTCTAACTATTATTAAAGTCATGCTGTGCTGTTGTTGTTGTTTTTTTAAGGAAAAAGACAACGTAAAAGTATTTTCTTAAATCCTTTTTAAGAGTTTGCTGCGCTGACAATTGAGCAGCCAAAGTTAGACCACCCTGAAAAGTATTCTAGGCTAGGGCCGCAAGGTGATGAAACAAGCTACCGTACTCTGTACCGAGAAAATGCTGTACAGCGACGCAGTCTATTGTTGGGGCTGCAGTTTTTGGCATTCTGAAGCGCTGCTTAATCCAATTTCTACACAGTACATGTACTGGATGTACAATCCAAGCTCCTGGACAATCCTCACGTGAATGTTTAATCTGGCCAAAGCTGAGAGTTATATGCAGGGAAAATAGGTTTTAAAAGTTTATTGCATCGTTTAAAAATATGTTTTAAAATATAATGAGATGACTCACCTACCTCTAAATATGGAATTTCAGCTGTCTAGCTGACTGGTGTGTGTGTGTCCCAACATGATTTGGGGATACCTTTCAATTCCAAGGGAGAGATATACAGATGTTCCATTCTCTGTTTTTTCCCTCAAAATCTTGATCTACGCATGTGCCAAATTTCTGCTTTCTAACTCTCATGGAAATAGCCAAAGGACACAATCCTAGGCATGTTTAGACAGGGGGGGAAAGGCCTACAATTCCCAGCATGCTGGGAGTTGTAGGCCTTTTTTTCTGTCTAAACATGCCTAGGATTGTGCCTTAAGTTATCCTTCCCCCAAACTGGGGCCCTCCAGATGTTTCAGACTTCAACTCCCATCAGCCCCAGCCAGCATGGCCAAAGGTCACTGATGATGGGACTTGTAGTTCAACACTTCCAGAGGACACCAGGTTGGGAAAGGCTAGCCTAATCGTTTTGAGACCCCAGTGAGCGAAGCAGCCAGTCAGAGCCCCAGGCATCTTTCTATATATATAATATCGTGAAACAAATGAATTTGATGGCCCAAGGGTTAAGGGTGACTGAAACTAATCTAAAAATTGGTTGGCTTTGGAATCACAGCAGCTGTTCTGAGCTTCGCAGGGTGGATTTGAAAGTCAGACCATCGCGGCAGGCAGCGGTGCAGTTTAAGGCGCTTGAAAAAGCCAAAATGAAATTAAAAACGCCCCCACAAACCAGCAGCTTGGTCAGAACACTGGTCTGAATGCTGAATCTACATCATCATCATCATCATCAACATTTATTTCATTTCTGTACCGCCCGATAGCCAAAGCTCTCTGGGACTCTCCCCGCTTCTTTCCAACTGAATGGCGTTTGCACAAGAGGAAATGATCAAATGTGCGTGCCATGCATCTTCAGGAGGACATGCCCAGCTGCGTGGAAGAGCGCCCTCCCGGTGCCCTGCATATGCCTACGTCTGAACTGTTTGCTCATGTAGACCACACACGGGGAACCTCTGACCCTCAGACCAAATATGGTCTACCGGGGTTCCCTATCCGGCCGGCCAGGCGCCTTTCCGCTGGCCCCAGCAACGAGAGAGGAGAAAGGGCTGAGTGCCAACCATCAGCAGATCGAAGCTAAACTGTTTTCCCTGGTCAGTGCTGATGAGAAAGGGAGCCTCTCTCAGCCCTGGGCAGGGAAAATGCCCACCCCCCAGAGCTGATCTGCAGGGATCAGCTGAGGAAGTGGGACGGGGAAGTGTGTGTGTGTGTGTGTGTGTGTGTGTGAGAGAGAGAGAGAGAGAGAGAGAGAGAGGATTCATAGATCATAGAGTTGGAAGGAGCCTACAAGGCCATCGAGTCCAACCCCCTGCTCAATGCAGGAAACTAGAGGAGGGGTCTCCCATCCAAGTAATAGCCAGGCCTGACCCTGCTTAGCTTTCCACGCTCAGACAAGCTGAGCCAGCGTGAGCCACAGGCCTGTACCTGAGAGAGAGAGAGAGAGAGAGAGAGAGAGAGAGAGAGAGAGAACATGGGGGCTTATGCCAGCAGTAGTCCCGCTCACTGCTGGTATGCAGCTCCTGATGTTCTGGTCCAGGGCCTATGCCTGTGCACTCCAGTTGCTGGGGAACATGGGTGGGAAGGTGCTGTTGCACTCAGGTCCTGCTTTTGGGACCCTGTGGGCAGCTGGTTGGCCACTGTGTGAACAGAATGCTGGGCTAGATGGACTCTTGGTCTGATGCAGCCTCAGGGCTCTGCTTATGTTCTTAGGGCCAATTGAGCCCACAGGCTGAAAATGGCAGCACCGCCGTGTAGATCTCCCTTCCATTCTTTCCCAGCATGCCTCTCTCCACCTTAGAGAGGAGGGCCACTTTTTATCCAGGAAGAAGAGCAGAGGAGAGGAGAATTCTGGGATATTGTCACATCATGACTTCATAGAATGGATTGTCCTCGGGCAGGGGGAGAAGGTGGGGAATGAATTCCCATTCACAGAGAATGTGTGGACGGTACAGAAACAAGGCAAGCCGTCTTGAATTATTTTTCTGACAACATTTCAATGAACAGGCCCTGTGGAATCAGGACAGATGTCCATCTGATCCAGCAACCTGTTTCTATCAGTAACCTCTGGGAAGCTCACAAGCAGGACTTGGAGGCGACTGTTGTCCCCTCTTGTTTTGTCCCCAAATCTGGTATTCACAGAGCTACTGCCACAGAACATGGAGGCTCTATTTAGCTGCAGCGGGTGGGATGTGGAAGTCAGCAACGCTTGAGCTTGTCGGCGTCCTCCAAGTTGTACCTTGAAGCTCCGTCTGACTCTTGTCTGCATCAGGTTGCGAGATTATTATTTTTCTTTTGGCATAAAAATCATGAAGTACTTGGGTGCGCACTCAAAAAGTACACAATCTCTCGTTGATTAAAGCATGTTTGTGTGCATTCTTTTAAAAGTATGCATTTTTTCATGCACAGTTTCCTAATGTGAACATTTTTCAAACGTATCTCCCATCCGCAGACAGCCTCGCGGGGGAACGTACGAGCTTTGACCACGAACGACACTCTCATTTGGGTCCAACAGGTGCGAACAGGGCAAGTTCTGGTCATAAATGAACTGGAACAGATTTCTCAAACATTCCTGGCTCTCCAGGTTCCAGACCAGGGCCTCTGTCCCAGCCCTGCCTGGATGGAACCTTGGACCTTCTGCATGCAAAGCAAGGCCTCAGCCGCTGGGCTCCTCTGTTCCCACTTGTTAACACCATTATGCATTCAGATTTTCCCACAGGTGCCTCTTTGCAACAAACTGCAGCGCCCTGCACCTTTAACAGCACAAAACACATACGCAAATGCATGCACAAATGGAGACAAGATGGGGGGGGGGAATAAGAGATGGGAATGGGCAGTCCATATCACGTCAAATTGCTCCTTAGGCATCAGATGAGGCCTACGCCGGCAGCCAGCTCGGAAGACACCACGAGGAGCATTTAGTGACACGGAGATGAGCCACATGGGGGACGTTAACCCCGATCAATGTCCCTTTTCAATTAATGGAGCGCCGGCCATGCCTTCAGAACTGCGAGCGCAGTCTCTGAGTATTGCCTAACTGCGTCCGATTGATCCGTCGGCATTAAATGTTCCATTTTGAGGATTAACCAGGCTGGGTATGGAATCATTTCCTGAGAATCATTAACCTAATGAGAGTGGCTTCCCATAAACTGCTTAGCCAGGTTGCAGAAAAATGGGTTTAACGAATCCAGATTTGGAGAGGGGGCGTGGCAGGAACTGGTGGGCACTGCCCCCTGTGGCAAGTGGTGTCACTACAGCTTCCCAGGGAACCTTCTGGACTGACTCTGCCCAGGAAGGAGTCTAAGAAGACTTCCTGTCATCGTGGAACTTTGCTGGAGCCACAAGGTCTACCTAAGTCCTTGTTCTTCTGGCCTTGCTCTTCGCTCCTCCTGACTCCGAGCTTATTTTCCACTTTCTGGTTTGCCCTCTGGTCCTGGTCACTCTTCAGTCCTGGCACCCGATTCCCAGCTCCTGACTCGTGTCAGATTGATTGGTACCCATGGCGTAGCCCTGACAGAGAGGGAATGTTTTCGGAAGACTTGTGGAAGTCTCTGTGCTCCTGGCCATCAGCTGGATCTGAGCACAGGTCAACAAGCCACTGCTACGACCGATCAGCCGAAAACCTGCATTTGCTCCTAGGAGAAGCCAGTCTTACATCTGACCTTCCGACTGGCTGAACTGTGCGCTCTGCTGTTGTTAACCAGAAATCAAGGAGCAGGGGGAGGAATGCATTGTTTGATACGCTTGTGATCTGAAGGCAATCTGAAGATTTTCAAAAACTCCCTTGTGCAGTTCAGGAGGCAAAAAATTTGGCAGCTTTTAAACGCCTCCTGAAAACGCACCTGTTCACCCAGGGTTTCCCTGGCCCATAATTAAATTAACCATGCTGTCCCATTTTGGCTGTTCCTGTACTGCTGTGTATTATTGTGTATTAGTAGTGTTGTTGTTGTTGTTGTTTGTTGTTGTCATCATAATTATATTGTTTTTAAAATTGTATCTTAATTGTGATTTTAATATTTATACGGAAACCGCTTAGGGATTTTTCTTAACATTTAGCGGTATACAAATAGTACAAATAAATAAATAAAAGTGTGGGTGTTTGTTTTATTTTTGTTAAGAAAGAGATGGGTCACACACAACTTCCTGTTTGCCAGGCGTACCTTTGACAAGATGGTTTGGAAGCTGACCTCCATTCCAAAGGCAGTTTGCCATGCGGCAGAGGAGGAAATGCTGCTTCTTCTTAAGAAACGCGAGCCCCAAAGAATCCCTGGGCATCCAGAAAAAGTTGCCATCGAGGTCTTCAGATACGACCTGTATGAATTCATACAGTCGTAGGGTTTGCAATCCACTTTTCCCCCACCCCACTCCACAAAGGCCTCAAGGTGGATTGCCCTAAGACAGTGTTCTCCAACCTTGGGTCGCCAGATGTTTTTGGCCTACAACTCCCAGCATGCCCCAGCCAGCTACGCTGGCTGGGGCATGCTGGGAGTTGTAGGCCAAAAACATCTGGCGACCCAAGGTTGGAGAACACTGCCCTAAGATAACATGAAAATAAAAAATACCATGAGTGGGCAACATGTGGAGACATGGGATGCATGCAGACCCCCGCCACCCCTCGCTGACCCCCATGGCCGTTGCCACAATTTGTGGTGGCAGCAAGAAAACACGCAGCCATTTGCCACTATGGAGTGGTAAACAGGCCGCATGTAGCTTGTTCTAAAGCTAATCTTGACCTTATTACTGTTCCGTAGGCTCTACCTAATGGACCCATTCCCAAAATATTGGGTTTGTCTGGGATTTGAACCCAGGGCCCTCTCATGCTACAAGGAAGAAACCATCTGGACAGCGTCCCCCCCCCAAAAAAAACCTGGTACCTTCCAGATGTGTTGGATTACAACTCCTATTGTTCCCAGTGGCTGAGGATGGTAGGAGTTGTAGTTCAACACATCTGGACAGCACCAGGTTGGGGGAGGTTGCTCTAGAGTTGTGGTTTCCAACCTTGGGTCCCCAGATGTTGCTGGCCTACAGCTCCCAGCATACCCAGTCAGCATGGCTAATGGCAAGGGATGCTGGGAGCTGTAGTCCAGCAACATCTGGGGCCCCAAGGTTGGGAACCACTGCTCTAGACCAACTCTTGCAGTGGGAAGGCGTGACTTTTTGGGATGGAAGAGGAGACAAGCACGGGATTTATGGTGGAAGGTGGGTTTTGGGAAGGGATTTAAAAGGCGTTGAGCCAGTACCTCATGTTGCAAAGGCACTCCTGCTTGTTTTTAAGTATCTGTGGTTACACCAAATGTTTTCCTCCAGACATTTGTTGTTGTTGTTGTTGTTGTTGTTGTGAAGAAAATGAACGTCCCACCGCCTCCTCCACTGGACCTTCAAGGAATCATCGGACACAATTTAAACGTCACAGGAATTTCGGCCCACGCTGATTTTCTCACACTGGCGTGACAATGTGCCCTTGGGATTCCCTCATCATCTGCACAACTCTGAAAGGGGCAGAGGCCTGGTCCCCGTTTCAAGCTGATCAGCCTATCCAAAATTGGACGGGCACTGGAAAAGCGAACCCTCTTCTGCTGCAAAAGTGATCCCCCCAGCCCAGCCCACTCCTCCTCCCCCCACGAGCTGAAAGGATACGAAGGCGATCGCAATGGCAGTCTCCATCACACTCTTCTCAGCCAGAGAAGGGATCATCTGTTCAGCTCTGCTTAAACAGCCCCTAATTGCTAAAGCAGGAGCTTACTGCCTTAATAAGGACAGGCCGGGGTGAACCCAGATCCATTGCATCCTATACTGTCAACCAGGAAGGAGCTCTCCTTTAATTATTCAGATTGAATGGCAATTGGGGAAATGAGATTCCAAAAAGCTTACGGACTGTGTGCAATAAAAAAAAAGCCGGAAGGAAAAGATCCTCTCTAGCAGGTCACTTTGAATGCTGATCAGCAGCGGGGAAAATAACGCAAGCTTGTGTAACACACAGGAGCCCTGATGGATTGGGCCAGACATCCACAGTGGCATGGGGGTGGGGGGAACCTTTTTATTCCACCAAAAGATTTATTCATCTGTTAATCTCGTCAAACAATCAACTAACAGTGCACTCCTCTACATGTCTGCTCAGAAGTAAATCCCACTGAGATCAGTAGGGCTTACTCCCAGGTAAAGTGGGTATAGGATTGCAGCCCTAATAGATATCAACACACACATCCTTTAAAATATGAAATAATAAAACATTTATCACCTTCTTAAACCTGGCTGGGGGGGGGGGATATTTCTTCTGTCTCTGCCTTTTATGGAACAATCTTTTTCTTTTCTTTTCTTTTTGGCTGTTAAAAATTAATACCTAAATTGACTCTGCCCTAGTGCCCCCTCTCAGTTGGAAGGCTCAAGGGCTGAATTATTTAGTGCACAGGAAGGAGAAGGAGAGGGGGGGGGAGAGAGGGGGGGGATCAACAATTTTTCCTTAGCTGCTCTCTGTGAGATGCCAGCACCCCCATCCCAGACTCCCTGTTACAGAAGTTAAACCCAACTGGGGTTAAAAGGCCTGGAATAGCATGGTAGCTTTTAGGTGGTTGTGGAGGAAGAACTGAGGGGCAGGGAGAGGGGGGGGAAACACACACAGTCTTCCTCCTCTAATCTGGAAGCAAGGGAGTATGTCATTGGTCGTTACCTAGCAACGAGTTACAACTTTCTGCACTGCCTCCCAGATGGACCAGATGCGAAAGAGGCTGTCAGGCCTCCTGTACCTTTAATAGCTCTGAAGGCGGGAGAATTGTGGCTGCTGCAGCTTCCTTCTCTTCTCTGCTGGCACAGACTGAAATAATTTCAGATTATTCTGTTCTGTTTTTTTCTTTAATATGCTGCTGCTGCTGCTGCTGCTGCTGCTGCCTTTGTTAATGGCAAGACTTTTGATGCTAAAATCCAGGGAGGGGAGGCGACGTCTTACACAAATTTCTTCCATCACTGCCCATTTTGCCACTAAAATTCTATGTTGAACATCTGGCTGGCCGGTTTACTTATTAAGATAGTTGGTGGAGTGGGGAACCTGCCAGCAGGATTCCTGAATCTACTTGGTTACTCAGTAAGAAGCCAAGAGTCTCCCTCCTTTTAGGGTTCTGGCCAATCAGCGCAAAGCTCTGGGGGCTTGCTTTAAAAAACAACAAAACACATTTAATTTAAGTTGTAACATCATCTGATACCTTTAATTTAAACTTGTTAGACTACCTGTGGCTCACTGCTGGCTCAGCTTGTCTGAGCATGGAAAGCTAAGCAGGGTCAGGCCTGCTTATTACTTGGGAGACCCCTCCTCTAGTTTCCTGCATCGAGCAGGGGGTTGGACTCGATGGCCTTGTAGGCCACTTCCAACTCTATGATCTATGAAATCTACTTTTTCTTTAGAGTTTTGATGGTTCATGTCTCAATTTACAATGCCCTCTGACCTTCTGGCATTGTACTCCCAGATCCCACTGCTAACACCACAACATTTCTGACTCTAGGACATCTGGGAGAAGTATTGTGCCCTGGGATTGAAGCTTAATTTGAGATAAGGTTTTCTGGGGCTAAGCCTCAGAAACAGTAATCAGTGCCTGTCCTGGGATGTTTGGTGTAATGTTTGATTGATTGATTGCATTTTTACATTTTTAATTTATTTCATTTCATAAGAAGAAGACAAGAATTTCCCAGAGCATGTGCAGAGCCCAGCTGACTCACAACCAGCCTTCTTCATTGACCCAGCAGCTGGAGGTCAGAGCAAAGAAGTATGAATTTTAGGCAAAGCGGTGGCTCTTCTTGGCAAGGACATGACTCACGTTTTCCTCCTCTTGTGTGGTTTCTGGAAAGAGCGGCCCTCCAAAGAGCAATTCTGCAATTGCTTTCCAGCTACCAGAATCTGTGTTCCATTCCCCCCCCCCCTCCGCCCACTTCTGGAGCCTTGCAAAGAGTGATGCAGAAGTAAATGCCAGTCGTCATAAATCAACCACACTCTCCCACTTTCCCCAGATTTTGCAAATGCCCCTGTCTTCAGAACATACTTTATTCTCCCTCTATCAACAAGAAGCAGGGGACAGGCCAGCAGAGCGAGCATCCGCGTCTGAATATAATTCCAATAAAAACAGCATAATGCACGATTAATATTCAGAACATGGTTAACCAAAAGATTCCGCTGGCCACTTCCTCCCACTTCCAATTACATCTGCTGTTCACCTTCAAATTCAACGCCTCTGCTTATCAACGCATATGGAGCCCATTGGATCCCTGGATTTATGGGAGCAGCTGCCAGCTCAGGACCGGTGCAGGGCAGTTTGGCGCCCTAGGCTGGCTTATATTTAGGGCCCACCCTCTCGTGCGGGGGGCAGGGCTCCGGAGCAAAGCAGCCGGGAAATGCCTGCTTGCCCAGCGCCCCCCCGCCCCCCCGCCGCCTGCCCGCCTCCTCCAGCAGCCGCTTTCCCCGCTGCCTACCGGTCGCCGCCGCCGCCGCCGCCGCGTGCGCTCCTGACCCGGCCTAGCTCCGGGCGCAGAGGAAAGCCGAGCGCGACCGTGAGTCCGCCCGGCGCCCGCAATCCCCCCCCCCCGCACAGACCTGGTGGTTGCGGACCGGTGCCTTTGTCGGCGAGGCGGCCAGGCGGGGCAGGAGCGCGCCGGCGGCGAGGAAGGAGCGCAGCATTTCTGCGCCCTCTTCCGCCACGCGCCCTAGGCAGCTGCCTGGGTCTGCCTAGCGGTAGCGCCGGCCCTGTGCCACCTACACCAACTGAGAGTAATAACCTATTTTCCTGTTTGTGCTGCAAACAGTTCTTTTAATAATTAAACCACAACAACAACCTACGGACCCGATATTAATTCTCTTCGGGGTGGGGGTGAAAAATTCACGGAGACTCATCTGGCTATTAACCACACGGATATTTTGCAAACACCGTCAACAAATCTATGAATCTTCGGGGAGGGATTCATAGATCCCTTTGGGGTGTTGCCTGCTTTCACTACAGCTCAGATCTGGAAAAAAATCACACGCACACACACACACCCCAAAAAATGTGTGGCTCTGAGTCTATTCACGTCCTTGCAAAATCAGTAATCAACGCTGCACACCTCCCATTTTCTAAGAATAGGGGAGAAATGCCCTAAGGGGGCGCGATGCCTGTGGGTTTTTCTTCCTGTGGTCATCAAAGGCAGAGCCATTGGGGAGAAGAAAGGAGACCCCCTCCCCAGATCAGGAGTGGGCAACCTGCAGCCCTCCAGATGTTCTGGCCTAGCTAGCTTAGGCGATGGTGAGGGGTTATTGGCTATGCTGGCTAGATCCCTTGGGAGCTGTAGGCCAAAACATCTGGAGTGGAGGGCCACAACCCACCCACCCCCGTGCAAGATTGAGGTGTCGTCTTTCTGGAGCCAATGCTTTTGGCTCAAGGGGCGTGGCCTTCTCCTTTCAAGGGGCGGGGCTTCTGTGGGCCAAGGGTGGAGCCAGCATCTTCCCCCATATTTAGCCCAAAGTTATGGCCGCTGGTTCTCAGCTCCACCAGGTGCTGTTTTGGAGTCGCCGAATCTGGCCTCCATCCCAGACCGACAAGAAATCTGATTTCATGCCCAATCCCACCACCCCCCAAACTGCTTAGCAGTCGGCCTGATGCTCTCTCCTCCTACCCCCCACCCACCCACCCCACCTTTATACCCTCTCAGCAAAGAGCAAATCTGTATTGATTTCGGAGCAACCGACACTGTGAATGATTGGCTGCGCCTGCGACGACCAGCTTGGCTGATTCCAAGATGAGAATCCATCGATTGGGCCAAAGGGCCAAATCTCATTAGCGTACAAAGAAACCACTGGAGCAGCAAGTCAAGTGCTGTGTGTGTGTGTGTGTGTGTGTGTGTGTGTGTGTGAAGGGCCCCATCCCTTCGAAAATAGGAGAAAAACGCAACAATACAACAAGAGCAGCAGAGGCGTAGCCATCTGGTTGGAAACCCCGCTCCTTGCTTCCGACGCTGAACAAGCAGGCTGTGATTACTGAGTAGGGAAGGGAAAGGCACTCAGCACTCTGCATATGCTCAGACACACCCTTTCCTGTAACATTTTTAAAATATGTTCCTCGGCCAATCCCCAGCATCGAAATAAGATTCCAAGCTAAACCCTGATCTCCCTTCTCACGTGCGACAGGGGCAGCCTGGAGTGGGGATATGCCGGTCTTCATCAGACACGTCCATTGCATTCAGTGGCGGCGGGGGGGGGGGGATCCAACCCGTATTTCCCACCACACACACACACACACACACGCCTATCAACCCTTGCATGGTCCACTGTGTCGGGGCTGGCATCTTTGGGATGCTTCTGACACCTGCTGCACACTTGGAGAATTACAGCAAGGTCCAGATTTTCCTACCCAGATTCCTTTGGTTCGTTTCTAGCAGTCATATGAAGACAGATCTATCCAAACTTCTCTTCAAATGCTTTTGAGTGACACAGGATTCCTCTCCAGGCTGGATGTTCAGGAAGAACCCTGTGTCACTCTAAAGCTTGCATACCATATTATGGGCTGCGTTTGGCCCTGATGCATGGACGCATTCTCTTTCGCTCCCTGTGAGTTTTTATTATTCCAATGGATCAACCCATCCAGCTGCATGGTTTGGAGACCATTAGACCAGTGTTCTCCAACCTTGGGTCCCCAGATGTTTTTGGCCTACAACTCCCAGCCTGCCCCAGCCTGGCTGGGGCAGGCTGGGAGTTGTAGGCCAAAAACATCTGGGGACCCAAGGTTGGAGAACACTGCATTAGACCAGTGTGATCAGGCTTGCGGAATGCCAACATCTGGTTTCAATCTTTCGTACTGGCCTGGATTTCCCTTCTACGAAGTACTAGGATCGTTTTAAACTGCGGCTGAGGCCTGATTGAAAGAACTTAGTCAATCAGTTTGTTTTAATTGAATAGTCGACTAATTGATCAATTAAATTACGACAAAACACGAGGCAGAGTGAGGTTCTCCCCATAGTTCTCACTTTATTAGGTATGACATGAAGAGCGGGGAGGGGTTTTACACCTGCATGCAGTGCAAGACCAGGTGGGTTTTCTAGTCTTGATGGTATGTTGGCTGTTAAATAGTTGTAAACTGTTTATTATTATTATTATTATTATTTTTATTATTATTATTTCTTTGTGAAGTCATTGCATGCTTAACAGAATGCAATTGTCAAGAGAAGGAGGCTGGGAGAGGGGTATTTGGGGTGGAGGGGGGAGGAGGTGTTGCACCATTCCTGATCCATACGTGCATGCTTTATTTACAAAGAAAGACGAAAGGGGGTCTTTTTTTTTTCCCCAAACAGTCACAAACTGTCAGGAAGGGGGAAGCCATCTCTTGAAAACGGAGGGGGGAAAGGTACCGGGGCCTTGTGGTCGGTGATTAAGATGAGAACTTTCACGTGGTGCTTACAAAACAGTATCGAAAATGGCGGACTTCTGAGGAAACAGAGGACCTGCTCAAAGAGGATGGATGTCTTCAAATGGCACATGGGATGGAGCGGAAGAGAGATGTTGAACCCAGGGAGGAGGAGTTCCTACTTGGGATACGTCGGCCTTTTTTCTGCATCTGTCTCAGGGGTGCAGAACCTCTTTCAGTCGGAGGGCCAAACTGCATTTCAGAGAAGCTCTCGGGGGCCGCATTCCAGTGGCAAAGGGGGCGGGGCTGAAAACACCAGCCTATTTGCGCTTAAAACTCTTTCTGCCAGGAACTAACGCCATTAGGAGAGGCATTTCCATCTTTTAGAATGGGGGAAACACTGCACAAAAGCGGAGAACCGCCAGACAACCCTCAGTCAGGGAAATGAGGTAGGGTCAGGGGAAGGGGGCATGGCCATCAGGGGAACCCCAGAAGGCAGATTGGGACCTAGGCAGGCTGGATGTGGCCCCTGGGCCTGACGTTCTGCACCCCTGACCTATATGCTTAAATGACCTTGGCTGGCCTTCAGGGAACACTTGAAACTGATCTCAATCCTGTCGTGTATTTTGGAAATGAAGAGGCAGTAGCAAAGAGGGAGCGGCACTCTCTGTGGTGTCGAGTCTGTGCTAATGGTACATATGACCAGTTTTCATCATCAGATGACATCTTGTGTAAGGACCATTTCCCAGAATTCCACTGGGAGAGACAGGACAGTTGGACCGGTTCTAAGTTTGATAGAGGGAGAAAAGTAGATACTTGCTTAAGCCCACGTCGAACAGGCAACCACAGCACAATCCAGTGATGCAGCTACATCCAGCCAGAGGGTTTCAGGATATTGACTAAGCATGTCTGGATATCCACATGTGCCAGCAGATCCTGAAGACACATTGGATCAGGGACTCCACGCCACCACATTGCTGGGGACCCCCACACACAATGTGTTATGCCATTGTTAGTTGATCACCAGCATAGCAATGCTACTGGATTGCTCTTCCTGTCTGCTGAAGGAACAAAAATCCAAATAGTTTTTATAAAATTCCAGAAGTTTTAAAAACAAAAAACAAAAATATAACCAAGGATCGTAATAACCCAGAATCCATCAGAAGAACAGCTAATATTTTGTGAGTTGCGCAGAGAACTTTGGCTACTGGCCAGTATAGATGATGATGATGATGATGATGATGATGGTGGTGGTGGTGGTGGTGATGATGATGATGATGATGATGATGATGATGATGATGATAATAATAATAATAATAATAATAATAATAATAATTTTAAAAAAATGTGTCACACACTGGATCCAACTGTTGGTGTTGGTGAAAATATTTACCAAGATCGTTCCATTGAGCAAAACACTTGGATGAGTTTGCAGCAACTGGAAAAATATATATATCGAAAATCGCAACAAGGCTGAGGTGGGTGAAGGGATTCGGACATATGAGCTCTTCAAGGCTCTGTATCAGCCTTCTCCAATCCGCTTGCCTCCCAATGGTTTGGGTTTCAACTGCCATCAGCCCCAGCCAGCATGGTCAATGGACAGGAATGGTGGGAGTGGTCGTCCAAAACGTTTGAAGGGCACCAGAGTTTGGGGAAGGCTGCTTCCGTATTGCCCAGGTCAATGAGTAGACTAGAAATGGAACTTCCATCCGGACGAGACAGCTAAGTCATCTGTTCGTAAGCATGCCCTTCTCCAAAGACCAGTACAATTAGATGGTGGTTGACAAAGAAGATGAGAGCGATAAAATTACTACTGGAAATACCAGAGGAATGACTGGATGCTTGCTGATAATGGCCCTGCTTTGGAACAGGGCACGGCTGTATGCCACTAGGCATGAACTGGCAGACTAAAAGTAGCAGCCGTGCGCATCCTGAAGCTAATGTGGGTGGATGCACTGAGTCACTCTCTGTGGTGTTCTGTCTCTCTCAGCAAAGGCCCACAGCTTAGTGGTGGAGCCCCTGCTTTGCATGCCGAAGGTCCCCTGGTTCAATCTCCAGCATCACCAGTTAAAAAAGGATCAGGGAGCAGGTGACAGTAAACACCCTTTTCAGCCTGAGACCCTGGAGAACTGTTGCTACCCATCAGATTCACCAGTCCTGGGCTAGATGGACAAACAGCCTCATGTGAGATAAGGCGGCATGCTCCGTTTCTTGGAGGTGCACAATTTCTCCCTCCACCTTCCTGGGAATCCCCCATTTCCAAGGCACCAGGTAAGATTGCTTGTTGTAGGCGCAGGGAGACGTCAACGTCATGTAGGCATCACTTGGTACCACCACCACCACCCATGGTGTGGTGCTCCAGGAATCCTCTTGGGAGAGCAACCTAATGCTATCAGGCAAAGGCTTTGGGTTTCCAAACAAGGATACAACCCAAGAAGAACATTTAAGATGAAATGCTTGCCAAGCTTCAAACCACTGGGAATCCTGAATCTGGAAGGCATTGGGTCAGGATTTTGACTGGGACACTGAGTTCTGGCTAAAGAACATTGGGAAACCAGCCAGACCAGCAAGAGGTCCTCTTGGATAGTGGTAGGTCAGAGCAGATCACGTGGTACTCCTTGACCTTCATGGAAGCTTCCAGAACTAAGTATTATGCTCTTTGCAGATTATGCAGATTATGCTCTTTGGTCTGAGCAAGAAGAGATGTAGCCATCAAACTGTTCTACACAAGCAACGGAAAAGGAAAGCACCACCTGTCCAAGCTTCCTCTCCCTCCGGTATGTTCGACCATCGGAAGCCACCCTAATTTCCGGAAGAACGCTGGCTCTCCTTTTTCCTGATATGGTCCACAAACAACAGGACGTGATCCATGGGAAACATCTCCTAGATGAGCCCCGTAGACATGAGCAGGTCTTGCCCAACAGCACGGGAGTGGCGGGCCAGAGGAGGACCACACACACACTGGTTTTGGATCAGCCCTCCATGCCCATACAGTTGTCAAGCAGGGAAGGAGGAACCCCTGTGCTTTCCCTGCTTCAAGTGCTGAGGTCGTGTGCTGTGAAGCGCTCCCGCCCGTGCGCCACTCAGAAATGAAATTGGGCATTCTCAGAATTACATCGATGGTAGAGGGTGAGAAAATTCAGGAATGAAAAAGCCGGCGCTAAGTGAGGCTAAGAATTGGAGACCCGACCGAGTGGAACTGTTCTTTTGCTTATTACAGTGAAGGAACTGGTTTTGAAAGTCTCACGCTATCTGGCCGTTTTTTGTTTTCTTTTTCTTTTTAATCAGCTGCCCTCATGCTCAAAGCAGCCAGATCAAAGAACCGTAGCCGTGCATTTTTCCATCAGCGATGCTAAAAGTATTTCAATTCCGCAAAGAGAAGAGGAGTGAGTGGAACAGAGCGAGAGAGGACCTTCCACATGCAGAGATGGAAACTGGAGGAAGGCGGACAGGAGGTTCAAGGGCACTTAAAGAACAAAGACCTTCGGCAGGTAGGAGAAAGGAGGAGGCAGGGGATCTGTAGCTGCCGGAAAGCAGAGGCCAAACTTAAGATTTTCAGTGCTGGGGTATTGCTTAAAAAAATCTGTACATCAAAGCACCCATGGCGGGAGATGGTCACAAGGGTTGTAGGAATGGGTCACAATACAAAACAGAAAGGAGAACCAGGTTTATCCATGGTGTGAGAATAGTGGAGGAGGAAAAGGAGGAGGAAAAGAAGGAGAAGAGAAGGGAGGATGGCTGCTCCTGTGAAGGGGCAGGAGGAGACATTGGGAGAAATGTTTTCCCAGGAGCGAAAGGAATACAAATGTGTTGGAAGACAAGATGTCTGGAGATTTACAAGGGGGTTAGCGGAGGAGGGTGGACTGGAGGGGCGCCTCCTAATCACTGGCCACGTGGTTCTCGTTTTGTAAGGCGTGCCAGCGCTCAATCTTCTTATCCTTGTTCTTCAGGCACTCGTACCAGTGTTTCAAGCGTTCACCTTTGGCTGTGATGCCCAGTTGGCACCCACCTGTGAGAGAGGGGGGGAGGGAGAGAAGAGGCCCCTTTTAAAGTTACATCTGCACCACTAGCTGTACATGGACGTACCCCAGAGAGCTGGTGCGCTGTACACATTGTCCCATGTGCTGCCCCAATTTCATGCTCCACTTCCAGGCCACCTTTTTCTTAGGCTTGGAAGTTAGCCTCTTGTTAAACTGAACCTTAAAGTTGTCCACTGTCCTGTGTAGTTGGATGAACTGATACCACCACTACTACCAACAACAACAACAGCATGCACAAACTCTGCTGCATGTCCCTCCTCTCAGCCAATTGTCTTCTTTCTCTTCCTCCACCATCAGAACTATTTTTCTTTTTTAAAAACCTGATTGTACACACACACACACACACACACACACACACACAGCTATTCACCCATCCTCAACAATACCAGTGTCATTGCTTTCATTTTGTTTCAGAGGGGTCATTTCTCTCCCCCGCCCCAACCTTTGCGCAGCCCCAGCTACGTTCCACGGACATCAACTGCCAACTCCTTTTTAGTGGTCTAGCCAAAGCACTGACTGGGCTGGTCAAAGCAAGGGCGCACAGCCATCTGTGTGCATATTTTGTGGCTGTGTTTTTTTTAATCACCCAAGTCAAAGAACAATTTCTAGCCCTTCGTAACCCTGATGGGATGTATACACAACAACATTAGGTATAGATAAAGACACACACACACGCACGCACACATATTTCATGTGTGTTTGTATGATGTCACCACACCATCAGAGGAAATCTCAAAAGCAATTTAGGCCTAGGGTGCAATCCTATGCATGTTTAGACAGGAAAAAAATCCTACAACTCCCAGCATTGCTGGCTGGGGAATGCTGGGAGTTGTAGGACTTTTTTCTGTCTAAACATGCCTAGGATCGCACCCTTACAATACAATCCAGCACATATTTACTCAGAAGTAAGTCCCAACGCACTTAACGGGAGTTGCTCCCTAGTGGATGAGTTGAGTATTGGAGCCTAAAGCATCTCTTGGGAAAGAAACCTGAGAATGAGAGCCATCCCGTAAAATCATAAGAACCTAATCTCTCAACTTTTTCACCCTGCCCAACCCCCCAACACAGGATTCTAAAGCCCCTTGTTAAGAAAGGAAACAGCCTCTATTTGCAGGGCTGGCATCAAGGGTAGGCAGGGCCGGTGCTACCACTAGGCCAACTAGGCAGCGGCCTAGGGCGCAGGGCGAAAGGGGGCGCCAGTCAGACAGAACCGAGCGGGGAGGGCTTTTCCCCGACCCTGCCGCTTTCTCCGCTGTTGGTGCTGCTGCTGCCTGCTGCTGCTGCAGGCCGCTGGGTCGGAGTAGCTGAAAGTTGTGCCAGTCCGGGCGCCCCCCCCCTGAAGATTAGGTTGACGGGAGGGAGAAGCTCTGCTTTGCCCAGTCTCTCACACTCGCACACCCCCTCCGTCCCGCCCTGAGGCTCCCTCCCCTCGCTCCCTTTCCCGGTCGTCTCCTCCCTCTCCTCTTCCCCCTCCTTTTCCCCTTCCCTTCCCCCAGAGTAGCCGCCGGAGGAGCAGGCAGGCAGGCAGGCGCTGAGGCAGGCAGGCGCGGTGCTCCTGTTGTGTTTCTGGGTTGTCTCCTCGGCCCAGCCGCGCCGCAGCTGCCGAAGGAAGAATCCCCCCCTCCCCGCAGCCACGCCATGAGTTCTTTTCAACTTCTTCTCCGGCAGCGACTTTCAGAGGCTCCGAAAGTCGCCATCGGAGAAGAAGTTGAAAAGAACCGATCCTCCCAGGGGATCCCATTGCATTGAGGTTCAGCGGAGGGCTGTAATGCAGAAACACCTCAGCATGGAGCGTTTCCGGTTGTCCGTTGCTCAAAGGGCCTGCCTGTGCTCTGGCTATGCTCAGTTGCAGCCACTGAAGCCTTCCTGCCCTTTTCTTTGCCCTCCCTTGGAATCAGATTTCTCTCCCTCCCCCCACCCCCAACAAACCATTTCCCAAACCACGTGGAACGGCGCCTATTTTAAGGGAGGCAGAGACACGACTTAAATGCAGAGGGACATACTGTTCTGAAAAGATATGGAGGGTGTGCTTGTTAATTCTGAATAATCTGAATTAACAGACCACTCTGAGGTGGTCTGTTCGGGCCGGCTCCGAAAGTCGCCTCTGGAGAAGAAGTTGAAACGCTACGTAACTTACATAACATAACGTAACGCTACGTAATGTAAGTGCCTTTTCCTCGCTCCCCCCTCCGCCTCGGCTTGCAGCAGCTCTCCGTCCCTCCTGTGTTTTGCTTTCTCATTCCTTTCTTCATCCCTCTTTTCTTTTCCTGCCTCCGCGCTCTCCCTTCCGCGCCCCCCCCCGGCTCTCAACCTTTTGATCCCAAGTTTAACAAGGGGGGGGGCGCTAAATATCTGATCTTGCCTAGGGCACCAAACTGCTTTGCACCGGCCCTGAGAGTAGGTATGTTTGGGCACCTGCCAAGGCCTCACGCCTCAGCAGGGGCCCACCGGTAAGACTTGCTCCTCCTCTTCCCCATTGCAACCTGCTAGTTCACCTGCCTCTGCGGTGCTGAGAAGGAGGAGCAGGAGATGCCACGGCCTGCTTGCTCCCGGGTTCTCTGCCTGCCAAGCAAGCAAGTGGGAGCCATGATGAGGAAGAGGAAGAGGAGGAGGAGGAGCAAGACCACCTGGTGACCATGGTGGGGAGAAGACAGACTCACTGAGGGAGGGGGCCCATGAAAGTTGTCTCGGCCCAGGGCCCTCCAAAGCCTGGAGCCAGCACTGGCCATCCATGGTGGTCCATGGCGGTAAACCTATTTTGGGAGAGGAATTCGGCACCATGGAGAGGAGTTCGGCACCTATAAAGCTCCAAATAAAACCTGCCATGGATTAGGAGCCCCGCCGAAATAGGCGTCGTCGTCCCCCCCCCGCCCAGCCTCCCCGCCCAGCGTCTGCTAAGGTTTTCTGACAGTGTCAATGGAAGCACTCACCAATATAGTCATTGGATTTGCCAATGTCGTAATCCCAAACCGATACATCGAGCGATTTCTTGGCGAGGTCGCCGTGTTTGATATCGTAGAAAAATTCCTGTCGAAAAGATAAGGCGGACACACCAGCCGTCAAGAGGCCGAAGGGAATTTCGCAGAAGAGAAGAACTGGAGGCGCGGGGGGGGCAGAAGGGTGGGGGCAAGCCTATCGCTTTCTTTCAGGCTCTCATTTTCCCAATCTTCAATTTCCTTCATCTCAAACTTGGAGAATTTCTCCGGTCTTACGTCTGGGTCATCCTGAACCTTGAGCATTTTAAAAACTGAAGTTTGCATGAAAATTCATCAGCACTTCTGTGCGCCTTTCCAAAATCGGCCGTACTCTCTGGGGGCAAACCTCGTGTGTCACCTGGGAGGGAGTCCCATAGATGGGGGGAGGGCTGCATAGGTTAAGTGCTCCCCACTACAGCTTCTCCACTCTGAATCCCTCCACAAAGCAGTTTTTCTTTTTACAAAAAAAAAAAAAAAAAAGACAAAACAGCATCCGGGCAGCAGGTATCATGTCTTTATCGGGACACTGGGTTCTGAGAAAATTTCAGAGGGCTACGAACACGCCACGGGACAGGTGGAGATAGGCCCAGCCTCACCTCGTTAAACTCTGGGTTCAGCGTCTTCTTTTTGATCTGCGTCTTGTGCTTCGCTTTCTTGCCCATGTCAGGCTTCAAGCAGCTGAGGACGAGAAAAATGCAAGAGCGTCTTTGGCGCTCGAAGGATTAAGAGAGACTGCTCCCAAAATCAGGGGAGGCGTGTAGCAGGCCAGGGGGAGGTGGGTTGTGGGGGGGGGATGTTAATCAGAAAAACTCAATCCAGAATGACACATTATGTGAACCTTTCCCAAGCCTGGTACCCTCCAGATGTGTTCAGCTACAACTCCCGTCAACCGGAGACAGCTGGGCCATGAACTCCCATAATCCCCAGCCATGCCAGTTGGGGGTTATGGGAGTTGTCATCCGACACATCTGGAGGGTTGGGCAAGGCTGCGCTATGCTTACAAAAATGGCTTTCCTTCCCGCGCCAAATCTACAGAATAAAGGTCATGTTGCAGGAGGCATTTGCAGGGAGCTCTTCACTCACCCCTGCAACTTCCCATGAAGCCCCATTCAACCCTCCTTCGCTGCCGCTTTTGCCCCAAGAAAGCTTCTTCCTGCTCTCGGAGCCTGGCTGGGGAAGCCTCTCCGCACACACCCCTGCAATTTCTCCCCTGCAACGTGTGTTCCCACCTTCACATTTTTCAGCAAACATGGAGATGGGGACTTTCCTTGGCTGGTGTAATGTCTTGCTCTGGCCTCAGTTGATCTGAATTCCAAATACACGAGCCCTCTGGTAAATGTTGGGGAGCGGCAGGAATGTGACAGTCACCGGCACCTCTTCAGAGGATGATCAGGAACCACCACCACCACCCCGAGCCTGTGTCTGGGGACCTGGAGGCAGATCTGGGGTATTCTGGGCCCTCGGGGGAGGCAGCCATTGACCCTAAACTTCATGACATAGTGAGCCCTCTCTCAGACTCAGGGGCGGATACCAAGTGGCCACCTAGACCCAGGGAGTGCAGGCGTCCAAAGGTCAAGGCTCAGTCAGCTGCCGGATGCAGAAGTGCCCTCCTGAGGAATAAGGACTACTCATGAGTGAAAATGTAAGGCGCTGCTCACGAGCAGACCTTTCCTCAGATGGCACTGATGGCCTGCAGCTGTCCTCTGGGTCTGAAGGCTCACCCTTAAAAGCCTTCCATTCCAGATGGTAGGAACTCGAACAATGTCTGAGTATCAGCTCCTGGGAAGCATGGGAGCTACCGTTTCCCAGGCTGGGAAGCATGGCAACTCCATTTTCCCATGCTTCCCAACAGCAACACACAAGTGTCTGCTGGGACCATGTCTGAGGACCAGTTTCCTGGCTCGTATTTCCATGCTATCTCAGCTCTTCATTTGGATCTCCCTGTGTTTGACTTTGGACTCGACCCTGTCTGGATCCCTGGAACTCTGTCCCAGCACCAGCACCGGAAGGACGGGTTCCCCTGTTCCTGTTGCCAGCATTTTGAGCCAGACGGGAATGCTCAGGGAACAGCCGAGCCTTTTCCAAGCGTTCTCCAAGAAAGCTCGTCATGACCAAGCCCATTCCGAGCTGTGGGGAGTCTGCCCCGTTGCTAGTAGAAATAAGAGAACTGGAACGTACATTTTCACGAAGGGGTCTGAGTAGCCGTTGGCATCCATGGCCGCTAAGTGGACGCAACGCACAACACCAACAATGAGCCCCCCTTTCTGGGTGCTGTACATGAGGGACACCAGAATCTTTCCCCGTTCCTCCACATCGCCGACTTGGCCCATCTGTGGGAAATAGAAGGGCGGAGGGGAGGAGAGAAAGAGTCTGCATTTCAGACAGAATAACACATCCACCCTCCAGCTCCGTAGAAATCATATTCCACGATAACGTCACCGTAGGACAGCCTTCCCCAACCGGGTGCCCTCCATATGTTTTGTACTACACCTCCCATCAGCCCCATTCAGCATGGCCAGTGGTTATGGGTGCTGGGAGTTGTTGTCCAAAACACCTGGATGGGGCACCACATTAGGGTCAGGGTCTGCTGCAGCATGTCCAGGAAACTCAAGGGCATCTTGATGGCCTCAACTGTTTGGAATTGGGTGGACCCCGTTATGATGCCATCACTCAGCAATGACTTACCGACTCAGCAGTGCACAGCGCACACTTGGGCCGCGTCCCGTGGAGGCTGGAGACCCCCCAACGTCAGCCGGGCTGCAGATGCGCTCCAGATTTCACTCTGAACTTTGAAGGCGCTCTCCGTGGTGCTGAACCCCCTCCCCAAAATAGGTTCGGCACCATGGAGAGCTCCTGAAAAGTTCAGAGTGAAATCCAGAGCGAGTGGGCAGCTGGCCTGGAACATCTGAACTGGCCCTGAACAGCCCGATCTGGTCTGATCTCGGAAGCTAAGCAGGGCCGGGCCTGGTTAGTACTCGGATGGGTGACTGACATTGGAATACCAGGTGCTGCAGGGAGGGACCAGAGCTCAGTGTGACAGAGCACCTGCTTGGCATGCAGACGGTCCCAGGTTCAATCCCTGGCATCTCCAGGTAGGGCTTGGAAAGAATCCTGCCTGAAACCCCGGAGAGCTGCTGCTGCCAGCCAGTGTCGACAGTACTGGGCTAATGGACCAGCGCTCTGACTCTGTATAAGGCAGCTCCTGGTTTGGCTTCTCTTCCCGGCACCTTCGGCAATGACACTCCACGTCACGGATTTATTTATTTATTATTATTTATCATTTTCTTTTCCTGCCGTGGCTACAAACCTCCTATCCCTCTCCAGCCTCACAAACCTGTGAGGGTTAGGCTGAAGTCAGTGACTGCCCAAGTCACTGGTTCATTAGAACCCGGATCACGGAGTTGACTCTCACCACGCAAACTGGCGCCACGACCATAACACTCGCACAAACCCACAGTCGTTCACTTCAGATGGTCACTGGGTGTGTTGCGCTCGATGAGTGATGAATGTGCGAATTGGTGCCTGGGTTTTCCACCCACCCGGGAACTGTTCCGAAATGTGGCAAAATATACATCCGGCCACACGATGGCGCCATGCGCGAGAAAACTTCACAGCGGGGGTTTGCTCCACGAGAGAGAGAGAGAGTGCCCTACGTCATCCTGACTCCGCTTTGCATGCAGCTGTCTGCTTTCGCCCAGGGAGTCCCACTCCAAATTAATTAGTCCTCGATTCCTCCCTAAGCTTCACCGCTTGCTGCAGAGCTATCCCGCAGTCCCCTAAAAACAAGCGCAGGGATGGGAGGGAGAACATGGGCGCTCCAGCCATGAATTACCGAGCGAGCTGGAACTAGACTAAATAAATCCCTTCCCATCGACTTCCAAAGGTTGTATCTTCCTGGACCGATTTAGAACCAGTTTTTACACTCAAGTATAAGCCCAGAGAGATATGACCCCCGACGTCTAAAGCAGTGTTCTCCAACCTGGGGTCCCCAGATGTTTTTGGCCTACAACTCCCAGCATGCCCCAGCCAGCTACGCTGGCTGGGGCATGCTGGAGTTGTAGGCCAAAAACATCTGGGGACCCCAGGTTGGAGAACACTGGTCTAAAGAGCAACGTTGTAGGCTTCACCAGCCTGGTGGCCATGAATGTGTGATCACGGCAACGGAAGGAGAGAGAATGCTCCTTAGATGGCTGCAGCTGGTGCCCTGAATGGACAATTCACCTGTTGGGGAGGGGGGCTCAGACCTGGACTCTGCAGGTTGCCTGTGCACATGGGTTCGCGCGCTCATGCACATGAGAAACAGCAGTTTGCCGCTTCGGACGGGCAGGGCAGAGAGACGGCGGGTGGGAAGCAAGTTTCTCGCTGGAGTTTGCCGGAAGCGGGAGTCCCGCTTTAGGAAGGGGGCAGGCACAAGCTGCTCCTTCGGAGTTCTGCTGCTAGCTACCTGCCAAAAAGAGCTCGCTTCTCCAATAGGCTCCACTCCAATATTTGTAAATAAAGAAAATATTGCTGAACACCCTACCGTAAGTCTCCAGCTTGCTCTCTCGCTCTCATCCAAAGCAACCTACACGAAGCATTCTGCTCTTCGGGCACTTCACTGCTCAGGAAGCAGAGAAGTGTGTGGCAGCAGGTTAGCAAACACACCCTAAACCGCACAGTTGCAAGAACCAGATCAGCCCGTGAGCAGACCAGAACTAGATTTTTTTTATTATTATTTTGGATTAATTGATTTAGAATAATTACCACAATAACTGCACATTAGCTGCCCCAACATGATGCATAAGCACACACTCAAAGGAGAGGGCCGTCTACCCTTTTAGCCTACTTCAGCCACTCCGTATGGAATATGATATGGAGGTTAAAGCGTATTAAAGGACGGTTGCTAGTCCATGTTAAACAATCTGGAATACGCATCGTTGAACAATACAGATTCTCTCTTGAAGTCAGAGTCTATATATGCCTGGCATTAAGGGCTTTCCTGGTGATGATGAGGAAGCCCCTCGCAAGTCATTGGCCGAGTGGCTGTGATGTCACAGAGGGGCCAGGGAAGGAGGCAGAAGAAGCCTAGCAAGGAGGGGTCGGGGTCCAAAGGAGGCAGCGGGACAAGGAAACCAGCACCCCAAGGAAAGGAGGAGTGAACAGAAGTCATGAGCCAGGCTGAAGAGTCCAGAAAGGTATAAGGAAAACAAGACAGTTCAAATCGTAGGCCTCTAGCAGAGTTCAGAGGCAGAATTCATTCACTCACCGATCCGTTCCAATGTCTACGCAGTCCCATACCGGGGGCTTGGGATGAGTAACCACATGCACTAAAGCAGGGATAGGCAAGCTAGCGCCGTCCAGATGGTTTGGACAATGAGTCCCATAATCCCCAACCACTGACCATGCTGACTGGGGCTGATGGGAGTTGTAGTACAAAACATCTGGAGGTCGCCAGGTTGCACTAAACTAAAGATCCGTTCAAGAGCAATGAAATGGAAACATTCATTATTATAAGAGCGTTTGCTAAAAAAAAATAATAAGAATAAAAAGTAACGGTCATAACCTTCCTCCTTGGCAGGTTAGCTCTGGCCATGGAAAGCCAGGTAAGACTGATCAGCGGCGGAGGCGGACCTCTTACCTCGTCTTCGTACAAGGCCATTCCGCGCGAGGATCCAGTCGTGCCGCCGCGCTTCATCTGAGGGTTAGCGTTGGATGAAAAAGAGGGGTGGAAGGAAAGGGTTCATTTAGTATTAAGCCTTCCCCCATCTCGGCAGCCTTCTAGAAGCATTGGGCTACAACTCCCAGCATGCCCCAGCCCATTGTTGCCGCAGCAGGCCTCGTTTCTGAAGAGGCTTCCCCACCCCATGCCCCCGTGTGTGTGAGAGAGAGAGAAGGTCCTCCGTGTTGCCTGTGATCTTTGCGAGCGCTTGGTCTAAAAGCTGTTTGTGGTTGTTTTTCAACGGCTGCCCAGCCACTGCTGGAATGGGGTCCCCAACGAGTCTTCATCTTGCGCATCTCAACAGGGAAACGTTTGACTTTCAGGCAGGGGTGTGGGACCTCAGTCCTGCAGGCCAAATCCAGTCCACCTGAGGTCCCCAGATGGCCACGCCCCTTCCTCTGACCCCACCCCATTCCCCCCAAAATGGGGTGGGGTCCCAGTAGTTGTGCAGTTTCCCCCCCCCCATTCTAAAAGGTTGAAATGCTTCTCCTACGGCTTCCTTATTGGCAGTGAGAGCTTTCAGCAACAAGGTGCTGGCATTTGGGGTATTTTGGCCCTGCCCCTTTCATCTTTGGCCCCACCCCATTTGCCTCCGGCCCCACCCACCCCTGGAATGCAGCCCCAGAGGGCTTCTCCAACATGGAGTTCAGGCCCTGGGGCTGAAAGAGGCATCAACTTGGCATACAAACATTTCCAGGTTCAATCTGTGGCAGCTCCAATCAAAAAGGAGTCGGAGGAGAGCAGGCAATGGGAAAGACCCGCCTCTGCCCGAGACCCTGGGGAGATGCTGCCGCCGGTCGGCGTAGAAATTAGCGGGTTAGATGGACTAATGGTCTGGATTAGCCTTACAAGTCCATCAGCACCATCCACAGCTCAGCGGCAGAGCAGCGGCTCTGCATGCAGAAGGATCCCCGGTTCAGTCTCTCATGTTCGCCCCACCACTATTTAAATGTAAATTCCCTCTCCTAAGTTCCCTGTGTTCATTCTGTCTCGGGAAGAAGCCATCGTCCCTCTTTCCTGACCTGGGCCTCCTGCCAAGCACCTGCGGCCGGGTGGTCAACCTCTCCTGCTCTCCCCAGCCCGGCCGCCATCCTTTCTCATGTTACAGAGCACGTGCGCACATGCTCAGTTTAGCTGAGACGCACAAACCGGCAGGTTGGGCAGAACAAGAAGGGGCAGTGAAAATGTACCGGGATGACTTTTTCCAGGCAGATGTTGAAATTCTTTTTCTGGTTGGCCTTCACTTTCTTCAGAGCCACCCTCGTCTCCCCGATGAATTCGTTGTGACCAAATTTGTCCTCGTCGCACACGGAGATCCTGAAAGAAACAAGGAACAGCCAAATATATGTATATATGGTCTTGCCCAGTCCTGCCATTGGAAATCCTTTCAGCTAGAGATGCTGGGGTCAAACCTGGGACCTCCTGCATGCAAAGTAGGGGCTCCACCACTGAGCCACTGTGTTACTTCCACATGTAGGTACAGCATTTTGCATCTTGCTTTGTCTACATTGACATCCAGGTAGCTGCAAGCCTACATCTAAACCAGTGGTAGGCATGTTGTGATATGTATCACTTCACCAGCTGCAGCACATTGTTTACACATGGAAGGGACAGAATGGCTGTAAACAGGTTTGTTGTGTCTTTCTGGGATCTCGTGTTTTCGCATGGGAAACTAGACTGTGAGAACAATATGAGCTGGTCACATGGTTTGTATGTTCTGATGACATGCTAACTTGTTTTCTGTCTGAAGCCATCTTAGAGAGAAGCTGGACTGCTTTCTCTCTTCTTCTTGTTCTTCTTGCTGGACTTTGTTACTGCAACAATGTAACGTCTTTGCTGAGGTGGAGTGAAGCTCAACTTACTCCACTGGATGTAATGCTTGCTATGCATTTATACTCTGCACATGGACTGTAACTAGGAAATGTATACTCTGTAGAACTTTACTTGCTAAGTGAATAAACAAGTAGAATTAGACCTGTGGTGTTACAGAGTGTTTCCTGACTCCATGGATTAATCTGCAACAGGGGAAGCTGGAAGCAGTCTGATAACAGGGCAGACTGGGCTGGAGAAACTGGCACAACACGCTGCACGCTGCGCGGGGGGAGGTGAGATCTGGAAGATCTGTGTGTGGAATTTCAGGCGTCTGCTAACACACAGACAGGATTATAAATCTCCCACACTCTGCATACTCTCAAACGCCAACAAGGCAACCTGGTGCCCTTAGGACTGTAACCACCCCCATTACCAAAGTTGTAGCTGCTGCTACCTGTTCATCATGCTCCTCCCCTCTTCGCTACCTGTGACTGGTGTTCCACCCACAAATATTTCCCATGATTCTTGTTGGATTAGTGGCACAGGTCCTGCCATCTTGGTTATGTCCCTCTCATGGTCAATGAGGCCGCCATCCATTCCATTCAAGATAGTGGCACTGTCTGATGCGATGGTCCTTGTGCGCCACTACATCTCAACAAGATCTTCGAAGTTGCTTTGCAAGAGGCCACTTTTCATGACCACCAGCCCCACCAGCCCTTGGACCTTCCATTGCACAGCAGAGGATTCTGAGGAGGATGAGGCACAGGCTCCTTCCTCTGGGGTAGGACAATCAGTGATTTATTCAGGGCCCTCCCAGCCAGAGGACACAGCCCTGCTTAGAGGATGAGTCCCTGGCAGAACTTCCATCTCGTCAGCTTTGCAGAAGTCTCAGGCTACAAAATCATGAGAGGGCCCTTTAACAGTCCCAGCCAGCTCCTCCAGCAGGCGCAGAGCTGACGACACTACAGGTCTTGTCAACCTACCTAAGGCTTCAGTTGGCATCAGCTCCCTGCTGGGACAACAGCCTAGTAGCTGTCCTGGTAGGAGAAAGTTCAAAGCAGCAGCAGCAGGACCCACTTGGAGCTATCCAAGGTCCTGTACTCTTACTGCCTTGATCTGGCTGCCATTGGATGCTACCAGCTGGCCCTGTGAGCCTCAAGGGACCACAGAACGGGACACCACCAGACATAAATTGATTTGGTGGGTTTGAAGAGAGGAGCCCCAACATTTGACTCAAAGCTTGAAACTTAGCTCAACCTGCCCCCTAGTCCAGGTACCCAACATCAAAATCTGTAACTTGCCGTAGTGTTTTCCTCTGCATGTCCTCCTCTGTGATGCCATGATAAACCAGTGTCTCATTCCATATGGGGTTCCGGGTATTTCTCAAAGTCTTGGTCCTCAATTTGTTTGACTGCCAAAAAAGCAAAACAAAAAACAGAGGAATTAAAGCTGACATATTTCACTACAAAGACACACTCCATCCAGATCTGAAAGGTTCAAGTAGGGAAAGCTTTCCTGCTATCCAACCATCATGTTTAATGGACTGGGTTAAGTTACTTTGGAGTCAACTGAATTTGTTTTAGTGTACAACAACATATCACTCTGTATTTTAATACGTATTTTATTTTGTGGGTTTTATCGGGCATTCTTAATAAGGCATCCAAAGGGGAAATTACAAAACAGCCTTCATAAACTTACTCAGCTGTATCATGGGAATTTTCTCCCATAGAATAATGCTCCAGAGGCCTTATTCCAAATTAGGGATAGGCCAATTTGTCAGTTTCGGTTCTCCTTTGTTCCAGTAGTAAATTCAGTTTGTTCCAAACTTTGTGATTTTAAAAAAGAAAGAAAAAAGAAATGCTTGAAAACTCATCTGCATTTTTGCATGCATTGTGCCTAACAGATAGATTTTTGTATGCATTTGCCTAAAATATCCATTTTTGCAAGCACTTTTCCTAATATAATGTGTTTTAATTTCACTCATGTATACATTTTAATGTGCCTCATAATAACCTAATATAATAACCGAGAGCCAGTGTGGCGTAGTGGTGAGAGTGCTGGACTGGGACTCGGGAGACCCGGGTTCTAGCCCCCGCTCGGCCATGAAACTCACTGGGTGACTTTGGGCCAGGCACTGACTCTCAGGTCTAGCCTACCTCACAGGGCTGTTGTGAGGATAAAATTGAGAGGAGGAGGGGCAGGGAGGGACAAAGGGGTTTAAATTCCTTGAGCAAAGCAAAACATCTTCTTGGTTAGGCTTGGGGCTAATACAGTTCTGTCCTTCCTAGAAGTTTATTACACAGAATGTAATTTCCCTTGTCCTGCGGAGCACGAATTTGCGGAGCTGTCCTTTGACACAGAGGGGAGGAAGAAACTCTATCAGAAGAGTTGAGTCACACATCGGTGGAAGTTCCTTTTTTTTCCTCGGTACCAATTAAGCCTGGCTAGAACCTTCAAAGCAAACTGATCTTCTAAACCTCCAGTAATAATTAGATTTCCTGGCCCATGGCTCACTTCACGTTAACAATGTCACCTTTTCGGAAAGTCCCTCAATGCTTGTTAACGTGGGTGGGTGTATTTTTTCCTCTAGTGCAGTCTACGTGCTTCAACAAAGCCCGTGAGGCATGCACAGAATACTCCAACTCAAAAAATCATTTGGGGGGGAGGAAGGGGAAGCTGTATTTAATTTACTCATTAACCAGAGGTGATAGATATTCCTGGGTTAAGTAACAGAGAGTCCAAGGGCGTCATCTCATCCAGAAAACAGAATCCTGGCTAGATAGGCCTTTGATCTGATCCAGTGTGGTTCTTTTTATGTACTTACTGCTGTGCAGCATGTGAAGAAGGACTTCTTTCTGTCTGAGAATAACATAAAATGCTGAGCCATGCTGGATCAGACCCAAGGCCTACATTTCGTTTGCACAGCGGCCACCCAGCTGCCCATGGGAAGCAGGGTAGGAAAGCCTCAACACCATCCTGTTCATGTTCCCCAGCATACTGCCTCTGGTCCCGGAGAAAACTTCCTTCCCTTCATCTCAGCTAAGGGGGAACAGGCAATTCCCCTAAACGTCACACGGCCACTTTCCTTTCTTATCAGGGAGGGAGGTCCAGGAAGACACCAAGAGCACTTCGATTCCACATTACCTTGCTGGCCCCCGGCAAAAGATGGAGCTTCACGTAAGGATCCGCCAGCCCGTTGGAGTCCATTGGCTTCAAGCCCTGGGTGGGAATAAAATGAGCAGAGGTCCATGAACTCCTTCAGCCTGGGGGAGGGGAGGCGGAGTATCCGCTCATTACAGCCGAACGTGGACCGGTTAAGAAAAGGGCTTGGAAGGAGGACGCAGAACCACGGCGTTCAAGCTTTCCAGTTTCCACCTAGAGCAGGGCTCTCCAACCTTGGGTCCCCAGGTGTTGGTGGCCTACAGCTCCCAGCCAGCATGGCTAATGGCAAGGGATTCTGGGAGCTGTAGTCCAGCAACACCCCTGAGGACCCAAGGTTGGAGAGCCCTGACCTAGAGGGAACCCTTTGCGGATTAGCTTTCCTGCCCAGGAATCGCTGCACGTGGCAGAGGATTCTGGGACATTTTCTAGGGTACAGAACATAGGAACATCGGAAGCTGCCTTATACGGAGCCAGACCCTTGGTCCATCCAGCCCAGTATTGTCGACACTGACTGGCAGCGGCTCTCCAGGGTTCCAGGCAGGATTCTTTCCCAGCCCTACCTGGAGATGCCGGGGATGGAACCTGGGTGACCTTCCGCATGCAAAGTCGGTGCTCTGTCACACTGAGCTGAGCTCTGGTCCCTCCTGACGGCACCTGGTATTCCAAGGCGGTCAGTCACCCATCCAAGAACTAACCAGGCCCGACCCTGCTTAGCTTCCGAGATCAGACAAGATTGGGCTGTTCAGGGCTGTTCAGACTCCAGGCCTGTTCTGACAAGAATGCGAACCCGGGTCCTTTTGTTGCCTGAAGCAGAGCCCAAATCGCACCCACCCACTCACCACCCACTCCTCATGGTGCTGCCTGAAGCAAGTCACTTTGCTCTGCTGCATGTCGCGGCCACCCCTGGTGAACCCTGACCAATCCAGGGTTCCCTAATCAGGGGAGGGGGGAAGAGAACTGGAAAGAATTGGATATACAGGCCAACAGGGTTGTCCCCAAATGAGAACCAGAGATGTCCAACATGTCCTCCAGGGCAGAGAATCTCTTCAAAGAACAGGGCCGGACTGGGAAGCTGGAACTTACCTTTGCCTTGATGAGCGTACATTGCAAAGAGCTGTTTTCCTGGTCATACAAGAGGCTGAATTCCAATGCACCGAGGGTAGCTGGCGAGAGAGGGAAAACGACTGATTGAGTGGAAGCATTTTTTTTCTCACCTGACTCTTTCCCCAAAAAGGCTCCCAGAAGGCAATCAGTAGCAAGACAGTCCCCGCCCTCAAGCTTTCAATCAAAAGGACATGACATACAAGGAGAAAGGGACGGGGGGAGGAGGAGGAAGACAAAAAACCAAGCTCCAGCACCAGTTTTTAACGTTACAGTCCTTATTATGACCAGCCGGGTATGGAAACGGTTCAGGTAGCCTGATGGAATGGGTGCTTGCTGGGTGACAGCAGTTGGGGAGGACCAGAGGCAGCCGGTCTCTCAGCAGAGCCGATGGTGTGGCCCTGCTTCTCTTCTGTCCCTCTGCCCTGCAGCCTGTTGGAATGGCTGTGATGGCCACCAATTTGGATGGCTTTAAAAGGGGATTGGACAAATTTCTGGAGGAGAGGGCTATCAATGGCTACTAGTCCCAATGGCTATATGCTACCTCCAGGATCAGAGGCAGTATGCCTATGTACACCAGTTGCTGGGGAACATGGGCGGAAGGGTGCTGTTGCACTCCTGTCCTGCTTGTGGGATCCCATGGGTAGCTGATTGGCCACTGTGTGAACAGAACGCTGGACTAGATGGACCCTTGGTCTGATCCAGGAGGGCTTTCCTTGTGTCTTATTTCTACCTACTTGCTTCGTCCGAGTCATAGCTGTTGGCCTCGTCTTCATCCTCCTCTTGAGGAGGTTGTCGCAGCAGGTGTAGATGCAGCCGGCGGGGCAGCGGCTTGGCTATACGGGGCCACCTGCCGCATGGGCCTCTCGGTCATGGGCGAGGACGAGTATCCAGAGCCTGCCCTCTCATCCCGGGATGTCCCCAGAGTGGAGTAGCTGGGATCGGCCTGGGGCGGAGCCATCGAAAGACTTCCTGTGGAAGCAGAGAAGGAACTGGTCACGGGGAAGCATTCTAAGGCAGTTTGCCAACCCACTCAGAGCTAGATTTCTACGTGCAGAAAAATTTTGTTTCCAAGCATCCAAACACATAGTTTTGCCCTCCCCTGTTTGCAGTGGTCCAGTCGGGGGGGGGGCGGGGAGCATATCATGTGATACTTGCTGTATGTATAGATCAGATCAGGTTTTAGGGCGTCATTGCTCTACTGCCCTAAACTTGTTAGATAGACACCTATTCTTCTCAGGAGGTCACAGTTGTTCATTTAGCTATCCATCACTGTATTGCTAAGGGATTTTATTGCAATGTTGGCCGCCACGGAGATCCCAGTTTGGGGCCAGGAAAGTAGGGTATGACATTTTAAAAGAATGTTTAAAAATTCTGTGAAGTGGGGTAGAAGTTGGAGATCTCAAACACTGAAATCTGAGCATCCTCACCAAAATTACAATTCCCAAGATTCTTTGGGGGAAGCCATGATTGTGTTAAGCCAATATAAAACCGATACAGGTGTGAACCTTCAACAAAATGTTGCAGCATGGAGTGCTCCCTGTTGAGGATCCCAGATCCCCCACCGATAGTACCCCCATAGTTCAGAAAGGTCTCATCTAGCACTACTGCCACCTTTGACAGCAAACAAAATGCACCCAGCAACGGGTACCAGACAGAAGCTCAGAGTTGAAGACACAGTGCCCGCCTGGCAGCATGTCAGATAGCCTTGAGCCCTACTCGTGAGGAGGGAGCATGCTCTGGATTGGGGCCCTACTGACAAGCCAGGAAGGGGTAGAACAACAAGATACCCTATAACAGTGTTCTCCAACCTTGGGTCCCCAGATGTTTTTGGCCTACAACTCCAAGCATGCCCCAGCCAGCGTAGCTGGCTGGGGCATGCTGGGAGTTGTAGGCCAAAAACATCTGGGGACCCAAGGTTGGAGAACACTGCCCTATAAAGTTGCTCAGTTGGAACCTAGCTCTTGCTGAAGCAACATCTCTCTCTGTGTGCTTTCTCTGCTGGACAGCTCCCCTGCTAAACCGATCTTCCACAGAACTGTCCCTGATCATGTTGGAAGCTGACTTTCATAGCATGGAAGGCAGGAACAGGACAGTCTCCAACCCCAGGAGTGGAAGACCTTGCGCTCTCTCTCAGACACCCTCTGAACTGCCACTCCTCACGCCCCCTTTTGCAGTGCCCTCTTGTGCATTTCAAGTCCAACAGAGCTTTCCTCCTCCCCCCCCCCTTGTTCTTTTTCGCTGAGTCAGAACCTCTCCAGCACCAGGCGTTCCATAAAAGGGAACGGGGTAAGCTCAGGTGGAGGAAGAGCTGGCCCATTTCTAAGTCTCTGATCATGGGAACGAAACAGATCACAAGAATTAAAAGTCAGAGAGGACGTGAAGAGAGCACTGGGGAGGGAGGCACAGAGCCGGAGCCGTCGTGCTCTTCAGGGTGTACATGAGGACATCAAAAGAGCCCAGTTGAATCAGACAAGAGATCCATGTGGCACAGCAGCTTTCTCTTCCTGTCCGTGGGCAGGAGGTTGCCTCCAGGAAGCCCCAAAGCAGGCCTTGAGACCAGAGTCCTTCCTGCCATTGGAGTGAGCCAATGCTTTCCTTCGGCCGCGCCTTCCTGATTAATATCCATAACCAAGGGGCGGCTTTTTTTCAGGGAAGCTTCCCTGCAAACCAGCCCCTGAGGGATGCCAGAGTTCCTGGGCACTGGGGTTGCAGCTTGCAGACCCGCAGACCCGCACAGTGACCGTCGGCGGTTCTGCTAACAAGGACAGTGGCAGCGGCTCTCAGCGACGACTGCTGGTGCGCTTTGACAAACCTCAGCTACCTTATCTGGGATTCAGGAGCGAGGTTCCCAGGACAGAGTGGGATGAGGACACAGCCTGGCCACCCACCTCTCTCATAACAAACTGAGACGGGCACTTTACCTTGTCTTTCTTGGAAGCGGCCAGCAGGGCCTGTCCCGTGCCTGCCCCCACCTGCAGATCCTGCAAGGCAAAAATATATATACAGTATATTATTATTTTTTAAAGCCACATTAAGTTGTTGCTAATGAAAGTGTTATTCCTCACTCTTTCTCTAATTTACATTTCGAAGGCACAGAGTTCATTTAGGATGCTCTGAAGAGAGAGCGTTCCCCCACCCAGCGCCTTCCAGACATGTTGGACTACAACTCCCATCACACACACCCATGCTGGCTGGGGATGATGTAGTCCAACACTTCTGGAAGGTGCCGGATTGGGGAAAGCTCTCTTAAGATGTAGGGCCGGGCAAAAATGCCACATGTTTGCAGGCCGCAGAAAGGGGGACATTTCGGTTGTTTGGGGGAGGAAGAGAAATTTCAAGGCTGGGGGAGCACGGCATTCACTGGCGCCCCTGCCGGCTCCTTGCCACTGCCAGATGCCATTTTTAATTCTCCCCCCGCCCTGCAAAATGACCAAGAATGGTGCTACGCCATGAAGTACCATTTTCCTGGGGGAATTCTGGGAAATTAGAAATGATGGCCACGAATAGCAAGGAATCCTGGGAGCACCAGTGAGTTTTCCCTCCCTCCCTCAAAACTCACCCCGCCCCCAGGAAAACTGTAACGGGGGAGGGCGATTTGACCCCTTCTTTCACTGCAGTGCAACCCTTGCACACACCACACACACACACACACACACACACACCGATTCAGGATTAACGTGCACCCTGGTGAAAAATCAAGCCCCCTCCAAAGAGAGACTCCTGTCCTGGTCCGATCTAGAAAGCAAACTCACTGCAACGAGGGCAGTTATTCTAAGGACCTGTGGGCTGCTGTCTTGCTCCAAAAGCGTCTGTTAAAAGTGGAGAGGTGCAAGGGGGGGGCACATAAGGATATAAGAAGAGCCCTGCTGGATCAGACCAAGGGTCTCTCTCGTCCAGCATTCTGTTCACACAGTGGCCAAACAGCTGCCCATGGGAAACCCACAAGCAGGACAGGAGGGCAACAGCACCCTTCCTGCCCATGTTCCCCAGCAACTGGTGTACATAAGCATACTGCCTCTGATGCTGGAGGGAACATAGAGCCATCAGGACTAGTAGCTATTGATAGCCTTCTCCTCCTCCATGAATTTGTCCAATCCCCTTTTAAAGCCCTCCAGATTGGTGGCCATCGCCACATCCTGTTGAAGTGAATTCTATAGCTTAACTGTGTGCTGTGTGAAGAAGAACTTCCTTTTATTTGTCCTGAACCTCCCACCAATCAGCTTCATGGGATGACCCCTTTGGGTTCTGGTATTATGAGAGTGCGAGAAAAGGGTGTCCCTTTCCAACACCATCACCAGGCAAATGCAGCATGAGAAAGCCCAGCCGTACCTGGTTCTGCCAACTGGGCAGGTGGGCTCTGGTTAGAAGTTGGAGGAGACGGCCTGGCCCCAGCAGCCTGGGCAGGATTGGCCCGCTTGAGACCTAAAAAGGGAGAAAGCAAAGAAAATTAGGGCGGGGGAAAGAACTCATATTTTCAAGACAGAACAGTCAAAGTACCGCTATTTCTGGAAGTGGGAACGTGAGGAGTTGAATGTCAAGCTTGATAAAGGCCCTGAAATGGCGGTCACCTTTGCTTCCGCCCGGCGCCCTTCCACTGCTCCTGCTGGTCACAATCACTTATTGCTCTCCGATTCCTTTGCCGGTCGGTGGATGCGAGTTATGGGAAAGGTTCTTAGGGTTCGCTGCTCTCCCCCTGAGCTTTTGGTGACAATTATGGCCTAAAGAAGGCTCAACTCTCTGTTATGCAGAGGTTAATTGACCTTGATTTGCAACATCTGGGAAATGCAGCCGATACATCTTGCTCACCGCTCTCTGCATTGGGATTGATAACCGGAAGACACTGTGACGAGGAGTTAGTGTGAACTGTTCCCAGTGTCCGGCGTAGGCCTTTAGAGTAGCCACAAAAGCGACGGAGCTGCGTGAAGCTGAACGGCTGTGAGAAGCCCGCCCGGGAGCAAAGGGGCCTCGATGAAGACAGGAGAGATCAGCAGCCGCTGCGAACTCCTTACCTCGCCCTCGAGATCAGGATGTTCACACACCCCTCTGCAGAAGTTACTTGGGGCAGCTGGGTCTCCTCTCGCCCTCCCTTCTCTTTCCCACTAGCAGCTTCACCCAGGAAGGGGAGTTCACTATAAAATCCATAGCTTGTTAGGCCAACTTTGGCTTCCCACTGAGGACCAGGAGTCCACAAGGTGTTTAAGCAATTGGTGCCTCGGAGCAGCGTCCGCCAGTATCCGGGAAGCCCTGCGACCAGAGGCACGTGTGTGCGCTGTCTTTTGCTTGTTTATTAATGACCTGCATCCATATTTCATCAATATATGTGTTCCATCAATGGTATGTTATCTTGGACACTGAGTGGTCTTGTTTCATCCAGATTACCCTCGAATCTGAAGTTGAGCTGCCTTGGCTGCACCAGGCCCCTTAAGGGCAGAATCCTATGCATGTTTAGACAGGAAAAAGGGTCCTACAACCCCCAGCATTCCCCAGCCAGCTATGGCTGGCTGGGAAATGCTGGGAGTTGTAGGACTTTTTTTCCATCTAAACATACATAAGATTGTGCCTTAAGCAACCTTTAACATTTCAGAATCTCCGGAGACACACACACCCGTATTTGTACATTTGTACATATTTGTAACTGTTTTTAACTGCAGGGGGGCACTGGATGTGCTGCCCTCCTGCTTTGCTAACCAGCTGGTCCAACAAGATGAAGAACCTTGTCCTTGTGGAAATTGAGAGGTGGAGTCCATTGGTCACGTTCTCTTGGACGGCCATTCGTACAGGGCAGCCCACCTGGTGTGTCAGACCAGAGCTCCCAACACCAGCTTTCAAGATAACAAGATCGAACTCTGCAGCACCTTTTTGCAACTCGGTCAAGACTCTACATACGGTGGGAGGGAGGCGAATATCCCGTACGTGATCGGGATATTTCTCCCGCAATATGCTGTTTAAACATGCCCTGCGTAGCCAAGGAGACTGTTGGATTCCTTCTATCTCATCTTCAGCTCGCAAAGCTAAGCCCGCCAATTCAGCTCCCCCAGCAAAGACCCGCATCCGTCTACAGTCCCCACCTACGGAGACTCGATCCTTGACAGAAACTGGCAGAAACTGTCACCGGTTTTTTTTTATCAAAACAGTTTACAAGGCTGCATCATACGAAAGCCCAAAGAGTCAGGAAGGAGTCACTCTCGGCAATCCAAACACTGCAGATCAGTTAACTTGGATGAGAGCAGCATCTAACTGGCCTCCAGCTTTGTATGGCAAAGAAAAGTCCCACCATCACTCGTAGGGGTGTATGAGAAATTCATTTCAGTTTGGTTTGGATCAGGATTTACCCAGTTCACACCTTCTGAACTGGACTTGGATGCAGTCTCCGGTCAAAGTCCATACATTTCAGAACTTGCAATGTGATTCGCAGACAAAAAAGAAAAGAAGAAAACATTCAACAGCACACGTATATTTGAAAGATGAGCATTAAAAATGCATACTTGTGAAAAAAGACACTTTAATCCATGAGAGAAGAATACGTACATTTCAAAGATGTGCATGCTTGATGCACACATCAGGGGAATTGCGCATGAGAATATGCACATATTTTCATGTGAAAAGGGTGGAGGGAAACAAAGCTCACCACCTGATATGGACCTGAGTCAGAACAAAGCCTGGGGATTTCAGAAAATGGAATCCAGAAAACGTTGATGGGATTCAGAAAACTTCGGCGAGCTCATGTTTTGCTGATTTGCACATCCTTCATCTCCAGTTTAAAAGGATCAGGTGGCAGATGACATAAAACGCCTCTGCTCCTCGAGACCCTGGAGAGAGCCATGCACCATCAAGGTAGGCAGTGCTGTGCTGGAGGGAAAAATGCTCTCTCCCAGTAGAAAGCAACTTCCTGCGTTCCTTCATGCGCCTCCCGGCTGGGGATGCACAGATGCCAAGCCCAGTTTCACTCGGGCTCTCATTTTTCCACTGCTAAGTTCATTCCATCCTGTTTCTGCACCATATCATGATTTTTTTATTCCACCACCACTCATATGTATTTTCATGAGCATTTTTCAAAAGCGATGCTTTTTTGTATGCATTGCCAAATGTACAGATGTTTTGCTCTTTTTAAATGTATGTATTTATTGCAAGTGGTTTTCCCCCCATTGAATACAGTGTTTGTGTGTGCATTTCCACAAATATACACATTTTGGGTATGCACTGTTTCAACTGTATGCTTCCCCCCCGCCCCGCATGCTCTTTTTCAAATATCAGCCATTTTTGTCCTCTCTTTTTTTGCGAACTGCATTGCAGACTTCGGGAAACTATCCATCTCAATGTCTAACTGCATTCTGTTCTGGGGTTCGGGAAGTGCAAACGTATTACATTCGCATTGCAAAGTGACCCACACAAATTTCTCATCTATCCCTATCAGTCCTACTCAGTAGGAAGCCAACCGAAAGCAGCTGCTCCCAAACAGCCTCCTTGGAGAGGGGATAATTTTGCCATGTCTTTGCACTGGCGAGACGCAGCCTCTCCAATCACAGCTGACGCAGAAGCCTGCTCTACCCTAGGTGATTAGGAGCAGACAGAAGCAGACAACAGAACAGTGGGTTATGCAGAGTTGCAGCAGGAATCCTCCCCTGTCTTTTTGAGCTCCCGGGAGATCTTTCTTTCTTTAATTAATTGCTCTCTCGTGGCTCTCTCATTAATTTCTCTCTCAAAGGACCCTGGTGCACAGTTGTTGCCAGAGAACAACCTGCCTCCATCCTGCTGCTCTCCAGATGTGTCAGACTACAACTCCCATGTGGGCTAGGGGATGCTGGGAGTCATCCTCCAACACATCTGGAGGCCACCGGATTGGAGGAGGCTGGCATAGATCATCCAAATGCACAAAAAGACGATTCTCGTGCACAGACAGAGGGCTCTCTGCCAGCTTCTGTCTCACCTCCAGGGCTTCGATGGACTTCATTCTCTGCAGCATAATCCTGGCTTTCGGCAACCTTGCTGGCATATTCGCTGCCACTTGGTGCCATCCTGGCCTCAGAAGGTTTGCGGTGAATTTGTGGATAAGAGCCCCGACCGGAAGCAGCAGCAGCATGCTGCTGTTGGCTCAGTGCCTGGAAAGGAAAACCAACAGCAGCAAAAGTCACTTTCCCGTTGTGACAGCAAATACAAACAAATCCACTGTAAAGCCGCGATGATGACGACAAACCACAAATGAATCTTGAGATTACTTAAGACCCTTAAGATCTCCAGAGGAGGGCGTGTTGGTCACATTGCACTGACCAACAGAATGTTGCCATGTAGCATCTTGGAAGTGGGCTTTCTCAGAGGGGGCGCAACGCGCAAAGTCGCAAACCCCCTGGAACAGCCTCATAGTGTGGTTCGGGAGGCATGAAATGCGGTCTGTTTTAAAAGCCTCCCGAAAACGCACGTGTTCAAGCAGGCTTCCTCTGGCCTGTAATTAATTGTAATTAATCCTGACGCTGCTCCATTTTATTGTTTTTGTATCAGCTTTCATTGCTATTGCAGCTGAAATGGTTTTTAATAATGCATTTTAAGCTGTGATTTTAATATTGTTATCTGTAAACAACTCGTGATTTTTATTCTATCAAGTGGTATATAAGTATTAATAATATCAGTATTAATGATAAATAAGACATAAAATAAAGCTGTGATTATTGAAGGGGGCAGCCAGCCCCTCTTGCAGAATGCTCCATTCCATTTTCCAACAACCAGCCCCCATTGTCTGTTTCACTCTCTCCAACAGTTAGTCAAAATTCCTGAAGCAGGATCAGACCAAAGTCCATCTCGTCCAGCGTTCTGTTCACACAGTGGCCAACCAGCTGCCCACGGGAAACCCACAAGCAGGACATGTGTGCAACAGCACCCTCCCACCCATGTTCCCCAGCAACTGGTGCACATAGGCATCCTGCCTCTGATACTGGAGGTAGCAAATAGCCATCAGGACTAGGAGCCATCGATAGCCTTCCAGGAATTTGTCCAATCCCTTTTTAAAGTCATCCAAACTGGTGGCCATCGCATCACTACATCTTGTGGAAGTGGATTCCATAGTTTAACTCTGTGCTGTGTGAGGAAGTCCCTTCCTTTGATCTGCCCTGAATCTCCCACCCATCAGCTTCATGGGATGACTCCTTTGGGTTCTAGTATTATGAGAGAGGAAGAAAACTGTCTCCCTATCCACTTTCTCTACACCAGGCATAATTTTGTACACCTCTATCATGTCTCCCCTCACTCGCCTTTTTTCTAAGCTAAACAGTCCCAGCTGCTGTAGCCTTTCCTCATCGGGGGGGGTTGCTCGAGCCCCCTCATCCATTTGGTGGCCCTTTTCTGCAGCTAAAGTTGCCCCATTAAGTTGTTGTTGCTTTTCTAAAGGTCTATTTATGTGTTTACTTCTGCAATCCTCGGGGTTTCCCAAAGCCTGCTTATATCTCCCTCATGTGTGTGGGGGAGTGATGTTTTGGCTACATCATAAACATCGGCACTCAAGCAACTGAGCCCGCTATTAGTATATAGGATAGAATTTATTCCCATTACAGAATTGGCACAGAAACATTACATGGGTAGCAAAGTGGATTTGATCTCCAGGGCTTTTCTTTGTTCTAAGATGTACTGGGGGTCACTTTGCAGTCACATCCTCTCTTCTGGGGGCTCCCTTTCCCCTACTTCCAGAGCGACAAGGATTGGCTATGGCTACTTAGTACTAGGAGCAAGGCATTGGCCCGAGAATCTCAGCCCTGGCACTGAAAACAGGTTCCAGGGCTACGTGCCTGGGGAACCCTAAATTCATATTAATCCCTGTGATCCCTTTGTTCTACTCAAGAAGGTCCGAACAGGCTTTCAAATAAGTTGTTCCTAGCCTACATAACAAAACAGTAGCCCTTCCGTCAATATAGCCATTCTTGGTACATCGAAAGAGAGAGAGAAAGAGTTTGCAATTGATTCCACTTCCAGGTCACCCAAAGGCAATTTGATTCACCCCAGGTGAGCAGCTGAATGGATATTTCGCATGCCTGCTCTGGAAGGGAAAAGGGGGATTCTTTGCCACAAGGACAAGGAGCTTGGCTCTCCGATCCCATAGCTAAAACCCAGGGTGCAACTGCAGCTTCTCCTCCTCGCCCGCCTGGATCATCTGCCGCTCTAACGAGCAAGCTAATGACTGTTCTGACAGCATCAATCACCCCGCCGACGCCTGGCATCCCCGTGGGTGCACAGCAATTCCGTGCGATTTACAAAGTGATCCAGATTTTAATAATGGGGCAATCACTCAACATTAGCAGCTCCTCCTGATGAGCAGCTGAAAGCCGTGCAGAATGATTGCGGGAGATCCGGGGACTCGTCCTCACTCCCTGGCCCAGATAACGACAAAAAGAGCCAGGCAACCTGCCGCCCCCCCCCATGGAAGAATTTTGCAGCGCCAAACAGTTCCTACCTGGCGGTTGGTTTTTCTGGGGCTTACGACTGCTGGGAAATCAGGCTTTAATTCATTGAAACCAGCAGAACAAATTAATCACACATCTTGCTTTCAACCACCGGTGGGGCTTTGAGTGTGGGGTGTCCGTGTTATCTTGGCAAAAGCACGCTCCTCAAGCTGCATTTCCTGAGATAACGCAATTGTTGGGCACTTGCGGCCGAGGAGGGGCAGGCAAGGCAAGCAGAAGGCATCGTAAACACACGCATACACCCGTTTGCCGATTTGGCTCTGCAAAATTGCCCAAATGAGGGGGCTTAGCTCTGTAGTGGGGGACATGCCTTGCATGCAAGCGGTCCTCCAGTTCATTCCCTGACATCACTGGTTAAAAGAAATATCAGGCAGTGGGTGATGGGACAGACAGATTCGGAGCCTCGCCGGGGAAAACCTGGCGAAAGGCGGGAGGGGAGATGTTTGCAGAGGAGCACTGGAGGTGGAGGGAAGGGTCAAGCACCCTCGTCCATTCGCTGATTTTCCCTTTCTGGTCCAGCAGAAGCTGCCTCACGGACTGGCAATGGCTTTCCAGGGTTTCAGGCTGGGGCCTTTCCCAGCTCTGTTGGTGACTGAACCTGCCTTAGGGCGCAATCCTATCCTACGCATGTGTAGACAGGCGAAAGCCCTACAATTCCCAGCATGCCCCAGCCAGCCATGCTGGCTGGGGCATGCTGGGAGTTGTAGGGCTTTCGCCTGTCTACACATGCATAGGATTGCATGTGCCCTAAGACCTTTTACATGCAGCTTTAGCTGGACCGGATCCTCGGTGCTAAAAGAAACAAAAATCCAGATTTTAAGCCAGACCCCACCTCAGCTGCCAAACAACTATTCAGATACTGGCTCATCTGCATCTCTCTGAAGTTTCTCTTGGCAGGGAAGATGCGGGGGGGGGGGGGAGGAAAGAGGAAAAAAACGGCAAGGGGGGGGGGAAGCAGTTTGGTTCAGTTCCAGAAAGCCGCCGCATTCTCACTGCAAAACTTTCCAGAATGATGAAGCTCCATTCTGGCAGAGGTGGGGCTGGCAGAGGTTTTGGAATTCACGCCATGCGCATCTAGCTTTTCATTTGGGATAAAAAAATATCTGCACTGGAAGAGGGCCTCTTCTCTCTGCGGTGTGTGCAGATTTTTTGTTGATAAACAATGGAGTTATTATCATTATGATTATTATATAACAACTACATATCATTATTTATTTATTTATTTATTTTATACCTCACCTTTTTGCCAAAAATAGTGCTCACGATAATGAACAATAACAAAATACAGGTTAAAACAAAAACTTGCTTAAACCATAATATGAAGATAGATCAATTACAAACACAATTAAAAAGCAAAACAATAAAAATCCGTTGGAGTTGGAGAGAGGCCGACATTAAAACACCCACCCCTAGGCCATGTCCCCTGAACTGTAGTTTAGTAACCCGGATGTAGAAAAATAAGACGAGCTCCTGCTGGATCACAGCTAGGGTCCTTTGAATCCAGCCCAGTGCCAACCAGTTGCAAACCCACAAGTGAGGTGTGAAGTCGCCCGTTCTTTCACTTCGTGGCTCTCCAGCAGCGTGGGCGGGCTGCTCTGAACACTGGGCGCGCCATTCATCTCACATGGGCCAAAGCCGTTGACAGACAGAACCCTTGCCAACGTCGAGTTATTCAACAGCCAGCCCATGTGCTTGTGTCCCACTTGTAGGCTTCCCAGAGGCATTCGGGGGAAGCAGGGTGGTGGACTAAACAGACCTCCGATCTGATCCAGCCGGGCTCCTCTTCGGTTCAGACAGTATTGTCCTTCTTATGGCCCAGAATTTCAGGGGTGAGGGGCGGGATTGAAGTGTGGAGGAAACACAGTATTTCCCACTGCAAGCAAATGGTACGTCTCTAAGGCAGCCCCCCCCCACAACCTGGTGACCTCCAGATGTGTTCGACTGCAACCCCCATCATGTCTGGGAGTGATGAGAGTTGCAGTCCAACATCTCTGAAGGGCACCAGGTTGCAGGGTGGGGCGGTCCTAACAATGGGAGGATATGAACCCCATCGATTCCTCCACCGCCTCATTACTTGGAGGTAATGGCTGGCGTATATCACAACCGGAAAATGTCGCATGTACAGTTTTGAGATCACTCCCCGCCTCGGAGAGGATGCAAACGCAGAATCTAGAAATAGGTATGCTGGAAGAGGTTATATTTCTTACCGTAAGATTCCTGTTGAGCAGCGGGGGCTGCTTCTGCTTGGGCTTAGGACGAAAAGAAGGATCCATTTATAGAAGCGGTGGGGGCAGCGAGAGAAGAGAATTAATTCAGCAGAGGGAGACTTGCAATCCCGACTGGGTGTTATCTGAGTCCCCAGCAAACCGCCCGCCCAAAAAACAGCCTACAGGCACACCTCGTTTTATTTATTGCGCTTCGCGGATATTGCGGTTTTTACAAACTGAAGTCAGCAGCCATCAACATTGAGGCGAGACCCTCCACCAGCAAAGAGATTACGACTCGCTGAAGGCTCAGATGATGGTTAGCATTTTTTTTAGCAATAAAGTATTATTGGGGGTTTTTTAGACACAACGCTATTGCACACTTAATAGACTACAGTATAGTGTAAACATGACTTTTATATGCACTTCGAAACCAAAAAATTCTTGTGACTCGCTTTATTGCGATATTCGCTTTATTGCGGTGCTCTGGAACTGAACCCGCAATATCTCCGAGGTATGCCTGTATTGTAGCTTGAAGCTCTTCTCCTGCCAGTAGCCAAGACTTAGGAGAGGCATTTTGGCCTTTTAGAGTGGGGAGAAAACTGCCCAAAAGCCAGGAAAACACCAAACAATCGGCACCGGGGGGGGGGGGGGGAAGGGTTGAAACCCCGGAGGGATGGATCGGGACCACGTGTGAGCTGGGGCTTTTCAGCCTGAGGTCACACCCCTGCTGCGAAGTGCCAATGCGGTACGCATACTGACATCAAAGAAAAGAGATACTTTTAGGAAGGACGGGAGAAAATGTATAGATTATATGGGGGGGAAAGAATCGAACAGAATAATCTTGGAAGAAGCTTATAGAAATCTGTGGGACTCATGAAAGGAAGAAGATTATAAAGGAATGGAATAGGATAAATCAACATAGTATTATTACCCTGGAACAGAAATAGAATATAAAGGACGGAAGATGAGAATTTTGAAACTGACCAAGTTGGGGGAGGGATTGGGGTGGCATTATGTATTAATAGCAATGTGTCTGAGGTTTCTTACATGTATTTTTTTTTTCTTTTGAAAGTGCAACACACACACAATTTTAAGTGACGATGCGGTACGTGTACTGACCTCAGCAGTGTGACAGATCAGTCAGAAAAGTCTGTGCACACATTTCGCCTACCGTGGTTCTGCTGGCGGGAGTGCGGCTTCGGGTCTTGCGCGGCTGGGGCCGATCCGCTGGGCGCCGGTTGCGGCTTCCCCTTGCTGACGGCCATCGGTTGAGGGAGCACCTGCTTCGGCAAGCCCTTGAAGAACCAGGCGCCGGAGCGCTTCCAGACCTGAGGACACGGGAGGAGGGCGCTGAGGGCTGGGGGCTGAGCTCCGCCGTGCCACGTGACGTGGCACGGCCCTCTTGGGAAGGTACCACTGCAGACGGGGGGAATCACATGACTCCCAGGACGTGGACGCTAAACATCCGGAGAAACTTCCTAATGGACAGTGGGACAGGCCGCCTAGGGCGTTGGTGGGTGCTCCTTTGCTGGAGGTATTTAAGTGGGGGCTTGATGGCCACCAGCCAGGGATGCGCGTGGACCGGGGTGGGCAACATGCGGCCCATGCGCATCCCTTGCCCCGCCAAAATTCGGTGGCATGGCAGCCACACACAAAAACAACTTGTGGTCTGCCAATGAATTTCGGCCCATCGCTCGGCCCTTGGGGCCCCCCACTTTGCATGCAGAAGAAGGTCCCAGGTTCGATCCCCCGCATCTCCAGTTTGTGTGTGTGTGTGGGGGGGGGGTGTTTTAAAGGCTCAGGTAGCAGATAAGGTGGCCACGTGTCCACTTTTACAGAGGACAGTCCTCTGCTTGAAAAGCTGCCGGAGGACTATCCTCTATTTAGAACACGTCCTCTATTTAACGGCCTGCCCAGTCCAAGCCCAGTTTAAAGATAAAGCACCCACAGAAGGGAGGGCAGCCCCTGGACGCCGCCCGCGGACAGAGCAAGGCACGCGGGTCCCCTCGTCACCGTCTCCACACTAGGGCGAGGTGGGCCATACTTCTAATAGGACTACAATGTCTAAATTTGCACCTATGCATATAAATCCCCATATTCAAATTTTATCCAGATCAGCATCCTCTTATTTTTGGGCGGGGTGGTGATGGCTGTCCTCTTTCTTGGCAGTTCACAGGTGGTCACCCTAGTAGCAGGTGAGGAGGAAAAGGGCCCTTCTGAGGGACACCCGGTCAGACGGCCCGGTGGAGTCCAAGCTTTGTTTCTACATGTGTGGGCTGGGGGGGGGGGGGACACTCGGCTCGGCCAAGCCGGCTCCCAACTGACCTCTCTCTGCTCGATGCAAATCTTGCACAGCCAGATGGTGTGCGGGCGATTGTTGGTGGTCTGGATGCCGCATTTGGTGCAGACGTTCTGCATCGGAGAGAAAGAGTCACAACAGCCACAAAGAAGCCATGATGACAGAAGACGCCCGCCTGGAGTCGAAACGGCTGCCCTCGGTCGATTTCTCCCCCGCCATCACCACCCCGGATGCTGCATCGGAAGAGAACACACACACACCCCGCAAGCGCCGCATCGCCCACCCCCGCGAGCAGGGAAGTTTACAGTTCGGGCAGAAATTGCACCCGTCGTTCTCATGCCGGCTACAACGGGGGGGGGCGCCGAGGCGGACGGGGACGCCTTCACACACCAGGTGTGCCACATGGCCCCAGTGCTGCTAGTCGCGCTCTTCTGGGAGGCCGCCTCAAGCTGAATTAAGCATTGCATCATTACAGCAAACACGTGGAAGGGAGGCCCTGGAGGCGGCCAGGGAGACGGTCCGTCTGGCACCCCAGCAAGGCCTCTCCGGTGCCAGGGGCGTTTTGGAGCAGGACAGGGTGGGATTGCAACACGGGACAGAGCGGGGGGCGCCTTTCCCGCCCAACCCCATCCTTACAATGTGTTAAACTACAGACCCCATCATTCCCAGCCAGCAGGGCCCCAAGGAAGTGGGGAAACCGTTCTTTATCCCCCCCCCCGTGTGCGTGCGTGCGTGCGTGCGAGAGAGACGGCGCTTTGGCCCCTCACCTTCTTGCAGTCTTCGCACACCACGCATGCCGACTCCGGGTGCCCCAGCTGCTCCCCGCACAAGATGCAGCGGTTGACTCCGTCGCCCGCCACGTTCCTGCGCATGTCCTCCAGGCGGTTCATGAGGCGCCTAAATAAAGAAGCGGGACACAGCCGCGTGGGCGTCAAAAGAGGCACTGCAGGTGTTAACGAGTTATCCTCAGTTAATTAGTATCGGGAAGCTGCTCCTCCTCCGCGCCAATGCAAACAATGCAGATATATATATTTGTGAGTGTGTGCGCGCGCACGTCTGTGCTGTCTGTTTATATGTTTGTACGCAAACAGCTCTTATATAATATGTAAGTGGATACTGTATTTTTTAAAGGTTTTTATTCTGTGTAAACCACCCAGAGAGCTTTGGCTATTGGGCGGTATAGAAATGTAATCCACCTTCCGGCATGGTACAAATGCACACGAGCGGGGAGGGAGGCAAGGGGGGGCACAACAACTCCAGGTGGAAAGCGTGTGCAGAAGTGGGGAGTTTGAGTCAGAAGCAGGCGTGCCAATGGGGCGCAGGAAATTGCGTTTCACCTGGCAGCTGGTTTCTGGAGCCCACTGGCTCCCGTACGCACATGAATGTGGTTGCCCCGTCACGGACTTCTAAGCGCGCCGCCACCAACTTTGTCGAGCAGAGAGTGTCTCCGTGACGCCCCTGCAGACCTCTGTTGTCCAGTATGTGAGGAACAGAGTGCTTTGGAGCATACGCAAAGTGCCTTTCTCTCGCCAGAGTGATGATCCCGTGGCCGAGTGAGTGCCGCATGCAGCTCAGATTTGGAGTCCTGCCCTGCTCTGTTTAGAGATCAACCCCACCCCCGGGAGGACCCAGCAGTGCCAGCCAGCCCCGCCTCCCAATGGCACCGGCACCCTCACCCCCCAGCAGGCATTCCACAGAGAGGAGGGGGCCGGTGGCGGGGTGGGAGCGAGCAGCCCCCCCCCCGGTCTGCCCCAAAGCCCTCGCAGCAAGCCCCTCTCTGCAAAGCAGACGGCAAAGGCTTCGAGGCAGTTCAGCAGGAGAGAGAGAGGCGCTCTGCATAAAAATCCAAAGAGATAAAAATAGCACATGCAATAAAAAATAATGTATTATTTATTCTGTTCTGAGGGAATAGAGAGAGAGAGAGAGAGAGAAGGAGCAGGAGAGGGGGGGGGGGCGTAGAGCTTGCTGGAGAGATTTTTCAGAACATCAATCCCGCAGGAAATTTCATACCCTCCCGTCGTGGTGTGACCCAAATCTGACAAAACCATTAAACCGGCTCACGTTATTAGAGGAGGCGTTATGCGCTCGCCTGCGTCAGCTTTGGGTTTAAAACAGTAACGGCGCCTGTCATCTTGGCCCAGGGCTTCCGGAGGGAGTGGGCCTGGTTCTGCCCGTGATCCGCAGTGGGGCTCACCGCTCATGAGTCTATAAGCCAGGGGTGCAGAATTAAAAATGTAGATAGTGTCTCGCGCATATTAAACCCAGCAAGGGGTAGTGGGGGGGGGTGTGAGAGAGAGAGAGAGACTGGGTTCACACAACACAATAAGCCACGGTGGATAATAAGCCATGTTTGTTTCGGAGTGGCTTGTCGTGTTGTCTGAACCCGGCCAGAGTGGCTTGTGCGTGGTTAAGACACCAGGCTGCTGAGTCCAGACGACACGACAAGCCGCTCTGAAGCAAGCAAGCATGGCTTATAAGCCACCACAGCTTCTCGCGTTGTGTGAACCCCGTCCTCGTGTGCTTTATTTAGGTGAACACAGAGCCCTTGAAACGACTGTGCAGCTCGTCCGGCCTGGGACCCTTGCAGGAGGCGTGATCCAAGTGGCCAGCGAGCGAGCGAGCTCCCCCACGGGGTCCGCCGCCGCGCCCATTCGGTCAACGGCGCGAGGGCAGGCCAACGTCCTCACTGGCAGCTGCGCGCAGCGGAGGCGGAAACCTCAGGGATGCACAGAGCAGGCTCCAGAGGGGAGCCACGAAGAGGAGGAGGAGGAAGAGGGTGCATTTTGGAGGCCCAGGTCGGAGGCCCAAAAGGGCCATTGGCTGTTGCAAAAACGTTGTCACGGACCAGCGCAAAATCATCGATTCAGAAGTGCTGGCAGTCCACCGGCCAAATTGTTCCTCTGTCGGCAACTGGCTCTCTCGCTCTCTCTCCCAAACTACTGGTGCTGAAAACTCCAGCCCTGGCCCCCTCCCCCGCCCTCAAGCCCCTCCTCCTAGCCCATCTCTCCACCCCCAGCAGTGCAACCTCCCCCTTCGTAGGGAGCGGGACCTGCCTCCTCGCTTCCTTCATGGTCCTCCCCAAATCCTGCAGGGTTGGTGCAGCCTGTGCCGACCGCAGGGGAACCGGCGGCACGCCTCCTGCCCTAGGCAGCCGGTCGGCCGTGGCTAAAGAGGGATGCAGACTCTGGCAGAGAGCCGCCTCCTCACGCACGGCACACCTGCTTCGGAGGAATCGCGCATCGCCACACTGCAGGGAGGTGTCCCCGCGAGGCCCCGCCACCGCGTGAAAGGCCGTCAAGAGGAGGGCGGGAGGCCCCCCTGAGTCGAGGGCACTTCTTCAGGTTGCCGTACGCATAACCTGCTGAGACTGTGAGCAGGGACTGATGGGGCCTGGGCCTGGATTCATTTCCCAGCACCCTGGATCTCTGTTCTGCAGAGACCCAATTGTCCATTGGTGCCAATGGGATTTTTTAAATTATTATTATAATTTTTTTTAAATGTGAATTACACCAAAACAAAGCAAAAACTATATTAAGGTGCCAATGGGGGTTTTCTTTTTCTTTTTGTCCCAGCTTAATTGCCACGAGGGGGCAATTTTCAAGGGGGGTTGCAGCTGGGGGGGGGAGATCTAATTCTCTCCCATCGCCACATTTTGCAACACTCAGCTGCGAAAGATCTTCCCCTGGCGTGGCAATGGCAATTAAGCCGGGGCTGGCACTTTTCCCCATTGCTTTGGAATGCCGTGGGATGTTGGTGCTGAGTCATTACCCCCCACCCCAAACAACCAGGAGCCGGCAGGGTTGTGAATGCCCCCAATCCTGGGGAATGCTAAGTCAAGGCCAAGGGCTCGCTCCTGTCCTGTCCATTGAGAAAGCCGCTCTTCCGGTGGGTGAACTCCTTTGCTTTCAAACAGCCAAAACGGCGGGAACACCTGTCATTTCAGCTGGCAAAGAAAGACGCTGCTGAAGACTGTTGGCAAATATGATTATTTCCTAAGGCTTCGTTCCTGCCAGCAAGAGCTTTAAGCTAACACAGGCTGGTGTTTCTGATACTTTGGCCCCGCCCGCCCCAAAACTGGAATGCACCCACCCCTCAGCTTCTCTGAAATTGAATTCAGAAGAGGCTCAGCAACCCTGCATTAGAGTTTTAGCATCTTTATCTGCAATGTTTCTGTGTCTACACAGAAGGCACTTTGAAAGAGAAAGTGGCACTTTACATGCTCTTACTCTGCAGGTTTTAATTCAAGCCTATAAGGCCATGGGCAGCGTCTGAGAGGGGCAAGGAGGGGCAAGGTCCCCCACTGACAAATAGCTTGCCCCACTATCTGACCTCTCGCTCCCACCCCATTTCTGGACCTCTGTGGTTTCTCAAAAGAAAGGCAATTTTATTCCCTCTAATAACCAACTCAGGTGGTGAGTGCCAACAGAAATGGAGCCAAAATGGGGCGGCAGAAAAACGAGAAGCAGGTATCGTCAGCAATATGCTCAGGCAGACCCCCCGAGTGTTGTAGAAATACCAAAATAAATAAATAAATAAATAAACCTAAGAGAGGAGGACCCTTCCCCAAAAAACAGCCCAATGAGATGTGGGAATGCTTAGTAGCCATGAAATGTTGAGCATCAGATGGAAACAGAAAGTGGAAAATGGGTGGGGAGAGAATACGCTGCTTGAACCTCAACAGCTTTTGGTATCCCAGAGGAGGGCATGGCTTGATGGTGCACTGGCCAGAACCACTCCTGTTAGAGGGCATTCTATCGCAGGTCCTACTTGTTATAACTGAATATTCAGCTGGAAATTTCGAGCAAGGCTACTTGCTTGAGAGTTACCTCCCTCAAAATCAACAGAAAATATATTTAGGTCACAGGACTCTCCAACCTTGGGTCCCCAGATTCGGCCAGCATGGCTAATGGCAAGGGATTCTTGGAGCTGTAGGCCAGCAACATCTGGGGACCCAAGGTTGGAGAGCCCTGCTTTAGGATTTGGAGCGTTGATCAGAAATATATACTTTTAAGTCCTCTTTCAGAAATTGAATGCATGCAGCAAAGTTCACACAAGCTCCAAAAATCTACTTTGACCCTTCTGTGCCCCCCCCAATATCTCCCCACCCACTACCACTACTGGCAAAAATACAAGACAAAACCACATTGAATTGGGAGAAAAGTACAGTACTTATATTTCATCTATAAAAGGAGGAAATAACCTATTACCTATAGTGGTGATTGGCCAACAGTGGGGGGGGGCAGTCCTGCGCCAGATCCAACCCCTTGGGGGCCACAACCTATTCCCCACCACACCATTATGCAAAGCCTTGTCTCCCTTCCTCCTGTATGCACAAAACCTGACACGTAAGCCCTCCCAGCTCAGTTTGTCTCTCTCTCGGGCTGAGCGTGAAGCATGGGTATCTCCAAGCATGCACAGAGTGCACCCTCTCTCACCACAACCAACAGCCACTATTACACAGCCTGGGTTAGATCCAGACTTAGCCATACTTAGAGCAGATCCACTGAAAGGAAAGGTTTCCTGCAAGGAACCCAAGGCGGCTTACATAATCCTCCTTCCTCTCCATTTTATCCTCACAACAACCCTGTGAGGTAGGTTAGACAGAGAGTCAGTGACTGGCCCAAAGTCACCCAGTGAGCTTCATGGCTGAGTGGGGACTCGAACTCGGATCTCCCGAGTCCTGGTCCAACACTCTAACCACTACACCTCACTGGCTCTCCAAGTATGATGAAGTCTGCATCCAATTCCCCAGGGACTGAGTGTGCAAGTTTGAAGGCATACATTTCTAGCAAAAACTGAAAATTTGCATGCATGTTCAGGGAGGCGCCAGACCATTTTTCCTTCTGCATATTTAAACCATTGTAAAACACACACACACACACACACACACACACACACACACACACACAGGACCCTTGCTTGCATTTTGCAACAGGATCTCTGACATATTTCCCCTCGTGTTCAGACTGGACAAACAGCCAATTCCTTAGGCAGCATGACTGACATCCTAATTTGCTGGCAGGGGAAAAAACTCTCCCAAAGAAGAGGAGGTTTTGCATCCCACGGTAGCTGTTCGGCATCCCGTGGGCAAATCCCACTCCGACAGACGGCTTCCCCTGTTCTAACTGCACCCGGCCTGTTGCATTCTCCTTTTCCGCTCCCACATAAGAAAACTGGACGGATTTCTCCAAGTCAACACTAGGAAAGGGGGAGGGGGGAAAGCCCCTTTCCCTTTTCATCAACATTTGGGCCAAGAGGATAAATTGGAGCTGAAACGCGGGGATTCAATTTCACAGCCGCCGCAGTTGGGGCCGCGATGGGAAAGCAGACCAGTTCAGCTTGCTGCACAAGCAATTTGCCAGCCTGGGTTTGCTTCCAATTGAATTTCCCCATGTCGCTCGATCCATTTGGGAAAGCTGGGACCCGGCACAGCTGATTCTCTTTTACAAATTGGCTGCCTTCTGGGTCAAGTCGCTTGCTTACGAGAAGTTTTGCTCAGAAAATAATTTGGGCTAGAGGAAGCGGCGGAGCGGGATGTGGGAGCGTTGCGGCTTCTCCACTTGGTTCGGTGTTTGCTCTGCCGTTTCAACACTCTCTGGGGAAGTTAAACATCAGCCGTGGAGCTGCAGAGAATAATATAACCTAGGCTGCGCATACGATGCAGGACCGGTGTAGAATTCAGCATATCAAGATTACCGGTTTCCGTTTTAAATCTGAAAAGGCAAGTTTCTAGCCCTTATCATTTTGATATAGCTAGCATGAAATGCCAGCTATGGCAGAAAGGTGGCATACACCATTTGAAAAGTGTGCGTGCGTGTGTGTGGTTGCAATTTCAGAAGACTGATTGGAGGTGTGTGTGAAAAAGGCACTTCTTTTCTCCAACCTAGCACCTTCCAGATGCATTGGACTACAATTCCCATCACCTCTAGCCAGCGTGCTGGTTGGGGTGATAGGAATTGTAGTCTAAGACATCCAAAAGGTGCTGGCTTGGCGAAGGCTGGTTCTGCACCACCCCCAAACGTCTTTTCAGAAACTCTCTCCGATGCAAAGAACGCCCTCCAGTCCAGAATGTGTCGGATGTAGACACTATTCATGCACAAAGTGAAGGAAGAAGAGAGAGCGCAATTTTGAATCACATGTGCTTCCAAAGTCAGGGCTGTCAGTTTTGTGTTAAGAGTGCAGATGTTGGAAATACCCAAAAAAACCCACAAAAAACCATGAAGAACATTATGAATTTTTGCAACACACACAAAATAGTGCTGCTTGTTTTATGTCAAACTGCAGAAGCTGGAAATGCAAAAAATAGACATTATTTTTTGCAACACACACACACACACACACCTGCTTTCTGTCAAGAGGGCGGTTTCCCTCTCTCTGCCTTTTCCTAGTGAGAACTGGTGCAGTGCGGTAGCTGCTGGAGAGGAAATAAGTCAAGCCAACCATTTCCTCCCTTCTGACTGGGCTGGTGAGCGAGGAGAATGAGCGGGGATTGTTTTTTTTAAAAAAAAAACATCTCGAGAGGCCTTTTGTGGGGACGGACACACACACACACACACACACACACAGGCAACCCTTTCAGCTACAACCTGCCACTGGGCTTCTCCACCCCGTCCCACCCGCCGGTCTGTGGCATTTGGCCGGGAAGCAGAAGAACAAAACTGCCCCTCTATGCTTCAGGGAGATCTTCCCGATGCCGGCAGCTGCTCTGTCCTTCCTAAATCCAGAAGTGGAGAAAGAAAGGATGCAACCATCGGCGACCCCTCCGATGCTGCAAAGCAACAAGATCCATCCTGCGATATTTCACATTTTCTGACGGCCTGTTCCTTGCTGGGGGGCTGGGAGTGGCGTTGTTCCTGGCATGGAATCGAAACAGAGGGCCGCGGGTCCCGGAGGAAGCCCACGGGGCTCCACAGACTTGACCCAGAGGATCTGACTAGATGGGGTCTAGTTGTCGCACTTCAGCAGGCTGCCAGAGGGGGGCGCTCCTGGCCACACTCTCTGCTGCACTTCGGCGCCACCGCTGGAGGGGGTGGCCAGAGGGTGGCACTGCAGCTACTAACTGGCCAGGTGACACGACGGACCAATTGAATTACACCTGAGGCTATAAAGCTGCCGACTCCAGCCTGACAACCTCGGCCGTTCAGGCCTGCCTGCTTCTTCACCTCCTGGGCTCAACCCCCACCTTGCTTCCCGACTGCTGGCTCGGGACCAGCCCTCTGGGCTTTGGGGGCAGTGCCGTTGTGGACCAGCATAGGCTTCCCTGACCCTGGCAAAATAATCATAGCAAGTGCCTCCCCAAGCATGGCAAAGTGTGTGTTCTGTTCAACACCAGTGTACAGACTTCTACCCTCTTTTTCACTGTCCAGTATCATTTGGAGGGGCTGGTTTGTCCCCCTATATTTTGGGCAGAAGAGACCGGGGGGCAGAGAACTCACACAGAGCTACGCACACACACCCCTACGTACAAGGCCGTCTCCTCCACAAAGAAGTTATTCCGCCGCCTGGCCGTCACGTTGCCATCACTGAAAGGAGACCTGGGCCATGGCTAAAGTGCCGTTCGGACGAGCACCTTTGAAGGCGGGGACCTCGGGGTCTATCCCTCGCCATTCCCAGCAAGCGTGGCCGCCCTTACCCGATACGTTCCTGCTCCATCTCCTCCATTTTCTCAGCTCTAGCGATGACGCGGTTGATGATCTCCTTCTCCTCGTCCGTCAGCTCTTCATTTTTCCGCGCTCGCTCTGGCTGGTTTCCGTGGGGTGACCAGCTGCCACTGGGGGCTCTGGAGTAATAAGCACAAAGAGAGTTTGGGAGCTGACCAAAGTAGAACGCCGAAGCAGCAAGTCGGTTGAAACCACAGGGCCCGATGTAACACACACGTCAGGATGGTTGCCCGCCTTTGTACGGACAATATCTAGCCAGTTGGTGAGTTGCTCGTGTTTTCGTAGTTACCCAGTGTGCAGAAACAGAATGTGCACCAGAAATATTGCTGCCCTTGAGGCATAATCACATTTGGACTGAAACATCTCACACTAAATGTTGCCCAGGAAGAAAGCGGCATCCCACTTCCCCCACCATCTCACACAATGTGCCTCAGGAACCTCTGTATTTTGGCCAAACTCACTGCCTCTACACCCGCCTTCCCCAACCTGGTGCTTTTCCAGATGCGTCAGATTGCAACTGCCAGCATCCTCAGCTTGCATAGACATTGATGATGGGAGCAGTAGTCCAAGGTTGCTCTACACCAGTGTTCTCCAACCTGGGGTCCCCAGATGTTTTTGGCCTACAACTCCCAGCATGCCCCAGCCAACGTAGCTGGCTGGGGCATGCTGGGAGTTGTAGGCCAAAAACCTCTGGGGACCCCAGGTTGGAGAACACTGCTCTACACACTAGCTAAAAAGAACACTTAGTGGTTGAATATGGTTAATTTGTTGTTGTTGTTTTAATCAGAATCATGCATCACCTGAAAAGGTCTACTTATAGAGCCAAATGAGGCGCATCAACAGAGAAGCGTCCATGTATTTCTGTCTCTTTCAAATCTTTGCAAATATATAGCACTTTGATGCTGGGTTCAATCTGGATTTGGACTGCGGCAGGGGCCCCCAGGGTATCTTTCTCCCCCCACCCACCCCCCATGCACGCCTCTCACTCCTAGGGATGCCGGTGAGATCTGTAACAGCTTCCAATGAGTTCACATTTCAACTAATCCGACTTGCAGATGCCACCGCGGACAGGCTTTTCCCGCGTCACGAGGATTATTCCGTGGACTTGCAGACCACCTTTTTGCTTGTTGGTGGGATCTGCACTAATTTGCATCACCGCTCGTGCGAATTCGCGGCGGAGGCTGGGGGGCTCCAATGTTGGCGGGGCCGTGTATCCACTCCAGATTTTACGCCGAACTTTTAAGGAGCTCTCCATGGCACTGAAGCCTGTCCCCAGAATAGGTTTGGCTCCTTAAAAGTTCGGAGTAAAACCCGGAGTGGGAGACACAGCCCCGTTGACATGGGCTGGGCACCCCCAGCCTCCTCTGCGAATTAGCACTCTTGCAAAATTGCAGAAGCAGAACGAAATTCTGGCAAAAGCAAACCTGATTCTGTCAACGAGGGGACGTCGGAATGAAAGCCACCTGGCTGGCAATCCATGAAGCACGGATGGGACAGATTTAACAAAGTCAATACATTCCTACACCCTCCCGAGGCTCCTATTTACAGAAACATTAAAGAGACAGAGAGAAGCACATCTCCGTTGTCAAGTCGTCAAGCTGGGGGCTTCGAGGGTGAAAGAGTGAGGGGGGAAAACTACTCAAGAGTGTGTGTCCTGTGTGTTTCTGCATGAGTCTCTGTTCTGGGCCTGCCTCCTCTGAGGGCAGAGAATTCTGCTCCTTCTTTATATCTACATCGGGAGAGCCGAAAGCCCATTACCGCACACAGAATCCCTGGCCGCAGCAGACACGGATCAGAAGGGGAGCAGCAACTCGTCCAGAGGCTCCAATGCGGGTGAGTGCATTCATCATTTCTTCCATTTATCTGTCACGGGTTTGGGGGGGAGCCGCGGGCATCATATCCGTGCTATCCTCCTGGCCACCGTCCCCTGTCGAGTGTCTGTTCAACAACAGCCCACTCAGGTAATGTGTGAAAAGGCCATGAATTATTTTGTTTTCTGCGGACGTCAGGAGCCCCTGGCTTGCATTCCAAGACTCTGCCACTTTCTTTCTGCCTTCCCTGCCAAGCGACTCCTCCATCCATCGTCTCTTTGCATATTAAGCTGTGTGTGACACCCAGCTGTCTCCCCGTTCTGCAGGCCAGGCCGGCACAGAGACGGCAGCTGGAGGAGCTGAATTAATGCAGAGGACACAATGCCCAATCCGCAAGCTCTACGGCAATTGTGGACGGTGGGGAGGCAGGCAGGAGGCAGCCGGCTTTTCTATCCACGGTTCCCAAATTGGGTTGCTGGGAACTTTTTCAGTGGCAGCTGGGGAGGAGGAGGCACTTCCACCTAGGAACGTACAGATTCGGCTAATAATTCTGTTCTGTCTGTGTTTCATGAATTGTCAGGTGTCTTTCGTTCCATTCCTCTGGTCATTGACGGAATCAGAATTTTTTTCCCCCAGGGATGTACAGGAATTTTGTTCCACTTGCACTACTGGGCATCAGCTCAAGCGCACATCTGCACAAACCCCCTCTCCCAAAGTGGGGGAAAAAAATGTTTCACAAGTGTGCAGGATCCCCATGATTTGGAAAAAGCTGGTCTGCTGTGGAACCCTCAGGTCAGATTCACAGAAATCCGAACTCATCTGAACCCTTTGCAGATTTCTCCAGCATCCCTACGTTCCTCCACCACCAGCACTCCCCAGTTCCCAGCCTGGCCCAGCTTAGGAGAAGAAGAAGAGGCCACAAGGTGTCAAGAGGTGCCGGGCTGGGACCCATGTGGCCCTGTGTGCCCCAGGATGTCAGTCCAAGTCTGCATTTCTGCAGCTAGTTGGCAAAAAGCTACCCTGAAGGAGAGCAGCATGCTTTGGGGGGACCTTGGAAAGGCAATGCGGCCGTAGAAAGGCTAGCAGGTGAAATTCAAAGAGAACTTTTACAAATCACTATTTAGATGGCACTTAATTCCACTTCACTTGGGCTTAGTAAAATCCACAGGCAGGTAGAGGATATGTGTTGGAAGTACAGTTCCAGTGGAGCAAATAGATTTCACTTTTTTTTTAGTCCTGTCCCCAAATAGTAATTTTTGGGAGGGGGGTAAAGGATGAAATTACGAAAATTGTAGGTGCTGAGCTCTCTTCATTGGTATTTTTACTTAAATATTTTATTTATTTATTATATTTATTTACCGCCCATCAGCCACAAAAGGCTCCCTGGGTGGTTTACAAGAAAAACAGGATAAAAACAATAATCTTAAAACCAAAAACATCATTAAAACAGAAATACAAATACAATATAATACAAAACAATAAAACAAAGCAGCCAGATGAATCAGACCGGAGGTACAGCAGTGATAATAAAAATGGGAATAAAAATATAACCATTAAAATATTGGGTAAATAAAAAGGTCTTCACCTGGCGCCTGAAGGAATAAAGGGTAGGCGCCAGGCACACCTCCTTGGGGAGTTGATTCCAGAGATGGGGTGCCACAACTGAGAAGGCCCTTCCCCTAGTAGCCACCCTCCTAGCCTCTTTTGGAGGGGGCTTTCTGAGAAGGATGATATTAAGGATATCATCCCAGTTGATGACATGGAAATGACTGTTCTTCTACTGACAGCTGCCTGCAATTGACGATCGATGTGTGTGGGTTTGGGATATGGCACCTATGATGAAATTAACTAATATGATTTAGGGTCAGAGAGGGAAGATTAGTAAATATTTTAATAGAGAAACTGAGTTATTATATATTGGAATGAGAAAATTCAGGATTCAATACAACCTTATTTACTGTCAGGGGCAACTTAACTGGAATGAGTTTGATTATATTTATAGGTCTTATTTATCATTGTTTGTATTTATGAACTGGTGTTATGTGGAAATAAATTTTAAGAATAAATGCATGTTTTTTAAAGGCCAGCAGAGTCTCCTAAGCCAAACTTCCCCAATGCGGTGCCCTCCAGATGTTTTGGAATGCAACCCCCATTGGTCTCCAAGCTAACACAGTCAGTGGTGAGGAATCATGGGAGTTGAAGTCCAAAACGTATGGAGGACACCAGGATAGGGAAGGCTGGCCCAGGTGTTTACCTGCTTCCCCCCCCCCCGTGCCACCGCCGGTCCATTTGCTTAACCTGTATCTTTATCAATAAATAGATTATTACAAAAAACTGCCATGCATCTCTGATATTCTCTCCATGAAAGGGCACTGATCTTCAGAGGCAGTGTTATGGGGTGGCCCACTAGGGCTGGAGCCCCAAATCTTTCATTTGGAGCCCCCTGAATCTCCGGGAGGCTCTCTCTGCCCCACTGCCCTGTTGTCCAGGGGCCCTTGCTGGAATATAGGTCCAGGGGCCTTGGTGATCTTTGTGGCATCTGATTCCCCTGGATGAGCCGGACTTTTGCCCACATGGGCTTCCCCTCCTGCTGCCCCCCCCCCTTGAATCTTTCTGCCTGAGAATTTTTCCTGCAATCAAATGCCCTCCTCTCCCCTGTCCATACATCCCTTTTTACAAAGAGGGGTGTCCTTAGGAGACAAGGTCCTTTGAAGACACAAACACCGAGAGACTTTAGAGCATCTGTAAGTAAGCAGATGCAAATTTGTGCTCTTTTTTTGTTTGTTTGTTTGTTTGTTTGGTCCTGTGGGCCGGAGCTCCAGATCTTTTCAGTAGCCTAACATCACCCCTGCCGGTTCTGTAGAATGGCACCATCCGCACCACACCGGAACGGTCCCAACACTCAGGGAAGTTAGGAGCACAAAGAAGGAAATATATCAGGAGGGGCTGCCGCTTGGATCACTTTGTGGTGGCGGTTTTTAGGCAGAGGCTAGAGCAGTGTTCTCCCACCTTGGGGTCCCCAGATGTTTTTGGCCTACAACTCCCAGCATGCCCCAGCCAGCTACACTGGCTGGGGCATGCTGGGAGTTGTAGGCCAAAAACATCTGGGGACCCAAGGCGGGAGAACACTGGGCTAGAGACTTTTAAGCGGAGTCTGCATAGCCACCTGCCGGGGTCCTGCCACAGTGAATTCCCTGCATAAACTCTGCGGTCCCTTGCAACTGAGTGAGTCTATACTCTGCACTGAACTGATGAAGCAAATGAAATTAGCTCGGCAATTTGAGGTTGCTGTTACTAAAGCCTTTTAAAAAAAAAAAAAAAAAATCCAGCTGCTCTATGCCTCCCAGATTGCAATACGCACAGTACATTGAGAAGAACCACGGCACGATTGAAGACGGGCGCTACCAGGGTTGGATCCCGCCCCGGGAGGCAGGGCTGTCGTTCATGTTTGCCTTTTCCTCATTCAAGTGTTGCAAGCTGGGGGGGGGGGGTACCTCCCAAAATGGTAAAGTGCAAAATTACTGTTATTGCCGCCAGTTTGACTCCTTTTAATAATCCATTTGTCCTCTTGGAATAATAAGCAAGAGCTTTTGGGCAACCCTGTTGTATGAATCTGTCTACTTGTTTTCCTTACCATGGCAGCCTGTATTTTGCTAAATATAACAGGAATTAACTCCACGGCCCAGCCTCTCCTTCTTCTAGGAAATACAGTCATGCGTTGGATTGAGAGCATAATTCGTTCCGGAAACGTGCTTGTAATCCAAAACACTCTTATATCAAAACGAAATCCCCCCAAAAAAAAAATTTGTACAGAGATTTTTAATTTAAGCCATACTACAGTACTTGTATTGCAAGACGTCGCTTGTATATCAAGTCAAAAAAAATAAATAAATATTTAAAAATTTGCTTGTCTTGCAAAACGCTCTCAAACCAAGTTACTTGCAATCCAAGGTATTACTGTACAGACAATAAAAAGGAATGGGGTGCTATGATTCAAGTGAGTCAGAAGAACTAGGGAAGAGGGAAAATAGGAGAGCAAGGATGGTGAAGTTCTGGCTGGCCTGACAGGAGAAGCTTCATATCTTTAACACTCAGTACTAGGTCTTTAGAAAGTGGAAAATAATAAACTCCCTGAGTACAAGAGCTACGGCCTAGTTGCAAACCCTCAGACTGCAGCTCTGGTGAAGCTCAGGTTGAGCAACGCTTATCTTAGCCAGGGAGCAGTGTTGCCAAATAGCTCCTCCCCTTTCCGGCTGTTTTCAGCATTTCTTGCTTGCTTAATGGTAGACTCTGCTGCCCTCCATTGCCCTCACTTGCACGAGCTTCCTCATGTAGCTAAATCTGATTGGTTGTGGCAACTAGGGATGCATGACAAATTCATTTCAGTTCATTTTGGTCCAGAATTGACCCAGTTCGTATCTCCCCAAACCGAACACAGACCCAAATGCGATCGGCGGTTGAAGGCCATACATTTCCAAGCTTGCAATGTGATTCGCGGAGCCCCAAAAATGTATCTGAAAAATGTGCACAATTGATGCAAATGGCATCCCCCAAAAATGATTTTTTGTATGGAAGATGCTTTGAGGCGATCTACCAGAATTAGATCTTCCTAACTGACAATAAACTTGCTTAGGAACTTTTCAAATGAATCTATCCCACTGAAATGGCTAGTTCCAATCCAAAAATTGAGACTAGCAACTGGTATCCGGCACAGTCCTAATCTTTTCATCTAGCAATTTGGGTCCCGGAAGCTTTTAAGGGGTTTGCTGGGTGGAGCAACTATCTTGCACGATGCCTTGAGATCTACCCGAGTTAGATCTTCCTAACGGACAGTAACCTTGTTTAGGAAGTTTTCAAATGAAGGTGGAATCAGCCCAAATATTGTTGGATCCCAAAATGGGAGGGAGGGAGCCTTAAAATGAACCAGCCCTTGCTCACAATGGGGGGTGGTGGAAAGAGAGAGATTGCCAGCCTGCCAATCAAGTGGGCCTCTTCACCCTTCCAGTTTGGTCCATCATAGCCCCCTAAATTCCCTATCCATTTGGTCTCCTTCCTGCTACGGATTCAGCCAGTGCAGACTGGGCCGTTGAGCAAGACACCCGCCATGGGCCCCACCCTCGGGGAGTCGGCCTTCTCACCACCAGTGTCATCTCCTGCTCTTCCTTCTCACCACCACCGCTGTCTGGGCCAGGGCGAGAGGCAGGTGAACAAGCAGGTCACAATGGGGAAGAGGAGGAGCGAGCGACTCCAGGGGGCTGCTGCCAGCGGGCCCCTGCTGGGGTGTGGGGCCCTCGGCAGCTGCCCAGCCATGCCGAACCTTGACACCGGCCTTGGGTTCAGCATCCTATTGCCATAGGCTGCGGCTTTAAAGTGCAGGAAGAGATACTAATGGGAGTCAAGCCATCTTGTTGTGCCAGCAGGTTGTGTATACTGCCAAACCCACGGTCATTGATTGGGCGCTAACCAGCGGGCATCGGCACAACTGATCATGGTTGGGATGGTGGTGGGGTAGAAAGTAGATACACACTGACATGGCGGCAGGGGATTGGAGCGAGCCTCATCTCTCAGGAGAGTTGGGAAAGAACAGTGTGAGGCTTGCATTTGTGGGAATGGGGCAAGAAGATCGATATATATATATATATATTACCTATTATATTTATATCCTGCCTTTTTTTTTCCCTGCAAGGAACCCAAGGTGGCTTACATTATCTTCATCCTCATTTTATCCTCACAACAACCCTGTGAGGTAGGTTAGGCTGAGAGCCAGTGACTGGCCCAAAAGTCACCCAGTGAGCTTCATGGCTGAGTGGGGACTAGAACCCAGGATCCCCCGAGTCCCAGTCCAACACTTCTCGCCACTACACCCCACTGGCTCTTGCTGTAGATCTGGTATGACCTGTGTGCTTGATCCTGTACCCCTCCATTATATTAGCTTAACCTGTAGATTCATCATTAACCTGATTGTTATGCCAAACAGCAGAAGCCTCCGAATGAACTGTCTACATCAAGACTGTCCAGAAATTATCACTGTTCCAGGACATGAGAACACAAAACTATATCCTTCCCCCCCCCTTTCCTTTTCTTTTTTTTAAGAGAGGCAAGGCGTGCGACGGCTCATTCTCTACTCCCGAAGCTGCTCGGGCCTATTCATCCTGCGGAGGATTTCGACGCAGCAATTTTCTCTGCAATCTGGTTTGAGCGTGTCCATGAAATGAGCAAACATGGCTTCGTGCTGGCAGCACGGGGCGGTAAGGGAGGAGAGAGGGATGATCAGCTCTGCCAGGGAAACAGCTGTCGACGTTCCATTAAAGAGGATGAGCCCTGCCTTAGCATCCCCGGGCCTCTAGGACTAAGATGGGCCGCATGACGGGAGTTGCGCCAAGTGGCTCCCTTGACGCCCCGTTAGGGAGCCAATTCCGTGAAAACAGAAATTTCCAGATGCCCCTTAAGAGGCAGTACCCTGGAGTTCAGGCTTTGGATTGACCGCTTCGGAACATAGTTAAGGTGTGCCTTTGTTGTTGTTTTCTCCTCGCCCACTTCAGTTTGGTCAGCATCTACATCGGTGTTCTCCAACCTTGGGTCCCCAGATGTTTTTGGCCTACAACTCATGCTGGGAGTTGTAGGCCAAAAACATCTGGGGACCCAAGGTTGGAGAACACCGATCTACATTGACCTCACCCAACCTGGTTGCCCTCCAGATGTGCCGGACTACAACTCCCATCACTCCCAGCCAGCCATCTGGAGGGCACCAGTTTGGGAAAGACCGATCTAACGTGTGTGTAAGGAGAAAAATGGGAGGGAGGCGGGAGGAGAGAGGTTGGATTTCACGTATCGATTTGAAATGGCAAGCCGCACCTTTGGCAGCAGATCAATAGACCAATTATATTTCATGTATAATCAGGCCTTCAATAAATCTCCAGCAATCTCTTCCCGCGGCTTCTGCTTAGGTTACCAAAACCGTGGGTATGCCCGGCTGATCTTTGCAGTGTAGCGGAATTCCCACCCAGTATTTTGTCTCCGTCTGATCAATAAACCATCTTTGTTTGGGTTCTTTCTTTGGTTTATTAGGTCCTCCTCTGGAAAGCAATAAGATACGGCACGGAGCGTCCCCCCTGGTCGTAACAAGTAGGTCCTACTGCCGGCAACAGACTGACGATTCTAAAAGGCAGTCTGAGCAACATCACGGACTTTGGGGCTCGAATCTGCATGGACTGTTCTACCTTTCCCAGAGCCATCAACACAGCTCACCCGGCAGAGCTTGTTGTGCCATCCTTCAGAGGTGTTCTGAAGTGCATTATGAAGCTACTTAACTATCAGCAGCATCAGTAATTGCTTTATTAACTCCAGCGCTGAGAACCCTCTGGGTTTAAAGCCCATATAGGCAACCGGTCTAGAGATGGGTGAGAATTTTGTTTCAGTGTGTTTCTTAAAAGAATTTACCAAAATTTGCAAACTTCTATAGATTCAGGACAGAAAGAACATGAGATTTTAAAATGTCGAAGTTGGGAGAAACCAAAACAGGTAGATTTGTCCATCCGGGCCCAGAGCTTTGAGTGCTTAGCCCTTAAAAGTTTGGCTTTGAATCCCCGTGTTTCCAGCCATGCTATATAGGAAACACACACAAAAATTCAAATGAATTTTCATGCAAATTTTAAAAACCCCTTTTCTTTATTGGGAATTATTTAAGACTATTTCATCTAGTATTTTTTTTTTTTAAAGGTGTGCTGAAGCTAGTAATGTTGCTCCTTATCTCTGTTATGATTTTCAACTTTAGTTTTTGATTACTGCTTGTTGTGAGCATTTCGGGGGAGACATGATTTGGCTAAAATTGTGGGAAGTCAGCAGTGGGGCTTGTATATTTCATGCGGGCCTCCATCTTAGATTCCTTCAGGCGCCAGGTGAAGACCTTTTTATTTACCCAATATTTTAATGGTTAGATTTTTATTCCCATTTTTATTATCACTGCTGTACCTCTGGTTTGATTCATCTGGCTGCTTTGTTTTATTGTTTTGTATTACATTGTATTTGTATTTCTATTTTAATGATATTTTTGGTTTTAAGATTGTTTTTATCCTGTCTTTCTTGTAAACCGCCCAGGGAGCCTTTTGGCTGATGGGTGGTAAATAAATAAATAAATAAATAAGTAGACTCTAACATGATCCCACATAACTCTAATGTGATCCCACCTCTGCCACCACTTCATGGCTTCTCAAAGTACTGGAGGTGCCTGGGAAGGGGATGCAGATGGAAGCCCTCCAATGCCTCTGTCACAGCATTCCCGCCATCACTGGTAAAAGCTTCACAACAAGGTCTTGTCAACACCGTGCTTAAGGGAGATTAGCCTGCGACACGTTACCAGCCGCCTCACAGATCTACGCCCACCCACCCAACGGAGCAGATTGTCTATGGACAGAAGGGCTCCGAGAGCTGAAATTGTCAGGCACGTTTATATTCTGTTGGGAACAAGGAGAAATTTGCAGCTGGATCAAGGAACAAAGCCAGCGGCAGGGAGCTAAATTGGGTGCGTATAAATAGTGCCAATTGTTCTCCCCGCTGCTCAAATCATCAAATTGTGGTGGGCTTTCAAAAGATCTCATCTCCCCTTCATTTCCCCCGCCGGGCTGAGCCTCTTTGGAGAAATCCAGGCAGAGACCTTATCACAGCGGGAGTTGGGGGGTTAGGAAGATGAGCTCCCCTTTCCCGTGCTTAAAAGGGAAGGGGGTGCTTTGAAAATCTGCCCCACACACACACGCACACCCCACAGCGTCTTCCTTCATTATCAGGAAGACATTATGGATGTCTCACGAGGAAATCGCATAAGCAGTGCCGGAGGTGATGGTGGGCGGGGAGAGGAGAGACATTTTGCCAAGCCAGTTCTCCGACTGTGGTGGTTTTTGCAAAGAACAAAAAGATTTTTTTAAAAAAAATAAACTAAACTAAGAGTAAATTCCATTCTCCGAGTGTGGATCCTTATGCAGCCAAAACGGCACCATCCGTGCAGACGAGGGAGGTGTCAGCAGGCTTGGAGGAAGGCCCGAGGTTTTCAGAAGTACCAAAAACAAAAACAAAAACCCTCTGGGGAGAAAACACTCAATGCTCATGGAATGGTGACTGAACGTTGTAAGAGAGAAAACCAGAGGCTGGGGAAGAAGTGGAATGGAGTGTTATAGCAGAGGGCATGGCTGGCTAGAACCCTGAACCAGAGCACCCCACAGTGTCACGTTCTGTTGTCGGTCCCACTTGCCAATATTATAACACACCAAGGGATTTGGGGGCAGCGATCAAGCCTCTGGCAGCAATTGGTTGAGCTTGAGGTTTTGGGCACAAATCACCAGCTCAAGCCATCATGCATGTTTTGTTTTGCTTTCCCCAAGGATAATGCAAGGCTCTGCTACCCAAGAGGCAGTACTGGGTGCTGCACAGAACGCTTAGACCAGAGAGTTCCAAGTTCTAATCCTGGTTCAGGCACAACACTGGCCCACTGGAAGCAGAGACGTTTGCCTAGGGTGTCAGAATTGGGAAACCCAGGAGGAGGAAACACGCAAACACCGCCCCTCACCAAATACAAATCAGGGTGGGCAGATGATGAGACTAATTAGATTAATTTTTGCCTCGGGCATGCAGCTGGTTCATGGTAAACCTGGATTTGCCAGATTTGCCATTTACCCTTACAGGGAAATGCAGCCATTAGCTCTCATGGGCTGACTATTCTGAACTATTAAACAGCAATCTAGCTAAGAAAATGGGATGGCAGGGCAGGAACTGTAACCAAACGAAGGAAGGAAGGAAAGAAGGAAGGAAGGAAGGGAGAGGAGAGGAAGAAGTTTCCCCTCCATGAAGTGGCTATGTTGAATTTATCACACAAAGCATCGGTGGCGCCACATTGCAGAGCGTGCTTTAAAAAAAAATGTTTTCTGTCCCATGGGTAAATGCTTAATATCTCTATTCGAAAGGAGCACACAACAGGCCAAAAGAGAACTTACTGTTCTTTTCCACTTCGGAGCAGCGTGCAAAAGGAGAAGAAAAAGTCAGGCAGATATTTTATTGCATCAAACAAAGGTCATCACAACAGAGAAAAATAGGAGGCAGGGAGGTGCAGTGAGATTTAAAGGGCCCATTTCTTCTTGCGCCTGCCTTGGATGTTCCCACCACCCCATTATATTCACTGCAAGACAAAGAAGTATGAGGGGAACGGTGACGGCCTCGGCTTGGAGAAGACACAGCAGAGCCTAGTCAGGAAGGCACACGGGGCCCTGTAAATAAGAGGTGGGCAACGTTTCAGGGGGACACATTGGCCCCTGATGCAGCCTTTGGGGGCCACACGGGTAAGTGGGGCTCAGGCAAAGGGGCGAGACAGGAGGCGGCCAGCAGGAGCTGGCCTGAGACGGAGCCAACTGGCTGGCTGGAGGGCTGGCTTCCACTTCAGAACCATGGAGAGCGATCCTGCAGCCAGGGGACAGAAGGCGACCGGCTTAGAGCGAGGGGAGGGCCGCCGCCGCACCTCCTGGCCGTCACTAGGATGCTGCGGCGGGGTCTGAGGCAGAGGGGCCCCCAGTTTCGAAGGACGGGACTGATTTGGACGCCTCGCTGTGGCTGAAGACCTCCGTCTCCAAGGACTCTCATTCCTGGGCTGTGACAGTGAGTGGGGCCAGGGCGCACACACACACACACACACACACGCGCGCGCAGGATCACCGGAGGAGTTTAAAACCTCTTCTCCATCCCACCTCCAGTGATCCTAATCAGGATGGCTTGTGGGGGAGAGACTGTAACCTCCCCCCCCCCAAAAAAAAATCTTGATCAAGATTGTTGTTTCTTTGCTGCTAATAGCAGAGAAACAGTTATTCTGCCTGCAGGGTTCACTGGGGGCGGGCAGGTTTAAAGCTTACACACACACACACACACACACACACAAAGAGCAGTCTCTTCCCCGCTGCCCAGCTGATGGCTGATCCGCTCGGCTGTGGGAAATAGGCTGTGTGGCTCCCCAGGTCTCTGCGGGCTGCAGGTGATGGGTTGCCCACATGTGTGGTAAATGAATGCCATGTTATCTCTTTCCACAGAGCCCAGAAAAATCCGGGGGTGGCCCTCGCAATTACAACAAAAGTGTGGAGGGCTCTTCTGCCCAGCTCTGAATCCTCACACGGTGCCGGTAGGCACCATCTTAAGAGACGGACACGGTCCCACACACGGAAGCGCATCTCTTCTAAGACGGCCCCTGCCTGCCACATGCTGGCACTGTCCAATGGCGGAGGCGCATGGCACCACAGGCCCAGTCACACGAGAGACAGTCACTCCCAGGTCAAAAAGATGGAATACCTCTTCGAAAAGGGTGCCCGCTACTCCTGTGTGTTAAGTTCCTGTAGTCGTTTGAAATGAAACTGTTTTTCCAATCAATAACAGGAAGACTGGGACAACTGGCTCCTGCTACTCTCCCAGATCTCTCTCTCTCTATCTATCAATCATCTATCTATCTGTATATTACATTTATATCCCGCCTTTTTTCCACAAAGGAACCCAAGGCAGCATGCACAAGCTGCCTCCTCTCCATTTTATCCATGCAACAACCGTGTGAGGTAGGTTAGGCTGAGAGTGAGTGGCTGGCCCAAAGTCACCCAGTGAGCTTCATGGCCGAGCGGGGACTAGAACCCGGATCTCCCGAGTCCCAGTCCAACACTCTCACCACAATGCCACCCTGGCTCTTTGGGCTGGGGAAACCACAGCAGAGAGATACACACACGGCAAGCCCTTGGTACCCAGAAGCATACGGAGTGGGGTGCGATCCGTGAGCAGGACCCTGCCTTCTCCACAGATCACCTTTTGCTGGGCTGCAGCTCTGGGACCCCCCAATTAAGCCAGCATCCACCTACAGTCAGCCGGCAACATCAACACACCATTGCCAGGAGAGCGCCGTCTCCTCTGCTCCATACCCTCCGACAGCAATCTACAAACAATTTAATATCTAATGGACTCTCTCTCTCTCTCCAGCCCATTAGCAGCTCCCAGCATCTAGGCATTTGATAAGGAGCGCAAACACTTCTTGCGGGGAAATAGATGCATACATTATTTAAATTATTTGAATTTAATTCCACCGCTAAATTGGCTGGTTGATACGAGATAGATGGCGGCTTAAGGATTAGAACTAACAGGCAAAATTCAATTAAGCCGGGCACGGCTGGCCGCACAGGTGCCCAGGACAAATCTGGAAAGCCTCCCGTGGTTACTTTTGGCCTCTGCCAGTGTACTGGAGGTGGTGCCGGTGTGTAGTTGGATGGAGCCCAAGTTCACATCAGGAGGACCTGCTTGAACCGGGAACAAGGGGAGACGGCAGGCACACAGAGGGCAATCCCCCTGCAGCCACGCCCCAGGGCAATCCAGGGGAGGCTGCTGAGTGACTCCGGTTTCGGTGGGGCCCCTTTTCCATTACAAGTTTTGCGGGTTTTATTTGGAGCTTCAAATGGAGCTGTCCGTGGTCCTGAACCCCGTCCCCCAAAATAGGTTCACCGCCCATGGAGCACCGTAGAAAACTCCTATGAAGCACTAAATAAAACCTGCAAAACTTGTCACCAGCCCCGGCAATACCCCAGCCAGGGAATCAGCAGAATCGGAGGACGCAATGTGCCCCCCCCCATCTGGGCTCATACACACCCCGTATCTGTACCCCACACAAACACTACCATGTCCTGGGAGTTGTAAGCCTTTTTTCTGTCTAAACTTGCATAGGATTGCACCTTAAAGGGCTTAATACTGCAACCTGTAATCAACGCTGCAAAGGAAGCCAAACTGCCTATTATTTCCCCTTATTTTCCACAAACCTTATTCTGTCATTTCTACTGTTGCTCGATTTATTTTGGCTTGGTTTTTTTTGTTTTTTTCCAGAAAGGGGACAAGGAATCTCTGTGGGGCGCAGAAGGCCCTGCCCCTTCCAACCCACTGGAAATCATATTTGACTACCTCCTCTGGCTTCTGAGATTGCAGCAGCTGTTTCCCACCAGCTTTCAAAGAGATATTTGCAAACTTAAGGACTAGAAACATGATTATTATTATATTTTTTCAAAACGAAAGCAGTGATTCTCTAGAAGCCAAATTCTGCACCCAATAACACCTTCTTTGAGGTTTCTGCACAATGAATCACACGGTACACACGCAGAGCTGTGGATATAGTATATGAATGGGCCTAGGGAAAAGATACAGGCCTAGGAGCTGCCTTACCCGCCTCGATGGGTCATCTGCCTGTCATTCTGATACATCCACTGACTGCTGCTGTTGCCAACCACTGTGTCCGTCATGGCCAAAAGCTGAGGCTACCTGAAAGACAGAAAGACAACAAAAGAGGTATATATCAAGTCATGCCTGGTGTGGAGAAAGCGCGGAGGGAGACATTTCTCTCTCTTTCTCATAATATTAGAACGTGGGGCCATCCCATGACTTAGGACAGGTCAAAAGAAGGGCTTCTTCGTGCGGCGCAAAGTTAAACTATGAAATTCACCACCACAAGTTGCCGTGGTGATGGCCATCAATCTGGAGGGCTTCAAAAGGGGATTGGACACATTCGTGGAGGAGGAGACGGCTACCCGTGGCTACTAGTCCCGATGGCTGTATGCTGCCTCCAGGCTCAGAGGCAAGATGCCGATGTGCACCAGTTGCTGGGGAACATGGGCGGGAGGGTGTCGTTGCACTCCTGTCCTGCTTGTGGGCGTCCAGGGGGCAGCTGGGCTGGCTGGCCACCGTGCGAACAGAATGCTGGACTGAACAAGTGTTTGTTCTGATCCAGCAGGGTCCATCTTATGTTATGCTCTTCTTAGACCTCTGGCAGAAAGGGCGGGGGGGCGGGGGGTTTCCCAGTCCTGCAACCTGAGTTTCTTTTCCCTGGAAACACCAGCAGGTAAAACCAGCAAAGGCCCTACTATGGAGCGGTGGCCCTCTGCGATGCCAAAGCATCCACCCAATTGAAATAAAATGTTCAAGGACACTTTCTTCTTTCATGTGTTGACTGAAACCTGGCTGTGAAAGGAGGTTCTGAAGCTCAGACCCGAGGAAGCCGAACTCAAGTGCAGCGTGAGTGTGGAATCTATCACAAAACATGCATGGGTGTCGGGGCACTCCTGCTCAGGGTGCGATGCCCTTTTCCAAGATGCTTCCATTCCACCAGGTGTTCCATCAACCGCCACGCACACGCACCCCTACCCTCCGAGACTCTCCACGTTCTGTGTCCGCAGCCCATGTTCAGTCTTCATTGCAGCTGGTGTTACTGAGTTTTGCCCGCTTAGAGGGTTCCCCCCCCAAGGAGCAGTGTTGAGCCTTAGGCCAAATCCAGCCTGCCTGGGGTCCCGATCCCGGCCTGCCTCTGTGGTTTCGCACATGGCCTCACACACACCCTTTCCCCACCACCAATCCTTTGGTGCTTACCCGGCGTTTGCGCATTCCCGCCCACCCCAAACAGTTGAAATGCCTCTCCTAAGTCCTAGTGACTGGCAGGAAGAGGTTGAAGCTAAAATACACTGGTATTGTTGAGGTTTTAGCCCAACCCCTTTTACCTTTGGCCACTGGAATGTGGGCCCCCCGAGAGCTTCTCCAAAGTGGAATCCAGCCCTCGGGCTCAAAGCAGTTCGACACCCTGCCCAAAAGCTTTTCGTACTTCTCCCAACTTTGAGGTTCCTCCAGACCTGCTGATGCCCCCTTTTCTTTCTGGGTAGCCCAGCTTGCTTCCCTGGGCCTCCTAACTTGGCCCCTATTAGTATCCGTGATACTGAGCTCCCCGGCCGCTTCCCCAGACGGTCAAAGGTTCCATGCAGCCTTCAACAGAATCAGCTTTCTTTGGAGAAGAGAACGCCGGAGATCTCGGACCTGTTGCTTCTTTGTGAGCCCGCAGGCTGGACACACATGTTTTATGTGGGGTACAGAAGCAACCCCCCGGGCCTGGCACATGGGCACCCTGAAATGTGGAACCTAAAGGGGGAGCGGGGGGGAAGCCGACCATTCTACCAAACCAGACAGGCCTGGCTAGCGAGGGAGGCTTGGAGTGGCACTCCGTGGTCCCTTTAGGCCAGGAGCGAGGAAGGCTTTCGTGGTGGTGGGGGGGCACCATGATGAGTTCTGTGCCGTTCTCAACGTGGAGAAAGGGATGCAGGTAGTGCTGGAAAGAGCAGGCACTGCTCCCAGCACGGGCCCTGGAGGAATTCGAGGGGCTCCGCAGGCTGGATGAGGGAGTTCAGCGGGCTAGATGAGGCCCGCATGCCAGGGGTTCTGCACCTCTGCTTTAGGCCAAAGTGGCCAAATTGCCCATTAGCAAAATTCCCCACCAAGAACCAGGCAGGCAGCCCCAAGCTTGGGGAGGGGGATGCTTCTTCTGTGCTCTGCGTCCCAGAATCGCACGGTTTGCTGCGACACCATTAAGGAACCCTTGTCCAACTGAGCAGCAGCCGGGGAAGCCGTGCTTTGATCATGCAAGAAGAGCTGACAAGTTCTCTCCAAGTATCTCATTCCAAAAACATTGTCAAAGGGAGAGACTGTTTTCCTCGTGTTTGCTCAATTCCCCCAAATCCCTGGAGGGAGGAAACGAGAGAGGTTTCTCGTCAGCTTTCTGCAGCTCGGGAGGAGAGAAGCTGATGCAGTGCCGTGAAAGGGAGGCAGCACCCGGCCGCAGCAGGCTCTGGCGAGGAGCAGGCTGGTGGCGACAGAAAGCCCGCTGCCCTGCTGTTCTGCCCTGCGCCTGGCCCTCGGGCTCCGCGGCCCGGCAATGGCCACCGGGTGGCAAAGCAAGGAGCTGGAGGACGGACCCAGTCATCAAGCCCATGGCGCAGGGCGGCAGATTGCAGAAGCAGGATCCAGCCCACCCTAAAAAAAGGTCTCCGACTGTTGTGCATCTTCTTCATAGGAAGGGGGGTGCAGCTGCTTCCCCCCCCCCATCCATCTAGCGTGTCTGCTGGTGGGTGATCCTTTACTCTGCGGTAGGCCATCCTGTGCAGTCTTCCCCCAACCTGGCACCTTCCAGCTATGTTAGACTACAACAGCCATCATCCCCAGCCGGCATGACCATTGGCATCCTCGCTGGTGGATGATGCTGGAAATTGCCGTCCAACACATCTGGAGCATGGCTATTGGCTGGGGATGATGGGAGCTGAGGTCCCAGACATCCGGAGGGCTCCGATTCCCATCATCCCCAGATGGCACGGCCATTGGCTGGGGATGGTGGGAGTTGTGGACGTGGTCCAACCCATCCAGGGGGCACAAGGCTGGGGAAGATGGTACAGTTATACTGAGTCAGATGAGCTGGTGGTTTGACTCCATAAAAGACAAGTTCATATGTTCAAAATCCCCAGTATTCCATGAAAAAGGCGGCTTCCCCATCACTGGAAACAGACAACCCTTTGTGATTTCAGAGCGATGGGGGAGAAAGGGTCTCTTTAACCCGGGCCCGGCTCTCAAACTTTTTTCTTCAGCCCAAAATTCTGCTGCTGTCCTGCTACTTTGCCCTCTGGGCAGTTGAGTAATGCCCCGATCCTTGCATGCGTCAAAGCCGGCTCAAGCGCAATAGGGCCTTGCTGCTGTGAGCATGCCGGAGACAGGCAGAGGGGCACCGCGCTCTCAACCGCGGCTGCGGATCCACGGCTCTGCGTCTCGAGGCGGACTACCAGCGGTTTTCTGTGCTTCCCCAGATCTGCAATGCAGCCTTCTTAAATATTGAACAGGCTGGCTGGTGCTACTCCAGCGGCTAATGCCAGCAACGGAGGGCTGCTGGGTTTTTCCTTCTTCTTCCTTCTTTCTTCTTACTTCTGCTTTTTACATTGACAAACCCCAAATGTCATTAATCTCCTTCGAGGAAGAGGCTGAGTGCCCACAGAGAGGAAATTAGAAGAAAGGAGGTTGCTAGAGAAAGAGTGAGAAAAGAAGGGGGGGGGTCTGTAGAGCATATTGCAGTAGGAATTGGTGGCAGAGGGGGGGATTTTTGGCAGGGGCGGTGGGCGGGCCAGCTTTCTACAGGGCCAGCTCCCTTGTGAGGAGAGACAGGCTTACAGGCCTGTTGTAACGCGTGTTGATTTACAAACATACAAGGGGGGGGTGGACACCCAGACGGACAGCGCTGGTCTTTTAAAGCAGCAACAGGTCTCCCAAAAGCAAACCGGGTGCAGCCCTGCTAGGCTGCTTCTTGCAAGCCAGCTGCAACAAAAAAAAAAAGGCAGACTTCTGTCTCCTTCATCAGCTACATTCAAACTGCCCAAGTTCTTCTTATCCAGCAGCCATCAATGCCCTTTTTAACAACAACAACAAAATGTTTTTTTAAAAAAACGTATTAAGCTATTAATACTAGGGAAGAGATCATCTCCTCAACTGGTGGTCATAACAAGGTAAGATATATGTTGGGACTATGAGTCTATCATCCCCAGCCAGTAATAGCTGACCTTGCTCCAGGAAAACTTTCTGCCCCACTTTTGTGGGACAATTTATCCCCACAGAAGTGTACGGGAGTGTGGCTCCTTTCAGAGGACAGATTCATTTTCCAGCAATTTTGGGAGAGTTTCACCACAGCTTAGTACATATAGACAAGGTGGCGGAGTCCCCCTTTTTTGCACTTAAAAAAAAAAAAAAAAAAAAAGCTTACCTGCACACTCACAGCAGCAGTGCACCCACGCCACCCACAACCTCCTAGCCGTGGCCCTGGGTGTGACAGAATGCCACAAGGGGACAATACTATATAAGCCAGTGGGGTCACATCCCATGAAGCTGATGGGTGGGAGATTCAGGACAGATCAAAGGAAGGACTTCTTCACGCAGCACAGAGTTAAACTGTGGAACTCACTTCCACAAGATGTAGTGATGGCGACCCATCTGGAGGACTTTAAAAGGGGATTGGACTAATTCATGGAGGAGGAGGAGAAGGCTATCAATGGCTACTAGTCCTGATGGCCTACCTCCAGTATCAGAGGCAGGATGCCTATGGACACCAGTTGCTGGGGAAACATGGGTGGGAGGGTGCTGTTGCACTCCTGTCCTGCTTGTGGGTTTCCCGAGGGCAGTTGGTTGGCCTCTGCGTGAACAGAATGCTGGACTAGATGGACCCTTGGGGCCCAGTGCTCTTCAACATTTTTATTAATGACTTGGATGAGGAGGTGCAGGGAATGCTTATCAAATTTGCAGATGACACAAAGTTGGGCGGAACAGCTAATACTCTGGAAGACAGAAACAAAATTCAAGGTGACCTCGACAGGCTGGAGCGCTGGGCCGAAAAGAACAGAATGAAATTTAATAGGGATAAATGCCAAGTGCTGCACCTAGGGAAAGGAAACCAAATGCAGAGTTACAGAATGGGGGACACTTGGCTCAACAATACTACGAGTGAGAAGGATCTTGGAATTGTGGTGGATCACAAACTGAATATGAGCCAGCAATGCTGATGTGGCTGCAAACAAGGCAAATGCTATTTTGGGCTGCATTAATAGAAGTATAGCTTCCAAATCGCGTGAAGTGATCATTCCCCTTTACTCAGCACTGGTTAGGCCTCATCTTGAGTACTGTATCCAGTTCTGGGCAGCACACTTTAAGAAGGACGTAGACAAACTGGAGAGGGTTCAGAGGAGGGCAACAAAGATGATAAAGGGACTGGAAACAAGGCCCTATGAGGAGAAAGAACTGGGCATGTTTAGCCTTCAGAAGAGGAGACTGAGGGGAGATATGATCGCACTCTTCCAGTACTTGAAGGGTTGTCACACAGAGGAGGGCCAGCCAGGATCTCTTCTCGATCATCCCAGTTTGCAGGACACGGAATAATGGGCCCCAGTTACAGGAACCCAGATTCCACCTCTAAACATCAGAAAAAATTTCCTGACTGTCAGAGCAATAAGACAGTGGAACCAACTACTAGGGAGGCATTCTGGAGGCCACTCTGGAGGCATTCAAGGTGCGGCTGGACAGCCATCTGTCGGGGATGCTTTGACCTGGATTCCTGCATTGAGTGGGGGGTTGGACTCGATGGCCTGGTAGGCCCCTTCCAACTCTACTTTTCTATTATTCTATGATTCTATTATCAGGGCTCTTCTTATGTTCTTATAATACCAAGTCATTCCCAGGTGCATTCTGTCCCTCCCAGGACCATGGCTATGAGGTTGTGGAGGGGGGGCTGGGAAGAAACACTGGGGGGGGGGCTCAACCCAGTGGACTCATCCATACACACACACACACACACACACACACACACACAACCTACAGATGGCTTTCTCTGCACCTTCGGATACCTGCTTTATACAACCTGCAGATCTTTCCAGTGCTGAGACCTCTCTCAAGGGCAGTTGCAACGGGCAGGTTCTGAATCATAAACACACACACCCCACTTCTCACACCAACCCTTAAACACCGTCTCTCCCAGGCCCATGAGGGATCTCAAATCTGCTCCCGAAGATGCCCCGTGGCTCCCAATTAGCAATTTAATAAGCCGTTATCTCACACGTCCATCTCCAAAAAATTATTTTTGGTTAGCGCGGAGGTTTTAAGGCCTATCAGTACAGCATCTCGCTTTTAATGATGTTCCGGCTTTGCTATTGGGGCCTTACAACCCAATTAAAAACATGTTTGACAAAGCCCCCGCCCATGGCAATCTGAGCACAGCACAGCCTTTGCTGACAACTGGACGCTGGGACTGAAATGCTGAGTTGATCGCTCTGTAAATAACTCCTGACTGGCAGGACAGACCTTGGGATACAGTTGACTTCTATTCACGGGGGGTGGGGGAGAGCATCCTCCATCTGACTAGAAGGTCCTGCCCCCACCGCCAAAATAGATGACCCCCGATGCCTATTTCAAGCCCCTGTTCTCTCATTCTCAAGAAACACAGGAAGTGATGGGCCTGGAGGTGCAAGCCAGTCAGGGAACTGGTGGAACTATCCAGCTAAGAGGGAAGCCTGGTGCTCGAACCAGGATCCCTGACACAACTGCTGAAGCAGGAGGGGAGCTGTCCAAGGTAGCGGAGGCATCTAGACCAAGGAGCTGGGCAGGAAGGGTGTTGCAGCAGCATCTGCCAACCAGCAATTGACACTCCTCTTGCAGCTCCACCTTCCTGGACATCAACGAAGGCCCTGATCCTGGAAGGGCTTAAGTCAGGGTCTTGTCCTCAAGAGCAGAGCTTGAGGAACAGAGGCCTCAGGCTTCCTGGCCAGCCCTCTGTCTCCGAGCGGCGGCTTCTGTTCGGGCTCCCTATAATCTTTGTTAGTGGGGTCCAGGAGGTTATTATCGGGACCCGCAGAGCCCAGGGGTACGGCAAAAAGTGCATGCCTCAGGGCCAGGTGCAGGACTGCATCACCCATGACTTTTTGTTGTTGTTGCTGTTGCTAACTGCAGCTGTGGTGCGATTTGGATTGGGGCCGCAGGGCTTGAGAGCTAGCCCTTTCCCCGCTGCCCTGTGCTGTGGCCCAAACCAGGCACCCCTCAGAACCGATGCTAGCTGGCAGCGGTGGGGGAAAACATGCAAGGAAAACGAATGCTGGTATTTTCCCCTCTGAGGCTAATGGCATCTTGGGTTGGGCGGGGGAGGATTCATATAAGGCACGGGTGATGAACCTCAGTAAGCTCGAGGGCCGGACCCAATTTTGGAGGCGCTCTCGGGGGCTGCATTCCAGTGGTGGGTGGTGCTAAAGGCAAAAGGGGAGTGCCCCAAAATTCAGCACGTTGTAGCTTAAAGCTCTTATTGCCAATAAGAAAGCTTTAGGAATCCATTTAAACCTTTTAGAATGCGCGGGGGGGAGGCTGCAAAAGCCGGGAAGCAGGCTACCACTGCTTTTAGCAAGAAAACCCAACTGAAACAAAGTCCTCGCCCTTCCCTATGGATAAGTGCACCAATTGCTGCCCAGGTGCGCAAGAGGCCACTGGAACTCCAGGTGAAGGAGAAAGGCTCAGATCTTCTGAATTATTATTTTTATAGTTGTTACTGTTGCAATAACATCCCACCTTTTTTCCTCTTTCAAGGAGCCCAAGGCAGCTCACATGGTCCTCCTCCCTCCTCTCCATTTTATCCTCACAACAATCCTGTGAGGTAGGTTAAGCTAAGAGTCAGTGACTGGCTGAAAGTCATCCAGTGAGCTTCATGGCTGAGTGGAGACTAGAACTCAGGTCTCCCCAGTCCAACACTCTAACCCAGTGTTCTCCAACCTTGGGTCCCCAGATGTTTTTGGCCTACAACTCCCAGCATGCCCCAGCCAGCTACGCTTTTCAGTGGGAACACAGCTCCCCTTCCTCAACCCCACCCCCCTGAAGTTCCTTGTTCCGGTTCGCTGCTGAGTGAGCTGAAAGCGGTCTCTGCTTCTTTTCTTTTGCTCTGTGCCTACACCTCCAGGACTGCAAGCAATGCCTTCACCCAGGCATATCCCTCAAAAACCCCACCCTGCTGTCAGAAACAGGTGCAGAACAGAATCTACCCAGCATGCAGAAAACAAGTCACTATTTTTGGTATGCACTGACACACACACACACACACACACACACACCAATCACCATAAGCGCCAAACACCAATCATCATGAGCACGAAGCGTCAGCCGTTAAATTTTCATAACCCTGCCCCCTTCAAGGACTTTGCCCGCCCTGCCTTGCTGCTCCTTATGCCTGGAGCTCTCTGCCACTAGAACCACCTATGCCCACTCCCTCTGTGCCATTCATGGTAGTCACCGACCACTCCATCTGCACAGAATCCAGCTCCCTTCAGTGACTCCCGCCATTCTGCCTCGCTGGCCCTTATAACCTGGAATTCTCTCCCAGAATATGTATGCCCACTCCACACCAATCATGATAAGCACCAATCACCAGCCGTTCCACCTTCCATCAGGGATGGAGCCAGGTGAAACCTACCAGGGCTCAGCCAAAAAGCCGATTTGCTTTTTTCCGAACATTTCTGGCCATGTTGAAAAGCACTTGCTCCCCTTTCAGCCCTTTATACTCAGGAGGGATGGGGCGCCCATTCAGTTCTTTTTGCCTGCAGCCCCAAGATGCCCCAGTTCCATGCTGGAGGACCAGGGTGTGGGGCTGACGACCTCATTCTTCGAAAGGCCTGATCATTCTGACCTGACAACTGCAGCACGCAGCCATTTTTCTACTGCACTTTTTGGTACCCAAACTATCTGCTTTTCTCTCCTCCTCCCGTTCCTTTAAAATCCAGGGCCGGCTGAATTTGTTCTCCAGGCAATTCTGGAACAAAAACAAAAAAAGAATCCAGTGACACACACCGCAGTACCCGAGACTTGAGCGATGCGGTGACATTATTAGCATCTCCCAAAGCAAACATCGTTATAGAGTGGCCGTGAGCATTAATTACAGCAGAAATAGAACAGCCGCAAAAGTACCTGTGCAGATAGGTAGATATGCCGAGAAAGAGAGGAGAGATGGAGATAGGATGGATGATAGATAGATATGCACAGAAAGAGGGGAGAGAGAGAAAGGGAGGGAGGGAGGGAGGGAGGGAGGCTGGACCAATTTATCCACAATGGCAAGATCCTGTTGCAAGGGTGGGATCTTAGGATGTTAATTTACATCCACGTTCTGTTTACCAAACTGGATTGGTAGCACTGCAGCAATTTGGGGCTTGCTGGCATGCTACTCTGACGGAACCACTGGCTAGGTACTCAGCACTGCACTGCTGCAAAGCATCTCTCTGTCTGGAGGACTCCACGCCCTGCAGGCTGCTGTGGGCACGCACCCTACTGGAGAAAGCGGGGTGAGGGAGGGAGTGTGCATTCCCTGGGCATTTCCGAATCTCACTAGGGACGGAGTTTAACATCCCGAGAAGAAGGAAACAAAGGAAGAGAAGTCGACGATATAAATGATTACAACAGACCTGCAAGCCGAGCTTATTTCTAGATTGTTATTCTAGGCCTCCCCCAAGGAACATAGGGTGGTACGCCCTGCCCACCTTTTATCCCACCAACAGCCCTATGAGGTAGGCTAGGCTAAAAGGTAAGTGGCTGACAGAAGGTCACACAAGTCAGCTTCATGACCGAGTGAGGATTTGAACTCGGTTCTCCCTGGTCCTACTCGGACACCCTGATCACCACACCGCACTGCCTCTGTCTCAATTGGGTTGGTGTCAAACGACCTGTGTTTTACCACTCCATAAAAGATTTAGTTAGTAAGTTCAGTTCACTTTTTTAAAAAAAAAAAAAATCTGTATCCTACCTTTCTGCTAAAGTTGGCCATCAAGGCAGCTAGCAATCCATTTTAAGATGACAGAGCAATACCTTGTAACATCAGCTTAAAATACTACAACCTGACATCAAAAATAGAACAGAACAGCAGTACTAAACAAACAGCAGTTCAATTAATAAGCATGTTCATATTATTAGTAGCAGTAGTAGCACTAAACGGCTCGGAAGAGCAGGACAGTTTTAGCCCAGGCACTAAAAAGACAAATAACTTCCGTGCCCAGCGAATGTGCGCTCCACATTTCAGTGAAGTGTGGAAACGGCCGGGCAGATGGAACTCACCACATGGATCAGGACACATGGAAACTGCCTCTGTCTTCTGAGGAAACCTTTTTTTTAAAAGACTGGGGTGTGAAACGTGGATACTATTTGCAGGCTGAACTATCCATTCATTTAACAGCAGTTTCTGCTGAACATCTGGGAGGCCGTGGCAAGCGGGTGTGATTTGCATCAGAGAAGCATCTTGGGAGGAAAGAGTGACAGCTTAACCTTCGCCTGCCTTCCCCCTCCCCTCCCCCTGCGGCTGTCGTCCAGACCCAGGTCTGCCTCTGAACGTGGAGTGGAGCTCAGCCCTGAGATGGACACTTTGGCCTCAGCCCCATGATGCATCATTAACAATAATCTGCCACCCTCAATTACACGCCAGGATCAAAAACTCTCTGGGGCTGAGTGTTATGCCATAGACTACACCCACCCAAACTCCTTTGTATTAGCCATTAAACCCGATTATTAATCTGCTATCCTCTTGATCGCTGTTGCAGATAAATGGAAAAGGCTCTTGTTTTATTATTATTGAAAAGTGGGGGAGGGGGAGAGAGAAGAGAAATCCCATCACAGGGAAAACGGATCGCAAAAGGCTCCCTTTGCTTTAGGCAGACCAAGACAGCAGCAGAGTTCCGAAGCAGAGAGAAAGGCATTCTGTTTCCCCATCTGGTTTGTTTTGTTGTTTTTGTTGTTGTTGCTTTTTAAGTGGCAAAGTGGGAAGAAATTTGATGCCTGCGGTCTACCTAAGTAAACACCACCAGTGCAGTGAGGAGGCCCAACGGAAGCAGGTACTGAAAGGCGGAAGAAGGAAGGCCATTCGCCCCCAGCTCGCACCACCACCATCACAAGCACCACCGGATGTCTCCATCTTCCTAGCCCCGTTTTACTTTCTTTTCTTCTTCTTTTTTTACTTTCTTTTTATTGAAAACACTAAACCATTTATAAATGATTTACATTAAAATACAGCATAATAAATTATCTATAGAATTAAAATAAATATAATAAAAAAATAAAATAAAATATAATATGGGACCAACAAAATCAATAAACTCCTCCAAAAGGGATTTTGGGTCTCAGGGGGCATAGAGGGACACCTCTATTCACAAATGCAAACCGAGTTTTGACAAAGCACTCAGTCCCTCTTACTAAGTCCTCGAAGAAGTCTGCTGTGATGTGCCAAGTGCTCTGCCGGAGCTGTTTGCCAGATCTTCATTAGCCAACCTTGTAAAGTAAAACCCGCAGTCAACTTTCAACATTGAGTAATTTCCAGACAGGCTGCTGCTAACAAGAAGTTTAACCAGCCCTTGGCAGATTATTTTTCTGCCAACATTGTCATAGATGGATAGTAGAGCATGTAGTGGTTCAGGGCTAACAGGTTGAGGAGTAATGTCTAAAATTATTCCAAAAATCTGAGACCGGAACACATAAATCCTGCTGCACTCCCACCATATGTGCATGGGAGTTCCTATAGTGTTACAGCTTCGCCAACAGGAGATAAAGAGGGGTGCACCCATCATTATGACAGTGGTCCGCCTAACTGAAGATTGTGACCCCCAACTGGTGGCAAGCAGATCGCCAAGCTCTCGGGCCCAGGAGGAACCTCCCCATCACCCACTCCCTGGGGTTCTTTCACCTTGAGTGGCCAGTGATCAGCCCAGGATCTTCTACATTAGGGCTGTTGAAACTCAGGGTCCGTGGGCCAGATCTGGCACTCCTGGGGTTTCCGTCCAGCACTCCATGGTTCCTCACAGGCCACGCCCCCTTCCCCTGCCCCCCCTCTTCCCCCCAAGTACCAATCATTTGGTGGGTTCCTGGCTTTTGCATGGTTTTCCTCCACCCACCCTAGAAGGTTGCAACGCCTCTCCTAAGGCTTAGTCACTGGCAGTAAGAGCTTCAAGCTAAAATATGCTGGTATTTTAGGCCTTGCCCCTTTTTCTTTGGCCCCACCCCCTTTGTGTTAGGCCCCAGCCAAATGCAGCCCCCAAGAGCTTCTCTAAAATTGAATTTGGCCATCAAGCAGAGAGTGGCTAGATCAAGCCTCCTAGTTCAGGTGCAAGCTACCTCTGAATACTTGAAAAAGGGGGCAAACAACAGGATGGGGCGGAGGTTGGCCTTCATCCCCTGCTTGCGTCAGAAGTGGACCAATCTTTCCATTATGGGTTCTCTCCATTTCTAATTTTCCCGATCTTAACTTTGGTTCATCCTGTTTCCACATCTGTTTGAGAATATATATATTCTCAAAGTTAGGCTCAGAGGGTGGCAACGAGGGAGAGGGCCTTCTCAGCAGTGGCCCCCTGATTGTGGAATGATCTCCTCACTGAGACCCACCTGGTGCCAACACTGTCATCTTTTCAGAGCCAGGTTAAGACTGCCCTCTACTCCCACTCATTTAGTGGCATATGATGGGAAATGTCAGCTGTTTTAACAGGTCTGGTTTTTAATTGAAATTGTTTTGGCTGTTTAAACTGGTTTAAATTTTGTAGATTGATTTTTTATGGTGTATTTTCTTGTATCTGTATTTTATTTTACTTTATTACTTATTTATTATTACATTTATATCCCACCTTTTTTCCTGCAAGGAACCCGAGGCGGCTTACATAATCCTCCTCTCCAATTAATCCTCACAACAACCCTGTGAGGTAGGTGAGGCTGAGAGTCAGTGACTGACCCAAAGTCACCCAGTGAGCTTCATGGCTGAGCGGGGACTAGAACCCAGGATCTCCTGAGCCCCAGCCCAACACTCAAGCCACTACACCACACATGGAGCCAGGGGTACACGGAACCGGGGCAGAGGGGTTGCCATCTTGTCCTTCACCTTGGTAGCAAAATGTCTGGAGTCAGGCTTGTCCCCCTCCCCATGTGGTGGCCCTGGTCCAAATTGAGCCCCGCGCCCACATGGGGGACTGCCTTTAGTTTTGAACGGAACCAAAGCAGACCCAGTCACAAGTCTCCTACCATCTCGGCTAGTTTGGCGTAACGGAGACACAATTCGAACCCGGGGCTTTTCCGTTTATGGCCCCTCCAGTCGCCTGTTCCAGGCCAGACCTCTGGGCCCGAGGCCTGTCTTGAAGCCAAGTCCTCTTTGCAGTCCTAGAGAGTTATGTAAAACCTTATGAGCAAGGCGTTTTCTCTCGCCCTCGACAGGTTGAGGAAAGCTGCAGTGTTTGGGCCTGTCACATTCAATCACTCTTAACTTTTTTACTCTCTCTCTCTCTCTCTCTCTCTCTCACACACACACACACACACACACAGAACACCTTTTGCACCACACCGAACAGGCCAGCCCTTTCCGTATGGAAAGAGCCTCCAGAGCCACCTCACCATGGCAACGAGATTTTGCCCCTCCAGAATGAGAAGCCAGCGAAGCACCACTAAACGCCAGAGAAAGCCAAGCTGAGATCGGGAGCTGTAAAAATAACCCGCCACGGGCATAAAGAAATTTGGCCTGCCGCAAATCTCTGTTGAAATCCGAAGGGGGCACAAAATACCTTCTGGGTGGCATCTTAATTAAAACCCATCACAGCAGATTCAGAAAAAGGGAGGCGGGCCGCCTTTCGCTATCCCCTTGTTTCCCCTCCCTCTGCACCAGTTCTGAATCCATCCAAGCATTCCGTTTGTAAAGATGCAGACAGGAAATCTCACCTGCTTCGGATCCTCATCTCCCAAATCCAGGAAATTCTGCTTCTAGAGAATATTTTGGCTTCCCCAATTTGAAGGAAGGGAAGGGAAGGAAGGGAAAGAAAGAAAGAAAGAAAGAAAGATGCCAGAGACCAATTCCATCTGGAAATTCCACCTTTTAACTAGACATCCGCCCCCTCACACACCTTTGGTTTGTGAGGAACAGGAGGGGGGATTCTTGTAATTAATTGGTTAATTAGTTTGTCATTAATTGGCAAGGGAATCGCTCCAGAGACCCTCCATCTATTCCTTCTTCCTACACGTTAAGCTTTGGTGTTGCAGCCAAACGCCAGGGGTTACATCTTGCTTAGGCGTGGCACAAATTAAAACCTGCTCCTTGGCACAGGAAGATTATTTTCCGTCTTCTTAATCAGGCCTCTGTGGCTTGCACCTGCCTGTCTCCCTGTCTCCAGGGGCCCCTAAATGCACCAATCACGGAGGCTGCCTCTGGTTTGGTACTTGACACCTGCTGAAAATTTCAACTTTCTTTAAAAAAAAAAAAAAAGTCCCAAGTTTCTAGCTCTCATGATTGCAAAAGTAAGCTAGAAACTGTGTGGCCAATGCCGGGTGAAATCACAGAAGGCAGAAGGTGAACAAAGAGGAAGCAGAATATACATACATATATATATATATATATATATATGCGCCAATCTATGCAGATATGCTTTGCTTGCCTAATTTATTCCATTCATACAATGCGTCTTCCCGAACGATAACAGAATCTGCTCCGTCCCACATCCTCCCTCAATCACTTCAATCAGTTTTATTTCGTTACCTCAAACATTTATGCCCTGCCTTTCCGTCAGGAGACTCTGGGCTGTGAACAGCAGCGTTATGAAATACGGCAAAGTAAAGCACGAACTAACAGCATTAGCCGTGAATCGGAGGAAAGGCCAATGATCCTTGTGTCTTGGGAGTGCAACTTCCACCACCCCTGCCTGGCCAAATTCTGGGCAGCCCAGCGGAATAGCTCCCGTCCCTCGTGCCCACCCACCGTACTTCGGATGGCAGCTGGGTACCTGCGGGGCACGACTGCAGAAAGGTTTATTTTAGGCCTCGAGTATTAGCAAATCCACCTATTTGAGAAGTAATCATGGCTTCTTCGAGCTAGGGCAGCACCGGAGCTTTCTTATTCAACCTGGAGGCAATGCGGCTTCCTTCAAATCCTCCCGAAAACCCACTTTTTTCTGGGAAGCCTTTAGCCCTCGCCCCCTATGGATAAATAAGCCAAACGGGAGGCGAGCAGAGCATGGATCACGGCCGCCAAGTTATCCGTCTCCACATAGAGACTCAGCCCTTGGTGTAGACCAGTGTTCTCCCACCTTGGGCTACGCTGGCTGGGGCATGCTGGGAGTTGTAGGCCAAACGTCGAGGATGTTAGAAGACGAGGGTCAAGGGAGCTGTGGGTTCAAATCCCGGCTAAGCTATGATGAAGCTCACTGGAACGATTGCTATGAAGCCTGGGAACAACTGCTGTCCCTCAGCCCGTCCTACCTCACAGGGTTGTCATGGGACGGCAAAATGGCATAAGCGCCATTCATGCCAACGTGAGTTCCTCGGAGGAATGCCGTTGCCGATGTGACCCCCTCAGATAGATCTCTCATTTATAGTATATCTTCTAATTCCCTGCATGGTTTAGGGGTCAACTTTTAACCACTTCTACTTCTACTTCCATCCCTTTAGGTCGGGCCCGTTAGTTGGTTGTTGCAGAGCAAGCCCCATCCATTCTAGCCGTATAGCCAATGACAATGGGATTTGTAGTCCAACAACATCCGAGGGCCACAAGTTGCCCCCCCCCCGGCTTCAGGACGTCCACACGAGCACGACTATCGCCTGCCCAGTGTCCAGAGGAGTGACTCAGAATGTCCCCCTCTGCAATCCAGGAGGCTGCGTTTTAAAGGTGTTTTAAGGTGTGAGGCCAGAGTTTGAATGCTCACAGCCATGAGTAGCACTTGGTGGGTGCTTTAACTCCAAGCCAATCAGCTTACAGAACTGACCACTGCAAGGACCAGCTTCCCTGAGAGCTTCTGCAAAATTGAAAAGACCAGAGATAGACACAGAGAGGGAGAGAGAGAGAGACTTTAGAGCATATTTAAATTAGCATATGCAAATTTGAGCTCTCTTTTTTTTTTTGGTCCTGTGGTCCTGAGCCCTGGATCTTTTCAGTACCTAGCACCGCCCCTGCAGTGATGGACATCACAAGTCTGACAAGAATCTATTTCCTTGTCTCTATGGAGCACTTTTGCAAAGATCAAGGTGGCGAGCCATTTTTTTTAGCAACGGAAACATTAATTAAAGAATGAGATTAATGGCTCATCCCCCACCCCACCCCGTGCTGCTGCTCCCTGAGCCCCTCAGAGCAACTGAAGGATTTGCATCAAAGATGCTTGCAAAAGTTCGGGTCACACGAAAGAAAAATCCACTTTAGCCAAAGCGCCTTTGGCAGGGAGGGAAAACCTGGGCCCGTTTCCGGCATGGTACGTCTGGTCTGTTCCGTATGCTGATGGGGCCCCTGCAAAGCTGTCCGCATCCTTTAACGGACCCATTTAAGAGCAAGGTGTCTTTGAATGAGGAGAGCAGTCCGTCTCCCTGGCAAAGGAAGGCTTCAGATAATGAACGCAATCCATTCCATGCGCCTGATGTGCCAAACCCACCCACCCGAAGTCTCCGGTTCAAATCTCGCCACTGCCCTGTACTCACTAGGTGGCCTTAGGCAAATTGTTCCCACTTAGCCTCGGTCTCCCCATCTGCAAATTGGAGGAGGAGGAGGAGGAGGATAATAATAATGCCTAGTTGAATGTGCTGCACAGATGAATTATGTTTGCATTCCAGCCTTCTCCGACCCTCCAGAGGTGTCAAACTACAGCCCCCATCATCCCAGCCACTGCTGGCTGGGGGTGATGGGAGTTGTAGTCTGCCAGGTATGCAGAACACACTGGGTTGGGAAAGGCTGGAAAATAAACATAATTATCTCCAGACTCCTCTTCTGCCTGTGGACAAGCCTTGGCCTCGCTTTCCCATCTGCTGTTTTGTAATCTGCATGGAAGGCGTGTTTTTGACACAGAAGTCCTTCCTTCTCATTTTAGATGTATTATTTATTTATTCCCTTGATATTCTGTTTCCCATCAGACTCTGCCCTGGATAGGGGGCATAGATGCATGAGGCTTAGCTGTGGATAGACCATGGGTGAGGGGGGGGGAACGCTCTACACATGCCCAGAGGTGTCCAATATATGCCAGGAACAACCTCTGGAATCCTGAGCTGGATCTAAGGCCAAGACTTTCTTCTAATTAAGCCTCGCTGCTCCTCTGCAAAACAGGAGTCATCATAGTGACCGTTGCATGGGCAACATCCCATAACGGTTGCCAAAATGTTATGAAAGCTGCATAACGATTGTGGACCAACATCAATACATGAATGATGGTGAAACCAGGCTTGTAAACAGCCCTTTACCTAGTCACCAGTGGCAAAGGAGGATCACCTCTAGAAAAACAGCTAGGGAAACTTTTCTAAGACCAGGCTACTGCCAGGAGGATCAATTCCATTTGACAATATCCATGCGCAGAAGGCATCTCGCTCCATGTACGCACACACACTCCAAGTCACAACTGTTTATGGCTCCCCAGAGGATGCCGCTCACATGTACTCAGAGCAAAACACCCACAGGCATGATTGTCACATGCCGCCGTCTTTGTGCGGGTTTCATGCCATTCCCTACACAGCCAAGAACTCCGCATGGGAAATCTCTAGCACATGAAGCAAAACTAAGTGTAAATGTGCCTTTCCTTGTATCACACACGCTATTCATCATTTCTGTAGGGCACTGTGATGTGAATTATTATTATTATTATTATTATTATTATTATTATTATTATTTAAAAAATATTTATTACCCGCCTCTCCATCTAGATCGAGGCAGGGAACAGTAGAAAATATAAAATACATAAACTAAACAACACAACACATACTATTAAAACATCTTAAAACATCCTAAAAACATCTTTAAAACATCTTTAAGAAGAGTTCTCTACAATTCCAATATCAGTTGCCCGGACACTAAGATCTTTGTCAGGAGTCCTTTCTCCGAGAGCCCCTGCCAAAGGAAGTAAGGCAGGTGGCTACCAGGAGGAGGGCCTTTTCTGCTGTGGCACCCTGGTTGTGGAATGAGCTCCCCAAAGATGTTCACCTGGCGCCTACATTGTACTCTTTCCGGCGCCAGGTGAAGACCTTTCTATTTTCCCAGGCATTTTAATCATTTTAATCATCTTAATCATTTTAATCTTGTAGTTATTTTTAACTCTGTTATTGTAACTGCTGCTGCTAGCTCTGCTGTTTGTTTTTAATCTGTGGTTTTAATTTTATATTTATAAATTATATTGTATTTTATGGTTTTAACTGTTGTAAACCGCCCAGAGAGCTTCGGCTATTGGGCAGTATAAAAATGTATTAAATAAATAATTAAATTAGATAGATCAAGCCATGGTGCAGCTGTATGATTTGGAACCTGAATCAGAAGGGCCGCCTTCACTCATACAAACCTGCCCAGTTTTAAAATCTTCCGGAGAGGCCCTTCTCTCAATCTGCCACCATCAGAGAAATATTTGGTGGGGACGCAAGAAAGAGGGCCTTCTCGGTGGCTGCTCCCAGGCTCTGGAACTCCCTGCAGAGGGAGGCTAGGTTTACCCGGTCTCTGCTATCCCTCCACTGGGAAGCAAATACTTTTTATTTTAGGCAGACCTTTGGCATACAACCTAGTCTGTTACTGGAGGAGTTTTTAACTGGTTGGGGCTGTTTCTTTCTGTTATTGTTGTGCTTTTAATTTGTTTGCATTTAAGATCGTTTCAATCAAGTTTTTTTGTTTGTCTTAAGCTCCATTTTATTATTGCTAGCCGCCTTGAGCGCCATTTTGGAGTGGAAAGGTGGGATATAAGTTAAATAAATACATACATAGCGTTCAGTTTCCGACAGTGGTCAGCCACGCGCCCTCGGTAAGCTGATGGCCTTCCCTTGGTGTCTAGCCCCATTGCAAAGTTATACTGCCTCTATATAGAAAGCTTCCGTTTAGCTACGGCAGTTCCACCTGGGGGTGGGGGGGATAGCTGTCGATAGCCCCATCTGTTGTGAATTTGCCAAAGGGAACCAGAAGCCCGGCAACGTTGTAAAAACAAAGCTACACCCTGCTTCTCAGCCACTGAATACTGCAGTTGGGGGATTTTAGTCTCCAAGTTTAATAGTCTTCCTGGGGGAAGCTCTTTAGATGGTCATGTCTATTCCTTCACACCCTTCGAAATGAGCTAAGCCAGCCCTGCTGCGTTGGGGGGGGGGGGCTCCATCTCATTCTGCTGAGTGGGTCCCTGTCCCTCTGCCCCAAACTCCTGCCTTGAGGGCGCCACTGCTGGTATTGGAGGAGGCAAGCTGTGCGGGACAAGCAGACCCCAGCCGACAGCTAAAGGAGGCACCACAGCCCCAGTTGCGGAGCACCATCGAGCCTGGAACGCACCACCGGTTCTGATGCTGGAGTCTCAGCCTAAGAGACTTTGTGCAGAAATTCAACCCCGGTGCCCCGTCCAGTCACTGCGGCTATTTTCTTAAGAAGAGCCCTCATCAGAATCAGAGGTTCATAGATTCCCGCCCCCTCTTTTTCTAAGTTTCTTCCCCCCACTCCCCAAACGTTACCAGCCTCACGCTCCTTGCAAGCAGGCCAGAACACACTCCCCAAACGGTTCTCTCCCGGCCCCCAGCCAGAACCCACAGCAGTTCCACTCTTAGCCATCCAAAGGCAGTGATAGGGGGTGGCTCACTAGGGCTGGAGCCCCGATTCTTTCATTTGCAGCCCCGAATCTCTGGGAGGCCCTCTGCCCCACCACCCTGCTGTCCAGGGGCACTTGGTGAAATAAAGGTCGACCCCCCCCCCCAAGGATCTCTGTTGCATCCGATCCCCCTGGATGAGCTGGCTTTTTGCCCACATGGGCTTCCCCCCTTGAATCCTTCTGCCTGAGGTTTTGTCCTGAAATCCAGTGCCCTCCTCTCCCCTGTCCATACATCCCCTTTTGACAAATAGGGGTGTCCTAAGGAGACAGGGTCCTTTAAAGACACAAATACAGAGAGACTTTAGAGCATATGTAAATGAGGATATACACATTTGTGTGTTGTTGTTGTTGTTGTTTTGTTCTGAGAGCCTGAGCCCGGGATCTTTTCAGTACCCAGCCAGCACTACCCCTCCCCTGTAGCCATCGCAGTGTAGCCCCAGCCGAGACATGTTGGGGGCTTTGGGCCCTCTGCCGCCCTCCTGGCCTTGCTGGCTGGGGAGCAGCAGATGCCTCCTGGCCCAGGCATCCCCCTCCCCCGCAGAACAGCATCCTCAACGTCGTTGCTTTCTCTCTGCTCTAGGAATAATTCCACAGGACCATCAACATCTCTACCTTCCTGCCTCCAGTCCACATGGCCACCGACAGAGACTCCCCTGTTCGGAGGACTAAAGTGGGGGCTGTATTACACTCCCTCCATTCCCTGCAGCGGCCTCAGCCTCAAAACATCACCAGGCACAACTTTGTGTATCAGTGGAGGTTAAGGCTAGGGCTGCTAGTCCTCATTGCCAGTGGGAGTACTTTTCCTTCTGAAAGCCTTAACAGCCCTCCTCCCCCACCCGGGGACAATGCAGGCCCGGCATCCATCTGCTCGGCTAAGCCCACGAGGTAGTCTGAAGGGGCTTTGGCCATAAAGCAGCCTTCCTTCCACAACCTGGCGCTGCAGCTGTTTTTGTTCTCCCACAACTGGCTGTTCAGAGGTATACTGCCTCTGGACTTGGAGGCTCCATTCTTGTCTCCTCCATGAAATTGTCCTATTGCCCCTTATAAGATTTGCCTTGCTGGATCGGACCAAAGAGCTACCTATGCAGCACCCTGGGACCACGAGCGGCCTCCGGGCAGGGCATGAAGCCAACAGCAACCTCCCCCCCCCCCCCCGCGCGCGCGCTCTGCGTATCTGGTATCGTTGCAGATGCCCCTCAGTGACACCGGGCCAAAGCGATCTCCTCCGCCCACGCGCCGCCTGGAACAACCTTCCCCAACCCAGCGCCGCCCAGATGTGTCCGGCCGCGTTAGCTATGCGGGCTGCGAACTATGGGAGTTGGAGTCCGAAACATGTGGAGGACAACCCCATTGGGGAAGGCTAAGAGAGAAGCTGCTCGCAGCGCTCCCGGATCACGCCCAGCCTCACGGTCGCCTCCGGAGTAGACTAGACGGCCACGCCAGGGAGGCCGCTGCGGTTCCGGCAGCAGGACGCGCCAAGGCGAGGGCTTCCCCGTCCCTCCCGCGGCTCTGCGGCTGACGGACGGACGGACGGACGGACGGGGGCCTCCCTTGCGGGAAAGGGACAGGCCGCGGGCGGGCTACTGGCTGAGCGAGTCCGTCCGTGGCACCGGCGCTGCGGCACCGCCCGAGGCAGCCCGGACCCCTCCAGCTCCGCCCCAGAGCCGCAGGCGCAGCCCGGCAGGAGCGGGCGAAGGACCGGCGAGGGACGCTTCACGCCTCCGCGCAGAACTCCGCTCGCTTCAGGCGGCCACCCGAGTTGCCCATCCCGGATCCATCGCGGCAGGCGCGCGCGTGTGTGGCGGACTAGGGAGCCCATCGTGCGCGTGGACTACGGCAGCCGTCGTCGTCCGTCCCGTCCCGTCCCCCCGGCCCATCCCAGATGGCTTGGGCGACAGCTCCCATCATCCTGGATGGGGATGGTGGGGGCTGTAGTCCAAGCCATCCGCAGGAGCCCCCCAGGCTGGGCAAAGCCCGGCGAGAGAAGCCACCGCGTCAGGCGAAGCTTTCCGGGGCGACGCGACTCTCTCTTGCCGGCTTGGCTGACCCCGGGTCAGACCTTCGGTCCCGCGGCCCCATCGCTGACTACTCCGGGCCAGCCAGAGCCCCGGCAGCGCTCAGGCACCGAGAGAGAGAGGGACTCCCGGGCCCCGCCGCCTGAGACCTTTAGCTCAGGCTGCCCCAAAGCGGCACCCTCCAGGCGCTGGCTGGGGAGGATGGGACTTGCAGTACACACACAAGCCCACCTGCGGGGCGCGGGGAGGGGGGTGCGGAATGATGAGCCCGGGGCGCCGCCTCCGAGCCACGGCCGCCTCCGAGCCACGGCCGCCTCCGCTTGCCCCGCGCGGGTTCCGCTCGCCTGAACGGGCGGGCCAGGTGCGCGGCAGAGTCCGTCGATCCACGAGAGGCAACCTGGGGCACGTGCCCAGCCGCTGGGCCAGAATACCGAGGCTGGCGGCGTGTTCCCCGTTCAAGGGGGACCAGAAAAACAAAACAAAAGAACAGGCATAAGCCCATAAATAAAAACAAACCTCTAGGCCACCTCGCCTTGGACTGGGACTGGCCGTTCTGCATGTGCATAGCCCGGGGGGGGGGGGGGACCGAGAGCCGCTTACCTCCAGCCAGAAGGACCCGCAGTAAATCTGCGGCAGGAATTTCCCACGGATGGTGCGCGGGAGCAGCGACGCGTGTCCTTATTTCCCCTCCGCTGCCTGGACTGAAAGCGCGGAACAAAAGAACCCTAAAGAAAGGGGGAGACCGAAGAAGCGAGTCGCTCTCCTACATCGCTTGCCAACAACAATAATTGTGCAGCAAAGGGGGGGGGGAGCCGAGAGAGCGCGCGCGCATGCATGCGCGTGTCTGTTGCTCGCCTTCTCTCTCTCTCTCAGTGCAGCTGTGGAGCAATCGTGACCCCTCCCTCCCTCCCTCGGCATGCGCATGCTTCAGGGCCAGTCGCAAGAGGCAGATCGATAACACCCCGTCCCCGCCTGGCAGCCGATGCTTTGCTGCGCATCGCTCTGCCAAAAGAGGTGAGGTTGCTGGGGGTGAGCAGTGTCTCTGTGTGTGTGTGTGTGTGTGTGTGTGTGAAATGGAATGGAATGGAAGAGCCATTCGTTGGGGGGGGGGGAGACAGCCGGCAGGTCCAACGAAAAGGCTCCCCAGCTCTGAGGCGAGCACATCAGAGTCGCCAGGCATGCCGTGAACACACGTCCTGGGGAACCGGGGACACTCACGGTGCGCTCCTGGTGAAATGCACGTGTGCACACAGTCATCTCACATGCAACGAAGTACACTCAGGTCTCTGACTGGCTCGATGCACGTGCTCGACAGGCTGCGCATGATGCGCAGAGAAGAGCGCCTTTGGGCACTTCTGGGTCGAGGGATTTATTTAATTTTTTTGCGCACCCGTGAATTCCGGTTTCACACTCCCTGCTCCCACAAACTAGCACGGGGTTCACATTATCCGTCGGGGTCGTTTTTTGCTAACTGCAAAGTGCCTGTTTGCGATCAGATCTGTGGCAAGATCCTGGCAAATGCTCCACCTGCCCAGCGCGGGCATGCACGACGGCATGTATTTGCTCACCAGGGTGTCCGCTTGCGCCCCAGAGGAGGGCAAAGCGGACACCCAGCTGCACAACGTCTGCACGTGCAAATTTATGTGCATAGCTGCAACTCTATATCCTTATTACTTAAAAATAGAAATACAGTAATACCTTGGATTACAAGTAACTTGGTTTGAGAGCGTTTTGCAAGACAAGCAAAATTTTTAATATTTATTTAATTTTTTTTGACTTGATATACAAGCGTCGTCTTGCAATACAAGTACTGTAGTACGGCTTAAATTAAAAATCTCTGTACAAATTTTTTGGGGGGGATTTTTTTTTATATATAAGAGTGTTTTGGATTACAAGCACCTTTCCGGAACGAATTATGCTCTCAATCCAAGGCATGCCTGTACATGGCATCTCAGAGAAGGCCGACGTGGGGACCTGCATTTCTCCACAGTCTGCTGCTCCGGTCTAGGGATGGGCAACTCCAAGGCCCCGTTCCGCCCTCTCTTCTGCAGATTCTTTAGCTTTCAACTAGACTTGGGCTGGACAGCCCGTCAAATAGAGGACACCCTCAGAGAGAGGACTGTCCTCAGTCCAATGTCCAAAATAGAGGACTGGGCTCTGTACGGTAGGCCACCTGGCCACGCAAGAATGCTGACATTCACCACTTGTTAGTCGTTACTTTAGTCCAGTGTTCTCCAACCTTGGGTCCCCAGATGTTTTTGGCCTACAACTCCCAACATGCCCCAGCCAGCTATGCTGGGAGTTGTATGCCAAAAACATCTGGGGACCCAAGGTTGGAGAACACTGCCTTAGGCCAACATCAAGCTGAAATCAAGTTGCTGAGGCAGGACCCATCTAAGGCCCCAAAGAGAATTAGTCTTGACAAAAGTCCGTGGATCAGTCAGAGAGATTAGGACTGGGTAGAGACTTGACCCCAGAAGACAGTGGGGGGGGGAGAGATCTAAGGGAATTTGTGGCAAAAGTGATGACAGCACCTGCTGCTTTCCCTCCTCCTATCTTGCTGGCTCCCTCCCCACACCTGCTGGCATCCAGTGCAAACACCTGTTCATGTTTAGAAATCAAACAGTCAGGAGAACGGGGCGGGATTGTCCCCTGCACAACCTCGCCAGAGAATAACAAGCAAAGGCAAGGCGGAACAGTCCGCCCGAGTGGACAAGCAAAGGCAAGGCGGAACAGTCCATGCACAAGCAAAGGCAAGGTGGTACAGTCCACCCAGGTGGACAAGCAAAGGCAAGGTGGTACAGTCCGTGCACAAGCAAAGGCAAGGTGGTACAGTCCACCCAGGTGGACAAGCAAAGGCAAGGCAGTACAGTCCACCCGAGTGGACAAGCAAAGGCAAAGCGGTACAGTCCGTGCACAAGCAAAGGCAAGGCGGTACAGTCCGCCCGAGTGGACAAGCAAAGGCAAGGCGGTACAGTCCGTGCACAAGCAAAGGCAAGGCGGTACAGTCCGCCCGAGTGGACAAGCAAAGGCAAGGCGGTACAGTCTGTGCACAAGCAAAGGCAAGGTGGTACAGTCCGCCCGAGTGGACAAGCAAAGGCAAGGTGGTACTGTCCGCCCAAGTGGACAAGCAAAGGCAAGGCGGTACAGTCCGCCCAAGTGGACAAGCAAAGGCAAGGTGTTCCTGGACTGAGCACCAGGGCTGACTGTCGAGCTCAGCCCCAGAACCTTGAAATATGTGCCTGCCTGCTGCCGCCGCTGCTCCCAAGCACCCAGGAAGGCCCGCACCTCTCGCCACTGCCGCACCTCTCGCTTGCATTAACATGCAGGCAATGCCCGAGATGTACGTCCGTTCTCTTCTCCCCGAGAACAGGGCGTCTGAAATGACTCGGCTGGCACCCCACATCAGGGACGGAGTTCCCGCGGCGCTCGTCTTTGCTGTAGAACCTCCTTTAATGGGACCAAGAAAGACAAGGTCATGTCAGGAAGGCATGTGCTGAATTCTCATTCATTTGTTCCATTTCTTTCTCTCTGTCTCTTTCAGTCCAAATTTACGAGAATGTAAGATGAGCCTTCCTGGATCCGACTAAGAGCCCAAAGTTTTGTGCTTCTAAGTAGGGGTAGGAGCAGGGCCGGTGCTACTGTAAGGCGTTTCTGGTGCTACCGTAAGGCCAACTGCGCCCTCGGCAGCTGCCTAGGGCGCAGGGCTAAAGGGGGCACCAGAAACGCCTTGAAAAAAAATACAGCGCTCTCAAGTGGGAAGGGGGGGCGCTAAATATCTGATCTTTCCTAGGGCACCAAACTGCCTTGCACCGGTCCTGGGTAGGAGAATCAGTGAGGTTCAGTCTCATCGAGGTCCTCCAATTTCCACCTCAGAACTCAGTTTGTCTCTTGTTCCCAAACATGATCCTTCCCCCCCCCTTTTTTTCCAATGGGGAAAGTGAAGCTTTTTGCATCTTTTTAAAGTGCATGTTCAAATGTGTACTTTCCCCCCATTTACTGAAGCATGAAAATATGCCCGTCTCCCCCCAATGTTCGTGTTTAAGGAGCGCATTGTCTAGTGAATGCATTTTTCTAACACGATCACAAATGCACGCTTTTGGGGCTGTGGCCGAAAAATACACTTCTGTTCAGGGTGGTGAATGAATGGGACAAGTTCTGATGCTTAACAAACTGAAATTAAATTCTCGTGCCTCCTTACTTCCAAGCTCCAGCAGCAGAGAGATGGGAACCTCTGGGCACTCACAGAGTGCAAAGGCAACAAAAGCCTCTGCCCCCAACACCAGAGATTCCATAGACAGAGTTATCCTCTATGAGCGTGGAGCGATGGGGTAGGAATGCCAACCTCCTGCAGAATTCTGGGACCATGAATCATCCTCTTTAATGTAACCCAATTAAATCAATTCATTTATTGATTCCATGAGAATAAACATGCATAAGTCACTGTAACTTCCGGCCACTGTCTTCTTGATCTATCTGGTTTTTACTGTAACTTTCGGTATTTTGTGTTTTCATCTGTTGTACACTGTGCATATGGTAAACAGAGCTTAGTTAAACTATGGAATCCCCTTCTGCAAGATGTAGTGATGGCCACCACTTTGGATGGACAAATTCCTGGAGGAGAAGGCTATCAGTGGCCACTAGTCCTGATGGCTCTATGCTACCTCCAGTATCAGAGGCAGGATGCCTATGGACACCAGTTGCTGGGGAACATGGGTGGGAGGGTGCTGTTGCACTCATGTCCTGCTTGCAGGCTCCCCGTGGGCAGCTGGTTGGCCACTGTGTGAACAGAATGCTGCACTAGATGGACCCTTGGTCTGATCCAGCATCAGAACTCCTCTTATTATATTCTTATGCTCCAATACCTAAGGAGAAGGAGTGACTTTTTAAATATTGGGGGGGGGGAGGGAGATAAGATAATTAAATTAAGAACTAGTGACATATAATGGCTATTTGTACATCACCTCGAGCGCCATTGAGCAGAGGGGAGATAAAAATAATATTCTAGATCGCCCGTCCCCAACCTGGTGCCTTCCAGACATGTTGGACTACAACTCCCCTCACCCATTCCCAGCATGGCTGCAGAACAGGGATGATGGGAAGTGTAGTCCAACACCCCTGGGGGACACTGGGTTAGGGAATCTAGTTCTAAAATGCATAAATGAACCTTAGGTCAGCCTCCCACTCTCAGCCTTGCTGATATCGCTGCCTTTACTGACGCTTTGGCGCTGGCATTTGAACATTTTGTATTGCTTGAGTGCAAAACAGTACAAATGCTATGCATGAATGCATGTTTCATTTCTCTTAGCCTCTTTGGCTTAATAGAAAATCAGCACGAAGTAACAACACTAACATAAATGCGATGCGATGTATCACAAGTTACTGCCAATTAACTTGGATATATTTCCATACTTTGCATGATCTATTGTCTTTCTGCTTCTCCAGGGGAAAGGCAAGGAAATCTAAAGCAGGAATCCTTCTGACTCCAGAGAGTTCAATAGACAGTCCTTACACACTTTCAAGCATCCATAAGACTACGAATTTCACTTTTGAGAGAGAGAGAGACTTCAAGAAGGGAGGGAGGGAGAGAGAGAGAGAGAGAGAGAGAGAGAATCTTCAAGAAGCGAGATTCTGCACTCAAGGCCACATTGTGCATTTGTGCAAAACCGCAACACGCCCAGAACTCTGGTCATTTTCATCCCCCAAGCAGCCAGAATACAGGCAATGCAGACTCAATATCTGGCAGCCGGAGGATCAGTTCTTGTCAAGTCTTTGGCAAGCGCATCAGGCCTCATCCCTGCACACATGCAACACCCGGCTTTCCTTTGAAGCAGAGTTTCAAAAGGAAATGCGTGTGCTGTCTCTCTCTCTCTCTCTCTCTCTCTCTCTCTGACACCTCGGTGGAGCTGTTTTTCAGACACAGGAATTAGTTTCCCTGGTGTCAATTAGGAAGACGTGGCAGCTCTTTTCATAAAGCTTAACCTAGAAAAAGCTAGAGAAGGATTTTGCATCTCTTTCATGAGTACACGGGGGGGGGGGAGCAGCGTGGGGGGGGCAGCTCCCTTTGAGTCTCCTTTGAAAAAAATCACGCACCTCCCGAGGGCGACAGGCAGGGAATGTTCACCCATTGCTGCTGGGTGCAGGCAAGACAAAGGCACTGTGGGTGGGTTGCCCCTCCGGTCCGGATGAGTAGCATTCAACGTGTTTTGGAGGGGACCGATCGCCCTCCCGCTGAAGGACCAGGTGCATCGCTTGTGCTGCTCTTGGATCCATCACGGTCATCCGGGGCTCAGGTGGGCCCGACCGAGTGCCTTTGACCAGCGACGACCAGTGGCCAACGTTGAAGGGCAGGCAGTCATCATCACGACAGGTCCCATAGCTGCCATGCTCACGAGGAGAATTCAAAAGTGCAGAGTGTGTTTTATCGGTCTTCTGTAAAGGGAACGAGTCTTAATGGCCCATTCAAGGCCAAGCCACCACAGAACAGTTTGCATTATAACAAGGAACAGTATATCTTTGCTGAGACAATTCAGTTCCCCCACTAGCTACTGTGAGGATTTCAGCTAAGCTCAGAGGGAAACGAGGCATTGGGGTGGGGGGAGCAGATGTCAGCATCCTGGCTAAGAAAAGTCCGGGGGCTTCAGCCCTGTGAGCCCTGATCTGTCTACACCAGTGTTCTCCCACCCTGGGGTCCCCAGATGGTTTTGGCCTACAACTCCCAGCATAGCTGGCTATGCTGGGAGTTGTAGGCCAAAAACATCTGGGGACCCCAGGTGGGAGAACACTGGTCTACACCAAGGGCTGAGGCTCTATGTGGAGACGGATCACTTGGCTGCCATGTGATCTATGCCCTGCTCGCCTCCCGTTTGGACTCCTGCAACGTGCTGACATGGGGCTGCCTCCAAAGACAGACCCAAACTCCAGGTTGTGACAGCGAGAGTATTAACCGGGACTAGGAAGACCAGTCCGGTCTTGCTTGCACAAAAAGGCAGGTCTCTCTACCCCAAGGATCCTACAGTCTTAAATCCGGCACAGGAGGCCCTCGAAGGAGGGGAGAAAGACGGCAGCATCGGCAGGATGGAGATGTCAATTCAGCGACACGTGCTTAGACTTATTTATCCGTAGGGGACCGGGGCCAAAGGCTTCCCGGGAAAAGTGGGGTTTGGAGAGGATTTGAAGGAAGCAATGTCTCCTCCAAGTTTTGGAGGGGCCTTGGGCAAGACACCCTCCACGGGCCCCCTCCCTCAGTGAATCATAGAATCATAGAAAAGTAGAGTTGGAAGGGGCCTACCAGGCCATCGAGTCCAACCCCCTGCTCAATGCAGGAATCCAGGTCAAAGCATCCCTGACAGATGGCTGTCCAGCTGCACCTTGAATGCCTCCAGAGTGGGAGAGCCCACCACCTCCCCAGGTAGTTGGTTCCATTGTCTTATTGCTCTGACAGTCAGGAAATTTTTCCTGATGTCCAGGTGGAATCTGGGTTCCTGTAACTTGAGCCCATTATTCCGTGTCCTGCAAACTGGGATGATCGAGAAGAGATCCTGGCCCTCCTCAAGTACTGGAAGAGTGCGATCATATCTCCCCTCAGTCTCCTCTTCTGAAGGCTAAACAGGCCCAGTTCTTTCAGTGAGTCCACCTTCTCCCCGCCATTGCCAGCAGCCGCCCTTGCTCCTCTTCCTCATTGTGGCTACCACTTGCTTGGCAGGCAGAGAGCCCGGGAGCAAGCAGGCCGTGGCATCTCCTGCTCCTCCTCGCCATTACCGTTGTCTAGGCCAGAGCGAGAGGCAGGGGAACAAGCTGGTTGCCATGCGGAAGACGAGGAGCAACTCCCGAAGGAAGCCAGAGAGGGCCGGCACACCCTGCAGGCATCCCGAGAGTCAATTCCAGGCATAAGGGGCAGGAAGGGAGGGAGGGTGAAGCCGATCGCTGGGGCAGGAGGCATTTAGATGACCGTGGGCAGTGGAACGGAAGGAGCAAAGGCTCCTTCGCCAGTACATCTTTGGGTCACATCCTGCAAAAGGTTCTTGTGATTGACATGATATCTAATCTGAAACACATAAACATCTTCACATCAGCATAACCCCTTGGGAAAGCCGTACGCTCTGTGGACACAGACGGCTGATCGTTGGGGTGGAGGAAAATGTAAAACTGGGGAGGGGGAGGATGGAATGGAGTAGCTGGGAAAGGGCATGGCTGGCTGGCACTCTAACAGGAGCGCTCTAGGCTGCAACTAGTGCAGATCCCGCTTCTAAAACTCCCTTATTATGTAAGGAGACCATTGGCAGATGTGTGCGTTGGGTCTTAGATGACATCAATCATTTTAATTTAACATATGTGCCCATATTTGCATTTTAAACTGTCAAAGTAATTGCAAGGAGAAGGAAGAGGTCAGTTCATCTCATTTCACGCTGAACTTTTTAAAAAATGTCTTTGAACCTTGAGCATCTTCAGGCTTCCAGCTGAATTCTTTGAAATCTTTAATCCTTATTAAAAATGCTAAACAAATGCTCCTTTTAAGAATGCTGCCCTTCTTTTTCTTCCCTCCCCCTCTTTTTAACCATGGCACTTTCATCTTTCATTTCTTCTCAAAAGGCTTGGCTGAGAGACAACCATCAGATTCAAAACAAGATCTCCCCTGGCCCCGCTGCAACCTGTTACCAAACAGGACTTTGGGCTGCTTTTACAAGACTTGGAGCACGAGGGAGAGGGACGAGGAAGCTCCTCTTCCGCTCAGCAAGGGCAGGGGAGGCACTGCTTCTTTTCCTCCTTTTTAATTATTATTTAGCATATCATTAGTACACAATCATATTTCTAACTGTCGCGATCAAATTACCGTTTGCGTTCCAAGATATCATGACTGGAGGCTGTGCAGCCCATTCCTCTGCCATCTAGGGGAAGGGCCATGGCTCAAGAGTGCAGCGGGCAAAAGGTCCCAGATTCAATCCCTGGCTGGGAAAGACTCATCCGAAACCCTGGAGAGCCGCTGCTACTCTGCATAGATAATACTGAGCCGGATGGACCAGTAGTCCCACTCGGGATGTTCCTGTTTGAATCAGCCCTTTATTCAGAACCATGAGGACCAGAATCTTACTTTATTTTTAGGGGAAGGACAGGACCTCACTGTCACAGTGTGTGCTTTGCATGCTGAAGGTCCCAGGCATCTCCAAGTAAGACTAGGAAAGAATTCTGTTTGAAACCCTGGAGGGCCACAGCCAGTGTCGCCAATACCGAGATGGTTGAACCAATGATCTGACTCGATATATGAAGCTGCCTATGTCCTCATCTTATGTGAGAGCCAGTGTGGCGTAATGGCTAGAGTGTTGGACTGGGACTCAGGAGATCTGGGTTCTAGTCCCTACTTGGCCATGAAGTTCACTGGGTGACTTTGGGCCAGCCACTGACTCTCAGCCTAACCTACCTCACAGGGCTGTTGTGAGGATAAAATGCAGAGGAGGAGGAGGGCTATATATGCCGCCTTGGATTCCTTGGAGGGGGAAAAAAAATTGGGATCTAAATGTAATAATAAGAATTCTAATAAAATAAATAAAGTCTGTTCCTACAGTAAATCTTTTCCAGGAGCTTATCCATTTTGTCAGCATCCCACGCAGCACTTGGATCGACTATTCCTTATTTTGCAGACTGATTCCTAATGGTGTATGCTTTTATACGATTTTTAAGTGCTAAAAGCAGGTTCACCATAAACCATTTAGGGTGCAATCCTATGCATGTTTAGACCAAAAAACGCCCTACAACTCCCCAGGCTGGGGAATGCTGGGAGTTGTAGGACATTTTTCGGTCTAAACATACATAGGATTGCACCCGGAAAGTGTCAACTTATACATGTCTACTCCAAAGTAAGTCCCACTGAGTTCAATGGGGCTTACTCCCGGGTAAAAAGGGAAGGAACTGCAGTCTCTCTCTGTGTGAGTGTATGTTGGAAACAAGTTTATCTTCCACATCATTCAACAAGATAGTCCAAATATCCATTCTGATGTTAACGACCCCAGGTATCTCTGTAGAAACCAAACAATCCAAGCGGCTGACAATAAAAAGAAGAATATTTGCCAGCGAATGGAAAGAAAACTTCCGCATACAAAGAAATTACTGGGGGATGGATGTATCCAGCTTAGGAACTATTTTGCGGAATCATTTTCTTCTCCAGTTTTTCAAACACATCTTTGTCTTCCACGGTAGGCTATTCTGCCAATTGATGTAGAAATAAATAGAGGAGGGAGAAAGATTGCTAATGTTGTTGCTGTTGCAAGGATGTCTACTTTTATTTCCAGAATCGCCACTAAATCGTGTTTTCTACCATAAACTGTGAAATTCAGATCGGGTGGAACCCACAAGGAAGAAAACGGACAGATTCTTGCTGCCCATAAATCACTATATTTCAGCTCCTTCCCGGCCAGGGCTCTCTCTCTCTTTCTGTCCTTGAGTACTTATTATTTCCGGCAGGCCCAGAAGAAGCTTGTAGCAACTGTAATAACCATCGTGTTCTTTCTTTCCGCTGTTGATCCAGTGACTCAGCATCTCTCCAGCGTTAATGCTGAGCAAACTTTGAATCCATCTTTTGGGCAAATTAAAACGGCCAGCGCTTCTGACACCGGTGCTATTTCTATCCCTTGCAAAGGTCATTAATAATCTCCAATGAATGTTAAGTAATGCGGGGAGGGAGGGGGGGATTCATAAACCGACGGGCACTTAGTCGTTGGAACCAAGTCATGGTCAAGAAGCAAGCAAAAGGAAGATGGAGGCCAAGATTTTAATGAGATTAAGAAGGGCTCGAAGCCATACAGCCAAGCTGAATCCTGCTTACACTGGGCTGGGGGGAGAGGGATGATAGATAGAGTTGGGTTGCAGACTTGCAGTGACCAGTGGGTTCTACTTTCAGAGTACACTCAATGATTCAGGCCGGCTGGGTGCCTCTTAAAAAACATTTTGAAGCACCGCTTATCAGTTTATTTGATTGATTGTTCATTTGTCACCTTTGTCACCTTTTTTTTTTAAAGACACACACAGTCAATTTATCTTTTCAAGTCGAAAAACTGCTTGGCAGAGATGGGTTTGTGACATCACAGATGCCAGCCAATCAGCGCTGTGCACAGCTGGTTTTCCTTGACCTCGCGCCTCGTGAGAGGGATCACCGTACAAATAATCCCCATCTGCGATTTCATCCATCCAGGCCCTGCCCACACATTTTCAAGCTTACCTCCAAAGTCATAAGGACTAGCGGCATCAGAGTTCTCAGAATACCAAATTTCAAGCCCAATTCCAAGATCCTTACTGAGCATTTTATGCATGCAATGCACACCGTACTGGCACCATTAAAGCAGAATGGAGGCGGGCTTCTGCTGATGTTCCACATGCATTTGGGCCAGCGTGTTCTCATTCGTCCTACCGCCAAGTACATATTATCGATAAACTGTTCTCATGAATAAGATGAGCATCGCAAGAAACATCAGGATTTATTGCCTTGTCAGCAACAAAGATAGCAGGGGGAAATATTACTGGCCTGTGGATATCAGGCGGTCAGTTCTCTGCCAGCGAGCAGTCACCGAGGGGCGTTGGCCCGCAGACATCACCTTTGTTTCTGACGCAGAGCCACGTGGATTGAGGAAACCAGCCGGTGGTGGTACTTGGTCCCCTGAGAGAGATGAAAGTAACCACGTGGCACCATTTGGCTAAGAACTGCACCCAGGACAGTATCGCCGAAGAGCAGACGGCTTTGTCTCAGGACAACCAGATTCCCTCTCAGTTTTGCCAAGTCTAAATTAGAGATGGGGAAAGTCTCTCCACTTTTATCTTTAGAAGTCTGCACTGCTTATCTTAATGGGAATTAACGGCAAACCGTCTCTGCCCATCACTTTCCTTTCTCTGCCTCTACCACCCAGAGCCACTGGGAAGTGTCCTGCTCTCTTCTGTGATTCCGCCCATTCTCTCTCGCTGCCCCCATATAGCCTGGGATCCCCTCCCAGAACGCCCACTTCTGCTGGTGGTGACAGTCAAGGCAGGAGGAGGCAGAGGCGAGCGGTCTTTCAAAATCATTTTCGAAATAATCTCCAGGCTAGGTTCAAAAAGTGTTCAGAGATCCAGAGATACAAAGTTAAAATCGGAGAATATTTTTTTAAAAAATAAATTAATTAATTAACCCACAAAAGAGGAGAGAAACCCCACACGCATTTGCTTGGTGCATGTTAAGGTCCTCTCAGATATTATGCTGAATGCTTTTGGAGTGGGGGTAGAACCAGCTGCTGTGATCCTGCCCTCACCAATATGCACGTTCAGAAAATGTCCCAACAGGAGACATGTCATAAAGGTGTACAAAATTATGCCTGGGGTGGAGAGAGTGGAGAGGGAGAGATTTTCCTCCCTCTCTCCTAATACTAGAGCCCAACGGGGTCACACATCCCATGAAGCTGATGGGTGGGAGATCCAGGACAGAGAAAAGGAAGGACCTTCTTCACACAGCACAGAGCTAAACTGTGGAATTCACTTCCAAAAGATGTAGTGATGGCCACCAGTTTGGAGGGCTTTAAAAGGGGATTGGACAACTTCATGGAGACTACCAATGGCTACTAGTCCCGATAGTTATATGCTACCTCCAGTATCAGAGGCTGTATGGTTATAGTACTCCAGTTGCTGGGGAACATGGGTGGGAGGGTGCTGTTGCACTCACGGCCTGCTTGTGGGTTTCCTGTGGGCAGCTGGCTGGCCACTGCGTGAACAGAATGCTGGACTGGATGGACCCTTGGCCTGATCCAGCATGGCTCTTCTTATGTGCAAGTAGCACTTCCTCTGTTCATGGAAGGCGCTGATCGTGTCCCCCACTCCAAAGAAGCTCGTCCTACAATTAGACTGCCAAAGGCGTGAGTTGTCATCATCATCATCAGGCGATCACTCGTGACCGAGTAAGATTGTCTTCCAGCATAAAAAATTTACAAAAAGAAAAAATTTTAAAGGAGGAAAATTCTAAAGAAAATTGTGTAGACTCTAGCGATGGGTCCGTAAGTGACTGTGGAGGCCAATTCTAGATCCACACAGCTTCCCACAGTGAGGACACAGGTTACCAGATGGAAGATGGTGCCTGTAAAGGATTCGTTTGATGTGCTTTTCGCTTAGCACGTTTCTCCCTTTCACCTTGCACTCGGGCTTCTTCAAAGTCCATAGAACCTTTGTGAAAGGCCAACTTCCAGTTAGATCGTTCATGGCATGGGCCAGAGTTCCCAGTTTTCGATGTTTATATTGCATTTTTTTAGATTAGCCTTATGAACATCTTTAAACCTCTTATACTGACCACCGATATTCCGCTTTCCATCCTTGAGTTGGGAATAAAGTAACTGCTTTGGGAGACAGCAGTCAGACATTCGAACAACATGAGCGGTCCACTGAAGTTGGCATTGAAGGATCATTTTTTCAACGCTAGTACAGTAATAGCCTTGGAATTGCAAGTAACTTGGTTTGAGAGCATTTTGCAAGACAAGCAATTTTTTAAAATATTTATTTAATTTTTTTTTACTTGATATACAAGCGACGTCTTGCAATACAAGTACTGTAGTACGGCTTAAATTAAAAATCTCTGTACAAATTTGGGGGGGGGGGATTTCGTTTTGATATAAGAGTGTTTTGGATTACAAGCACTGTTTCCGGAACGAATTATGCTCTCAATCCAAGGCATGACTGTAGTCTTTGTTTCTTCCAGCTGAAGGCGTGAGTTGTAGGGGCAGCTCGGCAGGAGTTGGCAAGACGTATTTCAGGGAAGCTCCTCGGCCATTGCCAAACTCTTGCATGAGCATCAGAGGAACCATTGACTCATTTGCGGGCAAAGGGGGCACGGCACATTTTCCGGACACCTACGGGAAATACTTCCTTAGCAGGCCAGTTGGCCTGCTAAGGAAGTATTTCCCATAGGTGTCCGGAAAACGTGCCTGCCCCCTTGTAATTCTACAAGAGACGTATAGGTTGCATTAAAATAAATGTCAGATTTAAACACACACACACACACACACACACTTTCTTTCTCTTTCTCCCTCTCTCTCTCTTTCAAACAGGGCTGGCACCAGAGGTTGGCAGAGTCGGACATCTGCTTCGGCCCCTAGGATCCAACTGGCCTGCTAAGGGAGGCCATGCAAACTAAGTCTTATCTCTATGCAACGTACAAACAGCAGCGCTGTTGGGGTGGAGGGAACACTGCCGATCTTAGGGGCCCAAGCAGATGTGCCAACCTCTGGCGCCAGCCCTGTTTGAGAGAGAGAGAGAGAGAGAGAGAGAGAAAGTGTGTGTGCGTGTTTAAATCTGACATTTATTTTAATGCGACCTGTATGTCTCTTGTAGAATTACTGTTAGAACATGAGCAAGTTCAATTAAATTAGATACACACACAGAGAGACACCCAAAAAAAAAAAAAAAAAAAAAACCCAACCCACCACAGAAAAAACACATTTCTGAAGGTCACATCAAAGGAAGAAAAATGCCAGAATTAAAGGTAGAGTAAAACCCTCCGTGGTTTCACAAGACTTCAGGGCTAGGTTACAGCCTCAAGGTTGCATTAGAAATTTAATCTCAGGATGGATATATAGTATCTCCTTAGATACATTGGAGGGATTTAAATCCCGCCTTTCAATAAAATTCCCAGGGCGCTTTTCAGAATTTAAAGGCGCATCATTCTGACTCTAGCAGATTGCCCCTTCGCTCTAGAGTAGTGTTCTCCAACCTCGGGTCCCCAGATGTTTTTGGCCTACAACTGCCAGCGTGCCCCAGCCAGCGATGCTGGCTGGGGCATGCTGGCAGTTGTAGGCCAAAAACATCTGGGGACCCGAGGTTGGAGAACACTGCTCTAGAGAGAGATACAGGGTGCTTCCAGAGAATGCTCTGCTAGCGTCACGCCCCTGCCTCATCCACAGATTTTTACATGGGGGGAGGGCATTCAGACCAGGGGCGGTGCTACCTACCCAAAAGATCCGGGGCTCAGGCCCATGGGACAAATATATATATATATATATGCACATATTTGCATATGCTACTTTATATATGCTCTAAAGTCTGTCATGGACCCTGCCTCCTGAGGAACCCCCCCCCCCATTTGTAAAAAGGGATGTATGGACAGGGGAGAGGAGGGCATTGGATTCCAGAAGAAAACCTCAGGCAGAAAGATGCAAGGGATTTGGAGCCCCAAATCTCTGGGTTCCCTCTGCCCCACCACCCTGCTGTCCAGGGGCAATTGCTGAAATAAGGGTAGAGGGGCCTTGATGATCTTTGTGGCACCTGATCCCCCTGGATGAGCTCTATTTTTTGCCAACATGTGCTTCCGCTCCTGCTGCCCCCCCCCAAAAAAAAATCTTTCTGCCTGAGGTTTTTTCTGAAATCAAATGCCCTCCTCTCCCCTGTCCATACATCCCTTTTTACAAATAGGGGTGCCCTTAGGAGGCAGGGTCCTTTGAAGACACACACACACACACACACACACAGACTTCAGAGCATATATAAATGAGCATATGCAAATCTGTGCTGCTTTTTTGTCACGTGGGCCTGAGCCTCAGATCTTTTTGGTACCTGGCACCACCACCCTTGGCCTTCAAACATGCACCTAAAAAGCTAACATGAGAATGGGGCAAACATGTTTAGATTGGAAAGCGGTGCATCAAAGAGTTGCGCTCCTCAGAGTTCTAGGATTGTCTGCAGCACGCAGCCAAGAGCACACGGCACGCCATCACAAACCTGCATTTCCTGCCACATAAATGTATAGAAGGACCTGATGTGCAATCATTTGGTTTCAACCAGGTTCGGCGCTCTGCTGCGATGCTGGCTTGCTTGCCATTTTTTTCCACTCGAAGTATCCTTTTTTCCTGACTCCCACATCAGTCTTCTTTCTCCACCGCCCTCTCTGGTTCATGCAAAAGGAGATTAGAAAAGATCATCCCTTGAGAACGCCCTTGATGGGCTCTCCATCAAATCTCTTCTCTGTGTGGCTTTTCCACCACCCAACAGGCTTTTAAAGACCAACAAGAGTGGGAGGACGACCATGAGATCGCTACACTAGGAAGATTAAAGTAAATGCAGCCACAACATAGAGATAATGCACTGCCGTGTCCTCCCCTGTGTGCGCCATGCTCTGCCCAAAGCAACAGCATCTTTTGATTAGCAACACTGGCGCTCTTTGGTCAGGATTAGTAGCGCTACTCGGCGGCAAATTACTAGTGTGTGGCATATGACCCCAATTTGATTCTGTCTTGCTGATGTCCTCCAAAAGCACCAGGATTTCAACCCAGCCGGCAACAGGATGTGATACTCACATGCATGTGTAGCTGGAAGAGTTGCCACATTTATTTGTCTGGCAGAGCTCCTGTACCATCACAGGCAGAAATCCAAGAAGCGTCATTTTCCTACATCTCTGGAGCTCCAGGCTGGGAGAAACTGTATTCAACTGAGCGCCCGTGCCTGGTGGCTACTAGCTAAGCGTGCGCGCCCTACGCCCAGCTTGGGAGAAACAGACTGGCAGCGCAGCTGTCGGGCCGAGATGCTGCCGCCAATGAAATGGACATTTCTGCAGCTGGCTGGCAAGAAGGAACCTTGAGAGGCGGCGAATTTAACCGCAGGTTGAGAAAGCCAAGCTTTGTACCGAAGCAAGGATTTCACATGGCTGAAACTAGGAGATCATCCCCCTTGGATGGACTGGCAACATGTTCTGCTTTATGCTGGGTGGAAACCAAGCCAAAAACGAGCCTGCTCAACTAAGCCCAGAGTCCTTGCGCTGTGTGTGGTTTCTAGACCGAGTTTCTGGAGCTCTTCATATATACCCTGGGCAGGGCCGGCATCAAGGGTAGGCATGGTCGGGCACCTGCCGGGGGACCACACCCCAGCAGGGGCCCACTGAGAAGAGACCCCTGGAGTTGCTCGTCCTCTTCCTGGACACAGTACTCAAGATGAGGCAGCCCTGGTTAGGCCTCATCTTGAGTACTGCGTCCAGTTCTGGGCACCACACTTTAAGAAGGACGTAGACAGACTGGAGAGGGTTCAGAGGAGGGCAACAAGGATGATAAATGGACTGGAAACAAGGCCCTATGAGGAGAGACGAAAAGAACTGGGCATGTTTAGCCTTCAGAAGAGGAGACTGAGGGGAGATATGATCGCACTCTTCCAGTACTTGAAGGGATGTCACACAGAGAAGGGCCAGGATCTCTTCTCGATCATCCCAGTTTGCAGGACACGGAATAATGGGCTCAAGTTACAGGAACCTAGATTCCACCTAAACATCAGGAAAAATTTCCTGACTGTCAGAGCAATAAGACAATGGAACCAACTACCTAGGGAGGTGGTGGGCTCTCCCACTCTGGAGTCATTCAAGGTGCAGCTGGACAGACATCTGTCGGGGATGCTTTGACCTGGATTCCTGCACTGAGCAGGGGGTTGGACTCGATGGCCTGGTAGGCCCCTCCCAACTCTACGAGTCTTCTATGATTCTATGATTCCTCACTGCAGCCTGCTTGCTCACCTGCCCTCTCGGAGAGAGAGGGAGGGAGGGAGGGGCCCCCACTGAGGGCGTCTTGCCCAAGGGCCCCCCCCCAAAAGCTGGAGCCGTCACCACTCCTGGGTGTATTAAAGCAGCCTTCCCCAACTTGGCACCCTCCAGAGGTGCTGGACTTCAACTCCCATTATCCCCAGTCAGCATGGCCTGCTGGCTGTGGGTGATAGGCACTGTAGTACAACACATCTGGAGGGTGTCAGGTTGGGGAAGGCAGTAGAGAGAGAGAGAGAGAGAGAGAGAGAGAGAGAGAATTTCAACAAAAGAAAAGAAAACAGAACCATAAAAAGAAAAGGGGGGGAATACAATTTTCTTACATAAATTTGAATAGGCAACTTTACAGAGTCACACCGATGTCTAACTTGCTACTACAGGTAGTAGATGTAACTGGGACCGACCGCGCTGCACAAGCTCTGCATCTGGGGAATATCTTTCACCTCCTTTTTCTGTTTTTAATGGGGGTGGTGGTGGCTGGGATTCTTTCTTTCTTCCTCCCTCCCTCTAAGTGCAACTTAATTGCAGCAAAGTCTCAGCAGGTCTGCATGATTATGAAGTGACTGGCCGGGATTCAACAGTGCTTCTTCCTTTTCTATTCACTTGTGCAAAGATTGGCTCCTTGTTTCGTTTTCTTGGAAAGACAGACACACACACACACACACACATAAAAGAGTGGAAGAGGAGGGTTTGTTCAAGCTGACTAGAGAGGGAAACTATCCAATATTTTGCCCCTCAAAAAAAAAAAAAAAGGCAAGAAAAGAAAAAGGCTTTTATTTTTAATAGGCAGCCGATTTGGGAAAACATTTCATTCCTGCTTTTTTAAAGGAAACAAAACCCATTTACTGAAAAGAGTGAGCGCGTTTTAATTGGCAGACAGCCAATCAACTCTGCAAAGTCTGGCCCTGTTGCAGGTGCAGGAGACAGAACCGCAGAAGGCACGGAAGGGAGGGGGCACCCGGGGTTCTCCATTGAGGAGGAGGAAGAATCTCTAAAGGGCTGGATCCGGCAGAGGGGGGAAAGGTCAACAGCCGTGGCGGACGGACCGGTATATTTACAGCCAAGACGTGCTAATTAATAAATAAAGCTCTTCCCCTAAATACTTGTATCGGTTTCATAGCCGGTGAGCTGTCATGGCTGGGAAGTCCAGAGACTCCTTTTCCCCCATTGTTTTCTGTTTCTGCCTCTTGGGAAAGCTGTGTTAAAATGCTGCTAGCGTGAGGAGGAGGGGAAAGGGGAGAAGAAGACGACCCTCCTGCCCTCGATGATCAGCAGCTCAGAAGAGAGGTGTTGAAGCCGGCGGAGGCGGCCGGCGCCAACGTCAGCGGGGCTGTGTATCCATTCCAGATTTTACTCTGAACTTTTAAGGAACTATCCCTGGTGCTGGGCCTAACTGGGGGGGTGGGGTGGGGTGGGGTGGGGTTCAGCACCATGGATAGCTCTTTTTAAAGTTCGGGCTGAAATCCGGGGTGGATACACTGCTTTGCTGACATAGCTGACACATGTACCGCCCCCCCCCGCCCGAGGATTTCTGCAGTGGGTCCCCCCAGTCCTCGCCAGCCACCCTAACCGAGCCTTGCCCAACCTGGTGCCCTCGTCCAGTCGTTTTAGGCTGCAACTCCCAGCATTGCCCAGCCGGCATTTTAGGGAACCACAAACGGTGCCATTTGGCCCGTGCGTTTTCCTCATTTCCCTGATGAAGAAGCGGCTTTTCAGACGAGCGCCACACTCTGCCTACGAGACCGTGAGGGCTTTTCCACCGAAGCTTTGCCATGATAACCCTTTCGTGAAAGGGGCATTTGTAATGTGTGGGGACACTGCCGACAACTAGTGACTAGGTACCACCAACGTGCTTGTATTTCCACCGATGGAGAGGCCCCGCATTCGGTTTCCCTCTGAAATGCCCAGCCTTTGTGTGTGGCAATGCTGACGGGCTGAAATTCTCTTTCCCTCTCCTCTCTAGTTCATCAATCCGTGCCCTAAAATCGTTGCTATGGAGATTCCCGCCGATTCCGGCCTGATGTGCAGCGAGCACCGCCGTAAGGAGCATAGTGGCGCATCGGCTGCAGATCCCCAGCCTTCGTCCAGCCAGTGGCGGTAACCGAGAATTCAGTCGCTTGGCAGGGAAAGTAGAAATTACACAGGGGCCGCTAAATTATACCCTGGCAGTTTGCTTGCGGGGAAAGATTGATCACTGCCTTCCCGCCTTCAGCTTAGCCCTCCCGGAAAAGCAACAGCCTACGTGGAGAGATTAAGCCGATGACGCTTGCTTCCCCAGCGCTTTGCTTCCATGAGTCAAGATGCTGGGCAACCAGTAAGCCCAAGGGGCCTGGCTAGAAAATTGAGTCTGGGGGCGCCTGTCCTCATCAACCCGCGTTTGTTGGCTCTCTCCATTTACAGGCGATGCTGCTGACATAACCCCGGATTGGTGAGCCCCGGTTGTATTTCCTGGGGGCACTTCTAACATTTCATGCCATTTTGGGACTTTCTGGTTCTATGTTTTTCCCCCTCCCGGGCTGAGCACACATTGGGTACAGTGGCCACTTTGCTAATGTAGCAAAAGAATCGCTTCCCCCGCAGCAGCACCACCTCCACCATCGCCAGGCCCAAAGCTTAATTAAGAGTATAGGATTGCTCTGCCCACTCGTAGCCCTAACACACATTAGGGATAAGGCCCACTGAGCTCAATAGGGCCTACTTCTGAGTAAACACACCTAGGTGTGTGCTTGCCAATGCCATTTTTTAAAAATAACATAATGGTGGCCAGCTGAAATTCCTTTTGGGGAACAAGGCAAAACCTCTGCAAGATATTACATAAACAACTGAGAGTTACTCAGGCCTAGACCATTACAATGATTCAGAATTTGATGTATTTTCTAAAAGGCTTCTGAAACATCGCAATGCCAAGAAAATGAAATTTAAGACTCCAAAATGGCCTCCAGACTCATTAACCAAGCATTCAGGAGTTCTCTGCCAAGAACATGGATTCCATGGTTTCTTCTACAGCCAAACTGACATGGGAAAGTTCTCCTCCGCCATGTTCCTGCTCAGCAGTCAATCTGAATTCCAGCGAAACACACACACGTGCTTCACAAGACGCTTCGATGATCCAGCAAAGCAGGGCTGGCCCTACCACGAAGCAAAGTGAAGCAGCTGCCTCAGACGGCAGATGTAGTAGGGTGGCGGGTAGCGCCAAGACATTGGAAGACAAAACTATGCCTGTTCTCCCCTAAACGATCCTGCTGCCTGCAGGTGCTGTGGAACATAAGAAGAGCCCTGGTGGATCAGGCCCAGGGTCCATCCAGTCCAGCATTCTGTTCATGCAGTGGCCAACCAGCTGCCCACGGGAAACCCACAAGCAGGACACGAGTGCAACAGCACCTTCCCACCCATGTTCCCCTGCGACTGGAGTACTATAACCATACAGCTGGAGGGAACATATCGCCATCAGGACTAGTAGCCATTGATAGTCCTCCTCCTCCATGAATGTGTCTCGTCCCCTTTTAGAGCCCTCCAAATTGGTGGCCATCACTCCATCTTGTGGAAGTGAGTTCCATAGTTTTAACTGTGCGTTGTGGAAGATGCTTTATCATCGCCAGTGCTGAACGAAGATTCTGCTCGTGGAACTGAGGGGAGGGGGCGCCATCTTGTCCTTTGCCTCAGGCAGCAAAATGTCTCCGGCCGGCCCAGCAGCAAATGGATAAGATAGGAAGGGGCCGCCCTCCGGCACAGGCATCTGAAGAAATTGCATAATTCACACCTCCTCTTGCTGGATTTCGTGACTGTGATGGGAGAGAATTCCCTCTTAGTCTTCCCCCACCGTGACACGTCGAGCAAAGCAATTACCGATTAGCCCAGAAAACCAAGCATCAATTGCCGCAATTAACAGGAAACCACACTTGTTGTAATTAAACGCCTCGCACGAGAGGCTGACGAGGGCTAGTGGGAAGGCAAAGGTGCTTTCTCCCCAGCAACCAGACGGCTGTCTTCAGATAATATATACAATACAGGCATGCCTTGGATTGAGAGCATAATTCGTTCCGGAAACGTGCTTGTAATCCAAAACACTCTTATATCAAAACGAAATCCCCCAAAAAAAATTTGTACAGAGATTTTTAATTTAAGCCGTACTACAGTACTTGTATTGCAAGATGTCGCTTGTATATCAAGTCAAAAATAAATAAATAAATATTTAAAAATTTGCTTGTCTTGCAAAACGCTCTCAAACCAAGTTACTTGCAATCCAAGGTATTACTGTACGCGGCTGGCAGCAGGTTCACGGGGTGAAGGACTTCCCAGATTTTGAGGGGCTGAGGAGAGCGTTCGGACTGGCTCCAGCTGGGGGCTGGGAGAAACGTGGTCCCACTTGCTTCGATGACGGGGGGCAGCTCTACCTGCTATGAAACGCTACCTTGCTGCTGGCCAGTGTTCAAACAATGCCCCGGGCACGTCAACAAAGCGGCTGAAGCAATCCAGAGAGATCTGCCGCCTGTAGCAAAGCGGCCGTCCTACTGCGTAGCCTCCCTCCACCACCGTATCGTAGCGCGACGGGGTAATAGAAAAATCTAGAAGTCCCACGGCAGCCTTCCCCAAGCTGACACCCTCCAGATGTGTTGGCCTACAATTCCCAACCAGCACGGCCCACGGGAGTTACATGCAGCTTGACCCCCCTTGCATATCGGCTCGGAAGTGGCCCCATCGAGTGCAATGGGGCTGTGACACTCAAGGGGGCGCCCCCTATAGGACCTTGGCTTCTAGAGGGCATTGGGCAAGTCACTCAGCCAGTCCACTAAGTCCAGACAGCCCATGAAATGCTCCCCAAAACCATCGGCTGCCACCAGCTATGGACATTCTGCGGACTCGGATGTGCACTCCCAAAGCCAGCGTGCGGGGCGAAAATGAAACAAACAGAGAATCCACCCAGGGATTCAGCCTGCCTTGTTTTTACGGAACATAACCACCAGAACAAATCATTTGAAATGAAATAAATAAATACTGACCCTATGCCAGTGTTCTCCAACCTTGGGTCCCCAGATGTTTTTGGCCTACAATTCCCAGCAGGCCCCAGCCAGCGTAGCTGGGAGTTGTAGGCCAAAAATATCTGGGGACCCAAGGTTGGAGAACACTGCCCTATGCAATAACCCACCTGGTTGCCCCCCAGATGTGCCCCACGCTGGCTGGGGGTGATGGGATTGCAGTCCAACCTAACTGGAGGGCACCGGGTCAGAGAAAACAGAACACCAGGCAGGGCACGTTTGTGAGTTCGGTTCAAGACCAACAAAAGAAAATATTCCTTGGTCGAACATCTTATGGGGCTCAGTGGATCAGGCCCATTCCGAGCGGGTTCTTTGGCCAGCTGATCTGCACCATGAAGAAGTCTCAGTGGAGCTGCCACGTCCGGAGGCAGGAAAGCTCCAATGCCAAACGCTGGGGTCAAATGTCCACGACGACCACCTTCCTGAGCTGAAGGAGAATCCCACAGAGCAGAGGCCTCTGGGTGACGGCCACTAGAACCTGAATCCTGGGCCGGCATGGAGCTTCGGCCCAATCCTGCAAGGCGCATCCTCAGACCTGCCCTTTGCTGTGCCTTATCGGGCAATTTTAAGAGAGGCATCCGTTTCCAAGATGATAAAATGCAACCCGTTTCCCAAAGCACTCGTTTTGGGGTTGTCCCTCCCCCCACCCCAACCATGCTAATAAAAAAACTGCAGCGCACATCAGCCCTGCTTTGCAGGCAAGTGTGACCCGGGGGTGGGCGGGGGAGAAAGCAGAGCTCAGGTTGGAGTTTTTGTATGCATGTCAGGAAATTGCCAAGCAATTTAATTGGCTTTCGTAATTGCCTCGTTCCAGCCTGCCTGCTGGGAGTTAATGCACAATGAAACAGGTTTCAGCATCAGCAGCGGAGACTGCTCTGCCCTGACAGAGAGAGGAGAGATGCCCCGTCACGTTCCCACAACAACCAGCATGTGCTGTGGCTGCCTGCTCTTGCCTTTGGCGCAAGCCTCGCGAACAAAGTGTGCCGTGGACCTGAATATGCCCCGTCTCTCCTTTGTGCAAGCTCGCTGACTTTTCCAAAAAGCAGTCACTCTTATCGTTGCTCACGAGTTGCTTTGGCACTGTCGGTGCCAAAATCTGGCAGCATCAGGCACGCACCAGGGCCCATGAATAGAATCACAGAGTAGCAGAGTTGGGAGGGGCCCATGAGGCCATCGAGTCCAACCCCCTGCGCAACGCAGGAATCCAGGTCAAAGCGCATCCCTGGCAGGCGGCCGTCCAGCCGCACCTTGAATGCCTCCATGTGGGAGGAGGAGGAGGAGGAGGAGGGCCCACGACCTCCCCAGGTAATTGGTTCCACTGTCGTATTGCTCTAACCGTCAGGGACAGTTGAAGGGCTCCTCTCCAGCTGCCCAGTTTGGGTTTTATTTTAACTGGCCTCTCTGCTCCTGCTTTTAAACAGCAGGGAGACATTACAACAAGGAAGGGGTTTTGTTCCTGGCAGAAAAATGGGGGGGGGAGGGGAGAAGAGCATAGCAGAGCATGCATCATTTCTAAATGTCAGGCTAGTGTTCCAGGCACAAGAGCGGAGCAAGTAAATAAAGTTGGCAAGCCTAAGCTCCAGCAAGCCACGCTGTGTGGACGACCGTGCAAACCTTAAACCTTGGTAGACCAGCGGGAGGGTCAGTTAAGGCGTGCAGGCGTGAGTCAGCAGCGCTGGGGTGGGGGAGCGCTGTGGCTCTCCTCCTCGGAAGCAGGGGGTCGTTCCAAGTCTCTTTCCCAAGCACTGGACCAGCCTTCCCAAACCTGGCGCCCTCCTGGTGTGTTGGACTACAACTTCCAGCATCCCCCAGCCAGCCATGCTGGGAGTTGTAGTCCAACACATCTGGAGGGCGCCAAGTTGGCGAAGGCTGCTCTAGAAAAGCCTGGCACCAAAGCAACCAGGGGGGAGAAAACAGCCACATGGCATTTCTCCTTCCTTTTTTCTCTTTTTTTTTCTTCTTTCTTTCCTTCCTTCTTTCCCTTTCCTCCCTCTCCCTCTCTCCTTCCTTCCTTCGCCCCCCCTCTCTCTCTCTCACACACACACACACACACAGAGCGCCGTCCTCTCCTCCTATCACCTCTTTTCGTTGCTTTGGCATATGCAAGGTTGGGAAAAGGAAAAACACCATTTGCACCCAGGTTCAGAAATACCTTGCCAGGGGGGGAGGGGGGAGAGAAAGAGTGGACTATTTCCCCTTCAAAGCCATTTCTGCAACCTGGGCCCCAAAACTGTTGCCGCGGCCGCCTAGTGTGGCTAACTGGGGCACAGAATGCCCACCAGCATCAGCCCGTTATTAGCCACTTGATGTCGCCCATGTTCAGAGAGCTTCACACAGTAACAGAAGCAGAAGAGACTATTCCCTGCCCCAAGGAACTTGCAGTCAACATTTTTGTCCCAGGGAAGAGAAAGAGAGACAAGGTGAGGAAGGCAAGATGATTTGTGGGGCAGGAGAGAGGGAGAATTCCAGAGGCGCAACTATGCCAGTCTGCTGTCATACAGAGTAGCACTTTTAGTGCGCTAGAGAGCTTCTATGGCGTACCCCCGCCATGCTGAATGCTTGTGCACCACTGTCCATCCATCCTCGCATCCTGCTGCCCCCCCCCCCACTGGCAGGTTCCCACCACCACCACAAAGCATGTCTAGGGCTTTCTGCCACCACCACCCCCAAAGAATTCACGGATATCGTACATGCACAGTTGATAGGCTTTGAAATTTCTTTCCTGTCTTCCAAATAAATGGAAGTGCCAGTTCCAGGTTAAACAGGCCAGAGCAGGATAGGGGGGGGGGGGAGCAGGCGATGGGGGGGGGAGAAAGAGCAACATCGCCATGGTAACCGCGGGACTTCAGTTCTGCCAGTGGTATTCATTGATGCTGGATGGAGGGATGGAGGGGGGCGATGCTTCTTTCAAACAGCTGCGCTTCTGAGGATAGCAGCTCCATCTACAAAGCAAGACTAAATTACTATAAAGATCGTATGTATAGATACATGGGTCTTATTTACACACACACACACACACACACACTTATATATACAGACACTCTAAGCACTACAGCACACTGGTATATATGTGTGTGTATGTGGGCATGTGTGCATATACACACACATATATATAATCTGTGCGTGTCTGTGCATGTCCCCTTCCCTCGGCCTCTATAAATAAACTAGTGTGGTGTAGTAGTGTTGGACTGGGACTCGGGAGATCCGGGTTCTAGTCCCCGCTCGGCCACGAAGCTCCCTGGGTGACTTTGGGCCAGTCACAGACTCTCAGCCTCACCTACCTCACAGGGTTGTTGTGAGGATAACATGGGAGAGGAGGAGGACCACCACCACATAGGCCGCCTTGGGCTCCTTGCAAGGGGACAAAAAAATGTGGGATGTAAATGTAATAAACAAATAAATACATATAAATACGCAAACATGCACGGACTTATCGGTCCGTGTTGTCCGAACTGGCCCTCTCGTCACTGACCTTAAAACGGCCACTGTGGAGCAAAGGAAGTTCTAAAGGGAGTTTAGAGCGAGAGACCACCGACTTTGGATGCAACTGGTTTAACTCTACCTCAAGTGGCTTGAATCAGGATAAAGGATTTTTTATCACACTACCAGAGTCCATTAGCTTGCCTAGCGCCAGGGTGTTTGTCTTACCAGCAACAACTGAACCACTGTTAGCAAGGCGATTGCCACGTTCTGCATTTAATTACCTTCTGATCTCACTGTTTGTAATTCTCCCACCACCACATGTACTGTACATAATACTCTCCGTAATACTCTCTGCATCTGATGAAAGAAGCAACTGGCATTCAGAGGTATACTGCCCCTGTACACAGAGGCTCGATTTAGCTAACATGCACTACTACACCAGGCGTTGAACCTCTTTCACCCTGAGGGCTGAACTCAATTTCAGAGAAGCTCTCCAGGGATGCATTCCAATAGTGGGCAGGGCCATAGGGGAAAGGGGTGGGGCCAAAAAATATCCCCCCAACACACACACCCCTCCAGCATATTGTAGCTTAAAGCTCTTGCTGCTGGCAACAATGCCTTAGGAGAGGCATTTCACCCTTTTAGAATGGGGGGAGGGACTGCAGAAAAGCCAGGAAACCACCAATGATTGGTGGTCGGGGGGGGGGGGCGAGGGAAAATAGGTGTGGCCGTTTGGGAAGCCCCAGAAGGCTGGATTGGGACCCCCAGCCTAAGGCTTCCCACTCCTGCACTGGTAGAGCTATTCTCTATTAATTACTGTAGTCTAATCCAGTGTTCTCCAAGCTTGGGTCCCCAGATGTTTTTGGCCTACAACTCCCAGCATGCTGGGAGTTGTAGGCCAAACACATCTGGGGACCCAAGCTTGGAGAACCCTGGTCTAATCCCCTTGTGAAGTCACCTCCCAGCAGTGAGTTCAATGAACTGCACACCACGTGAAGAAGTCCTTCCTTTGGTCTGTCCCACAGATCCCCTGTCCAATCTTGTTTCGCTGGGCACTCCTGAGCTCTATCACGCGGCAAAGCGGAGAAACAAAACTTGCCTACCCAATTCTTCCACCACATCGTGCATACATTTTAGAAGCCTCTCTCAAAAGCCCTCCCTTTTAACGAAAAAAGGCCCACATGCTTCCGTCTGTATTCGTCGTAAGAACCACGCTCCAGCCCCACAATAATCTTTTTGAGATGAGGAAACCAAACCTAGTAGTCTAGATCTTTTCTCCTCCCCCCCCTTTTATTTGAAAAAGCAAGCTCCTAACCCTCATGGCTATTGAGGCGGTCAAAGGCAATGGGCAGTGCTTAGAGAAGTGTCAGAAAAGTGAGGGATGTTAAATAAAGATATGACGACTCTGGACTAGCTCCCAGCTTGGGGCCATGTGATTCCTGATAGTGCTGTGCAAGCAAGAGAGTTTCTAGATAAAAGGGGGCTTACCCTTCCAGGCAATGCCGGCTTTCCTCTGAGGTGCAATTTGGCGAGCAATTTTAGAACCCCACACCAATAAGACTCGGCCCAAATCTCAGGAAGGCAGAACCAGCGTCTTGTTGCTTAGCTCTACCTAAGGTGGCAAATCAGGAAGAAGGAAAAAAAGAGTCCCAACCCTCTAAAACTGCACTGACAATTTTATTGTGAGTGTTTTCTTGCTGTTGCATTCATTTTGTTGCATCCTGTCAACGAACGAGAGATAAACTGCCCTCCTTTGGTACACGTCATTAAAAAAAAAAAAAAAGGGGTGGCGGACCGAACTTGGTCCGTTGCGTGGGTTCGGCACCTTAAGAGTTAACCGGCACCGAAGTCATGCCCTGTACTTGGCTGTCAAAACTTTTACAGTCATGCCTTGGATAGAGAGCATGATTCGTTCCGGAAACGTGCTTGCAATCCAAAACACTCTTATATCAAAACGAAATCCCCCCCAAAAAAAATTTGTAGAGATTTTTAATTTAAGCCATACTACAGTACTTGTATTGCAAGACGTCGCTTGTATATCAAGTCAAAAATAAATAAATAAATATTTAAACATTTGCTTGTCTTGCAAAACGCTCTCAAACCAAGTTACTTGCAATCCAAGATATTACTGTACTTTCAGCAGTGCGTGAAATTGACAAGGAATCCCCTTGGAAACAGGGAAGCCACAAGCTACAGGAATTACAAAAGACTACAGGAATTTCTCAGTATAAACAGAACAGTCAATACAGACAGGAAAACGGAAGTATTCAATTTGCATTCTAGGTAGGCTTTGCTCGAATGCAGAATATTACCTGACACCAGAGACTCTGACTCTATAGATTCTAACGTAGCGGTTTGCTTTGCCGATCGCCGGGCGCCCTGCCCGGGGTTGGAAGTTGCTTGGCCCTAGCCTGGAGCTAGCGACCTGACCTGTGCAAGCCTGCACCGTGTTCCCAACAACCCCTTGTTCTTTGGCACGTATCTTTTCTACCCTCCCTCGCCCCCTCCCCACCCTTGATGATCAGGTGGGCTGGTCCCACCCCGCGGGGGGGGGGTGGTACCTTTCGGGTGCTGGCATCTCTTGGGTACTTTGCAGCTCTTTTAGACTGCGCCCCCCCCACCTCTGGAATGCTATGCGCTTCTTTGAGGGAAGTGTAAATGTGCCCCCCATTGAAGGTATGCAGATGTGGCTTGTGTATAACCGGTCTGCCCAGAATTGTGTCTCCTGTGCCCCGGGTGAGGATCATGCAGACAGAGGGGTGACAGCGGAAAGGGGGAAAACATGTCAGGGTTCAGCAGTGTGCTCAGGCTCTCTCTCCACAAAAAGGTTGCCAAGTTTCTAATGCAATTGCTAGAGGGAAGGTTGGCCCCTCGCCAGATGGGCTTTTTCTCACTTCTGGAAGATAAAAAAATAAAACTAGCAAACAGTGGCTAGGGCTATGTGAACCCAATGAAAGTGAAAATGGTAGGCCAAAGCAAGCCAAATTCTGTGATCTGAAACCCATCGGATCTGCTCCTATTTGCACGTTATGCACAGTTTATTCTGCTGTTGCGGTGGCAAAACACTCCACAGGGCACCGCCAACACATTCTTGAGCAACTGAGTTCACGTCAGGCACCGCTGAGGCGTTTTCATAGCCCTGAGGACTAAGAAACTTGCTTTCCCCCTTTAGAATGACAACCGATATCCTTATTCTGCACAGAGACGAGTTTCGCACCACTCTTCCTGACACACTTGGGCTATACATCTCCCTGACCAGATTCCCTGTGAAGGAGCTGACTCACATTGAGTGTGTGTATGTCGGACTTGGGGCCAGGGATAAACTGAGGATTCTGTTGGTTTACCAGCCACCCTGCTGCCTGACAGAGTCCCTGACTGAGGTGACAGAGCTGGTCTCGGGGCTGGTGTTGGGAGCCGCCCCGGCTTTTGGTTCTGGGTGACTTCAACATCCTCCTTGTGTCTGGCTTGTCAGGAGCGGCTCAGGAGTTCATGGTGACTATGACAGCCACAGGCCTGTCCCAAGTGGTCAGAGAGGCAACGCATCAAGCTGGTCACATACTTGATTTGACCTTTTGTTCTGACCAGGAGAATGATCCGTGGGATAGAGGTCCCAGTGGTCTCTCCGCTGTCTTGGACGGATCACCATCTGGTCAGGACTGGCATTATGGCTGCTGGCCGCCTCTGCAGGGGTGGTGGACCAGTTAAAATGATACGCCCCCGAAGGCTGATGGAGCCAATGCAATTCCAGAAGGCCTTAGGGGGGTCTTTTGGATGGTGCCGCCAGCGATCCTGTCGAGTCCTTAAGTCTCCAAATGGAATGAAGACCTGGCTAGGGTCCTCAACACGATTGCTCCTAGATGTCCTCTCCGACCCACTTCTAAATGAGCTCCATGGTTTTCTGAAGAACTGAGGAAGCTGAAGCGGAGAGGAAGACGACTAGAGCGCCAATGGCGGACTCAACTCGAATTCGACAAAACACTCCATAGAGATCATTTGCAGAGCTATGGAGTGGCGGTACGTGCAGCGAAGAGAGCTTTCTGCTCTGCACGTATCACGTCCGCGAACTCGCATCCAGCTGAGCTGTTCAGAGTGGTTCGGGAGCTGAGCCAGGCTCCCCCTATTCTGAATCAGATTTTAGAACCTTCAGTGGCTCGCTGTGAGGCTTTTAATGTGTTTTTCGCAGATAAAACTTCTCGGATTCGTGCCGACCTAGACGCAGTTGTGGATACAGAAGTCAACAGTGGGGTGACCAACAACTCTTCTTGCCTGATTACCGTAAATTGGATCACTTTCAGTTGGTGACTCCTGATGATGTGGACAAGCTTCTTGGCTTGGTGAATAAGGCTACTTGCCCTCTTGACCCTTGCCCATCCTGGCTTATAGCCCAGGGAGGGGAAACAGTAAAATAACTTTTGTTGGATATTATTAATGTCTCTCTCTAAAAGAGGGCATTCTCCCTACATGCTTGAAAGAAGCTATTATTAGACCATTTTTGAAAAAGCCCTCCTTTGATCCCCTGGATTTTAATAATTATAGGCCAGTGAGTAATATACCATTCTTGGGCAAGGTAATTGAGAAGGCAGTGGCCATTCAACTCCAAGTTGTCTTGGATGAAACCAATTATCTGGACCCATTTCAAACCAGCTTCAGAGTGGGATACGGAGTTGAGACTGCCATGGTCGCCTTGGTGGATGATCTTCGCCTGGGAATCGATAGGGGGAGTGCATCCCTGATTCTTTTGGACCTCTCAGCGGCATTTGATACCATCAACCATGGTATCTTATTATTCCGCCTGAGGGAGTTGGGGGCCCTGCTTTGCAGTGGTTCCACTCCTTCCTTTCGGGACAGTTTCAGATGGTGCTGCTCGGGGATAAATACTCCTCAAAAAAGGAGCTACTGTATGGAGTCCCTCAGGGCTCCACTCTGTCCCCGATGCTGTTTAACATTTATATGAAACCGCTGGGAGAGATCATCAGAAGATTTGGGGCTGGGTGTTACCAGTGTGCTGATGACACCCAAATCTACTCCTCCCTAACTTCATTTTCCAAGGAAGGTATGACTCCTCTGAATTGCCTGAGGTCGGTAATGGGTTGGAGGAGGGAGAACAAACTGAAGTTGAATCCAGGTAAGACTGAGGTGCTCCTCGTGAAGGGTCCTAATTCAGGAATTGAGGTTTGTCAACCAGTTCTAGATGGGGTAGCACTCCCCTTGAAGGAACGAGTTTGTAGCTTGGGGGTACTTCTTGACCCGACCCTACTCTTGGCATCTCAGGTGGAGGCAACGGTGAGAGGTGCCTGTTACCAGCTTCGGCTGATTCGCCAGCTACGCCCATTCCTGGAATACGTGGACTTAGTAAGGGTGGTGCACGCACTGGTAACCTCTAGGCTTGATTTCTGTAATGCGCTTTACTTGCGGCTGCCTCTATACTTGGTTCGGAAGCTTCAACTAGTACAAAATATGGTGGCCAGGTTGGTCTCCAGGACACCCCACGGAGACCATATAACTCCAGTCTTAAGATCTTTACACTGGCTGCCAATTTGCTTCCGGGCAAAGTATAAAGTGCTGGTTACATTTAAAGCCCTACATGGTCTAAGTCCAAGGTACCTTAGGGAGCGCCTCCTCCCCTACCTTCCACCCCACCACTTAAGGTCTTCGGAGGGCCATCTGCTGCAGCGGCCTAATGTGAGACTGGCAGCTACTCATTGGAGGTCCTTCTCTTTTGCTGCCCCTCAGCTGTGGAATGGCCTGCCAGTTGAAATGCGCCTGCTGACTTCTTTGAATGTCTTTAAGCAGGCACTGAAGACTTTGTTATTTCAGCAGGCCTTCCTTTTATAATATTCCATCATATTTCTATGGAATTTTATTATTTTAATGGAATTTTTATGCTGTTTTTATGTTTACCAGATGTTTTAACTGCATGTTTATTTGTTTAACTGATTGTTATTTTATATGCTGCCTAGAGTAATAGTATATAGGCGGGATATAAATTGTAATAATAATAATAATAATAATAATAATAATAATAATAATAATAATAATAATAATAATACAACCACCTTGGGCTCACAGCCAGACATTTCCTGGATATCCAAAAGAATAATGATGTTTCCATTATTTAATTTTTTAAAAATCCACCCCCAAAACCCCACACCGCCTTGTACCAAAAGGACTGAAAGTAACAATGGTGCCCAACTCCACATTTCTCTGGACAAAGCCCCTACTTAAGCCAGACCCCAAAGGAAGATGAGGTTGATTTATATAAGCCAAATTCCAGCCATTATCTTATTTAAAAGGGGGTCTCCCCTAAACATTCTAGTCCTTATGATTGGAAAGAAAAGATTATTTGGGCAAAAGGCTGGAAGGTCCGTTTCCTTACCCCTCCTCACGCCGTTACACGCACACCTCCCAAGTCCAACCAACCCACCCCCCACCCCAATTCCTCTTGTTCCCAGTCCCAAATACACCAAGTCCTGCATAAACAGAAGATGTGCAATTGGGAGAAGGTATGACTCTTTAAGAATTCATGCAAATGCACCAGTGTTGCATAATTTATAGCAACTGCAGTGCCTTTGCTTCAAGTTGGGAGTTTTACACAGAATTTTAACACACACAAGCTGATCTTACTCTGTGTTAGTATTCACGCTAACTCAGCTTTATAAAAGCATTCAGGAAACAGGTGTAAGAAAATGGATTTTTTATTCCTTTTTTTTTTTTTTTAAGTTCTGATGTTTTACAAATAATGCTTTTACTCTGATAATAAGCCTTGGAGCAATTTAAAAAACAAAAACAAAAACAAATAAACACACAGCACAGCCAGCAATGCAGCTGGACTCAACACCCATAAATACAGGCTGGAAACAGACAGACAATCACGAAGTTTTCTATACATGATCTATTTTTTGTTTGTTTGTTTGTTTGTCCTTTTAATGTCACATGTTGACAATTGCAAAAATGGTCTACACAATATGGGGGCAAAAAAGGCAGCAGATGAGCTGTTCTGAAACACCGTAGGGGCGATTCTGCCAATCCTGCACACCATGTGCGAGCCCTTGGGCTTTGATGGGCCTTCACCAGTGCAAGAGGTTGTGACGCATGCCCCTTCTAAATGTGGGAGAGAATAGCACATCTGGAACATGGACATTATTCACGTAAAAGTCAATGACATTTTATATGTATTCCTTTTAAAGGAGAAGGTTGAAGTTTCTTTTTTTCTCAATAAAATATTACATTTCATTTAATACTCTGGTACAATTCTTCATACATTGCTGGGAAAAGGGTAGGAGAATGGGGGGGGGGGGGCGCGGCTATTTCAACCTAGATGAATATAACAAAGATCTTCTCTCATTGAACCAGTATAGCATTATTGTTAAAGTCTCAAGAGTGTTCATAAATAAAAGAAAAACAGGCTTGAAATTACATGGAAATAAGAATTAAAATTTGGAGAAAGAACAAAAGAACCAAGACAGAATTATGATATACACCTCTCGCATCTGAACATCTGGGGCTGGGAAGCATCTCAAATTGCTCAAAGCTAGCAACAAGTTCCTAGTCATCAAGTTTTCCAACCCTGATAGCGATCATTTCTTTCATATTTCCCCCCAGACTTTTAACAGAAGCTATTGTTTATCACTAGGAGATAACAAAAAGTTAACGGCAGTTTTTTTTAACACAAGTTTCAACCGGGAAGTGGGTGGGTGGAGATAAAAGATTTGGTCAAGATTAATAGGAGGCTTAAAAGAGAGAAAAGGGATCAGTAAAAAATGAAGTATCTAACATTCCTTTAAGCAACGGCACAGTGGCAAGTGTTATGCCTGTAGGCCTGTGTTTCCCAGACGTCTGCTAACACTTTTCTTCTCAATTACAATTGAGACATACTTCATCCTTAAACCCCCAAAGTTTTAGCAAGTGTACGAGAATAAGTCAGCGCTTGCCCTTAGAGGAACCCCGCTTCTGTGCCTCTCTACAGAGAACACTGATGTGGGCAGGGCCCCTAACTCATGCAGAGACATGACAGACAGCCTCTTCTGAGAGCTGACAATTTTGCTGCTTCTCTGTGGCAGAAGCGACTGATCAGGAGCTGCAGGCACAGCAAGTACATCCCCCCACCCCCACCCCACCCGGAGTTACTTTAGCTGTTCTCCAGCAGTTCTCGCGGAGTCTGGAAATCACTGCCCTGGGAGGGCTGGTTACATCTCAGTTGCACACATAGTCAAAGGTCAGGAAAACTGGCCACGGAGAGCAAGTGCTCTCCCAAAGACGGAAGGAAAAGGGTGTGCGTGCGTGCACACGCCGCACGCACGTCGATCAGGAAAACACAATTTTCTGGTCGTTAAGACAGACAAAAGATTCTGCATTTCAGATTTTGCAACTTTCCATCAAAGAAAAACAACAACAAGAAAAAACACGCTTTCCCAAAGCCAAAACCATTGCATAAAAAATTCCAGGATAGGAGGAGATCCTCCCAATCCAATCTGGTACAGAAAAGTCTTCTCCAACAGAACACATAAAAATAAGTAATGGGATCCCTTTCAGCCAATGGCCATGCTGGCTGGGGATTATGGGAGTTGTAGTCCAACAGGCCTGGAGGGAAGGCAGATTTAACAGCCACCTGCTGTTTCAGCTGGGGGGGGGGGGTCGTCTGAACAGGCTGTACAACTGCAAATTGATTCCCTTTTACCCTTCCATTTATAAGTTCACAGTTCTGTCTTGTGCATGATGACAAAACTGCTTCAAAACTTTAAGACACTAATTAAAATGTGTAACCACCCCTGTTGATCCAGGACACAATCGAGGGGGGAAAGGGGGAGATATTTCATGCTACAGACATTCATCGCAGCGTGGCTTGTGTAGAAAACACTCGCCGTGGGATTCTGTATTTTAAAGAGAGCTTTTTTAAAAAAAAAAAACCAACAACACATCACCACATATATCTCCTTTTGGTTTTCAGCAAGGCCCAATGATCTCATTCAAGTACTTTTCCTCGCACAATCTTCAAGAAAGTTCTTCATCAAGTTTGAAAAACGACATTCACGTGCCCTTAAAAAAAAAAAAAAAATCACACGTTCCTGAAACCGCATTCCTATGGAAGAACCGGGCGCCTGAAACACACCTTCGGGAGAACCGCACCGGAAGGCTGATCCTGGACTGTACCATTCGGACATGGGGGGGGGGGCATGTATGGATGACCCCATTTCAAAAGTTCCCTGCTTGTAGAAAACAAACGTGGCAGGGAGAAGGGGTCTTGGCTAGTTTTGTGGGGGACGAACATTTCTCCCTCCTTCAAGAACTACAGCCCGGCGAAGGTCGTATCCTGTGTTTCTCCTGATGGTGTCTTTCAGATCCCAGTCTAGCAGCGACAACCAAGATGGGGGGGGGAGGGGAGGGGAGAAGAGACTGCACTGCACTGCACGCTAAAAACCAAACCAGCCAGCCTTTTGAAGACAGGCCACATCAGCATTCATTACATTTGTGCTGCTTAAGGTGGAGTTTTATTCCTTTAAAATGCTCATTTGGTAGGTTTTTTTTTTAAAAAAAAAATCACAGTCAGTTCCAGTTTAGTCTCTTCCAGGGCTCAGCTGTTACAGCCCCCTTTGGTTTAACCACCCCATTTGCAGGTAGGCGAAATTAGGAGGGGGCATTGGGGGGGGTTACAGAAGCGAGGGGGACCAAACTTACCAACCTCTCTTCAGTGCTCCTCCCAGTTCTAGACAGATGCCTTTTCTTAAAAAAAATATATTATTTTTTTTAAAGTTCTAGAGCAGCCATCCCCAACCTAGACTTCAACTCCCATCAGCCCCAGCCAGCATGGCCGATGGTCAAGAATATCGGGAGCTGCCGTCCGAAACATCTGGAGGGCACCAGGATGGGGGATGCAACGGGGCTTCAGGCCCCCATGTGTGTCCACCCCCACCCCACAAAAAGAAGCCGGGGCTGAACTGCTCCAATGAGAGCTTCGGTCTTTGCACTCGGGCTCTTCCCAGGAGTCTCTCAGAAATGCACCGCATTAAGATACCCAGCAGCAACAATCAGACCACTCCCTTTCTAAAAACCATCATGGGTTCACTCTCACCATTCCAGCCCAACATCAGCGAGCTGGAGGAAAGACAGCGGGGCTCGGTGCAAAGGGAGGCGGCCTAGCGGCCCCCCATCTCCCGCCGAGGAGCAGGACTACAGACTGCAGAACGGGATCTTCCCTGCGCAGCCGGACTGCCCCAGGGCGGCCCCCGGGGTTGCGACGTCAGCAACCTCCCTGCCAGTAACAGCCAGCGATTCGGTGGGGCATGGACACGCGGGGAAATAAAATACTGCGGGCATCAGGACACGGCTAAGGTTCAATACATATTATGGGTGGGGGGAAGGAGGACGCAACATGGGGATCCCATTTTTTTGGCAGTGGCCTGCATTTACGGTCAGGTGCCTTTAGATTTTCCAGGGCAGGTTCCAGAAATCATAATACAGAAAACAAGCAATTTATGAAACGGGGCGGAGGGGCGGGAGTGGGATGAACGCAGACTTCTCATTTCCATCAGTTGTGTGTGGGGGGGGAGGGGTATCCTATCTAGAGGGGGGGCACATGGCTTTGCCTCTCCCTTGCACTCAAACAGACAAGATGCCCAACACTTACACCTCCAGCATGTGGGTGGGATAAACCGACGGGACCCAGAAGTTTCTTACACTCCCCCCAACATCATCGGCTTGTGACAACGGATGCCTCAGTCTGGCCAACGTTACGCCACACCTCTTCCATGGGCCCCAGCCTCTCGGGCACCGCCACCGCCAAGCTGTAAGGGAGACCCTTCGCTACACTGGGAGAGCAGAAGAGGAGGCGAAACAGGAACAGCATGCGTGCCACACACGGACCACAGGCAGGCCACCGACTGGACTGCGCTGCCAAGCCTGGACGTAAGACTGCAAAGACATCTGGCAAAACCTGGTTACAGGAGTTCCCAAGTCTGAAGACAAGGTGCACAAGTGAAAGAGGTGAACAAAGCGGAGCAGCAGAGGTCACGGAAGACGTCCCTTCCTCCCGGCCTTTAATTCAACCAAGCTAAACATGGAACAAGCAGGGTTGTGTGTGTGATGCAGCTTGGAACCATGTGGTGTAAGGGGGCAGAACTCAATTTCCTGAGAAGCTAACTCTCCCCAAAATAAACCAAAAAAAGGACAAGCTTCTAGCCCTCACGGTTGTGAAGATATGCTTGAAAGCACGCAGGCAGCGGCTACTGAACTCTAGAAACCTGACAGGTCGTTGAGTAAGATCTCCAGCAGGCAGAGGGCCTCTGTCAGCCCCTTCACCCTACCAATGATGAGCAAAGCCAGACTGAATTATGGAAAATAGTAAAAATTGCAGAATCAGTTATCCAAAGCATGAAAGATTATGTAGGTCTGCATGACTCAGACCTCAGAGTGCAGCTTTCCTGGGTGCAGTTTTTATTTTGCGTTGTTTAAGCATGACATACACACAGCCCAGACAGCAAGAGGCCAAATGCAACGGCGTTGCCTTAGCGTTAGGTTTCTGGCCCTTACAAGAGAGACCTCACTAACCTAGCCGGCCGGCTTCCGCGTTAAACAGCCACTGAAGAGGTTCGCTCATCCCTGTGGGCCCAGAGGGAACGGCAGCCTCTTCGGGGACACGGCTGACCCCACCGCCACCAGTCACAGGCCTCGTGGGAAAAGCTGCGGTAGGCGGCCCACGCCCGCTGCCCGGATCCCGCCACAATGCGTGCTCTAACGCTTCCGGCACAGGGAAGGGACCCAGTGAGAGAAGCCCGGCGACCCCTTTGCAGTAGGAGCTGCTCGGGGAGAAAAAAAAAGAACGAAACCCAGCCAGGTGGAGACCCAGCTTTGAGGGCAGGTGGGGGAGAAGGCACTTGAAAGAAGGCAGAGCGTCACAGGATGTCCAGCTGAACGGAACACATGGTGAAGAGGCGTCTGCAACCCGCCCTGCCCCTCGGAGGCCATGCCACGCAAGAGCTCCCTCCACGCAACACGAAGGCCACCGCCGCCACGAAAACCCAACCGCTCGCCCTGTTTTTAAGGAGAGGCGGGGCGGGGCAGTCCAGAGGTCCATTCACCGCCCCAAATTCCCCATTTAAACGTTGCGCGGCCTTCCCTGATATAGCAGCTGGCTGGACGCCCCAGGGGACGCTCACGAGAAGGCCATGAAAGAGGGCGATGCTCCATACGGGCCTACAGTAAACAGGCAGAGTGGGCTGCGTTGGGGCTCCAGGACACCACCGACTTGAATTCCCGAACCATGTCACCACCACCCGCAACACGCGCCCCATCAGAACTGAGCTACCACTCCCTCCCTCACCACCACCACCACCACCACACAGCATCAGGCAACAAGCACCCAGCCATTGCTGGGTAGGCAGCCCTAGAGAACAAACCAGTTTCATCTGGTGAAAAAAACCGCAAAAACGCATCATTAGAAGCTGTAGAAAAGCATCTTCATTTCGAGAACAAACGTGGAACACCATGAGGACTAGACACTTGCTCAAATTAGCTGATGAACAGGCCCTGCTGTTCAAGGGATGGTCATTGGCGGTTCCCTGGAAGCAGGGCCTGCAGCTGGGGCAAGGGGGAGAGGCAGAAGAGGGACAAGCTTCCGATTAGCATAACCCATTACTTCTCCCCCGTCCCTCCAAAGCATTAGTTTTTCACCCAACTTACTTCTCTGTTTTGTTTTTGAAGGGGACGAAAAGGTTTTTTAAAAAAATCTAATTTGATACAGCTTAACAACTTCTAAAACCCAGAAGAGAGCGGGGGTGAGGAGGGGGGAAATGTTCAAGTACAACAGAGTATTGGTCTGCGCTGTTGGCAAAAGAACCCGACGTTCGAGAATGGAAATAAAACAAAAACAAAAATCAGCCATTGTAGAAATCAGACATTTTGAGGAAAAGGCATGGGGGGGGGGGTTTCTGTGAAAGACGGCCTTTTAAGTTCTGCTTATTACTGAAGGGTTAAAACACCATAAATATAAAGAGGCTCTATGCAGCTGTCAAAGTCCACTCGTCGTGGGATGCTTCTCGAGTCGCTTCAACTTCACTTTCTTATAAAAAAAAAATATTGGTATTTCGATTCTGTAAAGAGATAGAAAGAGAGAGAGAGAGAGAGAGAGAGAGACCTTTCAGAAATACACCCAAGGCTGCAAACTCCATGCTAGCACAGAGATGGTTATAATCAAGTGTGGAATTCAGCACACTGAAGACTGGCACTTTTATTCAAGTTTCTGGTCCTTAGGACGGTAAACAGAGTTTTTAATGCAGCCTTCCCTCAGTTGGTGCCCGCCAGATGTGTTGGATTGCAACTTCCATCAGCCCCAAGGCACCATGGCCAACAGTCAAGGATTATGGGAGTTGTCATCCAAAACAACCAGAGAGCACCTGTTGCTTACTCCTGCGCTAGAGCAACCTGAACTCTGCAGTTTTAAGGACTGTCACCCTAACGCTAGAAGAATCTACTCTATCTTAGCTGGACTAACTGTCTACCTCACCAAGGACTAGCAGCTTGCCTTCAGGGTGTCAGCTGGAGGTCATTCCCTGCTACCAAGATCCTTTCACTGGAGGAGTTGAGAAGTAAACTCAGGACCTTGGACATGCAACGATGCGCTTTGCTGCTGATCTACACCCCCATCTGGTTAAGACACAGTCCTCTGCAAAGCCTTTCCCCAAATCAGAGACAGACTTGCCTTCCCCACAAGGAAGTCCACTCAGGTCATCTCATCTGAAGCTCTTCTGCTGCTGCATCAGACCGACGTTTTCGTAGACCCTCATGGCGTTATCTTCTCTCATCCTGCAGGGGCAAGCAAAGGATTTTCCAAGTCAATCGAAAAACAAAACATGAGAACAAAAAACGGGGTTCCAGTTGGTCATGAACAGCTCAAGTTGTACCTTTATGGGTTAAGTTGAACATTTAAAACACTTTGTGTGGGGTTTTTTTATTGCTTATCACCGGGTGGTTGAATCACTCCAACAGAACATGCTCAGTGGCGGCGCCTCTTACGGTGAGAAGAGCTGGACAGAAGCTCAGTTTTAAAAAAAGAGACAACAACATCGCCCCCTCGAGAAGCCAAAGATCTGGGTGAAGATACCTGCGGTCAAAATTCTCAAAGCTGAGACACAGGTAGGTGTGTTTTTATACCACAAAAGGATCTCCCTGGTGTGTAAGAACAGCCAGGTCGAGGCCTTCCACTCGAAGAACCTACTTTCTCGTTGCCAACCAGCGGGGTCCAGGCATCAGGAGACCGCTGGAAGGCAGCAAGGATGGTGAAAGGCGGGCTCTGAGTAGCAAGTGACAGCAAGAATGAGCCCGCAAAGCTCATCTTCCTCTGCTGCTGCATGAAGTGCTGTTCTGGGACCACCTGCTGGCGAGAAGAAGGGAAGCCAAGAGCAGCGGATCACACAGGAATGTGAAACCCTACCATGAAGCGTAACTCTAACCTAACAAGCAAGTATAATCCCTTTGCATCCAAACAGCATGCCTAAAGGCAGCCCTGGGGATGTTCTTGTTCACCTATCGCTTTGTTCTGCCCAATCTATGCTAGTTCCAGGCCCCTGGATAGGCACGAGGACCCAGGCTTTCCTAACCCTAACCTGAAGCTTAACCCTAACATGCAGGTATATAATCCCCCTCCATCCAGACAGCAGGCCCAAAGGCAGCACTCAGGGTGTTCTTGTTGACCGCTCGCTTTGTCGGCCCAATCTACACTCGTTCCAGGCCGCTGGACATGCACGGGGACCCAGGTTTTCCTAACCCTAACCTGCAGGTATAGTTCCTATACATTCAACCAGCAGTCCCAAAGGCAGCACTGAGGAAGTTCTTGTTGACAGCTTACTCTTTCTGAGGCTAGCTCCAGGCCCCTGGACACGCACAGGGAACCAGGTTTTAATAACCCTCAGGCAGTCCTCCTCTGAAAGCAGGTCGCCCTGCTGCTGCATCTCTGCATGAGCCATGATGGAAAGATCGAAACAGGTACCCAAATGCAGAGAGGCAGCAAAAATACCTGCCCCCTCCCCCTCCCCCCTCCCCAGTAGGAGGCCAACTGGAAGTAGGGAAGCCCAGAACTGCCAGGAGCCTTTAATTAAAAATTTAATTATTAGATTCCCTCATTTCTTACAGCACACAGTTCGAGGCCATACAGCACTTGTGTGCTCGCCACCGTCCACCCAGAAACAAAGCCCTGCCCCGCTTTGCTTTAGGTCTCTGCTTCCACTCAGTGGGCAAACCTGGACGTGGCAAGGAGACATCTGAGTGCTAGGATCCCGAACCGTTTAGTGAGGAAACGTATCCTTAAAAAAGGGAAGGCAGGCGTGGGGTGGGGACAGCTCAGACACCACGGGCAACTTACTCAGGACACGTCGGTGTCGGAGTACACGGCGGAAGAGGGCTCTGGTCTCCGCTGGCCTGGTCCGCTAAAGAGTATTTAATGTTGGTGTACTCGTGCCCTTTTCTCTTACTCTTCTGGAAGGGAGAGCGAGAGCCAAAAACAAAGCATGAGGAAGGGGGAAATCACTTCTATCTGGCACTTCCCAGCATGCAAAATGCTCCCCCCCCCCTTTCATCGTTTAATTTAAAAGAAAGCTCCCGGCCTCTGCCTTGCAAGTGAGCCCACAAAAGTCAGCAGCCTACAGAAACATTCCCGCCCCCCCACTTTATCAGCCTGCTATTTACTCATAAGAAGGTTCGGTGCAGGGGCAAAGGCTCCCTGCCTCCTCCTGCTCCACCGACCCACTTCGTTTCCAGGCTGGATGTCTGGGGTGGGCATCCTCTTTCACCAGCATGGGGACCAATGTGGGGAAGCCAAACAGAGTGCTGCAACCCCCCCCCCCCAGTCAGCCCACCTATGCAACACCTCGCTGGCCCATGGCAGCCTCCACCAGCCCGGCGCCCTACAGATGTGCAGGACTTAACATATCCTGGGGGCTAACGCCAAACAAGACCATTTTGAGGATATATGGCAGTGTTCTCCGCTGGCTGGGGCATGCTGGGAGTTGTAGGCCAAAAACACCTGGGGACCCAAGGTTGGAGAACACTGATATATGGTATTTCATATCCTGCCATGTCCTTTTGGATAAAATCCGGTTTTCTACCCAAAGTCCCAATTTGTTCAAAACCATTTTGGTCCAGGCAACCGGTATTCAGGGGCACGTCCTCCCGGGGCTGCCCACAGATGGAGCTGTGCGGGCACCCGATAATGCAGCCAAAAATAAGACTGCGCTTTTGGAGCGTTCATGTCAAATACTTGGAAATCCTCAAGATTTAAACGTTCGGGGGGGGGGGGGACAGCCACAATTTCGCCACCAGGTTCCCACTTCTTTGCCAGTCCCACCATTTCCTCAAGCCAAAAAAAAAAAAAAAAAGACCCCTTCCGCTGGAGAGAGGAGCAGCAGACAGCAGAGGGATCCCCGGGTACAAATCCCACCACCCCGGGTAGGCAATTATGCTCCGTGCCAAAGGGAGACCCCAAAAGGCCTTTCGCGTGGGGCCCCGGAAGCACCTCTCCCTGCTTGAAGGCAAAGTGGGCCCGCTCTATTCGAGTGGGGGGAAGCCCCCCGCCCTCTTCAAATGCTCAACCCCACCTCCAGCTAACAATATCCCAGTTGGGCCCTGGCCAGAGCCACGGCAGAGGTGCTCTTAACGGGGCTGGAAACAGGCAGGAAACACGTGGGTCATTTTATTTCTAGGCCACTGATGATTGACAAAGAGGGAGAGAGAATTGCGTTGTGGACTGGTAACTTGGGTGGACATTAGCAGCCTTGGGTGCAAAGCCGTTTGCGAAGACCTGCAACCCTTTTACACTGAGGCCCTTGCACACTTAAAAACCACGGCTGTAATTAAATTCAAAATTGCCAAACCCCCAAGGTGCAGAGGTACCTGCTCCTCCTCGATCCGGCGCTGTAGCGTTTCGATGTAGTGCTGCACGGCCATGTAGATAAACCGGTATTGTGCCTCCGTCTGCACCATCCCTGACCGCTGGGATCTCACCATCTGGATGGTCTTTGGGACGTCGATGTCACAGTCCACACCTGGGTGGGGGTGGGGAGGAGAAATATGCAAAGCAGGCAGGGCCAAGCCCCGTCAGCTGGATCCTCAGCCTGGATGCGTCCACACCCGAGCTCTCAAACAGCAGCAGCCTATGCCAGCAGTGAAATACCGGCTGCAAAGACACCAGGAAGTAAACTGAATTGGGCAGTGCGGGATTAAGAGCAGCCTTGCTGGGTCAGACCAAGGACCTAGGACTCAGTTCCCAACAGCAGCCCGGGGTGCCTGGCCCACTGTTCCCCGCTGCCCAGCTGATCAGTCTTAATAGCAGCAGGGAAACGGCAATCTGGATCGGAACTGCAGGGGGGCGGGGGGCTCTACAGTGCCTCCCCCACAGCTCCATCCCTGGATCTCAACAGGTGGGGAGGCTTAAACCTCCCCATCCCTGTACGCACAGCCCCCAACCTGGCACCGCATGCAGCCCCCGGGGGCCAAAAGGGTTGCCTGCTCCTGATCTACACCAAGCAAACCCTGGTTAAAGCAGTTTCCCTGCTTCTCCAGCCTAGCTGCTTGCGAAGTGACAAGCAGAGCTTAATTAAGTCAGCTCAGTTCAACCAGCTATTCCTAAGAGGCCGTTCAACCAGGTCTGTGTAACAATTGTCTAATAGGCAAGATTTCCTAACTGAATTGGCATAGTTCCTCTTCTCTGCCCTCTCTTTTTTTTCCCCCCTTTTGTAACATGCCTATTGGTGCACAATGCCATTACTTTTAAATTGTAAAATGCCCTGAACCTCAAGTGCGCTGGCAGAAAAGAAACTCGCAAATGCAGTACGTAAATAAAAAAATAATAAACCATGGTTTTGCTGTGTATTTAGCGGGGATCTTAACCAGGGTTAAGGCAACAACCAAAAAATGGCTCCTGCTAACCACGGTTCACTGTCACATCTACCTACGTCTGGAGGGAATTGTAGGGACCCACCTTTCTCTCGGATGATGTCGATAAGAATATCTATCACAATGAACGTTCCAGTCCGACCAATCCCGGCACTGTCAAAGAAGGGGGAGAAACGACATGCATTTCACATCCGTGCTTCTTGGGGACACAGAAAGAGCCTTGCACTCGTGAGCAAAGGTTACCTGCAATGGACCACGACTGGGCCTGCATCCGAGATGTTCTCCTGCTTGTGGTGAACCTCTTCTAAGAAATCCAGGACTCCGCCAGGGTCGCTGGGGACTCCGTGGTCAGGCCAGGTCCGGAAGTGATACTGCCACACCGTGCGCTCAGTGTTGCCCTGGGAGGGACGTCGGCAAAAAGAGGCACGTATCACTTTGGGGGGCCACTGGAGAAGGGCATGCGTGACCCCATTTGGGGAGGGGAGGGAACACTTCTCTGCGGGACATGCCTCTCTCCTGTGGCACCCCCAACCTAAACACCCTCCAAGTCATTCCAGGCAATGGAGAGGGGAGGAGGAGGACGTGGTGGAGTCATGGGAGCTGCCTGCAGGTTGCAAGGGAAAGGGTAACCCACCCACCCCAGCAAAACTTATCACCTGGCAGAACAAGGCAGTGTAGATCTAGGAGGTGACCAAAAAGTAGGACACAGAAACAAGTTACAAAAGGCAGAGAACTGCTTCACTGAACTTGGGAGAAGTAGCGATACTAGGAGTTTTACTTCTTTAAAGTCTTAAATACTGTTGTTGTTGTAAGTCAGGGGTGCAGAACCTCAGGCCAAGGGGCCAAATCTGGCCTTCCAGGGTTCCCCCGACGACCACGCCCCCTCCCTCTGGCCACACCCCCTTTCCCCAGACCAATTGTTTGGAGGGTTCCCAGCTGCCGCGCAGTTCTTTCCCCATTCTAAAAGGTCGAAATGCCTCTCCTAAAGTTTAATTATCGGCAGTAAGAGCATTAAAGCTAAAATAGGCTGGTAATTTTGGTACCTTCGGCCCTGCCCACCACTGGACCGCAGGCCCTCAAGAGCTTTTCCGAGATGGAATTCAGCCCCCCGGGCTGCAAGAGGTTCAAACCACCCCTGTTTTAAGCAGTTACAGTCCTGGAAAACTCTGTCCCCTTCCAAAACGGATCCTCAGCTTGTTCCTTCTGTAGCCACACTCATGTTCGTAGACATTATTCATGCCAGCCATGGCCACGGCACTTTCAGAGGAACAGAAGCAAAGAGAACTCTCTCCGCTTCGAGGAACTTGCAGTCCAAGTTTCAACAGTGGGAAGGAGGGGGCGGCGAGGTGAACAAAGGAGAACAGACGTGGGGGCAGGAAGTGAACATCGGACAGCAGCAGCAGCAGCAGCCGCTTTCTGAGGACTGGCCACTGTCCCCATCCTACAAAGAGTATCAGCCAACGCTAACGAAATAACCTGATGCACGGACCTGCCCGACCTTCGAAAGCTTGAGTTCCCGTAATGTGTAATCGTGAGCCGCACTCTCCTTCACGTTCCGGACACGCATCACGCCATATTCCTTGAGCGCGTGCTCGTCCGGCCAGTACTTCACACACTTGCTCTGGAAGAGAAGATGAGGCGACAGAGGGTGGGTGAATACTGACATTTGTCTCACCGCGGGTCCGGTTTGACCCAAGGGAAGAAGAGGCACTTAGGGGAGCTTTAAAAACAACAACAACAACAACAACTCACAACTCCACGACAAGGTAGACCACTTCATCAATGACGTTTATGTTACAATATTACACATAACAGCTACAATCCTGATTTATTGAATTAGTTGTGTTTTAACAGGCATTCCCGCTATGTTACCTGGTTTGTGACATTTTATCTCAAGAATGGGACATGAGCTCCTATTATAAATAGATCATTTTAATCCCACCCTTCCTCCAAGGAACACAGGGGGGTGGTCCATGCCTACCCTCACAACACCCTGTGAGGTAGGCCAGACTCACACACAGTGACAGGCCCAAAGTCCTGCCAGTCAGCTTTGTGGCTGTGCGCAGTTCTGAACCCAGATCTTCCTAGAGCACACCCGAACCACGGCATTACACCAGCCTTCCCCGACACTGGAGCCCTCCAGATGTGTCGGACTACAACTCCCAGCACTGCCCAGCCAGCCCTGCTGCCTGGGGATGATGGGAGTTGTAGCCCAACACATCTGGAGAGCACCAGGTCGGGGGAAGGCTGCACTTCACCAGGGGCGGGAAACCTTTGGCCCTCCGGATGCTGTCGAACTCCGACTTCCATCAGCCCCAGCCTGCACGGTCAATGGTCAGGGAGAATGAGAGCTGCAGTTCAAGACTGCCCAGAGGGCCTCAGCTGCTGGTGCGGTGCTCGCTCTCTGCCCGCTCTTCTCTTAAGACTGAGGGATTCCGGTGCTGCTGGGAATTAATTTCACGGGAAGGGCTTTGGTTCACCTCGGCCTGCCTGTGGCCCAGCCACCCCCCAAAAGACTAATCAGGTCCGGAAAGATATCACCCACCGTCTCCATACATCACACAAACCCAGCTTCGAGAGCCTCCCACTTCCCTCTCCCCCCCACACCCACGTTCAACACAGAGACACTCTCGGGATGCGCGAAAGGGGGTGGGGCGGAGAAGACACACACAGACACGCATGGGCGAAACGCTGCTACGCCAAGTGGCGACAGTAGCCAAGAATTGATTGGAATGGCTCCTGGCAAGACTGAAAGTGTTGGTGGGGGGAAGCAGATGGTCCGGAAGAAAATTGACAAAGCACAGACAGCTTTGCTGCCCGGGACCAGACCCCCAAACAGCCTGCAGAGCCGCTGCTGAGATTCGAGACCTCCTTGGCAGAAGCTGCGGGGAGGGAGGCCCAGGGCTGCCGACCTCCGGAGAAAGGAAAGATTACGCTGAGCCAACAAAGCCTGGCCCGCCTGTTTGCCAGAAAGCTTTGGAGCCCGGATCCTCTTGGTTTCTTCCCCAGAAAACAGAATTCCGCCCCCCCCCGCCGCCCTCCACTCCGCTCCCAGTATTTATAGAGATAGGGCAATCCGCAGTTTCAGTTCAAGACTTCCTAACAAGAGAGCAGCTGTGGGAGAAGAACACTGAGAAAGAGCAGTATGTGTGGCATTGAAAAGGCAGCAGGAGCTGGGAATGAATGAATAAGCAGCAAGCAGATGAATGAGGCTCGGGGGCGGGTGGGGAGAGAACGGCAGGAACTCCATTCATACAAAGCCATGCTCTCGCTTGTCTTTTTAACGCCACAAGGATCAGTGTTTGTTTCGAAGGAAAAGCTTATCTATATTGTAGCGCAGTAAGGGATTTTGCGGTGACGAAGCCTCCAGCAGCGATTGGCCAAGATGCTGTGAGGTCACAGAGAGGGAGGGAGGGAGGGAGGGAGGGAGGCAGAAGGGTCCCTGGCCGCCATTGGCTGAGCTGTTCCAATCAGAGAGGCAAGGCAAGTGGAAGGGCCTAGGCAAAGAGTACAGGTTCAGGTCTGGGAAAACAAGAACCAGACCCGGGGGGGGGGGGGGGGAGAGGTCAGACTCATTTCCCTGCTTTTCGGGGTTGGGGGGCAAAGGCTATGCTGCTGCAACCTAATTGACTCCCTCAGCCCAGAAACGGGGGCTCTGCCACCAGCCGAGGTGCGGCAGCAGTTTCAGGATGCCATTAAAAGGGACAGAGTGGGAGACTGGCAAAAGAGAAGACTGAGGAGAGAAACTTCGCTTCTCTTTTTAAAGCCAAACTCCTTGGCTTTTCACAGTGTGCCAAGCTCAGCACTCTAGATTTTAGCTCCAGCCCCCAAGGAACCACCTGTGCTCCAGCAGGACGGGACTGTGCCCCCAGGTGCCCGCCGCCAACCACCTATCCCAGTGTTCTCCAACCTTGGATCCCCAGGCGTTTTTGGCCTACAACTCCCAGCATGCTGGAAGTTGTAGGCCAAAAACATCTGGGGACCCAAGGTTGGAGAACACGGACCTATCCTGCTCTTAAAGACAGGACGACACCCACTGAACCTGCCATGTCCGGAGACCGCCCAGCGGTCATGAGCTCGCCTCGGGGGTCGTTCCCCCCACCCCCCCCGTGCCCGCTTACCTTTCCCCTCTCAACTTCTTTTGTCGTCATGACAATCACGCGGGAGTTCTCCTGAAACACCATCCTCCAAAAGTCGTTCACAGTGTTCTGCAAGCAGCCTTGAGTGGCGATGTAACTTTTCTTGGGCTTCGCGTTGTTGCACTTGCTTTCAAACTCTGGCTGCAGAGCAAGAGGAATACCGCCAGGCAGGCTGCCTTAGGAGGGTGGCCGTGGGAGCGGGCGGTGACCTCCAAAGCCCCCTCCCCATCCACCCATCGTGGCCTGGACCCGGGACACTTCTGCGGCAGAGGGGGAGCCCTGGGACATAATGGGGGCGAGCCCCACTCCCTGGACCATCTGGAGTAGGGGTGGGCAGAAAGTGGGGCGTCAGACGCTTGGGGCTTCAACTCCCAGAAGCCCCTGCCAGCATGGCCAATGCCCAGGAATGCTGGGAGTTGGAAGTGCAAGACATCTGGAGATCTGCTTTCTGCCCCTGATCTTGGGAAGCGGACCACCGAGACAACCCCACCCCCTCACACAGATGAAGAGGAATAAATATCCGAAGGGTCGTGCTTCGGGAGCCCCCTCCCCGGAGGTCTTCCGCAGATCCTCTTACACCGCCACGCCTGTCCCAGAAGCAGCGGCAGCACCAGGGGACGTACTGATCACAGCGCAAGCCTCGGAGAGAGAGCGTGGCAGCCCCTTCCACTGAGAGAGGCTCTCCGGGGAGGGCTGAGAACACACACCTCCCAGCGGGAGGGGATTGGGACCGGACCTGGAGAGGGACTCCATTGGGAGCTGCGAGTCCAAATTCAAGCATCGGTCTATCTAGATCAGGATTGCCTACTCCGGCCTCCCTCAACCTGGTGCCTGCCGGACGTCTTGGACAACAACCCCCATCATCCCCCAGCCAGCACAGCTGGCTGCGGGATGATGGGAGTTGTTGCCCAAGACCTCTGGAGGATGCTGGGTTGGGGAGAGCCTGGCCTACTCGGATTGGTGGCAGCTTTCCAGAACATCAGGCAAAAAATAGTCCCACTACACCACTGCTCCCAGCCCGGCAAAAGAGTAAGAATGCACATTTCCCGTTGGCTGAAAAAGTCAACATAAAACAAAGTTGTGCGCTTACCATGATAATATTGGCATTTATATAATCGGAAACAGGCTCATTCGGATCGCCGTCATGAAGGACAACCCTGGTATGGTCGACTGGAAGGAGGAAAACACAAACGAACCAAGAGACGCCGTATTAAACAGCTGCAACCAGCAATTGCTAAAGCGGGCCCATCAATGGCCAGTCACCTGGGATAAGCCAGAATCGCGTCCACACAAGGAAGAGTTACAGAAGCTGGTTCTTTGTCTTTTAGGCTACAAATGGTACATTTGCAGGCCAGCGGGGCTAGTCAAAATAATGCCTGGGTGCAGAATGGGAAGCTTGTCGTGTCTTCTCTCCAGGCAAAAGAAGCCACCTGCCAGCCAGGTTTCATACGAAGCAATGACTACCGGGTCTCAATTCGGGGGGCGGGGGGGCAGGCGGGGGGAGGATGCCTGCCTCAGATTGAGAACGTCTCAGTCTGTCTTCCCATCCCTGCCTGCCCTCAGTTTGTCCATGCCAGGTAAAAACAGGGAGCCTTTGGAAGATAGCGCCACACACATATCTCCAAAAGTACAAGGGCTAGAACCTTGACCTTTTAAAAAAAATAATTAAAAACACGATGATTTGGAGCTAAACTTTCTCTGGAACCTAAACTCCACCCCCTAATGGCAACCAGCTGCCTCTCCACTAGTGCTACATCCCAATACTTTGTTTATAAGACAATGTAGGAACAACACTTCCCATGCTGCCGGCTGGGAATGATGGGCATTGCAGTTAAACACATTTGTAGGGGCACCAGGTTGTGGAAGGCAAGTCTGCTCTAACTGATCACAGTTCTCCAGGGTCTCGGTCAGAGTTCTCTCCTGTTGGCTGAGACCCTTTTAATGGGGGACGATGGGAACTGATGCTTGCACCTTCTTACTAACAGACAGAAGGCATCAACAGTGAACTGGATGAGATCCCTTACTGGCCAGCAGAACCACAACTGTTCAAACAGCTTTTCCCAACCCGGTGCCCCTGCAGATGAGTTGGACTACACCTCCTATCAGCCCCAGCCATGGGATTATGGGAGTTGCAGTCTAACACATTTGTGATGGGGTGGGGAGGCCAAGGTTGGGGAAGGCTGTGTCAGAAGAGGAAGGAGATTCTTCAACACTCACAGGGCAAGATGTTTTTGTATCTGTTCTTGTTCTTATTCTCCTGCCGCTGCCCCTCTTTCCGGCTGTACAGGAGTTTGCATTCTTGCTGCTGGAGAGTCTAAAAGGAAAGCCAAACAATAGGTCAAACAAATCTGAGACGAGCTTTATTTACGACCTTTTATTTTCGCAAAGTGGCTCCCATTTTGGAAACAAGTATTACACAGGATTAAGGATTCCTATCACTCTCTCTAAAAGAAGTGAACACACAGAAAGGCTCTATGCTTAAGCCACTACCTGGCCTGATTCAAGGTGTTACCACTAGGGTACAAGGCCCGATTCAAGGTGTTACCACTAGGGTACAAAGCCATAAAAGGCTCTGGGACCCAGGTACCTGAAGGGCTGACCCGGGATGTAAGATCAATCAGGGAGCCTTTGCGGCACGTGGCCCATGGGACTACCACACATGACAGAGCCTTCTCAGTGGTGGCACCCCAACTGTGGAACTCCCTTCCAGTGGGGATTTGGTTGTCCCACACACTGTTGTCATTCAGGCACCAATTAAAGACATATTTGTACAAGCTTTGGGGATACAGGCAAGAGTTCTCTCTGTTTTCGGGTGTTGCAGCGATGGGTTTATTGCATTTTATTCTGCATTTGTAATCTTAAGAGTTATGATTTTAATGTTCTCATGTTGCATTGTTTTTATATGCGTTGATAGCCACTCTGCGCTCCTTGCAAGAAAGGACAGGGTATAAACATAAATAAATAAAATACAAGACCTGGAGCAGACAGCAAGAGAATGTCAAGCAGCACACAGGACGCAACACACTGTGGTGAGCTGCATTCGGCTTGGTGCACCGCGATGTGTACAGGTCAGCCTTAATCTCTCTTCATCTGTGCTCAGAACATTAGCCGGCAGCGTTGCTGGCCTGATTTGCCTCCCTAGCAATGTTTAAATAAGGCTCCTCTCTTTTTTTTTTGGTCCCAATAAATTGAAATGTTCAGCAAGTCTTTCAAGCTGGGCAACATAGCCAGAGAGGGTCCTTCAAGATGGGGACACGGAGGGATTGATTGAGGTCACAGTTCCCCCTAGTGGTGTTCTAACAACTGTACACACACAAAAATCTTACCTTTCATGTAGCCACCTTTGCCCCATATATAGATGAAACAGCAACAACCCACATGCTTTGCCCTAGAGATGCCTGGCTACAGGCCACTGTTTTGATGGTAGGTATATTTATTTATTATATTTATATCCCACTCTTTTTCCTGCAAGGAACCCTAAGGCAGCTTACATAATCCTCCTGCTCCTCTCCATTTTAACCTCACAACAACCCTGTGAGGTAGGTTAGGCTGAGAGTTAGTGACTGGCCCAAAGTCACCCAGTGAGCTTCATGGCCAAGTGGGGACTAGAATCCAGGTCTCCCAAGTCCCAGTCCAACACTCTGACCACCACGCCACACTGGCTCTTTATAAGCCTTTAAAATTAATAGCAACTCACCATCAGGGTTCTGAATGGATTTATTAAAGACTTAAATGCACAACTGCAACCGAAACACTAGGCACCAGTAGCCAAACAACTAGCTGTTGAGTTCAGATCAATGACCTGGTTTGCCCATGGTTCAATTAACCATGGTTTATTGAACTGTGGGTTGTTGTTACATGTGAACTCAGGACTATGGGTTAACCATGGTTTGTTAACTATGAACAACCCATGAAAAGAACCCATGGTTTGTTGTTGGGTTATGAACTGTGGCTTGCTTAAGCAATGGGTTGTCATTACATTTGAACCCAGAATCATGGATTGTTCATGGGTTGTTTCCTAGGCTACAGAGGCAGTGGGAAAGAGCGGTAAAAAAACAAACCCAGCTTCTTTAGATGCCAGTACTGCAGTGACACAAAGGCAGTTGAGATACACGGAGGGAGCAAGCGAAGGAAGAAGGAAACAAACAACTCAAGGACTGAGAAAACAAACCATGGTTTGTTCAAGAGTCTGCCAGACAAACCCTGGGTAGGGCAACAAACTATGGCTTAAATAAACCATGGATTAGTGTTACGTGCAAACCAGACCGATATGTGAAATTCAGTGCATGCGGACACACACAGAGAGCCCCTCTAAGGACTGCCAGATGGTGCCGTGACAAGAGGGGTCACAAAATTCTTCCTTGTATGCAATTCTTGAAAGCCCCTGACCTATGGCCTTCTTATGCTCTTGGTTAGGACAGGGACGATCCAGTTCCAAACCCCCACCAAATCCTTAATCTCACTGGGTGACCCTGGGCCAGTTGCTACCTCCTGCTATCTCATAACCTTCCTCACAGGATTGTTGTGAGGAGAAAATGTGGGAAGGGAGAACCACGTACATAACCTTGAGCTTCTTGAAGGGGAAACAAGGTATAAAAGTAACGGGCAGACAAGCTTTGCGCCCCTCGAGGCTCCTTTGTCCAGAGCCTTCTGCCTGCAGGTTCCCGTTATCTCACTCCACAGCCTACTCTGCCCCCATCCTTCTGCAGCCCCACCTCTGGGCTCACTGCCCCATAGGCCAGGGCCAGGTGAACTTTAGGATTTGGGGACTGACTTCGGTTTCCAGCAGAACCTCAACTGAAGCCAATTGCAAAATAGGGACTCAGGAAGCTGTACACAGAATCACAGAACAAGGTGTGCCTCTTGGAGCACGAGCTCAGCCCAGGAACTGGGTTTCAGCAACAGAACTGCAGCTCACGCACAAATCTACTCCTGTTTCCCCCAAAGCTTTCTGGATTTCAGCAGTCTAAATTAGGAGGGGGGAAATGCTTTTTGTTGTTGATGTTGTTCAGCCATTGGGAGTCAGAAACTCTTCCTAATCTACTGCAAATCGTATGGAGGTCGTCTACCAGTAGATCCCAGCCTACATTCTGTTCGCCCCTTACCTTAGGCTCCCATCTGCCCAGAAGCTGCACCCATTCAGGTTTCCAGCCCACAGTCTGTTACACACACACACACACACACACACACACACAGCGTGCAATTTCTTCCTTGGGGCCCACGTGAGGTTTTAATCCTTGCTACACGCCCAGCCATCCTGGACTGGGGACGTTTTGTTTGCTGACAGCTTTGCTCCCTGAGCAGTTGGAATGCTTGTGGACATTCCATAACATGGCACCATCTCCACCAACCTGAGCTGCCACAAATGCAGCAACAGTATGGATACGTAAGATATAGGCAACTGCATAACGTGACTGTTTCAGATCATGTTTTCTAGAGCCAGGTAGCTGGTCATTTCTGGTAGCTCATTTGGGCTCCCGATTGGGCCACCTAGAGCCCTAGGGTTTCTGAGCCTAGACCAATGCTTCAGTTATACAGAGAGTCCAAGATCAATAGCTCCATCTTATTGTTTCTGGGGTCACATTCCGCACAACCAGTCCCAGTACAAACGTGCCCCTAACAAACCAAAGAGCGCCACTTGGGGAGCATGGACAGGTTTTCCTCCAAGTTTGAAAAAGAAAAACAAGCGAGGAAGTCACAGCAGTGCCTATTTGTTGTGTGCTTTGCACAGCCATCCTTTTGCTGAAACCTCTCCCCGCATTACCTCAAATTCTTCCCAAAAGCCCTGCTTCACTTTGTCGGTGGTCTCCGCCAGCTTGCTCAGCTCCCGCACACGGCTCTCGATCTCTGCTGCATTGATGCGGGTGGTGTTGAGGGGCTGGTGGAGGGAAGGGCGAAGGCAGGAGAGAAAGAGACGGGTTAGTTAACCCAGATCCCACTAAGAACAGCTACTTGGCAGGTTCATCAGCCATGGGTGGACTCAGAACAGTGGGCCTTCTGGGAACTGGTCTGGAACTCTAGCCTTCAAGCTGCCATCTTGTTACGTTCCTACAGGACGGCGCAAGACCACGCATTCCTGTTGCTATATATAAAGACCTCTCTGAAGTAGGGGTTGGAACACCGTCTGGTGGAAGGAAAAGCTAAAACAGCCTCCCCCAAATCTGGTGCCTTCCAGATGTGTTGGACTGAAACGTCTGTCACCTCCAGGAGCATGGCCAACATTTATTTAGGGTGGCGTACACAACATTAAACACAAACAAAAAATGCAATATAAAAACTGTACAAAAACCCATCTACCTCACTTACCAGCAGTGGGCAAGGATGGGCAACAGAGAGGCCACAGGATTTTCCATATCCTGGCCTCTCCTCTCCCCCTCCCTTCTGCCCACCGGAACACCCCGGCCGGCATAGTTAAAATAAATGTTTTAACTTGGCACCAAAAGGAAAACAAAGTCAGGTCTTTAAGTTTAGAAAGAGAAAAAAAAGATGCCTCAGGAGGTGTGACAGAGGTTCATAAACTGATGCCTGACAGAGGGGGATTTTTTCTTCTTATTTCATAATACAAGAGCTCTGAGTCACCCACTTAAGTGGATCAGCAATAGACTCGGGGGCAGAATCCAATGGGGCGTGCACACGCACACACACACACACCGATTCTCTTACGCTCCGCCAATGCCGTTGTGCAAGCGATTTGGCACTTCTGGGTCTTCCCCTAGGAAGCATTCAATCTCCCCTGCGTAAGCATTGGGCCCCGCCTGCGCGATGGAATTGGTGGTACCCACTGCTTCTGGAGGAGAATCGGCAGGGCAGAAAGGAATCGGGGGGGGGGAGCATGAGCGCCCCATTGGATCTTGCCCAGGAAGACAGCTCACTACATTTAATTTATGGGGTGCGCCGCCCCGAGATGCGGCAGCTGCCGCTCCCTTAGATGGCTCCCAAAGGGGAATAGACAAATTCACAGAGGGAGGTGCACCTGGCACAGGCTGGCAGCCATGATGCTTCAATGGAACCTCCATGTTCGGAGGCAGCTTATCTCTGAACACCACTTGCTGCGGGGCAACAGCAGGAGCGGGCTTGTGGCCTTCAAGCACTGCAGGTAGGCACCCCCAAAGTCATCTGGATGGCTGCTGTTGGGGAAGCAAGAAAACTGGACTAGATGATCGTAAGCGGGGGGGGAGGGGGGGTTGCTTTATAAACCACAGGGGAGGAAATAGGAGCAAAATCCCTGGAGAAGGTCCCTCTGTCGCTTCAGCATTTCTCCTGGCAAGAGAATTTGTCCTTCGAGAGTTAGGATTCCCATTTAGACAGAGAAATGTATTCTCCCTGGGAGGTGTGACCGCTCAGTAACTTGGGGGGTGGGGGTGGAGAGAGAAAGGTGCACTCTCTCAAATCTGTTCAATAATATTGAATCTTAACATATATCTGCATATTTATGGGGAAAAGATTTAGGTGTAGTAATAATTGTCTGACAACGTTTGGAATAAGATTTGTGTCTTAATTAAGAGTTACCCCACCCCACCCTCTAAGCTTCTCTGTCAGAAGAGCAAAAACATAAAATTGTTTTAGTACTGGTATCTGACCTCCCACAAGGCTGAATAAGACAGTTATAATACCAACAGAGATTTACAGGCTGGAAACACTCTTAATTTGTGGAGGGGTGGGCTCTTTTTCAAATATATGGGTCCCAAATATTAAGGGCCATTGCTCAAATAACGTGGATCCGTCTAAATTTCGGTCCTCTGATTATTCTATGGAATGGCCTAGATGAGAACTAACCGCTTTGCTACAAGGTTTCCTTGATACTAGGCTTGTATGAGCCACAAAGATTGTACTTGCTGGAAGGAGCCTGTGATTCTAAAATTTAGGGCAGCCTTCCCTATCCCGGTGCCCTCCAGATGTGTTGGGACTACAATGCCCATCACACCCAGCCAGCACTGCTAGGCTAGGAAAAGCTGGCTTAAGGAACGGTTAATTAAGGGCGCAGCCCTACTTGACTGCCCCCTCGATCCTCATGAGCCCCGGAACCCGGAGGCCTGTGAGCATCCAGGGCAGAGCGGGAGGAGTGGCGGAGGGGGCCCCATTTTTGGGCGTCCAGCCGAGGCGCTTCGGAGGGGGAGGGGAGGAGGCTGGAGCGCCATCAGGACAGCTCGGATCCTGGCAGCCCCGGTCTCCTCCCCTCCCCCTCCCCCGAAATGCCCCTTTTACCCACTCTCCCGAGGCAGATTCCCCAACCAGCCGTGCAAGCTGCGAGGGGGGACTGGAGCGTGGATGCCCAGCGCCGAGGTCAGGGCTCTGTTTCCAGCCTCGGACCCGGGAATCCGAATTACCCTATGCCCCCCTAGACGCTGCCTAGGGTGCCACAAGATCGCTCCCCCCAGCCATTTTTGTGATTGCCAAGATGGGACAGGCCAACCGATGAGAAGCAGAGAAGACATTGACTCAGGTCCTGGGCTTGACTGATTGCGTTCTGAATGCCCGCTCTCGTTACTTGTCATTCTTCTCTTTTGTCAACCCCCACCCGCCCGCCCGCCCGCCCCCATCAGACACACGCACATTCCCATATGTGGGGCGGGCAGGTGCGGAGCCAACCAACGTCAAACAGCTCATAGCAATCAATCCACTATGCAGCCACAGACAGACCCATTCAAAACTGCTCACAGCAGCAAGATCGGGACAGAGCAAGAGCAACGAGGAAGGGTTCGCTCAACAAACAAGAGCACGCACCCCGCAGCCATTTTCAGCGGACTGGTGGTTGGCATTCCCCAAAAGCCCTTTGGGTATTCTCCAATTCAAAGGGCTTCCCTCTCACCTGCTTCAGCTGGAGGACTGTCCCCAGCGTTTCGACCATGGGGTTCTTCTTGTAATGCTCGACAAGGTCCGTCAAGGAGTCAAACTTCTCCCCTCCACCGACATCATACTTCAGCTCCTTTGAAGGAAGGATGGAAAAAGTGCTGGTTAGCTACACCAGAAGAAGGCAGGTTTCAAGCTTCCAAGATCAAGGTTTGGATTTTTTTACTAGAACGCTGGAGACAGCTGCCAAGTATTGAGGGACCACAGCTCAGTGATAGAGCAGGTACTTTGCATGTACCTGGTCCCAGGTCCGATCCCCAACAGCTCCAAGTAGGGCTTGGAAAGAATCCTGAAACCCTGTAGAGCCGCTGCTGCCAGTCAGTGTCAACAACACTGGGCTAGATGGACCAAGGGTCTGACTCGGAATATGGCAGCTTCCTATGTACTAGTTTAGGGGCACAGACATTACTTCAGGTTAAGGAACAAGGTGCCTCTGAGAGTGCACAAATTGTTTTCAGTACTGACAGTGAGCTTACAGTTTCTTTCACGTAAAAACTGACTCTTGATGTTCTCCCCCCAAGCTTTCTTAATTAGTAAAGGACACCCCAAAATTTAGAAAGAGAAGCGTGTAGTTGTTATTTTTTTTAACACATGGGAGTCAGAAACCCCTGCAGATCTACTACAGGTCATCCAGGGATCAACCAGTAGATCCGGACCTCCCTTTTGCCCATTCCTGAGCTACACAGTGCAAAACAGGCCTCTATTTGCATACATTCAACTCCAGGGTAGCCACCCAGTTAACAAAACTTCAGCCATTATTGTGATTAGTTTTAATCCATTAACTGATTACAACTGATTAAATGGGCATATGACTAAAACCACGGCCTTGGGGGGGGGAAGCACACTCCTTCTGCTTTGAGGTGGGGCACTTACGCGCCCCGGCAGGCGCCATCTTAGAAGATGCACCCCTCCCTTCTCTCCCCCCCCTCACTCACACACACACACACTCACACGAGGCGACGCCTCTTCCCAGATGGCACTCACCATCTGCAAGTTTTTGTAAGTGCTCATATTAAAAATAATCAACACACTTTAAAAGAGTGTCTGTGTTGCTAGATGGATCAGGTATGCCTTTTTAGCGCAGTCCTATGCACGTTTAGTCAGAAAAAAAAGTCCTACAACTTCCAGCACTCCCCAGAGGAGTTGTAGGACTTTTTTTTCTGTCTAAACATGCATAGGATTGTGCGTTTAGTTGACTAAAAAGGTTTGCAACCAATTAATCCCAGCGACTAATCAATTAAAAGGTCACAAGCCGATTGTATTGTGCTTCTGCCAATCAAGAGGAGGGGGCATCAGGGCAACCAGCCACATGGAGAACTGAAGCCCAAGCTTTCCACCTCCAAGAAATAACAAGGGCGCATGCACATACGTACACACACACACACACACACACACACACGAATGCTTCAGAGATCCCCCCCCCCGCCTACACATTTTTCAGCTCATTTGTTTTGAGCACAGCCCCATTCCTTCACCTGGCATCGGATCATGACATGCGTCACTTTGGATTTCCCATCATTGCTCTCTCCTTTATCATCCCCCGTCCGGACAGAAAGGACAAAGTCTCCAGGATGGCTCTGGCTCTCGCGGACTAGAAAGCTCCCGTGTTTCCCTTTTTCCGTTAACAGCTTCTCCGCCTCTTTCCCAGAAAGATGACCGTGAAACCACCTTCAGGAGGACAGCAAAACAAGGCAGGTAACTCCTCCTTATTTGTGCACTCAAGGCATTTCTAGCCCACTCTTCAGCCAAAGGACCCCCAGAGGGGCTTACAGGAATCAACTATCAGACAGCCTCCGCCTGTCTGGTCGTGGAAAACTCCTTGCCTCCCCCCTCACCTGCGCTCGGCAGCTGCCAGGCCAACGAGGGCAATGCAGGAGTCAGGGAAGCATTCCCCAAATTTCTAACAGCTGAGGCATGTGCTTTTAAAAAAAATAGAAACGGGAAACATGCTTCACTCTTATAGCCAAAGAGGGTTAGCGTATATTAGAGCAAGACCTGGCCATCCTCAAAAAGGACCCCAGCCTGAAGGGGAGGCAGCTTGCAAGCGGAGGAACTGCACCACAGTGCCTCCACTGCAGAAGGTCGGAGGGTGGTACTGCAGCTTTCAACCCAGAAGGGATCAGGTGATATAAGGGGCCAATGAGGTCTCACCTAGCCCTATAAAGCTGCTGACCATGGCTTGATTCCCCATCAAGTAGACTCAGCTCAGGGGCAGCTGCTTGCCAAACTGACTGCTCGCCTCCAGGCCACTAACCCCAACACCGGCCACACCCAGCCGTTCCAGGCTGTGTCTGGAGACAGGTGCCGCCCTTACCCTACCACTTTCCGCGCACCCCATCAGGAAATCATCCCATCTGGCGCCCAGCCACCTCCTCCTGACCCTCTCCGACATCTGCCTCACCTTTCAGACGTGGGGTCGGCGCAATTGAGCGGATACTTCAGCTCGATCACGTCGCCGTTCTTCTCCTTGAGCTGCCCATGATGTTCCATGTAATACTGGACCAACTCGGCCAAGGTGGCAAACTTCTCCCCTCCATAGAGGTCGTAATAGTCACCCGTGTTCTGGATCTTGATGTGGGTGACCGCTCCATTCCGCCTGGGCACGGAGCAGGGGAGAGAAGAGAAACAAAAAGCCGACTCATGGGAATGTATGTACACAAGCGTACAATGTGGTTGTTATTACTATTATTACTATTATTATTCATTTCATTTCTGAGCCCCCCAATAGCTGAAGCTCTCCGGGAGATTCACACCAATTCATAAAAAACACAAACCACAAATACAACAAAAAGCAGCATAACATTCCAATATGCAAAATTTTAAACAGAATTTAAAACAATTTGAGCAGCTAAAACAATTTCAATACAACTAAACCGACATAAATGCCCCCCACACACATTTGCCATTAAATGCCATTGGATGCCTTGGAGAAGACGGCAGTCTTAACCTGGCACTGAAAGGATGACAGTGTTGGCACCAGGCAGGCCTCGGTGGGGAGATCATTCCGCAGTCGGGGGGCCACCACTGAGAATGCCCTCCCCCTTGCTGCCACCCTCGGAGCCTCCCTCAGAGGGGGCACTCGGAGGAAGGCCCCGGATGTTGATTATAGCGTCTGGGTAGATTCAGGTCGGGAGAGGCGCTCCGCCTCATAAGGCTGCCTCATATCAGGTCAGACCATGGCTCCATCTCGCCCACGACCATCTACACCAGCCTTCCCCAACCTGGTGCCTCTCAAAAGTTTTGGACTACGACTCCCATCACCTCTAACCACTGGCCATGCTAGCTGGGGCTGATGGAAGTTGGGGAGGGCTGCTCTACACCAACTGGGTGCAGCTCTCCGGGGTCTCTGAACTCAAGCAAAGCTCTCTCTCTCTCTCCCGGCTTCGTTCCCCTCCATCGACTTCACGCTCCTCATCCTTTGAAGGCATGGAGGGGAATGGATGGGTCAGCTCTACAACGCAAGTGTGCTTCTCCCTCTTTCCTGATTTGCAGACGTTCACGCTGGGGCAGTCACCCGATTCAAGAAAGCTTGGCAGATTCATCAGCTTGCTTTTGGTTACTGGAGATGGAAGCGGGGGGGGGGGGGGGAGACACCCGCCTGTGGGCAAAACGCTCTCTCTCAACACACAGCCGCCTTACCGAACCGAAAGGGTGAAGTCCCCCGGGTTGCTTTTGCTGGGCCGGGCCAGAAAGCTGCCATCGACTCCTCGTGTCAGCAGCAGGTTCTCTGCCTCCACGCCACTGATATTTGGGTGAAACCATCTGGAAAAAGAAGGGGGAAGGATCATTTTAAAAAGCCACCCTTTAGGCAGACAGAGGTATCGACTGCAGAAATCCAAGTCACGCCAGCCAAACGGCTAGCAAGTCCTTCTTGGGCCCCCTAAAAAAAAAAAAAAAAGCTTCTAGACTGCTTACCTGCACAAACCTATGTTGGTAACACAGGAAGCTACCTTATACCAAGTCAGACCACTGATCCACCTCTAGCTCAGCACTGTCGACACTGACTGGCTGCGGCCCTCCAGGGTTTCAAACAGAAGTCTTTCCTAGCTCTACTTGGGAGATGCCGGGGATTGAACCTGGGCCTTTCTGCATGCAAAGCAAGGGCTCTACCACAAAGCTACAGCCTTTCCCTTGCTTTGGTCTTATACAGTAAATTAAAGGGAAAGATAATTGATCCTCTTGCAATTTACAGCCGCTGCCCTACCTGGTCGCCTGGAGGAGACATCCAATCATCACAGGCGAGCAGCTGTTAAAAGACCCAAATAAAGTAAGCTGATATGTTCAGAGTACACCGCTTTTTACGCATGGCAGGAGACCTCGAGAGACAAAGCTTTTCACTCTGGCAATCTACAGGGCTCCTGCCACATCACTACGATCAGACACAGCAAGACAAACCAAGGCGGCAGGTACAACCTCATGCCTCACGAACACACGCCACACCGCAGCGGAAGGCGATGAGGAACCCTCTCCTGCCGCTCGGGAGGTCCAGCTCTGAAGGATTCCTCTGAAGTGCTGGGGGCTGGCAGAGTCCGTCCAGAGCGGACTCCGTCCCGAGGTGGCAATACCTCACTCTGACGCAAACGCCTCCCCTATATCCTCTTGGTCTCGGCCACCCACAGCCGTCCTCCCAGGCGACTAATATAGCACCTTGCCAGCTGAAAGCCTCCACATGGGCCGCACCTTTTGACTCGGCATTCGCCGCCTGGGCCATCAGCGTCGTCTGGCTTATTTTTAGAAATTTGGTTAATTAAGCCAACCTTTCAGCCCAAGCTGAGCTTCCCACCACAGAGTGAAAACTCAAGGCCCACGGAGTTGAAAAGCCTAGGGAGCTATTATCGGTAATTAATGTATTTATATAGTGCAGCCTCCCCCGACCTGGTGCCTCCCAGATGTGCTGGGCTACAGCTCCCATCATCCCCAGCCAGCATGGCCATTGGCCATGCTGGCTGGGGATGATAGGAGCTGTAGCCCAGCACATCTGGAAGGCACCAGGTCGGGGGAGGCTGATATATTGCCATCGAGGCAGATGGTGCTTGGAGCAAAAGAACCAAGTGTCAAGGTCCCTGCCCTGACAAGGTTACAATCTAGATTTAGAGTTCAGTGGGGGGCAAAGATAAAAGGGGAGCTCAGTGACAAAGATCTACCCCAAAATCAAGCAAATCACACAAAGCACTCTAGCCAGGTGTCTGTCGTGCAGCTGCAAGAACAGGTCTTGATAGCCTTTTGTAAATAAAAGCTGGAAAAGGCAAGAAACCGAAGCCTCTACCCCCACCAGCCCTCCCAGGCAGTTTCTGCAGAAAGATGCCTGCAAAGAAATGGTTTCAGATTGCTCAAGGAAGCCAGCCAAGACATGCATGATAAGGGGGGGGGGGGAGGAAAAACTCCAAGATGATCAAGCTGGGTAGGTTAAAAAAAAAAAATCCCTCCCCAATTCCAAATATGGCAACCATCAAGACTCCCGAGTGAGCTCATCAACACCCATCGCAAGGAAACAAATATTGCACAATCAAGACTGAGCGGGACCATCGCAGCTGGAAAGCTACATACAAAGGATAAGCACAGCAGTCGAGGGTACAGGCTGGAAACCCCCAGTTCAAACTGCCACCCAGCCAAGAGTTCCCTGGGTGGCTTTAGGCAAGCCACTAGCTCTCATAACCTTCCCAGAAGACTTCAGGGATGCCATAATTATCACCCTCTTTAAGAAGGGTGATAGAACAGACTGTGGAAACTATCGGGGCATTTCTCTCTTAGCAACCGCAGGTAAAATATTTGCTAGGATTCTCGCAAACCGTCTTCTATCTATTTCAGAAGAGATCCTCCCTGAAACTCAATATGGTTTCCGCCCCTCTAGAGGGACAGTAGACATGATTTTTACTGCACGTCAGCTCCAAGAAAAATGCCGGGAGCAAAATCAACCCCTTTATATGGCATTTATTGATTTGGCTAAGGCCTTTGATACTGTAGATCGTACAGCTCTCTGGACTATCCTTATGAAAATTGGATGCCCCAATAAATTTGTGAATATCTTGCGACTTCTCCATGACAACATGACGGCAACAGTTTTGGACAACAACGGCTCTCATGGTGCTCCATTTAAAGTGGGATCAGGTGTTAAACAGGGATGTGTTATCGCCCCAACATTATTTGCCATTTTCATCGCCATGGTTTTACATCTTGTCAAGGGGAAACTTCCCACCGGTGTGGGAATTATATATCGAACAGATGGAAAGCTTTTTAATCTCAGCAGGCTGAAAGCAAAAAGTAAGGTAATTACAACCTCCGTTGTGGAACTTCAGTATGCTGATGATAATGTGGTCTCTGCACATTCAGAGGATGATCTCCAAACTATCCTAAATGCTTTTGCAGAAGCATACGAAAAACTTGGTCTCTCACTTAACATCAAAAAAACCAAAGTGCTTCATCAGCAAGTGCAAGCCAATCCTTTGGTGATGCCATCTATCCAGCTTGGCGGGACAATACTGGAAAATGTCGATCATTTTCTCTATCTTGGCAGCTATCTTTCTGTTACAGCTAACATCGACAGTGAAATCCAGCATCGTCTGAGCTCCGCAAGTGCCGCATTTTCTCGAATGAAACATAGAGTGTTCGAGGATCGGGATATTTGTAAGAAGACCAAAACACTGGTTTATGAAGCCATTGTATTACCAACTTTATTGTATGCCTGCGAAACATGGACTATCTATAAACGTCACTTCCACCTCCTTGAAAGGTTTCATCAACGTTGCCTCCGGAAAATCCTGCAAATTACTTGGGAAGATAGGCGAACAAATGTCAGTGTACTGGAAGAAGCAAAGACTACTAGCATTGAAAAAATGATCCTTCAACGCCAACTTCAGTGGACCGGTCATGTTGTTCGAATGCCTGACTGCCGTCTCCCAAAGCAGTTACTTTACTCCCAACTCAAGGATGGAAAGCGGAATATCGGTGGTCAATATAAGAGGTTTAAAGATGTTCATAAGGCTAATCTAAAAAAATGCAATATAAACATCGAAAACTGGGAAGCTCTGGCCCATGAACGATCTAACTGGAGGTTGGCCTTTCACAAAGGTTCCATGGACTTTGAAGAAGCCCGAGTGCAAGGTGAAAGGGAGAAACGTGCTAAGCGAAAAGCACGTCAAATGAATCCTTTACAGGACCATCTTCTATCTGGTAACCTGTGTCCTCACTGTGGGAAGCTGTGTGGATCTAGAATTGGCCTCCACAGTCACTTACGGACCCATCGCTAGAGTCTACACAATCTTCTTTAGAATTTCCTCCTTTTATCCCGGAAGACAATCTTACTCGGTCACGAGTGATCGCCTGATGATGATGATGGATGTGACATTACCACACAGCCTTGCCCAACCATGCTGGCTGGGGGATGCTGGGAGTTGCAGTCCAACAACACCTGGAAGGCACCAGGCTGGGGAAGGCTGCGTTACGGTCTTACCTTGCAGGGTTTGTTATAAGGATTACCGATAGAACGCATGCAAATTAGGGGTGCATAAAATGCCCGTGATTTTCCACTTCCAGCATGAAAACCACGTTGGCTCTGGTGGGAAATCTCCGGAGGAGGGCACAGGCTCACGTCTGCCATCAATGGATCCGCAGAAAGAAAATGGGAAGGGGGGAGCGACGAGATGACACACACTTATGCCAAATGCAGATACTACGCATGTGACATGCAATGGCAAAGCAGATCTAGACTGCTTAGAGGTGCCTGTGCTTTTGAAACCGGGAACGTGGTGGTCAATTAAGCCAGCTGTGGATAAAAGTACACATGCAACGCACAAGGAAGATCCTTTCCTTGGGTTCCTTGCAGGAAAAAAGGCGGGGTATAAATATAATAAATAAATAAATAAATAAATCAGCTTCTGAGGACGATGCCAGTTTGTGGAAAGCAAGAAATGGGACAGGTTGCACACAACCAAGTCCCTTTGAAGGAGGACTGCTATATTATGCACCGAGATCATGCTGAATACCATGTCCACTGCGCGATTCTAGTAGCATGTTACAACACTCCTTTAGAAAAACACTGATTCCCACATAAAATCAAGGATGCTGAGCCAGCAGCTTACACTGGCATAGAGACAGGGCCCTGCTAGACCAGCGGTTTATGGTTCAGACCTAAAGCCAAACCATAACTGGTTGTGGTTTCTGAACCATCATCTGACAAACTCATGGTTTGCAAGTATATGCCAAACCAGGTTCTGAAGCCATGGTGCACAGGTGGATGGCAATCCTGTTAGGCACAGCATGGTTTGGAGTCGCATCACAACCGACAAACACAGGATAGGACGTAACACACACACACCCAGTGATTGACATGTGGGACTGACATGTGGAACATATCTGGGAATTCTCAGGGAAGGCAGAGAGAGGGAAACCACACAAACTATGGTTTGCCTGTACACCTGGAACAGAAATCACATATTGGAGTCTAAACCATGGTTAGCACAAGCCATGGTTGGCATTATGTCTGATCCAACCCAAACTGTGTTCCAGGGAACTCGGGGGTTCCTTTTATCGGAGGTTCCTGAATGAGGAAATCAGCAATGGCAGACAAGCTTCTCTTAAGGACAGATGGGCCACCATGACCGATCTACCCAGCCAATGCCCCCAAACGATGAACCATCAAATCTGCACCTTAGAAACTCCTGCAAAAGTTCCATGGCAGACACGCGGAGGGTCTTCAGCAAGCAAGTTGACCCAAAAATGGCACCACTGAGGGTAGAAAGTTTGAAAGCCACCTCTCTAGGCTAGGCACTTCTTTGACTTCAGGAAGGGAAGAGGACACAACTGGGACGGGGGGGGGGGGCATCAGCTTGAGAATCATTTCTCACCATTCCCCACTCCATCTATTACCTTCCAAGACTCTTTTGCTCTGACCTTCTACTGCCCACCATAAACACTTTCCATTTCACAGATTAAGAAATGCAAGTTATGCACACCCGGCAAACTCTTAAGTGATCATCACAGAATTCTGAGGGGGCTTTGGGGGGGGGGATTGCAGGATTTGAAGGAACCATTGTGGAGACATGAAGCAGAGACCATAAAAAGCACGAGACTCGATGCGTCAAGGAGAACCCAGAGGAAGAAAACAACTTCCGGCAGTCGCTGACTGAGGGTGCTACTCTATTTGCAGCTTTTGTTCTAAGGCTATCTGGTGCTCCAGGTATATTTGGCTCCAAGTGGGAAGTAGCATTTGTCGGGAGCCTGAAATAGAAGGATATGGGGGAGTATCCAGCCAGACGTAGGCCAGCAAGTTATGTCAAGTGGTTCCGGAGACATAATCGGAGCAAGAATGCTCAGACAACTTCAGACGCACATTTAAGGACAATATCCCGCCCAACACTGGAGTTTGGGGTGGGTTAGACAGTTTTATGAACATGGAGAAGAATGATGGAGGGGGCGGAGCAGTAAGATCAAGGACTTCTCAAAAGAGTTTTCTAACATCTTTAAAAGATATGACAGACTATGGACTTCCCCTACAACCTGTGGTTGGAGCTTAAGGATATAGAAAGGCCACTATTAATAAAGCAGAACCAGGAATTAACTATTAATATGTTTGGTACTGCTAAACTAGAATTAGTACTAAATGGAACTGACATATTTCAACTGAAAATGTGATCAGGAGAGTGTAGAACACAACGCTGATAAAAGTGATATGTAACTGCGGCTAGGTTAATGATAGTGAGGAAATGGAAAGTACAACATGTTTTCCTAATAACTGATTGGTATAAGGAAGTTTGGGATATAGCCCTAAATGATAAATTAACTTGTAGTATCAAATGCAAAAAGGGACAGTTAAGAAGAATAATTTTATGGATATATGGAATCAATTATTAGACTATGTATTAATAAAGGGGAAGGGGAGTATGCCTTGTCAGGATATGTTATATTTTTGGAATGTGGAATTTAATTGATTAAGGAGATGGATATTAGTTGATCCCTAGGCGGGTGGAGGGTGCACCTTATTATTTATTTTAGTTGTATGTTTGTGTTTTACAGTTTTGTATGTAGTTTATAATACATAAATAAAATTTATTTTTTAAAAAGTGATACATATAATTTGATACAGGAAAGGAGACAGGAAAAATATCTTTCAAGAAAAAAACACGGATCATATTTTTGAAATGTCTGGATTGGAAATAACAGATACAGAATGAATGTATCTCCTGGAATTACTTTACTGAAAAAAACCTTGTAATGATTTAATGGAAGAAGCGAGTACAGTGTACATTTTTAAAAGGAAAAATGATACTGCTAGCCCTAAAGGACTGACAATATTAAGCTATATGGAGAAAAAGGTGAAATGAGGCATCACAGAACAGGGCTGGAAAATTATTTCTCATTCCTAGGCTCAAGCCTTACACAAGAAATAGGGATGCAGGGGATCCATTTTATATATTTTTTAGCACCAACCACCTTCTTCACTACCCCCAACAAGAACCCTCCACCATATCTCAAGGTTGTAAAAGGTGCATGTGTATACCCAGAGAGAGATTCTAAATACTTCCAGGCACACATACACACACACACACACACACACACACGTGTTCTCCCCCCTACCCTGCACCTTCAGCAGGGCCCCTGTTCCTTTAACAATTGCAAGTACAGTAGGCAGAAATGCAATTAAGGACCAAAGAGCCACATTGGATCAGACCCAGGGTCCATCTAGTCCAGCATTCTGTTCACACAGCTGCCAACCAGCTGCCTACAGGAAACCCATAAGCAGGACAGGAGTGCAACAGCATCCCCTGGCTCATGTTCCCCAACAACTGGTGTACATAGGCATACTGCCTCTGATACTGGAGGTAGCATATAGCGATCAGGACTAGTAGTCATTGATAGCTTTATCCTCCATGGATCTGTCCAATCCCCTTTTAAAACCATCCCGATTGGCGGCCATCACTACATCTTGTGGAAGTGAATTCCATAGTTTAACTCTGTGCTGTGTGAAGAAGTACTTCCTTTTAACCTATCCTGAATCTCTCCTGTACTAGGGAAAGCTTCTCCCAACTGGAAATGCTTTCCTTAGTACAGAGGTGCAACAAGAAATGTCATCTGTTGAATATCTACTTCCAAAGCAGCTGTAGAAAGCACAAGAAAGCCCTGCCACAGAAAAAAGGGGCGACTCTTTGCCCACAACCCATACACTCCAATTGAGCAAAGAGAGGTCTGATTTCTTTGAAACAAGGGGGTTGGGGAAGAGACAGAAGGGGTCTGAACCCTGTTAACACCCATCAAGAGACAGTGATAGCGAATGCTGGACATAGGAAACTGGTGTCCTCCAAACGTTGTTTGACTACAACTCCCATCACTGACTACTGGCCAGGCTGGCTGGGGGAAGCTGAAGTCCAACAATATCCAGAGGGCTGCAGGTTGCCCACCCCCCATTTATGCAGAGATTGGGATGAGGCTCCAAATTCCACACAGTAGAGAAGACCCTGTCCTGACAGATCAGACCCAGCGTCCATTTTGTCCAGCAGACAGGTGCTTCCCACAAGAAGGGTGTGGAGACATCAGCCCTCCCCTGTTCTCCGCCCCACCAGCACCTGGTATGCAGAGGTAGAATGCTTCAAGACACAGAGGTTCTGCTTAGCTAATCATGACTAGCATCCATCAACAGATCTCTCCTCCTCTCCTTTGTCTTAATCCTTAAAAACACACACCGCTAAATCTGCAATCCTATACCAGCTTACCTGGAAGTAATCGCCATTAAACTCAATAGGAGTTATTTCTGCTAGACATGTACACGAGTACACTAAGTTTGTTTATTTATACTTCATAAAAATTTATATCCAGCTCTCCCACCCTTAAAAGGGTTCTCACGTAAACACAGACAACTCAGAAGAGCCCTGCTAGATCAGAGCAAAGGGCCATCATTCTAGTCCATCATGCTCTTTTGTAGTGGCCAGCCACACACCTCTGGAGGCCCACAAGCAAGGCTTATATAAACGCAGGAGCCCTTTCCTGTTATTGCTCCCCGGCAACAGGCATCATACCACAGCATTCTGCCTCTGGCCCTGTGGGTTCCATGGAGTCCTCACAACTAACAGCTTATACCCATTAATTTGTCTAATCCCCTGTTTACCAGCAGCAGCCATCACCGTAGATTGTGGCAGTGAATCCCATAAATTAGTTGCACACTGCATGAAGAAGGCCTTAAGCAAAAACAGAACAGCCAATAACATATAAGAAAAGGCTCAGCTTGTCTGAGTGTGGAAAGCTAAGCAGGGTCAAGCCTGGTTATTACTTGGATGGGAGACACCTCCTCTAGTTTCCTGCATTGAGCAGGGGGTTGGACTCGATAGCCTTGTAGGCTCCTTCCAACTCTATGATCTATGAAAACAAGAGAGCAAACACCAGCACCAGCCATCCAAGGTCAGTGGCTGCTCTCGCGGGATGCATCCTGCAGCGGTGAGTTTCTCAAGCCTGGCCTGAGGAAGCAGAGACTGAAGAACTGCTCTCCCTTCACCAAGCTCAGACTGAGGGAGGGGGGCTGCAGTCGGAAGAAGAGATCAAACTTCTCTCAATCCCTCTCGTGGCGTAGTGGTGAGAGTGTTGGACTGGGACTCGGGAGATCCCAGTTCTAGCCCCCTCTCGGCCATGAAACTCACTGGGTGACTTTGGGCCAGTCACTGACTCTCAGCCTAACCTACCTCACAGGGTTGTTGTGAGGATAAAATGAAGAGGAGGAAGAGGATTATGTAAGCCACCTTGGGTTCCTTGCAGGAAAAAAGGTGGGGTATAAATAAATAAATTGTGCCCCCCACAGCTGTTTCTGGCCTACAACTCCCATCAGCCCTAGCCAGCATAGCCAATGGTGGGGGATGATGGGACTTGTAGGCCAAAATATCTGGTGGTCCACAAATTGTCCACCCTCTGGTTCATAATAAACAAGCTCTGTGTATAACATAATGCTATTGCACAAGTTCGAAGCTGGATGTAGGATGCAGCATCCTGTAAACCTCAGCTTTCACCTTAACCATTAAAAAGCAAGTTTCAAGCCCCTATAGCTGCAGCGATATGCTGGAAACTGCGTGGGCAATTCAGCGGGTGGGGGGAGATAAACACGGCTCATTTTCAAGCAGAGTTTAGCCCCCACAAAGGGTGAGCAATGTGTGGGCCTCCAGATGTTGCTGGCCTAGAGCTCCCATCAGCACCAGCCAGCACAGCCAATGGTGAGGGGATGATAGGAGTTGTAGGCCAAAACATCTGGAGGGCCCTGCCCCCCAAGGGAAAGAGAAACCCCACATGGGTCCCTGAGGGTGGGCCGCCGCTCTCCCATTACTGCCCATGGCAGCAGCAGGGTGGGGGAGGGGTCAGGCATCCCCTCCCCCACGGGAAGAGCGAGAGGGCGGGGTCTGGCTTTTCCTCCCTTCACCGCCTCCTCACCGCCTCGAGGTCATCTTCCCGTCTCCGTCTTCCTCACATGGGGCCCCTTCGCCTTGCGGGGAGCCCGACCCGGGAAGGGGGGAGCAGAAGCCAGCCCGGCCCCGGTCGCATTCAGGCCTGGGAGGGAGAGAGACACAGAGCAACGCGTCGCAGGCCTCGGCGCATCACCAGCCCGCGACGCGCACTAACAGCAGCAAGCCCCGCCCACCGGGGCGGACGCCCACCTCTCCTCCTCCTCAGAGGGAGGTCATAGAGGTGGAAGCGGGCTAGAGTGGCACGCAACCATGGGCCGCCATCCTCCTCAGGGGACGCTCTAGGCACGCCGCGCCTCTCTGTGATGATGAACACCCTTTCCATACTGGACACGTTTGCTTTCCATATTTCGTACGCTTTGCGAATTAGGTATGCTGTCACCACCGACGGCGACGGGAAATGAATGGGCAGTAATTCTGGAATTGAATTTCCACCGGCAGGGACAAGGCAGCCTTTGCCAATCAGGCGCCCTCCGGAGGCATTGAACTATACCGTTGTGGCTGGGGATGATGGGAACTGTACTCCAAGACGCCACTAGTCCGGGGGGGGGGCTCCAGGTTGGCGAAGACTGGGATAAGGGATGCTTTTTGATTATGTAAGGGTGCAATCCTACGCATATTTAGTCAGAAAATTTTCTGACTAAACATGCATAGGATTGCGCCCTAAACGACCCAAAGCAGTGATGTAGCTGGCGAATGTAAAAATGAGCCAGGATTGATAATGCAAGCTGAAGGGGACGTAGCATCAGATGAGGAAAAACGAATCAATTTAATCCCCAACATCAGGGGTTCATTCACCAGCTCATCTTCCAATGTGATATGTGCCCTCATCTTTATTTAATTTAACAAATTTATATACCGCTTAACAAAGGAATTTACTAAAGCGGTGTACAATACAAAAGCCCCATCGCAAGCAGAAGAAAATACGATATAAAAACGGTAAAGATGTCCATTTTAGCAGAGCCTAAGCGGCATACTCGACCAACACAATGAATGCACTCCCATGCACGTTTAGACAGGGGGGAAAGTACTACAACTTGTAGGGATTCTTTCCTGTCTAAACGTGCATAGGATTGCATCCTAAACTGCAAAAGTTTGGGTAAAAAGAAATGTGCTAATGTGTGCGCCTAAAGCTCATCATCATCAATGGCCATGCTGGCTGGGGATGGTGGGAGGTGTAGTCCAACACACATCTGGAGGTCTCCAAGCTGGAGAAGGCTGACCTATCTGTGGTCTTCTCCTTCAGCACCACCGAAGAAGTCCGGCGGCCTGCTGCTCAAGATAAACTACGTCTCCCAGAGTGCCCTGGCGCGTGCGCGGTGACGTAACGCCCCGCCTCTCTTTAGCGCCGCGTTCCCGGATATTGCCTCCTTTTCCCTTCCCCGAAGGTAAGAATGGCGGCAGCGACTCGTTTCTCTCCTCAGGCCCGTCGTCCGTATCCGTCGCCATCCGCCCCGGAGAGGCCCCAAGCGACGGTCGGGTAGGGCCGGGCGGCGTCTGGTAGACGGTGCGGGGCTGTTCTTTGGAGCGCGGTCCGACCAGTGGTTCTTTGGAGCGCGGAACCTTTAGGCCGCCGCCGGTGCTGCTAATCTCGCTCGGAGGCCGGTTGGTTCCAGGGGTCTGCCGTATTACACGGAAGAGTTGCGCAGCCCAGGCGAGGGGGCACGTGTCTCCTTGGGCATGTGGGGAAAGGCTTCTTGCTCGCGTGGTTTTTCAATGGGACGCGGGAAAGCCGCGGGCTGCTTCGCTCCGCGCTCGTCTCCTTCCCCGTTCTTGGAAACGGCCCTGGCCCAAGGGAGGGTCTTACCTTATGGGAGGCAGGGCCGGATAACCAATAAGACCCCCACCTCCCCCAAATAAACCCCATCTCCTAAAGCAGCCTTCTGCAACCTGAGCCTTCCAGATCCCTACAACTCCCATCATCCCCAGCTAGCTATGATGGGAGATGAAGGCCAACACATCTGGAAGGGATCAGGTTACAGAAGGCTGCTTTAGGAGATGGTGTTTATTCGGGGAGGGGGGGGATCTTGGTTACCGTCCCTGATCCCTCCTGGCTCCTAATTTTGTCAGTCTTGACATGTATCCTTATTCTTCTTTGGCCGGTGCATTGGGTTGGCTTTGAACCTGAGGACGGTCCTGAGTTCAAGTCCCAGGCAACAGGGGAGATGGGGTCCTCTTTGTAACTTGACTGTAGGGGTTGTTGAGAAGATCAGCCTGATTGTGGTCCCCTGTAACGGGCCTCGTTTTTATAAGCTGTGAGGGTTTTGCTTGTTCCCTAGTTCAGAGCTAATGTCTCATTGACATAAAATTTCCTTGTATCAAAGAGCCAGGGTCTTAGAGCTGGTCCTTGGGCTTCATATATTCCGTTTGGTACTTCATTCTAGGAGACTAGAACTGAAATCTTGGGCACAGGTACCCGAGATTAAGCTGTCCTGAAACTTTGTGGGCCTTACTTCTGAGTAAGCATGCATTTATAGACACTTCTTTTAAAAAAAGATTTGCTGAAATGTTTTTCAAAGATGTTGCATTGTCCTTTTTCGTTCCTCCCTTTTCCTTATTTTATGTAAGTCATTAATCTTAATTTCTCCATCTGTTAGATGGCGGGCGAGAAGAAAACCAAGAGGGTCCGGAAAGCCCATACCAGCCGTAACCCGGTGCTGGCCCGAGGGATCGGGAAATATTCCCGGTCGGCCATGTACGCCCGGAAGGCCATGTACAAGCGCAAGTACAAAGCTCCAGAAACTAAGGTAGAGGAAGTGGGGAAAGCACTCTGAGCTCTTAGTAGAGGTAGCTGTATAAGTAACATGCTGTACATTTGCTGGAATCTACTGGAGAAACAATTCCAGACTTCATAGATCCTTGGTTTGATCTTGCAGGGCACCTCATGCATTGTATGATAAGTTAAGGTTGCAAAGATCTTTCAAGTGTTTGTGTGTCTTTTTTTTTGTCTGCAGATAGAAAAGAAAAAGCGAGAGAAAGAGCCAGCCACGATCACAAAGCCTGTTGGGGGTGATAAGAATGGAGGCAACAGGGTGGTCAAACTTCGCAAAATGGTAAGGATTCTGCCCCAAAGCGCAAGGTGGTGGGTGCAGTGTAGACTTCCGGATTTGAACCTGCCATGGTTAGGCTCAAACCCCACCTTCATTCTAGATTTCCTGGTTTATTGCCATTTTTCTCTTCTGTAAAATGGGAATAATAAAAGGAGCTTTCAGTGCAGTTTTTTGTAAGTAAGTCAAGCTACAGATGCTTGCAGCACTTCACAACTTTCATTAATATTAATAATGAAACCTACCTCACAGGGTTGTTGTGAGGATAAAATGGAGAGGAGGAGGAGGATTATGTAAGCTGCCTTGGGTTCCTTGCAGGAAAAAAGGTGGGGTAGAAATATAATAAATAAATAAATAACTGAGCACAGATGATAGAAATCGCTCATAAACAGCCACTCACCTGGGGCGACTGTGGTTTGCTTCCAGGTGACCAGCCAGGGAAGTGTAAGTATCTGGGGGAAGGTTAGCTAATAAAATCACTGGACTAGTATGTTCTTGGTGCCATAGCCATCTCTTCAGCTAGCCTGATGGCTTCATGTCAAGGTGAACTGATTTCCAGAACAACCTGTGTAAGGAAGGAGAAAAATGTGTTGATGGAAATGTATTCATTGGTGCAAGCTGCTGCTATCTGGGTAAAATGTATGTGCGTAGACATGGGGGGTGGTCTGCATAAGTCAGCCTTGTGAATAGACCCCAAAAGTTACTAGCTTGCTGGAGGCTGACAGAAGAGGGATGCGAGCTGGATTTATATACGGAGTACAGAGGCAGAGAGGTGCCTTTCCCTCCTGTAGCAGCTCATTAGGTTTCTATGCTGGGAGCAGGGGAGGAACAGAGCAGTCTTATCGCTCCTCTGCCAGCCGCTTCCTCACCTGTATGGAATTCCTGATCACCTGTGGCTACCAGGCGAGTGCACAAGGCTGATCTAAGTGTTGTCATCTGTGGCAGATGGCTAGTCGCTTACCCATTTTAAAGTACCATTTTTCATCTTGTATAATTGTGAAGCGTAAGTGTGAGTTCAGTATTTAGTGATCCTTGCCTTGAAGTTAGGCCATGCGATGTAGTTCACCTGTCCTATGGTGTGTCTTCTTTTTTTAATAAGGTTGGCTCAAAAACACTGAATCTGGGACCTGTGCTTAGTAGTAGTAGTAGTAAAGGCACGTTGGGGATTGTAGCTTGTGTTCTTGGTTCTTCCCATTTCTGTTCCAAGTAGAAGCAAATCCTAGTTGTGCAAGTGTCCCTAACTTGTGCACGCATGATTTGTCTTTATATGTCTTGAGAGGGATGGATAAGATTAGCAACAAGTCCTTTTCTTATATCGCATAAGAAACGTTTGGTGCTGCGATCCCTTACCCAACTGGCAAACAACTTCAGATTTATTTCAGCATTGCGTGTCTGGGCTGCAGTGCGTGGGTCATCGCACTTCACGGCACCGGCACCAAAATGTTATTTGGTAACTGGGCGGGTGAAAAAGAGCACTGAATTCAATATTGTGCTGCACTTTTTTTCTCCCTTTAGCCTAGATACTACCCAACGGAAGATGTTCCCCGCAAACTCCTGAGTCATGGCAAAAAGAACTTTGCCCTACACAAGAGGAAACTGCGGACTTCAATTACCCCGGGGACTGTTGTGATCCTCCTCACTGGCCGCCACCGGGGCAAGGTAAGGAGAGCCCTGATGACCAGTTTGTTGGATCAGCAGCAGCTCGCTGATTTGCGTTCCCTTCTCCCTGGTTCCAATTTTACAGGCCTGTTCTGTCTTGCATTTTTAGCGCGTGGTCTTCCTGAAGCAGCTTGGAAGCGGTCTGTTGCTCGTAACAGGTAAGCTGGTCGTTACATGTTATGGCCTGGTCCTACAAGCATTTGCTTTACCGGAGGGGTTAGCCCAGTGTTCTCCAACCTTCAACCCAGCGTAGCTGGCTGGGGCATGCTGGGAGTTGTAGGCCAAAAACATCTGGGGACCCAAGGTTGGAGAACACTGGGTTAGCGGGACTGCCCAGTGGACAGTTGTCAGGGAGGAGGGGGAAGTCAGTGCATGGTTCCGGTGGTGGCCGGGGCTAGTTCAGCGAAGGCCCGGAGAGGTTCACGTGAACCCCGCTGCTCTGGTCCTTGCTTATCCTGCTTTCAGTCATTTCATCAATTCTGTAAGTGGGCTGTAGCCCACAAGAGCAGATAGTGTAATACATGTGGTGTTACTTAAGGCGGCCTTTCCCAACCCATTGCCCCCCCCCTCCGATGTGTTGGGCTACAAGTCCTATCATTCCCAGCCAGCATTAGGCAATGGTCAGGAATCCTAGGAATTGTAAGTCCAAAGGATCTGGAGGGCATCCAGTTGGGGAAGGCTGCTTTAAGCTGCCACAACAAGGCCCATCGGTCTGTAACAAACAAGCAAAAAGGATTGGCGGGTGTAATACAGACTATGAGCGGCATCTCCAGAGCGGCTTTCGAGAGTTAAACTAACCACCACGACAGTAGCAATAAAATCGTCACGTGCCACTTGCAAATGTCAGAAGTGGTTGCGGGGGTTTTTTTTCTTTTAAATTTTGAAAGCCCCTCTGGAAGTTCTGGGACTGAAGGGTGGAATATTAGGTACTGGTAATAAGTAAAAATAAGCCTTTGCGTTGATGCTCTTCCCAGGGTATTCTGGAAGATTGCCAAATAGGCATGTTTTTTTTCTTGGTTAATGGTTTCAGCTGGGGGTGTCAAGTTGCACCGGAATGGCTCCACTAGGATAGAAGTACATCACCACTATTTGGGGAGGGGGGAAAGTCCGTTTCCTGGCCCTTCGAGACCACCGTGCAACTCTTTCTTTCGTGTCTTGCCCTCAGGGCCCTTGGCTATCAACCGGGTCCCCCTGCGCAGGGCTCACCAGAAATTCGTCATTGCCACTTCGACCAAGGTCGACATCTCTGGTGTAAAACTTCCGAAGCACCTCAGTGATATTTACTTCAAGAAGAAGAGGCTACGTAAACCCAAGCACCAAGAGGGTGAAATCTTCGACACTGAGAAAGAGGTGTGTGCAGCTGGCTGGGGGATGCTGGGAGTTGTAGTTCACTTCTGGAAGGCACCAGGTTGGGGAGAAGCTGGTCTTGGGGGGTGGGGGTGAGGTCCATAGGCATGTTAGGGTGCAATCCTATGCATGTTTAGACAGAAGAAGGTCCTACAACTCCCAGCTTGCTGGCAGGGGAATGCTGGGAGTTATAGGACTTTTTTCTGCCTAAACGTGCATAGGATTGTGCCCTTAGTTAAGCATCTAAAATGAAGCACTCTCCCCAATTTAGAAATACGGTAAATCTTTGAGGGGAAATACTGTAAGGTTTTTTTCCATTAAAAAATCAGCCTCTTATCCTCGCCTAAGAAAGAAAAATAGACAAAAATAGTGCATGAGAGCATCGCCACTAACATTGGTTGATGCAGTCTGTTGTTATATTTCAGGTGTACCTTGAAATCCAAATCTTTGGCATTACTTGTGGGGGGGGGGGGTTGGATCTGGGAATAAGCCAAAATGGCTGCCTCAGTAGTTCAGAGAGACAGTCAGATGCATCTGACAGTCTTCGTGAATTGGGATGATGGGTATAACATGCGTGGATTGCCTACCTCCTGCATAAGGGGCTGCTTTCTGCAGAACAAATGTAGCCAGGTTTTATATATAAATCCTAAGCCTTCAGGAAACAAAATACCTTGGTGGTTGAAGCCCTGGGGGAAACCTGAAAAATTGGGAGGGGGCTCGGGAGATCCGGGTTCTAGTCCCCACTCAGCCATGAAACTCACTGGGTGACTTTGGGCCAGTCACTGACTTCTCAGCCTAACCTACCTCACAGGGTTGTTGTGAGGATAAAATGGAGAGGAGGATTATGTAAGCCACCTTGGGTTCCTTGCAGGAAAAAAGAGTGGGGTATAAATATAATAAATAAAAATAAATTGCCCAGGGATTTTTTACTTTTGCTCCTGCGTCATGAAGAAGCGTTTTTGGGAACTGAGGATTACAGTCCAAAGAGCTGCTCACTTAGTCACCACCCCCAAGGGTGCTTTGGACCCAACTAAACAGTAGTTTTGAGAGCAGTTTATGAAGTTCTTAAAATGCTGCAGGGCCTACTGAAAGTCCCTCTTTGGATCCCAGTTGAGAGGAGAGGGGCCGCGTCCAGGGTGGGGCTTGTGCAGGGGCCCCTCAGCTCCCACCTAAAGTAAAGCACACTCAGGAAATGGATGGATGACGTACACTCTCTTGCCTTCTCAGAAATACGAGATCACAGAGCGACGCAAGGCAGACCAGAAGGCTGTGGACTCCCAGCTCTTGCCAGTCATCAAGAAGGTGCCTCAGCTTCGGGGCTATCTGCGTTCAACGTTTTCCCTTTCTAACGGAGTTTATCCTCACAAGTTGGTCTTCTAAATAGTCTGGAGTCACCACAGTAAATGTTTGGGGAAAAAAACCCCACAAAAAGCTCTGCTTGTCCCATTTCTTTTCTCGGGTGTTTTTTTTTTTCTCTGGTTTATCTAGACTTGAACAGATACTACCAGTTGTTGGTTTACTGAGAAAACGTTTGCTATGTGGCTTTTCTTTCGAAGAGTTGATTAGCAGTCATTTTCCTTCTCACTAGACCCGTCTCCTTACAGGTGGTTCCTCCCCTACCTACCCCTCCCTCATTTTGGAACTCTCCAGGTTTGCTTCAAGCAGGCATGGTCAGAATTCCCATATGCTCATTTCAACAAACTGAAGGAAAGGCTGTGGTCGCGACTTCCTACGGTGCGGGAGTCTTTGGCCTTTGTGGACTGAAGGCCAACACTTCTGTTGTTACTCTGCACACCTCTAGACAAGTAGTTGTGTTTGGACCCTGATCCATGCCCTGATTCAGGCATGTTAGGGCGCAATCCTATGCATGTTTAGACAGAAGACAGTCCTACAACTCCCAGCTTGCTGGCAGGGGAATGCTGGGAGTTATAGGACTTTTTTCTGCCTAAACGTGCATAGGATTGTGCCCTTAGTTAAGCATCTCCAATGAAGCACTCTCCCCAATTTAGAAATGTGGAAAATCTTTGAGGGGAGGCTCTTAACATCACTTCCATGCTCAATCTGGCTTGTTCGTATTCTGGTGTTGTAGACACTGCGTAGCATCGTTTGTTTTCTATCTTTGGTCTCAGAGTGTGCCTAATCATGACAGAGGTGGGTGGTAGCTCTCTAGAAAAAGGCACGGCGATGTCCTAAGCACAACGTAAATAATTCTTTGTCAGGTTGTATAGACTGGTTTGCATTTTGTCTTGGCCAGGGCTAGGCATCCTGTGCCCTTGAGATGTTTTGGACTACACCTCCCATAATCCCTGGCCACGCTGGTGGACTGGTGACAGTTGTAGTCCAAAATATCTGGTGGGCACGAGGTTACCTTCCCCAGTCTAGAAAAAAAAAAGACTCGGGTTGGCATTAAAGCTACAGAGCTCATGGGATAATTGCTAGGCATAGTTGTCGCACGATCTTTCCGTTTCCATCCTAATCCGGAAAGTCCTTGATTCAGTGCCATCTGCTTAGTTGGTAAGGCCGTCACATATTGTCAAGTAAAAAAGAGAACATTTCACAGCTGATGTATAGAAGCACACAGTCTGCAAAATGACCTTGGTTCCTGTACTGGGCATCTGAATTCTCCCTGTAGGCTCGGTGTGTGTGTGTGCGCGCGTGCGTGCACGGGGAGTTGCATCGCAACACATCTGGGGGGGCACCAGGTTGGGGAAGGCAGCGCCGCAAGGTGACTAACTCCTGTATCCGGGACTGAAACTGAACAAAAGGGAGAGGCACCTACAAGCTGTTACAAGTGGGCAATTCCTTACTTTTGGCTTTTATGCTTTTCACCTTTGTTTCAGAAGGCATTCGGGCTCTCCAAGCCTGGCAATTAAGGGTGCCGTCCTATGCATGCTTAGACAGAAAAACGTGCCACAACTCCTAGCATTCCCCAGCCAGCTCCTGGCTGGGGCATGCTGGGAGTTGTGGGACTTCTTCTGTCTAAGCATGCATAGGACTGCACCCTAAGTTTGTAAATATGGTTGGCCACAGTTATTTTGTCACTAGGGGGAGCCGATGCACAACATTTGAGCCACAGGCATGGCTGTGGCAACCCAGTCACTGGAATTCCTCAAAAAAAATTAGCCTGTTGGGTTTGGTTTTGTTTTAAGTGATTGAGCTTCCAAATAACAAGACAGATTTTGGGTTGTTGACAGTGTGCAACTCTATAATCTATGAATTCAGGACACCCTTTCAGTCTTCCTGCCTCAAATTTAAGAAATCAAATGCAGCAGTGGGCAACTTGGGAGCCCTCTGGATGTTTGGGGCTACAACTCCCATAATCCCTGACCATTGGCCATGCTGGCTGGGGCTGATGGGAGTTGGAGTCCAAAACATCTGGTGGGCCTCAAGTTTCCTGCCCCTGATGTTTTGTGTTGTCCTTTCCTCTTTTCAGGTATTTTAAAGAGGCCTCTGGTTCTCATATTTTCCCTGCTGTTCTTGTGGCCACGGGGAGGTGACAGTTATGGGAATAGGTGCACACTTTGATTGCCTGTAGAGTGGAATGCATTGAGCTATCCATGTAAATTAATCTCCAGAAGAGGCTAGCTTCCACCATTCAAAATGTGTCCGCTCAGCAGAACCTTGTTTAATCTGTAGTGAAATGTCCTCCAACAAATGGCAATATTTAGGTAAACTTGGGGGGGGAGGAAGCCCGGGTAAATCCGTAGGTGGCTCTACGTGCACAGTTATCTCACTCAGCTGGTCAAGAGCCCTGTTGCGTTCTTGGGCCTCTGTGCACTCTTCTAAGCCAGTAGGTCATTTTGCTGCTGCCCAGCTTAGCTGTCATTGCTTTTTGCTGTGCACAGAAGGGCCAAGGCACTGCTCTCACGCGCTCTCACAGGTGTGCCTTGGGTGACCCAAAAGAAAACGTTTCAAAGGTATCCATTTCCAAAAATAGCAAACTTGGTGCCCTTCATCAGCATCAGATCTGCTTTTTGTAAAGCATCCTACGAAAAAAACTGTAGACCGCGCTAGCTAGCAGAAGTGGGAGGGCTGGGCTGCCCAGGAAAAGAAGGATGGGATGCCTTGGGCTGTTGGTTTTAGAGAGGAGGCGTGTAATCCTACAGCACTGGGCTTCATTTAAAATCGGTATATTTACCCATCGCCTGGTAGGAAAAGAGCAGACCTAGGCAGGATTGCAGGTGGAGTCTTATCACAACAGTGGAATACACAGCACCTTTACTGGTGGACTGCACTGGGGAGGCAATGGCTATGCTGGCTGGGGCTGGTGGGTGGTGTAGTCCCAACACATCTGGAGAGCACTGGGTTGGGGGGTGGCTGCCTTAGACCCGCAGGGTGGCGTCAAGGTGAGTGCATGTCCTCATCGGTCAATGGTATACATGGATGTTGGCAAAGGAGTTTTGCCTCAATCAACGGCAGACCTCCCACACACCATTGCTGTGCAACTTCAGGGGTTGTGAGGAGAAATTGGGGGGGGGGGGGTTATTAAGACTACATCCTTTGCCTTGAGCCATGTGGAACAAAAGATGGGGTAAGTTAGAAATACTCTTAAAAGAGAACAAACTTCACCCAAAGATCAGACGGGGGCTTCCAGGCAAATATTAAACTAAACTGGGTGGGGTGTCTTAAAAAAGGCAGACACAGGAGCAGTAAATGGCCTACAAAGGAAGCTGACGTGTCATTCTTCGGTGCTTGCCATGTTCCCGGTAGTCCAGGTCTGTGCAGTGTGTGATCCTCCTGGGGCCTTGTCTGAGCAGACCTGTATTTGCTGCCTGCAAATCGCTCGTGGGCTTCTGTGGGTTGCCTGCTCTGCCCAGCTGCTGTAGGTGTGAGGGTCAGGTCAACAGAGTCTGAAGCTGGTATGGCTGCTGCAGCTCTGTTCCCCTGCCACTACAAGATAATTATATCTACATATATCCCACCTCCCCCCCCCCTTCAAGGAACCCAAGGTAGCTCACATGGTCATTGTCCTCTTGTTTTATCCGCACAACCCTGTGATGTAGGTCAGGCTGTCACCTAGTGAGCTTCATTGCCAAGTGGGGACTAGAACCCAGGTCTCATCCCCAGTCCAAGACTGTCACCACAAAATGCTCTTATGGAGGATGTGGCTAGTCATAAAATGGCTGCAGTGAGGCCGGTGGAGGGAGAGAACCAAGCTGGGGGAGGGAGGGGGAAATAGCAAGACAAAGGGATAGAGGGGAGAGAAAAGGCGAGGCTCGGCAGAGGAGAAACAGCGAGGTAAAGATGTGGAGGAGAGAAGTGGTGAGACGGAGTGGAGAGAAGCAAGAAAATAAAAGGGTGAGTGGGAGAGAAAGAGCAAGGCAAGGGTAGAAATATAGCAAAGGGGAAAGGTCTAGCCAGGAAGCAACTCTGTCCTCTCCTACCCGCTGATCCTGGAGCCCTAATGTCAAGTCCCCGTCCCCCCCCCCCCATCAGATGCAACTGAGATCATCAGGGTCCCTGTTCCTTTCTTTCAGCAAGTGCCCATGGACAGCAGGGTGGGTGGGGCAGAGGACCTCCCGGAGATTCAGGGCTCCAGCCCTAGTGGGCCACCCCCTAACACCACCTCTGCTGAACTCTGTTTTTTCATTCTGTGTATAGATCTCTGTTGTGCTACAGCACAAAAGGAAGCATTTGTGGAGAAAGTTCTTCCATCCAGCTGAAAATAAATTATTTCCTGCCTTGCTAATAGATCACTGCATTCCCTTTTTACAGCAGCCCAAACATTTCTACCATTGAGTCACTGTGAAGAATCCAGCACCCGCCTTTTCTTCATAAGGGAAAATATGAAACAGGCTGATAGTGCCAGCTTCAATGAGCCCTGTGGGTTCCATTATCGTTGGCAACACGCGAAGAACTTGGGATTCTTTGTACTGAGGTCTACTGATCAGCAAAAGCGACACATGCATGATGACGCCTTTTAATTGGACAATCACAGGGTTTTAATTAGTACTGTGTCATGACAGTATGTATCTTTGAGTATTGTTGTGCCTATTGAAAAATTAGGGCAAATATATATATTTATATATATATATATATATATAAATTTATATACAGTATTTTTCCATGTATAAGACTATACTTTTTCCTAAAATTGTTAGACTAAAAATTGAGGGTCGTCTTATACACGGAAGTAAGCCGAGGAGAGAACCGCACGGTTGCGAAACTGCCCAGTGGGGATCGTCTTATACATGGGGGCATCTTATACACGGAAAAATACGGGTATATATAAATTAGGGCAAATATATAGCTGGCTGGGGCATGCTGAGAGTTGTAGGCCAAAAACATCTGGGGACCCAAGGTTGGAGAACACTGATCTAGATCTCCGAGTCTGGATGGAAAGACCAATAGTCGTATGTTTTGCAGAAAGGATGGGAGAGCCTTTAATGATAGGTATGGATGGATTTTAACCAATCCAGTGACTGGGGACCTGATTTGTCTGCTGAGAACATGCCCTCCCTGCACTGCCCTTTGGCCATGCTGGCTGAGGCTGATGGCGGACGGAGTCCCCCACCTGTGGCTTAGAAAGCATTTATGAAATGCAGAGCTGCCATATTTATACCAAGTCGTGGATGGCCGCCAGGCTGGAGAGAGACCATCAAGGCACTTGCCATGCAGGAAGCCATAAGAACATAAGAGCCCTGATGCTGGATCAGGCCAAGGGTCCATCCGGTCCAGCATTCTGTTCACACAGTGGCCAACCAGCTGCCCACAGGAAAACCACCATAAGCTGGGCATGAGTGCAACAGCACCCTCCTGCCCGAGTTCCCCAGAAACTGGCGTACAGGGGCATACTACCTCTGATACTGGAGGTAGCATATAACCAGCAGGACTAGTAACCATGGATAGCCGTATCCTCCCATTAATTTATCCATCTAGTCCTGCTCCGGGAGCAGTACATGAAAGACTGTCTCCACTAGCTGTCGAAACCTGTCCAGCAACTTTTCATGCTGCAGTGCAATGACAGTGCTCAGGAACTCCAATTAAAAAAATAATAATAGGAAATGCCCCTTGGAAGTGCTTGTCAGCCTGTGGACAATCTGGAAGCACAAGGGGATGCGCCTATGTGAAGCATGGTGCCTGCTAACCGTGTGATGTGCTAGATATGTGTCATGATACAGGCGGATGTTGACGATCTCTCTAAATGCTTGCCATCTTAATCTAAGGACAGCATTCCCTGACCAAGTACCTCCAACACATCTGGAGAGCATCAGGTTTGGGAAGGCCGTTTTAGTAAACTGATAGCACTACTGGATGGTAGTTCTTAACCTTCATTTTTATGTTTTGCGGATCACATTATGCCCCTGTCCCAAAATCCTGGGGACAAGGATGCAGGTGGGGTTCATATAAACCATAACAGTTCAATAAAATAATTCCTCCCCCCCCCCAAAAAAAAAACCCCCAGTGTGTTTTGACCTTGGATCATATATGTTGGCCTTCAGAAGACAATATTTTTTTAAAAAAATGCCTGCAGCGATCTCTGAAAACATGTCTCCAAGATGAATCCTGTGATTTCTTTTCAGAGGTTTTTGCATGCAATTTTTAGAAATATTGACCCCTGAAGAAGACCCATATATATGATACAGAACTGAAATGCATTGGGCTCCTTCAAGGAATAAAACTATATATTTTATTTATTTATTTTTACATCATCCTGAGACTTTGCCTTATCCTGTCAGGGTCAAAGGAAAGAATGCCACATGGTTCATAGTGTGGAAAAGCAATCCATCCACATGCTTTTAAAGGTCGGACTTAGCCAAATACGTACTTTAGCTTGCCGATTATAACACTCACATGCACCGTCACACGAAAAAAAAATCCCAGGAAATATTTTCTCTCTCTCATTCCACATTTTATCAGCTAGTTCATACTTATCCTCCACTATTTTAGGCTCAAATAATTTCTCTCATGAGTTGCATTGTGTCCAAAAATACGTTGTAGGAAGGAATATGCTGGCTGTTTTGACTTTTGGGCGTCAGATGTTAGCCTTCAGAAGACGGTATTTATTCTTGCTCTCTCTCGGAGTGCCCAGCAGTGCAACAAGCCGGTTATCAGATGGCACATGGGCCATTTGTAAAGCAATTTAAGTCGAACAGGATGAATAACCAGCCGTTGCACCTGATGCTATTTCAGGATTAGTTCTGCTGTGTAATGGAGAACAACACTCTTACATGCGGATGGCAGGCAGGCAGGCTTCCTGAATTGTAATAGCATGAAATTAAGGGAGCCTGGAAATCACTGCTATATCAAGAAAATATTGAGAGAGAGACCCAGAAACCAGGCGCACAATTGCTTAGGGTTGATTTGAAGAGCAAGGAGGAGCCTAAAGTAATAAAAGGCCACCGTCATCCATCCAGGAGACCTGGGAATATATAAGGCTGCAATCCTAAATGTACTTACCTGGGAGTAAGTCCTTATGCATTCAGTGAGACTACAGTAGAGTAAACATGCATTGGATTGGGCTGCACCACTTGGAAATGTACATATAAAATAAGCCATTTTGGTAGAATTCAAGAATCAAGACATATAATTCACTCATCAGTTTCTTCCCTCTGAAAAGTCCTATACACATTTACTCAGGAGTAAGCCCCTTTGGTTCAGTGGGGCTTCCTCCCAAGGGAGTGTTCATAGTAATGCAGACTGAGGTAGTGGTTCAATTGTGTATCACCAGCACAATCAATTAGTGACCAATTTAAAGATTTACCCTTTCAAATGTTGTTAGACAGAACATGAGTCATGTGAATGTGTAAGCTCCTTGGGGCAGAGATGTGTCTTCCCCCCTCCTACACTGCATATATTTCTCAGCAAATCACCATGGACATTGGTATATGAATAAGGGTGCAATCTTATGCATGTTTAGATGAAAAAAAAGTCCTACAATTCCCAGCATGGCTTGCTGAGAATTGTAGAACTTTTTTTCATCTAAACGTGCATAGGACTGAACCCTAAATAAATTGTCCAGTACTGTATTCTGCAGTCTCACAAGACACGCTGGTGTAACTCAAAAGTACTTGTCAGAACCATGACAATTCTAGCTCTGAAGTTGGTACAGAGGTACGTTTAAAAAAAACAACAGGATGGCAAAATACTAAAGGAAGAGAAACTAGAAGTTAAAAGAAAAGCCAACTTTGTTTTTCTACTCAAGAATTCCAAAGCCAAGATTCTTCAAGTGCAACACAACCATCAACTGTATTTTAAAATATACCATGTTGATTAAAAATGTACACGCACACACACACCATGTGCAGATTATTTATATGGTTACATTTATATCCTGGCTTTTTCTCCTCTGATTAGGCTGAGAGTCCGTGACTGGCCCAAAGCCATGCAGTGAGCTTTGTGGCAGGATGGAGACTAGAACCCAGGTCTCCCAAGTCCTGCTCCAACACTCTTATCACTATGCCAGGCTATGCTAACCTCACATAGCTAAGATGCAAATTACAGCCTTCTGGGGCATGACCTATTTCCAGTGTGGCCAAGGAAGAACAGGTTTTGCCCACTTCTGATATATGTTTAAGGTCTCTTTTAAGTTTTGTCTTTCTCCATCTGGACTAGTCATGGTGACGAGGCTTTGTTACAACCTTTTCCTAAACCAGCGTTTCCTGAGGACCTGAGTCCAATGTTCTGATGGGTTACGTCACCTTTCATCTTGACAAGCCTTTGGCAGGGAGGTAACATCCTGTCATACCAAGACATGATCAAACATGATTATGCTTACTAATTGTTTTTCAGGACGGGGGCTTGATTTTGACCCTGCCCCGTCCAGTTTAATCAAAGCAAAGGCCTGATGGCTCCAACCTCCATCCCGAGTGTATTTGCCCGAGAGTCAATGTTACTGATGTCAATGGAATTGAATTCCCCGTGTGCATTCAGGATCAAAGCCCTGTGCGTGTCCCCGTTTAGGGTCTATTTCAGGGACGAAACTATATCTGAGGCATTTTAGGGGATGTAACTTGACAATGATCACAGGAAGGCACCAAAGCAAAGCGCTGCCCTCCAGAACCATCTTTATTTGGGTTCAAAAAAGAGTGGCTTTGTGTTTTGGAAATCAGACCCCGACACTGCCTTGTAGCTAGGTTCTTGGACAAGCTACTTTTCTTTCAGTTTCACCACTTTGCCTTCTGGGAAATGAGTGTCTTGTGACCAGCCATGCCCACCATGGCAGGGCAGCTATTTTATGAATGGGCAAGCCCACCCCATGGCAGCCATTTTGTGACAATGCCCATGACACTCTCAAAATTTCAGATGGGCTCATTGACCCAGAAAGGTCGGGCAGTGGGCACCCCTGGATTAAAACACCTAGAAGTTTTATTTTAGTGATGCTGAATGAGGAGTCAGAAATGGAAGCTAGTATAGAACAAAGGAATATGATATGCAAAACAATAGAAGGGGGGGATGTACATGTACAATTCTAAATGAAGGACAAACATTAACAGTATTTACAGCATAATTCTATGTTTATTCAGACAGATACCCCACTATGTTCAGTGGGCTTATTCCCAGGTAAATGTGCATAAATGCATTATTATTACTATTTTATTATTATTACATACAAAGAAGAACTCTGTTAGAGCATATGAACTGCTGATTCTTGGAAACTTTTTTCAGCAATGTAAAAAGAACATAGAAGTACATTCAGCTAAGTTTTATTTGAGTTTCTAAAACTGAACACATGCCCCAGAACTGACCAAATATTCTTTTCCTTGCTCTATTGCTCAACCAGCTTTTGACGTAGCAATATGTGCATATTCCAGTATGCATTGCTTATGGCTTAATTTTGTTAATGATGGTTCAAAGATTTGATGACATGCCAAGTTTTGATTCAAATAGGAATGATGCATTTTAAAGCTGAGGTATATCAATTAGTATTTTAAATTATGCTAATTTAAACACAGTAGAGCTTCAGGATCATGAAGGATTTTGACATTCAGGACATATTTTTTCCTCTGAGGTCTTTTGGTTTTCTGATGTGTTAGATTACTACACGAAGTGTTTGTATTTTAAGTAGGGGACCATTTGAAAATATGACACCCCACTTGCAATCTTAAGTGATATAGTCCAGAATTCTATCACCACGTTTAGGTAGAACAGGCCTGAATTGCAGAAATATAGCAGGTGATTCCCCCCCACACACACCCTGTATGGAGGAAAGTGTTGGGGGGGGGGGACTTTGCCTGGGAGATTTCTGCAGGTCCAGCTGTTGTTAAAGACATAAGAGCAGTGTCCAGGGCCCAAAAAAAGATGTTGACATTAATCACAACTTCTTTATTGTTATCTGTAGCCACCCCTCTGCCCTCAACAATATTTTTTTAAAAAGATTATAAGCATTATAAAAGTAACAGTAAAGTATTATTAAATATTAATATTTTATTAATATGTCTAAAAGCTAGGAGGTGTGCTGAACATATAAAACTGCATGTATGCACATTGTAAAAACAAATAAAAACAAAAGAGCTGTTTTTATTTAAGAGAACTAAGCTAGCCGTGCTGGTTCATGAGAAAAATAAAAATCCACAAATCATTTCCTTTTAAGAAATAAGTGGTTACATATCCATTTGATTACCTCTTTTGTCCCCGTGCCCTTCCCTAGGTCACAGATACCCTTTTCATGTCCATTCCATTCAATAATTCAACCTCTTGTTGCAAACCAGACTTGTGTGGGGTCCCTTACTGAAACCCCCCCTTGTATAATCAATCTCCTGTGGGAAGGATATAAAAAAAAAAGACTATCCATCATTGGGTACCACCTACGTTTTCCTATCAGATTTTCAATAATTGTCAGCGACACCTGGCCCAAAAAGTAAAATAAAAATGCCATTGAATCCAAGGACAATGCAAGGGCAAGACTTCCTAGCAGGCAAGACGAGGCCAAGGGAGAAATCCTGTCTGATGTTTAGAGTGGCCAGATACAAATCACCAAAAGAGGGCATGCATCACCCCCCCCCAAAGAGTGTGAAAACCACACATAACTGTCATGACCATATTTAACAGCAATTGCTTTGATTTTTGTGATGTTTGCCCAGCAGAGAGCATGGCACACTGAGATCTCCCCTGATTGCTGAACATGCAATGGACACACAATACAGAGAAAGTGGGCTGCACCAAAGCAGTGTTGTAAAACAGTGGCTCCATCTAGACATCACGCAGGGCTCTCCGACCTTGGGTCCCCAGATGTTGCTGGACTGCAGCTCCCAGAATCCCTTGCCATTAGCCATGCTGGCTGGGTATGCTGGGAGCTGTAGGCCAGCAACATCTGGGGAGCCCAAGGTTGGAGAGCCCTGCTCTAAACCACGGTTCGTGGTAATGATGGTTTAGAACCCAAGCCACAAGTTGAGCTTCCAAACAATCAGGCTTAGGAATGCCGCTTTTCTGCTTTTGTTTCTCACTTGCTCAGCAGCACTCCCATCTCTAGATACAGCATCCTCCAGGGGCAGATTGAAGACCTGTACTTGTTTGTTCATTCAGATTTTATGGCAAATCAGAGCGCTAGCACAAACCACGATTGCCCTTTCTTTTCTTTTCTTTTCGTTCCTTTTCTTTGGTAAGCCATTGATTTGTCCGTTCAGCCACCAACTCCAAACCATAGTTCAGCTTCTTTAACCACAGTTTGGTGTGTATGTTGGAACTGAACCAATGTGCATTTAGCACTTAACTGCAATTCAGATAGACTTGTGCGCCTCTAACCTCCTCTGAATAATGTCAGTTCTCTTAAGACAATGCTCCACTGTCACTGAACTGGAGGAATAATTTTAAAGTTATTATTTAACTTGGGTTCCTTGCAGGGAAAGAAGGCAGGGTATAAATATAATAAATAAATAAAAGTACCATTCCTACACCCCCCCGCCCCTGATCACCACCAGCAAAGTTCAATTTTCAGCTCATCAAGCTGTGATGCTGCAAATGGTGCATGAAGGTCTCATATTTAATCTCAGCTGTGATCGTATTTTATTGCACACAGATTGCACAGATTCTATTATAGCAGAATATAGAGGGTTCAGTTTCTGCACTTCATCGAGCCTGGCTCAACACATAAAACAAAGGCAAAGATGTTCTATAACCAGGAAACTGCATCTTCTTATGCTTCCTCTTCCTCATTTACTAGTACTACTACTAAATGGCCATGCTGACTGGGAAATACGGGAGTTGCAGTCCAATACATCAGAGGGTACCAGGTTGAGTGTGTGTGTGTGTGTGTGTAGCAGATGGATCCATGGGCTGCAATTCTCTATGCACACTTACCTCAGAGCAAGCCCCACTGCACGTGACAGGGCATACTTCTGAGCAGACACACGCAGGATTGCACTGCACACCTGAAACCGTGGGACTCTCTTAAGGGTGCAATCCTGTGCATATTTAGGCAGGAAAAAGTCCCAGCATTGCTGGGGCATGCTGGGAGTTGTAGGACTTTTCCCCCTGTCTAAACATGCATAGGATTGTGTCCTTAATGCTCTTAGTGTTTGATCCTTGACATGTTTGTGTCCATTCAACTTGCCACATATGACCAAACAGAGATATGCAACGGCCCAGCCAGCCAAGGAACATTTTGGTGGGCTAGTAACGTTTGTGTACTTTGCAAAGTTTCTCTGTAACCGGAGGAGAAGATTGTGAATTAAACCTAGCAGGGATTTTTGCGTCCTTCCCCAAAGAACAGACATTGCTAACAGAAGCTTGCCTCATCAGGGGGTTCTCTCTCCACAGGCCCCTTGCTGGGCTGGTTACACCACCCTGCAACATTTTTACACATTTTAAAGGTGTGTGTGTGTGTGTGTGTAAAAGATTGCTAGGCACACCCTTGAAAAATACAAACAAAAAAGAAGTAATTTGAGGGGAGAGGCTGATATAATTGGTGGAGGAAATGTGTGTGAATATTATAAGAGGGCTGTTGTTGTTGTTGTTGTGGGGAGAGGAGTGAGGGTCTGGTGGGGATTCCTCAAACGAGAAGGTGCGTGTGTGCGTGCGGGGTGGTGGTGGTCTGGACAGGGTAAGAAGCAAGCCTTGAAGGGTGACAAATGTGTGAGATGAGGGGGAAATGTGGGGCACTTGATGGCGGAGAACAAGGAGTTCCTCAATGGAGAAAAGTTGCTGATAATGGAGAGCCAGTGTGGCATAGTGGTTAGTGTTGGACTGGGCCGTGGGGAACCCGGGTTCCAGTCCCCACTTGGCCATGAAGCTCACTGGGTGATGTTGGGCCAGTCACAGACTCTCAGCCTCACCTACCTCGCAGGCCAGAGAAGGATGATGGGAGTTGTAGTCCAGCCCATCTGGAGGGCGACCAGCTTGGGGAAAGCAGCTGTGGGGTGGCAGATAATCCTGAGGCGAGCAATATTATGATTTTTTCTTTGCCGCGCCATATACACTGACTATACTTAACCAGCATCACCGCAATGGCAGTGATAGCGGCGGCGATGACGGTGATGGGCCGAGCGAGCGTGTGAGGAGGCGGCTAAGCCTGAGGGGAGAGAAGGAAAAACTCTGGGGAAGCTCTCTCTGTGGGGCACGAAAGATCCTTCCCCAACCTGGTAGGCCCTGTTGGACTACCACTCCCATCATCCCCGCTGGCCGGGGGCGATGGGAGTCGTAGCGCGACGCGTCCGGAGGAGAAGCCGGACGACGAGGCGAGTCCAGCGGGGGAGGAGGGGCGCGGCGGGGCGGGGCTCGAGGTGGGCGGGCTCCTGATATTCCCCGCCGGCCAATGAGAGGCCCCGGCCGCCCTTTCCCCGCCCTCCTCCCTGCCGTCGTTGTTCCCCGGAGCGCGCGCGCGCGCGCCCCCGTCAGCCAGTCAGCCGCTTTCCGCGCGCCGGCTTTTCTGTCAGAGAAAGGAGGCGCGAGCTGGAGAGCAGAGGAGAGGAGAGGGGGCGCTCTGTTCGCTCGCGGTGCATGCCGGGCCGCCTCTTTCCTGCGCCCCCCCTCCCTCCTGCCGCTGCCGCCGCCGCCGCGCCGCCGCCGCCGCGCCGCCGCCGCCGCTCCAACATGGCGTCGCGCTGTCACCTGTGTGTGTGAGGGGAGGGGGCAGCGACTGGCTGGCTGGCGGGCTGCCCGCCCGAGGGGACGCCTCCCTCTCGACCCGTCCCTCCTTTCTTTCCCCTCGCGCGGCTCCACCCCGCCATGCTGGGGGGCTGACGGCCGCCGCCGCCGCCGCCGCCGCCTCGGCGCCCGCCCCCCTCCGTCTCTCCCTCTGCCCCCTCAGCAATAGCAGCAGCAGCAGCAGCATCCCTCGCCTCGCCTCCCCTCAGCAGGTGCTGTCAACGCCGCCGCCTCCCCTCGATGGGGTCCCCGGCAGGCGCTCCGGGCTCGGCTGCGGCCGCGGCGGCGGACTCGGCGCAGTGGCTGTCGGTGAAGGAGGAGACCATCTTCCTCCACGACGGGCTGATCCGGGTCACGGACCTGGCCGAGCTGCCCAGCGAGATCATCGGCGTGGCCGAGCCCGGGGACACCGAGCTGGAGGTGAGGAGGAGGGAGGAAGAGGAGAACCTGGCCTTCCTCGACAACGACACTCCCCCCCCCCATGAGTTAGGCTTCAACAATAATGTGGGTGGGGGAGGGTTTTTGGCCATCATCATCATCATCATCATCATCATCATCATCTCCCCCTAGTTTAGGCTTTAACTGGAGTGTGTGTGTGTGAGGGGGGAGGAAATCTGGCCAGCATCCTCATCCCTGCAAATGTAGCCTTTAACAGTAAGATTGGGAGTGGATGGGAGGTCAGGCCTTCATCATGATCAACAATAACATCATCATCATCATCATCATAGAATCATCATCATGCTCTCCTATCCCCCCCCCACTCTGTAAATTAGTCTTTAATAATAAGATATGGGGGGGGGGAGCAGAGAGAATCTGGCCTTCATCCTCCTCCTCCTCCAAACCTCTGAAAGTCTTTAACAATTACATTGATGCCAAGGTGAGAAGGGTTGGAAGGAGAAAGAGACACTGAGGAAATAATGGGGGGGGGAGAGGTCAAAATTAGAGGAAGTCCATTAATTTTGACACTCCCCCCCCTATGTTGACCCATTATTTCCCCCTTGTGTGACTCATCTCTTCCCACACCCACACCCCCTATACTGTTGATGGTGATCTTTTTGATGAAGACTAACTCGGAGGGGGATTTTGACATCTTCTGCTCTCCCCTGCCCCGCTCCCGGTTACCCTATACCAAGGGATTGGGGTGGGAGAGGAAAAGATGGGATGTCAAAATTCTGTGTGTGAAGTGTATGGTACCCAGATAGGGAATATGGGATGTCAAAGTTAGGGAGGAAGGAAAATAAAAATGGGGTATCTCCCCAAATTTGAGGTGTTGGAAAAGAGATGTTAAAAATTGGGAGTGTCTGTAAATGTACCCCAAATTAAGGATTTCGGAGAAAAGATAGGATGTCAAAATTGGGAAGGGGGAGGAACAAAAAATGCTGGTCACCTCAAACTGAGAGACTGGAAAGACTGGATGAGGGTGAAATAAGGCTATTAAGTTGCAAGGAATTGGGGGGGGGGAGATGGGGCAATAGGTCAAAAAGAGGAATTGGGAAGAACAATTCCTAACTCCCCCATTCCTTTCCCTGTTGCTGAATCACCTTTGTGTCCTCATTTCAAGAAATGAGTGACCGGCCAGATGGGCGATTGATAAATGTAATAAATAAATAAAAATAAATAAACAAGAATGGAAGATGGGGGGGTGCTGATAAGCAAATGATGGGGAGAAAGTCAAAAAGGGATAAGACACGATGGAGGGTCAAAATGAGGAAGATGTGGAGACAATGAGGGCAAAGGGTTACAGGGTAGTGAGCAGGCTGGAAAGGCTGCCGGTTGGGCTGTGGCATGCTTGAGATAAAAGATGTGGGGAGCAAAAACAGTGAGGAAGGGCTGGGGGAAGTTAGAGGGGCAGGACAGAGGTTGTGAAGGGTATACTGTGAAGCCTTCGGCCCGAGGGGATTGTGGTTACTAGATGGAGGGTGTGGGGAGCTGTGTAGTGCCAGGTGGAGAATCAGTATGGGGTGATGATGATTTGGGAGTGGGGATAACAGAGGAACACCTGATTTTTCCAAGAATGTCTCAGCCACCAGGATCTTAATGGGGGAGCGGGAGAGCAGCAGACATTAGGAGAGATTGAAGGGTCAAGGCATACACAGACACACGCCCTGGCAGGTCTGTTGATACCCAAATTTCTTGAAATGAGGACACAAAGGTGATTCAGCAACAGGGAAAGGAATGGGGGAGTTAGGCCGATAAAGCTGTTGAAGCGTACCTTGTTTTGAACCAGGAAGGGTAAGACCTCCCTCTGTCTTCCTTTTTGAGATAGGGGGTCCCCTGAAAATTGATCTTATGGTGGTCTCAATTATTTGTATTAGTTTGCTATTTAGCAGTTATATGAGCTTGTTTTTTACCTTGACTTGTGTCTGAGGTGTGTGGTGGTGGTGGTGGTACCTAGGCTGTTGAAAAGCCACGGGGGGGGGGGGGGAGCTATGACTCTTTTCCACCTCAGCCTCCCTATCTCCTCCTGTAAATGTGGGCAGTTCTGCTAGATGGAGAACAGTACAGAGCTGTGATTGTGTGTTGTTCTTTGGGGGAGCTGCTGTCAGTCATTTCTGCAGGCATCTCTTCTACAGTCTGCATCGCTTCCTCATGCACCTCCCTCTGTCACTCCGCCCTCTCTCCCAGCAGTGTGGCTCTCAGTGACACAGGTTCTTTGTCAGAAGCTGGGTGGCGTGAACCGAATGGGGATGGTTCAGCAAGCGCTACTTGGCGAAGGGCTATCTTATTGCCAGAAAGAAGGTGACAGCGAGGTTAATTCCTTGTTTGTGTCCTTCAGCTTAATGTGGAAAAGGAACCTAATATTTCCTAACATATTTTTTTTCCTTTTATTCTTGGGGATGGTCTAAGCATCGCGGGCCAGTTGTTATTAAAATGAATGCTACCAGCAATGCAGGCCAGGCTTTTGTGACCAACATCTGCTGTTTCTGGGGGAGTGAAGAATGCAATGATTCATTAGTCTTGTGGTCCAGAGTTCATTTTTTGATATCAGTACAGCTTGCATGCAGAAATGGAGTTGAACCCATTAGTTCTGTGAGCTTTGATGGCTCAAATAATTGCATACCTGGTAGCTGTGATCTGGGCATACGCATGACATTCCTGTGCACTTGTTGGTCAATGAGTGTGCCATCGTTCCAAGGGCTGTTTATTAATTCTCCTGTTGTAGAGTCCCTAAAACTGATGTTGAACTTGCCACAGGGTTGAAATGGACAAGTAGGACTTTCTGGATTAGTGAAATAGAAAGTGCAATTGACAGGCATTTCACTCTTATACTTTATACTTTACATTACTAATTGCACATGGATTTGTTGGAATAATATGTGTGTGTATACATACATACATATATGAGGTGCAAATTATCTACCAAAACTTTTTAGTCCAGACAAAAATAGAAGATCACAAACTTGAGGTCTGGCATGGACTTTGTTGTGACGCTTCTGCTATCTAAAGTGCAGGAATTATAAAACCAAAACAGTGGTTAATACTTTGTCACCCCAATCCCACAGTTTCTTCTGGTTGCAGAATTTCTGTTGCATACACAGATCTCCTCAGGCTACAAGGCTTATCATCTTATGTTCATGTCAAGACATAAGACGATAAGTGCACATTCTTTTGCGTGTGTGGAACTGCTCCCTCCATTGAGATTAATTGGCCAGCCTACATGCACAAAAGCCTCAGTTATGTGCATCAGAATATGCATGGGTTCTGGATTAGGATACGCAACTGTTTAATATATATTTTATATCCTGGAATACACAGTAGACTTGAAGAAGCCATTTTGTTCCAAAATGTAAATATACATTTATTTAATATATAATGTGGCTGCATATTCAACCAGCAAATGGATATATCATCATTGAGAAAGTTACTAAATTTAAAAGGCATAGGAACGAAGCCACTTTTAAAACATGTTAACTATGTATATAGTGATTAGGTGGGTGGGAATGATAGATTGCAGTTCAAAAGCTACCAAACCCATTCAGAAATCTGGAGTCCTTTGAAACTGACCTGGTTTGCATGTAATGCTAACCCATGGTTTATTTAAACCATGGGCTGGTTCGCACGACCCAGGCTGCGGGCAGGGGAGGCACCACGGGGCCGCCTGCGGGGTCCTGGCGGGGCGCCGCAGACGACCTGTGCCCTGCGCGCATGGGCGGGCCCCGCAGTCCCCGCACTGCAGTGCGGGCCTCCCGGCGCTAGGGGGCGGGGCCCCGGGATGCCCAGAGGGGCCGTTTGCCCCTACAGGCTGGAGCGATGGCCGCTCTGGGCTGCCACCTCTGTGGGGACCCCGCGGGACGGCCACCTGCTGTTCGCACGGCACGGTGACCACACGTGGTAGGGGCTTACCCCTCTACCGACCATGGTCACTTTGCGTGTGTCCCGCCCGCAGCTGTCCCGCGGGGGCACCCCCCAGTCGGCGTTCACACGACACGGGAACTGCGGGGGACTTGCGGTTCCCGTGTCATGCGAACAAGCTCCATGTTTTGTTGTCCTTCCCAGGGTTTGTCTGGCAGACGATCAAACAAACCATTTTTTTCCTCAGTCCCTGGGTTGTTTGTTTCCCTCCTCCTTCGCCCGCTCTCTCCCTGTATCCCAGCTGCCTTTGCAGCACTGCAGTACTGGCATATAAAGAGGCTGGGCTTTTTTGACCACTGCCTCTGTAGCTTGGCAAAACAACCCATGAACAACCCACAGTTCTGGGTTTGCACGTAATGACAACCCATGGTTAAAACAAACCACAGTTCACAACCCAACAACAAACCATGGGTTCTGTTCATGGGTTGTTCATGGTTAACAACCCATAGTTAACCCACGATTAAACAAACCATGGTTTGTCATTACGTACAAACCTGGTTGTTGATTTGAACTCATGAGCTAGTTTGGCTACTGGTGCCTACCATTTGGGTTGAGGTTGTACACTTAAGTCTTTAATAAATCCATTTAGAACAGTGAGTTGCTGTTACATTTTAAAAGCTTATATGTACCATTAGAAAAGTGGCCTATAGCCCACGATTTTGAGTTCACATGTAACAACAACCCATGCTTAAACAACCCACAGTTCACAACCCAACAGCAAACCATGGGTTCTCTTCATGGGTTGTTTGTGGGTAACCACCCATAGTTAACCCATAGTTCCGGGTCTGCAGGTAACAACAATCCACAATTCATGGTTAATTAAACCATGGTGTGTCATTAAGTGTGAACCTGTTCACTGAGATTTAGTAAACAGTGACTGGGCAGTGAACGAATATAGTCAAAATGTATATAAGTGCTCTTATATGGCTGTGGTGTGAAAAACAGCTAAACAATTACCTGGTTCGCATGTAAGAACAACCCAGAGTATGGGTTGGTGTTGAATCGTGGGTTGTCCTTACATGTGAACCCTGCACTATGGTTTAACTATGGGTTGTTAACCACAAACAAACCAGGAAGAGAACCTGTGGTTTGTTGTTGGGTTGTGAACTCTGGGTTGTTCAGTTTCTATTCTTTCCCAAAACTGTTCTTCAAATTTATTATCCCCAATGCAAAGAACAGGAATGCTTTGTCTGTGCTGAGCCCGAGACAGACAGTGCTAATTTTGGCCTACAGATTCTGAGAGGCATTGGAGGCTTGGGATACCTGACACAGATGAGGGTGGAGGGGCTGGTGGTTCTGCCTTGGGCAAGGGTGGGGTTTTTTATTCCCTTTCAGCCCTGTTTCTATAATTCTATGGGGCAACAGGTCACAATGTCACCATTGCAGATCTTGTATCTCAAGTTGAACCAGTGGACTAGTATGCTACAGTCAGCTTATCTAGAAGCTGAGTGTGTACACAGCATATCCTCTTTGTTAACTGCTCAGAAACTTTAGGGTTTAAAGTTACCGGTAAGTGTTTGTTTAAAATAGCCTCCATCTGACTCTTCATGGCTTGTTATTGCCCATCTTGTTCCTTTACTGCACATTTTATGTATTGTTTCTGTAAAATTGCATGTGTGATTGCCCCAGTGCACCACTGACACGCACTGTGTCAAGCAGTTGGGAACATTGCTTCATTAGCAAGGTCATGATTAATGACAGCTCTTTGTAGGTGTGTTCCAGTAACTTTGGCATGAGAATTATTTAAATGGAATACTGAGGATGTTGAGAAATTCATTCAGTCAAAGGCATAGTTAGAAGTGGGTGGGGGTAGTGTTGCTAATTCAGGCGTTCGTATATTTAACAACAACAACAAAAATGACTTTAGCACATATGGTTGTGGAGAGAAACCTTCCAAACATTGGCAAAGTGTAAATGGATGAGCGTCATCTAGCTGCCCTGCTGTGGTGATATCAAGAGCCATGGTGGTCTCCTGCTATGAATGTTCATACAGATATGAAATCCAACAGAGAAAAATGGTCCTGGAACTATTTTATTGGAGTGGGGTGGGGTGGGGAGAGAGTATTATAAAAATGAGATGAATGGAGCAGGAATTATATGTATCCCATGAGGAGTATAGCATAGATAGATGAAGAAACGATGCACTTACAAATACCAAAATTAGCAGTGTATTAGTTAGTGACAGAAGTTCTCATTCTAAGCAGTAAACAAAGTTGGAGTTTCAGTTAGCCTTGTTATAGGCACTGTTGAAACTAGATTTAAGGTCTAAGCAAGGAGTAGAATGAGAGCCCTGTATGTGTGTGAGATGGCAGCTCTCAAACTGGTTTATACATTGTTCTAATTAATTTAATCCAAACCAGCGGTGGATATTTACCAGCAGCTGCCCAGCAATATCCTGAGACCAACCCCTTGCAAGTTTGTGTGCTCCTTAGAAGCTACTTGTTGCTACTGACCAGGGTGGCAACATTCTCCAGAGGTTCCCATTGGTGATTCACCTTGGCTGCCATACAGGATATACAGAGGGGAAGTGATGTTTCTTTTGCTGGCCTCATTTGCATCCCTCTTTTTGGGTGGTGGCAGGGTCACCCCTCCAATTATCTCATTAGGATCTAATTTATGGGTGTCCAGTGACTAAGTAGCCCATGCAGAAGGATTGTTCTTGGGCAACCCAAGGAGCGATACTTCAACTGGAAATAAAGTTGAAGATGAAAATGACATGATCATTGTGAAAGTTTAAGAATGACATCTCACTAAACAGATTGTAATCTCTGGGTTTAGGAGAACACCCCCTGATATTTAACATTTTGGAAAAGGTTTAAAATAACCTGACGTACAAACATTCCTTTGAATTTTATTTATTATTACACTATCTTGTCTTTCCTCCAAGGGGTTCAGGATAGCTGATTGGCTTTCCCCTACTCACTATCCTTGCAACAACCCTGTAAAGTAGGTTAGGTTGAGAGATGGTAAGCTTCATAGTTGAAGGGGGGAGGCGTTCAATCTGGGTCCCTCAGCCCAAGTTCAACCCATCCACTGCAATACAATGGCTTTCCATTGCGTTGTGTACTTACAATACAATCAGTAACTTGCATTCAGGCATGTGGGTTACTGACCAGATCTTGGCCTGCCTCCAAACAGCCACGCAACTCATTCTGGGCACCCAGAGGGGCTTGGGGCTTGTGCTTCTTGAAGAGCAGTCCTCCCATGCCATGACAAACCACTTTTAAAATGGAGGGGAGTTGCAAAAACAGCTTTTGACATGGTATGGGGGTGTCTGCCATTCCAGAGTGAAAAAGTAAATATCCCACTCATGTGCACGTAAGCCCTTGGGCACGTCCAACACAGCTCTTTGGATCCTAGCCTTTGTTTTTCTCCAAAGAATTCCATCCCACATATTCATGTCATTGTCCTTTTTAGCATGTGCTCCATTCAGCTGCCAGCTTGTGCAGAGTAGGTTAACTCAAATGTATGAGCATAGCTGAGTTTCCTTCTTCATTGCTGGGCCTGGGAACTTGCCAGAGCTCCACAGAGATTCTTCTGGCACCTAAACAGTATCCACGATGGCTTAAATCTTAGGCAAAAGCTTCCAACTGCAAGTTTCTAACCTGAATGAAATGTAAACATGGCACCTTTGGACTCACCCCAATGTTACATGAGTGGACTTCCACTTGCACAGCAGAAGTTTCCCTTCCCCTCCTCCTCCCTGCACACCCTCCAGATCTGCTCCGGAGAGTCCCTCAACCCTCTGGACCAGATTTGGGGAGAGAGGGGGGGGGTTCTGTATGTGGGAGGGGTAATTCAAACCACCAGCAGTGCCCATTCTGCTGACAGAAGGACACCATTGGATACAACTCCTGAAATTAGACAAATAATTGTTGAGGAGGTCCGTTCTGCTTCTATGAACAGTTGTTACCTCACATGAATACATTTTCTATTTGGGAGTACTTGATCCCAGAGGCTGAATGAACGATGAAGAACTAGGGAAGGGAGACATCTTGTACTGAACAAGAGAATGTCTGTTTGCATGCTCCAGAGTTCTTTTGAGCTAGCTAATGATATATCTTGATGTGCATTATCATTATTGGGGGGTTGTGATTTTCGCTTCATAAGCACTGTGCTAAAAATATACCGCTTAGTAAATTGCTCTTTCTTTTCAGGTTAGGTTGTGAGTAGTCTTGAATTATTCTGCATGTATTTTTTAAAGGAACATCTTTGTATAGCATATGCTTCAAATAAATGGTTTGCCAGGATGGCTTCATATTGGATTTATGACTCTCTGCCTTAGAGGGCTCCACGTTGCTTCTTTGTGCAGCACTTCTGAAAATGCTGGTTGGTCCTTAATACAGAGGCAAAAACCAGAAACTGCCTCTGCATTAAAAACCAAACAACCTATGGGTGTTACAGGGTCAACAGATGTCCACACATTGGGATTGGTGGAAAAGACCACGGTAGTTCTGGTGGAGGAAAGACAGTGAAGGGGAAATGCGTGCTCTATGCCAAGTGATTTTCTACCTTGACTTTTCTGCCAAGGAACCGTGTGTGTTGCAGAGAATTGTGGAAAGTCTTCTAGGGAGCACAGTCCTTGGGTGACCAATCTTTGCCGTGGACCTGCATGAAGATTAGGCACATCCCTATAACAGTAGGCAAATGTCAGTAGTGGTGAGCCTTGCAAGAAAACCCATATGCCATTACTGATCTTCTCATCGAGGAACCCTTGATAGGAACATAGGAAGCTGCTTTATACAGAGTCAGACCCTGGGTCCATCTAGCCCAGTATTGTCGACACTGACGGGCAGCAATGGCTCTCCAGGGGTTCAGGCAGGCGTTTTTTCAGGCAGGTGGAGATGCCAGGAATTGAACCTGGGACCTTCTGCATGCAAAGCTGGGGCTCTACCACTGAGCTGCAGCCCCTTGATAGGCTCTCAAGGAATCTCGGGGTCCCCCAAAACACGAGTTACAGCTCTAGATACAGGGGCAAATTATGTTTAGGAGAAGTGAGCTGGGTTCTCTCACCTTGGCATGGATCTTGTCTGACATAAAGAGATTAATAATATACCCATAAGGAGAAGTTGACATTATATTTTGTAATGTAAGCTGCTTTGGAGGAACCTCGTGGTCAAAAGGTGGGGTATAAATCATATGAGAAGGTGCTGAGACCAAACTGGCTAATTGGACAAAGTAGTCTCTCAGCAGTTGTGTCATGTTGATGCAGAACACAGTTTTATATCCTTCAACATGGTGGCCTCAGAGTGGCATAAAACCTGCTGATGAGGCTGCAGAGTATTTTTACAGTTTTTAGGTAGCTGGGTCACTAGTCTCCCCATTTTAGGGATGGTGAAATGAAAGAAATTGGCTTACTTGAGGCTTCGTAGTAAGTCAATGACAGGTATTGGGAACTGAACCCAGGATTCCCAAGCTATGATGATGATGATCATCATGATCATGATCATGATTATCATGATGATCATGATGATGATCATGATGGAGGACACACAAGGCATAACAGGCACAGTAGCAAGCATACAGAAAACGTTGTGAATTTGCTTTGAACACATAAGCCATGAAGACAAATGACTTCCCCCCCCCCCATTCCCACAAAGCTCCTTGCTCACTTCCCCATTCTCCCCCTTTCTTTTATGGCAAAGTGGGTCAGTGAAACTTTTCTTTTTCTCATTTAGCCTAAAGCGTTTTATAAGCTCCACACAATATATGCCACTAATTGGGCTGTGCTGCTGTCACTGGGGAATCATTTTGCTATGGTCCAGTGATAGCAGAGTGGTAGCAAGTACTGCTTTGTTCAGTTTGGTGTGAGCAAAATTGCTACTTACTTAGAGCACCATTTGAACCAGAACTTAAAGGTATTTAACCATGGCTTTTAGTTAAAATGCTGAATGAAATAGAAATATAATAATTTTGCAACCATATTTTCCGAACAGACTATAGTATTTTTAATGTCCCGAAGTGTTTATGAAACTGTTCAGTATTGTACTTTCTTGGTGTAGAGCTCTGTGTTGCTTGAAAGCCTACACAGTGCAATAGAATCTGGTACGCCAGATTTGTATTTAAAGAGTAGCTTCTAGGCTAGGCTCTTCTGCAGGTTATTGTTCACCCTGCTTTCCAGGTAGTTTTCTTTCTTGTGACACCGGAAAGTTGTCAGTTTTTGGCAAGCTAGAGAAGCAGTAGATGAGATCCATTAACTCACTGGAGTGCCTCTCTCATCACTTTAGGCGATATCTTCTATTTATTCAATATATTTCTATCCTGCTTCTGCTGTGCTTGAAGCAGCTCACAACAATTTGTTAAAACAGTTTATAAAAACATTATAAACAGACAGTTGCAGTAGCAGCAGCAACGGCCACCTCCAGTACAAATCCCCAATGGCTTCCAAAGATCCTCCTAGAAAGAATGATGCTGAAGTTGGTCACTAGTTCCCAGTTCCTTATTTGCACGAAAGCTCAGTCAGTAAATGTAATAAGGAACCAAAGTATATTTGTACCTGAACCCCAAAATTAGCTTTGGGATATTGCTTATTCTATATCTCCATGACTGAGGAACTATCTCCTTCTGGGGGTGTGTGTACCCCAAGTCATACACCCACACCTCTAAGAGAGTGTCCTTTATGGCCCAACATTTTGTTTGGGTGCACAATACTGTCATGGGTATATGCTCATGCTAATAGGCAAAATATGTACAGTACCATACAAAGTCTGTTGTAGCAGAGTGGTTAAGCCAGGTTCTTTGACCAAGGGTGCTTCAAGATGAAATATAAAATGGAAAATGTCATTAACATCAAAATGTTTGCTCAGAGCCATGTAAGGGCCAAATCTGAACTTGGGTTAATACCAAGCTCCTGGGCAGCTTGGCCACAGTGCAGACTCTAGAGCAGGGCTCTCCAGCCTTGGGTCCCCAGATGTTGCTGGCCTACAGCTCCCAGCATACCTGACCGGCATGGCTAATGGCAAGGGATTCTGGGAGCTGTAGCCCAGCAACATCTGGGGGCCCAAGGTTGGAGAGCCCTTGCTCTAGATGTTTGCTGAGTCAGAGAATTTTACTGTGCAGTGAATGGTCCCAAGCAAAGTAAATGAATGCAAATAAAAGTTCTGTTCTCAAGCAAGTTTTTATTGCAAAACAGGACAAGAGCCTGAGATGGACCTTGCTGTTGTGAATCAGAGGTTAGATGGAAACTCTTTGGACCACAGTCATGGGCAGGAGCCAAATGCTTGACACAGATAAATAGATGGGTGGCTGCAGGGGGAGAAAATAAGTTGTGTAGCACATGAAGGAATGAAGTAGTGACTGCAGATAGCAGAGCAAGGACCACTCAACTTGCTTTCTGTGATGTAAAATGAGACTCCCTCCTTGTGTGCTAGACCAACATGACAATGTAAATAATACAGGTTGCTTAACAGAACCAGATTTGTCATCCGAATATTGCTAAAACTGATTAGAGGATTTAGAAAGAATGTTATTAGCTGATTAGCCCAGTAGAGAGCTGGTGATGTATTTGTCCCAAGGCAAGTGCGCACATGAGAGAGACCCTCTGATGTGTGGCTTACGCTGGCTCAGCTTGTCTGAGTGTGGAAAGCTAAGTAGGGTCAAGCCTGGTTGTTACTTGGATGGGAGACCCCTCCTCTAGTTTCCTGCATTGAGCAGGGGGTTGGACTCGATGGCCTTATAGGCTCCTTCCAACTCTATAAGATCTATGAAATCTATGTGCACATGAGTCCATGTGATTTGCTGTTGTCTGAAGAGTAAACATATGGGATATGTCTAGGGTTTGTCTGTCCTTACTAGTTCACTGCAGTTCAGTGCTGAACACCATCAGGGTGCATATTTTGCACTTTGTCCCGAGCCTGTAGGTGCACAGGAAAGTGCAAAAGTGCACCCCACACCCTTTTTCTAGAGAAAAAGGAGTTTTGACAGCTAGCTGTCAAAACTCCCTTTAAAAAGGGGGGTTTGAGTGGGAAATGGGTGGTTTTGGACTTGACTGTTGCAATTGTGTATGGGCCAAGTTGGTTTGCTTCCTGTTCCCTCATTGGCTTCTTCCCCTGTTCTGTTTCCTTCTAAAGGGTAGCCGTTTTAGCCCGTTGCAGCAAAATGAGAGTCTTGTAGCACCTTAAAGATTATCAAATGTATTATGGCAGTGAGCTTTCCTGGCAAATCCCAAATTCTTCATCCCTCCCCCCCCCCCCGAAACCTGCTTAATAACAGTATTGTTCTTTCTGCAAGTTCTGAAATGTCACTATCAAGTAAAAGGCGGCTGGGTGGTGATGAGATTTGAACGTTGCTTAATGCTCATCAATACCTCTGGACATCTCTTCCTCACCCCAAACCCAAACATATCTTTACATATAGTGTTCTTTTTCTATCTGCTTCATCAGGCTGCATGGAAAAATAGTTTAGCTGTTGCTTTGCTTTCATCCTATCCACTGGGGAATTGTTACACAAACACTTTTGTTCAAGATCAGCCATTTCCCCAAAATATATAGAAAGAACTGTTTTTATGGGCTAGCTCTCTTGAAATAGATGCGTGTGCGCCACTAACAGGTGTAGCAGGATCAAGCACAAATTTAGGTTTTGACTGACATCCCATTATGAGATAGCCTCACCACCAGCTGATCTCATCATTCGATAGCCTCTTCACAGTGGCTAATCTTGTTATTTCCTTCATGGGATAATCTTCCAATAAGGCCCAAAACAGGATCTGCAGTGCAGTTTCAATGGTAGACAGATACTCAGCAAGTGTGCCTTGGGCCTCTCTGAAGAGGTCTGTGTTTGTTTGAGATCGGAACATCTTCGTAACTGTGTCCAAGTTCCAAGGAGCTGCTTCAGGTGCGCCAAAGCCTTATGCAAATCAAGAGCAGGTCCCTGTGCTGTATCACAAATTTGCTTCAGTTGCAAAAGTGATTTGGCATGTAAGAACATAAGAAGAGCCCTGCTGGATCAGACCAAAGGTTTATCTAGTCCAGTGTTCCCATAGTGGCTGAAGGTCCTATCTAGTCCAGTGCTCCCATAGTGGCCGAAGGTCCATCTAGTCCAGTGCTCCCATAGTGGCCAAAGGTCCATCTAGTCCAGTGCTCCCATAGTGGCCAAAGGTCCATCTAGTCCAGTGTTCCCACAGTGGCCAACCAGATGCCTATGAGAAGCCTACATGCAGGACATGAGCACAAGAGCACTCTCCCACTCGTGTTCCTCTGCAGATGGTGTTGAGAGGCATACTGCCTCTGATACTGGAGGTAATATATAGCTATCATGACTAGCAGCCATTGATAGCCGTATCATCCAAGAATTTGTCTAATCCCCTATTTAAGTCATCCAGTTGGTGGCAGCACTACATTTTGTGGAAGTGACATCCATAGTTTAACTATACACTGCATGAAGAAGTAATTCCTCTTGTCTGTCTTGAAACTCCCATCATTTAGCTTCATTGGATGATTCCAGTTTCTAGTATTATGAGAGAGTTTCTGTCCACTTTTTCTAGAGGTGGCCACCATTCTGGTGACACTGGCAATAGGAGATCCTTCAACAGTGGGCCAACAATTGCTCATGTTAGCAGGAGGACTGGCCAAGCCATGAAGGATGTTTCCAGATGAAGGGCTCCTAGCGCTATCAATCCAAAGGCATTGTGCTGCGATTCCTTTTTTTTTTTTTTTTGCTAAGGAAAAAGACAGAAGAAGCAGTAGGAAAACACAGGAGGGTCATAAATTGAAGATGATGATGTCTGGACCCCCTGTAAAATCTCATGAATGAGGCAGGCCAATTGCATGATAAGAGCCCCATTTGGAAGCATCCCAGGTGGTGATATGCGTTGCCTCAGATCGCAGGTTTTGAGAGCTGCTAAAAACAAATAATTGGTTGTTTAACTTATATTTTTCACCCTGGGGAGTGCAGTTTGGAGACATAGAATGTACATGTTTGAAAATAATATATTTGCATGCAATAGGAAAGTTTTAAATAAACAGAATTGGGATTTCTACCTCAAGCATGTTACCCTCTTTATTTCCTATGCCCTTCCACACCTGTGCTAATTCTTCAGAGTCTGGCCAGCATGAAGATTGCTGAGGAGGAGTTACACTGACAGTGATGCCTGCCTGGAGGCGACAGATGGCCCTGGGTGTGGAAGGGCAAGGAGTGTGCTGGCCCACCTGCTCCATAATGCAACTGAATGGTTTCACGGGGCAAAACCTTGGGGAGAGAAAAGTGGGAAGTACTACCTCCAATCTCCAAAAAAACCCTGGCTGTTCCTAGGACTTGTAAGGTGCCACTGCAAATTAGTAACACTGAAAATCCTAATTTAAAAGCAACTGTGAGTTTTAGACATTGCTAAATCAATACTTGCAGTAGCTGCCTAGTCTATACCAGCTGATGTTTCTTTGGTTAATTATCTTTGAAATCCATTCTGGATAATCCTATTTATTGTAGTTTGAGTTTTGTCCTTGGAAATGATTTAAAAATAGTCCAGAATGCCATCAGAATTGTTCAGGGAGGGGGGGACACACCTTGGTATAGCATGTCATGTAACTCCATCTACAAAACATAAAGAGCAGCTCTTAACAAAGAGAATGTTGTAAATTCAGAAATATTGGATACTGATGATAAGGGGAATTGTAACATCATCCTAACTACTTGATCCAACCAGATGGTGGTTTGACTTTAACGGTGCCTTTGTGCAATGCAAGTTTCTAATAAGTGCTTAATAAAAGTGCCATTATGGGTATGAGAGGCATACTCTTACTAGATCAGGAAACATGGGGGGGGGGGAATCAATATTAGAAAAATTCTCTGCAGCCCTGGCTTTTTAGTGCTTAGCTGTTAAGTGAGATCAGAAGGTGAATGAAACGTGTCTGCTTTCCCTGGGGAAGGAACTAAATGGTAGAATTGGGGCATGAGTAGCATCCAGCCAGAAGCAGGAAATGAGGCTAGTTTATCAGTTTTGGGGCACTCTGTTTGAAAAGGAGAGGCTAGAGCAATGGGGTCTTGGTGTCCTGGCAAAGCCAGTCTTTGGAATGGATGTTCTGCGGCATCTGTGCTCTTTGGTGTGAGCATTTGTATGACTGAGCTGTTCCAACAAGGCCCGTAGCTATGGCTTAATTTCTAAAAAAGGAGAGACCTGCTAATTAAAGGAGGAAAGAACTGCTGACTGTGATACTTTGTGATACTTTTTCCATACAGTTTTTTCTTTGAAGTGGTGTCGCTTGTTCTCAGGAGGAGGAAGGCATGTCATAGTGTCTTGTATCTGAGGGGAAACCAGCTCTCAATGAAAGGGATAAAATGAATATTGAAGAGTAGGGCAAAACTGAACAGCTTTAGATCTCATCACTGAATTTGTACAGCACAAGGAGAGAAAGTTCTGTCACCTGAGACAGAACTTTATTCATTCTGCAACCCTTGATTCTGAATTTGGATGACCCAATTTGCCTTTCATCTGAAGCCTTTTTCTTATATGGGGCTTTTGCCGTAGTGTCATACTTATGTGCCGTAAGAGTGACGTACAGGTTAAGTGACGTAAGAGTGCGCCTTAAAAAAAAGCTCCGCTAAAAGCAACCTGGTGCATTACTTCATAATTACAAACTTCTCCATTTTTCTTTAGATCTTAACATTTGAGACCAAGGATCCAACAGAGCTGTCTGAGCGCCTCCGTTCTGTTTGCGGAAATCAGAGCAACGCCTACGCCCGCCTGCTGGAATACCGCTTGAATGCTCTGCGTGGACTCTGGAACGCCCAGCGCCAGCTCGCCTTGGAGGAACAGCATGAACGGGAAAGCTCCGGGGACTGAGGAAGCGCTGGCCTTGCTCAAGCGGCAAGGCCTGTTGCAGCAGCCTGAGCAGGCGCCGTTTACTTCACGGATGGGGCTGCTCTTGGTCTTTCCCCTCATTGAGTCCCAAAGTAGAACAGACCCATCCCTATGTAACATAACTGCTGAGGTGCTCTTGACTTGCCTTCGTGACTGCCAGCCCTTGAGCTTGACTAAGGAGCCAGTGGACTGTCTTAATGGTATCGAGTCCTTGCTCTGCTCATGGTTGGAGGAAACATCCGCCTCAGGCCAACAGATTCCACACAAGCAAAAAGAAAACGCTGCTGCTGCCCTTGTTGCCTTGGCTTGTGCAAGGTAGGAGAAGACGGAAAATCTGGGTGTGAGGATTTTTTCATTGTTCAGCTGTTGCATATACCTGTGTTAAACAGTAGCAGGAAATACTCAGGTGTCCCAGTGCTGAACTGGATTGTACCCAGGGGCAGGTATTTGGCTTTTTTTGACCCAGTGCCGCCTTTTCTCCTGCCCCATCTTAACTATAGCAGCAGTGGAGGAAAGAGAGCATGCTGGCATGGAAGGAGGCATAGGGGCAGTAGTGGGCAGCTCTTGACCTTCATGTCTGCTCTAATAGCAAGTTCAGTGGTTCAGATCAGAGAGCCAAATGAACTGGATTTAGATTTTAACCCAAGGTCATCTTTACTGTGCTGCTGTAGAGGGATGCTTCGGTTCTAGGCAGCAGGTTAGTTGGGGTTGTGAAGGTTCTGGCAGGTTGGGGGGGCTTGCCCCCAAAACTCTCAACTCCCTACCCTGTGGCCAGCGGGCAAAGAACCCACCCGGTAGACTGCCACCATCCCTTCTCATCCACCCAGTCCAAGCCAGGGGGTACTTGGACCTTTCTGGATATCCTGGCCCCTCAGAAATAAGGGTTCACATGATCACCCTCTATTTCTAGCCCTCCAGCCTAAAACCCTAAACAGTAGCCCAGCCAAAGCAGAAGGCGCTGAATTTAGTACCGAGGCCAGATTCAGAACAGAACACACCCAGACTGGAAACAATGAACTTTATTTACAATAAGGAAGGGGGACAAAACGGTAAAACAGTGTGCAGAGACAAAAGAAGATAGAAAACCAGAATATTAAACAATGAAGAAATCCTTTGCAACCCTGCTGCAGGCTAAAACAATAAACCCTGTCCCGTAGTCTTTCCCGTACGTTACCCTCAGGTAAGGTTCTTCCAATGAGACAAGGCTTAATCAAGATTCCAGGCTCACCAATGCAATCCAAAGATTAGAACGCCTTCCTCGTGAAGGCCAGATGAAGCACACCTAGCGGCCCTAACCCTCCTAACTTTATACCCCACCCCCAGGCCCTTGACCAGGATAAGGTGAACCTCCATAGCCAATCACAGTCAGCTGGATGACTTCCTTGGCTTCCAGGAGGGGAGGAAGGATTGAAAACCCCTTACTGCTGTCCTCCTGAAATCAGTTAGCCTGATTGTTGGCTGCTGTTCAGCTCTCACCTTGAAGGCCTGGAGACTAGCAGAAAGCCATGATAAGGCATGCAGGTGGTTGCAATAAGTGAATTTCTTCACAGGGGTCCCAACTGAAATTGCTGATATGAAAATTGCAAATTATGAAGAAGAGGTAGCTTGTTTCTGGGCGACAGATGTTGGTTGTGCATCTGACTTCAACTGTGCATCTGACTTGGGAAATGCACAGATGGTAATACAGCAGCCACATAAAAATGGCAGCTACCTTTTGTAATTTTTCATATTTAAACCTTTCCATATAATATATGAAAATGTGTATGGTGTTTCTGTGGTTTTGTGGGTCAAGGAATCTATTTGTGAAGAGTAAAAGAGAAGCTAATTAATGTATATGTATGTAATTAGTTTAATGTTCCTACACACACACAGGAAAAGCCAAGTGACCTACATCAGCCTTCCCCAACCTGGCACCACCCAAATGTGTTGAACTACAACTCCCATAATCCCAATTTCCATGCTGGCTGAGAATGATGGGGCCTGCAGTCCCAACAGATCTGGAGCTTGCCATGTTGGGAAGGCTGCGTTACATAAGTAGTGGTTACATGAGTAGTAGTGAGAGTGTTGGACTGGGGCTTAGGAGATCTGGGTTCTAGTCCCCGCTCGGCCTGAACCTCACTGGGTGACTTTGGGCCAGCCACTGACTCTCAGCCTAACCTACCTCACAGGGTTGTTGTGAGGATAAAGTGGAGAGGAGGAGGAGGATGATTATGTAATCCACCTTGGGTTTCTTGCAGGAAAAAAGGCGGGATATAAATACAATATTTATTATTAAATTTTTTAAATCGCCCATCTGGCCAGCCACCCAGCTGATGTACAGTCAAGATAAAACAAGATAAAACACCATTAAAACATTATATAGTCTTTGTCACTGGACTGTTTTTGTCTGTACTGAAAGTTGGAATATTAAAGAATGGATTGTGAGATGAAGCTTGAATATTTGAGAAAATAACATATATCTTCTCCTGTGGTGTGGATTTGCCCAAGTCTCACAACATTTTGTCAAATTCTAGTACTGTTCATTAACTTCCTCTTCTGCCCATTTTCTTGTTCCATCCAATTTAGTAGAGCTAGGATGGTGGCAATTTTTGTGCCACTTAGCTTTTCTTTGAGGAAGTGTTTTTTCTTTTCATTCTACTGTGACCTTCTTAAAACTTGTGCAGATCAATGTCTGTGGGTAGCACATCAATATTTTTGAATTCTCTGAGATGGTTGGTGATGGGAATGTAGCCTGCACTGTGTGATGCTCACTTGTGTTATTCGCACAAATCACTGTCCTTTAGATACTGAAACAAGATGTGCTGTGATCAGTCCAGAGGTCTATGTAGGATATTCCTCATGATCATCTCCCAGAGTTTATTGACCAGTGTAAAGTGTTGTGGTGTCTTCATCATTTCCAATTTCGAACTGTTATGACATCAGCTTGCACACCTAAAAAGGAAACATGAAAATTAGATACTGCTAATAAAATATTTATGTGGAAAGTTTCTTTTAAAATTAAATATGGTTGCAAAGTTATTTTAATGGTCACAAATGGATTCCTCAGCCTGTAACAACCACAGAAATGACAGCATATGCATTCTCATATATGATATAGAACTATTTATATGAAAAACAATACCAAAAATTATGGCATTTTTATCTGGATGCTGTATTGGAATCTGCACTTTCCAAGATGACTCTACATCTGAAATTGGCTGTACAATCAATATCTGCAATCCTGCAAAAGTGGACCTACTTTTCACAACGTGTGTGTGTGTGTGTTCTGGGGTGGGGTTAGATGCTAATTATTTTTGTCATCTTAATACTTGTCTAAGAAAAAGTTGATATAATCTCTTGGCAGATGTGGGAAAAAGTAGGATGGTATTTCTGCATACTTTTCTTCTTCCCATCCTGTCTTAATTATGTTGGCTCACACTGGCTCAGCTTGTCTGAGTGTGGAAAGCTAAGCAGGGTCAGGCCTGGTTATTACTTGGATGGGAGACCCCTCCTCTAGTTTCCTGCATTGAGCAGGGGGTTGGACTCGATAGCATTGCAGGCCCCTTCCAACTCTATCTATGTTTGCTTATGTGATGGATATTTACTGTACAGTGACAGCATCCTACTGAAGAATGTAAGCTGTAGAACCCATACAAATACTCTGGTAGTTTTGAGTACTGCTATTCCCAAATAACCATTCACTTATTTGATGCCATCTCCAGATGTAAGGCAAACCAGCTTCTTTGAATGATGGTTTCTGCAGCTTCATGACCTTGGATAGGTTCTTCCTTAAGTTTATGTCTTGGTGGGGTGGGGGGAATTCTCTGAGGGGGAATGCACCTGCTCTCATCTCTTTGATGCTGAAATTCTGTAATGGCTTATGGAATGGTAGTGCTGGACATTCCCTTGAATTCCTGACTGCCCTCAATAGTGTTGCCCTATAATAGGAGTGGACAGCTTTGGGAGGGTCCAGGGGCCATTCCCACATGCCACATGGTGGTGGTGGCAGCAAAAAAATTGTTAATTTGCTACCAATTTTTGGTGGCAAACCACTACAGAAATGCCAGAACAGACAAATTTAGCTTGAAAGCCGCCTTTTCTTTTTCTTTTCTTGCTGCCGCCACAAATTTCAGCAGTGCAGTGGTGGGGGGCAGTGGGGGGGGCATGTTGTCTACCACTGCCCCATAAGATTTAGCTTGCCAGCATTGATTCTCTGCCCCACCATGTCTGTTTGTACCTTCAGCATTTCTCCAGTGTTCTTCTGTGATGAAGGGCAACGAAAGTAGTATTGGCACCAAACAGTTGTGTCTTACGCTCTCACAAATCTGCTAGTTGGTTTCACATCAGCTGTGTGCTTTTTCACGACTGAGTTTGTACAGTCTGCATTATGTTGTTGTATGTCAGTTGCACGTCCGATTTGTGCCAGTGATCTACTGAGCCGCAGGTTCTCAGTTGCCCAGACCCACTATTTTGGTGTATTCTTCCATGGCACACCAGTTGTGATGATACTTTTGACCATTCCTCTCACATCCTAGTAGGTTCGAGCAGTGGCTCTGGATGGTAAAGATGCAGTCACTGAGAAGAAAACAGGTGTGGGCAGGGTCCATTAGCCTATCACAGTGTTCTCCAACCTTGGGTCCCCAGATGTTTTTGGCCTACAACTCCCAGCATGCCCCCAAAACATCTGGGGAGCCAAGGTTGGAGAACACTGGCCTATCATTATCTGTGCCCTTTGGGAATTACCATTGTCATCCCAAGTAATAATAGAAGCTGAAACCCTGGTGAATGATTCCATGTCCTGTTTCAGGAAATCATTAACGTATCTGGGAGCTTTAGATAGTCAAGGTTCATGTAATAAGATCTCTAGCACATAATACGAGTATCACATACCCTCCAACATTTCACAGATTTCATAGATTTCATAGATCATAGAGTTGGAAGGAGCCTACAAGGCAACCAAAGGCAATCAAGTACAAAAGTTATTAGGGGAAACACACAAAATCTTATATATTATAATTATTACATTATTATATTATATATTATTTTATAATATTTTAAAAGTGCCTTTTGTAATACTTTTTTTAACCTTTCTTAAACCCTTAATTGTTGAAATCTGGTGTTTTTCATGGGGGGGGGTGTCAGTGCTTGCAGGGCAATCTCTTTCGTTTTGTGTTAAACTTGTCAGGATTGACACAAATTCAACAGGTGAAGCTTACCCACCCACCCTACACCCACAAACATGGAGCTTCAGAGAGAAGGAGAAGTTTCTTGCATTTCCTTCTGACACTGTGCCTCACCGGTTAGAGGCAAAGAGTCAGCTCTGTTAGGAAATAAAATCTTTGGCAATATAAAGATAGGAATCGTGTGATAAATTCCCTCATTCACCTCTCCATCGGTCCCGGCTTTCACCCAGCTAATCCCTTTCCCACAGCAACATGCAGCAGAGGCAGCAGGTAGAGCATGCACGTGTGTGTGCATGCGCACACACACACCCTTGCCTGGCCCTCCCAGCTTAGCAGCGTCTGTTCCCTTCCTGCTTACTGTGGCAAGCTTAGTGCAATTTTGCCCATGGCCCCTTTAAGTAGCCGGTTGTGATGGTCCAGGCATTTTCGGGGCAATTGGAGACTATGGTATCAAGTCATGCTAGGCCTTTGCTGGAATTCCATTAAATGAGGTAGAAGTTGAAACACCCCCAGAGGATCTGTAACGTGTGCCTATGTTTGCCAAGTAAGTTGTTTTGTTGAGGAAGAAGGCTTGAGGCTTTGAACTAGTTAAGAATTTGCTTTCCCATTGACTTCTTAAACACTTATGCTGCTCTCAGTTGCTGCCTAACTGAGTTTCCAAGTGACTGCTACCTTGTGTTTTGGCTCTTTCCTCAGGGGATCACTGAAAACATTTGTTCACACGGTACATCTTCTACAGAAGCAAACAGATTTGAGGTCCCTGCCTGTGGCCGATGTGTTATACAGGTAGGAAGGAGGATTTTGAGGGCAATTATGCCACACATGGCTAAAGATCAAATGCTAATATTGCGTGCATGCAGCAATGTTGATATACAGTAATACCTTGGATTGCAAGTAACTTGGTTTGAGAGCGTTTTGCAAGACAAGCAAATTTTTAAATATTTATTTAATTTTTTTTAACTTGATATACAAGCGACGTCTTGCAATACAAGTACTGTAGTACGGCTTAAATTAAAAATCTCTGTACAAATTTTGGGGGGGGGATTTTGTTTGATATAAGAGTGTTTTGGATTACAAGCACGTTTCCGGAACGAATTATGCTCTCAATCCAAGGCATGACTGTAGTTTAATGATCTAGCGTGATCCAGAAAACTGATGGTGACCAGTTAAAAAAGCAAAGTTCACTTTTTTCTGCAAAGCCAGTTACAAACCTGAAGTATGCCAGTGGTTCTCATTGTTCATGCAGAGGCCATTCACCATCAAAGAAATATTTTAGTGTGAGCCATTGATCTGTACGTAGCTAATTATTTCCATTCCAGAGAACATTTTTCGTTTTTTCTATGCTTTGCTTTGTATCTGCTCTCTAAAGGTTGCTGCTTTTGGAAGGGGGTCCTGGGTCGCCCTCTTGTTTGCTCGGGGGCAAGCACATGGTTTCCTGGGGTTTTGAAGACATGTTGCCAGCACCTGACACCAACCCTGGCTCAAGCTCAGAAAACAAAGGTGAGATGTGTGATCTTAAATGGCAAGATTTTATTTTTCATTAAAATGGCCTTGCCCTTAAAATACCTGATATCGTATGTTACCAATATAGATTAAAAAACATGACCAAGTTGCAACCGGGGTTGTGTGAAGGCAGCCAAAAGGCGTGATTGCCATGAGAAATACAATTCCATGGGCATGAGGAGGCATCTGCCACAGTACAACCTCAGGAGAGTCCATGAGGGCGGGGGTGGCTCCGGGACACCCATTATAAATCAGCAATCAGCAAACCTGATTATTTTTTTTGCCCCCCGCTGCATATTTCAGGGGTGGGGTTCAAGCCAATGTTGTTGCCTTTTCTTAGGAATAGAAATGTGTAGACCTTCTGTGGGCATATTGATCCGGCAGCAGTAAGTAATCTGGGTGGAGTCCTACACATCATGCAGGCTGCTTCTGGTCAAGGTAGAAAAATGGCTTCCGTGTTGTCCTAAGAAGCTACAGAGGGGAGGGGTGCCTTGCCCTCTCCTCAGAATATCATGATGTTGGGAAAAGTCTCTGAACGCTTGCTTCCTCTTACAGATGCAGACTTAGGACGCTGCCTTGCAGCAGACGGACTTTATCTTTATACCACAAACTCCGTTGGCAGGGGAATAAGCAAATTAGGGTCTGGGCTACACGGTACCTTACGGTAAGCAACAGCATAATTAAATACCCAATTCGTTTATATTGTCAATTACTGTAATTGGCTTTTAAATATAGGGTAGCAAATGATTTTGAGAGTCAGGTCTAAAATAATTGGCGTCTCTCTGAGACCAGAATATTGGGACCAGCTTGTAGATTTCAGTGTGTGGATTCTACTGTTTTGAACACTGTGTAGCATTTTTTGTGTCATTTTCTTTTGTTCCAGGTTTTTTGAGGGTTTTCAGGCTTAAAACTAGTTGAAAACTGAGAAACCTCTATATAATAATTTGAATTATTAATCCTGACAAGGTCAGTAGACCATGTGCTCCAAAGCAGTCTTAATTCTCTTGAGTAGATAGGTTTATAGGTTACAGCCCATCCTGAAAACACCTACTCTGAAACGGTCCTTCTGATGAGCTCAGTAGAACTATTCTAGATTAAGGCTCACAAGGTTCACAGGCTATGCAGCAGAATTATAATTTGCACCCCATGCTAAATTAGACTGTTCATGTGTTTTCATTCTGGGGGCTCTGCATTTGTGGTTTGTTTCTGAATGTCAGGCTCTCAGCTAGTTCCAGTTCAAGTGTGGCCACAGATTTGTGAGGCAGATACAGATCTTTACCCCCTCCTGTCTGTTCAGAAAAAAAATCCACAAAGGTCTGGATGTCTGCACTTTACTTATGCTTCTCCTTGATCATTGATTCTTGGGGGCAGCAGAGAGAGGTCACTTCTTAATAAATGTATTTATTTAAATATAATATCCCTCCCTTCTGCCCCTACCTCAAGGCAGCTAACAACCATAATAAAAACACCACAATGCTTTCCTTCCCTACAAACTGCTTTTGTTTAAGAACTAGATGCCCTTCTCATTTTATTTATTTATTTATTATATTTATACCCCACCTTTTTTCCTGCAAGGAACGCAGGGCGGCTTACATTATCCTCCTCCTCCTCTCCATTTTATCCTCACAACAACCCTGTGAGGTAGGTTAGGTAGGTAGGTTCCCACTTTATATGTGAATGGGACAAAGACATACTTAAAATACATGATTGTCTCACATGTCTAGTTTGGACCCATCATCCTCTTTGAAGCAGCAGACCGCTCTTTGGAGATTTCAGCTGGGGCTCCTGGTTTTCAATCTCCCATCTACCAAATTGTATCTGATAGAAAATTGCTGAAGCAGATACAAGCCCAGTTTGCTGCCACTTGAAACATCATAGATGCTTCCTCTGCCCCCTTTAGCCTTTCATATTTCACTGTATGTATTTTAAAGATGGTTAGCTTATGAAGTATTTCAGAAAGGCCCAAACTCCATGAGTTTCATGGTGGAAGCGAATCGGGATATAAATGTAATAAGTAAACTAAGGTGCATCATAATTAAAGTGTTCCTCTCCCACTTTTCCCTTCAGAGGCTTTGTGTATTGCCGAAATGAAGAGTTGGAATCAGGCTGGGTTGCTTTTGGCAACGGCAAGCTTCTACACAGGCCTGTCTCTTTTGATAACAAACCTCACTCCCTTTTCCAGGTCATCGACCAGAATACCCTTCAGGTAAAGTAAAAACAGGAAAAGCGTCTTTAGATTTCATACCCTTTATATCAGAGGTGGGCAGCTTGTGGCCTTCCAGATGTTTTGGCCTACAACTCCCCTCACCCCTCACCATTGGCTATGCTAGCTAGGGCTGATGGGAATTGTAGGCCAAAACATCTGGAGGGCCACAAATGGCCCAGCCCTGCTTCATTTAGTTTGAAAAAGATTACTCACTTTTCAGAGAGAGTGTGTTCCAGTCGGCTAAGTATTTAATATAATTGTCCTCTGGAAAGCATGTGCAGTTTTGGAAAATAAGATGAAAAGTCCCACATGTGCTTTGTCTTTTTCTGCAGAACCTCTTTATCCAGCACTAAAAGCTTTATTGCCCTTTGCCTTGAAATGTAGGAATATAACTTGGATCCTGATAAGTATTCCAAATAAATAAATAAATAAATAGATTTGCCCTGCGTATTTCGGAGATGACTCAGTAGGAGAGTCTCTTTGAATGATAGGAATCCAATATTGAGATATTCAGCAAAATATTGCATGCTGTCTGTGTCTGTGACTCATGGCCCCAATCCTAAGACTCGCTGCATCAGCAAACAAGTGACTAGCATGCGGTATATCAATTGCTGTGCCTGCATAATGCCTCAGATCAAGATAGTATGCCCAGAGGTGCAGAGGAGGTGTTGGAGGCATTTTTGCAAGCTGATACGCTAGTACAGGCATCTAGGATGGGTAGTGGGTGGGGGAGGGGAGGGGAATAAATTATGCTTATGTTATGGACCTCTGCTTATGTTTCTTATATCATGTTTGGATTGCTCTTGAACCTTTCTTAGAAGCTTCTTCTCAAAAGATAGCAATTATTCTGGCCAGAGTAAGCAAGGCACTTTTGGAAAGCATGTAAATAATTTTTTTATATGTTATTGGAGTAATTATTCTGTTTCATTGCTGGTCCAAATGTTTTTTATTTATTTTATTTATTATATTTATACCCCACCTTTTTTCCCCGCAAGGAACCCAAGGCGGCTTACATAGTCGTCGTCCTCCTCTCCATTTTATCCTCACAACAACCCTGTGAGGTAGGTTAGGCTGAGAGTCAGTGACTGGCCCAAAGTCACCCAGTGAGTTTCATGGCTGAGCGGGGACTAGAACCCGGATCTCCTGAGTCCCAGTCCAACACTCTCACCACTACGCCACACTGGCGTTAGTGTCAGACAATTCATGTCAGTATTTCAAATGGGGACTGTGCTGTTATGATGCATGGAACCGCCTTGTGCCCAATTAGACCATTGGCCCACCTGGTCTAGTACTGACTGCTCTGGCTAGTGGTGGCTCTAGGGCAGTGTTCTCCTACCTTGGGTCCCCAGATGTTTTTGGCCTACAACTCCCAGCATGCCCCAGCCAGCATAGCTGGCTGGGGCATGCTGGGAGTTGTAGGCCAAAAACATCTGGGGACCCAAGGTAGGAGAACACTGCTCTAGGAACATAGGAAGCTGCTTATACTGAGTCAGACCATCGGTCCATCTCGCCCAGTATTTGGGCAGCAGCTCTCCAGGGTCTCAGACAGGAAGTCTTCCCCAGCCTTACCAGTGATGGCTAGAGATTGAACCTGAGGCTTTCTGCATGCAAAGCAGGTGCTCTGCCTCTGAGCCAAGCCCTTCTCAATTTCAAGAGAGTAAAATTAAACATATGGGGCGGATTTAGTGGTGGCGGTGGGTGGAGAGTGTGATTCTACAGTTATCGATGGATGGATTTTTGTGCGTTGTTAACATCTCGGTGTGCTTGATTGGCAAGCATGAGTTTGCAAATCGTGAGTGCTTTTGTTTCGTAATGATTTCAGCAAGCCATGTGATCAAAGCAAGATCTGTTTCCAATGCTTTTCTTTTTAAAAAAAAAAAAAGAAGCCAGATCTATAGAGGAAGGCATGTTGCTGTTAACATCCATACAAAGCATAAACATTGATCTTAATTGCAAGAATCAGACCAGTGAGTCAGCGAGCCTTCTCAAAATCATTCAGTGTGTTGTGGTACTTCCAGAATCAGTGTTCATAATGTGAGTTGGTACAATCTTTTTTTCTCCCCACCCCCACCCCTTTGCTTCTGTGTTGTGCCACAGGTATGTCAGTTTCTCCCAATGCCAGCAGATCACTTTCCAGTAGGCAGCACCATGACCACTGTACATCTTTCTTCAGACGGGACCTACTTCTACTGGATCTGGTCTCCTGCAAGCTTGAATGAAAAAACACCAAAGGGACACTCTGTCTTCATGGATGTCTTTGAGCTCACAGTGAGTGCCATTCCCAAGAGAGAGAACCGGGCTCACGTTGGCTACCTTTTGTCATTTCTTATGGAGCAGTGTCAATTTGCAAAACATTTTCCCTTCCATGCCTTATAGCTGTTGCCACTCCTGGACAGGGGTAATTTGGCCTCAGCAGTCCATACTCTGATAACCTCTCAGTTGGATTGCTGCAATGCATTTTATGTTGAAGATGGTTCAGAAGCTTCGATTAGTACTGAATGCCAAGACCCGAATTTTGACTGGAACTTGACCATGTCCTGCACCCGTACCAGCCTCCCAGATTACTGAGGTCTGCCCAAGAGGCTCTGCTGCTGAGCATTCCATGCCCATGTGAGGCCTGATCTGTAGGTGCCTGAAGCAGAGTCTTGTCCATTGTGGCCTAGCCAGGATAGTGTGTGCTGCCCGGGGAGTTTCCTCTGGCTAGATCTCGTATAAACTTTACAAACTGAGCTAAGGCACTTCCTGTTCTAGCAAGCTTTTTCTTCAAATTATTGTTAATAATTGGCTGTTAATATTGGCTGATGAGGGTCGCTGCGCAGTCATCTTCTTTGCGATTTGCTAGTATGTGCTTTTGAATGGCCGTTATAATCTTTTATTTGTCATGTGTGTTTTTTTAAAAATAAAATGTCAAAAACTGACACCCTTTACACTGCATTATGTTCAAAACTATATACAGCTGGCGGATGGGAGGGGGCAGCCTGTGTCATGATCCAGACTTAATGCTTTTCCCCTTCAACCCTGTGTTTTGGGAGTAGGTATAATTTGAGGTACAAGTCCCCACCCCTACCCCCAATGGTTAAAGTTCTGTGTTATCTCGGTTCATTGGACTAGATGGAAAATGGCGTCTGCTGTAGCCAATCCCCTGCAGGAGCGTATTATTCTAATGAGAAAAGAGGGGGACTCGGCCAAGAGTATTAACGAGATGCTTCTGAGCAGGCTTTCAAGATACAGAGCCTCTCCCTCAGCGACCTTGGCTGCATTGACTGGCTCCACCATCTCCAACACGCTGAAAGAGGACCAAGCAGGTGAGGAGGGTGTTCGTCACACAATGATTTTACACCTTCATCTGCTTTGTAACGCAGAGTCCAGTACTTACAGCCTGGCCTCTCTCACTGTATCAGGCAAAACACATCAGGAGCATCTCCCGCACAACCTTCTCCGCTGAAAATGCAGAATCCTGTAGATTCAGGTGGTCTGTGCAGGGCATGATTTTGGTGGATTGTGTGCCCCTTCTCAAAACCCTACACCAGCCTTCCCCAACTTGGTGCCCTCCAGATGTGTTGGACTAGAACTCCCAGAATTGTGCAGCCGGCACAGCAGGCTGGAAGGTTCTAGGAGCTGTAGTCAGAACACATCTGGAGAGCTCCAGGTTGGGGAAGGTTGTCCTGCACACTGTAGCTGGCTGTAGGATTCCCTTTTGGGCTCGAATCTCACTTGACCACCCGCCCAAATGTTTATCTCAAATCTTGTTCCGTTTCACTTTCTTTTTCATAGCAAAAGCATTTCTTTGCTTCTCACAACTTTCATCTGTTTTTTTCAGCTGCGAACACTAGTTGTGGCCTGCCTCTCAAAATGCTACGGAAGACTCCAATATATACATGTGGGACATATCTGGTGATGTTAGTCCCGCCTCCGGGGGGCTCTGGCAGCTCTGCCACACGGTCACTTTTTGGTGGAACGAGCGGTTTGTCATCCTTGAAAAGTAAGTTCCCTCCAGCCTGCCTTCTACACCTCACTCTCACCAGGCTGGCTTTAGGGAAAATGGCAAAGTTGCTTGCTGGAGGAGCTACTCTGCCATTCTGCTCAGTTCCTAGCTAAGTTCTCCATCATGTACTACCATTTTTGGGTGCAAATCATTATTTTATTCCATCTGTCTGCCTTAAGGGAGGGGCCTCCTCCTAGTTTATTTCCCAGTGGCTTGTTGGCATGATCTTGGGTTAGCCAAATTTGAGTCCTGAATCTGTTTTCAGCACAGGGCTTAGGGCCAAACAACATGAGATGGGCCGCCAACCATTTTCCTTTACAAGGAGCAGCGTTCCTTCCATCTGTTTTCTCCCTGTTCCTCTCCAGTACTGGAAGTGAGATTGGGTTTTGGAGGGTGGGGGATGGCTTGATGCAGTAGAGTGTGTGGGAGAGAGGGGTTGGTTTCATTGCCATCACTCACCTGCTCCTTGTCATGTACAGAATAGACACCCCCCCTTCCGCTTTGCATGTGAACGGGGCAGACGCATGGATAAAATACATGAGGCAGGCAGTGTCTCATTTCACCCAAGCTTCAGAGCACATGGTGGTGATGCTGCCACTAGACGACATGGCTGTGTAGCACCCATTATATACACAGACTCCATCCTGTTGGCTCCTAGTCCAAAGCAGGTGGGAGAGGCTTGGGATTGCTACTGAGCAGGTTGGGATGGGAAAGGTGGGGAGACACATGGAGCAAGAGAAGTGTTTGCTAAAATACAAAGTGATAATAAAGGTGGAAGTGTCCAAGAGCATGTGTAGAGCGCCTTTCGGTCACTGTTCAGTAATCATAGCCAGCCACACTCTGCTCCCCCACCCCCACGCACACACTTCTAGGAACAGGTAGATAGCAAAAGGTGTGGCTTCCAGTTAAGTTTGAGCCTCAGCATCCCTCACTGTAGGAATTAAGCACTGCCCACGTGTAATGATTAAGCCCTGCCTCTGTATAATGCGCAGTTCTTAGAGAAATGTGAGCTTTCCAGGGATTGATTTCAGGCTCTTTGTTTAAAGTTCTGGCTTCGAGTTTGGTGTACAACATTTCGGACGGGCAGTTTGCAAGCCGAGCAGATCTCATCGACGCTGCCGGGAGCTCGCTTGGACGCGGTGCTCTTGTTCCCGGTCTAGGTAAGGAATGGGTATGCATTTTACATGCAACTTGCTAATGGCTATAATGGCATCAAATGGATTATAGATTCCTCCAACCAGAAACCTGCTTGCTTTAAACAGCTAACCAGCTAAGACACACCCTTTCAAAAGACGTGCTGGAAATAACCTGCTGAAGAAAGAGCAGGCCGATAAAATCTGAAAGAAGAGGCAATTGATCGCAAATACTTATAGATAATAGAGATAATGATAGAGTATGTAATTGTTGTTGATGATGATAAAATTACTTGAAACTGTGTATTCATTCATTGAGAGCCAGTGTGGCGTAGTGGTTCGAGTGTTGGACTGGGACTCGGGAGATCCGGGTTCTAGTCCCCGCTCAACCATGAAACTCACTGGGTGACTTTGGGCCAGTCACTGACTCTCAGTCTAACCTACCTCACAGGGTTGTTGTGAGGATAAAATGGAGAGGAGGAGGAGGATAATGTAAGCCGCCTTGGGTTCCTTGCAGGAAAAAAGGTGGGGTATAAATATAATATAATAAATAAATAAACCTTAGCAGGGCCAAGGGGGCAGTGGTTGAGTCATTGGCAGCCTGATGGCGGGGAGTGGGATGGTTTGGTTGTTTTCATTCACTTTAGGGAGGAAGTCATGAGGGAGGGAGTCTCAGGCATTCCATGTCTTGCTTTCTTGTCACCAGTGACAGTGATACATTACGTATAAGTCTATTTGCGAGCTAAACACCAGCTTTTGATATATTAGAGTGCTTGCTGTGATTGTAGAGAGACAAATTAGGCATCAAATTAAAGCATGTAGATGTAGAAAAATTGTGAATTCTTTGGCTTGTCACCAAAATGAGATGAAATAGCAAACAAATAAACAAAAACCTGAGTTATAAGCAGGCTACAGTCTGAAATCTTCTGCAGCTACTGGCTGTAAGAAATCTGGCTTTCAGAGCATTGAAAGGAGACCTTGCTAACCATTGGCCAGGATTGTGTGATTAGGAAAGGAGAAGAAGCCACGGTGGCTTGTTTCGCCCACCCTGCGTGTGCCGGTTGCACACTGCCTCATTTCCATAATTACCGGCACTGGGTGCGGGGTGCGGTGTCGTCAAAACCCGGCAAGGTGGGCAGCGGGGGTGGCTTCCAAACCACCCCGCAATCCGTGGCTTGTTCTAGGGTTCCAGGGTGGATTGAAAGCCACTCCCGCCGAGTTCAGACGACACTGCAACCCACACCCAGAGTGGGTAATTATGGAAATGAGACGGTGCACGACTGGCAAGTGTGGGGCAGGGAAAAGAAGCCACCGTGGCTTCTTTTCCTTCCCTGATCGTGTGAACCCAGCCATTGGTGCAGCTGCTGAGGTGTTATGGAATGTTTAGGAACATTCCAACTGCTCAGTAACAACCAACAAACCCTTTTGGACCAACCAAATGGAGCCGTTGGTGGGAAGGGGTACAGGGAAGGGATGAAGCAGCGCTATCACAATGGTGGTCTTTGTATGAGAAGAGACAGATTGTTACCAGCTGCAAGTGCATCTGTGAATTTTCATGTGTCTCCACCGGTTTTGCATCATAGACCACATTTGATAAAGGGAGTTATTGATCATTCTTCTTCAGGTGCATGCTACGATGCTATGAATAACATGATCTGGACGTGCTCGAACGACTATATTGATCAATGGTGCAATCCTGGGAACCAAGCCTTCCATTACGTCTGCCAGAGGCTAGGAGTCAGCCATATAATTATGGAGCCAAAAGGTGAGGGGATAATCTGCTGTCAGCGCTCTGTACAGAGAAAGTGTCAGTGAAATGTGAGATGGGCAGCCTAGATTGGTGAGTGTTGCCTTAAAGCCATGTTGCACCTTACTGAGAAACCAGCAGGGCAGAACTGCACTTCCGTACAAGGTTGAAGAGGGTATATATATAGAACAAAACTTCTTTTGATCAGAAGCAAAAAAATAACCAGGGTGTTTGAAGTTCGCCTGCTTTTGAAGTCACAGACTGCAGTACTCTGGGGTAGTTCCTTTGAAATCTGTGAAATTGCGCTGAAGGAAGGCAATTGACCATTACAGCTGCAGGAGAAAGGCACCAGAATACTGTACTTTTGAATACGAGCATTAGTACTGGAATAATCAGATACTCGGTACTACTATCATAACCTATATAGCAATTTGAGTTTCCAGAGGATTTACTCTCACAATGCCCTTACAAGGTGTTGCATTTTGTTTTCCATCTGTAAATAAACTGAAGTTGAAAGATGGTGACCCATCCAAGGCCAGACCACGTCAGAGGGAGAACGTTGACCCAGCTCCCAAATCCAAGCCATCTGTTTATTCCCTTCGTTACTTTGGGGATACTCAAGAGTATCCCCATCATAATTGGGGTATCCTTTGTGCTTGTGATGTTTTACCACACAAGTGTAGCGTCTAATATCTGGCATCCTAAGCACAATTCCAGCCCTTGTGATTCCAGGGCTTGGATTTCTGGATCTTGTCTGAAGAAGGTTCAGAAACTAGAGCAACCCTGATTAAGACTTCTGTAGGTCGCAAATGGGGTGTTGACAGCTGTAAAGCAGGGGTGGAAAACCTCAGGCCCAGGGACCAAATCCAGCCCCCTTGGGTCCCAATGCGGCCCTCTGGGAATGCCCAGAGGCTACACCCCTTTTTCCTGATAGCTGTTTGGTCGCTTCCTGGCTTTTGTGTAGTTTTTTCCCCATTCTAAAAGATTGAAATCCCTCTCCTTAGGCTTAGTTACTGGCAGTAAAAGCTTGAAGCTAAGATATGCTGGTATTTTTGGCTTTGGCCTTGGCCTTGGCCTTGCCCACGACTGGAATATGGCCCCCAAGAGCTTTCTGAAATGGAATTTTGCCCTCTGGCTGAAAGAGGTTCTGCACCGCTGCTATAAAAGCTTCATCTCTCTCTCTCTCTCTCTCTCTCTCTCTCTCTCTCTGGGCTTCTCTACAGGAGGCATTTATTGTGCGCTTGTGAGTCCTCACTCACAGTAGTCTGCAGGTGCTTTACATGATGTCATCATCCTCCGGGGCCTCTCCCGTTCTTTGCAACCATTTCCGCGGCTATTTTTTTTAGATCAAGGAAAGTGTAGTATTATCTGGAAATGGTGGAATGAACTGGAATGAGACCCTCGTGTCTTTTTGCAATTCCGCTATACCACAGCACCACCTTGTGGTTGTGTAATGGAACTTATAGAAAGGCAGAGGAAAAAAAAACCTGGGAAAAAAGCACATGTAAAGGAGTCGATCTTAATCCTGCAGAAGCCTCGGTAAAGTGGCATGTTAAAAGCCTCATGTAGAGAAGCCCTACATGCTTCCAGGCAGAGGGCTCCTAGCACCATCAATCAAAAGGTATCGTGCAGCTATTCCATCTTCCTTTTAACAGCTTCTTTTCTGGTTAAAAAAAAATAGATGGAAGAAGTAGTGGGAAACCATGGGAGGGTTACAAACTGAAGACGTTATCTGGACCCCTGTAAAATTCTGTGAATGAGACAGAGCAATTCCACAATAAAGGCCTCATCTGGAAGAACCTTCTCTCACATATATATATGGCTGCTGTTTCTGGTTACTTGAAATTGGGGACCTAACCTATGGGGTCCTTCTCTTACTCCCATCCCACACATATAAACAGGTGAATCTGCTGTATACCATCTGACCATTGGCCCACTTAGCTATCTGGCTATCTGTTTTGTCCAACTGATATGCCTCTGCAAGATCTCAGGCCGTAGCCTTTCCTAGCCTTGCAGCTTAAAATATTTTAACCTGGAAATGCCGAGAATAGAGCCTGAGGCCTTCTGCATGCCTCTGAGCCTCTCCATCCTTCGATAACCCATGTCCCTGCAACAAATTCCAAATTATTTGAAAATCTTATTGGCAAATACAGTAGTTGTATGGAAGTTTTTAAAAATGGCGAGCATTCCATATTAAGCACAGAGTACCGTACATAAAACCCTGACAATAACGTGATATGAAATTTTATTGTTGTTCTAGGAGATGCCATAACCACAAATGAGGTTATCAATCAATTACTGCACCATGTTGGTGCTATGTGTATCCATCAGCTCAACCTGCTGGCAGCAAGTAACAACCTTCCAATCACAACATTTCTGGGCAAGCAGCATCCAATTGAAGCCCATCATCTCAGCAGCATTTGCGACATTATGGAGAAAGCCATGGTCAATGGGGACACCTGCATTATACGCTGCATCCTGGTTGTTTTCCAGGTGTGTACACAGGTGATGGGGACACCTCCGGTTTATTGATTGATTGATTTGTACCCCGCCTTTCTACCAAGAAAAATAGCACTCAGGGCGGCTTACAATCACAAATAAAACTTGATTAAAACAATAATAAAAAACAATGCATTAAAACACAGCAATAACAGAATAAAAACAGCATAAAAACAGTTGTGTTTAGTTGCAATTGCATATGCCGTCCTAGTGTAATTTGGGGGGCACTCAAGGGGAGCAGAGCACCCTCACTGGGGCCTGGAAGAGATGGGATGTGCAAACTGAGACTTTTCTCACATTGCCTCTGAGCAAAGTCAGAACGGCAGCACTCTTAGGGCATTGGTGGCTCTTTTGTCAGTTTTGGAATGCCTCCATGAGAGATGTTCCTATGGTTGCCTCCAGGGATGGAGAGAACTATGCTGTTGGGTGGCCAATATATAAGTGCCATAAAGGAATAGATATAAATAAACTCTTTCTTGCCGGAATTTGAAAAAAATCCAAGCCTGAGCATCTTCTGGAAGTGTAAGATCCACCTGTTTGGACTGGCCTTTGCAGCTCACAGTTAAGTCAACAAAGGTTGGGGGAATTTTAATGTGATTGTGTTTTACTCTGTTTTTCTTTGGGTCCTTTTGCTTTTGTTCCCCACCTTGAGCCATTGGAATCAACCAGGCTATAGCCATCAATATGAATGTAAATAATTTACATGTACTCTTTTAATGACACTCAGTTATTAAGTGACATTTCACCAGAAGCATTTCTCACCCTCTTCCCCAATGGTTGTCCTTGCAGGTGGTTTTTAAGTTTTTCTTCAGCCCCCAAACAGAGAAGAATCGTGACATTGTAAGACGATCTGGCCTCTTGCTTTGGCAGTTACTGATGGCACCAGTGGACCAGATCAGCTCTGAAATTCAGAAGGAGGTCTGCCTAGCAATCAGGTATGTTATAATCTCATTGTAATAAATCAAAGGATTCTGTAGTCCTAGTAAAGATAATTTCTAATAAGACATCTAAAGCCTGAGTTGGTAAAATCACAAAGCAGACATTCTAAGCTTCATTTTAGTAACTTGTGAATTTTCTGTGGTTTACACCAGGGATTGGTAACTTGTGGTCCTTGGACTGGAACTGGCCTAAAGAAGGCAGTTAATATGGCCCCCAGTGCCTGCTAGGCCCTGCCTCCATGCGCACTCAGTGTCACTGGGCATTTTTTTAGGAAGCAACTGCAGCTGGAACTTTCCAGCCTGCTTTTTGCTGGCTTAGATTAGAAATATTTAAAAGTGTGAGGGCGAATATTTTCTGGGCAACCACCCAAGCTCTGCCTTTGGTTTCTGAGTTACACAGGGTTCTGCAACATGGCAAATGTGTGTGTCTGTTTGAGCCTGTCCCTGCAATGCTCAGCTCTGGACTGATCTGCAGGCCAGTCTTCTTTCTAGCCTAGGGCTTTGCACTCTTAGGAGGTCATACTGATGGAACACTATCATTCAAAATAAGAATCTAATGGTGCTTCCAGACAGAAGGCACCTAGTGCTACCAATTAGAAGGCATTGTGCAGCTATCACATCTTCTTCCCCTTAATAGATTTTGTACAGTAAGAAACAAAATGGAAGAAGTGGTGGGAAAACACAAGGGTTACGAATGGAAATCAAAGTCATCTGGACCCCCTGTAAAATTCCGTGAATGAGGCAGGGTGATGGCCCAATAAAAACTTCCGTGAATGAGGCAGGGTGATGGCCCAATAAAAACTTCATCTGGAAGCACCTAAATTTCTGGGGTCAGCTATAGGATTTGGGAGAAAGCTGTATAGAAAACAGATATTTCTGTCATTTACTTCAGGGTGACATTTTGAAGTTCTGTTAATGAGTGGTGCTGGTTGGGGACAGCTCTTTGTGGTACATACACCCTGTTCTTTGAACCAGCTGGAGTGTCAAGATTCAAGATGGCCTCCTCTCCTCCATTTGCCACTTTTGTCATTTTGCCAAAGCAAAGGGAATGTTACCCTTGTAACTTTGCAATTCTGTGTTAAGATATCCAGATAACATACATCTCAACGGCAATGAACATTTTACTCAAATGGAGCTGTAAATGGAACCTATTCCAAAGCGTGAGAACAAAATCTTCCAGAGCAGTCTGCACGCCTCTCTTTATTAACTGCTGTGTTCAGTGCTGGAACAATGATGTGTTTTTGATCCAAAGCCGATTCCCCTCCCCCAGTTCTGCTGATTATTTTGTTACAATGGTTAATATTGGCACATTGTTAACTGCTTGATGCGCTGTATGACCAGACAAGCTTGCTTGAAATGTGTTGGACGAATTTGGTTTAAACAGACTGGTGAATTATAGAATTGCATCTCTTCATTATAGTAGAGCCAGCCATCGTGCTCCAATGACTGAATGCTAGACATGGACATCTGTTTTTTTTAAAAAGACACCAGGCTTTCCTCTTACAAATTTTTTAAAAAAATTGCGAAAAACTTCCAGAGGGGTTACAGTTACTTATGCTAGTCTGTTGTAGCAAAAGTACCAACAAAAGAAAGCTTATGTTACAAGGTGCCCCAAGAATCTTTGTTGTTCCAAATGCTAAACGTTACTTTTTTCTCTTGTCTCCTTTTAAGTTCTGGTCTAAATATCCTGTATCCTGGAGAAGTAGAAATTAATAACTTGCTTAAACTGGTCTTAACTGAAGGTAAGCATTTTCACCGATGCTGGAATGAACATTAATTTGCAGACTGAAAGTACATGATCCAGAAAGCATAGCCTGGTACATGTTTAATTAAAAAAATTGCTTTTAGTTAGTGTCAGTTTGCAGCAGAGCCCAACATCGACATATAACCCGTTCCCTCATGAATTATTCCATTTTAGGAGACAGAAACAGTGGGCTTGCTCAGCTTCGAGATGTGATCATGACTAACTTGGCTGAGCAGCTTCAGAACAACAGATTTGGCAGTGAAGATGATGAGCATTACAGGTAAACAACATGAGTCTCCTTGCATGTTAGGGGTGCAATTTGCAAAGAGCGCATACCGAAGATTTTTGGGGAGGGGACTTTACAAAATAGTTCATGTCTGTTGAAAGGACCCATTATTGATTGCCGTCAATGACCGGTTTACAGAAACAAAGCATAAAATATACAACAGCCTCTAGATATGTCAAGCTAAAACTCAAACAAATAGGTGATCAACTTAAAATTGACCAAAACTATAAACTAAACCAAGTGTACATTAGCTGAGCGCTTGTCTTAATTGCAATATGGAAGAAGAAGAAAATAACATCCATGCTGTTACTGAAAAGTTTGCTTTCAGCTAAGCAATAGCACACATAATAACCTTTTTCTCTACCAGGAAAATGAATTATCTCTTGATACCAAGGTAAAATTGCACTGTAACAGTACATATAACACCGTTTCAAGGTCCCCTGAGCCACAAGGTCAATGAGCCTTGGGGGAGATTGCTTATTATATCTCCTCTCTAACGAAGTGCAGCGTAGTGCATTCGTACGGGGCAGCATAAAGGAAACCCTGTATTTATAGATATTTAGGGCTTTAAAAATAAAAAAAAGCACCTTTACTCTCAGTTGGTTATTGCATGCTAGGCCTTTAAGAAGTGCCTTGGTGGATTAAGCCACAGCCTCTCTAGTCCAGCGTCCTGTTCCTACCAGCAGCTAGCCAAGCATCAAACCGATGCGTGGAAGTGTGGGTTAGCAATCATCAGGCAGTTAAATTAGGATATGTTGCATACTTTCTCTCTTTTTCTACCATGAGATGCAGCTCTCTAGCGCAGGAGTGGGCAACCTTTTTGCCCCCTGAGGGCCACATACAGCTGTGGGTTGCTGGGTCAAGGGCTGCATGCCGGGGGTGGGAGTGGCTGGCGGTGGCGGTGGCCTGGGCCAACGTCCCGCTTGCCCCTTCCCCTCTCACACAAATACTTACACACAAAAATGTATGCAGAGCCTTCTACCTCCCCCCCCGCCTCAAACACACACACACACCCATGCACACTCTCAGCATGCAGGGATGGGGATCGCTAACCCTGCCCCCTCCCGACATGCTGAGATCCCATTGCCCCTCCCCCCCATCTTATTGATGCTTTCCCCAGTGCCAGTTACCTGGGAGGGGGGGTGTACATGATTGAACCAGGGAGGATGGTGCACGCATCTGTCCCTCTGCATTCTGTCCTCTCCCTTTAAACTGTGTTCCAGCCAGCCCACCAAGCGGCTGAGCACTGGGCTTGTAGGGAGCAATTTGTAGTCTTGGGCACCTGCACTGGGCCACACTCGTGTCCCCTGAGGCTTGCCCACCTGTGCCCCAGCATATGGCAGTTACTTACAATCAGACCTATGTTAGAAATGATGGACAGTGTGAGGTGTCAATAGACCCGATCCAGTAGGGATTTCCTCTGCGCAGGCACTGTGGCCCTTGCTAAACACTTGTTCACCAGCACCAAAGAATTTCTCATGGAATTGTAACCCCCGCAGCTGGGATCCAAAGAACTACTTTAGGTGCCCCTGAGCATTTGAACTCTCCAGTGGGGTTTTGAACTTGTAATCAGGGACCACCACCCCCTCTCCCCAGCTATACCCAGAACTGCTCTTGAAACCCCTGTTTTGAGTGGTTCGTTGTGAGACATGGGGGTCTGATCTTTGGATATGCAGAACCGTCTGTACTGTTCTTTAGATCTTGGCCAATGTAAGTTAAGTAAGTGGGGAAAATGCATGTCTTTATTATACTAGGCACAAGTTCTGTATGGCAGAAATACTGAGTGCGCTGCAATTTGCACATGAGTGTTTTTGTATTCCATCCTAAGCCCTCACCATTTTACCGTGTCTTTCCTGCATTTTAAAGACTAAACGATGAACTTTTGCACTACATTCTCAAGATTGTTGTCCGAGAATCTTGTATCTTAATCACCAAGTGCCAAACTGTATCCAGAGATGAATTTCAAAGGCTCCTCTCAACTGTGCCTGTGAGTAACACCCTCCTAGCTTGCTCTTTTTCAAAAAGGTCCTTTCTTTTGTGGGGGCAGTGCTGCAGTCTCTGCAAGGTTTAAGGGGAGGCCTCTCTTTTGTGCTCGGATTGCAAAAAGGAAACGTGCCGAACATTACAGGTGAGGCAGTGAACCCCTAAGACCACCGTGAACTTCCCCATGATCTGTATCACACAGTTCTACAGACACTGGTGCTATTTTAGACTTTGTCCTGTCACGAAAGTTAGCACCTCGTTAAGCAGGCACGAACCATCCCACACTGTCCCCCATGCTTGCTTGGTTAGATGTCCTATAATGCCTTTCATCCACACATTGCAACCCTGTGCTGCCCCCCCTTCTTATTTTAAACAAATAATAATAATCCTAACTGAGAGCTAGTAGTTAAAAGAATGAATGGTGAGTTGAGAATTCCTTAGTTCAGATCTTGCCATCTGCTGTGAACTCACTGGACAAACCACAGTAGATTGATTTGATGGAATATTGTATTTTATTCACCTGTAAGCCGCTTTGGATACTTGTATAGAAAAGTGAGCTGTAAATATAAAACTGAACCACTCTCTCTTGTATAGTATTTTTCTTACTACACGTATATCCTGCCCTTGCTCAAAGGAACTCAGAGCTGCGTACATCCCACACTTGTATCTTTGTAACAACCCTGTGAGGTAGGTTAGGCTGAGGGTGAGTGGCTGACCCAGGGTCCCCCCCGTGAGCTTCATGGCTGAGTGGGGATTTGAACCTGGAAATAATGGAACTCCAAAATGGGTATGATAATAATGCTGGTCTGCTTTACAGGAAAGCTTTGAACGGCACTGGGGTTAGAAAGAAGTAGCCTGAACTTTGGGGTAATAAAAGATTCTGGCAGAATGTTCAGGAAAGGATGAACAGAAGGATATAAGTGGGAGCAGATCTAGACCAGAGTTGTATGTCCACTGCTCTTTGGACAGCCAGGAGGATCTTGTGCCCTCTCTAAAGAATGCACATGTGCATAGTTGCTTCCGGTTTGCATAATTTATTGTGGTTTTGCTACAAGGAGGAACAAGAGGGGAGGAGCAAGGCATTAGGGAGAGGGGGGGGGAGAGAGAGAGAGAGAGCTGGAGCCCCAGCCCTTTGACCTTCCGTCGCCTCTCCAGCTCCTGAGTCTTCAGCAGGCCCTTGCTTCACACTTTCAAGCATATCTGCACAGCCACAAGCGTTAGCAACTTACTTTTTTTTAAAAAAAATGAAAGCTGAGACTTTTCAGGAAGCTGAATTCTGCTCCCAGCGCAATATAATGTGGGTTTTCTGTGCTCCTACAAAATCACCACATACACACAGCCCTGATTTAGACTTGTCTTGTGCATTTTTACAGTAAATCTGATGAGATCCCATTCCCACTCCACTGGCATCCTTTCCTGAATTTATCTGTGATTCAACCTTGTTTTTAACAGTTAATTTGACTTTCTATTACCTGCATATGTGTCAACCTGGCAAAATCCAGCAATTTGCAGTGTATCTCCTGAATTTTAGTTTGAGTTAATGAGTATTTTGTTATGTTCTTGTAATGCATTGCAAAGATGTGACGGTCCAGCAAGAGAATAATTTAACATTTCCCTTGTACCCTTCCCTGTTTGTTCTCTTCCTTCGTGTTTCAAAAATAGCACACAGCCCTTTTTCTGTGCTGATTTGCTTATTGAAGTGTTGAGACGATAATGCAAACGGTGCTCATTTATATTAAAGGCTGCCTCCTCCTGCCTGCGGTATCTGATGGCCGTACAGAACCATCTTCTGAGTAATACAATTTTGATTAAGCCTGACGAAAACGATGACAGTGACAGCTCCTTGCAGGGAGAGACATTGAAGGTACAGGTAAACACCAAGATTAAATTCCAGTACCTCTTTCGACAGCCCTTGTGTCGCTGCAGTTCAGCCGATGGGTATACCCTCTCTGTGCTGTCTCGTCACTTCTTGTTGTCTCGATGTAATTTTATGGCAGAGGGCTACAGCTGTCTGTGGGCTTCAGCCGGAATGCTCAAGGGTGACTCTGCGGGCAGGGGGCGGCGGCTGGCTGCTGTTCAAATCACACGTGCCCCGGTCCAGGGCTCCTCGTGCTTCACAATGCCGGGGTGAGCTGCCCTGTTCGCTTCAGTTGTGGTGCCGTTCAGGAAGGGCAGTGGCTGCCGCTGCCACCCCTCACAAGTTCCAGTCCTCACATGATTGTTCCTCAGAAATTCCCCTGTCGCAGGCCAGCTAACTAGTTCTGCCCTGAATGACTTCCATTGCCAATAATTCAGTGGCCCTACATACTCCGTACAACAGTCCCTTTCCTCCCCCCCCCTTTTTTCCTTTTTAAAAAAAGTGTGGCAGATTGACACTGCTACAGTTACATAAAAAAAATATCCCTTGGAAATATACTTTTTGCCATCTATTTTTGAATATATCCACCAGTGGGCCTTTAAAACATGCAGTGAATTCACCCTACACGCACGCGCGCACACACGCACACACACGCCCATCTCTTTGCCTTGACCTTCTGAAATAAGCACAAAAATTTGCATTATTTTTTAACATTTCCCCCCCACAAAATACACATCTCTGTACACATTTTATCTTAAAATATGAATTTCCGTATGCACTTTGGGACGTTTCTGAGCCAACAACTGTATTGCAAAACTCAGAAAAGTGCAAAAAACCCCAAAGGATCACTGCATTTCAGTCTGAGTATGAGTCCAGGGTGTACGAAACAGGTTGATTCACTTAAAAATGCAGCCTGAACAAAATCCTCAAGTGTCCCTGCTTCAGCATAGAGGGTAATGCTTTGAGCCTGGAAGCACGCTTGTTCTGAGCTGGGGTGCTTCCAGACGAGGCTTTTATTGTGCAATTGCCCTGCCTCATTCACAGACTTTTATGAGGGATCCAGACGTCATTGTCTCCCATTCTTAATCCTCCTATGGTTTTCCACTGCCTCTTTCACCATCCCCCCCCCCCCACAAAAGATGTGCTAAGAAGAAAAAGACAGAACAGCTGCACTGCCTTTGACTGGAAGCGCCGGGACCCCTCTGTCTGGAAGTGCCCTGGGTTGCTAGCTAAAAGCTATTCTAGATGGACGTTTTTGCAGCCCTGTTGACACAGCCTGGCTGACTTGCTTTTAGAGCTGATGCTGTAATTGAGCCACTGAGTTTTCCTGAGAGGGAAAGGTACCCGTGTGTGCCAAAATCTAGCCTTTCAAGTACTTTAAAATTGAAATCTGTCACTAGTTGTGCCACTGCAAACAGTGGATCTGTTGACGGCAAAGCCCTGCTGTTAGAAGTAAGATTTCTGAGAACTTTTTTCATGCACTGTAGGGAATATTAGCAGCTTATCCAAAGAAATAGGACAAAATATGCTTTTATGCAGGGCCTGTGCTGCTTTTTTGGTCAGCTTTACATCTCTTTATCTTGGCTGCTTACGATTTTTGAGGGCTCGATCCACTGCACACTTCCCCAGGCGGTGGCCCCTGGATAAGAGCAGCTGGCATTCCTTTTCAACAGGGCCCACACAGGAGCAATCTGTGTTTGGTTGTGCCCTTCTGTTTCCAGTTCTGTCAATCTCCTTTTTGCTCTTCACTGCTGTATTTGTGTTCTTGTCCTATATGGCCACTCAAACACGTTCGTGATTGTATGAAGTAAATGATAAATGTGTCCATGTTGTCTCTCATCCTACAAACACGTTTTGTTTTGTTTTTTTCAGTTTCTCTCTGCAGTTGCTATCATCCTCTCTTCCCTTCTAGGACTGTCTGTTTCGTTCCTTGTCTGGCCAACAGGCAGGGCTGGATTAACCATTCTGATAAGTACTCTACAGAGACAGGGCCCAGCCTTCTTAAAGTCCCTTCTGTGCTGAGCTAACCAGAGTTCCCCAAATGCAAAACATGTGTGCTGTCTTTCCCCCTTTCTCTAAAACGGTGTTCTCCAACCTTGGGTCCCCAGACCCAGCATGCCCCAGCCAGCTATGCTGGCTGGGGCATGCTGGGAGTTGTAGGCCAAAAACATCTGGGGACCCAAGGTTGGAGAACACTGCTCTAAAATATCCACTGTAGCTACGAGAAAAATGGCTGTCCCCACATTGTAAAATGGGGAAGCTGCAGTCATGTTCCCAGCAGTAGATAAATATCAAACAATGCTGCTCTCTCCAGTATAAGTAGAATGTTCTCAATTCTGCAGAAGATTTTGCCAACTGGGCAGGATGGAGAGGACAGAAGTAAAGGAGTGTGTGTGTGTGTGTGTGTGTGTGTGTGTGTGTGTGTGTGTGTGTGTTCCTGTGCCCGCTAGGGTTGTTGTCCAATGAAAGAAACTTTAAGGTGCAATTCTATGCAAGTTTAGACAGGAAAAAAGTCCTACAACTCCCAGCATTCCCCAGCCGGCCTTCCTGGCTGGGAATGTTGGGAGTTGTAGGACTTTTTTTCTGTCTAAACATGCATAGGATGTGCCGTTATACACACATGCTAGATATAAATCTGAATGTGATTGGAGGGTGTGGAACACACCGAGCTCTGTTTATGCCATTCCTGGTGAGTTCAGACTCCTCCTCGTTCCTGGACAGAGGGCACCTTTTTAGCCAGTTTATAAATGGCCTATCTAAATGATTAAAGGCGTAATCCCATGCACGTTTAGACAGAAAAAGGTCCTACAACCCCCCATGCTGGCTGGAGAAAGCTGGGAGTTATAGGACTTTTTTCTGTCTAAACATGCATAGGATTGCAGCCTTATTCTTTTAATTGTATAAGTTTTAATAAATGGGTTAAATCTGCATCAATTTGCGTAGGAGTGAGCAATAATTCTGACTGGGAAGAAATCACATATTTTCTTTGTTAGATGATGTGAACACCATCTAAGAAAAGCCATTCCCCCTGCACCCCACCCCACCATGTATACATGAGAGAGATAAAATGTAGAATGCAGAATGTAGAATACTGAGATGGTGCCTACTGCTTGTATTAAAATAGTTGACCTCTTTTTCACAATCCATTGCCCAATGACTGGGGCATCTTTAAATTATGTAATCGAACTGGCTCATGAACTAAAAGTTGTGGCCCTAGTGTTCATCTGTGTACAGGAACACTGGCAGACTGTGGTGTCGTGTGTCTGAGACAGAAGGCCTCGAGAAAATGGCTCACTAGGGCCTCCGTGTCCCTTCATCAGGCCTTCTTGTCAGGATCGATTCTTCATTTTCTCCCTAGTACCTAGATGCATCTTCTGTTTTGTTTTTTTTAATTGCCCTTTTAAGTTTACCTAGTATACTTGGAGGCATAACATCTTAAATATTAGAGTGGACACAGAGAACAGTGGGGCTTTTTTCTAGACTGTCAAAGGTGGAGTGATAGAAGCATCATTTTCATGGTGTGCTCACTCATTTCTTTTTGTCTTGTTTTCATCCATGGTCAAAGAGGGGAGAGGTTTCTTTTCAGGCTTTTGAAGCACAGCAAAAGACCTCTGAACGGAGACGATGTACGAGTGTGTCCACCACAGGCTCTGGTGCCTCTCTCAGACCACCTTCAGCTACCTGAAGAAGCTGTGATCTGTCTCTAGCCTCAGCCCTGGAGAGATCTGCTGGTGCTAGGTTTCATTGTCATGCTCATCACATTAACTTTGGAAGCCCGTGCTTATTTTTTGTTCGTTGGTTTGATTTAAAAGCTGGTTGTTCCCTCGGCCCTGTAAACACAACTGTTTTCTTAAACACTTTTTGTGCCTAGGAGCTTAAGGCTAGTATCTTGGCCCTGGCTACACAAATCCTGACGGGGTGTGACGAAGTCCTAGAAATGCTGCAGCAAGTCACGACCGCTCTTATAAACAGTGATGTTCCAGACAGGGAGCAAAGGTAAGATTCTGTACTTTATTTATTCTGAAGATTTACGGTATACCCCACCCTTACTATCAAATGATCCTCAAAACAAAAATGCACACTGCCCAGCAGCCCTTAGTCCTCTGGACAGTGGATGCGGTCAGCATGTGCTTCCCTGGTGCTGTGCAGTCCCAGTGTAACCGACACTGGAGCAGAGGGTTCTTCCTGGTGGAGGGCTGGGGGAGCAAGATCCTTGCAGCTGCCCTCTCTGTGGCTGATGTATGGAACCCGGATGCTCTTCCCTCTCCCAGCATGTTCTTTCTGAGAGGGGGTGCAACATCTCAGCAGCCTTTGGTGCTCTGATCAATTACTGGGGCTGGAATGTGCTTCCATCCAGTCCTGCAAGATCCCAGATGTCCCCTTGGCAGACAGATGCTTATTTTTCATCAGAACTTGGCAGTGCCATGTTGCCACATTGCTGAATCAGGAAATGACCATCAGGGCACGAGGAAAAGGGAGCCTAGGGTGGCTCCCCCTTCGTTGTCCTTCCACTGGCAGGCAAAGACGTTTTTATTTAGGCAGGCCTTTGGCATGTAAGCCAGTTTGTTGCTGAGGGGGGCTTTAACGGGTTGGGTGCTGTTTAATTATTTTTATTGCCGCATTTTTAATGTATTTGTTTTTATGTTTTAATCAAAATCCTGTTTTAATCCACATTTTATTATTGTTAGTCTCCTTGAGTGCCACTTTCGTGGAAAGGTGGTAAATAAAATAAGTAAATTAAGTAATTAATAAAGTCACAGTCGGAGCAAACAGAAAAGTCAGAGCCACGGACATAGTGATCTGGTTCGCACATGGTTTGTTGTCCTGCCCAGGGTTTGTCTGAGAGATGGTCAAACAAATCATGGTTTGTTTTCTCAATCCCTGGTTGTTTGTTTCCCTCCCCGTATCCCAAATGCCTTTGTGGCATTGTAGAACTGGCATATAGAGCGGCTGGGTTTTTTTTAACCACTCCTGCCTGTGCTGTGTAGCCTGGTGAAACAACCCGTGGTTCTGGATTCTCTTGTAACGACAACCCATGGTTCAAACAACCCAGAGTTCACAACCCAACAACAAACAATGGGTTCTTTTTCTGGGTTGTTTGTGGTTAACAAACCTTGGTTTGTTACTGCAGCTGTGTTCACACATCATGACAACCCAGAATTTAAAAACTCGTGCGTTAACATTATGTGCAAACCAGGTCAGTACGTGAGGTGTTGTATGAACTAACTCCAGAGGCCTCTTGTTGCAGGTTAAAAGGCCTGGAGCAGGTGACCAAAGCCACAATGCTGGGCCACCTGCTTCCAGTGTTGCTGACCTCCCTGATGCATCCCAACCTACAAACATTGACCATGGCAGACGCTCTGATGCCTCAGCTGGTGCAGCTGGTCCTCTACACAAGCCAGGTACGGCCTTTCTTTCTGCTATTGGAATTTTAAACGCCCTAATTGGGATGACCTTTGCTATTAAAACCCGACTGCAGGATAGCAATACTCACATAATGCTTATTGACCTGATAGGGATACTTTTAAGTGTTGCATTGTGCGCATGTGTGTCTCCATCTGCCTATGGTAGACAGCATGCTTTACTTTTGTAATTGTGAAGCCTCTGAAATCCATACAGAATTTGATTACCCAGGATCCATTTAGGCTACTTTGGCTCCCTACAGCCTTCCCAAAAATGTAACTGAATTGCCGGGTTGCAGCGCATCAGTACCAGGAAGAGGAGGTGTACATGCGCTGTCTCTCTCCTGCTCTCCGGTAATTTTTTCCCTCCCTAACTGAGAGCAAGCATTACCACATAGCTTTATTAGAGTGCTTCCAGACAAGGCTTTTATCATGCCATTGCCCTGCCTCATTCGCAGAATTTTCCAGGGGCTTCAGATGAGGTCTCCAACTTGTAGCCCTCCCGTGTTTTCCCACCACTTCTTCCATCTTTTTTCTTACCTTGGAAAGTCGACTAAGAAGAAAAACATGGGAGAGCTGCACAATGCCTCCTGATTGGTCGCACCAGGAGCCCTCTGTCTGGAAGTGCCTTTAACTAAACAAGTTGCATTCGTGTTGTTTTACAGACGGCCTTGTTGCTCAAAACCCAGTCTCCGGTTTTCTCCGAAGTGGGCAGTTCTCCTGGAGGGGCATCTGAACAGAGGAGCAAGCTGTTCCCTGATGAGAGGTGATCAACATAGCATCATCAAACTGCCCTTTGACACTCAGCATTCACTGCCTAATACCCTGAGAGCACTCTCTTTCATTTGCTGGGGCATGTTGCTCCCAGACTGGCTGTTACTGAAGAGTGATTCGGAGGCAAGGAGCTCCATGGGGTCAGCCTTGGATTACTCTGTAAAATTGCTTTGTAGGCTCCTAAAAAAGCTTTCCTCTAAAGAGCCGAAAGTGATTAATCCTACTGAAGGTTTTCTTTTCTTTTTACTCCCTCCGCTGGCCACCTTAAGGGCTCTGCAAGAGCAGCAGGAAAATGAGAAAAGGTTGAGGTTGGGATTATTTCACGAGCGCTGTGCTTTGATCACCCTGATCTTATGAACTTTAGGGTGCAACCCGGCAGGATATTGGGCGATCCATGATCAGAGCTCCTGGGGCTTTAAAAAAATTGAAGAGTGGCCAGGGAGGTCCTCGCTTGACTGCAGCACTGGGGTAGAGGGGGGCTAACTCTTCCTTCTGCACCCCTTTTACTGATGAAAATCACCCCCCAAAGGTGCTATTTGCGCTGTAGGGGAAAAAATGTGCAGGTATTCCTATGGTTTCTGTGTGTTTCCAGGAGAGCAAATAGGAGCTTGTGGGGGAGGGGGGATTTTTGTCAGGGAAACAGAGCAAGGAAAAGGGGTTGCCCTCCATCTCCATTGCAGTTCTGATCTAAATCAGCCCCCCTGCCCTCATAGCTCCTGTATTTTTATTTTTATTTTTATTTTTGAACTGTGGAAGACCTGATCATAGACCTAGTTACACCCTTAGACCACAGCTGAGAATCCCTCTCTCTAGAGCAGCCTTCCCTAACCTGGGGCCCTCCAAACGTGTTGGACTGTCTATCCAACACCTTTCCTCTTAGGAGAGTTGAAAGTGGCATCCCATCACTTCTCATGGTGTTGTGCACACAGTTGTCTCTGATCGAAAGGATTTTGTAGGTTTTTGAAACCGTAGAAAAACCTGCCAAATCTCTTTGAGCAGAGGGTGAAAGTCAGACAAGCGTCCATGCGACAAGCGGCTATTCCTCTTTCGAACTGCCTTCAACTCTCACTCAGTTGTCTTCAGTCCAAGGGCCCTTCCCACATGGCGTGTTTCTTGTTGTGCAAATTTCAGTGCAAATTTCAGGTATTCAAAAGCCCCTTGAGGTGGATGAATGGATCCTGCAAAGTTACTTCCTTGCTAACATTTATTTTTCTTTTGTGCCAGAATGCTAGAAGAGAAAGAAGAGCCAGGTTTTCTTACTGGCTTGAAAATCCCAGCTCCTTGGGCTGCTGGGAAAACGGTAGAGACGGTTCATCCTGTTAGGGACAACTACAAATTTAAGGAGACGGTGCATATTCCGGGTGCCCGATGTTTGTATCTGAGGTTTGATAGCCGATGCTCCTCGCAGTATGATTACGATAAGGTAAGTGAGGTCCAGAATGGTAACTTCAATTTGGGCATGATCCAACAGAAAGATCTTCTCACTGAAGTGAGAGAAGCCGTGCTGTTGTGCAGTTCCATTTCCTTCAGCAGAGGTTGCACAGGAGCAGCTTCTCTGGATCGCACCCCTTCGTACACTTGCTTTGTGGATGCTTCTCCTCTTGATTGTTGAGGTTACTTGCTGTGCTTCCACGCGGAGGGCTCCTAGCACTACCAATCCGGAGGCACTGTGCAGCTCTGCCATCTTTTCTTCCTTTATTGATCTTTTTTTCTAGTAGGAAAAAATGATGGAAGAAGTGGTGGGAGAACATGGGAGGGTTTACAAATGGAAGATGTCGTCGTCTGGACCTCTTATAAAATTCTGTGAATGAGGCAGTGGGGTTGCACAATCATAGCCCCATCTAGAAGCACCCTTGCTACCTGCAGCATGTTTCCTGATGTTATGAAGAAAAAGTATTGGCGGGTTTGAGGATGGAGCAGCCCCCACAGCCTCTGGGTGGGATCTGAGAAGCGGTGGGGGCGGGGCGGGGATGAGTAGGAGATGTCGCACGATTAATTCACGGAGGAGTTCACTGCCACGAGGTAGAGTGGCGACCACTAGCTTAGGGCCAAACTAGACGTGATACCATCCACGCAACTAGCAATTGCCTAAATGACTTTGTAAAAGTAAATGGCAGTTGTGGGGCACCCCATCTGGATCAGGACCTGAGCAGGGGTGTGCTTTAACCCTTTGTCCCTCACTGTGGTCCTGATCTGGATCGGGGCTCTTGCACGTGCTGTTTGCATTGGAAGAAGAGCTTCGGTTAGTGCCAATGGGAGCTATGTTAGCAGACATGGGGAACCCAGTCCAGACCAGGACCGCGGTAGGTGGCGAAGGGTTAGAGCCCCCTCTCCTCCCCTGCCAGGGTCCCAGTCTCCAGGCAGGGGAGGAAGAACTCCTGCCCGAAACCCTGGAGGGCCACGGCTGCCAGTCCGGGTCAGCAGTCCTGGGCTAGGCGGGTCCGGCTCAGTGTGAGGCCACTCCCTGTGTTCCCGATCTGGACTGGGCTTCTTCCCGCACCTGCCGTTTCCTGTTTAAAAAGCCATTCAGGCACCTGCTAATTCTCTACCTTCTCTCAATGCCTCGTGGCGATGAGGGCCGATGGAATCTCCAGGATCAGGGGCAGCACGCCTCTGAATCCCCTTTGCTGGGAAGCCGTAGCAGGGGGGAGACCACCTGTTGCCTTCCCACCTGGTTGGCTGCTGTGGGAAGCAGGATGCTGGGCTAGATTTCCCTTTGGTTCCATCCACCAGGACTGCTCTTGTATTCTTACCTCAGGTGACATGCGCTAAAACTAGAAAGAAGAGGCGGCAAAACGGAAGGCTAGATTTGGACTGAGCATCAAGATAAACGGAGTGTCCTCTGCAGCTGTGGGTTAAGGACATAATAACAAACTATTTTGTTATTATGCACGTTAGGACATAATAACAAACTATTTTGAAGATGCTGTGTGGCTGAGGGTTTCTTTTGGATGACGTTTTGACGCTACAAGATGCATTTTTGTACTGTCCCAGTGTGTATGTGTGTGGGGCGGACAGAGGAATGGAAGGAGCTGCTATCCCCACCCCACCCCCACTGCCCCATATCTCAATGTAGCCACGTGTAGGACTTGAGGGAAATAGCAATTACTTTGACCCGAGGAACTGTGAAACAGGATTGGAGGCTCTCCTTGTAGAACCATTAAAACCATTAAAAGTAGTGGGGATTCAGAGGAAGTTGTTCACTCCTCCTGGTTTAATAGTAGCTTTAACAGGGAGGGGAGGCTGGGTTCAGACAACATGATAACCCACACTCAAGTATTGAGTATGGTTTGGGTGTGGGTTGTCCTTGACCGTGGGTTGTTGCTGAAACGTGTCTGAACCCAAGCCATGGCTTGTTAACCACAAACAACCCATGAAGAGAACCCATTGTTTGTTGTTGGGTTGTGAACTGTAGGTTGTTCACCGTGGTTTGTTATCGCAGATGGGTTCAGACAACACGATAACCCACAGTTCAACAACAACCCACACTCAACCCGTGAGTGTGGGTTATCTTGTTATCTGTGAGAGTCCAAGGTGGGAAAACGCAAGCTATGTGAAGTACCTCTTCGCCTCAGGGCACATGCATGTATGATGAAGATGCTAGTTGCTTGTCTCCTTCAGAGCAGTTTAGGAATTGCTTTCAATGTTCAGCCTACCATAAACCAGCTCATTGTCTTTGTTTTCACACCACCCTAACAGTTTCTTTTATGTTTTGAAGTTGGTGATATACGCGGGCCCCAACACAAACAGTCGGAAGGTTGCGGAATACGGGGGCAATACTCTTGGATATGGCAGCCGTAGCGTCTTAGGAACTGGTTGGCCCAAAGACTTAGTAAAGGTACAGAATAACCATCTCCTTCTCTTTTTTTCCTCTCTCTCTCTCTCTCTCTCTCTCTCTCTAACTGCAGACAAGATGTCAACCCAAATTAAAGGGGCATGTAATCTGTTCTTCGAGGACAACTTTCTGGAAAATGGATTCCATTTATTACATACGTACACTCGGCAAAAACAGTGCATAGAAGCTTGTTGCATCAATGTTCAGGGTTTGCTAAAGGTGGATTGAGGAGCAGGAGGAGGGGGAAGAAGGGAAAAATGAAAATAAACGGCCCTAGGACTGTAATATTTGCAGGTCCTGGATTTTCTGACACTGTTTATAACTTGGAATGTACAAGGGAAAACTAGCAATTTCCTGTTTTGTAATTTTTTGTTTTAAAAAAAAAACACCTTAAAAAAAAAAAGAACTGCAGAGGGAGGAGTCATTTTTTAAAATAAAAATTTGAAATAATAGTACCACTGTGGTTAGGAATAAAGGCCACCGTTCCTTATAGCAGGGGTGGGCAACTTGTGGCTGTCCTGATGGTTTGGCCTAGCCAGCTCCCATCCCCCCTCACCAATGGCTCTGCTGGCTAGGGCTGATGGAAGCTGCAAGTCAAGACCCCTGAATGGCCAGAGATTGCCCACCCCTGCCTTAGAGAAATGGACCCAGAACAGTTGTTACTTGTTACCTCCTTCCAATCCCTGTTTGCTCATAGCATTTTGAAAGGGCCCTTTTTCTGCAGCCCTCTCTGCTGTGATCCTACAACTTTGTAGATTGGACCTGGGGGCAAATTTTGCAGTTTTCCTGATCTATTTAGGTATCTGATTTGAGCCTTGATGATGGGTCACAAGTCACAACATACCCCATCCTCCACCTCCCCTGAGGAGACACTCCCTTTCCCCCTTCTTCTTAGCTGCTCTAAGAACCAGATTCCTTTTTTAACTCAACGCTTTGTATGCCAGCACATTTTCTTGGAGAATAATTATAAGAAGGGGTTTATCTGAAGCGGTTGTTACTAGTTGCTGACATGTATCAAGAACAATGTGTGTGTATCTCTGTGTGCTTTGCCCAAGGCTTATAAACAGTTTCAATGAACCTCAATAAAACACACACACAGTTTAATTTATTGCCTTTTTATATCTTACCTTTCCTCTCCAAACAGCTCATGACAGTGTCAGTTCTTCCCTCACATACACCCCTTCTGTAGTATTCTCACAACAACTCTGTGAGGTAGGTTAGGCAGAGAGAGAGAGAGAGAGAGAGAGAGAGAGAGAGAAGAGAGAGAGACTGGCCCAAGGTCACCCAGGGAGCTTCATGGCTAAGTGTGGATTTGAACCTGGGCCTTCCTTGCCAAAGTCTGACACTCCAGCCCCTCCATCAAGCTAGGTGTCTGATTCTTTTGAAAGCTCATCTAATCGCTTAGGGACCAGCCAAGGCTCTGTCCCAGGTGACTTTCTGTGATTCTGTATAAGCCAATTCTGTTAAGTTGCTTTAACGCCTTGTCATACACATGAAGTCACCATGGTAAATCAGTATTTGATAGATGGCACGCTGCATTTGGTTGCTTGTTTAATGGAGTCTCTCTTCCTCCCCCCCCTTTTTTCTTTTGCTTTGCCCTTTCGAAACATAAGGTGGAAGGGGACACCGTCACCTTCTCCTTTGAAATGCGGAGTGGCCGAGAACACAACACCCCAGACAAAGCAATGTGGGGCTTTGCTTGCACTGTCCGAGCGCAGGTATGCTTGTGTCATTAACTGACAGTTACTAAGATAAGCCTAAATACGCTAGATTGGAGGTTGGGCAGGGGTTGGAAAGGAGGAAGGAGAAATTGGGACAGGCATTTTGGTGACTACCTTAATGGTACTGCCCGGCATCTTATGGCAGCCTTCCCCGACCTGGTCTCCTCCAGATGTGCTAGACTATGCTGGTTGGGGGTTATGGGAGTTGTAGTCCAACACAGCTAGAGGACTCCAGGTTGGAGAAGGCTGTCTTATGGGACTGAAACAATTATCTGAATCTTGACTGAATTCCACCATTTAGGCGCTTCATGACATAACAAGCAAAGCCATTAAAAGCAGTGGGGATTCAGAGGAAGTTGTTCACTCCTCCTGGTTTAATAGTAGCTTTGGCAGGGAGGGGAGGCAATGGCTGGGTTCAGACAACATGATAACCCACACTCAAGGATTGAGTATGGTTTGGGTGTGGGTTGTCCTTGACCGTGGGTTGTTGCTGAAACGTGTCTGAACCCAAGCCATATAAATACAGCTCTCCAGTAGGGCTCTAAACACAAGCCTACTGCAGGATTTCTGCTAGTCCAAGGGATGAAAACGAGTGTTTGGTCAGGGGGTAATCTGGATGCTGTGCTGTTCTTAAGGGGGCAGTTCACAGTGAATTCGCTGTGCCCAAATGCAACACAGAAACCTTGGAATGGAAGCAATCAGCTGAATGCTGGGTCACAACATGGACTCTGATCAGGCCTTTCTTAAGAACATAGAGGCAGGCCAGGATTGGGATAAAGGTAGCAATTAAAATGTGACCACAATGGTTTGGTTCCATTTTTGTGTGAAATTCAGCTCAACTTCATAGGAAGCTGAATTCAGACATCAGCGCAGCTGTGTGACTGTGGAGGACGTCATTTTTGCCAGGAATTGCGCTGTCTTAGTAATGTTTGAGTCAGCCCAAGGCAAGGCGAGGGTCCAGTAACCATGAGACAAAATTCCTCTTCCTGTTTTCAGGAGAGAGCTAGGCCTGAAGGTTTTAATGAGGCACCTGGCCTTTTGCTTTCTGCTTCTCCGTCACTTGTATTCACTCTTTTCCCCCCCTTTCAAATTCCAATTAACTGGATCTTGTTCAGTTTTGGCATTATGATAACCAGGTTTTTCAGTAAATTGATAGGGCTTTTACACTCCCGCACGGGCTGTGTGCATTTTCCCAGCTGCAGCTTCTCTCCCCACCCCCACTTTGTTGGATGCTGCTTCTGATATCATTTTCAGAACAAGTCTATGATGCAATCCAGATTAGATTAGAGAAGAGAAGCTACTTTGGGGCAGGGCCATTTTTTAAAATTATTTGTATGGTTGGCTTCTGTTTTGGCTCTCTTTTTAATGCTTGTAGTTTTTCCTGGTTTTATTCATACGGTTATATTGTGATCATATTTTTATTTATATTTTATGTTTGTGATTTTATTTATGTTTTATGATTAGCCCTTTTGGGCTGAAAGGTGAGAATAATAAAAACAAATATCATTCAAAGTTGTGTGTGCATTTCCCCCCTAAAGGAGTCCTCAGAAGATGTGTCGGGGGGATTGCCGTTCTTGGTAGACCTTGCTTTAGGCTTATCTGTGCTGGCTTGCTCTATGCTGAGGATACTGTATAATGGACCAGAAATAACCAAAGAGGAGGAAACGTGCCAAGAACTTCTGAGGTCCAAACTTTTACAGAGGTAAATAGCATGAATATGGCCCAGTGGAAGAGAGGCCAGTCTGCTGATTCTCTAAGCCAAATGCCAGGAGTTTGTGAAGCTTTTCTTTCTTCCAAGCTTTGGTTAACATTTGTAGAATGGCTTACTGGTGAATCTGTTTCAAGGTCTTTGTAGCTGTATCGAGGAAGAAGTGGATTTCTCTGCAAGGTGTACAAAAGACAGAGAGCACGTGCTTTAATCACACCATTTTCTAATCCGCTTTACTTTGGGAATGCTAAAGCCAATTTGGAGGCCTTGTAGATCAGGGTAGTGTGATAAAACTGTGGAGACAAGTCTGGGCTGGAAAGAAGCAGAAGACTTCCTACCTGTGTTTCACTTTCCAGGTGTCAGTGGCAAGTAGAAGCCAATGGCGTAATCTCCCCTGCCCTCACGCCAAGCCCTTCCCCGCTGCCTCTCACCATCGACGAAGATCGTGAGTTCACCTATCCATCAGATGTTCTCGTGCCTCCTGTGGGCCACTACTTTGACCTGCCACGGATCAGGCTTCCTCCCGGCATCATGATCAAACTCAGGGAAATCTCGGGTCGTGCTCGGCCTCAGTTTAGACCTAGCATCAGGTATATAACAGTTTTTTCGTCCTCCCCACTGGTCGTATATGCCTGTAGCTTTGTCAACTGCCTGTGTTTAAAATAGCTTCACGTCAAGTAAGCAAACTGAAGAGAGAGATTTCTTTAATTCCTCAGTAGTCATTATTACAGAACTTGTTGGTGCTGATATTAAATGTATTTAACAGTTGGATCTATGAGTTTAAATGTGATTTTTTTTAAAAAAAGAATTGGTTACTGTAAGTAGGTATATCTTGCTTGAGCGGGTTTTCATGCGCCAGAGCAAATGTGAAGCATCCCCTTCTCCCAACAGCCTAATCCTACAAATTGGCCAGTGTTGCCTCTTAATGCCTGAGTCTGCTCCAGCTATCTTGATCTAGCCATCCCCTTTTATAATGGTTGATAGATTGGCTGTGTCCACACACGTCATGCTAAACTATGGTTCAGCAACATGCTCTAGCACAGTGTTCTCCAACCTTGGTTCCCCAGATGTTTTTGGCCTACAACTCCCAGCATGCCGCCGCCAGCATAGCTGGTGGGGGCATGCTGGGAGTTGTAGGCCAAAAACATCTGGGGAACCAAGGTTGGAGAACACTGCTCTAGCAGGATCTAACCCCAGTGAGCCTTGGACTCACACACTGCCACCTTCCCTCTCATCCAGAAGTGTTTGCTTTTGTTTTCCCTTAACTGATTAAAACCGTTAACCACAATGGATGACATAGTAAACAATGGTTAGCCAGAAGCAAAAGTGGAAGCTTCTGGGCTAGTCATTGTCCAACTGCGTGGGAGGAGGAGCAGGGAGTACACAAGCCCAAAGCTCACCGCACACCATGCACATTGTGTTAAACCATAGTTTAGCATAATATGTGAATGCAGCCAACATGTCTGCAGGATTCTCCAGGACTCCTGTGTTATTTGCTTCTCTTGTATTTATTGCTGGTTGATGACAGTGCTCTTCTGAGCCAGGCAATGTTCAAGAGTGACCAAGCTGTACTTCCTCTTCCCTCAATGCCTTTGAACCTCTAGATTTGTGGTCCAGCAGTGTATCTTGTACTGGTCCCAGCCTCAGCTGTATTAGCTGGGCTGTGTTGTTGACAGGATGATGGGTCCTCATACTGTAGAACAGCTCAATTCAGATATCATACCAAATTAACAAAGCTTAAAGGTGCAATCCTATACATATTTAGACAGAAAAGTGTCCTACAGCTCCCAGCGTTCCCCAGCCAGTAATGCTGGGAGTTGTAGGAATTTTTTCTATCTAAACACGCATAGGATTGCACCCTAAGTGTAGTTTAGCGTAATTTCTGAATTGCCAAACCGTAGCTGGCAAAACAGAATCAGAAACCATGGTTTGAACTGAAGTAGGTTTGTAAATTATGGTTTTACCACTTCTGGATTGATGTGATATCTGAATTGATAAACCATCAATTAGGGTTGTTGCTCTACTTCTGGAGCCCACAGTACCTAGAAGTGGGAATACTGAGCAGATGAAACGTGAAAGCGGAAAAGCAGCTCTGTGGTTTGCTTGTACATTTGGAGGCTCAGCTGTGGTTTGTATCCTAAACTATGGTTAACAGGAACCATGGCTTAGTGTGATGTCCAGACTGAGCCACACAAGCTCCCACAGATCCCTGATGTGATCCCATTTGCCCCTTTTTTCCATAGCCCTTCAAATCTTGTCACTGGCCCAAATGAATATAGTGAATGGTCACGTGCCAGTTTTTGCCAAGGCACACTTCTTTGCCAGTCTGTTACTTTTGGTTTTCACCTTCAACAGGGAGGTGGTCCAGCCAGACATAATGGAAGAAATGGTGGTTTCCTGTGTGATCAAACACTTGAACCTGGTTGATGCACTCCAGTCCCTCATAAATTTCCAGTATCAAGAGGAGCATGCGGAGGAGTACGACTTGCTTTGTAAAATTATGGGAGAAACCTTTAAGAAGCTAAATGCCATGGAAAGGCAGCTGCAGGTAAGGATGCTATAAAAATAAATGTCCTGTGCAGAGAAAGAAGATGGGTGCTTTTAGAATTAAAATGTACATCTCCCAGGAGGTGCTTCCCATTCTGATTTTTTGTTATGTTTTGATAAGCTAATGGTGATCGACCACTTTTACGGTGCTCTTTTCTTTTGGCCAGAGTGTCGCCGAGCTAGAACAGAAATGGCAAAATGAAGTAGAGGATGCTATGCATGGGAAACTGGAGAACAACGTGCCCTTCTTTTACGATTACCACTTTAACGAGGTATGCATCAGACGCTGCCCCCCCCCCCAGGCTGGGGAACTCGGATCATGCTGCTTCTGAACTGCTGCAGTCTTTCTCCATCCCTATAAAATGTTGTGCTGGGATTATTAGTGCCCAAGGGTAAATCACACACTCTTTATGACCAACTGACTGACCCTGTGTTGGAAATTAGACTGCAAATTATTATTGCTGCTGCTTCCAGGAACAGGTAGTTTCTGCGGGCATGTATATAAGGGAGAGGCATCTCCAAAGTGGATCAGGGTTTTCCCAGTGTGCATGATATGGTAATAAAATTAAGCATTGGGGGGGGGGGGGGGAACCCACGAATATTAGTAAATTGCAAGGATGGGTGCTAGTGTTTTAATGCTTCCAGATCATTTAAAGATGGGTCTGATCCTGGAGTATGCGGCAATTTCAGCATAACTGGAATTCTTCTCGAGACTGAGCAGGAAGGCACCTTGGCTGTTCTTGCCAATGAGAACTGCTGTGTTGGTCCAGGTCATAGTCCATCTGATCCAGCATCCTTTTCTCAGTGGTCGCCAGCCAGATGCCTCCGGGAGGTTTACAAGTAGGGAATGCTAGTGATGACTATCCCTTAATGCAGTGTTCTCCAACCTTGGGTCCCCAGATGTTTTTGGCCTACAACTCCCAGCTCCGCTGGCTGGGGCATGCTGGGAGTTGTAGGCCAAAAACATCTGGAGACCCAAGGTTGAAGAACACTGCCTTAATGCCTGCCTTTCCCAGCCTGGGAGAGGATGCTGGGAGTTGTAGCCCCACACATTTGGAGGGCACTGGACTAGGGAAGGCTGCCCTACTATAGCCTTTCTCCTCACCTTGGAGATAGACTGCCTCTGAACATAGGAGACCCAATTCTTACCAAACTAACAGCACCATCTTACATGTGTTTACTTGGATGTAAGTCTCACTGTTTTCAATGGGACTTCCTCCCTCATAGGTTTATATAGACTTGTAGCCTAAGTTGATTCCCTTGCTGGCTGGGCATGATGAGAGTTACAGGACAGCACATCTGGAGGGCACCAGGTTGGGGAAAGCTGTTATCCGGGCTCATCAGGCAGGAATGCTTTCAGTACGGGAACGAGAGGGTCTGAATCTCGATGACTTTGTTTTCTGCTTATCTGAAGGGTGGTTGTGTCCCTCCCGTTGGGGCAAGGCGGGTGATGCCTGATCATGGACGGCCCACCTGCTTTGGGGGCTGGGGACTGGGGAGGGGTGCTGCCTTCCTGCTCCGGCCCATGCACTGTGGTGCTGGCTGTGTTCGCAGAAGAGGAAACAGGCCTGTGGCTTACGTTGGCTCAGCTTGTCTGAGTGTGGAAAGCTCAGCAGGGTCAGGCCTGGTTATGACTTGGATGGGAGACCCCTCCTCTAGTTCCCTGCATTGAGCAGGGGGTTGGACTCGATAGCCTTGTAGGCTCCTTCCAGCTCTATGATCTATGAAATCTATGAAAGGAGAATCTGGTGTCACGAAGGGCACTGGGCATTTCCTGCCCTTCAGTTTTATGATCAGCTAACCATTGCCTCCTGACTCATATATCTGGACTCCCTTTCTACCCCTTCTTTAGAGCAAGATGAAAGAGTTGGAACTTCTCTGCTCAATGAAAGAGATTTCTTTTGATGGAAGCGATCTTGAGAATATGGTTCTTTCACTGAGGTTAGTGTGGTCATTTGATTTGGCAGAGGTCCTCTTCTTGAACTCTGCCCCTTCCTTCATTTGGGTGGAGGTTAATTTGGGCTGCTGCATGAGCAGATCCCAACTCCTCATTTCCATTCTGAGGGTTCCAGTATCCAGCTTTTCTTTGCCGCCTCAGATCTGAAGAACATTGCATGCTCCCACCGTATGTTACTGAGTATATAATGAACATCCAGCTTATCTGGGTTTCTTGGATTTACTGCTTTTTAGGGAAAAATTCTTCCAGGAAGTAAACTCCCTCCTCCAGAAGCCTTTGCATCCCATGGCAAAAACGAAAACGCTGGTAAAGAGTCTGATGAACCGAGCAGAACTGCTGTTGCACGTCACCATTGCTGCCCAGTCCGGGCTCACTAGGAGTATATCCGGCACACCTGCAGAGACACCAGGTAATGATGGTGGCAGCAAAAAGGAAAGCTTAAAGGGCCCTGTTGTCTTAAACTAAGAGCCACTTCCAATGTACAATTTCCAACGAAAACTACAAAGTGTCCTATGGCATCTTAAAGGCTAACAAATTTATTCTGCCATTAGCTTCATGGACAGTGTCCACCAAAGCTTATGCCAGAATAAATTTGTTCATCTTTAAGATGCCACAAGACTCTTTGTTGTTTTTGCAGTGTACAGTTTCTTACCATTCACAAGCTGTTTACAGCATTTGCATCCTCCCATGGTCCGTTTCCATATTTCCATCCGCTTTACCTACAACCCTCTTTTCCTCAGTCAACTGAGAACCAAATTATTCCTCAGCAAGTCATTATTATGGATTAGCAACTAGCAGCCCCAGAGTGAATCCACTGACCAGTCCCACAGGTTTCCAGCCTATGTTCCTTCCCACCCCACCGACCCCAAAAAAACCTTGGGAGAGAAACTCAGGGAACAAAGGGAAGGAGAAGGAAGCCGTGATGGTGGTAAGAAATAGGTGTCCATTTTGAGATGCTACAAATGGAGGGAGATTTATGGTTTTGTTTTTTATGTGGTTTAATTCTGTTTCATCTCCTAAACATAACATGCCACAATTTAAAAAAACCAATCTCATTTACAAAGGGCAAAGAGAGACATAATACACCAGCAGTGGTCCCAGCAGGTTCACCTGTAGTTTGATCCTGCCTTTGCCACTTGCCTTATGCACTTTCCTACCTACCTACCCAGTATGGCCATCAATCTTGCACTTCTGCTCAATTTTCAAGTGGGTTGCCTACCCTATTTAAAAGTATTTTTTTAAAGCAGACTGTATATGTTTCCGTGAATATACCTTCATCCGTCACCTTATTGGGGGGAAAGCCCAATTGCAAACACTTTTAAACAGTTGCAAAATGCTTCCAGGGATTGGGATGTGGCAAAGGAGGTGTTGGTGACATCACAGGCGCTAGCTCATAAGGGTCCACTGCACCTGGCTTTCCCTTAGTTCAAACTGAAACACACTGGAACACCTGCAGATTAGATTTCTTCACAGTTTGCCCAAGGGGAGAGAGAGAGGTCTGTTGGGATTGAACACAGCAAGTGTGCTCTCATACCGCCTCTGTTGTTCTCAAAATGTTCCGTGTGCCTTTGTAAATTGGATATGAAGAGAGACTGAGCTTCCCAGCGGGAAAGCAGCCTGTGCTGAGTGTGTTTTGTGGGGAATCACCCTGAAGGGTGGCCGCCCTGTTACATTGGTTTCCTAAACGGTGGTCCTGGACCACTAAGAACCAGTCCTCCTTTCTGTCCTCTTTAACATTGCAGCTTGCAAGTCAGCATCTGAAACGAAGGTGATATCTCATGCCGTTCGCCAGCCCGTCTTCCTCCGCAGCATGTCAGCGCCGTCTGACCTTGAAATGATTGCGAATGAAGATCTGGAGTTCACCAGGTCAAGCCAGAGGTGCGCGTCCTGTTCCATTTCCTTAAAACAAAGCCTCTTTATGATAGCCAAACCCCCCCCCCCGGTGTAATTAGAGCAGCCTTCCCCGACCCGGTGCCCTCCCGATGTGTGGGACTGCCATTCCCAGCTGGCACGGCCCATGATGGCTGGGTATGATGGGAGTTGTAGTCCCACACACCGGGAGGGCACCAGGCTGGGGAAGGCTGAATTAGAGCCTTGTTACTCTCTCTACTAAGACCTGTTTCCCACGGCCCCCCCTGTTTCCCCGTAGGCGGCGCCACGTTGCCAGCCACAGAAGCAGCTCCTTCACTCTTCTTCAGTCTCTGACTATCGAGGACAGCCGAGATAAACCCACCTATAGTGTCTTGCTGGGGCAGCTGTTTGCTTTCATTGGGACCAATCCTGACCAAGCGGTAAGTCATGCCAATGTTAGAAGTTAGTTACCTGTCAGGCTGCTGTAGTCAATAGCTGTGTGTGTTTCACAACAAAACATATCTCCCGGGGCAGTATAGAGCAAAAGCAATAAAGACGACAAGGTAAAACGACGTATAAAAAGCAATACAAATCGCAGAAGCCGAGAATCAGCAGATCTTTAAAATCTAGCAAGATTAAAATCCAACTGGCCCGCTATAAAACATGCTGGATTGCCATTAAAAAATAATAAAACAGGTTCCAAAACAGGCCTGGAGATTAGCCCAGGTGAGCTTCTCTAGTGGAGGGCATTCCACACGGGGGGGGGGGGACACCATGAGGAAGCAAGCCCTCTCCCCAGCCACCACTTGCTTGACTTCAGACAGCGGAGGACCTGGAGAGGGGCCTGCAGTGATGAGCAAAGGGGCTGGGAGGGCTGGTGTGTAGAAGGCAGTCGGCCTTCCCCAACCGGGTGCCCTCCAGATGTGTTGGGCTGCTGCTCCCAGCATGCCCCAGCCGGCCATGCTGGGAGTCGCAGACAGCCCAACACGTCTGGAGGACGCCAGGTTGGGGAAGGCTGTCATACATAAACATCTGAAGCTGCCTCAAGCTAAGTGAGGCCATTGGCGCATCCAGCTCAGGACTGTCTCCTGTAGACGGATACAGTTCTTTCCCTCTGGCTACCTGAGATGCCAGGGGTGGGACAGGGGTCTTCCCGCTTCAACTTACATAATTAAAAAAAAAAGAACAGCTTGTGTCAGACTGCGGCCGATACATCTATTATTTATTTAATTAATTTATTATTCAAATTGACATACCGCTTTCTACAAAGGTATCAAAGCAGTGAACATAAAATACAATGGTATGAAAACAACAATCAATATAACAAGAAAAACAACACAATACAAATTAATCAGCAATAAAAACCGCACACGCTGTGCTACAAATCACAGCTGGGTGGTTACAGCTTCAAGAAGACATCTGAATGTCAGAACTGTGGGGCCCTGTCTAATGTCAATCTGTAACGTGTTCCGGAGGGCGGGTGCTGCAACACTAAACGCTCAACCGCATGTGCTTCTGAGGCGAACATTAGGGGTGAGATGATCCCTAAGGTAGCCTGGTCCCAAGTTGCTTAGGGCTTTATGCGTTAACAATGCCTTGATTTTGGCCTGGTAGCCAATAGGCAGCCAGTACAGTTCTTTTAGCAAGGGAGTAGCTTGCTTTGGAAGGAGGCCCCAGTTAGCAGCAGCAGTATTATTATTATTATTATTTATTTATTATTTATTTATTTACAGCATTTTTACCCCACTCTTCAGCCAAAACAGGCTCCCAGAGTGGCTTACAAAAATTAATATTAGACAGTCCCTGCCCTCAAGCTTACAATCTAATAGACATGACACAAAAGGAAAAGGGATTGGGAGGGAGGAGGAAGAAAGCAAAACTCAGGCACCAGTTCTTAGTTACAAGGTTCTTAAAGAGGAGTGTATTACACAGACCCTTATAGCATAGAAACTTAAAAGTCAAGAATTTGTATATATAAAAAATAACCATAAAATATAGTAAAATAGATTAAATTTTATAATGTAATATAAAAATTTTCAGAAATGTTTTTTAAAAAATTATATATATAAAACATGTATAAGACAACAACAATTACGTAGACCTGTAAAATACAACGTCTTAAGGGCTGAAGATGATACAAATGTCCTTTCAGACTTGAGGACCTCTCTCTCTAGATGAAGTAATATTAGTGCCAAAGTTTTTTTGTTTGGTTCTTCCAGAGAATGTCCTCACAGCATGTAAGCTTTCTTAACTTGTGTGTAGAAGCCAAACGCGTTTCGGCCCAAAGGCCTTCTTCAGTGGCTTAGGAAAAATACAAAACTTACAATGAATCAAACTACAGTCTGCTAGTTTTTCATAAGAAATTGGTAGTAATATAGAACATAATTAAATGATATCATGCTCACCCCTGTAGTTTTCACTAAGGTCAATATACAAGCTAATGCTCTGTATCACTCCAATTCTATATAAAATATACATTTGTTTTATTAGTACATACATTGATAAGAAATTTTTTTTATATATTTATAAAGATAGAAAAAATAAAAATATAAGAGAACCCTTTCAGAAGGAGTATATTGACTTACCAAGGTTGGTTACATCTACCAAGCTCCTGAGGCAATGCTCCAGAGTTTGGCAGATGGAGTAATTTATCTGGTGTGATACTCTTACACACACCTGGTAGTCATCTTCATTTAGAGGTTGCCTGATAGTGTGGCTATACATCTAGTATTCTGAACGAACTTACACTGAAGTTGGTCTTTATACATAATTTATTTCAACAAAACCATGGCAAAAATTAGTATACTACAAACCAGTTGATAACCAATCTATGTTCTCATTTAATCCAAATGGAGCCACATCATCAGTTTTCTAAATTGGAATTTGACCTTTTGCAGAAGGGGCTATCGTTTGTGCCCACGCCAAGGTGTGACCCCTTCCGCACCATGTCAGAGGTACAACAAACTTTCAGAAAAATTAGGTTAGCAGATTTCTTTAAATATCAAGATGCACAAAAAATAGAACCAATTCTCTTTAAATCCAGATCCAGCTTCAACCCGATATCCAACAATCCCCACATTCAAGTTTTTCAGGATCTAGTCACACAAGAGATCCAAGTAATGGAATGCCAAGATCCATACATCTGGCACAACCTAACAAGGGCTGAAAAAAACAGTTTGGAAAAACTTAAAACCAACAAGGATATAGTGATAAAACCAGCGGATAAAGGAGGGGCAGTTGTTATCTGGGACAGAAAGGATTACATCCAAGAAGTTAAGAGACAGTTGGGGAATAATACACACTATAGGGCATGTTTAGATAACCCCACACGAAATATAAAAAAAGAGATAGCCTACTTAATAGATGAAGCCTTCTTACTAGGATATATTTCAAAATCTACTTTTGAGTTTTTTACTGATACGGATGAAAGGATTCCACAATTCTATCTATTACCAAAAATCCATAAAGGGATTTTCCCTGTACCAGGAAGACCCATAGTCTCTGGCTGTGGATCTATCCTAGAGCCCCTAGCTGTGTATGTAAACCATTATTTAAAACCATTTATGGAACAAATTAATTCATATATAAAGGATACAACTCACTTTTTGAATTTAATACACAAGCTTCAGCTAGAATCAACTGATTCATGGCTAGTCACCTTGGATGTTAATGCCCTCTATACAAACATCCCACAAGAAGAGGCTATACTAGTTATTGAAGAGACACTAAATAAAAGAAAGGTGTTAAATCCACCGACCAACTTTATTATGGCCCTGGCTCAACTAGTCTTAAAGAAAATTTTTTTCCAGTTTGAAAATAATTTTTTTTGGCAAATATCAGGCACAGCCATGGGATGTAGATTTGCCCCGGAATTGGCTAACCTATACATGCAAACTTTTGAAGAACAGCGTATTTTGAATAGGGATAACCCATTCAGACACCATATAACATTCTACAAACGATATCTGGATGATATTTTGTGGTCTGGCAGGGTTCTGAAGACACGCTTTGAGATTTTGAACATTTCATTAATAATCAACATACCACTATCAAATTTGACATGAAATATGACAAGCGCCAAATTCATTTTTTGGATATATACCTAACTGTGCATGAGGGATCTCTACAAACATCTACTTATAAGAAACCAACAGATGTGAACTCCTATTTGAACTATGAAAGTCATCATACTGTCTCTTTAAAGAGAAATTTACCTTATTCACAATTCTTAAGGATTAGAAGAAACTGTAGTCAAAGCAGTGAATTCCATCTACAAGCTGGTCAATTAATGCGACAATTAGAAAACAGAGGCTACCCCCGTAGAATACTAAAACAGGCTCTCTACAAAGCCAAAACAGTAAAAAGGACAGAATTGCTAAAACCCAAAAATAGATTAACACAAAACAATAGAATGATTATCCCCATAACATTTGATGGCTCAACTGTGTATATTAAAAACATTATCCTAAAACATTGGCACCTTTTGAAAGACATCCCTAAGTGTGCACAACCACCCATGTTTGCCTACAAACGCACTGCCAGTTTAAAAGACATTTTGGTCCATTCAAGACTAGGGCACAACACGAATCAGACAACTATCTCTGGAAAAATACCTGTGGGACATTACAAATGTGGGAATTGTAGTGTTTGTGACAATTGCTTGACCCTAAAGTCTTTTAGAAACCCTACTAACAATAAAGAGTACACCCTAAAAGAATTTTCCAATTGCAACACACCAGGTGTTGTATATGCTATCCAGTGTCCCTGCCCTTTACTATACATAGGCATGACAACTAGAAAAATAAAATTAAGAATAGCTGAACACAAAAGTTGCATTAGAACCAAAAAGATTCATGCACCAATGGTCAAACATTATATGGAACAGGAGCATGATGAAAACTCTGTCAGGTTTTGGTGCTTAGAAAGAGTGCGAGGTACAGGAAAACAACTAATAGCAAAACTTAAAAACCAAGAGTCCAGATGGATATTTAATCTAAATACAGTGGCTCCATTTGGATTAAATGAGAACATAGATTGGTTATCAACTGGTTTGTAGTATACTAATTTTTGCCATGGTTTTGTTGAAATAAATTATGTATAAAGACCAACTTCAGTGTAAGTTCGTTCAGAATACTAGATGTATAGCCACACTATCAGGCAACCTCTAAATGAAGATGACTACCAGGTGTGTGTAAGAGTATCACACCAGATAAATTACTCCATCTGCCAAACTCTGGAGCATTGCCTCAGGAGCTTGGTAGATGTAACCAACCTTGGTAAGTCAATATACTCCTTCTGAAAGGGTTCTCTTATATTTTTATTTTTTCTATCTTTATAAATATATAAAAAAATTTCTTATCAATGTATGTACTAATAAAACAAATGTATATTTTATATAGAATTGGAGTGATACAGAGCATTAGCTTGTATATTGACCTTAGTGAAAACTACAGGGGTGAGCATGATATCATTTAATTATGTTCTATATTACTACCAATTTCTTATGAAAAACTAGCAGACTGTAGTTTGATTCGTTGTAAGTTTTGTATTTTTCCTAAGCCACTGAAGAAGGCCTTTGGGCCGAAACGCGTTTGGCTTCTACACACAAGTTAAGAAAGCTTACATGCTGTGAGGACATTCTCTGGAAGAACCAAACAAAAAAACTTTGGCACTAATATTACTTCATCTAGAGAGAGAGGTCCTCAAGTCTGAAAGGACATTTGTATCATCTTCAGCCCTTAAGACGTTGTATTTTACAGGTCTACGTAATTGTTGTTGTCTTATACATGTTTTATATATATAATTTTTTAAAAAACATTTCTGGAAATTTTTATATTACATTATAAAATTTAATCTATTTTACTATATTTTATGGTTATTTTTTATATATACAAATTCTTGACTTTTAAGTTTCTATGCTTTGTGTTTGTCAGGATTTTAAACATAGTCCCTTGTTGTATGGTTCTGTTGTTACACAGACCCTTGCCAATGTAGAAGAGCCAGGACTATCTTGACTCCCACGTTGTGATGGATCAGGTTCAGCTTTGATCTGACAGCAACCTCTGACGGTGAAACAGGTTGTAGTCCTCAGTGTTCTTATTTGAAAGTTGAGCTTCCTCACTATATGCAGGGATTTGAATCCAGGTTCCACCCATCCTAGCTGACACTTTGCAATCTACACCCCACTTTTTATTCGTAATGCAAACTTGTATCCTTCAAGGAAGAGCTTATGCTCTGAGCCAGCTGGCCATCATGTCTCAAGTCAGTCAAACAGAAAACAGTGTTGATATTCCAGCAGAAGCGTCGTAAGGTTCACACATCCCTCTCTCACAGGTATCTAGCAGCAGTTTTCTGTTAGCTGCTCAGACCCGGTGGCGCCGTGGAAATACCAGGAAACAGGCTCTGGTACATATGAGGGAGCTCCTGACAGCGGCCGTTCGTGTTGGTGGTGTGACTCATCTTGTGGGTCCAGTCACAATGGTACTCCAAGGAGGCCCACGGTCAGTTCTCTTCTAAAATTCACATTGGGAGGGCTGGTGTGCGGGGAGCGCAGTTTGTGTGTAGCCAAAATTTTCTGCAGAAACAGACTTACTGAGAAGACACTGGAAATGACTCAAATAAGCACGCTCTGTCATATTTGCATTGTGGCCAACAGCGAAGCACATTTCAACTCAAGGCAGAACAATGTGACACGGGACAGTTTTGAGCGATGGTTGGTCAGGCCGCCTTAAAACGAAAATGCTGATGGAAGCCCAAGTTCCGACAGATTTATAGAAGCAGGAAAAACTGTAGAGGCAGTTGTGTAATAAGTGGGCACCCCTCGTGCAGTGCTTTGCCCCGTGAGATTGACCTTATATGATTTACTCTTAGGTAACTTTGGATATTTATTTATTATATTATATTTATATCCCGCCTTTTTCCCTGCAAGGAACCCAAGGTGGCTTACATAATCCTCCTTCTCTTCCCCATTTTATCCTTACAACAGCCCTGGGAGGTAGGTGAGGCTGAGAGTCAGTGACTGGCCCAAAGTCACCCAGTGAGCTTCATGGCTGAATGAGTGGGGACTAGAACCTGGATCTTCCGAGTCCCAGCCCAACACTCTAACCACTACGCCACACTGGCTCTCCACTAGATTTATCTGAAGCACAAACTTAACCTTTCTTTTATATCAGTGTAACTGGCATGGCTTCTCCCAAAGAATCCTGGCAATTGTCGTTTCGGTGAGGTGCAAAGAATTCTCTCTTAGACATGCTCACTCATCCTGCCTCTACCCCAATCTGCTGCTCCCAGGATTCCCTGAGGAGAGGCCATGACTGTTAAAACTAATGTAAGTCTGTAATGTTAACATGCCCTCTGATTCCCCGCTGCTTCCTTTCCCTTTACTAATGTTTGTTTGTTTGTCTATTTCCTCACTCCTGTTGGATTTTATCTTGCCCTTTCAGGGGGTGGAATTGCAGCAAGCAGTTGAAATGTATCGATTGCTCGATGTGGAAGAAAAATTATTTCTTCTGTCCTATCCTGCATGTCTCAGATTTGCTTGGTGGGTTGTGCTTGAAGAGTTTGTGTGTTGTGAGGCTCAACTGTTTACCTTCCTGCAGGATCGAAGAGCTTACCTGCGGCGGGATGGTGGAGCAAGTGCAAGAAGCCTTCGGGGAGACCATGACCTCGGTGGTGGCGCTCTGCGCTCGCTATCCCATCGCTTGCGCAAATAGCATCGGCCTGCTGTGCACTATACCGTACACCAGGTAGGCATGTCCTGCTCTGAGAAGCCTTAGAGTGAAAATGGCACCGGTCTGTGGATTCTGTTACGGGAGTCAATGTTTCCCAAACAAAGCTTTTAAAGATCTTAGAATATTTCATGGGAAGCATTTGGAAATGAGGTTGGTGATCCCCCCGCCCCTGCTGTCCTGTCCTACGTTTTCTGGTCACCTTGCTATTGACATGTCCTGCTGTGCCAGCTCTCTCCCCACAGCTGGATGTTTCCTTTAAAAAGAATATGCTTTTTAAAAAAATCTCATTTAGGTCTTTATGCTAAAGCCGCAAGTGCAAAAATAATGTGTTTTTTCCACTAAAGTATGAGTGTACTAATGCAAAGTTAAATTTGACCAGAAAATAGGGGCTGATTTCAATAATGCTGCTGGCCAAGAAGGGATGAGTGCAGGAAATACTACAATTTCAGTAAAACTGAGCTTTGTTTCACTGAAATTGGTTCTTTATTAGTGATTAGTGGAGGGACTGTTGCTCAGACCCCTTTCCAGGTAGGGCTGGGACAGACCCCCATCGGAAGCCCCAGAGAGCCGCTGCCAGTCAGTGTTGTAGGCCAAAAACATCTGGGGACCCAAGGTTGGAGAACACTGGCATAGAGTGAGAGAGAGTCTGATGGTCTGACTTGCTTTAAATCATGCCGGACAGGGAGATACGATTGAAGAGTCTATCATAAGCACCCTTTCTAAGCAGTATGTCCCATTGAACTAAATGGAGCTTACCTCTGAATAAATCTATTAGCATCTTGCCCATGGGGACAGCCATTCTGGGGTTATGGAGAATACAGGGGGAATATATTATATTTTAATATATTAAATGGCATGTAGAACTGCAGTGATAATTCCCATTTCCAGACGATTGCAAAAGAGTCTAGTGTGAAAAGGGCCAAAATAATTCTACGGCGCATTGAGAATGCTAGTGTTATCCTGCTAGTGTTATCCTGCAGTTCTTATCAGTTTCATCCCAAAATTTACTCTGGGTTGTACAGCATTTGGTAAGAGTCGGTCTCAGCATTCAGAATCTAATGAGAAAGGTGGGAACAGTCAAGGAGGAGGCACTGTAGAATTATACAGAGCTGAAAAGCAGGAAATCGGGCATACAGGCGCCATGTATGTGCTGTGTGGTGTTCTGCTTGCATGTTTATTAAGAGGGCCAGAGTCTTACCGCTGCCCGTGCTGTCATGCTTTGTGTTTCTGGGCAGGAGCGAAGAGAAGTGCCTAGTGCGGAGCGGCCTGGTCCAGCTGATGGATCGCTTGTGCAGTTTAAGCAGCCAGGCTGAATCCAGCTCCAATGAGAAACAGACAAAGAAGCAGAAGGTGGCCACCATGGCTTGGGCTGCCTTCCAAGTGCTAGCCAACCGTTGTGTCGAGTGGGAAAAAGAGGAAGGTAAGGGAGGCCGCATGCCTAGCACTGGCCGCATGAGGCTTGACTGCAACCAGTTAGTCCAGCAGGGAGAGGTGGAAACTCTCGGGCGGACTGAGTTGCTAACGGGCACTCTTGGTACAAAGCCCAACAGTGCAGCTTCATTTCTTGAAAGCATCATTGATGAATTAGAGCCACAAAACTAGTGGCAGTCTATCTCTTCAGTTCAGGATCCTTCCTTCCTGGTGGGACACTTACAACTGGGATCTGCCTTTCATTAGGGTAGGCTGTCCTGAGTGAAGACCTCCGTATCCATTTTGTATGGTGTGTGGAGCCCAGTGCCACGTCTTTTCTTCTGGAAATGATCTCTCTCATCGGTGCCCCTTCTAGCAGGAGGGCCCTTGTGCACTGCATTCTCCGGCACCCCATTTGGAGTCACTGATGCTGGGGCAGCTACCCAGAGCGCCAAGGTAGCTCTGTGTTTTTGTGCAGTTGCGCTGGCCTAGCTTTTAATATGCTACGAGCTCTTCCTAAACCTCATACATGAGGTCAGCTAGTCTTAAACTGAGCTAAGCCAAGCCATTTTGGGGCTGGGCATGTGTCTTTCTGTAAATACAACTACTCAAGATGCTAATCCTTATTGTTCAAATGTTATAGGTTCTTAAACTTGGATAAAAATGTTGTTTCACTCGCTCTCTAACCTCGGGTCGCAAATCTCGCATTATCAGTGATTTAATCTTTGTAATCTCTTTTGTGCTCCTTTTGCAGGTGGGTCAACAGAAGCCGTGCACTCGGGTCTGGCCCGTCAGGTCTCCAGTCTCTTAACCAACCACCTGGCACGTGCCACGGAGTGCTGCGGCAACCAAGCAGCTGGCAACGATGCCCTGCAAGATGTACTCAGCCTTCTGAATGATCTGTCAAGGTACAGCCCAGTTCGTGGCCTCTGGCATGCACAGCAGCCTACAATGGATTCATTTTAGGAACATAGGCAACGGAGCCTTGGAATTAAAAAATAATAATCTTGAAATTCTTTGCGAATCATAAAAGAAATACTGTATGTTTTAAGCAGCTTTGAATGTTATGCTCCTGGGCCAAAATCTGTTTGCATGGCAGAATCTAAGGTCCATGCATTTAGTTTCTCAAAGCTCTTTTTCAATATTATGTCATGTATTTGTCTGACTTAATCCTGCAGTCTTGTATATGCCCCTTAAATCTTATGCAGAGTTATAGGGAGGTTTTAGAGTTGCCCTCCTGCCTCTTTCATTGGTGGTGAAAGTGAAAAAGTTTGCATTATAATTTGGCCCCGAAAGGTAAATTAAACAAGAACATCTGCTGCTAATCCCAATAGTGGCTGATATACACCAAAAACAAATTGTTGTAGTTTGTGATTCCTTTGCGATTGTAGACACACTGCTTCTAACCTTATTAGATCCTTTTCTGCTCTCCAGTCTAGAAATCACATTGGGCATTTCTGCTTTGCTTGGAATTCAAGTTATATAGAACATCCTGTTGTCATCTGTTTTTGTTTCAAGAGTACATATTGTGACACTTTTTTAAAAATTGCATTCTAAGCTACTGGTCTTTATCCCCTTCCAGGAGTCACATTGGCAAAGCCATCCTTAGTCAGCCAGCCTGCGTGTCCAAACTTCTCTCTCTGCTCTTGGACCAGCGTCCCTCTCCAAAGCTGGTCCTCATCATCCTTCAACTCTGCCGTGCTGCTCTTCCGCTCATGAGTGTCGAGGACTGTGGGAATGTAGAACTGCCCCCCTGGAGTTACTCTGTGCCCTCCCTGAACAGCGAGCAGGATGACACCAGTGACCCTGCTTCCAAAATTGCCTCCCTGCTCTTAGCAAAACTGGCAGATTATGTGGTACCAGGTAGAGAAATGCATAAGATTCTGCAGTAATAGCATCTTGGCTACTAGAGAAACTCATCAGTGCCGCATGAGAATTCAGGAAGTGTCGTGTGCTTTTATGGGCTATCTTTTATAAGACTTCGGAAGCTCCGGCAAAATGCTGTGGTTTGCCTTTTTGATAGGGATGGGTCATTGGGAGCACATTGCATCAGTTCTTCAGTGTCTGCGCTGGGCTTAGTCTCCAAAGCGTCTCCAAATCTGGGTTACCATATATGCACCGCCTCAGGGGTGTCCAGAGAGGGCTTCTCCATAGCTGCCCCCCAAGTCTTGAATTCCCTTCCCCCAGAGACTCACTAAAGCCCAAATGTAAGTTTTGGCTGTACGGGCAGAATCCTGACCTGAGTAGACAGGGCTACCTCAGACTGCAAGTGGGAGGAAGCCATTTTTGAATGCTCCCTTTAATGAAAAACTAGCAAGCAGGCAGAATGTTCTTACTTTGGGCCCGCTCCCTGCTGTTCTAGTTTTCTACCTGCTTATAAAATGTCCAGTCAGATATCCCCACAGCAGATATGCCCACCTGCCGTGTAAACAGTTAAAGACTCGATTCTCTCATTTTGTTGCATGTATAGACCAGGCCTACGTATCCACCAGAAGCTGTGTAGGGCAGTTTTATTCATGCTGGCTTTTGGCGGCCTGCGTGCCTATAGGGGAGGGCAGAAGATGGTCTCGTCATTGTAGTTTGGCGTTTTGTAATTGATGTACTCATCCTCGTAGTTTGACATAGGGCAAGCTAGTTTCTAGTGTTGATATATTATCTGACAGGGTCTGCAGTGCGTACAAGGTTGCTGCTTAAAACTTTTCTTCCTCCTGCTAACAGGATGCCAGACAGTTCTTTCTCCAACTGCGTCTGAGCCTGATACCTCTCTGACAAAGGCCAGCCCAAAAGGTTCCCTCAAAGGAGACAAAGACCCAGGAGAAGAGAGCGAGGCTGTTGATGGTAAACTTTCCATTTTTATTCATAAGCGGGAAGACCAGTCATCTCACGAGGTCCTTCAGCCACTGCTAAGGTAACTCAGGCTCTGTGGAATGCAATTAAGAAATCTCTGTGCCACAGCCACATTTATCCTGTGTTTTTATTCTTCCCTTTATAGTAGTTCGGAAGGTCGGCCATTTCGCCTTGGAACGGGCGCTAATATGGAGAAAGTGGTTAAGATGGATCGGGACATGACTAAAGTAAGGGCAAAATAAATTTAGTCTTGTGAATAGCTAAATCCCTTTCAGAGAAAATCGAAATAATTAATCAACTTACCTCCTGTCGAGAAGATGGCTTGCCAATCAGTGCTTTTATATTTAGCCTGCAGAACTGTAAGAAAGAGGAAATTCTAGTGATAATGAGCATTAGGGGACATTGCATTAGCCATTGCATCCAGGATACGGAGCGAGTTACAAAAGAGATGTCTCTTTTTTCAGAGTGGCTGCTGTGAAGTGATTACAGAGGAGGCGGCAGCAGCTTTGCGGAAGGCCACCAAATGGGCACAGTCCGGGCTGATTGTGAGCGTGGGGCCACCAGTAGAAACCGTCAATTCCGAAAGTACCAGTGGTCTGTCAACGGGGGACAAAAAGAAATCTGCGCAAACTTCCATTTGCAGGGAGCGAAATTCGGAGCTCGCCAGGTAGGAAGTCTCTGCTGGCATTCTGATACTCAGCATACTTGATATCCTGATGCTCAAAAAGGTGTTTGCCCAGTTGGCGTGTCGGAAATTGCTTTGCTGATTGGTCCTCCCTGTTTACCCAAATTTTATCAGGGGTCAATGTCACCTGTTAGTTTTTCAATTGCCTTGGAAGCACGTTCCATTTCAGCATCGTCTCACAACCTGATGCCAGCACTGCCAGCCTTGTTATGGTTTCCCCAGTTTCTGAGTTGCCTAGCAAGGTCTTTCTCACCCTCTTTTCCCAGTTGACCTTTCCTGTCCTCTTTCACAACTAACAAGGCCTTTCTCGTCCTCATATCGGTCCAGAGGCCACGGTGTCATACGTGAGCATCTTGTTTGTGTGTCAAAGGTTTTATCAGCCCAGGGTCTCATTGTTTGCCTAATCAATCAAGGCAAATAAAATAAATAAATAAATAAATAATCACAAATTACTCTGACCCACAGTAAGCGTCTCTGTAAACAAAGGTTACGCAGAGCCAAACCTTTCCACTCCTGTCATCCATTTTGCTTCATCACAGCTGCTCTGGGATTGGTTGAACTCAATGGTTTTTGGGGGCTGGCGGGGCTGGATTAACATCCCTCCTTCTCAACAGAACTGACCCTGTACGGCCCTTCATCAGTGGCCATGTGGCGAACAGCATGGCAGCAGAAGTGATCGCTTTGCTTCACAGCTTGCTCATGGCACCAGAATCCAACGCGGCTCAGATATGGACAACCACAGCTGAAAAAGTAAGCAAGGGGAGGTTTGCATCTTCTGTGAAAATCAAAGATGATGTTGTTATTTGGATTTCAGCCAGAAGGAGGCCATTCTTTTTACATTCATGTGGGACCTTCAGCAAATCACGTATCCCCTCACCCACTAACTGGCATGCTTCTGTTCACGGTTTCAGCCTGCCAGCCAGCCCTGCCTGCCTGCCTTCTCAGATGCTGTGATCTGTCAGGGGCTCGAGCTGGCCAATTGTCCCACCCACGCTCATCCCAATTTTCTGGTTTTCCTTTCCAGTTGACAGCTGGTTGCCATTCCCTAGTTCCTGGATGCTACTGGCTGTGCCTCGTCCTCAGACTGTTTGGGCTTTTAAAAAACTACTTTTTAGATTTTTACAACCATACGTATGTCTGCAAACCTAGGAAGTCCCCCAGGTGTGGAGAAATCACTACCTTATTTTGGGATGGCTTAAATAGGAAACTCCATGAATGAAACAGTCCATCAATATAATGTAATCTGATAGTGCAGTGTTCTCCAACCTTGGCTCCCCAGATGTTGTTGGCCTACAACTCCCAGCATGCTGTAGGCCGAATAGTGTATATGTGATAGTGTATATGGGTGCTCCTAGTTGAGGCTTTTATTGCACCATCAACCTGCCTCATTTACAGAATTTTATAGGGGGTCCAGACGATGTTATCTTCCCTTGGTAACCTTCCAGTATTTTCCAGCCACTTCTTCTGTCCTTTGTCGTACCACAGATAATCCATTGGGGGGGGGGGGGGGGAGACTGAATTGATGCACAATGTCTTCTGATTGGTAGCACCAGGAGCTCTCTCTCAAAGCACCTATATAGTAGTTTAAATTTTACTGGAGCTTTTCATTTCATTCTGGTTTGTTTTTAAAGTCTTACCATCTCCCCCGTGCCCTTGGGATTAAAATAAGTTTTAAAAAAAAACTCTTCAAGTCTGTGCCCAGGTGTTGTGGCTTCTGGCATCTGCATGGAGTCTAGTCAAGCCTCTCCTGTCCCTTACTAATCTCTATTTATATTTAATGTTTGCTTTTCCTTAGGTTCTGTCTCGCGCCCTGATGTATATTCCTCAGCTGGGAAAATATGCCGAGAGCATCCTGGAGAATGGCAGCAGCAGCGGGAGGAAACTCGCCAAGCTTCAAAGGATTGCTCGCCAGGCAGTTGCTGCTCTGTGTGCTCTTGGCGGCTTCAAAGAGACAATCAAAATTGGCTCTGAAGTACAGGTGACCGGCCATGCTCTAATCCCCCCCCCATTCACTAAATTAATGGCAATCCTTGTGCTTGAGGATAGAATAAATGATTATTTCCACTGTGACTTGTATGCCCCTCTGTCCGGTGTGTGCGGTTTGCTACTGCACCCCTAGCATTTAATGATTCATAGCTCTGGGTAAATCTTCACTTCAGTCATAAATGTTTTCTCTCTCTCTCTAACAGGTTTTGGGTAGGGGAATAGCAGGAAGTATTGGAGTGGTGGCATCTATTAATGAACAGGAAGGTATAGCAACGGTCAAATTTCCACCTACCAGTATAGACTGTAGAAAGGCCTCCCAAGCATCAGACATTTTAACTATTCCATTATCTAGGCTCTGTGTTCCAAGATCAGAGGTAAGGTCATTTTAAAATCCAACACTGAGTGTAATAATGAACGGTTAAATTTAAGATATGATTTAAATGACGATTTAAATTGTTAAAGCTGCAATTTAAATTGTTAAAGGGGCCGAGGCTTTTTTAAAGTGGTGTGGGGAAGTTTGAGTATGCTGTGAGGTGGCAGTGTGAAAGTTCTACGTGAGTAAAATATAATGTAAATCGTTTGTTTGTTTATTTAATTTATAGCCTGCCTTTCTGCCCAAAGATGGCATGCAAGGTGGCTAAAATCATTGAGAATTTGAGGCTGCCTTGCCTTTTTCTTCTTGGTTTGTAATGCTTAATTCAGTATGCTTTGTGATTAATGTAAAAATGAGACTATATAACTCCAGGTAATTCCCTCATTTCCTAGAAACTAACGACTTGAATTTAACTTTTTACCGTGCCCCCTCCACCACCATCAGGCATTGCCTCTCCATAAACTGTCCATTACTGAGAAGGTAGTACAGGCAGTCCAGTCCATGTTGCTTCCTCAGGAGGGGAGTCTCTCTATTCATACCTCACTTCCTGCAACAGGAGATGGCTCAACTCCAGTAATGGCAGTGGTCCGACTCCTTGCTGAAATTAGAACCAGGTGAGTGGTGGTGGTTCCAGCAGTACTTGAGATGTGGCTGGGAGGCAGGATGCGAGGAAGTCTGGGTGCTTTGCTAGGGGGTTGGTGGTGACACCTCAAGAGTGCAGTTGACTCAGGGTGAATACAGACATAATATAAAAGCAGAACTCATGGTGGGTCCCATAGCTGTAGGGCGAACTTGGTTGCCTCCTAACTTGGCAATTGCATTGCCAGATAGTCATCACAGTGCATTGGACACTGGCTCAGCTGCCGGTCTGCTCACTGCCCACAAGCTTCAGTCTGCCTCTTCAGTTAAAGAGTGCTGCATGAACATTTGTCAAGTCATTCTTGACTTTACTATCCTTTTTTAAAGTACAAAAATGGCTCTTTGTGGGAGGATTGTTTGGTGACACCGCCAAGGTCAAGCAGCCAATCAATATCATGCACAAACTTACAGAATCAGATTTTTCAGAGCTGCTGGAGAGAAAAAGTATATCTGGACTGTGCACAGCAAATCTGCTTCCAGATCAGCCCCACTACTGTAAATATGTTATGTCTATCTTCACCCTTAAAGAAATGAATGGCAAATGTATCTGGTGTACAAGTTGGATAGTTAAACTGAAAAGACTTCTTGTGGGACAGACAGTGCATTCCCATTTGAGATGTACCTCTTACTAAGCAGCTGTATCTGAAGCTAACTTGTCTGTAAAACAAGAGTGCCTTGACCTGCAGAGAGTCACTAATGGCTTAATTGTTTAATAGTGTAAATAAAGAGGAGCTTCAGCTGCTAAAGAAGCATGTCTTGGGTGCCCTGTAGGCATTCTCAACCCGCCAGGAAGGTTGCGCGTGCTGATACCTGTCACCATCCACACATACTCCCAGCTTTGCGGGAGCTGCTCGTAGATAAGAGGCTCCCCTGTGGTTGTGAGAACATATAAACTTTAGATTCTAAAGGGCACTGTAGTCTAATCGAGCAATTAACTCTCCAAGTCTATGCTCGGATGTATGATGGCAGTATTAGGCTGTTGTAACCAAGATGCCTGACTTAAGTTTATTCAAGTGGAAACAATTTCTGGGGTTTGGACAGAATAACACTATGCATGCTTTGAGAACAAAAACTGTCGGTGAATTGCACTCTAAGGCAGACATAATGCTTGAACCTGGTTAAGAGCCCAAGCTTAGCTTGCCACACTAAGTCCTGCCCCCAGAGAACATGTAGAGGGAGACACCAAGGAGAGCTGCTTCCTCACCTTGCAAGCAGAGAGGATGGAGAGGCCGGGAAACTGCCTTAACAGGGGTCTCTGGGTATGCAGTTAAAGAACAATTGTTGCATGCAAAAGACACACAATAATCTGGCTTTATGTTGCAATGGTTGGTTTTGAGGGGCTGGTTCCGGGCCTGGACTCTGCTAAACCTGTCATGCTGGGTGTGTGTGTTTTTAGAGAGACTTTATTCCCACATTTTCTTCAAGAGAACTGAAGAGGATCTAAAACCAGTAGCTGAACTTGCAGGCAGGAACTCCTTTTCCTGGACACTTGTTTCCGCAAGCCACGCAATCTGTGTGAGCTCGTGTATGTTCCAGGGAGATTTTAAAAATACTTGTTCCCCTTTTATCTCCTCTTTCCTGCCCACCCCCAGAGCATGCCTGGTGATGGCACAGTTATTAGAGGACAGCTCTTTCTGTGAAGAATTCATCCAGCAGTGTCCAGCCGCCGTGGAAGTCCTTAACCTTGTGGCCCAGGAGTGCAGCCCCGGTAGGAGCTCAGCATTATTTTCCCCACAACTAATGTAACAGCGAGCTTGGTCAGTACTTTAAGAACAGGGAGACAGCAAGGGGTGTGTGTGTCTCATAGATTATAGATTTCATAGATCATAGAGTTGGAAGGACCCTACAAGGCCATCGAGTCCAACCCCCTGCTCAATGCAGGAAACTAGAGGAGGGGTCTCCCATCCAAGTAATAAGCAGGCCTGACCCTGCTTATCATAGAATCATAGAATCATAGAAAAGTAGAGTTGGAAGGGGCCTACAAGGCCATCGAGTCCAACCCCCTGCTCCATGCAGGAATCCGGTCAAAGCATCTCTGACAGATGTCTGTCCAGTCCGCCCTTGAATGCCTCCAGACTGGGAGAGCCACCACCTCCCTAGGTAGTTGATTCCATTGTCTTATTGCTCTGACAGTCAGGAAATTTTCCTGAGTTTAGGTGGAATCTAGGTTCCTGTAACTTGAGCCCATTATCCGTGTCCTGCAAACTGGGATGAACGAGAAGAGATCTTTGCCCTCCTCTGTGTGACATCCCTTCAAATACTGGAAGAGTGCGATCATATCTCCCCTCAGTCTCCTCTTCTGAAGGCTAAACATGCCCAGTTCTTTCAGTCTCTCCTCATAGGGCCTTGTTTCCAGTCCCTTTAGCTTAGCTTTCCACACTCAGACAACTAGGTTTGACCAGTCCGGAACAGAGCAATTGGGTGAGAGGCTAAGACCCCACCCCAGAAGTACAATGCCTTACTCACTTGCCAAAGGCATCTGTGTTTGAAAACCTCTGACAGCTGTGTGGTCTGTTCTGCAGAAAACGGGTTCCTGGAGTAGCCTGTGGCATTTCTGACAGTCCTCCTCCTCCTCCTGCTCCTCCTCACAGCCTGCTGGGACTTAAAGGATTCGTTTTATCACCCAAAAGGGTGCAGAGACATGATGGCCAGCTGACTGTCATCTGGAAGCCAGACCAGGCCCATATGCTGCCAGCTGCTTACTGGTGTAATAAGCTACTGCTCATCTGCTGTGGAGGGAGCAAAGGAAAGCCTCACTGGGAGTCAGTGTGGTGTGTCGGTTGGAGTGGCAGGCTTGAACTGGAGAGGCCAGATCCACACTCCGCCTTGAAGCTCCCTGGGTGACCCAGGCCCAAGCCTCAGCCTAGCTTGCATTCTCTGCCTAACTTACCTCACAGGGTTGTTGCGAAGATGAAGTGTGGGAGGGAACCAGCCTGAGGAACGTGAAGGAAAGGCAGGATAAAAAACGAAATGAGTCAGCCATTGAAGCAGCATGTGATAACTTGGCTTGGTCGGTCAGCCGGCACTTTGCTAGCTCTGCAGCAGAAGCCTTCGTGATGTTTAAGCTGCTGCAAGCAGAGAAGCTAAAAATATATATCCTTAGAGAGGCTAGTAGCCCCATCGTAACCTGAAGGGTGGACAGGCGTGGTGTCACTGCTGGCTTTATCTGTCCTCTTCCAGGGGAGAGGCTCCTTGTCGTGGAAGTGCAGTGCGAAAGGCTAAGGATGCTGTACCGCGACAGCGCCCGCCCCCCACCCCCGCCGCTCCAGGCAGACCGGAGGCAGGTAAATATGTGTGCGGAGCCCTGGCCTGCCTCTTCCTTAACCGCTCTTGGGCCCGAGGAAGGCAGACGTCGAGCCAGTATGACATAAAATGCCCCACGCTATCCCCGTTCAGGGCTGCCTTCTGCCAAGGGTGCAGTTGTTCGGGTTTTGCAGGCAAGAAATCCAACTTTCCCACTGCAGCTGTGTATAATTAAAAGCAGGCCTCTCTCTTCTTGGCTCAGCCCAAGGGAATTGCGTGGAGCCCTTCTAGAGTCTTCCCACCTGTGCGGGCCTGCACATTCTCCTCGCATCTTGCTGCCGTGACCTTCCTTGCGGATCCCAGTGCAGGCGGAGGGCTGCCTCGTGGCACCTTCATTTACGCCACGTCACCAGTTCCAGTCCAGGTGAGAACTCACGATGGGCATCCGCACATTGTCTCATGCTCATGTATACACGAGTACTATTTCGGAAGCTGCCAAAAAGCATCTCTTTTTTTGTGGTTAATGTGTGTGTGTTGGGGGGGGGCTGTTCATGTTCCCAGGCGCCATCTTTCTATTGGGAGATTGAGATCGTGTCCTACGGAGATACAGATGATGACACGGGACCAATCGTCTCGTTTGGCTTTGCCACAGAAGCGGAAAAGCGTGATGGAGCATGGACCAACCCTGTGGGCACCTGCCTCTTCCACAAGTAGGTTGTAAATACATTTGCTCTGAGATTGGAGCCTAATTTCACTGTCTGCTGGATGAGAACTTGTACAGGCAACCTTTATTTCTGTTATGAGGGCCCCAAGGTGAGAAAGACAGGCTAAGAAGGCGGCTGTAGCTGGTACCAGCTGCACAGAACTTGTCTCCGTTCCTTCAGCCGCCATCCTTCACCACTGGGCCATGCCCCTTCCCTTGATGGAGGAGGAGGAGGAGGAGGAAGATTAACTATCTATGTGCATGGTGCTTTATAAAATAGAAGAGGACAGGTCCCTGCCCCAAAGAGCTTACTGCCTAAAATTTGGCAGAGGGGAGGCAGTGGAGAATGGGAAGGGGTGTGGTGGTAAAGGGAAAAATGGGGAGCATGTGCATTTATTTCAGGTACGTATACTTGGGTTTAGTTACGCTAAATGGTTATGCCAAAGTCTTCATAGAAAACATGGATTTTGAGGAGAGGTTTGAAGGAAGATGGGGAGAGGTGGGAGGGAATTATAGGCATAAGGGACAGCAAGGAACAGGGTTGTTTGAGAGAGCAGGAGAGCTTTGGATGGCTGACGGTGGTGGATGATGCGGACAAACCTGGCTGAGCCTGGGCGCCAAGAGGGAGGGACAGAGAGCCATCCTGCCTGGTGGACTCCAACTGAGAGGCAATGCTTGAGCAGTGGAACCACAGAAGCAAGGGTAAATCTTTTTATTTCAGGAACCTTTTCTTATAACCTCAGGGCTGAGTACATTTCCCCACATATCCTCAAATAAAAGCTCCCCCCTCGCTTCAGCAATGAAAAAAGAGCTTTTAACACTCTCTTCTGAGATAAAGGCCATTTTATTTATTTATTTATTAAGGCGGCTTACACAATCCTCCTCCTCTCCATCTTATCCTCACAACAACCCTGTGAGGTAGGTCAGGCTTGAGAGTCAGTGACTGGCCCAAAGTCACCCAGTGAGCTTCATGGCTGAGTGGGGACTAGAACCTAGATCTCCCGAGTCCCAGTCCAGCACTCTAACCACTATGCTACATATTTACAGGGCAGCGAAGACTGAATTGTGTGCAACTTGAAGGTTTACTTCTCTAATCTTCCCAATGCCTTGAACGCAAGGGAAAGGGTTGTTCAAACCCCTCCGCATCTTTGATTTTTGTAATCTGTTGAGTGCAATTTGGGCCTCAGCAAAGATGTCAATGTATTTTTCATTCTCAATATGGTATGTTTGTAGGCTTGCTGTCGCTTAAGCTACTAAGCTTCCAAAGTTCTAGCAAAAGATTAAATGAATGGTTTCTCCAGTTAATGCTTTGCTCCTTTCTTCACATGGTTTCAGCAACGGGCGAGCCGTTCATTACAATGGTTCCAGTTTACTGCAGTGGAAGAGCGTGCGGCTGGATGTGACCCTCTCTCCTGGTATGTCTGCACTTAACCAGCAAGCATCTTTAGTGACAGCCACATCTGGAGGGGCAGAAAGATGCAGCTGTGTGTGTGTTTCTCTCTCTCTCTCTCATCACTTTGCCTTTCCTCTAGGTGACGTTGCAGGCATCGGTTGGGAAAGGGCAGAAGGCACCCCTCCTCCTCCAGGGCAGCCAGCCAAAGGCAGAGTGTATTTTACTTACTGCGGACAGCGGCTGGGGCCATATTTGGAAGATGTGTCCGGGGGAATGTGGCCAGTCGTGCATATCCAGAAGAAGGCAGGTTAAGCACCATCCCTCTCTCCCAGCTACAGTTCACCCGAGCTTAGCCCAAGGTCCCTGTTTTTAATGCCAGGCCTTGAACATGTGAAGCAACAATTATGGAGGGTAATTGTTTTTGTGCAGAGTGCCTTTCCCTCTGTGTTTGTGCAGAGTGCCTTTCCCTCTGTCTACTGCTGTAATCATAACCAGCCCACACACATCAAGGGTGAGAGCTGGAAGGTTCCAAGGTGAGCTTGGGCTTGGGGGCCCCAAACAGCTGAGAACATTTTAAGCTCCAGGCATTACATATATTGATGCATTTGTTCCATAGAGAAAAATAAGGCATTAGCTTCCCAACAGGCCCTTTTAAACTGGCTTTAAGACCTTCCTATGTTAGACAGGCCTTTTTCTGACTCGTGTGTTGGCTCCTTGGCTTAATGCCAGCTCATGGTTTGATTTTGTGCCTCTGTCTTTCTGTTTGTATTGTTAAAATCTTAATTGTGTTCTGCTTTGGAAATCTGACAGGACTGAAAATCAGGCTAAAAATAATTTAAATAAATAGATATATTATTCATGACACAGTGGAGTAACTTTTTTTGTTGGTATTTGACATTTCCCCCCTTTCTAATGTTAATTTTCCTTAACTGCACTATGCTAAATACTTTTTAAAAATATGTTCCATGTTTTATCATGCAGCAAAACCCATCATTCTGAGAAGCATTTACTAAGCTGAACAGAGCACATCCCCTTTCTAGCGGAGTGCAGCAAAGAGCATAAAGCTGTAGCAGTGCCCAAGGTGACCCTTTTGTTTTGTTCCTGTGCCCTTCTAGAACACCAAAGTCAGAGCCAATTTTGGGTCCCGCCAGTTTGCCTATGCGGAAGGCCAAGCTCACCGGAACGCTGCTGACCTCTGTGTCGACCTCGCGGAAGAAATCAGTGCCAACTTCGAAGTGTTGCCTTTTGCCATGGCTTCCGATAGCGATAACGACGCCGGCACCAGCACCGCCTCTGACCCCGGGACTCACGGGCCACCTTGCAGGATCGCTGCTGTGGCCACGGCTCAGCAACGTAAGTGTTCCTAAGAGCCTTCCGTCAAGGCTGCTTCTATCTCCCACTGGTGGGTCCAGCCCACCTTTTGTGAATCACGTGGTTAGGTCACCAGCAATCCAAATGATCTTTCCTCCCTTGTCATTAGGGAGTAGCCATAGCTCAGCTGTAGAGCACCTGCTTTGCATGCAGAAGGTCCCGTCTTCGTTCAGTCCCCAGCATCTGCAGTTAAAGGATCTCAGGTTGGACGATTGGGATGGGCCTCTAAACATTTTATTATTTATTTATGACATTTATTGCCCACTTTTCCTTATAAAAGAATCCCAAAGTGGGGTACAACTAATAAAACACAATAAAATTATGCATCAACCAAAAAAATCCTCCTCCACCACCAATCAAACAGGAGAGAACAGTAACACAGATAAATACAAGTTTACATAATGCAGCAAAATAAATTCAGTCAAACGTCTGGGTGAACAAATAGGTCTTTAGTTGGCGCCAAAAGCCCGTAAGACTCAGCACCAACCATGTATGAGGGGTGGAAGGAGTTTCACAGTTGGGAGTGCCTGAATCAAAAGCACCCTCTCTTGAGTTGCCACTTAGGGAACTCCATGCAATGGTGGCTCTGTCAGGAGGGCATCCTAGTAAATATAACCAAGCTGTGTTCAAATACCAGTTCCTCCCCTTCCATCCTTTCTCCTTCGGCTTGGTTCCAGAATATGATAGTGACACCTCTTGCCATTATAAGATGGAACTCAGCTATGAGAACTTCATCACGTCGGGCCCAGAGCCGCACCCCCCTCCCATTGCAGATGATGAAAGTGATGATGACGACGACGACGACATCCCGCGGGTAAGCATCGTGAAGCACCTCTCTGCTGGAGCAACTGTGCTCATCCTGACCCATCCACTTGCCAAGGCTATTCTATGCCATCCACAAACGAATTGGGTGTATTGATGCTTGTGCTGAAAGATAGAGATTCTACACCTGATCTTTCCACAGGCCTGTCAAGCTGCATGTCCATAGCCATGCACCCTCTACCGCCTTTCATATCTGCCTCCCTTTCACAGAAGTTCCAAATTCCACCTAAAGTCATGCTGGATTGAATATAGTGCCATCAAATGTACAAGTTTTTCTTGAATACATGCTGAAACCTATGATAGTTAGGTTGGGAGAAAAAAGTTGTCAGAGCACCCTCTCCATCTGGTTTTCTGTCCCCCATGGCCTTCATGGATTATCATCGGTCTAGTTTATTTATTTATTTATTTATTTATTTATTTATTTGCTATACCGCCCAATAGCCGAAGCTCTCTGTTGCCAGGGATCTTACTACCTGAATTCCCTCAGCTCCTCAATTGCAATTAGCACTATCTTCCTTTCTAGTTTTTTTTAATCTTCTTACAGACACCGCCCCTCCCCAAGAAACTCTATACTTTTCCTGCAGGGGAGGAGCACATTCTTGGATAGGATGTCCTCCATCCCCTGCAGAAAGTGAACGTATCATGATAAGCACCCAACATTCCTTCTACAAATCTGCAGAGCTCCTGTCTTAGAGCCCTCATCCATCTTTCTAGGGTGCCCACAATGCAGGATAAGAACTTGGATACAGATACTCCAGTTTACCACATTGCAATCTGCACAACTTGTTGAATGAAGAATTTGAATTTTCTTGGGTTTCTGATCTTCAGAGTATAAGTGAGCTGTTTATGGGTGGTGTTTAGGTGGGGGTTATGGCTCAGGGTTAAACCATATGTTTTACATTTAGAAGATCTTTGTCTCCATCTTCTCCAGTTAAAGACCTCTGCATAGTGACTGCTTTTCAGGGTGCATATGACCTAGCTGTAGGTCCTCCTAGATCTGACATGAAAACATTTGGCTTCCCTTTTTAGGAGGATCACTATGCCTTGCTAGTTAAAGCTTGGGAGACCAAAGTGTTTCCTACAATTAGAAGACGATTCCGCAATGAAGCAGAGAGGAAGTCTGGCTTGGATCAAATTAAAGGAGCTTTACAACTGGGTATGCCTGCTGGAGATACTATTGTGACTTTAGCACCAATTTGTAAACCCCGCCTGTTAATACCTAGACTGAAGAACTTTCGCTCTTCTGTGTGTTCCTCTGTTTCCATGTGCCTTTGAGATACAGGCATTGACCTGGTTTGCACGTAACGATAAACCATGGTTTAAATAACCATGGTTTGTTGAATCATGGGTGGTCATTACATGCAAATCCAGAACTATGGGTTGTCAACCACGAACAACCCACAAAGAGAACCCATGGTTTGTTGCTGGGTTGTGAACTGTCGGTGGTTTAAACCATGCGTTGTAGTTATGTGTGAACCCAGAATTGTGGGTTGTTCATGGGTTGCTTCACCAGGCTAGAGAGGCAGCAGGCAAGAGCGGTAAAAAAAACCCAGCCTCTTTACATGCCAGTACTGCAATGCTGCAAAGGCAGTTGGGATACAGGGATGAATGGGTGAAGGAGGAGGGAACCTAACAACCTAGGAACTGAGAAAACAAACCATGGTTTGTTAGATCATCTTCCAGACAAACCCTGGATAGGATAAGAAACCATGGGTTACCATTACATGCGAACCAGACCATAGATTCCCATGAAAGGTTTTGCATGTCTACCAGAAATTTTGGGCTATAGTGACCAATTTATTCAGCTATTTTCTGAGAAGCCCTGCCCCCAGTTATTCAAATGGAAAGAATGCAAGTAACCCATAGGCTTCTTTAATTGACAGCTAATCTTTGTTTCAGGAATGGTTGATATAGCCCGGCAAACAGTAGAATTCCTCTATGAAGAAAATGGGGGTATTCCTCGAGACCTGTATCTTCCCACAATTGAGGATATCAAAGATGAAGCCAATAAGTTCACCATTGATAAAGTTAGGAAAGGTACATCTCTCGCCGTGGTTTTGGGATGTTGGGCTCGGGGCGGGTGGTCTTTGGCCTTCTCCTTGGTTAGATTAAGGGTGGATTCATGACTTCCCACTGGGTGACTCTAAATGGAACAGACTAACTGCTTCTGAGGAGCAGGTGAAACTGCTGAAATGGCGTGTGTGTGTGTGTTCTGCAATAGTACATGCATACACAAAAGCCACCACTTTGAGGTTGCGGTCATGGAATGCTGAACGTGCAAGTATATATAGACAAACTGAACAAAAGGTATTCAGCCTCCACCATTGTTTCCCCTCAGAGCCAAGTCAGGGCCCCTTTCCTCTCATCACTATTCTCCCCTCACATCATGCTGTTGCCCTGCAAGCACAATATGGCAAGGAAACATGGGAGCCAGGCCCAAGTTATGGAGGATGACCACAAGCAGCAGGCCGCAGATGGGGAAGTGCACGGGTGCTGATCTGTGCAACACACTCTCCTAACATGGGATGGCCCATATAGGCCAGGCTTAATAGCCGTTCTGCCTTCTTGAGAAGGCCCAGCTATTTCTCGTCTGAGATCACAATGTAAAGACCACCTTTCTCGTCGCTCCAGGTCTCACCGTCGTCACCCGCTGCCCAGACAGTAACAACGTGGCCACCAATGCCGTAGGAACAGCCCTGCCTAAGTTTGCTATACGTGGGATGCTGAAGACATTTGGGCTCCACGGAGTCGTTCTAGATGTTGATTCGGCAAGTTGAAGCTACCTTTAAGCTCGGAGGGAATGCCTGTGGCATTTTGGCTGCGGTCTGTCACGAAGCCTCAAACGTTGTCAGATGATGACGGGATTTGTCGTTTCAGGTGAATGAGCTTGTCCAAGTAGAGACGTACCTCAGGAGCGAAGGTGTCTTGGTAAGATACTGGTACCCTATTGATATGCTGGAACGACCACCGGCTGGCTATAGGAGGACTGCAACAAACGGGCTGGTTTCTCTGGACAATTCAAACATTCAGATTCACAGGTAAGTGGAGATGAAATCGATGGGCAGCCCAGGTGCACTTACAGATAATTCTTCTTGCCTCCACATGCAATGTCATAGGCCTCATCTAATAGCTGTAATCTGGTTCCATTCAACAGGAGGGGTTTGTCCTTCCCTACTTTGGATAAGAAAAGGAACCGCTGTTTTTCACAGGATGACTTTGTTGAGAGAATGAATGCTGTGTTCTGTCTGTAGTACTGCTGAAGTGCTGCTTGCTATCTTGGTGTAAGCCAAAGCAGACTGTGCTGTAGAAGCACCTAACGCTAGAATATAAGCATCACAACACAGCATTTTTAGAATACAATTGATGGGAGGAGAAAAAAGTACCATATCTTTAAGCATCCTTAAGAGGAGGCTTGCTTAACTATAATCCAGGTAATCAACCTCAAAGAGGCAATATATGAATTATACTAACTCACCCTCTGAATGCATTTATTATTGGTATTAAATATTTTTTAGCTATTCATGTTGATGTGCATATCTCTTGTTGAGTGAGAAGTTGCGGCTGGATAGTATAAAAATATTCCTTATCATTTGTAATGTTCTATTTGTGGTACTGGCAGTGTAGATGTTGTCTACGTTGGATGCTCCATTCTAAGCAGAGCTAGGTTTCCAGCAGATACTGGAGCTGTTATCTGTTTAATGTATCTTTATAATCCTGAATGGTGTTATGGTTTAAGATAAATAAACCTGAACTGTTATATGAGAGAAAATACTCTGTTGTTGTCTGTTGAGTGCCTTGAAATATGTACTTTCTTTATCTCTCTTTTGGCAGAGAACTTTTACGATGTGAAGCTGCGCTCGCTAGGCTGTACTGCCGCATGGCTCTGCTCAATATTTTTGCCCCTAAATCTCCTCACATGTTCACTCGTCTGTTTCACATCCCTGCCATCCGGGACATCACTCTGGAACATCTCCAGCTGCTATCCAATCAGCTTCTTGCGTCACCTCTTCCTGGTAAAAGGGCACTTCTAAAAACAAATCTCTTCAAATACTCTTAATAGGCTTAACCATATCCATAAAGGAGTGTGACTGAGTGTACATGTGTGCACGCAGACGCATTTGTGTGTTGGTTTAATTTCATTTTCATTCATTTATTAATTTCTATACCACCCAATAGCCAAAGCTCTCTGGTCGGTTTACAAAGATTAACAAAGTCGTCTTTGTAACTGTTGAGCTTTAGCAATGCACGTGAGACCAGTGTGCCCTAATGATCTGAGAGGGAAAGGGAAAATGGGCATTCAGAGACTAATGTCTTTTTTTTCCTTCTCACTTGACAGATGGAACCATCAGTTCCAGCTCCATCCTGCTGGCCCAGTCCCTGCAGCACTGCATCCATTCCCAGAACTGCTCAGCCACAGACCTCTTCTACCAGGGCAGTTCCCAAACTGTCCAGGAGTGGCTCACTGTTGCCATTACTCGGACTCTGCATCAAGGAGAGGACAGCCTGCTTGATCTGACCAAACAGATCTGCTCCTTCCTGCAGGCAAGTAAAAAACATTCACATTCTGATTGTGCTGGTTTCATTATAAAACAGCATCCTCAAAGCTATTTAGGCCTCTTCTTTCCTGGCTAAAATGTCCTTTTGTTGTTACAGTGTCAATTATTTGTTTTGTTTATAGTTGATCAGAGAAAGCTCTAAAGCAGGCCAAAGCACAAAGAGCTCCCTCCCTTGCCCAAGAGAGAAAATAGGTGCTGGACAGGAAAGCACCCGCTTCTAGCCCCCGCACGACAGAAAACCAGCTCCACCCTTTTGAGAAAAGGCATGAAAGGGGTGCCTCGAGGCAAGGCATTCATTGCGCCATCACCCTGCCTCAGTCACGGAATTTTGCAGCGGGCCCAGATGTTGACAGCCCCCACCCATGGTCCTCTTCTGTTTTCCCACCGCTGCTTCTGTCTTTGTTCCGGAAAGACGGAACAGCTGCACGAGGCCTTTGAACTGGCAGCACTAGAAGCCCTCCGTCTGGCACCAGCCCTGGTTCCTGTGTGCTTCCAAAGTCCCTGGCAGGATTGTCCTTTCTGGCTTTTGCCTGTTCCCTGCCAATCCTTACCCATTTGCATGAGCAACAGCTGAAAAACTCTAAGTGGGAATCACCTATATATCATATTTTAGTATCTTATGAGCCCCAGATGTCTGTGGGGTGTAGGATCTCCCCACAGCAGCTGCACATTAGACCAGCCCACTATTTGTGAAACATTTAAATGTGTTTTGTTTTATGTTATATCAGTTTAGAAAGGTAGAAGGGCCAACTGCACTTCCAGACTCTGTGGTGGGTTTTTGGTTACCGTTTTAAAATTCCATTTTCAGAATGCTCCTGAACAGTTCCCGTCTGAAGAGTTCCCCATTTCCGAGTCCAAAGTAAACATGGACGTCAATTTCCCTGGTGCGGCCTTTGTTGTTGTGTCCTGTAAGGAAAGCCAGTCTGGATTCCGTAAAGAGTAAGTGACCGTGAGTGAACAGAGAGCCAGGGTTTGTTAAAAACACATCTGCCCACCCAAGGAAAATGGGGGGGGGGGGTGTTCCAAAGCCAATACTTCCAAGTTTTTAGATTGTACAGCTCCTGGGATTATGTCATTTTCTGTATTATGTATGGTGGTAATTATAACATACAACATAATTATTTCTAGCAACCATTCTGTTTTATTTTCTAGCTCCTCACTGTACAAGGCTCCCTGGGCCCGGATTCTGGTCTATGGCCTTGGTCACAAAGTAAAGAGGAATGGCCAGCTAAACCTCATTGAGGCGGTGTGCTACCCTCGGGATGCTTCTCCAACCAACACAGGCCTGACCCCACCCCCCACAACCAACCAGTATCCTTCGGTCATCATCTCTACCGACAAAATCCACATCAAACTGGGTAAGGCCTAAGGCCAGAGTCAGGCTGCGGGAGCACACCTTGGGCCTGCGTTGTCCAGAAGAGCCTTCCCCAACTTGGCGCTCTCCAGGTGCATTGGACTGCAGCTTCCAGCATCCCCCAGCCAGCCATGCTGGCTGGGGGGTTCTGGGAGTTGCAGTCCAGTGCACTGGGAAGGGATCAGGTCGGTGAAGGCTGATTCAGGGGCACAGACTCCAGCGGAGCTATCATAAATGATCGGAGAAGCTTTCCAGTAATGATGTAAATGAGGGAAAGTCCCATCCTTTAGATCTTGCCTTTTGAGAATTCCAGGGGTATGCCTGGCTCAAGGATTTTGAGATGGGGAAACCGAAGGGGGTGGGGATGAGTAAACCCCACCCACCCACCCCGCACGTTTTGGCTTTGAGCTTGTCTCCTTTCTTATAATATCACACCATTGCCAGAAGCAAGCTCTCCATTTCTGTGGCTCTCATTCAAGGTGTGTCGCCCCCTCCTGGAGCTGTGCTTGTGCTGCATTCCCTGCCCCTGGAATTCCCGCTGGCCATGGCATTTGCGGAGCAGCTACTGACCTGGAAACTGGACGACTGTGACGGAAAATCTGAAGAGGAGCTGGAAACTATCCCTGCCTCCGTGCTCTTGCAAGTGGTGGAAATTCTAGGTGAGAGGGAGTTTCTTGTTGCAGAGACCCAGCCCCTGCCATCCAGGAGACTTGCACCATGCAAGGAGCCTCCAAAGCTCTGGGAGGGAGAAGCACAACTCCAGTAATGGCCCCTATGTAGCTTCCTTTGGGTGCCACGGACGCCCAAGGGCTGGCCTGCTAAGGATAGGGAACTGTTTTCAGAGGTTGACTGCCAATTACAGCAAAAGCACATTTCTAGGATTGGGTCTAGACAGCTAAACTTTAAATCCACTGCCAAACGGGCACACACGTCACTCCAGTAGAACGTTTTTGAAAAGACCTGACTCCTGCCATTCTGTTTCAATATTTCTAGGGAACTTCCTGTGGACAACTAACATGGCGGCCTGCGTGAAGGAGCTGCTGTTTCATCTCCTGGCTGAACTGCTTCGCAAAATCCATGGCTTAGAGCAGAAGAAGAATCCAACAGGGCTGTCCTCCTCCATTGCCCTCCAGCTGAACCCTTGCCTGGCCATGCTGATGGCCCTCCAGTCAGAACTGCACAAGCTGTATGATGAAGAAACCCAGAACTGGGTGTCTGGAAATGCCTGCAGCGGGTCCGGAGCCGGAGGAGCAGACCAGGGGAGGTTTTCCACGTATTTCCACGCTCTGATGGAGGTCTGCCTGGCCGTGGCGGAAGTCACCTTGCCAATCAACATGAGCATCACAGCCAATGTGATGTCGTCGACGAGCGGCCCAAATCTAAGCGACTCTTCCTCCTCCTCGTCTTCCTCTCCTGGGCAGACACCCCAGAGCCCGAGCCTCCTGTCAAAGAGGAAAAAGGTGAAAATGAAGCGGGAGAAGACATCGGCTTCGGGGAAACGGACTTCATCCCGAGCCGCCGATACGGACACCACCCTGCTGAGCATCGGCGGGAGCAAGCCGGAGGACATGTTGTGGTTCCACCGGGCACTCACCTTGCTCATCATTCTCCGACACCTGACTAAGAAGGACCCCCAGGGGCTGGGCGTGACGAACGATGCGGTGGCAGATGCCTGCCAGGCCTTGGTCGGGGCGACGGCTCACAGCCGCTTGCTGGTGATTTCAGGGATCCCCACCCACCTGGAGGAGGGCTGTCGTGCGGATCGCCATTCGCAAAGCCTGCAACGCCCACGGCGGCGTCTTCAAAGATGAGATCTACATCCCGGTGCAGGAGGAGGCTCCAAAGAAGACCAAGGACAAAGCGGAGGGCGGAGAATGCCGGACGGAGCCAGACAAGCCCGTGGTCTCCAGCAGCGTGGACAGCCTGGACATCAGCAGCTCCAGCAGCGTCACGCCCGCCATGAGCGTCAGCGCCTCCGCCTCCACCAGCCAGGCCTCCCTCTGCAGCTCACAGGGGATCTCTCGGACTATTAGCGACATCTCCGTCGACCAGTTCCAAGGCGGCTTGGAGATGGCCGTCCCGCCTGGTTTGCTGGAACCGCACGTGGTGTCCAGCCAGGAGAGTTTAGACCTTTCGCTTTGCAGCACCGGGAGTCTGGGCAGCCTGGGGAGCCTTGGGGAGCAGCTGGACAATGTGGAGACAGCCTCGGTCTCAGACGTCGGCTCGATGTACACGGTGACGTCGCTGGACAGCCAGCCGGTCCCCTCGAGGCCCATCAAGGGCTTTGCAGTGGTGGAGGTAACGGCTCTCGGGGGAAGGGTGTGTGGCTGGATTAGGCAGTCTTTTTTTTTAAAGGGTGCTTTCAAAAACAAAAGTTGGATAGCTCTAAGCAGGGAGCTGACAACCACATGCTCAAGGCAGCTTGAATTAAAGGTTATGGGTAAATCTGCTAGCTACTGTGGTACATCTGCTCGTTGCCTTATACAACTGTCTTAGGGTGCAATCCTATGCATGTTTAGACAGCTATGCTGGCTGGGGCATGCTGGGAATTGTAGGACTTTTTTCTGTCGAAACATGCATAGGATTGCATCCTTAAGCAGCTATCTAGACTGACCAGTGCAGCAGGAATGGGGGCGGGGAGGAGGAATACATCCCTCTCTCTGGAGTGGGAGTATGAACTGAACGATAGTTTGTTTCTGTTGACCTGAAACTTTGCAGGTATGCTGGACATTAGTCAATGAGGCTTGTGGCACCTCTTAAAATACTAATTTGTTGCAACCTGAGCTGCTTTTGTTAGGGTAAGAGCCTACTTTGTCAGCTACATGGCTTTTTATAAGCTTTTGCCTTATGAAAGGAAGCTCAGACTTCGCTAGCTAGCTAGTTAGCCTTTAAGGTGCCACAAGACTTTTTGCTGTGCTCCATGCTGCAGATTTACACAACAACTCGTCCAGAAGGTCAGATATGGCATTTTTCAAAACGTCTGTATGGTATTATATTGGTACATCGCTTAAAATTCACCATAATGATGCAGCAGTTTAATTTTGTTTGCATGATGTTCAAGGTTTTTGATCTTGGTGTGTGTGTGTGTTTTTTCAGAATTTGGATTTGGAAGAGGCAAATTAGACTGAGGTGGGAGAGAAGGGTGACTGTGTCAAGTGGGTCAGGAATTTAGCATCGCAGGAGCAAAAGAATCATTAACCACTGATTGACAAAGGACTCACTTACCTTCAAAATCACATATGGCTCTGTGTGTGTGTTTTTAACAAAGATAAGGTCCCGGGCCAAGATAGAGAAGATCCGAGCCAGCTTATTTAACAGCAGCGATCTGATTGGTTTGTCGAGTCTGGACGGGGAAGATGAACTCATGGAAATGTCCACAGAGGAGATTTTAACCGTCTCAAGTGTGAATCAGAGCTTGTTCGATACACAAGGGAGTCCAGCGCTTGAAGACTATTTCAATGACAAAACCATCAAAGGTGGGTGTGCGCTCACAGTTGGCACATACCTTGCACACACTGTGTGTGTGTGTGTGTGTGTGTGTGTGTGTAAAAGTGTGTGTGTAAAGAGAGAGAGAGAGAGAGAGAGAGAGAGAGAGAGAGAGCATACACACATGCCTGAAACGAACAGGGCAAACTTCATTCCATTTGGGTTTGTACAGCCAAAGCTCCTGATGGGTTTTGCCGCTGTTGTGAGGTGAGTCAACTTCATGGCACTGCTTGGGTTTTGATACCCAGACTGATAGTAATGCATGACCTTCACAAAGGACAGCTGTGAAAAAATTGGAGGTTCTGGTATTAGAAGAGGTAGTCAGTGGTAGTCAGTGAAATAAACACCAGGGTGCTTCCAGACGGAGGGCTCCTAGCGCCACCAGTCCAGAGACATTGTGCAGCTATCCTGCCTCTCCCTCCTTAAGAGGTTTTCTGTGGTAAGAAAAAGGAGAGAAGAAGTGCTGGAGGGACACATCTCTCTGTTCCCCCTTCTAAAAATCCGTGAATATGACAGGGTGATTGCACAGTAAAAGCCTTGAATAGAAGCACCCGCTCTTAATCGCTTTCTCCCGCAGTTTAAAACAAAGAGTTCCAAGTGCGGGAGAAACAAAAAGGAAACTGACTTTTCTTTCTTGGAACCCTGTTTCTGTTCTTATCCTTTTGACTCGCCTCAGGTGACAAACTTGTGCCGGGTGCTCGTGACGTCTTCACCGAAATATTTAAAAGCTGCCTCCATTCTGAGCAAATGCTGAGCTTGACGCCGGCAAAACCCACCAAAGTGGCTGAGATTTACCTGAGCAAAGAGCAGATCAATGCCCAGACTCCCGGGAACCTGCTGCACACCTTCTTCACCAACGTTCGCCCCCCAAAGAAGGTCCTTGAGGATCAGCTCACCCAGGTTGGCACGGAATGTTCTCTTGCTCTACCGCTCTGGGCTTAAGAGAGTGGCGGGACTGGCCTGGCGAGAGGCGGGCTCTGCAGCCTGTGAATGAGCTGCCTGTACTTGTGCGGTGCTCCGTAAGGTGAACCCCCCACCCCCTCCCCCATTAGAGTGGAATCCCGCTGGCTATTCCCTCTCGTTAGTACTTACATTTATATCTCATCCTTCCTCCAAGATGCTCAGGGTGGTGTACGTTGGCCCTCACAACAACCCTGTAAGGTAGCTCAGGCTAAAAGAAAGGGGCTGGCCCCGAGTTGCTCATTGAGCTTTGTGGCCTGAGTGGGGATTTGAGCCCCCTCCAAATCCGGTGCTCTGGCCAGGCTGGCTCTCCCTCTTAGGCGGAGGCAAGGTTGGCCTCCGCCCGAAACCCAGCCTCCCTGTCGTCCTGGCTGGGATGAGTCACTTCTCCTCCGTGTTCCACAGGCAGGGCCATGTCAGTCGGTGCAGAATCTTCCACTTCCCCTGGAGGAGATCCCCTCCAGTTCTGGTCCCGCCATCTTCGCAGCAGTCGGGGCTGCTTCCAGACGAGCGTTTATTGTGGAATTGCCGCCGCTGGTTCACACATCTTGGGGTGGGGGGTTACACACGATGTCGTCACCCACTTGTTGTCTTCCCCTGTTTTCCCAGTGCTGCCTCCATCTTCTTCTTTTCTTACAAGTGGAAGCTGACAACGTGTGTGTCCCCCCCCCAATTTAAATTCTGTAAACCAGTGTTCTCCATCCTTGGGTCCCCAGATGTTTTTGGCCTACAACTCTCAGCATGCTGGGAGTTCTGGGCCAAAAACATCTGGGAACCCAAGGTTGGAGAACACTGCTGTAAACGAAGCAGGGCGATTGCACAATAAAAGCCTTGTCTGGAAGCACCCTTGGTCCTAAGTGCCAGACCTCACCATCCTTCTGTGCTTTTAAGATCCTGAGGAAATACGGAGCTCCCAAGCCAAAGTTTGACAAGAGCAAGTACAACAAGCCAGGCAAGGAGCAGCACCCGGTGAAAGTCGTGAGCAGCAAGCGGCCCATCACAAAGCCCCCCGCCAAGGAGAAGGCTGTGTTCAACAGTGTCAGGTGAGCGTGTCCTGCCTTCCTGTGTCCGCTGCAGGGGCATCGCGGGCAGGTGCGTTGCAGGCAGCTGCTGTTTGAACTGTGCTGGGATACAGCTTCCCGCACTCTGTGTTTGCCATCAGCACTCCCCCTGGAAGTGTCTCAGGAAAAAAGGCCGTTAAAGCCAGGTGCCCCCCACCAAGGTCTTGCTCTCCCAGGCATTTTAATCATCTTAATCATCTTAATCATTTTAATCTTGTAGTTGTTTTTAATTCCATTATTGTAACTGCTGCTGCTAGCTCTGCTGTTTGTTTTTAATCTGTGGTTTTAAATTTTATATTTTATATTGTATTTTATGATTTTAACTGTTGTAAACCGCCCAGAGAGCTTCGGCTATTGGGCGGTAAATGTATTAAATAAATAATAATAAATAAATAAATAAATAAGTAAGTAAGACTTCTGTTTGGACTTGGCCAGATACACCTTGGAATGTACATGGAGCTCATCTCTAAGTTGTCTTGAAGGTGTACTCTTTGGTGCAGGGCTTGGTCCTTGGTCCTTGCTTGGTCCAGGTGGCAGAGCTCATGCCTGACATGCAGAAGGGCCTGCTTCAATCCCCAGAAAATCCATCATGGAGAAAAAGATGGAACATGTGCCTCCCAATTGCTAGCGCTTAGGAACTCTCCATCTCAAAGCACCCTCCCACTTAAAAAAAATAAAATACAATCTCTCAGCCACTTTTCTCATATGTTGCTAAAGAGAGAGATGGAAATATATAGCATATACTAGAGAACTGTAACAGGATTTGATGGAGTCAGATCCTGGGTCCTGTTTTAGCAGCCTTGGAATCTAAGTTTTCAGTTGGGGAGGGTGGGTTTTATCCTGTATCTCTTGGTCAGCTGAAGGAGGTCTCTTGAGTGTGTCCAGAGCTTTTTCCATCATACTGAGCAATGGGCACATTCAACAGGGAATGAGGTTTGTGAGTCAAAAGGTTGTGGCTTCAAGCAGACTTTTGCTCTGGCCCCTTTCATTTTTACAAGAGTCCAGTGGGGCTACCCCGGAATAAGCACATGGGAACTGTGATCTGTAATGCACATGCTGGGTGCTTCCAGGGGTCCAAAAGAAGTTCTGAGATATTGGAGTGCTCTAAAAACAAATGCTTCATGCACGCAAAGTGGAAACGTATCATCTGACGTGAAAGCTTTCCCCTACATTAGCAGGACAGCTTTGAGTGAGAAGAAGCCAACGGTGAAGCCCAAATCCCCAGAGAAAAGCAAGCCTGAGGACAAAGACCCCGACAAGTCTCCCACAAAGAAACAGGAGGGTGGGTAGCTACACGTTTTCTCTTCCAGGCCGATGGAGAGGTGTCCCGGGTGTAGAGTTCCCTGCCTCCGGAGGTCCAACACGCAGTTGCCTCTGCAGCATGCAATGGATTACTGTCATTTGGTTTCTTCCACAGGCGTTGACAGTATTTCATGGCATATTTTAAAATGTCATGTAAGCCCCTGTGGAGAGCTAGAATAGGAGGAAGGGGTATTTCATTTTTAAATGAATGAATAGAAACCTAGGCTAGGCTGTGTACGTTTTTGAGATTGGAAGGAAGGAGATACGACACACCAGGGCAGCAGGTGGAGTAAGCCTGGCCTGTATTTATATGACTCATCAGATATTTTTTGGGGATAATCATTTCAGTTCCTGAAGAGAAGTATCTGACACTGGATGGATTTCACAGATTCGTCATCGATCGGGCAAAACAGGACATCCGCAGTGTGTGGCGAGCCATTTTGTCCTGCGGTTACGACCTTCACTTTGAAAGGTATGAAACGGTTCTCTCCCCTGCGTGTGCTCGCTCTCCTCTGCAAGAGCTGAATGATTCTTAACTAGCAGCTGCCCCACCAAGGGGCTAATTTTGCCAGTCTCTTGCTGCAAACCTTTGTGCCAGTGTAGCCATTCAAAGGCCATACATGTGCCATTCTCCAAGTCACACCCTCTCCTGTTCCCCCAGATGTGCCTGCATCGATGCCCGACACGCTCAGAAAGCCTCCCGCAAGTGGTCCTTGGAAATGGACGTTGCCCTGGTCCAGTACATCAACCGTCTCTGCCGCCATCTGGCAATCACGCCGGCTCGGCTGCACCCGCATGAAGTGTACTTGGACCCCGCCGACATGGCTGACCCACGGGTCTCCTGCCTGCTGAGTATGTGTGGAGTCGGGAGTTGTGGGGGACAGGGGGGCTCCTTCTAGATATGGGGTGCTGGGTCACCTTTGGGAGCATCTGTGCTGAGGAGGAGTGCTGGTTGCCCAGGTGTGGGTGCCTCGCCCTCCGCCGCTGCACCCCGTTTCTTCTCACTCCCTGGTGTCTCTGTTCAACTGCAGATGTGCCCATCGAAAGCCTCCGCCTGCGCTTTGCACTGCTTCAGTCCCTCAACACCACTTTAGAGACATTCTTCTTACCGCTGGTGGAGCTCCGGCAGACCGAAATGTACACCAATAGCATTGCAGCGCTGCTGCAGGAGGCCAAAGGTCAGGGTTTTGAATTGGCTATGTGACAAAGTGGCCCTTCATGGAAAAGCTGCTCATTTTGCGAAGGGATCAAAAATTCATGTTCCTGACTGGGGAAGCCATAATGCTTTCATACCTTGAGGGGGGGGGGAAGAGGGGGAAAAACAAGTTTATCTCTTTTTTCTCCTAACGGGCGAACCCCATTCCACAGGAAACGAGACAGAAACGCTGTTTAAATCGTAGAACATAACTTTAACCTCACGAGGAAATGAAGAGGGAATCCATTGTGCTAGGGAGCTGGTTTCAGAAATACTCTGGATTACCCAGCTACTACTTTATCTAAATGATGGTGTTTTCTTAAGGAAGAACTGCTCTAACATAGCGTGTTGTGTCTTTGTACTTAGGGTTCATCTTTTATGACACAAAAGTGACTGTCATGAACAGAGTGCTAAATGCCACTGTGCAAAGAACGGCTGATCACGCAGCCCCAGAGATCACCCTGGACCCACTTGAAATAGTTGGAGGTACCGTGCTCCTCCCTCGTTATTTCTACAGAAATTTTTTGGTGACTAACGAGTGACGCCAAAGGAGTCATGATGCCAGAGCTGATGGCATCAAACTTCCTACCGGCCCAAGCCTCAGCGTTCTTTTTCTTTCCTCTCCCTGCTCTCAAACAGGAGAGATCCGCTCTTCGGAACATTCCTACTTCTGCCAGGCTGCCCGGCAGCTGGCTTGCGTCCCGTCCTCGCAGCTCTGTGTGAAGTTGGCCAGTGGAGGGGACCCCACGTACGCCTTCAACATTCGCTTTACAGGCGAGGAGGTCCACGGCACGAGTAAGATGCTTTGACTTTCCATCACTCACCAGCACAGATTTTATTCACAGCAGACCTTTGGGCAAGCCACACGTGAATGGTGCTCGGAAAAGCTGGCAGGAAACATTCGGCACAAAATTCACCCTGTGGAGGCGTCGTGTGGCATACCTCCCACCCCAAATGCCGCCCTCCCAAACTACGTTGTCATTCATTTCTTATTTCTTTTTGAGCCTCTGAAGTGTGTTACCATTTTTCTCCCGGTTAACCTCAGTGACCACGGTGTGAAAGTTGTTGGGCTGATGGTGTTTAACTGTCTGCCTTGTTTTAAAGCAAAATTGCACTCCTTGCACGCTTCTGGGAGTGCGATTTTGCTTTAAAACAAAGTGTGCACTCCCCGCATACCTTGCTTTAATGCAGTGTTCTCCCACCTTGGGTCCCCAGATGTTTTTGGCCTACAACTCCCAGCATGCCCCAGCCAGCGTAGCTGGGTGGGGCATGCTGGGAGTTGTAGGCCAAAAACATTTGGGGACCCAAGGTGGGAGAACACTGCTTTAATGGGAAATGGGTGGGGAGGGGGTTGCCACTGCTGTGCAAATTTGGTTAGTGGGTTAGTGGGGGCCACAAAATCAGCCAGGGAGACGGTGTGCAGCCCACCCCTGGTTTAACGAATCGCCTCCAGCCATACGACTTGAACTGAGTTGTGTTGGCTGGTTGAGAGACCTGCTGCCCGGAGGGCTGCTGACCCCCAGCCCCGTCGCTTATTGAAGTCCTCTATGAAAGGGGACTGGCCGGCCACGTGACTCTGAAAGTATCCTCCCTCTTCCTTCCAGGTGGCTCTTTCCGTCACTTCTTATGGCAGGTCTGCAAGGAGCTGCAGAGCTCGCTGCTCTCCCTCCTCCTCCTGTGTCCCAGCTCAGCGGTCAATAAGAACAAGGTATGCTATGCCGACAGGAGAGAACAGAGAGCCGCTTGGCTTAACGTCGCCATTGTGGAGCCGCAGCTGATTGGTGCTCTCTCGTGCTGGCTGCAAGGAGGCTGCATTCACTGTGTTGCAGTCTGGGGTCATTAAAACTCTTTCTTGAACTGCCTTGAGCAGCTTTTGGTTGAGAGACGGGGTGCAAATGTAACTGATAATAAATGAGCCAATAACAGTTCCTGGGCAGACTCTGCTTCCTGGCCTAATGCTCCTCCTCCTCCTCCTCCTCCTCCTCCTCCTCCTCCTCCTCCTCCTCCTCCTCCTCAGGGCAAGTATATTCTGACACCCAGCCCCATCAGCTTTGGGGAGGAGCAGCTGTTGCACTTCTTTGGGCAGCTGCTGGGGATTGCCATTCGGGCGGATGTCCCCCTGCCCCTGGACCTCCTGCCCTCCTTTTGGAAGACCTTAGTAGGAGAACCGCTGGATCCAGATGTTGACCTCCAGGAGGCTGACGTGCTGACCTACAACTATGTCAAAAAGTTTGAAAATGTAAGTCTTTAATGACGCCATCTCCCCTTCCCCAGTCTCACTTTCAGTCGCCCTAGGAGCTGCTAGCGGGCAGCAGCCGGCTGAAAAGGGGGCCAGGTTTTTTTTTTCCAGCCAAGAGCTATACTGGATGACTTGTTACTGAAGGTCTCTCCTTCCCTGACTCACAAGCTGCTTCAGTGACATCCTAGAGAAACTGGTGTGTATCACAGTGCAGGCAGAGAATCGGGAAGTCAGGTGATGATATTTTGTAAAGTACACAGAAAAGTGAGGCTAGAAATTTTCAACTTAAGAGTTTTTTGAGCTTTCCAACCTAGGGTATTTCCTTTTAATAAAACGATTTGTAATTGAACGGGGGGGGGGGGTCATATAAAACGGGCAATAATCAGAGTTCCTTATACATTTCTAGTTATAAGCGGTATCAGAAAATGCAAGATCATCAAATACTGCAGTTCCAGAGTGCGGAGAAGCACTTCTGAGCTCGCCACCTGTGTAACCAGCCCTTCTTTAAATCCACAGACTTGCCTGTAAATCTCGAGACCTCTAAATGCCCAGAGCAGCCAGTACATGCACAGAAACCCTAGAAATTAGCCCCTCTTCACTGCTGGTTTGTTTCTGATCGTTTTAAAGTTGTGGCTTGATACCAGTGATTGTTTTACATCACTTTGAATTTTTTAAAAATATATATATTTATTTACCGCCCATCAGCCCAAAGGCTCCCTGGGCGGTTTACAAGAAAAACAGGATAAAAACCATCTTAAAACCAAAAATAATGCTGTAGCTCAGAAGTTCTATAAATAAATTTGCAAATATATTACACATGTACATGCAACAATATGCTTACCAAGTAGGCAGCCAGGAATCCCCAACCTGCAAGGCACAATCTGCCAGGAACGTCTGCAAAAAAAACCCAAACCCCCTCTTTGAAAGCAATGAAACTTTGGCAAGAGCTCATCGGGATCAGTAGGACATGGGTGGGAAATGTGTCCAAGGAACTGTGCCGTCAAATACTCCATTTGGATTTAGCCAGCTGTTTTGCTGCTCCCTTTTGGGAGGCTGGAATAAGTATTTTGTGCTTGGTTATTTCTCAGGGCTGTTCCATTTGGCTACATTCCCAGAAGAACCTGGCTTTCTCCAGCTGTATCTTGGGGTCATGATCTAGGCAGAGTGCTGTGTCATGGTGCTGACTCAGCCATTGAGGAGCACACCCTGAATGACATCATACATGTACGCACGCACACGAACACATTTTTCTAATTCAGAGCAGTCTGTCTGGAAGGGAATCAAGGACTTCTGAATACAAGTCAGGTCCGCTCAGCGCCCGGCCAGCATAACAGGCCACGGCAAGGATGGCAGGATGAGATCTGTGTACCCCTTAATGGCCACTGGGGAGGCTACCTCTGTGTTCCTGGCAATGGCCTTTTTTAAAAGGGGGAGGGACCCTGTCGCCCCCTCCGGCTCCAGGACTGTGGAGGTGCCGCTCCCCGGGGGCCAGGCCTCCTGCAGCTAGTCTGCTTCCTGATTCTCCTCCCTCAGGTGGCCCCTTGCCTCTCTTCCCTGCAGCTTCCTGACGTGCTGCTCCTTGCACCCTTAGTGATACTGGTAACCCACGCAGGGCCAGAGCCCTTTTGGCTGTTGCGCAAGGCCCGCCCTGTCTAGGTACCCTCCTGGTTGGAGGTGTTTGTACACAGCTAAGATTTTAAAAAATGATCCAGTCTTCATAATGCCCTGGCGATTCTCCTATCTGTGCAGTTTGTGTTCAGGGAGCAAAGGTCAGCTGGCCTTCCACTGTGCCTGCCTGTTGTCCTTTTCCTTATCCAGCAGCTTGTGCGTGATCCTATGTAATATGGATCTGCTCCCTCCATTCAATGAACTGGGGAGCCCGTCGGTGTCGGAGCTCCACTTGTGTGCTGCTGCAGGGCACGTGAGGCTCTGCACCGAGGCATTTGCCATTAGCTCTTCTTCCTTGCCTGGGAAGGAAGGGCTAGCCAAGCCAGACCCTGCCACCTTCCTCTCTGCTGTTGCCCTAGCTCAACGACGAGACAGAGCTGGAGGCCCTGTGTGCCGAGATTGCTTCCCAGCACCTCGCCATGGAAAGCCCGGACTGCCCCAACAAGCCCAGCTGCAAGTTCACGTACCCGACGATGACGGGAGAAGAGGTGGAGCTGTGTGGCAGAGGCAGGCACATCCCGGTCGTGTGAGTGGCCGGGCCAAGGGGGATTGGTTGCCGGAGGCCCCTGGTGGGGAAGCCTAGGGCCAGAGCGGTGGGGCGGCGTCCTGGCGCACGGGTCGGGCAGAGAGCTTTTTGAAAAGGACGTGATGGACTGGAAAGTGGGCCAGAAAAAAGGGCGACTAGATGGGGGGGATACAATAGAAGGTTATAGGAGTATGCATAGTGTGGAGAGAGTGGACCTAGGCAGAAACAAAAATGACAAAACTCATTGGCTGTGTTCGCATGTGATGTTACGCCAGGATTCTGGGGAATCCTGGCTTAGTGTGAACAAGCTGCATACTCCTGCATGCAGCCCGTGCGCTCATGCTTTGTTCCTCTTTACTACTGCAACCTACTAAACAAACGAGGAACAGTTTGTTTTGCGTATCCTCCTAACTGTGGATCCTGACTTGATGCTTCTTTTACAAGCCCGGAGTCATAAACCAAGAACAGATCCTGGTGTGTAAAGGGAACAACAAGCCACGATCCCCAGTTCTAATGACATGCTAAACAAACCATTCTGGGTGTGGTTGCACTAGCTAGGAAGAGCGAAAGGGGAGCAAATGCCTTGTGTGCATCATCATGCAGCTTGTTCACAGATAAGCCGATTGTTCCATGTGAACACAGCCTGTGTGTATGTGTGTGTAATGTATCCCTAAAAATGTATTTATTGTTTAACGTGTTTTTTCATTTTCTAAAATTTAACTGTATGAACAATAACAAAAACTTGCCGCAGACAAAGTCCACAGCAAGCGAGGGCTGGGATAGATCTCATTCTTTGGGCAATGTACAAGTTTTTCAAAAGTCATTCAGTTCTGAAGGTTGTAAAACTGTAAAGTTGCTGTACTCAGGGAGGGTTGCAAGTTGCATAAAACAAACAAAAAAACCCCGTGGAAACGCCATGCACAGAATACCAAGGCTGTGGCTGTTTAAAACACCAACTTTCAAAACATACAACATGCAAACAGACTTGAAGGTTGAACAGTTGTTGGAAGTGTTCAGTGGGACTTGAGAATGGAAAAGGAGCCAGGAGGGGGCTCCTGAGGGCTCCCGAGCAGAGGCGAGAGTCATGGCCCAGACACCTGGATGTCTCCTTCTTTTCCTCCAGGTGGGAGAACAAGGATGTCTACGCCACCGCCATCCGGAACCTGAGGCTACGCGAGCTGCAGACGCCAGAGAGTGTGCTGGCTGTGAGGGCCGGCCTGGGCTCCATTATCCCTCTGCAGCTTCTGACCATGTTGACCCCCCTGGAGATGGAGCTGAGGACTTGCGGGCTCCCCTACATCAACCTGGAGTTCCTCAAGGTATGGCGGTGCTGCCCACGCTGCAGAGCAGAGCCTGCCCCGCCGGGCCTCGCACAAGCCGTGACGCCCCGAAGTGCTGGGATGGATGAAACCGGCAGCGTCCGCCAAAACGAGGGCAGCCCCCGAGAACACCCACATTTTCTGCTCTCAGGAGCACAGGACGGTGTTCCCTCTTCCCACCCGCCCCATCCCCACAGCACTCGGGGCTGCCTTTAGCAGCGATCAGAGATTGCAGAGGGACATGGAAACTTTTCCTGACTAAAATCAGACCCAGCTAAAACTTAACTCACACTAGCAGGGGAGAAAACTGAAATAAAACCAAAAGCTTGGTGAGAAAGAACATTCTATAAGGTTTGGAACCCTCTGGGCATTGTTGTTTGGTGTAAGAAAATGTGGTGCAACTGGCCTTTCTTTCCTCCCACCCTTCTCTGTCTTCTACCGTGGGCAGGCACATACCATGTACCAAGTGGGACTGATGGAGACCGACCAGCACATTGAGTTTTTCTGGGGGGCGTTAGAGATGTTCACGCAGGAGGAGCTCTGCAAGTTCATCAAGTTTGCCTGCAACCAGGAGCGCATCCCCTTCACCTGCCCCTGCAAAGATGGTGGGCCAGACACCGCGCACGTCCCGCCCTACCCCATGAAAATTGCACCCCCGGATGGCACTGCAGGTAAAGTGGCCCCCCAGCTTATAGCTCTGGAAAGCCCAGTCGGCAGAAGCCGCTCTTACTGTATTTGCATATTTTTGGAGAGGTATTTTAAGCACCTTTCCAAACTGCCGGCCGAGTGAACAAATGAGGGGATGTTATCCCCAGATGTGGTGAGACAATTATAGAGATGATTTTTCTGACATCGTTTTGACTTTCAAGGCAGTTAAAACAAATGGGAGCAAATTCCTGCCTGACTTTTGGTGGTTCTCATTTGTATACTTACTACAGTGATCAGCCTCCTTCCTGCTTATTTATAAAGGCTTACAATCCAAGGCAGATAATACAAAAGAAAAAGGGTTTGGAGGGGAGAAGAAAATCATAGAATCATAGAAAAGTAGAGTTGGAAGGGGCCTACAAGGCCATCGAGTCCAACCCCCTGCTCAATGCAGGAATCTAGGTCAAAGCATCTCTGACAGATGTCTGTCCAGCTGCACCTTGAATGCCTCCAGAGTGGGAGAGCCCACAACCTCCCTAGGTAGTTGATTCCATTGTCTTATTGCTCTGACAGTCAGGAAATTTTTCCTGATGTTTAGGTGGAATCTAGGTTCCTGTAACTTGAGCCCATTATTCCGTGTCCTGCAAACTGGGATGACCGAGAAGAGATCTTTGCCCTCCTCTGTGTGACATCCCTTCAAATACTGAAAGAGTGCGATCATATCTCCCCTCAGTCTCCTCTTCTGAAGGCTAAACATGCCCAGTTCTTTCAGTCTCTCCTCATAGGGCCTTGTTTCCAGTCCCTTTATCATCCTTGTTGCCCTCCTCTGAACCCTCTCCAGTTTGTCTATGTCCTTCTTAAAGTGAGGTGCCCAGAACTGGACGCAGTACTCAAGATGAGGCCTAACCAGTGCCGAGTAAAGGGGAATTATCACTTCCCGCGATTTGGAAGCTATACTTCTATTAATACAGCCCAAAATTGCATTTGCCTTCTTTGCAGCCACATCGCATTGCTGGCTCATATTCAGTTTGTGATCTACCACAATTCCAAGATCCTTCTCACTTGTAGTATTGTTGAGCCAAGTGTCCCCCATTCTGTAACTCTGCATTTGGTTTCCTCTCCCTAGGTGCAGCACTTGGCATTTATCCCTATTAAATTTCATTCTGTTGTTTTCGGCCCAGCGCTCCAGCCTATCGAGGTCACTTTGGATTTTGTTTCTGTCTTCCAGAGTATTAGCTGTTCCACCCAACTTTGTGTCATCTGCAAATTTGATAAGCATTCCCTGTACCTCCTCATCCAAGTCATTAATAAAAATGTTGAAGAGCACCGGGCCCAGGACCGAGCCCTGTGGTACCCCCGCTCGTTACCTCTCCCCAGTTTGAGAAGGAACCATTGATAAGCACTCTTTGAGTCCGATTCTTTAGCCAATTGTGGATCCACCTGATAGTTGTTCCATCTAGCCCACTCTTAGCTAGCTTACTAATCAGGATATCATGAGGCACTTTGTCGAAAGCTTTGCTGAAGTCCAGGTATATAATGTCCACAGCATTCCCACAGTCCACAAGGGAGGTTACCCGATCAAAAAATGAGATCAGATTAGTCTGACAGGATTTGTTCTTGACAAATCCATGCTGGCTTCTAGTAATCACTGCATTGTTTTCAAGGTGCTTGCAGACTGACTTCTTTATAATCTGCTCAAAAATCTTCCCGGGGATTGATGTCAGACTGACTGGCCTATAGTTCCCAGGTTCCTCCTTCTTGCCCTTTTTGAAGATGGGAACAACATTTGCCCTCCTCCAGTCATCTGGCACTTCACCTGTCCTCCATGATTTCTCAAAGATAATAGACAGTGGTTCTGAGAGTTCTTCTGCCAGTTCCTTTATTACTCTAGGATGCAGCTCATCAGGCCCTGGAGATTTAAACTCGTTCAGAGTAATCAGGTGCTCCTTGACCATTTGCCTATCAATCTCAAGCTGCAATTCTGCCCCTTCAGTCTGCACTTCAGGTTTGCCAGGGGGGTCATAGACCCTCTTTTGGGAGAAGACCGAGCCGAAGTAGGAATTGAACACTTCTGCCTTTTCTTTGTCTTCTGTTATCAATTTGCCATCCTCATTGCGTAGTTGAACCACCAGTTCTTTCTTCTGTCTTTTACTGTGCATGTATCTGAAGAAAGCTTTTTTGTTGCTTTTAGCATTCCTCGCTAACCTTAGCTCATTCTCAGCTTTAGCCTTCCTGACACTATTCCTGCAGTTCTGTGCTACCTGCCTGTACTCTTCCCTTGTAGCCTGTCCTTCCTTCCACTTCCTATACGTGTCCTTTTTTGTTTTCAGGTCATCTTTGAGTTTATTGTGAAGCCACATTGGCTTCTTCTGTTGCCCTCTGCCTTTTTTCCTTGTGGGAATTGTTTGCAATTGTGCCTTTAAAATTTCCTTTTTTAAAAACTCCCACCCCTCCTGGGCTCCCTTTCTCGTGAGAGTCACATGCCATGGGATCTTACTAATCATTGTTCTGAGTTTGTTAAAATTGGCTTTCCTAAAATCCAGGGTACGTGTTTGGCTACACTCAGCTTTTGCTTCTGTTAGAATCAAGAACTCAAGTATAACATGGTCACTTTCCCCCAGAGTTCCCGAAACTGCCACTTTATCCACTAACTCGTCTCTGTTGGTTAGAATCAGGTCAAGGATAGCCGATCCTCTAGTTCCTTCCTCCACTTTCTGTAGGAGGAAGTTATCAGCAGCACAGCTCAGGAATTTCTTGGAGGGGCCATGTTTGGCTGAATAAGTCTCCCAACAGATATCAGGGAAATTGAAGTCCCCCATTACTACCACATCGTGCCTCCTTGAAACAATGGCAATTTGCTTTTCAAAAGTTCCATCCTCGTCTTCTCCTTGATTGGGTGGTCGGTAGTAGACTCCAACCGCCATGTTCGTTTTATTCTTTGCCCCCTTTATTTTAACCCAGATGCTCTCAATGGGGCTGCCAAGCTCCTCTTCCTGTATCTCTGTGCAGAGATACGTATTTTTAACATACAGTGCAACTCCACCTCCCTTTCTGTTGCTTCTGTTCCTTTTGAACAAGTTATACCCTTCAATTGCTGTATTCCAGTCATGGGAGTCATCCCACCAGGTTTCAGTTATCCCTATCAAGTCGTACTTGCCCTCATGTATCAAGAGTTCAAGTTCGTCTTGTTTATTGCCCATACTCCGGGCATTAGTATAGAGACATTGAAGACTATGTGCTTTATAGTCCGACTTTCCCCCTACATTTTGTGGTAGACTATCAATGGGCACCGCTGGAGCTGTTTTCTCCATTGTGGCATAGAGGCCTTCTTCCATTGGTACCCCCGAGTTTATGTCTCCCTCCCCTGTTGGATTCAGTTTAAAGCCCTCCTGATTAAGTTCCTCATGCTGTGGCCAAACACATTCTTCCCAGTCCTTGTGAGGTGCAACCCATCCTTTGCCAGCAGTCCATCTTCCAGGAAGCGTAGCCCGTGGTCCCAGAATCCAAATCCCTCACGTCGGCTCCACCTTCGTAGCCAGTCATTCACTCGGAGTATTTTTCTTTCCCTTTCTATGCCTCTTCCAAGTACTGGAAGGATGGATGAGAAAACTATCTGGGCCCCGAAGTTCTTGAGTTCCCTTCCCAGCTCTTCAAAGTCTGCCGTGATTTCTTTGTAACTCCGCTTGGCAGTATCATTTGTACCCACGTGGAAGAGAAGAAAGGGGTATGTGTCGGTGGGCTGCATGAGCCTCGGCAGCTGCTCTGTCACATCCTTAATCCGTGCCCCAGGGAGACAGCACACCTGGCGAGTCCATGGGTCTTCGCGACATACTTTGGCTTCGATCCCCCGCAGGAGGGAGTCTCCCACTACGAGTACTCTTCTCTTCCTCTTGCTGTAGGCCTTGGTTTGATTGCCTCCACTTGACTGACCCTCAGCCTCTTGCTCGCTGTCACGTTGGGTGCCCGGTAATCCGTCCTCTGCAGGCTGTCCTCTGCTCTCGTCCTCAAGTACATGGAAGCGGTTCCATAGCTCCACTGCTTCCACAGGCGCAGAGTGTCTTGTAGATCTTCTGCTCCTAACAGTCACCCTTTTCCAGGGAGTTCCCCCTGCGTTCTTTTCCCTTGCCTCTGCAGTCTCCGACTCCGCCTCATCCTGCCGTTGCCCTTCTGGCTCCTGTACTGTGCTTTGGTGCTGTAGATCCACCGTTCTGTCTAAGAACTCCTCGCTTTCTCTTATGCTCCTGAGGGTTGACACTTGCTGCTCCAGTCCTCTGACCTTTTCTTCCAACAGCGTGACCAGCTTGCACTTGTTGCATGTGTAGGCCATGTTGATCTCCGGCAGGAAAACAAACATTGCACACCCCTTGCAGGTCACCACCACTGCTGAGTCCTTTCCTTCCATAGTGCTCTGTTTCTGTCTTCCTAGAATATATATATATATATATGTTTTTATTTTTTTATTTTATTTTTTTTTATTTTTTTTATTTTTTTTAGGGACCTCCCCCTTGACCTCCGCTGCCGAACTCCTGTTTGCTCTCCCTGTTCGCTCGCTCTGTTCGCTCGCTCTCTGGGAGCCTGCTTGCCTTTTCACAGTCCCAAAAACAGCTGGAGCCTCTCTCCTGTTGTGCTCCTGCTCAGCTGGGAGTCAGGAACAGAATGAGCTCCCAGGCCACGCCCTGCAATCAGCCCCACTTCCTGCAATCAATCAGCTGCAATCAGCCCCAGGTAGTTGCAGTCAGCAGGAGCTTCTGCTCAACAGAATGAGCTCTCAGGCCACGCCTTTCCCTTGCAGCACTTGTTGTTGTACTACTCCGCTGCCAAACTCCTGTTTGCTCTCCCTGTTCGCTCGCTCTCTGGGAGCCTGCTTGCCTTTTCACAGTTCCAAAAACAGCTGGAGCCTCTCTCCTGTTGTGCTCCTGCTCAGCTGGGAGTCAGGAACAGAATGAGCTCCCAGGCCACGCCCTGCAATCAGCCCCACTTCCTGCAATCAATCAGCTGCAATCAGCCCCAGGTAGTTGCAGTCAGCAGGAGCTTCTGCTCAACAGAATGAGCTCTCAGGCCACGCCTTTCCCTTGCAGCACTTGTTGTTGTACTACTCCGCTGCCAAACTCCTGTTTGCTCTCTCTGTTCGCTCGCTCTCTGGGAGCCTGCTTGCCTTTTCACAGTCCCAAAAACAGCTGGAGCCTCTCTCCTGTTGTGCTCCTGCTCAGCTGGGTAGGTGAATCCAGGCACCAACTCTCTTTCTTGATGTTACATAATGTTCCTCTCCATCTCAGACTATCAGCGGCTGCTAGTCATGATGGCTGTATATTACCTCCAGCGTCAGAGGCATTTCCCAGGCATTTGATGTTGTTTAATGCATCAGTTGACATGTTTAGGGTTATCACTGAGGTGTAAGTTTTATGGGGTGGTGGTATTTTAGTGGATAATTGTTTTAGCTGTTTTAAATTTTGTATGTTTTAATTTTGTTGTAAGTTGCTTTGAGTCTTTTTTGAGAGAGGCGTCTAAGGAATCTAAAATAATAATAATAATAATAATAATAATGTGCCTCTGTATGCCAGTTGCTGGGGAACACAAGCCTGCTTGCAGGCTTCCCGCAGGCAGCTGGTTGGCCATGGGCGAAAGAGAATGCTGCACTAGATAGGGCTTTCTTTTGTTCAGGTGTTGATACCTCATTTATCTGTCAGAGGACATGCCTGCTCTGCTCAGGTACCCCTAACCCATCCTTCCCAGTCTGTTTTGTCTGGTTTCAGTAAGGCTTTCATTTCCGAGAGGCGTAGGGCAGCTGCTTTGATCTCGAATAGCCACATTCCCCTCTAAAATGGGAGCCCGGTTGACACCAGACAATGAGAGATCTGGAAGGCAGGATTAAGAATCGCACCCTAAAGGCACCAAGAATGAGTCTCCCTCCTTTTCTGTGGTTCTTCGCAGGCTCCCCAGACTCACGCTACATCCGTGTGGAGACCTGCATGTTCATGATCAAACTCCCACAGTACTCCTCCCTCGAGATAATGTTGGAAAAGCTCCGGTACGCCATCCACTACCGCGAGGACCCCCTCAGCGGCTGAGCCGCTCCACCGCCAGGCAACGGACGGACAGCTTCAGGGAGGCCCTTCGGGGCGGCCCCTGCTCAGCCAAATGCCTCCCGGTGACAACGAGGCAAGAGCCGAGGGCCCGTTCTGTCCTCCAAACCTTTGCTTCTGCAACAGTGGTTGCTGGAAGACCTTCCGTTTCATATTTGTAGACTCTTGTGGTGGATGGGTTGTCTTTGCTGCCTTGTTTGTGAAACATTTATAGGATGAGTTTAGTACACAGACTGACGTTCACAAACCTCGAGATCCTTACGTTTCTTTCAAAATTAGAAGAGTGTTAATCGCTGAACAGGAATTTAATGATGAGGCTTTCAAGGTGGTGTTCTCCCTGCTGATGCTTCTGAGTACAAAAAAATGGAGCAGCGGCAACTACTGGAACCGTCTGTGTTCTGCAACCATCAACACTATGTCACTCTCACTGGGACAAGTATTGACAGCTCTCGTTTTCCGCCAGGGAAGGGGTGGGCGTGGTACCTTCACAGTTTTCCACACATGCAGGTTTGGTGACAAGGTACCTCTCAGTTTGTGGTTCTACAGAGCCTGAATTTTAATGAGACACTTGGTTTGGGGTTCTGTCACACCAGAAGTATGAATCCTTCTTTCTAACCCGCCCAGTTAATTGGCTTAAACTCAAACAGACCTGCCTCTCAGGTCTCCACAGTGGAAACACTGCCAAGTTTTTGTACTCAGAAATGACCAGAGGTTATTGTTAAAATGTTGCATCCAGAAAGGAAGGGAGGAAAGGTGAGAGCTGCCCGACTTCCGAGAGGACATTTTACTCTTCCTCGGTAAAACTGCAGGCAGGATCCGCTTGGCCTATTTCGTGGCCTTCCTTTTGTTTCAGTTTGGCTTCTGTGGGAACCTGTGGGGAAGCTTCCCCACTGAAACCAAAGGAAAGCTACAGAACAGCCAAGCTCAGTGGATTGTGCCTGTGTACATTGCGAAATGCACTCTGCGTCAGAAAGGCACATCAAGCACGCACATTTTTTCCCCTTGACTAATGTGAAGAGTGTTGCAAACATCAAATGAAGGTTGTGTTGCTGGATCAAGCAGTTTTGGGGTTGTCCTCCAACCCCAGACTCTCCGAGGGGCCTCTGGGTGCCCTGCTTGGCTTGGTGCTATCTATGAGTTTAAGTGCCAGCACTTAGTTCCAAGCTTGTTCTCTGCCCTGCAAAAACCTCACAGCGCATCTTTACAAGCTGTAATCTAAGACTGCTGGGAGACAAGATTCCAAATAGTTTTGCTTGTCTGTAGCAATGGAAGAGCTGTATTTATTGTACATTACTGTGAATACTGGTAATTATTTGGGTTGCATGATGCGTGGATGGGGCTTGGGGGAATGAGTGAGGAGGTGAGTGTGACTGTTTTTAGCGTTAGCTGTCGGGGTGTAAAGGATGCAACTTCCATTGTCAGAGGAGAAGAAAAACTTACACCTGCTTAGGCATCCTTTTCGACTCCTGTGTCTTGCCCATTTTCTGACCAAAGTGGGCAGGACGCGTTCAGACTACAGACAAAAGTCGCATGGTGAGTTTACAAGCACCCAAGAGAAACAAACCCAGATGGAATAAGGGGGGATTAACTGACTTTGTTCCATCCACAAAGGACATTCTGGGCTGGGCTGAGCCAGCAGCCGTGCTTCGTAGAGATCCGGCTGTTTTTCTTTTGAATCACCTGGTTTTCTCTTAAGGGGACTTCTCGTTCAGTCAAATACCTCACAGGCCTTTCCGTTGCCACATCGCCAGCTGCGACTAGAAGAGGAAGCCACGCCCTCCTAGATGATGCCGGTGCACTGGGACTATCCACACCTGGGCCCAGAAGCGTGTGTGCTGTAAAGTGACTCGGTGTATATTTATTCCAATTATTTATGGTTGCATTTAACAAAACAGATTGTCCTCCATGGTGTTTACACCCCACCCAGTGTAAATGGAGCTTCTTTATGGGGACATTTTGTGTCCAGATCTTAACGCCCTTCATCTGCATGGTGGATTCCTTTGGAAGAGCAGGCAGAGCAGAGGCAAGCTGAAGGATACTGCTGCTAGGTGAGCAAGTTGCGAAGAATTTGGCCTGGATTTCCCGAATCTCTCAAGGCGGGTCTTGTTCAGTCCGAACACTGCCTGTAGTCTGGAGTAAGTGTCTCTCTTGCTACATTGACTGGGCTTGTGAGTTTTCGTTCTTTTGACTATTCATTCCAAACATAAAGCCAGCAGAGAATATGGATTGGAGGCAACTGGGTTGAAGTTTACATTGAGTGTCCATTTTGGTATTTATTACACACTATTAACTTGTTTAAGTGCTCTTGGTCAGGTATCAAACATCCAGGCTAAAGGGAATTCTTCCTACTTGCACGTGCTCCTTAATACATGGCCTGGAAACAGAAAACCCCCTGTAACTTCCAAGCTTTATTCACCTACGAAAGTTAAAACTACATGAGATGAAGAACCGCAGGCTGCCTGCTCTCCAGCTCACTTTGGGATAGGTTTGATGCACTGTACTTTTTAATTTGTATTTACTTACAGCAAATGTGTAAATATTTTGTACAAAAGGGAAAAGTGAGCCAAGGGCGGCCATTCCTCTTGTGCAGGGGGGACTCCTGCCCAAGGGAGATCAGCTGCCAAGCTGACAAAAAGTGTGTTTTATTTGCCATTATTTTGTTAATTTATTCTCTGCTTTTCACATCTCAATTCTACCACAAAGGTCTCTCCTTAGAACTGTTACCCCTTCTCAACTACTATATCAAAAAATACCTTAGCTTCCTCTGTAAGTCCACCATAGTGCTTTGCCCTTGGAAATACCACCGCAAAGTTGGTTGCCACTTGTTTTTAAGAACTCTTTGGCTTTTCTTGTATTTAATAAATGCTTACTTTTGGTGGAAGTGTCCTTAAACCTGCTTTGTTCTTCATCTGATCATGACAGCTGGGGCTTCTGCCTGATCTTATTCCCCTGTTGTGTGTTGACAGTCACCACACACCGGGAAACATGTGGACCTAGGATGCCCTAAAAGGTCCCCAACCTATGGCAAACTTGGGAGCCAGGGCTCCGGGGGCGTGAATCACCATTGATTCCTCGAACACTAAATTTGGGTAGGCTGGTGCTTATCTATTTACCACCCAAGAACCCCCTAGGTATGCAGAAATAGTCATCATTCATCGACTCAGCTGTCTCTTCAAATAGACTTGCCGTCTTAGGATTCAGGCAGAACCCTCCTTCCAGATCTGCACAGCCCGGGTCCGACGGCATGACTCATTTCGTCCCCAGCACCTTGGAGGGCACGAGCTGTCCCCCAGGGTGTCTTATGTAGCCAAGTGAAGAATTTCATGAAATTTGCTGCAGAGAATGAATGCAAGCACCTCCCCCGTACCTGCAGTGCTGAATTTTGTTGTCCTTGGGACAAGGTTTTTTGCCAGTTAAATTTTATGTGCTTCAGGTGCCAAAACTCTAGCCTAGCTCTAGAAGTTTCCTAAATTGAGCTCTGTGCAAGTACAGAAAAACCCTTAGGTGGGACTGCACAGATGTCCTCACAGAATTATAGTTGCAGGTAAGCAGCCTTTTGTAAATTAAAGCCTGCCAAGGACTCTTAGTGGTTTGCGGAGCCTGAGGATGGGGAGTAGAAAGGAAAAGGGTGTGTGTGTGTGTGTGTGTGTGTGAGGGGGACTGTCTTGTATATGAGCCCTGGCAGGTTGTATCCTGAAAATGATGTGAATTAAGGTCTTGGGGAGGGCAAGGATGCACACCACAAGATTAAACTCGCCTCCCTCCTCGGGGTAAGTCCCTGTTTCAAGGATGCTTCCTGAGTGGAATGACTCAGAGAGCTGAGAGCGCACACGCCTCTTTGTAGTAGGAATGAGTGAATCTTTCCAGTGCAGCAACACACCAGTGACTCATGCACAGTTTAGGAGCTGCTGCTCTAGCTGCATTTTATTATTTTTCAGTGGGGACAATACATGGTGTCTTCTAGAAATAAGCCTGGACTTGGGTGAGATATCCCCATCAGTGCTCAGAGAAGGAGCCTCATCAACCAACCCCACAACACTTGCAAGATGAAGCTGTACATCCTTAATTCATTGCTTTGTTCCGAGCACAAGCCATCCTTTTAATCCTGTTTTTAGGATAAACCAAAAGCAGAGGGCAGCAGTTGACTGAGGCCCACGACAGACTCTCCGCTCAGTTCATTAAGTCTACTATAAATGTACTGGCTGGGCTGAGGCAGCCTCCAACACTCAGGATTGCAGCTACCAGCAGGGGAGGAGAAATACAAAGCTACCTTCCCATAAACAAGACACAAGACTGGCTGATCAATACAAAGTTTTATTACAAGAAATTTAAAACAGACAGTCTCCAGTACAGGACAATCAGCAGAGAGAAAAAGAACAGAAGCCTGTCTCTGTTGTTGAGGACATTTAACTGGGCACTTCTGGTATTAAAGATCATGTTATAGACACACACAGGCAGAGCCATGACATATTATGGCTTTTCTCAGACCTGCCTGGGAAAACCAACAGATTTCCAAGTGCAAGTAGTGGAATTACTCCCAGCAGCAAAAGCCCAAGAAGCTGAGCTCAAACCCCAGCAGCACATGGTGCGGGCTGGACCAGCAACAAATCTTTGAATGCCTTGCTGCAGTGTGTGTGGACGACGTCTCTCCACAAGAACGTACGGCCAACAAGCACTCTAAGAAGAACACCTGAAAGACTCAAAATCTCTCCTACATTTAAACGATCAGGCTGATCCCCACACAGACCTGTCCCCCTACCCCAGAGCAGAAACACATTGCACATTCAGAAAAGCAGTCCTAAAACAGAAGCCAAGGGATTCCTCCTACTGCCACATCTCTGGCTTTCAGCTGTGGTATGCTTGCAGCCCGGTTACCACCTCCAAGAAAAATCACTGCCACACTGAAACTAGCAGCACAGGACAAGTCCTCACGCTGGAATAAATGCAGGAAAAGGCAGCCCACGGGGCCTCAGAAAGCTCCCTACTCATCGTCAGGATAGTCCGATTCAGCTTGCCATGGTTGGATCTGTAAAAGCAAATGGCAGGAAGTGAAGGCCGGGTCCGGCCAGCAGAAGGGGGCAACACACAAGTTGGGGTGCTGCCATCCACTGGCATTTCCCTCCACGTCAGGCAGCTCTGCACTGTGGCTAAGTTTTGCCCCGCTGAAGGTACGTTGGGCACCCCAAGGCATTCGCACAGCCATGCCATGATTCCACAGTAGCCCAACAAAAAGCACAGGTTGTCATATTTGGCACAGGACTCAGCTTGCATTTTTAAAAGCAACATGTTATCAACCCTCAGTTTCAAAGGTATTACTGAAAATGGGGGCGGGGGCGGCAATGTTTGCAGAGACCCCCAAAGCCACAAAATTTACAGAGACAAGAGGCTGGGCTCTCTCTCTCTCTCTCTCTCTCTCTCTCTCTCTCTCTCTCTCTCTCTCTCTCTCTCTCTCTCTCACACACACACACACACACACACACACACACACCCCTTGCTTATTTTTAAGAACTTAAAACGTGGCAGGGTGGCAAGCATCTGCTATAACACAGAATACACCGTCTAAAAAAGAGTTTAGGTTCTGGTGGTGCTGAATTTGGGTTCTCTTGGTGCAGAATTTTTGCATGCCCAAAGGGCCACGAGCTTTGAGAGAAAGTCAAGCCTTTTGAGACAATCGGGGTCATCCACAGCTCTTTCTTACCTTGGTGGTGTTACGATGGGCAGGCCTGGTGAGACTCCTGCCTCCTTCACTTCTCAGGCTGTAGGAGAGCAGAAAAAGAGAGGCTGACATTTGCACCAGGAACCCGGGACTGACTTCACTTCAGCATTAAGCAGCTCGATCAATTGACTGCTTATTCGAAGGATTCCTAACCTGCCTTTCCGGGCATAGTCCTCCCAACACAGTACACACATTTACATAAATTTACCAAACGCTCCCTTGATTAATGGACAGCAACAAATAAAGTTCAATGAACAGCTCATCCCCCAAACACGGACTGAAATAAACAACTCTTCCATGTTCTTTTAAACCCTTGATGATGGCCCCCAGTATCGATGGCCACTGGTATCCCCTTTTAAGAAGGGACAGCGTCGGCTGCTCTCCCGCTCCCGTCAGTGCCAACTAAGCCAGGCCCTCAAGCACATCCCCTGCAACAAGTGTTCCGAGGAAAAGATGCGAAAGGGGTTGGGATATCCTGCCATGAGGACAGAGCGGAGTTCCCAGCAAGCCCTCCTAGGCTGGCACAGGCAGGCAGGCCAGGAGGTCTCCCCCCGCTGGGAGGGACTGCCTGCCAGATTTGCCTGGTTCCGTCTCTGGGAGCAAGGGAGACAGCAACCCACCCCGAGAGACAGGCACTCCTCCACCGAGGGAGAACTCGGTTCTGCTACTAATTAGAACCGGGAGAGCTGCAGAGCATAGGCTGTGGGGGGGGGGGGGGGAGGGAATCTCTACCTGGGCCGAGTCGGATTGGTCACCAGGAAGCTTGGCTCGTAGCCGCTGACGGGGAAGTTGAGGGGTGAGTGCCCGGGGGGCGGGGGGGCAGCCGCACGGTCATTTTGGCCCCAACTCGGTGCTCTTCCGTGGCCACCTCCCAGATCCTTGGGCCTCCCTGTCCTGGAGGGGCCAACGTGGTTCTCTCGGATGTTGCTGGGAGAGGTCAGCTGAATGCGTCTGGCAGCCCCCTGACTGGCCCGGGGGAGGCTCCCTTGGACAGGCTGGGGAGGTTTCTGCTGGCTGAACTCCTCAAGGTACTGAGGTGAGATTTCCCCTAAAGCGGAAGAGAGAAAATCAGGAACCGCGGTGGAGGGAAACCGACACGGAGGAGCGTGTCCATGTCCAGAGCAGTCCTAGGACAGACTGCACTGCCACTGAGAAGTGGACCGGACTGGCTGCTCAGAGTGAAGTGGACATTAAAAACGCCCTGGGTGCAACGGTCAACCCCAGGACAGGATGGGCACCCACCGTCCAACCACTGTGGACTTCAAATCCAAAAGATGGTGCATCTCCTGGCGACAGGAGCAAGGCTGCACAGAAGCAGCAGCACCAGCAGGAAAGGAAATGCCGCCGCCGCCGCTCCTCCCCACCCGGCCAAAGTGCAGCACCACCAGCCCCTGCCAGGGAGGTGCACCCCCCACCCCCTCCTTGGGACGGGAGGCAGAGAGAGAGAGAGAGCTCATCCACTCTTCCCGGAATTGTCCTACTATGGAAGCAAAGCAGGCTCTCTGCTGTTCTCCAGAGCTCTGGGTTTGACCTGCTCGACCAGCCAAGGGACAGCAGCCATACCTTGATGGCGTACGCGTCTCCTAGGTAGGTCCGGTGACTCCGTTCTCTCCGCGTTATCCCTGGCCAGAGCCCCTTGATGCGAAGGCGTTCTCCTTGTTGAGGGGGCGGTGGCTGGACGCAAGTCACACTGGTCCTGGGTCAAGAGAGGACGCCCGTCATGTGGGGGCCTTCCCGGGGAAGATGCCGTGTTAGAGGGGTGAGCTGGCTCGCCTACTGCACAGCCGCCACTCGAGGCTCCGGGTGGACTCCAACGCGCCCACCCACCCCCGTACCTGGTGGTGGAAAAGGATCTCTTCTTCGAGCGGGATGCCACAGAACTCACACGGGAGCAGGAGGCTGCTGCGGGGCTCGGGCTCGGGCTGGAGGGGAGGCGCCTCCCTGCTGCCGCCGGCGGACTGGCTGCTCTGCAGCTGCTCCCACAGGTCCCAGAGGCGCTCAGACTGAGGCACGAAGGTGCTTCTCTTGCTAAAGGAGGCCAGCGCACTGCGCGGGTTGCAGCCGGTCTGTTGTGTGGGAAAGGGCAGAAAGCAGCCGTTACATCCCTCCTTCTCAGACCCCCACAACCAAGTGGGGAGCATCGCAGAAAGAGCCAGGGCTGGAGCGACTCCCGTCAACAGAAGCAGAAGACCCGCTCCCCCTTTCTACGTGCATCATGTCATCGCCAGCAAACAAATATCTATGTTTTAAGCTGAGGTTATACATATCTTTGTTTCAAATTATAACAGAAGAGTTTACCATTTGGATTCTGCACTTTGGAAAATGTCTTACCTGCTTTCCCCCCAAAAAGCTCAAGGTGGTGAACATGAGAACATAAAAAAATGGGAGCCCACAGCAAAAGCATTGTAGCATATTAACCCCAGCCTCTAAGACGGGGTGCACAGGCAGGGCCCCCAGGGGTTGCACATGTACACATCCACACACAGGAGGAGGGGGAGGCTTTAAACTCACCCCCGTTCCAGCGATCTGGGGTGTGTGTGTTGCTCCTTAGTTTTTCTCCTCCTAAATATTTTTCTACCTCTATATACTTTGTGATTCCCCCAAGCATACCGATGCCTCCCTCGTTTCTGAGAAGACCCATTTTGGCTGCACAGTCATCATAACTCAGCACCTGAGCTCTCTGGTAGTAGATATGATAGTGGAAGTACAGCCATCAGGCACAACAATTCTCTTAAGATACTAGCGTTAACAAGCCCTAGGAGACTACAGAGGCAACAAAAGCCGTGCAAAGAGGTTTGCCAGGCAAGCCCGTTCCATAAGTGCAGCACCATTGCCAAGATCTACTACTCAAGAGATCTGACCTCCTCCCTAAAAGGCTGCATCTGGAGCGGAGTATTCCGCAGCCAGCCTCAGAGACGAGAGAGAAGGCATCCCAAAGGGACACGGGAAGAGGCACTTTTAGTGTCCTGATTGGGAAGGCAGACCCTGAAAGCAAAGATTACCAACAACACATCATGCGCCGATCATGCACACCACTGCAAAGCTGGGGAAGGCAATTGTGGGAGCCCCACCCCGCAGGGCACAGGGGCCCTCGGCCAAGAATGCCAGTGCTTTCCCCTCTCTGTTTCTAAGGGCCAGAAACGTGCTCTTATTTTAGCATAAGTGAAAGCTACAACTTTGGGCCGGTTGTCAGACTGGACGCACGTGCACAAACCACCCAGCCCTGCTGTCAGCCCAGTTGGAACTACGCAGGCATAAAGGAAGCCCCCAGGCCCTATTCTGCGGAGCAGCCCGCTTCCCCCATCTATCAGCATTAGAAAGATACACTGCAAGATACAAAACCTGGTGAAGGATGAGATCCCCCTCGGGGTATAGCTCTTCGCAGAATTCACAGGGCAGCAGGATCTCAGCTGCAAGGCAAAGGAAGGCAGGATTACACACCTCCTCGCGGGGCCCCTTGAGCTGCCTGCTCTTCAGAATTCCCATCAACCCCACCAGTTGCAGACGGATGTGCAAGGCACGGTGCGATCGCATTCGCCCTCCTTGCAGCCTGGTGGGCAGATCACAGAGTTCTTGCCATTTCGGTGCCAGGGAACCAACGCTGGCCGACAGCGAGCTGCTCAGAGCCGACCAAGGATAGCCAGGCGGAGAACAGATCCGAGCACACGTCTTTGCAGTTCAGTTCTGGCCACGGGAGCAGACTGGCCCTCTGCCGCATACGCACAAAAGGGCCAGGGGACCTCAGAGCATTCTTTGGGGGTGGGGGGGTTTCCACATGTGCATTCTACACACTCAAGTTTTCTAGAATGCAGCTCTGGCTTCAGAAGCTCAGCAGGCTTCCGCAGGCGCTCTCCTGTTCCAGCAAATACTTATACTTATTTAAAGCATTTTCACCCTGCTTTTCAGCTGAAAAGGCCCCCAGGGTGGCTTGCGTACAAACACCACACCCAAGACAGTCCCTAAATGACACAGCACAAAAGGAAAAAGCAACAGGGAGGGAAGAGGAAAACAGGCAAGTTCAAGCACCAGTTTTTAAAATTAAATAGTTCTTATGACCAGCTGCAACAGGAAAGCTCCGGGGAGAGGAGCCTGATTCTCTCGGTAGAACCGAGGGCCCTGCTTCCCCTCTCTCCCTCTGCTGCAGCCTCATACAGTGGATTCTAGCTACTTCTCCCTTCCGCCACCATTACTTAAGGCCTGTCTCAGATTATGCTTGCAGCTTGAGGAGCTGCTAAATCACAGCTTCTTCCCACACTGTGCAGGTAGCATGAACTACTTTGGACTACTATGAAGTGTAGCAGAGCGGCCCCTCTGATTATCTTCGCAGAAATTAGGAGTCTCCCCACAATGGAATTTCCACAATTGTGAGGATCGGCAAGTCAGTGCAAGCCGTGTGCCCAGACTCCTTGGGACTCGAGGCCTCCACATCCACAGGCCAATCTTGCTGATCTACCCACTTCCAACAGCACACAGCCCTTCCTGTCCCTGGATCCTGAGAGAGCTCCCTCGACCCCAGCAGCCTAACGGAGCACACACAGACCCCTCATCGAAGCCAGAATCTTTGTGAACATTTTGTCAACAGTTCCTGCGGAGGTACTAGAATGCTTATGAACATTCCATGACATCACAGTAACCCAACCAATGACCAGAGGGCCTCCCAGACAAGCAACATCAAATATTTACTTACTTTTGGGCCTGTCTGGAGTGTTAGCAGGTATCAGCAAATCCTGAGAGAAGATACTGGAGTCATTTGCCTCAACCAAGTTCTCAGCTGGCCTAGTCCTGGTGGGGAAGATATTCTTCCAGAAGTCCCTCTGGACCTCTACCCCTCTGGGCTCACATGAGCTATTTTCATGCTGCAAGCTAAGAGCCAACAGGTAATCCAAGTTGTAATCCGGCTCACCGCCAAAGGGCAAGGGGGTTGTCATTTTTTCCAGGTGGGCTTTGTGGGACAAAACATAACTCAACGTTAGGAACAAACGTGGCGGGGTGCTTTGATCTATATCATCATCCGCGTCACACCTCTCATTTGCAAAACGAGCAGCAGCGACACAAACCCAAAGATGTGGAAGTGCCTTTCAGAGCTCATGCAAAGGCTCCCCCCCCCCAAAAAAAAACTGGATCTCAAGGAAGGAGGACTGCGAAGGGAAGGGAAGGGAGCTGCCCTCTGGACACATTCGACTGTCCTGAAGAGAGCCAGGTCACATGATTTGCAAGATGACACTGCTCTGGGGTATGTCAACCGCTGGAAGTGTGAGGACTCAGGCGACAGAACTGCACGCTCCCTTCCCAGCCCCCGGCAGTAGCTTCTGCCTTACCCATGTTTAATAGTAACTGGGGCTTGCGCGAGAGAGGGGAGGAAGTGTGTGCTCCTGCAGCCTGATCCACATCCTTGAAAGGCTCCGTTTAAGAGGGCAGCAAAAGGCTTTGTTCGGAAAGGCAGACTTCACCTCCCCCCCCCCCCCCCCCCGGAATCCAAGGCTGCTCATCCAGTACGAGCACTCTTCACGCCCTACAGTGTCTGCACTGTCACTTCAGGGTGTTTTAGACTCCTGCTGCTGCTCATCACTTCGCTCCCATGCCGAGAAGCGACGCGCCGGCTGATGCAGAGAGAGAGCAAAGGAGGAGGCCGCCTTTGGAAAAGGAAGCGCCACCCAACATCGTGCCTGCCCAGGACTGAAGTCATTACAGCTCCAAAGGGCCAGCGCTGCCAATGTCCGACATCCCCCACCACCAGGGAAACAGCAGTCGGCTACTGCAGGAACTTCCAGAAGTCGTTAAACTACTGCTGTTGAACATACACACGGACATTTGGTCTGGCCGCCAACTGCCAGAGTTGACATGCCCAAAGAGGACAACCTCGGGAGGGAGGGAGACGAAAGACTCACCAACAGCTGGGGAAGAGTTTATGCTACTGGGAGCAGCGGCACAGAAAGATTAGCTTCGGCTGAGAGAGATCTCTGACTTTATGAACGTATTTTTCTGTTCATTGCCTTCACTCTGACGGCAAGCCACCCAGCGGGCGTGTCATCAGCCCCAAGAAGGCACCCTTGCGCCACACCGTTCCTGCTGCCCCCCTCCTCTGCTCTCTCGCTCCAAGCAGGAAGGGGTCTCGGAGAAGACGCAGGTTTAATCTGTGGGGGAGCCCACTGCCAGCCATAACCCCACGGCTGCCCCCGAGCCAGGTTCAGCCCTCATTCCTTTTGCCTCCCCTTAAACCAGCGGGTAGCCAAATTAATCAAGTGGTCTGACACGTGGGAGACTGTTTCCTGTAGAGACCCGATCAGCAGTCAGCTCCAATAATTTTAGAAAGATTGTATGAACTTTAGAGGGAATAAGGCTTCAGAGAGAAAAACCGGTAAGATATAATAAAATAAAGAGACAAAACGGATTTCTACCTTGCACCCCCCCCCCCCTGTATTTTATTGGATTGTACATCGCTCAGAGTGGCCGGATGTCTGGCCAGATGGGCGATTCATAAATATAATAAATAAATACACTGGATCGCTGCGAAGCAAGGCCACTGACCCACGAACAGTGCGGATCTCTGCCACAGATGTTCAGGTGAAAACAACTGGAGACACAACATAGTAAATTCTCTCCATCCCAGGAAGGGGATGATGTCCCCTCTGCCAGAACTAGGCCGACTGGGCAACCCAACCTTATTCTGTGGATTCAGAGACAACCAGGCCTTGCCCACTTCACTATACTGGAGGGGGAAGTCTCCGGGCAGGAATAGGGGTGAGTCTTTGGGCAGCTCGCAAAGCAGCCTTCCCCAACCTGGTGGCCTCCAGACGTTTTGGACTACAACTGTCAGTATTCCTGACCATTGGCCCTGCTGGCTGGGGCTAATGGGAGTTGAAGTCCAACACATCTGGAGAGCACCAGGTTGGGGAAGGCTGTCTTAGGGTATTTCTCCACACTTCTTATCGAGCGGCATATAAATGTCAGAAAGAAATAAAGCACTCGAAACACTAATGAGAAAAAACTGCATAAAATGCCAAGTTAGCGGGTTTTCTAAAAAGGTTGGTTAATTCTCATTTGATGCCATTACCTTGATTCTGATCTGGCTGCGGCACAGCAACATTCCTCCTACTGAACTCCCTGGGGAGCTGGTCGTCTGAGAGACAATTGTAAAACCTGCTTTCCGGAAAGTTGTTCATCCTCGGCAGGGATCCCACAGAGTCATCCGGACGGAGGATGTTCCGGATCGTCTGAACATTACGGAAAACCACCTCAGAGTTCAAGCAGGGCTTGGCCTGGCTGACTCTCGCTTCCTCGGCCTTCTTTGCACAGTCCTCCGGGTGTTCCTTCAGGTCTCTCAGCATCACGTTGCGGTTGCACCTGCTACAGCGCTCGGTCCGAGCACCGCAGTAGTCCTCATGGTCTTGGAGCTTGTTGAAGGCAAGCTCGATCTCACAGTGCTGGCAGGCCGCGGGCCGCAAGGGACACGCCGAAGCCTACGAGAAGAGAGCAAGGCAGGCACAGTTGCTCGTCAGCGGAGGCAGCCTTGTGGCACTGGTCTGCTTTGTGGAGGAAGGAAGCACGGCACCTTTAACTGGATGACTGAAAAGCCAGCCTTAGGAATGAGTCTGGAGAAGCCAGAAACTTTGCACTACTTAAGGTTGCTGGATGCCCACTCGTCAGATAGGAACATGCCAAGGCGCTGGTTTTTCGGTGAGAATTCCAGCACCGGTTTTCAAAGGTCATCGACTTAGACCCAAGCAGGAGCCAAATACCGTTTGTGTGAATGCAGCTCACCACACATGGCAAAGTGAAACACTAAGAGATGGCCACCTGCCATCTCTCCCCGCTTGGTAGCAGCATGCCGGCCCCTTCACACAATCCTGCTGCTGCCTTTGCTACCTCAGCAGTTTTGCCTCGATTACCATTACTTGTACATGCACAAGTACATGCTAAAATACAAAATACACGAAGCAACTCTAACCCCTGCCCCATGCAATGAAAACAGTATATTCCTGCCTGGCAAATGAGTGCAAGTGGCTATTTTACCAGCCCGGAGCCAATGCTTCGCTGGCTTTGCTTGTCCCGCCCGGCATCCCAAGATAAAGGCCAGCCAACGAGAAGCATACTGACCACGTGCTCTTGCAACAGACCTCTGTCCATCTTCATGCTGCATTTACAGGCAACCTAGGATTAAAAAACACCCCGCCCACCCCCGTGAACACACAGCAGAATAGAATTTGTAATTAAACCTGCCTCATGGGGGGAAGCTGTACCACAGTGGCCTCCCCCAACCTGGTGCCTTGCTGGGGGATGATGGGAGTTGTAGCCCCATAAATCTGGAATGCACCAGGTGGGGGGGGGGTGAGGCTGGGCTAGAGAGGGGAGGAGGTGCCGCTTGTCACCTGTGTGTGCTCCAGCTCCTGATGGTTTCTCATCTCCAGTTTCGGGAAGGTCTCCATGCAGATAGGGCACACTGCGATGTTCCGGCTGCAGTGGATCTCGTGGATGGTGGCATTCGCCACAGGAATATCCTTTTTGCTGTAAGAGACAGACGGCGGCATCTGGGCAAGGTGCAAAGGAAGCAAGCGCGCGGGATCCGGAACTCTGACTTGGAGCAGAACTTCTGAAGGGGAGGGGGCGTGTGGATAAGGACGGAATCTATTGGAAAGTCTGCCCCACATCTTTATTGCTCTTCTGTGAAGCGCTCTCTGGCTGCAACCGACTGCATGGACGTGGAGGTCCCGGCCCATGGAATTCCAGGGGACAGACAGAAAAGTTGCCTCCCTCGGCACAGCCACGCCGTCCCTGCACGCGGCCCAGTCAAAAGCAGGCTATCCACCCCGCAGGCACATCGGCATGTACACAGCTTGCAGGTACATACTGAGCAGAAAACCCAGCCACGCGATACAAAATTCAAGGAGAATTTTCCTTGCAGAAAAGCAATCTGGGTGGGACGTTTTGCTGCTCCTCTGAGGTTTGGGTGTTTCCCTTGCAAAGCAACTGCCCCCGAACAGCAGATCCAAAGTCTTCCCCCATCCCTCCAACAGGCTGCTGTTACTTCCCGGTTATTCCCCCAAGAATAAGCTGGGGGACCGGAATCAGCCTACCAAAAACCATCTGTCTACAATAAGTTGTGCCCCTACTAAATGCTGCTGACTAGCCAAGATGATCTTTGGTGTAACCTTGGCTTAAGAGAGAACAAAGAAACTCCAGACCAACAGCCCTCAGCCCCACGGTATACAGTCAGTGCCAAGACTCCTTGATTTTAGACAGCTGTGGCCCTTTACAAAGTGGAAAGACAATTAGCAAGCCTCCTCCAAGGGCAAATGCCATGCTGTACAGAGGCCTCTGTTGAATTTACAAGAACCTGACTACCCTTCAACAAAAATGGCTTATGAAAATTACAACCCAGAACACTGACTACTAGTCAGAAAGAGAACAACAGATATGTTAACCAGGGACCAGGTCACACATCTGTTAGCCTGGGATAGCCGCCCCAAACTCACTTTAAGCTCTGACCCTTAATAAAACACTTAGCGTTCAAATAAGGTCATTTCAAGTATTCAGGGCACTTTGCATTATCTCAATAATCCTTATAACAAATCCTGAACAGCAGGCCAACATTATCCCTGTTGTTACAGTTTACAAGGGGGCAGAGCGGGCTGTGAGGTCCTGGCTACATAAAAAGTTCATGGCAGAAGGGAGATTTTAACCAGGGACTTTGCAGTTCACACCTCCGTCTTTTTGCCACTATGCTACATGTTAAGCCATTCAAGAAATGAATCCGAGGGTGATGTGAGCTGAGCAAGATTTGTCAACCTGGGGGAAATCCAGGTAGGACTATTGATTCATCCCCGCACACTCCCAGAGAGCAAGGGGAGGGTGGGCAAACCACCAACACATGCCCTGCTCCTGAATCGGCTCCACTGACCCTTCCTCCACCACAACCAGTCTTTTAAATATTCAATATTTTAACATTCCGGTTTTCAATCTGTTCTTATCTTCCCCTTATCACCCCTGACATTTAATCACGTTTCGCGATTTAAAATATTAATATAATTAGAAGTTATAATGGAAATTATGCACTTTTAAAATGTTGAGGGTTGCTTTGGGGACTCTGGTCAAAGAGCAGAATATACGTAGAATAAAACAAAGCAAAATAATAATAATTTAAAAAAAACAACCAGCAAACTAAAACAGTTGCGGAAGGTGGCACAGCTGAAGCCTTCTGGAATTTCTTGTCTATGAGGACAGGGGTCTAACCGACTTTACAGCCCGATGCTGTGAACCAACCCAACTGCTGTGGCTCAGTGGTGGAGCCCCCGCCTTGCATGCAGAAGGACCCAGGTCTGATTCCCAACATCTCCAGGTAGGGCTAGGAAAGAATCCTGCCTGAAACCCCGGACAGCCATTGCTGCCAGTCAGTGTTGGCAATACTGGGCTAGATGGACCAATGGCCTGACTCGGTATAAGGCAGCTTCTGATGTTCCTATCTCTATATGTGGGCAGCTAACATCTGTGCCACATTATCTTTCCCCATCCTATGTTCCTAAGGTCCCCGGTTTGATCCCCGGCAGCATCTCCTGGCTGGTAGAGCTGGAAAAACTGCCTAAAATCCTGGAGAGCCATTACAGAAAGTCTCAGGTTCGATCCCCGGCAGCATATCCAGGTAGGGCTGGAAAAACTCCGCCAGAAATCCCGGAGAGCTGCTGCTGCCAGTCAGTGTCAGCAATGCTGGGCTAGAGGGACCAAGGGTCAGATTCAGTATAGGGCAGCTTCCAATGTTCCTCCCTCTACATGTGGACAGCTAACATCCTATGAAATCTATGCTACATTATCTTTCCCTGGGGCATTACTATGTTTCTAAGGTCCCAGGTTCGATTCCCCGGCAGCATCTCCAGGAAGGGCTGGGAAAACTCCTGCCTGAAACCCTGGAGAGCCGCTGCCGCCAGTCAGTGTTGGCAACACTGGGCCATGGGGGAACTCAGTCTAAGGCAGCCTCTTAACGCATGCCCCTATGGCTGGTTGGCAGGCAGGCAAACCAGATGCATTGGTCGGCGGCAGCAGCAGCTCCTCACTTTCGGTTCTTACCAGTTGCTGCACAGCCGGGTTTCGCATTCCTCTTCTGCCACGGCAGCCATGGCCCTTCTGCTCTCCTAGGAAGGAAAAGGGCCAAGAGGGGGGGGGGGGTCACTTTCCCTTTTGGTTTCCCAGCCTGCTTGCTCACGCACTCGCACCCTCCCTTTCATAAACGGCTTCCCCTCCCGGCCCCGGTCATTCCCCAGCACGCCCCCTGACACCCCCCACAAAGCCCCCCCCACACAAAAAGGCTCCCCCTCACGCTCTCCCCTTGGCCCCCAAGCAAGACCCCCAAGCAAGACACCCACCCCTTTACACTGTGGAGGAGGGTCAGTGGCGCCTCCCCCCCCGCCCCGCTCCCCACGTCCTCGCAGAAGGGGCCCACCCCAGTTTCCAGCCGCCGATGGCGGAAGGAAAGGGGAAGAGGACGGCTGGGGGGGGGAGACATATTCGGCTTCTTCCTCCCGCACGCAGACACTTATTTACCCGGCTGGCTGGCTGGCTGGCTGGCTGGCTAGCTAGCTAGCTAGCTAGCTATCCGCCCGCGCTTCCGGGAGGCCCAGCCCGCCGCTTCCACTTCGCCTCAGCCGCCGCCTTCAGCCACAGCGAGCGAGAGAAAATCGGGAAACCGGCCCTCAGGCTGGCCTCAGCCGCCACAGCGCTTCCTAACCTGCCCTCCTCCCCCCCCCCGCACGCCAGGATTGGCCGGCGCCGCGTCACCGTTGGCAGGCTCCGAGCTCCCATTGGCAGCCGACCCTGTCAAACGCGTCTCTTCCCCCACCCCCTGCCCCCCCGACGCGTCTTCTCATTGGTCCAGAGGGGGGGTAGGCGCAAAGGCCCCGCCCCCCGGCTGCCTTTTCTCGCCCCTCCCCCCTCGCTCATGGGTCTCTGCTGCGGCGAACGGGTGACGTCAGACGTCACCGCGAGCACGCCCCGCCCCTCGCCTTCACCGTGGGAAGCCAGCCTCCTCCTCCACCCCGCCCCACGCAGTCGCTTTGGAAGCAAACTGTGCCTCTGTGCATGTGTAGAGTGCCGCCTAAGTACTGCGCCGCCGCAGCAGCCTGCGCGAGTCAGAGCTGAGAACTCAGAGGAAATGGGGAGAAGAGAGGGGAAGCGGGGCCCTCTTGAAAGTTCGTCCCCATGAAGGCTCCTCCTCCTTCAAGTGTCACTACCAGCAACCATTCCAACAGGCTGAAGCCGAGGGAGAGGAGAGGGGTAAGCAGGGCTATTGCACCAGCCCTGCTGGAAGGCTGCTTATTTTTTTCCTCTTCCCTTCCCATCCCCTTTTCTTCGTGTGTCATGTTTTAAATTGTGAGTCTTGGAGGCAGGGACTACCGGTACTTTGTTTTACTCATTGCATGTAAACTGCTCTCGGAGTCTTGTTGGCTGAGGAGCGGGATAAAAATACTTTAAATAAATAAATAAGAAAAATGGCTTCCTTTTATGGGCTGAGGCCTGCCCTCCTTCTTTTCAGGAATGCTGCAGGAGGGATGAGCGAATGCGGCAGCCAAATGAAGAAAGCCGTCGGGGGAAGTGGGTCTGCACCTCTTCTTCCATTTATTTTCCTACTTTCTCAGCGTTATATAGGGCAATTGGGGCGGCAACAAAATGTTGTGGTGTATCCTCACCTCCTAACAGGAATGCTCCTGTTCAGGGTTACAGCCAGTCAGCTGGCCATGCCCTACTCCTGAATACTTTATTCCACCCCAATGTCCCGTGTGTGTGTGTGTGTGTGTGTGTGTGTGTGTGTGTTTAAACCCTTTCTTGTCCTTGTACAGAACTCTAGTTTCCCCGAAGCAGGCCAATTCATAGATCATAGAGTTGGAAGGGGCCTGCAAGGCCATCGAGTCCGACCCCCTGCTCAATGCAGGAAACAAGAGGAGGGGTCTCCCATCCAAGTAATAACCAGGCCTGACCCTGCTTAGCTTTCCACGCTCAGACAAGCTGAGCCGGCGTGAGCCACGGGCCTGTAGACTTCCTCCCCCTCTTGTTTCTCAGTGGCTCCCTTATGGCTTCGGTAGCGTTGGCACTCCCCCCCCCCCCAAGTTCACTATTAAGAGTGATAGGAAATGGTGGTTTCAGGCTGAGTCGGTGACCAAATATTGAATCTGCCACACTGGGTTGTGTCACCAGCTTGTTTGACCTTTCTGCAGCCTTCGGTGTGTCCTTGGCCATTGTTGGGAGTGGGCCACAACGCTTGTTAGTTAAACTGCTTGGGCCAGTGGGAGGTGATAGTTAGAAGTAGAATCATAGGTAGAGTTGGGAGGGGCCTACCAGGCCATCGAGTCCATCATCATCATCATCATCAGGCGATCACTCGTGACCGAGTAAGATTGTCTTCCGGGATAAAAGGAGGAAATTCTAAAGAAGATTGTGTAGACTCTAGCGATGGGTCCGTAAGTGACTGTGGAGGCCAATTCTAGATCCACACAGCTTCCCACAGTGAGGACACAGGTTACCAGATGGAAGATGGTCCTGTAAAGGATTCATTTGACGTGCTTTTCGCTTAGCACGTTTCTCCCTTTCACCTTGCACTCGGGCTTCTTCAAAGTCCATTGAACCTTTGTGAAAGGCCAACCTCCATTTAGATTGTTCATGGGCCAGAGCTTCCCAGTTTTCGATGTTTATATTGCATTTTTTTTTAGATTAGCCTTATGAACATTTTTAAACCTCTTATATTGACCACCGATATTCCGCTTTCCATCCTTGAGTTGGGAGTAAAGTAACTGCTTTGGGAGACGGCAGTCAGGCATTCGAACAACATGACCGGTCCACTGAAGTTGGCGTTGAAGGATCATTTTTTCAATGCTAGTAGTCTTTGCTTCTTCCAGTACACTGACATTTGTTCGTCTATCTTCCCAAGTAATTCCAGGCCATCGAGTCCAACCCCCTACTCGATGCAGGAATCCAGGTCAAAGCATCCCCGACAGATGGCTGTCCAGCCACACCTTGAATGCCTCCAGAGTGGGAGAGCCCACCACCTCCCTAGTAGTTGGTTCCATTGTCTTATTGCTCTGACAGTCAGGAAATTTTTCCTGATATTTAGGTGGAATCTGGGTTCCTGTAACTTGAGCCCATTATTCCGTGTCCTGCAAACTGGGATGATCGAGAAGAGATCCTGGCCCTCCTCTGTGTGACATCCCTTCAAGTACTGGAAGAGTGCGATCATATCTCCCCTCAGTCTCCTCTTCTGAAGGCTAAACATGCCTAGTTCTTTCAGTCTCTCCTCATAGGGCCTTGTTTCCAGTCCCTTTATCATCCTTGTTGCCCTCCTCTGAACCCTCTCCAGTTTGTCTACGTCCTTCTTAAAGTGTGGTGCCCAGAACTGGACGCAGTACTCAAGATGAGGTCTAACCAGTGCTGAGTAAAGGGGAATGATCACTTCACGCAATTTGGAAGCTATACTTCTATTAATGCAGCCCAAAATAGCATTTGCCTTCTTTGCAGTAATTTGTGTCTTTCTTGACTGACCCTCTCTCTGGTAAATAAAGGGCTAATCTGCTTTCTCTAATTGCTTAATTGCCCTTCTCTACCGTTCCTCTTGACCACTCCCCTGCCTCCCTCCAGGCTCCCCCCCCCCCGCCCCGCTTTCTCCCTCATCTAGGATGAAGTGTTGTTTTGTTTCTAGCAGCCGAAGAGATGTATGTATGGTATGTTTTTTTTCTACTTTGGATAAAGCCTTAGATTTTTAAAAATGTTTTCTTTTTCACCTTAACCATAAGCCTTAACAGACTGTTTATTGCAACTGCTGTCTGCAAACTCTGTGAAAACGAGAAGATATTCCCACAGCCATCACTAAGAGTTAGTGACACACACCCCACCATGGGATCTGCTTGATCACAGCAACTGATCACCCCATTCGATGGTCCTACAGCAATTCATGTCCTATACACTTACACACTTCTTTCGAAGGCCTTTTGGCACTCCAGTTGAAAAGGCTACTTCACCATTCTTCTCCCTATCCTAAGTTTTTCCAAGAGACTCACCAACCCCTCTGCGTCTTCTGGATGTAATGTAACACTTTTATTTATTTATTATTTATTTATTACATTTGTGAATCGCCCATCTAGCGATTAAAATTAAATGATGTACAATTAAAACAATGCAGTAATAAAACAAACAACAATTAAAACAGTATAGAAAAGAATCTTTTAAAATCCTAACCCACCCCATATTCCCGCCTGAAATACATTTTTAATGTGCGGCGGAAGCTCATCACGGAGGGGGCATGGCGAACGTCACTAGCGAGAGAGTTCCATAACTTTAACTTGGGGGCCTCCACAGAGAAGGCCCTCTTTCTAGTCCCCACCAGCCTGGCTGCTCTGGCTGATGGGACAAAGAGAAGGCCGTCCATGGCAGATCTTGTTGAGCAGCCTACTTGATGTTGCTGGAGGCGCTCCTTGAGATAAACAGGGTTGTTGTGAGGATAAAATAGAGAGGAGGAGGATTATGTAAGCCGCCTTGGGTTCCTTGCAGGAAAAAAAGCGGGGTATAAATATAATAAATAAATAATAAACTGGGCCGGAGCCGTGTAGGGTTTTAAAGGTTTTAAAGTCAAAACCAACACCTTGAATTCGGCTTTCTGTTTCAATGGGTTTCTCATGATCAGGAATGGGGGGGGGGGAAGGGTTGCGGCTTGGTTTTTTTAAAAATACATATGTAGATTTCCTATTAAAATTTATTTATAAAACACTTTCCTATCCAAAATATACATGGCATTGTACAATAGCATCAAATACAAACAATGCACAAAATAAACGAGCAATCCAAACATGCTATTTTTTTTGTAACTCAGCAGCAATACTAACGTGAAAACAAAAATGTGGAGGAAGGGGGGGCTGGCTGAGCCGCCACACCCCCACCCTTTCCTACCCCAAAGGAACCAAGACCCCCAGAGATCTCAAGGTACCAGATCGCCAGCCTCAGCTGTCTGCAATCCTACTTGAATCTCTGTTCAGGGACTTGCCCTTTGTCTGTAACCTGGATTTAGTTACTGAACCAAGCAGAGTGACTACAAAACCCATGTGGGGTAAAACCAAAGAAAGGTTTATTCTGGTAGCATTTTACAACAAAAGGTGGGAAATGAGGGAAGAACACAAAATTAGAGAGAGACACTTTGGTACACAGTAAAGCTGCAAAATAACAAAACCTGATTCTTAATATCTCTCAGGCACACACTCTATTACCTGAGGGTCAGTCCTCTTCCAGGGTTAGATCCAGCACAGCCCTGCCGCCCGGGAGGAACTATTCCATCTACCCGAAGGTCCGAGATGGGTAGCCCTCCACATGGCTTGCCTTTACCAGAGCCCTCATTCAGCTAATTTCACCAGGAGCTACCTGGGGTCGGTTCTTGAGGCCTCCCGAAGGCTTGGGCCTCTCCTTGGCGTGCCGCCATTGCTCCAACAGCAGGCAGCCACGCGATGACCAAAGACAGACAAAAACCCACATGTTGGGAAATAGCTCTTTCCTCCTCCCCTCCTCCTTCCTGTAGCTTTTCTGCTTCTTAGCCAATCACGATGCACTTCACCTGGCCAGGCAGGGAGGGGAGACTCATGACTCACTGGGCTTGAACTACATTTACATCTGAAAAGCCGTAGACAGGCGCCATGTCCCATCCGATACTTTATGCACATTTCGCCTCCTCCCAGCCCCCCAACTGGCCTTACTTGGTTTACACATGAGGAGGCGTGTGTGTGTGTGTGTGTGTGTGTGTGTGCAGGAACCCTCAAAGGCTCTTTTCTTCACAAAAAACAACAAAGGGTCTTGTGGCATCTTACAGTCTAACACATTTAAGGCGCATGCAAGTTGAAGACAGAAAAAAGGCCTACAGCTCCCAGCATGCCCCAGCCAGCTTTTTTCTGTCTAAACTTGCATTGGATTGCATTGCACCCTTATTCTGTGAAAACAAAAGTAGCTGGCATGTAGCTGCACCCTAAATCATTGCAAAGGGGCGGCATACAAACGTAATTAATTTGGGTTGGTACAGAGATATTGTTGGATCCCCGTTCAAGATAACTAGACCCTCCATGTATTCAGAGGAAAGCAACAGTTGGGGAGCAACAGCAGGAGAGACCTTTTCCCTTTATGCCGTGTTTGAGCGGTTCCCAGGGGTATGTGTCTGGTCACAGTGGAAAACAGAATACCGGACATGATGGGTCCACCTTGATCTGGCCCAGCTTCAGGGCTCTTCTTATGTATGTTCCTTATAGAAAGGGACAAAGGGAGACCTGAAGGAAAGCAAATACAGATTGTGATGGGGTGAGCGGGGGGACGGACGGGACAGAACAACATTGAGTGGGGGGAAAAGAGGCCACTCAAAGAAATCAAAGTAACCACGGCAGTCCACAACAAACAAAATGTGTCTTTAGTCCCAATGAGCACAAACTTCCCAAGTTCCACAGAAATACCCCCCCCCCCGCCCCATTTGGGAAAGCTGAAAGGATCAGGTCATGGGGGGCTGTGAAGAAAGCTTACCCACCCTGCAGAAAATCAGGTGTATTTTCATTACAAGCTGAGATGCAACCCTTTAATCCCAATCCACAACACAGGACCCAGTTTAAATTAATTCCTGCCTATTCATTTCTCATTTTCTCTCTAGGCTGGATGACCAGGTACAAATAGTTGGATTCTCCACCATTATGGATGAATGTACAAATGTGTCTTCCCTTCCATGGCAGTCTGGGGATTAGGCTACAGTTTCTTCAGGAAAAGGCTGGGAGATAGGTGGATGAGACAAAATACAAGTATTAATAAACCTTTTTTCTTCCCCGCCACCAGAGTGATCAGGGGAGAGCACGAACACAGTCCCCCGCTGCCACACACCCGGAGTGCAATGGATAAGCCTCGCCTTGGGAAAACCACCCACCTCCTGGAACCCGATCATGGTGTCTCCCCTGCCAGGTAAGTATGAGTTGGGAGGGTGCACACCCACCTCCTTGCCCCTTGCTGGCACTGATCTTTAAGATACAGAGATTTGTGCTTGGACCCTCTGATGTGTAGAGAAAGGTAGAGTGCCATTCCTATTACACTTCGGGCAGAGTTGACCGAGCTATTAGAATAGGGTGGGCTCCCCTTTTTGCTGTTCCAAAAAGTTCACCTGTCCCTGTTCCCCCCAGTGCTCTGCTGTACACAAATCTGCATGCAGACCTGAATCATGCCGCAAAATAATCCATTTGGAAGTTGTTCAGTGGGACTTCTTAGTATGTGTGCATATATGGCTTGCTGCCCATAATTTGCGGCCTAAATGTAAAATGCTGTTACTAGAGATAATGGCGTGAGTAAAAGTGCACTTGCATTTCTTCCATAGAAGGCCCACATGGGTGTACTGAAATGCACCCTCCCTCTGCCACTGCTCACATCCAAACTCCTTCACACTTTGCTCATTGCTCACTTTAACTTGGAAAACCTGCTTTCCAGCAAGGCAGGATGAGCAAAATGCTAAAGGGGCCCAGCCAGCTCACCCGTGCCATCCAACGTAAAACCCATGAAATGCTGACATCATTCAAATACTCACATTATAAATATAGAGCCAGTGTGGCGTAGAGTCGGGAGATCCAGGTTCTAGTCCCTGCTTGGCCATGACACTCACTGGGTGACTTTGGGCCAGTCACTGACTCTCAGCCTAACCTACACAGGGTTGTTGTGAGGGTAAAAGTATAAATATAATAAATAAATAAAATAAATAAATAGGAACGCCAACTAAAATCCAAACAGGAGATAAATTAAGTAATGAAAAATTCTAAAAAGGATCAAGAGACAAAACAAACAGGTAGAACACAAACAAGTAAGACTTTGTCTGCTTTTTCACCAGAGCAATCAGGGGAAAGCGCGAACGCAGTCCCCCACTACCACAAATTATGCAGTCGAGTTTCCCGCATTTGGGGAAATCGCAGGGGTCAGCACACCCGGAGTGCAATGGATGAGCCTCACCCTGGGAAAACCACCTTCATGATCATGGTGTCTCCCCTGCCAGGTAAGTATGAGTTGGGAGGGCAGACCCACTCCTTGCCCCGCGTGGGCCCTGCCAACCACCACACGGTGGCCTTGCTGGAGCCCTGCCAGCGAGCCCGGGCCAGGAGAGCAGCAATGCTGCCCTGCTCCAATTTGGCAGATTCGAGTCTTGGGGTGCCCTGCAAGCCCCCCCACCTGCGCCCCGCTTTTGCTCCCACAATGCTCAGCTGTGCGCACATTTGCATGTGTGCCTGCCTCTCACTGCCTCCTTTCCATTGGAGCTGCAAGGCAGCAGGGCGGAGTTCTGGCATTTCCTTCCGCTCACATCCTGCTGAGAATGGGCTCCTTCTGCAGCCCCCCCCCCCCACCACCATGCTTCACTCTGAAACCAGATTGGCTGCGCCAGCCACGGCAGCTCCATGGGTATCATTTTTTGAGCACTGGCTGGGTTAGCTGCCCTATCAGCCTTTTTAAAAACACAAAGCTTTGGGCTTGATTTGCTTTCTTACAGCCCTGTCTCTGCTGGAGAGTTTACTACAGGTCTAGCACTCTTTATTTGCAGAGGAAAGAAACAGGAAATATCCAATGCGGCCATCGGGAGTGTCTGTCACCTGTCACTGATCTCTATAGAAATGGCTGGTGGAAGACCCAACCTTTGACATAACTCACCCACCCCCTGTAGCTGAACGTACAGAAGCTCAGAAGTGTCTTTAAGAACAGGCAGCCCTGCTGGATCAGATCAAAGGCCCATCCAGTAAAGCATCCTGCTTCTGGGCAGCTCACAAGCAGGGCATGAAGGTAACCGTCCCCATTCTTACCTCCGTTTCCCTAACCGTGGGTATTCAAAGTTCCAATTGCTATCCATCTGTCTATTTTGGTGATTTCTATGACATCCTTCAGTTAAAAAAAAAAAAAGACCCTCAAGAAAACATACAATAATGTGGAGAAACGAGCCTTTGGGGGTACACACACACACCTCATGTGTGAACCGGCTGGGGTGGGGTGTGCATAGTTAGTGGCGGGTCAGCCAGCCCCCCCTTCTGGGCCACATGGTGGCAAGTGCTGGGTTTCCCTTTGAAGGAGGAAAGGGTGGAGGTCTGGCGGGCCAGCCAACTCCCCCTCTTCCTCCACAAATAATATAATAACAAGAGCAAATATATAAAACACTACAAAAAATAAAACCAATAGAAGCAGCAATGAGAACAGCAAGCAGAGTGCATAAACCCATAATTACATTAAGGCACAGCAAGTTAGATGCTGAAATGACCAGACAACTAAAATGATCTTCAGCTGACACAGAATCACATCAGGATTAGAGCACCTCTGGGGCCAGGGTGTTCCACAAACCACAGTCGAAAAGGCCCTCTCCCTGGTCATCACCTGCCACACCTCAGATGGTGGAGAGACAGGGAGGAAGGCTTCAGATGACGACTGTGAGTTCAGACAAACACGTGTGGTAGAAGCAGTCCTTCAGGCACCTGCTTTCCTGGTCCTTTAAGGCTTTAGCAGTCATTGCCAGCACTTTGAAGTGTTTCCAGAAATGGACCAGCAACCAGCATAGTTGTTTAAGAACTGGCAAGATATGATCCATATTGCTGGTCCCAGCTCCATTTCATACTAACTGAAGTTTTAAAAGGTAGCCTCATGAACCACACATTGCAGTACTAAGTAAGGGTGCAATCCTGTGCATGTTTAGACAGAGGAAAGTCCTACAAGCCCCAGCATTGGGGCTTGTAGGACTTTCCTCAGTCTAAATATGCATAGGATTGCAACCTAAGTCATTTATTTATAGCCTGCTCTTCTGCCCATAGGCTTCACAATGTAAAACATACAAAACAGAAACCATGGAAAACAAAAGCAAAACACAAAAACAAAAACCCACACCTTGAAAATACTTCTATAAATAACATAAAAAGCAGCAATCTAAAATATAGTACAAAACCCAGCAACAGTAACACTTTAAATTTTAAACACCTGTCAAAAGAAAAGAGTTTCCAGCTTAGAGTAACAACAGCAGCAGCAAGAAGCGCTAGAGAAAGAGCATGCTGGGAGTTGTAGGACGTTTTTCTGCCTAAACATGCATAGGATTGCGCCTTTAAGCTCAGGTGTTGTCCATCAATACATTCTATGGCAGCAAACTCCACTAGAGGCAGCAAACTCCACTAGAGAAGCCTTCATTGTGTCCAGTGTTGTCTTTTGTGTGTCCTGAATCTACGACCAATTTTGTTAGGTGACTTGAATAAAATAAATATCTGTCCACCTTTCCTCACAGGGGAAGATGCTCCTTTTTGTTTTGATTGTCCTTTTCTGCACCATTTCGGACTCTATGAAATGGGGCAGCGAGAACTCTACACAGAATTGCAAGTGCAGACATCCCGGAGGGTTATACAGGGGCATCAAAACCCTGGCGGTCTTCATTTCAATCTTCGTTTCAATCCCTTAATAATCTCTAGCATGGAATTTGTTCAACAGAGTTGATCTTTAGATCCTGTCCTACAAGTTTACATACACTAATTTTATATATCCTCATATGAATACTGCAAGGAAGGTTAAGCTGAGGTAGAGGAGAATAATTTGGTCCCAGACCACTGGGTGCCAAAGTAAATGTGATGCTAAATGCATCGAAAGGCTCCCAAGGAATTCAGCCTCAAGGCAGTAATAGAGACCATCAGAAAACTGTTGAAATGGCAAAAAATGAGCACAAAGACCTTTCTATCTTTAAACCAGAGTGACCAGGGGAAAGCGCGAACGCAGTCCCCCACTACCACAAATTATGCAGTCGAGTTTCCCGCATTTGGGGAAATCGCAGGGGTCAGCACACCCGGAGTGCAATGGATGAGCCTCACCCTGGGAAAACCACCTTCATGATCATGGTGTCTCCCCTGCCAGGTAAGTATGAGTTGGGAGGGCAGACCCACTCCTTGCCCCGCGTGGGCCCTGCCAACCACCACACGGTGGCCTTGCTGGAGCCCTGCCAGCGAGCCCGGGCCAGGAGAGCAGCAATGCTGCCCTGCTCCAATTTGGCAGATTCGAGTCTTGGGGTGCCCTGCAAGCCCCCCCACCTGCGCCCCGCTTTTGCTCCCACAATGCTCAGCTGTGCGCACATTTGCATGCGTGCCTGCCTCTCACTGCCTCCTTTCCATTGGAGCTGCAAGGCAGCAGGGCGGAGTTCTGGCATTTCCTTCCGCCCCTTCCACAGCCCTCCCCCCCCCCCATGCTCCACTCTGCAGCCAGCAGCAGCTCCATGGGTGTCACTTTTTGAGCATTGGCTGGGTTAGCTGCCCCATCAGCCTTTTTAAAAGCTCAAGGCTTTGGTCTGCTTTCTTACAGCCCTGTCTCTGCTGGAGAGTTTACTACAGGTCCGGCACTCTTATTTGCTGAGGAAAGAAACAGGAAAAATCCACTGCTGCCATCGGCGTCTCTGTCACTGTCCAAGCAACCATCACTATAGAAATAACTTCTTTAGGGAACATTGTGCTGAGTGTAGCAAAAATATTTGAGTGTACACACACACACACACACACACACTCATTCATTCAGAGAACTACCCTTGAATAGTGCACCCACAGTCCCCCACGTTCTGCACCCCTGGCTTGTAACCACAATGCCCTGCTGCAGGGAAATTTGCATCCTATGCATCCCCATTGCTCAGCTTTCTGTCTGAGCTCTGGGCAGCAAGGCAACAATGCTTTCCCTCTCTTCCCAAGGATTCCTCCCTCTTGTGAAATCCTTTAGTCTAGATTTGCTCTGTCCCCTGTGTCTTTCATGAGGATGGGGTGGGTGGGAGAAGGTAAGGATGACCTGTCTGCATATCCAAAGACTGCTTGCTTCACACATTACTTTAGGGTAAGAGTTTCCGGATATGCCCACCTGGAGCTCCCAATCTATACTGGGGACTATATCTTGTTCTCATTATTTAAAGCAACACATGAGTGCCAGCCTTGCAGCCTCAGCCATTTTAAGCAACCTTTTCAGTTTCAGTTCGTCATTATCCTGTTCTGAAAATAACCGCTGAGGATTCCTGGTCCAATAAGGGAAGTGGCAGGTCAGGGAAGGGTTAACTGCCCCACCCCTGGTGCCCTCTCCTTCATCCCTGCAAATCCCAGATCAAAGTACACTGGATTTCATGGCTGGAACTCCCAATGGAATTTTATGCTGCAAAAAGCAGCTGATTTGAACTAGGGCTGCAGCACAGGGGAGAGAAGGAGGGAGTTGAGCCCTCTGTCCCCACACGGATTTCCCTAACTTACCATTCATCCCCTGGAGCTGCTATTAGGCAGGGGGAAGAAACAATCTTTGTGCTGGTATATTTCTCTGTGTGGCTAAAAGCAACCCTGGGGATGAGAATTTGGGTCAAGGCTATGACACGGGGAGGGGTGGGAAGAATGGGACCCTCCCCAATCGAAATTGGGCACGCGGCGCCCATGGGTGCCTTTTGAAATAAAAGATTACAGTTGGGAGTTTCAGTCATGGAATTCCAACATATGGTAATATGCAGTCTGCAGTCTCTGTTTTGTCTGCTGGCTCCCATATGTCAAATTTTATATAATTCATTTAAATTATTTCTACCCTGCTTTTAAAACAAATTTTCCAGATTGTTTTAGACTGTACGCTCCTCGGGGTAGAGACCTCTCCTCATGCAGTCTCTAAAGCACGTGTGCACTGAAGGCACAATAGAAACAGGAATTGAGAATCTTCTATTTAATAGATTTCATAGATCATCGAGTCGGAAGGGGCCTACAAGGCTACCAAGTCCAACCCCCTGCTCCATGCAGGAAACCAGAGGAGGGGGTCTCCCATCCAAGTAATAACCAGGCCTGACCCTGCTTAGCTTTCCACGCTCAGACAAGCTGAGCCAGCGTGAGCCACACTAACATTTAGTTCCAGCTAAAGGTCTGAGCACGAAGTAGCAGGAGAATTGTTTTGTTTTCTTTTGTTTTGTTGTTGACCAGAATCCATCTACTATATAAAAGTGAACGTTTGTCCGTCCGTCCGTTTGTTTGTCCGTTTGTTTGTATGTGGGTCCGCGCGGCGGGTTTGCGTCGCATTGGCTCCTACCCGGTTGGACGGATCCACCCCAAACTTGGGACGCATACTCCCCATCACCCAAGGACAAAGACTGGCGGGTTAAAATCTCCAAAAAACCCTCACTGCGCCTGTACGGCCCAAAATAGATGAGAGCCAATGGCGTCGCTTGGAATGCTCGCAGGGGCCATTCAGGAGGCGTTATGCAAATAGCTCCAACCGCCACATAGAATGTTGGTATGCACTGCCTCCACAGGGGCCCAATCAGAGGCGGATATGCAAATCTCTCCTAGGTCCAAACAGAATGTTCACATGAACCACAGCCGGGATAGCAGGGATTTGATTGCGTAATCCCGGGGGGGGGGGAGGCAGGGATTTCATTGTTGCATAGTCCCAGGGGGGAGGGGAAGCAGGGATTTGATTGCGTAGTCCCAGGGAGGGGGGGACACAGGGATTTCATTGTGTGGTCCGGGGGGGGGGGGAGGGAAGCAGGGATTTCATTGTCTAGTACTGGGGGGGGCATTGTTGCATAGTCCTGGGGTGGGAAAGCAGGGATTTCATTGTGTAGTACCAGGGGGGGGCACAGGGAATTCATTGTTGTGCAGTCCCGGGGGAGGGGCGAAGCAGGGATTTGATTGCATAGTCCCGGAGGGGGGGGGAGAAGGGATTACATTGTGTGGTCCGGGGGGGGGGCGGAATTCATTGTTGCAGGGGGAGGGGAAGCAGGGATTTGATTGCGTAGTCCCAGCAGGGGGGGGGGAGACACACAGGGATTTCATTGTGTGCTCCTGGGGGGGGCAGGGATTTCATTGTTGCATAGTCCCCGGGGGGGGGGAGGAAGCAGGGATTTCATTGTGTAGTACTGGTGGAGAGGGAAACAGGGAATTCACTGTTGCATAGTCCGGGGGAGAGGGGAAGCTGGAATTTCACTGTGTAGTCATGGGGGGAAGCAGGGATTTCATTGTACAGTCCTGGGGGTGGGGAGGAGCAGGGATTTCACAGCGGACAGCTACCTTAAGGAATTTCAAACAAAGAGTGCCTATAGGGAAATTACGACCCGGGCAACGCCGGGTAAAAAAAAGCTAGTTAACTATAAACATAGGATTGGACCCTTAAAATATATTTACTGTGTAAATGCCCAGAGTGACACAATCATCCATTCCGAAGTCCTCGTGGAACAGTGTCCTTTATCACTCCAGAGAGGAGCCTGGCAGCCCACCTACCCCGCCATCTCAATGCACTACTGGATCACACAAGAACATCTTACCTTGAGACAATAATATCAACTATTATTATTGCCTCAAGCAGGAAGATCTAGAACATAAGAAGAGCCCCAGTGCTGGATCAGACCAAGGGTCCACCTAGTCCTGCAATGTTCACACAGTGGCCAACCAGCTGCCCACGGGAAACCTACAAGCAGGACATGAGTGCAATAGCACCCTCCCACCCATGTTCCCCAGCAACTGGTGTACATAGGCATACTGCCTCTGACACAGGAGGTGGCATATAGCCATCAGGACTATTATTTTATTTATTTATTTATTATATTTATACCCCGCCTTTTTTCCTGCAAGGAACCCAAGGCGGCTTACATAATCCTCCTCCTCTCCATCTTATCCTCATAACAACCCTGTGGGGTAGGTTAGGCTGAGAGTCAGTGACTGGCCCAAAGTCACCCAGGGAGTTTCATGGATGAGCGGGGACTAGAACCCGGATCTCCCGAGTCCCAGTCCAACACTCTCACCACTACACCACACTGGCTCTATTATATTATCAGCCCTGGATAGCCTTCTCCTCCAGGAATTTGTCCAATCCCCATTTAAAGTCCTCCAAATTGGGGGCCACCACTACAATTATTATTGATCTATCAGCCAGAAGAAGAAGATTATTATTATTATTATTATTATTGAAATATCAGCCAGAAGATTTATTATTATTATTATTGAAATATCAGCCAGATTTATTCTTATTCTTGATATATCCACCAGACATCATTATTACTACTAATATATCTGCCAGAAGATATTATTGTTATTATTATTGAAATATCAGCCAGAAGATCTATTATTCTTATTCTTAATATATCCACCAAAGATATATTATTATTATTATTATTATTATATCAGCCAGATTATTGAACTATATCCACCAGAAGACCTATTATTATTATTATTATTATTATTGAAATATCAGCCAGAAGATTTCTTCTTCTTCTTCTTCTTCTTCTCATCATCATCATCATTATTATATCCGCCAGAAGATCTATTATGAATCTCACTGGGCGACTTTGGGCCAGTCACTGACTCCCAGCCTAACCTACCTCACAGGGTTGTTGTGAGGATAAAATGGGGGGGGAGGATTATGGAAGCCGCCTTGGGTTCCTTGCAGGAAGAAAGGTGGGGTATAAATATAATTAATAATTACGTATATTATCATTATCATTATTAATATATCAGTCAGAAGAAGGTGTTATTCTTTTTCCTATTCTTATTGCCAGAAGACGGCCTAACCTTAGCCTTATTCCTCTTGGTCTCTCCTCAGCCGGAAGACGGTCCGCATCACGAGCATTACTCCGAGGGCAGGCGGGCGGGCCGGCAGGTAGGCCTCCCTCGCCCGCCCCGCCCCTTTCCCCGCCCCCTTTCCCCGCCCGGCCTGGCCCGGCCCCTTTTCCCGCCCGCCGCCCGCCCTGGCAGGGCCGGCTGGCGGCGGCGGCGGCGGCTGCGCGCGGCGGTTCTGCGCTCTCATCATGGCGGCGCGGGGCCATGTGCAGGACCCCAACGACCGGCGCCTCCGGCCCATCTACGGTACCGCCGCCCCCTTGGCGCCCCCCCCGGTCTCCGCCGCGCCCCCTTCTGCGCGCTCCCGCCGCCTCCCCCCCACTCCTCTCGGCGCGTGCGCGCGCGCTCTCTCGTCCTTCTCTTTCTCCCCCCCGCCGCCCCCCCCCGCATTGCTGGCTGCCCTTCACCCTTCAGCGACCCCCTCCTCCATTTGCCCCTTCCCGCTTCCCCCCCTTTCTCGTCAACCCCCCCTCCGCTCGGGGGAGCACGGTGGGGGTTACCTCATGAGCCCTAATTTGGGGGGAGCGGGGAGGAAGAAGGCCGGGCGGGCACCCCATTCACCTCGGTTGTGATATTTGGGGTGGGGGGAGAGAAGGAGGTTAAGCGCCCCCCCGTATCTACCCTTATTGTGAATTTCGGCAGGGGGGGATGGGGGGTTAGCAGGCGCCCCATAAGCACACTTACTACCCCCTATCACGCTAAGAGGTCACCCCATATCTCCCCTTTTTGTGATGAGGGGAGGATGGAGGCCAAAGCAGGCACCGCATGTCTACCCTTATTGTGATTTTGGGACGGGGGGGGGGTTGGAAGCTAAGCAGGCACCCCATATGTACCCTTATTTTGATTTATTGTAATTCGGGGGGGTGGGGGGGCGGCCAAGCAGGCATCCGTGTCCGTCCTTATTGTAATATTTGGGGGGAGATGATGGAGGCTAAGGAGGCACCCCATGTTCACCCTTATTTGGTCGGGAGGGCCGAATTGGAAGGGATGTGCAACCTCCAAGTTTACTACACATGGTCCTGGGAAGGTGGGTGGGGAAGGAAAAGGGGACATTATGGGATTTCCCCGTAGACTTTACCCTCATTCGCTTTACTTCTTAAAGGGGGTGTAGGGGAAGCCCCTAGGAAATGCCTGGAATTGGAGAGGAGGCGGGCAGCCCCCACTTCTGCAGTACTCTTGGGTTCCCTGGCAGTAGGGTTATGAACTTCTTTATATCCTGGCCATAACCCTTTCCCAGGAGAAGACGGTGGTTATGGACCCTGTAGCTTTCCCACAGTCTCCCTATTCTTGACTGGGGGTGGGGGCAAGCCCTTATAAAATGGCTAGGAATGGTTCTCTGGGTAGGTGGGGGTGGAGGTTAAGTGGGGTGACCCCATGCCCTAGAAGGGGAGGGAGAATCCCAAGTTCCTATCCTAAAACACCTTTCTAAGTTTTCAGGGGGCGGGGGAAGTATGAAACCTTTTCTTGGGAGTGTAGAGGGGAGGTGATGGACCCTATAGCGGTATTGCTTAATTCCTGTCTCTGTGTCCTGAGTGAATCCTGTAGTATTGTGAAATGCATGCGGCTGGAGTGAGGGCAGCAGAATATGGACTAGGAATCCATTTTTAGCAGGTACTCCCAGGTGCATGTGTTTTTAATATGACAGGCGGTGCTGGGGTCCAGGGAATTTGAGCCCCATGTGCATCCTTCTAGAATTCCTGGAGTTGAGATGGGGAGGGAGACGGTATTAACCATTTTTCTTAAGTACAGATTTCCTAATCTGGGGTGTGTGTTGGTGGTGGTATATGAAGTCCATGCAAGTAAGTGCATACCTTATTGTGCCTGGGGGGATCTGAATGGTGTATAGTTTTGTTTGTGTGGCTTATTTAGTGTGATTTTTTTCCCTTTTCTTTTTTGTAAGAACCATGCAGAGGGGAGGGGGGATGTTTGGCAGCTTTGAGATTGTGGAGTAGGATAGGTGGGGGCTGTGAATGGAAGGCAAGGTTCCCATACCTGGTCCTTTTTGCAAAACATTTGGGGATTGCTCCTTCGCTCTCCCTACCCCCATGGTATTGCGCTTGCTGCAGCAGTAAAAAGCAAGACGAAAAGGCACTCAAGTCTCTGACCCTGTTGGGTGCCCCTTTACAAACCGTGAAAGGATTGATGTGTGTGGTTACAAGTCCCCAGAACAATTTTTTATCAGGATAGCTCCACAACCTGTTCACATGTGCCCTGTAAGTCTCTTTCTTGCCAATGTTGCGTACCAAACTGGATCCAAGTATTAATTATTTCCTTACTTCACGGTATGCATATGCCATATTCCTTTTGAATGGATTGTTACTTCATAGTTTCACTCCTCTGCTTTACATTTAGATTCTCCTCTTTTCAAAACACTGCATCTCTAAGTAATGCAGGAGAAAGCACTTTGGGGATTTCCTATTTTATTAGGCAGTGACCACATTACTTTTGTTGTCTCCCCCCCCCCCCCTTGGACTAAGTGTCCAGGCACCTTCCTGCGGCTTAAGGAAACTGCTTTGTGTTACATGCTGTTCTTTCTCTATCTTTGTTAGGAAATGTATTGCTTAGAAAGCGGGGTGCTTTGCTGCACATTTTTGCAAGTCCTGGTAAAGTCAGAAAAAGTGTAGTATTTGGTATATGAGTATATTCTTAAATATTTTGCATTGAAGAAGGTTCAGCCTACAGCTTAACTGGCTAATATAAAATGCTTGTCAGGAGTCAAGTGCTTTTGAGCAAAACCAGTATTTTTTTGATGTGGAAACTTTGTGGTTTAAGGTGCAGTGCTACAGACACAAATCTCCAGGCTGTTTCTGCACTTCAAATGAAGTCAATGGAAGTGTGTGTGTATCTTGTATAGGCACAAAGTTCTGCTTGTACTTTGACACAGACTAGGCCAGAACCTAATTCTGTTTAGTTTTAGATCTGAAGATCTGCCTTTGCTTTGTAAAAGAAAAATGCCTTGGACATCAATTTGCGCAGTCTATTTCAGTGATGTGGACTGAAGTTACGTTTCTCCACCTCTTTTGAGTGTGTGTGCAATTGTGTCTGTGTTACAGGACATGTTTTTGTGTTGGAGGGATGAACCGTGTGTTTCACATTTCCAATTCATAGTTGTAGGGCAGCCTTCCCCAACCTGGTTGCCCTCCAGATCCTGGGAGGAAATGATGGGAATTGTAGTCCAACACATCTAGAGGATATCAGGTTGAGGAAGGTTGAGGGATATTATATTTGAAAGCTAGGCTAGAAAAGACTGAGGGTATTTATTTTTATTTATTTTTATTTTTTAATGACCAGTTTTTAGTGTCTAGTGCAAATACCCCTGAAAACAAGTTACGTGCACAAAATAGTTTTGATGGACAAATACTAAAGACAAGCAGCAATCCTAATAAATGTGTTTGGACCTGGCAAAGTCCTGTTGGGCATATCAGAGCCACTTACTCTGGAGCAATACCCTGAAGACAATAGGATTACTCTGGACTGGGTACCGGTAATTTGAATCTTTAGTCACTGCCGATCTTCCCATTGATTCCAACAGGAGAAGCTCATGTTTGTTTACAGTCTTTATCGATAGACTTTTGAAAGTTGGGCTGTGGCTTTTAGATGTGTATGACCGAGAATACCTTGAATCAGATGGTGCTTTCACGGTGTAAAGATTCTCACGTCTTAATTGTGTGCAATAGTTGGTTTGTAATTAAACATCATGTAGTGAAGTGTGAATGCTGTTTGATTATGTTTTGTCTGTACAGCAGCCTTCCTCAACCTGATATCCTCTAGATGTGTTGGACTACAATTCCCATCATTTCCTCCCAGGATCTGGAGGGCAACCAGGTTGGGGAAGGCTGCCCTACAACTATGAATTGGAAATGTGAATGTTGTAGAGAAACCATGTGTTTTCTCTGGCGCCACTTGCATTTACCTCTGCAACTAATGTAATGCTCAGGCAAGTTTTCCTTTTATCACATTTCAGCAACATACAGCTTCTTATTTGATGACAGTTCAAAGTGTCCTTCCCACTGGTGATTTCCTTTTATCTCAATTTGTAATATGTTGTACAGAAGCTTAATTAAGCGATATTATCTTCCTCCTTAAAATCCTCCACCCTTTGAATGATGCTTAATACTCTGCACTTAACAGTTTGTCATATTGGTAGCTGAAACAATTATGCGGTGATAGAGGAACTTGGTAACTTTTTAGGTTCTGGAGAAACTTGTTCAATGCATTCAATTTTGCATTTCATATGGCTTGCTGTGTTTCCAGTTGCTCCAAAAGGTTTCCTTATTATCTGCTGCAGCCTCATTAGGTGGTGGGAGTCTCCATGGTACAATGGTAAACCGGTGCCAGACACAACTAGTTTAAGCAAGCTCTTATCGTGGGCCCATTTAAAACTTTCCGAATGTTGTTCATACTCTATGTGGGGGTTGGAGCTAAGAATAAGAACCAGAACACAAGGTGGTACTAGGAAGACTGAGCACAGTGCTGCTCTGTTATTTCTGGCAACACTCAAGGGGGCGCAGGTAGCTGCTGTGATCCTTCTGTGGACCCTCCAGGATGGTCTGTCTCCTGTCAGCTGCCCATCACTTCCCGTTTTCATCTACACACATGTACGTTTGTGGAGAACAATTGCCTTAACTTGATACTTTACATGCTCCTTAAATTGGAACAGATGTTTATGTTCCTGCCTCCATTGAATTGCTGGCAAAACCTCCATGGATTGCTTGCTTGAGTGTTATTCATTACCATCTTGTTTGTTGCTCCTTGGGTCACTCTTGAAATGTTTGCTTATGAATTTATATTGAAGTCTGTTTTTTGCACTCTGCTTCTGTGTATGGCCAGTGGATAGAGAGGGCTTGAGTTCTCTTCAGCCCTGGACTTGTTATATTACCTCGGGTACATCCTTCTCCATCTTAGCTCCCTATCTGTAAGGTATCGGTAATAGCGGCCTACCTCCCAAGGTAGTTGTAATGATAAACCAAATAAAGGTGGTGAGTCCCTTTTGCTGTATGAACAAGAAATATCAGCAGTGCAAGAACCCCTCTGTAGAATCGTTTCAAAGGTGTCTTAACACTTTTCATAAGAATGTAAGAACTGCCTTGCTGGATCAGGTTAAGGGCCATCTAGACCATTGATATGACTCCAGCAATGGCAGTCTAGATCAGTGTTCTCCAACCTTGGGTCCCCTGATCTGGGGACCCAAGGTTGGAGAGCCCTGGTCTAGATGCCAGGAAAAGCTCCTGTAATAGCCTTGCCTTCTTGTTTGTCCCCCAACATCCAGATATCAGAGGTACACTGCTTCTCATCAGGGAGGCTTGTCATGACTAATATCTATTGATAGACCTGCCGCCTTCCCTGAATTTTTTTTTTAACCATCTAAGCTGAAGGCCATTGCCGCATAATTGTTTGAACAGCTTCCGCAAGTTAATCATGTGTTGTATGAAGAACCAGTGCCTTTTATTGGAGAGCAAGTGCAGTATAGCGGGCGGAGTATCGGACTAGGACTGGGAAGACCCGGGTTCAAATCCCTATTCAGCCATAAAGCTAACTGGGTGACCTTAGGCCAGCCACTATCAGCCTAACCAGAGTTGTTTTGAGGATAAAAGGGGGAGAATTACGTATGCTGCTTGAGCTCACTGGAAGAAAGATGGGATATAAATGCAATAAAATATCTGTCCACAATCTATCTCCAGCCCACTTGATTGGGAAGATGCCCAGCTTCTAGTACTCTGCAAGTGAGTTCTTGTCTTGTGCAAGAAATAATGTTCCTTGTTTATTCCATTGAGGGTATTATCTTATTCACCTCTTTCTTGAGAGCCAGTGTGGTGTAGCGGTTAGAGTGTTGGACTGGGACTTGGGAGATCCGGGTTCTAGTCCCCACTCGGCCATGAAGCTCACTGGGTGACTTTGAGCCAGTCAGTGGCTCGCAGCCTCACCTGCCTCACAGGGTTGTTGTGAGGATAAGATTGAGAGGAGGATGAGGATTGTGTAAGCTGCCTTGGGTTCCTTGCAGGAAAAAGGTGGGATATAAATATAATAAATAAATAAGAGCCTCCTTCTATTCCACCAGGGGGAGGGCGCACAAACAGATTCAGCCAAGTGTGGCACAGGGAAATCCCAGCTGTTATCTCTGGTCACAGGCAGGAGATAAAAGCAGGGATGCAGGCGACACTGGGAGGAGCTGCCCCTCCCTGCACCGCTTGAGTCGGTTTGCGCACCACGCAAACCTGTGGACTTGTCCGTACTGCACCTTCCCTCGCTGGGGAAGGCACAGTGTGGGCGAAGCATCCTCTGGCCAAGGATGCTTCATCCACACTGTACCGCCCACCCATCTGCCCCTCGGTTGGGCCTATAACTAATCCAGAAGCGAATGCAGCTCCCTAAGAAGACTGAGGAATAGATACTCAGATTTCCAGTCTGCAGTGGTAACCTCTGGATTTTTCCCCTCTCCTCTTTTCTTTAGATTACCTTGATAATGGCAATAATAAGATGGCAATCCAGCAGGCAGACAAGCTGCTGAAAAAAGCACAAAGATCTTCACTGTGCGAAGGTGAGCTCAGGGTTTGTTAATTTTAACTTGGCAAATTGTTTGTGTCTTAAATAAGCAAGGTCATACGCAGCTCTTGGGTGTTGGGTTTGGCTGGAGCATCTATCAGAAGGTTTGCCCTCTTGGCTGCTGTTTTCAAGGAGAGAGGTGTTTTCTGCTACTCTTAAGGTGCAATCCTATGCATGTTTAGACAGAAAAAAAAGCCTACAACTCCAGCATGCCCCAGCCAGCTATGCTGGCTGCGGCTTGCTGGGAGTTGTGAGCCTTTTTTCTGTCTAAACATGCATAGGATTGCAGCCTTACCCTCTGCTTTCTGGAGGGGGGGGCATGTTTGTGCTTTGCCCCACCCACTTTCTCTTTAGCTTAACCTTTTTTTTACTGCAGTCTTTTTATTCTCCAAACTCCCAATAATGAGATCAACTTTGCTGCCTTAGTCAAGAGCCGAAATGGCAGAAGAGCAAAAGTTAATCATTTTTTCAACTTTTCTTTCTATCGACATTGACATAGCTCAAACTAATACGGCAATTAGGGTTGGTTAGTTGACCGGGTCACGATATGGTTAAATATTATCAAGCGACGAGCAAATATTTTAAAGCACTAACATATTAAAAAAGAGGGAGAAGTTTAGACTGTTTGCAAGCAAACATACCGTAGTTGACAGTTATGAAAAAAAGTTAATATTCCAAACTTTTGAGAAAGAGGAAACATCAAGTGCATTTGAGGCAGGCTGAGCAGCAGTTGCAACCAGATAACATAGGAAGCCACCTTATAGTGGCCTGGTTCTCACGTATTGCTAACCCCTGGTTTGGGTTGTTGAATTCTGGGTTGTCATGATGTTTGAGCTTAGCCATGCTAACAAACCATGGTTTGTTAACCACGAACAGTCCAGAAAGAGAACCCATTGTTTGTTGTTGGGTTGTGAACTCTGATTGTTTAAATGATAGGTTGTTGTTACGTGCCAACCTAGAATTGTGGGTTGTTCATGGGTTGTTTCGCCAGGCTGTAGAGGCAGCGGGTAAGAGTGATAAAAGAGGTTGTTGTGTTGTGTTAACCCAGCTGCACTAACAAGCCATAGTTTGTTAACTACAAGCAACCCACACAGAGAATCCATGGTTTGTTGTTGGGTTGTAAACTGAGGGTTGTTTGTTATGGTTTGCTAACAAACCATGGTTTGTTAGCATGGTTAGGTTCACACAACACAACAACCCACAGTTCAATGACAACCCACACTCAACCTGTACTCTGGCTTGTTGTGTTATGTCAGGGCTCTCCAACCTTGGGTCCCCAGGTGTTGCTGCACTACAGCTCCCAGAATCCCTTGCCATTAGCCATGCTGGCTGGGTATGCTGGGAGCTGTAGGCCAGCAACATCTGGGGACCCAAGGTTGGAGAGCCCTGTGTTATGTGAACCAGGTCACTGACTGGCAGTGGCTCTCCAGGGTTTCCGGCAGGAGTTTTTCCAGCCCTACGTGGAGATGCCAGAGACCTTCTGCATGCAAAGCAGGTGCTCTACCACTGAGCTATGGCCACTCCCTACAACTGGATATGCAACTGGGAGTGATCCTGATTTCTATTCCAGTCGGGTGGCTACCTGAGGACCAGCAGAGGGGATGCCTGAAGGGGCAAGAAGTCATGTTGAAAGGCCAAAACACCTTTGTAGGTGGGGCCAATTTTGCAAGGTGGGGTAGGTAAAAAGAGAGTGTGTGTCAGGGCAGCAAATAACCAACCAACCTCCTTTGTATGGGCCCAACAGGTGAATGAGGAACAGAAATTGGTTTCTGTTTCCAAAACCTTAGTTAGAATGCCAGTCAGTTGCCTGTTCAGATTTGTCAAAGACTGCCTGTATTCAGGGGAAGGGGCTGCATTTGTAATTGCATCATGGTCCCATCTCATAGCCAGGGCATGAGAGAGGGCTCCTTGTTTTCCAGCCCTAAGGAAGTCCCCCGCCACCCCACCCCCACACACAGTTAAGGCACAATCCTGTGCAAGTTTAGACAGAAAAAGGCCTACAACTCCCAGCATGCCCCAGCCAGCATGGCTTTTTTCTGTTTAAACTTGCATAGGATTGCACCCTTCCTGTGTCACCCACCCCACCCATGGACCTGTGGCCTTTTTTCTTTCTAAACTTGCATAGGATTTGCAAGTAAACTCCTCTTCCCCAGCCTGGCACCCTCCCGATGTTTAGACTACAGCTTTGAGGATGCCCCAGGCAGCAGTAAGGCTGCAGTAGGTGCTCTCTGCCTTTCACTATAACCATAAGTACATTTGAAAGCTGTTCCTTTTTAGATTGCAATGTGCGCTTAGTTTTAGTTTCATTTTAAGCACATTTTGTCATTATTTGGGCCATCCTGGACTTGCCAGGATAAAAGCCAGCAAGACCCATTCAACTGAATGTTCACATCAGCGTTGTTGTTGTTGTTGTTGTTGTTGTTCAGCTTGGGACCCTCCAGTGCCTCAAGGAACACCTTTCCCCATACAAACTTGCCCGTATTCTGAGATTGATACCCAAGCCTGATCTCTATGCTCCCTTCGAGAGAAGTTCAGAGGTAGTGACGAGAGGACGGTACTTTTCTGTGGTAGCCCCCAATTATGGCATGTTCACCAACTTTGTCATCTTTTAGGTTCTAGGTGAAGATGTTTTTCTTTTCCCAAGCATTTGTATAGTTTCATGGCCTGGCTTTGGTGGCTGTTTTTGTTCATTCCTGTGCCAAATGCGGGGTGGTTTTTCTCCTTTAGGTTTGTTTGTTTGTTTGTTTGTTTGTTTTTTGATGGATACTTTTGCAAGTTTGTATGGTTTTAAGAAATATGTGACTGTAAATTGTATTTGGTGTTTTTAAATTATTATTTCTTTGTAAACCGCTTCAGGACTCCTTTTGGTTGTGCAAAGCCATACATGTAATAAATAAACTAATATATTATATTGTATTATATTATATGTTTTAGGCCTGATCATAATGAGTTGCAAGGAGAGGTGGGAAGAGAGAAGAGATACTTCAATATTGTGAAGTGTACTCGTAACCAGGTGTAGACACTCTGATCAAAAGGATATGCTGGGGCTGTATATACTGTTCACTACTCTGAGTATCCCTTCCTCACCCAGCCCCTTTTGGGTAGTTTATTATGAGCCGTCTTGCTTAGGGTGCTCTTTCTATAAGATCTGCATGGTAGAGAACAAGGCCTCCTATGCTGTGGCCACAACTTGGTGTGACACAGTGACCTGGTTTACACGGTCATCGTGGCTTGTTTATGCTACAGTGCGTGCCAGGCACTGTGTGCCTAATTACCCACCCAGGCGTGTCTTGTCATGTCACCTGAACCCGGGTGGCATGGCTTGTTGGAGGGGGAACAACCCTCAAATAACCCATGGGCTGTTGTTCGTGATTGTGAAAACCCTGCCAGTGTCTAGTGATGTCTGCCTGTCAGACCTTAGAGGTTTTAATGTACTCATTTGAAGCCTCCTTGAGTGCCATTTTTGGTAGAAAGGCGGGATACAAGTCAAATAATTGTCCACATGTCCATGGGTGGGGTGAGTGACACAGGAAGGGCACAATTCTATGCGAGTTTAGACGGGGGGGGGAGGCCTACAGTTCCCAGCATGCTGGCTGGGGCATGCTGGGAACTGTAGGCCTTTTTTCTGTCTAGAATTCCAGCTGAAGCTGCCTTATAGAGAGCCAAACAATCGGTCCATCTAACTTAGTACTGTATTGTCTATACTGATTCGCAACAGCTCTTCAGGTTTTCAGACAGTGATGCCAGGGACTGAACCTGTAATCTTCCACATGCAAAGTGTGTGCTCTGCCATTGAGCATCAACTCTTCCCTGTGGCATAATTTGCTTACCAAACCACTCCAGCCAAATGCGGGGTGGTTTTTCTCCTTTAGGTTTGTTTGTTTGTTTGTTTGTTTTAATAAACACATTATTAAACACATTATTAAACACAGATAAACCACTCCAGCCCTCATCTGCTGGACAACCGCGTTTATGGCTGTTGAGAAACTCCCGATAGAAGATGTTTCTTTGATCCCACATGCAGGTTTTGAAAGCAATCGGCCTGCAGAGAACCGGGAAACAAGATGAAGCGTTCATTTTGGCACAAGAAGTAGCAGCCCTTGAGCCCACAGACGATAATTCCTTGCAAGCTCTGACTATCCTATACCGGGAAATGCACCGGCGTGAGTATTCTGGCGGTCTCTCCTCCATATTTCTGATGGGGGCCATAACCTTTGGATGTGTCGAAGAGGGTTTATCTGGAAAATTGGTTTAAGGCACGCCCTGCCATTGTTTTAGTTATAATGGTCCCAATTCGAAGGCAGTAGTCTGATAATTCAATCCCCACAATATGGATAGGGAGAGGTGGAGAGGTGGTGGATGAACAGCACAATCCTCTGTATGTTTAGATAGGAAAAAAGTCCTGGCTGGGGAATGCTGGGAGTTGTAGTACTTTTTTCTGTCTAAACATGCATAGGATTGTGCCTTTAATGATGTTATGCTACAGACATTGCAGAGTGTTGAATGCCGGGTTGTAGGAATTTAGGGGGAGGAGTGGCAGGCCCAGCTCCTGGTATAAGGACCCCCTCCTCCTTCCATGGGCTCTGGCAGACTTGACCAGCGGTGGGCCAGAGAGCCAGGTCCAGCTGCCATTTTAGCACTCCTACAGTGCCCCTGACATAGCCTTGCTCTACGGCAGGGGTAGACAGTCCAGTGTGCTCAAGAACATGTAGTCCAAGACATCTGGAGGACATTAGGTTGCATAATACTGCTCCAGGATGCTGTGGGGAATTAAGATGCGGCTAGACCCAGCTACTTGGAGTGCCAGACCAGGATTTTAATTTATTTTTTAAAGCAGTGGGTGCGGGGGGGGGGGGGGCGGCGGCGGCAATGGCAGCAGGGGTCAGACACTTTTCTCCCTCTCTCATAATATTAGAACACAATGGGGGTCATCCCATGAAGCCGATTGGTGGGAGATTCAGGACAGATAAAAGGAAGGATTTCTTTCCAGAGCGCAGAGCTAAACTATGGAATTTGCTTCCACAAGAAGTAGCAATGGCCACCAATTTGGATGGCTTTGAAAGGGGATTGGACAGATCCATGGAGGAGGAGGAGAAGGCTATCAGTGGCTAGTAGTCCTGATGGCTAGATGCTACCTCCAGGATCAGAGGCAGCATGCCTTTGTACAACCACTTGCTGGGGAACATGGGCAGGAGGGTGCTGTCACACTCCTGTCCTGCTTGTGGGCTTTCCCATTGGGGCAGCTGGTTCACCACTGTGGGAACAGAATGCTGGACTAGATGGACCCTTGGTCTGATCCAGCGGGACTCTTAAGTTCTTAGTAGTGAGCCCTGCCACTGTGCTGGGACCCCAGCAGCTGCCCAAAGATGCGCTGGTGCTGGCCTTTAGGAGAGGGGAAAGGTGCTCGACACAATCTGAGAAAAATACAATACAGACACATGGCCGGGCCAGCTCCCCAAAGAACCCTGAAGTCCATTTTTCCTTTGGAAAACCCTTTGTCGCCTGTTTGAATCCTGTGCTCTGTACAACTCCTTGGGTTTGGGGGTAAGTTGTAGAGGAGGAGCGAGCAACCTTCCTGGGCTTGTGCTCACATTTGGCCCAAACTGTTCTGGGCGCCATCACACGATGGGCGCGCTGCAGATGAAAGCGTCGGCCTGCAACCCCCTGCCGTCTTCATTTCCTAAGCACGTCTCTGAGCCCCACATGTGGCCCAGAGGCATCCACGCGAAAAGGAGGTGGGAGTAGCTAGAGACTCTCACTTTGCTTTGAAGCAATCCCAGCTTCCAGTAATTAAAAAAAATTAAATTAAAGTAAGGGAGGTTAGGCACCTCAGCGGGTGTGAGGGTGCTGCCCACCGCTGCTGTAGATCCTAACCCACATTTATACCCATTTCTTAAATGTCTGGTTTAGCGGAGCTGGTCACGAAACTCTACGAGGCAGCCGTGAAGAAAGTCCCTAGCAGTGAAGAGTATCACTCCCATCTCTTCATGGCCTACGCAAGAGTTGGGGAATACAAGAAGATGCAGCAGGTAATTGCCTGTCTAGAGCCAGGTCCATTTAGCCTGGGAACGAACAGGCCTTCTACCCCATCCACCAAACAGTCAACTAAGTGTAAAATCATTCTAAAAATCTTGTTAAAATTCCATCATGCAAATCCGCTAATGATCAATTGTTAAAGTCTTTTAAATGTAGTTGTTTTTCATCACACAGAAAACACCTCTATTTTTTAAAAACGACTTGTGCTCTGGTTTTTAAGATATTTGTGAACTGAAATAGTTATAACTTCTTTACATTTGCATTTAACTTGCAAAGTTTAAAAAATCTAAAAAGGTACGCTATTGGTTTTTTAAAAGTTACTAATGTGAGAAACTCATGGAGGCAAGAAATTGATTATCTAGCAAATACTTACTCAAATGAGCAACACTACTTTAAAAGCATCATATCTATATTTTTACCATACATATATATGCACACACATAGGCATGCACATGCACAATTACCGGTAACTCAAAGGTGTAATGATTTTGCAGTATCAAATTCTGGAGACATGTAAAATGCAAGTCTACAGAGGTATATCAGTCTCCGTTGGCTTGAGTGTATCAGAGTAGTGAGAAACATCTATATTAATTATTCCTCTCTAGCTATGAGTTGAATTTAAACTTTTATGCAGTAATGTGCCCAACACTGGTCTTTTTTTAGCCTCTGTATTTATTTTATTTATTTATTATTTATTATATTTATACCCTGCCTTTTTTCCTGCAAGGAACCCAAGGCGGCTTACATAGTCCTCCTCTCCATGTTATCCTCACAACAACCCTGTGAGGTAGGTTAGGCTGAGAGTCAGTGACTGGCCCAAAGTCACCCAGTGAGTTTCATGGCTGAGCAGGGACTAGAACCCGGATCTCCCAAGTCCCAGTCCAACATTCTAACCACTACGCCACACTGGATGATGATGATGATGATGATGATGATGATGATGATGATGATGATTTCAGTGGATGATCAGTAATGATGAGGAAGCTGTGGGGTTTTTTTGTTTGTTTTTGTTTGTTTTTTGGAAAACATGTCTGCCATTACTGGTCTTCTCTTTGAGGAACTCCTGTTAAACCCCCTAAGGTTCCTCAGAACAGTCTGAGAAGTGCTGGTTTGTGAAAAGGGACATTGTTGTAAGCATATATACACCCTTCTGACTCACAGTTTTTCTTGTGGTTAACAGGTTTGAAAAAAATATGCATCTCCTATTTCAGTTAGTGGTACAAGAACTCAAAGGCAAAGAAACTAGTCTGGATAGCCAAACTGAGATTAATCTTCTCTCAACTGTTTTTAATAAGTGATGAAGCTAGAGCTTGTCCTAGAGTTAAAATAAAAGGCCCCTTAAGATGTGTTTGATTTTTCCCTCCAGATGCAAGCACCTTAATCAGATCACCATGATTAGTGCAGGGCAGCAGCATTGTATTAACTTACCTGGCCATATACGGTAGATACCCTAATCATAATTTTATTGTGGGTTACATTCCTAAGAGGGGGGAAGCCAATTACAAAAAGACCCCTTCTGCTGGTACATAGATAACAGCTCTTAGCTTTTCAGTGACATTTTGTATGTTTGTGGGCATGTTGTAGCTTATCTAATTGAATAAATCATTTCCCGTGGCTGGTAAAAAGGGCCTTTTGACTTGGCCTGCAGTGGCAGGCAGACTTCAAGCTTCCGGGATCTTTCCCCACAAGCTTTCATCTTTAGAGCAGGCTAATTTAGAAAAACAAAAGGCCTTTCCTGATGTTAAAACTTTGGATTCCAAAAAGCCTTGCTGATCTTCTGCACATCACCCAGAGATCTACCGGTAGATCTCAACCTACCTTCCGCTTGCCCCTGAGTTACAGTACCCAAGGATGCAAAGGAAGTGTAGTCTTGGCCACAGACAGATTGCTTGGATGCTAGTAGGATCTGAAAATGTCTCCCTCCGCTAAGCAAAGGGGTTTTTGAACCTTGTTCTGAACAACTTCCTTTTTTTCCTTTTTTCTTTTTGAAACAAAGGAGTCAAATACAGTACCAAGGTCTCCCAGTTTCCAGTACAGTTTGATTTGTCCTTCCTGTTTCCAACTGAACATGGCCAATTTAGGTAGCAACTGGTGCCAGGCAAAAGGGCCTTGCCCCATAGAGATGCAGAAGGTAGAGGCTTTCCTCCTGCCTGCATTGTGATCCCGCCACCCAACTTGGAAAAAGGCCTGTTGTGCCTCTGCGTCTCTCTCCTCTTTCTTCTCTGTGTGCTGCTTCAAAAGATGAGTCAATCAGAGGCTTTTCTTGCAGGTCCCCCATTTGCCACAATGTCTGTAACATCTTACAAGTCTTTTGGGGGAGGGATGTGAATTAATATAATGAAACTGAAGCATTTGGGGATGTTTATTTACACCTTCTTATTTTTCAGGCTGGAATGGCACTTTATAAGATCGTCCCCAAAAACCCGTACTATTTTTGGTCTGTAATGAGCTTAATTATGCAGGTGAGTGCAGCATCTCAAGAGAGATGACATTCCCTTTGAAATGAACTCGCCGCCGCCACTGCCCCTTTTTTTAAGGTTGCAAAAAATCCTCACTTTCGCAGACAGATTGGCTTTATGTTGCCAATGCGGAGTGTAATATTGTAGGGCAGCATTCCCCAACCCGGTGCCTTCCAGGCATGTTGGGATGCAACTCCCATCATTCCCAGCCAGGATGGGCATTGGCCATGCTGGTTGGGAATGATGGGATTTGTAATCAAACATATCAGGAGGGTGGGGAGAACTGCTGTGGAGCTTGTTTACACAATGGGGATTGGGAGGCTGCCATCTTGGGTGGGGCATGTCCTCTGTCTCTGTGTGCAGGAAATTCCAGGGGCCTCATCCAGACACCCTTGAGTACTCCCTTGCATCAAAGACAGGTCATTCCCCCAACCTAAAGATAATTATCCCTATATACAGTCTCTTGTCCCGTGCCATGAGAAGGGCAGAGATAGGCGTTCGGTGTTTGCCTCTCTGCCTCGCTTCAACTTGTAATCGCTCCCTTAAGGGGACAATCATATGCATGTTTTGACAGAAAAAAGTCCTACAAATCTCAGCGTTCCCAAGCCAGCCATGCTGTTGCCTGGAATTAACTGACTGTGGAAACCTGGACGTTTGGCAAGGAACTTGATTTTTTTTGAGAGAGAGAGGCTGTGGGCAGAAATGGTTTGTGTTGTGTTCGAATTGACAAGGCTGATGTTTTAGCGCCAGGAAAGCCAGCTGGCCGGCCCCATGCACCGCTAGTTTGTTTTAACCGACTTACCAATGCATTGCATTTGCGTTGTGCTCTTCTGGAACCTCATCAGCACTGGTTCCTTGCATTTCTTGGGATGGGGAATGGGAGACTGTACTCTCACCTCCTGGAAGAGTGAGTGTAAGAAAGCATAGCTTTCAGCTAATCCTTCCTCTGGATCACTTGTTTGCCAGAGTGCTCACAGCGTCTTAAAACATTTGACTGGGCCCTTAGCTTAGGCAGAGGGGGTGCACTTGCTTTGCCCGCAGAGGCTCAGCCCCTAACTATAATTAAAGCAGGGGTGGGGAACCTCTTTCAGGGATGAATTCCACTTCGGAGAAGCTCTCGGGGGCCACATTCTAGTGGTGGGCAGAGCCAGAGGCAAAAGACAAAAGGGTCAAGGCCAAATATACCAGCGTATTTTAGCTTAAAACTCATGGCAAGTAACTAAACCTTTGGAGAGTGATTTCAGCCTTTTAGAATGGGGGGTGGTGGAAATGGCACAAAAGCCAGCAAACCACCAAATGATTGGTGGTTGGGGGGGAAAGGGTGGAGCCAGGGGAAGGGGTGTGGCCTTCTGGGGGACCCCATGCGGCCAGATTTGAACCCCGTGCGGCCAGATTTGAACCCCGTGCGGCCAGATTTGAACCCGTGCGGCCAGATTTGAACCCCGTGCGGCCAGATTTGAACCCCGTGCGGCCAGATTTGAACCCCGTGCGGCCAGATTTGAACCCCGTGCCTGAGGTTCTGCACCCCTGAAATGAAGGTTCTTGGGGAGCACAGCTAGGACAGCACTGCTGCCAGTCCGTACTGTGCTAGAAGGCCCAGTGGCTGATTCCGTATAAGGCCACTTCATATAATCATCTCCTTCCTTTCAGTCTATATCTGCGCAGGATGAAAAACTCTCCAAAACCATGTTTTTACCCCTAGCTGAAAGGATGGTAGAAAAAATGGTGAAGGAAGATAAAATCGAAGCTGAAGCAGAAGTAAGATTTTCTTTTTAAACGGATGTGTTTACGCTCATGATTAATTTTAATAAATGAATAGCAGCTTGAGCATGCCCCAGATGTGCAGCCAGTGCTTCCCAAAAGCGTGAGAGAGTACCCCTGTTTTGGTTACATTGCTGGCTTGGCTTCCTAGGATAGCCTGGGTTTCCTTAAGGGAGTAAAAGTGCTGGCAAATAGCGTGTGTGGCTGAGAGGGTCCAAGTGACATATAATTGTATCAAAGGTGTTGGCCTTTGATTCAGAAGTCTGCTGTCTTCCTGCAAACCCAGGGAAAAGGCGCTATTTGATCCGGTTGGAGTCTTAGTTTCAGCAGAATCCTAGGCATGTCTACTCAGAAGTAAGTCTCACTGAGTTCAATGGGGCTTACTCCCAGGTAAGTGTACATAGATTGCAGACTTAGGGCGCAATCCTATGCATGTTTAGACAGAAAATCTATGTACACTGCTTTTCCTTTGACCAGAACAGGCAAAAGTACAAAATTATCAGGCAGAACTTTTGGTTTGCTTGTTTTTTGTTCTCTGATTCCTAGGATTTGCCCTGCATGTTCCTGTTCTCCACCCACCCACCCCTCTGTATTGGGCCGTCATTTTCCAGAAGGCCCGTGGCATGGAACAAGGAGCCATTTCAACCACAAGCAGCTTGAAGGAGCTGAGAAATTAGAGATTTGAAAGACGGAGGGGGTGGGAAGGTGGAGGAGAGCTTTACCCAAGCAGGCGTGTCAGAAGTTAGCAATACAGAGCAACTGAATATTAAAAGCTCAGCAAGGAATAGAAATAGCAATGAAGATGCATTACTACATTTCCCCAGATCATGACAGCCGGTGTAAAAAACGTTCTCACTCCCTTTGAATTCTCTCTTTCTGAAGACAATTGCACAGCCTGCTCCTTGTTGTGCACCCCACTGACTCTTACTTTCACTTGTATCCCATTCCCCTTGCCTTCTACAGGTTGAGCTTTACTACATGATTCTAGAACGCTTGGAGAAATACCAGGAAGCTCTGGATGTTGTGAGAGGAAAATTAGGAGGTGAGCAATCTGTCTCTTTTTCAAATTGGGCAAATAGCTAAAACTGGAACCTTTGTGTTCGAAGGCACTGTGCCTCTGAATACCAGTTTGAGGGTGAGGTGGGGTAGAAACAGGAGATGGCTGTCCCTCTTGAAGGCTTCCCAGAAGCATCTGTTGGCCACTGTCGGAGACCGGATACTGGAGCAGATAGCAGCAATGATTTTATAAAAACGGGTTGTTGATTTTTAATTTAAAAGATACAAGTGTCCCTTACAAGTAACCTGGTTTAAAATGTCTGAATGTAATACAAACATTAAAGTCTCCAATCATAATCTCTTAAACTGAGTCTATGACCCACCATTAAATACATTGGCTACACTCAGGTGTCACTTTAAGCCAGGTTTCCTGGCTTAATAAACCATGATATGAACAAGCAGTGTGCTGATGCATGCAGCCTGTTTGCTCCTGTTCCACTCCTCCCTTCACGTGAGCAGGTAAACAAGCCAGCCGGCAACAAACCCTGGTTTAAAGCTGGCTTATGATCCTGGCTTGTTTAAGCATACTTAACCATAATTCCGAGTCAGACATAAGACAAAGCTTTCCGTTTGTGGTTTGTTTACCAACTCGCAAAGGAAGGAGTGAACTGGAAGCTTTAAGTCAGTGGCCAGGTTCGGACATCACTTCTAGCCAGGAATCCTGGCTTAAGAAACTGGAGTTGGGAGGCAGGATATAGATGTCTTTGGGTAAGTAAATAAACTTATCATGGAGAGTATCAATCGTGGGCATATGCAAATTAAAGAAGGAGTTGCTTTTGGCCAGTTTCGCGCTCCTCGTTGTTGGGGGGCTTTGCAGGAGCAAAGAGTGACCGTGCCATGGCCTCAATAAAGTTCCCTGTTGCATTACACACAGAACTCACCACTGACTCTCTGCAGACCCTGTACTCGTAGCATTGCTTCATGCGCATATCTGAGTTTCTTTCCCGCTCCAGTCATTTTGCCTCTGTGGTCAAGTAAGGCAGCCTTGCAAGTAAGCCCACCAAAGTTTTTTCCCTATGCTGTCTGTGGCCTAGTTTGTGGGGGCACGGGGAGTGGAACGGACTGCTTTTGTGACTGTGGCTGAAAAGGAACAGGGTTGATCATGTGAATTTGCGACTCTTTGTTCAACTTAGAGAAGTTAACCAGTGAGCTCCAGAGCAGAGAGAACAAGTGTATGGAGATGTACAAAAAGCTGAGCAAGTGGCCGGAATGCAGTGCTCTCTCGAGGAAACTTCTCCTGAAGAAGTGAGTGAGAGTTTGGGTTGCTTGTTCCCAACTTACAGTTGAAACAGATGCCCCTGGCTCCTTCCTCACCTGGGTGGTGGTGTTGGGCTGCCTTTTCCATCCTGCACCGAACAATCATACCATCGTGTTCCCAAGGCAAATGAGCGAGTTGTGTGGCAGTCACAAAGGAATCTTTTCTCCTTGTTCTACCTTAGGCCTAAATCTGTTATTCCTTCCTAATTCCAATTCATTTCAGTGGGGTAAGCACACCAAGCCATAGCTGTGGGAACAGAATAGCGCCCCCTCTGAATTTTCAATTTTTTTTAAAAAAAAGTCTCTAGCTCCTTCACATATGGAGCTGTAAGGAAAAACATGCAGTCATAATTCTACCCAATTGCTTAGTAAGAAGGAAGCCTGCACCCTCCTTTCAGAGTCCTGGCCAGTGACAGAAGAGAGACTGGAATGACTGACAAGCACTTAGGCACATGGCTGGTTTGTTTATTATTTAATTTATACTGAAATCTGATTTTAGTTGTACATCACATGAGTTTTTACTGTTGACTTATAAGGCCCTTTCCCACCCCCAACACATGCTGTTATAACATATCTAACCACAGGCTTCTCTGGATTGTGCCCATGATAGAAACAACTGTTACATTGATAGATCGTTTCTCTCTCTCTCTCCTTGTCTTAAAATCTCTCCCTTTCTCTCCCAAGCACTCTCTGTAAAGAAACCTCCTTTTTAAAAAATAGTCGAGTGCTCACAGTGTGCACTTAAGGCAAAAGGTTTAGTAGTGCAACTTTTTGTTCGGGGCACTTGCCTTAAATTAGCTTCACTGAAAGCAGGGGTGTTTATCCTCCGGCCCGTGGGCCAAATCGAGCCCTCTGGGGTTCCCCCGACTGCTGGCTGTCTGCCGATTCTTTGGTGGTTTCCCGGCTTTTGTGCAGTTCTCCCCATTCCCACCCTGAAAGGTTGAAATGCCTCTCCTAAAGCTTAGTTACTGGCAGTAAGAGCTCTTAGCTAAAATAGGCTGGTATTTGGGGTGGTTTTGGCCCTGCCCCCTTTTGACTCCCCCCCCCCCCCGAATGCAGCTCCCAGGAGCTTCTCTGAAATTGAATTCGGAGTTCCCTTAAAGTTGACAAGACACAAGGCAGTTTTCATCTCTCTCACTAGGATAGCCCTACTGTAGCCTTCCCCAGCTCAGCATCCTCCAGACATTTGGGACTTCAACTCCCACCGGCCCAAGCCAGCATGACCAATGCTCAGAAAGGTTGGGAGTTGTCGTCCAAAACATCTGGAGGGCACCCCGTTGAGGAAGGCTGCCTTGGAGAGTATCAGGGCACTTTTCCAACAGGTGCGGAAGTGTTACCCTCCCTAACACTAACGAGAGAGGGCGGGGGGGGGGAGTTGTTTTTATGCTATGCTCAGTTCTTCTACTGAGAAGACCTGTTTTAGAACTGTTCTCTCTTCTGTTTTAGCCCAGATGATTGGCAGTTTTATATGATCTACTTTGATTCCATCTTTCAACTGATCGACACAGCCTGGAGCCCTCCGGCTGAAGGAGAGCAGTGAGTGACTTACTGCTTTTTGAGGCCTTTGAGAGTCTCTTTTCTTTCATTGAGAACTTTGAACAGGGGAGTGAATGGTGTGTGTGTGTGTGTGTGTGTGTGTGTGTGTGTGTGTGTCCAGGTCTTGGGATGGGGAGCCTGCACAAGTCCGGAAGAGAGTAGAGAAACGGGCTCACTCCCACAGTACTCTTGGCAGTACCTTGCTCTTGAATATGGCATTTGGCTGCTTGTTTTTTATCCTGGTATATTTTAATATGTTTATGTTTTTTATTGTTTTGCTTTTGTTTTTGTTTTTCTACTGTTTTTGTTAACCGCTCAGGGAGCCTTTTTGCTGATTTATTTATTTAAAATAAATGTTTTAAATAAATAATAAATAAATAAATAAATAATTAAATAAAAATTGACTATTGTCCACATCTGGACCACCTTGGAAAGATGTACAGAGATAACCAAATGGCTGCCCAGGGCAGTCTCCTCATATGAAGCTCCACGCTTAAAAATCCAGAAGTTCCCGCTCCTCTCTACCACTCTGGAGAGTGGAGAACCACCAGGGTAGGGGATAGCCAGTGTTCTCCAACCTTGGGTCCCCAGATGTTTTTGGCCTACAACTATGTTAAAAATCTTGACTGAAACAAAGCACAGAAACTTAAAAGTCAAGAAAAATTATATATAATATAATAACCAAAAGTATAGCCAATAAAGGTATATTGAAATAAACACTATTTAAAATTTCAAAGATGTACAAATTTATATATATATATATATATATATATAAAAACATGTAGTAGCCAGAAACAAATAAACATATAAAATATAACTTCTCGAGGGCTGAAGATAGTGTTGAATATCTTTTCAGACTGAAGGACTTTATCTCTGGGTGAAGTCTTATTTGTGCCAATGTTTTTGTTAGTTGCTTCCCGAGATAGGTCCTCAGTTAAGAAGCTTTCCTGTTATCTGGTGGAGAAGCCAAACGTGTTTCGGCCCACAAAGGCCTTCCTCAGTGGCACTGTAGTTCCCACTAGATCCAGTTTGTAATCTATTGATATGTAGCCTCAATTCAATGCTGGTTCCATTTGCAAACCCCCTGAGGCAGAGGCCACCAATATTGGTTCCATCCATGGGCTCCGTGTAGGTCCAGAACCTTTAAACCCTTCCTGCAACTGCACTTCGCGGACACTTCCTTCCACGCCCGCCAGGAAGTTGGCCAAGGACTCTTGAAATGCTGGTGTATGTAGCAGCAGCAGCAGAGGCTTTGGCAGAGCCCCCCCCCCTTTTTTAACTTGCCTCGGCTGGCTACCCCAGCTGTTTCTTGGCTCATGAATAGGCGTGAACGGCTGCCAGGGAGAGGGGCGGAAAATAAGGAGAGTCCTCTGCCAATGCATTTGCTGCTCCTCAGTCTGGGAAAAATAAGGTTAAAGAGCTCTTGGCTTTGTGCAGGAGAGAACAGTTAAGGTATAGAATTAGGGTTATGCTGTGAGACAGCTGCCAGGGACTGTATTGAGCCCCTGGACCACCAACTTTTCCTCCTATGAGCCCAAAGCATTGTACACAATCCTCCACCAATCCATTTCATCCTCACAACCACCCTATGTGGTGGGTTAGTCTGAGAGTCAATGTCTGGCCCAAAGTTGCCCAGTAAGCTTTATGGCTGAGTGGGGACTAGAACCTGGGTTTCCCCAGTCCCAGGCCAACACTCTAGCCACTATGCCACACTGGCTCTTTACATATGTAACAAACTGAACTGGTGGGCAGTTCATTTCTTCTATCACAGAGGGCTTTGAGCCGTGATGAGTCCAGAGCCGCCTTCCCCAGCCTGGTGCCCTCCAGATGTGTTGGACTACAACTCCCAGCATGCTGGCTGGGGCATGCTGGGAGTTGTAGTCCCTGGAGGGCACCAGATTGGGGAAGGCTGAATTAGCAGATAGCAACGCAGCGTGTTGACTCTTGACCGCAACTGTATAGAGAGGCAGAACGGAGGTGCTGGAACTCACCGCCCCTCTGTGCACGCAGCTCTCTGGAAGGCGAAGTGCATCACAGCGCAGAGCAAGCCGTGACTTTCGTCGAGCAGAGGATAATGCAAGAATCCAACAGTGCCCGCCCACTCCGGGGACCATACCTGGCCCAGCTGGAGCTGATCCGGCGCTTGCGGCACAGAGGCTACAGCGGAGAGCACAAATTGGGTAAGGGCCATTGATAGGATGGCAAATTGAGCCTCGCGGGAGAAGCTGCGAACGCAGAGAGCCAAGCTCCATCCTGGGATTGCAGCGGCTGATGTAAACCGTGGGCAAGAGTTGCAGAAGTCCACCCGTGCCATGGGGAGAGGATTGTTTGTCTTCTATTTTCCTCCTTGGCGCAAAGAGGCTGCTTGTGGGTGGTAAATATTTGGATGTCTTGGCCAGCACGGTGGAGCCTCATGAACTTGTTCAGCACCAGGAACCAGTTTTTAATCTCATATTGACAGGCATGGCGATCCGCTGCGGCTCTTAAATTTGTCCCCTTAGCTACGAGTGAAGCAAAATTTCACTCCCACCTCCCCCATCAGCCCCAGCAAGCATAGCCAATGTTCAGGGATAATGGGAGCTGCAGTCCAACAATGTTTGAAGAGCCACAGGCTTCCCACCCCTGGTACGAGGTCTCCATTTAATGAGGAAGTCACGGCAAAGTCGTGGCAGTGAATAAACGGAAGTAAACTGAGAGTAAACGCAGGAATGAAATCCAGGGTAAATCACACCCGGCCGTCTGATGTGGCGCCAGACATCACTGCATGCTTTTGCTAAAGGGAGTTCGATAAGCCCTTTGCCTGCCTGTAGAATATAACTTGAGGTGTAACTACTGGATAACTTAAATCATAATATCCCCAGTATGTCATGGTCTCATGCGTCTGCCCATTGGACCCATCTTGGTTTACAACCCAGCATTCTCATTTATCATGATAGTCCTGAAGTACTGTTTTAAGCACACCAGGAAGTCATGCCAGTTTAGTCATGTAAGCTAAGGTGTAGATAATGTCAGTTTCCTTCACTTACCCATTTCACAGCAAAAAAAACCCCACACCTGAAAACATATTTTCAGTCGCCTATCTTTCATTTGTTAGGCGATCCAGAAGAATTGATGTTCCAGTATTTCAAACGGTTTGGGGATAAGCCCTGCTGCTTTACTGATATCAAGGTGTTTGTAGACCTCCTCCCCTCAAGCCAGTGTACAAAGGTAAGTTCCATGGCCATCTGATTCCTTCAAGTGACTACTGATTTATTTTCTTTTTTTCTTTCTTTTTTCTTTCTTTCTTTCTTTCTTTCTTTCTTTCTTTCTTTCTTGTGTGATTGCTCTATTTGTCCCAATGACTGAAAGATCAAAGAAGGTAAAACTCATTTTTGGAGCAACTTGGATGTTGCAAATCACAGGACTCTTCTGTCTAACAAAGTGTTCTGTGAAACTTGAAAGGCTGCGTGCTCCTGCACCAACCTTAACTTGGTCCAGCAAAAAGTAGTTTTCCCTCATTTTTATCTGCTGCACTTTTGCTTTCCTGTTCTTACATGACAGGGTGGCGAGGATCCGGTCTCATTTTAAATATTCACTGCAAGAGAGAATTCCTGCACTGTCAGGGGTAGCTTTGCTGGATGATCTCAGCAGTTGGGAATCCTGGTGCTCAGCCCATTGTTCTCCTAAGCCCATGCGGCTAGAGGGTTAAATGCAAAAACCCCAGTCTGTCAAGTAAACAAAATTGCTGAGAAAGATGGTACCAGCTCTGTTGACGTTGGGGCTTTTTTGTCTGAACATTTCCCTCCTTTTGCTGGCTTCCATTTGGCTCTCACCAAAGGTCACTGGACAATCGAGCATAATCCAGAAGATGTTATTTCTAAGCCATTTGTAAACATCACTGCAGTAAAACGATTGTTAGTTTCATGTCCTTCCCGAAGCAAGCATCAGGTAGATGTAGCTCCCTTATGCTGGGTCAGGCCCGCAGTCCTTCTTGCCTGGTATGTTTGGCAGTGGCTCTCCAGTATCACAGGTGGAAGGTGTGTTGTTGTTCTCCTGAAATCTCTAACCTGGAGCCTTATACCTCCCTGTGGCCCCTCAATTATAGGCCTAAATGTAAGGAAAAGCATAATTGTAACTCCTTTAATATATAGATGTACACACACACATTTCACACATTTGGCTTTCCAAGACAGGAATATTGCAAAATAAGCAGAAGGTCACCTGTGAGGTTGGCCTCTTTAAAGTGAAATCTGAAATCTGTTGCCAAATTCAATACCTCAAAGGTTTGAGCTTTTTAAAAGGTGCTTTTCCTGCTCTTATAGTTGCCTGGATAATTTTGAAAGCGTGGTGGCATTTCAGAGGAAGTTGAGCAGAACTTCTAGCAGTCAGGTGGGGGGGAGGGACTCTGCAGTCTCTTGCCCCCGCTCCTATATCCCACCTGTAGCTAGCTCCTTCTCACCCGCTTTTAAAAGGTTTCTAGTCCTCATTGCATCCCAAAGGTAAGGGATTCTGTGTTCTTCCCTCACAATGCCAGCTTTCCCTAGATGTTGTCCCTGTACATGTGATACTACATGGGAGCCTTTTCTGGCTGAAGAGCAGGGTATAAATGCTGTAAGTAAATAAATAAATAAACACTATCCCAAGTGACTTGTGTGTATGCGTATACAGGCCTGTGGCTTATGCTGGCTCAGCTTGTCTGAGTGTGGAAAGCTAAGCAGAGTCAAGCCTGGTTATTAATTGGATGGGAGACCCCTCTTCTAGTTTCCTGCACTGAGCAGGGGGTTGGACTCGATAGCCTTGTAGGCTCCTTCCAACTCTATGATCTATGAAATCTAGTGAAAACAGTTGTCCCCAGGCTCCCATAGGCATTGCTTTTAGTATGTTGAGAGTTTCATGAGAACTCAAGAATTCAGCCCTCCGGTCCTTCCCGATTTTCCTACCCCTACAAACCTGCATTGCGAGCCCAAGCTTCCTTCCCTAGTCCCTGCCAAGTTAAGCAAAAATAGAATGTAAGAGATTCCAGTTGGAGAATTTAGGCGCTTTCAGTGCTAGCATCTAGACATGCATACAAATACAATCTGCTCCAGTGGTTCCCAACCTTGGGCCCCCAGAAGTTGCTGGACTACAGCTCCCAGCATCCCTTGTCATTAGCCATGCTGGCAGGGTATGCTGGGAGCTGTAATCCAGCAACATCTGGGGGCCCAAGGTTGGGAACCACTGGATCTTCCTCTGCAGATTGTGAGATAACTGATAGCTGGGCTCAACTTCAACCTGCTATATTTCTTCCAGGGCTGTTAAAACACACACACTTCTCCATTCGTAACATTTGCTTCTTGCCCCAGGAAGGTATTGCAAATCTCGCCTTTCCATTCTTTTTCCTGCAGTTCATCAACCAGCTGTTGGGGGTCATCCCTCTGTCCGCACCAACAGACGGCAAACCCGCCCTACCTGCTAGCATCAAAGCCCTGCAGCAGCACCTGTGTGTTGTGCAGTTGACACGATTGCTCGGCCTCTACCACACGATGGACAAGCCCCAAAAGCTGAGTGCGGTCCGGGACTTGATGCTTGCGGTATCGGCATGGGCTGGATTTTGGTGAGGAGAGCCTAAACGTCAGACCACTAGAACATGCATAGAAAGCCCCAATTGTTCTGAATTCTTTGCCTGTCCACATGCCATAGCTATTGCTTTTACTTCAGTCCCCTCTTCTTGTATTTCATCTTTTGTTTGAGGAACTCAGAGCAGTGTCTAAGGGGGCGAGGGTGCTGCTGCACTCGGGCCCTGCTTGTGGGCTTCCCATTGAGGCATCTGGTTGGCCACTGTGGGAACACAGTATGGACGACAGAGGCCTTTGGCCTGATTGGACAGGGCTCTTCTTACATTATTATCCTTAGCTTCAGAGATGGAACTACATGAGACACCTTCAGTAGATTTTATCTTGTACAGATTTCCAGACGGGATCGCCGTGTTAGTCTGTCGCAAAAGCAACCAGGAGTCTTGTGGCACCTTAAAGCCTGACACATTTGTTATAACCTAAACTTTTGTGGTATCATACAACCTGGCTGTGTTTTTCACCAATAACTGTTTTGTGAATGGCTACTGTTATAACTCACTTGTCACTGTCTATACTTCCTGCGTTTTGTTTCCCTCCGACCTCACAATCCTCCCCACCCCCAAACACATGTAAGTATAACTCAGGATAACATTTCGTGCATCTGATGAAGTAGACTGTAGCCTACAAAACCTTACACTGTAATAAACACGTTGGTCTTTAAGGTGCCACAAGACTCTTTGTTTTCCTTGGTTTCTGATGGATTCCGCTTTGACTCATGAACAAGAAACTGAACAAGTTAATCCGGGCAGAGAAGCATTGTGAGCTGATGAGGATCAGCTGTTATACCAATTAACTCTGAGGTGATATTGATTGATTGAATAGACTTATATGCCACTTACCATATTTTTTAAATATCTCTAAGTGGTTTACAAAGAAATTAAAACACATCATAATAATTACAAAAAACGTGTATATAAATCATTTATAAAAACATTATATAAAACACCTGTAAAAAAAAGGCCTGGGTAAAGAGATGGGTCTTCAGTTGGCACCTAAAGGATGCCACAATTGACGCCTCCCAAATACCTGGCTGGGAGGACATTCCATAAGGTGGGCACCACCATAGGGAAGACCTGTTTCCGGGCTGCCGCAACATTGCAATCTGCAGGTTACGGTACAGCCAGCAAGGCCGCCTCCGATAATCTTAGTGATCACTCCAGAAGAAGATCCGCTAGGTCAGTGTTCTCCAACCTTGGGTCCCCAGATGCTACGCTGGCTGGGGCATGCTGGGAGTTGTAGGCCAAAAACATCTGGGGACCCAAGGTTGGAGAACACTGCGCTAGGTAACCCAGTCCCAAGCTAATAGATTCATGTTAGCAGCTATGTTGTGATCCCCAAGGATAAGAAACTTCGGGTGCAACGCTATGCATGCTTTGCTGGTAGCAGGCCCATTTAATTCAGTGGTGCTGGCTTCTGAGTAAGCGTGCAAGAGATCAGCTACATGCAAGGCGATACCTTTATCAAGCCAGCTCATATTTAAACGTTGGAAGCTCAAGCTTTCGAGTTACTTTGCATGGCTTTGTTTTTCCATAGGAAAATCCCGTTTGAAAACAGAGTTGCAGTTTTCGGACTACTACTGCCTGCTTGCTGTTCACTTGCTCCTGGACATCTGGCTAGAGGCAGGTATGTCCTTACAAGCCCCACTGCTTTCGTGTGAATAGAGATCTGAAAGGGGCAGCCAAAATTATCAGGAGGTTGGAGTAACTATGAGGAAAGGTTGCGATGTTTGGGACTATTTGATTTTTTTAAAATGTGAGTACAGTGGGGGCCATGAAAGAGGCTTATACAATTATGCAAGGTGTGGGGAAAGTGGACAGAGAGACATTTTTCTGCCTCTCTCATAATACTAGAAGCTGAATGGCTGAAGATTCAGGACAGATAAAAGGAAAGACTTCTTCACGCAGCGCATAGTTAATCTGTGGAATTTGCTGTCACAAGATGGAGTAATGGCCACCAACATGGGTGGCTTTAAAAGGGTTTAAGACAAATTCGTGGCAGAGAAGGCTATCAATGGCTACTAGTCCTGATGGCTATATGCTACCTCTCAATCCCTGTTGCAGGGTAATAACAGCAGGAAGAGGAGTAAAGGCCCCCCGTGTCCTCTTTGTGGGCTTACCAGGGGCCTCTGAGTAGCCACTATATGAAGCAGGATGCTGGACTAGCTAGGCCTTTGGTCTGACCCAGGTGGACTGCTCTTATCACCCTGGCCCATGAGTTTATTTGCAACCTGTCTGAACTAGGCACCTGAACTGGAATTCATTATGGCCAACTTACGGCCCCATTCAGACAGTTCCCCAGTATATCTGAACTTGGGAAACTGGTTCACCAACTCGAGTTGGTGAACAAATTGGGAGCAGCAACTTGAGTTCGAGAAACTGGTTACTTTAAAATTGAAAGCTATATCTGAAACAAGCCTGTACTACAAGATTTCATCTAATCCATAGATGTCTTCTCTTTTTCTCGTCTGGATTCATTACATAACTTATCTCTGTGCCTTAGAAGTGTGTATTGGAGACCTCTCTGTACAGAGCATGGAGGGTTTATGATCAAGACACACAGGGGCCCCCCTTTTTGCATTACCTGTGATCACGGTTGCCACTTTGTGCTTATTTCTCCTGTTGCTGAGGTCGTGTTTGAACCAGGGAGGTGGTGTGAGAGGAGTGGCCAGCCTGGCTACAGGCCAGGGTGGTGTGGGAAGTAGCCACGTCCTCTCCTCACCCCGACCTCCCAGTTCAAGGTGTGACGCGACCTTGGCACTCAGATGCTAGCAAAGAGGATCGTTCTCGTACCTGTTCGGTCGCCTCACCCACCCCTTTCATCTAGTTCAAGGCTTGAGTGTGATGTTCTCTCCCCAGGTGAAGAGCCAGCTGCCTGGCAGTGCTTGACTTTGCTAGAAGAAGGGCTGACTCACAGTCCCTCGAACGCTCAGTTCAAATTGCTTCTCATCCGAATCTACTGCATGCTGGGGGCATTTGAGCCAGTGGTGGACCTATACACCAGCCTCGACGCGAAGCACATTCAGCATGACACCATCGGGTGGGTAGCCTAACCTTGGAACGGGCGGCCCGTTGGCCCGGTCCATAGTCCAAGAGCCTCACCTTCCTTCTGGAGAGTACATTCATTATCACACAGTTCGCCGTTGACCACCATAGCCCCAAAACGCTCATTAAAGCATCCGTTGACTTAGCCAAGGTGGATTAAACACGTACCGGGTCTTTCAAGCAGCTTTGGGGTTTGGCTTCTTAGATGATGGTTTCCTCCATTGCTCATGTGCTTGTGTTTTTAAGGTTATACAACCTTTTCCACGAGACACGAAATCGTTTTACACGAAAAAAAGACTGTGCAAGGGCAGGGGTTGCCATTCACTATCACAGACAGACCTTGGAGTGCAGAATTCTCAACGGGGGCATTTTACTTGTGCAATTCTAATCTGTGGCACAGTTCACATTTGCCTCACGCCCCCGTAAACAACTAGTCCATTTGGGGACAGGATGGAGGGGGAGTTGTTGAAGTTGCGCTGGGCAGAATCCAGTCCAAATCACTTCCTGTCCGTTGTTGATTTTTGACTCTTATGTTTTAGAAAGTGGTTTTACTTTCTAATCTTAGGGCAATAATGGAATGAAAGAAAGAACAAATGAACTCTCAACGTTTGGCAGTTCCTGTGTAGCCGGTGGTGACGGGGGGGGGCGGGCTGCAGGGGGAACAGCCCTCTCATGGTTGTGAATGTGTTTTGTTTTGCATTGCAGTTACTTGCTGACGCGCTACGGTGCAGCCTTTGGTCACTATGCCGCCGCATCACAATCCTGCAACTATGCACTCAGGTTTTTCCACTCCAACCAGAAAGATGTAAGTAGCAAAGGGGACCCCCAAGTCCCTGTCCCGATTTCCCCTTCTTGGAGAGCACGTGCGATTCCCTCGGGAGCTTCTCCTGCGGAGGTTGCCCGGTGCCTCTCTGCAGGAGTCACTGCTCCGGCCTTGCCGCCTCCTCTTTGACCACCTCCTGCAGACACTAATCCAGCTGCATATCTGCACTGTAGCTTCCGATGAGTGTGCCTGTTGCATCCCTGCATGAGCAGAGGAGGCACGAGTTGTTTCTAGGGCAGCTGTTGCTGTAATCTTCCCATTCACTGAGGAAAGTGGGAACTCTGTACCTTTCAGCATGCGATTTTAGTGTTCAGCATAAGAAGTGTGCAGCTTCCTTTAAATATGTTTTGCATCCCCCCCACCCCTTCCTCCAAGTTGCTCAGGGTAGCTGCGCTTCCCACTTTGTCCTCCCAAGAGGCTTGAGGGGTTGGTTCGGCTCAGTGACAGTACCACTCAGCATTTTGTCCCCAAAGGCCTTTGAGGAAGCCAGCTCTCAAGTGTCAATGTGAAACCAAGCTCACAAAAATTTGTTTGCTCAAGTCCCAAGCATGAACTCCGTACAACTTAAGCACAGGGGTCCATGAGAACTGGGTTCCTCGGTGAATGTCTTTCCTGGATTCTCACAGCTGGGATGTATATGCGGAACTCTGTAACTTCATGCTTCATTAACACAGAGGCCGTTGTGTGTTTCCTTCCTAGACCTCAGAATACATTATTCAAGCCTATAAGTACGGTGCGTTTGAGAAGATCCCGGAATTCATTGCTTTCAGGAACAGACTAAACTCTTCACTTCATTTTGCACAAGTCCGCACAGAACGGATGTTGCTGGACCTCTTACTTGAAGCAAATATGTGAGTCTGGAAGGGTCCTTACGTTAGAGGTTGTGGCAGGCTGGTAAAGGAGAGAGAAAGATGTCGGACAGAGATGCTGCTGATTAAAGCAATCTCAAAGTATCGAGGGGCCGTTCCCAGTAGTACTCCAGAGGCCTCTAGTTGAAGGAGTGGGAGTGGAATTTGTCATTCTGAAAATCAGCTTGTTTATAAAGCTTTATAACACGATAAAGTTAAAAAGCCCCACTTTCTACTCAGTGTGAAACAGCTACATGACACTAGGGGGTGCTGTTTGATATCCTTCAGTCAAAATTACCGTTTACTGTAAAACATGCTAGATATAACCAGTGTTAATACAGAATAGTAATAATAATTTATATTTTATATATGTATTTATATTCAGACTTGAGAAGGTATGGCTGAAGTAAAAACAGATTATGTGTCCAGGAGATTTAATTCTCAAAATCCCAGTTGCTTTGGAGCTAGAAAATTAACTTTATTACTTATCTAGTAGTGCTTCATCTCTATAGAGATTGTTTGGAAGGTCAAAAATGGCTGAATTGCTATGAACCACCCAGAGAGCTTTGGCTATTGGGTGGTATAGAAATGAAGTTGATAATAGTAGTAGTAATAGTAGTAGTAGTAGTAACACATAAATTACTCAGGCTGCAGAGTTTATTTCATTTCTTGATTTATACTACTACTGTACTGCTTGATGTCCTAAAATCTCTTAAATGGTTTACATCGAAAATACATTTCTGCATGGAGCAGCTTTCCCCAACCCAGCACCCTCCAGCGGTGTTGGGCTGCAACTCCCATCATCCCCAGCCAGCATGGCCCGTTGCCATGCTGGCTGCGCATGGTAAGGATTGTAGTCCAGCCCATCTGGAGGGCCCTGGGCTGGAGGGAGCCGGCATATAGAGTGCACAACTAGCTCTAAGCACGGTCAGCCAGCTCAAGGGCGCGCCATGCACATTGTCTGGGTTCACACCAAATCTGGCCGACATCCTCTAAACATCTGACTTCTGTTTCTCTCTCCGCAAACTAGATCAGCGAGTTTGGAAGAGAGTATAAAGTCCATGAGCCTCAGTCCGGAAGAGGATGACATTCCCTGGAACGACCTGCGGGATAACCGAGACCTCACTGTCTTGTTTAATTGGGACCCAAAAGACAGGTAGGGACAAATGGCCACTGCCGTGGCGGACATTTACCAGAGGCTGCATGTTCGGGGTTTGGCTGTTTTGGGGGTGCAGAACCTCAGGTCCAGGGACCAAATCCAGTCCTCCAGGATTCGACAGATGGTTGCTTTGCCCCGGCCACCAGTCATTTGGATGTTTCTTGGCTTTGGTACAGTTTTCCCTCCATTCTGAAAGGTTGAAATGCCTCTCCTGGGAGGCAGCAACCCCCCCCCCCCCTTTTACAACTCTAGCTTGTCAGGGGAGAGACAAGCCAGAATTCCTGGTTTGGATGTAATGCTAACCAAGCCAGGGATGGAGTGTCCCTGACTTGTCTAGCTGCTCCCAATGGCAGGAGCGGCCCAAGTGGAAGCAGTTGAGCCACGTGCCCAGCAGGCTGGCTCACTCACAGTAACTCCGGGCTTTAAAACAACAACAACACCTGGCTTGCCATCACATGCAAACTGGCCCAATATTTTTCTATAAAATTGTATGGGTATCTAGAGAGCTTTGGCTACTGGGCAGTATAGAAATAAAATTATTATTATCAATAATAATAATAATAATAATAATAATAATAATAGATTTGACATCTTCCTTTTATCTTCGGGTGGAAATCTTATCTATTGTCAGGATTTCCCAAATGTTGCTATACCTACCCCTGATTTAAGGGGTTTTGTTTGGAATTTGGGTGCTGTAAGAAGCCTTCCTTACTGACGAGCCACAGTTTTAATAATACCTTGTTTTCTACATGTTCTTTATTCTTTATATGGCTTTATCGTTTAATTGTTCACCACTCCGAAATCTGCTTAGATATGGAGTGGTATCCAAATACTATCTATCTGTCTATCTATCAAAAAGAAAGAAAGAAAGAAGTCAATTCCCATCAAATTGTGTGTTCTTCCCCTTGTCATTTGCTGGCCCCGATCCTGGCAGTGAATGAGAAAAACATAGCACCTGCCTTGAGTTCACACATGCGTGGAAGAGACGTCATTGTGTTGGGCTTCTTGTTTCCCATCTCGATTTTGGGGGGCAACTTGGATTTGTGCTTTTGAGCCTGAATTCCTGGTTTGTCTCTCTCTTCCACAGGGGCATTTCTGAAGAGCATAGAAAACTCTCCTTGGAGGAAGAAACCATCTGGTTGCGGATTCGGTCTTTGACGTTACGGTTGATAAGTGGCCTCCCGACCCTCGGCCATAACGTTCAGCCAAAGAACTCTGAGAAAAACACGGAGAACGGCGTTTCCTCCAAGATTGACACCATCCGGGCTCTGCTGCAGCAGCTTGATTCAGCAGTGAATTCTGGGAAGCGGTTCCTTGAGCAGAAGATTCAGGTACAGCTGAAGGATGCAGTTCCCAGATTTCTTAAAGAGTTTGTGACTGTGCCAGCAGATGCGCAGATTAGATTCTCTTAACATTTAGCCTGGTACTCTAATTGGAGAGCTAAACAGAGCTGTTGCTATGTTGTGTTTTTAAGTTATCTCCATGATAGTTTTGGATCTTCTTGTGATGCCTGTTTTAGCCTCTGCTGCTTTTAATGGATGGGTTTGTCGTGTCGCTTTTGATTTGACCTATAACGGATTTGGAATTTTATTTATGTTTTTATTGTATGTCGCCCTGATCACTTTTAGCACTAGGGCAACTAATCCATCTTAGAAATAAATACTCAGGCCTTGGACCCAGGATCTGCCTTCCGCAAGAAGAAGGGGTTGGATTTTGGGGGGTTCCTCCCCCCCCCCCCACACACACACACGACAGCTCACTCCGTTCAGCCGGGTCTCCTGACTCTCTTTGTGGCATTTTTAGGGCGCTGGAGCGGCTGCTGTGAGAAGGAGGGGATGGGATAGAATCATAGAGTTGAAAGGGGCCTACAAGGCCATCGGGTCCAACCCCCTGCTCAATGCAGGAAACTAGAGGAGGGGTCTCCCATCCAAGTAATAACCAGGCCAGACCCTGCTTCGCTTTCCACGCTCAGACAAGCTGAGCCAGCGTCAGCCACAGGCCTGTTGGGGAAGCCCGCTTCTGCCAGGGCAGTCGATCCAGCGTTAATCCGCGTCCAACCCATAGGTTAGACCAGAAACAACACTGTCTTTCTCTCTCTTGAGAGAGGTGCAATATTTAATCCCCCCGTTTTGCTTCTTCCGCAGTATCCGGTCCTTGGGCCCCCTCCATCGCGCATGGCCAGCTTCTTCAGCAGCGGGAGCTGCCAGTGCCAGACCAGTTTGTTTTATCTCGTTAGCGAAATTTATGAACTCGATACCAACGGTTTAGGTAAGTCCTTGTTGCTCCAGGGGCCAGAAGCCCATTTGGGCTGGGGGTGAGGTGGGTGGGGGACTGGGAGGTGTGGCTTTCAGATCGGTTTGAAGATCTTGGCCTCTCATGGGCTGCTGTGATGTCACAGAATGTTCAGGTATAATCCTTAGCTCAGAGCTCTCCAACCTGGCACCCTCCAGATGTGTTGGATTACAACTCCCAGCATCCCCCAGAGGGTGCCAGGTTGGGGGAGGCTGCCTTTGCTTAAATTTTCTCAAGATTTAAAAAATCAGATGAACTGGAAGGAGCCATCAGATTCGTGAGGTGTTTTTTTTTACCATTTTCTGACTTGTCTTTGTGACTCTCAATAGTTAGACCCTTAAAAAAAAAAAAAATTCAATCGCCATCTGGTATGCCTTGTGATCTGCAGGGTGTGCCAGTCTTATCTGTACCCGTTACCACATTGCTGGTCTGGCCCCAGGTTTCCGGGGGGCCTGGGCAAGGTGCCCTGAGGTGGGACCCTCAAGGCACCTGAGTGATCTAGGCCATTTCCCACACCCGCACCTCGGCGATACAGCCCCCCTCCCCATGAATTTGCCGGGCGGTGGGGCAAGCAGAAACAAACTGTAGCCTCCAGAGAGAGAGGCCGCCACAGGGTCATCCAGGGGGGCTCATTTCAGCACCGGGTTCTTCATAGGAGCAGAAGGAGAGGTTGTGCCAGCTGGGGTGGGGTCCCCGCTGGCCCGGGACAACCGTCTTTCCCTTTGAAGGACCTGTGCTGAAGGGAGACGGGCCTGGCAGCTCTGCAGTGACCGCCATCTTCTTCCCCACATGTGTTGAGGGAGGGATTCAGAGACACATGGAGGAGAGAAGATGCTGGCTGCACCCAGCAGCATGCATCTTTTAATCCTAGTGTTAGCCTAGGTGGGTCCTCTGGAGCTCCGGAGCCCTGGCATTTGCCCGACCATGCCAGGCACTGATGCCGGGCCTGCCACTTCCGTTGATCTGCTGTTTTCATCGTTGTGACAATATCCTTCTGTGCTTCACCTAAACTTCCAGTTCTTGGTTGGGATAGTATGCTTTTTACTCTAGCTGTTGCTTGTTTTTATGTCCTTTTTCTAAAACAGTCGCTTGATTTTTAATTTTTTTAATGTCGTCATTATTACACATTTGGATAAGAAACTTGCTAAGTCTTACTTATTTTCAGAAGATTCGACAACAGTTCAAGAGAGAATAGGGATTAGCTTGAAATCATTACTAGAACAACTAACAGGTAAGTCAGCTTTGCAAATAACTCCACAAAAGTTGCTAACCTACAAATAAATAAATAAAAATTGGCTGGCTGGTTTCCTGTACATGCACCATTTTAGTCGTTTCCTGCCCAAACAAACTTAGTAATGCAATTGTCACTGTCAGTACTTCGTGCATTTAATTTCCTTCTGATATCACTGTTAACGATTCTCCTACCACCATATATACTGCATATATAACCAAAACTCTCCATAACTCTTCATGTATCTGATGAAGTGTGCTATAGTCCATGAAAGCATGGCAGTCTTGTAAGGTGTCACAAGACTCTTTTGCTGTTTTAGCTCTTGTAGAGCACCTCTGCCTAGTTGCCTGGAGGTGACTTTTACTCACCATGGGCGAGTGGCTTTCTCCTTACAGACTCTGGGGGGCTCTCCTACTCCATCTACTACAAGGGCAAGCTCTGTTTATAAGCTGGAGTTAAGTGATGATGCAAGAGTTAATATTTTCATCCTCTGAAAGGCAGTTGCTGATCTCAAATGGTGATTTTAATTAGTCTGCTAAGTCGATCTGTACGTCAGCTGGCAGATCTGCGCCTCCTGAATATCCCCAGACAAATCCAGAAGAAGATAAAATAGCTATTTGATTCAACGCATCTGAGATCAGTCTAGAATCGCATAACTGCCAGTCTTTTCTGCAAGAAATGCTCAAAGACAGCAAGCTGTTTAGATGTGTCCACATTTATGGGTTCTTCTGCAGTGTATACAGTTAAAATTACAGTTGGGTGGGGGGTCACTTGAAAATATACAAAGACCGTAACCATCAATTTACTATTTTCATGTATCTGTCAGTCGGGAAAGGCCTTGTAAACCTGATTTTGCACCCAGGAGCAGGATTTCAGGTAGCAGGTGATGCGATGGCCCCACATCTTTCGAATGCGTTACTCCCTGGGGTCCATAGGGCATCATCATCATTGCAGCCTTTAGGAAAGCCCTGAGGACCGATTTGTTTTCTTTGGCTTTTTCCTCAAGTTCTAAATTTATTTGGACTACTAAGGGTGCAATCCTATGCTAGTTTAGACAGAAAGAAGGCCTACAACTCACCAGAACATGCTGGGAGGTTGTAGGCCCTTTTTTCTGTCTAAACTTGCATAGGGTTACACCTTAAGTGTTCTAAGCTGCTATTAGGCACTGGATTTTAGTATTTTCTGGACTGCAGAACAACAACAGCGATATTGTTATTGCTGGCTTTTATTAATTTTTGACATTTACTGTTGTATCAAATTTTATAGTGTAAGCCACCTGGAGAGGGTTTAAAGGCAGGATAAAAATATTTTGAAGAAAGGAGAAAAGACCTCTGCCCATGAGACCTTGAAGAGCCACTGGCCTGTCAGAGGAGCCTGGGCCCGCCTGAGGTCCCAATCCAGGCTTCTGGGGTTCCCAGATGGCCACACACCCTTTTCCCGACTGACGATTGTTTGGTGGCCTCCTGGCTTTTGCACAGTATTTCCCCCTATTCTGAAAGGTTGAAATGCCTCTCCTGAGGCTTAGTTCCTGGCTGTAAGCCGTTCAAGCTAAAATACGCTGGAATTTTGGCCTCTGTCCGCTTTGCCCTTGGCCCCGCCCACCATCGGAATACGGGGGCCCCAGAACTTCTCCAAAATTGGGCTGAACGGGGTTCTACACCCCAGGAGTACTGGTCTAGGTGGGCCTGTGACCTTCACTTGGGCCAAGGCGTGTTCATCTGTTCAGTGGGAGCAAGCCATTAGCTCGGTGGCAGAGCCCAACCTCTGCGTGCACCTGTGCAGATCCCAGGTTCAATCCCAGGCATCTCCAGTGAAAGCAGCAGCTACGAAAAGGAAACATGTTGCCTTACATAAGACTTAACATTTTCACAAGTCTCACCTTTCTCCCCCCCCTCCTTGTCTTTTCTTGAAGATCAGTTCAATAAATGCAAAGGTGACTTGTTGGAAGTCAAGGAGGGCAGCTTCAAAACCCATCCAAACATTTTAGAAAATCTAGTCTTCTTTGTGGAGGTGAGTATGAAGACTCCTCCGAGTGCCAGGAAAGCCAGTCCTGCTCCCTCGGCAGTTGCGAAATCCAGCTGTGTTCCTAAAGAGCCTGTGCCCCCTCCCCTCTTCTCTTCCTTCCAGACCATCTCCATTGTCCTGTGGGTGTGCAATTACTCGGACACTGTCCTCCGGCCCTGCAAATCGAGCTTCCAGAAGAAGAAAAAGAAGAAAAAAGAGAGCGTTATAGCAATGGTATGCGACGTGCGGTTTTATGGAATTCACTGCCACAAGAGGTGGTGGACGGAGGCTTTAAAAAAAGATTAGGCTAATCAGTAGAGCACAGGTCTCTTATCAGTAGTCATAAAACATGAGTACTGAATGGAAACTGTCTGCAGATGTGTTAGTATTATGACTATTACAGTTCCTTTTAATGTTGCTTTTCAGCCCAAAGGAGCCACTAAATTAATGCCACTGGATGTGGCTGCCCAGGAAAAGGCACACACACACACACACACACACACACACACACCCAAAGCAGCAGCCTGTGAGATGCATTCATCCATTTTCATTCATTAATTTCGTCTCTGTACTGTCCGGTAGCCAAAGCGGTCCACAAAAAATTACAACCCACAAATACAAGATAATAAAAGCCTAATATAGCATCTTTACCATACAAAATGTGCAAAACCATTTAAAACCGCTAAAAACCAGCCACGCAGATACATCTGTGGAGAATGCTGCACAGCAAGTAAAATAAAAGCAAGCGGTCCTGTCAGGTGCGCACAGTGTGGAGTTACTAGGGAGGCTTGAGGATTTCATGCGATGTGCCGTTTCAAGCAGGCTGACCTGATTCATATTTCCTGAGCTGCTACGCCAGTGTTCTCCAACCTTGGGTCCCCAGATGTTTTTGGCCTACAACTCCCAGCATGCCCCAGCCAGCCAAGGTTGGAGAACACTGTACTACGCAGATGGGAACGCAGTTCTCCATCCATTTTCGCACTTCTCCTAATTTTGCTATACAGTCCCTGGTTCACAAAATATAGCAAAATGTGTACAAAAATGCATGTTTTGGGGTTTTTTTTTAAAAGACATTTAAAATGTGGATTTTCGTGTGTGTGTGTGTGTTAAAAAAATCACAGCTTGATGCTGAAACAGGTAGGAACGGACTTATGTACAAATGCATGCAAAACTGACACTGCCTAGAAATAGACTGATCTCTCCACCCCTAGCAGTTACAGAACAATATAAAGGAAAGAATGAAAAGGTTTGACATGTTTGCCCAATGAAGAGAATGGCAGATGTATTTGGTTCATCTCCGTTACTTTAGATCAGTGTTCTCGTAGCTGGCTGGGGCATGCTGGGAGTTGTAGGCCAAAAACATCTGAGGGCCCAAGGTTGGAGAACACTTTTAGATTCTTCGTATGTCAGTTTTGATTGCACGTTTTCTTATCGACAAATATATTCTTCCTTTCCAGTAGTGTAAATTACTCACCACAATGAAGTTTATTTATTTATTTATTTATTACAGTTTTTTAATTGCCCATCTGGCCGATTAAAGTTAAATTCAAATTTAAAAAAAATACTTTTAAATGATTCAAGATGAAATTGAATGGTTGCTGTGTTGTGCGAGAGCGTGGAACATCTTTCATCCCCCCCCCCGCCCTTTCTCTCTTTTTGTAGCCCCCTGTGTTTACAAGCTTTCAAGATTACATTTCCGGGCTCCAGATGCTCACTTCCAATGTGATAGACCATATCAAAGGGCTTGAAATTACTCTAACTGCACTTAAACTTGAAGATCTATCCATAGAAGACAACTTACTGTCACAGGTAAGAAAACTGCCTGCTTCTAAGTTGAACAGCCAAAATGCCCATCTTTATGGTGGCGACAATTTGTGTGGTGGGATGAAAAGTGTTTGAGCTCCTGGGACTTAGCCGTGCTCCTTGCTCCTGGGAGCCCCAAGCTGTCAGTCGCTGATTCTCATAGGATCATAGAGTTGGAAGGGGCCTACAAGGCCATCGAGTCCAACCCCCTGCTCAATGCAGGAAACTAGAGGAGGGGTCTCCCATCCAAGTAATAACCAGGCCTGATCCCTGCTTCGCTTTCCACACTCAGACAAGCTATTTTAGGTTCTTTTTCTTGTGACAGAATGTTTGGGAACTGGCTTCTATGTGTGGAGGGAGAAGAGAGGTTTACCTTATGCTGCAGAGCAAAGCCCTACAATTGCAGTCACCGTCCATGTGAGGGCACCAAATGAAGCAAAAATGCTTTCAATCTGTGATGAGGTTGGGCTGCAGGAGAATTTTGTTTCTGTTTGCAAATCATGCAGACTTGTCCCATTTGCAATCCCAGACATGAGCAGGAGCACTCCCCCCCCCCCCAGAAATGTTCTCAAATTTGAGGTTGCATTTGAAAAATGCATGCTTTAGGAAAAAAATTAAAAATTCCCCCCAAAATATGCATTTTCATGCTTGTCAATGGAGGAAAACCATGCACTTTTGAAAAACCCACACAGAAATGCGCACTTTTCCTGTTCTAACTGCACACTTTCTCCATTTGAATGAGCCGAAAAATAGGTTGAAAACAAAAACTGGAGCAAGCTAAAACAAGCTTTGAAGTAATTTTCAGAATTTAGGTGAGCTTGAAAATCACTGGTTCTCCCATCCCTATAGTGGGAGGATAGGAATGCTTGGTCTAGGTGCTCTTGGTGTGTAACGCAAAGACACACCTGCTGTGCAAAAGATGGGCTGGAGGGAAGGAGAAGTTCGAAAAGTAAGGGGCTTCAGATTTGTGGTGGTGGGGAGACCGTGGTTTAGGTGGTGATTGCTGAAGTGGGTACGGTGAGGTAAGCGCCCGACGACTACTGTAGCTTTGAAACAAAACACAACTCTGTTCTCCTGCCAAAACTATGGCAGCAAAGGAAACGGTAGATTGACCCTGCAGAATTTCTCTCGCCCTTTCAGTTCCTGTTTTCTGGTAACACTGGAGCTGACTATTTTCAACCCTGCCTTTTTGCACACAGCATAGAATGCATGGAAAAACTTGCACCTGGTAGGAAAATGTTGCCTGTGGCTTTTCCAGCCTCGGACAGCAGGCAGGTAGCTATCTAAAACTGTTCTGCCTGGCCCAATTTCCAATGGTCTTGCCCCCCCCCCCCCACCTTAGTTCGCCCTGTTTAAGCTGTGTCCTTACTTACTCCAGAAAAGCCTTTTGTCTTTCACACTTGTGTCAGCAGAAAAAACACCTTTTTGCTTACCCATTCAACACGTTTCTCTTTATAGGTGTGGCATCTAGCACTGTGCTTGGGGAGCAGGGCATTTGGGAAGCAAATGCGAGCGTGCTCTCTCTCTTTCTCTCTGTGAGCCTTTTATTTCCTGCCACCTAGACATATGCGTTGGCTTGGAATCCCTTGGGGTTTTCCTACTCCCGTTAAGTCAAAACAGTTTGAGGTTTTTATGGCTCAAAGAAATCGCAAAGTCTGGCACTAAAGATGTTCAGTGCTTAACTGGAGGCCAGGATGTTAGGATGGGAGCCTATCCAGCAAGTGGGGTTGAGGCAAAGCCTGGGCTAGTTTTCAAAACATGGTCAAATCCAAGATGCCCCCCTGTGCCGGTCTGCATGAGAATAACAGCTGGACTGATGAGCAAAGACAGAGCGAGACTCATTCCCCACCCAGCCCCTCGCATCTGTCAACAACTGCTTGATGGGAAGCCAAGATATTGGACTAAGGATTGACCTGACCCAGGAAGTTATCCAGGGCTCTCTGGCAAAACAGGCTGTAGCTATTCAGGACCCATGAGAGTCCAGCAGGCTGGTTCAGCAAGTCTGCCTATTTCACCCATGTTGCTGCCTGGAAATCCAGAGGTCAGCGGAGTTTAACTCTACAGCACATATGTATCAATATTTGGAGACATTTATTAGGGGAAAGGGTCACTTTGTGTTCATTGTGATTTACATCACCTGTTGATTGTGTTATCTGTATAACACAATCCGGGTTTAAGCCCGGAGATCTATATATATAAAGCTCCGAAACAACCTCAAACCCCCCCCCCCTTCCCCTAATCCAGAAGAGCTGAATTCAGTGTTGGGCCCCGTTGTTACTATCAGCAATGACATTGAAGAAACTAAATCCCCTGCTATCAGATATAAAGCTGTTGATACTGTGAATGACAATTGGCTTGCTTTCCGTCACCTCGAACCACACGAGATCGGATCCCAAAAGATGACGGAGCAAAGAAATCAAACTCCAGAACTCCTAAGTCTACCTACCCTGACATCAAACTGCTGTGTCTTGGGTGCAACGGAAGGTGGATTGGATATAATAGAGGAGGCAGATTGACCAACACTAAAAGAAACCAATACCTTACTAAGACCTGCTTCTACACTGGCTAAAAGAATTTGCGAAAATGGAAACATCAGGGGAGGTCCACTATTAAATATCGTGTCATGGAACATTGCGGGCTGGAAACGGAAAGAAAGTGATACGGAGGTTATGCACTTTCTTTCAAGTTTCCACATCCTCCTCCTGCAAGAGACATGGTTGGAAACGGACATCTCCATGTCGGGCTATATTTCTTTTTGTATGCCAGCTATGCCTGTTGCCCAAAGGGGACGGTGCAGAGCAGGTCTTTGCTGTCTTGTATCTCTAGCCACCAACTTGGAGTACAAGATACTACCCAATCTTCCACCGTTAGCTATGGCCATTTTACTTAAAGGCACCGCTTTCTCTCTGTTGATTATTAATGTTTACCTACCCCACCAAAAAGGCAAAGCAGGGATCCTGGCACAATGGGAGGCCTTCAATGACTATCTCCTGGGCCTGGAGGCAAAATATCCTACTGCTGAAATATTAATGGCAGGCGATTTTAACGCTAGGATTGGATCTGATAACCCTGCACTGTTACAGGCTATGGGTTATAAAACAGACGAGTCCAAGTTAGGGGTGATACCCCACGTTAGATGCTCCAAGGATCACCTAATTAACTATGCAGGAGTCTGTTTGAGCAAATTTGTAGCCAGTAATGACAAAACTATCCTGAATGGGTCCTCCCCCCTTGATACCCCGGGTGAATTCACATTTAGAGCCTCACGGGGAAGAAGTGTGATCGACTATACTCTAGTCTCTCCACGACTGAGAAGATTAGTATATGATTTTCTCGTAGGTGACCGATCCGATAGCCATTACTTGTCTCTGTGGCATGCACTTTTCTTGGCAGCAAGCCACCTGGCGTTAATCAATCTCCACATTTTACAAGAGTTAGATGGAACAACAGAATCAATATCATTATTAACGAGACCTTAGGCTCAGCTCCTGTTGCTTCTCCCAACCAAAAGATGGATAAGGCACAGGACATCGACATGGCTCTTTGCTACTATGCTTTGCTATCTAGGAAGATAAATGCTGTACTACAACAACAGGCACCTGTTGGTGGTGGGAAAGGACCACGCAATAGGCCCGATAGTTGGTTTGATGGAGAATGTCAACTGCTGAAAAAACAGATTCGTGCAATATATCAACTCCAAGGCAATAGTAAAACAAACACCCTTCCACCTAAATACCATGAACTGAAAAGGAAATATAAACTAACCATTAAAAGAAAGAAGAGAGAACTGCAAATGAGGAGATGGGACCTGATAATCCAGGCCTCACAGCTTAGTAACACCAAACAGTTTTGGGGCCTGGTGTCCGGAGCCATTTCAAACAAACCCGGCCCACTTGACAGCAGAGTGCCTCCGCAGGTTTGGAGGGAGTACTTTGCAAACATATTCTATGATCCAGCAGCTCCGGATCTCTCTCTGGCAGACCTTATGCCATCTAAAGTGTCACAGTGGATACCGGTTGACTCCAATGAGATAAAAAAAACTAATTAGTCAGTTAAAGGACAGTAAGGCTCCAGGTCCTGATGGATTCCCACCCGAATTATACAAAAAGCAATTGGAATGGTGGGCATCCCCCATAGCTTCTCTTTTTTCTTTAATAGATGCTACTGGAAGGATGCCATCAGTTTGGTCAAAGTCCATTATAGTGCCCATCTTTAAAAAGGGGGACCCAAAATTGCCAGACAACTATCGCCCAATAAGCCTGCTATCAATCATGGGCAAGCTTTATGCTAGGCATCTATTGGGTAAACTGTCAGACTGGATTGATGAACATCACATCTTAGGCCAGGAACAAATTGGGTTCTGTAAAAATAAATCTACTCTGGACCACTGTATTGTGCTGGCACACTTGGCAGAGAAATATAGCTGCCGGGGGGGGGGGGGGGGGATGAATTTGTTCACAGTTTTTTTTAACCTAAAAGGGGCCTTTGACTCTATTCCTATGCAATTACTATGGACTAAGTTAAGAAAGACAAGCATTGACAGAAGGCTCCTGTTCCTCATACAAAAACTTTACAGTAACACTAGTTGCCAGGTTCGATATGGCTCTTATGACTAATTGACCGAAGAGTTTTACACTAATAGAGGGGTCAGACAGGGGTGCATTTTGGCACCCTTCCTTTTTAATCTCTTCATGAATGATCTCTCTTCTGCTTTAATAAGAGTGGAGGGTCACTTTCCGAAAATGGGTACCCAAAAAATCCCACTTTTACTATATGCGGATGACACTGTTATCTTATCGCAAACTCAGTTAGGATTGAAACGTCTTGTAGTTGCCTTTGCCACATATTGTGAGGCAAATGAGTTGACCATTAATCTTGGGAAATCAAAAGTTATGGTTTTTTCCAAGGTTTGGAGACGCATGTGCTGGACTCTCAGAGGTGTTAATTTGGAACAAGTAAAAGAATACAGTTATCTGGGTTTAAACTTTCAGTATAAATCTAACTGGACTTCCCATAAACTCCTTCTTATTAATTCAGCTATCCGGAGCACGATGGCTATTGCCCGTTTCTTCTATACACAGGGGGGACAACATGTTCCTTCTGCAGTACGGGTATTTAAAGCCAAAATTACAGCCCAATTGTTGTATGGTGCACCTATCTGGATAAGTGCAGTCGATGTGGGGATAGAGCGAGTTCAAGCTAAATTCCTTCGACGCATTCTTGGAGTTCCCAATTGTGCTTGTTATGCAGCCATGTATTTAGAAACAGGATTAGGCCTGCTAGAAGTAAAAGCGTGGATCCAAACCTTTAAGTTCTGGCTGCGCCTACACTTTACATCGGGGGACCGCAGTTACGTATGCCATATGCTAAGGGATAGCTATATTAGTAAATGGGCCTCTTTGGTGCAATGGAAAATTAGGTCAATTGGTATCCACATAGACTCTATCCTTCTACTCGGTCCACAGCAAGTGCTCAGACTGTTATCGCAGAGACTGTATGACATTGAGAGACAGGAGTTAAGCTCACTAGCAAACAGATCCTGTTCCCCCATTGCTAGTGGGGTAACTCCAATCCATGGCCTTTCGGCGTCATATCTCTCAAACATCAGCGACCCACAAGCTCGCAGAGCATTTATGCTAGCGAGATTCAACATTCTTCCATCAGCGATCTTGCCCGGGAGGTATCAAGGAACACCATACCACCAGAGACATTGTCCGTGTATGGCTGGGGAACCTGAATCATTGAGACACATCCTCCTTCATTGTAAATTCTATTCCAAAATAAGGGAAGACGCAATTTTGCCTCTCCTAAGGAGGTTTTCCGGTATGCCTGATGATTGGCTGGTCACTTTCTGCCTAAATGACCAAAACCCAGCTGTCACCTCTGTAGTAACAAACTTCGTCTTAGCTGCCATGAAAAGGAGAGTTTTTATGGTAGGGAACAAGTGAAAATGGTTTTGTTCAAAGTATGCTTTATCATGGAAGATAATTAATGTTTTATTTGTACTCATGTAATTCTCTTGGTCCAATTTGTACTGTATAATTTAATAACTTGTAGTATTTGGGTCATATGACCGTAATAAAGTAAGGTGTTATCTGTATGTACCGGTAATCTTTCCCCCCCCCCCCCCCTCCTCCAGGAAGAAAAGAAGTTTACAAAGACTGCGTTAGGGAAAGTCCAGAACAGTTACCAGCATGCGATTCAGGAAATTGGAGAACTGCTGAAAAAGAGACTCGATGCCATCAAAAATCTAAAGGTGTGAGGAAACTCATCCTGGGTGCAGAAGGCAGAGAGTGAAGCGCTGGCCCCAGATGAGAAGCTACATCCGACACCCCTTCGACGTTAAAATCTGGAACTTCCTCGTAAATGCATGAAGGACTTTGATCGTAAAATAGTTTTTTTATGTATTAAAAAGATATATTCAAGCTGATTAAATTATTGTACATAAAAACCAGAAGCAGGGACCCTCCTCCGTCAGGGTTAGACCACTTTTTATACGTGTTCATAAGCATATTGTAACAGAAACAAAAAAAAATCCCTAACCTGTTTCATTTCCTGGGGGGGGGGGGGAGTTCTCCAGAAACTGTTTGGGGGCTTGAGGTCTTTAGAAGCAGCAATAGAAATCCAGTATAAAGCATATTTCAGAGGAGTTTGTATTTTTTTTTTCCATCACACGATGCAGCATTTATAGTTTTGTGTGCGAGTTTCTTGCCTTAGAAAAGCAGAAGTCAGAGAGGCCTGTGCTCAGCTGTAGAGCATCTTGAGCATCCCTCCCCCCTCTCTCTGACACACTCACACTCACTCAACACATACACACCACCACAGCAGAGTTGTCTGCCTGTTTGGCAACCTTCTGGCCCAGAACAGGTGGCTTTCCCCTTAAACAACTGTTTATTTACATAGCCACTAATGACAATCGCAGTTGGTTCAACCTGGAGAGCTACAGCTTCAAACCATTGTGTGTCTTTTTCCACACCCTACCAGTAAAGAAAAAAATAACTGGAGAAAGATGGTATCGGTTGAAGCTTATTCAAGGTTGACATAGTTGCAAAATAAATGTATAAACTTGTCTGAAAACTCAACTTTAGCATAGCTCAGGAGAAATCAAAGGTGAAAGCCAAAGGAGTGTATCTATATGTAACTAGCAACAGAAGCTCTACATGGTTCTCTGTGTAAAGAGTAACTAATTTACACAAACTGAGGTTGTTTGTACTCCTGGGTGTTGCCTATCAGGTTTAGGGCTGCATTTCAAGCAAGCTGATAAAGTGGTGGGGATATTTGTGTTGTGCTTCCTGTTCATCGGAGTTCTCTAGTCTAAAATATATCCTGAGGATCTCTGGGGAATAAGATCAGTTTTGGATGAGATGTAAGTGTGGAGAACAGGGGACTCAAACCAATTTCATATCTTCTTCACTGTCTCCATCCCTCCAGGCTCATCTGAAACAGCTCTTCATGAGGGCTTGTGTAAGTTCCTGATGGATTGTTGAATATTTCCAAGGTGCTCAAACTTTTGAAGAGGGATTGAGATCTCTTGGATGAAATTTGGTCTCTAGGCTGCAGTTAGCCACAGTGGATTTTGGTAAAGGATGTTGAACTAGTTTTCTACTAAGCTATAGAAGGGAAAGAAATGACAGATACGGCTGTTAGAACATAACCAATGTTTGGGAGCAGGTACTTCAAGCTTTTGCAAAATTTCGGGATAAAGGAAAACCACGTCCAAGATCTAGCTTTATTTTTTTGAGAGAGCTGGTGGTCCTAGTAGTCTCACTTCCGTTTTGCTATGGTGGAATCTTTCCAGTTGTTTCTAAATCACTCTAGATACCTGTGCAGAATCCAGGCCCTGTGAACTCGGTGACTCAGGCAAGCCCAACGCTGGGGCAATTTCTGCTGTTACTTTTTTGGGGGGTAATCTGTAGGGACCTTAAACTGTCCAGTGGAAGTTGCACATGTCCTATTTAATCGACGGGAGGTGCTGTAGCATAGGACAGTGTGCGTGCTCGGGGCAGTTCAGTCCAGCTTCTTCGCCGTTGCACACGGCTGATGAGAGCCAGCACGTCCGTAGATCCTTCACGGCTGTCTCCTCGTTGCCAGTGCACCTGTTCCCCAGGAGACAGCGCCCACCTCTTCTAGGGATGTTTCCCACTCTGCCAGTTGAAGCAGGGGAAGCTGTGAACCTGCCTTAAATAGTTCAGCTTGACACCCCTAGAGAGGTGTGCCTTAGAATTGAAATGGAAATCCATTTTCGTTTAAACATCGGGAGGTATTCTTCGCAAGAGAACACTGCTCCAGCTGCACATGTGATTTAGGGACACGGTCTGAGGAGGGCAGGAATTCTGAAATGTGGGTTTTTCGGTAAGGTGACTTACAGAATGAATTCCTTCTGTGTTTCCTATAAGGAGTACCTTTAGGTGGGAGAGAGGCTTTTTAAAACACAGCTTAAGCAAGGATCAGACTCCAATAGACCTTGTGATCCGAAAGGCCTACTCTTACTGTGAGAGAGAGCTCAAAGTAGGAGCCAAAACGGCGAGGTTTTTTCCTCTGCACAGAACAAAATGACAGACCTGGCTTTCTGCTGCGCAGCAGAGATAGCCAAGGTCTTATCTGTGAGACGTGTTGCTGGCTCCATCGGAACGTAATGACCGTTGTGCTCTGAAGGGCTCATGCCCTTTGGCCTCTCAAGTCCCTTTCAGCAAACCACTCCCCTCTGAAATGATTTTTTTTGTCCCTTTTAGAAATCCAAAATGAATTCCTGGAATGCTGAGTAATCGCATTGCCCTCTGCAAAATGGGTATCCTACACCTTTGAGTTCTAACATTTGCAAAACTTTCAATACCAAATGAAGGAAAGGATACCATTTCCCCAAGATGATAATCTCAAATAGTCTTCACTCCTCCCTTACACAATGATTTTTTTTCATTATAGCATTTCTATCCACTACAGAGGATTCAGCAGAAAAGGCCAAAGTAAATTATTGGAAAAGTTTTTATTTTTGTGAGCTATATAGCAAAACAGGTTTCTTATCAAACCAGAGGTTTTCTTTCACAACACCTGCCCTGTCTAAATTTGCAAAAGAATTTAGTCCTGTTTTATCCCATCTGTTGTGGTTTAACAGACATACGTGTATAGGAGAGAGCTACAAAAATGACTGTTTACACACCAAAAGAAGTTAAATTGATTTTATGTAGTGCTGGACTATGAGCCAACATCCTTTAGCAGCTATCTCTGGCAACCGAGTTCTTCATTAAATGCATTTTCTTGTGGATCAAGCTGAAGGGTGTTCATCCAGCTACTTTCCGAAAAGAAAACTACATGGCCCGGCTGTGTTGCCCGTTTTGATGGAGGGTGAGGGATTTGTATCTTTTAAGTAATTTTTAATTGTTTAAAATTTGCATTTATATTTTGCAATTGTTATGTGAATCATGGGGGGGCGGGGTTGACTCTTATTTTATCCTATAAAGCGGGTTTCTGTTCTCTGCAAGTCACTTTGGAATTTCTTTTCTTCCTTGATTTGCTCTCTAATTTATGACTGGGAAATCTGTAGAATGCTTCAGCTGCCGACAGGATTTAAGTGACAACACTGCTAGTGATCTGCTTTAAACTGGATGGGTTTATAATTTATATTAAAAAAAAAAAAGTCAGTTTCTTTATAAACCAAGTTTTGCTGCCTCTCTTTCACCCCCTCTTTTAGTTTTGAAAATGATCACAAATGTCTGAAGGTTTTCTCCTCTCTCCCCCCACCCTGCCTCCTCCACCCCCAATAGCTTGTTTTAAATGCTTAGCTGCAAAAGCTAGTACAAAAGAAAGAGGAAGCTTGGATCCAAAATATGTCAGAGGATCTCTTTGACTTGGTTTATTAGTAAAAATAAGGCAGCAGGCTTTAGAACTGTACAGAGCCCTTTTCCATAATGGCCTATAGCCAAGGCTCTGTGCACACAAGCTGCAATTTTGTGCAACTGTGGAATGTGCCAGATAATTCAGCGCAGGTGTGTGTGTTTTGTTTTTAAAAGGTTGCTAGCCTTTATGGTTGCAAAGCAGGTGTAAGAGTGCAAGAATGTCTAGTGAAATCTCAGAATCTATAGCAGTGTTCTCCAACCTTGGGTCCCCAGATGTCATCATAGCTGGCTGGGGCATGCTGGGAGTTGTAGGCCAAAAACATCTGGGGACCCAAGGTTGGAGAACACTGATCTATAGTGAATTTCTGTAGGAGTTTTGGTAATCAGGGAGAGGAGTTTGGCCTGATGACCCTACCAGGCAGTTCCTTTGAGTCTTCAATCTGAAAAAGCTAACATCCAGACCTCCTGTAACGAGAACAAGGATGTGTGGACATCTCAAAGAGATTGAACTTTCCCTTAGTCTTGCTCCTGAATATTTGTTTCAAATTGCAAGTTAGTGGGATGCACAGGGAAGCAAGTGAAAATCCCGTGACTCAGGGACTCCCAAGAAGCAATTGAGCTCCCTGCGGAGTTTCCTGACAAGGCAAAGGCAGGTTTATTTCTTCTATGCCTCAGACGATACAATACACAGGCTTGTTAAAAAAAAAAAACATGGCTCACAGAGGATGGGATGGTGCTGACATTTTGCGGTTTTCTCTGTGAGATGAGAGATGAGCTGGCATCGCACCCTGGCAACTGGTGTCCATAGGCATCCTGCCTCTGATCCTGGAGGTGGCATAGAGCCATCAGGAGAAGTAGCCATGGCTCGCAGGTATGAGCCGGGTCAGTGCTTGGATGGGTGAGTGCCTGGACTGCCCACATCTGTTCTCCTTATAGGCCCCTTCCAACTCTTCTATGATTCCATAAATTTGTCTGTGAAGGACTGCAACACCGGTCCTTTATTTCAAGATGAGAGATCAAAGGTGCCAAACTGCCAGCCTTAGCTCTGCAGTCCCGAGACTGATTCTCTCAGGGCCTTGCCCTTGGTCTATACACTGGATTTGAGCACTGAACCACAGAGGAACCACACACACTGTGTGGGGTAGAACCAGGAAAGTTTAAGGTAAACCGATTACAGTAAATGGTGGAAATGAGGGAAGGTGGGGAGACACTTTGGTATACACAAGAAGAGCTACAAAACTAGTTCCTTTACCATATAAATACCCAGGCACTTACTAGCTGGCTGGGGCAGGCTGGGAGTTGTAGGCCAAAAACATCTGGGGACCCAAGGTTGGAGAACACTGTCATAGGGCCTGCCTCAGCAAGAGCCCTACTCTGCCCTCCTTCACGTCCAGACAACAACCACCAAGCCCAGAAGCCACAGCTGGCAGTATCAATTTCCCCCGCCCCTCCTTTGGTAGCCCTGCTGTCCTTGGCCGATCAGGATGAATTTCATCTGAGCTTGGCAGGGGAGGGGTGAACTGACCATGACTAGAGTGCTTGGGGAACCTTTGCATGGGAATACATGGGAGACTATGAGGTGGCACAGGGCCATCAGAGGAAACTATGTACGTACATTTGCAGGAGATTCTGAGGCCCAGAGCCATCAGAGGAACTATGTACATTTGCATGAGGTTACACTTGTTTACACGTGTGTGGTGGGCAAGGACACCGAGGGTCTGCTTTTCTTCACATTGTCTAATCCCCCTTTTTAAGTCACCTAAGGGTGCAATCCTATACATGTTTAGGCAGAAAAAGCATTGAGAGTGGGAGAACTTTTCTGTCTAAACATGCGCCTTATCTTGGCGACCATCACTACATCTTGTAGCAAATTTCATAGTTCAAGTTTGCGCTGTGTGAAGGCAGCTTTCCTTTTATCTGTCATGAATCTCCACCATTTAGCTTCATGGGATGACCCCACTGGGTTCTAATATTATGGGATAGGGAGAACAAGATCTCCCTCTCCAGACCAGGCATAATTTTGTACAGCTCCTATCACGCATGCCTCCCCTCACTTGCTTTTCCCCCCCTAAGCTTGAAAGCCCCAAATGTTGTAATCGTTCCTCATAGGAGAGTTGCTCCGGCCCCTTGGTCGTTTTGCTTGCTCTTTTCGAACTCTACAATATCCTCTTTTAGGTGTGGTGTCCAGAAACCAGTGGGAGTATAGCTGAGCTGGGATTTAAACCCAGCTCTTCTCATTCTGTCTCATTTCCCTCCTACATGGGAAATATGGCCTTAATCCAGGATGCAGGGAGAGGGCTGCTGGTTCATTTGCAAGTGACTCTCTGTGCGTGCTCAGTGGCACTACCATTTCCAACAGTTCTGCAGGAATACAAAAAGTCACAGATGAATTCTTAATGGTATGGAATCTGGTATTCCCTGCTGCCCTGCAAAATAAACAGGTTCTGTGGTTCTGAACCCTGGCTCAAAATTAAACCAGAGCCACCTGCTTTGCATGCAACAGGTACCAGGTTCACTCCCTGGCATCTCCAGGTAGGCCTGGAAAAGACCCTTCCACTGACTGCCCGTGGTAGGCAACACATGGACCAAAAATCTGACTCAGTATGTTTCTATTTAAATTGACCCAGTATTCAAAATTGTGAGAACTACAATCTTACTTTATTTTTAGGGGAAAGACAGTAGCTCAGTGGCAGAGCACATACTGTATGCAGAAAGTCCCAGGTTCGATCCCCCAGCATCTCCAGGTAAGGCTGGGAAAGATCCCTGCCTGAAACCCCGGGGAGCGGCAGCTGCCAGTCAGGATCATCAATGCTGGGCGAGGTGGACCGGGGGCCTGTCCCAGTGTAATGCTGCTTCAAATATATGCAGAGGCCTGCTGCATGTGTGTCTTACGTGTTCTGCATAACTACTGTCTCATACTCGTCCCTTCCTAGCTTTACAGGGGCCCGGCACCAGGAGTCGGCAGAGTTGGGCACTTGCCAAGGCCCACATCCCAGCAAGGCAGCCCACGGCCAGCCCCTGGAGCCCCGTTTCTTACCCTACCTACCTACCTCACCGGGTTGTTGTGAGGATAAAATGGAGGGGAGGAGGAGGATCATGTAAGCCGCCTTGAGTTCCTTGCAGGAAAAAAGGCGGGGTATAAATGTAATAAATAAATACATTCTCCTAGTCGGTGAACACTGAGAGGAGGTTGGTTGTGTGGGTTGAGCCCAAAGGGAGAGGTTAGGAGGCGTGGGCACTGGGCAGGATCAGCAAGGGGGTGGTGGGGACCCCTGAGGGTGTTTTGCCCAGACCCCACCAACCAAATCTAGCACTACAGCTGTTCCTTTGCCTCTCCTCCCTGTCAAACCTCAGCTTGTAAGCGCCTAGAGTCCAGAGAACTACGCTTCTCTTTCTCCTCCTCCCTACCGCCTGCTGATGCAAGAGGTGCGCCCTCCCTTCCCTTGTTTTGTCCTGGGTGCTTTCGTCCCTCCACCTTGGTTATATGTAGGGTCTTTGGACTGGGACTGTCAGGATCCGGGTTCTAGTCCCCACTCGGCCATGAAGCTCACTGGATGTCTTTGGGCCAGTCACAGAATCTCTGTTTCACCTACCTCACAGGGTTGTTGTGAGGGTGAAAATAGAGAGGAAAAGGGGGGACATGCCCGCTGCTTTGGGCTCCTGGGAGGGGGGGGGGGAAAGGCGGGACATACATGTAACAAATCATACATACCGTGGTGTTTGTTCAGAACAGAAGAAAGGCAAGGCACTCTGCACACGCATGAAAACTGGTGTGTGTGTGGGTTTGTTTTGTTTTGTTCTTTGGGGCAAGTGCAAACTTAGCCTGTTCCAAACAAGCAGTGGAAGGGATAATTTTTTATTATTATTTTTTAAAGGAAAAACAGGTTCCGGGGCTGAATCGTGGCGCAAAGGCAAGCCCTGCTTCCTTAACTCCCGAGGTACAAAAAGTACGCACGATCCAAACGAGGCGGCCCTTTGAAGCGCCTTCTTTGCCTGGGGGGTGGGGGGAGTCGGCTGCTGGCGCAGGGGAGCGGCTGCTGGTCACGTGGCCAAGGCCCCTCCCTCCCTGTAGAATCTTCCTCCTGTCTCTCTGTCCCCCCCCCCCCCCCCGCCGCGCACATGATGCTCCTCGGCCATGGCTGTGAGGCGCCTCTTCGCCGCGGTCCCGCTGCTCCTCTGCTTGGCCCTTCGGAGCGGCGGCGCGTTGCACACCAAGGGCGCCCTCCCTCTGGACGCCGTCACTTTCTACAAGGTAAGCCCGCTTTCAAAAGGGGGGGGGAGAGCAGGCTTGCATGCAGGTGGGAGGGGGCATCCTCTCTGCTGCCCCCCACCCAGCCCCACCCAAACAAACACACGCGCCCCTGGTGGGCGCTGGAACAACCCCCAAAATTGGGCACCCTTGCTTCCCCAGACGGGTGCCTTCCTGGCGCTTCGGACTACAAGTCCTAGCAGCCCCAGCCAGCATGCCCAATGGCCAGGTGATGGGGGCTGTAATCCAAAAAGGGCCCGGGTTAGAGGAGGCGCTCCTAGACGAGATAGATTGGTCGGATGGATTTTATTGTATGGGGGGGGCGGTTTGCACCTAAAGCTGCAGCCGCTCGCCAGTCTTATTAGATGTTATGTCTTTGCACGCCCGGTTGCTTTCTTGGCGCTCCCAATATGCCGACGAGGAGCCCTTCCCGAGTTGAGCAGCGGCTGCCGGGCGGGTCTATCCCAGCCAGGTGCCTTTACCCTGCAATACCCCCCCTTTTGTATTGATTTACCCGCGGGAGGTGCATCGGAACACGCCCCCTGCCCTTATTCGGGGCCTTCGCTCGACCGACGGCAACTCGCTTCTGGGGCGGGGCGGGGGCTACGTTGGCAGGATCGGGGCGGGGGGGGGAGAGAACAGGGTCCGCCCAGCCTCCCCCCCCAACCCGGCGCCCTCCAGACGTGCTGGACTACAACTCCCATCGTCCCCAGCCAGCAGGGCCAGTGGTTTTGTGTGACCCGATCCACTCCCAGCCCGGGATCAGGCTGCTTTTCATGATGTGGAGTTGACTCATCCGATCCGCTCTTGTTTCCAGGTTGGTGGAAAATAAGCAATATATATATTCTTGCTTATAACGGGAGTGTGCGCGCGCGTGCGGGGGGGGGGGCGTTGGAAGCCCACCTGTGCATGTTTTCACCCTTACGCACAGCGTGTCGCGAGGAGAGGCGGGGGCTGCCATCTCCCTCCCCTTTCCCCCTCCTCCTCTCCCTCGCCTTCCATTGGCGGCTGCCTTCTCTCCACCCGCCTCTCTGCGTCTCAAAGCCCAATAGGGGGCAAGAGAGGAGGCGAGGGAGGCGGGGCCGCGCATCCGCCAATCGCAGGAGGCCAAGTGGACATCAAAGGGGGTGCGGAACTCGCTCGGCTTCCCCACCCGAAAGAGAGGGCAGAGGGCAGGATTCGTGCCCGGCATCTGCCCCGGCACCTTTTTCCCAAGCCAGCCGCCCCTCCCCCAACAATCTCAATTTTAAAATCTTCAAGTACCCCTTTGCATAAACAGAGCATTTTTTTTTCTATTCTCAGAAAAGATATAATGGGAGGATCAAGACCTGGAAAACGGGGAATTTGAGCCCCGGCGCCTGTTTTTAACAATAAGAAGTGCCCTGCTGGATCGGACCAAGGGTCCACCTAGTCCAGCGTTCTGGTCACACAGTGGCCAAGCAGCCGCCCATGGCTGGCAGGGGAATGCTGGGAGTTGTAGGACTTTCTGTCTAAACATGCTTAGGATTGCGCCTTAAAACTCTTAAGAACAAATTAACCCTTTGAGGAAACTGTTTTCTTGGTGTGATTCCCTGCCATCGCTATTCCAACGACTCCCCCAAACCTTGATTTTTATATGCTACTCCCAGTAGATCCATTAATCCTTTTCAGCCTTAAGGACTAGAAACTTGTATTTGTATTTAAAGCAAGATTTTCAGAATGCTGTCTATGCTCTGCACCTAGTGCCGGTTTTGGAGACTGCAATTCCAGAACACACAGCCCTGTCTGTTGAAGCCAATTTTAGGTGTGGAGTCGGTTTTAGGTGTGGAGTCGGAGGACTGCATTATTCTTGATGTCTTGGAGGTCAGCTGGAGTCAGGGCTCTGCATCAGCATGTGAGAAGAAACAATAGAGTGCCTTTTTTTAAGCGCGTGCAAATGAGTAACCACTGGGTCAACAATTGGAAAGCTTCAGTTTTTCTGCGTGCGTCAGGCAGGACATGGTAAACTGGGATGGGCCATTGAAGTTTTCCTTGTGCTCTTCCCTTAGGTGATCCCGAAGCACAAGTTTGTCCTGGTGAAATTTGACACCCAGTATCCTTACGGGGAGAAACAGGATGAGTTCAAAAATGTGGCCGAAAGTTCAGAATCCAGCGATGACTTGTTGGTGGCTGAGGTGGGAATCTCAGGTGAGTTGTTAACAGCGGGCTTGCGCACAGGTGTCTAGAGGATGGTCACCGTTTCCAGACTGTTAGGACTATATTTGTAGACATGAGGTCTAGAAACTTGATTTATTTGATATATTTTTTTGTAACTGAAGGCTATGATCCTCACAGTGCAGAATTCAAAGCTTCGTACCTTCTTTGGCATCTGCACAGAATTACACAGAGCCCTGCATGTCTGTACAATCTTAGGGGGAAGTTTCCAGTGGGTGTGTGGATCAGCTGGTGTGGGCTGCTGACTGAGTAAAAACATTTTAGGGTGCAATCCTATGCATATTTAGACAAAAAAAAAAAAGTCCACAACTCCCATCATGCCCCAGCCAGCAAGGTAGATTAGGTATCTACCTTTGAATCAACTTGTTCAATCTATTGAACATATATATTGCCAAAACCTCAATGTGGACTCCTTTTGGAGACACGGAAGGGAGTGTAAGAAAGTAGCAATTAATCAACCAAAGACTGTCAAGCAAATTAAGCAATTTTAGCTGATTAGCCATTTGCCTTTGAATCGGTTTGTTCAACCTATTTAGTTTATATATTGCCAAACCCTTGATGTAGGTTCCTTTTGACATACAGAGGAAAGTGTACAAATACAGCATTTAATCAACAAATGCTATCATTTGTGATTAGAAGAAAAAGGCTATCTTTATTCCCCCCCCCTCTCCTTTCCTCTTACAGTAGCACACCAGACCCAAAATAGCCCTCACAAATTATTATTATTGATGGAATTTTACCTCCCCTCTTCACCAAGGTTCTAAAGCTGATTCTCCCCTCCAACTGTATCCCTACAACACCCCTACAAGGTAGGTAGGTTAGGCTGAGAGAGGGGTTGGCACATGTCTGAGTGGAGATTTAATTAATTTTATTAATTAATTAATACATTTTTATACCGCCCAATAGTCGAAGCTCTCTGGGCGGTTTGCAACAGTTAAAACCATAAAATACAATATAATATAACTATAAAATTTAAAACCATAGATTAAAACAAACAGCAAGGCTAGCAGCAGTTCAAATTACAGCAACAGTTAAAAACTACCAGATAAAAATGATTAAGAGGATTAAAATGCCTGGGAGAATAAAAAGGTCTTCACCTGGCGCCGGAAAGAGTACAGTGTGGGCGCCAGGCGAGCCTCTATGGGGAGCTCATTCCACAACCGGGGTGCCACAGCAGAAAAGGCCCTCCTTTTCTGCTGTGGCAGATTTGAACCCAGATCTTCTGACACTCTAATCCAGTCTTCTCCAACTTGGTGCCTCCAGATATTTTTGAACTTCCAATATGGTCAACGGGCAGGAATGCTGGGAGTTGTAATCCAAACCATCTGGAAGGCATCAATTTATTTATTTATTATATTTATACCCCACCTTTTTTCCTGCAAGGAACCCAAGGCAGCTTACATAATCATCCTCCTCTCCATTTTATCTTCACAAGTCACAACAAGCCTGTGAGGTAGGTCAGGCTGAGAGTCAGTGACTGGCCCAAAGTCACCCAGTGAGTTTCATGGCCGAGCGGGGACTAGAACCCGGATCTCCGGAGTCCCAGGCCAACACTCGAACCACTACACCACACTGGCTGCTTTGGCCACTGCGTAAGGCTGCTTTGACCACTGCACCATACTGGCTCTTGACAAGGAAGCGTGCTCTAAGCTTGGGCATCATCCCACTCACTGAAACTGAAACTGCGCTGTCACCGACAAGTCAACCAAAGCTTTGGTGAAGGCTCAAAAATGTCCTCAGATGTCAACGGCATGGTGTGTTTTCTGCTGCTAGTCCATCTCCCCATGCATAGCTACATCAGTCATTTGTGGCCTGAAAGAAAAGCCAGGTTTCATGTGTGGCCACAACTGTTAGACTTTCAAAATGATTTTTTCCCCAAAAAACCCAACTGCCCCAATAAAGACGGTGCCGTTTTAGAAGTGGAAATCCCGTCTCAATTGGCACCTACCATTTTCTCCGTCCCAGATAGGGCGACTCAACAGGATGAAGGGGGCCAAACGTAGGCGTGGGGTTCCCTTGCGGACCTGCGACGTTACTGGTGCTCACTTTTGCTTCTTGGAGGGGTCAGCTCAGCAAGGAAAACGGGCAGTTAACCCGCCCCAAGGTCTTCTGAGCAAGCCTTAAGGTTCTGCAGATCTCCTTTGGAGTAAAGGGCCAGGGTGGCGTAGTGGTTAGAGTGTTGGACTCGGGAGATCCGGGTTCAAGTCCCCACTCGGCCATGAAGCTCACTGGGTGACTTTGGGCCAGTCGCTGACTCTCAGCCTAACCTGCCTCACAGGGTTGTTGTGAGGATAAAACGGAGAGGAGGAGGAGGATTATGTAAGCCGCCTTGGGTTCCTTGCAGGAACATATAAATATAATAACTAAAGGCCCCTTGAAATCCATTGGATCAGCCTGATCCAGACTGTATGTTCTTGTTTTTCAGAACAATAAATTTGTTATTTTATATTTCTCCGTGTATGCAAAATCAGTGGATTACTCACTTGACTAAAACTCCTACCATGAATTGACTTGAGATTTCTTTTATCAGGCGTCTGGACTATGTTCATAATGTTTCCCTTATCCTCGTCACCTAGGAGCCATTTTTACCCACCCTGGATGCTTAGACGGGTGGCTGTTGACAAGCCCCCTTTAGCGAGTTCAGCTGCTAATGAATATTACTTCATGATAATAAAATAATATTATCTGTTTTTCAGATTATGGCGACAAGCAGAACATGGAGCTGGGGGAGAAATACAAGCTAGATAAGGAGGCGTACCCCGTTTTTTACTTGTTCCAAGATGGCGACCTGGAGAACCCTTTGCCTTACGGCGGGCAAGTCAAAGCCAGCGCGCTCCAGCGCTGGCTGAAGGGGAAAGGAATCTATATGGGGATGCCGGGATGCCTGAAGGAATTTGACACCTTGGCGAGCCAATTCGTGAGCGCCGCGGAAGAACTGGAGCGCAAGGCACTCCTGGACGAAGGGCGGCAGCGCTTGGAGAAAGCGAAGGAAACGGAGAGGAAATCAGCCGAGCAGTACATCAAGATCATGGGCAAGATCCTGGCCCAGGGCGACCGGTTCGCCACCAGCGAAGTCTCCCGAATCAGCAAGCTCATCGAGGAGAACAAGATGAGTGACGGGAAGAAGGAAGAGCTCCAGAAGCGCTTAAATATCCTCGCTTCCTTCCAAAAGAAGACAAAGGACGAGAAAGAAGAACTTTGACACTGAGCGGGAGAAAATGGTGCATAAAGCTGTGAAATCGAAACAGGTCAATCCCAAACTGGTGCTCCTTTAAAGCAAGCAAAAATACCCCACTGTCTTTTGAAGAGGCTGCGGTGTTCCTCCTCCTCCTCGTGAACCTTTATTCCTTTCTTTTTCTTAAATACTCTGATGAAGGCATCTCTTTTTGGGGGAGACACCACCACCACCACCAGTACTGTGGAGACTCCTGTCTGTCCCAATAACGCCGTGGTGGAAGATCCAGGAATCCTTTATTTTAATAGGGCGAAGTTGCCTATTTTCCCCCCTTCCTAATTTTTTTTTTAAAAGCTTTTAGTTCACAGGTGCTGTTCTTATCAGGTGTGTTCTCAAGATGGCCACCCTCCGGACTCGGTGGCGGGACGATCTGTGGCCGTTGTTCGAATTCTCAAGCTCCGGCCTGAGCCACGTGTGACCCGCCGAACCCGTCCTGGCCCACGACATCATGTAATGTGGCCTTGTAGCTGCTTGAGAATCCCACCCACTCCCTCTTGGCAGACCCAGGCAACAAAAACAGGTTTCTTGAGCCGTGGGAACATTGCTGAGTGTCCTCGGCAGGCAGAGGGACAAGATGGCCGCCCTCCTATTGTCACGCATCTGCGCTGGGGAATTCAACATCCGCACAGTGGGGCGGGGGGGGGGCTCTGGTGGCGTCGTTTTTGTGTGTGCCTGTTTTTGGGAGCACAGCTTTGGTTAAAGCCAAACACACGTTCGAGAGGGTGAGATGAAGGGTCTTCCTGACCAGTATTTGTGGAATTGGTTTGGGGGGGAGAAATTTTATGGTGGTACTTAATTTGTTAATAAAGGTTACTGGAAAAAGGCACACAGTAAGGCTTGCCTGTTCTTCAGTGTGTTAATAAAATTGTCAATAGCTCCTCACTGAGCTATTGAAAACTGCGGTCTGAAGTCTCACATCTGATAGCTGGGAACTAATATCTATTGTGGGGATTGGCACTTGGAAATTTATCAGGCTTCCTCTTTTTTATTTACTTCCTAGCACTTAGGCCAAACTACACATTGCATGCAAATTCTGCATTCTGAACTGCCCACATTTTCTTTCTTTCTTTCTTTCTTTCTTCAAAAGCAGTCATGTGGGGGGGGGGATTTTTGGATTGGGGGACATGGCATGGGGGCAGAGTGTTAGATCCCCCTGCCCCAGGCTATGGCCCTGATCCAGTAATCTCGTATTCTCATTCCTTCTCTCTCTCTCTCTCTCTCTCTCTCTCTCTCTCTCTCATACACACACACACCTGCTTTTAAGAAAGGAACTCCCTGTGGGGTTTTTTTCCCATCAAGGAAACACTCATGTAATACCTGCTTTGGCACTCCTCCTGGCAGTAGAGAGCCCTCTCATCTCATCTCGTTCACTTTGTCCGCAAGTTTCCACTCCCATCTTCGCCATCTTAAGGTCTAGAAACTTGCTCTTTTTTTTTTAAAGTGAAAACTCATATTCCTAGGAAGCTGAATTCTATGCCCAATTCTGTTCTATGCCTCCCCCCAATCCCCAAAACGTGTCTGCCGTTGTAATCCCCGAGGAGAATCTGAATGAGAAGGGGAGGCACTTAACCTTTCCAGTTCCTGCCGATTCTCCCCTCTGCAGTTTGGATTCTTTGGATCTTGGAAGCTGGTGGCTGGGGAGGGTGGGGGATAACACTAGCCTGGACTGGGCTGTGTGTGGGTGAGTATTGGTGGGGCTTGACAGGGCCTGAGCATCACTTCCCAGTGGCTGGCGCTCCCCTCTGTGCACCCATGAGCATTACTAAGCAAAGATGGCATTTCATTCAGCCGTGGTGGGGATTGAACAGTCTCTGACATGCTTTGACTCTGTTTGCTGAGCGCTATTGTGAGAGGGGAAAGAGGGTGCTTAATTCAGAGGCAGCGTTAAGAGGCGGCCCACTGGGGCTGGAGCCCCGAATCTTTCATTTGGAGCTCCGAATCTCTGGCAGGCCCTCTGCCCCACCACCTTGCTGTCCAAGGGTAACTGCTGGAATAAAGGTACAGGGGCCTTGATGATCTTTGTGGCATCTGGTCCCCCTGGGTGAGCTGGCTGAGGTTTTTTCCTGAAACAACCTCTCTCCTGTCCATAAGTCCCTTTTTACAAATGGGGTGTCCTTAGGAGACAAGGTCCTTTAAAGACACAAACACAAAGAGACTTTAGAGCATATGTAAATGAGCATATGCAAATTTTCTTCTTTCTGTTTTTTTTTTTTTGGTCCTGTGGGCCTGAGCCCCGGATTTTTTTCAGTACCTGGCACCATCCCTGGTTTAATTTCTTTTTTAAGTCAGGGATACGGAATGTCGGGCCCAGGGGCCACGCCCAGCCCTCCTGGGGTCCTCCTCTGGCCTTCTGGGGGTCTCCCAGGTGGCCACGTCCCCACCCCCTCCCTGGCAAGCCCTGGTCATTTTGTGGTTTCCTGTGCAGTTCTCTCCCCCCACGCGGAAAGGCTGAAATGCCGGTCCTTGTGTTCCGTTACAGCAGTGTTCTCCAACCTTGGGTCCCCAGATGTTTTTGGCCTACAACTCCCAGCATGCCCTAGCCAGTTTTAAAAATTATGTTTGTGTGTTTTTTAGTTCTTTGCACTTCTGCTGGCTTTTATCTTGGTTACTGGTTTTATTCTGTTTTAAACTTACGTTTTTATATTGTGTTTTACTATGTTACTCTATTTTATAGTTCTAAGCTTTGTCTTGTGATCCACCCGGAGAGCTTCGCTAATGGGCAGTATAGAAATTTAATTAATTAATTAATTAATTGAACCAAATTAATTATTTGGTTCCCCCAGCCCGCCTGCCCCCAGTAGCCTCGGGGGGGGGGACACAGCTATGGAGTACCTTTCAGAAAAGGGGTCTTTCTCAGGGTTCAACTCCCTCCCCAGGGTCTCTTGAACTTAAATTTCTGAAGCGTGTGTGCGTGTGTGTGTGTGTACACAACCTCTGCCTAATGCACTTGCACGACCGTGAACTCTTGCTAACAGACTCTAGGACAGTGTTCTCCAACCTTGGGCCCCCAGATGTTTTTGGCCTACAACTCCCAGCATGCCCCAGCCAGCTACGCTGGCTGGGGCATGCTGGGAGTTGTAGGCCAAAAACATCTGGGGGCCCAAGGTTGGAGAACACTGCGTTACAGGGAGCACGAGCTTTAAGCGAAAATATGCTGGTACTTTTGGTGTTCTGACCCTGTCCCTTTTGCCTTTGATCCGTTCCACCACTGGAATGCAGCCCCCAAAAGCTTCTCTGAAGTGGAATTTGGCTCTCGGGGCTGCAAGCAGTTCTGCATCCCCACTTTAAGTCCTGCGTGGGAGCCCGGCGACCTAGAAACAAGCCCCCCTCCCCTTTTTAAATTCTAAGAGTGTAGAGAACAAGTTGCCCGGCAATCGGCAAACGCGCAGCTCTTCGGACACAGTTTCAAGGGTCTGAAGATAGTAGATAGTATTATTTCATAATCTTTGTGTGTGTGTGTTTTTAAAAGAATGGGTGTCGCCCAAGATGGGGAAGGGGTTCTTCAGTGGGCGTGGGACAAGTCGCCATTTTTACAGGCAGTGCTGGCTGCATGCTACCCCAAACTGGGACAAAGGACCCTTCTGTCTAATCATTCTTCCCTTTCTCGGTTCAAAGGCACGAGAATTAAATCTCTTGGGCTTTAGCCAAAGGCAAAAGAAACACATCAAAAGCACACAGCCGCTCTGATTGACGGTGTAAAAACTTGTTTCCAGGAGAGAGAGAAACAGTGAACCAAAAAAAATTTTAAAAGCCCCACAGGGTTACCCCCTGGCTGGCTCATTTTCCCCTCGAAGGGTGAGGTGCTGATTCATTTCCAGAAGGCTCATCTTCATGGGTGTAAGCGTAAACGCAGGTGTGAACCCAGCTGCCGGCCAGGGCCTCTCATTTTCCTCTGTGTGTCGTTTTTCATCTGTGTGTGTTTTAAAGCTAACTGTTGAGCAGATATGCTTGCCTAACAATACCACCATAAATTGTGGCCTTTCTCTGAACCAGTTCCAAAGGGATGTTTCCTCCGTGCTGTTGCAGAGGGAGGGTGTGCCCAGAAATCACCTTCTTGCAGTGGTGTGTGTGTGTGTGTGTGTGTGTGTGTTAATTCTGTGGAGTGAGTCAGCCATTCGGTGCCATGTTAGAGTACATTTCTCTGCCTCACCCCAACCCTCTAGGGCAGGGGTGTGTGGGCAACCTCACGCTCCCGGCCAAATCTGCCCCACCTGAGGTCCCGATCCAGACCTCTGGGGCTTCCCCAAATGGCCATGTCCCCCTCTCCCAGCCCCACACCCCCTTTCCCCCAAGCAATGATTGTTTGGTGGTTTCCCAGTTTTTGTGCAGTTTCCCCCCTAAAAGGTTGAAGTGCCTCTCCGTCTCCTAAACTTAGTTACTGGAGTAAGAGCTTTAAACTAGGATAAGCTGGGTTTTTGTTTTGTTTTTTGGTATTTTTGGCTTCGGCCCTGTCCGCCACTGGAATGTGGCCCCCGAGAGTTTCTCCAAATGGAATTTGGCCCTCGGGCTGATGGACATCCAACACCCCTGCTCTTTGGGAGTCTTCCCCAACCTGCTGCCCTCCAGGTGTGTTGTTGGACGACAACTCCCATTATCCACACGGTGGGTGCTGCTGTGCTGTCTGGGGATAATGGGAGCTGGATTCCAACACATCTGGAAAGTGTGCCAGGTTGGGGAAGGCCGCCTTCGGAGCGTCAAAGCCTTGCTGGACAAGATCAAAAGGTACATGTCATTGAACATCTCCCAGCAGATAAAGGGAGGCTTCTAGGAAGCTGTCTGCATCGTAGCCCCTGAGAAATCTATCCAGTGTGAACTTTATTAATTTACTATATTTATATCCAGCCTTTTTTTCCTGCAAGAAACCTGAGGCAGCTTACATAATCCTCCTCCTCTCTCATTTTATCGCCTGATTAGCCTTGGGGCGTCCTCATGGAAAAGATGTATGGTATAGAGTTTATTTAAAAATTAAAAATACAATAAAAATACCCTTCTAAAGCCATCCTGGCCCAGTGCATATCACCACTTTTGGGGCCAGTGGGCCGGGTGTGTGTGCCCCTTGGTTTTTTAAATTCTTGCAAATTCAATGAGCAAAGGCTACACGGTTTTGTTTTCATACATCAAAGAAATTTCAGAAAGGAAAGGAAGGAAAAACTCCCCCTATCCACATCCCAAAGCCACGCTACTTAAGAGCAACCCCCCAACGAAAAAGAGAAGGAAACCCGATTTATACAAGAGGTCTTGGGCGATTTGCACCAAAAGGCTTGGGGGCGGGGAGAATAAGCTTGTCTTCCATTTCACTGAGAACCACCCTTTTATTATAGTCATAATATTTTAAATAGGTTTAAGCTACCTTGGCTGTTAAACAGAACCAAAGAAGAGAGAACGGACTGCTCAATTTTAATCAGAATTTTAAAAATCTACAATCTTGTAACAGTGAGTTCCATCCAGTAATTTCCTTTTGTGTCTGTGTGAAGAAATAGTTTCTTTTCTTTAACAGTAACGGCAGGGGCAATCGATTTCTTTGGGGTACCCCCCAAGTTCTAGGATTTTGAGAGAAGGAGAAAACCATCTTTCCTATTCCTTCTCTCAGGGTGCAATCCTATACATGTTTAGACAGAAAAAAGTCCTACAACTCCCAGCATGCCCCAGCCAGGTAAACATGCATCGGATTGCGCCCTCACTGTGCATGGTTAATTTTATAAACCTCTATCACATCCCCTAGGGGACTTTAGGCCAAGATTTGTAATAATTAAGCATCCCTGACTGTCAGCCAGGAATAAGTCTCCCTAAACACTCATTAAGTGGCACTTGGTCTCCTTTTCATAGTCAGCAGCACAACATGGGGCCAAGTTTATTTTCTCAAACGATTAACCGTGTTTTGACGAAGACCAAGTTTGCTGCAAAAAAGTGTGGCGGCCGCGAGGGTCCACCGCCCTGATGCCATAGCGTTAATTGAACAGCCCGGGAGGGCACTGCAGAACTTCCTGGATCCGCCAGCAGAGGGAGGTGTTACTACTTTGGGAGAACGAATCTAGTAGGTGCAAGAGGAATGGAAGCAGATGGTCTCTGGCGGGGTTCTCCCCGTGCTATTCGAGGGGTTCTGCGAAAAACTGTGTGTGTGTGTGTGTGTGTGTGTGAGAGAGAGAGAGAGTATATATATCAGAGGGACTCCTTTCCTCGATTCCTTTTCTCTTCCTCTGCAATCTCTCTTCTTTTTCTTGGGCTTCCTTCCCACTCTCCCCCTTTAAATCCTTTTTCATCTGTCCCTTTTCGACCCTGTTTTCATTTTCACTCCTTTTCCTTTCCAGGAGGTTTTTATTTAACCAAGAGCGCCTTGCTCCCCTCCCCTTGCTGGACGGCCGGCTCCTGCTGCGTCTCCCGCTATCCGCGGCTGAGGACTGGGGCGGGACCGACGAGGGCGGGCCGGGAGGAGTGCCGGGCCGCCCGCCCCGCTGGCCGCCCGCCCCCCCGCCTGGTCCCGCTGCGCGCCGCTCCGGCTCCGGCTCGCCAGCATCAGCATGGCTCTCTTCGCGCCGGGCGCGCTGGCCGAGGGGCTCCTGGCCCGCGACGTGAACTGGACCCAGGTGAGGGAGGGAGGGAGCACCTGCGCTCAGCCGGGGAGGCCACACCTGGCGGGCGGGCGGGCGCCTCTTTCGGCCTCATCGCGCTCGCTTCACTCTTGCCCTCTTTCCTTTTTCTGCACCCTCTTTTGCTCGCCCCACCAAAGTATAATATCTTTCCCTCCTCTTCCTCTTCCTTTCCTTGTTACTCTCCCGCTGTCAAGCCACAATTTCTTTTTCCTTTCTTTCTTTCTTCCTTTCTTTCCACCTTCTTTCTCTCCCCCTGTCAACCCACAATTTTTTTCTTTCTTTCTTTCTTTCTTTCTTTCCTCCCTCTTTCTTTCCCCCGTTAACCCACAATTCTTTCTTTCTTTCTTTCCTTCCACCCTCTTTCTTTCCCCCCGTTAACCACAATTTCTCTTTCTTTCTTTCTTTCTCTTTCTTCTTTCCTCTCTTTCTTCCCCCCTGTCAATCCATAATTTCTTTTCGTTTCTTTTTTTTTCTTTTCTTTTCTCTCCATCCTCTTTTTCTCCCCCCAACCCACGAATTCTTTCCTTCCTTTTCTCTCTTTCCCCCTCTTTCTTCTTCTCCAGCCCGCCAACCCACCCTTCTCCTTGCGCCCCTCCCTCCCTGCCGCGGTGCCGCTTCTCTTTGGCTTTCCCTCCCCGTCTGCCCCGCTGGGCTGCTTCCAGAGGGACCGCCGCTCTTCGCGCTTCTAGCCCAAAGACGTGGTGCTGCAGCTATCCCGTCTTTTCCTCCTTAGCAGATCTGTGGGTGGGTGTGCAGAGGCACCGGGGGGGGGGGGAGTCAGAAGCGTTGGGAAAACACGGGAGGGTAACAAGTGGGAGGGGGATTTGTCTGGACCCCCCCGTCAAATTCTGTGAATGAGGCAGGGCGATGGCACAGTACAAGCCTCATCCGGAAGCACCCCTCCGGGGTAAAATCTGGAGCTGGAGCAGGGATCCCTTTCTGAATATGGCTTCTGGGAGTGCAGCCATGGCTTCTCCAAACTCACCCTGCTCCTTCAGACCTCATACAGGCTACCCGTTGCTCCTTACAGCAGCAGCAGGCTTCTAGTCCTTCTTGTTTACGAGGTCCTCCTGACCTCATTGGCTTTTGCCTCTCCCTGCCTTTGCTTGCTTGCGTGTCTGTCGTTCCCTCTCCGTTCTGTACAACCTCATTTGAGCGGGGCTGGCCCACGATAGTTTGTGTGGACGTGCCATGACGTGACAGGGAACATGATAGAGGTGTATAAAATTATGCATGGAAGGGTGGGCTAGATGTCCTCTGGGTGTGCCCACATCTTAAGAGCTTGGACACTATATGTGCAATTCCAACTCTTGGCTCCAGAGAATAGTCTATGGTGGAAGGCAGCGGTGGTGCTAGGTACCAAAAAAGAAGCCCAGAACAAGGAGCCCAGGGCACATAATATTAGGTATGCACTTTATGCACTGTGCAGGGCTATGTGTGAAACTGCAGGGATATACATCTAGTTTTGCTCTCGCTCCATTCCCTCCAGATTTTTGCTATCGTTCACTGGATTCAAGCTGTGACAGCTGCTTTAAGGTACTGCAAATTCTCTTCTTTCTGAAAGTGCAGCGGGCTGAGAGGGAGCCTCCCAAGAGGAGAGATCTGTGAAAGAATGTCGACGGTGTCTTGGGAAGGACTGTATAGCTTGCTACAGACAGCTCTGCAGCTGCTTGATGTTTCATTTTACTTAATATTTATTTAATGTTTCATTTTTATTTATTTTTAAATTGTAATTCCTGTCGCTGCTCACCGCGAGTGTCAGAGAGGTGGGAGAGAAATGTTTGGTTTTTAAAAAAAAAATTAAATAACATTTAAAATAAGAATTTTAAAAAAAAATTATTTAAAAAGAAATGAGAAAGCAACCAGTCAAGAGTTTGAACAAATGTGAACCTTCTCTCTGCCCTGGTGGTTGGTCATTATCCAAAGATCCCTTTTGGTCAGGAGTGGGGAAAGTACCTATAAATGCCCCACTCCTTTCCCCCCAAACTCCGCTCCTTTGGTGTTTTCCCAGCTCTTCTGCAGTTTTTCCCCATTCTTAAAGGTTGAAATGCTTCTCCTAAGGCTTCGTTACTCACAGTAAGACCTTTAGGGCACAATCCTATGCATGTCTAGACAGGAAAAAAAATGCTGCCTGGGGAATGCCGGGAGTTTCATAGATCATAGAGTTGGAAGGGGCCTGCAAGGCCATCGAGTCCAACCCCTTGCTCAATGCAGGAAACTAGAGGAGGGGTCTCCCATCCAAGTAACAACCAGGCTTGACCCTGCTTAGCTTTCCACGCTCAGACAAGCTGAGCCAGCGTGAGCCACATGGCTCTGTCTAAACATGTATAGGATTGTACCCTTAAGCTAAAATATGCTGGTATTTTCATTTTTTGGCCTCACTTTTTTTGCCTTTGCGCCCCCCCCCCCGAGCTTTTCTGAAATGGAATTCAGTCCTCGAGCTGAAAGGTTCTGCACCCCGGTTTAGAAATTCTTAAAATACTGTGGGCATTCCGCTAAGGCAAATTACCCTTGTGCCAGCGGAAGGGACACCTAGGGCAGCACCAATAGCATTAGGTTGTGCAAGAGGATTCCCCGGAAAACCCGGAAAATCCGTCAAGCAAGCGAGCACTATCGGTGCTGCGCTAAAGGTCCCTTATGTTAGTGCAACGGAATTTGCATTAGTGGAATGACATTGTTGGATACTGCCCTGTGTAAATAAATAAACAAGCAAACAAATAAAAACTATTACAGAGAAGCTTTTATTTATTTATTTATTTATTTATTATTTATTTATTATATTTATACCCCGCCTTTTTTCCTGCAAGGAACCCAAGGCAGGCTTACATAATCCTCCTCCTCCTCCTCCTCCTCCTCCTCCTCTCCATTTTATCCTCACAACAACCCTGTGAGGTAGGTTAGGCTGAGAGTCAGTGACTGGCCCAAAGTCACCCAGTGAGTCCCAGTCCAACACTCGAGCCACTACGCCACACTGGCAAGCTTTTCTCAAAATGCAGCTACTATGTTGGGAAAACTTTCACCTATAGCATTTCTGCTTGCCACCCGCTTGTTCAGGGCATAGCAGCCCTACCAGAAACAAAGTTGGCAACCCTCAGCTCAACCAATCAACTCTTTGCTTCCACAGTGTAGTAGGATCCAGCTCAATGATTGGCTATGCCGTATTCCAGAATACAGTCAGATCCCCCGAGGTAAGGGAAATTCTTTTATTGCTTTTTCTTTTCTTTTCTTTTCTTTTTTTAAGTCAGTGAAGTTGCACTTTATGAAACATGGTCAGATGGGAGGGGCAGCAATCTCCACAAAGAATGCTTGAAATTTTCAAGCAGGTTCCATCCTTGTTGCTAAAACAAACACGTAACTCTAGTCTAGAGGCTGAATCATTGTCGTCTTCAGCTGAAGTTACTGGTCGCTTTCGCAACGCTCCTGCCCGCCTGGCTCTGTGACAAGCTGTGCAAGAGCTGAGCTGCAAGGCTGAAGCAGAGCCCCTAGCAAGAAGTCAGCTCCCTGGCTGGCTAATTTTCATACCACAATGAGCCTGTGTTCATTAAGTCGTGCGATGCCACATACTCCGATTGTCCTTTGGTCACTCTTGCTAAAGCAGTGTTCTCCAACCTTGGGTCCCCAGATGTTTTTGGCCTATCGCTCCCAGCATGCCCCAGCCAGCTATGCTGGCTGGGGCATGCTGGGAGTTGTAGGCCAAAAACATCTGGGGATCCAAGGCTGGAGAATACTGTGCTAGAGACTGTCTGTATTATCAAGTGCTCAGGTGGGGGAGTGAAGAGAAAGGATGCCCCTTAACAAAATCCACAAGTCTTATCCACTAACTCACACGGTCCAGAAACTTCAGCTGGTCCAGAACAGGGCAACACGATTGTTAACGGGGACTGGCCAATATGATCATATTACGCCCGTGCTTTATCTTCTGCACTGGCTGCCAGTCCATTTCTGGGCCAGATTCAAAGTGCTGGTATTAACTTACAAAGCCCTAAATGGTTTGGGGCCAGGTTACCTGCAGGATTGTCTCCTTCTATCTATACCTGCCCGGACCCTAAGATCATCCTCAGAGGCCCTTCTCCAGGTGCCCCGTCAAACGAGGTGAGGCTGGTGGCTACGAAGGAGAGGGCCTTTTCAGTGGTGACACCCCGGTTGTGGAATGGCATCCCCAGAGAGGCTCGCGTGGCGCCTTTGTTGAGGTCTTTTCGTCACCAGGTGGAGAACCTTTTTTATTTTCCAAGGCTTTTTGGCCCTTCCGTTTTAAAAATTATGTTTGTGTGTTTTTAGTTCTTTGCACTTCTGCTGGCTTTTATCTTGGTTACTGCTTTTATTCTGTTTTAAACTTACATTTTTATATTGTGTTTTACTATGTTATTGTATTTTATAGTTTTAAGCTTTGTCTTGCGATCCGCCCGGAGAGCTTCGCTAATGGGCAGTATAGAAATGTAATTAATTAATTAATTGAACCAAATTAATTATTTGGTTCCCCCAGCCCCCCTCAGTAGCCTCTGGGGGGGGGACAGCTATGGAGTACCTTTCAGAAAAGGGGTCTTTCTCAGGGTTCAACTCCCTCCCCAGGGTCTCTTGAACTTAAATTTCTAAAGCGTGTGTGCGTGTGCGTGTGTGTGTGTGTGTACACAACCTGTGCCTAATGCACTTGCACCACTGTGAACTCTTGCTAACAGACTCTAGGTCTAGGACAATTCTCAGAGGGGTCGCCCTCGCGGTCGACGGTTGCAGGCTGCAAAAACAACAAAGTGTCTTGTGGCATCTTAAAGAGTATCACATTTATTCTGGCATTAGCTTTCCCGGACATTGTCCACAGCCAGGGCCAGTGCATGCAAGGCAGTTTGGTGCCCTAGGCAAGATCAGATATTTAGCGCCCCCCCTTCCCACTTGAGCCCTCCCTCCCTATTTCTGGCGCCCCCTTTAGCCCTGCGCCCTAGGCAGCTGCCTAGTTGGCCTAATGGTAGCACCGGCCCTGTCCACAGCGTGAACAAAACCTTATGCCATAACGAATTTGTTAGTCTTTAAGGAGCCGTGCCACAAGACTCTTTGTTGTTTTCGGACAATTCTGATTTCCTTGTGTTCTCTTTGACCTAAAGGACGAACCCTTTTAAAGCAGCTCAGGACAGGAAATTGCAGAGTAGAATTGAATGCTGGGATATGTACCGGGACAGGCAGCAGGGTGTGTGTGTGTTTGTTTTCTGGCAGGAAGCCCTGATATGAGCATTGGAGTGTTTACAAGCTTGTCCCCATTTTATTAGCCAAATATTGGAGGTTATGTTGGCAGGATAAGTGTTGCATAAACTTGCATCTGAGGGGGGGGAGCAGCCTCCAGTTCAGGAAAAACATCTGCTATAATATACAGTAATACCTTGGATTGCAAGTAACTTGGTCTGAGAGCGTTTTGCAAGACAAGCAATTTTTTAAATATTTATTTAAATTTTTTTGACTTGATATACAAGCCACGTCTTGCAATACAAGTACTGTAGTACGGCTGAAATTAAAAGCTCTGTACAAAATTTTTGGGGGGAATTTCGTTTTGAGATACAAGTGTTTTGGATTACAAGCATGTTTCCGGAACGAATTATGCTCTCAATCCAAGGCATGACTGTATATTTCTAGTTTCTGCCTTTTCTGTGGCGGCCCCCATACTGTGGAACTCTCTCCCTAGTGACCTCCGCCATGCCCCCTCTCTGTTGAGCTTCCGCCGCTCACTAAAAACATGGCTATTCAGGCGGGAATGTGGGGTGGGTTAAGATTTTAAAATTTTATACCGTTTTAAATGTATTTTATATTTTATAATGTTGTACATCGCCCAGGGTGGCCGGTTTGCCGGCCAGATGGGCGATTCATAAATACAATAAATAAATAAATAAATTTCATTTTAATTAGGGTTGCCACTTTTGTTCCCTGGCAGGGCTCCAGTGGATCCCCACAGAGAGCACACTGCAAAGTTTTGACGCACCCCCCCCAGTGGCCCATCTCTTGTGTCCGTCTGTCTAACCTCACGAGACAACGGGACAGAGCCCAGAGCCCGGGGGCCACATGAGTCCTTTGCATTGTGAGCCCAGTGACAAATCGATGACCAGTGCAGTAGGAAGGAACAAGACTAGAGATGCATGCTCCGATCTCCAGGCCCCAGATAAAGTCCTCTAGGGCTTTAAAGATCAAATCCGGCTGCTTGAACTGGGCACAGAAACAAATTAGGAGCCTTCGAAACTGGTGCAATATTGGTTTTAGATGATCTAGAAAACTGCCAGTTGCACCAACTGAAGGTTGCAGGGAGGGATCGTGGCTCAGCGGTAGAGCTCACTCTTTGCATGCAGAAGGTCCCAGGTTCGATCCCCGGCCTCCAGGTAGGGCTTGGAAAGAATCCTGCCTGAAACCCTGGAGAGCTGCTGCTGCCAGCCAGTGTCGACAATACTGGCCTAGATGGACCAATGGCCTGACTCCGCACAAGGCAACTTCGGATGTTATGGACACCCAAGTAATTGATATGTCACTGCCTGCTTTGCTTCTTCTACAGGTGCGGCCTCTTTTCTACCTGAGCCTCTCGGACCTCTTTTTGGGGGTTTGCTGGCTCACCGGGGCCCTTCTCTATAGCAAAGAAGCCACCAAGCCGACGAACCAAGAGGCCACCTGCTACAACCTGCAAGCCACAGGACAGGTGAAATAGCTCTTGTGCTCTGGCTGGGTACCCACCATCATGGAAAGTGGTTTTATCTGTGGCTATTGCGACAAGCCCTGGAGGGGGCTGGAGTTGTGTCAGTCGTATGAGTCCTAGAGTGGGGCGAGAGAAACGCTTGTCTTGGGGACCACTGGACGGGAACAAAATCACCGCCAAAGATCGAAAACTGGTTCCTTGAATCAGCTGCCCGCTTTGACGTCTCGGCCTTGGGGGGGGGAAAGGTGTTTTGGTTGGTCTGTCATGTTTTACCGTAAGATGCCTCACAGAGGCTTTGTATACAGTCCTTCTGGCAGTCTAAGCCCCAGGCCTCCCCCCCCGCCCCACAAAAAGAAATCTGAAAATAGAAGGCAGGGCTCTCGGACGGATTCAGAGGGTGGGGCTTCTGGGAAGATGTTCGGTGGCTAGAAGGAACATTGAGCATCTATTCTAAGTAGAGGTCAGGCAGTTTTGGGTCCAATCCTGCATACACTTAATGCAGCAGTAAGCGCCCCCCCATTGAACACAGAGGGACTTACTTCTGAGTAAATGTGCACAGGATTTCACTGCCAGTCAGGGCTGGCCTAAGACCTTTTGCTGCTACAGGCGAAGGACTAGATGGTGGCCCCACTCACTTCCAGAAGCTGAGCAGACCAGCGGCAGTCGACTCTCAATTCAGCACTGGTGATGAGAGAGCATCCTTCTCCACAGCTAGCTTAGGGGGTGCATGGCAGGCCGCATTGCACCACAACTCTGCCCTCCAACATCTCGCTGCCCCCCAACATCTGACGCCTGAGGCAACCACCTCATCCTACCTCACGGTGTACAGTATTTGACTCCTTGCAGTGTCTGCAGAACTTATTGTTGGGTTACCGCAGTATGGGATTTGTGTATATGCGTGTGTGCAAGGTTCCCTTTTATTCTTAATATGTGGATATCTATAGATCTATTGTCCTGTTGCCTGCACAGGTGCATCTGACAGCAATCAGGGGAAGGGCCTTTTCTGTTGTGGCACCCCAGTGCCCTTGGAATTCTCTCCCCACTGCAGTGTGATAGGCACCATCTTTGATGGTGTTTAGGCAGCCTGTTGAAAACCTATCTGTACACCCAGGCATTTGCTGATTTTACCTAGCTTGGTAGATTTTCCTTCTTGTTGTTTTCAGTCTTTATATTTTATTGTTGTTTTAACAACAATAATTATACACATGCGCGCGCGCACACACGCATGCACGCACGCACACACACACACACACACACACACATTATTAAATGGCCTATGCTGTTTGACTTTGCTGCTTTTGAATGCCAATTACACTGCTGTAAAAACAGCTCCAAACATTAACTCCCGTACAAAAGAGCATGGATCTAATTCTGGCATTACGGTATGAGATGCGCACACCTTTCATCCTGCTTCTCACGCCATCCCCTCACCCCGCATTTGAGGTGAGTGATGCCTACAGGTTATACGAGGATACTCAGCCAGAGGGGGTACCTAAGGTGAAGATCACGAAATGCCTTTCGCTGAATAGATAAGTGCTTAGTTTCTTTTTCAGACATGGCAAGAAGAGGCAGCACGGCTGGGTCTCAATTATTGTTCTTTTGCCTTCAAACACCGACTCTTCCAGAGGTCATGGAGCAGGTTGCGGTTCTTTTCTTTTCTTTATAGAAACCCCATGAGGAGCCTTTCCCCAAGAGATGTGGGAACTTTATTCTTGTGCGGCCTTCCTCCCAGCCCAATTTTCAAAAAAAAATTCAAAAAGAGAGGCCAGCCTGGCCTCATCGCTTTTCACATTTTGCCATTCGGTAAAGATGTGGCTGTTCCAAGAGGCTTTTTGTGTCGTGATTATCTTCTGTTTACGCTGGATTCTTTGTGCTTCTGCTGATTCCCCTCCCCCCATTCCCATTTTTGTTTCATCTGGTTTAGTTATTGTTGTCTTATTAATATTCTAGGATTCACGCACGCACGCACGCACACACTTACTTTTGTATTGTTAGCTGCCACTGGGTTTTCCTGTAAAAGAAAGGCCAGATTCCATTTTTTAAAATAAATAACATGGTTTTCATGTATTGGTGCAACCGACAGACGCGAGTTGAGCGAGTTGGAAATTGACCAGTGGTCCATGGTCTTTGCTGCATGCAGTGATGGCACCAGAATTGGGGCTTCCTTGAATGAACTTAATGAAAGGCCCCAGGCTAGTGTTCCTCTCTCTTCTGGAGCAGGTGAGGCGTACCCAGGCACTGAGGTTTTCTGCTGTTTGCTCTGGGCTCCTTCTCATCCTCGAGAGAGGTCGGAATGTGTGTTGGCTTGGCGTCCAGCCCCGCTGGGCCACAGCTGTCACGAGACGTGTGGTTTGGCAACCACGCTGGGCAACCTAGAGAAGGCAGGGCTGGTTTCAAGGTGTCGAGCCAGTTTGCAAAGATTAATTCCTGCGCTGAAAGCTGTGTGCTATCTGCCAGTTTAGCTGCCGAGCCCTGGTCAAGGCGTTATTGCTGGTTTATAAGGCCCTAAACAGCTCAGGACAAGGCTATGAGAGCACCTTCTCCTGTATAGGCCGCCCCAGTCTTTATGTTCTGTGGGGGAGGCCTTGCTTACCGTAATACGGTTTGCTGCTCTTCACCCGATAGTGGTACGGAGGAGGGCCTTCTCCATGGTGGCACCCACCACATGGAATGATCTCCCTATCGAGGTCAGGTGGGCTCCTAGTGTGGAATATTTCTGCCGACAACGTAAGGGATATCTGTTTGGGGCGTGTGTGTGTATTCCTCACTATTAGTGCGACCAGCTACACCTGCTAATTGTGCATAGTGCACTATTTTGTGGTTCGATTGATTGGCTGATTTTTATTGTACTTTATTATGATTTTATTTTGTGAACCGTATATGGATTTATTTATTTATTTGGTAAAAATGAAACACGGTATATAAATCCTTTTACAGCACAATTTTCTGCCTGCTAGACAGCATCTAGGCGGCCATAGGGTTTTTCGGAGTCCCAGCTCCAACCTCGGAAAATCACAAATGCGACCTCAGAGAGGGGGTTTAGGGGGCGTTCTGGGAGGCAGGGAGTGTGACGTATCCTGGCCGTGCTTCAGCCTCCTTCCCTCCCGCTCCGAGGCGCCTCAGTTAGACGGCCGCCTCCTCTCCATGTTATCCTCACAACAACCCTGTGAGGTAGGTTAGGCTGAGAGTCAGTGACTGGCCCAAAGTCTCCCAGTGAGCTTCATGGCTGAGCGGGGACTAGAACCTGGATCTCCCGAGTCCCAGCCCAGCACTCTCACCACTACACCACAATTAAGAGCAAAAAGGGAAAAGCGGCTGGGAGGCCTGTGTTGAATATTCTCCAGTTTTGACTTTCAGGCTGAAAATGGCAATTTTGTGTGGATGTTTGTCTTTTTAACCCTGTCCGGTGCAACTGTTTCCCCTTCCTCCGGCTTACTTCCTGGAAGTGGAAGGGCTGCAGCTCTGTGCTAGCGTGCATGCAAGAGGTCCCAGCTTCAGTCCCTGACAACTCCAGGTAGGGCTAGGAAAGACCTAGGGCCTGCCTGGAGAGCCGCTGATGCCAGTCAGTGTCCGCAATCCTGGGCTAGATGGACCCAGGCCCTGACTCAGCTTCGGCAGCTTCCCGCATTTCCTGCATTCGTTGCGTGCACGGACGGTCCCTACCAATCAGGGAACACGTCGTGGGTGAGGCGACGTCACCGTGTAGCGTATCCTGTTGGATTTGGTTGCAGGATGACATCACCGAGGGCAAGTCAAGGTGATTGAAAGGGGAGGGCCAGTGACAACGCATACAACGATGGGCATTTTTTTGCAAGAAGTGCTGGGAAATGGCCCCCAAAAGAGCAATGTTTATGGTTCTGCCGGACATGGTAGTGAATAAGATGGGCATCTACAGCTCAGGCACACGCAAAAATAGACATAATTAAGGCACTAATTATCGCACTTTAAGAAGGACATAGACAAACTGGAGAGGGTTCAGAGGAGGGCAACAAGGATGATAAAGGGACTGGAAACAAGGCCCTATGAGGAGAGACTGAAAGAGCTGGGCATGTTTAGCCTTCAGAAGAGGAGACTGAGGGGAGATATGATCGCACTCTTCCAGTATTTGAAGGGATGTCACACAGAGGAGGGCAAAGATCTCTTCTCGATCATCCCAGTTTGCAGGACACGGAATAATGGGCTCAAGTTACAGGAACCCAGATTCCACCTAAACATCAGGAAAATTTTCTTGACTGAGCAATAAGACAATGGAACCAGGGTGGCCGGGTGACCGGCCAGATGGGCGATTAATAAATATAATAAATAAATAAATAATTAAAAATAAAATTACCTAGGGAGCTGGTGAGCTCTCCCACTCTGGAGGCATTCAAGGTGCAGCTGGACAGCCATCTGTCAGGGATGCTTTGACCTGGATTCCTGCATTGAGCAGGGGGTTGGACTCGATGGCCTTGTAGGCCCCTTCCAACTCTACTTTTCTATGATTCTATGATTCAGTAGGCAGAGGATGGTCTCTAAGCATTTGAGACTCAGCTGCGGTGGACCTCGGATGGGATACCAGTGTAAGAGCAGGTTTTAAGTACAACAGATATATTTTTATATAAAGAGAAACAGTGGGCGGCTGGTTTTCCAAACCACTAGAGTACTGCTGCCCATGTATCATCAGTCATGCCAGGAAATCTCATCTTCCCGTTTCTGTGACTTCACTTTTTCCATTTGAGTAAAGTCTGAGTTGGAGCACATCTGGTCCAGCCGGCATTTTCTCTCCCCTGCCCCGCTTAGCTTGGTTTCGCCTTTAGGAGAGCGGTCAGCTTCTCCCGAAGCAGTTTATGCTTCCAGAGGGAGTCAGAGCATCTGGAGTGTAAACAAACGTCTTAGGAAGCCAAAGTTTGGATAAATCGGCAGAATGTTTTGCCCCACGTCACTCCGCTTTTCTGTGTTGTGCACGTAAGGGGTCTGCCCCCTCTTTGAGGTTAACTCAAGGACAAGGTGAGGCTGTGCCCGAATCACTTTGCAACGGGTGTCTGTGTGGATCTCAGCTGGGGTTTCAACCAGCGTTTCATTTGTGTGGAGTCTCCCCGGGGGGCATCCGGCTGGCCGTTATGGGAGAAAGGATGCTTTATTAGATAGTCCGGCCTTCCCCAACCTGGTGCCCTCCAAATGTCTTGGACTACAACTCCCATCAGCCCTAGCCAGCGTGGTGAATGGTCCGGAATTCTGGGAGTTGTTGTCCAAAACATCTGGAGGGCACTAGGTTTGGGAAGGCTGAGATGGGTCTTCTTTGGTCTGAGCCAGCAGCCAGGCTATTCTCTGGTTCTTCATGTGATCAAATGAAGATCCTGCTTGTTGATCATTTTGCTAGCAAATTCAAGGTAGGAGAGATTTCTGTCCCCAAATTAGATGCAGCACCCTTGTCTTGTCCTTTCTCTGCTTGTTTATATGGCCTCTCCCTCCTCCCCCCATTCAGAATGGCAGAAGAACAATTTCTACGTTGACCTCCTGTCCTGTCCCATCCAAAGGTGGATTCCACGCTCTGTTGAAACACAGCCCTTGTACGGTTCGCCTGCGATCCCCTCAATTAAATCCAAATGACCTAGAAAGCCTTGAACATTCATTCCACTCCGTTTGGCCTGCACAATGAGCGGGAGATGCAAAGCAGTTGTAATTAAGGGTGGAAAGTGAGGGGGGAGAGAGGACAAGAACATAAGAAGAACCCAGCAAGAGCAGACCAAGAGACTTGTCTAGTCCAGCAGCTGGTGTCACGTCACGTCATGTGGCGGGAAGTTCCACAAATTCCAACAGTAAAATATGTTGTTTGCACAAATGTTTTGGGGGTCTGTCCTTCATCTACTGCCAGTTTCATTGATCGAATGACCCGGAGATCTCTCTACCTTTTCTCTCCACACCATTATTTTAAGAACATAAGAAGAACCCTGATGCTGGATCAGACCAGGGGTCCATCCAGTCCAGCATTCTGTTCACACAGCAGCCAAGCAGTTGCCCACAGGAAACCCACAGTTAGGACACGAGTGCAATAGTATCCTCCTGCCCATGTTCCCCAGCAACTGGTGGACATAAGCATTCTGCCTCTGATACTCAGGGCCGGATTAACATAGGGGCGATTGGAGCGGCTGCTCCAGGCCCATAACAGACAATAGGCCCACAATATAGGGACACTCGGCACGATTTGAGTTAGCTCTGATCGTTATCATTCAGCATAATTAATGATTTTTTCAAGATTAGAAAGGTGTTCTAAGCACATCTGCATTACAGGCTTGAGGCAAGACCTAGCAAGAACTGTTGTTCTCAAATTAGCATTTCGGTAGGTTTTTGCATTTCAATCACTGTTACTACATTTCTTTGAAGCACATGGGGGCTTGCTAGGGTCTGTAATATTCAGATTTAGAAGGGACCTCTCTCTCCAGCCTCGAGCAAAAGATCTTTCTGATTCGCAGCTCAATTGTTCAAATGCTAGTTTAACAAAAAAACAAAAACGAAAATGAAACAAAGCAACAAGAACAACACAATTATTCTTGGTCAAGCAAAGCTTCCTGGCTTTTTGTTGTGGCTGCTTTTTCTTTTTTAATAAATAAGTTTGGGGGAAATTGGGAAGACCCTTACTGATGAGCTGCAGGAGTTTTTGAGTTTTGGCACTTTAATGGTAATTAAAATATTTAATTTGTTTTAATATAAAATTGCGTCTTCATTTTATTTATTTCCATAAAAAGGCCCACCAAAATCCTCAGCACCAGGCCCATAATGCTCTTAATCCGGCCCTGCTGATACTGGAGGTAGCATATAGCCATCAGGGCTAGTAGCCACTGATAGCCTTCTCCTCCATGAGTTTCTCCAATCTCCTTTTAAAGCCGTCCAAGTTGGTGGCCATCACTAGACTTTGTGGGAATGAATTCCACAGTTTAACTCTGCGCTGTGTGAGGAAGTTCTTCCTAAGCAGGGTCAGGGCTGGTTAATAACCAGGCCTGACCCTGAGAGACCCCTCCTCTAGTTTCCTGCATTGAGCAGGGGGTTGGACTCGATAGCCTCGTAGGCTCCTTCCAACTCTATGATCTATAAAATCTATGAAATCTGTCCTGAACCTTCATGGGATGATCCCACTGGGTTCTAGCACAGGGTAGCAGAACCTCTTTCAGTCTGAGGATCAAATTCTATTTTGGCAAAGCTCTCTCTCTCTCTCTCTCTCTCTGTGTGTGTCTTGTCAGGAGGTTTGAGAGAAATCAGTACTTGTATGAGGAGTGAAAGTATTTGGAGTTATAGGGTCTTAGGTTAATTACAAAGTGTTTGGGGGTAGGCAGGTTTATAGTTATTTTCTGGAACTAAGATTTTGAGAATTAAAATAAACTTATTTTTATTTTGTTTGCTTGCTACCAAAATCCTACGTGTCAGCTTGGCGTTATTAACCTGCATTACTTTCAAATCTACACACACACCTTTGTACCCACAGTATCTAAATTTAAAATAGATCCTAATAACCAGTATTAATCTTTTCCCTCATTAGTAGGGGAAAGGTTTCATTTGACCCTCCCCTCAGGTTTTTAAGTGTTGGTGCTTGGCCCGAGAAGGGTTTATGCGCCTGGTCCTAAAGTGTAAGGGACCCTGTCTTCTCATATAACCCAGTAATGGGTATGGGTTAGGCAAAAGGGGCGACGCCAAAAAACCAAAAATACCAGCATATTTTAAGCGTAAAGCTCTTACTGCCAGTGAGTAAGTCTTAGGAGAGGTGTTGCAACCTTTTAGAATGGGGAAAAATCAGCACAGAAGGCAGGAAATCACCAAAGGGTTGATGTTTGGGGGGAAAGCGGTGGGCCCAAGGCCGGAGGGTGTGGCTTTCTGGGGAACCCCGTAGGGCTGGATTGGGACTGCTGGCGGGCCTGGGTCTCTGCGCAACAACACCCATTTTTGCTTTCCTAGATCTTCTACATTGCCTCCTTCCTGTACACCGTCAACTATACCTGGCATCTTTACACAGACCTGAAGGTGAAATACAACCAGAACTTACACAGCCAGCCGCCCCAGGTAAACCTTGCCTTGGCTGCAATAGCTTGTCTGTTTTATGCAGGGCTGGGGACATTCACTGTTTAAAACCAAGGCAAATTTTGCACCCTAAAATGTTATGCAAATTAAGTCAAAATCAAATGCATCATTCAGTTTTTTAACCACATGGGTGCCTGTGCATTGGAGACCCTTCCGAAATGTCACGGGCACGAGAGACCCTCTTGTGTGTGCTTGCAGCTTCTCTAATCTGCTGCCCGCCCTCCGTCCCAGCATGCTCTGCTCTGCTCTGCCCGCCATACTCTGGCTCGCAGGGGAGGCTGGTGGTGACGACTCCCATTTCGGCGGGGCCCCTCTTCCATCGCAGGTTTCATTTGGAGCTTCATAGGAGCTCTCCAGGGTGGTGAACCTATTTCGGGGATGGGGTTCAGCACCACAGACAGCTCCCGTGCAGCTCCGGATGCGGAGTCCCGCCGAAATAGGGGTCACCAGCCTCATGCTCTCCAGATGTTTTGGACTGCAACTCCCATCATCCCTGACCATTGCCCATGTTGTATGGGAGTAGTAGTCCCAAACATCTGGCGGGCACCCAGCTGGGAAAGGCTGCTGTGTCACTTTCTTGCAAGCTGGATAGGAAGTTGCAGTGGATGTGATTTAACAGCAAAGAAGCTGTTTGCTGCTCCGTGTGTGTGTTTTGCCTATGATGCGTTATCAAGAGTCCAAGCGGATCAGCGGCTGTGTCTGGGCCGGCAGGCTGCAGTGCACCTTGCTGCCATCATCAGGGAGGCGCTGCGGAGCAGGGCAGCAGCACATCTCTGCAGTGCACCACTGACCCGCCGTTTCATTGCAATGTCAGTAACCCAAACAATAACATTTCAGTTCGATACTTAAGGAAAGACAACGATGACTCAATGAAACACCGACGCATTTCAGATTACGTCGATAAATTCCTACAGTACAACTTTGTACTTTAAAAAACTTTCTTAGGGCGCAATCCTATGCAAGTTTAGACAGAAAAAAGGCCTACAACAACTCCCAGCATGCCCCAGCTGGGGCATGCTGGGAGTTGTTGTAGGCCTTTTTTCTGTCTAAACTTGCATAGGATTGCGCCTTTAGTCTGTGTTGCTACAGCCATTATTCTTCAGGTCTCCATTCCCTTCGCCGAGTCTCTAGGGTCCTTTTTTTCTTTGGAGGGGGAAGCCTTCTTCCTAGTGCATATGCTGTAAGGTGCTAGTCGTTTCCGAATAGGAAACCTGGTATCAGGTTCCTCATCTTGTGCCCCCCACCCCCCCGTGGAGAAAATATCCGGCTAACCCACTGCTGCTGCACAGGGCCACCCGAAGAAATGGCGGGGGGAAGGTGTCCTGCAGGCACATCAGGTGACCTGGGGAGCAAATAGGGGCCTTGCGGGCCACTCTTCACTTTCGGCTTCAACCTCGGCTACCCCAGATCGGTGATCAATCCCGCCCCCCGCAGACCTGAAAAGCTTGTGGGGAGGGGGTCTGACCTTGTTGGGCTTCGACACATGCATGGAAACATGTCGGCATGAACCCAAAGGTGCCATTTCACACCCCGCAACTTGAGGAAGGTTTCATTCTGCACAATGGATAGCACATTGGGCAAAGACGCCTTTCCACTGCCTTGCCTTTAACCCAAGGTTCAGACACCCTCGTTGCTTCGAAATCAGCGCAGGACTGGCTGTGCTTCCTCGTAGGATGTGACAAGTGCCAAAGTCTACCGGTGGCGTGATCAGAGGGTGCGTGTGCCTGAGATCCGTCCCATGACAGGAGCACGGTTTGTACCATTCCACTCCCATCGAAAGTTTGGAGGACATCAGCTGGGCCGGCCGGCAAAGGAATGGGTACTATGGGTACTATTTACAAAACTAGTAAGCCGAGCGAAGGGAGTTGGCCAAGGGAGAGAGAGAGAGTGACGACGGAAGCAAGACCGTTTTCTGTTGTCGTCATCCGCCTTTGAACAACACTCGAGGCACAAGGATGCAGGCAGTTCTGAGAACACACAAACTTGGAGGAGACGCTGAATAAATACTCCACCTGCCCATTGATCAGCAAGGCCCCGCCCCCTTCACACCTGGCTGAGCTCAACTTGGGCTGCCCTTGGACGCCACCCTCCGGGCAGCACAAGGGCCCCTTTGTGCGGCTGTTCCTGGTGGAGGCAGCCGTCAGATTGGCCCACGCGTCACCACTCCCTAAAGGGCGAGAAACACCAGAGGCTGCTGGTCCGCCATGCCTTGGTTCTCTGGGTGCTTCCAGACCTTTTTTTCCTTTCCTTTCCTTTCCTTTTTTTTTAAAGGGTGCTTCTGCGGTAAGAAAAAAAGATGAAAGAAGCAGTGGGACAAGATGGGAGGGCTGTGAGTGGAAGACAACGACATTTGTAACGCCATCTATGAAATCTATGAAAGGAGAATCTGGTGTCACGAAGGGCACTGGGCATTTCCTGCCCTTCAGTTTTATGATCAGCTAACCTCCCCATTGCCAGCTTCCCAAGGATCAAGCGAAGAAGAGGCTACACTGACTGGAATTCCTCAAATTTTGTTTAACTTAGGGGTGTCGTGGAATTTCTCCTTGTCCAAGCTGGAAGTCCACTGGAAAGATAAACAACTCTGCCCTTAGTAAACTAAATACTTTATTGTTAGTCTGATCAGAGGTACATTCCTGGCACAGATTTAAGGAAAGTACAAACTCAAGAGACGCAGCTCTGGGGTTTCACAGGGGGAAGCATATAGTCATGCAAAGAAGGAATCTGCCCTTGGAAGAAACCAGTAACCTTATTTGGGGTATCCAGTCTCTCTCTCTCTCTCTCTCTCTCTCTCTCTCTCTCTCTCTCTCTCTCTCTCTCTCTCTCTCTCTCTCTCTCACACACACACACACACACACACACACACACAATACAAGATCACCTGTTGTCAGCACAGGAACAACGCATGATTCATCTTTATAAGGGAGTGCTTCTTAATGATATGTTTACATGGACATACGGTATGTGGACTTTTGCTCTACAGACATTCTGACTTATCTTATTTTCAACAATCCTTCACATACTTTCAGTCCACATCTTTCACTCTACAGGGTGAGAGTTGAAAGGTGGCTACTTTCTCTAAAACTTTCCACATCATTGGGATGTTTTGTTCCAAGATGCCCTCACGGTTTTGAAGGGAACATATACAACCGGTGGCTAGGAGAAACAGCCTCCCGTTCAGAGCAGCGCGACCGCACCAGGCAAATGCAGACAGCCCAGTTTATTCTCTGATCATTTCCAGCTTTTCTTTAAAAAACCAAGTTTCTATCCCCTAAGGCTCTGAAGAAATGGATTTCAACATGGGGGCAAAGGCTGGCATGTGGAATATCCAGTGATTACGGGCATCTCTTCTCGTGACCGGCAGACGTTGCAGGGGAAAAGTCATGCCAAAGAAACAAATATATCCAGATTTGCTCAATTCACACAGCATATATCAGTTGCAGAATTCAGCTATTCTTGCTTAAGAATTTTGACATTTTCTTTTGTTTGCTTGTTTGTTTTTCCAGCAGGCTGCATTGCTGGAGCCCTAATTTCCATTCTGTACTAACACATTCTTATGCTGAACGCAACATCTGGGTTTCTTTACCACAGACACTAGATTTTGACGAGTCCTGAAAAACATTACTTTCTGCTTCAGAGAAATATCTGTAGCAATTTAGCAACAGAAACATGTAAAAAAAAAAAACATTTAAGAGGCAAACTATGTTTGTTATTAAAGACCAACTTTTCTCAGGTAGGAGTAACACTGAGACCACAACAATAGAACTGTAATATATGATCTTGGCCTCCCCCCCCCCATGAATTCTGGCACGAATTCTGGGTACCATGAAACACATTTTAGCATTTGGCACGCATGAGTCTTGGGATGCTGCTGGCACCAATACTTGTATTTCGAAAAATTAGCAAAATAATAACTTTTTAGCGGCTGAGACACATGTGATAAAATCTGACTTTGCATCCACACCCACCCACATACACGTCCATCTGTATTAATATGTTTTGATTTTTTTTGTATGTCAGAGTGGTGGACTGGAGTCCATCTGGAGTCTAAGAGATAAAAATACAATAAAAGGTAGTGGAACTCAGTCCTTATATCTGTTTTTTCTCTCCCCCCCCCCCTGTAGATGTTTAGGTACGCAAACCACACTGGCCGAATAGCAATCATTTTGTCTAGGTAAGTTTAACCACTTTGACTAAGACTACCTTTAGTAAAATAAAAATAAAAAAACCAAAACAAACACCAGTGTGCCTTTAAAAAGGAAAAAAAAAATCCTCGTTTAAAAGGACCAGTATCAGAGGCAAGATGCCTATGGACTCCAGTTGCTGGGGAACATGGGCGGGAAGGTGCTGTTGCACACACGTCCTGCTTGTGGGCTTCCCCACTGGGGCAGCTGGTTGGCCACTGTGTGAACAGAATGCTGGACTAGACGGACCCTTGGTCTGATCCGGCATCAGGGCTCTTCTGAAGTTCTTATGACCAAGTTGGGCACAAACTGGAGCTGCTCCTGCATAAGCCCGCTTGAATTCAATGGGAGCTGCACACGAGCATGGGACCTCCACTTGGGTCTCATCCAGCAGAGCCCATCTCAGGCCGACCCAAGGTCTGTCTGACTCCATAGAAATCAGCTTCAGATGTCTGTTCTGCCTCCAGCCCCGAGAATCTCTTTTTTTCTCTGTGTTCGCTAAAAAGAAGTTTAAAGCAAGGGCGGCTCTCTTGACCACTTACCTGTCCATTTCTTCTTCCTCCAGCTTAATTCCTCTCTTTTTAGTGGTTCCTGTTCTGGGGCTCGGCAACCACTACGAATGTTACCAGAACTTCACCATGAAACACGGGTAAGATGATCCAGCTGCAAGAGTAAGCTGGGGGGGGGGGGTGATTGTTGGTGAACCAAGACTGTGTCCTTGGAAGCGGTGGGTGGGCTCTGACCCCCCAACGTTAAAAAATTTGGGGTACGTTTAAGGCAGGAGTGAGCAACCTGCAGCTCTCGGACTAGTTTAATGCAGCACTCAGGCTAATTGCAAAAGCCCTCAGGGTGCAATCAGTCCAGCACTCCAGCAAGAGGGATCTCTCCCAGTCACTGTCATATATACCTACTCAGACCCTAAGTTCATCTTCAGGGGCCCTCCTCTGGGTGCCTCCGCTGAAGGAGTCGAGGTGGGTGGCTACTAGGGAGAGGGCCTTTTCAGTTGTGGCACCCCGGTTGTGGAATGCCCTCCTCAGAGAGGCTCACCTGGTGCCTTCACTGTGGTCTTGTCGTCACCAGGTGGAGAACCTTTTTATTTTCCTAGGCTTCTTAGCCCTTCAGTTTTAAAAATTGCATTTTTTAGATCTTAGTTTTTAGATTACTGCTGTTGGCCTTTATCCTGTTTTTTTTTTTTTTTTAAACTTTGGTTTTATTCTGTTTTAAATTTAAGGCGTTTATGTTATGTTTTTACATTGCAATTGTATTTTGTGGCTTTAAGTCTTGTTTTGTGAATCGCCCAGAGAGCTTCAGCTACTGGGCGGTATAGAAATGGAATGGAATAAGTTAATATGCAGCCCCGACTGATTACTCACAAGGGAATGCAGCCCTCGACAGAAAAAAAGCAATACAAAAAGCTTGCCTGCCCCTGCTTTAATGGCACCCCAAAGCCTGCCTCCTCTCGCCTAACAGTACGACGGCCCCCCCGCCTCTGTGAGCCTCCACAGAAGCACCTGGGCCTGCCCCACCCCTGTGATCCCCTATTTGTGCTTATTGGAGACCAACGCAGCCCTCCGGCTTGCCCTTCCCTTCTTTTCTGCCGCCAGGTGCCTCCTCATGCACACTGAGGTCGTGCATGATCCCGGGCTCGAGCAGACAACCTGCACTGTGATTTACCTGTATGGCCTCGGCGTCTTCCTCGTCTCGTTCATGGCCAGCTTCCTAATGATCCTGGTAAGAGGCACAGGTGCTCGTCGTCCCCAGACGCCAGTGTTGCGTAGTGGTGAGAGTGTTGGACTGGGACTCGGGAGATCCGGGTTCAAATCCCCGCTCGGCCATGAAACTCACTGGGTGACTTTGGGCCAGTCACTGACTCTCAGCCTAACCTACCTCACAGGGTTGTTGTGAGGGTAAAATGGAGAGGAGGAGGAGGAGGAGGAGGATGATTATGTAAGCCGCCTTGGGTTCCTTGTGGGGAAAAAAGGCGGGGTATAAATATAATAAATAAATAAATAAATAAATGTGCCTGGGTGGTCCAGATCTGGAATTGGGTTACAGGGGAGAGCTTAGAAGGCCAAGTGAGTCCAGAAGGAGAGTCGACGTGGCCCATCACAGGCAGGGCTTGGTTAGTTTCCAGCGCAGCGAGTGAGGGTGGGAGGGTGCCGAGGCAGATGCAAAGCCAAGACCAGGCAGGCTGGTGGCTCCAATGTCATTGGGGCTGTGTATCCACTCCAGATTTCACTTTGAAGTTTAAAGGAGCTATCCGTGGTGCTGAAACCTATCCAAAATAGGTTTGGTGCCGTGGATAGCTCCTTAGAGGTTCGGAGTAAAATCCAGCGTGGATACATAGCCCCAATGACACTGGAGCCACTGGCCTCCACTAGGCAAGGGCCAAGATTCAAGGCAGCGATCCAGGTGAAGGCGCAAACATGCCCTCACACTAGAGACAGGCTGGTTGGACTGAAGCGGAGGCTTTATAGGGCCTGGTGCGCTGTGGTTGGCCCTTGTGCTCGTGATTCCGCACTCATGGTAGTTTGTGGGAGCTACACGACCTCGTCATCCTCCAGGGCCTCTCCCATGTTTTGCAGTCATTTTTGCTACTTTTTTTTAGATCAAGGGAAGTCAGGTATTATTTCCCCATCTCGCGATAAGACACTATGAGAAGCTTGTGCATTTTTGCAGTTCCACTATATCACAGCTATACCACAGTGCCACCTTGTGGTTGTGTAACAGAACATATAGAAAGGCAGAGAAAGAAAACACCCCAGAAAAAAACCACTGTGTAAACGACCCACTCTTCATCCTGCAAAGGAAACGGAAGCAGAAGCCTCCGTAAAGTGGTGGGTTAAAAAAGCCTCATGTAAAGAAGCCCTCGTGACCGCGATGCGACCGTTGTTAGCGTCAGAAAAGGCTCCACGTTCAGTCGACTCCAGCAATACCTCCTTCCTCCAAGAAGGGCAATTTACAGTGTGTGTGTGTGTGTGTGTTTAATCTTGTATTATCCTCACAGCAACCCTGTGAGGTAGGTTAGGGAGAGAGAAAGTGACTGGTGCATTACAGCACTTCCTTGCCTGATGCTACTACAGCCACAATAATAAGATTTTTGACAACCGTTTTTTTATGGTGCTGAGTTTTGCCCGTTGCCTTTCGATTTTGTAGGTCTTGCTCATCCGCACCAGAGCCTTGTACAAGAGGTTTGTGAACTCGACCGGCTACGTGGGTGATCAGCAGTGGGCCATGATCAAGATGGTCGAACAAGGCGTGATTTTGTACCCCGTGGTGTTTTTCTGCTGCTGGGGCCCAGGTACGGAGAACCGGGGGATGTTCTGCCCTTGACGCTGAGATCCTAAGGCTTTGTTGTCTGTTGCCGGCAGTAAGAGCTTTACGCTACGATAGGCTGCTGCTGCTCTGGCCCCTCCCCTTTTGCCTTTAGCTCCGCCCACCACTGGACTGCGACCCCCAAAAGCATATCTGAAATGGAACTTGGCTCTCGGGTTGAAAGAGGTTCTGTGTACCGCACCCCTGGTGTATAGGATTGCCGCCTAAAATATGTATAAAGCCAAGAGGTAGCTGTGTTGGCCATAAGCAAAATTCAAACATCTATATGAGTGTCATACCTTTATTAGGCCAAAACAAAAGATCACAAAAAAAACGTGCAAGCTTTTGAGATTTCCAGATCTATCCATCAGGCAAAATGTTACAAAAAGCAGATTAGGTTGTCACATCTTGCCCGATGAAGAGATCTGGGGATCTCAAAAGCTTGCCAAATTTTATTTTTTTAAAAAATTGTGATCTTTTGGTTGGCCTAGTAAAGGTATCACATTAATATGGATTTTAAGATATGTATGTATCTACGGCTTGGATTCTAACATGAGTTAACTGGAAGATGTTTCCCTTGGGCTGAAAAGGCTTCCACACACACCCCTGGGTTACAGACAGTAACAGCATTTCATCGCTTTATTTTCTGACCCATCTCCTCATTTTTCACAGCCTTTATCCTTGGAATAGTCAAGCTGACCCATTTGGAAAACACGAGCATTTACATGGCGCTTTATGTCTTAGAGGTAAGCATCCCCGGCCGGACCCTCCTCAGCACAGTGACGTGACCCGATACTAGAGATCTTCTCTGTTGGTTCTCAACATCCATGAGAATGTTGGGGTGATCGTAGGTTTTCAACCAGGACTGGGGCAGGTGCCGTGGACGTAACCCCGACCGACGCCCCCACTCAGCCACAACTCTTGCTGGATGATCTTCGGCCGGTCACTCTCAGTCTAACCTACCTCACAGGGTTGTTATGAGGATATAATGGTGGGGGGGCAGGAGGGAAGACCTGTGGGCATTGCGCCGGGCTCGTTGGAGGAAGATCAGGAGAGAAATCTCAGAACTACGCTGGCCCCAAGGAGCAGACGAAACAAAAACAACTTTGCACTCACACACCCTCCCCCCCAAAAACCCTTCTGTGGCTGTTTTTGGCAGGGCCGTGTATCCTGTGGCCATTTGGAAACAGCCAATACTTTATGGTAGCCATTCTGCAACATTCATTTCAGTACATCTCCTGTTATCCCTACTCAAGCGGGGACCACTGGGTTCACTCTTACATATTACGTGTGTCTTTCTTTAGCGCACAGCACCTATTGCCCAACAATGGCTTGTTGGTTGGTTGATTTATTGCATTTGTATCCCAACTTTTTTCCTCTTGCAAGGAACCGAAGGTGGGGTACGTGGGCCGCCTCCTCTCCATTTTTATCCTCACAGCAACCCTGTGAGGCAGGTTAGGCCGAGAGTCAGGGCTTCTCTGCACAAGGCATTTATTGTGCTCTCACGGTTCCTCACCCACGGTCGTTTGCACGGCGGCGGCGGCCTCCAGCGCCTCTCCGGTGCTTTCTAAGCATTCCCACGGCTTTTTGTTTTTTTTTTAGAACGAGGGGAATGAGCTATTAAAGGGCTATCACGCTACAAAGCACTACAAAATGCTCCTGTATTTTTCGCAGTTCCGCTATACCGCATCGATTCGCCACCTTGTGGCTGTGTAATGGAACGTGTAGAAAGGCAGAGGAAGAAAAACCCCAAGGGGGGCGGGGGAACATGTTGTAAAGGAGCCGATCTTAATCCCACAAAGAATCTGGAAGCAAAAGCTTCAGTAAAGTGGCAGGTTAAAACGGTTAAAAGCCTAATGTAGAGAAGCCCTCAGTGACTGGCCCAAAGTCAGCCAGTGAGCTACGTGGCCAAACGGGGACCAGGCCCCAGGCCCCCCAAGTCCCATTCCAGCACTGACCCCCACCCTGCACCTATGCTGCTGACCTTCTAGCATTCATGTCGCTCCAGTCTTGCCGTCCGTCCTAGGCCACCATGTAGCTCCTGACCCAGGGTGCTTTCCCCTCCTTTCCTAGGCCCTGACGGCATCTTCCCAAGGTCTCCTGAACTGTGCCGTTTACGGCTGGACCCAGCACATGTTCCGCTGCATGAAACGCAAGGCCTGCCGCGACGTTGACACGCAGACGCCGCTCTTGCGCTCCCAGAAGCGGTTCTATGCCAGCACGCATCCTGCCGATGCCCAGGCAGGGGCCGCCAAGGCCGCCTCCACCACCACTTCCCCGGTGTTATGAGCGAGGGAACATCTGGAGGCCCAAGCGGGCCACTTAAGACTCTTGCGAAGGGCTACGGCAGGCCAGGCCTGGCATTTTGCAGGGGGGGGGCTGGACTAGATGGCCTCTCAGGGACATACCTACTCTAGAATTCTACGAAGGGCCCATTTGATCCCGTTCTTGTGTACACGTGAGCAGCACGGTCCGGAAACATGGCAGTCGACGTGGGCCACTGGCAGCAGCCCAAAGGAGATGGGCGCCAACAGCCCACTGAGCGTCTGGTCAAACAAGAAAACGGAAGCCTTGCGACTGGAGCATGGCGAAGATGAACTCCTCTCTCTCTCTCTCTTTCTCTCTCTCTCTCTGTTTAACTGACATCCATTATTTATTCAATTTTAAAAGTGCGGGGAGGGGACCATCTTTTAATTCCATAATGTTTTCTGGATGCCAAGCATTTCCGGGAGCTACGAGGCATCGGAGACGACATTGCTGAGACCACACGGGACTTCTCTGGCGCGATAAAGCCGGCGTGGGGAAGAGAAAAATGCTCGGCAGGCCTACTTTGTGTGTGTTAAGCTGCTGTAAAAATGCATAGGAGCAAAGGCAATTAAAAAAAAACCTTTTAAAAAAAGATTGACAAACTTCTTCCGCGCTGGTGGGGCGGGGAATGGGGGGAGACAAGCGAGCATGGGAGAGCTTTGCTGCCCTTTACTGGTTGGAACTGGGATAGCTCAGTAGCATGCCCTTGCTCAAACCAGGGACTGATGCATTTCAGGGGGGGAAATATACTTCTGTGTTATCTCTGTAAAGCCAAAAGAAAGAGTGGGGAGATTTGCTCCTCATATCAGAGTATCCACCTTCTGTCTCTGCTGTGTGATCCTGGATGAAAAAGTGAAGAAAACCAGGCTGTACATCACAGGTGGGCCACTTGTGGCCCTCTAGAGGTTGGACTTCAGCTCCCATCAGAACCAGCCAGCATGGCCAGTGATCAGGAATGGTGGGACGTGTAGTCCAGCAACATCTTGAAGGCAGCAAGTTGCCCAGCCCTGCTGTACATGTTAATGTGGTCTTGAATTATTCCTAAAAGTAAATAATCATCACCATAAATATATGCTATAAGGTAGAGCGGTGAAGCGGCTTGTGGCCATCTGTGGGCCAGATCCAATCCACTGTCTACCACTGACGTAACATTGCCCCTCTCCAGAGAAAGCGGTGCCCATGTTTTGGTTGAAATACAGAGACACAAGTATCCTTTCAAGATTCCAAACACAGCTGCAAGCATGTTGTAGATTCCTTCACCCCATGTCGTTCCCGTGAGCTGTCTGATAAAACCCACCAAAAACACACACAACAAAAAACCCTTAGGGTGTATTTAGGCTTATCTCTTGTTCATCCCTTTGATCTAGGGAGATTTCGCCGGCTGGTAACTGCTCCTTGCCGGCATTCAGCCACGTTGTTTCTCCACTTATCCATGAAGATGTCCATCCGCCATTAATCCCCACCGGAAGTCAGAGGTAGTATCCCGAACAAAACAAAACAAAACTCTGGACAGAAAAAGATGGAAATGGGAAGGGAAGCTGGACCATTCCCCCAGAGCTGCTGAAAGACTTTCAGCAGTGCCCCCAGGCTACCACAGGGTCGGCGTCAAGGGTCGGCACGGTCGGGCACCTGCCAAGGGCCCACACCCCAGCAACAAGCCCCCTGGCAAGAGCTGAGTTGCTCTGCCTCTTCCCCATTGCAACCTGCTTGTTCACCCTCTCGCTCTGAACCAGACCACGGAGGTGGTGGTGAGAAGGAGGAGCAGGAGATGCCACGGCCGACTTGCTCCCGTCCCGGGCTCTCTGCCTGCCAAGCCAGCAAGTGGTTGCCGAGAGGAGGCGGGGGCGCAAGAGCAGCTGGTGACCATGGTGGGGAGAAGGTAGGCTCACTGGGGGAGGGGGCAAATGGAGGGTGTCTTGCCCAAGGGCCCCCAAAAATCCTGGAGCCGGCGCTGGGTTGCCAGATGGGAAGAGCCGTCACTCTCTAGCAGGGGCCTTGCTTTGCATGCAGAAGGTCCCTGGTTCAACCACCATCATTTCTAGTTAACAAGGATCTCCAAGAGCAGGTCTGGGAAACACTTCTGGGCAGCACAGTGGAAAGCACGTTTTCAGATTTTTTTCAAACACACACACACACTCAACCACAGTTTATTTGTTTAAATATAACGTGAGGAGCTGGAAGGGAAGGCATCTTAGTCTTGGCGCTCAGCCTCGGGGGCCCATGTCCCACAGTGTCCAATGAGCGAGACCACCCCCCTGCCCTCCCCCTCCCACCCTCTTGCACATTCCACTCCTTGACTTAGGCAGGGCTGGCCATCTCCCCCTGAGGCTTGGGCATATGATGAACTGTGACCAACACCAGTTTTCTTACCACCAGAATTATGAGGCATCCCGCAACCATGGCAAGGAACACAGCGACTATGATCCCAACAATTAAAGTTGATAGGCTATAGGTTTGGGAACGCGGGAGAGGCCCGCTGTCGAGACTTCCCCCATAGCCAGGTAACCGACATACCGGTGGCGCCCAGCCGTAGCGGCAGTGGCAGTGTTGCTTGGAGTTGCAAACTCCGTTCCCGCCACAGGTAGCCAGAGGATCGCACGTCGCACTGGAAGCCACCCTCGCGTCCACATGCGTACATTTGTGGTTTATGCAGATCTTGTCTTTGCCGCACTTGGATCCTTCCTCCACGAATCCGATGTCAGTGAAAACAGTTCCGGAGTGGAAATCTAATCCCCAGCAAAGCGTTTTGCCCACGGGGGTCTGAATGATGGTCATGTGATCCTCCATGTTAGGGAGCGTGCGGACGTTGACGCACTGCACCCGCCCGCAGAAGGTGTTCTCAGGTGCACATTTCACAAAGCTTTGGGGGACCCCGTGTCCTCCCTTGCCGGCACAGTTGCCAAACCGATCTCCTATTGTGTTGACCTGTTCGAAGCAAGCCAAGGGAGCGCCTGCCGATTGCTCGCCAAAGAGTTTTTGGCACTGCAGCGTGTGGGTGGAGCAGGTCCCTAAGATGCAGTAGCCGTTATCACTACACAGCGTTCCATCTTGAACAAGGACGTCGGCCACGCATTCTGCCGTTGTCCCGTTGCAATACTCAGGTAAGTCGCATTCGTTGGAAACTTTCCTGCAGAGCGTTCCTTTGGGCGCGAACTGGCAGTCTATGCAACATGCCTCGGTGGTACATACAGCTTTAGGTGCCATCGTGCAATCATCGAGGCAACATTTGCTCTTCTTACACAGCTGCTTCTTCCCACAGTCGCACTCCTCTTCCCCTTCTACAATACCATTCCCACAAGTGCTCAGGATAAATATTTTGCTAGTATCCGGGATGGTGTTCAAGCATAACGCTTTCCCTGAATAGATGACATCAAAATAACTATTAGCGGAGCAGTTGCTAAACAGAGGCTTGTCCCCATACGGGCCTTGAGCATTCATAATGCACCTGAGCTTGGGGGCGCAGTAACATATCGGCGACAGGTCGTCTGGAATGCCAATGACATGCCCTAATTCATGTGCAATGCCAAGGGCAAATAGCGGGAACGTTAAATTCCCGACGGATACAAAGGCTACTCCTGAGTTCCTTTTACAAACAGTCCCAAAGTAAGAGTATTTTACAATGGAGCCTCCCTTATAATGGCGGGCTAAGAGTAAAGATGCATCATGCTTCAGCCGAGGGAGAATGTTCACAACTCGCCAGGCGTTAAATTGCTCCACACTCTCCTGCACGTAGTCTGTGATTGGAATCGGGTTCTTTTCTGTCCAGATCTCAACGCCAACTAGAAGGCTACGGAGACCAAGAGTAACAAACATGTCGTCCACCATTTCGTTGAGATGTACAACATTACGCAAGGTGGTCTGCACGTCTTCAGAGTAGAATCGAAAGAGGTGTACATCCACCTGCACAAAAAGCTCCATGTACTTAGGGTGTCTCCATGGGTGAAAAATGCCCTCCGTCCCTGAAATTTGTTCTCGCACCAAGTCAGGCATGGAACGGTGCATCCCTTCACTGCTGAGCCAACAGGGCCTTGGACTGGATTCTTCCTCCTCTTCTGTACGAAAAATGAGGTGCTGAAATGTAGGGGACCCCTCCAGGGGATCGATGCTGTATGTCAAGTTCTCAATCTGGAGAAGGCCGCTGAGACCCGAGCAAGCTCTGACGCTCACCAAGGACACCACGGCACCCTCCACGTAACCACGATAGTAGCAGTCACCTTGGATCTCATGATAGGCCCCCGCTAGCTTGCCTTTGTTGTACGTGAAGACTGGGAACCTTGGAACCAGGATGTCTTTCTGTTTCAAATGGACAATGTAGTCCTTGCCCTCTGCCTTGATGACGTAAGAGATTTGGTCCCTGGTAGCTTTGCCCGTCCTCGTGGACAGCTGCCTTGGAATGACCACCTCATAGGAAGCATAGCCCGAAGGGATGTCTGGCATGTTGTCTGTGGTGGGAAGGAAAAACTCCAGTAACATCACGGAAACTCCCAGCTTGAGAAACAGGCTGCCCCCAAAGACCCAAACACCTCCTGCCATGTCATCTCTCTACTGGACTGTGGGTTTGGGGGAGATACGTTAAGACAGTCTGGCTTTGTCAGTTTTACAGCTGCCTTAAAACTATGCAATCGAGGCATTGGTGGCTACTCCTATGACACCATGCCACCTGCCCTTTTGCATATCTTCCGTCCCAAAGTGACCATTTCCTTCATGTCTGGAAGTTTCATCAGTGAATGTTCTGTCGGGGGGGGGGATGCCAAGTGATAAAAGAAAAGCTGGGGAGGCAGGAAACGCCAGCCGTGACGGTAGCGCAATGCTACAGAAACACCAAGATGTCCTTGTGGGGCAGGGGTGGGTGGGCTCGTAAAATGTAGGCGGCGTTGTGGAAAGAAGCATCAGGTCTGGTTGAAATTCCTCCTGGGCAATGGAACACTAGGGCATGCTCTTCTGTGACTCTGAATGTGAACATTCTACATTACAGGATAAGAAGCATTCTACCAGGCTGTTGTCATTATTTCTCCTCCGCACAGTCTTATAGCGCATGCTAACTGTGGTGCTCAGAGCTGGTAATGGCAATTTTATTTATTTTTATTTATTTATTATATTTATACCCCGCCCTTTTTCCTGCAAGGAACCCAAGGCGGCTTACACAATCCTCCTCCTCTCCAGTTTATCCTCACAACAACCCTGTGAGGTAGGTTAGGCTGAGAGTCAGTGACTGGCCCAAAGTCACCCAGTGAGTTTCATGGCCAAGCCCAGTCCAACAGGTGAGTCTGTCCTCCTCTTGGAAGGATCCCCCAATTTAAACCAGCTACAGCATGGAAGAGATTGAGGTAGGGGGAAACAGTGAAATGGACGTTTTTAATATTATCCATACAAAGCAGGGGTGCAGAACCTCGGGCCCGCAGACCAAATCCGGCCCTCTGTGGCTCTCTAGATGGCCACACCCGCTTCCCTGGCCACACCCCTTTGCTACAGCCACCAGTCATTTGGCAGTTTCCCAGCTTTTGCGTTTCCCCACTTCATTCTAAAAGGTTGAAATGCCTCCCCTAAGTCTCGGTTACTGGCAGTCGTCTTTCTGCTGTTCTTCTACTGGAGGATGGACATCATCATGGCTAAATAGTCTTTAGATATGACCTCTCTAAACAATGATATTGTATTGCCCCAACCCCATTCCTTAAGGTTTTCAAGCCAAGACCTCCTTCTTCTTCCTACATTTCTTTTCCCGCCTTTGGGTTTTTTGCAGGGAAAAAAAAGGTGGGATATACCGTAAATAAATAATGGTCACAAGTGAGGCCAGAAAAAAGCTGTTGGTGGCTGTAAAGACCCCCCCCCCAAGACCCCACGGAGAGGCCCGAGAGAGCAGCAGACAGGCGAGGCCTTTCCCTGAACATGGGAGAATCAGATGACCTTCCTGAGGTCAAGTAAAATGTGGCACAAAGAGGTCTAAAGAGAGCCAGCAGGGCCTACCTAATCCAAGCTACTGAGGAGAAATCATGGCTGTAAGTCGCCATGCAAGCAGTCCAAGGCTGAGCGAAAACCCCTTCGTGGGCCAGGGGCGGTCCGCGTTATTTGCAGTGTGTGCATTTGTGGTTATGGCCATTATTGTATCCCTTTCTCCCCCACCCCCCACCCCATTCTTCTCCCCTCTTTTTGTCTGTTGGGTAAGCAGACTCCAATTCCCCTTTGCCATTTGAGGACCTTATAGAAGGAAAGTTCTGGAAAACAGTTTGCCCCCCCATCGCCTTTCACGTACAGGGATGGACTGCGGAGGAACATCCATTCTGCAATTACTTTAAAAGCAGGGCGGAGGCAACCTGGCGCCCCCCCTCCCGCCCGATCCTTGGGACTAGAACCCATCAGCCTCAAGCCAGCACGGCCAATGGTTGGATGATGGGAGCTGTAGTTCAGAACATCTGGAGGACATTGCATTAAAAGGATGAGCCAAGAAGGGTTGGGAAAACTGGCACAGAGAGGCACAACTCCGTGTGCTGCGGGGTGGGTGCGATCTACTCCACTCCACACCGTTAAGAAATCACAGCTGTTGGCCACAAAGCTGTCGAACTGCCCTTGGTAAGAGGGCGAGGCAATTTCACTCTCACCAATGTGGTCAGATCAGAGAGGGAGAGCCAGGTATCTAGCAAGGAGAGCGCCCACGCAGTTCCACATTACGTCGTACCCTCTGCCGAGATGCAAAACCTGCAATGTTTGAAATGTACTTTTAAAAAACCGAGACAGAAACTTTGATAAATTTTAGTAAAATTATTTATGTACACCAATGAGTAATATTTACATTTATATAATACTGATTCAAAAAGAAAAAAAAAACCAAAACTGTGGTACAGCAAAAGGGCACACTGAAAGTGAGGGGGGGGGACATGGGGCGGGTTGGAGGGGGAGATCGGGCATAGAAGATGAATCTGGGATACAGTGGTGCCAAAAACGTACACGCACGCTGCCATTCACAGTCTCAGAACAAATTCCCTTTCCTGGACAAGTTCTTGTATTTTCAACACAACAAATGTTTCAGACTAAGCCAGTTTCGGGGATATGGCCAATCATAAATAGACCCTATAGTTTTCTTCCAAAGGTACACTGTGGGAAAATTTGCAATAGGGCAAATAAATATGGGAAATGTTGCACTGGAAATAAAAGCCACATGCATTTTCAGGATGATCAGTGATTGGACATGAGCGACTTACAAATGATAAAGGAGCTTTCCCCCTCTATAAAGTTTTCCATTTTCGACATGTATTCTTCTACACCAACCTGGTGCCCTCCATATATATGTATTGGACAATAGCTCCATTCCCAGCCAGCACAGCCAACTCAGTGGGCTTGACTTTGTCCCATTTTGCTTCCTGCCTTATTCCCATCCAACCCAGAAAACAGCTGCTGATTGAGAGAATTCCTGTGCATGGATGGAGTTCTTTTGCTTGCGAGGGCTCCCCCAGTTCACTTCAACGGAGACAGCAAAACCGCAAGGGCATTCGTCTGAAGCAAATAGCTGAACTGACACATGCAGAAAAGTCATGCTTGCTTCACTGTTGGAACACGGAGCTACTGATTAGGCTGTTGGGTGTTTTTCAAGAGGAAGAGTTACCATGGACTTACCAATTCCAAGACTTTTATCCAGCATCTGCTTGCCTTGTATGATCAGTGGAATACAGAACACATACTAAACATGTCATCAGAAGATCTCAGACATTTAGCCTACTTTAAAATAGGGCAGGGAGGCAGACAAAGTGAGGCGTAAAAATAATTTTTAATCTAAAAAACAACAACACACACCACTGAAAAGAGTCAAGGAAACAAAACGAAGCCTTCGTAATAAAGAGCCGTAACAGCATTCGATCTTCAGCCCCAAATTTTCAGACCAACCTTCACCTGATCTATTTTTCCTCAATATTCCGTGTGACCCAACTGCCTAGATGCCAACTGAGCAAGAGCATTGCCTCCTGGGGGCTGCTGTTGCTTGAGCTCAGCCACTTCCAAATGAAACCGGAAGGAACTGTAAGTTAAGCACATGCCTCAAGGACACGTTTCTTCCACTACGGCCTCCCTTTCGCGCATGTGCACAGCACTTCAACTAATGGGAGAATGCAAACTCCACTGTCGATTTTCATCACACCAACACAAGCTGATCACTGAACGGTCCCATCCCATTGCTGGGAGAGAAATCAAGAAACAGTCAATTCGAGGGAAAGGTTTGTAAAACTCTTTGAAGAGGATGGATGCCAATTATCACAAAGAAATAGGGAATGCTACTTCTGGTGCATAGTGGATCAGGAGAATGGCAATAAGAGTAATTAGCTTCCGGTTTGTCTGGAGGTCATATATGGAAATAAATCTCACTGGGCAATTATTTATAAGCTGGTGGTAAAATTCACCTCACTTAGGACTTTTCAAGAGCAAACAAGAACATCTTTCTTCTTCTGCTGTTAACTCCCCAAGTGGAGGCTTCCGTGATTTAAAAACTTCCTGCCATGGGGCAGAAATACTCCATCTTTCTTGACAGAGGCAATTTAGGCTTGTGGGTCCAGAGAAGGGCTTCTTTGCCAGTTTCTTGGCATGCACTCTTCATGTCTGTGCACTGCAGGCTAGACATACGGTCTGTAATTATGCCTTGAATTAGTTGTGGACAGATGTTGCAACCCACGTGATAAGAGAATAGACTTTTGATAGAATAAGCCGCCACACCTCACAGTACCTCCCTGCCAGGATAACTTTCCATGCTTCCCGATCAGTGCTGAAAAGCTAAACCAAAAGCATAGGTCACGTACTTTAAAGTTTACCATCAATGAGGCAGTTTTTAATACTACTCACTGGGAATTGCTGGAAAGGACCAAGAAAAAGGCAGTGACGCAAAGAGACACCGTCTCTGCTACATAGGGAAGGGTTACGAGTTCTACCTTACGAGAATTACTGGGGAGACAGCTACCGACAGATGAGTCAGGAAGAAGTAAAAGAACAGAAATGGACGATAGCAATGATGTGGGATGAGGCGATATGGCTCAGGAAACCAAGGGTAAACGATCCCAGAAGTAGTGAGCTATGAAAAAAGTCAACGGATCTTAGCAGCCCTGAACCGGCACCTCAGTTGCTAAACGGCACAGGTGATTGTACCAAAATAATTCTATAAAACCGCCATCAGCCCAGTCTTAAAAAGCAAACATGTTGTAAGATAGAAAACTAGAAGTATGTACAGATCTTTGTTAACTGAAATTGTAAAAAAAAAAAAGAAGAAGAAGAAGAAGAAAGGAAAAAAGCCACCATTTCCAGATTAGAGGACAGCTTTCTCTCCTTTTCAGCTTCACAGTGGGAAACCCAAGGAAAGGGGAACCCCTTGAAACTGAGATCTCCGAGAGATGGGAACACCTTTCCTCAGCAATTACAGGAGGTTCCTTGCGTCACCCACCACGACTGGCTATCCTGCCATTAAATTGGCTGCCTTGGGAGAAAGGTGTGAGGGACAATCATGCTGTTCACGTCCCTCAGTCTTACTTCAAATTTATCAAGCTAAATGCAAAAAGGGTGGAAATAGAACACCACTAATTGATACAGGCTGTTAACTGTTTGAAACAGGCAGCTGGAGGGAGACTACAGTATCTGGTTATTGAAGAGAAAACAATAGTAATTTGCCCCGTTTAACAGACATGAATTAAACGGTACATACACATATATATATATATATATATATATATATAAACATAAACTGAGTTTTTAAAAAAATATTACAGTACCAATGATTCTGGTTATCTACATCTATACAGCATTTTTTCAAGCTGTGTGGAAATTTAATGAAATAATTAATGATTTATTAATTTACATAAAAATACTTTTTACAGTTTAAAGGATAACTTCTCAAAGAGTTAAAAAAAAATGGGGATTTTTTTGTTTCTGTTAAGAATAAGCAGCTCCAACTATTGCGAGTCGTGGGAGTTCGTCTGCTCTTCGATGACTTGTTTCACTATTTCTGCCAGTTTTAGCCGGTCCACTTTATCCGTGAATCCTCTGCCTAAAATACAAAAGGTGGCCTTTGTTAGCTCCAAAAAAAAAGGTGAAAAGGAGAAATGGCTGCTGGGTGGCGGGAGGGCAGGGGAAAGGACACTCTCTCAAATGCATTCATCTGCCTTCTTGATGGTGCTGTATTTGCTTGGGGTTTGATATGGGGCAACCCAAGAGTGGGGCGTTCTCGATACGGGCACCCTGATTGCGGATCTCCCTCCCCACTCATAGATTTGGCAGTGCTGAGTCTTACAAGCTTTCGGCATCAGCTAAAGACCTAGACGGCTGGGGCATGCTGGGAATTGTAGGCCTTTTTTTCTGTCTAAACTTCCATAGGATCGTGCCTTTAATGCCTTAATGTTTTTAGGCTGAGTAGGCTTGCGGAACTTACCGTTCCAGCTAAAGGTCTGGAGGGTGTCGCGTAATAATTTACACTCCCTGTTATACTTCCACGCTTCCTGCATCACTTCATTCAGTTTCTCATCTTCATTCTCGCCTGTTTCAGAACAGGGAAAAGGTCACATGACTGTTCCTCATAGGCGATGCCACACCGCACGGAGGGGAGGGTGGCTGATGACGGACACCTCACCCACCCACCCCCACGCAGCACACGTGTACTGCTGCGCAGCGGTCCGGTCCTGAACATACAAATGAAGGGAGATTTCTGCAGCAGGGTGGGGGGAGGAGCAGCACGCAAGCCCACAGGCTGCTTCTGATCTCCGAATCTCTGCAGTGGTCCCAAAACTTTGTCCCTCCCGCTTTTTCAGAAGCTGGTTTTCCCAACTTCCTTTCTCCAAACAACAAATTCAATTTAAATCATGCAAGAGGACCTTAGGAGAGCGGAGATGCTGTGGTCCTTTACCAGCCACAGAGAAACTACCATGCAAAGGGACTGCTGCAGGGATGAGCACGTTTCTAAGGCATTTTTCTGTGGCGGCCCCCGTACTGTGGAACTCTCTCCCGAGTGACCTCCGCCATGCCCCCTCTCTGCTGAGCTTCCGCCGCTCATTAAAAACCTGGCTGTTCAGGCGGGAATATGGGGTGGGTTAAGATTTTAAAATTTTTAATATTGTTTTAAGTGTATTTTATCTTGTTTTTATCGTATGTACATCAGCCCAGGGTGGCCAGTTGCCGGCCAGATGGGCGATAAATAAATGTTTAATAATAATAATAATAATAATGATAACGCCTTTAATCGAGGGGAATTTTCATGTTGCTCCTTCAAATAAATAGCTACAGCCAGCTTCAGCAGACTAACCTTAGCATGCCGTTTGATAAAGATATATTAGAAACACTTTGGGAAGCTCCCAATCCCTGCAGCTGTCTTTCTTTTCTTTTTTTGCAGATTTTTACAGCTGTTTTTAAAATTCCCTTAAGGTGCAATCCTATGCATGTTTAGACAGGAAAAAAGTCCTACAACTCCCAGCATGACCCAGCCACCATGGCTGGCTGGGGAATGCTGGAAATTGTAGGGCTTTTTTCCTGTCTAAACATGCATAGGATTGCACCCTTAAATTCTTAAAAAAATACAATGTGACTGTTGGAGAAAGGACTAAAAAAAAAATAATAAGCCTAGTGGGCTAGTGCTGCTCCTCTCATGACATTCAAGCCCCCCGCCCTCACCCTCTTCCCCAAACATGACTTGTCTTAGAACTTGCGACCTTTACCAGCCTGCGGCAGGATGCACTGGGCAATCACGTCACGGAGCTTTTCCAGAGCGACATTGGAGTCCTCGCTGCTGTTCTCGGGATCGTGGATATACACGCTGTCCTTTGGCTTTGTTCTGTAACGAGACGACAGCGAGGAAATATGAGCACAACCAACGGGTACGCTCCAGGTTCTCCCATGCCCTGCTCCCACTAATGTCAGGAGAGCGCCGGGCTCCTGTTTCTCCTGCTGCCCAGTAGCAACGCCGGAGAGGGACGAGAAAAGTCCACGAGCAACAGAAGCTTATGCTTGAGGTCAGGGAAAATCTGCATGGCTGGGAACCTTCGACATTTATTTATTTATTTATTTATTATTAATATTTATTTATCGCCCATCTGGCCGGCAACCGGCCACCCTGGGCGATGTACACACAATAAAATACATAAATACAATAAAATACATTAAAACAATATAAAAATTTTAAAATCTTAACCCACCCCATATTCCCGCCTGACATGGGGTTTCTCAACCTCTGAGATCGCCCCCCTCAGTATCTTCTGCCTTTTGGAATCCCACTCTGCCAGCCCGTCAACTAAACTACCGTATTTTTCGCTCCATAAGACGCACCCACCCACCCCAAACTAGGTGGAAATGTCTGTGCGTCCTATGGAGCGAATATAGGTTAAAAAAATTGATTTTTGTTTTTTTTGTTTTTTTTAAACTTTCCTCTGCTGGTCCGGAAGAGCGGAGGACTCCTGGGCAGGGTGGGGGAAGCCCCCACCTCTCAGCTGATTCCCCGCAGAACAGCTGATTTTAAAAAAAAATTTTTTTTAATTATTATTATTTTTTACTTTCCTCTGCTGGTCCGGAAGAGCGGAGGACTCCTTGGCAGGGCGGGGAATACCCGCCTCTCAGCTGATTCCCCGCGGAACAGCTGATTTAAAAAAATATTTTTTTCCCCTGTACCATACGGTAAGTGCGTCTTACGGAGCGAAAAGTTCGCTATATATTTGGTGTGTCTGTGGAGCTTCTCTTAAGAACATAAGAAGAGCCCTGATGCTGGATCAGACCAAGGGTCCATCTAGTCCAGCGTTCTGTTCACAGTGGCCAACCAGCTGCCCACGGGAAACCCCCAAGCAGGACATGAGTGCAACAGCACCTTCCTGCCCATGTTCCCCAGCAACTGGAGCACTTAGGCACGCTTGTATGACAGCATGTGTCCCACTATTGCACAAAGGAACCTGTGGATCAGGGTGAAATGGACAGTAAAGGTTTTTTTTAAAACACGCTATCCTCTATCCTTTGTTGCGATCCTCTTCACCGTTCTGCTTGACTGTTTTGCTGTTGACTCTAGGCATTGACCTGAAAGAAGACCCTCGGAGCAACTCTTTCCTCGAGGGGCAGTGACCCCCAGACACTGCTAGTCTTCCAGCTAGAGTGGATGCTGCCCAAACTCCTGGGGCCCTCAACTACCCTAGCCCTTGTCTTTAGAACACGGGTGTTGACGCTCTTCCAGCCAGAGAGCCACACTCAATTTCGGGGAAGTTCTTGGGGGCCGCCTTCCGCTGATGGGCGTGGTCAAAGGCGAAGGAGATGGGGACAAAAATACCACCATATTTTAGCTTAAAGTTCTTAGGGATATAAATGTAACGAAAATATAAATAATAATAGTATAAATAAGATGATGCCTTAGGAGAATCATTTCAACCTTTTAGAATGGGGGGGGGGATGGCACAAAAGCTTGGAAACCCATGGAATAGATCAGCGGTCATGGAAAGAGGGTGGGGGTAGCCATCTGGAGAAACCCGGAGGGGCTGGATTTGGCCCACAGGCCTGAGCTTCAACATCCCTGCTTTAGAAGCTCAGTGTGGTGGCCAGGGAAAAGCAGGTGAGCTTTTGGGCAGGCCCCTAACAAGATTTAGGACTCTCCTCAGCTCGCCCTGCCGCTTTCTGTACACTTTTGCTTACATGTCCCTTATCAGACAGAAAGGCCCTCAATATCTGGCACATGCTAGGTTGCGTTTCTTTAAAATTAGCACTTGGATGTTTACCCCAGCATTTTCCTTTTGCGCAGGATCGGGTTGTTGACAGAATGGAGAGGCTTGAGGCTGACTTTGAGATCCTGGATCCTCATGTTTGCCAGCTGCTCGGCATGTGCCTGCTGTATCCCAGCCACCATTGCCTGGTAGGACCAGGGGAGAGGAGAAGAGAGAAGTAGTTACACTTCAGCTATAGGTATGCACAGAAGAACTAATGGAAAGCAGCTGGAGGAGCAGGGCTATGCTTGATTATGACACGTGCCTCTTGAACACACATGGAGATGTTCCTGGCTCTTGAGTTGGCCCACATCAAGGGAGACAGAACCCAAAGAAGGATCGACTCAGGTTCATCTCTCAGCTGATTCTCAAGGTTTGAAAGGGGGGCTGATTTTTTAGAAGTCTCTGGTGAGAAATGTCTCTCTCTCAGCCCAGACCTGCTTGGTGAGAACTTGCAATAACGGGGCTCCTCCAGCATGGGTCGGGTCCAGAGGGTGAATTGAGCCTGTGCTGCAGAATTCCAAGCATTCCTGCTTCCGGGGCCCATTTCCACAAGTCAGGTCACACGTGTGTTATTTTTAATATGCTTGGAGGGGCGTAAGGTTAACAAGGTTGCAATGTTTTTAAATACAGTCTTAAAAATTAGAGCAAACATGCTTGTAAATGCGGAGCTTTGATTCTGGCCATTTAACGTTAGGTATGCGATTGCCGTTCCTAAATAGTATGAGCACACACTGTGTGTGTGTGTGTGTGTGTGTGTGTGTGTGTGTGTGTTTTTGTGAACGGGCTGTGGACTAATTTTAAATGAACTATCTAACTAAGATCGTGCAAGAACATTTCCAGAAGTTGATGACTCAGGACCAGCACCCAGAGATCAGCTTTTGAGCTGGAATTCCCACCAGGGAATGATCCAGGAAAGCGGGGCGGGGCTGTGCGACAGGCTGATGCTCCCTGTCCTCGTGCCAATCGGCTGAGTGCCAGGTTCGGTTGAGGCATGGCCTGGTTCACTACTGCTGCGAGTTCCCTCCTCATTAAGTTGGTGGAAGGTCGCAGGAGAGTCCCAGCAGGCAGAGGGACAGCTTCCCGGGTGGCTGCTGACTGTCTAAAGCAGTGTTCTCCAACCTTGGGTCCCCAGATGTTTTTGGCCTACAACTCCCAGCATGCCCCAGCCAGCGTTGGAGAACACTGGTCTAAAGACAGCAAACCTCCAACTGATCAGCTACCCCCAAGATGAGCAAAGAACCTGATTTATAGGCAAGGATTTCTTTCCTCTTTCAAAAGCAACAAAGACTTGTGGCACCTTAAAGGCGAACACATTTATTCTGACATACGCTTATGCCAGGGAAAAAAAAAACTGTCTGTCTTTAAGGTGCCACAAGACTCTTTGGGTTTGTTTGTTTGGCCACAATTGGCTAACGTGGCTACCCTCTGGAATGTCTTCTTTCATTTCACTTCAGTTTCTGAACAGGTATAGAGATCAGCAACAAGGATTGTTATCTCAGGCTAGTCAGAATAAGCAGTGCTGGGCTGGATGGACAAATAGCCTGACTTGATATAAAGGCAACTCTCTATGTTCCTATAGCAATTTTTTTTTTTTTTTAAAGAAACCATTTAACAAACAAAAAGCAGTAAGAACCTTGTCCATCATTAACTGGGCAGAGGGCAAAATGTTATCGAGAGCCTCAGTGGAGTTCAGCCAAGGGTGGTCCAGAACACCTTCTATTGTCAATCTTTCCTCTGGCTTTACCTTCAGCAGCCTAAGAGAAAATATATATATATATATACATAAATCAAGTCACAAACCCAGCCCTTTCCTTGACGATGCACTCCCGCACCTTCCCAGTCTTCCAAGTGCTGCTTTGAACCAACACGGTCCTGAACAGCTCAAGGTCAATGCACGCCACCACTGCCATCTCTCCCTTCCTCTCAGATCAGCTGCAGTCAGGGCTGGCCCAAGATATTGGCGTTTGCTGCCGGAACACCAAACGGCTCCCCCTGCCTTGCTAGAGCCAACATTTAATCAAGAAGTCTCACGGCACCAGACATTAGTTCCAGCCTTGGCTTCATCCCCCTAAATTCCAGCATATGGAGCCGCCTCCTTTACCTTGCTGCATGGCAGGACCAGCCCCGATCTCAAATCATGAAACAACTTTGCCTGGAAATGTACTCAAGTCCAATCGCCTTTAGCAAGTGGCCCTTGGTAGTGGAAATTAAGCCGGTGGAGTGGATGGCACAACCATCGGTGAGACACTAAGCTGGCTTCTACTGACTTTTAAGCTTGGCTCTACTGGGTGCATTTTGGGGGACTGGGCAGACTTAAAGCTTGAATAAGAGCAAGTTCTGCCTGAAATCAACAGTGCAATGGGCACCCTGTCCCACAGGATGGGTCAAACAGCACACAGCTGGACACGAGCTTCACTGCTGGAGAGCATGCTGGCGGGCAGTCCAGCCTCTCCTCAAGACACAGAGGGGAGAAAGGCTGGGCCCCTGATCAGCAAAGTAATTGTACCTACTCACAGAGGGATTTTTGGTGCTCAGCTGGGTGGGGCTTCTTTTGGGTGGCTGAATGCGGCATAATTCTCTTTGCCGTGGCTGGACTCCAGGTCTGCAAAGCAACTTATGTGCACCGTTTCTTCAAGCAGATGGGTGGAGAAGGGGCCTCTTCCCCTTCACACGGCGCCTCCTACTCTCTGGGGATTCGCAGCCCTTGGTGCGATTGCCAATGAGGCTGTCAGATGGGTGGATCACCACTGCTGTGCTCACGCCCGTTCGATAGTCTGCCTTCTTTTGTGTAGTGCAGTTAAGTTCTGCTTTCTCAGGTCATAAAAATGCTGTATTTCCCCTATCTCAACACTGACACAAGTTCTAGGTAACGTCTAATTCTTTCTTTGTATCTGATCAATGGTCAGAGCACGGCTTTCTCACGGGCTGCAATGTGTCCCAACTCAGGATTGCTATTATGGAGGTAGAAAAAGAAGAGGCACCCTTCTTTCTAAGGCTGTGGCTTTCAAGCTGGCTTTTCAAGCGGTTCTTTGAAAGCGCCTGAGGTTTCCTAAAGAGAAGGTCAGTAACGGTGAACAATACTACCTGAAAAGGTTAATCTATCACTATTGTGGGGTGAAAATGAGATACAAGAAGTCTGGCCAACACTGCATGTGAATTATCTATCTATCCCAGTGTTCTCCAACCTTGGGTCCCCAGATGTCTTTGGCCTACAACTCCCAGCATGCCCCAGCCAGCTATGCTGGCTGGGGCATGCTGGGAGTTGTAGGCCAAAGACATCTGTACATCTACAATGTACATCTACAATGGGGGGGGGGTTGCACCTGGGACAAGTGGGAAGAGGGTAAGATATTACCCTCTTATACCAAGTTCTGGTAAATGCAGAGGAGTGGTGGGAGAGAAAAATGAAAGGCAGCGAAAATGGCCAGTTAGGGCATTTTAAATGGAAAGGCTATTGGTAACCGAAGGCTGACTCATGCCTAAGAAGCAGTCACTTTGTGAACAGAAGCCTCTGCTTGCTTGTAGCAGCTATGAACTCCAACAACCACTACAGGCAGGAATAAACAGATTTGGACTGACAGAAGCTGGGAAGCCCTGCCCACCAACTCAACCCCCTGGAAGCAACTGGATTCTTTGTGTAGGAGAGGGAAGGAATAAGGAGAGCATCACAGAACCGTCCCCTCCCCGACAGACTTACTTGCGCACAATGTCCTTTGCCATTTCAGAGATCTGGCTCCATTCCTCCTCTGGAAATTCAAAGCTCCCTGTCATGATTTTTTTCCGCATGTCCTTGGGAATTGTCCGACTGTGGTGCTTCGAGTAAAAAGGTGGGTAGCCACACAGCATCACATAAATGATGACGCCCAGAGACCATAAGTCACAGCTCTAGGAAAGGGATAAAAAGGAATTCCAACTTTTTATGGGGACACAACTTAGTGGTAAAGGTGGGGTGTGGACACACACACGCGCAGGGGCACCAATGTAAAAATTCTGCACTGAAGGAAAAGGCAAGGTCTGTCTTGAGGGAAATCAAATCGAGCACTTAAATTATGCAAACTAGTGAACAAGTGCATGTGTGTAGATGCCAGGGATCGAACCTAGGACCTTCTGCATGCAAAGCATTGCGTCACGGCCCTTCCCAGGACTTTCTGTCAACCTTAGGAATTGCAATAGGACACAATGGAGTGGTTTTTTTTTAAAATACACAAGAAAAGAAACATTGTGATAGTTGGAGGAGAAATATAAGTTGGGGCGTTGGGCTGTACATCATCTAGGAAATTGACTGGATGCTATGACAGAAGGGCAATTAGTCATGTAGTGCATTAGTCTTTTGCAGATATTGCCTGCGTCTTTTCAGTCATTTGCCCAAACCCGAGGGACTAGAACCTTGCCTAAAAAACACACACACACACACACACACAATAAAAATGGATGCTTAAGATGACAAAATTCCATGCCAGTTGTCAGATGCTGTGCCAGGCAGTGAATTCTCCATGCAAAGCTGGGCAAATGAAAGGCTTGCCTGCTGCGTGTCAGCAAAAGCATGCTCCGGTCGAGAAGCATACCTTGTTATAAGTGTAGGGCGTTGGCGAGGTAGGGATGATACCCGATTTCTCTTTCTGATGCCTTCTTTGTGCCTCTAGTACCTGTGAGGGTGGAGGGGAGACATGGGCGATCTTGAGATATAACTGTACGATTCCCTTATGATCCATGAAGAAAGAGAGGCATCGAAAGGCACAGGTGAACAAGACAGACACAACCAAACTTCAGCTTTTGCCAAGGACAGGGGGCAAAGCTAACTTGTCACACCCGTTTACAGATGCTTGCTGCTTGTACAAAGAACAACAAGAACAAAAGCAAGCTTGTCAGATTGTTAATCAACAGCCATTGACATTCTGATCTTGGAGAGGCACATAACATTTAGAAGAGGACTGTTGATACTCTGACTGTAAGAAAGCAAAGAAAAACTGAAGTCTGTGAATGATATAATTTTTGCCTTCCAGGATTTCACTAGGCACTGTTAACATACTTTCACACCATCATAGGGACGAGAAACTTAGCTTCTTCCTTTTTTTAAGTGCAAACTCAGACTCCAAAATCTGTGTCCAATATTAATACCCACGTTTGTGCAGTGTGGACACTCAGCTTTGTAGAATGACTAAAATGCACAAAGGAGGCTGACTAGCAGCACAGTCTCCTACGTGGTCCCCTTGCTCCACTTGTAAAGGCGTAGATATGGAAATACCCTACACAGGGCACAATTCCTCTGGGAGATTATCCTACACAAACATGTGCTCTTGCCTAAGGGCCATTCGCTTCAGCATGGTTTGGGCAGAACTACCCAGTGGACAGCAGCCCCCCATTCCCCGTTGCCATGTTTTCTGTGCATGCTCATGAACCATTAACACACAAGGATCTCAGAAGCTCCAGAAGGGATGTTCAGTTCAGGCCAGACTGTTGGGAAGGAATATCTGGGATTGGTAGGAAAGATCACTTACCTGAGGTGCTACGTAATAAGGAGTGAACTGTGGTGTCATCAGGTCACCCTGGTCCACCTTGGCAAATCCAAAGTCGCAGAGCTTCACAGGGGCATCCTAAAGCAAGCAGCAAAGGGGGATCCCAGAGATTAGCTCTTTTCCATTTTCCGCCCCTCACCCCTTTCAAGAACATTGCTATCGCTCAGGGCGAAATTGTCAGCAACAGAACGTTGACAAAGCTGCGCAGCTTCTGTGAGAAAAGGGAAAGGTTTTTGTGAAGGGGGGAGGGAATTGCACTGAAGGCTGGGATGCGAAGTGGAAAGAGATGCCAAGAGGCAGGACAACTAAGAGACAGGGAGCTTGATGGGCTGAAAGACAAGAGGACAGAACAGCTGGTAAGCTGAAAATAAAGGATTCGAGGGAAGAATGGAAAGAGGCAGCAGAAAGTTGAGAAGGGCTCACACAGGGCCTGGGGACAGAAGGGGCCTGCATGCTACTGGGGAGACACATGGGTTTTTGAGGCCAGTGGCCAGGAAAAAACAATTGCAGCGGAGAAGCTGAATTTCACAGACCAATTTGAATCAACCAGCAGCACGACAGAATTAGCAAAACCTAGAATAGCAAATTCTCCATCTTACCAAAGAATTATCCTTGAAAAGAAGGTTCTCAGGCTTGAGGTCTCGGTGTGCAATGTTTAAAGAATGACAGTGTTGCAAAGCCAAAGCTATCTGGAAAGGGCACAAGAAGTCAGAACATAGTCATGGAAAGGCTCTTGCTGACATGGCGGCACTTGCAGCTTCCCTCCCACCCCTACAAAAAAGGGATACCCTTGACGCCCTCGGCAGCACCACAGATCACTCGCCTCAACGGGGCTAAAGACTCCAAAGGGCAGCTGGAGATCTGGAACTCACACACAGGGCCGCAGCCCTTTACTCTGGGTCAGCCGCCACAGACTGGTTCCAAGATCACAGATCTTTACCGGAATTAGCACCCCATCTTGCCCATTAAAACTGGGATGGGGAACCTCCAGTTCGCAGGTTAAATTTAGCCTGCCAGGCTGGCCCATCCGGCCCACGTGGTCAGGGCTGAGCCTCCTCCCTGCATCCTCAGCCCCTCGGAAAGGAATGGGAGACTGAGCCGGCTTGTCTTGGCTCCTTCCTTGCACTCCCCACGTGACGGTGTGTGATTAGCACATACTGGAAGTGGGGGGGGGGGGGGGAGCAACCGACTCAGCATTCTTTAAACAGATATATATATATATATATATATATATATACATATTTTTAAAAAGCACATCACTAATAGCAGACAGAGCATATGCTCAAAAGCGTTATCTGAAACAAGGCAATGCACAATGCTGAATAAATGTAGAAGGGGGTGGCTTGTTCCCAGTGCACAATGTTTATGCAAAGCAAACAGCTGTTTATAGTGCTTCTATAAAGTAAACCATCATTCCCAGCTTGAGGCAAACGGCTGCTACAGAGCAAACATTTGCTGCCTTCAGTTTCTACAACAGAGCTGTTCACGGCTTGAGGCAAGCTGGTTCAGTTGGGGAAGGGAGGGAGGAAATCAGCTTAAGCTATACAGAATCTGGTTTAAGATGCCTGCTGCTTCTGGCCCTGGGGAAAGTGTCCAATCCTGGCTTTAGCCACTCTGGGAGTTTAAGTTGGATGAAGTGTATCAGGCATTTGCTAATCTCCTCAGTGATCCTGAGCAGGCACTGCTCAGAACGCCTACAGAACGGAGGTGGGGAAGAGGAGGGAACCCCCCCAAAGGTCTGCCTGGCAACAGGACGTGAACGCCAGTGTCTTGCCTCGACCCAAGACAAGTGAAAAACCTTACGAGGAAGACATACCACACCCCAATTGGCTGCCAATTGGTTTTCATGTTCAAGGCCAAAGTGTTAATCCAACTAAAAGGCTAGATTTTCAGTAAGGTCATTGCATCACAACAGTGCCCCTTCTTTGACATACTTAAGCGATTACCTTCTGCTCAGTGCTGAGGTTGCTGTCTGCAAGATTTAAACTATGAAGGCAGGTTGCAGAAGGTTTTCTTCCTTCTCGCTACTTGCTAAGGCAGCCTTCCCTGGTCTGGTGCCCTCTGGATGTTTTGGACTACAACTCCCAACATTCCTGCCCATTGGCCATGCTGGCTGGGGATGCTGGGATTTGAAGTCCCAAAACATCCAGAGGGCACCAGACCAGGGAAGGCTGCACTAAGGGGTGAAAATTGGCAGCTTCAGACACTCCTGACTGCATGGTTCCCGCGGTAAACCCTAAAACACAGCATTGTTCTGCTTTCCTTCATACAAAAGGAAAGGTTTAAGACCATTTAAAACCAGAGTAAAATTAAGAAAATGAAACAAAGATCATGACTACAGAAGCTCAGTGCTAACAAAGTTTTTGTTTTTATTTTGTTAAAAGAACAACTTAGAATAAACACACATACACCACCACCACCACCCCCCCCGCAAAAAAGATGGTGGCCAATTTGTTTAGCACAAGGAGTCAGGCTATAATGCAGGTAGCTCCATGTAACACAACGCAGTGCTAATATTTCCTGCATTGTAACAGGAAGGCTGGTGGATGCGCTGCACTTATTACTCGTGGTATTCTTTTTTCAAAACTGATGCTGTCACAGGCAAATGCATGGAATGAGCCCTGATATTGCTGCATATATGGACTTTAGAAGAGGAGCTCGGCGATTAGTTCAAAGCTTCTCTTTTAAATGTTTTCTGAACTTATTTTCAAACAAGTATCACAGCAACCATGAGGATTAGAAGCTTTTAAAAAATGTATGGAATTCTCAGGATACGTACTTCTCTGCCCACTCAGAACAAGTGTTGGATTAAGCCACACACACTTTTAGCCATGTCAATATACATAAGGCACAATCCAGCCGAAGTTTAGCGTCTTTAACTTCTATTGATCTTCATGGGAGAGTGTTTAAAATCTTCTCCCATGAAATCAATGGGACTTATAAGTGCTTAACTTTGGCTGGATTGTGCCCAAAGAGTTAATTTTCTAAAGTGGCCACGCCACGTATATTTAAACTGCATGTATTTCTGAAGAAATATCATTTAGAAATAAAGAGCTTTTTAAAAGTAGTAGTCACCCTGGATGGAATTAGATGGAAATTTAAATGTTACTCAAACACGCAGAATGGTTGCTCTCGAGTAGCTACCAGTGACTTCAGTGCGACCCTTCAGCGAGTCTGCTTTGCAAGCAACGGGAAGGATCGTAATGGAAACGTTTTACCACTTTGTTTTTTCAATAATCTTGCTTGAACAAAGTCTAGGGTTAAAAGTTCTTCATGAGTTACTTTTTTGGAAAGAGCTCTTCCTGAAGAAATCCTCTTCCTATGACATTCAACCAGAACAAAGCACTGCAAATACACTGTGATGGAAAGCCATGGCAGAGAACACACAGAAAGAACAAAAGGAAGGCAGGTTCACAATTAACACTTCATTGGAACAAGAGGCAAGGCAACCAGTGGAAACCTGCATGCACAGAATGGAGAGATGAGGTATTGGGCCAGAAAACCCAGATCATTCCCAGTCCACAACCCACCCACCCCGGCCCCACAGGCTGCCTCATATTCCTAAAACACGCTGGAAACACAAACCAGGACAAGAGTGATAGGAACAAGCAACCACACTGGCATGAAGACAAAAAATACAGCATGTTTGCTCCCACTGAAAAGACCAGGGGAAACCCTGCTTTATTCAGCTTTGTGTTGCAATACTTCTTGTCCTGAAGGTGGCACGGTAACTTTGAGAAGCTGGCAACCGGGAAGTCGCACACACTACCTCTCTGCATACTTTACGCAATGAAATGAAGAGGTTTACACCGACCTTCGCTTCCACTCTGCAAATACTTCCCACATTCCTTTCATTCATTCATTCAGTTCTCACATCTCCTGGCCCGTGACACTGGCATACACACAAGAGCAGGGTCTATCAATCCTGCACGAACATCTACAAAGAGAAGAGTTAGGAGAGACCTCACTGTCCCTACAGAATCATAGCATGGCCACAGTCCACACCACTGTGGACAATGGGAGCTGTAGTCCAACACTTCTGGAGGGCGCCCGGTTGGGGAAGGGTGATCTTGACCAAAGTTCTGTTTCTAGGTAGGAAAACCCTCTGCTGAAAGCAGTCCTGACACATTTTTTTCTTCAAGGGCCTTGGGGTGCAGGCACCGCTACCAATAAGAATTTCATTTATCTTCAAACAAAACTCAGCAGGCTTACGTTCTTGCATTCAACGCATTTGCACAGACCAGATGTTCCCAAACTGTGCCCTACAGGAAAATAAATTCAGGCTCCTGGGCATTCAAAAAACCTAACTGCTGCATCCCTGCATGAGTCACAGCTTGGGCCTGGCCTCCTTCCCATCAGCCTTTGCTTGGAGCAGGTGATTCTGCCCAGCCACAAGAGCCCCTCCAGTTTTAACTTTAAAAAAGAAAAAGAAGACTGTTCCTCAGCCATCAGAAGTCCACAAACAAATTGTTAGATTATAACAAAGCAGGCAATCTTCTGATCATATCAGAATGTTTTGTTGTTTTGTTTTTTTAAAGCTTGCTTCTTTTGCCCTCCCATCCCAAGAAAATGGTCAGGTACTTTGTGAAGCCTTCTTCCCATGGTTTTTGCTTTTACAAGGACGGGGGTTGGGGGTTGGGGAGTTAAAACTTGCCTGCTTTGTTACTTGGCTTGCTTGCTTCTCAGTAAAGTGACGATGCTGGCTGATTCTGTGAAACAATTCGCCCCCTTCCATCATCTCCATTACAATTAGGAGCCGGGCCCTGTTTTAAAAGCATTCCAGTTTGTTACATGTACAAAAAAAAAAGATTTATATCAAAATGTTAATTAAAAAATTACCCTAACACCCCATACCCCATAAACTAAGTGTGCCTGAGCAATTGTTTTGTAACAGTTCTAGTGCCCAGGTCAATATTAAAGGTGTGTGTGTGTGTGTGTGTGTGTGTGTGAAATCAAATTAGGATTCAGGAGTACAAGGGATCCATTTTTCTGGGGCTCGACTTGTGTGTCGCTGAGTTGCAAATGTATCAAGGTAAGCTACCAACACTGATTTGCTTCCAGAAAAAAACAAAGTCAATATGTTTGTGGGTGAAGTGTGATCTCCATTGAAACATACATGTGAGTAATGCAATTTGTCGCATAATGTGCGTTCAAGCTCCCAGCAAGTGCCCATGTCTAACGGATCGAGTGAACGTGACACCCACTTGTTACAATGAGGCTTGAGCAACGGAACCTCCTGGTGGATCACGCCCTGTGGTCAGACCTGAGTCGTGCTCTGCCAGCTTTAATGGTACTCAATATGTGTTGCCTGAGGTGCTTCACCTTACCACATGTTAGGGCTGGGGGTTTTGTTTTTAAAGCAAAAACCTATCAGCCCTCTCAAAAGAGGTCTCTTTCAACTATGGGTGAGTCTCAATACCCAGAAAACGACAATTGGGAGCCAGACAGCTAAGAAGTCAGGCCAGCCAGAAGAAAGAAAAATTTCAACACACTTCGAACACCACACTCGTCACGATGGAAAGGAAAGCACGCTACAATGAGGGGCGGGAGACACAACAGACGCATGGCAGTTGCCCTTTTCTACGGAGAAAAGGTGGCTTGAAATTCAAAACAGAATTCCACGCTGTCTTGGCCTCAACCTGGAAAGGATGTCATAGAAACTGAACCGTCCTGCGACGTCTTACCTTGGACTGGACTCATGAGGGAACTGCACACTGTTAGCGTAGACTTCAATAATCTGGACGATATTGGAATGCGTCGCACACATCATGTGCAGCCGGACCTGATGGAAGCGGGAACAAGAGTTACCGCGCACCCTTGATTATCAGCCTCACCAGGCGGCCCTCCAAGTGTTTGCCTCTCCGCCACACCCGAGAACACAGAACTTGGAAGCATTTTTACAAACCTACTCATGTGTGAGGGGCTAGCTGGGCAGAACTGAGGCCAACCTGAAAATCATTAGCGTGATTTCTGCATAACTAATCCTGCCCTGGAAACTCTCGCTCCTGATTTTTAGATGCGTGGGAACCAACTGCATTTATTTTAGCCAGGAGGGAATGACATTCTCCACAGGCTCAAAGGCATATTGTTATTTTATCACTGATGCCCGATATTTTAAAAACTAGTTCTAAGGCAAAATTCAACCTCAGGGACTAGGGTAGAATCAGGCAGGAGACAAAGTAGCAAGATTAGTACCAGAAATAACAAGCAAAGTAGATAAGAGGAAAACAAAGACTGCTGGGAGATCAGGGGGCTCACGGAAGCCAGGGAAGTTAAACCAGTTCCAGCCGCACTGCTTTCAAGGTCAGCAAAGCAAAGCTGAAGAGCGATTCTCCACAATGCAGAGTCAGAAAAAGTGAGAATCCAGAAAAGGCATGGAGTAACCCAGCAAGAGCAACCCTGCAGGGGATCATCAAAAAGCCAGGAGTTACCCCCAAATCTCATCCACACCCCAAAAACATGTAACCGTGTGTGAGAAGAAGAGCAGGCCTGACATGCTTTGAGGCACCTGGCCAAGGGCTAGCTTTTTCAGACAGTTTTTTGCTGATTGGGCGTAACTTGGTAGATTCTGTCCATTAGCTAATTGTAGTGCCAATATTTAGTTGTGACCTTTTTTTGCTGCTGCTGTCCTTTGTAGTGCTGGCATCTGTATGTTTGGTGTATTGTGTTTTATTCATTTAAAACTGTAAGCTGCTTTGGACTGATTTGATTCAGAAAAGCGAGATATACATTACTAAGCAAACAAACAACCCACTTGCAAACCACCCTGGCTCTCAACAATACAGTAACATACACTGACCAGGTTCAGATGACACGTCACAGCTCGTCGTGGGTTATTTAACCCACGACATGCTGCAGCGCCCACAGGCACCAGGCTGCATATCCAACCCCCACTCAGAGGTTGCCATGACGTGTGAACCCGGTGAGGGTGGGCTATGCGAGGATTAAACAACCCCTGCATGACCCTAAAACCCATGCTTGCCAGGTTTGCACAACACGACAACCCGCGGATGGCCACGTGCACCCCACACGTGCCACAGCCTCACCATGGGTTAAATAACCCACCGTGGGCTGTTGTGTCATGCGAATAGCCCCACTGTAATATCTTTAATGGGCTGTGTTAATTAGTGCTTCCTGCCATCACACATTGTTTCAGGGGAACGGGGGAACAGCAGGGGGGAGATACAGGAAAAAGAAACAGATCCATAGAACATTTCCCAAGAGCAACATACCATACCTCATTTCTAGCTTTTGCGCGATCAAGAAGGATTTTCAGCGCATACCGTTCTTGAGACGATTTTTTCATGCAGACTCTGTCCAGACAGAAGTAGAATCACTTGGTTAGCGTGAGGAAGCTACTGACTCAGGAGTGCACTCGATCACTCGACAACGAAATTCAGTAAAACTCTTCCCCAATCTATTCCTGCATTCATTTCCATGTTAATGTTTGCATGCAGCGCACTGGGAAACATCTCTTAAACAAGGCCTAACATCTGCCTGGGGGAGCCTCCAGTTCTACAGACCTGCCCCCAAATCCCACATGTGTATAGGGTTGCTCTGGTTGCTCAGAATTGATGGAAATACAGTCTGCACTGCTTCAGATGCTTTCACTGTTTTGCTCCTTTCAAGGCTAAAACACAAAGCAGGGCCCTTCGTACCTGAATGCAAAGGCCAAGTCAAGAACTGAAGCCAACCTGCCTTTCTCTAACATTTTGTAAGAAATCCCAGGTCCTGATTAACTAGAAGTCACATAGAAACCCCTCCCTGACCAGGCCACCTGTGACTCCTAAACAAACTGTGGGTGGCCACAGCCAGCAAGAGAGGTCTGGTCCTTCTTTGAACTGTCTCCCAGCCTCCTCCAGTGGTTAACCTCATGAACCACCACCAGCACTTGCTTAATCCTCAAGCAGTGATGGAATCCACTACTAACACTTGGTAATAAGGCTCCCGATTCTGTGGGAGAAAGACCCTCATGACTATGGCTGAAATTAAAGCAGGCTTGTAAATAGATAGCTACCTGGTCACCTATGGAGATGGAGAGTAAGAATCTTTCCCATGTGGCCAGACAGGGAGGGTTTCATAAGGTGGGAGAGAGCTGTTTCTTTTTCCTTCAAGATATCAATGTGCCATAAATTACTAATGTAGTCAGGCAGGATAACTTTTTGTGGGCTAGTAGTTTCTGTTTTTCCCTACACACACCTGCTTTTCCCTACACACATGCATCAAAGGTGTACACCACTATGTATGAAAGTTACATTTTGCTGGGATTACACATCTGAAAGCTGCTCAAGCAAATGGCATTTTAGAGCATTAAAAAAAAGCATTAGAAGGGGCCCTCAGAATTGTCTGGGAGCACCTGATGCCGCAGCACTACTGAAGCTCAGTAGGCACAAACCTGAGGGTAGGAGACTCGTCACTAGAAGCTCTCTGAAGAAGTGGGGCAGAAGTATAATAAACAAGGCCGCAGTCCTATGCATGTTTAGACAGGGAAAAAAATGTCCTACAACCTCTAGCAACTTCCATGCTGACTGGGGAACGCTGGGAGTTGTAGGAGTTTTTTCTGACAGCATAATTAAAACATTCATGATTTCATGGTTATCCTGAAAGTTTAATCGCAAGATGATAAAGGGGATCTTCTTACCGCACTGGGCCACTGATTCCGGCTCCCAGCTTCTGAGTCCAGTTAATGTGGTATTCTTCTAAAATAGAAGTTTCCTGTTTTTTTAAAAACAGAGGGAAGACAAATGGAAATACTGCATCCTCTCTGTAGTCTGCACGCAAAGTCTAGGGTAGCAGTCACAAAGCCCAATGCTTAGGTCTCTGTGTTGCATTAGTGTCTAAATAAGCAGGAAAGCAACAAAGAGCCTTGTGGGGCCTGAAGACTAATGCATTTGAGCTTTCAAAAGCAAAAGTCCACCTCAGATGTCCAAAGTGGCCATTGAAGATGTTTTGTATCACATTATAAAATAATTATATAAACAGCATATCCTCAAATCTTGCCATGAACTCAAGTAACAGGCCTTAAACAAACCTCTGTGTCTCCACATTAGTCTCCCCATCTCTATATCCACAGCACTTTTGCTGTCCCTTCTCAGATACTGGGAATGCTGTGGGACAGTAACTTGGTTAAACTTCTGAGACAAGATTTGAATCAGGCCCTCCTTGGTTTGCAGCACCATCTCCAAGCCACAATATGACATGCATAGAAAATTAATGAATAAATTGCTTAAAATGGAGAGGAGGAGGATTATGTAAGCTGCCTTGGGTTCCTTGCAGGAAAAAAGGCGGGGTATAAATATAATAAATAAATAAATAAATAGTGCAATCTTATACATGTCTACTCAGAAGCAAGTCCCATTGCTGCCAATGGGGCTTACTCCCAGATAAGTGTGCATAGGGCTGCTGTTTCTGTGAACCACCCAGAGCGCTTTGGCTATCGAGCAGTATAGAAATGCAATAAAGCCAGAAATAACAATAACCACTAGCATGACCACTTACAATACAAATGAAAGAGCCCAATTATATTTCCACGTTAGCACCTTGTTCACCAACCTGGTGCCCTTCAGATGTTTTGGACTACAACTCCCAGCATTCTTGACCATTGGTCATGCTTGTTGGAGCTGATGGGAGTTGAAGTCCTAAACATCTGGAGAGCATGAGGTTGGGGAAGGCTGCTTTAAACCACCATGGACACCAATGGCATGGTGATACTGTTAAACATTTCTACTTGGAAGTTTGTCCACTGAGTTTGTGGGACATGACTCACTTGGAAGCGGGGCAAGAGACCACAGCTGAATAATAGAGGCCTTACAGCAGGATCCTAGGCATGTTGAATCGAAAGTAAGCCCCGCTAAGAGCTCAGGGAACTAGACTTTGAACAACACTAATGCTACAATATCAATTCATTTGGTTCAGTTTTTATGCTGGATCTCGTTTAGCCATAATGTTAGCTGTTTGCTTTTTATGACATCTATACATACGTTATAGCTTTTTGGACACCAACCCGATCACAAATTAAGCTGTAACAGTCCTACAGCTAAAGAATGCCAGGAGATTGGTTGGCAAAGAGGGAGGTGGCGGGGAGGGAGCCAGGGAGGGAATGGCAGCAACATAAACTGGCAGCATGACCGTCTTTTTGGCAACCTGTGATGGCCTTTATCTACAGGCAGGCCTTTTAATATCTCTGAGACAAGACTGAGCTAGTCTGATTCTATATAAAGCAGCTCCCTACATTGGCCTCCCCCAACACAACACGCTCCAGATGTTTTGGACGACATCTCCCATAATCCCTAACCCATTGGCCATGCTGGTTGGGGCTGATGGGGGTTGTAGACCAAAACATCTGCCAGGCATCAGGTACATCCATCACCATTGGCCATTCTGGTTGGGGCTGATGCAGATTATAGAGAGCCAGTGTGGGCTAGCGGTTAGAGTGTTGGGCTGGGACTGGGGAGACCCGGGTTCAAGTCCCTACATGGCCATGAGGCTCACTGGGGGACTGGGCCAGTCACAGACTCTCAGCCTAACCTACCTCACAGGGCTGTTGTGAGGATAAAATGGAGGAAGACTATGTAAGCCGCCTTGGACTCTTTGCAAGAGGAAAAAGGCCGGAATATAAATGTAATAACAATAATGATAATTAGTCTACAACCCCTGGAGGGCACCAGGTTGGGAAACGTTACATCTTTTGAGTTAATGCTCATATCCCTAATAGAGAGGAGTGTTTAAAAAAAAAAAAAAAAAAAGGTCGGGGCCCGGGGAAGGGGGCGTGGCAGCCTCGCGCTGGGTTCTACGGCAGCGGGACTCTGCACATGCTCAGAAGCACTCCGCTCCAAGTGCCCGCCGCCGCAGCCTTTAAAGCGCGAGCGCCGCCCTGGCGCGTGTCCCGCAAGCCCCTTCTTCCTCCTCAGCAGGCCTCGCTACCTTGATCATCTTGTCCGCGTCAGGCTCCTCCGACATCCTCCGCCGCTTCAGGCCCGGCGGGGAGGCGGGCGGCGCGTGTGTGGGGAGCGGGCTAGGCAGGGGGCCGCCCCTCCAAGTCGCCGTCGTCGGTGTCGCTGTCACCGCCGCTGTCGCCGCCTCCGCCGCCACCACCACCACCGCCGCCGCCGCCGCCGGGCTGCCGCCTCATCCCCGCCCAGCAGCCAGCGACGGGACGGGAAGGAGGACGGAGAGGGAGCGAAGAGGGCCTCTCCTCACGACGCGGAGGCGAAACGGAGAAGGCCGCGCCGCAGGGGACGCCGACGCCGCCTCAGCTGCGAAACGCGGGCGCCGCCTCGGTCTCCGGGGCTCGACTCCCGGCTAGGGAGCAGCCAGCCATTGCCACAGCTTCGCCCCCCCCCCCACTCCTCCTCCTCCTGCCGTGGGCAGCTTCCGCCTGTCCTGCGGAGGCGCGGCAGCCCGGACCGCCCTGCCTCAAGCCCCCTCCCCGCGCCTCGGCCTTCACTCCCAGGCCCGCGCGAAGCGGATCCTCCCACAGCCTCTTCCACGTAGGAGGGTCATAACGGAGGGAGGGAACAAAATCAGGCGAACGAAAAAGACATCCTTTAAAAAAAGCAAAACGCGACGCCAGGAGTCAAAGGGCCCCCCATTTCTCCATAGATGTCGACTTAAGGTCTTTCTTCAGTGTTCAGGGCCCTTTTTCGTCCTGCGTCGCGTCCTGATGGCATCGCAGAGCTTTGGAATGGGGTTACCTGAGGGGAAATGGTTGGGGGTGGGAGTGTGCGTCCAGGAGAAGGGCGGAGCTCTCGGGGCATGACTCCTCCCTCCTGGGGCACGCCCCTTTCCCTCCCCCCTTCTTTTGGTTTCCTCCCTATTCGCCGCTCAGGAGACGTTGTGAGGCGGAGTCTCACGATATTTGAGCTTGTCTAGCGCTCAAAGAGAGGCGAAGGGGAGGAATTGGGAGCCCGCCCGCCATTTCGAGAGGGACGGCAGCTGCTACCCAGTCGCGCGTCCGCATAAATATATCTCAGATATATAGATATATCTTTATGTAAACTGTGAAGAAAGACTTGCCAACCTGTCCTTTATTCCAGACCAGAGATCAAGGTGCAAAACTGCCAGCCTTAGCTCTGCAGTCTTGACTTGATTCTCTCAGGGACTTGCCCTTGTCTATACTCTGGATTTAGCGCTGAACCAGGGAGGAGCTACACACTCCCATGTGAGGTAAAACCAGGAAGGTTTATTCAAGGTAAACAGATTACAACAAAAGGTGGGAAATGAGAGAAGGAGACAAGGTAAGAGAGACACTTTTGGTATACACAGTAGAGTCACTGCCTCCGTTGTTGATTTACACATCGCTGCCAGGAAGTGTTTCAAGTACCGGCCAGATGACCTTCCTGGGCATCTCCTCATGATAGGGCCAAGAAGTCTATTTCGTTCGTGTCTCCCTGTGGAGCCTGCAATTTAAAAAAAAAAAAAATTGCCCTAAAGATTCGACCACTTCATCTCCACAACCACACAATTGATCTTCATATGGTATGCCCTGAAAGCACCCTGCTAACATTGCAGAAATCTAGCCCTTCAGAAAATGTAGCGGCACTTGGGGATGGTCAAAAAGTCCAAAGAGCTGCAAAGTATCCCCTGAAGGAACCGGTAACTGCAAGACATCACCTTTCCCAGGCAGGAATAAAGCCCACCTGACCGCAAAGGGGCAGGAATAAGCCCACCTGATCAGCAAGGGGTGGGAGAGGGGGAGGGATGGGGTAGAAAACCCCTCTACCCACCCAAAAAGGGTTGTTGGGAACACGGGTGAGCTGATGACTTCCAAGTCCAGCCCCGGCTGGGTCAAGCAGTTCTCTTCCGCGAGCACGGGCGGGCTCGGAGTCAGGCTAGAAGCTGGAAGGCGTAGAGTCTTTGGTACAAGGTAACTCATAGCTGCAATACGCTAGCCTGGGAACTAAGTCATTCAGTTATTTGGGTCACGACCTAGTTTTGTGTATGTTGTAGTATTCCTAGAAGTCTGTTAGTTCCGCTCCATTAACCTACCGTAAATAAAGCGTCTATTCTTTGATGTGAATGGTTATGCGTGCTTTTTAGGTAGCGGTTGCATTTAAATCGCTTAAAATCCCCTTGACGGGCTATATCTCAGTGCCGGTTAACCCGTTAAGTGCCAAACTCACGCAGAAGACCCAGTTGCTGGTCTTCCACATCTGGCATATCCAGGAAGTTAAAAACTTCGACCAAGATGTAATGGAGAGCAGGAACTAATTGCTTTTGACCTAGAATATTGAAGGTCAATGTCTTTAATCCGTTATTTATTTATTTATTTATTACATTTATCAATCGCCCATCTGGCCGGTCACCCGGCCACCCTGGGCGATGTACAATTAAAATACAATAAAACACAATAAAATATAATAATTAAAACAATATTAAAAATTCTCATTAAAAACCTAACCCACCCCATATTCCCGCCTGAACAGCCATGTTTTTAATGCACGGCGGAAGCTCATCACGGAGGGGGCATGGCGAAGGTCACTAGGGAGGGAGTTCCATAATGTGGGGGCCGCCACAGAGAAGGCCCTCTTCCTAGTCCCCACCAGCCTGGCTGCTCTGGCTGATGGGATAAGGAGAAGGCCGTCCGTGGCAGACCTTGTTGAGCGGCCTACTTGATGTTGCTGGAGGCGCTCCTTGAGATAAGCTGGGCCGGAGCCGTGTAGGGTTTTAAAGGTCAAAACCAACACCTTGAATTCGGCTCGGCAAGCAACTGGTAGCCAGTGCAACTCTTTAAGCACTGGCGTGATGTGATCACGCCGGCGGCTGCCCTTAATCAGGCGAGCCGCCGCGTTCTGTACCAGCTGAAGCTTCCGGACCGTCTTCAAGGGTAACCCCACGTAGAGCGCATTACAGTAGTCTAGGCGAGAGGAGACCAAGGCATGAACCACTGATGGGAGCAGGTGATTAGGAAGGTAGGGGCGCAGCTGCCGTATCAGATGGAGTTGATACAGCGCCGCCCGGCTCACAGCTGCCACCTGAGCCTCCATGGACAGCTGGGAGTCTAGAATGACCCCCAAGCTGCGGACCTGGTCCTTCAGGGGTAGATGTACCCCATTCAGCACCAGGTCAACATCCCCTAACCTTCCCTTGTCCCCCACCAGAAGTACCTCGGTCTTGTCGGGGTTCAGCTTCAGCATATTCCTTCCCATCCAGCCAGCCACTGACTCCAGGCACTTGGACAGGGTTTCAACGGCCAACCTCGGTGAGGACTTAAAACAGAGGTAGAGCTGCGTGTCATCCGCATACTGATGACACTGCACCCCAAACCTCCTGATGATAGCTCCCAGCGGCTTGAGGTAGATGTTGAATAACATCGGGGAGAGGATGGAACCCTGCGGCACTCCACAAGTGAGCAGCCGAGGGTCCGAAGCCTCCTCCCCGAGAACTACCCTCTGATACCTTCCAGAGAGGAAGGACCGGAACCACTGCAATACAGTGCCTCCTAAGCCCAACCCCTCCAGACTGTCCAGGAGGATACCGTGGTCAACGGTATCAAAAGCCGCCGAGAGATCGAGGAGGACTAGAAAGGAGCATTCGCCCCTATCCAAAGCCCTCCTCATATCATCCACCAAGGCGACCAAGGCCGTCTCCGTCCCATGTCCAGACCTGAAGCCCGACTGGCACGGATCCAAATAATCGGCTTCATCCAAGTGTGCCTTCAACTGAGCACCCACCACCCGCTCGATCACCTTGCCCAGAAATGGTAAATTGGAGACTGGGCGAAAGTTGTTTAAATCCTGGGGATCCAAGGAGGGCTTCTTTAGAAGCGGTCTTATTACTGCCTCCTTGAGGGCTGATGGCATCACTCCCTCCTCGAGGGAGGCATTCACCACCGCCTTGATCCCCTCACCCAGTCTCTCCCTGCAGCTCATGATGAGCCAGGATGGGCAAGGGTCAAGCAAGCAGGTGGTCGGCCTCACAGATGAAAGCACCTTGTCCACTTCATCAGAAGGAAAAATAGATTATAAAATCTATTCTATAATAGATTTTGCCACAAGAAAATCTTGTGTATAAAGAAAATCCATGGATAAACCCAATAGGCACAGTTTGATCATAAATCCTTTCAACCATGAACTTTTAAAGCCATCCCTTTGCATCAAATAGAGGAAGCCTTGAGATGGATCAGCATATACAATCTTTAAGCCAATAACGAAAGGCAAGGCACCAGGCTCTACCTTCTATAGATGCAAGGCCAGCTTCCAAACGTAGTCCAGCAGATGACGCACACCTTGGCATTCCAAAAAGTGAATGAAGAAAGTACGATAGGACTCAACAGTTAAATTAAATCCCTGAATCCATATTGGAATAGCGTACAATAATTGAGCCAAAATTTTTGCCCTAAGTACTTGTAAGGTGGCAGGAATAAATCGTGCTCCCTTAGTGTAAAAAAATAATTCAGTATTGCTTTGCTAGTGTTCTGGGCAGCCTGAACTGCAGACTGCGTATGGGAAACCCAGGAAAGGGTAGAAGAAAACAGGACACCGAGATGCCTAAAATTCTTGACAAGTTCAATGTTCTGTCCTTCTATTAACCACTTTTTTGTTACTCTGCTCCTAGAAAATTTTATGGAAATTACGTGTCAGCAAATTGTCCGTACAATAAGACATGAAAACTTGGGAGTAATTGTTTAAGGCCTATTTTGGACAGTGACATTAGAACAGCGTCATCCGCATACAGTAGTAACAGGACTTTAGTCCTGGCCAGTTTTGGTATATGAAAGTCCGTTGCTAAACATTTTCCTAACAAATTTAAATGAAGATTAAACAATGTAGGGGCTAAAATGCAGCCCTGGCGAAAACCCTTATTGGCTAAAATAGGTTTTGTCAGATTGCAAAGCTGCATCTTACTCCAAGCTGAATCTTACTCGGATTGTAGTGAATTGATATAAACATTTGTACATCGCCCAGGGTGGCCGGGTGACCGGCCAGATGGGCGATTAATAAATATAAGAAATATAAGAAATAAATAAATTTAATAAGACATAGCAAACTTTTATCTATAGAAGAATGTTGTAACTTGGCCCATAGTCTTTCTCTTACTATTGTATCAAAAGCGGATTTGAGATCTATAAATGCAACAAACAAACCATTGCCATGAGAATAATACTTTCCTCCAGGAGCAGGCAATGAAGTATGGAGTGGAGGGGAAAAACACATTCAGACAGCATGCCCAAAGTCATCACTTTTTTAAAAAAAAGAATTTTAATCATAAAAAACAAACAAACACTAAAACACATATACTGTACAACAAACAATAAACAAAGTTAAAATGGACTTCCAATCTTCTCCACAGCTTAAGCAACCAGTTATTCTTAAAACATTTTCTGTTAACCAAAAATCACTTCCAGTTATGGCAAAACAACAACAACCAAAAAAGGACAAACAAGAGGTCTCCACCCTCCCCAAATATAGATCAACTATTTAATCTAGTTTAAATTCAACATTTATGGATAAACCAAAAAAGAAAACCTATAGTTTCATTAAAGAATGTTTTCAATTCCAAAATACAGTATATTGAGAATCCCAAAAATAAAGAGTAACTATAAACTATTTAGTAAATAACCACATGACAAAAGTTTTTAATACTTCCCCCCCACACACACACTCTCTAGTACCTAACCATCTCGCCAGAACATTTGTCTTATTACAATTGCTCATTATTTCTTTCTATCTATCCAGAAACTCCTTCACTTTTAATTTTAAAGATTAAAAAAAATTTTTTTTTAAATAAGTGACAGCTAACAAAACAGCAGAAGCACGTAAGCCATCTTTTTACTTAAAAAACAAAACACCAAACCCCCTCCCCTTTAATACTTCAAAGCCTCCACAAAACATTAAAAAAATTAAGTAAATGTTTCCAAACAGACCAAATATAATATCTTGATTGTAATAATTTATCTTACATCACCATTAATATTTAAAATCCAAGTAAGTCATATAAGCAATCCCTTTACCTTTGCCATTAATATTTAAAATCAAGAATTTTTTTATATTTCCAACTAGACAAGTAATTCAGTATACAACAACCCTTTATCTTTTCCCAGTAAAAAAAACCATGTAGATAGTCTCTTTCTTATCACTTTCCTCTGTCAAATGGATCATTAAGTTCCAGATTTTGAACGAAGAATAGTCAGCCTGTTCTATGGATTTGTGTATTCCTGCATACCAGCCTCCGCCATCTTAGATTTTAAAAAGTGTGTCACAGTCTTTCTCTGAACCTTCTTCTCGAACAAGTTCAGTCCAATTAAAACTTCAAAGCCTCTGTGAATCTCTGGTAAGTTTCCAAAATCCTTATTTACTTCTTTCTTCTCCTGTGCCAGTCCTGAAGAAATATCCGATTTCCCGTGTTCATGTGATAGATCCACTTTAAAATTTACGTTCCAGTTCTGAATTCTTCCTTCCATTTGTTTACAATTTTACGTTCCAATTTATCCCATAGCTTAATAAATGCTGAAATCATCTTCCCTTGTGTATATTTTCCAATGCACTTTCAAACTGCTACACATAAAAGATTTATAGACCTCCTTTCAAGTTATCTCTTCATTATCTTTTTTGCCTCCCAGATAAACCCATAGTCTACTTACAATTAATTATAAATCCTACTATGCTGTAGAAAGATTCCAAATTAGCCAATCCAGATGTGAGCATGTACGCTTCCAATGATCGGTAGAAACCGGTCTCCGAATACAGCACCGTTTCCCCCCACCTCAAGTCGCAAGCTGCAAATCTATCCATCAAAGGGGAGACAGAAAGTAATTTATGACGCTATGAGATAATTTGGGGGTAACATCAAATCTTAGCTTCTTTCATCAGAATTAGATTCCCCAGCTAGAGAGGTTCTCTGGCCAGGAAACACTGTGTCGGTTGCCCCACAGATTTCTGTGCGATGTTCAAGGCGCCATGTTCACCCGGAAGCCCCGCCTGAGCTTTTACCTTAATCCTAAAACACAGGTATAATGCCCATACATTCAGACAGCATGCCCAAAGCCATCACTGAGGGTGTTCCTGTTGACCACTAACTCTTCCTGCCCTGTCTAAACTTGTTCCAGGCCCTGGGACATACACACGGACCCAGGTTTTCTTAACCCTAACCCGAGCTTTAACCCTAATCCTAAAACACAGTTATAAGGCCCATACGTTCAGACAGCATGCCCAAAGTGATCAGTGAGGGTGTTCCTGTTGACCACTAACTCTTCCTCCCCTGTCTAAGCTTGTTCCAGGCCCTGGGACATGAACACGGACCCAGGTTTTCTTAACCCTAACCCTAACCTGAGCTTTAACCCTAATCCTAAAACACAGTTATAAGGCCCATACATTCAGATAGCAAACCCAAAGTCCTCACTGAGGGTGTTCCTGTTGACCACTAACTCTTCCTGCCCCGTCTAAACTCATTCCAGGCTCTGGGACATGCACACGGCACGTTGGTTTCTTAACCCTAACCCTAACCTGAGCTTTAACCCAAATCCTGAAACACAGGTATAATGCCCATACATTCAGACAGCATGCCCAAAGTGATCAGTGAGGGTGTTCCTGTTGACCACTAACTCTTCCTGCCCCATCTAAACTCGTTCCAGGCCCTGGGACATGCACACAGACCCAGGTTTTCTTAACCCTAACCTGAGCTTTAACCCTAATCCTAAAATACAGGTATAATGCCCATACAGACAGACAGCAAGCCCAAAGTCCTCACTGAGGGTGTTCCTGTTGACCACTAACTCTTCCTGCCCCGTCTAAACTCATTCTAGGCCCTGGGGCATGCACACAGCACCTGGGTTTCTTAACCCTAACCCTAACCTGAGCTTTAACCCTAATCCTAAAACACAGGTAGAATGTCTATACATTAAGACAGCATGCCCAAAGTGATCAGTGAGGGTGTTCCTGTTGACCATTAACTCTTCCTGCCCCGTCTAAACTCGTTCCAGGCCCTGGGACATGCACACGCCACCTGGGTTTCTTAACCCTAACCCTAACCTGAGCTTTAACCCTAATCCTAAAACACAGGTATAATGCCCATACATTCAGACAAGTGTGTTCTTATGCGAACCTTGTCACTGTGTTCTCCAACAAATACTCTTTCCCTACTGCCAAAGTGTTTGGATAAAATTTAAGGCCCCAGAAGTATAAGAAGTGACTCAGTGCACCCCCAGGGCCGGTTGACAGGTGATGCTTTGTAAGAGAACATGAACACGGATATGGCAGTATCTCTTAGACAGGCTCATATGTTGCAATGAAGGTCGATTTCTAGCAGCCTGAGTGGCAACTGAGGATAGGTTAAAAAAAGATACTCAAGAAGGTGGCAGCTGAGGGAGGAAATCATTGCTTTTTTTCGTTGAGCACTATTCAGCAGTTTTAAAGAAATAATCCTCAACCTAAGTATAAAGTAAGGCAAATGGGAAGGGATTTGAACCTGCATTCTGTACTTCGAAGTAGAATAGAAAATTGTAACGCGCTCACCCATCTTTCTTGCTCTCCGCACAGGCACTAATATGAGTTTGTCACGGCTCTTGGGCATTTTGGCACTTGTATTGCATTTTGCCCCATTTGCCCTAAAAAGATATTTCGAAATGCTACGTGGAATGACTTAAAATTAGAATATCTCGCACCGATTAATCGTTGCTTAAGGAATGATGGGTATTGAGTTAACAAAAATGATGAGAAATGAAACAAATTTATGTCAACTATGAAATTTTCTTTATGTATTTTAAATTTCTTAAAAAGTCACCAAAGGTGCTGTCTTTATAGTATTTGATACTCAAAATAACCACATTTTACAATTCTCTTTGATACACAAGCAGGGACAGTTTTCTCTTCAGATTACACATCTGAAGAGTTTTCTCTCTCAGATTACACATGGAGAGAAGAAGAAAACCTCTCGGCAAATAAGACAATACATTTGCCTTGCTTCTGCAACCCCCGCCCCCAGACACACACACTACAGATGACCATTTATTGGTGCCATACAGTTACAGGTTTTTCAGTGGGCTCAAATGGGTATCTGAAAACTTTTCCCGTTCTTCTGATATGTAACTAGAGGTTTCTAGTGCAGAAAAAGGGCTATGTAGAATGTAAGCGGGTAAGTTTTTTTTCTTAATCATGAGTGACAAGTGCTTCTTCGGTTGTTTGAAGAGGTCAGGTAGGTTTGCTTCATGAAGGTGGCTTCTCTACTTAAATCCTGGTAAATTCTGCTATCGAATTTCAGACGCCTTATATGGACGGTTTCAGATAGACAAAGGTGGTGTGACGTGTCCCTTAAGAATTCTTCTGTGGGACTTTGATGGTTACCTAGAAAGAAGATGGTTTATTAGGTTTTGGTAGTTTTTGTTACATTCTGATTTATTTATTTTTATTTTTTAATCTCAACCTGTCCCAAGTTAATGTTGTTAAGGCAAATCAGGTTCATGCAGCCAGGGCCAGCATCAAAGGTAGGCATGGCTGGGCAGCTGCCGAGGGCCCACACTCCAGGAGGAGCCCACTGACAGGAGCTTTCTGGGCATGCTCCTCCTCACAACCTGCTTGTTCCCCTGCTTCTCACTCTGGTCCATACCATGGTGGTGGGGAGCAGGAGGAGGAGGAGATGCCACGGCCTACCTGCTCTCTGCCTGTGAAGCCAGCAAGCAGTAGCAACGATGAGAAAGAGGACGAGGAGGTGAGAAGGTGGACTCACTGAGGGAGGGCCCACGGAAGGTGTCTTGCCCGAGGGCCTTCAAAACCCTGGAGCCGGCATTGCGTACAGCCCAGCTGGAAGTGATGTGGTCTCTACGTCATACCCAGTTTGATTTGCCAATGCCTACCCACTGTCGTAAATTACTCCGGTCAAGAGATAAGCGGTAGTTGTAAAAACAGTCCAAGGTTAGAAGCCAAAATATCTGTCCGAAATCAAAGAAGACACAAACCAGCAGAGGAACGCGCTGAAGAGTAATCAAAGTTGGACTGGGGTCAAAATACACGAGTCTAGGTCCAGGAGCTGGCAGGAGCGTCTTTGCTATGGCTGATCTGCAACAGCAATTGCTTCCAGTGTCTGCAGTGTGTCTGGGGCCTGTCTTTTAAGCAAGAACTGATTGGCAAGTTAGCACAGCCGGGCCAGGCTGCAGAGGACACGTGCCTGGCCCCTCCCTAAACACACTCGTGGACTCAGTTGCACTATGCCTTCCTCCTCTATCCCAGATGGAGGCACAACACCCACTTTCAGCAGAGTTGAGGGGAGGCGTCCATCAGGTAGAGCCAGGCTGGACAGAGCAAGACTCAAATCCACAGCTTTCATGGATATAGCCAAGTGCCTGAGCCACTCGTCTGTTTGAAATAACATTGTGTCATACTTCTTATTCTGTTATTGCTTCTCACCTAGCCTAAACTCTTTAAACTCACTCTGGTCTAGAGTGGGTACCAATTCCTCAAAAGCAGAGACTCCACACTGCTTTGTTTTGTTCTTTACTTAACAAGAAATGCTTCCTTGCAGTTTCCTTCAGGCAGACACCTGAAGAGTTTTACTATGGTCTAAAGCAGTGTTCTCCAACCTTGGGTCCCCAGATGTTTTTGGCCTACAACTCCCAGCATGCCCCAGCCAACTACGCTGGCTGGGGCATGCTGGGAGTTGTAGGCCAAAAACATCTGGGGACCCAAGGTTGGAGAACACTGGTCTAAAGGCAGCATCTATTTTGACATCCCGGGATAAAGCATTACCCTGCAAAGGAAGAGCAGTGCCCGGATGCTCCCTGTTCAGGAGCGACTGTTCTCGTGGAGCCCAGTTGTAGTATTGGTTAAGAGTTCATTCATTACTTGCAGACAGTGCATGCTTTTGAGGATGCAGCCAGTGTCAGGCAAGGGAACTTGAAGCCCAGGAATCCAGTTTTTCTTCACAACCAAAGGGTTGACTTCAGTACAAAATGGATTACTGAAGACAGTTACGTGGTTCAGAGTCAGACTTAACGCCAAACCATGACTTGTCAACCAATACCATCCAAAGCACTTTGGTTTGGGTGTGGCTGCCAAACCAGGATCTGAAGCTGAGTTATGAAGCTGGTTTGCAACACAGTTTGGGCAAACTGGTGTTTCAGTGTTACTCTTGGAATGACAAACCATGGTTTGAGACTTTGCTCCCACCTTTGGAGGCTGCCATTTCAGAGAGCATCCTAGATTTTCAGGGAAGGCCAGGAGAAGAGGAAACCACACAAACTCTGGTTTGGTGCATCATAAACCACAGTTAGAGCAAGCCATGTTTTGGCATTATGTCTGCCCAGACAAACCAGCATTTAGCAGAATAAGGATAGTGACATCATGATAATCTTATCACGTTCAAAGGTAGCCTTCCCCAATCTGGTGCCAAGACCAGATGAGACAAGCCCACAGCCAAGAGAACTTCACCATCTTTTGTTGGAACATGCAAAACAATGAGCTTTGTGTTTCAGAAGGTGCGGCATGAATACTGACAACATGTAGAATCATAGAATCATAGAAAAGTAGAGTTGGAAGGGGCCTACAAGGCCATCGAGTCCAACCCCCTGCTCAATGCAGGAATCTAGGTCAAAGCATCTCTGACAGATGTCTGTCCAGCTGCACCTTGAATGCCTCCAGAGTGGGAGAGCCCACGACCTCCCTAGGTAGTTGATTCCATTGTCTTATTGCTCTGACAGTCAGGAAATTTTTCCTGATGTTTAGGTGGAATCTAGGTTCCTGTAACTTGAGCCCATTATTCCGTGTCCTGCAAACTGGGATGAACGAGAAGAGATCTTTGCCCTCCTCTGTGTGACATCCCTTCAAATACTGGAAGAGTGCGATCATATCTCCCCTCAGTCTCCTCTTCTGAAGGCTAAACATGCCCAGTTCTTTCAGTCTCTCCTCATAGGGCCTTGTTTCCAGTCCCTTTATCATCCTTGTTGCCCTCCTCTGAACCCTCTCCAGTTTGTCTATGTCCTTCTTAAAGTGAGGTGCCCAGAACTGGACGCAGTACTCAAGATGAGGCCTAACCAGTGCCGAGTAAAGGGGAATTATCACTTCCCGCGATTTGGAAGCTATACTTCTATTAATACAGCCCAAAATTGCATTTGCCTTCTTTGCAGCCACATCGCATTGCTGGCTCATATTCAGTTTGTGATCTACCACAATTCCAAGATCCTTCTCACTTGTAGTATTGTTGAGCCAAGTGTCCCCCATTCTGTAACTCTGCATTTGGTTTCCTCTCCCTAGGTGCAGCACTTGGCATTTATCCCTATTAAATTTCATTCTGTTGTTTTCGGCCCAGCGCTCCAGCCTATCGAGGTCACTTTGAATTTTGTTTCTGTCTTCCAGAGTATTAGCTGTTCCACCCAACTTTGTGTCATCTGCAAATTTGATAAGCATTCCCTGTACCTCCTCATCCAAGTCATTAATAAAAATATTGAAGAGCACCGGGCCCAGGACCGAGCCCTGTGGTACCCCGCTCGTTACCTCTCCCCAGTTTGAGAAGGAACCATTGATAAGCACTCTTTGAGTCCTATTCTTTAGCCAATTGTGGATCCACCTGATAGTTGTTCCATCTAGCCCACTCTTAGCTAGCTTACTAATCAGGATATCATGAGGCACTTTGTCGAAAGCTTTGCTGAAGTCCAGGTATATAATGTCCACAACATTCCCACAGTCCACAAGGGAGGTTACCCGATCAAAAAATGAGATCAGATTAGTCTGACAGGATTTGTTCTTGACAAAGTAGAGAAAGTAGAGTTGAAAACAAGAAGAAAGGAATGCAGAGGTTTACAGATACTCACTGTTTTCACTTCCATGTATGGGGTCAGACCATATTCTCCCCCCTCACGGCCTTGTCCAGATGTTTTGTACCCACCAAATGGAGTCTGACTGCCAAATACATTGTAACAGTTTATCCTGTAACAGACAATGGGGGTTAGAAACACTTTGGTCCTTTCCTGTTTTATTTCCTGTGTTGTTTCTTGAGTGTTTATATAACAATCTTATTCCTCGTCCACCCCACTACCAAGTGTGTGAGCCGCACGCAAGGCACATAATGAAATCTGATAATAGGGTTTGGATATAAAAAAACCCGAGTTCATGCAGGGACCTGAAATGATGTAAGCTTTCCAACATTTAACTTTTGATGGGGTGGGGGGAGAAAGAAATGCCAGTGGTTCAAATAGCAGACGTTATCCTTTCAGACTCTTCCCAAGAAGAGAGAATAACTGGATGACTGGATGAAAGCCAGCGGGGTGTAGTGGTGAGAGTGTGGGACTGGGACTTGGGAGATCCAGGTTCTATTCCCCGCTCGGCCACGAAGCTCACTGGGTGACTTTGGGCCAGTCACTGACTCTCAGCCTAACCTACCTCACAGGGTTATCGTGAGGATAAAATGGAGAGGAGGAGGAGGATTATGTAAGCTGGGTTCCTTGAAGGAAAAAAGGCGGGGGATGATGATGATGATGATGATGATGATGATGATGATGATGATGCAGGAGAGAGAATAACTGGATTACTGAAGAAGAGCCTTCAAGTCCACGAGGATTCTCTCTCTTCTCATCTGCATGTTCTTGCCAACCATAAAGATTAGCAAATTGTTTCCTTAAGAGGGAATACTGAACCTCTTAGAAAGTTAAATTTTGAAGAGCATCGCACCCACAGCAATACATGAGAGTTTCTAAAGTCTCTAAAGGCACAACCTTATGCATGTTTAGACAGAAAAAAGGCCTGCAGCTCCCAGCGTGCCCCAGCCAGCCATGCAGAAGACTGTGCCCTTGAGAACAACACAAGAAGCTGCCGAAGGATTCATTTCAAAATTCGTTGAATCTCTTTCAGCCCGAGGGCAAAATTCCATTTTGGAGAAGTCCACGTTCCAGTGGTGGGTGGAGCCAAAGGCAAAAGGGGCGGGACAAAAATACCAGCCTATCTTAGCTTAAAGCTCTTGCTGCCAATAAGATTATGCCTTAGAAGAGGCATTTCCACTTTTCAGAATGGGGGGGGGAGCTGCAAGCAGGGAAGCCACCAAACCATCTGCAGTCTGGGGAAATGGGCATGGCCACCAAGGAAACCCTGGAGAGCTGGATTGGGACCCCAGGCGGCCAGATGCAGTGCCCAGGCTGGAGGTCATAGATCATAGAGTTGGAAGGGGCCTGCAAGGCCATCGAGTCCAACCCCCTGCTCGATGCAGGAAAACTGGAGGAGGGGTGTCCCATCCAAGTAATAGCCAGGCCTGACCCTGCTTAGCTTTCCACACTCAGACAAGCTGAGCCAGCGTGAGCCACAGGCCTGCTTCCCGCACTCCTGCTCCACGCTGACTGACGGCACCTCTCCAGGAGACTCCAAGGACTGAACCTGAGATACATTGCACACAAAGGGTGCGCTCCACCACCGAGCCACGGCTCTTCTCCACGGATCTGGCGACTGCACTGCTTCGTTTAGCGGCTTACCAGACGGTCCCAGCACGCAACCCCTGGGAAATGTAGTTTGCTTTGTCAATATCCTTGGTGAAGACCGCTGCCGCTAGCCCGTACTTGGTGTCATTTGCTCTGTGGATGACCTCCTCAATGGTTTTGAACTTCAGGACCTGCATGACCGGCCCGAATATCTGTGAGAGAGGAACAGGCATATGCACCTTTAGGGTTAATTGCTTTTAACCGTTTCAAATGGTTTTCAGTTTTTGTACGTTAAGGGTTTTATATTATGTTTTATCATGTTGTGAATGGCCCAGAGAGCTTTGGCGGTCGGGTGGTATAGAAATGTAATAAATACAAAAATGAATGAATGAATATGAAATAGACATACTTCCAATTTATTATTATTATTTTAAAAAAATAATTAGCTGCTTTCTCTGCAGTACTAGTGCCCAAAGTCACATAAGGATACATAAAATAAAATAAAATATATAAGGGTACATATTCAGAGCAGAGGAATACCAGATTCCGTTTTTTTTACAGCTTGAGCAATTCTGGACTTGAGAGTTTGGTAACGTGGACGAATACAGGAAGGGGGGGGGAGATGGAAGCATCAAGCAGAGTGAGAGAAGTTGGAGACAGACAAGTATCCCCCCCCCTGCGCCGCCCATACCTCCTCCTTAGCGATGGTCATGTTATCCTGCACTTCTCCAAAGATGGTTGGCTGGATAAAGTAGCCCTTGTCTCCCGCAGGGTTGCCGCCACAGAGCAGTTTGGCGCCTTCCTTTTTCCCGGTGCCAATGTATCCAAGGATCTTCTTGTACTGAGTCTCGTCTACCTGAAGGACCAACAAAATGGGGGCATGCTGATTTCAAGCCTACTCGGAAGAAAGAAAGAAGGAAAGCACTTCTAGCACAATGCCAGTGTGAATAGTGATTCCCCATATAGCAGTGTTCTCCAACCTTGGGTCCCCAGATGTTTTTGGCCTATAGAATTAACAATGATGCAGACATTTACCCTTCATCGCCGTTGAGCTGAAAATCCCCATCGATGTCACTTTTTAAGTCATAAGAACGTAAGAACAGCCCTGATGCTGGATCAGACCAGGGGTCCATGTAGTCCAGCATTCTGTTCACACAGTGGCCAGCCAGCTGCCCACGGAAAACCCACAAGCAAGACAGGAGTGCAGCAGCACCCTCCCACCCATGTTCCCCAGCAACTGGTGTACAAAGGCATCCTGCCTCTAATGCTCAACTGCCTTTGGGACGTGGGAGCTACAAGCTTAAATATGTGATTAAATAAATTTTAAAAAATACGATTCTATCAGTTTTGACATCACTTTTACTATAGATACACTGTCTGGCCCAGGAGCTTCCGCCATTTTTGCATGTGCAAAGACAGTATTCCAATCTCACTGACCAGGATTTTAAGTAAGGTTAAATTTATGTTAATGGGTCTTACAGTTTTATAAAACTGAAAGCTATTTTTGGGAGGCGTGCAAAGGCTAAGCAGAATTCCTTCCAGGCTAGAAGAATGGCTCACAAATTGGAAATCTTCTGGCCCTCACCTGAGGTCCCTGTTCTGTTTTGAAGTCAAATGGGTTTCCAACCACCCTGGCCTTGGCTCTCTCCACGCTCCTCTCCACAAACTCATGATATATATCTTCTTGGACAAAAGTCCGCGATCCAGCACAGCAGCACTGTCCTTGGTTGAAGAATAACGCAGAATGCGCCTGTTCGACAGCCCAGTCCACTAGAAGGGAGAAGGAAGACACTGAAGTCAGGCAATTTGAACAGCAAATTTGCTTTGCCAGCAGTAATAAGTGGTATGGAGAATGACCACTACAGTTCTGCTTCTGCTAAGTGTGGAAACCGCTTGGTATCTTTATTCCTGGACCAGCGGCACCAGTGTGGTGCAGTGGCCTTTCTCTGGACTGGATACAGTCTAAAGCAGTGTTCTCCAACCGTGGGTAGCTGGCTGGGGCATGCTGGGAGTTGCAGGCCAAAAACATCTGGGGATCCACGGTTAGAGAACACTGGTATAGAAGCTGCTTTAGGAAGCTTTTCTGAATGTTTAACCTAAATCTACCTCCGGTCACTTATAGACATTGTAACTATTGAGGACAAACCACAGATCTCACCTGTGGCTTAATGTACGGGACCAGCCAATCCCACCCTCGCCAGGTGCAAACCCACCCTAGTCCCCGTTGCTACCAAGAAGAGAGCATCTTACTCTCAGCATCAGACATGATGATGTTTGGGCTCTTTCCACCAAGCTCGAGCGTCACTCTCTTCAGATTACTCTCTGCCGCAGCCTTCTGGATCAGGTGCCCAACCTATAAAGTCAAGAAACAAGCAAGTTTATTGGGTAAAAAAACAAGCCATCTTTAAGGAACCTGTGCTGAGCAGCGGGGCTCACTCCGGATTTGAGGAGGCCCTCGTGGGGTCCCTGCTCAAATTGGTAGGCCTTGCTGGCGGCGGCGGCAGCAGCAGCAGCAGGCATTACAATTTCCCACAATGCCCCACAGTGATGCTACGTTTGAGGCACTGTGGGAGGTTAAACCGGTGGCTAGACACAGACGTCCAGGTGCTGCTCAGGAGCCAGTGTGGCGTAGTGGTGAGAGTGTTGGACTGGGACTCGGGAGATCCGGGTTCTAGTCCCCGCTTGGCCATAAAACTCACTGGGTGACTTTGGGCCAGTCACTGACTCTCAGCCTAACCTACCTCACAAGGTGGTTGTTGTGAGGATAAAATGGAGAGGAGGAGGATTATGTAAGCCGCCTTGGGTTCCTTGCAGGAAAAAAGGCAGGGTATAAATATAATAAAAAAATAAAAATGCTGGGCTAGGAGGGGGGAAATAAGGAAGGAGGCCCAGAGCAGGTCCCAGCAGCTGCCCGAGGGATGCTGGGTGCCAAAGCCCGCCCTGCTGAACAGCATCAGAACCAAGGGATCACGCAAAGGGATGCGTCGGCTTGCGGGGCACAGCAGCACGTTAGATGTTCCAGGCTTGCCACAGGGCCAAATAGAGGCCAAAAGTGGGAGAGGACAGAATGGTTAATTTGGGGGGCATCCAGTTCCAGGATAGCAGCCAGAACGCTTGAGCAAAATTTACTCCGCTTTTCCTCACAGAGACTCACAGTGGCCTACAACAAGTAATGCAAGTAAAAGGGGTTTTCTGACGCCCTTCAAAACCCTTCGTATCTTTTCGTCGGCGCCCCATTTAGGGATTCTTCTTCCGGCAACTCTGCCCGACAGCATAACGTGCTTCAGTCTGAGTGACTCCGCAGCAGGGGCGGGCAACCTGCGGCCCTCCAAACGTTGTTGGGACTACAACTCCCACTAGCCTCAGCCAGCGTAGTGAATGGTGGGGCATGATGCGAGCTGCAGTCCAGCAGCAGCTGAAGAGGCACAAGTTGCCCACCCCTGCTGCAGAGATCCAGATTTAGAGTCCTTGCCCGTGCCAGTTTCATCTGAACGTCACACGACGCGACCTACCAGGAATCACAAAGGCCGCCGGTCACAAAACCATCGTTACCATTGTATTCAGGACAATTGCAGCAGAGGGATGAAATGCATCCTGCTTCAAAGGTGCTCCTCAAATGCCCAGTACCTGGAGGCAGCAGGGCATCGCCACCTTGTTTTTAAGATGGAGGCTCTAGAAGCTAGCTAGAGTCAAAACAAATTCTGGAAGCCTGTAACCCCGAGGTCTAAGTTCTGGGCTCAAGGAAAGCCCCTAAAGCAGCCTCCCCCAATCGAGTGTCCTCCAGATGAGTTGGACTACAACTTCCACTGTCTGGGGATGATAGGAGCTGTAGTCTGGCATACCTGGAGGGCACCAGGCTGGGGAAGGCTGTCCTAAACAATCAGGAAGCAGCAGAAGACAAATGTCACTCAGAGGGACAAAGGGGTGGAACATTTCCGCACCTACATGCGAATGCAAGGCAAGATAAATGAAGCCAGAGAGATGGTTTACTAATCTGCAGTTTAAACTGGTAAATAAAAAAAGGGGGCGGAACTTCTCTTGGGGATCTCTTCCTGTACGAATTGCCTTGGGAATAAGGAGCACTGTTTTAATTGATTAGGTTAATGTAACTGCTAGGCTGGGGACAGTGCAAAGAAGGCTCTCCACCCTTGGGTCCCCAGATGTTGCTGGACTACAGCTCCCAGCATACCCAGCCAGCATGGCTAATGGCAAGGGATTCTGGGAGCTGTAGTCCAGCAATATCTGGGGACCCAAGGTTGGAGAGCCCTGAGGTAGAGGAAGTCAGTCAAGAAGTCACGTATGGATCTTCCTACCTCACAGGGTTGTTGTGAGGATAAAATGGAGAGGAGGATGAGGATTATGTAAGCCACCTTGGGTTTCTTGCAGGAAAAAAGGCGGGATATAAATATAATAAATAAATACATACATACATACATTCTGTTCTGATCTTTGTAAACCCTGTCACAAGCTTGAACACATGTAGATGGCAGCAAACGGAGGGGTTTTATCATCGTGATCCTGCCTGGAGTGCAGCCAGACTGGGAGAGCCAGGGAAGCCCCGAGAGAAAAGACCAAAGAGCGCAGTGCAACCGTGGGCATCTTGCTGGACCGGCAGCACGGACCTGAAGCCTGGCACGAGTGAGAGCACCGAGGCTAGTCTGCTGCTACTAAGGCAGTCTTCGTGCTGGCTGGGGATGCTGCAGATTGCAGTCTAACATATCTGGGGGACACCAGGTTGTGGAAGGTTGTACTAAAGGGACCTGATCCACCTTCCTTCCTTTGCTACTGGGATGAGAGAACCGGCCATTTGACTGTCTTGGGAGCCATATATAACTGACAAAGGAAAGGTATAATTTGCTCTGTGTGTGTTCTTCTGCTTTGCGTGTATTCTTTTTCCTATTAGTTGCTCCATTACTAAATGTGCCATGCTACTATACTTAAATATATCACTTGTTCGTGAAACTTTATAGTGTGTAAAAAAATAATAATCCAAAATCCAGGATGGGAACAGGAATCAATCCACAGTTGGGCAATACCTTTATTAGGACTGACCAAAACGCCACAAAAGTTTGTGCAAGTTTTTGAGTTCTCCAGAATTCTTTGTCCCACTAGGTGGTGTAAGAGGCAGAGAAGGGGGAAGAAACAGAAAAGTTAAAAAAAAAATTGGCCAGATCTTGTGGCCATGAGGTCTGCAGTACTCAGTTCCAAAATGGCAACTGTGACTGGATGAGTCACCGGGAGGTATTGCAGGTCTTAGATAACCCCTAGCATTCTGGGAGAAAGCAGCAATGGCTGGTTTCCACTTCTGAAAACATAAAGTCCGGCTGTAACTCATATCTGTCTCTTGCCCCGGCCAAAACACACAAGACCCTGCATAGGCAGAGAACAGGAATAAAGATATTATATTAGAAAAGCCAGAGTTTAATTTTAGGTTAAAAAAAAAAAAGTCATTGGATCTAGATAGAAGAAACAGTGGCTAATGCAATAACTTTCCGGAGGGCATTACAAGCATCTGACAAAGAGTGCCTGGCCTATCTCCTCTCCAGACGGAGATAGGTTTGCTTCCTGGCTCTGTTCTTTTCAATAGCAGCAAAACCAACAACAAAAAGGAAGATCCTGGAGGTAGGCAACCTTTCAAGACCTCCCACAAGATCCTCTGACATGGACATCCTCTTTCCAGTAACCATAATTTCAAAAGTAATGAACCCAACACAGCTAATGTTAGCAGGTTGACCCAATGACTGCAAGAGTCTCATTAATTTCTGCAAAGCTTAAGTGTGCCCTTTTTAGGATCGCGGCCTAAGCGAGCGTGCTATTTTGGTTGCAAGAGTTCAGGAAGAGGCATGGCCGTGGCACTAAAAATTGTCCTGGGAGGGCAATTAGATTGCTATGGATTAGTTGAGTTGCGTAAGCTCCCAGATAGATCTCCTTCTGCACGTTTGCACATTACACACAGGTAAGCCAAGTAATTTAGAATAAGACCGCTCACAGCCTCACAGTATTGTTTTGCAGAAGGATTACCCAAATCCACCTTCTCCATAGCAATGGAAGTTTCAACTTGCCTTATACATTCAGCTCTTATAAAAATTAACCAGCTCAAAAATGTTGTTTAACTTGTTTTTAGAAGGACAAATGTAGTGTGATCTTTGAGCAACAATCGTCTCTCCTTGAGGCTTCTTGGTCTGGAAACCACTAAGATACACTGAAGTGAAGGGTTTCTTAAAAATAAATATTCTTATTTATCGCAAAACATTTCAAGCTCACGGCTCTGGGCATGAAAAGTATTCAAGGCAGGAGAGCCATCTGCCAAGGGCATGCTACTCTGCGCTGGTCAGACCTCACCTCGAATACTGTGTCCAGTTCTGGCCACCACACCTTCAAAAGGATTGAGATAACTGGAAAGCGCTCAGAGAAGGGGCAACAAAGATGATCAGGAGACAACTAAGTCCTACGAGGGAAGATTGAAGGAACTCGGCAAGTTTAGCCCTGAGAGGAGAAGACCGAGGGGGGTTATGCTAGCACTTTTCAAGCACCTGTCACATAGAAGAGGGTTGCAACCTGTACTCAATCATCCAAGACTGGAAGACATGAAATAGTGGGCTTAAGTTACAGGAAGGTGGATTCCCACTGAACATCAGGAGAGACTTCCTAATGGTCAGAGCAGTCAGAAGATGGAACCAACTTCCAAAGGGAGGTGGTGGAATCTCCATTGATGGAGGTCTTCAGTCAGAGACTGGGCAGTCGTCACAGTCAGGGATGCTTTAAACTGGATTCCTGCACAGAGTAGGAGGCTGGACTTGATGGCCTAAGCGGCCCCTGCCAACTCTACAATTCTAGGATTTGAGGGAAAGTCAAGCTTGTATGATTTCTTCCAGATCTGGAAGAGGTGAGTCAAGTTCCAAGTAAACAAAAAATGGTCAACCAGGGGAAGGGCTATCTAAAAGAAGCAGCTCTCCATATGTGCCCCCACCTTCTGAGCTCAGGTGGGTGATGGAAGGACTTCTTTGTGGTGGCACTCAAACTAGTGGAACTCTCTCCCAATTACTGATCACAAGCATTCGATACCCCACGCTTCAGCCCAAGGACTTTCAGAGCAGCTCACAACTACACAAACAAACAAAAATGGCAGGCCAATGTGGCTAAAGTTTGGTTTGAGGCCGGCAACACCAAATCCTCAGTTAAAAGAAGGATGAAGCCCCATAAGGTGCACTGAAAATAAGCAACTTGGCAGCCACAAGCAAGGTACAACACACCCTCCATTGTGAAGCCAACTCAGAGGTGGGATAAAACAAAAAAGGAATTGCAGAGCACTCAGTACTCTGACAGACAACAGTGCTTGTCTAACCCACCATCCGATATAAGCAGCTATTTCCCAATCCTCCTCTCCAACCATTGAACATTGGAAAATGGAGCCCTTACAAAGCATAAAAGTCTGCCTGTTTTGTTGGAACTGGCAGAGACTTCGTTGGGAAATAATCTTGTTAACTGTCTGGCTTTAGAGGGCACAGCATTTGCTGGGAATAACCACAGGGCCGGCAGGCACTCAAAAGATATACTGGGCTTAAACATTCAGATTCTAAATACGAAACTAAGCCTAAGTACGCATTAATTGCATTTCCGCGCGTTGCTCCGGATCCTTCCCTGCTGCACTCTCCTTGCTCCTCCGGGGTAAAGGACTGGGCATTTCCTGGGGTTATGTTACTCTGTAAAGTGCTTTTCCCTGATCTGTTCCTGGCCATGTGTTACGATAGTCAGCTTTCATAGATTTCATAGATCATAGAGTTGGAAGGAGCCTTACAAGGCCATCAAGTACAACCCCCTGCTCAGTGCAGGAAACTAGAGGAGGGGTCTCCCATCCAAGTAATAACCAGGCCTGACACTGCTTAGCTTTCCACACTCAGACAAGATGAGCCAGCAGCTGAGGCCCTGCTTCAGAGATTGGGTGGATGGCTATCAGGGTCTTTTCAGTCATGGCACCCCAAGACTTCCCAAACACATGTACTTTCTTTCAGGCGCTGGTTAAGTGCTATTCTGTTTGCTCAAGGTTTTAAACACAATATAAATTGTGCTGCTTATTACACAGTTGCTGTCCTGCCGGTTCTAGTTTGTCTGTATGGCTTCTTATTTTATCCATGTATCTTTTTAACCCATCGCAAGCTGCATCTGATCAACAAGCAGGACATAAATATTTACTTTAAAGTGCCCTGTAAATGAAGGTTACTATATGATTATTATTCAACGGACCTGTGTTTTTAACCACATATGTCTGATAATCTTTTGCAGCCCTATTCATCAGTTCCCATTTAATTCTGACAACGAAATACTTTTAAACGAAACAGTGACAATAGATTTTAGGGTGCTTCCAGACGAAGCTTTAATTGCACAATTGCCCTGCCTCAAACACAATAATTTGACCGGGGGTCCAGACACGGTCTTCTATTTGTAACCATCCCATGTTTTCCCACCACGTCTTCTATCTTTTTTTTTTTCTTTTTCCTTACCACAAAAAAATCCATTAAGGAGGGAAAGATGGAATAGCTACAAAATGCCTTTGGATTGGTAGTGCTAGGAACTGTCCGTCTGGAAGCATCCTTAACTTAGGTCAACCTTCCCCAACCTCTCATGCTGGCTGGGGATCATGGGAGTTGTACTCCAACTCATCCAGAGGGCGCTGGCTGGGGAAGGCTGCCTTAGGCTGAAAGTCAGAAAGGCCTGAATGAATGAATAATAAATAAATGGTCATGGGGAAATTGCACAACAGTTTCAAGATGTTTTGCACTTTTTGCTGAAGGCACAGAGAGAAGGAGAAGATGGAGACATCCCAACCCCTCACCTCTGTGGAACCAGTGAATGCAACTTTATCCACATCCATGTGGGAGGATATGGCAGCCCCCGCGGTGTGCCCAAAGCCAGGAATGATGTTCACCACGCCTGGCGGGAACCCAGCCTGCAAGTTGAAACAGAAGGGAGAATTATTTCATAAAACGTGGGCAGACAGCAATAATCACAGGACAGGTGTCCCCATGGAAAAGGTGGAGGCAGCCATAACAATTTCCGTCCCACCCACCGTCCACCAAGCAGACAATGCAATAGAGATAGAGAGATGGCCAACGTCCCACTCAAAGGCTCTCGGTCTGAATGGACGTAGGGAGACTCTGGCAGGGAGTGGAGGTGGGGGGGAGGACTCCTTCCCCCCACCCCACAAATTCAATTGTTGGGCCACGGAGAGATACAAAAGGGCCCTTGTGTGGCTGTCATAAAAGGGAATGCCTGAAATCCACACTAAAACCCTAAAGCTGCAATCCTGTGCAAGCTTAGACAGAAAAAAGGCCTACGACTCCCAGCATGGCCCAGCCAGCACAGCTGCCGTGTCTCCGGCGTGCACGCCTGGAGGGGGAACCACCACGACCGCAGCAAGAATTCATTTGGAGCGCAGCCACGCTCTGAAACGGAGAGACAGAGTGCGGAAACCAGCCTGAGCCCCGTGGATCCCTCTCACTCTCACCTCCTTGATCAGACTGGCTATGTACAAACCGGTCAGGGGGGTTTGCTCGGCTAGCTTCATCACCACCACGTTCCCCGTCGCCAGGGCCGGCCCAAGCTTCCACGCCTGCATCAGCAATGGGAAATTCCACTACAGGAGAGAAGGGGAGACGGGATTAAGCCAAGACCGAAGGATCTCTCAACTTTTATCTACCCCGGGGCCAGATGTTTAGATCAGGCTGTTCTTCAGATGTTACTTGGACAGCGTAAGGACCACGACGTTCAACGGGGCTTACTCCTTACGAGCGAGAGCAATTGAGGGTGCAGCATTCATTTTGTGCAGGGGTGGGGCCACCCTTCTCTCCCCCCCCCCCCACAAGGAAATAGGCATGTGCAGGATCATGGCCTCGGGTGGAACCAGTCGGCGCACAGGCAAAGAACAGCACGCTCTGGGCTGGTTCGCAGGACATGACAGCCCATGAGTTGAGATCCAGGCTCAAGTCCCCGCCTGGCCATGAAGCTCCCTGGGTGGCCTTGGGCCAGTGCCAGTCACTGACTCTCAGCCTAACCTACCTCACAGGGTTGTCGTGAGGATAAAATGGAGGAGGATTATGTAAGCCGCCTTGGGTTCCTCGCAAGAGGAAAAAAAGGTGGGATATAATAAAGAAAGAAAGAAAGATGAATTGAACAGCCCATGGGCGGTCATGCGCAAGCGGGAGCGCATGGATGGGCTGCCTGCAGTGCGCCCGCCACTGCCACTTTCAGTCAGCAGCTCACAAGTGGCTTCTTCATAGGTTGCTTCACGCGCCGTCCCAACCCAGAGCTGAACCACTCAGCGGTTATCCAGAGCTTCCAAACAACCCAGCGCTCTGGGTTTGGGAGACACGCTCAGCAGCCTCCAAAGGAGCTGCTCTTGGGCCTCTGATTAAAAGCGGAAGTGGCAGCGCATGGGAGGCAGCGTCTGTGGGTTGTTTAGCCTGTGGGCCGCCACGTCATGTGAACCAGGGAATGGATGGAAATATCCCAACCAACGGCATGCAGAGGGCATCTCCCGCTCCCCGCTAAAGAATGCTAGACCGGTGGAGGTCTGGAGAAGCCTTCCCATTTGCACACCCGCCAGATGTGTTGGGACTACAACTCCCATGACCCTCATGGTGGGGGGATGATAGGGAGTTGTAGTCAACGCGACTGGAGGGCGTCAGGTTGGGGACGGCTGCAGTGGAAAAACATGCGGAGAACTCCTCCTCAACCGCCCGAGGCACGCTCCATGGAACAGGCTCTGGCACTCATAGCACGGCCTGTGTTCTCTGCCCTCGGGGGCCAATCTCTTGCAGGGCAGCAGTGCCGTTGACATCTCCCCCCACCCTCGACAAGCATAAGCGTGGACATGCGGGATCAGAGACCCGCCGCAGCACGGTTTTACCCACCGGAATGATCTGTCCGCAGACCCCGACGGGCTCATGTCTTGTGTAGGTGAAAAAGTCTCCATCTAGGGGAATGGTTTTCCCGTGGAACTTGTCTGCCCAACCCGCGTAGTATCTGGCATGGAACAATTTAACAGTTACATACCGTACATATAATTTGGTGGCGGGCGGGAAGCAGTTTCTACAGAAATTCTTACGGGCCAATATAAAGATTGCGACTGAATATTCTCTCACAAGAATATACTGCAACAGTATATTGCAGCCTCCAGATGCATTGGGCTACAACTCTCTGAATGGCTGGGGGATGCTGGGAGCTGTAGTCCCAACACATCTGGTGGGCATTGGGCTGGAGGAGGCTGCAATAGCATTATAAGCAGGGAATCAAGCCATTCCAGTTTAATTCCCGTTCAGGATCAGCTGCAACTCCAGGTGTTTCGGTTTGGTTCCGATTCCAACCAATAAAGTTTTGGTAACCAGTTCAGCACATGGAACCAGACAGTCCAGTTCCAACCAGACAGTCCAGTTCCACATCACGTTTAAATGATGTGAGGACATTTAAATATAAGGCGTATCATTTGCACAGTGAGGTGGAGGAAGGCAACGGGTCTAAAACTTGCAGCCAAACTTATGCCCAGGCAGGGTCTGTAAATACAAGCAAGGGGTACAGGACTGTGGATGCTGATCCCCGCCCCTCCAACACACACACACACACGATCCCCAATCCTGCTGTTGCTCCTGACCTTGCCAGGTTGAGGGGTCTGAAGGGGGTGGTGGTTTTCTACTAGTGTTCGCTTGAATGCAAATACAACTCTCTGTGCAGACGGGGACGCCGCCTTACCAGGGTGCCCCAATTGCACGGCGGGTTCCACACACATTCAGGCAAACGCGAGTCCCCCCTTCAGAGTCCCCCCTTCAGAGTCCCCTGCTCAAGATGGGGTGGCCAGTGAAGCGGGGGACAGACTCGTTGCTCCTCATGGAGCAAGGCTAGGCTTCACCCCTTTGTTGATCTCCAAACGATTCCACTGGAACAAAACCCGTCCAAAGGCAGATATGAACGTCCGGACGATAGCGAGCGAGCGGCACTAAACACCAGGCCAGGAACATCTCCGGCACTGAGTTCTCCTGGAACGCACGTGTGCAGCCCCGGCTTGTTTCCACGGGGCAGCATGCTGGAGGAACACCATGAACTCCCAGCACTCTTGATGTCCCCCCACCCCATGACTGCTAACAATTAGGGCCACACAAGCACAAATCCTCACCGGAGATGCTTGACAACCATGTCTAAATCCACCAGGTAGGCAATCGAGTATGGCTTGCCATTGTCGAGCGTCTCCAGAGCCTGTGAAGTGTGAACAAACGGAAGTTAGCAAATGCAAATGCTTCTCCATCCTGCCGATCTCTTTGGGCCAAAAAAAAAGAAATTGCTTTTTAATCTGTGTCTAGCAACTATGTGTTTTGTTCATTTTTAGTCTAGAGTGACTGGAGCAGAGCCCCCGATTCAGACTGCGACCCTAGCATGGAGGGGGGTGTCCTTTTAAGATCTGGATCGGGGGCCCTGCACCTACTCTAGCATAAACAGGAACCAAAGGCATAGTTCCTGGACATGGGTATAAAGTGATGGTCCTGAGCTGAAGAGCCGCGTGGCTGCTAGAGGTTTCCAGCGGAGCTAAGAAAGCAGAGCCGCCCCTGCCCCACAAGCGTTCCATACGTACCGCCAGATACGTTCGGTCTCTCTCCACCAGATCAGCGAGACGGTGCAACAGCTTGCCCCGCTGGGAAGCATCCATCCGTCTCCAAGGAGACCCAAACATGAATGCATCCTTGGCTGCCTTCACAGCTTTGTCTACGTCTGCCTGGAAAGGAACCCGGGTGGACAGAATGAGCAGAAGTCGCCGTTGGGCTGGCAACCGGTAAAAGCAGCAGCTGGGCGGGAACCACAAAGCACAGGCGTGAGGCCCTGGAAAGTGGCTGCCAGGTAGAACAGACAACACTGGGCCTGATGGACAAACAGCCTGACCTTGCGTGAGCCAGATTCACAGGTTCCTGCGATTATGCCAGGCTCCCGACCAACCCAAGCCCAGGGGAGACCTCTCAGGAGGAAGAAGGTGGTTGGGGAAACGCCACAAACGCCACTCCCACAGAAGACACGGGGCAACCGGAGCAGTCCTGTTGCAGGGATGCCTCACCTGAGGTCTCCAAGGACCCTTCGACCCTCTCCCAGTCCTGCCATGCTTCCTGACTCCCCCTCATCCCACAGCTCCCCAGGGATGGACCAGGTGGGGCCCTCAGAGTCGCTGTCGTCATCCCCGCCTGGCTGCCAGAAGATCCTCTTGCCCAGAGTTTACTCAGGAGGGTCTACTTGGGAGCGAGGGCCTACTTGTAAGGGGGGAGGCCTAGCTGGAGCCACTGAAGCAGCAGCCCCAGCCCCAACCGGTGGATCGTGGCCAGCCACTCGACGCAGGCCTCTGTCTTTTAACATCTCTCACTGAGCCGTCAGGACAAGTTAGGGAATATGCAGGCAGAAATTTGGTGTGCATTTGGTGGTCTCCTTGGTTGGAAAATATTGTGGTGTTTTTGAACAGTTTTGTGTTCCCTGAACCACACTGAACGGCACCAGGCTGGGGAAGGCCAGCCCAAACAACTGAGGCACATCAGTAGAGAAGACAAGTAAGAGAGCGGACAGACATCTGCAGGTTTACAAGCGGCTATTTTGCGAGCGCAAGGAACACAGGCAAGAAGAAAGCGGCTGGACGCCACGGTAGCCACACTTGGTTAATGGACCTCTCGTCAACATTTGCAAGGCAAATAATGGGCGAATTGCCACCGCTGGACATACTACATTCACACGATGACCGTTTGGCAGAGCGCAGCGACTCGTGTTCGCCTCCTGTGTGCCTTTTCTTTGTGTGCATTAAAAAGGAAAGAATATTAGCACTCTGGACCACAGACGTTCCTATCTTCCATCGCTGCTCACTAGCTTTTCCTGGCCCGACACGGCTCCATTCCTCAGTCCTCTTTGGGTGCAGCACAGCGCTCCTTAGATCCCTTGAGATTTTTGCTGAATCATTTCTGTTTGCTGGTTCAACTGCTGCCGTCTCCTTGTTATCTCTGAAAGGCGAGCCTGTTATGAAATCGAAGGGAACGGCCGTATCTGGCCACAGAACCACAGCCATATAAAGGCTGTGGCTTTGACAAACCAGGAAAATGTTTACTTTGACCATGGCTGTCCGCCAGCAGCAGCAGCCTGGCAAATGTTTGCGTAATTTGCAACCTCTGGCACGGACGGCCAAACGGATCGGCTAGAGATTTCTATGTCATCAGCAAGTTATTTTTGGTGGAATGGGGGGGGGGGAAGGGAAAAGATCTACAGAAGCTGGCTAGCTTTTAACTTATAGGTTCAACCCATTCCAAAAGGCTCAAGGCCACTTAAAGTATAGGGACAGGCCGACGGATAGAACCCAAACACCGTCGTAGGCTAATTAATCCCTTTATTGGGGCCAACCGAAAAGGTCACAAAGTTGTGAGCAAAGCTTCCAGGTTCTCCCGAACTTTTCTTCAGGCTAGATAGATGTTCGGCAAAATGGGTGTGGGGGCTGAGAAGGGCATGGCAGGCAAAGCCCGGAAGCCTGCTGCCTGCAACGGGCTTCTCCTTCAGGGAACAGATTTTTTAAAATTTAAGAAGTCTGAGTTTTGCTTCCAAAAGTAGATCTCCCTTTTTACACATCCATGCAATTGACTTCAACCATCAAAGCAAGACATGGCTGGGAAACTTGGATAACGACGTGCGTGTGTATAGTTAGTAAAGCAATTGGCAAAACAGGGATAAATATATATACTTTAATTTCTATCAAATGTTTCAGCTTTTGCCTTCAAGCTGGAATGTTTGATAGAAATTAAAGTATATATATATTCCTATTTTACCAATTGCTTTACTAAGAACATTGATTCTTATCTCAGTGGGTTGCATCCCTCTGGGATCCAGTGTTTGGCTGATCGCAGTGCTGTCTGGTTGCTTTTCTCTCTCTCTCTCTGTGTACACACACACACACACACACACACACACACACACACACTTAGATAATGATTCTCTCAGTATTTATGCAAAGCTCTTTTCAACGGCTCAGAACGATTCACGTATGTTATTTCAGTTTCCAGAAGCCCTGCAACAAAACCAACAAGGTCTCATGGGCACCCTGCAGACTAACAGAATGAGCCATCCTAAACCTGTTGGGGTTTTCCAGGGCTGGTCCGGGGACGTCCCGGCTGCAACAGACAGCAGCCTTATAAAACGGTGCCAAAAGACTATTCATGCATTATTTCCATCAGCCTTACAACGAACCTGTTGATGTTACCACAACTGCATCAAAGATGCAAAGCTGAGGTTAGAGCAGTGTTCTCCAACCTTGGGTCCCCAGATGTTTTTGGCCTACAACTCCCAGCATGCCCCAGCCAGCTATGCTATGCTGGCTGGGGCTTGCTGGGAGTTGTAGCCCAATAACATCTGGGGACCCAAGGTTGGAGAACACTGGGTTAGAGAGAGACAGAAACGGCCTTCCTATGGCTAACTGGACTCTCACGTCCGAGCCGAAGCGGGAACAGCAGCGGTGGAGTGCGCTTTGCCAGCTCGTTGCCCGTGCTGGGGAGGGGCCATGGCTCCGTGGCAGAGCTCTTCCTTTGCACGCAGAAGGTCCCAGGCGGGATCGCTGGCCTCTCCAGATGCGACCAGGGAAAGACCCCTGCCTGAACACTCGGAAAGCCAGATGGACTAGTGGTCTGACTTGGAATAAGGCAGCTGTCTACGTTCCACTGCGCCAGCCCTACTCAACATGGCGGCCCCCCCCAGATGTGTTGGACTGCAACTCCCATTGGCCATGCTGGCTGGGAATGATGGGAGTTGCAGTCTGGCACATCCGGAAGGCACCGGGTTGGAGAAGGCTGCACAGTGCGCTAGGGAGTTCTAGCCATCTGAAACCTTCAGATTCATGAAACTTCCATCTCTCTCACCAGGACACCTTGAGGGGTTGCACCTGGTGTTGGGCCAGAAGCAGATCGGGGATGCTGCTGGGGCACCGCCCACCCTGCCGCCCAGCGCCTCCCTGACCCAGCTGGCCTCGGCTGTCCCACTTCTAGGGAACTCCCTACCTCTGGAGGTCAGGCAGGTTCCGACACTGTTGTTTTTGGCAGCTGCTGAAGGTGCCTTGTGTTTTGGGAAGCCTTCCTGGCTGACCTGTCATGGTTTTAATGTTATCTTGCTTTTGATGCATCATTTTTATTCTTTTATCTGTTTTATCTTTTTATTGTTCACCACTCCAGAAACTGTCTAGATATGCTGTGAATAAATAAATAGATTCGCCTACCCTTTGCCCCAAGTCCTCCAACGTATGGAGGAACTGGGGACTTGTGCTCCCCCCACCCCGCCGCTATGGGGTACCTTGTCTCCTTCGGCAACTTGACAGATGACCTCCCCTGTGGATGGGTTGACGGTCGGGAACGTTTTCTTGCTGACCGCGTCATGCCATTCATTGTTGATGAAGATCTGCAATTCACAACGCACCTTGTTAGCATCCGGGAGCCCTCCGAGCCAAACCGCGTGTTTCGATGGGCCGTTTCAGAACAAAGATAGACGGTGAATAGCTTCCTTACTTTGACTGGGTTCAGACAACACAATAACCCACACTCAAGGGTTGAGTATGAGTTGAGTGTGGGTGGTCATTGAACTGTGGGTTGTTGTTGAAACATGGGTTATCGTGTTGTCTGAACGCAACCACGCTAACAAACCATGGTGAACAACCCACAGTTCACAATCACAACCCAACAATAAACCATCCAGTATCAGTGGCAGTACTCCAGTTGCTGGGGGACATGGGCAGGAAGGTGCTGTTGCACTCATGTCTTGCTTGTGGGATCCCGTGGGCAGCTGGTTGGCCACTGTGTGAACAGAATGCAGGACTAGGTGGACCCTTGGTGTGATCCAGCATGGCTGTTCTTATGTTCATGGGATCTCTTCATGGGTTGTCCGGTGGATAACAAGCCATGGCTTGTTATTGCGGCCTGGGTTCAGACAACATGATAACCCATGGTTCAACAACAACCCACGGTTCAATGACAACCCACACTCGACCCATGCTCAACCCTTGAGTGTGGGTTAGTGTGTTGTCTGAACCCAGTCATTCAGGGGCAGAATACCTTTGAATTTCAGATACTGAGAGGACAGAACGGGCAAGGGTCCCATCATGTCTTGCTTGCGGACTTCCCAAAACCGTCTGGCTAGAGGAGACATCGTGGGAAGCAGTAAGACATCCAGTCCCAACCAGCAAGACTCTTCTGCGTTCCCTGAATGAGGCCTCATAGCTTGGAGTCTCAGCTCCTGCTTTGCATGCTGAACGGCCTCACAATTTATGGCTTATCAGGAGGCCTTCAGAAAACATATTCATGTACTTGATGTTCACAAACGTACACAGTATTGGGCAAAGTACAATGGCTGGGTGGGGAACAGATGTAGCAGAATCATTGTACCTTGAATGAAATAAACCAAACCCTTTTGGTCCATGTTTTAGGGCAGTGTTCTCCAACCTTGGGTCCCCAGATGTTTTAGGCCTACAACTCCCAGCATGCCCCAGCCAACTACGCTGGCTGGGGCATGCTGGGAGTTGTAGGCCAAAAACATCTGGGGACCCCAAGGTTGGAGAACACTGTTTTAGGGGATGTGTTATTCTATCCATCTATCTTGATTTTGTTAAGTTATGTGCACTTCACATTATTGTCCCAAGTATTTAAAAATGACACAAAGATGGAATATAAGAAGCGCTGTAAAAAGTAATGTTAAGGACAAAATCCTATGCAGAGCCAGTGTGGCGTGGTGAGAGTGTTGGGCTGCGACTCGGGAGATCCGGGTTCTAGTCCCCGCTCGGCCATGAAGCTCACTGGGTGACTTTGGGCCAGTCACTGACTCTCAGCCTAACCTACCTCACAGGGTTGTTGTGAGGATAAAATGGAGAGGAGGAGGATTATGTAAGCCACCTTGGGTTCCTTGCAAAAGGAAAAAAGGTGGGGTATAAATATAATAAATAAATAAATAAATAAATATGCAAGTTTAGACAGAAAAAAGGGGTACAACTCCCAGCATGCCCCAGCGAGCTATGCTGGCTGGGGCATGCTGGGAGTTATAGGCCTTTTTCCTGTCTAAACTTGCATAGGATTGCGCCTTAAGCCTGTTCTCAAAAGTGTTGGCTGTCCCTCCCCCCCCCAATCTTTCTGCCTGAGGTTTTTTCCTGAAATCAAATGCCTTCCTCTCCCCTGTCCTCCATACATCCTTTTTACACATAGGGGTGCCCTTAAGAGACACGGTCCTTTGAAGACACACACGGAGACTCTAGAGCATTTGCAAATTTGCATGTGCACATTTGCATGTGCAAATGTGTGGATTTTTTCTGTCCTGTGGGCCTGAGCCCCAGATCTTTTCGGGACCTAGCACCACCCGCCCCTTGTTGGAGTACAGCTCCTGTAGCAATTATAATGAAACTTGGGCCCAGATCTTGTGTTTTCTCTGTTGGTTTTGACGGCAGCTGTTAAACAGCATCCAAGATGGGGCACTTTTCCAGGAAGCATTCATGAGTATGTTATTAACTGTTCAGTTTTTTTCTGATAGTAACTAGGTTGGTGCATAGCCACCGACAATAAACCAGTAGTAAATGAACTATTATAGTCCGAGAGGAGAGGAGGGGAAAATGTCGGCAGAGCTTTTCCATTTTGCTGCAGAGGCTTTTAAAGAGTGAGCCATAAGGTAGAGGAGAAATCACGTAGAGAAATTATGTCTCCACCCCCTTCAGAAGGCAAACTTTACATTCTGGGGCTGTAACTGAGAGGTCAGGGAAGTTTGCCAAGCGTTACACAACTCTCCACTTTGTGAAATAAACCACATGTTCAGCTGCAAGGGATATTTTTGCCTACAAAGAAATGGAGAAATGGTTTGGGGGCTTTTTAGTTTTAAAAAAAAAACACGGTGTAAAGAGGAAGCATGACAGAGGCTTAGGAAATTATATGTATGATGTGGAGAAAGTGGAAACACAAGAACGGAAGGAAAGCGATGCTGGATCAGAGCAAGGGTCCAGCTAGTCCAGCATTCTGTTCACACAGTGGCCAAACAGCTGCCCACGGGATCCCACAAGCAGGAGGCCATGAGTGCAACAGCACCCTCCCGCCCATGTTCCCCAGCAACTGGCGTATGGACTCTGATACTGGAGATAATATATAGCCATAATGCTTAGTAACCATTGATAGCCTTATCCACCATGAATGTAAAGTTTTTCTCCCAATCTGCTTTCTCCACACTTATGCAACGATAAGCCAAACATTCTGGCTTTAAAACAACAACAACAATGCAAATGAGCTGCAGCCTGTTTGCTCCTCCATGTCCACAAGCGGGAAAACAAACCAGGAAAAGATAGCTTTGCGTGATGGCCAGCCTGTGATTAGGGCTCCGGCCCAGCTTTCAACTAGTGTTTGTTGTAGGTTTACAAACCCTGACTTGTCCGGGTGCAATAAAACATCACCCCACGTCCCGAGGTCATGCAAAACTCTCCCTTCCCAATCTGGTTACCCACTCGTGCAAAGGTGGGGGAGCAAACTGGCTACATTACCAGCACACAATGTGTTCACATCACGGTTTACTGAGCCAGAAGTTTTGGCTTATCATTACATATGAACGCTCCCAGGGAGAAGGAGGAAGAGAGAAAAAGAGAAAGAAAAGAGAGCGAGAAACTTTCTCGCGAGAAAGAGGAAAGCTTTTCTCCATCTCTTGTAATAAATTTAAAAAAAACACCTTGGAGGGAGAAGGCCATTGGTGGCTACTAGTCCTGATGGCTCTATGCTACCTCCAGGATCAGAGGCAGTATGCCTATGTACACCAGTTGCTGGGGAACATGGGCGGGAGGGTGCTGTTGCACTCCTGTCCTGCTTGTGGGTTTCCCATGGTAGGCAGCTGGTTGGCCACTGTGAACAGAATGCTGGACTTGCTGGACCCTTGGTCTGATCCAGCATCAGGGCTCTTCTTATGTTCTTATGACCCACTGAAAGAATCGTATTTAACAGCATACGATAGGGTTTTTAACAGGACCTGGGATTCATTAGTGTTGATTGTTAATAATTGGTGTGTGTGTGTGTGTGTGTGCTTATATGTTTTTTACATTATGTTACAATATTGCATTTTTAAAGGTTTTAATCTTTGCAAACCACCCAGAGAGCTTTGGCTATTGGGGGCGGTACAGAAACGTGATAAATGAAATAAAATGACATCTTCACACAGCCGTGTGTAATTAATTCATGAAACTGGCAGCCATGGGGGTGGGGTGAAGAAGACCCACGTCGTGTTTTAAAGGGGGATTTTGTCTGCTTGTGCCAGAGTATAAGGTTTAAGGGGAATACTTGACACACTGCCTCCTGAATGTTCAAAATGTTATACGCCTCCATCATGTTTCTCTCTTAAGGTGACGGCTCCAAGTTTTGGAGGGCCTGGGCTAAGACACCCTGCACGGACCCCCCTCCCTCAGTGAGCCCGCCTCCTCACCGCCAGCGTCACCAGCTGCTCTCGCTCCTCTTTCTCATCATGGCGTTGGCGACCACTTGCTCGCTTGACCGGCGGCGAGCCAGGGAGCAAGGAGGACGCGGCATCTCCTGCTCTTCCTTCTCACCACCACCACCGCTGTCTGGGCCAGAGCGAGAGGCAGGTGAACAAGCAGGTTGCAATGGGGAAGAGGAGGAGCAACTCCAGCCCCCCCCTGCTGGGGTGTGGGCCCTCGGCAGGTGCCCGATCATGCCTGCCCTCGACGCCCTCCCTGCTCTCTTCTTCTTCTTCTTCTTTTTAGCCAATGGTGTCGAACACCTCTGAGGGAGGTTGGGAACTTGATTGGAACTGAGCGATGGAAGTTTGCACCCTCTGGAAATGCCTGGAGGTGGGGCGTAGATGCAATTAAGAACATAAGAAGAGCCATGCTGGATCGGACCAAGGGTCCATCTATTGCTGTACATCCGGACAGTGACTGATATTCAGGAGGACCTATCCAGAGCTGGTTCCCTAAAAGAAAGGACCGATAACCACCGGGCTGGCAGGCACACTCCCTTCCCAGCCAGTTGCATTTATTATCACCTTCAAGCAAAGGAACATGTCTGCTCTTGCTAGATTTTTAAATCAGCCCCAGGTTGGACTAGGATCAGAGCGCACACATTTCCCAAGTGGCCTGTCAGCAATTCCCAAGGCTGCGTAAAGTCACTGAACAGGATAGTCTCGACTTGATTTCTGGTTCTTCTTGTGCTAGAGACATAGGACCCGCAATATAACAATAGGGATGTTCTTTTTTCTTTTCTTTTTTTTAAATCAAAGAAGTTAAGACCTCACCCTCAACATCCTGCTGGCACCTCAATCCCTGATATATATATATATATATATATATATAAAGTGGGATTGAATTTATTTCTAGATAATTAAGATTTACTGGCAGGTTAGGGAAGTGATTCACACATCAAAAGGGTTGCATTAGGTTTGCTGCGACCATCACAGACCCATTCAGCACCAGTTGTGCAAAGAGCTGTGCCGAAGATGGGGCCAATAAGGTACCGGCCCCATAAGGCTTCGTAAAAATTCACCCTAGACCTGGGGTGGAGAACCTGTGGCTCTCCAGATGTTGCAATTCCCATCAGCCCCAGCCAGCCTGGCCAGTGATCAGGGGATGATGGCAGTTGCAGTCCAACCGCATCTTCCGCACGCAGAAAATCAAGACAGAGCATCCCTACTAGAACCACCTGCAAGGTGTGCATCTTATTCACATTTGGAGAAACCAAAGCTGGGAGTGAGAAAATCGCTTCAATTGATAGCCAGTGTAAATCATAGAGGACAGGCGTAGTATGTTCTTGTCAGCCAGTTTGAACCAACTGAAGTCTCAAATGGCCAAAGCAACCTCACCAAAACAGCATCCCTCTTCCCGCAGTTCAGTTTCTAAGTTAAGACGGCCCCTCTCTTTCCAAAGTTCAGGCGCAAGTGCGGATCCTACTGGAGCCAAAACAGCAACATCCATGAACAAGAGGGAGATAAAGGCCAGCTTAAGGGAACTGCATTGTTTGCAGGAATATAAGAAATCTTTAGGAGGGAAACAAACAAATAAGCAAACAAAACAACTGCCCAAGGAGGGCTGAGCATGCTCCTTGGGTATGGAATGTGGGCTGCTGTGGGGAAACAAAGAAACAGAAAACCGGGGGGAGTGAATGGAATGGAGAGCGTGGCTGGCACCGGGCAGAGGAGCTCTCCACTTGTTCTTTAACATCCAGACCCTGCGACTCACAAAAGCCCCAATTCCAGAGACTAGAATGTGTGTGCGTGTGTGCTCTGGGCTTCCGTTGTCCAGGGAACTCTGCTCATGTTTAAAAGTGCTACCTACCATCCTTGATTACTATTTCACAACCCTCGGGGATTTATTTGTGTCTCTCTCTGCGCGAGAGAGCCAGCCCCATCAACAGGCAGCCACCGACAGCCTAGCTCTTTCTTCTCTTGGCTGCTGCTAATTTTATTTTTCCACCATACTCGGCACTTAAGAGTTTCAGTTTCTTGACGAGTAAAGGAGGGTGAGCGGGCGCAGGAGGGAAGAGTCCGATTGAAAGAGCAACGTTTTGGTCTAGCTGGGATTGCAGGAAGTGGGCGGGGAAGGCAGAGGGGCCCGGCGCAACCCATTACCCACTGTTTTGAGAAGACTAGTATGGGGTGGGAACTTGATTGGGCTAAAACTGGGAGGGCTCGGACCTCATGCATTTTATTAAAAAAACAACAACACCCGTATCATTCCCACCATAACTTTAACACTGCTGGGAAGACCCTCCAGCAGTTCCTGAGACATCAAGACCATACAGTACAGTTATTCAGCACGGAACGAAACGCCCTCTGCATCTTCTCAGGGGTACTCCCGTCTGTGCCCGGAGTTGAAGACTGGGCTGAAAATTCTGCTGAAGGCATCAATTAAGCCCCCCCCCCCCGCGCGCGTTCTTTCTGGCTTAACCCCCAGTTTCCCAGTTTCCTTAGACCTGGAGGTGGGGTGTCGCTTGCAGATACCCAGCGGCGAGAAGGAACCGCAGGAGAACGCGCTCTGTACATGCTCGAGGGTTGTTCTCGTCTTCAGGGGTGCAAGGCGTAGCTCCTTCCCCCGGCAAATGAGGGCCCGGCTCCGGTCTGTCGCCCTCGAAAGCCCCCTTACCTTGTTGAAGGTGATCTCCGGCTGCGGGTTGGGCGCAGGCACGGCGGCGGCGGCGGACAGCGGTCTGCTGGCGAGGAGCGGGAGGCGGAGCGGGGCCAGCCGGCAAGAGCTCCGTAGCGCGGCTTGCAACATTTCGCCTCGTCTTCTCGTTCCCGAAAGGGCGACCCGGAGATATTTCTGCGCCTGAAAACAGCTCCACTCGCCCCTCCTTTGGTTCTTATTCTCGGCTGGGGGGGGGAGTGACCCTGGCCCAGCCCTTTCTCTGCAGACAGCCAATAGCAGCAAGATCCAGGCGGAAAAGGTCCACCCACGGAGCCCGGCGTGCCGATTTCGGGCAGCTTCACACGTTACGCACCGGCGGAACGCGCGTCAGCAACCGGTGGGGCGGCCCTGGAGGCAGGGCTTCGGGAGATGCAGTGATCGGCGCTTGATTTCTCGACCCAGCTGAAGAAGGCCTTTCGGTGATTGCAAAGCATCCGTGATAGCTCACTCATACGTGCAAACCACCCCGTGTACGGAGTCTGTGGCCGTCAAAGCAGGGGCGCGGCCCGGCACTGAAAACATTCGCGGCCCAGGCCCATAGGACGCAAATTTGCATAAAAGTTGCAAATGCTAATTTATATCTATTTATGCAAATTTAGAAATGATTACTGGGGTGTATTTAAATTTCACAAGGACTAGGGCATGCTGTTGTAGGCCTTTTTTCGGTCTAATCATGCAACTATTGTGCCTATAATTGCCACACGGGAGGGATATTTATTTGATACATTTTTATACCGCCCAATAGCCAAAGCACTCTGTGCGGTTTACAACAGTTAAAATCATAAAATACAATATAAAATTTAAAACCCCAGATTAAAAATTGGGGGGGGGGGTATTCCCACATGTGTGAAGGGGAAGGGTAACCCTTCCCTTCCCAGCTGCAACCCCCCCTTGAAAATTGCCCCCCTGTGTGGCATTTAAGACTTAGCTTGAATTAAGCTAAGAAAAACGGTCTTCCATTAGCATCAGTGGACACTCAGGGCTCTGGGAAATGGATCTAGGCCAGTGTTCTCCAACCTTGGGTCCCCAGATGTTTTTGGCCTACAGCTCCCAGCATGCCACAACCATGGGGGACCCAAGGTTGGAGAACACTGATCTAGGCCAAGGGAAACCGATTCAGGGTTGGGGGACCCCCATGGGCCAAAGCTTTGCACCCCTTCATCAACATTTCCAGGGCACAGTTGCCACTTCCTGGGCCAACCTCCCTATGTCCCAGGCAAAGAAGGGAAGACTCTCCAGGCATTGGCGCCATCGGGGCAGGACACTGGGGCAGGCGCCTGGGGCCCAACTCACCAGAATGAGCAGGAGGGGCCCTCACACACAGTAGGCCGGCTTAGCACATTTTGAAATAGTGAATATCTGTTCCCATGTAAAGGGCTATCAGGCCAAGTCCAGAGTGTAAAATGACATAACGGCTCCATTCTCTCCAGGTGACCTTTTTGCTTGCCACCTGGGCCAACCTGGGACCGTTGGCCTCCTGAAATTGCCACACCACCTGTGCCAAGAGGCCTCTTTGGTGGCACACAGCGGCTTGCCTTCTGCTACACACACCGGGAAGGGGTGGCCTTCTTAGGTGCATTTTTGAGGCCATTTTATTTGGGCCTGCCACTATTTAAAAAAACAGGTGCAAACCTTTGAGGCACACAGGGCACTTCTACAGGTTGGGCGATTGGGGGGGGGGGAGGAGAGAAAAACGGGAAGGTGAGGAAGGAGAATTGCTGTTCCTGCGTGCTGTCAAAGGGTGTGGGGCTTTATTAGGCCTATCCCACATCTACAGTTTCAGGGCACAGACAGAAGTTGGGGTGCACCGACTGCGTAAGAAGAGGCCAGACTTGTACCGCTTGGCATCTCTCAGTATATGGATGACAAGAAAGGTAGAGAACAGAATTGCCTTTAAATGTGCTTTTAATTTCACTAGTATTGACAGTAGTTCTGTCTGGTTTGGAACCCGTGCGTCACCTTCATTCCCACCATTACCAGCCTGGGAGAGAACAGGCAAACGAAACAGAAACCCAGGACCACGTTCACCACACACACGCACACGCACACACTCCTGCCCCGACTTTCAGATTCTGGATACACAAAACTCATTTGAGGTTTCGCAATTGCATTCCACAGAAAGGAAGAAGAATCACAATGCGTTTATTCTGCTTTTTATGCAACACTTCCACATGACCTTTCAGAATCGGTATTTTGTTCATGATTTCCACCTTTTTCTTTAATCCTTCAATGAATTACAGTAAGCGTATCGAAGTGCCAATCTCCCGCAAAGTATAGCAAACCCACAAGAGCAGCTGGGTGGGGGTGAGAGGAATTCCATGCGGGGGGTTACCTTTTCTTCTGCCCGTTTCACATCAGGATGCTCAAGGCAGATCTGAGGCCCACCACGCCATCCCATACATGGGCAGAGGTTCCTCAGAGGTCGGGGGGGGGGGGGGTTTCTGACGCCCCAGGCCTGGCCTCGCAGCCAGTAAAGTCATGGTTTCCAGCTGTCACTGATCTACAGGTGCTCCGGAAGGAGCTGAGCACAGCTAAGAATCGCCTCTGGATTTCTACCCGATGGCTGTGTCCAGCACTAGCCACTTGCCCAGACTGGCACGCTATGGGGTTTTTCCCATCCATAATCAGCTGTGCTCCGTATTAGCCGCAGTGGCCCAGAAAAATCAGCTCAGATGCTGAACTTACAAACACCCCCACGGTGATCCACCTCGCCCCTCCTGCGTCACAGTCCCCAAAGCTGCCGACTGCACGTCCTCTTCCCCACGCCAGCCGTCGGGATGTCGCGCGTCTTCCCGTCATGGCACCGCTAGCGCTTCAGTTCCAGTTTCGCAATGGTGGCCTTGTGGACTTCGTCGGGGCCGTCGGCTAGGCGGAGGGCCCGGGCCCAGGCAAAGGCCTGGGCCAGCGGCTGGTCGTTGCCAAGTCCTGCCGCGCCAAAGGCCTGCGAGAAGAAGCAGGGAATAAAGAAGGGGCCAAGATTAAGAGCGGCAACGTGTGTGGTGTCATGGCTAAACGGTGAGACTGCGACTCGGGAGACCCGGGTTCTAGTCCCCACTCAGCCATGAAGCTCTCTGGAGGTGCAATCCTAAACAAGTTTAGACAGGACAAAAAAGGCCTACAGTTCCCAGCATGCCCCAGCCAGCAATGCTGGGAGTTGCAGACCTCTAAACTTCCATAGGATTGCACCTTGGGTGACTTTGGGCCACTGACTGACTGACTACTTCACAGGGTTGTTGAGAGGATAAAATGGAGAGGAGGTCCATGTACACTGCCGCTTCAGGCTGTTTGGCGGAAAAGGCGGGATATAAAAGTAGGAAATAAATAAAAACAAATCTGCGGGGTGGATCAGTTCCCAAGGGAGGGGGATAAGCCACAGACGAGAGAAAGAGAGAAGGGGAGGGTTAGAAGCCAGACGGACTGAAATGGACGAAGGAGGCAAGGCGCTGCACACTAGGCAACGAAACACCCACCTGGATCGCTCGGTCGATGACCCGCAATGCCATCCGTGGTGCCACCACTTTGATCATGGCGATCTCAAGAGCCGCTTCCTGGATGCGTGTTGGGTGGAGACAAAACAAAGGGGCAGGTTGACAGGCAAGCAGGCCGGCTGATCCTTCTCCGGAGCTTTCCCACATACATAAGGAGAAAATCCCTGACCTGCCTTTATTCACACACACACCCCAAAGTGCTTTTTATGCCACCTCTTGTAAACTGACAATGGTAGATTCAATTGGGAAAAGGGGGTGGTTTGAAAACACCAAGGGGTAGAAAAGAAGGAGACAGAACCCCGGAGTGGTGGTCTCTCGCACTGGGCTCCGTGTGAGGGAGCCCGGGGGGGCAGAATCCACTCCTGCCTTCCAACCAGTGATCTGGCAACGGGGGAGTCACAAATGCCACACACAAAAGGAGAGGAAGGCGGCAGGGGAAGCAAAAGACCACCGTGCCACTTTCAGGCTTAAATTATTGCAGACAGGAACACTGGAAGCTGCCGTAGGCCGAGTCAGCCCCTGCGTCCTTCTGGCCCAGTCTTGTCGACACTGACGGGCAGCAGCGGCTCTCCAGGGTTTCGGGCGGGAGTCTTTCCTAGCCCTACCTGGGGATGCGGGACGCTGCCAGGGCTCGAACCTGGGACACTCTGCACGCAAAGCAGGGGCTCCGCCACTGAGCCACGGGCCCTTCCCCTCAGTAAAGCCCCCCGTATCACCTTGAGGACCTGCAGACTTTCTGGACCCTTTCTCTCTCTCTCCACTCCCACCCCAGTATCAGAGGCAGTCTGCCCATGTACACCAGTCACTGGGGAACTTGGGCGGGAGGGGGCTGTGGCACGCCTGTCCCGTGGGCGGCTGGTTGGCCACTGTGAGAACAGCATGCTGGACGAGAGGGACCCCTGGTCTGATCCGGCAGGGCCCTTCCGATGTCCTTCCGAGGCCTGCGTAGTCTCTGAATATCCAGCGTTGGCTCCCCGCTCCCTTCCTGAGGAACTCCGCCACGCTACGGCTCGAAGCGGGGAGGCTGGCTGCCCACTTTCCGTCCTCTGTGGCGGGGGCCTCGCTGCATCCCACGGCCCCCGGGGTTCTCCAAGCACGCACCTTATTCCCCACGGTGTCCATGAGGTGGGCCGCGTTGAGGACGAGGAGCCGGGCCTGCTCGATCTCAAGGCGGGACTCGGCGACGTCGGCCCGGAGGGTGCCCTGTTCTGCCAGCAGCTTCCCAAAGGCCACTCGGGACGTCATCTGCCAGGAAGCGCACTTGGCTGAGGGTTTCGCTCTGAACTCGCCATTTGGCCAGCAGTGGCCTGACCCCATCGAAGTTCCCCCTGGGGCTGTGTACAACAGTCTCGCAATCCATCCCTTGGCACGGCTAGTTAAAAAGATCTCCGTGGCCAGAGTAGAGCAGCGTGGTCTTGATAAGACACAGGTCTGACTTGGTATAAGACACAGGTCTGACTTGGTATAAGACACAGGTCTGACTTGGTATAACCCACCCCCCATCCTTATTAGCAAAATCCCTAATTTTTTTTTTGGGGTGGGGAGAACCAAGGAATCACTGCAGGGGGGGGAGACCACAGGATCACTGTAGGGGGGGGGAAGAACCACATGATCACTGTGGGGGGGGTGGGGAGACCCACAGGATCACTGTGGGGGGGGAGACCACAGGAGTCACTGTGGGGGGGGGAGACAACAGGAATCCACTGTTGGGGGGGACCACAGGAGCACTGTGGGGGGGGACCACATGGATCACTGTGGGGGGGGGACCACAGGATCACTGTGGGGGGGGAAGACCACAGGATCACTGGGGGGGGGGAAAGACCACAGGATCACTGTGGGGGGGGGAAGACCACAGGATCACTGTGTGGGGGGGGGGAAGACCACAGGATCACTGTGTGGGGGGGGGAAGACCACAGGACCACGTGTGTGGGGGGGAAGACCACAGGATCACGTGGTGGGGGGGGGGAAGACCACAGGATCACTGTGGGGGGGGGGAAGACCACAGGATCACTGTGGGGGGGGGAAGACCACAGGATCACTGTGGGGGGGGGAAGACCACAGGATCACTGTGGGGGGGGGGTTCATGTGTGCAGTGCAGTGTGTGCTTCATGCAAAAAAACCCCACACATCACTGCACTCCCCACAGCTTTTGCCTCCAACCCCATTCTTAACTGTGTCCCGTAGAACAAAATGGAACCCCCTTAAGAACCGATCGTGTGCTTTTTCTGGGTCACGCTATGCAGGGGTAGGCAAGCCTTTTTGGGCCATGGGCACATTAGGCAATTTGAGAGTCTGTCCAGGGCGCCACCTGCAAAATGGCTGCTGAGGGGGCGTGCCAAAGGGCAAGAAACCTGCCCGAAAGGCTGAATAAAAGGCAGAGGCTCTCACTTTGAAGTGGTCCCAGCTGCCGGTAAGAAAGTGTTAATTTAAAAAAAAAAAGTGGTGGTGGGGGGTAGGCCACCTTGACAGGCACCAAGGAAGGTGTCTGGGGGGTGGTGGCTTACCTATCCCTGCCTTAGGAGAAAGGCACCTTCATGGATCATGAGCACACCGCCTAGATCTTTTGAGCAACGGCACAATACATCTCTAGTTCTTTCTCCTCTGAAAGGAAAAGACAATCTGAAGGCGCAATCCTACGCAAGTTTAGACGGGGGGAAAATTCCCAGCATGCTCCAGCCAGCTATGCTGGCTGGGGCATGCTGGGAGTTGTAAGCCTTTTTTTTGCGTCTAAACTTACATAAGTGACTGGGACCACAGCCCAATGTGGGTGGAGCTACTGCTTGCATGCCCCCCCCGCCTTATCACACACACAGGAGCATGCACCCTCCCCAGCCCCACCATGACCCATGCAGATTCGGCTGTGGGGGGAGGGTGGCAGGCATTTCCCCTGCCCCGGTGCTGAGAGAGGCTCTCAGGGCAGGGGCAAGGGCTTAATTCTGAGCTGCAGCAAATCCTTAGCCCCAGCTGTGAGGGGAAAGGACCTATCTCTGATCTGTTCCCCATGCCTGCCATAGAGGAACAATGTTACTTTTAAGATTCACACACTGCTCAACTACACAGAACTGGCTTATCAGCAGAGGCCTGGTACTAATCAAGACCATGTTTTAGAAAAGCAAGCTTTGTCAACATTAAGCTATTTCCTCCCGTTAAAATCATGTTGCTTTGATGACATTAGCTCCAGGTTAGATTACAGTAAGACTTTAGCTAGTTATAGTGCAGTGTGGCGTAGTGGTGAGAGTGTTGGACTGGGACTCAGGAGATCCGGGTTCTAGTCCCCACTCGGCCATGAAACTCACTGGGTGACTTTGGGTCAGTCACTGACTCTCAGCCTAACCTACCTCACAGGGTTGTTGTGAGGATAAAATGGAGAGGAAGAGGATGATTATGTAAGCCGCCTTGGGTTCCTTGCAGGAAAAAAGGTGGGGTATAAATATAATAAATAAAAAATAAATAAATAAGATTGTACCCTAAAGATTTTTCCTAACATCCTATTACTCCTTGGGGAAAGGGAGCCTGAAACACGCTTGTGCTGGATAAAAGGGCGCGCCGTGACAGGCGGACATGACAGGGACAGATGAGCCGATCTGAGAGACACCCGACCCCGCGTGCCGTGGCTCACCCGCTCCTTCATGAGGGCCAGCGCTCGTTCTGCAAAGCCGATCAGCCTCATGCAGTGGTGTATCCTTCCCGGGCCAAGCCTGCCCTGGGCGATTTCAAACCCTCTGCCGAGGCCCAGCAAGAGGTTCTCTTGGGGGACGCGGACATTCTCAAAGGCCATCTCCCCGTGGCCGGCTGGAAAGGAGGGAGGGACACAAGAAATCCAGGAACAGAGGGAAGCGGCGTCGTGGCAGGTCAGACCACGGACCCATCTCGCCCCGGTATCGTCCGCTCTTAAGTGGCAGGTGGTTCTACAAGGTGGAGAAGCATCTTTCCCGCCCCTTCCTCTGTGGAAGGAAGCCCAGTCTCCGGGCTGCTTCTCCTCGAACCCGCTCAGAACATGGGGGGACCGACGAAGCTTTGCTCCCGGCCTTTGGGTTGATCGGGAGCACATTTAAGGTGGATCCAACACCAACTGCTCGGTATGGACACATCGCATCGAAATGAACAAGAGACTTGGAACTTCGCATAAGGCAGGGGTGCGGAACCTCAGGCCTGGGGGCCGAATCCGGCCTTCTGGGGTTCCCCTGGGGGCCGAATCCGGCCTTCTGGGGTTCCCCAGGGGGCCCTGCCCCCCTGCCCCCACCCCCACATTGTTTGGTGGTTCCCCTAGCTTTTGCACGTTTCCCCCCAAAAAGGTTGAAATGCCTCTCCTCAGGCTTAGTTACTGGCAGGAAGCGCTTTCAGCTGAAATGTGCTAGCATCTTTTGTATTTTGGGCCCTGCCACTCTGCCTTCGGCTCCGCCCAGCAGTGGAATGTGGCCCCCGAGGGCTTCCCCAAAATGGAACTCAACCCGAAAGCGGTTCAACACTCCACAGAGGCATTTGGCAACCAGGGAAAGGGCCTTTGCGGTGGAGGTGCCCCATCTACAGGGCCACCCTAACCTCAGAGAGGTTGTTGTTCTTCCACCACCCTTGGAATCCTTCAGAGAGGATCCCAAACACACACACACACACACACACACACACACACACCCTTTGCCTCACCTGGAGCATCTTCCAAGCCGTAGACGCTGAGGGGCCTGACGACTGTGATCCCGGGAGTATCCATAGCGACCAGCACCATCGACTGCTGCTTGTGCCTGTGGCCGGTGGGGTCGGTCTTGCCCATGAAGACGCAGAGCTGGCAACGAGGATCCAGGGCACCTGCCGGGAAGAGAGCTTGGCAGGCAGGGGGGCAATCTGGGGGAACTGGTGCTGGCTCCCGTGGCTGCTGAAGCCCCCCGCCTACCCCAGTCATCCCTTCGCCACTGCCACCGTTGCGTTGTTAGGAGGCGGCACTGCAGATGCTTCGTGGTAAAGGAAGACGTGTCCTATTTGGGCCACAGAGTATGACATCAAGCGCCATGTTTCATCAGACTGGTGAGGCAGCCAATTCTGAAGTGTACCCTTTTATTTATTTCCCTTTTACACCGCCCAATTGCTGGAGTTCTCTGGGCACTGCATAGTACATACCCCGGGAGGGGGTGCCCCTGGGTAGCAGGGCCCAGCACCCTGAGGCGCTCACAAGTTGAGCTATTATCCCTAATGCCCCCAAGAGACCTCTAAAGGGCTACAAAAATGGTCAGCTTGCAGTGGCCCTGCTCCTTGCCTCCCCCAGATACAAACAGCCCATCTGAATAGCCCTGAACAGCCCGATCTCGTCTGATCTCGGAAGCTAAGCAGGGTCGGGCCTGGTTAGTACATGGCTGGGGCACCTTGGAATACCAGAGGCCGGGGATCGAACCTGGGAACTTCTGCATGCAAAGCAGTGTGAGAGAGCACAAGCTTTGCATACAGATGGTCCCAGGTTCAATCCCCAGCCTCCAGGTAGGGCTTGGAAAGAATCCTGCCTGAAACCCTGGAGAGCCATTGATGCCAGTCAGTGTCCACAATACTGGGCTAGATGGACCAATGGCCTGACCCAGTATAAGGCAGCTTCCTAAACGTGCCTGCAGCAAACAATGGATGCTGGGCAATCCAGAAACGGCCCACCTTGCACCTGATTCCAGCCAGCCAGAGCTCCTTTGGCAACCCAGAGAATTCCCAGGATGCAATTCTGGGGAGTCCAGATTGCAGGCCCCAAACTCCCCGCACCCGTCCAGCTGCTTCCTTCCTTCTCCCTGCTTTAGTCTGCCTTGCTCTTTTAGGCAGCATGTTGCAGGCAAAAGAGGAAATCTAGGCCAAGACCACTTCCCTGAAATCCTCTAGCAGGATGCCCACCTCATCTTGTTGCGGGCAAGGAACAGAATCAGTCCTGTACTGTGGGGGGCGGGGGGCAGAAGGTTGTTCTGGATCTATCTCCGGGTGTTTTGAAGTAGATTGGCAAGAGCTTTTGACTCTCAATAGTTTCATGACAGCAACAAACATTGAAAGTTAGAAAAGCTCTGCCATGGCTGGCCTTGTGCTGATAGCTTATCTCTTAGCCTCAATGTTCCCCATCTGTAAAATGGGAGTATGAATTGGTTGCCTTTGACCAGGGTCTTTGTGCGACTCGACTCACCACTTTGGGACTTTTGTGTTAGAATCCCTGATCCATAGTAACTCAGATGTAGGTTTGTAATTGTAGACACAGTGTATGTCTCACAGGGTGTAGTAAGTAATCGACTGCATCCCCCCCCCCCCCCCATATTTTGCACCTGCCTCTGATTAACTGTCCTTGGGGTTCCAGTAAAAAACAAAGTAGATCCTACAAACCCAAAGTCTGTCCACTCCTGCTTTAGGGGACCAGTTTGGTCTTTATCCTCTTGCACCTTTGCATTCTGGCTGCAGGAAGGGGAGCCCTCACACAGAGAAGTTCTATGAACCTACCCGAAATCCACCATTTGCGCCCATTCAGGACGTAGGAATCTTTTTCCTTGGTGATGGAAGCCTCAATGTTGGTGGCGTCAGAGGAAGCAACCTGAGGAAAATACACTTCATTTTAGAGGCACGACAGATGCAGCATTTTCAGAGCAGCGGGGCCAATTTGGAAGCGCCCTTGGTCGTGATCCAGAGGAATGCCCCATTTCGTCTCCAGGTTCATGCTCAGGAGGGAAAAGGCAGTTCTGCAAAGGTAAAGCAGACCCTGGATGCGGACAGCGCCAACAAGCTAGCGCCCATGGTATCACCGAAACACTTCTGTCCCTCCTCTGGAGCAGTTCTGCAACTGTTTATAATAGTAAAGCGAAGGATGGATGTATAAAATAAATCAATGTACAAGCGGGGCTTTAAAAGTAGATCTCAAAAAGACCAAGGCGGGCAGCCCACCTGAAGACTGGAGAGGGCAAGCCTCGTGGCTGACCCCACACTGGACTTTGACACAAGTCAAGTCCGGACCGGCGGGAAACGCAAGGCTTCCGCCCGAGGCACCTGCTCAAACGCTGTGCCGAGAGCGGCCCTCTTTGGCACGGGGCCACTCACCCGTGGCTCCGTCATCGCGAAGCAGGAGCGGATCTTGCCGTCCAGCAAGGGCTGCAGCCAGCGCTCCTTCTGCGCCGCCGTGCCGTAGCGCACCAGCACCTCCATGTTGCCGGTGTCTGGGGCAGAGCAGTTGAATACCTGGAGGTGTGAAATAGTGGATTAGCGGGCTTGTGTGCGAGTGGGGAGGGGAAAAGGATGGAGTGAGACAGCTTTCTGGGATCGGGGCTGCTCCAGAATCCCTTGAGCAGAAGAACCGCCCTTTTGCGTGGCAATGAGGCGGGAGATCAACCGAGCCGCATCCCTTGGAGGAACACTGGAAGCTTATTTGTACTGGGGTCTGACTCTTTCGTCCATCCAGCCCAGGACTGGCTGTCGTCTGCTCTGACTGGTGGCAACGGCTCTCCAGGGGCTCCGCAGAAAGAGGCCTTTCCCCACCGATCAGCGGCCACCCGAGATGGTTTCAGCTGGAGATGCTGCTGGGGATTGAACCTGGGACCTTAGGAACACAGGAAGCTGCCTTATACTGAGTCACACCCTTGGTCCATCACCCATATTGTTGCACCATAGCTCTCCAGGTATCAGCAGGATCTTTCACCCTACCTGGATGCTGCTGGGGATGGACCCGGGTGACCAGGATGAAAGCGAATATCGGTGGTCATAAGAGGTTTAAGATGTTCTAAGGCTAATCTAAAAAAGTAACATAACACAAAACTGGAGCTCTGGCCAGAACGTCTAACTGAGGTTGGCCTTCACAAGTTCCATGGCCTTGAAGACCCGGTGCAGGTGAGGGAGAACTGCTAAGCGAAAGCACTCAACGAATCCTTTACGGACCTCTTCCATCGGAACTGTGTCCTCCTGTGGAAGCTGTGGATCTAGAATTGGCCTCCACAGTCACTTACGGATCTACACATTTCTTTAGAATCCTCCTTTTATCCCAAGACATCTTCTCGGTCACGAGTGATCGCCTGATGAGGGCAGCATGGCTTCTCGTGGTTTAGGCAGATTCTTTCCAGCCCTACTGGAGTGCTGCTGGGGATGGAACCCGGGTGACCCGCATGCAACAGGGCTCTCTCACACTGACTCTGTCCTCCCACCACCTGGTCTTCCAAGGCGGTCACCCATCCAAGTACTAGCTAGACCTTCTGCATGCAAAGCAGGGGGCTCTGCCACTGGGCCACAGCGCCTTCCCAGGAGGCGTGCAGCGGATCCCGGGACCAATCGGGAGGAGCCGGAGGGTGGCGGGTGGAACGCTGAGCGGGCAACGAAGCCGTGGGAAGCTCAGAAGGCTCGCGCCCACTCCAAGAGTGGGGCTTCCAGCAAAGCGGGCAGGACAGAAGAGGGGCGCGTGTGTATCCGCAGGGCCTATGGAGGAACAATCCCGGGCCCACGCAGTTGGGCAGGCCTGGAAGGCGAGGCTCTCGCGGGAGGGCAGCAGCAAGAGACCAGGAGGGAAAGATGGGGTGGGGGGAGAAGAGGAAAGGAAAGGCGGGGGGCGGGGGGGGGTCGAGGCCGGCCGGCCAGGGGCCTTCTCCAAACTCACGGAGAAAGGGAACACTCCGATCTGGTCTGTGGCCCCAAACGTGTGGGGTGATCAAGCAGACTCCCTACACCCTCCCGGGGGAAGCAAGGGCCGCCAGGCGCTCCAGAGCCCAGCCTGCCTGGTTAGAGCTTTGCAGCGGGTACCTCGGGAGCATAGAGAGAGGTCCCCATCAATTCGCACAAGTGGGCATACTCCACGTTGGTCAGGCCCGCTCCATATCTCACGTCTGGGTCACTCTCCAGGGGCAGGAAAAGGTTCCAGAGCCCCTCGGACTTGGCCTTGTCCTGCAGGAGGAGGAGAGGTGGGGAGAGACAGGGCTGTGAAGGCAGAAATCCATGGGGCATGTTCCTGTACACTAGGAGCCTAAGTGGATCCAAGAACCAAGCTGGCTGGGTGGGAGGACTTGGCTTCGTCTTGCTTATTTTTCAAGTGGGTCTTTAAAAAGAACAACACTAAAATATTTGCACTTGGGGGCCAGAAGGAAGTTCTGCTGGCAATGCACAAAGGTCTCTCCCTCTCAGATATGGCGCAAGGCTTTCTAGGACACGGAGTCATATAATGAGCCTATATGCATTCTTTGATTAAAAAAACACAAGTTCCTAGCCCTTATGACTGCAAAGGGAAACCAGGTATCACATGGCTTTTGCTTCATGAAATATATACCAAAGCCAGGAAAAATAAGGGGATGGGGTAGTACTCATCCAGTGATCAGAGCAGAGCCGGCCCAAGGCATTTTGCTGCCTGAGGCAAAGGACAAGATGGCACCCCCTCCCACTCCATGGGCAAAAGCTGATCAGGACAGGCAGATGAATCTGTCTTCAACACGTAACGATGAGACAACGTCCTCCACTGAACCTGAAGGCAGCAGGCTAACAAGAGGCACAGAGTGAGCTGCAAGGCACACAGCTCTCTCCTCAAACACCTTGCTGCTACCGCCTGAGGCAACTGCCTCATCTTGCCTAATGGGAGGGCCGGCCCTGGGTCAGGGGGTGAAACTTCAATGTACTCCCAATAGCTGTTGGGAACAGAATAGATTCTGCAAAATAAGGGAGATAAGATGCAGATCTATTGATGGATGGTGGAACCTGGGATTTACAATGCACTGTATAAAGTCACTTGCTCTTGGAGAGATTTTATACACTGATGACCAGAGTGAGGGCCTTGTTGGACGTGGCACCCCATTTATGGGATGCCCTCTCCAGAGAGGCTGGCCTGGTACCCACCGTGATGAGGCAGGAGCAGCATAGTAGGGTAGTACACCCAATTTGCTGCTCAGGAGACTTCCCAAGTAAAGGATGCGCCCTGAGGGCAAGGCTTGGTTAGCAGGGCTGTAACAATTTCACATTAGTTTAGTATCAACTTTCTACTGGCTGCCTCAGACAGTTACAGAAGCTAGCCTTTCCCACTGCTAGAACAGCTTGACTCTTTCATAGCCATTGTTTGGAACAGGACCTACTGCATAACCTGAAGCAAGACTGGCTCCCTTGTAACTTTTTTTGCATGATAAAAGTTAAATGGCTTAGAATCAGCCAGCGGGTGTCCTACATCTGCAAAGGTGCCTCAAGGGTGCCCCCTCCCCCTCCCCCTCCAGCTAAGAGGCAGCGCTGGCTGAGCTTGAAGGTGGGCAGGGACTTGCCTTGAGCTCTTCGATGAGGGGGTGGGGGGTCCACCTGCTCGGGGAAGCCTGGTGGTCCCGCAGGAGCTGCTCGGCTGGATAAATGTGGCTCTCCAGGAACCGCTTCAGCTTGCGGCGCAGCTCCTGGACTCGGCTCGGCAGGCCGTCCGGAGAGACGACCAGGTGGGATGTGGAAGCGGGAGCCAGCACGGAACGGCTCCTCCTCGGGAGTCGTCTCGGATCCACCCACGTGCTGAAGGCCCTGGCGGGCGGCCTGGCAGGGCAGGAAGCCCCTTGAAGATGCGAAAGCCTTCTTTGGTGGCAAAGCCCCAGGCGAGGTCGGCCATGAACTCCGCCTGCTTCCCGCTGATTTCGGCGCTGGCCGAGCTGGCCTGGCCTGCGTGAAAGGAACGGATGGTGCTCAGCGGCCTGTCATTTTTGCGTGTCCGTCTTGGGAGGGAAGAGGCTAGAACCTCTTGGGGGACCTGGGCCTAGAACAGAAGATGCTGCCAAGCGGGCTGCAGCTCAGCGGCGAAGCCCCCACTTTGCATGCAGAAGTCCCCAGGCTCAATCCCTGGCATCTTCAGGCAGGGCTGGGAAAGAACCCTGCTGGAGACTCCAGAGAGCCATTGCTGCCGGTCAGTGTAGACGGTCAGGGATGATGGGAATCATAGTCTGAAACATCTGGCGGGCACCAGATTGGGGGAAGGATGGCGTATGCAGACCTTACTGAGCCAGACGGATTAATGGTCTGACTCAGTATAAGGCAGCTTTCCCCCCCTCCCCCCCCCACCCTCAGGATGTGTTGGACCACACTTCCCAGCATGCCCCAGCCAGCCTGCCCAAATATTGCATTTGTCTCTCCTCCAGATGCCATCTGAAACTGGGTGGGCGATGATCGGGAGGGGGCCTTTATGGTCATGGCCCCCCATTGATGGGAAGCCCTACCCAGTAAGGCTTGCCTGGCACCAACTGTGATGCCATTCCAGCGCCAAGTGAAGGCCTTTGCATTTGCCCAGGGGTCCTAGCCTGTTGTGCTTCATGCTGTTCGTCCACTCGGCTGCGTTTTGATATGCTGAATTCGTAAGCTGCTGCTTCCTGTTCCGCTTTCTGCTTTAAAATGGTGATTTTTATGCTTAGGCTCTTTCTGAAGTATGGCATTTAAATCCTTTCAATGATCCGACCAGGCCTCTGCCCACACCCGGGCTGCTCTGGGACCGCCTTAGGCAAAGTCGCCTAATGGTCCCCGTCACCTGGAGCCGCCGCCGCGCCCGGCGAATCTGGTCCTTGCGGGCCTCATCGTCTCACCTGTAAGCGAGCGCTTGTACACCCCCTGCAGGATGGCGGCCACTCTGAAGAAGGAGAAAGCCATGTAGAAATGCCAGTTCTCGACGGGAGGAATGCCCAGGTGGTGGCAGTACATCTGGACATACGCCCCTGCCGTGGGGATGGACAGCTGGGCCAGGTCACGGTCGCTCAAGCCTGCCAGTGGACGAAGCAGAATCAGTCACGGGAAGCAGGGTCGAGGCCCAGGGACGGCTCGAGGCCGACTAAGAGCAGCATCCCCCAACCTGGTGGCCTCCAGAAGTTCTGAACGACGACCCCCGGCCTCCCTGCCCATGGGCCATGCTGGCCGGGGCCAATGGGAGTTGAAGTCCAAAGGGTGCCAGGCTGGGGAAGGGCTGCCCTGGAGACAGGTTCCTCTTTGGGTGGGACTGTGTTCCCTCCTTGCAAGAGCTGTCCTTCCGGCTGCCCCTTCTGCTTGCCCCACAGGGGAATGGAGCCAAGGTTAGGGGATGCGGCTGGGGATGCCATGGCCCCCAGGGTCTGGAAGTTCAGCGTCACCCCAGAAAGGACTCTGAGCCCAACGAGGCACTGGTCACCCCGCTCCAAGGAGGACCTTTGGGACGCACTGACACATCTCCCGGCCACTCCACGTGTCAGGATTGCCCTGAAACAGATCCTGCCTGGGCACAGATCTACATCACATGTTTTGTCTGTGCTTTCCTCTCCCCAGGAAATCCTGGGAACTGCAGTTCTGCGACCGGCTCCAGGCCTCACGGACAGGAAACTCTCAGCACCCTCACTGAATGACATCGCTCAGGATGCCCTGGGAAAAGCCATGACGGCGAAAACTGGCATAAAACCCATGTATGTTCTTAGTGTCCTATGCAGGCTGGCAAGGAACCAGGGAGGACTGGCAGCGGCCCTCCACTTTCTCTGCCACGGTAGAACCCCACACCGGATTCAACGGGGCTTGGGCAGGAGAATATCCCGACGGATGCTTCCCTGCCTGTCTCCCACCCAAGGGTGCCCCAAACCTGCCATCTCAGATGGCCACTTAGCCACGCCTCCCGATTAGGCCAGCTCCAGGCCTCCAGCAAGCTACCAGCTGAGCTGATAAAGGCCTCAGGTGTTCTGGGAGGGGGTGGCGTTTCCCAAGCAACCCACCCAGCTCTGTTTAATTTGAACACTCGGCCGTTTCTCCCCACAGTCAAGAACACGCCGCTGCGTACCTTTTAAGATATGGAACTGAGACGGCAGGTAATAGGCCAGGCAGTTATAGGCCAGGTCGGAAAGAGGATCACCTAAGGTGGAGAGCTCCCAGTCGAGGACGGAGACCACCTCGGGCTTCTCTAGATGGAAGATCAGGTTGTCCAGCCTACAAAAGGAGAGGTGAGAGCTGCAGAGAGAGCCTGGCAAGTGCTGCTTTAGCAAGGGGAGACACGCCGACACGCCTGCCCCGTGCGCTCAAAGCCGCTTGAAAGCGGCTCCCCTTAAAGCAGGGGCGAGAAACATGTGGCCCTCTGCAGACGCGGCTGGACTCCCAACTCCCATCAGCCCCAACCAGCCTGGCCAAAGGGTCTGGGATGATGGGAGTTGTAGTCCAACCACATCAGGAGAGGGCCATACATGGTCCCCACCGCTGCTCTGAAGGATCACGGGAAGAGCAGTTGGGAGAGGCTGCTGAGAATTATGTCCGCGATCCCCACCTGCCACTTCACGCAACTTCAGACCTGATGGGCACATTTGAGATTGTGAGTGTGTCATGGGCGCTTTCACAAAATGGTTGCCACTGGGGGGGGGGCTTCGCTCTTTTGAACCCAAATAAAGATGGCGCTGGAGCGCTGCAGCATGCCAGCCTCCCAGTTAAAAAATATATATAAAAAATATTAAGAAGCAATATAAAAATCAGGAGGGGCCAGGAGCCTGGTGAATGCCTAGAGAGGGGTCCACGCAGGCACCACGTTGGGGACCTCAGCCCTAAACCTTTCCTGATTGCTGCATATTTTACGTAAGCCACTTTGGCAAAGGAGCCTTTTTGGCAAAGGAGCAGCATAAAAATGCTTCAGATAAATGAAACATTTTGCTGAGGAAAGTGGTGATTTAAATACACGTTTGTCATTCACCACAGTCTTGAGAAGTATGTACCGGTATTCTATATTTGAATAGTACAGAGTTGGAAATGGTCCTCAGTATCCTGGCTGCAGAGCAGAGAGAGAAGAGAAGCAGAACTAGTCCATTGCTTCTGCTGAAACGCCGTCTGCCTTTGGCTCTCCCCAACTGTCACCTAGCCGGCAGCTATTCCATCAGAGCACCTGATCAGTTTCCATCCCAGCTGGTTGGGATAAGAACAGTAACTTTAAGAACTGGGGGCTGAGCTTGTTCCCCCCCCTTCCCTTTTTCCTCATGTGCCATGTCTTTTCGATTGTAAGCCTGAGGGCAGGGATTATCAATCATCTGAACTTTGTAAGCTGCTCTGGGAGCCTGTGTGGCTAACGAGCGGGCTAAACATGCTTTAAATAAATAATAATAATATTCTTAAATGCACTGACTCTCTCTTTCTCCTCTCTCTCTTTTTAAGGGACTCCTGAAAACTCTGTCCAGGGTAGCGGCAGGAGGGCAGTTGTCAGTCAACCGATACCTGAAGTCTCCGTGCACGACAGAGAGATGCTCGCTGGCTGGCAGGTGGGAAGGGAGCCATTCAATGAGCCTCTCCATGGCTGGGATCGTGTGCGTCTCTGTGGCCCGGTATTGTTTGCTCCAGGTCTGGACTTGCCGCTGAATGTAGTTACCTGCAACATTCATTTATTTACAGCATTTTTTTTAGCCCAATCTTCAGCCGAAAAGGGCCTGCAGAGATCAATAATAAGATAGTCCCTGCCCAAAGACAAGACACAAAAGGAAAAGGGGTTGGGAGGGAGGAGGAAAAAAGCAGCAGCAGCAAACTCAGGCACTAGATTTTTAGTAACAAAGTTCAGCAGGTCACGGAGCTGGACCTAAGCATAATGGAAGAGCTGCTGCTTCCTCTGATGGTTTCAGCAGTGGCAGCTGGAGGGAAAGGGACGGGGTGGGGGGTGGGGTGGCCACGCAAGAGATACTGGCCACGGTGGCTCTATGGAGCTTTTATACTCAGAGGCAGCATGTTGCTGAATACCAGTTGCTGGGGACAGATAACAGAGAGAAGGGGGCAGCTATTGCCTTCCTGCCCTGCTTATGGGCTTCCTGGAGGCATCTGGTTGGCCATTGTGGCAACGGGATGCAGAATTAAATGGCCCTTTGCTCTGACCCAGTAGTCTCAAAGTACTTAAGTTAGGCAGAATCAACCCCAAGTGACATGGACTTTATCCGATCAGGCAAAAAGTGCCCTGAGTGAGGAAAAACAGCATCATTCGGGCTAAACACAAACACACAGCAAATGAGGTGGCAAAACTGTTCCTGGACTGTACCATCACAGACTGCGGGTGGTGGTGGTGGGACTCTACCAGAGTTGGGCAACTTGTGGCCCTCCAGATGTTTTGGCCTACAATGCCCATCAGCCCTAGTCAGCACAGCCAATGGTGAGGGATGATGGGAGCTGTAGTCCAAACATTTGGAGGGCCACAAGTAGCCCAACCTGATACACACACACACACACACACACACACAGAGGTGGATGGGTCCAATTCTCCACCTATGCAGGCTGGAAGTGGTACAGTCAAAGATAGCCCCATCTGAGTGAACCAGGCCTCAAATTAAGAGTCAAACTCCAGATTCAGAGTCAAACTAGGATGTAGGATGGAGTCCTACATCAGAGTTTGCTTCAACCAGCAGACAAAGCTTTGAAAGACCGGCATTAGAAATAACCCAGGAAAAGACGAGTCCCGCAAACCGAGCGCTTGAGAGAAGGGTAGAGCTGCAGCCGCTCCAACGGTTCACATACCATGTTTCCCATAATCCTCCAGGCCAGCCACTTTGATGTCTACGCTGTGGATCTGACAGAGGACTCTGTTCATGGCAGTGTAAATCTCCCTTCGCTGGCTGGGCTCCAGTCCCGGAAGAGAGGGGTCCTCGAAGATCCGGCCGGTGCAGTACTCCATTAGGTAGAATGGGGTGCCGAGGATGCTGGAGCGACACGAGGATGTGAGTGCGAGGCCCCAAGGTTTTCAGCCGAATGGATTTCCAAAAGCAAAACATGTCCCACCCTCATTCATTCTGCGCTTAAACTCAAACACACAGGCATACCTTGAATCTTCACACAAGACCAGGACTTTAGGAACTGGAACGCCAGCTTCAGCAAGGGCCTTCAAAACCCTGCCAAGGCAAAGGAAAATAGAATTATGATTGGAAGGATTTTTTTTGAGAGCGCTGAAATTAAAAAAACCCAACAAATCAAACAGAACACATTATAAACAACACATAAAAAGGACTGTGCTATTGTATAAGTATTCCTTTTAAAAAACAAAATGGCTGATTCACAGGTACCTGCTTAAAGAGAAACCACCAAAGTAATTAAAAAATAAAAATTAAAAAAAAGACTGTTCAGAGACCCCAAACAGCAAGGCACTTGGGGAAAATCATCCCCACATTGGATGTTTTTTATTCAGTGGTTCAGGTTTAGTGAGGGACTATGCATGTTTTCCAGTGACACAGAACTTTTTCCTGCTTGATAAAAAAATGCTGTGAAACCCCAAAGCTTGCATGCTCCTACCCCAACCTACAGTGGTCCAATCAAATGTGTCAACTGACCACCATTTCGAGTGAGGATGAGGTGGCCGTCGAACTTCTCACCTGTACTCTCTTTCCACCGCATGGGCAGAGGGCAGCAGCTTGCCTGGCGGCTTCTTCCTCAGGACCAACTGATGATCCCCGAGCCCCAGGTAGTACGTCGGATTGGACTGACCATGGCTGAACTGCCGCAACACCAGAGGACCTGGAAGTCGGAGGCCAAGCAAGCAGTGAGTGGAATGGATTTGCGCCAAGGATGTACATTGTTCCGCCCCTCCCTCCATTTTATCTTCACCAACAATCCTGTGAGGTAGGTTAGGCTGAGGAAGAGAGCACGTGACAGGCCCAATGTCACCCCTCTGAACTTGACGGTCAACTGGGGATTTGAACCCAAGTCTCCCTGGTCCTGATCTGACACTTTAACTCAGCCTTCCCAACCTAGTGCCCTCCAGATGTGTTAGAGACCCCCGTCATTTCCGGTCAATAGCCAAGCTGGCTGGGGATAATGGAAGTTGTAGTCCAATGCATCTGGAGGGCACCAGGTTGGGGAAGGCTGAATAACACGACAAAGGATCCCCCACCACTCCCAGAAGAAACTGCGCATTATGGGCCCAACTCAGAATGCCTTTCGAGACCAGGGGAGTTAGCTACCAGAGACAGGACCTTGGTGGTGGTGGCACCTCAATTTTAGAAGTCCCCATACCGGTTTCCCAGGTGCCAAAAATTTGACGTCTGTTAGCTGTCAGGTTAAAAAAAATGTTTTTCTTCCCCAGGAACAATGCATTTGTTCCTCAGGTCGGGGAAGGCTGGCTATTACTGGCTGAGAATGGTGGGAGTTTCAGTCCAACACATCTGCAGGGCACCTGTTTGGGGAAGGTGGCCCTAACTATTGCGCCATGTGGCCCCTCTCTGTAATCTTCCCTGCCGAAAGAAGAGTAGCTAAGGATTTGCCAGGTGTTTTACGACCCGTATGTCTCCTAGCTGGACTAGACATCCAAAGACGGAACACACAAACTTTCATGATACATAAAGGGGAAAAATAAGACCCTGGTACCTTTTGCCTGATCCCCTAAGATGCTTTCAAGGTACTTCTGCAGAGGCTCTCTGGGAATGTCCATCATTGGCCTCACAGGACACATGTAAGGCATAGACGACCGCAGGGGAAAACCCAGATGGGTCTCTAACTCTCGAATTGCAGCGTCCGGGTCATCGACCTGAGACGAAGGGAGGGAGCGGGTGGGAGACAGTCGAAAAAGCAAGCATGGGCTCCGAGAGGAAAGGAAGGGGGAAAGTCCTCTGTGATGGAACCTCCACTTACAGAGGCAGTATACCTTGGAACACCATACGCCGGGTGCAAATGATGTGGGCAGGCTGTCCTGCTTCTGAGTGCCCAGGGACATCTAGCTGTCCATAGCTGGAAACAAAATACTGGGACCGCTCTGGCCAGATGCAGTTGGGCATGGCTTATGTCCTTAAATGCTGTCTATCAGGCAGCCAGTGTGGTGTAGTGGTTAGTGGGTTGGACTGGGGAGACCCAGGTTCTAGTCCTACTTGGCCATGAGGGTGACTTCAGGCCAGTCACTGACTTTCAGCCTAACCTGCCCCACAGGGTTGTTGTGAGGATAAAATGGAGAGGAGGTGGCTCATGTTGTACACCGCTTTGGGCTCCTTGGGAGAAAAAGCTGGGATATAAATGTAAGAAATAGATAAATACATCCATTCTAAAAATGACACTGATAGATATTTGAGATTGGCCAATATAAAAAGTAACCTCAGAGGCAAGCTGGAAAGAGCGCGTACAGGCCAGGAGGATCTTTGCTCTGATCCAGGAAGGATGGTTTTTAAACTTTGCTAGCTTCACGACACCTCTGCAGCGCCGCATCTAGGAAAGTCGGAAGCTGAGTCAGACCCTGGGTCCACCTCGCCCAGTACTGTCGACACTCACTGGCAGGGTTTTTCTAGCCCTGCCTGGAGATGCCGGGAATCGAGCCGGGGACCTTCTGAACGCAAAGCAGGGGCTCTGCCACTGAGTCACAGGGCCCTTCCCCTTCGGCCTCCTCACCTTCACTGTTTTAATGCCAAGCTGGCCAGCAGCTTTCAGGTTCTGCCCGATGTCATCCAGAAAAATGGACTCCTTGGCTTGAACCCCCAAGCGTTCCAAGCAAACTTTGTAGATTTGAGGGTCTGGCTTACAGACCCCTTCCCGGCAAGACTCAATGATCTAGAACACAAAGGCAAAAACTAAAATTATAATGCAGAGAGGGACATTTTTTTAAAAAATGCAGGTTATTGTTAGTAAAAGCACTTACAAAAACTATGGGTAGCAGGCACCATAAGAACACTGCTTTCTTCTTCAGAACTATTCTTTATTCATATGAACATTTAGGCAAATATGATTACTCAGCTGACTAAAGCTCACACAATTTATCAATTAATAGCCCTATAAAACTAGAATCTCTATCACACACAGCAAACTTACCACATCAAACTGCTTTCGGTCGAGGGGCAAAAAGCTTTCTCCGTTGTGTAAATAAAAATTGTTACTCAGAACGGCAGTCTTGAGACCTTCAGCCTGAATACATTTTATCGCCTTGGTCATAACAGGGAGCTGTTCTGACATTCCAACACTGGTTAATTCGGAAAGGAAGGAATCCACGGGGACAGAGGAATTTGCCTGGGGTGGGTGGGTGGAAATGGTAGAGAGAAAGGTTAGCCAAACCTTCTTTCAGCAGAGAAGATAATGCAGAACCTCTTACACAACCCACAAATACCTTGCTATATTTTATAGCATCATTTTCTTGCATAAGAGAAGAACTGTCCAGTCTGTAATGGCTGAGGAGTGGGTTAGGAGACTGAGAAGTGGACCTGGACCAGGAAGACCCAGATTTAAATTCCCACTCAGCCATAAAGCCCTCTGGGTGGGCTCGACCTACTCACACACTCTCAGCCTGGCCTACCTCACAAGGTTGTGATGAGACTAAAATGGGTTCCTTCTAACCTGGACATTTTCAGTCCCTGGGATAATCATGCAGCCCACGAATGAGAAGTCTCTTCACCGCTGCCCGTGGTTGTTTCCATGCAATGTAAGGACTCTGTGGGAGAGCCGCTCCCCTTGCGCCCTCGCTCAGCCAAGAAAAACCAAACAGAGAAACTGGCTTACGATCTCAGAGCACTGCTGTCCGAACTCATGCAGAAACTCTGCCGGCCTCATCTCCCCTCTCATGTACCTCATCCAGGGTCTGCTCTCCCCTCCTGATATTAAGGCCTGTTTGATGGTGCCGGGGGGGACACGATTCCGAACTTCCCAGTCTAGAGAAAGGAAGGCAGATCCGTGAGGAACCAACACTGATCCTTGGGGAGTGGGCATGAAATATTTTCTAGGAAGCAAAAGCATTTCCTATCCTTTGGTGTTAACACATGGCATCATTAAGAAGTGCTGCAGCATGGAAGGAGTACTGACAGTATTCCTGGAAGGTTCAGAAGTGACGGCTGAGCTGGCGGAGCCGCCAACTTTTGATTTCCAAAGGGCTGCTCCCACATGCTGGAGAGACCATGCTGCTGGGGATGGAGCTTGGAGGAATGCAGCAGGTCGAAAGGGAATGGATCTGATGGGTCAAGGCAGAACCAGGATGGAAACTGAAGGGTCACGGATGGATGGGCCTGCCAAGATCCGGAGCTCAATGGCTTTTCAGACCTCATGGCTCGTTCCTTGACAGAACATATTTTTTTTCTGCTCCGACCAGTAAAATATTGGCTAGTTGGCTGGCAATCCTACTGGGTGGTCGCATCGAGGGAGGGTGTAAAAGCTGGAACCGCACAGCCATTTAATAAAAACAATTGCTGTAAAAAAACACAGCAGGATCTGTTAGAAATACTTGAGAACAGCACTTCTGCAACAGCAACTCCTTTCCCAATCAGAACTCACCTGAAACCACAAAAACAGGCTGGAATGCCAGGGTGTAAAGCAGAGGCAGGGAGCTATGATGAGGGGCCAGATGGCCCCCCCACCCCGTCAGTTCTTCGCGGGCCAAATGACATTAGTGGGTGGGGCCAGACATTCTGACATCATTGGTTGGGCCATGTCCTGTCCCATGATATCATCTGGGCCCCGGCCAGGGTGGCTTCACCACTGCAGAGGACGCGAGGAAGGTGAAGCTCGAGAGAGAGGAATCCTCACTTTTATCTCTCATCAGAGAAAACAGGAACTCCCCTGTGCGTTGCTCCCAAGTGGGAGGGCAAAAGCCATGCTAAGGGGAATCCCTGCTAGCCTTCAGGGGGTGGGGCCCCATGAGCTAGATTGACTGGCCAGGTGGGCCAAACTGGCCTGTCATCCAGAGATTCCCCAGTCCCTAGTCTGAAGCATCCAAGCCAACCAACCAAATCCATGGGTTCCATATGACTGAATGGGAATGACACAGTGAGCCACAAAGCCTCAGACAAAACCCCTTCTGGTCTCCATTCTGGGCAGTAGGTTTGTTCTTTAAAATTATATATCTCGCCCTTCCGCTGTAGTCACAGTGCTCCGTATAGTGCAGTGTTCTCCAACCTTGGGTCCCCAGATGTTATTGGCCTACAACTCCCAGCATGCCCCAGCCAGCTATGCTGGGAGTTGTAGGCCAAAAACATCTGGGGACCCAAGGTTGGAGAACACTGGTATAGTGGAAACAACCGCTTCCGAGGCATCCAGAGCAACCAAATTCACACCACATGGTTAGAAAAAAGCCGAGTAAGGGGAGACATGATAGAGGTGTACAAAATTATGCCTGGTGTGGAGAGGGAGACCTTTTTTCTCCCTCTGTTATAATACTAGAACGCAATGGGGGGTCATTCCATGAAGCTGATTAGGGGGAGATTCAGGACAGATCAAAGGAAGGACTTCTTCACACAGCGCTGAGTTAAGCTGTGGAATTCACTTCTACAAGAGGTAGTGATGGCCACCAATTTGGAAGGCTTTAAAAGGGGATCGGGCAAATTCATGGAGGAGAAGGCTATCAACGGCTACTAGTCCTGATGGCTATCTGCTACCTCCAGTATCAGAGGCAGGATGCCTGTGTACACCAGTTGCGGGGAAACATGGGCGAGAGGGTGCTGTTGCACTCATGTGCTTGCTTGTGGGCACTGTGTGAACAGAATGTTGGACTAGATGGACCCTTGGTCTGATCCAGCATTAGGGCTCTTCTTATGTTCTTCTTATGACTACACAGAAATGATACAATGAGCCACAAAATGTACAAAGAACCCGCATTCCAGCACAAAGGAGTCAGAACATTCCATATTGAGGCTACCCAATCAAAAACAATCACAAGCCACACTTAGGATGGGATGGGAATACCAGTGGTATAAACACTCACCTGCCGCCAGTTTGTATGGAGAAGGAAGCAGAACTCCACCCATATCAAAGATCACAGCTCTATAAGGACAGGATGCAGAATTCCTCCACGTGCTCAAGTTTGGAGATCTGTGCCAGAACCGCTGTAGGATTTGTGATCTCCTGGTGGCAGCGTGGTTACAAAAGGCTTGGAAAAACCTCCCAGCACCCATTTTGTTAAACTGTGTATGTAAAGAAGAAATGCTTTAGAGATTCATGCAAAGTGGAACAGCGGAGCATGCTTACGGTGGCACAGACTGCCTCGGAAGATGCTGGAGTCTCTTGTATCGGGAGCGGGTTGGACTAAATGACCTTTGTGCCCCCTTCCAGACTTTTCAGATCTTGGGATAATCTCGTCTGTACTGTTTACACTGGCTTCCCTTCTGAAGGTTACTTCTGCATGTATCATGTTCCTGAGTACATCTGATTTACTGGCTCCACGTGGGTGATCTTTAGAGTATGTAAGAGGCTTACTGGACCAAGCCAATCGTTCACTTGACCCAGTAACCTGTGTCTCCCCCAATAGTCAGCTGTACTAAACCCATCAGGAGAAGCAGGTAACACTACAATGTAGAATTGCTTAAAGCTGAACACAACATATGCACTGGCGGCCTGTATGTTTCTGAGCCCAATTCAAGGTGTCGGGTTTTGACCTATAAAGCCTTACATGGCTCAGGACTGAAATACCTGATGGAGTGCCTCACCTGGTATGAATCTACTACGATCATCATCTGAGGCCCCGGCCCCAGTGAACTCTCACAGTCACAGAGGCTACACACAGGGCTCATGCTCAGGCCCATCCTCTGCCCCAGAAGCCTTTTCTGTACAGCTCTGAAGCATGTAAGAAGAGTGTGCCTCTGGGGATGCACAGAGTGCCTTTCCTTCCTCTGAGTAAGGTGGGCCCCAATTGCAAGATCACTGGGATTAAAGGGGCACAGCAGCCTTCCAAGCTGGCGCCCAGAAGAAGTGTTGGGCTACCACTTCCATCATCTCCAGCCAGAATAGCCACACTGTGTGGGGATGGTGGGAGTTGTAGTCCAACACATCTGAGGGCACAAGGTTGGAGAAGGCTACCACCACCCAACAAGCTTTCAAGCAGCCAGGTTTGCCTGGAGAAGATGGGAATTGTAGTCAGATAGGTCTGAGGGCACCAGGTTGGGGAAGGCTCCCTCCCACCCAAATAAGCTTTCAAGTCATCATGTTTGCCTGGAGATTATGGGGATTGTAGACGAACACAGGCTGCCTCCTCCCAATAAACGTTCAAGCAGCCACAGCTGTCTGAGGATGATGGGAATTGTAGTCCAACACATCTAAGGGTAGCAAGATGGAAGAAGGCTGTCCTCCAATAAACTTTCAAGCAGCCACGGCTGGTTGACACCCCCCTTTCTCAGACAGCTCAAGTAGTGGCGCCCCCCTCCACCCATCCCCATCACCCCCGCCACTTTCCCTCCGACCTCCACGCCCTCTCCTCAAAAATAGGCGCTGATGACCTTTGACCCGAGGCGAGACTGCGTCGAACGCCTCCTCCTCTCTCCTCTGCCTGTTCCTCCCTCTCGCACGCGACAACTCTCGCGAGTACACGACGCGGAGAGAAACCAGAGCAGAGGGGCAGCGGCGCTCCGCCCCCTCTTCGACACGTGATTTGGTAATTCCCAGCCCCGCTCGCGCCTCACGCACAGCCCCTGCGCGCGTCGCGTGAGGTCAAGGGTCAGTGGGCCAGGAGGCGGAAGTGGCTCATAATACTGAGGCAGCGGCGTCGGTGACAGTCGCAGGCAGAGCCTCGCCCCCGGGCTTGTTGCTTTTCCGCCTTCTTTCTTTCTTCTTCTCCCTTTCCCCCACCCCAGCCAGGGCCCCGCAGGCCCGGGAGCCCCCTCAGGGCGGGCCCTATGAGTGTTTCGCTGGTGGTCCTTCGCCTGGAGCTGGCCGAGACTTCGCCCGTGCCGGGCGGCTTCCCTTACAGCGCGGCCGGTGAGGGAGGAACGAGGGAGAAGGAAGGGAGAGAGGAGGAGGAGGAAGGAGCGAGGGAAGGAAGGATTTGTGGGAGGCTGGCAATTGGGGAGCGGGCGGTGAGAGAAGAGCAGGAAGCAGTCCGGCAGGGGTCTGCTCCTGCTTTCTGCCCCTCGTTTGTGGCTCACGGCTCATTTCTTTGCTGCCATAATATGCTGGACTACAGCTCCCATCATTCCCAGCCAGCATAGCCATTGGCCAGTGCTGGCTGGGGGTGATGGGAGCTGCCTTCCAACACATCTGGAGAGCACCATTTAACACGGTCTGTGTAAAACATGCTGTACAAAGCACAAGAGGATGAGCATCCTGTGTTGTTGTGAGGCTTCAACTTTATTGTGGCCTTCCCCAACTTGGTTCCCCTCCAGATGCTTTGGACTTCAACTCCCATCAGCCCAGTGAGCATAGCATATGGTCAAGAATGTTGGGAGTTGTAGTACACAACATTTGGAAGGTACCAGGTGGGGGAAGGCTGCCTTACTGCATTGTGCTGTTCCTTTAACTTTATGCTGTCCTGTGTAAGAATAATGTGCGGCTATTTGTTATGTGTTTTCATATATTGGTATTATTTATTAATATTTATATACTGCTTAATATAATAAAATCTCCAAGCGGATTACATAAAAATATTAAAAATCACATTTAAATACACTATTAAAAATAATAACAAGAGGGAACTGCATATGATTAATTGCAATTAATTACAAGCCAGAGAAAGCTTGGGTGAGCAAGTACATTTTCGGGAGGCTTAGGGTGCTTCCAGACTAACGTGCTACATGTTAGAAGGCAGTGTGCAGCTATTCCATCTTCTTTTTCCTTAATGGGTTTCCAACAATAAGAGAAGAGGCAGAAGAAGCCATGGGAAAACACAGGACGGTTATGAGCAAGTGAAGCCATCGTCTGGACCCCCTGTAAAATTCCTTGAGTGAGACAGGATGATGGCATCATAAAAACCCTCACCTGGAAGCATCCTTACTGTAACAGTGTCTTTAATTTAAAAAATATTTTTTTTCAGCCATAATGGCTTCTAGGGTGCTTTACAGTGAAGACAAAAGCTTGAAACAATACACTTAAAGACAAAAAGTGCAATGAAATAATATTCGTTAGTTACAAGAGCTTGTGTAATAGATGAGGAAGGTGCCTCTCTTTGAGATCATGGAGAAATGGTGTATACAGGTGGAATATTGGTCTGAGAGTTTGTCTGTTTCAAATATTCCTGTTTTGCTTTCTGGGTTGCTAGCTATTTTCTGTTTCCTCCTCCTACTCACCCCTCATTACTACCTATCTTGATATTAAATGTTGCTGAATGTTCTTGAGGGTGCCGTAGCTATTCCATAATAAATAGAACTGTATCCACTGTGAGATTAAACATTGTGACATTACAGTTACTATTATTGCAGTGCCTTCAGTGTACATAGTGCATTACAGAGTTTCATAGGCTAAAGTAAACAGGCCTCTGCACCCAAACAAATGTTCTTAAATCCTTTTTATAGTAAGGGAAGGTGTTATGATTGGTTTACGAACAAGCCTTCTGTCAGAAGACAGTGTAAGGAGTGGCTATTGTATAGCAAATGAATACGACATAAGGCAGAGCCCTTCCAGCATGTGTAACAGTATTTTGAGGGTGTAGAGTTGTGCCCAGGGCAATGATTCTCTCTAGAACTGGTGCTTAAAAATACAGAAGGGCATCACTATTTTCATCTGTGATATGCTGATGAATACGAGAAGGGGGGGGGGACAAAGCTGACTCCTGACTTCCATACACTGTGTGTACACCAGTGTGTGTGACAAGCATTAACAACTTTATAATGGCAAACTGTGGTGGAGGAAGCATCAGAAACAGAGAAGGAGGGGTCATGTTATGGAAAGACCCTGTCAAATAATGCTCTTCCATAATAGGCTGCTTAGGGCTTTCAAGTATTCTAACAGGAAAAGCCCAGATACTTGTGTTTTGCTGGCTAGGGTAATGCTATGCTTCCTGTCCTGATTTGTATCTATTTGATTTTTTTTAATTGCCTCTGAGAACAGCATGTGTTGCTCAAATGATGAATATGTGGAGTGATGGGGGGTGGGGAGGAAAACATTAAGAAGCTCCCTGAATTAATAGCCTGGTGCCATTTTAATGGATGTAATTGTTCAGGTTTTGCAGGTCTTGTTTGGCTTCATTTGTTTTGGTGTGTGGGTAGATGTTATAATAATATGAATCACTGTTTCTGCTTAGCTACTGAAATGTCTGATGAAGAAATCCAGGAGAAATCACTGGCTACTGCCACAGCCTCCTTGGAAGGAAAGGTGCCTGTGGAGAGGGCAGCCATCATTCACCAGCACATTGGCCGCAGGGAGATGACAGATATGATCATTGAGACTATAAAGCCTGATCCAGGTATTTCTAAAATGCTACTCTGTGCTCCTACACAGAGCACAAATACAAGAATTGTACTTTTAGAAAACTTATAAAAGTGGTTATCGGGGTGGCTGGGAGGAGGGCTCTTAGGCAAAGGCTGCTCTGTGCATTTGATGGTGTAAGCTGTCTCTTGACTACTTAACAAAACATCAATCGGACCACTCTTAAATCAGGCATATCAACAGCCACCTCTTTGGTTCCCTGTGTCAGGTAAGAGCAGCTTCTAGATGACTGGGCAGGGAAATGTTTTTTGGGAAATTGGTGGAGAGCTAGTTCTCTTTTTCTTTTCTCAAAGTTGTGGACGTGCCCCAAGTGGTGCATAGTTGCATGTGGGCAAGCAGTCTGGTAAAATGTCTTGTGACCTTGTAACTTTTGTAGACTTTTTTGCAAGGCTGCTAAAGGCAGAGTTTCAAGGAATTCTTGGAACTGACGTCGGAATATTTTATGCTCATAGGAAGAATAGAATCATAGAATCATAGAAAAGTAGAATTGGAAGGGGCCTACAAGGCCATTGAGTCCAACCCCCTGCTCAATGCAGGAATCCAGGTCAAAGCATCCCTGACAGATGTCTGTCCAGCTGCACCTTGAATGCCTCCAGAGTGGGAGAGCCCACCACCTCCCTAGGTAGTTGGTTCTATTGTCTTATTGCTCTGACAGTCAGGAAATGTTTCCTGATGTTTAGGTGGAATCTAGGTTCCTGTAACTTGAGCCCATTATTCCGTGTCCTGCAAACTGGGATGATCGAGAAGAGATCCTGGCCCTCCTCTGTGTGACATCCCTTCAACTCTCCTGATTATGTTGTTGTTTCAGAGTTGCCTTTACATCTGAAACACAGCCCAGGAACTCTGCCTTTTCAGCATCCAACGCCTTAATGGCACACTTCTAGATACCGTGGTCAAACCTGACAAAAATGTTTCTTATCACTAGGGTATATTTGGCTGCCTCCACCATTCTGCTGCTGGACTAGGGCTACGATCCTAAGCATGCTTTCTCAGGCAAAAGCCCCACTGAATACAGTGGGACTTGTTTTTGAGTAACCATGCATAGGGTTGAGATGTAGATGGCCTTTTGGTCCTTATAACTAAAGAGACTGGAGGGCCAGTCTGTAAGCCATTTTTTCAAAACAAAATCCAAAAATCAATTCCACCTTTATTGGAAATGCTTCTGAGTCAGTAAATTGTGATGAGTAGCTTGGAAGTATTGGGTTTCTCTGTTCCCAATGGCCACGTTGTGACTTGATTCCTTTGATCACATACAAAAACGCTTTTGGAAATGCAGCTGAATTCTTCATACAGGCAGTTTCTAACCTGCATGTTTCTTGATTCATCAAAAAGATGCAGTGGAAGCAGCAATGGAAGAAGGTAAAGCTTCCGAGGCTTCCTCCTCTGAGGACCGAAGTAAACATGATGGCCAAAGTGGCAGTGGTGTTGGTACAGCACCAGATTCCCCTTCGAAGCAGCTTCCTGACCAGATTTCCTTTTTCAGTGGAAATCCATCTGTTGAAATAGTTCATGGCATCATGCACCTCTACAAGACAAAGTAAGGAAATGCATCTCTTCTTACATGCCTTGAAGGAGCTGGATATGTACAGTTATTGTGAAACTCCTGCAGGAGGTCCTAGGTTCAATCCCCAACATTCCCAGGTAAAGGGATGGATCAGATAGTAGGTGACGAGAGAGACCCACCACTGCCAGTCAAGAGCTGGCAATACTGGGCTAGATGGGTAAATAGTCTGATGGCGTACAAGGCAGCTTCCTATATACCGGTACTCTGGAATGCGAGTCCCCTTCTAGGATTTTTTAGGAACAAGATGTGACTGTTTGACTGACTTAAGGCACAATCCTATAGCATGTTTAGACAGGGCCAGCTATGCTGGCTGGGGCATACTGAGAGCTGTATGCCTTTTTTCTGTCTACACATGCATGGGTAACTATTATACCACCATTCAGCAATGCTCTCAGGGTGGTTAACAATAAAAATAGAATAAATGGAACATTGCAGCATAAGAGATAAAAGGGCATAGTAGCAGGATAAAACTTGGAGAAACAAGATTAAAATGGCATTAACTAATGTTTTAAAAGACATGGGAAAATATAAATATCTTGGTTTGCAGCTGAAAAGGCAGCAAGCTGGGCACCAGGTGACCCACCCTATCTGTAGTTGTAAATCTTTACTTATGACTTTGCTCAGCATCTGTGATGTTTGGTAGCACAGACTTGTGCTAGGTTCTTTAGAGTAGTGGTTTTCTACAATTTCCTTCAGGAAACATTCTTTTTCTATCAAGTTATCTGCTTAGGAACCCCTATGTCTTGAAGAGGATTCTGGGACATTCTAGGGTGCCCACTGGTTCATTCTGTACCTTGGCCAGACTTTTTGGGCCTCTCTGTTGGCTTGCTTGAATTGAGTGTGCCCTACCTGGTCCACCCTGGTGCAGCACATTGTAGAGGAAGATCGGCCATGGCTCATCGCTCTCTTCCAAGGAAGCTTATCTGATATTACTGATCTTCTCCTCAAGGAGCTTGAGATGAACTTTCCTGGAACACAGTTTGAAAATCACTACTGTGATAACAACTGCTGTTAATCGGGCTTGGTATGATTCATTAACTAATACTGAAATGATCAGGCATTCAGTTCTGCAGAAAACCAAGAGTCAGTAATTTTAGTAGTACCTTTCTTTTTCAGAAGATCCTGCTGTATAAAACTGTGCTATGGAAGTCTTCAAATGAACTGTAATATACCTACTTTTACATCCAGGCTGACACTGTTGGGTTGAGGCTTTCAGCATGTTGGTGAACTGACTGACTAGTCTAATTCTCGTCTTCTGCAGCAAGATGACCTCCTTAAAAGAAGACGTACGGCGCAGTGCCATGCTGTGCATTCTCACGGTCCCTGCCACGATGACCAGCCATGACCTCATGAAGTTTGTGGCTCCCTTTTATGAAGTCATTGAACACATGAAGATCATCCGAGACTCCACCCCGAATCAATACATGGCCTTAATCAAGTTCAGTGCCCAGGTAAAAGCTAAGTGGCGAAAGGCTGCCTTGGCTGAGGGAAGAACAGGTTCTTCTCTCCAGGTTAGACTGTTCCTTAGGCCTTTGCCAAGACTGCTTTACCTGGGCTATTTTGTCTGCCCAGGAGGACAGAAGTAGTTACGTGGTTCTAGAGTTGTGTATGCTGTGTGTCTACGCTTGCACCCCAGGGGCAACAATAGTAACTTTCACACCAAATGAGCACTGGTCAAATGTTACTGGTGATTGCAGCATAACCAGCAGTAAAACTGCCCATATGGAGCACCTGAATGCAGTCCAGGCCCACTGAGGCCATCATAGGTCCATGGAGGCCTGTGAAACCATATTAGCTCATGTGCCATTATGCAGGCTTAAGTGGTTTGTAAAGTTGAACCATCCATGGGTTCCTTCTGTGAGATTATTTTAAGTGCTGGAGCAGCCGAAGTGTCCAACTTGGACCAGGGAGACTTATGTTAAGGTCTCTGTTGGGCTATGAAGCTTGCTGGGTGACCTTGGGCCAGATTCTGTCTTGGCCGAACCTACTTAACAGAGTTGCTGAGAGGATAAAATGAGGTGGAGGAAGACATTTGTGCTTCCCTGAACTCCATGGGGATGGGGGAACTTGGCTCTTACAGGACTTACAGGAAAGTACACCTCTTTTTTTTTGCTAGCTTTTCTTGTCTGGAGATGCTTGGCCTCATATCCAATTGTGGATTGAAACCGTCAGACTTCCTCCTCCAAATGGCCCTGAATTTGAATTACCGTACCGGTTGTAGCAGAAACAGTTTCCAGCTGTCTGCATGATTTAGTTTATACTTTTGGCTTGAAGCAATGACTCAGGAGACTGGGGGGTGGGGGGAATCTTACTGAGCATTAAAGGGGTAAGAAGCGAGGGACCCAGAGAACGATTCTCTAAGAGAAAAACTGATTATTTGACTAGGGAATGGAGGGCTTACATGTGTGTGAAAATAGGATTTAATCTTTAATAGAGGTGTGGTGGCATTTCTATTTGGAAAATCCCAGGTGCCTTGAAGCAGCTTCTTTGCTTGATTCTGGTGCTTAGAAATCTAGCACCACATCCAGCTCTGGCTTAATCTAGTGTTGTACAGATAATGTTTTTAGAACTGGGTTTGTGGCCTGTCCTGAGCCTTCCGTGTAAGGCAGGATGAGCAGACTGTAGGGATTAGAAACTTGCTTCCTAAACACACAGCTTCCTTTGGGGGCGGGGGGCTGCACGAATACCATTGGCCTGGGAAATTCTCTCTGTCTCCTAAATAGTGCTGGTACATTCAGGGGGAATGCCTCTGTCCAGCTCTTGCCTTCAGTAGACTGTGTTACATCCATTGAAACTGTTCAGCCTCTTTCCTCTGGCTTAACCGTAGGCAGATGCGGATAGCTTCTACATGGCTTGCAACGGCCGGCAGTTTAACTCGATAGAAGAGGACGTTTGCCAGTTGGTCTATGTGGAGAGGGCCGAGGTCTTCAAGTCAGAGGACGTGAGTTTCTTCTTGCTTTTCAAACTCTTTTGTGGGGAGTTCAGCATCCTCCCCTGTGCCTTCCAGCATGCACACCCTAGGGGCTTAAAGCCTTGCATTCAAAATCTGTAAGGGTGCAGTCCTATGCAAGTTTAGACAGAAAAAAGGCCTACAGCTCCTACATGCTGGGAGCTGTAGGACTTTTTTATTGTCTAAACATGTGCATAGGATTGTGCTCTAAGTCATCTATTTATGAAAAAATTTAAAGTGCCTAACCAAGAGGGCTGAATTCGTCAAGCCCATCAACTTGGTACAAATTTTTCCCGCTGTCCTGAACTCATTGAAGGGTTTTGGGAGAGCTGTTAACCTCTTGGGTCCTTTCAGTTAAATAGATGCTGCATCTCACGATTTTTTAAAACGGGGATTATAGATGGTTCTCACTACAAAAGAACTTGTCCCTGTTTGGTGTCTGTTGTGGGTTTAAAAAACAAACAAACAAACAAACAAACAATTTAGCGCCTGTCCCCTGATGCTTTAGTACAATAGCTTTTGAGATGTCTTCTGGAGAACCTTGAAGAGAAGTTCAGTAGTGGAGGGCAGGCATTTTGAACAACAACAATGTCCTCTACCGTTAGCTATCTTCTTTTGCAATTCGCAGCTGGAGGGAAGCATCAAGCCTTTGCCAGACTGTTCATGCTGTTTAGCTAGGACAGGGCTGGGCAACTTGTAGTCCTCCAGATGTTTGGCCTACAACTCCCATCAGCCCTAACCAGCATAGCCAACAGTGAGGGATCATGGGAGATGTAGGCCAAAACATCTGGAGAGCCACAAGTTGCCCACCCCTGGGGTAGGGCAATGTTGAGGCTCAATGGACCTCCAGTTCTTGCTCATTGCAAGTGAGAATCCATAACAGATCAATGTGGAAAGGGTTCTGGGAGGGTGGGAAGTCTTAAAAGCATAGCTCTAGAAATGCAGATTACGCATTGTTTCTATTCCTTGCATCTCAAGATGTCATTTTTGCATATGTGTTACTTCCCATTTTTTGTTAGGTTTTGTCTTGTGTCTTCTTCCATTGTACTTCAGTAACTACATGAAACCCTGACCCTTATGTCTGCTTCACGTATTTGATGAAATTGGGTCATGCCTTGGGTCTTTGAGGCAGTACAGTGCTGTGTTTGCTGTCGTGGACGGGCACGGCTGTTCTTCTGGCCTCTTTAAAGTGGGCATCAGGGTCAAGATTTCTTCTTTCTCACTGGCTGTTCAGAGGACAGTAAAAAAAGGCAGTAAAGCACCTTGCAAATCTAAATGTATGATGACTTGCATCCATCATTGAATGGCATGATGACTAATCGGGCTGTGTCCTTCTCCTTCTGAAGGGGGCCAGCCTTCCTGTCATGGACCTGACCGAGCTTCCAAAGTGCACCGTCTGCCTGGAGAGAATGGATGAGTCGGTCAATGGGATTCTCACCACGCTTTGCAATCACAGCTTCCACAGCCAGTGTCTGCAGCGGTGGGAGGACACCACGTACGATGCTCACTTCATTTCTGAGTGTGTGTGTGTGGGGAGTGAGTGAGTGTGAGAGGGAGTGAGTGTGAGTATTCCTAGTCTTGGGCTTGATGTTAATTGTGTTATCAATGAAGTGCCTAAAAGAATTAGACACAAGCATTTAAGACGCAAAACTAGCCCTGTTCACAGATTTTGTGGCCTGGATTGTAACAGTGTCTCCTCTCTTCTGACTCTTCCAGGTGTCCCGTGTGCAGGTACTGTCAGACGCCAGAACCTGTGGAGGAGAACAAGTGTTTTGAGTGTGGAGTCCAAGAAGTGAGTGGGTGGATGAGGGTGATGGTGGTGTGGCAATTTGCATTATTTTTCTGCTGAGAGAGACTTAACTTTACCATGGGGTGTGTGTGTGTCATGTACATATTAAACCATGCGCTTCACTCTGACTACCCCTGGATGTGCTTAGCAATCTTGCTGGAAGAGGAGTTGGAGTAAGGAGGAATCTGGGTATGTCTTGGAAACAGAGGAAGCAATCTTATCCTGAGTCAGAGCCCTGGTCCATCTAGCCAAGTATTGTTGACACTGATGGGCACCAGCTCTCCAGGAGTTTTTTCCTGCCCTACCTGGGGATGCCAGGAATCAAACCCGGGACCCTCTGTATGCAAAGCAGGGGCTCCACCCCTGAGCCATGGTCTCTTCCCTGTTCTTGATCATGAATGGTTCATGCATGTGATTGTGAAGTCGGGCCTGCTCCCCACCCCAGTCCCAGAATGCCCCTGGCCAATGCCAAGTGTCTGCGTTCCTCTTGTGAACCTCAGTATTCTTCTTCTTGCCCGATAGTGCAAGCCTGGGCATGCTTACTCAGCCATAAGTCCCACCGTTCAGTGGGGCTTGCTTCCTAGCAAGGAAGTTGAAGGTTGCAACCGGAGGGTCTTTTCCTATGTGCCTCAGTTCTGTCAATCCTTCTGTTCCGCAGAACCTTTGGATATGTCTAATATGTGGGCACATCGGATGCGGGCGCTATGTGAGCCGGCACGCATACAAGCACTTTGAGGAGACGCAGCACACCTATGCCATGCAGCTGACCAATCACAGAGTCTGGGACTATGCTGGAGGTATTCCTTCTTCCTTGGGCGGTTTGGGGGGCAGCCGGGGCTGAGCCTCGGAGCATGCACTTAAGACAGGGGTGGGGAACCTCAGGCCCAGGGGCCAAATCTGGCCCCATCTCAGCCCTCTGGGGTTCCTCAGATGGCCATGCCTCTTTCCCCTGACTGCCCATCGTTTGGTGGTACCCTGGCTTTTGCATGGCTTCCCCCCCCCCCATTCTGAAGGGTTGAAATGCTTCTCCTAAAGCTTTGTTACTAGCAAAAAGAGCTGTAAGCTAAAATATGCTGGATTTTTCGGTATTTTTGGCCCTGCCCCTTTTGCCTTCAGCCCTACCCACCACTGGAATGTGGTCCCCAAGAGCTTCTCCAAAATGGAGTTTGGCCGTTGGGATGAAAAATGTTCCTCGCTCCTGGCTTAAGGCTTTGATCACCATGCCATTTCCTTACGAATCTAGGGAGCTGCGCTTGGTCTGTCGAGTTCAGTGTTGTCTACACTGACTGGCAGTGGCTCCCCGGGGTTTCAGGCAGGAGTCTTTCTCGGCCTGACCTGGAGAGGCCGAGGAATGGAACTTGGCTCTCTTGCATGTGAAGCATTTGCTCTTCCACTGGTGTACATGGTTGAAACTGGATGGACAGTTTCAGATAGGAAGGCTTGGCCACTGATGTGTGCAAGAAGCAAGCTGCATTTGTTTACAGGACCCGCCCCGCCCCCTGCCTTGCCGGTAGTATCTCAGGTCACATGGGAGCCCAAGAACCAGAGTCCCGGGTCTGGCATCCCTGCTGTGGGGAGGTGAAGGAGGGGGCTCGCTGAGCTAGAGCTTGCCTGAGGCCTGGCAGTCTGACAGCCTTCATTCTCCAGGTCCTGTCTCCTCCTGTAGGCCGAGATTGGACGGAGCTGAGCACTCATCCTGCAGGGAGCTCATCAGGATGGGGCTTTTTTCTCCCATCACAAACCTTCTGGGCTGAGGTGGGCACGGGTGGAGTTGGCAGCTGACCTGCTCATGCTCCGGCTTGCTTTACAACTTTCTGCATCGACTGTAACTCTAAATCCAAGGGAAACTTCTACCAGCCGGCCAGTAGGTTGTTGTGTTTCTCTCTAGACAACTACGTCCACCGGTTGGTGGCCAGCAAAACTGACGGGAAGCTAGTTCAGTACGAGTGTGAGGGAGACATGTGTCAAGAGGAGAAGATTGATGCCCTGCAACTAGAGGTACGTCTGCAATGCTTTTCCTCGCCTCTCTTTTTTGGGGTCACTTTCTCCGGCTAACTTCACGGGGGCCCTATTGAGAGTTTATCCTGCCCTGTGGCAGCCTTCTCCAACCTGGTGCCCTCCAAATGTGTTGGACTGCAACTTCCGCTATCCTCAGCCAGCACGACCAATGGACATGTTGGCTGGGGATGATGGGAGTTGCATCCAGCACATCCGGAGGGCACCAGGTTGGAGAAGACTGACTTAGCTAGTCCAGAATGTTGTGGGCAGATGGTTGACCATGGCCAGTTGCAGGGATCGTGCGACTCCCTTGTGGCAATAGTTTCACTGGCTCCCGGTCTGTTTCGGGGCACAATTCGAAGTGCCGATTATGACCTATAAAGCCCTATACAGCTTGGAACCAGGCCGTGTTCCGGTGTGGCAGATGTGCGTTTGTCTGCTAGCACAGTGTCCTAAACACATGTGCCACACGGTTGAAAGCTCCCCTGACAGTTGAGGGAATACATCTTTTTCAATTGCAGCAGTTTGAGTTTGGGGGCTGTGGGATTTCTAGCATAGAACTTTCGTCCTACCCCACGGGAAGGAAGGACTTTCTCTGCAAAAGCTCACCTTGGGCGATGTGCACCCTGTGACCGCTTTGTTTTCTTTCCATCCCCCCCACCCACCCCGCAATGTAGTACTCGTATTTGCTCACGAGTCAGTTGGAGTCCCAGCGCATTTACTGGGAGAACAAGATTGTCCGGATAGAAAAGGATACTGCTGAAGAGGTGAGTCTCTCATGGGGCCAACAGCACATTTGTCTTGAGCAGGGGTGTGTCAAGGTTCCGCTACTGCAGGGACCCCTTAACCTTCCTTTGGGAGATCTATGCCTCTCCTCAAAGCCCCTCCCGTTCTAGGAGATCAAGTCCTTTTACAGCTTCTAAGAGCATGGGTGTAGGCTGTAGACGTGGTGAATAAGTCACTCCAAACTCCAGGGTAAACAACAACACTTTACTTATAATATTTGGGTATTTACTTAATAGAGTGGTTATAATTCAAAAGCAAGTATGATAAAATAAAACAAACAAACAAACAATCCAATGTTCTCTAGTATAACTTCAGACTACCTCTTTCCTATGCAGCCAGTTTCTCTCTCTCTTTCTCTCCTTCTCTCTGCTGTTTCTGTGCTTCTGCTTCTAGCTCTCTCCCAGCACACACTGACTGCTAGCTGACCACACCCCTACATATATAGCCTTCCCAGGAATGGAAGGTTATAATCATGTGACCTTGAATAGGAGATCTAATTCTTAACTTCTATTGGATAAACTTAAACTCTCAAACTCCCCCTCCCATCCAAGTGTTTGGGCCTTCAGGCTTCAACTACTCGGAGGGAAGTGTTTGGGCCTTCAGGCTTCAATAAACTCAAGCCTGAGTAGGCCTCAATCCTTTACAGGGTGCAGAACCTCTCAGCCCTGGGGCCCGAAATCCAGACCCCCTGAGGTCCCAATCTGCCCCTTTGTTGGTTCCCCAGGTGGCCACGCTGCCCCCTTCCCCTGGCCTTGAGGATGGCAAGTTGAAGGACAAGCCATGAGTTGGGCGTCACTATGGGGGGTGGGGCGGGGCGGGGGGAGAGGAACAAGTGAAACAAATAAGTACCGGTAATAAATAAATGAGTGCTGCTGCTCTTTCCACCCCTGAATGTAAGCATTTCTCTTGAATTTCTCTGTGGCTCAGTGGCAGAGCACCTGCTTTGCATGCAGAAGGTCCCAGGTTCAATCCCAGCATCTCCAGGCAGGGCTGGAAAAGAATCCTGCCTGAAACCCTGGAGAGTTGCCGCTGCCAGTGAGTGTTGACAATGCTGGGCTAGATGGACCAAGGGTCTGACTTGGCAGACTGGCAGCTTCCTATTTATCTGTGATGGAGTCACCCAGTCAGCCTCTTCCTGCGTTCAGGGGAGAATTTCAGCCAGTAGGCCCCTTCCCAGATTGCTAAGCGGCCACCTCATGAGCCTTGTTGTGGAGGACTGCTTAATTCTCTCCTGGGTCTGTGTTCCTAAGGGAGAGTAACTCCCAAGACCTTTCATCGTTTGATGGCAGCTCCAGGAGCATCCACCAGGGGGACTAGTAGCATGGCTTTTGCTTCCACAGGCAACGCATTAAACTCCTCTGTGGTACTGGAGATTTCCACACACACACACACACACACACACACACACACACACACACACTGTGTCCTCTCCACTCATCGCTTGGTACTTGTACCAAACTCTGCCAGAACTTGGATCTAGTGGTCTCTAGAACTTGAACTCGAGGTGCTCCTAGAACTGTCTTATTTTTTCTTGGGGTGGGGTGGGTTGGGGGGGGACAGGGACCAGTAGAGGTGGCTGCTTTAGAGAACAAGGCAGGAGAAATCCAGCTGAAATAGGGAGGCGCAAACCATGCTCAACTCTTCCCCCAGGTAGTAAACTGACCCCTCTGCTTTATCTTCTGTTTCTTAAAACCCTGGCTAATCAAACCCTGGAAGACTTTTGGGAGGCAGTGGCATGACCCCCTAGATTTTGGTGGTGGTACCCCCATAGCTCCCTTGTGGTTCTTAATCAGATTCTGGAGCAGCAGTGAGGCCAGTCTCCAGTGTGGCTAATGCCAGAGGAGCCTGGCATGGCATGGCCGCCCCTAAGGACCACCTGGGGCAGAAGAATTGCCCGTCGCTTGGATGTCCTGCACCGAGAGGAGCGTGTTGCTCAGCACGTAGAACTAGTAGCGTGCTCTAAACTGTGTGCCTTTTGGATCACTGAAGTACATGCTAAGGCTCTTGCTGTTGCACGTTGCGAATCGACCACAAAACAAAGAGAATCCAGTCCAGTCTGTGCAGGCTTGAATAGCTTCTATTGGACAAAAGGGGGAGGGGGAGTATTGCTGTTTCCACTTCAGTGTTCTCGCTGGCTGGGGCATGCTGGGAGTTGTAGGCCAAAAACAGCTGGGGACCCAAGGTTGGAGAACACTGCGCTAGATTGTTATAAACCACTGTTCAAAGAGCGATGGTGGTCAGTTCACGTTGTGTGAGGATCTGGTTGTCAAGCCTGCCGCAAGCTTCCCCAGGCTGGTGCACTCCAGAAACTTTGGGCCGTAACTCACAGCATTCTTGTCCATTGGCCATGCTGGCTGGGACTGATGGGGGTTGAAGTCCAAAACATCTGGTTTGCACCAGGCTGGGGAAGGCTTGCTTTAAAGCAATCTCATAAATGCCAAGTAGAGATTCTAACAGGAATATAACCAACTGTTCATAATTTCTTCCCCCCACAAGCGCTCCAGTCTCCCCTTTTTTGTCTTAATGCAGCCTTCCCCAACCCTGGTGCCCGCCAGATGTTTGGGCTACAGCCCGGGCAGCATGGCCAGTTGGTGGGGATTATGGGAGTTGTAGTCCCAAACATCCGGAGGGCACCACTTTTGGGGAAATCTGGCCTGACAAGACAATCTCATGCATGGCTACTCAGAAGTAAGTCTCACTGAGCTCAAGCAGACTTCCTCCCAAGGTTGAGTGTCTACAGGATCGCAGCCTTAGCCGTCCTCCTTTCACTTTGCTCACCAGTGTGACTCTGTTTTAAACTGTGGTCAGCGGCTGTAGCTGTCCTTAGAAAAGGTGAAAGATTTATATGATCTGAAGAGAATCCGGTGGCTGTGGCAGTCGTGAAAATGACCAAGAGGTACTTCTACCTTCTGCTTGCTGCATGGAGTCCACTCATTGGCTGATGGTCCCTCTAAAGAGGAAGCAATCTTGCTTGCTTGCATCAGCCCCATTGTGGAGCAGGAAACAAGGCCCTTGGAGGTGGCTTTCTCATCTTGTTTGCTTTGTGTATGGCTGAGAACTTAATGTCAACAGAACAGTCATGTGATCTTATTGCTTACTGTAGCAAAAAAAAAAAAGCTAGTGCACACTTTTTTGGAATGACAGAGCAGGAATTCCAAGAGGAGCAGAGCTCCCTGCGTGCCAGCAAATTCTGTGTACATTAACTGCTTTTTGTCCATTGGTCTGGCAAGCCTCAGGACCGAGGTTAAATATACATACATACATATTTATTTATTTGTACTGTCAAAAACGGCACTGTGGTAACACCGGCACAGTCTAAGGAATTATTGCTGTGATTTTTACTGAAGGCAGCAAGTTCTGTGAAACTTGGCAGCTTTTTGTGGTGGGGTCATCCTTGTTCCAATTTTACATGCAAAATATAGATCCTTGCATACAACTTGCCATATGTTGCTGGGCAAACAGCAAATAATCTATAAATTAGATGCAGACTGGTGGGCTCCAACCCTAATGAAACAATTCATTTACATAAATACAACTGATATACCCTTCTGTTGAGTGGTCATCTAATACAGTATTCTGGATGCAGCTTCCAAGTGATATATCTGGTTTCTTCAAAAGTTCCAGCTTTTGGGGGGCAATGGAAATTCTATCGTCAACAAAGAGCAGGCTGGCTTGAGAAAAGGTCAGAGTACAATAGACCAGTCCTATGTATGACAGTTTAATTTCTGAATAATCAAGGACCTAGATAAAAGCCTTTATTGATTTTACATTGGCCTTTGATCTAGTAAACAGGGACCAGATTGGCACAAGTTGTCTGCAACCAAAACTGATGAAAGATTACTCTGGCTTATATAGATGTTACATCATAACAATGCCCTGCAAGTAAGTGTAAGTCCTATAATGGTGTTTTAACACAAGCAATTCAAGTGATGAGACGTTAGGACAGGGTTGCATTTTGGGCCCTTTTTAATTTTTGTATGAATAATGTTAGTGGAATGTTGTCTCCTTCCTGCAAAGTACCTTGGCTGCTTCTTTACACTGATGACCTTGCACTGATATCCTTCAATAAGCTAGCTCTTAAAGAATGTTACTTAAGTTGGGTTCCCTTTCTAAGGAGGAGCAGTTGGTCATGCTAAATCCAAAGTCATGGTCTTTCGTCATAGATCCCAGAAATAAAAATGGCAACTTGATGGCCAAATGCTGGAACAAGTTTAGTGTCTCAGATAATCTTGGGACTTATTTTTGATGAGAGATTGTCCTGGAAATTTCACCTAGCTGCTGTTTTTAAATTATCAGCTGCTAGCACTATATGCCAGCTTCAAAAGAATAATTAAAAAAAGTACAGTAGTGGATGACAACTAGTGGACCCTATCTTGACCAGAGGGTGGGGGTTTCTGTAAAGGTATTGGCTCAATTTTTATACAGGGCCAAACTTTGGGAAGAAAGCATAAAAGCAGAACAGGAAATCCTGTGGAACCAATGTATTAAGGAAGATCCGAAGACTCCCCTTAGGGACACCAGCAGCTGCTCTTAGGGCTCACCTTGGGTTGCCATCCATTGCCACTAGAGTTTACCTGCATTATTTGAGATATTGGTTCAGATGAAATGTAATGGAAGACACTAGTGTTACTAAACTCTGTTGGCTGGAACAATTAAGAGTTGGGGGTTGGGCACAGATTGGCAAAACCAATTGGCAAGTTATAGAATCATAGAAAAGTAGAGCTGGAAGGGGCCTACAAGGCCATCGAGTCCAACCCCCTGCTCAATGCAGGAATCCAGGTCAAAGCATCCCTGACAGATGGCTGTCCAGCTGCACCTTGAATGCCTCCAGATTGGGAGAGCCCACCACCTCCCTAGGTAGTTGGTTCCATTGTCTTATTGCTCTGACAGTCAGGAATTTTTTCCTGATGTTCCTGATTTTTCCACTGAAGGATTCTTGTCTTTAGACCATCGTCAGCCTCTGAGGGACTGGTTTTTTTTATTATGATGCCCAGAAAGATTGTGCAGTCATTAATCAGACACACTTCTCCTGGTGGTAATCTAAAACCAAGGAAGGAACACTGGCCAGTCGTGGTTCTGACAGGCTGGTGGGTGCAGCGTCCCTTCTCAGCCAAAAGCACTCTTCACAGGGTCCCAGTCCTGATGCAGTTTGGTGCCTTGGGCTTCCAGCAGAAAGGGGCCACGTGTGTGGAGCCTGATTCCAGGCAAATAGGGCTTGTTCCATAGCAATCTGGGGCAGAACGTCTTCCTGATTGACACTTCTGGTATTGAAATTAATACTGCTGCCACTCAAATTGCCAGTGACTCTGTGGAATAGAAACATGGGGCGGGGTGAGTGTGCAGCACAACCTTTCCCAGCCTGGTGCCCTCCACATAGGTTGGATGGCAGCTGCCAGCATCCCCTAGCTGGCTGGGGGATGCTGGGAGTTGTAGTCCAAACTATTTGGAGGGCACCAGGCTGGGGAGGGCTGGTTTAGCAACTCTCCATTTGCATCCATACAGCATCGTAGCTCTCCATTCAGTAGCAGGATTTCAGACTGTGCGTAGCTCTAACTTTTTCTTGGCTCTCTGGTGCTCAGTCGTCATCCTAATTTCTGAAGGAGTGGTGTGGCTACTGCCTTTTGCACATGATTATTGGTCAGGTCCCACAAAGAGCAACCTCCGTTCATTTGGCAGGGCTTGCCCAGGAGCAGCACAGTTTGCTTCTCTTACGTGTACTTCACAGACCGCAGCAGCTACATAGTCTTAAATTGAAGATCAGGTTGTTTAATATATAGCACTGTCATAGAATCATAGAAAAGTAGAGTTGGAAGAGGCCTACAAGGCCATCGAGTCCAACCCCCTGCTCAGTGCAGGAATCCAAGTCAAAGCATCCCTGACAGATGATTGTCCAGTTGCACCTTGAATGCCTCCAGACTGGGAGAGCCCACCACCTCCATGTCAATGTACTTTAGAGTGCAAGATGACAGGCATTCATTTCAAATTACTTATGACAAATAAGCTTAGTTGAAGTAGATTAAGGGGACTGAGAAGTGGTTCAGATGCAGGGTTTATGCCCAAGACTTCACAGAGAAGGTGGGTTTTCAGTAGGCATTTGAAGTGAGAGGGTTGGCATTCCATATGTGTTCTCAGAAGCAGTTTATTTAAAGTATTTGTCCCATTGAGAAGGCTCCCGGCAGAGCAGCTTCCCTGTAGTCAGTAAAACAAGACAGTCCCTGCCCGCAGGCTTACAATCTAAAAAGACATGACACACAAGGATCAAGGAATGGGGAGGGAAGGGGGTGGGAAGTCTCCAGACAACCTTCTCCTATTCTTCCGTACCCATCTCTCCTCCACCTCTTGAAATTTATTTCCAGATACCCAGGATGTGGCCAAAGTCTAGATTGCTTCAGAACACACTGCTCTCATAATGAGAACACCCATTTGGACTTTGTGTCTACCTTTGTGTTTTGCTTTGGGTTTGTTTTTTTAAAAAAACAGGTTAACAACATGAAGACTAAATTTAAAGAGACCATCGAAAAATGCGACTCACTTGAGCACAGACTGAACGACTTACTGAAGGACAAGCAGTCTGTCGAAAGGAGGTATGTGCGTCATGTTATGTTCACCGTTTAGGACAGTGTTCTCCAACCTTGGGTCCCCAGATGTTTTCGCTGGCTGGGGCATGCTGGGAGTTGTAGGCCAAAAACATCTGGGAACCCAAGGTTGGAGAACACTGGTTTAGGAAGTGGATGCTTCTAAAGAAGTTTCTGGCATGCCAGTTTTGGTGCAAGCAATCTCATCCCTAAACCGCCAGCCACCCTGTCCTCGCCACCGCCACCCTGTCTCTGCAATCTTGTTTCTGGTTTGAAATTAAATCTCTGGATTAAAAAAAAAAAATCCTTCCCAAGCAGCAGCGCTAATGTAGAACATGGTTTTCTGTTTCCCTGCTTTTGCACAGTATTTTCCCCATTTCTAAAAGACCAAAGACTTCGTTACTGGCAGTAAGAGCTTTAAGCTAAAATATGCTGGTATGTATGGGTTTTTGGCCACGTTCCTTTCACCTTTAGCCCTGCCCACCACTGGAATACAGCCCCCCGAAAGCTTCTCCAAAATAGAAGTTGGCCCTCAGGCTGAAAACATTCTGCACCCCTGGTGTATAGGCTACAACCCCCTAAATGCTCCAGTAGCGTCTCGTAAGACTTGCGATTTTGGAAATGCCACAACATTTGCAAGGTATTTCATATAATCATAGAATAGTAGAGTTGGAAGGGGCCTATAAGACCACCGAGTCCAACCCCCTGCACAACGCAGGAATCCAAGTCAAAGCATCCCTGACAGATGGCTGTCCAGCCACACCTTGAATGCCTCCAGAGTGGCAGAGCCCACCACCTCCCCAGGTAATTGGTTCCATTGTTGTATTGCTCTAACCGTCAGGAAATTCTTCCTGATGTCCAGGCAGAACCTGGCTTCCTGTAACTTGAGCCCATTATTCTGTGTCCTGCAATCTGGGATGGTTGAGAAGAGATCCTGGCCCTCCTCTGTGTGACAACCCTTCTAGTACTGGAAGAGTGCTATCATATCTCCCCTCAGTCTCCTCTTCTGAAGGCTAAACATGCCCAGTTCCTTCAGTCTCTCCTCACAGGGCTTTGTTTCCAGTCCCCTGATCATCCTTGTTGCCCTCTGAACCCTTTCCAGTTTGTCTGCATCCTTCTTAAAGTGTGGTGCGCAGAACTGGACACAGTACTCAAGATGAGGCCTAACCAGTGCTGGGTAGAGGGGAACTAGTACTTCATGCAATTTGGAAGCTATATTTCTATTAATGCAGCCCAAAATAGCATTTGCCTTTTTTGCAGGCACATCACATTGCTGGCTCATATTCAACTTGTGATCTACAACAATTCCAAGCTCCTTCTCGCTTGTAGTATTGTTGAGCTAAGTCTCCCCCATCCTGTAACTGTGCTTTTAGTTCAAACCTCCATTCCTTATTAAATAATTATCTCCAGCAGGGTTCTTGCGCTATTGATTCTGTTACCTACCTGGAGCTGATGGGAAGGGCTATAAATCTAATTTTCTTCTTTCCTTTCCACTGCCTTTCAGATGCACTCAGCTAAGCACCAAGGTGTCCAAGCTCACCAATGAACTGAAGGAAGAGCAGGAAATGAACAAGTGCTTGCGAGCCAACCAGATCTTGCTTCAAAACAAGCTGAAGGATGAGGAGAAGCTGCTAAAGGAGACGTGCGAACAGAAGGACCTGCAGATCACAGAGATCCAGGAGCAGCTCCGGGATGTCATGTTCTACCTGGAGACGCAGCAGAAAATCAACCACCTCCCTGCTGAGACTAGGCAGGAAATCCAAGATGGACAGATCAATATTGCCATGGCATCAGCCAGCTCTTCGGCGGGGGGTCCTGGGAAGCCTTCCTCCCGGAAGGGTAGAGGCAAGAGGGGCAAGTGAGAAATGCGGTGGAGGCAATTGACCTTACCAAAACTGGTCACAGGGGCATGGCCAAGGGCAGAATGAGAGTTGTCTGCCAGGCAAAAGTAGGCACAAGAGTCTAGCAAGGGATCAGTTACCAGTTTCCAGATCCTCTCCTATCCCGGTGCGCTAGCCCATGGCGATCGACAGCCCTTAAGTCTCTCCCCCCACCCCCACCCCCGTGCTAGCTAGCTAGCTACTCTTAGGAAGTATGTAGTGACTTCTTTGGCTGTCTGACCTTATTTAACCTCTTCTCTGCTGCGTACCTGAGAACACTGTGTTTGGTTCTAGATGTTTGCTTAAAATCTTATTTTAAAGTGCAACAACCAAAACGAAGACAGAGCCTTAGGTTTATTTCAGGGAGAGCGGGAAGGGAGACTGCAGCCGTGCATCCATAAGCCAGGAGTTAGACCTAGGCCCCTGGTTCAAAGTGAATGCAGTCTCCTTTTGAGAGGTGCGTTTCAGAGGGCAGCCGGATTGCCAGCTGGGCGCAAAGGTGAAGCACGGTTGAGAAGCTTTTTGTGCCAGGAGTGTTGCCGCATGAGCTTTTAAATGGCCGCTTGCCGGAACAAGAGCCCCCTCTCCACTCCCTTGCGAGGCCTGTGTCCGAAGGCCACCCTGTTCCTTGTGCTGCACTGAAGGTGGAGCAAAAGCAGTGCCTAGTGAGTTGTGCACCCTCTCTCCCGGCTTCATCCAAATGCCGCTTCTCCTGCCTCTTGGCAGCCAGTCACCCCTCCCCCCACCGTCTTGATACCTGACTATGCATTACATGGGAACACATGTAAACAAGCCCTGATTCCCCCTTCCCCACTCCACTTAAGAAAAGCTGCTTTGGGAGGGGGTAATTTGGAGTCGAGAAGGGCCCATGTGTGCACTGACCCCTTTCCCATGTTGCCATTTCTCCACCTCATTGCCCTTGCCGTATCCCAAGCCATGTTTCCATTGTGGGGTTCCAAACACATCGATTCTGTTGCAAATATGCATTTGGAAAGCAGGGTGGGGAGTGGATAAATCTGCTCTCTTGTCTGCTCCAAATCACCCTTTCCCAAAAGGTACACGTCTTGAAAATAAGTGCAAAAAGGGCCCTTGGGGGCTGCCTGTTTGCATTTGTGGGTTCAATTTGGTTTAGCCACTAGGGGAGGTCATGGAATTTCAGTTTTAAAAAAAATGAGCCTCTTAAAGGAAATTGAAGAGATCTGAGAGTAAAAAGGCTCCTGGTGGGTGATGCCAAGCAGAGGTGACCAGCAAGGGGCTGGAAGATGCCCTGCCGCCTTTGTTTTAAGCATACATCCTGCCTCTTTAGTTTGCTACTTGAGTGTGATGTGCCAACACCTTGTAATCCAAGGCTGCTGTGATTGTGAATGGCCTGGCCCTTGAGAGGCACACCGGCTTGTTCCTGGCTGAAGCATGAGCATGGCTGGGATCTTTTCGCAAAGGACAAATTTCCCTGTGTAAAGGCTTCTGCTATGTCAAATATTAGCCAGATCAGGTAGCAGCATTACTCTGAGTAGCAGGCGCTGCTCTCTTGCAAACAGGTAGAGCTACCTATAGTCCTGATGACTTGGAGAAGTGCTCCGTTTGCATGGGAGCAGATGTAATGAGCACAACTAAGAAAAGCCAGTGGGCAGCATCTTGGCATTAGTGGTATTCTGCTTAATTTTTTTAAGGGAAGGGGGTTGCATGCGAGAACTGTGGTAAAAAAATAAACTAGTTTGGAATCCCTACAGTTTCCACTAGCTATAGTTGTCGGGCTCATTCTTGTTTTTAAATTTCGCAGTTTCTTAATACGGGCCTATCAAACTAGCTGCATCACAGACTGCAGTACCAAGCTGGCTTCATGAAGTGTACGGCCCTTGAATCCAACAGATGTGTCTTAGTACATCAAATGGACTAGAAGCTTGGCTTGCCATGAGCAAACCTTGTGCTGGCGCATGCAGCCCTTTCACTCCCTCTTGACTCCTCCTGCTGGCTAAACAAATGGCTTGCTTAGTGTGCGTGTCTGAACTCTGAACCCCTGGATCCTGGCATGTTGCTCCTTTTACAAGCCAGAATCACAAACCAGGGATTGTCCTTGGCTTATAAATTCTGGTTTATTTGGGAGCAACAAGCCAGGATCCCGGGTTCAGATGATGCTAAGCAAACCATTCTCCAGAATCCTGGCTTACTGTTCTGAGCGAATGTAGCCATTGTTCTCAGAGCTCCTCACTATTGCTACTTGGTCAAACTTTGTAGCACAAATGGATCTTTAAAAAAGAAAAGAAAAGAAAGAAGCCATTTTGTGCACATGCATTGCACAGGGAGGCTCTGATAGAGCAAAATGGCCAGCTAATCTGTCTCCTATAGAAGCTATTTTTAATATGATCCTATTTTTGCACCGGTTAGTCTTGCTTTGTTATACTCTGTGTGCCCTCTTAGGGACCCCCTTCTTTCTCCCCCCCTCCACTTCCCCTGGAGTAAGAATGAAATGAGTGCAATATTGGTGTGTTAGTGATGGCGGGGGGGGGGGGGATCATCCAGGGAGAAGGAAATTCAGGTGGAAAAGAGTCTACAGTTCACAAGCCACTTAATCCATGGTACACAAATGAATTTGGGAGCATCAGACTTGTCTTCAAAGGTATATTTTTACCAGGGCATCTGTTAGTGAGCTGGTGCTATGGTGACATCAAAGGCAAGCCCAGGCTCTCCTCCACATCATTTAGGGGCTTGTTCTCACATTACACTTATATCAAGATCTGGATTGTTTCTAAAGCCTTGCATTTCCTTTGGAATATTGATACATCATTCTTCTTTTAAACTGAGGGCAGTTGCTTTTGGTTGTAACTGAAAGATGCCACTTGCGTGCCGAGTATGAACACGGATAAAATCTGCCAGGCCTTTGCTTAGCTCGGAGCAGTTTCTTATTTATTCAAAGGCTAAGCTGGAATTTGGCTGACACGAGCAACACTCATAGATCTATAATTCTTAAAAAGACAAACTACTGTAACATCTGCAACAAGAATAAATTAAACTGGATAAAACATGCACTGTGGCCTTTGTGTGTGTGTAATGTGTGTTTCCTCTGGCTAGTATGATTGCTAATCTAGAATAAAGCAGTGGGTGGCAAGCTTGTGGCTGAAGGGAGATAGTGGCTGAGTTCGCACATGGTATGAGTTGTTGAATTCTGGGTGGTTGTGTGAACCCAGCTGCACTAACGAACCATGGTTTTTTTAACTACAACACCCAGAAAGAATCCATGGTTTGTTGCTGGGTTGTAAACTGAGTTGTTTAAACCATGGGTTGTCATTATGTGTCAACCCAGAACCATGGGTTGTTTGTTCATGGTTTGTTTCTCCAGGCTACAGAGAGGATGTCGCTTTATCTCCTCTCCTGCCATGGCGTAGCGAGGGCAGGTGAAGAGGCATTGATGAATTTGCAGGCCTTAAGGTTGGCCACGAAGGCCCTGCTCATAGGCCGACTATAAAGATCAGTTAGGTTAATGGGCACAAGAGATGGGGCCTTTTTAGTGGTGGTCCCACATCTATGGAACTCCCTCCTGACCAGTACTTTGGTTCCCTCCCTGTCTGCTTTTAAAAGAGCTTTAAAGGCCACCCCCCCCCCCCAGTCTGTTTTATTACGGAATATGCTTTTTATTGGTCTGATTGAAATTGTTCTTCCGTGCAAATATCTGCTGCTGGTTACTCCAAGCTTTCTTCATTTCAGCAGTATAATTTGGGACTGGGACCAGGGGCGGTGGAGTCATTTTGTTGCTGCTGCTGTTAAAACAGTTGGGAGTTGGAAATCCTCGCTGATCTACTGCAGTTCACCCAGAGTTCTAGCAGTAGATCCAGATCTACCTTATTCCCACCGCTGCTCTATGTGAGGCGAGCAAGCGGAGGGGGGGGGGGAATGCACATGCACATACACACAATGAAAGCTAAAGAGAGAGCAATACAAAGAATACATTGAAATGACACAGGCCAGTGGAACAATTGTACAACCCTTTGTCACTGCAGAGAGGCATTGGGCTACTTTGTACAGCAGTCATTGGGTGGGATGAAAAAGGTGGTGGGGTGTGTGTGAGATGACCCTGTCAAAGTTGATCCTCTGCACGATGTCACCCAGTTCACCTAACTACATGTTGGAACAAGTGATGGATGGCAGATACACTCCCCCCCACCCCCAGAGGGAAAGTTCCAGAGGGATGATGGACACCCCCCCCCCAAAGAACAACCTCCCCCCCTGAAGAATCCAGTTTTCAGCTTGGGTGTCCTCCTGGACCTGTTTACAGCCGGACTAGACTACTGCAATGCTTTCTACATGAGGCTGCTGTTAAGGAAAGTTCGGGAACTTCAGCCTTCCCCAGCCTGATGTGGTGTTGAACTACAACTCCCATAATTCCCATTCTCCATACCAACCCAACTCATATCGCTGGGAACTATGGGAGTTGCAGTCCAACACATCTGTTGAACATCGGGTTTTGAGGGAGGGTGCTTTACTTGGTACAGAATGTGACTGACATGATCCTACTAGAAGCTACATTGACTGCTCATATTACACCAGTCCAGTATCATTTGCATTAGCTAGCCAATTTGTTGCTGGGCTCTGTTTGGAAAGCTGGTTTTGACCATTAAAGCCCTACTTAAATGGGTTGGGGAGCAGACTATTTAAAGGACTGCCTTATACCCACACAAAACTACCAGGGTCTTTAAGAGCAGCCTTGGAGATTGCTCTCCGGTCCACTACTCAGAAATATCAAGTTGACAGCTACCATAGACAGAGACTTATTGGTGGTGGCCCCATATTTAAATTGATCTAACTTCTGTCCACCCCTACCTTAAATGATTTTTTAAATATTTATTTACCGTATTTTTCGCTCCATAAAACGCACTTTACCCCCCAAAAAAACTAGGTGGAAATGTCTCTGCGTCCTATGGAGTGAATATAGTAAAAAAAAACAAAAAAAAAATTTTTTTTTAATTTTTTTTTTTTACTTTCCTCTGCTGGTCCGGAAGAGCGGAGGACTCCTGGGTGGGGCGGGGGAAGCCCCCGCCTCTCAGCTGATTTTTTTTTTTAAAAATTTTTGTACCATACAGTAAGTGCGTCTTATGGTCCGGTGCGTCTTATGGAGCGAAAAATACGGGTATTACATTTCTATACTGCCCCATACCTGAAGCTCTCTGTAATAAAAATAACAACTAACGCTCTGGATTCTTTCAATTTTGTCAGAGTAACACTATGTACAAGTAGATAAAGAACAATTCTGCTGAAGGTCTTGTCAGTATAAACTATTTTACTAAGAGTACAGACCGACATGTGATCAAGTGGTTAATTGTTCTTTGGTAATGCTGGCCTTGCGGTAAACAATCTCTGTGCATCTCTGATTCAGGCCAAATGCTTGTAGTTTTCCAACCAATACAAAAAATCTCTGTCTTGGTTAGCCAATCAAAGCAGTTGATCGATTAAAGAAAAGAACACAGAAAACATTTTTTCTGGTTTTAGCTTTACATGCAGCCCAGCCCTAATGAGTGCTTAGTCCAGAACTTAAATCCTGCTAAATTCAATGGGAATTATGCCCTTGTAAGTGGGCTTAGGGGGGCAACCTAATCCCATGCATCTTTACTTGAAAGTAAGTCCCAGTGCAGCTTTAGTTATAAAGACATTTTTTATCCTGCCTTTCCATGAGGGAGACCATGAGAGTTCCCAGATGGTTGATAAAGGTATTGGCCGGATCAGAGAATCCCAACAGATATCAGGGAAATTGAAGTCACCCATTACTACCACATCATGCCTCCTTGAAACATTTGCAATTTGCTTTTCAAAAGTTTCATCCTCATCTTCTCCTTGATTGGGTGGTCGGTAGTAGACTCCAACCGCCATGTTCATCTTATCCTTTGCCCCCTTTATTTTAACCCAGATGCTCTCAATGGTGTTGCCAAGCTCCTCTTCCTGTATCTCTGTGCAGAGAAACGTATTTTTAACATACAGTGCAACTCCACCTCCCTTTCTGTTGCTTCTGTTCCTTTTGAACAAGTTATACCCTTCAATTGCTGTATTCCAGCCATGGGAGTCATCCCACCAGGTTTCAGTTATCCCTATCAAGTCGTATTTGCCCTCATGTATCAAGAGTTCAAATTCGTCCTGTTTGTTGCCCATACTCTGGGCATTAGTATAGAGACATCGAAGACTATGTGCTTTATAGTCCGACTTTCCCCCTACATTTTGTGGTAGACTATCATTGGGCACCGCCAGATCCAGGGCCAGTTCACACATCACACCACACGTTGCCCACCCCTGGTTTTTAAAAAAGGGGGGGAGGTTGTTTTTTAAACCAGGTGTGTGTGTGTGGTCCTCTAGATGTTTTGGCCTACAATTCCCATCATCCCTCACCACTGGCTATGCTGACTGGGGCTAATGGGAACAGTAGGCCAACTACATCTGGAGGGCCACAAGTTTCTCACTCGTTTTAAAGCTAGGGTGCAAAACTTCCAGCCTGGGGGGCACGCCAAACCACCCGGCGCTGCCTCTTGGAGTTCCTCCAGGGAGTGGGGCTTATGCTCCAAGACCGGCCCCCTGGAGGAGTCTCCTCACAGGGCATCCCAGGCTGCTGTCACAGACTGGAGGTAGTGGGGCAGCCTGGGTCCCTTTGTATTTGTGGCAGGGCACCTTGCTGCTGAATTAGCAGCAGAGGTTCAACCAGTGAAGCTCTTCTTCTTCCGTGATTCAACCAGCGCAGCTCTTCTTCTGTGCTGGAAAAAGCTATACCTGTTGAATTTGCTAGGCAGATGTTAAGGTGCTCTACACTGACAACACCAAAGACAGTGTGGCGTAGTGGTGAGAGTGTTGGGCTGGGACTTGGGAGATCCGGGTTCTAGTCCCCACTCGGCCATGAAACTCACTGGGTGACTTTGGGCCAGTCACTGTCTCTCAGCCTAACCTACCTCACAGGGTTGTTGTGAGGATAAAATGGAGAGGATGATTATGTAAGCCGCCTTGAGTTCCTTGCAGGAAAAAATGGCGGGGCATAAATATAATAAATAAATAAATAAATAAATAAATAATTCTGGATTAATCTAGGGAGAAAATGCTTGAAACTGATGTATGAATTTGATTGACTGGAGTTCCTTAGCATGCTTGAATTGTACTGCTTTATGTAAAAGGCCAAGTTCCGAATATACAGCTAAGAGTGGTATTAATTCCAGATGAACTCATCTATTTCAGTTTTTCAAAAACTAAGAATGAAATGTTTTAATATGTACCCTGGCTTAAGTTAGGTGTGTGCACCATATTGGAATAAAGCAAAATACGCAGTCTAGAAGCTGTGAAAGGCACAAGTACTCGGGCAGGAATACCAATACCTCACAGGACTCCAGACATATTCCCCCTTTCAAGGAAACAGCCTCTTGTTCCTTCCTGAGCAGTGAGGCTAAATGGACAACAATTAAAATATGCATATATTGACTAAACACAAATTGAATATGCATGCATTCCTAGAGTTCCTTGCTTTTAAGGCTGACCTTAAAGAATGGTTGGAGGGTGGGGTGGCCAAACCAGTTTGGCCTGTTTAAAAGTGGAAAAGAGCCCCCCTCCCCCAGCATGGGAGTTACTTAATTCGCATGTCTGCTTCTTTAAAATACCCCTCCTATTTTTATGTCTGTCCTAGGAAGGAAAAAAAGGGCTTTTATAAAAAGATGTAATTATTGTTATGGATAGTGGGGGGAGATGAAGTGTTAAGTATATGTAGCTGCATTTGGCCACATAAACATCCCCTTTTTTACTTGTCTTCCAACAGTCAGTCTTAGATTGTAAACTCTTTGGGGCCAGGGACTTGGTATGCGTTTTTTTTTGTTGCAAGTCTGTAAAGCATGGTGAATATTGATGGTGCTATTTTGTGTTTCTTTGTTCCCAGCATCCTGGGTCCAACCTGAAACTGGTAGACTTTAATCCAATTAATTCTGCATTCTCCACCTACACTATTTTAAGACTGTGATGAAATGCAGGCTTTGTGGTGCCCCCTCCCCCTACTTTGCTTTAACATCCAGCCTGATGAAGAGTTCTGGGGAACTTGCTAGGGAGGCAGACAGATGCACTCCTTTTTGTGGAGAAGCTGAATTAATTATTTTCATCTGTCTTCACTGAAGAAGTAGACAGATACCTGTGTATCTGAGCTGATGTTTTCAGGAAGGAAGTCTGAGCAACTGTGACAAACAGTGGGGACAAAAGATGAAGTTCTTGACAAATTGAAGGCCAATAAATCAAGGGGACATGATAGAATGTAAACTGTGTTGTCAGAGAGAACCTAAATGCAAAACATTGTTGGGTGATAACAGCCATCATTGCAATGGTGAGCCAATTAAAATATGTAGTGTGATTTAAAAACAAACACACACATTTTTGTCCCTATTCAAGCCATAGGAGATGGACCTGAACGTCTCCTTTTCTAAAATATATTTTTATTAATTTCTTAAAAACAACAGAAAATAACATTGTGGAATAGTCTTCATTTGTTTACACATACATTATTTGAGGTTATTTACAAAGTGAATTACTTTGCTAAGTGCTTCTGATCATTACATTTTGTATTCAGTTATCCTAATAAATAATTCCATAGTACTCCATGAGTTTGTGGTGGTTGTCTTACTTCTCTCTGTTGAATCATAAAATCTATAAAGTCTTTCCATATAATGTAAAAATCATCTACATAACAATCGTTCCTAGAAGCCTTTCTTATTTTAGACAGCTTTTCCATAAGGGCTATCGACCGCAGTCTGTTTCTCCACTGTTGAATGGTTGGCCACTGTGTGCTTTTCCAACTCATGGCTATTTCTAACCTGGCTGCCACCCAGAAGAATGTTAGCAGGTCTTTACTTCATAGATTTCTCTTTTCATTATCATATAGAGAGAGCATACCCAGAATCAGAGAGAAGAATATTTCTTGATTTGTGATCATTGCTGCTTCTTTAAACACCCCCTCCCAAAATTCTTTAATAGTCCCAGAAGACCACCACAGATGGAATAACATATGGAAACCTCTGTACAGTTTCTCCAAAATAATGGTAAAATTGTCTTGTGAAAGTAACTCAACTTTCTTGGTACCATCTATGAATGATCTTTAATGTATTTTCCTCAATTCTAGAAGAAATAGATTTCACTGGAGCTTGTTGCCATATTTTATCCCAGTGGACCCCATCAATTTCCTTGCCTAGATCCTTTTCCCAGATTTGTTTAATCCCTTCCAGTTTGCTAAATTGTACATCCACCAGTTGTTTCTATAATAATGAGATTAGTCCTTTTACTCCTACACTTTCTGATGTTAATAGAGATTCAAAATGTGTTTTGGGCGTACTGTTTGGGAACTGAGTTTGTAATTGGATTCCTGCTTTGGGGGTGATCCCTTTGTACAGACCTGTTAATCTATATACACCTTTTTCTTTCCAAAGTTCAGACTGCTTAAATTTGTCTTTGTTATAAAACGGGGTGAAATCCAGCATCGTCTGAGCTCCGCAAGTGCCGCATTTTCTCGAATGAAACATAAGAGTGTTCGAGGATCGGGATATTTGTAAGAAGACCAAAACACTGGTTTATGAAGCCATTGTATTACCAACTTTATTGTATGCCTGTGAAACATGGACTATCTATAAACGTCACTTCCACCTCCTTGAAAGGTTTCATCAACGTTGCCTCCGGAAAATCCTGCAAATTACTTGGGAAGATAGGCGAACAAATGTCAGTGTACTGGAAGAAGCAAAGACTACTAGCATTGAAAAAATGATCCTTCAACGCCAACTTCAGTGGACCGGTCATGTTGTTCGAATGCCTGACTGCCGTCTCCCAAAGCAGTTACTTTACTCCCAACTCAAGGATGGAAAGCGGAATATCGGTGGTCAATTTAAGAGGTTTAAAGATGTTCATAAGGCTAATCTAAAAAAATGCAATATAAACATCGAAAACTGGGAAGCTCTGGCCCATGAACGATCTAACTGGAGGTTGGCCTTTCACAAAGGTTCCATGGACTTTGAAGAAGCCCGAGTGCAAGGTGAAAGGGAGAAACGTGCTAAGCGAAAAGCACATCAAATGAATCCTTTACAGGACCATCTTCTATCTGGTAACCTGTGTCCTCACTGTGAGAAGCTGTGTGGATCTAGAATTGGCCTCCACAGTCACTTACGGACCCATCGCTAGAGTCTACACAATCTTCTTTAGAATGTCCTCCTTTTATCCCGGAAGACAATCTTACTCGGTCACGAGTGATCGCCTGATGATGATGATGATGATGACAAAAAAGGGGGATGACTGGGGATGGATCTGGCATGCGCTTAGCTCTCCATTTATGCCATTAACACTGAACATCTCAGAAAGGGGTTATCGAATTCATTAAGGGTGCAATCCAAAAGGGACAATCATCAGCCTCTGAACTTGGGAGCCTGGTGATCATCGAATGCAGAGCAGGAGGAGCGATGGAGGATCTTCGCCTCCCTGCTCCTCCCACTCTGCAGTTTCACTAGATGGCCCATTTTCAGCCATCTAGCTGGGGCTCTTCTGAGGAGGAGGGAAGGAGGCTGCATCATACCTCTGCAGTCTCCTTCCCTCCCCGCCCACCGGAAGGAATACCCCCTCCCTGAGGTTGAGTTCCTGACCTCGGAGAGGCAGTTCTTTATGTGCTGGCAGTGAGGGGGTGAGTGGATTCCCAGCTCTGAGGTCGGACCGTGGATTCCCAGCTCCGAGGTCCAACCTCTGCCTCCAGCCTCAGATCTGTGAATCGGAAGTATCCTATGGCCCACCAGCTGATGTCTAGGCCCCACTCAGCCATGAAGCTCACTGGGTGACTTTGGGCCAGTCACTGACTCTCAGCCTAACCCACCTCACAGGGCTGTTGTGAGGATAAAAATGGAGAGGAAAAGGAGAGGAGGAGGATTGCATAAGCTGCCTTGGGTTCCTTGCAAGAGGGGGAAAGGCAGGATATAGGTGTAATAAATAAATAAACGATGGCCTGGTCAGAAGCATTAGAATCTTTCCAGTATATTTATGAAATTTGTACCCATTCCCATGTTTTGGCAAGCCCCCAAGAAGAAAAGGCAATCCCAGTTTGTTGAAATCCTTTGTGGCATCCAGAGAGGCAATTACATATGAGAGTGTTTTTATTTTTGGTACTATAGTGAATTATGCTTAGAAGTCTTCTGACAGGCTCTGCAATGTGTCTATTTTTTTTTAATAAAGCTGAATTGATCTTGATGTATACATTTAGGAGCCAAATTGTTTAGTCTCTTTGCCAGAATACTCATAAATATTTTTTAGTCCTGAATTAAAAGAGTAATCAGACGATAAGAGTCTGAGTCACTTAAGTCTTTTGTAGGTTTTGGAATTAAGATTATTCCTGAGGTTTGCCAGGACAGGGGGACTGGGTAGTTCTCCAAAATGTGGTTGAACATTTTTAACAGATAAGGCGACGATTATAAAAACTTTATAAAAGTTCCTGTTATATCCATCTGTACCAGGTTGTTTGTTATTTTTCAATTTTATGACATGTAATTCCTCGGGAGATTTTTTTTGATTAAAAGTGTTTGATGTTCCTCTCCATTTTTTAAGTTGGGTGTTTTGTAAATATTGTCATATTTGGGTTATATCTGGTGAGGAAGTAGAATAGTTTTTTTTAAACTTCTGGGAAATGATATTTATTCTTTTCTTATTATATTCTTTAGAGCTGAACTTCTTGATAAATTGTACTTCAACAATTCCGTGTCAATATCTGTCTTTGAAATTCCTTTGTTCAAGAATGGCCACTTAAGTAACCTTAGCTGGAGTGTCCTGGAAGGTTGAAATGTTCCCCCATATTGGTTTCCGAACACTGCCATTCCTGGTGTCAGATATGTGTCCATTTATTATTTTGCGTAGAGTCTGGCCTGTTTGTCCCATGTAGAATGCAGCAGGGCATGGCTGGCAAATGATGGCTGGCATCTTATCACACTAGAAGATGAGCAGGTGTATGAACCCCTGATGTTGTGGATGGCATATGGTCCTTTCATAGCGTTGCCAGAGTAGATACTGGGACAGGCTGGTGAAGACATTTCTATTTTGGCAGGCTTTTGCCTGCTAAGTTAAAGGTGGTTTTATCTATGATCTCTGCCTCTGTATTTTTAAAGAATTGCATCTATGGTTTTATACTGTATCATAGCTTTAAATTGTGTTGGGCTCTGAACATGGGCACTAGAAGGGCGGGATGTAAATTTCTATATAAATAAAACTTAAATCTGCATATCTGCAGGAATGAGGCAGCTAAAGCACGCACACACACTATATATATATACAGCAATACCTTGGATTGCAAGTAACTTGGTTTGAGAGCGTTTTGCAAGACAAGCAAATTTTTAAATATTTAATTTTTTTTTACTTGATATACAAGTGTCGTCTTGTAATACAAGTACTGTAGTACGGCTTAAATTAAAAATCTCTATACAAATTTTTTTGGGGGGATTTCGTTTTGATATAAGAGTGTTTTGGATTACAAGCACGTTTCCGGAACGAATTATGCTCTCAATCCAAGGCATGACTGTATATGTATAATCAGAGTGACTAACACAACAGAAATATCAAAGTCTTAAAGCAAAATGGTTTGGCTTCTGCCTTCTTCAGTTGCTCTGATATGAATTAAGTGGTACTTTAACCATCTCTGTAGTCACTTTAATAAATACATGGTTTAAGGCGCAATCCTATGCATGTTTAGACGAAAAAAAGTCAGAGAACTCTCAGCATTCCCCAGTCGGCTATGCTGGGAGTTGTCAGACTTTTTTCCGTTTAAACATGCATAGGATTGCACCCTTAAGCAATTAGCTGCATCCGTGGCATATAGAACAAACTTATCTGAGGTGCTGTTTGATGCTTTTAAAACTGATGCTTTTAAAATTGTGTATGTATAAACAAACAGCACTTCAGACAAGTTTGTCTGTGCGTGTGTGTGTGCATGCATATATATGTGTACATATTTATTTATTATATTTATACCCCGCCTTTTTTCCTGCAAGAAACCCAAGGCGGCTTACATAATCCTCCTCCTCTATTTTATCCTCACAACAACCCTGTGAGGTAGGTTAGGCTGAGAGTCAGTGACTGGCCCAAAGTCACCCAGTGAGTTTCGGGCCAAGTGGGGACTAGAACCTGGATCTCCCGAGTCCCAGTCCAATGCTCTAACCACTACGTATATTGAATTGTTGTGAACTTTCCAGAGAGCTTTGGCTATTCGGTGGTATCGAAATGAAATAAAGTGTTTGTATGTGGAGACACACACACACACACTTTTCGCAGTTGCACATCCGAATGGTAGATTTCATAGATAGAGTTGGAAGGAGCCTACAAGGCTATCGCGTCCAACCCCCTGCTAAATGCAGGAAACTAGAGGAGGGGTCTCCCATCCAAGTAACAACCAGGCTTGACCCTGCTTAGCTTTCCATGCTCAGACAAGCTGAGCCAGCGTGAGCCACAGGCCTGTATACATCTGAAATTGTGTTGGGGCTATAGGTGGAGATGTAAATTTCTATATACATGTGAGGGCTGCTTAAAAAGCTCAGCAGCAAAGGCTTGTCTGAGCGTGGAAAGCTAGGCAGAGTCAGGCCTGGTTATTACTTGGATGGGAGACCCCTCCTCTAGTTCCCTGCATTGAGCAGGGGGTTGGACTCGATGGCCTTGTAGGCCCTTCTAGCATCAAACTTCAGGCGTGCACATATGTGTGTGTGTGTATCTCTATGCACACACACATCATACATATATGACACACACACACGCACCTTTTTTTTCTCAGTTGCCAATCTGAGGGCTGCTTAAAAAGCACAGCAGCGGCGGCTGGTGGCGAAAGTTGGCAGCCCCGCCCTCCCTACGCGCGTTTGCATTTCCCCCACCCCGAAGTGGGGGTGGGGAGACGGTATATGCGAAGAGCTAGAGCATTCCCCTCCCCTTCCCACCAAAAGGAGCGAGCGCCACTCTGCACGTGGTCAGGGGCACTCTTGCGCGGTGGCTTCAGCCGCGTCCTCGGACGTGAGGAAGAAAGCGAGAAGAAAAGGAAGGGGCTCTTTCGCGAGGGCGGGAGAAGAAACCGCCGCCGCCTTCCATTTCACCTCAGGGCTATTCCTCCTGCCTTTCACCGCCTTCCCGCCAAGAAGCCGCTCGCTTGCCTGAGGGGAAATCACCCGATCCTGCCGCCCCGCTCGCGGCCTCCGTGCCCCCTCTCTCTCTCCCTCTCCCCCCTCGGTCGGGCTGCAGCGAGCCGGCCTGGGCTCCGCCCCGCCCGGATCCCTCCGCCGCTGCTTTCGCCTTGCCTTTCCCGGCTCTGCGCCTGGAGGTGGCCAGCAGCCGGCCCGGCGCTTGTCTCCTCCTCCTTCCCCGCCTTCCCTCGCTCCTGAGAGGCGGCGGCGGCGGCGGCGGCGGGGGCCCTGAAGGAAGAACCAGCAGCAGCAGCAGCAGCAGCAGCGACGAGCTCGGCCGCCCGCTTGCCTCAGAGCCGGCCATGTCCCTCAAGCAGTCGCCGTCAGCCCGTCGCCAGCCCCCGCGCCGTCGCCGCAGCCTCAGCCGCCTCAGCCTCAGCCGCCTCAGCAGCCGCCGCCGCCGCAGCAGCAGCAGGGGGCGGCCCAGTCGGCAGGCAACAGCCGCAAAGCCCCCGGTGGTGGTGGTGGTAGCGGTAGTAGCAGCGGCGGCGGACCAGGCCCCGGACCAGGCCTGGCCCCGGCCCCGGCCCGAGCGGGATTCCAGCTGGAGGAGGAGGAGGAGGACGGCAGAACCTCGGCAGGTGGGTGAAGGCGCCGCCGGCCCCGCGAAGGGATTTGGGCTCGGGCCGGTTTTCTTTTCCTCCGGGGGCAGAGGTGGAGGGAGGTCCGCAGCAGCCTGGGCCGGGCTTGGCTAGGTCGGGGGCGCTCGTTTCTCGCTCTTTTCCCCTCTCCTTTTCTCTCGCACCTGGTGGTAAGTTTTGCTGGGCGGAAATTGGGTGCCTAGGCCTGGCTGGGCAGGGGGAAAGGTTGGCAGGAGGCCTTAGGTTGGCATCTGGGGACGGGGGGGAGACGGATTGCTTAGCATCGCCGTGGGGTGGGTGGGGTGGGGTGGGAGAAGAGGCCTCTCAGGACCCCCCCCCCCAATTGTGCCTTAATTTTATTCGGGTGGGGTCTTCGTAGGCCTCTCCCCCCCCCCAACCAGGAGATGCCAAGCCAGTAGGTTACCGCAGCCCTTCAAGGGGCTCGATCCAGATTTACCCGTAGTTAAAGAGTAGACGGGGGGGGTCGGCAACCGGGGTGCCCTCCAGATGTTTTGTGCGACAACTCCCACAATTCCTGGCCATAGGCCACGCTGGCTGGGGCTCATGGGTGTTGCAGTCCAAAACATCTGGAAGGCACCAGTGGTTGCCGGCTCTACGTTGAAATCTGTGGGGCCTCCTCGTGACTGACTTAAATCCTCTTGATTTCAAGGGGTCTCCGCTTAAGGCTGACTAAATCTGGATCCCATCCAGATTGGTTTGGGCTACAAGTCTCAACACCCCCTGGTCGTTGGCCATCTTAGCTGGGGCTGATGGGAGTTGTAATCCCAACTCATCTGGAGGGCACCAGGTTGGGGAAAGGCTTTATTGCACACAACCTCGTGCACAAAATTTCTACAGCACCTACATGTGCCTGATGATGATGATGATGATGATAATATCTTGTTGGTGCATGTAAGTGCTGTACAGGTATTATGGACAAAGTTAAGGCTTGGAACTCTCTACACACACTTACCTGAGAGTAAGCTCCACCAAACACACCTGGACTTGCTTCTGAGTAAACGTGCATAGGATTGCTCTGTTGGTGAAGATGCAGCTTCTCCTTTGGAAAGGGAGAGTAGAGGAGCATCAAGACCCAAGCAAATATAATAATAATAGTAATACATTTCCAAGGCTATGTGCTGTGCAAATATATAAGGATGAGGGTAGGTGGAGCATATGGCCAAATTTTATTTTTCCTTTCCCAAATATCTGGCCACTGTAGAAATAATGGGTAATGGGCACCCCTTCACCTCCCAAGCCTTCCTCCTCATCAAAACTGCATAATGAACATACACAGAGCCTGGCAATCTTTGGGGGGAGGTGGAGGCAAGGCGGGGTGGCACCTGCAAGAGGGCTGGGGTGGGGTAAGGCGGAGTTAGTACCTGGGAATACCTGGGGCCTATAGGTTTGAAAGGGGGGAATGAAGGGTGTCCAGGGTGTCCGTGCTACATGGCTTTAGCAGAATGGACTTATGCTTGCATTGTAGTAAGGGTGTTACCCCCCCCCTCCCATGAGTCTCTTAAGGATGTGGGGGGAGAAGGGTGCAATCAATCAGTGGCTGACTTGACCTGGAATAACCAATATTTGGGGGTGGAGGGGGAGGAAACGGTTTCCATGTTTGCTATCCCTCTGGGAAGAAAATGGGGGATATCCTTCCTTCAAGCTGGCTGTGCTTGGTATCTGTGAGTAATGGGACGGGGCAGGAGCAGCAACTGGCAGTGCCCCTGGAGGAGGAGGAGGAGGGGGGCAGAATGCCTTTTGGGGGGTGGGGGTGGCTAGTGCATGGCATTAGGCAGAGCTGGGAGAGAGAGGCAGGCAAAGGCCTCCATGTTGGGCATCTGCTTAAGGAAGGGGAAAACACACTGTACTGTTGTCTGAGTGGTGGTGAAGGAGTAGAAGCAAAGGGGTATCTCTGGCTAGTACTGCCTGGGGGAAGGCAAAGAAGGCCTTTGGAATGGGTGAGTGACATTTTGGTATTGCTGGAGGGGGGTGGATGAGAATAGGGACGAGATGAGGGGGGCCCTCCTGGCATTTCCCCCCAAAGCATTCTCAGGAATGATGGGGGTGGGTGGGAGAAGTAGGGATTGCTGGGAAAGGTGCAGCCGCCAGCGAGCAGGGTAGTAGGAGGCTTCTCCTTTCCTCCTCCCCAAGGCCGCGGTTGTATTGGAGTCTGGCTGGGCCTGCCCTGGCCTGGGAAGGACGTTTGTGAGAGGAGGCCTTTGAGCGGATCCTTTCCCCCCCCCGGAAACAATTGGCTGGGGAGGGGGGACTTTTGCCCTTCAAGATTTGGTAGGGAGAAAGCTCTCAGCCCGGGTAGAGGGCTCCTCAATGACCATCTCCTTTGCACTGAAGCAGGCCCCGGCTGTCTTGAATGCTGATGCAGTCTTGAATGCAGAGAGTGACCATTTTATATTTTCATGCTTTGAGATTCTCCCCCCCCCCCCAAATACTTGACAGTAGGCAGTGCCGTCTGGCTGGGCCTCCTTGCCAAAACCAAAGGGATTTCCCCCACTTCAAATGAAAACAGGCCTCTCTTGGCAAAGGAAAGGAAAGGTGATCCAGGTTAATCCTTGGCCCCACATGTGCGGGGCCAGATCTCCCCACCATCCAGGCTGGGAAGTATTTTTGTATGATGATTTCCAACACTGATACTAATTTATTCAGAGCAGCGCAGATTTTAAAGTGTATATAAAAATACCCATAGCATTAATGTGCCTTAAAGTATTAAAATTATGCAACATAACATGCATAGACAGTAATGGAAGTTACTGTCAGATTGGATCCTAACTTGTGTGCCTGCAGAAGCAATAGCATTTTGGGTCAAGTAACTTACTATGGAACAATAAACAAATGTATATATAAACAGATTGTGTTGCCTAGATGCATATGTTTAATACCCTTGAAGGTGCTAAGTTCTTCAACTTCCTTTTCATTTATTTTGTTTACTGAGACATACGCATCGTGTCTACTGTCCACCTGACTGTCTAAATCTACTATCTAAAGAACACTTACTTGGAAGCCAGTGTGGCGTAGTGGTTAGAGTGTTGGGCTGGGACTCAGGAGATCCGGGTTCTAGTCCCCACTCGGCCATGAAACTCACTGGGTGACTTTGGGCCAGTCACTGACTCTCAGACTAACCTACCTCACAGGGTTGTTGTGAGGATAAAATGGAGAGGAGGAGGAGGATTATGTAAGTTGCCTTGGGTTCCTTTCAGGGAAAAAGGTGGGGTATAAATAGAATAAATAAATAAATAAGTCATCTGAAATCACTCAGACTTGCTTCTAAATAAATGTGCTTTAAGATTGGGTTGTTAAGAGAAAGTTCCATTGAAATCAGTGGGATTTGATTGCATTTTAAAACACATCATGGCTGCTATCATCCTGCAATTTGGGCATCTCTCTGTCAAGTTTGCTTCTCTCAGTCTGCCCACCTTCCACCCCATCTGTAATGGGGGATAATCATATTGGTGATTAATGGCCCCTTGCAACTCTGATTCTATGGTTGTAAGTATTACCAAGATAATATATGATAAGTACTTTAGAAAGTTCGAAGTGATACATGCTTATATTCTGTTTTAGATCAGGGTTTGACCATTTCTGTTCTCTGGGGGCCTATATTGCCTAGGCCACACAAAATGACCCTTTTGCAAGTTACAATGCAGCTGAAACCACCCAGTAGTCAATGTGTCTGAGTTACGGAGCATACTTGGGGCCTGCCATACAAACCCCAAAGATATGTGACATTAAAATGTGCAGTATATCCCTCACAACTTTTTCTTCTATAGGAGTGAAATCATGAACGAGGTTTTTACTGTCGCTTAGCTAAAATCTGGTATGGCTACCAAGGGGGAGGTTAAAATTGCTTTGCGGCGTAGCAGGCAGTCCCCTCTGTTTCAGAAAATGGAGACTAATTGCACAGTCCTATACATGTCTACGCAGAAGTGAGTCCTACAGCTACCTATATGTACCTGGGAGTAAGTCCCATTGAACCTTGTAGGACTCATAAGTAGACATGTGAAGTTAGAAGTCCAGCTCTCAGGTGGGTGACTTAGGAGAAAAATAAAAAGGAATATTATGGGGAGGGGGAATAAGACAGGACCTGTTTGGTTCATCTCCATTGAAATGTGGCCATATCTCAATAATGATGTATGAATTCTGCCATTAGATGAGATTACAACAGAAGGAACGCAGAAAGAATTATTTATTTATTTAATTATATTTACGGCATATCCCACCTTTTTTTCCTGCAAGGAACCCAAGGAGGCTTACATAATCCTCCTCTCCATTTTATCCTCACAACAACCCTGTGAGGTAGGTTAGGCTGAGAGTCAGTGACTGGCGCAAAGTCACCCAGTGAGCTTCATGGCTGAGTGGGGACTAGAACCCGGGTCTCCCGAGTCCCAGTCCAACACTAACCACTACACCACACTGGCTCTCTTTCTTTCAACTCCATTTACCTCTCTCAAGTTTCAATGTGATACAATTATTCTTAACAGATCAAGCTATGCAGATGGTTTCCATGATGGTGGTCTGTCTCAGGTTAATGCTTTTAAGTGAAAAGGGAGAAATAGTCCACATATTGAAAGAATTGTTGGTGAGCCAATTCAAAAGGTTGTATGTGGAGAGGAGTAAAGCACCAGTTTTAAACCTAATGTGGGGTTCTTAAACTGACTCATGTTCTGCATTTCTGTATGGGTGTCCTTACCTGGTGCTGGTAAGTGTTAACAATGGTAGCACGCATTCTGATCTCATGCTTGCTTTTAAACCGAGAGAGTTGTTGAGATTGATGACTACCTCTCATAAGCTCTTGAATACCTTTTACTATCCTTTTACAAGCTACTGCACTAATTTGGTATACATTATAATCTTGCTGAGGTGGAACATCCTGCTGCTGTCTGTTTTGAAGTTGTTTTTTGTGTTTGGAATGTGAACAATTAGTTCATTCTTAGCCCCTGGAGGTAAAAGCTGAAGGAACTGGGTATGGGCATGCACATCTGTTTTTGTGGCAGAAAATGGGAATTCCTGCTGAGCTCGACCTGTTAATCTTTTCCTTAAAACATTGGTTGGGAATACTATAGCTTCCCCTATTCTAGAAAGTAGTAAAGCTATAGCAGAGGAATTCCCGGTACCACTATTCATCCTTCTTGTATAAAACCTGCATTTTAGAGATGCATATTCATATTAGCAGACTGGGATCCAAAGAGCTACTGTAGCAGTCTTGCAAATATACTCACAAAATGCTACTAGCCTGCTGGGGACTGGCAGAGGAGGGACAATGCAGTCTGTTGCCTTGTGGGAGGGGCTGTTGCTCAGTGGTAGAAGACATGCTTTACATGCGGAAAGTTCCAGGTTCAATCCCCAACATCTGCAGGTAGGGCTGGAAAAATTCCTGCCTGAAACCCTGGAGAGCCGCTGCCATTCAGTGTCAATGATATTGGGCTAGATCAGGGCTCTCCAAGCTTGGGTCCCCAGATGTTGCTGGCCTACAGCTCCCAGCATACCCAGCCAGCATGGCTAATGGCAAGGGATTCTGGGAGCTGTAGTCCAGCAACATCTGGGGACCCAAAGTTGGAGAGCCCTGGGTTAGATGGACCAGTGGTCTGTCTTGGTATGGCTTGGTATCACCTATGGCTACAAGGCGGGCTGCTTGAATCTGCTTTGTAATTCAAGCACTAGCCTGATAGCTGTAGGCAAGCAGGAATTCCATGCAGGCAAGTGAGTGGACTGGAGGAGGGTGGAATGGAGCACCCACCTCTTCACTCCTCTGCATCCAGCATAGAAACTAGGCAGGCTGCTAGAGGAGGGAAGTCCCCTCTTCCCACCCAGCACAAAATGCAGCTCTCTGTTCCTCCTCTGCCAGTTTCCAGCAAGCCTCTCATGTAATTTTTCAAACCGCTTTTGAATCCCCCCCCCCGCCCCCTGGTTTCAAAAGCAGTTTGACATGGGGTTGCATATTGGGCCTGTGGCACTAGTTCTTCATGGTTCTTTGGATCACGGACAGGGTCTCTATGTATTTGGGAAGGACTGTGGCTCAGTGGTAGAGAACATGCTTTGTGTGCAAAAGGTTCGGTCCCTGGCTTCTCTAAGTAGGGCTAGGAAAGACTCCTGTTTGAAATCCCAGAGAGCCACTGCTTGTCAGTTAATAGAGCTAGGTGGACCAATGCTCGGACTCGGTATAAGGCTGCTTCCTGTGTTGCTGTTAATAATAACGTTGCAAGTACATGTTGTGGCATGTGTCAAATGGATGTGTTCACAAGTTCATATGTTATATTCCAGGCATTTATATTGATTAAATGCCAATACTTGCTCACATCTTATAACCAGTTCCATGCTTAAAGTTCTGTGTTTTCAAGTTTTATTAATATGAATTATTTGTTGCTTAACACCGAGCTAGAAAATATCTCAATTTCTGAAGTGGTTCTTTAGGAGTCAATATCAATTTTTTATGCACAAACCTGAATGTGTTAGAAAAACCTTTAAAGTTCTAAGATCCTGGAAGTTCAGTTGCCTGGCATTGTCCCATGCTAGACTGTAATTCTAACAAATTTGTTGCTTGCAAACTCAGGATGTTTAAAGATGTGGTTTCTCCCCATCCCTTAATATTTATAAGAGCATTCTTATCCGATATATATATTTCATTTAAATATTACAATTGTCAACTAGGATTGGAATCTTTGCCCTGCCCTTTTAGAAGGATGGAAAAATGTACTCCTTTTACTACTGTTTAAATAATGAAATGACCATTTCAGCAGCAGCTTCTTGAGGACTGATAAATGCAGAATACGAACAGGCTACTGCTCCAAGGTGCTAGATCACATTTTCTCCCCCAGCCAGTCAATTCAGTCTGAGTAGTGTGGTTGGTTTGGGGAAACTGTAATTCCCTGTTCTTGCAGCACCTGAGATCTCCTGAAAGTGGGGAAGACAGAGTGATGAGTGAGGGAGGGGGAGAGAGAGAGAGAGAGATCAGTTTTGTTAGAAGAGTGCACAGGTTATGGTTTCTTTGCCCTGGGTAAGGGGGCAGAGGGGTCTGAATCATGGAATGGGTGGGAGGGGAAAGGAAGAAGAACTTGCGTGCTAGACAGCTGTCTCCCAACATCTAGCAACTGCTCAGGGTTTGATTCCCACACAGCCAAATCTGAACTATCCTTGTTCCATAAACAAGCATTTATGTTAATCTAATCTACAGGAATGCCATTGAAGCCAAGCACTTAACTGATACAAAAACAAAGTTGCTATTTAATTGTGAATTTCAAGGAAGATTTCATAACAAATTGCAGAAGGGTCCCTGTGTTAGTCTGTTGCAGCAAAGCCAACTAAGAGTTCTGTGGTACCTTAAAGACTAAGAAATGTATTATGGCATAAATCTTTGTTGCTTAGAGACCACTTCATTGGACGCATCAGTTATCCTCAGTTGGGAGATAACTATACACGTAGGGGGAGTAAACACTGGGGTCAAATGTTATGAAATGCAAAAAGTACAGCCTGTGACAATTCAGTTGAAGTTTAAACCTATGTAAAATAAACATGGTGACCATTCACAACAGCGGTAATTAATAACGCAATCATCAAACAAACAAAACATGGCTACCCTTGCAAGTAATTTATTGATTGTTTAGAAAAGATACCCTGCTTTTCTTTATAAAAATAAGCTCAAAATGGCTTACCAAAATTCATAAAATAAACAACACAATAAAAACAGTTTAAATTATTATGATCAATTTCATACAATAAAACGAAGGGTAGGATAAAACAATTCAGTATAAAAACAGGGAGAGAGAACTTTAACCCACACTAAAAACTTAGTGAAATATAAATGTCTTAGCAACTCACTTGAAGCTTGAGAGAGAGAGTGGGGTGGGGAGAGAGTATGTCAATCAAACCCCTCCAGAGAGGGTGTTCTGCAACCCGATACAGTCATGCCTTGGATTGAGAGCATAATTCGTTCCGGATACGTGCTTGTAATCCAAAACACTCTTATACGAAAACAAAATCCCCCCCCCCAAAATTGTACAGAGATTTTTAATTTAAGCCATACTACAGTACTTGTATTGCAAGACTGTCGCTTGTATATCAAGTAAAAAAAAATAAATTTAAAACTTTGCTTGTCTTGCAAAACGCTCGCAAACCAAGTTACTTGCAATCCAAGGTATTACTGTAGCTGCAATAGAAAAAGTCCTCTATCTCACCAATTATGCTTCTGAAAGTCGTGGGACACATGGCAGAGCCTCAGATGTTGAATGCAGTGCGCAAGCTGGATCAAATGGGAGGAGTCCTTCAAATATCCAGATCCCAAACAGTTAAGAATTTGTAAAGTCTTTGTGATCTTATTTAGGAAATAATATTCCCCAAAACTTGGAAAAATCTTTGGCCATCAGCTGGTTTGGTGTGAAATACTTAATTTCTCAGTTAATGCTGATTTATTATTCTTTACATTTCCTTTTTGAGCAACTGAACTTTATAAACCAATCTCTTTGGACCTCTGTGCTGACTTCAGTGGGACACCTAAACTTAGTTCGAGGAAGGGGCTGATGACTATTTGTAATGGAAAGCAATTGCTAGGAATTTTATGGGGAAACCAACCCTGAGTTATTGAGTAACAAGCTGTTTAGTAGGGCAGCTTCACAGTTAAAAGAGTTTCACTTTTTGTTCAGTGGTAAGTAAGATATTGGTCACTGTCAGGTCTTTGGCTCACATACTTTTACTCCTCCCTTTTGTGTGAGCTGTGGTTAAACCCAGAAGTCTCTAGCCATAGTTTCCCATTTCGTCAGAACCAGGAAAACATGATTACATTTCTATACTGCCCAATAACCAAAGCTCTCTGGGTGGTTCACAACAATTAAAACCATAAAATACAAGATGATAAAATAAAATATAAAAATTTAAAAGTTTAAAGCTACAGAAAAGACAGTTTTGACTAGAGAAGCTATAGAAGGTAATGTTTCAACAAGGGGTACAACAAAGGTTTTATATATGATGTTACAAAAAGAAGAAGAACATAAAGATTCTCTTAAATTGTTATGGGATAATGAATTTGATGAGGAAATATCGAAACAAAGTTGGAAAAATATTTGGGATAGACGTATTGTAAGAGTTTTGTCAACTAGTGTAAAAGAGAATTTTTATAAAGTGGTATGGAGATGGTATCTAACTCCAGTAAGATTAAATCGGATAGATAACAATTGCTCCGCATTGTGCTGGAGAGGGTGTAGTGAAAAAGGTACCTACATATGCCCACATGTGGTGGAGCTGCAAAAATGTTCTGGAATTTTGGCAGAAAGTGTTTGCAGAAATATCAGAAATAATTGGAATGGAATTAGTGGTCTGCCCAAAATTAGCATTGTTAACAATAACAGAAAAATTGGTTTGTTTAAAAAGTACTAAAGAACTGATTGTGAATTTGTTAACAGCAGCTAAATTAATGATAGCTAGGAAATGGAAAGTTCAACATGTCTTTTCAATTACTGAGTGGTATAAAGAGGTATGGGATATCGCGCTAAATGATAAATTAACTTGTAATATTAAGTATCAAAAAGGACAATTGGAGAAATACTTTTGTGAACATTTGGGGTAAATTTTTGGATTATGCATTGGTGAAGGAACGAACCTTGTCAAGATTTGTTACATTTTTGGAATATAGAATAATATCTTATATTTATATATAAATATTTTGGGGGAGAAATATAACCTGGTCCCAAGAGGTGGGGGGTGCACAATGTTTATGTTGTATTTTTGTTTTATTCATTATTAGTTGTATGAATGGTAAAATTTAATAAAACATATTTATTTTTTAAAAAGTTTAAAACTATAGAATAATAATTAATAACAACAACAACAACAACCACCACCACCAAATAGAGAAACTGAAAAACTAAAATGCTTGGGAAAATAAAAAGGTCTTCACCTACTGCCAAAAATAGCACCATGTAGGCACCAGGTGAGCCTCTCCGGGAAGTTCATTCCACAACTGGGGTGCCACAGCAGAAAAGGCCCTCTTCTTGGTAGTCGCCCACCTCACTTCCTTTGGTGGGGGCTCCTGGAGAAGGATAGCTGAAGTTGATATTGGGGTCCAGTCAGATGGAAAAGTACTGGCATAATATGATCATGTTGGCCTGTCCCCATTAACAATCTTGCTGCCCTATTTTGGACCAGCTGAAGTTTCTGGACCATTTTCAAAGGCAGCCCCATGTATAACGCATTGCAGTAATCCAGACGAGAAGGAGTTCGAGCATGACTAACTGTAGCTAGGCTATCTCTGTCCAGATAAAGACATAATTGGTATATCAGCTTAAGCTGATAAAAGGTGCTCTGTGCCACCAAGTCCACCTGTGCCTCCAGTGACAGTGCTGGATCCAAGAGCACCCCCAAACTATGAACCTGTTCCTTATATGAATGCATATTAAGTGTATGGTCAGTACTATTCCAAAATGAATTTTGAGGTTTTTATAAAAGGATAACTGGTCATGTGTCTTCGACTGTACTTGATTTGTCCTTGATGTTCTGGCATTTTTGCACTAGAAACATCAGAGAAGCAAGTTCCTCATTGCCCCTCTGTTTACACAGAAATTGGTTTATTTAGAGCTCAGGCTTGGGTTGCTAACACACACTCGCACCCCAGGCCTGAGCTCAGGTTACCTTAAGTAGCCTGAGCACCCTGTACATACAGGCAGCCTTGGATTTGCCACTCTCTGTCTTCTCTTGGCTGGGAGCCTCCATGCCTCTGCAAACGTAGAACAGAGGGAGTACATCCGAGTCTCCTCCAGCACGAGGCACAGTTGTCAACACTGTGTAAGAGCGCAAAGGTAATTGAAGAACAGGTCTGAACGTACCAATTTGTCTGGTGAGCCAAAGTGGTCGGAAGTAATACTAGCTTATTCATCAGGGCAGAAGATTTTAAAGCCTTGCTGCTTCTAAGGGAATCCAGCAGCAGCAGCGTTTTTAAAGAACTGCCTCTGCTACAAGTCCTGGCTGTGAACTCGAAGTCCTTCTAGGCTTACATGCTGTGCTGTGTCTCACACCTGCTTCTGGGAGCTTGGCAACTCAGCCACCAAAGTGCCCGCTACTTAGGAATTGCTGCTGGGAGGTAGGTGCATGCTCCTGTGGGCTTAAAGGGGGTTGCGGTCGCTGGCTTCTCTGGCATTCTGGTAGCAGTGCATTTACTGTACATTATACACCAGGTCCCACCATTCTGTTGTGCTCTGGTGTGGCCAAGAGACAGAACCCAGAGTGGCACTGGGCAGATAGCAGCAAGCTGGGTTCTCAGTGGCTGAGGGGAGTGGGGATACCAAGGCTGGGAGAATGTTTTCTCTCATAAGAGTTGTCATTTGCCCCTACGGGAAAGGGAAGGCACTCGGTGATGCTGTTGCAGTGAGGGCCAAACCTGCACCACCCCTGATGCTGGGTGGCTCGCCCTTACTGACCGCAGTCCTATGAAGGGGGGGCGGGAAATGCAAAGTGTTGCTCTACAGGGGTCTGCAGTATACCGGCTGCAAAGTCCTAATGATGAGCCTTTTATAGTAATGCTGCTTTGGATTCACTTGTAGAGATTTGTTGTCATTTCTAGAAATATTTTCTGTAACTTCAGCAGCTATTCTTGTGGGAGTTGTGGCCTTATACCCAAGCATGGGCATTCCAACTGGAAATAGGGTTTCAGCACTGCTACTGACTGATGCTGGGCAGTTCACTTAACTGTCCATTCCATGATTTGATTTGCCCAAACACAAGATGAGGCTAATTGAGGGCTCTTCAGAATCCGCTCTGTTGTTGCACATAAAGCGCTTGAAGATACTCAAGTGGAAGGATCTAATTTGTACGTACATTGCAGAAATAGCAGGAGGGGACTTTCGTGACAATGCAGTAGGTCCATCGGCTCGCAGGAAGCAATAGCATTCTGCTTAGTAGCTGCTGTGAGGAGCCTTCATCACAGCTGACAGTAAAAAGAAACATCAGTGTTCACAAAACCTGTAAATAATCCTAAATAGCTGGAAGGGAGTAATGTTAAAACAGGCGAATGAGCTCTTGACATGCATATTGGTTGCAGTGCTTGACTTATGCTAATGTTAATGTTCAACTGATGTTGATATTCAACTGTGGTACATTCATGTTGGACGTTTAAACAAAAATTAGAAATCAATGGGAAGGTTGAGGTTTTGCTGCAAGTATATAACAAAACATATAACAATTGCATTTCCTGGAATGCGCATACTTGATCCCACCTGAGTTCATGCCACCTCATGATGGAGAGTGTATGTCCTGTGGAACAAAAGCTTGCGGCAAGGACAACTTGTCATCATAGGGAAAATAAGAAGGATCTGGGGGAAATTTATTCAATTCAGATGTGATTTTTGTGGCAATGTCACAATACCACTCTGTATTTTAGCAAAGTGTATGGGAAAATTTGCCTCCATTTTCAAAGCTTTTCAGAAAGCTTAGGAAGCTGCCATATATAGAATCAGACCGTTGATCTAGTGACACTCCAGCCCTATTGGGGGATGTCACGGACTGAATCTAGGACCTTTTTCATGCAAAGCGTGTTGTCTACCACTGAACTGCTTAGACTGTTCATATTTCTATATTCATATTTCCGTGATTCTCCTTTGTTATCAGCTACCACTGAACTGTGGCACTTCTCCAGTTGTGGAAAGGAAGGAGTTGTATGTAACCAACTTTTTGGGAACACTACCTTTTTCACTTGTAAGAAAAATTGTTAGGGCATTCAGTGATGTGGTATGGAAATTTCCCCCTGAAATTAATTAGCAACATAATGCATATATTCAGTACCTGTCAAATATTCAAATTGGGGAGGTTCAAAGTTGTGATTAACTTCTTTCAGGTGACTGTCCCTAGGAACTGTGTGTATGTGGAAAACAGTGCAATCCTATGTGTGTTTACTTGGAAGTAAGTTGTGTTGTATTCAGTGGAGCCTACTGCAAGGTAAGCGTGAATAGGATTGCAATACGAAACACCCACACTGGCCTAGTTTGCCCAATTAAACAATCCATAGTTTGATATCCACATGTGTTGTTTGGGAGTGCACAAATGTACTTGTGCGCAAGTGAGTGTGCTGGCACGTAAGCACTTGCCTGCTTCCGCTTAGCTAAACAACCCAGTTCCTGGGTTGTTCTCCATGATGTCCAAAGCGGGAATTCTGGGGTATTGAGGGAGAAACAACACAGAGTTTTAAATGAAGAACATGAGTTTTAACCATAAGTTTAAACTCTAGGTTGTTTCTTTCTCAGCAACCCAGAGTTTCCAGTTTAGACATCATAGAGAACAACCCAGGAATGATTCATAGATCCATAGATCATAGAGTTGGAAGGGGCCTACAAGGCCATCGAGTCCAACCCCCTGCTCAATGCAGGAAACTAGAGGAGGGGTCTCCCATCCAAGTAATAACCAGGTCTGACCCTGCTTAGCTTTCCACACTCAGACAAGCTGAGCCAGCGTGAACATTTTCTGATTCAAAAATCTCCAGAAAAGCCACATCATTGGTTACATGATACCAGTGTAGTAACATGTTGTGTGTGTGTTTTTAATATTACATACTGCTTGAAGTAGAGGAAACCTCAGTTTATCCTAAAAATTTGGAAGCAAGTCTAAGCAATGTAACACTTTTTTTTGTCTTGTATGTGTTTTAATATTTAATAATTGGTTCTCCATGTTACAGCTCATAACTAAACACAGCTGATCGTTTAGTTTTCTGTGCATTTTGATTTGATGTGTTGAATCAGGAACTTGGTTTTATTCTGCTTAGTATGCCCTTTCCTAGGGGAGCAGGGAATATTATGAACTTCAGATTGAAATAGCTGTGGGTTTTCCCATGACAGAGGTAGGCAGAGTTTGAATTAAAATAGAATGTGCTGCGTTAATTACCAAGCTTTAAATATTACATTGGTTATCAAGTGACATGAGACTTGTGCACAAGCAGAATTATGCTTGGGCACTTAATTTCTCAGAAAACGATTTTGAAAAGTACTCTTACCTGATTTTTGTACTGTTCCATCTTTTATTCAATGACTGGTTGTAAATTAGAACCATTCAGTCAATGACTCTCTTGACTGAATTGTATGGAAACTGGTAAATTAGAAAAATTGCAGCCAGAAAAATAGCTAGGTTGTTGTGTGTTGCAAGTTGGAGTTGCACATCCCAACATAAGGTGATTGTGTATGGAAATGTACATACTGAGTGTATATGCAAGAACATGCAGGGAATTCTAGAGATGTTTAAGAAGGTGACAGGTTGTTATTAAAACCCAGATCACTTTACAAGTCGATGGAAGATCTCTTCTAATATGTTTAGGCTACTAAAACCGTATCAAAATGTCTTTTTCTGCAGGCCTTATACTGTGCGTAGCCATGTCTTGTAAGGCTCATGGCTTTCTGTATTGTGTAGGTTGGTCTGATAAGTGGACACCTTTTGGCCTTCCAATTCTGCTTTTCTCAGATGAAGAAATTGTAGAATTTCAGCATGCTGCAGTAAGCCCCATGAATGCTTTTAGAGATGTTTGTGGGCCTTCCTTCTGATAGGATGCCAGGGAAAGTTGCTTTGGTCACAGGTTTAGGTCATATTCCCCTTTCCGTGCATGTCAGTTGAAAAGAAGTTAACATTGCTAAGAATCATACCGCTTAAAGGAAGTTCTTGTGACTGATATTTTAATTTTTTCTCTGAAAACTGATATGATGGTGAGGGTGCTAGGCTTTTGATGCTACTCTCAGGAAAATACACACAGAGCTGTAACACTGGTGTAGACTTAAAGAATACTCTTAATTTATATGTATCAATGTTGTAGACAACAACGGAAAAGAGCATTCCTCATGACTTACTATTTAAATTTTGATAAGTTTCAATTCAGTTAATGTATTACAATTATGGTTGTTGTATTTGTTTTGTGAACCACTTAGAGCATAATGTATTGGGCAAATGCAGGATACAAATAAATTGACTATGACTGTAAAAGCACTGGTTTTTGGTATCCATATTATAACTATAGTGAGGTTCCTTGTGGAAAGTTAGATTTCAGTTGTGCAAACGTCTTTTGGTTTTTTCTGTCTCATATCTGTCTTTATTAATTTCAGAGGTCGCAGCAGTGCCAAAGGACCACCTCAGCCGACAGTAAGTACATGTTTTAGTATTTCATATGGTGCTTCTTTGATATATATGCATCTGATAATTACATATTCTTGCGAGTGTGAAACTCAGAAAGCAAAGATGCCTTTGGAACTGTAAAACTGCCCTTTATTATAAACATGTTTGTCAGATTACCTACCCTTTGGGACGAATCGGGTGATAACTCTCTGTTCCAGCCTGTAAGAACATAAGAGCAGCCCTGATGGATCCGACCAAAGGCTTGTCGAACCCAGCATTCTGTTCCCCCACAGCGACCACCCAGATGCCCGTGGGAAGCCACAAAGGGGACATGAGCGCAACAGCACTGTTCTGCTTGTCTTTCCCCAAAAACTAGTTTCAATCCACATGCGTGTGGAGGGGAGAGCATGTCTGCTGCCCCCTTATCCTACTTCAGATGTCCACGTGGGGCTCTAGCAGCAGTCAAGCATGGCACATGGGAAATGCTGGCCTTAGCCATGCCTTGCAGTGGTAGTGAGATGTGACCTTGAAAATGTCCTTCAGGGTCATTTTTTGAGGGTGGCATTCACCCATATCTTCTTTGTCACCTGACATACAATTGATCTGGCATGGGTGCCTACTTTTAACATACCAGTGCCAGTACAAGCAAAAAAGGACATCGTGGCTGGCCTGCTGTTTCAGACAAGATTATACTTGGAAGTACAAAATGCTAAACTGACAGATTTTAAAGATATTTTTGGCAACTATGAAGTACACAGGCACAATAATGTAAAGGTGTTGCTGGTGACAGCACCCAAATATTTTCATTCCTACTTGAGGCTTGAAATACTTTCCTCTTCCTTCTGCACAGGTTAAAGATAGGTGTGATCCTATTTTAATTCTTAGTGTTTGATTCTCTTTGTATGTGTTAGAATTGTTTGTTTCTGCCTTGGAGGCGATGTGCAAAAAGGTGTGTGTAAGTTTCTTAATTGACCATTATCAACCACTGAATGGGTTAGAACCTCTAGTCCATATATTATGGCTTTATCCCATTATTGTTCCTGACTCGTGAGAAGTTGAACACACAGCTAACTTGGTCCTTGACACAGCCTTGCTATTCCCCACTCTGAATTTCTCCTGTAACGCTTAGAAGTGGTAGAAAACTAATTAATATAGATCTGCCTGATTGCTCCATACTTTGTGTTGCTAGGAACATGTATCGATGGTAGAAGAGATTAATTGATGACTTCAAAGAAAAATATATTGTTTAGGAAGCACAAGATAAGTCAATACACCCTTACTCTTAATTGTCTCCTAACATACTTCCTTAGGCTAATGGGTGATGTCACAAACCCAGTGTGCTTCAGTACAGACAGGGCTAGATCACACCCAGGCAGTAGGAGACAGTCCAAAGAGGAGGACTGTCAGCTGATCAATCAAAAAATAAATATGATGGGGCTTTCATTTTACTCGCAAGAGTAAAAGTTGGTGGAAGAATGAAGAAAGGTTCCAGTCTAGAAGCTCTGGCACAGTTACACGTATGCATGTGCAGACCCACCAAAAGCAGCTGCCTGGGTGACATTTCACATTTGGTAGGGTTACCTGAAGGAGGTTCAGGGACTTACAAGGTACGTTTATTTGTAATGGCAATTGGCACATCACAAATCTATGCAAAGGTCCTTTCAAGATGGGCTGCTGGAGTCATGTTTATGTTGTGCATGCTGTAAAATGGGTATCACGATAGGGGTCATGGATAGGCTGGTGGCATCTTGTTTTTCTGTAATGCACATAGCAGTTGCTTTGTGTGAGGAGCCAAAGCAGTAAATTAAAGTCTCCTGGAGCCTATTTCTTCATGTGATCTGTGCTTACTGTAGAATCACTAGCTCTTAAACTCTCAAGTTAAATTGGTGATACTTTATTCCTGTATTTCCAAGAGTCTAAAGTAGGGGTGGGCAACTTGTGACCTTCCAGATGTTTTGACCTACAATTCCCATCATCTTTCACCATTGGCTAGGGCTGCTGGGAGTTGTAGGCCAAAACCGGTGGAGGGCCACAAGTTGCCCACTCCTGGTCTAAAGCTGAGATTTTCAACTTAATCTTGCTTGTTGTAATGTAAAATAATAGGACGGTTAAAATGATTAACATACAAGCAGTAAGCATGATGGAGGCAATTTCCAAGCCTCTGTGTGTACTTTAACAATCACAATCCTGTGCCACGAAAAACAGAATTCTTGTGACCTGTATAAGTCATGCAAATTTAGGCATGGCTGCGTAATTTCTCAAATTTAACATACTGATTTGACTCCTTTGCATAATTCTACTAGCATATGGTGGGGCTGGGCTTCATCCTGATTACAGAAAAACTTATTCATCAGCACTGCTGAGATTTCACTGGGCATTGCCAACACATATTTAAACATAAGTAAGATAAAAAAAAATATTTTGGTAGCCATGAGGATTGTAAGCTAGCTGTTTGGTGGTGTTTTTTTAAGTGGGGAAGAATGCTGAGATCCCTAGGAAGTTGAACCCTGTGCCCTATAATACCGTGTTCTGAGTTTTTGTTGTATTTACATGATAATGTGACAGAAGCTAGTCTTAAGAGAATTTTGAGTATTTACATGTGGTGGTGGGCGGAATCTAGGTGCTTGCAGGTAGGGTTGGCATGGTAGTCAGTTGAGCAGCGAAACATTGGCTAGGTTCACACAACACTTTAAACCCACAGAAGTTCTGAAACCTCTGTGGGTTTAAAGTTGCCTGGGCCCCCAAGTAATGACTGGGCAAAGCAGGGTTCCCTGGCAATCTCCCGTGCCCTCTTCCCTCATTGGTTATCCTGCAGGTATCCCAGGGTACACTGCAGGAGCACTGAGTCGTCGTCCCCCAAGCTGTCATTTGCACTAATCCCCCCCCCCCCCGCGCCAATGGGGATTCCCTCTGGTTTTGCCACTTCCTGAGGTACTATCAACTTGGGGTAAATGGCAAAACCGAGGGGACAGTTGGGGTTTCCCAGCACCCACAAAAACCCCTGGTGATCCTGCGTGGAAGGGGGGGAATTGAGGGGGTGTCCCCTAAAACACCCTTTCTTGCAGGATCTTGGGTTTTGGGGCGGGGCTTGTGCCTCTGGGTTATCCACACTTGGGAAAGTGAGGGCAGCCTGGGGGACATGAGCCCTCCCAAACCCCCGAAGATTCTGCTGCAAAGGGTGCTTTCCACTCCCCCAACCTTTTTTTTTAAAATGTAAAAGTAATAGGTAGCAGTGGGCCACAAAGTTCCAATTTGGCATGGACACTGTGTCCATTCAGACAAGTGTCCCTGCCTAATTGGAACTTTGTAGCCCATTGCTATTTCTTTTTCATTTTAAAAAAAGTTGGGGGGAGTGGAAAGCACCCTTTACTAGCCCCTTGACAAGAGCGGCAGCCCTTTTTTGTCATTCTTGCCAAGGGGCTCTGTGCCTTTTTGGCTTCTCAGTGGGTTAGCCTGTTGTCTGGGTTCAGACAACACATTAAACCTACTAGGATTTTCTTCACCCTACTGCAAGCCATGGCTTAGCAGGGTGGTTTATAAGCCACACCAGGTTGGCTTATAAACCACCACGCAGCTTTTAGACAACATGCTACGCCACTCTGCCTTTTAATTTACTGAGGTTTAGCATGTTGTGTGAACATTGTCAATTGAACACCTATTATTTGACTATGGTCAAATATTGTCAGATATTCCAAGACTGCCAGATGGCAGCTTACCTTTTTTAAAAAACGCCATTATGCTATCGTTTACTACTATGACCTGGTTCACATGGAACGACAACCCAGAGTATAGATTGAGTATGGGTTGAACCGTGGGTTGTGGTTATGCGTGAACCGTGCACTATGGTTTAACTATGGGTTGTTAACCATGAACAACCCAGAGTTCACAACCCAACAACAAACCATGAGTTAACAACCCAGAGTTAAACCATAGTGTAGGGTTCGCACATAATGACAACCCACAATTCAATGACAACCCATATCAGGGTTGTTGTTATGTGTGAACCAAGCCATAGTGGGATTGCCCTTCGAGAGCTCAGAGGCTTCATTTGGTTCAAAATGCAGTTGCTAGGATGCTGAGAGGAGCATGACTATTGGATCATATAACACACATCCTTCACCGGTTACTACCAGTTTGTTTTCAGACTCAATTTTAAGTGCTGGTTCAAACCTCCACTCAGCCATGAAGTACACTGGGAGACCTGTGGTCAGTCACTGTTAGCATAACCTACCTCACAAGGTAGTTATGAAAATAAAATGGGGGGAACAATGTATGACACCCCGAGCTCCTTGGGGGAAGGGTAGAATAAAAGTGTAATAATAATTCAAAACAATGTTTTTTAAAAATATGGCATTGTTTCACAATAGCAACTATCCAATGTGTGTTTTTAATTAGCATAAGTATCAACTCTCTGGATGCAGACCATCTGTTCTTGTTCTTCTCCTAATGTTCAATGCTTTAAAAATACATGACTGTATTTGACCAGTCAGTTGACTCAATCTTTTTGACTGGTCAAATGCCCAGCCCTACTCACACCCTTTGGTAATTGATTAGGCAAGTGAGTAGTACATGAACAAACTGAGGCTGTTTGCACATAACGACAGCAAATCATGGGTTGATAAACCCACAAATTGTGGGGATACCCACTGTGCATGACACGCTTCCACTTTCCAGCAATAATCTACGAATGCAGCATTCATGAGTTATTACTGTGACATCCAAGCCTGGGTACTTTGGGTTGTTCATGGTTAAAGTTAAACCATGGTTTGTTCTTGGGCAAATTTTGGGTTGTTTAACCCACGAACAACCCAAAGTACCTGAGTTCAGGCATTGCAAACTACGAATGTGGTTGGTAGGTTGTTGTTGGAAACTAGAAGTGGCTTGTATGCGGCAATGTGTTACAAGTTGGAGTTGTACATCCCAACATAAGGTGATTGTGCATGTGTCCCTGCAATTCGTGGGTTAATTAACCCATGTTTTGCCATTATGTGTGAACAAGGTTGGTCACTGTCAATTTGATTAACTCAGTTATGATGTTTCCCATGGCTTCATGGTGTCGTCCCCCCCCCCCAACGGTCTGAATTTTTGTGGTGTGCAGCTGTGGTTTGATGCATACTAAGACTTTTTTTTTTCTTTCTCTCAGATTTCTTTGCAAGGCATATATGCAAACATGCGAATGGTTCACATACTCACGTCAGTTGTTGTAAGTTATGGCTCAATCTTTCTTTGAGGATGCTTCACTTGTAACTGCAACTGAGAACTTCTTAATGGTTTAGTACAGCTTTCCACAACCTGGCGCAATCCAAATGTGTTGGATTACAAGCCCCATCATCCCCAGCCACCATGACCTTTGAGAGGGTTGTTTGGGAATGATGGGAGTTGTAGTCCAGCACATCTGGATGGCGCCAGGTTGGGGAAGGCTGGTTGAATAAAGCTTGATTTTGAAAACCCCTTTATCTGGCAAGACCATTTGTTCACTGTCTCTTTGAGGTTGGCAGAGTATTTTCCTCTGTGACTTCATATTCCTGATGCAAAACTGAAGCTTTAATTCTGAGCTACACTTTAAAATGTGGGAAATAAGAAAAAAAGAAAAAAATGCCCAACAAAACTGAGCTGCCAGTTGTGCATCCATCATGGATTTTCAAATAGCCAAAGTGAACTCAAACTTTAGTTACACTGCTGTGTGTTGCAAATAGCTCAACTCTGCACCCTTCCACTGGAGACTCTCCAGAGTGCAAACCTTTCTGAAGCATCACCACGTCAGTTGGAGTGTTGGATTTGGCCCTGGAGAAACCCAAGTTCCAGTTCTCATTCCACTGTGAAGCTCACTGGGTGCCCTTGGCAGTTGCTGTCTCTGTTCTCACAACCAGCCAGTAGGGTAGATTTGGGCAGAAGTGTTGCCCTGAGCTCCTTGAAGGAAGGGTGGTTTGCAAATGCAACACCTATCTATTTCAGCTGACCTCTGGGGCTCGGCATGTTTCCCCAACCCATAACCCTTCCACTTTGGAGGTCCTCCCACCACCACAACCACCTGAGATAAGGTGAGTGGGTTCCCTGGCAGAAGGTCTGCTCGGTTGTGGCACCCAGGATGTGGCCTGGCCTCCCAAGAGAGGTGCCCCAAGCCCCCCCCCCCGCACTGCCTGCTTTTAGGTGGGCAGTAAAGACAATTTTCTTTAAGCAGCTCATTTTAGAATCTTGATTTTGTTTTATATTCTGCTGTTTGTTTTTATCTGCTATTTGTTTTGGTTGTTAGTTTGTTTTTAGGTTTTATTTTTACCTTATTTTGTGTTATGTTGATTTTATGTAAGCTGCCCTGCATACATTTGCAGAAAGGTGGGTTATAAATTAATTAAGAATGGGATTAAGTCAGTGAAGGATGGGAGACAATGTGTTGGAACTTGATTCTGCTTTGCAGAGGAAGGGGCGTTTTTTAAAAGCCTTTCTAAGGCGGGTTACACTAAATAAATTAACCAAAGTTGATCAGGGGGTGGGGGATGGATGGAGACCTTGTCTAAAAGTATAGTTAAGAGCCTTTGTGTAGTTATCTAAACTGCTTGATTCTGCATTTCTCTGCTGTGCTGTGCTTTGTTTTCTAATCCCTTTATTACAATGAGAATTCCTCTTAACAAGTCTCGCCCCCCCCCCTTTTTTTACATCTAGGGATCAAAATGTGAAGTACAAGTGAAAAATGGAAATATATATGAAGGAGTTTTTAAAACGTACAGCCCTAAGGTAAATGCATTTAATTTTTTCCATGTAACCTTTTCCCTCTGATCCTGTTGTTCATCTTTGCTTTCTTGGTTCTTGTTGGGATCTTGTCTTCCTGATTTTCACTTAAATCACCAGCGTATAGAATTAATTTAAGTGGAATTCACAGTGTTAAGAATTTACAGTATTTTTTGCTGGAAATAATAATGTAAACAAATATAAAATATTCTCTCTCGTATGGGTATGTACATGGGTTGTTGTTGGTTTTAGTGGGTATTACTGAGAACCACCCGGTTTTACTAGAATAATTGCTAGAAACTGACAAAGAATGCAAATGAAAACTGGAATGCATGTTTAGCAGTGATGTTCGTGTGTTTGTACAACTCAAATTATTATTATTCTGTTCTCTTCAATTCCTTAAACCTATACAAGAGTTAAGCAGTTATAGCCTTACCTTTTGATAATGTAGGAATAAGATCTCAATTGTGTTAGTTGGCATCTTGTACTTTTTCCTCTTAAATTTTGTGTTTACTATTTTTTTAAAGTTTACTACAGAAGAACTGTTACCTCATACTCATGCAGGAGCTAGGTTCCAGCAGACTAGGAAGAGAAAAAGCTCTCTCTTCTGGGAAGCCTTTTGAGCAAAGTGAAAATAACTAGCTGTTCATTGATACAGTTTAATTGTAGTGGATTGACTGGTTCTGTGAGCAGTGTTTTTTGTCAGACATGTTATGAACACATTCCTGTTGGTTAATTGCTCTAGATCAGGAGCAGGCAACTGGTGGCCCTCCAGATGTTTTGGCCTACAACTCCCACCATCCCTTACCATTGAGTATTCTGGCTAGGGCTGATGGAAGTTGTACGCCAAAACATCTGGAGGGCTGCAAGTTGCACACCCCTGCTGTAGATTTTGAAATTGCCCAGGCTAAAAATCTGGAAACCTCATGCTTCTTTAGAATATTTGAGTTATGTACATGCACATATTCTGAGCCAATACATGCACTGATTCTGAGCCAGTGCGGATGTAATATTGGTTCCCTTCAAACCATGACTTTCAGATTAATAGCTAGGTTTATTAATGCACATGCCCTTCCCTTTCTCCTCTCCAGGGTGTTTCCCCCTCTTTTCCTTTCCTAGTGTTAACCATGGTTTTGTGTTACCTGTGCACCATGCAATCATAGTTAAGGCAAACCAGGATTCTTCCTAAGTCAGAGATAGAAGCCATAGTTTGAAGTAGGTCTGCAAACCATGGTTATGAGAGATCCTTGTATGAGTTAGCCGTGGTTTGTGTTGGTGTGCATATAATATGAAACCATTGTTAATTCTGGGGGTGGGGAGAATATCAACCTAGAGAGGTGAGGAAGGTGGGGAAAGGAACATGCATTCTTGAGGTTGGCTCTTGATTTTTCAGGTCATGATATGTGGAGAGCTAGCATTTAAGTCTGTGCCAACTGCAACTTATTTTAAGAATAATGATAGTACAAACTAGTTTACTTAACTGCTGACTATTGAGAGAAACTTTCTAGCACACTTGAGCATTACAGCCTTGGAAAAAGCATTATTTTTAAAACTTTTGTTTTACTCTTGATGCTTTCCTATCATGCTTGCTTCCAGAAGACTGTGTCCAATTAAGTTCTCCTTGTATTTCAGTGTGATTTAGTGCTTGATGCAGCTCATCGAAAAACTGCAGAATCCAGTCTGGGGCCAAAACGAGAAGACATAATAGAGAGTATCTTGTTCAAGTCTTCGATTTTGTTATGGTGCAGTTCAAAGACATGGATTCCAGTTATGCACGAAGAGGTATTTTTTTCTATATGTTAAGAGTAGTTTCTAAACTGCTGTTTCATAGATTTCATAGATCATAGAGTTGGAAGGAGCCAACAGGGCTATCGAGTCCAACCCCCTGCTCAATGCAGGAAACTAGAGGAGGGGGTCTCCCATCCAAGTAATAGCCAGGCCTGACCCTGCTTAGCTTTTCACACTCAGACAAGCTGAGCCAGCATGAGCCACAGGCCTGTTAGAGACTGGGCTTTTTGTTTCTGCGTTAGAAGATAAGTTGCCTTATGTGGACCCAGAGCATTAGTCCATATAGGTCAGCATTATCTACTCTGACTTCTCAGCCCTGTTACCCTGAAGATGCCAGGGATGAACAATGAGACCATATACATGCGAGGCATGTGCCTTGCCACCGGGCTACTGAACATTTGAAGCACCCAGGCTTTGGAACTACTCAGAAGAATGCAGCCTTCTATACCACCTGCTGCAACACTTTAAGAAAACACCTGACCTCTTGTAACTTGCAAGGAAGGGAAGGCTCTCAGAGTTAGTCATGGCCGCCCACATTATGGAGTCATACAGTGAGGGGTGGTGGATATTTTAGATGTAATCTGGGCATTCAGGTCCTGGTCACAGCTGTCTTCAGTGTTGTTTACAAAACATGGAGGGGGAGAGAATGAGTCTCTACGGGCTCTCTTTTTTGAGGATGTCTTTAGAAAAGTGGTGAGAGTAATTTATTGGCAGAAAGGCTCAGCTGGAGATCAATGGCAAGCTGGATTTAATACAGCTGAAAGCAGCAGACAGTTGAGCAGGTAATAAATGTGGAAAAGTAAATGTGCTGAAATTGTGAGCAGTGGTTTTAAAGAATCTTTTGCGTGTTCTGGAGTCAAGATCATATAGGCACTCCTTATTTATTATAAATGTTATATTAAATATTTGAATACAGAGGGCTTCTTGTTCTCATACCATAGTCCTTGCTACTTGATATCCTTGGGGTTATCTGGCAGTGCTGTCTTTAAAATAAGACCCAAACAGATGGAGCTCAGAAGTTTACAGGCTAAAATTAATTTACCTGGTAGGTTCCCTGGAGCAGTAGAAGAAACAATTGAGCAGTCTTGCCAAGGTATTGATGTGAGTGAGATATGCTAGATAACCTCTGAGGCTTTCTTTGACTGGTTTAACAGGAAGCTGTATGTATAACAAAGGAATTCCTGAGGATCTTATCTTTGAGAGGGTTCTGGCAGTCCTAGCAAAGAGAGATTGAGAGGATTCATGAGGCTCAACTGACACCCTGGAAGAGGTTTTGCCCCCTCCCCCTTCATGGCGTGATGAAGGAATATGTGATAGGAACTCTCAGCCTTTTGACTTTTCAACATCTATAGAGGCACTTTTCTCTACTATGACTAATTGAATTCTGAAAAGAAAAAGTGCAGGACAGCTGACTGTTCTGCTTATGGAGTAGCTAAGTCAAGCTCAGTGCTCAGACTGGAGAACGAGGAAGAAGCTTATTCCTCTGTTGCTTCAAAAACTAGTCATCCCATGACACTATGGATTCCTTCTGTCATAGTGGATCATATTTGACAAAGGGAGGGGGAGTGAGAGAGGTGGTGCTTTTATTTAAGTGTTCTATTCCAGATTCATCATTTTAAAGCCTTTGTCTCAGTTCAGACAATCCTCTAAACCAGGGCTCTCCAAGTCCAACCGTGGGTCCCCAGATGTTGCTGGACTACAGCTCCCAGAATCCCTTGCCATTAGCCATGCTGGCTTGGTATGCTGGGAACTGTAGGCCAGCAACATCTGGGGACCCAAGGTTGGAGAGCCCTGCTCGAAACCATGCTTTGTAGGACAGAACATGTCATGGTTTTAGGTGCTATGGTCCACCCCCCAACTCCCCATTTGCAGTTTACTACAGCTAGCACTAATTTCCATATTATTATTTGAAGTAGGTTTGCACCCCTTTTGGTTTGGAGGCATTACTATCCATAGTTTGTCGGTTTAGATATCACAGCAAACTATGGTTAGGTAAAACCAGAAAGGGAAGGAAGAAATCTACGTGTGAACCTGCTGCTTGTGTTTGAGTCTCCAAACCACTGTGTGAAGGGTCATCTGAACTAAGCCATAAGTATACCGGCCTGGCCTGTATCCTCCAAACGTCAGTTTCCCATATCAAGTTAATGTGACTTTTGACTTTATAGTTTCTGCAACATAGGTTGAGTTTTTCAAGTACACTATGAAATGTTCAAAATTTGCTGCATTTTCACCACTAAGAGCTGCCTTCTCCAACTAGGTTCCTTCCAGATGTCTTGGACTACAACACCCAGCATCCCCGCTCCATCATGGTTAGCTGGTGGATGCTGGGAGTTGTCGTACAGAACATCTGGAGGACTCCAGGTTGGGGAAGGCTGTCCAAAGAGACTGTTGATACTAGAGCAGTTAGTGAGTAGTGATGCATATCCTTCTGGGTCTAAATCTAACTATCCATCTGAACCGGAAAATGTTTCACATTTTAGGCACCTGTGCAGGGATGGAAGAAATGTTAAAAATATATAAGCATCAATCATCAAATTAATAGGCTCCTGGATCCCCCCCCCCCCCCCCCCGTATCTATAGGGTGTACTGGAATCGGTGATGTGAGAGGCATTCCTGGACATGCTGGCTGTGGCATTGGGACTACCTTTACTGTTACTTTTTATTTGTTACATTTTATTATAATGATTTTCAATTTTCCAAAACTTTTAACCACATAGAAAAGCTAACAGCACTTGCTGTTTTCTGCAGCATAGTTCAACTCCTGAAGGGTCCTTGCTACGTGTGTGGATTTATAGTTCTGTGAGGGGAGGGTCAGAATGTGCCTGTATAAATAGACAACCCACCCGGATTTTTGAGGTCACAGGTGTCAGTTTTTGAAGCATGAAAGGTGTGTAGAAACATTTATGAAGGCAGTTCTGTTGAATAGATGAGAGCATGCTAAATATCTGCATTTGCATCTGTTATGACCTGACTTTTTTTTCTTTTTCTCTTCCCGTGTCTGTTGTAGTTCCTTCAGAAACAGGTAATTGATTTTGGCAGTCTTATATTTCTGCACCTTGACTTAGCATAATGCTCTTTTAAAAGATTGTCATATGTAATGGATGTATGTATAACTTAACTCAGCTTTCTGGCACTAGAATTCATGCATGCTGCAAATTGGTGAATCATTATTAGAATATTAGTAGGCTGCTGTCTTGAGAGAGGAACTGGCTCTTGCACAAACTTCAAGCTGTTGTTCCCCCCCAGCCCCCCCCCCACACTGCCTTGGAGTATCCAAAATACCACATTAAGTCTGTAGGATGGCCAAGGAACTCAGTATCAGGGTTGCAATGATTTAAATCAGAATGATTTAAATCAATGATTGGATCATTGATTAAATCATCAATAAAAATCAATTTTTTTCTATTTTTATTTTTATTTTTTTGCAAAAAATTCGTGATTTCCCCCGATTTTTTGCCAAAAAACATGATTTTTTGCAATCCTGTCGTGTAGGTAGCCTAATTCTGATTAATGTTTTCTGTATAATTTGGTGTTCTTAACTATTAAGTGTAGGCTATTTGTACATGTGGTTGCCTGAAACTTTGAAATTAATTTTACTGAAAAAAAATGGGGGGGGGGGAATTGATTAAATAAAAAAAATCATGATTTTTTTGCAACCCTGCTTTGTATGCCCCAAAGAAGGGACATGAGGAAAAGCCTAAGTAGATTGAGTTTCCTCTCCCAGCGCTTCTAGGTCTTAGCTGAAGTGGAGGGGATGAATAATCTGCCACATAAACCGGTGAATGAGGTTGCCCAACAGCAGTGTTTGGGGGAGTTCCAGAGTAGTTGCTGTTTTTATGTGGGCAACCTTCACAGTAGCTTCAGCCCAAGTTCTCTTGCTGTGGTACTCTCAACCGCACTAGCTACACATTTGTGCAGCTTGCAGTGGTTTATGCTTTGGCATTCCATCCATCCTTAAGATTTAAGGTGTGTCCTCACAGTTGCTTTACATGGGGTACTTATTCCTTACTACCATTTAATTACGCTGAAATACAACTGGGGGTGAAGTGTAGACTCCTCCCACTCTTTCTGTGGGTGTTTATGGGTGATAAGGGGATTCCAGTCCATTTCAGTGATGGTGAATGGAATGTGTGTGGCGAGGGGATGGTTCTTAGTTCCTTTGGGTCAATTAATGCAAATTATGGAGATATGATATTGCATGCATAGTGTTTTAAATTTTCAATTTACTATTCACTTCATTTTGTGTACTTCAGTAAAATGTTTGAGGTTTTGGTAGCTAATGGGAAAGAAGCAGATTAGAAAATGTTCCCAGCATATCTATTTTTTATTTATTTATTATATTTATACCCCACTTTTTTTCCTGCAAGTAACCCAAGGCGGCTTACATAATAATCCTCTTCCTCTCCATTTTATCCTCACAACAACCCTGTGAGGTAGGTTAGGCTGAGAGTCAGTGACTGGCCCAAAGTCACCCAGTGAGTTTCATGGCTGCGTGGGGAATAGAACCTGGATCTCCCGAGTCCCAGTCCAACACTCTCACCAGTACGCCACACTGGCTCTTCCATCATTTGCAGGCTGCTTCGAGCTGTACATTCATAGATTCAAAAACTTGTCTTCTTTAAGTGACTACCTCCTATGTCAAGTTTTCACGCAGCCTTTTATTTGTAATCTGATCTTGGAACTGAACCTAGATCTAATATAAATGTACTTACTAGAATCTCTTCTGTTTGTTAAGTTTCATTATTTGATTTTTTAAATAATAATAATGATAATGATAATAATTTTCATTTCACTGGAGAAATAAGTGTTTTTTTCTATTTCTGCAATTGTTCACGGGTTGTAAGTAGGATGACTTCAATTAGATAAGATCTGTTTTCTTAACTAGGGTTCATTAAACAAGAGGGATTTTGCTTCAGGTCCACAAAGAGCTACTCCTTCAAGGTCATGGATAGTAGTTGGCACTGCAGAACCTCTGTTATGACATCCTGTAGAAGTGTGAATGCTGGAGTTCAGGGTGCCAGACACCTTTTTAGTTCCTCCCACAGATCTTGCATGAGACTATGAGGCTAACTGCAGCCTTTTCCCCTCTCATGCAGTGTTGGGCACCAGTAGCAAAAACTCCAGGGTTAATACTGCAACATCATAAGTAAAATGCAATAGGTCCACAAGCTCTAGGGCAGCCTTCCCCATCCTGCTGCCCTCCTGATGGTGTTGGTCTACAACTTCCCTCATCCCCAGGCAGCATGGACATGGGGCATGCTGGTTGGGGATGATGGGGGGGTAGTCCAACATCATCTTGAGGGCAGCAGGATGGGGAAGGCTGCTCTAGGGTGTTGTTAGTGGGAAAATGTAAAGTGCCCTTTGTATTAGTCTCGTTTTGTGGAGCCCTGGCGTTCTCTGCAACCTTAGAAGGGGTTCCTCAATTAGAAGGTTAGTCATGGCTGACCAGCCTTCCCTTAGGCACCACTGCCAGTGTTCTGGCTTGAGTTGTGTGTCCTGTCAGCTGCATGCTCAGATAGGCAAGGCAACCATGAGGTCCAAAAGGCCTGGACATGGCTCTACTTGCACTGGCAATATGCCCTGAAGCATAGGTGAGCAAACTTCAGGCTTGCAGGATCTACTTAATTTTTTATTTTTTTCCCCCCCCGTAGTCCTGAGGTCCACTAACCAGAGCCAGGTGCAAAATGGCTGCTAAGGGGAGCAGAGCCAGATGAAAAATGGTAGCTCGTGGGGTGGCAGAGCCATTTACCTGCTGTACCTCATGAGTCATGTGCTAGGAAAACCATCAGATACAAATTCATGTCTGAGTTGAGGAATCAGGGATTCTAATACAAAACTCCAAAACTGGCCAGCAGTGGTACACAAAGACTTGGTCAGATGCAACCAATTACTGCTCCTGTTTTACGAGAGAGGAACGCCAAGGCTGAATAAGAAGCAATTAGCGCAAGGCTAGCATGACAGCTTTTTTTTTTTTAAATTGCAGTTTATTTGCTGCTGTTAAACTGTAGGAGTCATAAGGCCTTTCCTGCAAATCACTCAGAGATCAACCAGTAGATCCTGATTGTACTTCTGCCCATCCTTGCCCTCTAGAATATGCCTCAGAATCCTTTGCAGTGTGCACAGGTTCAGCAGCAGATGCTTAAGGGCTACTTGGCACACAAGTCACTATGGAAAATGCATGTAGAGTTTGGAAACCATTGTGTTAGTATTTCACAATAAACATTAAGGCCTCTCTTGTAGAAATGCCTCTGCTATCACAAAATTTAGCTATCTTATCAGTTCTAGATGTATGAAATCATTTTAATATACATTATAATATACTACCTCTTACTATATCCAGTGTTGAAACCTAAAGCCATTGCATCCGAAACATTTTTAGCTGTGATAATGCAGTTTGAGGGCTTAAAAAAAGGAAATAACCAGATTGCCCATGGATACCCCTTGAGGTGCATGCCCCCATATTTTTGTTGTAATTTTAGGGACGTTGGTACTACACTAGCAAGGCCTGGGCTTATCCATTGCCTGTCGTGCGGCAGATTCAGAGAGAGTTGTAGGGCTCTGAAGGTGGTGGTGATGTAGCCCACATAGGAGAAGGAGCCATGTCACTTCGGTTGCTGTCCTATACCCACTTACCTGGGAATAAGTCCTGTTGAATTTAATAGGGCTTACTTCTGGATAGACATGCATAAGATTTGTAGAACCTTCTCTCAACTGCTGTTTGTACCAATGCTCCTGTGCTTCTGACCAGCACTAAATTGAAGTAAAATAAAAATACTTAAGGAGATGAGCTCCACGCTGACACTATTTCCTTAACACACTTCAACATTTTTATTTTTCAATTGCAGATGCTTTTACGGATTCTGCAATCAGTGCTAAAGTTAATGGTGAACACAAAGAAAAGGATCTGGAGCCTTGGGATGGCGGAGAAGGCACCACTGCAGATGATCTTGAAGCTTTAGAAACTGATGTGGTAAGCATGTTCGAGAAGGGGGGCACGTAGTCTGAAGCAAAAATATCCAAGAAAGTATTGTGGGTTTTACACCTACTGTCTCAAAAAGAGAACTCTCTCTAGAGGTGCTGCTCTCCCCCCCACCCCTGCAACACTTGAATAGGAGCGCATCGAGTGTCTTTTGAAGGGAAATTTTGTTTAGAGACAGAACGCAGAGTTCATTAAGGATAGTGGAAACTTGGTTTTGTTAAACCTCTTGTGCCTTAAAGTGAAGGGTCTTCTTTTAAGTAAAATGCTTTATTTATATACGTACATATATATAGATTAATTAATAATACTTACGGTATGTACTGCTTAATATAATAAAATCTCTTAAGTGGTTTACATATAAGTATTAAAAATCACATTTAAAATACACTCTTTAAAAATTTCAATTATAGTAACAATAAAAGCACTACAAAGAACAGTAAAACAGTGCAGCATATGATTAATTGCAATTAATTAATTATAAGCCAGAGAAAGCTTGAGTGAACAAGTGCGTTTTCAGGAGGCGTTTAAAACGTACCACATTTTCTGCCTCCCAAACTGCACAGGGAGGGTTTTCCAAAGGGTGGGCACTGCCACTGAGAAGGCTTATGTCCGGTACTAAATTCTTGGCTAACTTCAGACATTTTTGGTTAGGGAAACAGAATATTAAGGTTCTGTAAGAACTCACCTGCTGTTATAGAAATATTTCAGATCCCTCTTTCACCATGCCAGATTCTAGGCTTTCGTGCAGTGCATTTGGAATTGTACCACGGTATTTATCCATAGAGTAAGTTAGCCCAACCCCGGATCTGTTGTTCCAGTGTACCTGTTGTTCACAGTAGCTGCCAACGATATGTTCCATGTGCAGTATTACCGTATAAGGAAAAATGGGATTGCAGTCCTAGCAGCCACCGCAAGCAGCAGGGGGAAATGTGAGGGCAGTGATGCAAGAGGCAGAGGCTTGGCATGACCTGCAGATTTCCTATTGAACAAATAGATAAGCTGCCTGTGAAATTTAATCAAAATAATGATTTTATATAGCATTTTGCTGAGAGATGGCATTTGCCACCTATTTCTGCTTCTTGGTAGCAAATATTTATTTCATATCCTGTCTTTCTGCCAAAGAGTGGTGCTCAAGGCAGCAAACAATAAAAGACAAATTAAAACAAAATCTTAATAAAAACACAATTGAAAACACAAAAACTATTCATATACAACTTTCCTGTATATATTATGTGGGCATATAATAACATTAACACCTCTTTGTGACACATACAGAGGCCCACCACTAATCAAAGTAAAGCAAAATGTTGGTATATTTCAGGTGGTGAATTGTCATCTTGTTTTACTAAGGTTTGCACATAACACTAACCCATGGTTTGTTTTTTTAGTCCCTGGTTTGTTTGTTTCCTTTTTCCTTCCCCCGCTCCCTCCCTGTATCCCAAATGCTTTTATGGCACAGCTCATGAACAAACCACAATTCTGGGTTTGCACATAAAGACAAGCCATGGTTTAAACAACCCATAGTTCACAACCCAACAACAAACCATGCATTCTCCATGGGTTGTTCGTGGTTAACAACTTATAGTTATCCTATAGTTCTGGGTTCATACATAACGACAACCCACGATTCAACAAACTATAGTTAATTAAATCATGGTTTGTCATTATGTGTGAGCCAGGTCAATATGTAGTTATGCAGCAGTTGTTGATTAAAATGTGGCCTACGGTAGTAGTTCAAAGCATTCCATTTTTTGTGACTTCTGTCTATAAACTGGAAAAGCAGTTCCTGAGACAGCCTTTAAACTTGAGCAAATGTTTTTCTTTCATGCCATTTTAAAACCCAAGCCCTTGGGGGTTTTTTTGGTTTGTCTTTTGCCTTCTAGTCCAATGGATGGGATCCTAATGACATGTTTCGATACAATGAAGAAAACTACGGTGTAGTGTCAACTTATGACAGCAGTTTATCTTCTTATACGTAAGTTGCAATATGCGGTGTGATTTTTATATTGGTTACTCCAGTACCTTAGCCTGATAAGATGGAGGTGGGGTGGGGAGAGACCAGATATGAGTTATATATTCTCTCCCCCCACACACACTTTTTCGGGTATAGTGGTCAAAAATTGAATTCTAAATTTTGAACAGCTACCCATGTATCCTTGATGCACATTAATCAGAATGAAGAATTCTTTTAAGGGGCAAGGAGGAAGGCTTGTGGAATAAGGTTGATTCATCTGTCAGAATCCTTGGTAATAAATCCTGTTTTTACTATAATTGGCATCTCACAAATTAGCTTGCTTAGCATGAAACTTACTGTGTCTTGTGCTCTGTGTTCTCTGGATTGTACCCCAATATTTTAGTTGGCTTTGCTCTTGGCAGCAGTCCAACAGATGCAGGAGACAGATTAATCCAAGTAGTGTAAATCCCAGTGCAATTAGCTCTTCCCCAGGAGACTGTCTTTAAAAAAGCAACAGTGCCGGGGTTCTAGGGCAGTGGAGCTTTTTGCAGACAAGACAGCACAGGGTTTCTTGAAGGTAATGAGTTGAAAAGCCACGAGCAGACACAATTAAATCAACATATCATCATCGGTTGGTTCCTCTGATGCAGAGACTTTACCACTGTAACCTTTAGGAATATTTTTCTTGAAGGGAATCTAGACTTAAAATCAGTATTGTTCACCTTTTTTCCCCCTTTTAGGGTACCCCTAGAAAGGGATAACTCAGAAGAATTTTTAAAGCGGGAAGCCAGAGCGACCCAGTTAGCAGAAGAAATTGAATCAAGTGCTCAGTACAAAGCTCGAGCTGCTTTGGAAAACGATGACCGGTCAGAAGAAGAGAAATACACCGCTGTTCAGAGAGGTGCAAACGAGCGAGAGGGCCATGGTGCGACACCCAGGTACGTGAGAAAAGGGGAATGAAACGTTGATTGCATTATCGGGTATTAGAAAAGTATCTGTTGCTTGAGATTCCGTTACTGTATGATAACGTAGCTACTTGCAATTTTTTGTGTGGTTCTGGGGAAGCCAAGTTTTCTATACCTTACAAAGGGTTTTCTCAGTGTGAAAAACTTTTTCCCCCTGTGAACTTTTCCTTGGCCACATGATTGGATGTTTGGTCTTCTGCATATAGAGCAGAATCTCCTTGAGAGTTGAGTGGACTGGCCTGTTATAGTTGAGAAGGATATTGCAGGCCACTGGGCATTTCCCCACTACATGATTAAGGTTCTGGACAGGCATTGCTGTATTCAGAATTATTGGACTGTCTTTTCTTTAATGTATTAAATAGACCTATTTAACTCCCATCATCCCCAAGCAGCTGGCCATTGCCATGCTGGCTGGGAGGATGGGAGTTGTAGTTTATCACATCCAGAGGGCAGCAGGTTGGGGCAGGCTGTTCTGTTGCTTACACGATCTGTATTTATTGGACCTGCATTAGTTTGTGTATATGATGTTTTGATGCTATAGTACTGGAAAGTGTTACATTCTGAATGTTTTTTTTTTTCTTTTTAAAGTCAAGTATCCTTTACCTACAAATACCTTTCGGAATTGCCATTAAATCTCTTAGTGCCCTGCATTGTTGGGGGCTGTGCAGTGTAATTTTTTGTTGTTGCTTGGAAATGGTGACAACTCTCCTGATTTGAAGTAATAGGTGAATGTAAATTGTTTGCCTCGTACATTTTTTGAACACTGACATCAGGCATTAAAAGACGTGCTCCCTTCATTCCCGAATATTTCCTAGTTTCTCTGCCCCTACTCTTGACTTTAAAAATACTGGCACATCGTCTTCAGCACTTGGCTTAATTAGCATCATGTATCCTCTTCTTGCCCCCGTCCCCCACCCTTCAGGGAGAACAAGTACATTCCACCTGGACAGCGGAATAGAGATGTTCTTTCCTGGGGGACCGGAAGGCAGAATTCACCAAGGATGGGCCAGTCCGGATCAGGCCCACCAATTTCAAGATCTGGGTCTCACTCATCAGACTACAGTTCTAATTCTGGACCAGACCAAAGAGTAGTTAATGGAGGCAAGTATCCATCGTAACTTAAATAAGCAAGCCTTTGTAGAGAAAGTTTGTTATTACTTGGTTTCTGTGGTAGGAGCTGTTTAAAATAATTTTTGCTCATGCATCCCAGCAATAAATATAAATAATTTAAAATTGGTTAGATTGAGTTGTGCTTGTTCTGATTTTTAGAATGTTTGGGGAGTCGCCTTCCCAGCAGAGAATCAAGCTCTCTTCTGAAAATAGCATGTGGCTCCCTGTTGCCTTGGAAGGTGATTCTCTTACCACCCAGTGCAGTCAGTGGAAGTAGCCAGAGAGCTCTTCTGTCTAGTCCCTGCGAAGTGTTGAAATGCGGATGGAGCTGCTGGGAGGAAAAGCAGTCCAGCTGTCCTCTCTCTGATTTGACCCCTTCGAAGTACTCCATGCCATGTAAACCCTCTATCTGACGCTGCCCGCAATATCCTCAGGAGCACAGGCAGCTGTCTGGATTATACTGGGAACCAGTTTGTTATGAATGCATCAATAATTGTGCCAGCTTGATTGAGCAGCTCAGGGTTTGGTTTGGTTTTATTATGACTTACCTTCCAAAATTGAAGAAATCTTAACACAGCAGTCCACTAAAACACTACGGTGCATTTTTATTGTGTTGTCAGCTGCCCTGGGAGCTCTTTGGAGCCAGGTGGCAGGGTATAAATTTCTCTAAATAAATAAAGCACACAAGTGTGGGACTGGGGAGAGGAGGCCTGGACTGTGTAGTGATGTAAGGTAAGTGGCGTTGACGGCATGTATGAGCCGCTGCTGGCCAAAAATAAAAGTTAGCTGTGTTGCATCTGCAAAATAAAAGGAGAGACTCGCAACTCACCAGGCACTGCTGTTGCAAAAAGAGAGGAAGGAGCTTCAGTGGGATGAGTACAGATGAACAGACCATGTGTTCAGCAGTGCATGCAGGGCCACACCCAGAGCCTTTTGTCCTTTTTGTTGCTTCCTAAGTGCCATGGAGGTTCAAAAGGCCTTGCATTTTCGAAGGGAAGCTGGTTTGGGTTTGGAAATAATGCCCTCTAGAGGATCTACCGCCGTTGCCCAAGGGCCAGCAGGGCTAAGCCAGGGTTTGTGACCCAATTTCCTGTTTCACTAAAATTCTGAATGACCACCATTATTGAAAGGGCACAATAGAAGCAATGTCAGTTGCTGCACACAGCTCTCTTTGTAAAGGGATTTCTGTGATTTTCACTTGTCCTTACATCTGGAAGTGGTAGACCCAGTGGTGGTTGTGCTCCGCCTGCTTAATGAAATCTTCTGGGAGCTGCTTGCGCCTTCATGTCTAAATGGCTGCTGTGCCAAGTAACATGTATTATGGTGCACTCCTTTTAGACTGGGCAATTCGGTGCAGGTGTGCTTGACCTGATAAGGGGAGGATCGGCCACACATCTAGGCCTTCCTGGCTGCCCAGGCATCGTTTACAGCTATCCGTGGCAAGGCACAGGCAGCATAAGTGGGGCCTGCTCTGTGCTGACCATCTGACTGATTTACACTTCACTGTCTCTTCCACTGTAGTGTTCATAGATCCTGAATTTAACCCATTGGGGGAAGCTCCAGTTGATGACTGTAATCTTTATAATCTGATCTGTCCTAGAATGAGGGTGGAATAGCTTTTCAGAACATACTTTTGTTGTTTGTATTAGCCCTGTAGAAATCCCCAATGGGTTAAAAAAAAAAAAAAAAGGTATGAGAAATCATTTTTGTCATTTTTACTTTCCCCCCCACCCTGTTTTTCCCCCATAATTTTTTTTTCTTTAGTTTTTATGCTTTCCTTCATATCATTTGTTCTGTCAGGTGTTCCCTGGCCATCGCCTTGCCCATCTCCTTCCTCTCGCCCACCTTCTCGCTACCAGTCAGGTCCCAACTCTCTTCCACCTCGGGCAGCCACCCCTACAAGGCCGCCCTCCAGGCCCCCCTCGCGGCCCTCCAGGCCCCCGTCTCACCCCTCTGCTCATGGCTCTCCAGCTCCTGTCTCTACTATGCCTAAACGCATGTCTTCAGAAGGTACAAATACCACAATTTTGTTTGTTCATGAGTTTTTGTTTGTCTTTTGTGTTTCCCCCCCTTCCTCTTGTGAGTTATAGTTAAAAGTTGTTCTCCTCATTACTGAACCTATAATTTGTGCACTTTAAAATGTTGTTGGTTTTGGTTTTATTATCTGGCTATTTCTGTAAACCTTTTTTGTTTTTAAGGGAAAACGTCACAAAACCCATATTCTAACATTTGGTCCTTTCTTCAGGTTGTGAGAATAAACTCAGCATCCTAGCACTACTTTAATGCCTTGCAGAGCTGATGTAAATGTAACAGTTGTGATAGCTTAACCATGGTTGTGGGATCACATGCTCTCTTCTACCCCTTGTTGGCAATAACCATGGTTAAGGGTTACATGGGCACTGCCACTAACCATGCTCAGTGGTAACTAGGCTTTATTTTTAACCAGGGTTTGAAACTGGTTTCAGATCCCTGGTTAAAAACATACTCTAGTTAGCATTAACTTTGGTTTGTATACTGACTGTACGCCACCTTAGGAAAACTTGGTTTTGAAAGGCACTATAGAAATCCTTTAAACAAAATAAAATAAAACAAATGAATTAAGATTGGTGCCAGTGTAATTGTCAGACATTATTCAGACTATGGGGCGGGGGGGAGATTGTGTGTTAGATCGGAAGATGTGGGTGCAGGGAGGGCATGTATTCCTGAAGCCCACTCTTGATCCCATAACCCTAAGGAGTTGGGAGTGCTTACATCTACAGAGTCTCACAGTGGCTGGTGATGGAGGGTTTTGCCCAGGATAGTGCTTACTGCCTTTATCGTAGTGCATAAATCAGTTTTTTAAAAAGTCCTATTCAAATTGCGCCCTTTGCAGAATCCTCCTTACAGACAGTTGTGTTGTTGGAGACTGGTTAGAATGGGATGGAACTGTGTTTGTGAGTTCAGTTTCAGTTCAGTGTGACTTCTATGAATCTGTTGAGTTGAAGAATGTTAATTCTGTCTTGGGGGAGTGGGGAACGTGCTGAACTTTTTCAGGTGCAGCTAATTTACATATTTCAGTCACATGCAATGTACTTATGAACATAGTGAATACCAAACCATTTAGGGATAAATACTGTGTTTACTCTAAAACACTGTGACACATGTAAAATCTGAAGCAATTCTTAAAATGTGTCTGATGTGTAGGGACTTAGAAATTGTGGGAGCTGAAAACAGTAAACTTTAGCCTCTTTATTTGCTTCCTTAATTTGCATGTTTTGCCATTACATTTTATTTATTTTTAAACTGCCGAATAACCCAAGTTTTCCAACTTTCTACCACTAAAAGGGCTAGAAAAGCCACCCCCAAACTGCTGCCCTCCAGAGATGTTGGACTACAGCTCCCATTGTCTTCAGCCAGTGGCCATGCTGGCCGGGGAGGATGGGAGTTGTAGACCAACATCTCTGGAGGGCAGCAGATTGGGGAAAGCTGGGATAGACTGTCCAAAAACGGTCAGCTTTGGATTTTGTGGAGCTGATGGGTCACAGCAGTCGAGGCAAAATTCACTTGAATCCCCTCAGCTGTATTTGTGCAATGTGCACATCTCTCATTTTGTTTTAATGTGGCATGCACATACAGAAAACATTTCTGGTGGATTGTATCCTAACCTGGCATCTTGTGCAGTTTCATAATTTCTTTTTGCAATTTTGTTAGGAGCTATATAAATATGTAGAGCACTGGGTTTTGTTTTGTTTTTAAAATATATATTATGAAGACCTAATATGAGGATGCAGCTAAACTCCGGTTGCATTGCTGAAATGTGGTTGAGAAAAGGGGGATTTTATGGGGTGTTCACAGTTCAGGGTGTGTGTGTGTTGCTTTTTCCAGGACCTCCACGGATGTCTCCTAAGGCACAGCGTCACCCTCGAGGCCACAGAGTTTCTGCAGGGAGGGGCATGATGTCAAGCAGCTTAGAATTTGTCTCTCACAATGTGCCCGGGGAAGCTGCCACGCCTTCATCAACTCGAGGCAGCCCTTCAGGTGGGACGTGGTCATCAGTGGTCATGGGGGGTAAGTAAAGCTCGGCTTCCCGCAGAAAGTTACCTTTGGGGAGTTTACTGTTAATATATTCCTGTGTTTCCAGGCCATAAAGCATAAAGTTGAGCCACTTCCAGCCCAAGTGTCGAATTTTGGAGAAGTTCTTGGAGGCCACATGGGGCCAAAGGCAAAAGGGGGCAGAGCCAAAATACCAGCATAGTTTAGCTTAAAACTAGTAACTAAGCCTTAACCAAACCTTAGGAGAGGCATTTCAATGTTTTAAAATGTGGAAAGCAACTGCGCAAAAGCCAGGCAACCACCAAACTATAGGGGGGAAGGGGATGGGGCCAGAGGAAGAGGGCATGGCCACCCGGGCCACCCTGGAGGGCCGGATTTGGCCCACGGGCCTAAGGTTCAACATCCCTGCTGCAGGCATGCTGATTTCAGTGACAAGGTGGATGGTAGGTGCTGGTTATCCTGGTTACTTGTTTTGCATGGCTAGAAACCAAAGGTTATGATGGGTGGCGGTGATGGAACTGGATGCGCATTTAAAGCAACAGATGTGGTGTTTCTCCCTGCCACCTCCAGTGGACAGTCTTCACCACTGGATTACTTTGCTGCCCAGAGATGAAGCAGGCTGGTTGGAGCTCTCAGCCGCTGTCGGGTGTTGTGGCTCTCCTAATAGCCCCGATCTGCAGTGTATGTTCATCTTTCTCTGGATTGACGGGCAAAGAGCTTTCCTCCTGCTTATCCTGTTTTGAGGGTGGCTGGGGAAAACAAAAAAACTTCAGAAGGAGCTACGTGGCTTTCCCGCAGGGGAGTGTACCTAGGTTTGTGTACCAAGCAAGGTCTCTAGGACTAAATTTATCCAAGTACACACACCCAAGCCAAAAAGGAGCGATCACCTGGCACCTCTTTGCTGTGTGCACTAAAGAGCCAGGCTCTTTCTGGAAAGCTGGATCTCAGATCTTCTCCTTAGTAAAAGTCAAGGTTAGGAGTGTGTGTGTGTGTGTGTGCGCGCGCCCCCCCCCCGCCGCGCGCGTGTGTGTGTGTGTGTGTGTGTGTGTGTTCATGGGTCCCACTGTTCTGACTCTGCAGAAGGTCCATCTTCTGTTTCATTGCAATCAGTTACTTTAGCGGAGGAATTCTTAATACTATATCCTAGAACATGAGTTACAAGAAACACTTGTTGCTGGGGGAGGGAAGCTACATCAGAAAAATCTGGGGAATTTCCTAGGAAGGGAAATGGGGTTTTGCTAACAATTTTATAAGCTCAATGCAGGCATAGTATTAGGTTTCACTTTTATTAGTGCCAGACAGCTGTGGAGCATTGCAATGGGGTATCTTTTCTTCTGTTCCTAGTAACTAGGTCGTCTCCTAAAGCACACAGGCCCCGGTCTCCAAGGCAGAGCAGCGTTGGAGGTGTGCCCTCTGGGACAGCCCTGTCTTCTCCCCAAGCTGGCGCTACTCCAGCAGAGTCTGTAGCCGCCCCTGTTCCAGCTGCCTCTCCTGCCCCCGCCAGTCCTGCATCAAACAGAGCAGGTACCCCATCTGCTGAAGGTAAAAAGCCCCCTTTAAAAAAAAATCTTGCCCCATTCTGAGCCTGAGTGGAAATGCAAAAGACATGCAGTGATCTAAAAATCATTCCTGTGTTTAAGTGGTTGGGGAACAATTCGCCTCCCACGTAATCTACTTTTATGCATTAAGATTGCTCATCAAATGTATTACATTTGCTCTTCGTGTGTGGTAGTGTTCACACGGGAGAAAGCTGATGGCTTTACAAGCATCTACATAATTTTCTGAATGGCTGTTCAAAAAAAAAAAGAAGTACAAATACTTAATAAGCAGGAAAAAGTTGTGGCTTGTTTTTGTTTGTTTCTGAACAAGCCCCTCTGGCCTTATTTCAACTTGACTGATTAGGATTTTAATACAGTAAAACAGTGATATTTTTAAAAAATCATTCAGATTTCCCTTGTGTATGAAGAAACAATATCAATATGATTTGCAGAGCCCCTTAACAAAATGTTTAAAATGAAAAATGGCTCTTTGAAAGTTTCTTTGGGCCCAGAAGGTTGTGTGTGTTTTTTCTTCCTATGATATGGGAAAGAGGATAATAATCTCATATAGGGCAAAAGCGTTGGTGTAAGAATTTTGCAGGCTTTCAGGTTGCATGGAAATCTTCAGAATTACCTGTTCCTCTCTCCCTACCCATCCCATTTGTTGCTGTCTAGAATTATTAGAATGCTATGTAAACAAAACCTCCAACAGGCTGTTTTGTATGTGATGCTAATATTGTATTTGCTTCCCTTCCTAGCTAAAGATTCAAGGCTTCAGGACCAGAGGCAGAGTTGTTCTCCTGCTGGAACCAAGGAACATCTAAAGCCAAGTGAAATGTCTCCTAGTTTTAGCAAACCCGAATGCAAAGGTAGGATTCTCAAAAGGTGTGTACAGAGACTTAGGAGTGCCACTGTTACAAATAGGTTACAAATAGCTTATTCTGTGAGAGTCCTATTGACTTGAATAAGATGCATCTGCAGGAATAGTTGAGAGTGAATGGACTGTAGAGGATAGTAGAGTTAGCTTTGTGAGGCAGAGAGAGGATCTTCGTTAAGGGCATTTGCAGCATGAAGAGGAGGAAATGTTCTTTCAGGTGTTCATCAGAATTAACTTCTGGAAAGCACTTGTGCTGAGTGTGTTCAAAACTTTTCTGTGCTAAGCTTATTTAGACCTTTTAGGCCCCCTTGAAGTGCCGTGTTTGTTATATGTAGTTCTTGGCCTAAAACCAGCAGTGTTAGTTTCTCCTACTTAGTGGCTCATAAATTTCTTGGCTGGCAGTGAAACTTGTACAACTGCAACTGTACACACATCCTGCAGAATCCCTTACTTCCACAGCATTTGGCACAATAGAAGATACTGAGCCCCCTTCTCTTTATTTCGTCTCAGTCTACAAACTTCCGCTTTGTAGATAGGAGAGTGTGTGAGCAGGTGCACTAAAATAGCTCCTGGGATAGTGAGCAAATCCCCAACCAATGTTTGGGCTGTCGAAAGAAAGTCTTCCAGTCATATTTACCCGGGTGTTGCTTGCTTGAAAGGAGTTTCTGACAATTCCAGGCAGGTGGGGAAAGGTAGAGTCTGCTCCGTTTTTCATGGCAAAGGGGAAATAAATGTTAACATGGGGTTCCAGGGGTCCACAGTTCTCTGGGCTTGGCAGCCAAGCCAAACATTGTGATTGCGAGGACCCTGCCATCTGCTTGTCCCAGACTTGTGAAGTCAGGGACAATCCCTTGCTCCCCCAGATCCAAGTTTAGCGCTGGAAAGGGTTGTGGAAGTTACCAGTTTAGCACTGTATCGCCAAGGCTATGTGGGTGCCTTGCAGCCAAATAACCCTCAGCCTTCCTCCGACCCTTGATGCTGGGGCTTGCGCAGGGTTCAACTGTACAGAGGTCAGGATGATCCCCGCCCATCTCTGCAGATCTGAGATTGGGAGGAATGCTGAGGATGGTGGCACAGTTGCAGTGGCAAGTGAAAATGTGGAAGGCTGGTCATGTTCCTTTCTCTTGTGCCCTTATGGTGGCAGCGTAGGCAACTGGTGATATTGCTGGTCCCACCCTCACACTCACCCTCCAAAATCAGAAGCATTTTTCCATCACACCAAATTTTTTTAGACAGCTCTTGTTTCTCCAAGGCGAGGTGTTAATGGTAAATGTCAAATTTGAACCCCACTTCTTCTAAGTATCTTTTTTAAAAAAACTTATCCACTTCATGCATCTGATGAAGGCTGTTATCTCTGAAAGCTTATGTCACAAAAGCACTTGGGTTTGGATTAGAGCAAGAATCTCTGAGGCACTACAGCCGCCTTCCCCAATCTAGCACCCACCAGATGTGTTGGACTACAACTCTCATCCTCCTCAACCAGCATGGCCAATTACAGTCCAACACATCTGGAGGGTGCTAAGTCAGGGAAGGCTACACTGCAAGCTTAGTCATGTTCAGTGCTTAACTAGAGGTGCCTGCAAGAAGAACCACATTCTCCTTGAGTTCCAAGTGTGCCCTGCTTAGACAAAAGGGAGCGACAGACTTCTGCATCTGGCTCACTAGCTGTAGGCTATCCAGTGCAGGGAGGAACAGAACATGGCACATAAGTGAACACAGCACATATGGATCGGGATGATATTTGCATTCTTTGGGCTACCATAGAGATGTGGGAAACATAACATGACATGCAGCCCTCAAATATCTCTGTACACACAATGGGGAGAGAAGCTTAGTTTGCAGATTGCGCAGTTCTTCTGTTGCTCCAGCTGCTTGATCCCCCTTGGGCCTCTTGGGTTGTGATTGGATTACAATTTCTACTGAACATTTTTGAGAGAATCCCCCCCCCCCAAGCTGAGGCAGCACTCCAAATTTCAGGTTATTGTATTGGGACTAACGTGTTGGCTTGCTTCTGATTCCTCCGTTTCCCCCTGTAATTCTTCCCTCCAAAATCTGTGCTGGCTCCATGTCATCTATCTATTATAACACCATTTATATTGTCTGACAGGGGTTTCTCCAGCTGTTCTAGAACATAGAAAGCAGATTGATGATTTGAAGAAGTTCAAGAATGACTTTAGGGTAAGTGCCTTTGCTAGTTTGCTGTTAAGGGTAACTGTCACTAATTAGGCAATACAAATGCAACCCCCAAAATTAGCCATTCGTTCTTTCTTTCTTTCTTTCTTTCTTTCCTTCCTTCCTTCCTTTTTTTTTAAATGCATGGGGGACTTGAGTGCATTCCTGACTGGGAGCATGATCTAGCTAAAATTAAGCATGTTTATGTCCCTTTTGTTTCGGTGGGAGAGTTTAGTATATGCTTCAATCTCCCATGTTAAAATCAGTGGGAGTACTTAATTCTAGCTGTGTTGTGCCCAGTTTTCTTTTCACTTTCTCCTAAGTACTTTGATATACCTCTAAAGCAGTGCCTGGTGCCCTCCAGATGTTTTGGACTGCAACTCTTAGCATGCCCTAGCTGGCACATCTGGAGGATACCAGCTTGAGGAAGGCTGCTGTAAAGATTTGAAGAAGTGTAAGCATATGGCTGGTGGGGAGGTATAGAAGGAGGGGACACAGTTGTGCTGCTGGCTAGGGAGTGCCTTCAAGTGTCTGCACCCATTTGTTTTCCCATTATGTAGGAGGGGGTGACCTTGGTTGCTCTGACCCTAGGGCACATTTGGCTAGATACGAGTCTAAGCAGGTTAAGCATTCAGACTGGCTGGGTTCACACGACATGACAAGCAACACTCAAGGTTGAATATGGGTTGAACTGTGGTTTGTCGTTGTCCATGAAGAGAACCCATGGGGTGCATTCACACATCATGCTAAGCCACTCTGCAAATAAGCCATGGTGGGTTGGTCGTTCGCGGAACAACCATGGTACGCTTGACAGACAATTGGGCTTACCGTGGGTTGTTCTCCCCCTCCTTCCCCCTCCGTCCTCCAGCTGGCTCAGGCACGTATCCCAGTGTCCTTCACTGCAGAACCCTTCTTGTCTTCCCCACCCTGCTCCGATCAATACCCTTTTTCGTTCACTATGGAGGGGGGGTTGGGTTTTTTTCTGGAGCCTCAAAAAAGTGCAACTGGGGTTGGGTTTTGATTTGGGGGGGGGGAATTGGCCCCTTATCTTTCAGGGGTTTAGCATCCACCAAACTTGCTGTATTTTTATAGAGTTAATGAAAACCTTCATTAAACCCCTGAAAGATAAGGGGGTGATTACCATAGAATATAATTATATAATTATACATGATGTATACTCTGTGTCACAGCATGATTAGTGAATAGTTTGATTATTGAAAAGTTTAAAGTTTATATAAATATTAAATCAATATGTGTTGTAAAAAATTGTTAAAGATTCCAATAATAGATAAAAGAAAGTTTAAATATAATGATTGAACATGTATTGTTAAAAAGTTGTTATACATTTTTAAAAATAGATAAAAGAAAGTTCTATCACAGTGGTGTTTTCACAGTTTCTTTGATATACTTATATTTCCGTGATTCTCCTTTGTTATCAGCTAGTTCTATTGAATTTGGCAGAAAATTCCCTACCACTACCAAATAAAGGGCTGTTTTTAATCCTATGGAGTGCTAAAGGGGTCAAATTTAGCTTGCCCTGGAGCTAAATTGGACCCCTTTAGCACTCCATAACCGCTATGGAGTGCTAAAAGAGTCAAATGTAGCTTGAGAACAAGCCGAATTTAATCTTTATAGGGCTACGGAGTACATACTTTGTCACTGAATTTCGTTGGCAAACTTCCAGTTTTGGGGTGTGTGTGTCATGGACTGTGGTGTCTGGGAGCGAAAATGACCCCTGGACTTCCCACAGTTGCTCACCCCTGTTGTAGATTATGCCTTCTCACTACCTGTTGTAGGTCATGAAGTACTTGCTTAAAGTATGCATCTTCTATTTTCTCTTCTCTTCCCCCCACCCCACGCCACAGTTACAGCCAAGTTCCACCCCAGAAACAGTGGAACAGCTGCTAAGCAAAAACAGAGATGGTGAAAAATCCAGAGATGTGCCTAAGGAGAAGGCTGACTCCAGCTGTAAAGACTCTGTGGTGGAAACTGGCAGCAGTGCCCCCTCAACCAGTGGCAGCAGCAAGCCCAACAGTCCCAGCGTTTCGCCAACTAGCATCAACACTGAGCAGAAGCGAGGACCTGAAGTGACCTCGCAGGGTGTGCAGACCTCTGGCCCTGGAGCAAAGCAAGAGAAAGAGGAGAAAGAAGAGAAAAAGGACACCACTGAGTGAGTCATCCTGGATGCACAACTCTTACTCTGATTCGGCAATGCCTTGCAGACAGGACAGTTGCCAGGAAGACCCAACAATACCCGGCATTGCCTTCTGTACTCAGGGCTTCTAAATATTGTATTATCTGGTGCAGCATGTGGAGGAAAGCGAACGTCTTGCTTAAAAATATTTGTTTATATATCAGTGGCCGGAGAGGGAATACTATTTTTTCCTTGCCAGTCTGTCTCCTCCTGCTTCAGCTGGAATTTTCACGCTTCCATAGGCAGGCTGGTGTTGTGTGTTTCAAGAGAGATCGTTCTCTTTGATGAAACAAACAGGGTGTGAAGTGGTTGGCGAAATCCAGAGGCGGCAGGATTTGTAGCGGCTTCAAACTTCCACCGGGGGGAGCTGCCCTCTGTTTTTCGCCCGCCTCCACTGAGGAAGTAGGGCTGCCCCGAGTCTTTCATATCTCTGTGAATGTTTTAAAAGACTTTTCCTCCCTCTTGTTAGGGTTATTTTATTGACTGCGTTTTCATACCGCCTTTCTGCCAATGCACCCAAGGTGGCTCTCCATCCAAAATAATGGCTTACAGTTTAAAGGCTCAGTGTTCAGTAGACATGACCCAAAAGCGAGCAGGGAGGGAAGAGGAAGATGAGCAAGTCCCAGACGTCTTGGCCGCCACATGAGAGAGTTCTGGGACAAGAGGCGATAAAGGGCACGTGACCCCAGCTAAAGCCAACGGCGGTTGAGGATTCTTGGTTTTCAGTTCCATCTGAGAAAAAGGAATCCTCATGGTGGGAAATCCAGTGTTCTATCCCAGTGTTCTCCAACCTTGGGTCCCCAGATGTTTTTGGCCTACAACTCCCAGCATGCCAGCTAGGCCAAAAACATCTGGGGACTCAAGGTTGGAGAACACTGTTCTATCCTAAAACAACCTGACATGCATCTTTCTTATGTGTGTGTTTTCTCCTTAGACAAGTTAGAAAGTCAACACTGAACCCTAATGCAAAGGAGTTCAACCCTCGGTCGTTTGCTCAGGTGAGTGCAACAGGTGTAAATGTCCTCGTCCTTCGCTTATCCAAAGCACTTCCTTAAGTGCTCCCATTTGGGCAGGGGCATCGCATAGTCTGTCCTCGAGCCTTAACAATCATAGCGAGAGCTTGCTGGGGAAACTCCACAAGGTGTGTTGATGCACACACAATCAGTCTGCTCAGTGCCTACTTGAAGCTCAGCTGTTCCATCCCCCCCCCGCTTCTTTTGACAGCCCAAGCCTTCTACTACGCCAACATCGCCCCGTCCGCAAGCCCAGCCCAGCCCTTCCATGGTGGGCCATCAACAGCCTACGCCGGTGTACACCCAGCCCGTTTGTTTTGCACCAAATATGATGTACCCTGTTCCCGTGAGCCCAGGCGTTCAGGTAAAGGAATGTTTTAAGGCAGCAAACAAATGTATGCTTGCTGTGTTAGGTGCGGATGACAAATTAGCATTCCTTTGGAGTATAAAGGGCAGAGCAGTGCAGAGGTAGATAGATGGTACAGGTTCCATGGTGATTTTATATGCTGAGAGGACAAGGGAGACTGTGAAACAGGAGGAACCCTTTTTGGATCTGTACCTTGGAGAGGCAGGCTGGGGAGGAAAGATTTAAGACGCTCCTCTCCCCTGCAGATCATCAAAACCCACGTCATCAAATTTCAGTTTGGAGACCATAGAGAAGGGCCATAGCCTTAGTGGTAAAGTTCATGGATTTGCATGCAGAAGACCCCGGGTTTGATCCCCGGCATCTCCAGGTAGGGCTAGGAAGGAATCCTGCCTGAAACCCTGGAGAGCCGCTGCCAGTCAGTGTTGAAAATATTGGGCCAAATGGACCAATGGTCTGACTCAGTATAACGCAGCCTTCTATGTTCCCCTGTTCCTGAATTTCCATCCTGTGGCTGTCAATGTTCTGAACGGGTACTGGGCCACTTTGTCCTAAGCATCACCTGGTACGCTCTCTTCATTCTTAAAGACTTGAGTACCGCTACTAGTTGTGGGCCACCTTGAAAACTGCAGCGGCCTACCCAGTCTCTCAAGAGATCCCTTCAAATCAGCCACTTTGTATTTTCAGAGCTCATGTGATTGAGAGCATTTGGCTTAGTATACTAGTATTTATGAGACTCCCCACCCCCAGGAGGAAATCTATGGAACCCTTCTTGGGTGGCTTGTCCACCTGTTTAGTTAGAACAGTTAACTTTCTGTCTAATTGAGAGAAGTATGTTGTATTTAGATTTGTTGCCATAGGAATATTGCAGAAAATTTATTGGAACAATGCTGTAACTTAAAATATGCAGCAGAGACGTGCCTTTTAAACATGTGGACTATCTACATGTGCCCTGGCTTTTTCTTTTTCTTTTCTTTTCTTTTTTTTTTGCTTGCTTGCTTGCTTGTTTTTACTTTGGGTCCAGTTTTATCAGATGCTTGGTTAAACAATACATCTTTGACTTGTCTAATCAGAGGGCACTGCTCAAAGACCCTTTAGTTCATCTGTGAGTAGAATTCAGCTGCTATAGCTTCCCTGGTACTCCAAAAATACCAGCTACAGTAATACCTTGGATTGAGAGCATAATTCGTTCCGGAAACGTGCTTGTAATCCAAAACACTTATATCAAAGCGAGTCTCTGGTGGGCGTGAGCGGGGCCGATTTCAGCCCGCTACGCCTGCTTGAGGCGAGTGGTTACATCCCTACACTACTTGTCTTGCAAGACCTTGCTTGTTTATCAAGTAAAAAAAAAAATTAAAAATTTTGCTTGTCTTTCAAAATGCTCTCAGACCAAGTTACTTGCAATCCAAGGTATTACTGTAGTAGTAAAGGTTTGTGCCTTGTTATTGAGGGGAGCAGGGCATGAATCTGTTTCAAGTAAGGTGTTTATTTTTAGTCACTTTCCTAATGAGTATTTTGAAACCATTCCCTCCCACCCAGGCTATCTCCACCTGCCTCTTGACTTCAAGCAAGCTTGCAAATGGTGCTAGAGAGCTCGCCGCAGGCATTTTTACGATGTGTTGGGAGTTGGATTTGCCCCAACATGTTTTGTGTTTAGTAGGGTCCGACTTGGCAGTATCTATTGGACTGAGAATGAGTGTTACGTCCCTGCCCATCTCACTTTTCTCTCCTGGAATGGAACAGTTCCAGGGTTTGTTATACCACACTTTCCTATTACATCTGAGCCAGGCAACTGTGATTGTAAACCCTTGTATACAAGCTGTCTGGTCTGTGAAAAGCTGTATTAGTGCTAAGATAACGGAAGGGTACCTCCTGCCATTGCAAATGGCTGTGGTTAACTCGGCAGATCCTCTGTGCATTGTGAGAGATCCTTTGGGGGCATCTCTTGGGTTGTGCAGCACAGTCACTTGCTTTCAGGGCTGGCCCAAGACAGTAATTCAAAAAGTTACATTTATCATTGAATGTCAGACTTCTGCTGGCCAAATGTGAACCTTGCAGTGGTAGGCATGCGCCCGGCAGTAGACTAATGGCAAGGTGCCCCGTGTGAATGCTCCTAGAGAAGGGCACGTGCGTGTGAGTGTGCCTGTGTTTCCTCTTCTAATGGCCAGCTGTCTTCTTTTTCAGCCTCTGTACCCCATTCCCATGACCCCCATGCCAGTCAACCAGGCCAAGACCTATAGAGCAGGTAAAGGTGAGAATAATACAGTGTTGTATGCTCTTGTACTTCTCTTGCATGTGGAATAACTTGAGTTGTCTTGCCCCGTGTTCTGTTACATTTTAACTTGCCTTTGGAGTAGCATCCTTTTTCATGAATTGACCCTCCTCTTTCTGTGCCACTCCCTTATTGAGCCTTCTCCTCCTCTTCCTTAGTATTTTAAGAAAGACTCTGGGCAGGCCCAGCTTACTTTTGTACAAGGCTTAGCATCTTGGTTCCAGTTTCCTGTGTGTGTTACGTGAACAGGTAGAATTTTAAACATGCTTTGGGCTGCAATCCTATGGAAGTAAGCTCCATTGCACACAGTGGGACCTAAATTTTGGGTAATCATGCATAGGATTGCACTGTGAGAGTGCTTGATTTGCTCTTATTGTCAGTGCTTCCATAATATAAAAAAGAGGGCATGTGTGTGTTTCTGTCTGTCCGTCAGCCCCATAATGCCAAGACTGAAACCTAGACACCTCAAATGTGGCATGTGTACTAAGCTGTGCACCTCAGACTTATTTTGTTTTAAAAATGCATTAATTAATCTACCGTAAATGTCTCCATGTGGCTGAAACCTGCAGTAAAATCTTCAGCCACTAGGGGCAGACTTCCCTGACCACTACATAGTTTTGCTGTGCATACAGCCAAGGGTTAAACGGCTGGACACTTTCCGCATGCAGCTTATTGCAAGGCTCCTGGTTTTGAAAGCCCTTCCACAATGTTTGGCTGTTTTATTACAGGGCTTCCTTGATTTTAACAGCCTCGTTGATCATATGAGTAAAAAAGCAACCCTAGAGCAAGTTAGATGATGCCCTTTTATTGAGCCAACTATTCTTGTTTAGAGAAAATGCTATCATTCTATATATCTCCTCTTTTGATATAGCATTCAGAACAATATTGATAAGAGTCATGTGCACAGGTGCTGTAAACTCATCAAGAGTTGAGTGGGGAGGTTTAAGCGGGGACCGTGGCATTTCTGTTTGTAATTTTGAGAACAAAGGTTACTTTCCCTCGCTGTTCCACAGCCCATTAAACTGCTATCTCTTTCCCAGCCCCTTCTTTCTAGCAGGGTAAAGTGGTAAAGTCTGTACTATTGCTAGTGAAAAAACTTGTTGTGCCAGAGCAGGCAGGGTTCCATTATATATCAGTTAATGTTTGGGAAGCTGCTTCGCTGTACCTTTTTTCTGCCTGAATGTATTGCCCACCCTAGCTCTCCGTGAGTTGACGTGTCCCTTGTGGCCTTAAAGCCCACGTGCAGGGTGAGATTCCTGAACACTTAACATCTGAGGCCTCAGCTATGTTTGGCTTCTCAGCAGATTGCAGTCGTAATTAGCTGCACATAGAAATGTTGGCGTAGGATCGGGGGAAGGTGTCCTCCTTAAGGTGTCCTCTTTCCTTCTTTCGCAGTATCAAACATGCCTCAGCAGCGGCAGGAGCAGCACCATCAGAACACCATGATGCACCCTGCCTCTGCTGCTGGGGCTCCTATTGTCGCGACACCGCCGGCTTACTCAACTCAGTACGTTGCCTACAGTCCCCAGCAGTTCCCCAACCAACCTCTCGTTCAGCATGTGCCACATTATCAGTCTCAGGTATGCCTTCAGCTGGGCTCTTTGTAGCTGGTTCTTCCCCTACAGCTGGGATTTTAACTTGTACGTTGCTCCATTGAATGCTGTAGGAAAATTGGCTACGTAACACTTCATAGAACACTGCAGGCATGAATTGACAACTTGGTGATACACACAGAGCCCTTGCCACACGTTGCCCGCTATTTGCACGATGGGGAGGGGGCATGCTTGCACCCGTTCCTCTTCCATGCAGACGGGGCTGACCGGCGGGCTCAGAGGCTCCCTAGACCACGACCTGGATGTGTGGAGCAGTCTGGGTGATGTGCTGCTGCTGTTAGTCAGGGTGGGGAACCTGCAGCCCTCCAGAGGTGGTTGGACTACAATTCTCAGCATCCATGGCCATTGGCTGTGCAGGCTGCTGGGAGCTGGAATCCAGCAACATTTGGAGTGGCAGCTTCCCCCCTCTGACAGAGCTCAACTGCAGTGCCATCGTGCGAAGGGGCCTGTGCCATAACAATGGGATAGAAAATCTGTCACGGAGGAGAGCTGGGGTAGATCATGAATCTTCCTTCAGATTTGTATCCCAGCTCGTTAGAGACTTAATCTGATATATCCATGCATCCCCAACCATACGCTTTGCTAGCTTAAAGAAAGGCCTTTTGTTTCTGCGGAAAAGTACCTGCGATTTATTTCCCCCTCATTGCCTCTTTCTCTCTTGCCTGTCCTCCTCACAGCACCCCCACGTCTATAGCCCTGTCCTCCAGGGCAATGCTAGGATGATGGCACCACCGGCACACCCGCAGCCTGGCTTAGTTTCTTCCACCGCTACGCAGTACGGTGCGCATGAGCAGACGCATGCGATGTATGGTAGGACACATTTTGGGTTCTGTTTTGCTGGGAGACACATTTACTGAGTTGATGGGAGAGAATAGGGGCACTTTGTGTTTGAGCTTGTTTTAAAATCCACTAAAACCAATTAACGTGTCCGTGAGGTTTCTAGTGACTCGAGAAATGAAGTACAAATGGTAAAGCATGAACAACTGTGGCAACCATTTGACTCTTCTGTATCAGATTCTCCTCTGGTACTTACAATACAGCATATCCTGATTGTCCCACCCCACCCACTGAGCCTTTTAGATCTTTGATTTATCACCCAGGGCCAACTCACACATGTATGACATTGCTTGCATGTGGGAATGAGCTAGTGCAGGTCATTAATCACTGCAGAGAGGATCTTTGCAGCACCGAGTGCCCATTTGAACACAGTACTGTTCAGCAGAGACAAGCCTTCAACTGCAGCGTATATTCATTGTGTGTTCTTCTGGACTCCTAAACCTGCTCTTCCTTGGCTGCTTAAATTTGTGCCAAGGATTTGAGGCACAAGGCCCCTCACAGGCACGTACAGTCACAATCTTGGGAACAGATTCCTGTTCCTTGGCAGTGTTCGGCTTGGCTATTGGGGTCATGTGCCTGCAGTCCTCAGGCATGAAGTCCTCGGTTGATTCCTTGGCACAAATCAGGTTGTGTCTGTTCTCTGTCTTCCAGCACTGGCTACTCTGCAAGACATTGTCTGTATTCAAAAGTAAGACTCATTCTGTCTTTGGAGTGTAGACCAGGGAAGGTTTTGCACACCGATTACATCACCTCTTAGGCCAAGAATGACTTCCTTGTGTGTAGAATAGCAAAGCACCTCCTTTCCCCGTTCTGCGGTGGCTTAAGGCACCCTGTTTAAATGAGTGCATTCTGGACATCCATTGGCTGTCTTGTAGGCAGCTTCGGGGATGCAGTTGCAAATATTGCTTAAATAATGCTAGGTTCAGAGCATCCCTCTTGCAGTTTAGGCATAATGTCCCTTTGCTGCTTGAAGTAAGTTACTGAGGTGCTTTCTGGATTCAGAGATGACAATGTCCTTTGGAGTGGCCACTTCTGTTGTGTTGTTATGCTGGACACTGCCTGGTGAACACCTAGAAGGGGAATCTCCGGGTGAGCCTAATTCTCTGTTATAGCCTCTTCTTCCCGAGGACTGCTCTTTGGAAGGGAGACAGCTGAGAGGAAGCCTGGAGCAAGCCACAATTGCAGTTGGCCACGTAGCTCAGCTGGTCAGAGCGCCAAGGCTGTAGGTTTGAGGGTCGTCATGGTGAGAATGTGGGCTCTCCTTTAATGGGGGAAAGACTGTAGCTCAGTGGTAGAGTGCCTGCCTTGCTCTGAGAGGGTCCCAGGTTCAATCCCCAGCATTGCTAAGTGGGGCTGGGAAAGGCTCCTGCCCGAGGCGCTGGAGAGCCATCGCTGTCAGCCAGTGTAGAGTCAATACTGGGCTTGATGGCCCAAGGGTCTGGCTCTGTATCAGGCCACTTCCTAAGTGGGGAGATCTACAGAAAACACCCAAGGCAGCCTCTGTGCAGCTCTAACATCTCCAGAAGGGAGCCTTTCATTCCTTTCTGACTCTTGTTGTGTGTTGCGACTCTCAGCCATACGTAACATGTGTCAGGCCAGTCCTGAGATTTGTAACCCATGAGGAATTCCTGGGTTCCAGATGGCTGCTTTGGGGTACTACGTTCTTGATCCTGACACAAGCAGCCACAGGCCTACCAATAGAATATGTGAGGGGGCTTTCACAGACCTATGCGAGTCAGGTCCGTCTTTCTAAAATTATCCTGTGACGTGAGCGAGAGTTGCTGACTTGGTCCTGTTGCACGCCGCTGACCTGGAAACAGCCTGGGCCAACTAGAGTCTCTTAGCTTAACAGACTGATGAGCACATTCTTCTGAGGACGGGGCTCGGCTTCTGAACACTTTTAGCCCAATGCATTCACATACCAAGAGAGAGGGAGGGAAGGAAGGAGAGGGTTTTCATTGAGAACTCTCCCAGCAGAGGTCTCTTTATTAACAACATTGCTACCTTTGTTTTGTCCAGCCATCATAACCAAAACCTTGAGACAGGTCACAGTTCCCTGGGAGTTCCATGGAAGCCTAAACCTTCAGAAATGTTTGTGGTTTTTTAAGTTTGATGCAGGTACGATATATTGCAGCCTTCCCCAACCTGGTGCCCTCCAAATGTGTTGGACTACAGCTCCCAGCATGCCATGGCTGATGGGTATGCTGGGAGTTGTAGTCCAGCACATCTGGAGGGCACCCGGTTGGGGAAGGCTGATGTATTGCAATAGATGATGGTGCAAGCATATAGCTTAATGCTTTCTTGACTGGCCTGCACCAACTTGGCCACCTCTAGAGTGATTATTTGGGAGTGGGCTGTGAGCCAGGAAGTCCTTGTCTTGGCCACTTTTTTCCTCAGCGCCCTAACCCCACTTCTCCCCCCCCCCATGCATCTGCAGTGTGGGGGTGATCATACTCATCTGTTCCCCTGGGTTGTTACAGAGATTACTCAGAGGACATGTGTGACATACTGAACATGCTAAAACTGAATGCATGCAAAGTTGTGTTGTTATTTATTTTATTTTATTTATTACATTTATACCCCACCTTTTTTCCTGCAAGGAACTCAAGGTGGCTTACATAATTCTCCTCCTCCTCTCCATTTTATCCTCACAACAACCCTGTGAGGTAGGTTAGGCTGAGAGTCAGTGACTGGCCCAAAGTCACCCAGTGAGTTTCATGGCTGAGCGGGGACTAGAACCTGGATCTCCTGAGTCCCAGTCCAACACTCTCACCACTACGCCACACTGGTAGGCCAGTGATCTAGGGCACCCTTCCCCAACTTGGTGTAGTCCAACACATCTGGAGGGTGAGGAAGGCTAGAGACAATAAATAGCTCCATAATATATAGCGTGATAGCATATTCATTCTAATTAATGATTTAATGTAAATGTTAGTAGCAGTAACCATTAATCGCAGAACTTCTATGAAGACTTGAAACGTTTGTTCTAAAGTGTAGACTCATCTGAGTGTAGACACTTTAGAACAAGGTTTATTCCTGTGCCAGGGTTTATTCTGGTGCTTGATTCTGGTTCTGTTTCATATTTTATCAGTATTCTGTGTCTGATTCTCTCTCTAGCCTATCTAGTTTTCTGCCTCTGCTAAACATTCAGTATGCTGCAACAAGCAATATTTGGGGAAAGGGGGCTGTGCGTACTGAGGAAATCCAGTTTTCTGGGATTGTAATCTGAAGCTAATGTATTTATCTTCACTGCAGTTTAGATAAACACTTTTGATTCCTATTTTTCATGCTGTGGTTATTTAATGCAATGTGAAATGCCTTTAATAGGGGTCATTTTAATACTGATGGGCCAACTGAAGATGGTGTTCACTTGAAGATTTCTAAAATTGCAAATCAGTTTGTGCATGAAAACAATAATTGACTGTTAACCTTTCCAGAAGACTGGAAGTGGTGCTTTCTTCTCATGGCATGTGGCTAATTTCCCTTTCTGTTTCCCAAATTCAGCATGTCCCAAAATACCCTACAGCAAGGAGACAGGCCCTTCTTTCTACTTTGCCAGTGAGTTGGGTTTTTTGTACTAACTTTGATTTTGTACAATAAACAACTTCAAAAGCATCTGTCAGAGGAATAGGCTTGTTGAACAGATACCCTCTGTTTTTGCACCAAACCTACGCAAATTTAGGGGAAACTTTTCTGTCAGTGAGACACAGTGAACTTGTAGGATATGTAAAGATGCTGAATGAAGTTATTTGAGGAATGCTTGGTTCTGTTTAGAAGACAAAGCAGGTAAGATGACAACACTGGGCCAACGTTCGTGAGAATTGTAAAAACTGGTCCAGTTGTGTAGATGCTTTCTTGATTGTGTGTGTCTTTGCTACTTACATTTATTTCCTTGGACCAATAATCTACTGCCTCGTGAAAGGCACCCTGTCCACTTTTCATCCGTCCACGATAATTTCTGCAGAATTCTTAGTTCTGGTATTGGGATTTGGGTAAGGAGGAGGATTAGGACTTGTGTGAGTTGTGGCTGGGAATGAAGAGAGGATGTCTGAAGGGCAAAGACTTGAGAAGCTTCCAGGTAGAGGCGCTGTCGAAATTGACTGTTGAAACTGTGGCCACTGCAGGGCCCAACCTAACCTAACCGCCAGCCAGTGCTGCTCATTTGCTTAACCTTGAGCGTAGGCCTGGATATGCTCAGCACAGGCTGCGCTGAACGACATTCAGTATACAATGCTGGATTCTGCAGCACAGTTGTGGCGGCAGCACCGGCCCTTAGAGGCCCCTTCCAGAGCAACTTAGTTCTTTTTGTATATTCGAGTGAAGGTGAAGAATCCACCCTAACAGAAGGACATGCATGGCCAGAAGTGCCAGCTAGGGGGAAGAGAAAGTTCCTTCCAGTCTGCAGCCTGTAGCGGGAGCCCTATGTGTTCACAGGCTTTGGGCTTGGGCTAGGAAGGGCTTTGTTTGAACCTGCCCCAGGAATCTGCTCTAACCTGTTCTGTTTGGTTAGAAGACTGTAATGCATTCATTGGTCTTGGTTTGGTGCACTGAAACTCTTTCAACAAGCCAATTTCTTATTAATAGACCTTCCTTTGTAAAATGGAGTCCACTGTACACCTATAACATGCATTGACATAATTCTGAATGTGTTTACGCTGTGAGAGAGTGTTTTACTTTCTACCATTCAAACAGTCTCTATTGCCATCTGATGATCTGGCAGTGACATGCTCTAATTGTGGTTGTATTGTACCTTCAGCCCATTTTTACAGAGTCCATTTAAAGCTCTTACTTTTCCTGCAAACAGAATCTGAGCAGGTGTTTAATTCGGCTGGCCTCTCCCTCTTTCTATATTTTCTTCAGCCTTGACCATTGATTTTTCCCCTTGGGTTGCAACTTGTCTTCACTTTCTGCTTCCCTTTCCCAAAAGCGTTTACTTCTTTGCCGGTTCTTTCTTCCTCTTGCTGACATGTTGCTGGTTTAGAAATTTCTTGTAGAGAACCAAGTGCCACATTGTCCACTGTGACTGAGTATTCAGATCCATTTGTGGAACAACGGCAGCTCTTGTAGGGTTGATGGACCCTTCTGCTTAAGTCTGCTCAGTTTGGAGTAAGGGTGTATTCAGATGAACCTCTGAGGCTGCAGTGCTACCACTGTGTCATCGTTTTATTTTGCTTTCCTTGTCTTTTTTGCAAGGAGATTATTCATGTGAATGATCTGACATGTAACAGACAAGTAGCAATACTCTGATGTATTGGTTGACTTCTGGTATGGTAGCTGTCAAGGCAGATTAAAAGTCTTCTTGTAGCAAGTGCTGGGTTCCTAGTTTGTCTGCAGCAAGCTTTAGACCTGACACTTTTAAACCCTGAATGTGACTGCTCCTTCAGGAAGCAAACCCTGAATGTGTATGAGCTCCTTCAGGAAGCAAAATAATAACATGCAGTTTTAGCAGAAAGACTACCTCTGGGCCCTGTTTCTCCTCTTCTGGTTTGAAGAGGAAGTGAAGGGTCTGTGGCCGGGGTTCTGTGCTAGGAAACCTAAAATGCTGCATCCAGAATAAAAAAGTCCAGCACATTTGTACATACGTAGCATGATGCACAGTTCTGTGACAGAAAGCAAGTGTGTGTATCCCCCCCCCCCCCCCCGCTACCCAAGAAATTTAAACTTTTCAGGCAAGGACATAAGAGCACAGAGAACTGGAGAGCTAGCAGGCTGGTGCAAGGGGCCATAGGCGGCAGGAGAGGTTAGGGCAGCCTTCCCTAACTGGGTGCCCCCCAGAGGTGTTGGACTTCAACTCCCATCATTCCCAGCCAGCGTGGTTATGCTGGGAGTTGCAGTCCAACACATCTGGAGGGCACCAGATTGGGGAAGGCTGGGCCAGGGAGTGCTCGACAGCTGTAGTGGCTAGTGCCCTTGGCCACTGGGAGCCCCACATAGGCTTACACTTTGCTCCCACATGCTGCCCGCCCAACCTTGTGCTTCCTGCCACATCCATTTTTAAAGAAAATGTCCACTCCACGGCCTGATGCAATGACAAGGAAAAGTGGGATTGAGCAGAGAGAGAGAGAGTCCCAGCTGGCTGACATTTGTATTGTTTTTAAATGCATCAGAATTTTAGACCTCAGGTAAGAAAAACAGTTATTTAAAAGAGTGATGCCCACAGCTGAGGGAGTCGCAGGTGCTGTCTGAACTTGGTGTCAGTTCTCATTTTCTTTTCTCTCCTTTCCCCCCACCCCCAAGTTTCCACTGGTTCTCTTGCTCAGCAGTATGCCCATCCCAGTGCCACCCTGCATCCGCATCCACCGCACCCGCAGCCATCTGCCACGCCCACAGGGCAGCAGCAGAGCCAACATGGAGGAAGCCACCCAGCTCCCAGCCCAGTGCAGGTAAGAGCTGCGACTGGCAATCTGCTGTGTGGCAGAGAAGCGAGTCCTGTTTTGTCGTCGCCTGTGGCAGCTGCATATACAGTGCTGCGTTGCTTAGACTCTGCACCACCCAGGGCTGAGTTCTCCAGCCAGCAGCGCTCAAGTAGTGGGAACTGTATCGCAGTTCATCACCCATCCGAGGCTGCCGGCTCCCATTGGAAAGAGTTGGCAGCTGGGATTAGCCGCCTCGGTCAGTGTGAGTTTACTGCAAGCCAGAAGCCAGGTTGATCGGATGGCCGTGATGTGCTCCACACAGGGCTGTCCCCGAAGACCGCTCTGAATCTCCAACTTGTGCAGAATGCTGTTGCTAGAACTTTGGAGAAATGTGCTGGGGCTGTGAGACCCCCTGTATACTGTACCTGCTGCTACTTGGGTTTCCCAAGTGCAATGCAGGGTGCTGGTTATCACCTTTAAAGTCCTAATGGACTTGGATCCAGGCTACCAGAAGGAAGGTCTGCTCCCATGGGAGCCTGCCTGCCATCCTTTAAGGGCAGCTGTTGCACCCCTCTCGTGTGTGCCATTGCCTTTGAGGGGGCTTTCTCGGTGGCAGTGCCCTGTGTGTGGAGCTGCCTGCCCCCAAAGGTTAGGTCATCCACCTTTTTATCTGTGTTCAACCAGTGAGTGAAGCCATTTCTTTTTAAACAAGCATTTTACTCTGCTCTTACTTAATTTTATTCTTTAGTTTTGGTTTTGGTGTGTTTTGCTGCTCCTTTTAGCTTGTTGATAATGCATTTCAGTTATTAATGTTTTGATTTTTTTTAATATTCTGTAAGCATTTTTAAGCAACTCCTTTTTGGGGATTGGAAAAGTGGAGTAAAATTTCAAATAAATAAATAAAACTATATTTGTATTTTATTTATGAAGTACATAATCTTATTATTTATTTTATTTAAGATATTTATATGCCCCCTTTAAGGGGGGAATCTCAAGGTTACTTCCAAATATTGAGATAATCATGTCACAATAATAAAACTACAAACTATGAATAAAAGCCAGCTAAAAACTAAAACATATACTGTTCAGTAAAATTTAAATTCCAATTCATATTTTAACAACAGTAGCTAAAACATCTCGGTTCAGCAGCCTGTAAAACCTATCTTAAGGAAAGGCCAGGGAGAAAAAGTGCCTCTTAAGAGCCCTCTCCAGATAGGGCCACGGCATACTCGCTGCTGGTAAAAAGCTGCTTCCCGAGCTAGTGCAGAGTCCAGGAGAACTCCCAGGTTTCATACCTGGTCCTCAAGGGGAGTCCACTCCCATCTAAGACCACTTGTAAACCTCCATCTGGAATAGTTGGTTTCACTAGCTGCAGCACCTCCAACTTGTCTGGATTAAGTCTCAGCTTCCCTCCCCCCTTCCCCCCCAAAATGCTTCCAGACACATAACTTACCTGCCGTTTTAAGTTGCGGCATTCAAAAAGATAAACTGAAGTCTGGTAAGCACAAAACAAGGTAGCAGCGGCACATAAGAGGTCTTGGAGGGCAGAAATGTCTTCATTGAGGGTCAAAACCAAAGTAGGGATGTTAGCTTAGAGGGCTTTAGTCAGGAAGCTTTCCTATAATTGAAGAGAGCCCAGTCTCCAGCTCTTGCCCTCTGAGTAGATTGAACCCATAGCAATCCTACCCTCATAAAGCATGGGGAAGTGCAGATGAAGCTCTTCAACACACACTGCTAAATTCTGCAGGATTCGACTGGTTGGGCAATTTGCCTCCTAGCATAACAAGGGACTGATGTCTCTGGGGTTCCGGTAACATTGCCTTCTGCTGTCACACTTGCTGCTGGCAGCTAACCCCAACCTGGTGCCCTCCAGATGTGTTGGAGCGCAACTTCCGTAATTCCCAGCCTGCATGGCTCTGAATTATGGGAGATGCAGTCCCAACACATCTAGAGGGTGCCAGGGTGAGGAAGGTTGTAGTAGAGAGGAACATGGCAAAACACTGGATTTTGTAAGCCCAGTGTAGTGTGACAGCAGAACATTGATTTGGTGGTGACGAACATTTCTGAGGATCGTACAGTCATGGCTGTGTCAGTGATTTTCTGTCTGCCTCTCCCTCTCTTTCTGAAGCCCCATCAACACCAGGCTGCCCAGGCCCTCCACTTGACGAACGCTCAGCAGCAGTCTGCAATCTATCACACCGGTCTCGCGCCAACTCCTCCTTCCATGACCCCCGGCTCCAACACGCAGTCTCCGCAGAACAGCTTCCCTACAGCACAACAGACGGTCTTCGCCATCCATCCTTCCCATGTCCAGCCTGCCTACACCAACCCACCGCACATGGCTCACGTCCCCCAGGTAGCAAAAACTCTGGGGTGACTTGGCCTGGCCTCCAGGGGGCTCTTCGACGAGTCAGGGAGGAGGTGAAGACTGTGGGAGCAGTTTCTCCTTAATGCTGGGCTTGTACCAAGAAGGGTAGCACCAAGTTACTTAGATCTAGAATTGCTCATGGGGGCGGGGTGGGTCACACCCTTACCGCACCGGAGGCCCCAAAGCACCACTTGGAGTGTCGAGAGAGCACACTGGTGCGCTGCACGTAATCTGTCCCCAGAGCAGCGTGCTCACGAGTGCTTTGGAGTCCCTGCCGTACGGATTTGGATCCCTTGGGGTAGTTCGATTACAGGAGAGGCCAGGGGAACGAAGGACACTGCTTTTTGCCAGGTCACATTATTTGTCCATCTAGTCTAGGGGTACAGAGCCCCCTGGCGCAGGGGCCAAATCCAGCCCTCTTGGGGGGTCCCAGTCTGGCCTTCCTGGGTTCCTCCAGTGGCCTGGCCCCACCCACCCCTTTCCCCTGACCACCCATCGTTCCCGGCTTTGGTGCAGTTTCCTCCCCCCCCCCCTTCTAAAAGGCCGAAACACCTCTCCTCGGGCATAGTGACCAGCAGTAAGAGCACCATGGCACAATATGCTTTCTTTTGGCCCCTCCCCATTTGCCTTCAGCCCCACCCACCACTGGAATGCGGCCCCTCTACCCAATGGAGTTCAGCCCTCGGGCAGAAAGAGGTTCAACACCCTTCAGCTAGATCAGCCTTGTCTGTTTTTACTGGCAGTGGTTCTCCAGGGCCTCAGGTGGAAAAGGGTCTTTTCCTCCACCTGCTACTTGGATCCTTTTAGCTGGAGATGTTGGGGGTTGAACCTCGGACATTCTGGGTGCAGAGCATGTGCTCTACCACTGAGCTGCAACTGGCCGAACTCTGCCTTCCAGTCTCCCTACCCTGGCCTAAGCTAAGTGTTCCCTGCTCAGCAGGGCAGTGGGAGATCCAAAGGAAACGGAGGGAGAGACAGTGCTCTGCAAGGAACCTGAAACGGCTGCTGTTGCTTGGCTAGTGCCAGAAGGGTTTGGCTTGGTGTGCTGTAGGTCATTAGCCCTGTTGTAGAAGTGGTTTCCGAGCTCAGCAGTGTGCAGCGGGTGGTGGCTGCCTGCCTGCCTGCCTGCCCGCCCGGGAATGAAGTCCGAGTGATCCTTTGGGCAGGAGAACACACACAGAGCAGGCAAGTTGAGGATCTTTCAGGTCTGAGACCTGAAAACTGAATAACTCCATCTTTTCTGGAAAATCCTAGGTCTCTGTCACTGTCCTTGAACATGCAGTTAGATTTTGTTGCTGCTAATGGGGCAGTCTCTCTCTCTCTCTCTCACGTGTTTGAATGTGACAGGAGACGCCCCAGCTCCACTATCAAGCAGCCCTCAAATGCCATCAAAAGCAAGCCAAGAGCTGCCCTTCTCTCTCCCTTTCCCCTCACCCCAATGTACAACTCTCCCAAACTCAACAGATTCTTGTGCTATTTTTAGTGTTAAACCTGCCATGCCTATTGGGAGGGAAGCCTAACAGACATGGTGTAAGAGCTTGGGCTCAGTGTGCTCCCAGCTGCCGCTGCCGCCTCCTTTTCAGTGGTAGCCCCCGATTGTGGAACGCTGTCCCCACTGAGGCCTGCCTGGCGCCAACGTTGTCATCTTTTCAGTGCCAGGTCAAGCCTTTCCTCTACTCCCAGACACATGATGAGCTTTTTATTCTGTACTGATGTTTTAGTTGCCTTATTATGGTATTTTAATGGGAAATGTTTTTAGATATTTTCTGTTTTGTATGTTTTAATTTTGCTGAAGTTGCTTTGGGGTTGTTTTTTTAAAGAGAAAGGCAGCTAAGAAATGCAATAGACAAATAAAGCGAACAGGGCAGCTTTAGTGATGGGGCTGGGGGGCCCGTGGCCACGGGAGGGCCCCTCCCTTGTGACCTTGCTACTAAAGAGCTCTTTGTTTCAGGCCCATGTGCAATCGGGGATGGCTCCTTCTCACCCAACGGCCCATGCTCCGATGATGCTCATGACGACCCAGCCGCCACCTGGTGGGGCCCAAGCCGCCATGGCACAGAGTGCACTACAGCACATTCCAGTTTCAACAGCAGCACACTTCCCCTATATGACGCACCCTTCAGGTGAGAGGAGCGTGTGCACCGTCACCGCAACAGGCCACAAGAAGACCAGGAGGGGGTGGGGGAAGAGAGGGAGGCATTGAAGGAGGCCATGTGACGTCAACTGAGATTTGAGCATAGGGAAGGGGGGAGCTAGTGCGGGTTTCTTCAAAGGGAATGGCTGTTTGCACAGATTCCACCATACTTGATAGAGGGGTGGGCAGCCGTTTAGGGTGGGCAGTTGGAACACACACCCTCCCCAATTCCTTTGGAGCACCTTCATATCAGGTTCTTATAAGGTGCTAAAAAGTAACCACAACAAATGCACCCTTTTTTGCAATTTAATCTTTAATACGTCCCAGAGCAGGCCTTTATACTGTGCTGGGAATCCTTCCCCCTTCTGGTGTTGCCCCCACACCTGACATGGTGTTCTTGGTATCGCTGTAGAAACATGGCCCGTGGCATACCAACTGCCGTATAGTGCTTGCTCAGTTTCAAAGCCTTTTCTTGCTAATGCTTTTGCTTGAAATAGCTGATGTGTTACCGGTAATTCTGTTTTTTAAAAGCAGCAGTTGTGTTTTCCATTCGTCAGCCCTGCATTTAGCGAACAAGAGTATGTGTTGGGGCAGAGAAGGGACAATTAAGTTGGTTCCCTTGGTGTTTATGTAGATCAAAGCATAAGAGAGATCTCTGGTCGCCAAGCAGCTTTTTAAATTGCCCTTGATGAGCTTTGGGGTATTTTATCCCATGTCTCAACACTCTCTCTCCTCTCTCTCTCTCTCTCTCTGCAGTACAAACCCACCATCAACAGCAGTTGTAAAGCTGAGCTGGAGTAACTGTGAGGCTGGATCCCTCTTTCTTTCTTTTTTTAGGCCAAATACCTTCCTTCTCCTGCTTCTACCAACTTGGAAGCACAGAAACAAGACAAAAACGCAACAAAATCTTAGTATTTCACTTATTTTTGTTTTTAAGGGAGAGAGAAAAATGTGTAACATCCAATAGGAATGCTAACAGTTCACCTTGCAGTGGGCGAAATTTGGACCGAGACAAAGGCTTGTAGAACCCTTGTGGGACAATTCCATAATTCCATGTGTTGTGTCAAAAAAAAAGCCCCTGCCCCGCCCCCGTTCCGCTTGCAGACAAAAACTGGAAAAGCTATTTATTTTTTAAAACAGCCCTTCAAAGTTACGAATTTATCAGCTAGAGAAAGAAGTAATGAGAGTGATTCTTGCTGCTATTCTCACTAAAATAAATAAATAAATGAAAAATCAAGACTTTAAAATAAATCCCTTTTACTTCTAACTAAACTTGAAAGAGGTTTGGAAAAGGCAAATTCTAATCGTCAAACGGATATGGATTTATTATTTATAAAATCATGTTTGATGAGGGGGGGAACCGCCGTCGCAAGGCAGCGGTGTAACTTTTAAGTTAAGAGGAAACTTTTACTTTGTAGATAATATAAAATAAAAACTTTAAAAAAAATTAAAAATTAAAAAAAAGTTTTAAAAACTGACCTTTCCTTCTGGCGTCTATGTGATTTACCTCATTGCCTCTACCCCCCCCTTTTCCCAAGTATAAATCCACTTTAGCTGTTCAGTGGTGCATAGGGGAAGTGATGAACCAAGCAGCATCCACCATAAAGATGACTTCCATGTCAGTTTGTGAGTTGGACCAGCAAATGTATTCCTAGCGGACAGTAGGGAGCATAAGATCATTAAAGGTGGGGAAAATAAGACCTTTCTGACAGTTCTTCCCATTGTAAAAGAGGTGACTGATTTAATATTTAAAGCACTTTATAAGGTGCATTTTGTTAAGATTCTCTAAACTGGATGACTCTACAGAGATGGTGGGGGAAGAGAGAAATGGCTACAGACCAACCATTGAAAATTTCTAAACAGTTTTATTTTACTGCAACAGCAGATCTATATGTATATTTTAGAAGTATTCAAGAATAAGTTACATGTACAGTACATACAGAAACAATATATAGAAATATTCTACTATACAAAAGTGGAAAGAGGCGGGAGGGCTTAAAAAAAAAGAACACACAGTTTTCTTCTTTAAAGTCCTATTTGTTTTGTTTCCATAAAAAGTAGCAAGCTGTGGGACCCATTCTCATGCTGTTGTCTCCAGGCATTCTGCTAGAGAGTAAGAAGGGCTGAAACTGCAGTCGGTGAGGTTTCTTTCCACGTTTAGCTATCAGTGACAACTTGAATGAAGCTGTTCAGGGTGTCGGTGCTGATCAGCACCGTGCTTTGCAATGCTGTTGCCCATCTCTTGTCTGGAACACCGTGAAGGAAGACTCTTGCACGAACCAGTGAGATCTCAGCCAAGCACAGGTAACCTCATTTTCAGTGGCATGTTGAATTCCACCATGGGGGGGACACCAGCAGGATGACGTTGAGCCCAAATCTTTTTAATGCGGGGGCTTTGCCTTCAAAACAAATACTTAGCGTGTCCTCGAGTGCATTTTGCTTACCTCTGAAAATCCTTGCTTCCCACGCCCTGGGGTGCATGTGAGTTTAGAAGACAGGGCTTTGTATCCAAAGTTTCGATGTCCTGGAAGGCTACTCCTCATTCTGGTTTATCGTTCTGAGAAATTAAAAGATGATCTCTGGTGACAGTGGGGGGCAGAAAGGGACGGGAAAGGCACTGTATAAGAGCGGGTGGCTGATTAGCAGTGATGATATCACAAATATTTTTGGCCTTGGGGGATCGCCTGCTTGCTTACAGGCTACTTATTGCTGGTTTGGGGTGCTTAGGTGTCCGAGGTAGGAAAAGCAAGACCTTGGTTCCTTAGAAGAACTTAATGATTTCGATGAACACATTGGCCCAGGTGACCTCAGCCCCTGTGCCCCTCATTCGATGCTCTGGTGCACATCACAGGCCAACTGGTATAGTAGCCGTTTCCTAAATCCTGGAACTTCCTCTGAGAGCGAGTTCACACTTTCCCTGTTCCATTGGACTTGCATGAAACAGCCCTCGCGCACACAGAGCTCTCCTGCCACTTTGAACCCTCGTTTGGCAAGTGTGATTCTGGCGCGGTACATTGAGCGATATGCGTGCGTCGTGTGTGAGCCAGCCCCGAAAGTTCCGGGGAGCTAAACGGGGGCCAGTTGCCATTCCCTGCAGTGTCAGCATGTGCTACCATTATTTAAGAGTTGAAAGGAAGGCGCTGAATCCTTGCAAAAGGCTCCAGTCAAGTTCCTCTCTTTGGTGCAGAGATTGCTACCCTGATAGGCTTATCACTTCCCACTTTCCCCCTCAACTTCCTGCTGTCACTGGATTAAGATGATAGCTGTTCCTCATGCTACTGATCCTTCTTGAAGGAAAAGATGCATCACGCAGGGATTGATGTAGGGTTTAGGAATTTCATCCCAGCCTCCCTGATGATCTGAGTCATGCCATGCTATACTCCCACCCCCTTACTTTCTACCAGGCATGCAGATCCCACATTTAAATCTGTAGCACAAGGTTACCTTGTATGAACAACTAAAAGAGGAAAATGGAACAAAAGCTTCAAAAACAACACTGTTTAAGTGTCTTTGGACACACAAGCATCTTTTGAAGAACGATTTGAAATGCCTTAAAGAGGGTTCATGGGCACTGACTGTTTGCCTGGATTAATAGTGGCTTACCATTATCTCTGTTGCTTGTTAGTTGATACGTAACTGGTTTCCTCCCAAAATTAAATTACCTGCTTTTGGCAGAGAGAATAATTGTTTGGCATTGCCTACCCTACCGCACAGCAAACAATGACAATAGCCTTCCCTTTCTTGCCCCCTTTCACAGATCTTGGTTTTCTCTTTCCTTGCTCTGAGTAGCAGGGGCACCTGCCGCTTGACAAAGAACACAAATAGCTGATGTGGGACTCCTCCTTTTTAAGGCTAAGCCCTGATGCTCACCCAGTTCTGGTCTTTGTGGGCTGGAGAGGGGCAACGAGGCCCCAGTCCAGCCGAGAAGGCAAAATGCCCCTCTGTTGAGGATGCGGGAGCAGGGCACGGTCCGTTCCTTAGGGCAGCCTTCCCCGAACCTGGTGCCCTCCCGCTGTGTGGGACTGCAACTCCGAGCATCCCCCAGCTGGCCAGGCCGGGAGTTGTAGTCCAGGACGTCTGGGCAGGTTGGAGAACACAGTGTTGTGTTGCTTTTAATATGCTTCTAAACTTAAATGGTGAACGCCTGTCTCACTTTCATTATAGACTTGCTACGTGTGTTAACACAAGTTACCTTCCAAGCCGTAACATTATTGAAAGAGCTTATAGGGCAGCTGCGGTGGGTTTTAATAGAAATAAATCTCCGAATTTCCACATCGCCCATAAATCTGATTGGCCAGGTGTTTACAAAGAAGTTGGGTTGGAAACAAATCGGAAGCTGGTGACTGTTTTGAGCAAGACTGAGATTCCATGTGCTGCTAGACATTCTAAGCGAACAGGCTTTAAGACCACAGTAGGTGGCCCTGCAGGGTAAGGCAGGGATGCTCGTTGGGAGGGAAAGGAGGGGTGTGTGTGCAGGATAATCCCTTTTCCTGGGGAATAGTTGGGAGTAAACGGCTGTTTGAGGTTGGGTCATCGTAAGTCGTAACTTCAAATGTGCAATTCGACAGCTCAGGCTGGCTGGTCAGTGACAGACAGTCCCATCTCCAGCCTCTACCTGCAGCCTTGGGAGAGCCAAAGTTGACAAAACTGGGCTAGATGGACCAATTGGGCCTGTTGGGTATAAGCCAATTTTCTATGTTTAATTCCGTTTTGATTGCTTCTAAGAATCAAGCATGTTCTTTGCAGGGAAGGGAAGTGGAAGATGTTCCCTAATCCTTCACTTGCTATTTCTCCCGCTGATGGGCATTCCAAAATAAAGTTCCTGTTCTGTTTCGCCAAAAAGCAGTGCCAGGTGGCAATGTGCTTTGTATTCATTCTGCTTAGGGTTCTGCTTTTATAGGCTGGACTAGATTGGAATACCCGGTGATTTAGGGCAGGCACTTTTTACCTGTTGTTGTGCCATTAAATCTGTAAAGGGACCCTTTGGACCATCCCTGCACCTTCTTACCTGCCTTCCCATTTATAGGCCTAGGGTAAGGGCTGCTTCTCAGATTACTGTATAGTCAGAGTCATATGTGTACACAAGTGTGCCTAAACTGAAAGCAGATAGATGTTTGTTTTTGGAATGTTAACACATTTCTGTCCATTGCTAACATGCTGTTTTTGCTTGTTGAGAGCCTAGCAGTGCAATCAGGATGACTTTGGAGGAAAGGACCAACATTTAACAAAGGGTATTGTCGTCAAACTGTGTGTGGCGTGAGACGTTAGTTCTGTATTTGAGAAAAACAGGGTCCTAATTTTAGAGCTAGGAAACAAGTATATGCAACCAGTGTTCATGAGCTTGCTACTTGCCTTTTGGGCAGAACCTTCTCCCTCTCAGCACTAAGAGAATGAGACCCAGCTCAGTCAGCTGCTAGCTCTGGAAGCTGGAGCGTTGATTCTAACCCCCCCCCCCCCCCCCAAATATGCTACTCAGAACTAAGCCTCACAGTATTTAGTGCAGCCTTCCCCAACTTGGAGCACTTTAGATGTTCTGGAGTATAACTCACAAAATCCTTCTGGGAGTTGTAGTCCAACACATCTGGAGGGTACCAGGGTGGAGAAGCTAGTTTAGTCGGTCTTACTCCTATGCAAACACAGATAGGGCTTCAGCTTTCTGCTAGAAACTAAAGCCATCTCAATGGTTTTAAATAAATTGGGTGTTTGAGGAATATTCGGAGGGGGAGGGAGGTTGCCCCATTCAAGGGTGTTCCTTGACAAATGTGTGAGTGGCCTAGGAAACCAGGGGCTGCCGTTTTCTCATGCAGCTTCCGTACTGCCTCATTTATGATTAAAAGTGACAGCGCCTTCCAAAAAATTGCCGGTGGGGGCTGGGATCCTAGTTTAGAGAGTGCCCGAGAGATCTCCACTCAGTGATAGAGCAGATGCATGACATGCCAGCATCAATCCCCAGCATCTCCTGTTAAAAGCTGGTAGCAGAGGAAAGGCATTTACCAGTTAGGCAACGTTGGGTGAGGCCAGCCTGGCGCCCTCCAGATGCACTGGACTGCAACTCCCAGAATGGCCAATGATGGGGGAGTTGCAGTTGAACAGATTTGGAGGGCGCCTGGTTGGGAAAGACTGACCGAGATGGGCAAATGGTCTGACCCTGATAGAAGGTTTCCTGTATGCCATGAGCAAGACCCTTCCCCACGTACTCCCAGAGCTGGAACTCCTTGTGCCCCTTGTTGGGAAGCCGCAACGGTTAAATTTACTTGCTTTGCAGTGGGCCTGCATCTTTGGCAATCGAGGGAAAGAAACGCCTTCCTGGTGCTTGGCAGACCTGAGACTAGTTGTTGCTCTGCCGGCAGATCAGCTGTTTAGGGTTCAGCCATTTAAGGTAATGAGGATGTTGAAGGCCTTTTGTCATTGTTGCTTCTGTTGTGTGCATAGCCATCGTTCTGTTCACATATCCTTCATGATAGAAGCTTAATAACACTTAGACCTATTAATCAATGGAGGAACCAAGAAAGTAGCTCTGTTAGAGGGCCTTAATTTCAATGATCATGCGAGAGCTGGGTGAGGGAAGGAATTTGAGAACAGCACAGGAAGTGCCGATCAGTACTTGTCAGTAGTGACCTGTGCTCTCCATTTCCCCCACTCTTCAAAAAGGAGGAATTGGATGAGAGATCAAAATTAGCCACCTATTATCCAAAATATTGTGTGTACCAGTAACAAAACTAGGAACCTAAAAGCAAAGGAAGAGCCATGTGCAAAACCGATAAGAGAGAAGGTTTTGAGTGGAAAAACTTAACAGGCCCTTTAACAGGCCTAATCCAAAGGTCACACCCATAATGGAGTGAGCTATCAACCTATCTTACAAACCAAATGCTTAAACACAGCCAAAAGAAATACGCATTCGCTGTGGCTTCATAAAAACATTTACGAAGAGTCTCATGCAAAAGCAGGCAGTCACTCTGTCCCACTGTGTCAGAGGGAGGTGTACTGGTTGTTAACCGCCCGCAGGTGCCCCCTTCCTTGTGAGTCCAGCTCATAATCATTGTCCCACTGGCGGGTTGCAGGGGTAGTGGGTGGTGTGCCCAGGTTGCCACTGTGCCAGAGGCTGCGAGCCAGCTCTTCTGGAGGGGGCACCCGGTGGAATATCTGCTCCACTGAGGAGTTGCGCCGAAGGTTGTCCGGCATGTGGATCCGCGGACAGGTGGACGGGCTTAGCTGGACGTGACTGAACTCAGGGTTGCAGCGGTGGATGGAGGGGGAGAGGGGAACTGTGCTGCAGGAGCCTGCTGTGGTGGTGAAGAAAGATGGAAAAACAAAAATATACTGAATTAATAGACAATATCCTATCCCCATTCTCAGCAACTGGAAATCTTGTCAGCACCTCCTCTGCTTTCTGACATTTCAGTAGGCATTACCCACCCACTTTCAGAAACATTGCTTGATTTTAGTTTTGTTTGTTTTTAAAGCTGAGATTCTCCAGCAGCTGAATTCTGCACCTAATATGACACTCCAAGCTTCTGCAGAAGAGAGATGCCTGGCTACTGTAATTGCTTGGATAAACCTTAGATTTCTGTCCTAATTCCCGACATCAGCTATTTCCACAGCAGTTTTCCCATGGGCAACGTGCTGTACTACAGGGCATTGTGGGAAAACTGCCCACTAGTAGACTGTCCTTTGTCTCCTGTCTTGCCACAACTCTAAAGTTGCAACAAAAAACACACACCCTTTGCTTCACTTTCCCCACCCCAGCTGATCTAACAGCTCGTAATAATAAAATGTAGCTTTTGCAAGAATTAATGAAAGTCACTGGCCCACAAGAACATACACTAGCTCTGCCACCTACCCTCATAGACTTACACAGTAGTCATTGTTGACATACAGATGGCCTGAAAGGAAATCGAGGACCAGCTACGTTTAATACATCTTTATACGTTTTCCCTCACCATTTCCTCCTCAAGCCAGGAAGGTCTGGTGCTTGAAGCAAGCTAGGCAGCCCTTGGTGTCCCTCTTACCGTGCGTATGTGGGACAACCACCACATAGCTGGACAGTTGCACGTTACAGGCAATGCCACACTCCAGGGGGATGGGACAGCGTTGGAAATGGTGCAGCATGTCCAAGATGGAGGTGAAGTGCAGGTGCTGGACTCGGCACTGGCCCCTCTCCGTCAACGAGAGCCGCAAATGCTGCCAAGGCAAAGGAAGCTTTGTTATCCGCTGGCCAGCTCTGGTCCATGTACAAGTTTTAGCAACAACTAGAATGGACATGAATCATCAACAGTGTGTACAAATTCCTTAGCTGGGGACAAGCCTTCCTAGCCTCCCAGCTTTACAAGATTATGTTTTCCATTCAAACAATGATGACTAGAAGCTTGACCCAAAAATTCAGAACTCCGGTGATTTGATTTCTTTTGCCATTGCTGCCTAGACTTGGCACAACTGTGTTAGTGTGTCACATTTTGTTTTCCTAGCTTGTCTGTATGGTTAGAAATAAAAGCAAATCGCCACATACCAAAAAGAAGCTGTTTAAATATGAGGCAAAGGTAGGGATTTCAGGAGTCTGCTGGCACTCCACAGATTTTACCATGAAAGCCAGGCTTTGTCTCAGTGTGGGTCCGCACAGGTTTCTATCACTGCTGCATGTTACCCACTGACTGGCTATGGGGAAAGACTCCCCACCCCCTGAGAACTGGGGCCTTGCCTTTGCTCTTCCTTGGAAGTTGAAAGTGAGGACGTATTCTCCTCTACGGGTTTCACTCTGTCGGATGAGGAAGACCCCATGTCCTTCAAGGCCCTGGAGCTGGACAAGCTGGGCAGCTTTGACTCGAGAAATAGGGCCGTGATACCAAGGGAAGGACAACAGGTAGTGGTCAGTCTTCTGGCAGGGCTGATCTGGGAGGCTGGACGGCACTGCAGCTGGGAGGGAAGAAAAGAAAAAGCACTCGTTAAAAGCAGTGGCTGAGCATTCATTTTATGTGCTAAACTTTCAAAGCAAAAGTGCAGGCTCAGGATTGCTTAACAGTTAAAGCATAACTTTATTTATTTAGTACATTTCTATACTGCCCAATAGTGGAAGCTCACAACAACTTAATCGTCCTTAAGTGACCCCCCAAGTCTGCACTCATCCTTCCAGATATAAGCACCTTGCTGGATCAGGCTGAAGTCCAGCATTCTTTGTGAGAATCCCAGCAACAGCAGGAGCCAAGAGGTCCATCAGGAGTTTGCCAGCACACCACTGTCCTATGGCATCTGCCCACTGCAGTTTCTGTGTCTGCAACACCTCAGATTTTAGTTTGGGGTGGGGTGGGGTGTCAGTGTTAGAACACCTGCTTTGTATCAGAAGGCCCCAGATTTAATCCCTGGCAGCTACAGTTAAAAAGTATGAGGTGGCACGTGCTAGGGAAGACCCTTCTCCGCCCAAGATCCTGGAGAGAGTCGCTGCCAACCTTGCTTTAACTGGGGCCAAACAGTTAAAGGTACCCAGGAAGGTCTGGTGCTTGAAGCAAGCTAGGCAGCCCTTGGTGTCCCTCTTACCGTGCGTATGTGGGACAACCACCACATAGCTGGACAGTTGCACGTTACAGGCAATGCCACACTCCAGTTTTCTATGATCCTGTGCATGCTTGCTTATTTTTTAAAAATTCAAAACATTATTTTCCAAAAAGCTCAGCGCAAACAGAAGCCCCTGCTAAATGCTTTGAGTTTGCAAATCCAGATAATTAGCAATACAAGTAAAACCAAAACATTGCAGTGTAACTGTTCCGTAGAACACCATCCTGCGGAGAGTCTGCAGCTACTTTGCTGCGCAGCCACCCTTCCTATGTCTAGCAGGCTCAGCCGCTTGGCCAGAACTTTGGTGGTGCTGCCTTTTGCTAGGAGATGGAGGAGTGTGCCAGCTCCCAACCACTGATGCCACCCCAGCACCCTACAAAGCAGGCAGCTCTGGGGAACAGAAGGACCCATACCTTGGTTCAGGGAGTCCGTGCTGCTGGTTGTGGGGCTCGCAGTCACAACCTCCGAGCGAGAGTCTGAGATCAGCTCAACATTGGCTACTTCTGACCTGAAAAAGAGGAGCATTTCTAGTTAGGACCCACCAGCTGCAAAGGCCACAGACAGGATGGACAAAACCACCCCCAAGGGCCAGCAGAAATGGGGCGGGGGGAAGCAAAGCAAAAAGAGCTTGCCGATATGGCCGGAAGATGGACAGGATACGAAGATTAAACATTCTAGAAGAGTCTCCGTGTTAATATGTCACAGCATGAAACAAGTGTGCGAGTCCTTGTGGCACTTTGAAAGATGCAACACATTTATCAGGGTTGGCTGTTTTGTATGCAAGCAGGAAGCGGATGTGGGAGATAAATGACAGGTCAAGGGGGCAGAAATGAAAAACATTTTGCAAGATGAGATTCCACAGGGCCGATAAATGTGTGTCCGTTTATTTTATTTATTTTAGCAAATATCCGGACATCTGAAGACATTTCATGAAACCATCAACACAACCTAAGTACTGGTAACCTGCTGGGGTGGGGGGAAATCACCATCCTGTAGGATAATATATTAAGCCTTGCCCAACATGCAGGGCAGAGATTTTGTGCCCCAACATAAACAGCAAAGTCTGCTTTGAGCACAGTCCGGTGCTACCTGGTGACTGAACAGGGGTTTGAGCTTCCCACTCTAAATGACTGGATAGCTGAAGCCATCTTCTCAGCCCAAGATACGGGCCACACTTTTTCTGGTCAGAGCTATGGCTCCCAAACAGACACTAAGTTAACATCAGGAAGGGGGAACTGTTGACAAGGATGTTCTGTAACATTACACCTTTCCCAAGTGCGCTGCAGCCTGGGTGGAGAGGCTGCATCTGATCTCCTCTGCCAGCCTGCTGTGTCTGTTGGCTAGCTGTGGTGAAAACACTGCATGCGTAGAGGCAGCCTTGCCTTTACAGTCACCAAGCATCCTGGCACGGAAGACCGGTTTGGGAGCTGATTCAGGCATAAGCCCTTTAAACCCCAGATGTGCGGACTTCATTTTTATTCCAGAACGCAGCACCGTGCTGGAAACAAAAGTTCCTGAGCCGGGCAAGAGGCTTGCTTCAGAATGTATATCCACTAGTCCCACGTGTAAAGTGTTCCCAATCTATATGGCACCCACCAACTCCCAGTTAAAACCAGAGCTGTGTGTACTAGAAAAATAAAATTTCAGATCCAATTCTGCACTGAGAAATACTGAACTTTGCAGTCTGTGTGTATAGCTAAGTTGTAATATGTTCCATTATTTTGCAAAATCTTGCTTCCGTTAATCATGGGGAGGGATAAGCAGCTCTGCTCCAATCTCATTCAGTCTTTCTCCTCCCTCTTACACTTGAGAGATTTCAGATTTCATTCACCCACTTTATAGCAAATCTTTGGAGGCATAAGGCCTAGAAACTTGATTTTTAAAAATAAAAGAGAAATTCTTAGAAAGTTGAATCTTGCAGCTGATGCTACCTTCCTCAGCACACAAAGGCAGTCATCTTTCCAGCTCTAGTTCGCATACAGCTCTTTTCACACACACTTCTGGTGTGGAAACCAGCCATCAACTCCTCCATCCCATGCCAGAGGAGAAGCACCATCTCTGTGGCCTCAAAGCCCTGTCAGGACTAGCATTAACTGGAAGAATCCTGATGGGGATTTCCAGGCTGCCTCTTGGCAGATGTTACAAACTTCCAGCTCCCAGGCTTAGAGTTACAGATTGCGGGAAGGGAAATGGACCTGTCCTCACCCACATGAGCTTGACCAAACCATTCTTCATCTGAGGCCCGCTTCAGGTGCCCGCACCATCTCAAGTGAAGCAGGTCATGACCGGTTGTGTGTGTGCGGGGGTGGGGGGCCTTCTCAGTTGTGGCACCTCAAATGCAAATATCCTCACTGAAGCTTGCCTGGCAGAAACGTTGATGTCCTTTCAGTGCCAGGCCAGGCCACTGAAGAAAAAAAAAATAACCTAGGCCAGCCTTCCCTAACCTGATGCCATGCAGATGTGTTCAACTGCAACTCCCATCATTCTCAGCCAGCATAGCCAATGGCTGGGAATGATGGGAGTTGCAGTCCAACACCTCTGCAGGACATCAGCATGGGGATCTTTCATGGTGGATAAATCTATCAATGGCTGAGACAATATATGCCTCTGAACACCAGTTGCTGGAGAGCAACAGCACAAGAGAGCCTTTACCCTCCTGTTCAGCTTGTGGGCTTTTTGCAGGCACCTGGTTGACCCCTGTGGGAAACACGGCACTGGACTAGATGGACCTTTGGTCTGATCCGGCAGTACTCTTACATTCAGTAGGGGGAGAGCAGCAGCTTCCTGCGGAGGATGCACTCGGCAAACCCAGGTCTGCCTCTGCATAACGTGTGAAGTGGCCCACAGCACTGACAGTTTTTCTGGATCTCTGTAACGCTCTTATCAGTTTGTGTACCTTTGCCACACAAGCACGTAGTCTGCCAGCTTGCATGCAGTTAGCCATCCCATTTCTCTCCCCCCCCACACACACCACCCCTGTTCATTTATTTAAAAAAGGTTGCTAGCCCTCATGAGGTGCTGATAAAAAGCTTTAAAACATTCCTATGCACTTCCCTGTCTTCCAATCCCTTCTGTCCAGAGCTCGATTTGTACCAAGGCTCAGCCCTGGAACCAATTTTCAGGGCCTGGATTGAGGCCTGCAATACATGAAGTAATAGTCAATGAGAGGAACTCTGAGTGAATTAAAAGTGCACTTTCCTCACCACTGCACAACAGCAGCCTACCCTCAACACATCGGGGTGGGTCAGGGAGAGGCTGGCAGGGGATTTAAGTTTATTAGCTTTATATTCCACCTTTCCTCCCAAGGAGTTCAAGGTGGTGGTCACGGTTCCCCTGCACATTTTATACGCACATCAAACCTGTGAGGTAGGGGAGACTGAGAAATAGCAAGTGGCTCAAGGTCAACCAGAACGCTTTGTGGCAAGATGAGGTTTTGAACCCGGGTCTCTCCAGTCCTACTCTGACACTAACCACTACACACGCTGGCTCTATTGTGCCATTAGACAAAAATTCTGCTCCGAGACAGGCTTGATTCTGCAACTGTTTTATTCTGCATTAAAAAAAAAAAAAGATTTTGCACAATTTATTGCAAGACTGTTCATTAAGGCCGGCTGCAAGGGCTCAGAAATCAACCTGTACCAAGAACGTGGACTCCTGCTGAGACCCCGTCTAGCTCCAGATATTTAGCCAGCCATTACCCACACGTCCAAGTCTATCTTTAAGCCATAAGGACTGGAAAAAGTCTTTTTAAAAGCCAGGCAACAAAGTCACATTCTACAGAGTTGCATCACACACACAGCCCTGGGGGACTTACCCTCGCGGGAGGCATGCTTGAATTTCAGACATCCAGGAATTCAGTTGCTGCTCATCTCCAGCCTCAAATATAATGTCTGAGGAGGTGTTCACCTGGGGGGGGGGAGAGGGGGGGAAAACATGAGGAACTCTTCACAGTGCAGACTCAAAACCAGCCATAACTCCCAATTGGGGGTAAAATGGTTCCTGTCTGAAGGAAAGGTTTTCTGTCTGGATTCTCAGGCAACACCCTGCCTCCTCCAAGATCTCTGACTGCCCTGGGAATTTCCACACCGTATTCCTGCTTCCTGGATGAGGATCTCCATCCTGCCTCCAGCTTGGGGAGTGGCCACAGCTCAGTGGCTGAGCACGTGCTTTGCATACACAAGACCCCAGGTCCAAGCTCCGGCATCAGGCAATGGCCTCTGCCTGAGGCACTGGAGAACACTGTTGCCAGTTGGAGTTCCTTTGCTAGATGGGCAAAGAGTCTGACCTAGAGTCCAGCAGCTTCCCAGGCTTTTCCCCCCACGCCAGGCAGTCCTCTTTAGAAGGGCAATTCTACATCAGAACAAGAGGCCCGCATCTGGGCAAGATTCTGCCTCCAGGCAGTGGTCACCCAGACAGTGCCACAGGAACGAGGCCCAAAGTGCGCCCTGGGCACACCTGCCCCTCCCGCTCCGAAAGACACTGCCCCTGCCCCCATCCATGAGTGCAGCTGCTGCAAAGGGGCAGAAGCATCCCCTTACCTTGAGCACGAAGGTGTGCAGGTTGTCTGGCATCTCCAGGCAAGTGCACCTCCGGATTTCTTGGATGGCTGAGCAGGTGGTTTGCAGTTTGGGCCGCGAGCTCTGTGGAGAGAGGCAGAAGAACAGCCATGGTGAGTCCATAGACGGGTTACAGTCAACAATGGTCACAGGTTGGATGGGGAAAGAGCCCTCTCCAGTCCCTTGCAATCACAAGTTCACGGAAGAGCGATGCAATTCTCTCTTAAAGCCATCTTAGCCAGCAGCTATTGCCACGTCTTGTGGTGGTGTAACGGCAAGGATTAATTGCATAACAAGTGCAAAAACCCTGCTTTAGTTGTCTCGTTTTTACTCCAGAACTAATAAAACACAGCCCCTGAATACTTTCCTCCTATAGAAGGGGTCTCCAACCCCTAGCTTATTTTGCTTTGCATGCAAAAATGAACCCTTCCCTTCAGAAAAGGCAGTCTGCACATGCTCACTTTACCCTGGCACTTGCAGCAATGCATGGAATTCCTTTGGGAAGAGACCGCTTTCCCCTGGAGCACTCCCGGGAAGCGAGTCTGTGTGAGAACTGGTATAGTACAGTGGCTAAGAGACCGAGCTGCAAGTCAGGATGTCCCCAGTTCGAATGTCGCCTCTGCCTTGAAATCACTAGGTGGACTTAGGCAAGCCGCTCTCACAGTCAATAGGGCAGATAATACTGGCCAGATGGGCGATTAACAAATGTAATAAATAAATACCAACTGACCTTACAGTAGCCTTCCCCAACCTGATGCCCTGGCCATGCTGGCTGGGGATGATGTGAGTTGTAGTCCAGCACATCTGGAGGGCACCAGGCTGGGGAAGACTGCCTTGCAGAGTTGTAAGGATTACACTAGATCAGAGGTAGGCCAGCTGGTGCCTTCCAGATGCAGCCAATGGCCAGGGACTATGGGAGTTCTCAAAAAATACTGGAAGGCACCAGGTTGCCTATTCCCACCCTAGATAAGACACTTTCAACACATCATCCTCTGTGGACGTAGAAGTGCCCCAGAGGTTCTTCTGTATGGAGCGGAGAGCAAGGAATGAGACAGAAAGTCGGACACACACAGCCAGTCTTGCTGAACAGATGCCTGCACACCACCAGTAAGGATGGCTCGTCTCTGGCTTTTTATCCAGTAATACAGGCCTGTGGCTCACGCAGGCTCAGCTTGTCTGGGCGTGGAAAGCTAAGCAGGGTCAGGCCTGGTTATTACTTGGATGGGAGACCCCCTCCTCTAGTTTCCTGCACTGAGCAGGGGGTTGGACTCGATAGCCTTGTAGGCTCCTTCCAACTCTATGGTTTATGAAATCCTCCAATCCTGGCCCTTAGCCAGGAGGTTACTGGTGCAGGCAGCAGAATTCCAGGTTGGTGGGGAAGGACAACTGGTTAGCCACAACAAAAGGGGAAAGTTCACGCACATCCCAGCAAGAGTTCAAACAGCAGAGGGTGCCAGTCCATTTGCCATGCACAGATCAACTTGGTTTCCAAGCTATGACTGCACCACATGAATATCCAAAGCGGTCTTGTTTTCCCAAGCTAAATAGCTCCCTCCCTAGAGCTCAGCACCATCTCCTCTGACCTGCAGCCCCACTCGAGGGGCCGTCCCCATTCCGTGCTGCCCGAGATCCTTCTTTAAAATGGGGTTTGAACCTGGGACCTTCTGCCTGCAAAGCAGGTGCCTGACCACAGACTGGGCTGGGGCCTACCCCCACTGCAGGGTGGTGGTGTGTGTCTCCAAAGCATTTTGCCGTCTTGTCAATTCCCGTGAGAACTTCTCCTTTTCTGGTCCTCCAAGTGAGTGAAGAGGAGAAGTGAACCCAAACAGCGTCCACTCCATGCAGCCCCGAGAAAGACACGCCAGACATTTCTAGCTCCCTTCCTTCAACACAGAGCAACAAATACAGGTAGTGAAAAGAGAGCTGCTATAACTCGTGTATAAACAGACATAAAGTTGGGCCATCTTGTTAAAAGAACTGGGTTTAGTGAAACTAGAGCAGGAAAGGAATCAGAAGCTCTCACAGCGAGGGAAGGGGTGGTGGAAATACTTTGACCTGGATAAAGAATTTCTGGGCCAGCTTCCTCCGCCTCCACTACAACTTCCGCACACCATATTTTCCTCTGGCCTGAACTTGGGACAGAACAAAGTACATGGCTTCTATCCATTGTTTCTGGCCTTCGTTTCAAACTTTCCCTGAATCTACCTGTCTCCACTCTCAGGCCACTGTTGTGTGACCTCTTGGCAAGCAAACGTCCATGCAGTGACAACAGAAATTCTACATGTAATTGTATTATATGGTGCTGCAAAGGGTGTAATGGCTTCAGTCATTGGCAGGCTGTCCAGGTCAAAACCAAATGGGCTTCAGCAGGGATGGGAGAGGGGCAAAGAAGCCCATTTCGGAAGAAGGCTATCAATCCCCATCTCGATCTTTCCCAATTGTGTACCACTGAAATTGCCACAGAAAGAACTGGGGGACCCTACTGAACAGGGCGAGCTGTGGTATGGGGCGGGGGGATCCTCAAAAATACCAGGAGGGGGCATTTTGCATCAGTGAAGTCCAATCCTGGATCCAACCCTATATATATTATAGTATGATAGTATCTATAATATCATACAAACATGTCTGTGCCCAGACACTCCCGAGTTCTGCACCAAGAAAAGCTTATTCTGCAGCATGTACGAGTTACACAAGTTTTCTTATTCTGCATAGTTTATTCTACTTTGCTCACTATGGAAAATCCCACTCCAGCTTTTTTTTGACACTTCTCCATTGTAACCCTTTCCTCCCCACCCCCACGCTTAACAATGGCAGCCATAAAGGCTAGAACCTTGGTTTTTTTAAAAAAAATATTTTGAGCAGAGATTCTCACGACACTGACACTGAACTCAATGCCCAGTTTCTATGCATGAGCTGCATGATCTTGGAATCATGGAACACACAAAGATCCTGATCAGCAGATCGGATTCTGCTTAACATCAAACACAGCACTGTGATCTTCCTGTTGGTTAGCGTAGCGTACAAGAGGTCTTGTGCTCATGGTATTCGATCCACCCTGCTTTAGGGACAAGCAGCATGCCCAAGGCTGTCTTCCTAGTTATTAAACCACCCCAAGAGATCAGGAGCCAGTGTGGCATAGTGGTTAGAGTGTTGGGCTGGAACTCAGGAGATCCGGGTTCTAGTCCCCACTCGGCCATGAAACTCACTGGGTGACTTTGGGCCAGTCACTGACTCTCAGCCTAACCTACCTCACAGGGTTGTTGTGAGGATAAAATGGAGAGGAGAAGGATTATGTAAGCCACCTTGGGTTCCTTGCAGGAAAAAAGGCGGGGTATAAATATAATAAATAAATAAATAAATAAATAAAATAAAATAAAAGACAGACAGACAGCAGCTGGGAGCAATTTTTTCACATGATGCTGTAGGATTGGCCTCAGCAGCACAAGAAGGAGCTGCTACCAAAAGCCGGTGCAAGTGACGCACGAGGGGCAGAGGAGCTAAATGAAAGCAGGAAGCCTACGACGCAATTGGTTTACCAGACAGACTGTTCCCAGTCTCAGCTGACAAAGCGCTTGGATTTTTCCACGGGCAAGAGCCTTAGAAATTCTCTTGGCTGAGAGGGACACCGTGACTCACTGGCCTGTAACAAGCCACTGAGGAGGAAACAACCCGCTCAGGTCAAAGCTGTTCAACAGAGGGGCATGTAGTGGCCGGCAGGAACCCCTGCCAAAACCAAGGTCTGCCGGATCCTGGCAAAAGACCTCTCCACAGAACTCAGGGACTGGAGGAAGGAGGGCTCTGTCGGGAGGTTAAAAAGAAAGAGAGATTCCTGCGGCTGCAGGAAACTCCACGGCTGCTTGAGATTCCAGCATCTGTGAAACCGCTCATGAATGGAGAGCTGCAGAGGCTGTCCAGGAAGAAGAAAAAACGATGGTTTGTCCCCAGAATGCAAGACATGAGAAGCAAAGGAAGAGAATGGGAAAAACAGGGAGGCCTGACATTGCCTAAGGACAAACCCGGTGGTTAAAACAGTCCAGAAAAATCTCTCTTTCCTGCCCTGGAGTCAGTGTTGGGACACGGTTTTAAGCCCACCTTTCAAGACAATATTCTCAAGATACCAATTAAGAACAATAGACGATTTACAAGCAGATCTAAACACCATTAAAGCCCAGCGAACCCCCACCCCCCAAAAACGTTTTTGACCTGATATCTAACAGAAGTTAAATTTTTGGCACTGGACAAACTAGTAAGGAGTTCCGAAATTGAGGTGCCACCACCACTAAGGTCCTGTCTCAGGTAGCAAACTCCCCAGGCCTCGGAAGGTACTTGGAGTTGGGCCCATAATGTGCAGTTTCATCTGGGAGTTGGTGGCCCTTCATTGCACTATCCAGCCTTCCCCAACCTTGTACCCTCTAGATGTGTTGGACTACAACTTCCATTTCCCCAGCCATTGGCTGGGAATGATGGGAGTTGCAGCCCAACACATCTGGAGGTTGGGGAAGGATGCATTGAAGAGCTGGACTATGCATGCCCTTGCCACTGAGGAACCATGACCAGCTTCTCCAAAGCCTTGTAGGATACAACATGTGATTTCAGCTTGTCACCTTGATCACCGGCATCTTTTTTAGAAAACAATTGGAGGACGTGGGGGCAGGGGAGTGGAAGAGAGAGATGGACTGGATATTCCTGGCCAAAGAGACATCCTTTGCGCAACATAAAAACCAAAAAAGTACTTCCCATTTAAGCAGCACTTCCTGCCTTCTTCTCCTATTAGTCAAGCAAAAATGAGAAACTGCGGCTTGGAGGTGGCCAGCGATGAAACCACAGGAAGATCAGAAGCTGCCTTGTCCCAGGACTAGTAGCCACTGATAGCTTTTTCCTCCATGAATTTGTCAAGCCATCTGGCACGTTATTGTCTCTTCCAGCCTTCCTCCCCTTGGTGCTCTCCAGATGTTCTGGATTTCAACTCCCATCAGCTCCAGTTAACATGGGCAATGATCAGGAATGCTAAGATGGCACCAGGTTAGGGAAGGCTGGTCTATTCTGACCCCAGGGTTTCCCCATCGCCTCCTATCTGGGGCTTTCTGCAAATTTGCCTAAAAGGGGATTGGACAAATTCATGGAGGAAAAAGCTATCAGTGGCTACTAGTCCTGATGGCCACATATTATCTCATTACCTCTCAATACCAGCTGGTAGGGAACACAAGCGGGAGGGTGCTGTTACACTCAAGTCCTGCTTGTGGGCTTCCCACTGGGGCATCTGGTTGGCCACTGTGGGAACAGAAAGCTAAACCAGATGGACCCTTGGTCTGATCCGGCAGGGCTCTTCTGATGTTCCTTTGTTTAGGTGCTCTAACATTGAACCATGCTCCCCAAACCCCAAACATTCTTCGATTGCGATGGGGGGCATTTTAAAAATTCTGTATTTTTGTAAAAGGAAAACGCACGAAAAACCACATTATCATCAGTAGATGGAGCATTAGACTTCAACCTGGCAAACTGGACTAAGGTGAAATCTGATCTTGTCCACAAGCCCAGCTGCAACTCTCTTACCCTCTGGGCCTTCCATCACAAGTTTCCATCAAAAAGCCTACGTTTCATCTGATTTTATTTATTTACAATATTTCTATCCTGCCTTTCACTACACAAGCTTTTGAGGCAGCTTAAGCATAGATTAAAAAACAAGATTGACCCAAAATACCGACTACTCTTGCACTTGCTGTGTGTGCAGGTAGAATGGGGGTGGGAGAGGAATGGAGATCTACATGGCGGAGATCTTGAATTCAACTGGTGGGTCAGCCAGGCTACCTGCACCCCCTGCTGATCCAGGCCTGCTATTTAGACGGCACCTTTGGTGTTCACAGCGGCTACAAACACCTTCGCAGCCACGTTCCCTTGGTTACTTGCCATGTGTGCTCATGCGGATTACCCCAGTGAAAAATGGCTCCCACAACTGGGTTGCTGAGAGCCCACAGAAGCAGTTGCAGAAAGGCAATAGAGGCAAAAGCAAGAGGAACCAGCCTGCTGGATGAGACCAAGGAGGCTCCATCAAGTCCAGCTTCCTGCTTCCCACGAGGGCCCACCAGAGGCCTCGGAGAAGCCAGTGAACAGGGCTTGAAGTCCACAACCCTATTAGAAATAAAATAAACAGCCCCCTCCCACTGTTGCTCCTCAGACAGACTGCTTTTGAAGATGAAGTATCCATTTAGCCACCCCAGTTAAGAGTCACCAATAGACCTCTCCATCCTCCATGAATTTGCCCACTATCCTTTAAGGCAGGGATTCAAGGGCCAAATTCCATTTTGGAGAAGCTCTTGGGGGGCTGCATTCCAGGGGTGGGCGGGGCCGAAGGCAAAAGGGGCGGGGTCAGAATACCAATAATGCCAGCCTATTATTTTAGCTTAAAGCTCAGTAACTAAACCTGAGAGGAGGCATGTCAGCCTTTTAGAATGGGTGGGGGAACACACGCAAAAGCAGAGAAACCAGTCAATGGCCGTGGGGAAAGGGGTGGGGGGAGGGGGAGGGGGCATGACCCTCTGGGGACCCTGGGTGGGTCAGACTGGGCCCCCAGGCAGTCTGGATTTGGCCCACGGGCCTCAGGTTCAACATCTCTGTTTTAAAGCCATCTAAGCCAGTGGTTGTCATATTTTGTGGCATCAAGGGGGGAATGGGTGAAAAAGACTCAACAAGCCAGTTGGAAAGACGCGCTGGACTGGAGGTGGTTCATGCATGGGCCGCCTGTCCAGCAAAGCGACCCTCCGCTTCCTTCCAGTCCTCACTGCTGGGATCTAGATTGTAAGCTTCTTGCAGGCAAGGGGCCTCTCCTTTGCTGCCTTCTCACAAACCCATCACAATATTTATAACAGCAGCAGCAAAGCAACATTCTAGGGATAGGGTGAGTTGGCAGTGCTGGGGTAGAGGCTGGAGGGAGAAGACTAATCGGATTTCCTTTCGCCTGTGCAGGGGGATGTGGCCAAAACGCCCGAAATAATCCCAGCTCTCGTGCCTATCTGGGAATCGTTCACTTCTGCTTTCTGTCTGTGTCATGCTGTTTTTGTTCCGAGTTTTGCATCCTTTTGGGGTTTGTGGGGCTATGACTCACAGTCCCATTTGCAATTTGAAGCCAGCAGCTGGAGGAGGGGGGGGTTCCTGATTGGTCAGCTCTTTTTTTGGGAGCCAGGGAGATGGGGGGGGGGGAGAAGGAAGAGGCTTCCATGTGTAAAGACTATCGATCGGGGTCTCAGCTTTTGGACTTTGGCTCTCTTTGGCCCTTCCCCCTATGAGTTACACTGGTTCTCCTATCTTTTGCCTCTGCTTCTTTCTAACTGAACTGGCAAGAGGAGGTTTTTCCTTTCTTGTCAAGAGACATAGGAAAAACTGAGATTAAAATTGTTTTCCTCCCCCTTAAATTACAAACTAAATTAAATAAAAGCAAAATAAATGGAGGACACTGAAGCATCTGTTGATTCCACCTGTCATATATTGATGGTGGCAGCTGATGAGGGACCTGTGTGGCCAAACCAACATGGGGCTGGAAAACGAATTTGTTCCAATGGTCCCAGCAAGGAGACAGGAATTTTCTTGAGAACTGGAACAGCTCCCAGAGCAGTGAGTTGAGCTCACTGCTTGCCTGAATACAGATAACATGAAACATTTCCTGCCTGCTTGCCTCAGGCTGTGGGTCTACGCATGATGCTGAATGAGGTGGCGGAATTGACTTGCCACTACTGGACTGCAGGTGGGGATCATTTGCGAATGCTCCCTAGTGTTTAAAATAAAATAAAATGTAATGCCCACAAGCAAAAATCAGGAGCATCAGGGAGCAAGTATCTATTTCAGCCCTCTCCTTGCAGTACACATTTTCTACTTGCAGGGAAATTTATTTATTTTTTAATGTCAGAGGCCCCTCAAGCATGTGGTTTGATCTGCCACCTCAGGATTCTGCCACCTCATTAGGCTGCATGTGTAAAGCCAGCCATGGGGAAATCGCATATGCACTGATTAGCAGCTTAGCTGCTGCATTCTGCAACAATTGAAGCTTCTATCTAGACACTCTTCAAGGTAGTCCCACTGAGAGCACATTGCTGTAGTCTAACTATGATGTAACTATTACCATGTCAGATGGACTCAGGAATGGTTGGTGGCGGCTGGCGCACTAGATGTAGTTGTGCAAGTACGCTCCTTGGCACCACTGCCGCCTGAAGATCCAAGGGCAGCGTAGGGCCCAGGAGCACTCCCAAGCTGCAATAAAAAGGAAGGTTCAAAGAGAACACATCACTGCAAAAGACAATCGTTTTTCAACGTGCCATTCAGCTCTGCCCAAGTTGCTTTGCAGTTCCTCAAAAAGGAACGCCCGGAAAACAACAGCCAGAGAAGAAGGGAGCAAACATGTTTGGCTGGGAGAGATAAAGAGGCCAGCAGGCAGTGTCAACAGGGCTCCAGAGCAAAACAGAACAGGGTGTCCTTTTAACAACACAGAAAAACACCCCAATGGCATCAAAAAGGTCCAGCGGGCTCCAACCAGGGCTTTTAATTTTCTCAGTTCACAGATACTTTTGTGATAGCGAACGAAAGAATGCCACCTTCTCTGCTCTTTTCAAAGGAAAAAAACTGACAATTGGTGAGAAAAAGAAACCTAGGCAAAGGTGCAGAGAGTCATAACATACACTGTCAGGCAAATTAAAAAGGAACTAAGGGTGCAATCCTACACATGTTAAGACAGAAAAAATTCTTACAACTCCCAGCATTTAAAAAAAAATTATTTATTTATTTATTATATTTATACCCCGCCTTTTTTCCTTAAAGGAACCCAAGGCGGCTTACATAATCCTCTTCTCCAATTTATCCTCACAACAACCCTGTAAGGTAGGTTAGGCTGAGAATCAGTGACTGGCCCAAAGTCACCCAGTGAGTTTCATGGCCAAGCGGGGACTAGAACCCAGATCTCCCGAGTCCCAGTCCAACACTCTCACCACTACGCCACACTGGCTCACACACTCACATGCAGAGAGTTGGACGACCGTAGCTTCCACTTTGGAGTCTCCACACTACATTGGTCCAGGCATAGAAAACCCCCAGAGTAAGATCAGTCCAAGCCAGCGGGCAAATCTGGTCCTAACCTATAAAGCCCTACAATACCTGACAGAACGTCTCTCCCAACCACAATCTGGATAATGCTGGGAGTTGTAGGTCTTTTTTCTATCTAAACATGCATAGGATTGCACCCTAAAATCTATTTTGTGCCTGCTATTGTAGCAGGGGCGCTGGAGTGGGGAGAGTGAGAAGCAAGTTACGGTTATTTCAACTGTTGAGTTTGAAGTTAACAGCCCGGATAGTATCCAATTATTTTATCTGATTTTCTTCATGATAAACACACTGTGGAATCCTGAGCAACCTAGGAAGTCTGGAAATGTTATCACAGAATCATAGAGTTGTAAGGGACCTCAGAGATCACATAGTCTGACCCCCTGCTCCACGCAGGCCCGTAAAGTAGGATGCAGCTGTCTAGTCTCTGCCTGAGTGCCTCCAGTGAAGGAGAACCCACCACCTCTGGAGGCAGGTTGTTCCACTGCGGAACAGCCCTGGCTGTTACGAAGTTTCTCCTAATGTTTAGCCAGAATCTTCTTCCTGGCAACTTCCAATCCTTGGTCCAAGTCCTGCCCTCTGGAGCAGGATGCTTAACCTGTCAGACAAGCTAGTGGAGCCTTCCCCAGATGTGTTGGACTACAACTCCCATCACCCCTAGCCAGCCATTTTAAGTTAACCCCTTGGTTCCTGAGAAAAGTAAGGTTGTAGTAATCAAGCTCTCCTAGTCAAAGGACATTTTATTGCCTGCTCTAGTTCTGACTGCCAAAGCTCTTCTTTCACACAAAATGCAGAATGGGCATTTGGAGATTGCCGCTTGGCGCTATGTACCAGGAAGCTCCTCCCTGCAGTTAGAAAGAAGGGGATGTCCTTGTACAGATCCCACTCTGCCTCGGGGCACACTGATGCTACTGATTCCTTTGCTTGGGAGCCAAACAGTTTTGAAACTGGTTTGTTTATAGTGTAAAAGAAACTTGGGAGGTGGGGCAAGTTTGCATGTCACAGGTAAGCCAGATTTTTTTCAAAATTTAGACTTGTCGTGAAGGAGCCAACAAGCTGGTGCGTGCTGCTCCACGCACGGCATGCGCTTGGTTCCCCCTGCTAATGGGAGCGGCTGAACAAGCTAGGGATTCTCCACTGATGGTTTCTTCAATGTGACGTCTGAACCGTCCACCCAAACCCTGGCTTATGACTCCAGCTTGTTAGGAGAGGAACATGCCAGAGATCCCAGTTTGGGTGTCATGCTAAACAAGCCACGGGTAGAGAGAGTCCCTGGCTTGTTTAGCCACTCCTCCTGGCAGGAGGACCCAAGCGGGAGCAATCTAGCAGTGTTCACCAGTACGCTTGTTCATTCACGGTAAGCCAGAATTTTTTTGAAAACTATCTGGCTTACCGTTATGTGCAAACCAGGCCAGTAAGAATGGCAAAGCTTTTAGAAGTGAACTAAAAAAAAAGGGGGGGGGAGATTGATATCAAGCAAGAATACCCACACTTTGGGGTTATTTATTTATTTATTATTTATTTATTTCATTTATATACCGCCCCACAGCCGAAGCTCTCTGGGCGGTTCACAATACTTTATGCATAAAAACAATAAAAACATACAACATAGTTTAAGAATTAAAAAACCAAATTTAAAAACAGTTTAAAATAACAGTACAAAAACCAATAAAACTGAGCCTACAGGTGACAACCCCCCCCCCCCGTGCTATTCCAAGTCCTAACTAAATGCCTTGGCATAGAGGGAGGTCTTAACCTGGCGCCGAAAAGATAGTAAGGTTGGCGCCAGGCGGGTCTCAGTGGTTATGCCCAGATTGGGCTTAGCATCAAACTGAAGTATGGTGGGGGAGAAGATATTCCCCCAAAAGGCACAACGGCAATCCCACAAGTAGGATCCACAGGCTGGCCATGTGTCCTACTCTACAGAAGACAGTCCTGTATTTGAAGGGCAGCCCAGCTGAAGTCTGGCTGGGAGATAAAGAACGCTAAGAAGGGAAAGCAAAGATGCCTTGAAGTTGCCCATCAACTGCTGGAACCAGGCAGCACGGTGAGTGGCCACACGGGTCAGACAGAGCAGCAAAAAAGACCGCCACCCACTGCAAAAAGCACCCACTCTTTCTAGCCGTCCTCCAGAAACGTTGACCACTCCTTTTATTTTCAGATGCTCTCACCACTTGGGCCTGGCAAACAAGCACATGGTTCAATTCATCAACCATGGTATCGTCTGGGTTTTTTTTTTTTTTTTTTAAAAGAACCACACCACCACAGAATCCTAGCAGGCACTCTTCGTTTTCTCCTTAAAATGGGGAGGGGGAAAAAAACCAAAGCAAAACAGGAATCGCCTGCCAACATCATTCCCATTGTCTCAAACCAAGATCAAAATTCAATTGGACCGAGATCTGCCCCAGGGAGCCACCCACACAAGCACTTCCGCTCTGGTCTGAATTGCCTCTTCAGGAGGCCAAGGAGCGGGAGAGAAAGTAGGAGATGGGCTGAACTAGGAGCACCGAGACACATTCTGGACAAATCTGGAAGCTAACTTTAGCTTGGCAGGAAGGCAGGAGACATAGTACTTTGTTTTCTCCAACCGAAACCCACCACTTTTATGGTGACCGCAAGCGTCTTGCACAAGTTCGGCCTGCGCATCTGTGCAAGTTGAGTGGTTTTGCCCTCTGTTGGAATGGGTCAAGAGTTCTTCAAGGAGCCTTGATTGAAAGAGTCAATTAAGGGGACTGAAAAAGTGCAAAGGAACATGCTAGTACGTGCAGGCATACGACTACATGTGAAGGTTGTGGTGAACAGCTCGATGAAAACATGTGTGACTGCTGTGAAAAAGGCAAATTCCATGTTGGAGAGCATTCGGAAAGAAACAAAAAAATAAAATAAAACTGCCAATATCATACTGCCCTCATACAAATCTAAGGCGAGTAAGGGGAGACATGATAGAGATTTATAAAGTTATCCATGGTGTAGACTGTAGAGAAAGGGTATAGAAGTTTTTCTCCCTCTCTAATACAGTAATACCTTGGATTGCAAGTAACTTGGTCTGAGAGCGTTTTGCAAGACAAGCAAAACATTTTAAATTTTTTTGACTTGATAAACAAGCAAGGTCTTGCAAGACAAGTCGTAGGGATGTAACCGCTCGCCTCCAATGGGTGTAGCGGGCCAAAATCGGCCCCGCTCACGCCCGCCAGAGACTCGCTTTGATATAAGAGTGTTTTGGATTACAAGCATGGTTCCGGAACGAATTATGCTTGCAATCCAAGGTATTACTGTACTAGAACCTGTGGTCATTCTATGAAGCTGAATGGTGAGAGAGTCAGTTCCCTTCCCGGCTCAAAAAAAGAGACCAAAATACATACAAAAATGAGTACTTTGGGAGGAAATTAATAGAAAAAATGTGAATTTTCATGCAGCTTTAAAAAAATCAATTGCAGACTGGTGCAGAAATGAAACAAAACAGGCCTATGAATGAATATTAGCAAATTACACGGCTTGCAAATAGACTGATCTGTCCTTCCCCAAGTCTGACTAGCCCAGGGGTCCTCAAACTTTTTAAACAGGGGGCCAGTTCATTGTCCCTCAGACTGTTGGGGGGCCGGACTATAGTTTGAAAAAAATGAACAAATGGATCAAGTAAAAAAAAAGGACCCGGATCCTTTTTTTTTTACTGATAGGGGTGAATTTTTTCCCCCTTAAATGGAAAGTTATTTTATTTATTTATTTCATTTTTATACCGCCCAATAGCTGAAGCTCTCTGGGCGGTTTACAGCAATTAACAAGACAGTCCCTGCCCGCAGGCTTACAATCTAAAAAGACACGACACACAAGGAAAAGGAATGGGGAGGGAAGAAGGGGGAATATTAATGAATACTCCTGGCAGGGTTGGTGGTATTTACATATATAGTTGCACAACTGTTTCATGCCTAACACGAATATACCGTACTTTTGTGCCATCACACATATGAGCATACTCTGCTTCAATCCAAAGTAGCATTTTTGAAACATTAGAAATCTGACTTAGCTACATCAGCTCATACATAAGAGGTAAAACACCACCACTAATTTTTCCATATTATGGAAAAGAATTAAAAGAATCGGCGCTTGAAGCGAAAGAGTTAAAAAAAAAGTCTGCTTCTGCTAATCGGCTGGGGGGCCGGATAAAAAGACAAGGCGGGCCGGATGTGGCCCGTGGGCCTTAGTTTGAAGACCCCTGGACTAGCCCTTTTCAGTCAATCTCAGCTGAGGGTGGTGGTGGGGGAGCCCAGGGCCCCCCCACTCCCCACCCCCCACCCCCTCTGGCCATGCCCAATGCTGGTACATGCACAAACGTGCACGCACGCACGCACACACACACACACGCACGCGCACTCTTCCTCCCAGCACCACATGTGTCCCTCAGGCAAAAAGTCTGCCCGCCCCAGGTTAGTGTATATCAGGCTAGGAAGGTCCCAGGTTCAATTTCCAGGTAAGGCTGGGCAAGTCCCGTGCCAGAAACCCTGGAGAGCGGCCGCCTGTCAGAGCAGACAATAGCGCACTAGACAGAAAACCGGCCTGACTCAATATGGGGCCACGTTCTATGTGCCTATTGGGATTGGCCCTTTATTTGGAACCTTACTATATTGGTAAGGGAAGGGCTGCAGCTCAGTGTCAGAAAGACCCTGCTTTGCTTGCAGAAGGTCCCCAGTTCAATCCCCCCGGCGGCATCTCCAGGTAGGGGGGGTTGGAGAAAAAACTCCTGCCTGAAACCTTGGAGAGCCGCTGCTGCCAGTCAGTGTCGACCGTACTGGGCTAGAGGGACCAAGGGTCTGACTCAGTATTAAATCCCCATTCAGCCATAAAGCTCCCTGGGTGGTCTCGGGGAGCCACACACTCTCGGCTTACCCTACTAAACAGGGCGGTTGAAAGGAGGGCAGCACCCTGGCTCCCAGGCAAGGAACAAAAGCAGACAGCGGTGCCCAGCCTTTTGGGTGGGGAGGAACAAAGGCCGTGCCGCTTGCCCGATCGACATGGCGAGCAGAGAGGCCCCCCCGTTACATTTTGAGGTGGGGGAGGATGTGTGGTTCAAGGAAGGGCCTGGGCATATGGCTGCCGCCATGGTCTATCCCCACTGAAAAACGGGTGGATCAGTTGGATTAGATCAGGGGTCTTCAAACTAAGGCCCACGGGCCACATCCGGCCCGCCTTGTCTTTTTATCCGGCCCCCCAGCCGATTAGCAGAAGCAGACTTTTTTTTTAACTCTTTCGCTTCAAGCGCCGATTCTTTTAATTCTTTTCCATAATATGGAAAAATTAGTGGTGGTGTTTTACCTCTTATGTATGAGCTGATGTAGCTAAGTCAGATTTCTAATGTTTCAAAAATGCTACTTTGGATTGAAGCAGAGTATGCTCATATGTGTGATGGCACAAAAGTACGGTATATTCGTGTTAGGCATGAAACAGTTGTGCAACTATATATGTAAATACCACCAACCCTGCCAGGAGTATTCATTAATATTCCCCCTTCTTCCCTCCCCATTCCTTTTTCCTTGTGTGTCGTGTCTTTTTAGATTGTAAGCCTGCGGGCAGGGACTGTCTTGTTAATTGCTGTAAACCGCCCAGAGAGCTTCAGCTATTGGGCGGTATAAAAATGAAATAAATAAATAAAATAACTTTCCATTTAAGGGGGAAAAAATTCACCCCTATCAAGTAAAAAAAAAAAGGATCCGGGTCCTTTTTTTTTACTTGATCCATTTGTTCATATTTTTTTCAAACTATAGTCCGGCCCCCCAACAGTCTGAGGGACAATGAACTGGCCCCCTGTTTAAAAAGTTTGAGGACCCCTGGATTAGATCAAGGATAGGCAACTGTGGGAGGTCCAGAGGGCATTTTTCACACACACACCCGGACTGGCCACACTTGGAGGGGAAGTGAAGAAATAAAAAATCACTTTTTAAAACTACAACTCCCTAGCATTCAGTAGCATTAAAAGAGTTAAATTTAGCTTGCTACCCACGGCCGCCACGGAGTGCTGGAATGGACTAATTTAGCTTGCAAACAAAGTAGGTTTGTCCCTTTTAGTGCGTCGAACTATTTTGTTTCTTTTAAAAAAGGTTTTATTCAGGGCCCTGTGAAGGGCACAGAGCGGGGGGGGGGGCGCTGCATATGGCCTGCGTGTGGCCCACCCGATTTAGATAATTACCAGGGAGGGGAGGCAGTTTTTTTCTTTGGGACTCCATGTAAGGGGCAAACTCGTGGATCTTTTTAAAGCTATTTTGAGGCTCGTGCGTTACTGAAATACAGTGTGAAAAATAAAACAAGATATTAGCAGCATCCTTTCCTTCTAAGAGCGAAGGCCTGCTCTTATTGATTAAGTTACAAAGCTGTATCTCACTTCTTTTTGCATCTGAAAACAGAACCTATACTGAGCTTTTGGCAAGGCGCGACCTTTATATTTAAAGTCAATTAGTAGGTAGGTGAGATTCATCTACTAAAAATTCTTCATGTCAGTTGACAGTCCTAAAAATAAGGAAACCTGCTAGATCAGATTTGGGCGGGGGGGGGGGGGGGGAGGAACGGATGTTTGAAATTCAACCACACAGGCCAGAATCGAGTGTCAAAAGCGGAGCTGGTTTCACTGTGACAAAGATACGAAACCCCAGGCAGACACTTCCACAAAACACCACAAGCTTCCACGGCATGCAGCTTTCGTTTCCTCCGCCTGCCCCACAAAAGAAGTGGGTCAGCGCACGGTTGAAACGATGCTCAAAGATTATTCATGCACAGGACACAGGGTGCACGGGAGACTTCAATGTACTGAAGTATTCAGTGTCTGAATGCGCTTTGCTGTGGTAGGCCTAACTCACCCAGGACTGTCTGCTCTGAGTGGCAGCAGCTCTGACGGGTCTGAAGCAGAGAAGGGCCTTGCCCAGCACCGTCACCTGCTACCTGGCCCCTTTTTTTAAGTGGAGAGGCAAAGGAATGAACCTGGGGCCCTCCGCCTGCAAAGCAGGGGCTCCACCCCGGAATTTAGGTCCCTCCCCCACAACTCGGGACCCAGCATACCTCATGCCCAGAGACTCAAAAAGAAACTCTTATCAGAGAGTTCTTAGAAGTCCCTATGTTGAAGAGCTTGCATAAAAACAAGCCAGAGAGGAAATCGGAAACAACGTGCTAGTCACCAAAGAAAGCTGGAATGGAGCTTCCTCAGCTGAGAACCCGGGTGGAGGTAACCTCTCGTTTGAAGCAGCAGGACCAGAGTGCAACTGCATTTCTTGATTCTCTAGACTGACTACTGTAACGGAACCCTGAATGTCGGAATAAAATTTCACAATTCAGAAATGTCACGTTTTCTTTTGGAAAACCAGGGTACAAACATTGGCATGAAATGCATTTTGAGCCATTGCGATTTTCTTGTGCTGTGCTAATTTGGCAGATACAAATCCCAACCAATATATTATTATTATTAACAGAAGCCAGTTCTCTATAACAGTCCACCCCGTTCTCACTATGTTCTGCCACACTTTGGAGTGACCAAAGGACTATCCAGAATGGAGCCAAGCAGGAGAGGAGCCTGTAGCTCAGCAGAGGGGGCTCAGCGGAGCGGGCACGTGCTTTACATGTTGAATGTTCCCGCGTTAAATCCCAGACGTCTCTGTTAAAGGATCTTGGGCAGCTGGGCTTAGAGAAGACAGTGAGAGTGGAGCAGCCTGCCCCAAGCAGCAGAAGAAACATCGCTCTGCTTGGACACGTGGGGAGTGTGAAACAATATTACAGCATCCTCCAACCTAGTGCCCTTCAGAGTTGTTGGACTACAACCCTAACTAGAGTTGGAAGGGACATCAAAGGTCATCTAGCCCAACCCTATGCTAACGCAGGACGTCTACTGCTGCAGCAGCACCCCTTACAGGTGGCAATCCAGCCCCTGCTTAAAAACCTCGGGCAAGGGAGAGTGCCGCTTCCACTGTCAAACAGACAGGAACTAAATCACGTGTTTTGTAATGTCTGCCCATTCACAAATGTAGAAAGTGGGTACAGGAGAACAGCGCCGAGAGAGCACTAGCGTTTAAAGCAACATACGTTTCTCCACAAGCAACAGCAGATTCATAATGTTCCCCACAGCTTTGTCTTGCTAACCTGATACCAAAAACAAAGAAACAAACAAAAACTGCAGCCCCCTTTGTCTCCTTTACTGGCTGCAATCAAGACTGCCAAGCAAGGGAGATGCGGCTAGTGGCGAAAGCCATCGGTCAGCAACGCTCACTGAAAGCAGTGTGTTCAAGTCATCAGTGTCCTGTAAAACAAACAGGTTTAGCTATACAAAAGCCTAGAAGGAAAGGAACAACTCCTGTCTGCAGGGCCATATTAATAGTTTGTTGATTAAGTGTGCAATCTTATGCATGTTTGGACAGAAAAAAAGTCATATTGGCTGGGGAACACTGGGAGTTGTAGGACTTCCCCCCACACACACACATCTAAACATGCAGAGGACTGCGCCCTTACATGCATGGCGGATGTGAAAAGTGACAATGGCAGTTTGAAAAAAATCTGGGGAGCTAAAAACCATGGTCAGCTGCATCCACTAGGCAGCACTGCTCTTCAACTCAGAACCTGCCGCCGCTCTGCTTCGTGCTCTTTCCGGAGCAGAGAAGAAGAAGGAGTTCCAAGAAGTAGCAGTTCAAAGAAGAACCTCAAAGCTGCCCAGAACTGAGAAATGGGGGGTGGGTGGGGCGAGAGGAGGTGGGGAGAAAAGTCCGGGGCATAAATTAAGAGAAAGAAAAAGTTACAGTAAAAAAAGAAAAGGAAAAGGAAATGATGCATCCCACCGATAAGGTGGCTAACAAAGCCCAGGCTTCATAGAAGCGTCTTACCACGGGCACCAGAAGCAGGGCGGGGGCCCACGAGTTTGATCTGCAGATATTCGGATGAGACTAGGAGTTACCAAGAAAGGACACATGACACTCTTCAGCAAGCCCTCCCCCACCCCCGTGGGGGATGAAAAAGGCTGTCATCCTTGTTTGAGCTCCAGGCAGAGAGGACTAGAAGCCTGACTGGACTTTACTAGTTGGGGTGGCATTCCTTGGAGAGCTGCTTTCTGGAGCGCCGAGGCTCCTGCCAAGTGCTCTGGGAGAACGGGTCGGTGGGTAAAGCTGCAGGGAGCATCCTGGAAACTCTTCTCTATAAGAGAGATGAGTCTCTTGTGGCCGCAGTCTGTGACACCCAAGCACACCAGAGCACTTGGCAACAGCCTCAGGGCTCCAGAAAGTTGCTCTCTTAAGGAACACTGCTCCAACTACTAGTCCAATCAAGCTTCTAGTCCTCTCTGCCTGGAGCTCAAACAAGGATGGCGGCACTTTTGAGAATATGCCAAGGACTTCCCCCACCCCTCACCATTGAGCAAACAACCCGCCTTCCCCTAGGATGGGTGGGGTGGGGTGGCAGCAAAGGACCACTCCAAGTGGCACGCACAGTAAGTTCCAGCATAACTGTCATGGCTTCCAATGGTGGAAGCTTGATTCAACCCAGCATTTTTAAAGGCTGGAAAACCCAACCAAGATGTTTTAGGTAAGGCAAGACTTTGGAACGTCTATAGGTCATTTGTGAACAAAAAAACACTTATCAAGTAATTAAATATTTTTATTGCTGTGGCTTTATGAATATGTATCTCAATGACTTTCTTTTAGGTGTTATGAGCCCCAGTTGGCGGTGGGGAGGAAGCGTTCAATGGATTTTATAAACAAAACACAGCAATCAATTTCTACCAAAGGAGAGAAGTGCTGAAGATTTTGAAAGCCTGCCCAGAGGCTGCAGCTCAGACTGTACACATACCGCAACTCCACAGGAGGACAGAATGGGGTAGGCACAGAGTCCAGCTCCCCTGGAATCTCATTTGAAAAGAAAGGAAGTTTCTAGCCTTTATGGATGCATGCTGTAATAGTCAGAGGCAGGGCTACATTGTCTGCATGATGGGCACAATCAGAATAAGTCATACAAAACAGCAAACATGGTGAATAAAGTGTGCATGCTTCCTCAATTTGCATCGAATTCTTACAAGTCTCAGAAAATTCAGCTCAGCTTTGTGCAAATTTTTTAAAGCACAGGGTTGACACAGCTCTTTCCTTTCAGAAAAAGCGCGGAGTAGTGGCAGGTTGGTCTTATATTGTTCTTTCAGGGTACAACACCTCCCTTCTGATTGGGAGGTTAGAGGATTCAGCGCATTTAAAAAAATCTAACTAGCCATCCCCTGGCACCCCTAGTTGGGCAAAGTGATGGAGGGATGTCAGTGGCAGATTTGTGGCTGCAACCAAAAGCGTGATCGCAAGGTCGCATCGAGGACACAGCTGCCAGCCTCCCCTTTTGCACACTGAGCTGCTAATTCCAGCAACCGTGTAGAGCATCTATGCTTTGCAAAACCAAACCAAACCCCCATTTATTCATTTATTTATTTTGCCCAAGCTCCAGCATTAAAGCAGCAATGATAACTCCCTTCTTGCACTTATATTTCTTAAAGACATTTTTTAAAAAAATCTCATGCTTTGTGCCTGAGCCCAACAGCTTTTTTAAAGCGAGATTTTTTAAAAAATGCTTAAAAATATATATATCAATATTTAGATTTATATGTACATGAAACAAATACAAAGACAGATGCAATCACTCAGGAGATTCTAGAACACTCCATCTCATGTTAAAGTAAACAAACAGTAAATGAGCAGCAGCAGTCTACCTGAGAAGTAGAAACCATTTCAGAAAGCTGAAGCAGAGGGAGATGAGATGGGAAGAGGGGCCATTCCACTAGCCCTGCTGAAAAACAAAACTCTTGCTTTTTTTCCTCTTCCCTCCTCATCCCTTTTTCCTTTTCTGTCATGTCTTTTAAGATTGGAAGCCTGCAGGAAGGCACTAACTTGCTTTTCTGAATTGTATGTAAGGCACTCCAGGAGCCTTTTTTGGCCAAGAAGAAGGATTAAAATGCTTTAAATAAATAAATAATGGATAAATATGTGAGAACTTGGAATTTTGCAGCAGCAGTATCATTACAGCTCTTCCAACATTCTTAACTCACTCCAGATTTTACCAGCCTCCACCAACAGAAGATCAGAGCAGGGATCATGTTCTGTTATGTACTTTTACACTTCTGTACCTATTACATAAATATACATGACATCTGGCAGATGGTCCATTTGAGTTTGTGGGGTGCTGGTTCCTAGCTGAGGTGGGGTGGAGGCACAGAAGTGGGAGATTTTCCCGGGAGTGGAAACAGCGAACTACGGCTCTGAAGAGGCTGTGGAGTAGCCATCCTCTCTCCTTCCCCTAATCTAGTATGTGGCTTCAGGCTTTCACATGTTTAAATGAAAATCTATTTGTTGGGTTAATTTTAAAGGGAGATGGGAAGGAAGGGCCCCTGATATAATAGGCTGGACTATAATCACTGTGGGTATCGTGGGCTGGAAACGGCCCCTTCCCAAGCGGCTAAATAAGCTTCCCATCTAGCCACCCACCTACCCCCCCTAAACCCCTTCTTGATACAGCTTCAGAGGCATTTGCGCCAAAAAAAAAAAAATCCCCAGGAAGACCCAAGCGCAGGCACTAAATCTGTGCATGCACTAAATCTGTGCACAGGCAAGAAGGGGTTCTTTTGGATTGTGGCCATGGACTTTCCCTCTGTGCATAAAAATGCTGGCTTGTGAGGAGGATCCCAGTCACAAAAGCTTCCTTGTTGAAGCAGCAAACAGCTGTTTAGCAACAACACAGAGAAAAAGAAGGGGGGGGTAGATAGCTTCCCCACCCACATCAAACATGTATTTCTTATTAAGTGAAACATGTCGAAGAAGAGAGGCTAATGGGAGACGTTTAAAATATATCAGGGAAAACCATGCTGCTGGTGGCATAGTGAGAGAGACTGGCTGAGTAACCCCCTTTGTGCATTGATAAGGAAGTGGGGTGGGTGAGGGGTTCTGTTTCGCATGCTGGCCATGAATGAACAAATATTTTGTTACTAAAAAGTCTTGAGAGAAAACAAGAAAAAATAAGGCAAAACCACAGACTTTCATTTTGATCCAGGACAAAACGCTGCCTCTTTAAGTCAGTCTCTCTCTCAGTTCTTTCATAACAAAACCATTTTCGGGGAGAGGAGCAAACAAAAACAGAACAGATCAGCCACAAAGTTAACCTCAAGGAAGGAATGCGAATCATGTTCAGGTCGGAAAAATACTGCCAAAATACAAAATAGGGACTGTGGTTTTTAAGAAATTTAAAGTTAGAGATGGGAAGCTGGCGGCCCAAAGGCCTAATCCGGCCCCACAAGGGCTCTCCCGTTTGGCCCCAAAGCATAGCCCTGGGTTCCTAAGATCCCCTCACTTGGGTACACACGGACCACAATTATCAGGCACCTCAGCCGGTTTCTCTCTGGCAAAGCGCTCTGTTGCCCCGTCCTCTCCAGGGTGAAGGACAACCAAGGCTCTGCCAGGGATCTCCCCGTGCACAGCTGAGCTCTGCTGGCTGCCTTGCATGAGCCACAGCGACACAGGCACGTGAAGGCCGACAGACAGCGGAGGTGTGCAAGGAGAACACTCCGACCAAGCCTCTGGGGAGGAGGGGGTACAGAGCCCTCTTGCCTGAGCGCTGGCTCTTCCGGGAGTAAATCAGGCCAAGAAGCCAACATTGCTGGCCCTTCTGCCCCAGGTCAACCCCAAGTTTCTGTTCCCGGTTAGAAATGAGTTACCAATTGTGGGTATGTACATCAACGGTTACCGCATATGCCACAGCTGCATAATAAAACATGCCTTTAGGAAGGATTACGTTATGATTTCTATTCTGGTGCAAGGGTCACAGCTCGTCTGAGCATCAGGGACGAAAGCGGCACTCGCCTCACAGGAGCCATGCTGGCTGTCAGCATTCAGTGACTGATCCTTCCCCGCCTTGGCAGTGAGAAGGCTTGAACACAGCCCAGCCGCTGGATAGACGGTTGAGCTTGCACGCCAACAGGCAGCTGCTTTCCAGGCTTTGATATATAAAGCAAGTCAAGTCTGTAAATACCCACTGGCTTGTGGAGGCAGATCCGGTCACCTGGAGGTGATCTTTGCTATCATGCTTTGTGGGCCAATCGATTTTTGCGGATTTGATTTGGAAAGAGGGAGCTCCTGAAGTACAATTCTTGCCCTCCCCGCTCGCTCCTTTCCTGCCCTCCCCGCCTCACTTCCCTTGACGCTTTTCACCGAACGCATGATTACAATTCAACACGAGAACACAGGAAACAGCCGGCGCACTCATGCGCTCTCCAGCCCAAACGAACACAGATATGCAGCCGTGCAGGAAATAAAAAATGAAGATCTCGAGAGAATTTGTCTCTCCCCACCAGCCCCCCCCCAAATTGGGCCGGGTTACCAGCCAACTGTGCGAGTAGAAGAGGAACTCGCTAAATTAGCCAGATGAGGAAAACTGCTGAGAGGACAAAAACTCCTAAGTGGGGCAGGAAGGAGCATGAGGGAGGGAAGCCACCTCAGGGTTTTGCAGACTGGAGGAATGGGGCACACTGCTTATCCCTATGTAACTGGAGGCAAATCCAGCCCCTCAAACTGGACAATAGTCCAGTCACAACAGCACAGCCCCCACAAACACACCATGTCCCTTTCTATCCCACGTTGATGCAAAGGTTCTTTAATCTACCACCACCCCTGTATGAAGAGCAACATAGGCCTTGGTGGACTTCCCCCCCCCTCGCCTCACCCCCCCCCCTCAGCTGCTTGCTCCCCTGTGCAAGCCAAGAAGCAGGCACACGGGAGAGAGCAGAGGGGTGTGTGAAAATGCCTGTTTTTATCTGGGGGAGATGGGGCTAAGGAGCCCTTTGCATGGCTCTCCCTTCGTTCGGGTGGGAGTGAACCAGCGGGCCTGAGCCAGTGTCCCTGCCCCCTCCACCTTGGCTCAGTTCAAAACATGGCCCCTTGCTCCCAAGGGAAAGGATTTTGGATCTTTCCAGGCAGGGCCACAGAAGTAATCCTGAGAACACTTAGCACTTGCTGGGTGGGAATGATGGGAATTGCAGTCCAACACATCTGGAGGAGTTGGGGAAGGCACCTGTACTGCATCTATCAAAAAATAGAACAACATGTTCTCTTGCAGGGCAGGGGACGCTCACGAAAAAGATTCGTTTCCAGCGAGCGAGCATTCAGGAGGCCCGCCGGACAGGCAGAAACCAAAATAGTTCCCAGAGGCTCCGCTTTCTTGACCTGTAAAGTCTGGAGATACAAATGAGTTGAACCAGACACACAATACCATTCATGAAACTAGCAATTGCATGAATGGTGGCTGGCTTTATTTATTTTTAAAGAGTAAATAACAGGTGTGCCCCCACCCATCTGAATTGGGAACCTGAGGAGTTTAATCTTGTGTGTGTGTGGTGTGTCCCCCCCCCCCCCACGCTGCTGTCTCGTTCTGGATCAGACCACTGAGCCTTCTACTTGCATTGGGAGGTGTTGGATAATTAAAATTGCAGTCAAAACCTATGGCTAATGTTTCACCAGGTAATTGGGTGAAATGGTTAAGATCACTGATACCTTCTAGGGTGGTTTTCCTAGAAGGTACTCAGTGAATTATTAACAGCCTGAACAGGAAGTGGGCGTTGCTCCCAGCTTCTTCCTCTTTCTGTTCAGACTCTAGTGAGCGTGGCACCACCAGGTTGTTGTCTCCACGTGGTCCTTGTAGCAGCATGTAGCCAGAGTTGCTGGTCTGAACTCCACAAGTTCAGACCCCAAGTAACTACAAATGAACTTGTAACCAACTGTAAGAAACGCTTTTAAGCCTGCCTGAATGAAACTGCATAATCTGAGTGAGTAAATGTTACTTTTAACTTTTACAAGACTGTGTCTCTGATTATTGTTCTGAGGGAGAGAAAAGGGGGCAAAACCAGGGAAATCCAGTCTGCCTTAAAGCATTCTGGATCACCAAATGCTAACTGGCTAAATCTAAGCTTCTTTTAAGCTGGAAAGGGACTGTACTCTGCTGATCTCACTAACGTGAGATAGGAAGGATATTACTCCATAATATATCCTCTCCTAGTATCTTTTTCAAGTCCCAACAGGAGGAAAGCTCCGGTTGGTACCGATTGCTACATGATCGATTCCACATCTAGTTTGGTCCCCGGGGATCAGCTTGAGAATAATATATATCATGCCAATGTGCGAATGTAGACTAAGACAGCAAAGGATTTAAATTCCGTTTCTAGGGCCAGCCGCATTAGTTTCACTGATATTGCAAGATCCCGAGGCAGGTGTGCATGAATGCTACCTGAACATGAATCAGGTTTCATTCAATATAGGCTTTTGAGATGGTTGTCGTCATCTTTTTATATTTTAAAAGCTATATTTTATTGGATTATCGAACAAATCGCTAACAACCAGAACTGAGCCCACGGTGTTTCAGGGGCTGTAATTCTCTGATGAGTAGCCCGATCCCCCCCCCTTTAACTGAATTTTTAAACATGCACGCACACACACCATTAAAACAAACACACTGATTGATGTGAGCATGCATGCTTCTGAGTTTCACATGACTCAGGCTGGAGAGTTCGGTGAAGCTCAAAAGCTTGCACACAGCAGCACAGCCGCCCATCATGCTCCTGATGGTGGTGCTGGGACCATGGGGGGCCCCCCACCCGCCCAATCCCGAGCAAAAGTCACGCATGCCTCCCCAAGTTACCAAGGTGGGGGGGGTGCAAGGAGGGCTCATGGCAACCACAGGCCTCAGCCTGGCCATTGCCACAAGCATGCTCACATTTTCAGTGGGAAGCAGGGGAAATGCGGTTGCCACAAGCCCTCACTATCACCTGCCCACCTTGCTAGGGGTAAGTTCAGCAGGGGAGGTTTGTGGAGAAGGTGACCAAAAAAACAAGCCAGGCTAAATTCCAGAGGGGTTTGGAGACCCGGTACAAAATAGGCTGGGGTGTCAAACCCCTGAAATCCCAACAGCTGAACCTCCCGCTCTGCTCAACGGCCCAAACTTTGTCACTTCATTATTTTATAACAGGACAGCAAACAAGGCCAGCAGGGTGACTTCTTGGAGCCACATCAGGCAGGGGAAACCATCGTTCTAAATTCTTTTAAGAGCCCGCAGTCATACAGACCTACTTCCTGTATATATAGGAAGCACTTCCTGTGTACACAGGAAGCAGGATTGTTTCTCTTGCCCGGAATTAAGGCATCTTATTTTTAAGTTTGTTTCTTAAAACAGTATCATAATTTTACAGTGTTAAACATCCAAAAGGAAGGGAGGGCGTAGTGGGAAATAGCAGGAAAATGGAGGAATGTGTGGTGGTGGATGCCTGTGAGTGATAAAGCATCGGGGAGCAGGAAGGAACCAGGAAAATGAAAGAGATGGGCAAGAGAGTTTAGCCAGCTCGATCCACGCCGGACTGCTCAGCTCTGCAACTAACACTACAAGAACTTACAACACAGTCCTATGCATGTTTAGTCAGAAATAAGCCCCACTATGTCCAATAGGGCTTACTCTCGAGTCTGCACACACAGGATCACAGACTTAAGAATTATTTGTAGGCCTTGAAGGCTGCCGGTGCTGGAATTCCAAGTGCTCAGATAGACTGCTCCTGCTCAGAAGGTGCTTTGCAGGGAAAAAAAGAGAAAGAAAAGGCAAATACAAAAAAACCCTGCTGGTTGCTACCTAATACTACATCTATGGTCTTCTCCTCCCCTACCCCAACAGTATGTCAGTGGTGAGTATGCTTTGCTGCAGAGGTAGGACCGTAGCTCAGTGGGTGGAGCTCATGCCTCAAATGCAGAAGGCGCCAGGTTCGATCCTTGACATCTTCAGGCAGGGCTGAGAAAAAGGCTCCTGCCTGAAACCCTGGAGAGCCGTTGCTGCCAGTCAGTGTTGACAGTACTGGGCTAGATGGACCAAGGGGTCTGACGCTGTATAAGGCAACTTTTTAGGGACAATAAAATGCTGCAACAGCACCACAGTCTGCCTGGTGTGCTGCCCTTACTGAGCCTCTGAACAAGCTGGCATCTGTTCCCCCCCCCCCCCAATCTTGAAAACATGCTAGGATTATTCCATACTGGAAACAAGAACTTTCCATAGCCTCATGTTATTAAAATAACTGTCAACAGATCACATCATCTTTAATGCCCATTTTCTGCCCCAGGATAAGGCGGTGTTTTGTTGTTTATTAATGCACACAGTGCTAGCTTTTTATGTAACTTGGACATCTATACCCAAAAGCGGGGGGGGGGGGGAGGGATTGGTGTCTTTTTTCTTGCGGCCTTCTCTTAAAAGAAGAAGAAGAAAGAACAACAAATCACACATACTCATGGCAACAGAGTTTCCAAAATAAGAAAAGAAAAAACATTCTTCGATTAATGTCAAGGAAAGTGTGGTTAAGTGCTCGAAGTCAAAGCCCACCCCACCCCAAAACGTCCTTATCCGGAAATGACCAAGGATGGAAAAAAGCTGTGGTTTAATAAATGACAAACAAAGCTTTTGACACATCTTGCCTTGGGGGGGGGGGGGGCTCTCTTGCAAAACCTGGAAAGGAAAAGGCCGCTTCTCAGGAACACACACACACACACCACAACTCACAGAACGCCAACGCATCCCTCCTGCCAACCTTCGAAGAAGAAAAAACCTCTCAGTGCTTCAGCAATTAAACGTCAAGCAAACAAGAGCCCTGGTTTAAACACACACCCTAGGGCTTAACTGCAGCTGGGGATGAACTGGGGTTTAATCCCGAAAACTTTGTTTCAAGGCTGGGATTCAAGAGGCGTTTCATGCATTGTGCAAGGACAACCCTGTGTCTTTTTGCGTGTCTTCAGCAACAGGGAGCTACAGCTCATCTCGGCTCTCCAACAAGCACACTAGCCGATACACATGTTTTCAGATACTTGACACGACAAATAAATACATTTTTTATAAATAAAAAAATACACGGAGAGTCAGTGAGGTATAGTGGTTAGAGCGCTGGACTGAGACTCTGGAGATCCGGGTTCTAGTCCCCACTCGGCCATGAAGCTCACTAGAGGACTTTGGGCCAGTCACTGACTCTCAGCCTGACCTGCCTCACAGGGCTGTTGTAAGGATAAAATGAAGAGGATGACGCCTTGGGTCCCTTGCAAAAACGCAGGATATAAATACAATAATAACTTTAATTTTTTTTTTTTAATTACACTTTGGAATGTAATATGTGAATAAGCCCTCAGTGTTGGAAGGAAGATGTAAATGATGTGAAGTGTCCACTTAATTTTTTTTTTTTACTGTTTTGTTATTGTGTTTTCTTCAAGGAGTTCAAGGCAGCACACATGGCTCTCACCCCCTCCCCATTTTACTCTTACAACAACCCAGCGAGGCAAGCAAGGGCTGCGGGAGACTGACTGCCCCAAAATCACACACAGTGGCGAGCTTCCTGGCCGACTGGAGATTTGTATCTGGGTCTCCCCGGTCCTAGTCAGGCACTCTACACCACACCAGCTCTCTTGAGCATCCTCTGCCCCTGAGCATATGCAGAGTTGCAGAGTTAATTCATTTGAACCTGGAACCTTGAAACAGGATACAGCCCTGGAAGACCATCCAGCAGTACCAAAGTGCATCATCTGAGTTGTGTATACATCTAGCTCAGCCCCAAAATAGCTTTGCTGGCTAAACTGTATGTTAGTCACTCATGGTTAAAAAGAAATGGCCATCTTTAATATATCGTTTCATTTCCTATTATGGTAACACACCAGAATAAAAAAAAGATTAGAAAACCCTAGGCCGGTGTGCCCTTAAATCTCCACCCTTCCGATTAAAACTAAAAATCGGCCTCCGCCAAATAATGAAAACTTCTGTAGATTAATTTCCCAATTAAAGCTTTTTGCCCTCTTATCAGCTATGTGCAGACACAAAGATGGGAGGCAAGGAAAATGGTGTGCCCTCTGAAGCCTGCTGCCTGATGCAACTGTGTCAGGTCCCTTCATGGTAAGACTGGACTTGTTGCCTTGCGAGGATACTGGTATTTTATAAATAACATTTTTTTTTAAAGAGAAGCACAGGTGATCGTTGCCTTTGCCTCTTTTCTGGCTACAGGGGTTCATCAGGACCGTATCAGTGACCCCCCCCAATCACATTTCGATACCCCCCACTCCTCCCAGGTCAAAACAGTTTTTTGTTTTGTTTTGACCGGAAACGTGAGGAGCGCAGGCAAAGCTGCTCCCCCCTCTGGAAAGGAAGCCATACAGCATAGCCGCTACTTCGAGTGGGGCCCGCCCCATGAATGAAAGGCAGCAGTGCAAAAGGCCTCTGCTCCATTCACAAAAGCACCCAGATGAAGAACAAGAAGAGCCAGGCCTCTGCGGTTGGGTCCTGTCACCGCTCTGCTTTTTCAAAAGTTCCCAACAACGCCTCTGAAATCAGGCCAACAAAGGGGGGGGGGGAGAAGCCCAAGAGCAGGCCCTGGAATGAGCTGACCCCGGGTCCCAGCACTCTTGTCTTAAAGGGCTCTGCAAACCATAAAGGGAAGGGAAGGGAAGATTAAACATTAAAAATCTAGTCGTTGAAGTGAGAACGAAACGAACCACTGTGCCACTCTCCAACAGTGGTTTCCAAACTTTCTTTTGCCTCCCTATATTGCATGGCTGATGCAACATAGGGCGGTAGTCCTGATGGCGACATGCTGCCCCTAGTATCAGAGGCAGGATGCCCATGTACACCAGTTGCTGGGGAACTTGGGCGGGAGGGTGCTGTCGCACTTGTGTCCTGCTTGTGGGTTTCCCGTGGGCAGCTAGTTGGCCACTGTGACCAGAATATGCTGGACTAGATGGACCCTTGGTGTGATCCAGCATCAGGGCTCTTCTTACGTTCATGCTTTGTTGAGGGATCCCTCCAACCTATAAAGGATTGTGGGTCACATTTTAAGGTGCATACTTCCTTTCTTGGTGGGGGCGGTGGGGTGCTAGCCAAGCCTGTTGAGTCTCACCATGTCTCTGCATGAAATGAGGATACGCTCTCCCACACAACCACAGCTAAGAATCCATTCCCTTGTCTGTCCAGAGCTGCTACTGCAGCCACGGAAGCCAGCCAGGGTCCACCAACAAAAGAGGGGGGCCCTCCCAAGAGCAGCCCCCTCAAAGCAAGAGACACCCCTGACCCACTAACTTGGCCTCCTTCTTTAACTGGAGACACTGGGGATTGAGCCCGAGATGCAAAGCAGTGGCTCCATCACTGAGCTATGGTGACTCCCCTTAAAACTTTAAAGGCACCAACCCGCTAGATTCTCTCCATCCAACTCGCCACTATGGGGATGAAAATCCAGGCCCTCTGCACTCCTCAACTGACCCGCACAGATCAGCTGCGGAGCAGAGAGGGCCCGCCTGGGCTGGGAGATCGTGCCAGGGGAGGGGCCTGGAAGAGCGCTGTGGGCAAAATTGGGGAGCAAAGTGTTCATTGCCCCTGCCCTAGAAGCTCATCACAGGTCGACTGATGCCATCCAGACAATTCTGGGGCACCAAAAGCGGCTGCAGGAGAGAAAACAGCTCCAGAGTCAGTGGCTCAATCCATACGCTTAGGCAGGGGTGGGCAACTTTGTGTCCCTCCACATGTTTTGGCCTACAACTCCCATCATTTCTAGCCAGCGCAGCCAATGGTGAGGGAAGCTGGGAGTTGTAGGCCAAAATGTGTGGAGGGCACAAGTTGCCCCCCCCCCCCCTTAAGAAAGGGCGCTGGGTGAGGGAGGAATCAAAACCCTCAGACTCTCTAGGTGATTTCCAGGGGAGGGGAATTCCTTCCTGACCCCAAACAATGATGGGGATGTTCCCCCAACCACCAGCAGCACCACCACAATGGTTAGCAAGCCACAAGGAGCAGCACACAGAACAACTCCTCTCTTTCCCGACTGTCGTCCTGCTGTAACATCTGGTTGAAATAAACGACTACGGATGTTTCCGTTGGAAATGTGAATTTTCATGGGGTTTACAGCTTGGCTGTAAACACCGCTCCAGGATGGAACCTGGCAAAACAGAGTCAGCTCTGGAGAGGGGTGGCCTGGGGGAGAAGAGCAGCTTTCCTGGAATTATCGATTCCAGCATCCTTTCAAAGGGTCATTCATCACCTGTATTCATGGGCTGCCCAAGAGAAGCTTATGGCATAGAGGCACTCTTCATGTTTTAAGGCAGCCAATTTTAAGTCCAGGTTTCCCTCCACCACCCTGGCTTTGAAATCCGAGCTTTAGCCTCTTTTCCAGAGAGTTTTGCCTCCAGTACCGTTTTACTGGTATCATTTCAAGAGTTGGACTTGCTAGACGAAAGCGAAGTCTTTGCAAAGCATGTTCAGTTAAGAGAAAGAACTTTGCTAAACCTGAGCTGCAAGATAAGGCAAGGCACAAGACAGCAGTGCTATCTCCTCGTTAAGCTTAAAATGCACTGTGACATAAAAGCATCCCAACATCCATGCGTTATGTTTTTGACAGTTACTTTTTCTATCATGAACAATCTCCAACTGGCAGTTTGCATGTAATTGCCCAGAGGGACTTGGGAGTAAGATCTAAAGGTGAAATCTCCTAGCACCATTGTTGAAAACTGCTCTAACCATCAAAAATAGTAAGTCAATATACATTATTCTCAACAAGAAGCACACACACACACACATATCTATCCACACACACTATGACAGCGTCTGTGTCGAGATGGTCCTTGGGCTCAGGAAAGATGATGTTCAGCCTGTTCTGGATGGGGTTGTACTCCTCTTAAAGGGGCTATTTGGGAGGATCCCTGATCTACATTCTTCACTCGAGGCCCAGATGGCTTCGGTAGTTCAGAGCACCTTTCACAGCTGAGGCTGGCATGCCAACTGTGGCCTCACCTGGACAGCAATAGCCTAGCCACATTTATCCATGCTCTGGTGACCTCTTGGCTAGACTACTGCAATGCAGTGTACATGGGGCTGCCCCTGAAAACAGTTTGGAAATTGCAGTTAGTACAGATGCACAACTTAACTAGAACAGTTCACTGCGAATGTCTCTCACCAATATTAAAAGCACTTCAGGGACTCCCAGTTCATTTCCAAGCCCAATTCAATGTGCTGGTGCCAGCCGTTAAGGCTCTCAATAGTTGGATCCAGAGTACCTAAAGGGAAACCTGACTCTATATCAACATGCCCAGATCTTAAGGTCATCTTTGGATGCCCTTTTTCACCATCACAGGGGAAGTGGCTGGTGACCAGGGAGGGGGCATCTTTTCCACTCCTCTTGTGGACATTCTCTGCAGAAAATGTCCCACTTGGAGCCTTCTCCGTTATCTTTTCACCATCAGGCAGAAGCCTTGTTATTCTTCCAGGCCTGTCAGGGATTTTACATCTCAGCCCACTGTTTTAACGTGTGCTCTGTACTACTTATTTGTCATGCAGCTTGCATTTTATTTTTTTATTGAAATGTCTATGTCAACCGTCCTATGATCTTTTTCTGATGAACAGCAATACTTAAATTCCCTACATAAGAAAGACAGAGAGACAAACAGCTAGCTAGCTCTTGGTTGCTATCGCTTGGTCACACTTCTGGTGTGACCAAGAGATGGAATACAGAGCCAAAGTATGGAGATAGGAGCAGGCTTAGGGATAATAGAACTGATATGACACACTTTGCGCTCTTGAGATGTGCCAAATTAGCCTTCCCCAACCTGGTGCCTTTAAGATGTGTTGAACTACAGCTCCCATCATCCCCAGCCAGCATGGCCAGTTGTAGTTCAGCACATCTGGAGGGCACCAGGCTGGGAAAGGCTGTGCTACACAGTAAGTAGTATCAATTCTCAGTCCCCCAACCCCCCAATGTATTCTATGGGAGAAAGTAAACAGAGTGCAGCCTGAAGGCACAGCTGGGCGTGCAGCGGGTGGAGGCAAAGGGAGAATCTCCAGCCATTTCCTGCATTTTACTAGTCTAGAATAAACTACTTCTCCAGTGTAGATGCATGCTGGCTTGCTTTTGAACTGTCCCAATATGGAAAGTAATCACAAAATTAATCCAACTTCACTTTGGGCTGTGCTCCAAGCCACATGCTCCAGTGCATACATGGAACTGTCACACATGTGGACGGCACCATTCTCTCTTGAAAGGAATCGTGCAGCATTCATGCGCAGGGCATCTCTGCTGGTAAATGCAACCAAACTCCCGCTGCCTGTCAGAAATCACTGGATCACAGCATCAATCCACCTGTTCGCCTATCTAGCAAGTCTGAGACACACTTTAAGTGCCCCCCCCTCCTCCTCCTCCTCCTCCTCCTCCTCCTCCTCCTCCTCCTCCTCCTCCTCCTCGTCGAAAGCACATGCCTTTTATCCTCAGAGCCACAAACAGCTGAGCCAAACATCACTTGTTAACTGAAGGTGGTGGGGTTTTCTTTCTCCCTCCCGCTTATTGGAAAAACAAAAACAAGCCCTCCACGATAATGAAAGAGCAGCACCGCATTCAGAGAATGTTACGCTGACTCTTCCGGAAGACGTCTACATCCGATGCAGCTCCACGAAACTATATTTAGCTCGTGGTAGTGGGGGTGGGGGCCGGGAGGAGAGAAGAGAGAAGACCAACCCCAGACAGCCTGCTCCAGCACATGGATGCAAGGTTAAAGTCCGTCCCCCCCCCCATTCTCTGCCTTCTATTAATTGTAGGTCTGTGTATGCAGGATGAATGAATTTCTGTTTGAAGTCCCCAGGGGTTTTGACATGGTCTAGAGACCCTCTTCCCCCTCTCTCTGTGGTGTCTTCTTTATCAGACAATTTTAAACCACCAGTTTTTCCTAACTAAATGTGCTCTGCATCTCTACAAGGCACAAAAGTAAGGTGCAATGCCCACTAGCAGGCAGGAAACACCTGAATTGTACGCCTTTAGAAAAAAAGTTTTTTTTTGCCATTCACATAAATGGAAGAACCAGACCTATAAGCCTTCGGGCTATTTCTTGGGATGTCAACCAGGAGAGAGAGAGAGTGAGCCGAGCACTTAGACTGAGAGAGAGAGAGAGAGAGAGAGAGAGAGAGAGAGAGAGAGCACTTGGACTGCTCCTCCAAGGATGTTAGCCTCAGCCCATGGCTCTTGAGATACAGGGACCAAAGTTTTGCAGATGCTGACAGCCTCTGGAAACAGGAGCAGAGCAGAGAGGAGTCCAGCCATCAAGGGCTGGCCCAACCAAACCAGCTACTTGGGGTGGCTGACTTCCAGTGTCTCCAGGCAAAATCTGGGAATCCGTCAAGGGGAAAGCACCCCCCCCCAGCACCCCGGACAACAAGGCCTGAAGTGGCGAGGCTTTTATGTCTCCCCACCCCAAGTCCTCTCAACTGCTGCCCACTTTCCCTTCCCACATGCAAGTGAAGAGAAAGTGCGCACTCAGTCCGGACGGAGCAGGGAAATGGGAAGCAATTGGGAAAACGCCGAAAAGCAAAGCATAATCTTCCCCTGCCTATCCGCCTCCCTCACCCCTTCTTCTGTAGGCCCCCTTATGTTGAATGTTAAGGATTTGAAAGCTCCTTGGGGCAGAAACCTGCCCCCATTGAACTTTTTTAAAAGCATCATGCTTTTGAACTGACTGTGCTATAGAAACATACACCATCTCCACACACACTCCTGAAAACCAAAAATCCCTGTTTCCCCCTGGAGGAAGAAACAGACAATTACCCCCATCACCCCAAGACAACAAGAGGCAGAATTAATTTCCAACTCATACAGAAAAACCTTGCAGCTTGCATTAGACCTGCCTTTTAAAAAATGGCCACCGGGCCCTGAAAAAGGATCACAAGCCATGGATAGATACAGACAACCATCCTTCCCCACTCAAGGGAAGGGTTATAACTCAAGGTCAGAGCACCTGCTTTGCATGCAGAAGGTCCCAGTTCAAGCCCCAGCATCTCCACTTAAAAGGACCAAGTAGCAGGTGATGGGAAAGGATTCATAGATCCATAGATCATAGAGTTGGAAGGGGCCTACAAGGACCATCGAGTCCAACCCCCTGCTCAATGCAGGAAACTAGAGGAGGGGTCTCTCATCCAAGGAATAACCAGGCCTGACCCTGCTGAGCTTTCCACGCTCAGACAAGCTGAGCCAGCATGAGCCACAGGCCTGAGTCCCTGGAGAGCAAACTGTCAGTCAGAGTAGACAATACTGAGCTAGATGGACCAACAGCTCAGCAGAAGGTATCTTCCTGTGTCCCTCTAAATATGCTCAAGCCCCGCTAGGTGCCACACATTTATTTAAAATGGTATCTCCAGTGAAAAGGACTGGGTAACCGGTGATACAAAAGGCCTGTTCTCCACCTGAAACCCTGGAGGGCTGCTCCAATCAGAGTAAAGAAGCCTGGGTCAGGTGGAGAAGTAATATGACCCGGCATGAGACAGCTTCCTATGCACCTGACATGAGAGGAACAGGTTCCCTTAACTGGCCTTCCCCAACCTAGGCATCCTCTGGATGTGTTGGGACTCCAACTTCCAGCATCCCCATGCTGGCTGGGAATGATAGGACTGTCCTCCAGATGTGAATACAGCAGGTTGGGGAAGACTGCCCTAGACAAAATTGCATGCCCTCACCCCCAGGTCAGAATGGGCCAGTTTCACTTTCCACGACCCACCTTTGGCCCTTGATAACACTGTACTCCTTCAGGAAGAAGAGGACAGGCCTGGAGGGTAAACATTCATTTAAACATTAACCAAGTCCTCACCAGTCAAGAAAACATACTTTTTGTTGACTTGCAAAACAGAACGAAGACAGATTCGCTGGAAAAAATCACAGGAGTCTCCCTTTTCAGAAAAGCACGGTGCCAATAACACAGCAGACCATTTTAGACAGTTAAGACACGGAAAAAGAAATGTAAAAATAGATATCTTGACACTCAATCCAGGGGTAGAAAAAAGATTCAGAATGAGAAAACGAAGGCAAGAAATCAGGAAACATTGTGTTTCTTAGTGTTGGATAATTAAATTGCAGTCAAAACCTATGGCTCATGTTTCACCAGGTAGTTGGGTGAAATGGTTAAGATCACTGATACCTTCTAGGGTGGATTCCCTAGATTCTAGAAGGTACTCATTGAATAATTAGCAGAGCCTAAGCAGGAAGTGGGCATAGCTATCAGCTTCTTCCTCTTTCTGCTGGGACTCTGGAGTGTGTGGTTGTAGTTGTTGTCTCCACGTGGTTCTAGCAGCAGCATGTAACCAGAGTTGCTGGTCTGAACTCTGCAAGTTCAGACCCCAAGTAACTACAAATGTACTGTAACAAACTGTAAGAAACGTCTTTTAAGCCTGCCTGAATGAAACTGCATAATCTGAGTGAGTAAATGTTACTTTTAACTTTTACAAGACTGTGTCTCTGATTATTGTTCTCAGGGAGAGAAAAGGGGGCAAAACCAGGGAAATCCAGTCTGCCTTAAAGCATCCTGGATTACCAAATGCTAGCTGGCTAACACTAGCCAAATCTAAGCTTCTTTTATGCTGGAAAGGGACTGTACTCTGCTGATCTCACTAACGTGAGATAGGAAGGATATTACTCCACAATATATCCTCTCCTAGTATCTTTTTCAAGTCCCAACACTTAGGAAGGAGGATCTGGGGGGGAAAAAAACACCTCCAACTGTTTGAGACAAAGAGTTTGCCCAGCTCCCTTAGGAATCCTGCTCCACTGGTCTACCACCTTCATGCTAATAAACTTCCCCCTTCAGCTCAGCCTGCAGTTCACATTGAAATGGGTTTGCCATGGCCTCCCCACCCAGAGGATCATATGAATTACAGTTTGAACCAAGTTGTTGGGAATTGTTTGTTCGTGATCCCCAGCCCTTTACACAAGAAATTTAAACCAGGCCGAAACCACGGTAGTTATCTGGGCTTCCTCCACAGAGATCCTGGGAGTTGGAGATGTGCGAAGGTGCTTTAATACTAGGGCTGAGCTGAAACTATTCGCAATTCACAGAGGGACTTCTCTGCAAGACACCCCAGAATGCGCTCCCCCAAGAGGCTTGCTTGGCGTCTGCATCAATATCCTTTTGGTACCCAGGCAAAAACTTGTCCATTCTCCTAGGCTTTTAAAGGCTTCACTGTCCTAATGTTAGTAACATTTTAATTCAGCTGACGTCATCAAAGTACCGTGATACGTGATAGACCCTTTTTATGTCAGTGGGAATGTGTGTTTTCACCCCATCAGATTGCTCTTGTGCTTGTTGCTGCTGGCACAGCCTTCCCCAACCTGGTGCCCTCCACATGTGCTGGACTACAACTCCAATCATCCCTGGCCAGCAGGGTCCAACACAGCTGGAGGGCACCAGGTTGGGGAAGGCTGTGTTAGCCGATATGATAGCTGCACTGTGCATTTCTCATTTGTTGGATTTTGGCACTTCTTTGACTGCGTCTCATAATGTATGTTTTAGTTGTTTGTGTGCTACTTGTTCGCAGAGGCCGTCCCCACTCGCTCCTGCAGTGTACTCCTCATTGGACACGCAACCGCAAAGGCAACACATGATTGGCTGCACGCGCAGCCACTCTCGCTCCGCGGAAAGGATTTGAATCGAAAATGTCCCACGGCTGCAGACTCGGGGGTCTGCCGGTTTTGCTTCCTAGCACGTTGTAGCTTGCCTAACGCTGCCACCTCTCTGGCATCATTTGGGGGCCCTTGAGCTGCTGGGTCCCAGACTTCAGCTCTGTGCTTGGGTGGTAACAGCGCTTGTCCATTGCTCAGGAGACATTTGATATAGAGCAACTCATAAATAAAATCAAGAAATGTGCACATTTCCAGTGCTGCCAAAAACACAAAACACCTCTCCCTTTCCGGGGGCATTTTTTCCTGCAGTGTCGCCTGTAGATTTACAGTATTTGCTCTCTCTCAGTACTTGCTCGACAACATCGTCACATAGCAACATTGGATCGGCTATTATAGTGAAGTGACGGTGTTCCGTTCACTACCTGCTCCCTGACTGGTTGGGATCACCCATGCGACTAGTGCAGAAAGGACGAAAAGAACAGCAACATTCGGGGGAAATATTTTGCACAGCCCTAGTTCTTAAGAGATACTGAGGTCCCATCATAGACCCTACCGTTCCTAGGGTCTTTGGCTCAGGGCCATGACAGTTAAGACAGGTCTCAGTCTCAGATTGGTTTTAAAAACAGTGCTGTAGACATGCCCAAGATCTTTTTAGTGGTAGTTAGAGTTCATTATGTTCATCTTGCACTATAGGAAAAATGGAGAACTTGTGGTCCCTACCATTCTTACAGCAGCCTTTCACATATCTGAAAACCAACATGTCTGGAAGGCACCAGGATGGGAAAGGCAGATCAAAGCCACTTCTAATTAATGTATTTGTTCCATTTACACAGCTTTTTGTAGTGAGGAAGAACAGAAAAACAGCAAGGATGAACACTTTGCATGATAGAAGAACTGTGGGACCGTGTATCAGGACAGCAAGCACCAAAAAGAGATGAGAAAGTCTCCAAACCACTCACTTCACCTACCTTGGGGGGGTCAAACAGTGCCAGGAGATACTGCTCGCTGTCCGAAGGCTCCGCTTTCTGTAAAACTAGCCGGCACCTTTGCCAGCACGTCCCACTGTCCACAGTAGCCTCTGTCACCATCCAGTATTTTAGATTACCCTCTTTCCGAACCTGAGATGATGGGTCTCGTGGGAGGGCCCAAGGGAAGATCTTCCGGGCAAGGCCAGACTTAAAGACAGAGTCCTGGTGTCTCCACTTCGATGGGGCCAGGCTCCGAGAATCTCCTGCGGAAAAAGCTACGCCAGCTCCTCCTCAGCCGGTCCAGGGAGAAGCGTCTCCTCACAGACGAGGAGGGAGCAGTTCCTATAAGCTCCTCGGAACTCCACGACTTGGGCAGGACCCAGGGACAGGCCTCAGGCCCTCTGTCAGCTTGGTCGGCCAATTCCACTTCGGCCTTGGTCCCAACCGTCCCCGGGGAGCCGTCGGTATGCTTTCGACCAGTCTCCCGGTAGTCCCGCACCCTGCTGAAGGGCAGAATGTGGAACTGGTTCATGGCAAAGGTATCCTTCACCTCATTGCGGAAATACTGCTGGAAGAGGTCAGCGAACTGGAGGGAGAAGTTCTCAACTGCCAAGACTTCACGCTGGGGGTGCTCACTGACAAAGAGGAGGTACTTCCGCGCCAGCTCTTTGGCGGTGGTGATGGCATGCTGCTCACAGAATTCATTCCAGCCACTGGGGTGTGCGGGATCGCCTGGCGGGACAGTGTGACCATTCATTGCCGGGACTGGAAATATTCGGATGTACTGCAAAAAGACAAAACAAAAGGGGGGAGATGTGGTGTGAGGGACTTGCAAGAGAACAGAAGGGGAAAGGAAGGAAGATGAAGAACTAACAACATGGAGAGTTAGAATCATAGAATCATAGAAAAGTACAAAGCACGCAGTACTGAGGAGAGCTAGCTGGGGAACACAAGTGAACAGGATAACATCACTGTGCTATGTAGCCAGTCAGATCTGGTTACCAGGTAGCATCACTGAGAACAAGTGAGGTCAATGGAAAGTGAGAGCAAGTAATGTAAATAAATAAATGACGAAACAATAGGCTAGGACAACCTCACAGGCATTGTGGAGTCTGACAACAGGAGTCTACTTTGAACTTTCCATGTCAACCTGGAACCCCCGTTCCATGTATGCCAATTGCAGAGGTTGCTGGGGCTTATGCCAGGGTGCACACTCTGTTGGCATGGGTCACCAGTCAGGCCAGTTGAACCCCCAATTATGCCCAACATTCTTCTCCAACTGCACGTTATCTGAGAAGTTCATAGCAGTGGGCCAGCTATCAGGGAAGCTTCTTCAAGATTACTCATCATCTCACTGGGGAACCCCAACAAGGTCCTTGAAAGCCATGGACCTCTAGCAACACTAAACACCCATCAAGCCAATCACGGTTGTGCCTATTATGAGCAGAAGGGATCTGTGCCTTTGGCAGGCCTGTTTAAGGGCATACAAGCCACAGTCACTCAATGCATGGGATAATTTAGTTGGACACAATACCCTTTGAAGGATCACCACCCATGGTATGAAAACATAGCATGTTTGAGACAGAATGTGAGTGGGTAAGACGGCCCCTCACCCACCATAAACAGGACTGCAGTCTATATGCCAAGGATGGTTTTGCCCGAATCTCTCTCTTTTTAGCCAGGGTGGTCTATGCTGATCTAGGCACGCACGCACACACACACACACACACACACACACTTCAACCAGCCTCCCCCAACTTGGTGCCCTCCAGATGTTTTGGACTACAACACCCACCATTCCTGACTAAGGCTGATGGGAGTTGTAGTCCAAAACATCTGGCAAGCACCAAGCTGGAGAAGGCTGATTTAGACTGTCAGCACAGAGAAATTTCGATCTACAGAAGTTGCCCCAGGTGAGCATTCCCTGACTCTCGAAGCTCACGTCCGCCCCGCTGAAACAGCAACCCGCCCTCTCGGGGGGGGGGAGACAAGGGGGGGCACTGCTGAGCTTTCGGGAGCTCCTTGGCACCCTTCCAAAACATCCCAAGTGGGTGCAAGAAGGCGAGGCTTAGCCTCGCCTAAACCCGGCCATGCGCAGGCATGGGATTTAACCGTTGGCTTTGCTCCAGAGCATTACAGCTTGCTGCACAGACAAGAGATGGGCAGTCCCTTCTCCCCTCCCGTGAAACGTTGGTGCGTTATCGCTGGAACAGGAAGCATGTTCGTTGCAGCACTTGTGTGCAAACAAGCTCAAAGATTCCCGTACTAAAGCCCACACCTGTTATTAAAAAGAGGCAGAGAAGAAGCAAATCGTCCCCAGGAGCCTTTACGGCAGCCTTTCCGGCAGCCTTTCCCCACCTGGTGCCTGCCAGAGGGCTTGGACTGCAATTCCCATCATCCCCAGCCACCAGGCTGGTTGGGATTGATGGGGTGTGCGCTCCAATACCTCTGGAGGGCACCAGGTCGGGGGTGGGGTGTTACTGAGAGAGGATCCTTTAAAAAAAAAAAGCAAACATTTTATAAATGCCAGCATTCTATTCATTGTAGAAGTACATGTCACATTTTGACATCCCCGTCAGGAATGAGCAAAGCCAGTGAGTGCGCATGTACACATGTGTTTATGTGAGACACACACACAATTTATATACATTTTTTCAGTCTTCCCCAACCTGGGCCCTCCAGATGTTTTGGACTTCAACTCCCATCAGCCCCAGCCAGCATGGCCAATGGTCAGAAATGCTGGGAGTTATAGTTCAAAACATCAGGAGAGCACCAGGTTGGATGGGGATGATGTTTACACACAGACACACCTCATTAACTCATCACTGATGGGGATTCAAAAACCGTTCAGGTACATTCATGTTTACATCCTGACTTTTCTTTAAGAAGCTCAGAGTGGCACACATGGGCCCCCCATCTTGCTAGATTTTATCCCCCCCATCCTGCTAGATTTTATCTTCACAACAACCTGTTGAGGTAGACAAAGGCTGAGAGATGGCGACTGACCCAAGGTCACCCAATGAGCTTATAGCCGAGCAGCCATTTGAACCCGTGTCTCCCTCAGCCCTAGTCCAACAATCTTACCACTACACAACAGGGGCTTTCCACACCTGATAGAAAGCTGTTATTTGAGACCTGCTTTCTAGAGAAGTTTGAAAACAAGACCATTTATCTCCCTCAAAACTCAGGAATGAATGCCTACCTTGTAACAGCGGCCAGAGATGAGAAAGACCATGGGCCAGTGGGACAGGACTTTTTTTCCTTACACACGTGAAGCACCCTTGCATCACGGCAAAGGGGGTTTGTAGTGATAAGACAGAAATGTGCCTCCACTTGTAGAATGCAAGCCACATTTACTAGTTTTTACACACACACACACACACACACCAGGCAGCTGCATGTCTGCAAGTCCATCCTCTCATCCAGCAGCCAAACGGTTTCATAAAGCTGGAATGTTTGTGAACATTCCATGACTTCTGAGCTGTGCAGTTTCTGGGAGCTTGGCTGGGAGGAAACCCGCCCCATTGGGGCCTGGGATGGGAAGAGCTGTGTGCTATTGAGGGGGAGACTTCAGTGGCAGGAGGGCGCAGCGGGTGGGATTGGGGCGGGTGAAGCACACAGAGCATTAAGCACTGCAGGCCGGGTCGTTGGGAGCCAGGGAGATAGCGGGGCCTGAGAGGCTCCCAACGTGGGGCCTTGGGTCAGGACAGACGTGACGCGCTGCTGGTGGGGAGGAAGCAGGGGGAGCGTGCCACAGGGAAGCCAGCATTTCCCGGTTGGGGGCGGTGGTGTCTGTTCGTAGATGGGGCATGCCCACACCCTCGGAAAGCTGGCAGAGTTTGGGAACCAAACGAGGACGCCGCAAGTCACAAACCAGAAAGCCGCACCAGTGCACTTCACTGCGGGCGCCCGGGCCTCCTCCTGCCCCCGCGCAGGGCCCCGGCCTCCTTAGTCTATCAGTAGGACCAGCCTGTAGATGACTCAGCAGCACCCTCGCTTCCTCACACACTCACACACACACACACACACCATTCTCCTGCTTCACCTCAGGCATTGGGAAACTGGGGAGGGGGTGGGGGAGGGGAGAAGAGCTGTTGGGTCCAACTGTCACATTTAAGTAGGGCCTACCCCACGTGCCACCCTGCCCCACGTGCCACCGTCCCTTCCCCACAACTAATCCTTGCTTCCAAGGGAGAGGGGCCATTTTTCATTTTGCTTCTCAGAATACAAATATATATACACACCTGTATAGAGCCCATTTCTAGACACCTTTGGGGTCTAACTTTGTTATAACAATGCACTTGTCTCTTGAGTACACATCCATACACACGCACACGCACACGCACACGCACACGCACGCACGCACGCACACACACACACACACACGCAGAGACAGAGAGACACAGTATCTGAACAGGACTAGAAACTTAGCCACCTCTAGCAACACAAAGCTTCCAGCTACATGTTACACAACCAAAAGTCCATTTTCAAGAAGGACTTCCCCACATTCCAAAAGGAAACAAGCCCGTAAGTCACACAAGACAGACGATACCTTGCAGAGAAGAGACTGGCATTGGGAGGCATGCTGGCAAAACCGGCAGGCCAATCCATTTAGGAAGGGCAGCTCCAGACACAACGTCGCGCCTGCTTGCGTGCTCAGAGTCCCCGGCCACCCGCAGGAAAGGACAGCTTTGACGCGCACCGACAGCAGCCACCCACACCAAAATAGAACTGCTTGGTAGGTTTCCCTATTTTTAAAAAAACAACATTCAGGCACAATGGCCTTTTCTAGCTAACACTATAGGAGGAAGTCCACTCCCAGCATCTCCTCCGTTTTAAAAGCTGACCGGGTAAGTTTCGGAGAGTCGCTAAGATATCTATCAGCAGGACTGCAAACTTCATGCTTCTGAAGAGAAGGGAAGTTTGCAGCTCTGGAGGAACCAAGTAGCACCAACAGCTCAGCGCATGGAGGGCACCGCTAGGGCGCATTAGACGGTTGCGCCCCACCAATACATATTCTTCTCTTGCTCATTTGTCTTCACCATGAGGAACACAAGCCACAGAAGAGAACGGAAGGAGAAAGATGGAGAGAGTGAGAGAGGACAAGCAGAAAAAGACCAGGGGAGAAAGAAAGAGAACTAAAAAAGAGCAATGGCGTACTGAAGAAAGGAAATTCACATGTCAGTACTACCCAGCATTCCTTCAATATTTTCCATGTTGAAGAAACCCTTTTCTTCAGCGTGGAACCTTTCGGCCCTGCAGAAGAAGCTGTGCAGCCGCTCAGTTCACATTGGCCAGGCAGGCCTGCTGCACTTTGCCGCTACTTTGTGTGAACCAAGAGCGCACCTAGAATGCACCCAGCTCCCCCCCCCCTCTGAATGTCCATGGTGGCACATGCTGAACTTGATTGGAACGAAGCGCGTCTGCCATTCCTGACCCTCTCGAAGAGCCCCCGATAAGCTTCTGAGAAACACCAGCCTTCCCCAGAACGCAGCCAATCTGGGTGATAAAGCAACCAATTCAGGATTCTTTAGTGGAGAGCTCTGCCAACTTTTAAGTCAAGAGTTTGAAAAAAGTAAATACGGATTCAACCTCTCTCTCTCAAAAGGTGCATTGGAGAAGATCCAAATGGAAGGTGATGGTTTCTCCCACGCATGAAAAAATAGAATTAAAATGCCATTTCTTGTCACTTACAAAAAGAAATGCTGTATGCTATTGTTTGCACTGAATTTGGAAAGTGGTGATATCTCGACCCTCTTTGGTAGGCCTGTGAAGGACAGCAGTTTGAGTCTCGCAGTCTCCAAGCATCCTTCAGCCAACATTTTTCAATGTTTGACACCCGCTTCTTAATTCTGGCAAAGGCCCCAAACACTTGGATAGCCTGTTCAATGTCCTCAGCAGCACCCAATGGCCTTCCAAAAGGAATACCCAGTCCCCATGCAGGCAAAAAGCTTGACCACAGTTAAAATGTTTGTTTGAGAGCACATAATGCAGGCTACATGCTGAAGCTAAGCAGGTATGAGCCGGGTCAGTGCTTGGATGGGTGACTGCCTGGGCTGCCCACATCTGTTCTCCTGCACTGAGCAGGGGGTTGGACTTGATGGCCTTAAAGGCCCCTTCCAGCTCCACTATTCTATGATTCTATGACATTTCTATACCGCCCAATAGCCGAAGCTCACTAGGCTGTTCACAACAATTAAAACCATAAAATATAGCATGATAAAACATAATATAAATTATTTTAAAACCAAAATAAAAACCAGCAGCAGTGTAAAGATTTAAAAATACAACAGATTTAAAACCAACAAAAACTAATGAACTAAAATGCCTGGAAGAATAAGGAGTTCTTCACCTGGCACCGAAAAGACTGCAATGTGGGTGCCATGCAAGCCTCTCTGGGGAGGGCATTCTGCAACCAGAGTGCCCCCACTGAAAAGGCCGTCTCCTTTTTAGCCACCTGCCTCACCTCATGTGGGGGGCATCTGAGGATGATCTTCGGGTCCAGGCAGGTATGTATGGGAAGAGAGTATCCTTCGGGTCACCTGGCCTTAAGCTGTTTAGCGCTTTGAAAGCTAATCCCAGCACTTTGAATTGGGACTGGAAACAAGCTAGAAGCCAGTGCAGATCATAAAACACTGGGTACACAAATGTTACATCGACATCACGCAAACAGTGGTAATGGAATTTTCCCAAACTCTCTGCTTGTGAGGTGACAAGCAGATCTCACTTGTCTCTCCCTCTACATGTCCTCTGGAGGATAGGTCTTGCCATAGTTAGCCTGTGCATCTGGGAACTTAACCAGGGTTAAGATAGCAAGCCATGGTTAGCAGTGCACTAACCATGGTGAAGGGTTACATCTGCAAGAGGCCTCAAAGTTTCTTCTCTTCATTTTATTTATTATTACATATGTATCCTGCCTTTTTTCCTCCAAGGAACCCAAGGTTGCTTACATGATCCTTGGCCTCTCCATTTTATCCTCACAACAACCCTGTGAGGTAGGTTAGGCTGAGAGTCAGTGACTGGCCCAAATTCACACAGTGAGCTTCATGGCCAAGTGGAGACTAGAACCCAGATCTTCAGAGTCCCAATCCAACACTCTAGTCTAACCACTACGCCACACTGGCTCTCAGCACCTATACACAAAGGTGTATTTTCCATAAAATTAGTATTGGACTCCAGTTAACTGCTACACTCCTTTAAAATCTGCAATTTTAGTTTTAATCAATTCATTGCGCCAGCTAATTGAGAAAAGCTTACACTACAACAGTGCTGAATGCTTCATTCAAAACCAAAACCAAAACAGGATACCGTGTTATTTAGCAATCAACTCTGGGTTATTCAGCAATCAACCTTTGGTTTATGCACTTATGTCCCAGTACTCAGTTTGCTGAGAGAGAGAGAGAGAGAGAGAGAGAGCGCGAACACATTTTAGTCATGATGAGTTCAGATGAACAACTGAGGGTCAGAATCCATCGCAAGATAATTTGCAACAATTCATGTTAATTCTCTCACAGAAGGTAATGGGAAGAGGATGGAACCTAGCTCGATGGGATCCCATCTGCTCTGCATGCAGAAGGTCCCGGGTTCAATCCCAGGCATCTCCAGTTAAAAAAAAGAACTGGGTAGCAGCAGTGGAAAATGTCCCTCCCTGACAGTTAGAGATGGGGGAGAAATTTGTTCTGTCAAGGTTTTTGTACGAATTTACCAATTTTTCACCTCCCGAGCCACTAAGCAAGCTGAGACAGTGTCACGTGCCAAAATCCACACTTTTCCAAGCTTGGCGATGCAATATGGCAGGCGGAAATACACACCACGAATGCACATATTAGTGGAAAGTGTGCACAAAACTGCATTACATCAATGGAAATGTACTTCGGAAAATGCATATATTTGAAAAATAAACACAGAAAAGTGCATATTTGGGGGAAATATGCATCAAAGTATACACTTCTGTGCAGACTTAACAACAACTGAAAACTCACAAACAGGATGGAACAAGCTTAAGTCTGAAAATCTGACAATCTTGACCAGAATAAAATTAACAGATCCATCCAGCTCTATCTGAAACCCTGGAGAGCGGCTGCCAATCTGAGTGGTCAATACTGGTCAAGATGGACAAAGAGCCTCACCTTCTATAAGGCAGCTGCCTAAAAGGTGGCCAGCTACAATCTTGCACCCCTTTGCTGAAGCGTCCTAGAATTAATATGGCTTTCCATCTTGTGCAACCAAGACTTCTATGCAACTCACAAGCTTGCCCGCATGGTCACCGGCAGATCCTGGCCTAAAGCAGCCTTCCCCAATCCTGGTGCCCACTTGATGTTTTAGATGACAGTGCCTATTGTTCCTGACCACTGTCATGCTGGCTGGGGCTGATGGGAACTGTAATCCTACCAAAGGCTTGGAAGGATAGGGCTTTAACTCCTGTGCAGAGAAACAGAGGGGGATGGAAGAGTCTCCTTAATAGAAAGGAGCTGTAAGAGTCTACCAGCTTTTTTTGAGGAATTTTGCCATTCCTGGTGGAGGAAGAGGCTCTCTCAATGGCTACTGACCAGGAAAGTGATATGCAACCTCCAGGAACAGAGGCGAAGGGAAGGCTAGTCCCTCAAGTCCGGCTCGTCTGTCGTCTTCCCAGAGACATGGATACTGGCCAAGAGGACCATTTCTCTCATCCAGCAGGCCTCTTCTGCTGCTCTTAGGACATTAAGATACACTCAGGAAGGCTCTTGGGAGCCTAAGAAGGGCCGTGCTGGATCAGACCAAAGGCCTGTCTGGTCCAGTATCCTGTTGGCCACAGCCCCCTCCACCAACACCCCTGGCCACTGGTATTTTTGAACACAGATGCTCCATTTGGCTGCAGCAGCTAGTATTCAATGGATCTGACTGCTTCCATAATCCCCACCCATAGCTTTTTGAAGCCCTTTCGTCTTTAAAAGCCCCTGCTGGCTGGGAATGATGGGAGTTGTAGTCCCACACATCTGGAGACCACAAGGTTGGGGGGAAGGCTGGGTTAAATTAAAGGCCTTTGGGGGAAAGGTGGGTTTTAAAGGTGGTGTGTGGGGGGGGGGATGGGACACTAAGCACCTTTTCTGGGAGGGTGATCCAGGCATAAGGGGCAGCAAGGGAGAATGGGCAGAGCCAGTTATGGGAACAGGAGGCCTTTGGGCGACTGACAGTGGGGGTGGGAGTGGTCAAGTTGGAGGAGCAAAGTTTACAGGCAGGGACAGAACAGGGAACATGTTCCAAAAAGCAGGGCAGGGCACAGCTGTGGTTTGTTCGGCCCTCTGTTCCTCCTTTCTTTCAGCGACATCTCGGCATTTCCCACCAACAATCAGTTATTTTAAAAAGGGCAACCGACCACCTTGCAGGAATCAAGTGTTTGTGTGGGTGGTGGGTGGGTGGAAATCACTCCAGAACAGAAAGCTACATCCATTGCGAAGTGATCACAGTTGCCGTGAAATAGCAGAATGTCCCAAATTGACAAAGGAGGTGATCGAGGAGATGCAAAGAATGAAAACAAACCCCCCAAAACCCACTCCTGTATTTTTTGTGTGGAAGAGAGAATTTCAGCAAGAGCAGTTTGTCACACAGGGTGGTGAGAAAAGCAGACCATGCCAAAATTCCCTCTTCCAAGGCGTCCTTAAAGGTACAGGCATGCAATGTCCTTTTTTTTTTTTTTTTTTTGGTCACCCAGTCAAACAACTGGGACTAGGCAGAGGGAAATGAATCACCCCAACACAGACACAGACTCTCAAGAACCTCTCAGCGGATTTAAGGGGATGCCCCCTCTCAAGGCATTACCCACATTTTGGAGCTTAGAAGACACATGATTAAACCAGAGAAAACACACAACAGATGACTGACAAATCATTCATCCTTTCATAGATGTGTCAAAACACAAACTAAGGGCTGCTCGTGTTTCACAAAAGCACAGAAATTAGCACTGGGTAAAGAATTCAGGACCTGACAATCACAACTTTTTTTTTAAAAAAAGTTTTTTTCCTTAAGGAAAGGGGATTGTTGTAAACTTGGGTGGGGGGGAGCAGGGAACATTTGAGGCTGTGTGTTTTTGATTGTGTCCAGGACCAGGCTTATTGGGACTTATGAAGATGCCAAGTGCTCCTGTGGGTTACCTATCTAGTGTTTTGAGTCAAGAGGCTGGGATAATTGAGAAATTTGCCACTGCTCTGTGTATGCGTGAATGTATTTATTCATTCTATGCATTTATACCCTGGCCTTTAAAAAGATTCCCCCCCTAACAATTATCTCCTACCCCACCCCACGTTTTTCAACAATCAAACCTGCAGGTTACCTTGTCAAATCACATACACAGTTTAAGAGTTGCCAGCTTCTTGCCTCTAACAGGCAAAACTTTAGCAGATTAAGCTTTTTCCTGGCATGGAGAGAAAAAGCAAAGGGAGAAAGCACACGCGTGCACACACACTCCTGTATGCTCAGGAAAAAAACACATGATTATGTTCTGCCTATTCAGCTAGCTACAGAAAGCAGAGGAGTATGGCGAGCCATGGAAGTTGGCAACCCAAAGCAGCCCCCATATTCAAATCGATCCATGTGGGGCTCACCCCAGGACAGGGGGCCTTACTTAGAGATGGCAGACCCACATGTAAAAAAAAGGGAGTTTAGGGGGAGGGACGGTCTCTTGCACGCATGACCATGTGCGCAGAACGTGGAGTTCCCCCAGCGGGAGTAGGAGGGTGATAGACGGGCGCTGCCACCCACTCCCCTGAGCTTTTAACGTCTGCATGGCAGCCAGAAATTGAACAGAAGCAGCTTCTCCTTTCTGGAATTTCCCTAATCCTATATCCGGGTGGCTGCAACTAGGAAGGGGCAAGCACTCACTCCGTACATGCTCAGCAACACCCTCTTCACCACCTAGGGCTGAACCAAAGGCCCAAGAAAAAGGGCCAGATTTTCTCTTTCATTTTATTGAAGAGGAACCCTCGCCCCACAAAAAGCTCCCGTCTTCCCCTGAAGGAGAGAGTTTCTCCAACCAAGGCAGTCAGCCAGCAGCCAGGGCGAGCTGGGGTTGTGGTGGCGGCGGTGTTTTGTCCCGGGGCAAACAAACAACCCGGTCCTGCCCTTACAGCAAGCCAAACAAACCCCCGAGCCCGTTTGCGCGAGGTAAAGTGCCCAGAAGTTCATTCCGAGGTAGAGAGTGAGCGATGCGACTTCGAAGCGGGGAGAGGGAGCGCGCGACTGACCTGTACGGGAAAGCGGCGCGCTCCCTCTGGCCCATGGTGCGAGCTCCTGCCCGTTCGCCGACACCCCTCGCCGCGGGAGGAGGAGGAGGAGAGTCCGCGCCGTCGAGCCGCAGGAAAGAGGAAACCCGGGCGCGGAGCTGCTGCTGCCGCTAACTCCGCCTGGAGCCGTCGAGCGAAGCAGGAAGCGAGGCTCCGCCGGCCGGAGCTGGGCTTCGCACGGGAGGGGCGGCGGCAGCAGCAGCAGCAGCCTCGACGCCGCCTCGCCTTTTCCGAGGCTTATGTAAAAACCAGCCAGCCACGCGGCGAGCCGCGGGCGAGGGAAGCGGCGCAGGGCTCGGAGGCGCCCTCCGCGGGGCAGCTGCGCCAAAGCCCGGCCGGCCCTCCCGCCTCGCCGTCCAGTCCCGGGGGGAGCGGGAGGCTCGGGAGGTCCTCGTCGCCGGCGGCGCTCTCGCCAGTGCTACTCCTGCCGCCGCCGCCGCCGCCGCCGCCGCCCTGGCCGGCTTCGCTGCTCGCTTCCTTTAAGGGAGAAGAACTTCGCTCGCGCTCTGTCTGGGTGGAGGGGAGGAAGTCGGAGACACGCCACGGGGTGAGGCGAGGTGGTTTGGGGAGGTGGAGAGACTTCGCCGCGACTTTCAGCCCTAGACAGCAAAAAGGCACGGGGAGGGGGGGGGAAAGCAAAACTGCGCACACCCCCGCCGGTAAATAATGCTAATTTTTGTTTTTCTTAAAAGGAGGAGCCGTTCTCCGCTCATCTTTTCCACCCCGCCAGGCCGGCACAGTGTCACGCACACACGCGCCGTCCCGACGCGGCGGACTACAGGCCCCGTCGTCCCCAGCCAGCTGCGCCCGGTTGGGGAAGGCTGAGTGAAGAGTGCTGGGCAGGCCCAGGTTCAAATCCTGACAGAACCCTAAAGGCCACAAGGGGGGTGGCGAGGGACTAACCTACCTGGCAGGGTTGTTATGGGGACCAAATGAGGGATAGGTCCGCGTATGGCACTGTGGAACAACAGCATGAAGGGGCAGGATAAAATGGCAATAAATATTGATGGTGTGTGTGTGTGGGGGGGGGTTGTTTGTTTTTGTTTTTACATAGCCTCATAGGGACTAGCCCCTAGCGGCCATCTCTTTCTTGCTCCTTCAAAGGCCTCCTCAAAACTCGGCATTTGGGTTCCACCATTGAAGCAGGCCTCAGACCCCTGGCTTCCCTTTTCTATGCCAGCTGCTCAAGAAGAGGGGGAAGTGTTCCTAAACCCCTGCAGAGTGCATCTCTCAGTGTGGACTGGAGGAAGGGCTTCCCGATTAGATGGGGGAGGTATTTCCCAGACAGATTCGGACCACTCCATCCCAATCTGCAACCAAAACAGGAACTGCATTCTCTTTCATCCTTGGCCCTCTAAATAAATTGCTCCTCATAAAGGTGTTGGCTGACTGTGGATTTTGGATATTTTCTTATAGACCAACACAGCTATTTTTGCATGTTTGAGTTAAGTCAGGCTGCAATCCTACAGTCAGTCGAAGGCCAGGGGGAGGGGGGGCCTTCGGAAACAGTGTAAGCGCTGCTCTGATGGTGGAGAGGCAGGTCTATGAGATCCCTATGCTGCCGGGGGACCCACCCACCCTGCTCCCATGGAATGCTCTAGTGGTAAATATTCTGCGGGGGGGGGGGATTCAGGCAGCCATAGATTTGCAGGCCCCAAAGCCCCCTTCTTTCCCCAACACACCCACAAAATCAGCCCTGGCCAATGGGAAGAAAATGAAAAAATTCTGTCCCCTCCTACTCCACTCTCAGCAGGCCAGTGGGATAGGATTGCTATGGCTGTCTTTTATATCCTGCTACTTTGTCATTGCATTCAGAGTGGATTACATTTAAAGTGGCTTACACATAAACAATCACACCTAAAGTGGGTCACACATTTAAAAAAAATAGATCAAAAACAATAAAACTGCAATTAAAAGCAATATGTTAAAAAAACAACGAAACACCATTAAACACCAAAAACAGCAACTAAAATAACTTTTTAAAAATGAAAACAACTCTATATCCGGCCCTTCAATAACATTTGTATTTCCAAGGTGGCTTCTGCCAGTACAAGGAAACAAAACAAAAAAGTCTGCAGCATAAAATGTCAAAGAGTCAAACTTTTTTTTTAAGGAACAGAAAAATGAATGGGTTTTAAAAGCCTTGAAAAATAACAACCATAAAAAGGTCTTTGGTATTGAAAAGACATTGGAGGGCTTTGGAGTGGGTATTTCTTGAATATCACACATCTCTATGTCCCAATGCCACATGGCAAAGGACTTTTAAAAGCAGCATTTTGTAAAAAGACATGGTTCAAGTGAAAAAGGACAAAAGATTGACTGGACCCAAGTGAGAGCTTGGAGGCTGCCAAAGTTGCTCTGTGTGACCTGCATTGAGCAGGGGGTTGGACTCGATGGCCTTGTAGGCCCCTTCCAATTCTATGAATGAATGAATGAATGAATGACCCAGCCTCAGATTGTAACTGCGAGCTCCTAGGAGGCAGGGACCTCTCTCATCTGCTTACAGGGCCAGTCATATCTAGCATTATTTATTTCTTAATAAATAATCATTTGGGGTTCCTGATTGGAAACAGGCATCTAGCAAGAAGAGGGGGTCATTGACGTGATGGGAGAGGAAGTGTTTCATGTGCTGGAATTGTGGATTCACGGAACCACAATACTTCTTCACTAGGCTGACCAAACCCCCAAAATATTAAACAATTTTAAAAAATGATTTAAAGTTTTCAAGCACTGTGTATTTCATTTTCTTGATTTCTACAAGATACTTTACTTCTAAGACTGAAAATCACTAAGGAGTCTTTATTTTGAAGTCGCCAGGGTTCCAAAAGATCAGGAAAACAAAACATTACCCCCCCATTCATATATATATATATATATATATATATATACACACACACACATACACACACACACAGTAATACCTTGGATTGCAAGTAACTTGGTTTGAGAGTGTTTTGCAAGACAAGCAAATTTTTAAATAAATTTTTTCAACTTGATATACAAGCGACGTCTTGCAATACAAGTACTGTAGTACGGCTTAAATTAAAAATCTCTGTACAAATTTTTTTGGGGGGGATTTTGTTTTGATATAAGAGTGTTTTGGATTACAAACACGTTTCTGGAACGAATTATGCTCTCAATCCAAGGCATGACTGTATACACACACACACACACACACACACACAGAGAGAGTATTAAAATAAATAATTCTAATAATAAAGAGAAGCTGCCATTTAAAAGACAGGCCTTGAGGGAGGCATGCCAGGTCTTTGGAGGTTCCTCACTGTCCACCCTGGCGTTTTATTTTAATGACATTGGGAAGAAAACAAGATCTTTGTTTTCCTGGGAGCTGAGCCTCTGCTGCCGTTCATGGGATCTGCAGCACACAACAAGGCCGCCTGTGTGTCTTGCCTTTGCACTTCCCTTCCTCTTAGTATCTTTTGCAGGATCAGGAGAGATCTCACAGCATCTTAGTCAAATTCAGATTATTTACAGACAGGCAAGTTGAGACGGAGCTACAAGGACATGCCGGCAGGGCTGAGAGCTAGCAGTGCCATCTGCAGCATTTTAGGGTGGCACAGAGGGACACAGTGCTGGCTCCAGGTTTTGGGGGGCTGTTGTGCAAGGCACCCTCAATGAGCCCCCTCTGAGTGAGTCTACCTTCTTGCCACCATTGTCGCCATTAAAACATTAAAAACACAATTTAGGGCACAATTCTATGCATGTTTAGAGAAAAAGTCCTACAACTCCCAGCATTCTCCAGCCAGCATGGACTTGTAGGACTTCCCCCCCCTCTAAACATGCATAGGATTGCACCCTAAAATGACTAACCTTAAGTCCAATTGAGTTCAATGGGTCTACTCTAAGTATGACTAAATTTGGATCCAACCCAATGTTTCTATCCCTCCCGAGTCGAAGGCAGCTAATGGTCTGAAAGCAATGAGCAGCAATAATATGACTCAAAGCAAAACTCCTAAAAGCTGCAGAAAACGACATAAATAACTGAATACCAATAAAGAGCACCAGGTAATACGGTGACTACACAAACAGCAACGGCGGAGCAAAAGACTATGTGCAAGTTGAGCAGTAGCTCAGTGGCAGAGCACACGCTTCGCATGCAGAAGGTCCAGGGTTCAATTCCTAGGATCTCTACTCAAGTGATTGGGAATGGCCCTCTCTGCCCTACCATTAAGTGGGGTGAGGCCACCGATGCTCGGGGGTTGGTGGGAAGCAGTGGCAGCCACTTGGCTGTTCCCCTCTGTTGGAGGACAAAGCTGTGTACACCCTACAACCTGCTCTGGGCCTCTAAGCTGGGCTGCTTCCCCAGGTGGATGATGCTGTCCCATCACCAGAGTGGAAGTACCAGTCAACTGCCAGTCCAGTCAGCTTCTGCAGGTGGACAGGGGAAGGGGACACGATTGTGTTCTTTGGCTCAGGCAGCAAGATGTCCCAGACAGATGTAGGGAAGGCCATTTGGAGGCGTGCCTTCCTATTTCCTAGCTTCTTTCCCTCTCCCCATTGCTCCAAGCACCAAATTTCCCCTTTTCACGGCCGCTCCACAGATGTCAGCCTTCCATGCTTTCTAAGTGAGTCGGATCATTTCTCCTGCTTTGGGCTTACCCCCACCCCTGGCACACACCCCGACCGTAGAAGGGATGGTGTGACTGCGTGTTCCCCCAGGGGCTGTTACTCAACAAGACCAAGCCAGGGGTCAAAGTGTGCCTTGAGCAGTGAGCATCTGCTATTATTGCAACCAGCATGAATAGCCAAACTCACCCTTGCATGCGCAGTGTGACCTAAAAATAGCTTGGACTTCCAAGGAAAACAGCTGCCCTGGCAGCCTATGGAAGTCAGCGGCCGCCTTTCCGACTCCTACAGTTCGTCGGCATGGTAAAAAGAGAAGGAGGCCCTGTGTCACCAACAGAGAAAGATTGGCCCTGTGAAAATGGTCATTTTTATCCCTTTATTGAGCATATAATTTCACATTCCCCTCTCTTCTTTAAGTGACAGGAAGTTTACAGTTAGCAGCTTTCACACTTTACATGTTTCAGAGAAGCCCTCAGGGCAGCACATTCTGGTGGTGGGCAGGGTTGGAGGGAAAAGGGGGCCAGCCAAAGGAAAAGGGCCAAATACCAGCATATTTTAGCTTAAGGGCACAATCCTATGTATGTTTAGACAGAAAAAAGTCCTACAACTCCCAGCATTCCCCAGCCAGTATTTGTTAGGAGAGGTATTTCAATCTTTTAGAATGGGGAGAAAAACTGTGCTAAAGTCAGGAGACCACAAAACAATTGGCAGTCAGGAGCCAGGGGGCAGGGGTGTAGCTATCTGGGGAACACCCCCACAAAGGGCCAAACTGGTGGCCTGTAGGGCTGAGGTTTTGCATCCCTGGTGTACACCTTAAAATAATTTTTAGAAAGTGATGTGAGCAGCGGCCTTCATTAATTCCCAGGGCTGGACCAAGACTTTTTCCTGGCTGAGACAGAGCAGAAAATGTCACCCCCTCACCTGTCCAAGACAAGATGCAGAGGACCCAAACCCATCCCATTATAACCATCAAGATATTGGGTACAGGAGGCCAAACATCCCAGAAGCACTTCTCTCCCCTCCCCACCAGCCCTGGCAGTAAAACTAAAACAACAACAAATTAAATAACTAACCATTAGTTGACTTTTCAAGACATCCATGATCTGCTGCCTGCCAGCAGCTGCCTCACAATGCCTAACGGTAGGGCTGGCCCACCAGTAGCGGCAAATAAATAAGATTGAAGTGCCACCTAGTGGCCATTTCCGTGATTGCCCTGAACAAATCAAAGCCACTGAAATCAGTTCAGAGTCAGCTTTTGTTCAGGCGTATTACGCAGGCCATGCATTTAACTGCCATTATATCACTCTTGTTACAATTATAACACACTCAGACTTGGTGCAGAGGATGAGCAACCTAGATTCGGCACTTGGTTGCAGCTGCTGGCATTTCGCAATTAAAGCATCCTTTTGATTTGCAAATTTCAGCTACCACCCCTACCCATTCAGGAATGGGCAACTTTTGACCCTAGGGCAGCATACAGCCCTCAGCCTAATTTCATGCTATTTTCAAAAGCCCTCTGCAAGCAATCAGTTCAGACCTCTCTGTGGCAAAGGAAATTGGGCCTTTCCCCTGCAACACACAGGGTGGAAAGGGAGAGTGGGAGAAAAGTGTGTGTGTGTGTGAGAGAGAGAGAGGGAGAGAGAGAGAGAGAGAGAGAGGACGTGGCTTTTGGCTCTGACCCCGCCCACTGCTGGCTTCTGCCCCACCCTTGACAGAGAAAAGGTTCCCCCTCTCTCTCCCAGTTTAAGCTGATTCACCTCCTTGCCTAAGAAAGCTAATGCAACTTTGGACTGCATTAACAGATGCATCATGTCCAGATCACAGGAAGTAATAGTTCCACTTTATTCTGCATTAGTCAGAATATTGCATTTGGGGTGCTGTGTACAGTTCTGGGTGCCCCATTTTAAGAGCGATATTGACCAGTTGGAGTGTGTCCAGAGAAGAGCAACCAGGATGGTGAGGGGTCTAGAAACCAAGTTCTAGGAGGAATGGTTGAAGGAGCTGGGTATGTTTATTTATTTCATTTTACATATTACATTTATATTCAGCCTTTTTTTTCCTCTTGCAAGCAACCCAGGGCAGTTTACATGATCCTCCTCCTCTCCATTTCATCCATTTAGTCTGGAGAAGAGAAGCTTGAGGAGAGACATGATAGCCATCTTCAAATATCTGATGGAGTAGACTTCTCTGTTGCTCCCAAGGACAGGACTCGAACCAATGGGTGGAAATTGCAGGGAAGCAGATTTCGGCTAAACATTAGGAGAAACATCCTGTTCAGCAGTGGTACAGATTGCCTTGGGTGGTGACGAGTTCTCCTTTGCTGGAAGCATTAAAGCAGAGGCTGGACAGCCATCCGTCAGGGATGCTGTAGCTGCACCCTGCAGTGCAAGAGCCTGCGTTGAGCAGGGGGTTAGACTAGATTACCTCCAAGGTCCCTTCCAACTCTATTATTCTAACTGGCAGCTAAAGGCCCTTGTTCACCACCCTTTGTTCTGTTTTAACAGGCCTCAAAGCCACCATGTCCTCTTGCTATCACAAGACATCCTCTTCTGGTGAGGGGCTAAGGAATCTTAGCGGTCACTTAGGAATCACCCCCAAAAGAGGAAATCATCACCACAAAAGAGGGTGCCAATTTGCATGTGCTCGTGTATATCTGTAGATGCAAATTTAATTCTTATAATTTAAAGAGAAATACAGTACATCACACCATAGTGTGGAAGACTGTGACCTGAGTGCCTGCCTGTTCAGCCTGCTGTCCCGGTGCTGTGGATGGGCCACAGGTCTTTGGGTTCTTTACCTTTAAAGGAGGACATATGGCCACCCTGGGCCAATTACTGTGTTTGACTGTTAATTTGCACAGGAAGGGAACTCCCTGGGATGTGAGGTGGGGGGAGCTCTGTCTGGGGCCAGATGGCTAGTTAGGCCCAGAGGGCTGGCTTTGGAGGCCTCCCATGGCTGGTTGCCCAGCTGTGCTTGACGTGAGCAGAATTGCACACTTGGGGCAGCGGGTTGCAAGCACATGAATGAATGAATGAATGAACTAATGTACAAACGGCTTGTGCATGTTGCATAACCTTCCATGCACTAATGACTGCATGCCATGAATGGCCTCTCAGCGGATGCTGTTACATCCTGGGTCATCCGTACGTAGGTGCAAGAATGCTCTCGATTGCGAAAAAAGGACATTTGCTATAACCGCTTTGTCATAGCCAGATTTCAACGGAGGCATACACGACCAGTGAGAAAATCCAGATCGTTCTTTTTCTAAAGGAACTTCCCTCTCCTCCTTCTGGGTATAGGACTGCAGCCTACCAGCCTGATCATAATGAGGTTCAACGGGACTTAACCCCTAGCAACAGCACACAAGACTGCGGCCTTAAACTGTTTAAACTTGTTAAACTGTTCTGCCCCCCCACCTCTACCCATATGTGTTTTAAAAACAAGTTCTCGTTTATTATCTAACAAAACCATTGTATTGCCAACTTTATTGTATGTCTGCGAAACATGGACTATCTATAAACGTCATTTCCACCTCCTTGAAAGATTTCATCAACGTTGCCTCCAGAAAATCCTGCGAATTACTTGGGAAGATAGGCGAACAAATGTCAGTGTACTGGAAGAAGCAAAGACTACTAGCGTTGAAAAAATGATCCTTCAACGCCAACTTCAATGGACCGGTCATGTTGTTCGAATGTCTGACTGCCGTCTCCCAAAGCAGTTACTTTATTCCCAACTCAAGGATGGAAAGCGGAATATCGGTGGTCAGTATAAAAGGTTTAAAGATGTTCTTAAGGCTAATCTAAAAAAATGCAACATAAACATCGAAAACTGGGAAACTCTGGCCCATGCCATGAACGATCTAACTGGAGGTTGGCCTTTCACAAAGGTTCTATGGACTTTGAAGAAGCCCGAGTGCAAGGTGAAAGGGAGAAACGTGCTAAGCGAAAAGCACGTCAAACGAATCCTTTACAGGACCATCTTCCATCTGGTAACCTGTGTCCTCACTGTGGGAAGCTGTATGGATCTAGAATTGGCCTCCACAGTCACTTACGGACCCATCGCTAGAGTCTACACATTTTTTTTTAGAATTTCCTCTTTTTATAATTTTCTTTTTGTAATTTTATCCTGGAAGACAATCTTACTCGGTCACGAGTGATCGCCTACTACTACCATCGGTGTACATGGCTGGGCACCTTAGGGAGCAATCCTATGGATGTTTAGCCAAAAACTCATGGCACGTGCAGCGTACAACTCCTGGCATGGCTGGGGCATGCTGGGGGTTGTGGGACTTTTTTCTGTCTAAACCTGCATAGGAGAGTTACCTTTAGAGCAGTATTCTCCAACCTTGGGTTCCCAGATGTTTTTGCCCTACAACTCCCAGCATGCCCCAGCCAGCTATGCTATGGCTGGGGCATGCTGGGAGTTGTAGGCCAAAAACATCTGAGGACCCAAGGTTGGAGAACACTATTTATTATTATTAATATTTATTTATCGTCCATCTGGCCGGCAACCGGCCACCCTAGTCTAGAGAAAGGGGTGGGGCCGGGGGGAGGGGCACGATTGCCCCAAGGGCCAGACTGGGAGCCCAGCAGGAACGGATTTGGCCCCTGGCCTGAGGTTCTGCACCCTGATTCAAAGCAACGCTTCTTGCTTTGTATAATTGTGAAATCTATGTCTGTTGCTCTCACCACAGCTACTAACTTGCAAAGAGGTGCTAGCGGAGATTGGGCCTGCAGCCAGGGGTGGGCTGCCCCCCCAAATTTTCTCTGCCCCCCCACATTTTGTTTAGAAACAAATGATTAAAAAACTGTTTACCATTTTGTCTTTAAAAGGCTTGCAAACCAGATGAACTGCACACCCACTTTTTGGTGTCCCCCGAACCTTTAGGCTGAGTACAGGCCTGGTGGAGATGCTGTTGGTAGTGGTGGTAAATGGTGGACCCCTCAGCCATCTCTGGGCCTCCACCTTGCTGATGTCAGCTACAACCTGCTCTATTGTATCCTATCCTATCCCATTCTATTCTATTCTGAAGAGGGACCTGCAACGAAATGTTGTAGTATATCCTCACCCTCTAGCAGGAGTGCTCTTGTTCAGCCAGCTGTGCTTTCTCCCAGGATATTGTAAGCTATTGGGGCCTCAAGCAAACTAATGCACTCTCTCTGCTGATATCCAGCATTCTGTGAACTCCTGGTGACCACTGAGCAGTCTTAATTCTCACTGAGTTGCTTTCTGGGGGGAGGGGGGTTACCCCCATTTTTAAAAGGCTGGGGTTGGGAGTTGTAGTCCCAAACATCTGGAGGGCACCATGTTGCCTCCCCCTGCATCAAACCTTATGGGAGCATTCTTATCCTATATATTTTAAATTTAATTATTAAATCAACTGGTGTGTTTGTCACTTTCTCTCTCACAGACCTTGGGTGGTAGTCCTGTACTTAAGAACATAAGAGCCCCAATGCTGGATCAGACCAAGGGTCCATCTAGGCCAGCATTCTGTTCACACAGTGGCCAACCAGCTGCCCACGGGAAACCCACAACCAGGATATGAGCGCAACAGCACCCTCCCACCCATGTTCCCCTGCAACTGGAGTACAGAGGCATCCTGCCTCTGATATTGGAGGTAACATATCACCATCAGGACTAGTAGCCATTGATAGCCTTCTCCTCCATGAAGTTGTCCAATCCCCTTTTAAAGCCCTCCAAATTGGTGGCCATCACTACATCTTGTGGAAGGGAACTCCATAGTTTAATTACTAACTCTGTGCTGTGTGAGGAAGTCCTTCCTTTGATCTGTCCTGCATCTCCCACCAATCAGCTTCATGGGGTGACTCCTTTGGGTTCTAGTATTATGAGAGAGGGAGAAAAACCGTCTCCCTATCCACTTTCTCCATACCAGGCATAATTTTGTACACCTCTATTTTCCCTTTCCTTACAGACAGGCACCCAACCTAAAAAGGATCCTCACCACCACCAATAGACTTGATGACAGAGATACTGTAAAGAAAAGAGCCTCTGAGGGTTCCTACACACATACTCACATGCCTGCACACCCACATACCCATACACACCTCCTCATGTGTAAACCAGGTAATCCTGGCTGGGGGCTGGGAGGAGGCGAAATGTGCATAAGTATCTGATAAAGCATGGTCTGAAAAGTCCTGAAAAGCTGGTCTAGTCTACAGTGGCCTTTCATATGCAAGATGCAGAAGCCCACTAGTCATGAGACCCCTCCCCCTTGCCTGGCCAGGTGAAGTTCATCCTGATTGGCTAGAGGCAGCGGAGCTACAGAAAGGAGGAGGGGAGGGGGGAAGAGCTATATTGCCAAGCTGTGGCTGCTGGTTGTTGTTGGTCCTTAGGCAGCAAGCTGCAAGCAGGTTCATGACTCCGGTCAGGCCTCCGTCACCAACCCTGGGGGGCTCCCAGTGAACAAAGCTGAATGAGGGCTGTGGCTAAGGCAAGCCCGGAAGAGGGCCACCTATCCTGGACCTTAGGGTGGGTGCGGTGGTCTCCTCTTGTGGTAGGGCTGTGGCTAAGGCAAGACCTGAAGAGGGCCACCCACCCTAGACCTTAGGTGGTCTCCTCTTGTGACAGGGCCAGGCTGAGGTAAGCCTTGAAGCAGACGGACCCCCAGGTAACTGGTGAGCGCCTGGGAGATATAAGGAATCAGCTTTTATTGTTTTGTAGCTCTATTGTCTGTAGCAAAGTGTCTCTCTATTTTGTGTCCTTAATATGCTACCTGAATAAACCTTGGTTTTTACCCCACATGGTGTTGGTGGTTGCTCTGTGGTTTCAGCTAAATCCAGGTCATAGTCAAGGGCAAGTCCCTGAACAGAGATTCAAGTAGGATTGCAGAGCTGAGGCTGGCAGTCTGGCACCTTGAGATCTCTGGGGGTCTTTTGGGTAGGAAAGGGTGGGTTGTGGCGGGTCAGCCAGCCCCCCTTCCTCCACAGATACAGACACAGGAACCAGACCCTGGGGCAGACCCAGATGCTAACTCTCTCCCCTATCTACTCCAGCAACGCTGCCTGTGACAGGACCGAATCATGCCATGCACAACATCGGGGGTTAATACACCTGCTCACCTTCCAGTGTGATAAGATGCCAGCCATCATTTGCCAGCCATGCCCTGCTGCATTCTACATGGGACAAACAGGCCAGACCTGTACACAAAAGAATAAATGGACACAAATCTGACACCAGGAATAGCAATGTTCGGAAAGCGGGGTGGGGGTGGTATTTCAGCCTCCCAGGACACTCTGTCAATGACCACTCTTGAACAAAGAAGTGTCAGAGACAGCTATCAAGGTGACATTGCTGAAGTACAATGCATCAAGAGATTCAGCTCTATTTCCTGCGGTTTGAATAAGGACAAAGGTGTTTTTTAAAAAATAAAAATTATATCGCATATGCTAAACGGCTCACCATTGCAACGACGTCTTTTTTTTAATCACCCAAGACGTTTTGTGAATGGCAGCCATTAAGGGCGCAATCCTATGCGTGTTTAGACAAAGTCCTATAGCTGATCTTAAAGCGGTCATTGCCGTCTGTCCTTTTTGCATTACAATTCCCTCCGACCACAGAGTTTTCATTCCGCCCCCGCCCCACCCCCCACTTCCCAGCACGTGTAGATAGGTCCGTCAAGTGGGGGTTAATACTCCCTGCATCTGAAGAAGCTGGCGGTGTCCACGAAAGCTTGTGCCAGAATAAGGGCGCAATCCTATGCGTGTTTAGAGAGGAAAGAAGTCCTACAACTCCCAGCATTCCCCAGCCAGATGCTGGGAGTTGTAGGACTTCTTTCCTTTCTAAACACGCATAGGATTGCGCCCTTAATGCGTTAACCTTTCCGGTGCCCCGGGCTAACGCAAGGGCGAGCCCGCTGCACATCTTGGCCATCCTTAACGAGACTGCCATCTTCTTGGCCCTTTGGGAAGGAGGGGGAAAGACGGGCCCTTTCGGCTGCTCTTGAAATCGGGACACGACCCGGCGGATCTCTCCCCCAGCAGCCAGCCCGGTGCGATCGTCGCCCCCCCCCCCCAACTCGGGCCCGAGTCGCAAGCAAGGGGCTGACCGCGGGCGAGCACGGGGGCAGAGTCCAGGGGAAGCGGAAGGGCCGCCACCGGCGCCGCCAGCCTCTCCGGCTTCCCAGCCGTAGGAGAGGAGGAGGAGGGAGAGGGAGAGGGAGGAGGAGGCGGAGCCGCCCCGGCCATGGCAGAGCGCGGCGCCCCGGCAGACAAAGGGAGCCGCCCCGCAGCTGACTGAAGAGAGCAGGGCGATCTGCGGGGAGCCCCCCCCAAGGACGCCGCAGAGGTGAGTGGGCAGAGCGCGAGGAAAGAAGGAAGGAGAGGTGCCGGGGTTCACGTCCCGGAAAGGCTGGCGGGAGGCAGAGGGGGACACTCTGCACATGGCCAAGGAACCCGCGCCGCTGCGCTTTTCATGCGTTCCCAGGATCATGGAAACCCCGCCGGCCCTGGGGGGGAGGAGGAGGAGGAGGAGGAGGGGAAAAGGTGCTGGGGCTAAGCTTCAGGACGTATGGCCGCATTGGCTCCCTTGTTACCCTATTCTTTCCCTCCTTCTCTCTGTTGTCCCCCGATGGCAGCCCCAGTAGAATGCAAGCTCCTGGGGGCGCGATACCTTGTTCCGCTGATGTTTCTTAGCAATAATGCACTACGTCCGTTGGTGGTGTATGCGTGTGCAAGCAACCCTATCATACACGCGCACGTCTCTTGAATATGTTTATATTCACAGGCAAATATATATACACGTGCACCATCCATGTGCGTGTATATTTCTTTATTTACCTAATGTATTTTTGGACTCGCCCCCTCCCCCTCCATGAGTGCCGGAGGCAATTTACGATAAAAACAGGGCACAAACAATAAAATACAACCCTTTCCCCAACTCCTTCCTAAAAAGCTAAAATAAAGCTGAACAAATATGTACATTACAATAAAACAGGGCAAGCCACTAAAGTCAAAGAGCAGCATTTATCACTAAAAGCTTGGTGGAACAGCATCAGGTTTTGTTTTTAAGCAGCCATCTAAAGGCCAGTAATGAGAGAGCCAACCTAACCTAGTCTCCCTGGGGTGCTGGGTCCCACAACCAGGGTGCTGCTACACAGAAGGCCCTGTCTGGGGGTCACCACCAATGTCACCTCTGGGCAGGGTGCTTTAAGATGGGAGGCTTCTTGCACTACCACTCAGAGGGCCTTGTGCAGCTATTCTGTCTTTTTTAAAAACTGGTTTTCTGCAGTAAAGAAAAAAGACAGGAGAACTGGTGGGAAAACATGGGTGGGTGACAAATGGAAGACGCTGTTGTCTGGACCCCTGGTGAAATTCCAGGAATGAATCAGGATGATGGTGCGATAAAAGCCTAAAAGCCCCATCTGGAAGGATCCTTGGAGCTGGGACACATAACAGCGCTCCAGACGTGTTTATATCTGTATTCACGTGCACACGAATAATGTATTCCTATCATATGTACACGTATACAATATATGTATATAGATAGAAATATACACACATACATCAGTGCAGAGAGAGGAAGAGAGAGATTTCATATGTGTTGGGAATCTGAGAGCTGGAGCAGGATTTGTTGATCTAGTGTTGCAGTTTGGAATTTCCAGCCTCGGCGTGAGGTACGTAGGAGACATTTCAAGTATACGAGAAAATGGACTGAAGAGAATCCATCCAGAACTAGGTATATAATGAAAAGAGTTTCCTGCTAGGAAAAACTAAGGCGTTTTGGGCTTTTTAGTTTCACGAAAAAGAGACTCGGGGAAGAGGACATGCTAGAGTTTTTATGCAATTATGAATGCGTATTTTATTTATTAAGTTTCTATCCTGCCTTTCTGCCAAAAATGGCGCTTATGGTGGCTAGCCATGATCAAATGCAGATAACAAGATAATTTTGATTAAAACATACAAACAAATCAATTGAAAACACAGCACAATTCTCCCCCACACACGCCACCCCCCTCATATAATACAAGCATTCTGGATCGCTTAGTTAAATTGATGGGCAGGAGATTGAGGACAGACAGAAGGAAGTGCTACTTCTCCCTCACAGACCCCCTAATTAGCTAATGGAATGCCCTGCTGCACGATTTGGGGATGGCCACCGACTTAAGGCACAATCCTATGCATGTTTAGCCGTGCTGGCTGGGGAATGCTGGGAGTTGTAGGACTTTTTTCTGCCTAAACATACATAGGATTGCGCCCTTAGATGGCTTTCAGAGGAGACTAGACAAATTCAGGGAGGAGGAACAGAGGTCTATCCAAGGCTAACGGCTAAATGGAGCTTCCATGTAGGGGAGCAGGATATCTCTGAGCACCAAACGTCCCAAGGGCAAAGCATCAGTGGAAGTCTGCTGCCTCCGTACCTTGCATCTGGTCTTCCCAGAGGCATTCTGGGTAGCCACTGTGCTGCCAATGGAAGGGAAACATTTAGAGTGTGCCTGAATGTTTCCCGGGAATGGGGGGGGGGGCATGGTCAGGAGCTGGGAGTTCTTAAGATCCCTTGGATCCTCACACCCTGCCCCCCCAAACACCCATTCCCTGCCCCCCTTATGCGGTCGGAGTTCCACAGAGAAATATCCGCGGTGCAGAGCCTGGCGTGGGGCTTCGACATCAGGAAAAATCCTCCCAGGTCAGAGCGCCCTCTGCAGCCTCGGAGGGGTTTTCCGGAGCAATCCTATGGCCTCTGGGACACTATCTAGCGACCATACGATTGCTCTCTCTTAGGGTGCTTGGAAATGAGGCCTTTTTTTGCAGTTGTCTAGCTTCATTCATGGAATTTACAGGTGGCCCAGATGTCCTAGTCTTCAGTTTGTAGTCCTGTGTTTTCCCTTCACTTCTGTAATTTTTATTGGCGGAAAATATCCGTTAAGGTAGAAAAGTTGGAATAACTGCACAGTGCCTTTTGATTGTTAGCGCTAGCAGCAGAGGTGGTGTTAGGGGGCGGCCCACTAGGGTTGGAGCCCCAAATCTCTGGGAGGCCATCTGCCCCACCACCCTGCTGTCCACGGGCACTTGCTGAAATAAAGGTACAGGGGCCTTGGTGATCTTTGTGGCATCTGATTCCCCTGGATTAGCTGGCTTTTTCCACTTATGTGCTTCACCTCCTGCTGCCCCCCCCTTGAATCTTTCTGCCTGAGGTTTTTTTCTGAAATCAAATGCCCTCCTCTCCCCTGTCCATACATCCCTTTTTACAAATAGGGGTGTCCTTAAGAGACAGGGTCCTTTAAAGACACAGACTCTCACACACACACACACACACACACACACACACACACACACACACTAGCATATACAAATTTGTGCATATTTTTTTTTGTCCTGTGGGCCTGAGCCCCAGATCTTTTCAGTACCTAGCACTGCCCCTTGCTAGGAGGCCTCCATCTGGAAGCACCTGTGCTCAAAAATTTTTTTGAGCACAGGCACTCTAGTGATGGGAACAAACTAAGAATTAAAGCGGAATGGAATCTCTCATCTGACAGAGCTAAATCACAGAAGTTTAACTGTTAATTTGCCATAAATACATTTATTCACCATTTTGCACTCAAAGGAAAGGTTGTTAGTGGGTAGATATAATCCATCCATAGGGATGAATTGGGGATTCTAAAGCGTTTTGCTTTAAGTCCCATGCACTGAAAAAAATCAATCTTGCTTATCACAGGGTGGTTCAGGGGTGCTAATGAGTAACTGGTCCATATTAAATAAACTTGAAGATGTGTCTCAGTTAAGTTTAATGAAGACTGTCGCCCAACAAAAGAAAATGTAGTCGCTTAATCACATGAGTTTTAATAGGTTAATTAGTTGATTTAACCTCATAAGTTTGCATATGAATAAAACAATGGTTCTGAAGAAAAAGCACAGGCATTTGGCGTGAAATCCAAGGATGCACAAATGAAAGGAAAGCTTTCCCCCTTCCCCTGCAGACCCCTGTACCCCACATAAAGCCAGTCTAGAGGATTGTGTGGGGGGACATACCACACGTTGTGGAACCATGTCTTACAGGTCCGTGATAGGAGGGGAGCATCGCCCGAAAGTGGGCAGATGCGTCTTGCTCCATTTGTGCGAGGTTCCCAGTTTCATGACCAGCATTGTACAGCGATAGGATCTGAATGAAGGAATGCACAGGTGGCACGAGTTGCACAATCATTTGACACACAAATGACTGCATGCTCTCACACTGGTCATCTCTACGGAGGCGAAATAATTGCCTGAGTTGCAAAAACAGGGCAGTTGTTATTACTACTTTGTCAAAAACAGATTTAAAGAGAGGCCTGCATGACCAGTGAGAAAATCCAGACCTTTTTTTTGAAATGGAACATACTTCTCCTTTAGGTGTGGACTGCAGCTTATCAGCCTGATCATAGACAAATTTACTTGGAAGTAAATCCCACTGAGCTCAATAAGACTCCTCCTAAAAACGGGGGAGGAGAAATGCTTCTCCTGAGGTATCACCTATCACCTGTGGTTTTCGTTAAGTACTGACATTAAATACATTTTTATTTTTTAAAAAAAACATCTGCCCCAATGAATCAAGGACTCCCTTTTAATCAAACTGGTTTAGGGCACAATCTTATGCAAGTTTAGACAGAAAAAAGGGCTACAACTCCCAGCATGCCCCAGCCAGCTCTGTGGCCCTTAGTTGGTCTCCATGCAGCCTACTTTCCCCTGCTACCCGGCTGATTGGCTATTTTTTCTGCTGTGCTTTGAGAAAGGGAGCCTTTCTCACTGTGCAGCAGGAAAAACTCTTATCTCCAGTCATCTGCAGATCGGAGATAAGAGCTTTTCCCTGCTGGGGAAAAGGCGCAGGGTCTGTGGTGGAGGCTGCAGGGTGATTCAGTCCTGCTTATGTTTGAGGCTTGCCCTGCTTACTTGTGAATAGACATGAAGGGTCTTGGTATTTGGATGCTATCTGAAAGTGCTGCTGAGTGATTCAGTCCTGCTTACTTCTCTGCTGGCCCCACCCACAGGTGGAATGTGACCCCCAAGACATTACCCAGATTGGAATTCAGGCTGAAAAGGGTCCCTGTCCCCCCACCTGATCCAGGCCAGTATTGCCTACTCTGGCTGGCAGCATCTCTCCATGGTTCCTTACGGACAAGGGGCTTTCCCACCACCTGAGGTCCTTTTTTAACTGGAGACGTCAGGGATCAAATCTGGGACCTTCTGCATTCAAAGCATGGGCTCTGCTAACGAGTGATGGTCCCTCCCCACTGAGTTGCATCCCCTCTCCAGACGTTGCTCAAACCTAGCCCCACATCGACCGTTCTGGCTGGCAGAAGCTTTGCAATGCCATCTTTCTACTTGGAACCTTCCTAAGTGGAGATGCCAAGGACTGAACTTGGGACTTTCTGCATGCACAGCAAGTGCTCCGCCTCTGAGGTGTGGCCCCACCCAGGAAACCCAGAGGTTCTTTGTAAGCTTCTCAGGGACACTCCGAATAAGCCTACAAAGACCCTTGGAGAGTCCCATGAACACGGACTGAGAACCATGCATGGTTAATTGGTAGAATAGACACCTTCAGAGGTTGGCAGTTTTCCATTGGAGGTTCTGTTTGGGGACACTTCAAAAGGTCGGCCTCTTGTGTGTCTGTAGCAGGCAGCATGTTAGCCTGATGCTGTGTTCTGCGCGTGCATAGAAGACACATTTTTTTATCTCCCAAGGATCAGTAAATAAAGAAGGCCTCCTTAAAACAATGGAGTGGGTAAACAGACTCCTTGCCAAGCCTCCAGGAACCGAAAACCTTTCCCTGAACACAAATGACATCAGAGGATGAGTGACAAGAGGCTGGGAGAATTACTCAGCACAAGATGGGCAGGATGCATTGCCTGACCTGATTAACAACTCTCTGTGTGGCCAAATCCCTTTTCTCTCTCTCTTTCTGTTTCCTTCTTTCTTTAATGTGTACAAAACTGCTAAGGTTAGGATAGAGGAAGTGCATTGGCTTGCTAAGTTTCTTCTTTGTTTCCATCTATAGTCCTGTGAATAGGAGTCACTGCAAGAGATGTTTTTCCCAGTTCTGTGTCATGAAGTTGTCACTGTCCTCGATGGCCGCGGGAGCTAAAAATATGACACCTGGAGGAGCGTACACTTAGCAGATAATATGCATGCAGTTGGAGCACTGGTGCTTATAGAAACGTAGAAGATTTAGCAGTGTCGGTTCTAGGATTTGAGAGGGGTGTCACGCCAGGCAAGGTGCCTGTCGTCTGTAAGAGGCAGGGTCTGCCAACTGAGAGTTCTCTGCCCTGTGCGAAAGTCGATGATAAACAGTGGTATAGTGGTAAATTTTGACATGCAGGCACTCATTGTGACAGTCTCCATAGCCACGTCCCCAAGTAGAGTCCAAAAGTTGAGGCAATATTGATTCATATCAACTAACCAGTTCTAGCAGTTTTCATCTCCACCAGGAGCAGGGCTTTTGTAAAGCAAAGACGTCCTAATTGCCCATTAGAAGTGCCAGCGCTGCGTCCCGGTGGACCCTGGTCCCACTACACCAGTGATGATAAGCTGATGATAATGTCGCTGATGAGGCTGTGGGCCCTTTGTTGGTCTTACATTGCAAGGCCTGCAAGCATTCGGTAGACTTTTAGAGCCGGAGCCTATGCTAGCAATCTGGAACTCGTACTTTTGTGCTTATTGGTAGCACCTTGGCTCTGTGCTGAGGTACAGCTGCCTTCTGGGATTTGCCAGGCGCTGCAGCTCAGAGTCGGAACTGGGAGAGAAGATCACTACTGCAGGGAGGCCCAATCGCTGGTCAGGTCTCGGCTCCCAGAGCCTGCGTGCTTATGGGGATAGTTTTGGGTGCTGGGTTGGGATGTGGTAGACAGAACAGCAGTTTTCAAATTGTGTTCCGGGGAATGCTGGGGACCCTTCAAAGGGTATCAGCGATGCCTCATTGTTGAGATCAGATACGACGGGAAAGCTTCCCAGAAAGACTGATCACCCACAGCAGCCTTTGCCAACCCCTCTGGTTGGGTTGGACTACAATTCCCATAATCATCCAGCCAGCAAATGTGCGTACAATGTGTGTTTTATGCTCAAATGTGTGTTTTACGATATAAAAAGCACATAAAATGTGGATTTTATGATAATGTGAGTATAAATTATGTACAAAGTTTCATGAAGCAACACATGCAAAAATGGCATGGAAAGAAAACAGTCTGACTCACCCAGCCTTTGCCACAGGTATCAATTTGCTCCGCACCAGATTTCATCCTGACCTCCTGCTTGAAGCCCAAACCCTTCCCATGGCCTATATGTTTAACTGGCACAGCTTCTTCTCACTCCCGCACGTTAGCATTTCAAAATAGCGAGGTCTGCGTAACCAAATCCAATGTTGCTGCCAACTTCTGATAATCCTAAAGGAAGAGATTAAAGTGCTTCCTTCTGATGTTGAAGACATTGCTCCTTTACTGTTGTTGTGGGCATTGCAAGGAACAACAAGAATAACCTGGCAAATGTTTTCATGTTTGCATTTACTCAGCTAATATACATAAATGTGGTCTGAAAGCAAAAAAGGTGCTCAAGGGTGAACACCAGCTTGAAATGTTATTCTACTACAACCTTCTACATTATTCTGTTCCATTATTCTTCTACTGCTTAGCTTGCTAAACCTGAGCAGCAAGATAGCTTAGATCTTCTAAAGCCTTTCAAAGCATGCTTGCAAGACCTTAGATCAGTCTTAGATTAATCTGCTGCCCACCAGATGTGTTGGACTACAGCTCCCATCATCCCCAACTAGCATGGCCAGAGGGCAAGAATCCTGGGAGTTGTACTCCCAAATTCTGGAACACCTTCATGCAAAGGAGATAGCAGAAGGATTTCTCCCTGAATATGTCCAACAAAAGAGTAGCAGTTGTTTTATTTGGTAAGGGAATAAGGGAATCGTGGTGTTGCTTGCAGATAAGCGGTCTCTAACAAGCCCCCGATGGAGGAAAAACATTTCCAAAACGCGTTGGGCTATAATAAATGTTTTCCATAGGCACTTGAGACTCCTTTTTCTCTCCCCCATTGGTTTTCCAAACGTCTGGAGGACACCATATTGGGGAAGGGTGATCTAAGCTACGGCCAAACACCCAGGCTCACAAAAGTTATCTTAATTACGGTAGCAATGAGCTGAGATGTGCTGTGGTTCCCCCTCCCCTTTGATCTCGCAAGCTCAGTTTAGCTTGAGAGCTATTGCCTTATTATTTGACAATACATTGCTTAGGGAGAACCCTGGGTTCTCTGCCACTGAGCTGCGGCCTCTTTCAGGGCTGTGGCCCAACAAGTCCACAGTGGAAGCAAGATATGAAACCAAGGGCTTCCAGGTTTCTAGGGATCCCAAGCAAATGTTAAAAACGGCAGTCTCTTGCGTTCCATGCTGCATGTTCACAGATTTCTAAAACCTAAATGTTAAAAGTGGGGTGGTGGGCAGAGGGAGAGAAAGCATTTTTAGTGCATTTGCAGAAGTGACTTTAAGGGAACAGAAGACCCATCCCAGATGGAGAATAAGGCAACCTTTTAAAACTTCAGCGGCAAGGTAGGGGGAAAAAAGGGAAGGGCACAGGTGCCACTTGTTGAATGGGAACCTCAACTGGGTATTTCACGCACAGGTACTGGATGGAATCAGGTTTATTTGAGGCAGGACTCAACAATGCGACTTTCTCTCCCTGTGTATTCTACTGGCTCTCAGTTCCTGTTTCTCTAATGATCTCAGCCACCACAGACTGTAAAAATAGTGGTGAGTGCGAGCGGTCCTCTCTTCCCCATGATCTCACATGGGGTGCAGTGGGGAGGAAAAGCCAGGGGATAACTTTTCTGAGATTTAGACTGGAAATTGGGCACCTCTCAGCCGGTATGGAAGAGGCAATAGATATAGAATGCAGTAGCTGCAGCCATTTGGGGGACCCTAGAACAGGGGTAGGCAGAAAGTAGATCTCCAGATGTTTTGGACTTCTACACCCAGCATTCCTGACCATTGGCCATGCTGGCAGGAGGAGTTGACGTTCCAAAATAGGGAGATCTACTTTTTGCCAACTCGTGTTCTAGATGAGAAATCAAAATGGCAGCCATCTTCTAGGTATTATTCCAGGGCTCCTAGGTGTGGTCCCTGCCTATTGTTTCTGCCTGTGGTTGGCTGTGGTTTCGGGGACCCACATCTCTTTCTCTCTCCCCCTGTTTTCATTTCAAGGCGTGAGCAGTCATGAAGCTGAACGAGCGGAGCTTGGCCTTCTACGCCACCTGTGACTCCCCCACCGACAAGGCCGGCTTCCTCTACAAGAAGGGCGAGCGGAACACAGCCTACCACAGACGCTGGTTCGTGCTGAAGGGGAACATGCTCTTCTACTTTGAAGACCAGGAGAGCCGAGAGCCAGTGGGAGTCATTATCCTGGAAGGCTGCACGGTGGAGCTGTGTGAGTCCACGGAGGAGTTTGCCTTCGCCATCAAGTTCGAATGTGCCAAATCCCGCACCTACATCCTGGCAGCCGAGAGCCAGGCCTCCATGGAGGCCTGGGTCAAGTCCCTCTCGCGGGCCAGCTTCAGCTACCTGCGCCTGGTGGTGCGAGAGCTGGAGAAGCAGCTGGACGAGATGCAGAGGAACCTCTCCGGCTACCACCGGGTCCAGAGGAGGGGCCCACTTTACCGGAAAAACAAGACGGCACCAAATTTGGGCCAGGTGGCCTTAGGTCCAGGTCCATCGCATGAGAAGCCGACGGTCCCAATTTGCGTCCCAGCAAAAGAAAATGGCTGTGCACTGTGGAATAATTCCCAAGGATTGGCCAGTCTGCCGGGGGGATACCCCCAGGCCAGCCCATGGAGCACAAGGACCTGTGGGGGCAGCAGCTACGATGAAGGGCTTAAGCCGCCACCATTGCCCCCTCGGAGGAGGGCCCTGTCGGGCAATTCCAGTAGCGCCACTGGAGGCCCCGTCCTTGACGGCCCGGTGTATCCAAGCACAGCTTGTTTTTCCAAACTTCATGACTGGTATGGCCGAGAGATTCTTGAACTGCGAAAGGCATGGCTGGAGGAGTCAAAGGACAGCCATCTTTGAGCAAACATTTTGGTTGAGAGAGCGCCCTTGGAAACACTGAGCTCGGCCAGAGACTGGCCGGGCCTGAGAAACAGTCATCAGCTGCTGTGAGTAAAACTCAGCTGCTGGAAATGTTGTTTCCTGACTACCAGTAATATGCACATTGTGCCAGCCGTCTCCACAGTTCTGGGGAAAGCCCCAACTGGAGCCAGCTCTTCTCTTCCCATTGCCTTTGAGAATCGTTGGCACATCTTAGTTCCACCCCCTTCAAGTCCTACACTTCTTTGACAAGACCGATCATCAAGGAAACCCCAGTTTTAAATTATAACAATGGGGCTTTTGCGAATTAAAAATAGAGAGGGTCTGCTTTTAAAAACAATTGCCCCCACCATCCAGGGCAGGCATAAAGCAGTCAGGTGGCAACCCAGCATCTCTCCCTCTCTCTCCACTATTTCTTCAACAGATCTTTCCACAACTGAGCGAGCTGCCTGCTGGCTTCTGGCAGTCACCAGACTCTTCAGCTTCAGCAGTTGGGCACACTGTGGCTTTCTAGATCTACCACAACGGGGGTGGGGTGGGGGTGGAGAAACCACACGTTTCCCATGTTCATGTAGGGATTCAAATCTTCCTAACCCAATCGATTTTGGCTTAGCCCGCTGCCAAAGTTTTGAAGGAAAATTGAGACTCCACCCACTCTCCCAAGGCCCGTCCTGGTTCTGAAATCACAGCGGGCTAGATTTGAGAAAGGCCAAATCGTCATTTTGCATGATGTCGCCTGGAATTTTCCCACAGTTGTGTGTTGGGAATCCGGGTCTACAAAAGGGATACCCAACCTTATCAGTTCAGAAGAAGCCACCAAGAATAGATGTGATGATTGGGAAGGCGAAAAGAGGCACTGCTAGACAATTGATCTCACACACCCCTCCTGGCAGTTTAATCCAAGCTCACCTTTGATTGGTTCTGGTTTGGGTGCGGTTAGGAGTATGTCTATACTACAACTGTAAATGGGTTTAATAGTCAACAGCTTACTCTCTGCCCTGCAAGGACCTCGGGGAGACGTCCGTTAAGAGCAGCTATGTTTTTCTGGTGTTTTGACGATCTAAAGCAGGGGTGCAGAACCTCTTTAAACCAGAGGGCCAAATTCCATTTCAGAGAAGCTCTCTGGGGCCGCATTCCAGTGGCGGATGGGGCTGAAGGCAAAAGGGGTGGAGCCAAAAACCCAAACATACCAGCATATTGTACTGTAAGCTCTTACTGTCAGTAACAAAGTCTTAGGAGAGGCATTTCTAACTTTTAGAATGGGGGGGGGAGACTGCACAAGAGGCAGGAAACCACCAAGTGATCAGTAGTTGGGGGAAAGAGGAGTGGCCATCTAGGGCTTGAATCCCTGCTCAGCGAGAGCCAGTGTGGCATAATGGTTAGGGTGTTGGACTGGGACTCTGGAGATACGGGTTCTAGTCCCTACTCCACCACAAAGCTCACTGGGTGACTTTGGGCCAGCCACTGACTCTCAGTCTAACCTACCTCACAGGGCTGTTGTGAGGATAAAGTGGAGAGGAGGAAGACTGAGTAAGCCGCCTTGGGTTCCTTGTAAAGAGGGGAAAAGGTGGCATATAAATGTAATAATAAAAATAAATAGTAAATAAAATGAAGCTAGCACTGGGTGACCTTGGGACAGTCACTGTCTGTGCTTCTAAACAACCTTATAGAGGTGCTGTGAGGATAAAATGGAGCGGGGGAACCAGGCGTGCTGCCTGGGCTGCTTGGGAAGTGGCTTGTAGAACCAAGGCCCACACTTGCCTGGATTCAAGCTAACTCCTGCTTTCCTCTAAGAGCCAATACAGGCAAGAGGTCACACTTGCTTGCACTCCCCCCCCCCCCCAGCTCCACACGTCTTGCCCAGCCCTTGGGCAAAGGAAAAGCCAGCCAGCTCGCTCACCTTCTGCAGCCAAGCAGAAACCCAGCTGGCAAGCAGCCAGTAAAAGCAGCCTGCTCCCGTGCAGGGGGTGCACCACGCGCAGGGGATCTGCTTGCCAAAGCCCTTGGAGAGGCCAGGGGGAAGGCAGAGGGTGAGCGCTTGGCAGGGACCTCCAGTTGTTCTGGGCAGCGTTGACTGCTATGGAGAACTGGAGGCAGCCTGGACTGCAAGCAGAACGCACAGGGGGGTTCCCTTCCGTGTCTTTCCCAGAGGGCTCAGCAGGTTTTGTAATATATTGTCACAGTTTAATGAGCTGAGCTTGCAAATTGTAAACGGCAAATCAGAATCCCCCCCCCCAAGGGGTGGGTTTTTTGTTTGTTTTTTACAGGAGATGGTTCTTTTCTCCCACCGCCCTAGACCCTGAGGAAGAGTAACAGAAGTACCGTACGTGTGGGAAGGCCATATAGTAAAAACATTAGCTTCTAGTAATTTGAGCTGACATTTTTGCAAGGCTGCTATAATCTGAAAGATTTCTTTTTAAATGGATTATGTTTATCAGAAAGCTGTCAAAGGGGGGCAGAAGAGGTGCTGCTCAACGTCTCAGGAAAGGGTGCTGAGGCCATTTTGCTGCCAGCCTTGGAAAGAAGCCCCGCTCCTTAATTCTGAAATATGTGGGGATGGGCAGCCGTCATTGCCCATGAAGGACGGCGGTACAGCTAGGGCTGGTCTTGGGGCCAAGGTGGGAATGACCAACCAGACAGTTGCAGGGGATGAGGGCGGCAGAGGCAGACCCCCTTTTAGTCCTGTAGTCATGGTGGTGCAGTGATTTAAGTGAGTTTAAAATGCAGAACTGCACATGCTGAAATTACTATTTTAAAACGGGGCTGGCAATCAGTCTTCTTCTGACATATCAGGAATGTAGAAGCAGTTGTAAAACATGGAATGGCAGCCGGTGATAAACTTTAGCAGTGTGCTTCATGACCGAAGGAACATGTGTGGGCCATGTAAAGGGGTCTCCCCTAAAACCCTCGAGTCAAGGGTATAAAAGGACCTAGCTGAAGCACTGTCTGTACATGCTGTGAGATGTAAAGATCTCTTTACTATATAGTTCTTTTCACTCTCCCCCCTAGCACGAGAACTCTGAGGGTGAGGTCACATCACCCAATGAAATGGGTTGGCAGTAGGCTACATGAGAGAGCACATTTCTCCCCATGTCACAGAATTCACTTACGGAACTCATTGCCACAGGATGTGGTGATAGCCACTCTCTTAGATGGCTTTGAGAAAGGATTAAAAAATAATAATAGAGGAGAAACAGGTCTACTGGCAACTATTAGCCGTGAAGGTTAAATGGAACCTACAGCACATGCTCAGAGGCACTATAACTCTGAGCACCAGTTGCTTGAGGACAAAAGCAGGGTGCTGGACTACATCAGCCTTTGGCATGATCCAACAGGGCTCTTATTTTCTTGTCCTTCACATTGTTGTCAACAAAATGCAGCCAGAGACAGGGAAGAGGTGGATTTAAGTGGGAGTGGCTAAAGGATAAGGGGTGGAGCTATGAGACCAAGAACAACAGTACCTGAAAATCTTTTGCAGGTTTCTTCACCCAGAGGAGAATGTGAGGACTGGAGCAAAAGAAGCTGCATTATACCAAGTTGGTTTATCTAGTTCAGTATTATCTACACCAGGGGTGTTGAATCTTGGGTTTGGGGGCCAAATCAGCCCTCCAAGGCTCCCCAAATGGCCACGCCCCTTTCCCTGGCCCCCAATTATTTGGTGGCTTCCTGGCTTTTGCATGTCTCCCCCTGCCCTTCTAAAAGATTGAAATTCCTCTCCTAAGCCTTAGTTATTGGCAGTAAGAGCTTTAAACTGAAATAGCCAGTGTGGCGTAGTGGTGAGAGTGTTGGGCTGGGACTTGGGAGATCCGAGTTCTAGTTCCCGCTTGGCCATGAAACTCACTGGGTGACTTTGGGCCAGTCACTGACTCTCAGCCTAACCTACCTCACAGGGTTGTTGTGAGGATAAAATGTAGAGGAGGAGGATTATGTAAGCCACCTTGGGTTCCTTGAATGAAAAAAGGTGGGGTATAAATATAATAAATAAATAAATATGCTGGTATTTTTGGCCCTGCCCCTTTAGCCTTTGGCCCTGCCCACTACTGGAATGCGGCCCCCGAGAGTATCTCCAAAACTGAATTCAGCTCTCGGGCTGAAAGAGGTTCAACACCCCTGGTCTACACTGACTAGCAGCAGCTCCCCCAGGTTTCAGACCAGGGGTCTTTCCCAATACTCCCAGGAGATGCCAGGGATTGAACCGGGGACCTTTTGCATGCAAGGCAAAGTAGCTCTGCCACTGAGCTGCGGCCTCTTTCAGGGCCGTGGCCCAACAAGTCCACAGTGGAAGCAAGATATGAAACCAAGGGCTTCCAGGTTTCTAGGGATCCCAAGCAAATGTTAAAAACGGCAGTCTCTTGCATTCCATGCCGCATTTTCACAGGTTTCTAAAACCTAAATGTTAAAAGTGGGGTGGTGGGCACAGGGAGAGAAAGCATTTTTAGTGCATTTGCAAAAGTGACTTTAAGGGAACAGAAGACCCATCCCAGATGGAGAATAAGGCAACCTTTTAAAACTTCAGCGGCAAGGTAGGAAAAAAAAAAGGGAAGGGCACAGGTGCCACTTGTTGAATGGGAACCTCAATTGGGTATTTCACGCTCAGGTACTGGATGGAATCAGGTTTATTTGAGGCAGGACTCAACAATGGAACAACTGCGACTTTCTCTCCCTGTGTATTCTACTGGCTCTCAGTTCCTGTTTCTCTAATGATCTCAGCCACCACAGACTATAAAAATAGTGGTGAGTGCGTGCGGTCCTCTCTTCCCCATGATCTCACATGGGGGTAGGGGAGGTTGCATCTTTTACATGCAATAATTCTCTTTTCGTATGCCAGGTCCAAAACGGCATTTAAGCAGGGGGGGGGGATGATGCAACGTTAAATGTCCCCTTCCCTTGTAATTTGAAGTTGTATCCACTCTGCAGTGGTTTCTGATCCTTGTTCTGAAGAATGCTGGGGAGTGGACAAGCTTCCTTGAAAGACATGGGCTTGCCCACAATGACCACTCTCCCCCAACAGCTGTGGGAAAGTGGTTGGTGGGTCCTCAGTCACAGTCTCAGTCAAGCAGGACAACCATGAGATCACTGGATCTGGCCAGTGAACCATACACAAACCCTAAACACTCCCTGGAATCTTCCGCAATGCACAAAGGTTCCTAGGTAGAAAGTTTGGAAATCCTACTGTTTTGATGCTACTGGCAGCTCTGTAAGGGGCAGTAGAGTGCAGAGGGCATTTGAGGCGGAGGGGGAGCTCCTCTTGCCATAGAAAGCAGGGATGCTATTTGTCAGTGAGTGTATCCAACCACAAGAGTCAGCAAAGCAAGGAGCAGTGTGTTATGCCAAAAAAAAATATCACTTTGCCTTAAACAAGGTGGGGAAGCTGTGGCCTACCAGATGATGTTGGGACTACAACTCCCATCACCCCAGACCATTGGCTGTGCCGGCTGGGGTAAAAGATGGAAGCTGGAGGCCACAATTTGCCCACCCATGCTTTAAATAGACTCCATGTGCAATGCATATCCTGTCTTCGCTTCCGCAATAGATCTTGAGGCTTTATGTAGCTATTTTTGTTCGTTCAAATTTCACATTGATTGTTGTATCTCTTTCTCCACTCCCTGATTGGTATGTCCAAAAAACATGTCTTTGTTGCAGGTTGGATGTGTTGTTGATTCACTTACCTCCGGTATCCTCGAGCAACTGCATCAAGTTAGACTCCCTGCTTATCCAGTTGGGTTTTTGTGAGGCCATTGAAAATTCTCTGTTAAAGATTCCCTGCCTTCTCCTTCAGAGTTCATTTGGGAGCAGTCACAGCTAAAACAGGTTTGAATCCCATTTAAATTTGTAGTGTAGACAAATGGCTGGGTCAGAGCAGTTGACGCTATCCAGAGGAACATTGTGCACCCCCATGGCATTTGGCATCTCCTTTTTACAGGTGGTATTTGCACTTCTGGGCTATCACCACAAGGCCAGACTCCTGTGTTCTGTTGTGCTTCTGATTAAGAAACAGTCATGGCAGGTTCATTCCCCCCATTCATGCTTGAAAGAAATAGAAAAATATGTTCATTCAAGAACTGGGGGGCAAAACTGAACATACTGTAGATCTCCTTTCCTCTTTCACTAATGAAGGAGGATTCAGTTTCTCCAGCACACACAGAAGCTGTGTGCGTAATTTGTTAGAAAGACAGCCACTTGGAAACATTTTTCATTCCAGATAAAAACCACAAGCTCTGCTGTGCTGCTGAGCAGAAATTGCTTCTGGGTTCCTAGAACAAAACATTAGAAGGCTAGAGCTGGAGGCAGGGTGACCTGGCCAGACACAGCCAATTGTAATCTTGCCACATCGGATCTCAGGGAGGCTCTTTCCGCCATGCTCAGATGGGTTTATGTCACCCAATTCTACAGAACTTGGGGGCGTTCCAGCACAAGGCAGCAGGGCTGCAGAGTTTGGCAAGGAAAACAGAGTGATTGCACAGTGTGTGTGTGTGTGTGTGTGTGTGATCATATATCTAAGAGAGGAAGAGATGGGCCTTGCTGACCTATTTTCCCATGAGGTTAAGCTGAATTTTTAGGGTACTCCCGTGATAGAAAGTGGAGATTTGGTACACATATAGTCTATAATTCTGGGAGCTAGGGTGTTATAGTGGTTAGTGTTGGACTAGGACCAGGGAGACCTGGAGTGTTTCCAAACGAGGCTTTTATCAGGCAATTGCCTGGCTTCATTCATGGCATTTTGTGGGGGTTCCAAACATCATCTTCAGTTTGTAGCCCTCCAGTGTTTTCCCACTGCTTCTTCCACCCTTTTTCTAACACCCCTCCCCCCCATCCGTTGAGGAAAACAAGAAGAGCTGCATAATGCCTTTGGATGGATATTGTTAGGAATCCTCCATCTGGAAGCACCCCAGGTTCAAATCCCTGCTCATCTATGAAGATCATTTGGTAAGCCTGGGCCAGTCACTATCTCTTAGCCTAACCTACCTCACAGGGTTGTTGTGAGGGGGGGTGATGACCATGTACGCTGCCTTGAGCTCCTTGGAGGAAAAGCAAGATACCAGTATAATAAACAAAGAAACAATCCGAAATGGGCTGTCTTTACTGTTCTTCCTCAAAACCGACAACATGAACCATCCTAACCATAGGTAGCTTTGGATGTCACCATTTGGACACAAGCTTCAGTCTTATAATGTGGAATTCATTTTTGAGTCATCCCAGCCTCTATAGGGCAGAATTGCACTTAGTATGTTGCTGCACTAGGATAAACCTTGCGTTCCCCCAGAATGTTAGTGTCATTTGGAGCAGAGGAAAAGCGGTTTTTAACTACCGGTATATGGCCAAAACTTTGAACACAAAAAAACACGTCAAGCCAAGTTGTTATACAGTTTCTGTATTATTATTTTTTTAGTGGCTCTTTTACAGAACTTGTGGGCCTTTTTCTTTTTTAAATGTTTAACAAAGTTCAATCTCGTAGAAACTTTTTAAAGTACAGTACATGAACCTAAGAAAATGTGACCGACGCATCCTGCCCGCTTTGAAGTACAACAAGATTTCTCTGTGGGTTCAAAAGATGATACCTAAGTGCTTAGTTCAAAAATCCTGTTCCACTAAAGCTAATCTCTAGCATGTCAAGGGGAGAAGTAAATGGATCCAACTCAACTTTCCATTTCCCACCGGTGTGCAAAAGAGTTACAAAAGTTAATTGTAGACAAAAGTGGCATTTGCTCAGATGGTTGCTGGGTGAGTGATGTATCCAGGTCTTCTAGGTGGCGAAATAGACTGGATCAAGTAAAACTGGGAACTGCCACTATATAAAAATACCTTCCATTCTGATAAAAATGCATACAATGGGGGAAAAGCACACACCTGGTTGCATAGCCTTAGTGACGGGCTTCTCCTTACCTGTTTTTGAAGTGGCTTTTTGCTTCAAAAGGGGGTTAAACCATGGTGATGAATGGATAAATGGAAGGGTGGAAGGTTCTAGAAGAACACTAATGTCAACTGAAAGCCAGAATCACCGCCCTGCCCCCAAAATTAAAACTATAAAAGCAGCTCAATTCAAGGTGCTGGTTTAACCTTAAAACTCCTAAAAGGCTTAGTAGGAACTAAGGTAGTTTGAGGACTGCCTCCTTCAGCATGAACCTGCCTAGTTATTAAGATCCTCATTGGTGGCACTTTTACAGGTCCTTCTGCTGTCTGAGGTGAGGCAGATGGGGATCCAGAAGGCCGTCTGGTCCAGACGGCCTTCTCTGTTGTAGCACCTTGCCTTTGGAATATGCACCCCAGGGAGGCTTGCCTGGCCTGGACCCTAATCTTTTCATGCAGGCTTTTAGTATGTTTTAGCTTTAGCCTAGTGGCTTTATCTAGCTTTTATAGAAGTTTTCTTTGTTGCTGATCTTTTTTAAACAAATGTTTTAATATTACTATTACTATTAAACTCCTTGGAGAAGTTGCTTACACCTGAAAAGCAGTATCAAAATTGTTGGAATAAAGTAAGTGAGAGAACTGCTCATGAAGAGGAGGTTGCCCACTGTGTCCAATGATGGAGTGCTCTGGCCATGCTGCCTCCCGCCCCTACATCAGGCGATCCAGCTAACCATTCTCCAATGAAAGCACCAGTCAGCCAGCAAAGGCGTCCCCATGTTAGGACAGATCTTACTCTACAGTTCTGGTGGTGTCTTTTAAAGAGCTGTTAAAAGGAATACAGTATACCCCTAAAGAGCACATCTGATCACCCAGAGGCGGTAAATTTATGATCCTGTGCAGATCCCTCAGCACTGAAATCGATTACAATCCTGAACCAGCAGGAATTGGGGCCCAAGATTCAGTCCACACAAAGGTGCTCTTGGCTCTAGCTCAATTGCTTCACCCAGGCTTTGCTCTCAAAAGCTAATCATGTGCTTAAAAGCAGCATGCGAAACCAGCAGTACTTTACAGAAACGTAGGAAGCTGCCTCATACCGAATCAGACCATCAACCCGTCTAGCTCAGTATTTTCTACAATGACTGGCAGCGGCTCTCCAGGGTTTCAGACAAGGGTCTTTCCCAGCCCTACCTAGAGATGCTGGTGATTGAACCTGGGACCTTCTGCATGCAAAGCAGGGGCTCCACCACTGAGCCATGGCCCTTCCCTAAAGGTTAAGGAGGATCTCTTGATACAACAGGCACTAAGACTGCTCCTCAACAGCTGTACTGCAGACCCACAACAACTCTGCAGAGCCTTTCCAACCAGTCCATTAAAACCTCTCCCTTTCCCATCCAAATTACCGCTGCACTGAATTTGGCTGTTTGCACTGAATGCCCCGTTCCCAGCCTCCTGCAACACTTGCAACCACCCTGAATGGCAGGCTCATAGAGCCAGGCAAAGGGACTCGGGGCGACAAGGAGTCAGGGGCCAGATTGCCCTCACCCATAATGCAACTGAGGAATTTAGCTGGTCCTACCGAGAACTGAGCCAGCCACGACCTGCAAAGACCACCCCTACTTCTGCATGGCCACCCCGCTGGGTGCTATTTCTTGGTCACATTAGATTGTGACAGTGTGACAAACTTGAAACTGACTTAGAAATACGTAATTCACAAGTGGGAATTGCGCATTGTCGCCCCCTCTTGTTAAGGATTCCAACCAGGCCACTGTACCTTTTCTCCAGGATACTATGAGGTATAAGGGGCTCAGGCAGACCAATTCACTCCACCACCACCACCCAGCCTACCCAGTTTTCTTTGCTAACTAACACTCAACATGAGCACGTTCACTCCTCATTGGTCCATTTGCTTTTGGGTATTTTTTTTTTTTAAACAACAAGACGTTTTGTACTTCTGCATACCTCTGGGTTCCCTCGAACATGCTGATACCTCCCTCTTGTTTCTCAGTGGCTGCGTTTTGCTCCAGTTCTGTCGGCACTCAACCATCTGAGTTCACTATTAGAGGAATGATAGAAGGTTCCAAATGAAGGTGAGGGTGGCTGAGTGGGCCAATAGGTTAACGATCCTACTCTTAGCTCTAAGGGAAGGAATCACTCCCTGGACTTAGTCCACCTCTATGCTAGAGCTACTGTCACTAAAATCTACCAAATGGACTTCTGGGAGAAAGGGACCACGTCCTGTGTGTATTTGCTGCCTCCTCCGTGCTTCCACCGCCTGTATTTGCTGCCTCCTCCGTGCTTCCCCCGCCAATTCTGTACCAAAGGAAAACAAATTTGCCAATCATAATAAATGGTACATATTTGCAGGAACGTACTTTGCATATTATATTCTGCTGCCATTAATGCATTATGTCGTACATTATACAAGTATATTATGCACTATACAACTAGATAGTATGCAAAATAAGTATCTGCAAAATAAAGCTTTACGTAAAGGAAGTTTCCAGAGAAACAAGCACTTTTCGTGGCAAGTAGAGGCAAAGTGGGAGGAGGCAGGGAACTGGCGAGATGTTGTAGTGGGGGTCAGGAAACTAGCTATGGGAAACTCTTAAGTAAGGTTTTGAAGCTCCATCTTCTTACAACTGGAAGTTGTGCTTAGCACACTCCACCCCAACTTCTGACATTCCAATAGGCATAGCCCACATATTCTCAAGCTTTTCTCCACAACAATGAGGACGAGAAACTTGTTCATTTGCTTTTAAAATGAAAGTGGTCATTTTCTGGAAGCCAAATTCCCACACCAAATAGGAGGTTCTTGACTTGAGTGGCAATCTAGTGGGGCCTGTGAGAAACACAGAGTCCTGGGCACAGCTAAGTAAAAAAGTCCTTTGACCCAATTTCATGTGGTCTTAACATGGACGGCAGGTTGAAGGTGCCCACAGATCTGCCAGGCAAGCTGCATGTAGGACTGCCACCTCAGTTGAAATGATTGAGGGCAGCCCATATGTGCAAGAGCGCCACCTGTGTACACCCACACACATGTGGGGCTCTAGATTGGGTTGATAACTTAGTGGGGGAAAGTGATTTGGGCATGAAACCAACGTTTTAATCTCTATTTCAGTGCTCAAACTGGCAAGCACCTCAAACAGTTGCTCCCTTCCCAAAATGAAATGCTGACTTAAGCAAAAGGTGGTGATTTTCATGCACAAAAAAAACTGTAAACCTTTTAATGTGTTTTCCTGGTTATCATTAAAGTCTGTCCCTGTCCAAAACCAAATGCAAAACAGACTTTTCAAGCTGTCAAACACACCTTTTCGAAACAAAAGATGCTGCGGTTTTGGGGTTTTTTAAGTGGGCAGAAAGGACGTTGCTTCCGACAGCTGTCAATTGCTTCTTTGTCGACGTTTCTGTTGCATTCCTTCGTTTTGGTTTCTGGTGGGTCACAGCTAGAGGAAGCATAAGGACTAAGGAGTCAGTTCTGAAACCATGCTACATCTTGTTCAGGAAGGCTATTGCAAACATATTTCTACAACATATACAACAGCACGTAACACTATTGTTTCTTGCGTTACCCTAAAAAAAAAAGGGGGGGGAAAGGCTTCAAAACGTACCACCAGAACTAAATAACGGACTTGGGATGGCATCGCGGATTCCAAATTTAGAGTCTTCACAGACTATAAGACAAGTCTCTGGAAAAGTAGTAATGCGATGTCTCACAGACAAACACAGGGGAGAAAAAGCCACCCCTCTGGCGATTAAGTTAAGTAACATTTTGGTCAGTCTCATAGTGCTTCTCGATGGCTTTGATCAATGAGTCTGGGTTTTATCTTTTAATTTTTTTTTAATCTCATCCAGTGGCAAACTACAAGACTTTCAGTGGACATTTAATGACACAACTGATACAGTTTATAGCTATCTTTTAATATCAAAGCAGCTTGAGCTGTTAATAAATTCCAAAGTTTCCTTTTATTAAAATATCTAAAAGAGGTCTATAAATATTATTTTAATATTTTTTTCTTCTAAAAGTGTTCCCAGGTGTTGTTGTTGTTTTTTGTTTATGCTGTTTTTCACATTTAAAACAAAAAAAGTCAATTTTATCTTCCCGTCAGGAACTAAGAAAAAGGAGCTGTTAATCACTCTTGTTCAACAAATGGAGTGGTTTTTTTTGTCTCTTCCTTAGTACTTGATGAAATTATTAAAATATATATATATATATTTATATGTATATATAGATCTATTTTTTATATACACTCTGCTATGACTCCCTGCTTCATCAGAGTGTTCCACAGAGTTTAGAATCTGGACAACATAAAGTGGGTGGGGTATTATTATTATTATTTTCACTCGGCCCCTCAAAATTCCCACTCCAGGGTCTCTTCTCGGTTGGCTGCTCTCTCCAGCCTATGGATAATGCTGTTGAGGTTTGCCATCTTCTCGTGCCGTCGCTGAATGTTTGTACTCAGTTTGGCGTTTGGGGGCGTGGCGCCTGTTTCTGTGGCAGGACTTGAACTCTGCACTTTGGCAGCAGCGGTGCTCGGCGGCAACGGGGAGATGGGGGTGGAGGAGGATGGGATGGGAGAGACAGACATCATGAGGCCCGGGGAGGAGGCTGCGGATGGGGAGTTCAGAGAGACCTCCAAGCTGCACCGGGAGGACTCGGAAGTGGATTTAAAGCTAATCGGGTCAGGGTGGGGCCTCTCGCCACTGTCTGACTCCATGGGGTTATGCAAAGAAGAATAATCGGGAGCCCCGGATATGTGTGTTTTGCTATGTGGGGCAGTGCCCCAGGTGAGCCTGGAAGCCTCATGTGGGCTCGCTGTACACGCCGCCTCCACCTCCTCTTCTTTGAGGCTGGACCCGGATATAGGCTCCGCCTCCCCATCCAGGCTACAAGGGTCCCTGTGATTGGAACGCTCCTCCTCCTCACCAGCCTCCAGCTGCTCCTCCTTGATCTTGACCAGCGACTCGCTTTCTCCTTGGCACTCGGCATCTTTGAACGTGGGTTTCCTGTCCTCTCCTTCTGAATCGGGACTCTGGGGCTGCTGTGGATCCTTGAGTAAATTGCTGGCTGGGGTCGTGCTCCGCTCCGGATCTGTGTCATCCAGCGTCCCTTCCACCAGCATCTCCCGGCGCATCCGGGATCTGTCAAAGGAAAAGGCCAGTGAGACAGTGCAGCTAACAAGGGCAGATTCCAAAATGTGAGCAATAAAGGAGGAGAACTAGTGCAGCCCAGGGGACAGGATACTGGAGTTAAGCTGAGAAGTTCTTGGGTTTAAGTCACACCTCTGCCACTGACTTATCATGTGGGCACAGGCCATTCTCTCTCTCTGTCTGACTGTCAGCCAGAATGCTTTACCTATAAAATAAGAATAATAGAGGCTTCCCTCACTGGGTTATTGTGACTGCAAAGCCCTTTGAAAATGTGTAAGAGCAATTAAAAAAATACCACAAATAGTTCAGTGCTTAGCAGTCTCTGTGACTACACTGAGACTGCATTACAGTTGAGTAGACAACACTAAAGGGCACTACAGTGCCTCCCTTCATTAATTGTCAGCACTTCGAGCTAAACTTCATTTAAACTCTGGTGTAGTGAACCATCTGCTTCAAAGAGAAGCAACCCATGTGGAAACCTTAAAATGGCAGGGGAGATGGGGGAAAGCGGCAGTTAATCTGGCCCATTCTGTACCTGTAGTTATGGAACCAGTTGATCACTGTGTTGGTCTTGAGGTTCAGCTGGAAAGATAGTAACTCAATGGTCTGTTGGGAAGGGTATGGTTCCAGCTGATAAGCCTTTTTCAGGGCCTCCTTCTCTTCAGGAGCCAAGACCACCCTTGGCTTCTTGATCTGCAGGAGGCTGAGATCTTGCGACTGGAGGCTAGGACTGGGACATTCGGAGCGGGCGTTGGGGGACTCACTGTCTGAGCCAGCACTGATCAGCCCATAGCGACGCTTCAAATATGCTAGAGGCAGAAAAGAAAGAAAGGAAAGGCCCTAGCTCTTAACAGGTGTTCTTGCATTCTGAATTCACCAGGCTCCTTCTGCTTCCAAAACAGAGGAGCTGATCCAGTGCTGACTCCAGGTTTTTGAGGGCCCTTGGACAAGGCACCCTCCATGGGTCCCCTCCATTAATGAGTCTACCTTCTCTCCACCTTTGTCTCCAGCTTCTATTGCTTCTCATCCTTTTTCCCATCATTGCCACCACTTACTTGCTTGACAGGAAGCAAGTCAGCTGTGGCATCTGCTGCTCCTGCTCCTCATCACCAGTTGTCTGGGCCAAAATGAAAAGCAGGTGAACAAGTAGGTTGCAATGGTGAAGAGGAGGAGCAAGTCCAGGGGACTCTTGTCACTAGGCCCCTGCTGAGGTGTGGATCCTCAACAGGTGCACAGCCATGCCTACCTTTGAGACCGGCCCTGCACAAGACACACTGGATGAGTAGGAGATGCACAAGGGCACATATGTGCTTTTTAGGGAAATAACGGATACTTGTGATTTTCATATTCAGAAGCAAAAGCACACATTCATGGCTATGATTAAGTGTCCCAAATAAAGCAACTGTTTTTTTAAAAGTTTTTTAAAAAATGAGTGGCAGCTCGTTGAAGCCTCTTTCACAGAATGGGGAAAATATTGCACAATAGCCTGGCCTGTTGTGGAGCAATCCTGGGCCATGTGCAATAGAAAGTGAATCAGTGCTTCGAAGGAGAGGAAGGTTCACACTCATGCTTGGATATGAACTCACCTGCAAACCAACCACACAACCCTTATAAATATCACAAACACCTGGCTTTTGTGGATAGATGTCCCAGGTATGCAATGTAATTTCTTTGGCAAGGAAGACACAGGAAGAAAGTTTTTCACACATCCTTAGCACTCTTCAGCGTCTCCCATTCAGTTCAAAGGGGGCTCATGCTACAGATGTTGGCATTTATCAGAGGCCTGGTTCCTCCATGCCATGTAATGTCCCACACATATAGTGCACATGGGGAAGGTCATGGCAAACCCCCTGTGCAATGCAGCTCCTGGGCACTTCTGCTTGCCAATTTGGTCTTACTGCACCGACCTGGGGGTGCAAGCAGCTCCTGGCTCTCACCTTTCTTCTCCAGTTTTTTCATGTCCCGGAGCTTGTCAACGTTGTGCGGATCATTCAGCCAGAGCTGCATGCGGACAAACGGCTCCCTTCCTTTAAGGCTCAGTTTGTGCCATGGCTTAGGCCTCGAAAGGAGGTCGGAGACGGAGCCCTGCGTCAGGCCCAGGATGCTCTCCCCAAAAAGCCGTTGACCTAGTGGGAGAGAGAAACAGAAAGGTGAGCTCGCAGCATGTAGTGGATGACTTTTTAAGCAAAGAGATAACAGAAGTCAGTAATGCCTTAGAGCAGCCAGCATGGAGATGATGTAAGATGTAGGCCAACACATCTGGAGGGCAGAGACCGTTTTGATACTGCAGTTATCTCAGGAGCAGTGGTAGGCCCTGCAGGACAAATGCTACATTTCTTCACCAGTTCCAGTATTGGGGCAGGAAAAATCCCACCTCCCTTAAAAGTTTGATGCTGATGCCTAAGCATTTTCAGTCTCGTTTTCCAACTCCACTTCTAACTTTTTTGGCATGTGCTCAGAAAACTCCTTCTTCCTTTCTTCTAGTAAGCACCAGAGAAAGTTCCCCCGGTTCTCCAGATGCTCAGGGAGAAACAGATGCACCTGCCCCAAATGTGTAGCTGCTTCCTACCTCTTCTCAGTGGTCCTTGAGGAATCACTTACTGTATTCTGGAGTATAATCAGAGCTGTGTGTGCCCTATGCTAAAAACAATTAAAATCTTGCACCAAGGCAATCCAGAATCTGTGCCAAGAAATAGGAGGACTCTGTGATCTATATAAATTAGGCAACTGTGCATGTTTTCTCTTATTTTGCATAATTTATGCTGGGTTTGCTTTTAATGGGGAGGGGCAATGAAGCACACAAGGGCACCAAAGAAGCAACCCCTACAAATCTTATTCAGCTATCCATTATCCATACCCATGCTTTTGTATTCACAAAGTCTAAAAACTGGCCTTTTTAAATAAACAAAAGCTGAGATTCGCAGTTTAATTTTTCAACTGCTAAAACATTATCTGTTTCTGTGGAGTCATGGGATACACTCAGTCCCTGATCTAATCATGACAGGAGCGCTGCAGTAATATGCTACAGAAATACAAATATTATTAGTGAGATCTATGAAGGTGGTGCAATCCCAAAAAGAGACACTACTGCGGCCCACCAATCCCCCACCCCAATACACACACCAACTAGTTGGAACCTCTTCCTCGCAGTACTTAAAATAAAAATTTTTTTTAACTCCACAGCACTAAATTTGCTGAGAAGCTGCCATCAGGAGGCATTGAGACTACAAAATATATACTGGTTCAAAACAAAGTTAACTCTCATGAACCTCGACCAAGGAAAACCTCGAGATTGTAGTTTGTTTGCCCTAGATCTCTTCTTGGCCTCTGTCCACATGTAGCTGCAGCCAACTGCATCCATACCGAGGTTGTTATCTGTTAAGACTTCCTTGACCTTCTTGGTGATGGAGTACGTGTCCAGCTCTGGGGACATGGCCACAATCTCCTGAATGCCAACGGGCGCCTGGTTGTTGTTGGAACACATCTTCCCACTGAGCGAGGAGCCGGACCTGCTCTCCGGCTGCTGGTTTTCTTTGCTGCTTTCCAGAGTGAGGCTCAGGGGCTCCAGGGGGCTTTTCTCTTGCTCTGAGGGACTAGGTGGTGGGGAAGGGGAAGACCGAGTCTCCCCAGGACTGGCTGTAAACAAACAAACAGAAAAAGGAGCGGGTGAGTGAGGAGGAAATCAGGGAAATGCATTCCTATCCACACGCAGAAAATAAAACATCAAATTAACTGCCTTAAGGGCTATTGTAGTGAAAATGCATGATAAAAAAATTCTTAAATAAATAAATAGAAATGAAATGCCAATCTTTTGTAAGCTGCGTTGAAATTGACTAAAAAACAAGTAAAACGATACGTAGGCAATGGGATGTGCATCACACAGCACTCCTAAACAAAACAATCTACCAACGATAGCGCATCCAGTTTATAGATTTATTGATTTTAAAAATGATAAACAGATTTTAAAATATGAAACATTTCGGCCTAAAACGCCAGCTTCAGTCACAAATAAGAGTATGCTACAATACCACTTATAAACAAGGTACAGAGAAATAAAATACAATCGATGTGAGTCAGCACACTCTGTGACGACACTGCACCCAGCTATAGGGGAATATGCAGGCTGGTGGAAACGTACAAAAAGGAGGTGGGTGAGGGAAAAACCTCATCTCACAGGAGGCCGGTGGCAATTCTCCCTGATCAATTCTGCACGTGCAAAATGAACATTCCAACCCAAGTTCTCTCTCAATCCTAGACACCACCACCACCCAAATGTTATTAAAAATAAGTTTTGCTGGGCACGCTCTGTCTCTCTGTTGTCATCTTTTAAAAACATTATTTTCAAAGAGCCATTTGAAGGAGATGTGCAACAGCCTCATCTTGTTGAACATACTAATTAAGGAGGTTGGGGGAAAAAGAGGCGGATGTGTCAAAACAGCGAGCGTGGGAATGATGTACGGAGCTTTCCTTTTTAAAAGGCAGGGGTTTTTGTGTGTGTGTGTACGCTTTGTGTACACACATTTGTGTCTCCCCCATTCAGCCTTCCCTCTCACCGTGTTCCTTTCAGAATTATGCACCTGCATGAGAGTAAAATAGATACTGCTCGGTTACTTGGATTTTAAGCAGCCTTTTGTATCTCATGAGGAGTTTTGTTTATAACGAAGGGTGCAATCCTATGCAAGTTCAGACAGAAAAAAAGAGCCTACAACTCCCAGTGCTGGCTGGGGCATACTGGGAGTTGTAGGCCCTTTTTTCTGTTTAATCTTGCATAGGATTGCACCTTACGAGTGCAATCCTATACATGTCTACTCAGAAGTAAGCCCCATTGAGTTCAATGAGACTTACTCTCCGGTGTGTAATAGGACTGCAGCCTAAATTTTAAAAAAGAAGGTAGGCCCCACTGGAAACAGTGATTATGCAGGTTTACTGATTGAATCTAGAGAGCATCAGAAAACATGGGGAAACTCCCCAACAATACCCCAGGATGTTGTGTGTTGTGAGGGGCAAGCAGTTTGAGGAGGGGGGAAAGGGGGGGGGTTACTTAGACCATGGGATATTTGTTCCCATCACCACTTTCTGATTTTGATTTTGATACTGTCAATTCAAAAGGAGCTGCAGAAAATTAGAAATACAGCAGTGTCTGCAGCAAAGCCATAAAATGTTAGTAAAATTATTTTTTTAAACCAACACTGAATTTTTAAAGGATTGAAGCATCAGCCACTGGCCACTGTAACTAGTGTAAACTAGTTAGGTACAGAGTAGCATCTCAGAAATTGAACTGTGAGAGAGGAAACCCACAGTTCAAACCTCATCTCAGCCGTTAACTCAATTTGTGGCTTTTGGCCATATCTCAACTTCAGTCTACCCGATCTGCAAAATGGTGATAATAATCTGATTTACATCCAATTATTATGAAGCTTTCAACACAGTAAAGCGCTATATTATTATTATTATTATTATTATTATTATTATTATTATTATTATTATTAAATTGCACTGCCCTCAGAACAGAGCCATATTCATGCTTCAGGTGATACAGTCTTGGAACTGGAGGGTAGACTCCACCATTTCAGATTGCAGCTGGTGATACCCTTTTAAAAATGTTCCCCCATATAAAATACCCCCTGCAAGAAGAAATCTAGCACATCAGGGAGAAAGGCTGTAACCCAGCCCACTCCTCGTTTTGTATTTAATGCAGGGGAGCATTCAAAGATGTGATAATCCATCTACAGTCTGAAGTAGTACATTGTAGCCTACCAACACATTCCAGGTAATAACCAGAAGCCATTTTGATATCAAGTTGCTGTTATATTTCAAGGCCTCAGAAATTGTATTTCAGTCAAGGGGACAGGCCTGCCCTGAGAACCAGACTTCAAGCCTGACCCAAAGAAAATGGGAGGGAACCTACCATGAGGTGGGTTGGCCTGCTGGGTTATCCCTTGGCCTAGCTGATCCGTGAGCCAGAGTTGCATCCGGATGAAAGGTTCCCGCCCTTTTTGTGTCAGCTTGCTCCATGGCTTGGGCCTGGACAACATGTCACTCACACTCCCTTGCGATAATCCCAGCACCTGAAACAGATAGTCCACGCACAGGCCCTGCCATTAAAAACAGCCACGACAAACACTCATGAGGCAAAGCAGAGTCAACCAGCACTCTGAGGGATTTCTTGGGGAACATAATTACGGCCCACAGAAAGCCACGTAGTCAGAAACCTTCCATGAGGAGAAGATGGCTCAGCTAAAACTCTGAGGGAATTCTTGGGGGCAATGTAAATATGATTGGGAGAAAGGCTGCATAGTGAAAAACCTCTTGTGCGGGGAGAAGCTCAACCAAAACTGAGGGACCGTTGGGATAATGTAATTATGCCGGGGGGGGGGGGCATTGATTTTTGCTCTTTGGTATCCTTTGTGGGGTTTCCCATTTTGTTGGATAATGTAATTATGACCGGAGAAGGCTCAGCTACTATTTATTTATTTATTATATTTATACCCCGCCTTTTTTCCTGCAAGGAACCCAAGGCGGCTTACATAATCCTCTTCCTCCTCTCCGTTTTATCCTCACAACAACCCTGTGAGGTAGGTTAGGCTGAGAGTCAGTGACTGGCCCAAAGTCACCCAGTGAGTTTCATGGCCAAGCGGGGACTAGAACCCGAATCTCCCGAGTCCCAATCCAACACCCTAACCACTACGCCACACTGGCTCTCTGAGGGATTCTTGTAGAACAGGGCACAAAATCAAAAACGAGGGGAAGAAAGTGCGGCTAAAACTTTGAGGGACTTCTTGGGGCAATGAAATGATGATCCTGAAAAGGCTGCATAGTGAAAAATTTCTCATGAGGGGGAGAACCTCAGCTAAAACTCTGAGGGACTTTTGGGCTGGTGTAATTATGACCTGATAAGGCACAGCTAAAATTCTGAGGTATTCTTGTAGAAAAAGTCACAAAATCAAAAACCTTTCATGAGGGGAAAAAGGCACAACCAAAACTCTGAGGGACTTTTGGGCTAGTATAAATATGACCCAGAAAATGCCACATAGTCAAAAAATCTTTTGTGAGGGAAAGATGAGTCAGTTGCAGCTGTGAGGGAATTCATGGAGGGCTGAGGAGGACAGGAGACATCAGAGTTGGAAGGGCAACAGTGATGGGGAAAAAAACAATGATGCTGCAGTTCTGAGAGAACCTGGCAATACAAAAGGCAGATGGGGAAATGGTGTCAGAGGGAAGCAGATTCGCCACTGTTTTGTTCTTTAACTGCAAAAATTAGGAAAGGGAAAGATTTCCCCATCCCTCTATCTCCACTGACGCTTGCAAAAATTCAGTTAGGCTGCTGGGTACAGGAGCAGGCCTTTCCCCCCTAGAAGTGGCAACCTTAGCAAACAAAAGGTAATCATGCCATGAGTAGAGAAAACTTTTATTTCCTGTCATTCATAGCATACTCTCTCTCTCTCATATACACCAGCGGTGGGCAGAAAGTAGAACTCCAGTTTTTTTGGGCCTTCAACTCCCAGCATTCCTGACAACTGGCCATACTTGCAGGAGTTTCTGGGAGTTGAAGTCCCAAACATCTGGAGATCTACCTTCTGCCTACCCGTTATACATATGTTTGCACTCCTCCTCACACAAGCTCACATGTGCACTCTCTCTAATATTCTTTCCTCTCTCAGGCCAGCCAGCGCGATTAATATTTATTGCCAAGCTACCTTTTCCCCGAAGATGCGCTGGCAGATACCATTTTTGGCCAGCTTCTCCTTGACCTGCCGCGTCAGCTCCAATGTGTCCACTTCCCTGTACATGTACATCTCGTACTGCTCCGGTGTCAGGGGTGGGACGGTGGGTTTGAGTGTCCTTGGCACATATGATGGGTAGTAAGATAGTCGCCCGGTGCCCTGGGGTTCCGAGCCAGCCACTTCTGATTTGACCTCTAGCACCCTGTGGGGCTCATCCTCGGAGGTTGGGAGGTCTTCCTCGTTGGGCATGGCATCGCCAGGCTCACCCCGCTGCCACACTCGACCATTGGCCATGCTGGAGTAGCTGGAGGATGAAGAGAGGGAGGGCGAGACCGAGGTGTATGGGCGGCTCAACAAGCTTCTCTCAGAAGCCCAGTGCTGGTCAAAGTAGGAGCCGGCATCCCCAATTTCGGACTTGACCTTACGGATGATGCTCTGCACGAAGGCAGCCGGGGAGAGCACTGTCAAGGGTGTCTGTGCTGTGCTGCTGCTGGTGTTTGGGCCCAGCATCCCTTCCTCCTGCTTGATGTAAGCTTGGACAATGTTCTGGCTGACAGCCGCCAAGGTGGAGCGTTCTGCAGGCGGCGTGGTGACAGGCCTGCTGGCGCCGCTGCCCGATTCTATCTCCAGCAAGGCTTGCTGTTGAGCTTGCATCTCCCGGCGGGCCTGTTCCAAGATGTTCTTGATGGCGTCTTCCGAGTTGCTGGTGCCGGTGCCGGTGCCGTTGGTGACCGCCTGGGCCACTGTGGAGCTTTTGGTGTCCCCTAAGGAGTCGCCAAAAACATGGATGAAGGCGGACACTGGGAGGCCTTCGGAGCTCAACTGAGTCATCTCAAAAGCAATTTATCTGAGCACCCACTCCATGCCACTGAATATCCAGTTCCTGGGTATGATATTTCCTGAGACTTCAGAGCAGAGATAGGCAAATTGGCGCTCTCCAGATGTTTTGGACTACAATTCCCACAAGCCCCAGCCAGCAGGGTCAATAGTCAGGGATTATGGGAGTTGTAGTCTAACACATCTGGAGGGCACCAGGTTGTCTTCTCCTGTCTCAGAGCAAAGCTGGTTAAGTATTGGCCCATGGGTACAGATACAAATATTTCTGACAGCTCTATCAAATTTTAAATGAAGGCATGCTTAAAAAAAAGAAAGGATAGCGACAGTTTCATTCATATATATATTTCATGTCATAAGGTAACCCATATGTGAATGTTACTGATTTTGTATGTAACATATATGGAATATGTAAGATATAAAACTATTAAGAGCTACAATTTTTAATTGATTACATTGCTTAGTTTAATACATTTAAAAACTTCTGATCAACTGAAAAGGTGCCCCTGATTTTCTAATCAACTGAAAAGGTGCCAAAGACAACAGATTTATTTATTTTTAAATGTGCTCGTTAAAAAAACTGCAGACAGCAACTACACCATCTTAAAAGAAGCATTCCAGACCCCTCTCACATAGGATGTATGGCAACATATGCATAATTTAAAACAAAGAAAATAGGCTTCTCGCTTATCTTAATAGTGCTTAAGAAATATTGTTTTTACCCATATGCAAATTGAATCAATAGATTCATCGCTTAATTGACTAAACCTCATCGGACTGATTGACTGAAACTTCTTTAATCAGGTTGCATCTGTAAAAATAATAAATAAGCCCTTTCTGCTAGAGTGTGCCAACTTAGTTACAAAGCTGGACCATTTAATGAAAGGTGGGCTTTGTGTGTGACAAAAAAATGTACTTCTGGCTCCCAGATTACTTGTCTGGAGAATAGAGCAGCCCTGAGAATATAGAAATTGGCTATCTTTGCCTCAAAAGACATGGGGACTTCAAGACCTTTAAAAAAACAACCACTAGTGTGGGCCAGAATCCTATCACCCTGGGGTGGGTGGGGAGGGAGCCAGACATAACATGTGACACCAATGTTGTACCAGCTGCACTGGTTGCTGGTGCATTTCCAGGCCTAGTTCCAAGTGCTGTTATTGACCTTTAAAGCCCTAAATGATTTGGGACCAAGTTATTCAAAGGACTTTCTTCACCCCTACCAACCTGCCTGTAGTGTATTCTGAGATCAGTTAATGTACCCGCCAGTGAGATCAATTAGGCTAGGCATGAGGGATAGGATTTCTCTGCAGTGGCCCCATGTTTGTTGAAGAAGGGCTTCTCTATGTGAGATGTTTAACCTGCCACTTTACCAAGGCTTCTGCTTCCGTTTTCTCTGGGGGAATAAGAACAGGTTCTTAACACGTGGGTTTTTTTTCCTGGGGGGGTGTGTGGTTCTTTCTCTAGCTTTCTAGATATTCCATTACACAACCACAAGGTGGCGCTGTGGTATAGCTGTGATATAGCAGAATTGTGACAATGCATGAGCTTCTCATAGCGTCTTATTGTGAGACTAGGAAATCATACCTGACTTTCCTTGATCTAAAAAAAAAGCAGAGAAAATGGCTGCAAGATGTTGAGTAAAGCTCCTGCAAACTACTGTGAGTGAAGAATCACGAGCGCACAATAAATGCCTTGTGTAGAGAAGCCCGAAGTCTATTCCAAAGGAAGTATGACCCATCATTACAGACCTTTTAGTGGGCTTTAATGACCCATTTGTTTAGAGCTGCCTTTTCTTAAAAGGATGCTGCCATGCTGCTGGTTTGCCTTGGTGCTGAATTACTTGCAAACTATTTTTACAGATTGCTTTGTAGTTCTGCTGCGCTGGATGTTTTTGCTATCAATAATGCTGCTTTTCTTGCCATTTTATTGTTAATTCAACCACTGTTTCATGGTGCTTTACGGTTACATTTGAGTGGCTGTATTTTCATATGTTGGAAGCTGCCTTGTAAGAGTTTGACCCTAAAAGGCAGACTAAAAATATTTTAAATAAATAAATAACCAGAAGCTAAAAGGCAAGGGGATGTTGGCTTATTCAAGGTGAGGTTCTCTCATGTTCAAGTCCAACACACTAGCTGTTGGACAATACTGTCCTTCCACAGCCAGAATATTTTGTTTGCTCAAGAATGTGCCTGCAGGTTGTCGAATTACTACATGGAAGATCCCACTAGAGGGCAGCATCTGACAGACTAATTTAGGAAGCAAAGCTGAGCTACACATCTCACACTCCTGAGTTGAAAAGACTGGAGGTGGGTGATAGTTTGTATTTATAGAATTGAAGATGGTTTGAAAGAGGAATCACTGTTCATGGTATATACATCCATCCCGCTTTTGGTTCTGGTAAACAGGCTCTGCAGGTTTCTGTACTGTTGCAAAAACCTGCGAAATCTATTTGATCTGTGGCAAAGGTGAGATGGAAGAAATATGTTACACACACCAGGGGAAGTGAAGCCTCTTCTTAAACCCCTTTCAGCTTTCTTAAAAACCATGGTCTATCTCCAGCTGTAGAATCTTTTTACTAACTGCCCAAACCTGCAATGGGAGGTATTCTGTAACTGTGGCACAACTGAAAAGGCTCCGTCTTGGACAGCCATGCCATGCTGAGAGGCTGATTCATCATTTACTTACCCAGAATTCCAGTGAACTGTTTGGGCATAAAAGACCCTCTTCAATTCTTGGATGAACTCCAAAACGTGAGATACAACTAAAGGCAACTCCCACTGCCCCTTGGGCCTCTTACCTCCTTTCTGTGACTCAATCTCCTTCTTGGCTTGCTCTAGGATGTTCTTGATGGCGTCGTCAGAGCCGGTCTCTGGTGTCCTAATCCTCGGCGTAATGCTACCTGATCAAAGAAGCACAACAGCGAGGCCTGTCACTTGCCTCCTGTTTTGTACCAGCTCAACCAGTGTAATGTCAAGGAAGTATTTACCAATGCCAGCACTCGGCTATTTTTAGGAGCCCCTATGCGAAGGAAACGTCTCTTGCCATTAGTCGCTTGCCACAACAGAAAGGGATCAGGAATCTGGCTGCCAGGTTTTGCCTCTGTGAGGCGATGGGTGGCAGATGACAAGAAACAGAAGTCAGAGCAGCGAGGGCCAGCCCTCACTCAGGCCGAAAAGGGGGAGTAGCCAACAGGCTGGAGAATGGGTCAAAAGAAAGGCACCTTGCGCCAGACCACCGATCCCTCTAGCTCAGGAATGTCAACACTGACTGGCAGCCATAGCTCTCCAGGGTTTCAGGCAGGGGCTTTTCCTAGCCCTCCCTGGAGATGCTGGGGATTGAACCCGAGACCTTCTGCATGCAAAGCAGATGCTCTGCCACTGAGCTACGGCCCTTCCCAAAGTTATGGGGTTGGTCAGGATGAGCCACAAGTCAGAGGCAATCTTGCTGGCAGTTGAGAATATGTGGTGGTCCCAGTGGTGTGCTGCATTTGTGCCCACTTCTGCTACCTGTACACTGGGGAAGAGACCAGAACACGTGGCAGGGAGAGATGGAAGAAATAACAAGGCTCCAGCAGCTCATGGAGTGTCTTGCAAACATCATCACTATACACTATACACGTTGCGTGTACCTCAACCTTGTACCCCAATATCACCTCTCCTAGTACCTGTATCTCCACTGACAATACATATGCTTTTCTCCATGTTCAACTCCCCACTCCCAGCCCAGGGCCATCTCTGCTAGACTTCTTCCCCAAGAACAGCCCACGCCCCTGGTACCCAGCTCACTGTCCCAACTGTGAATTACAGACGCTTGCCCCAATGCCTGGCTACCCTTACTTCGTGTGTTTCTCTGCATCCTCCAGCTATCTACCTTATATGCCACTTTCCCTAACCCCAAATCAAAGTAATTCCTATTTTTTTAAGGATGATTAGTTTAACCGTTGGGTGAGCTTTTTAAAACACTCTTCTGTTGCATTCATCTTTATTGAAACTACATTGTTGTTGTTGTTCTTTAAATTGTAAACTACTTTAGGAGGCTGTGTACCTGAAAAGCAGTATATAAAATCATATACACCTAAAACAAACAAACAAATACATGGGTTGTTTGTGGTTAATAAACCATGGTTTGTGAACACACATTACAACAACCCAGAACTCAACAAACCATGGGTTAAATAAACCATGGGTTAGTGTTATATGCGAATTGGGTCAGTGCCTGAGACTGCATTACAGCACTCCTTAGCACTGGGCTGAATGGAACCTGCACAACACCCTCAGTCACAACAGAGAGGTGCCATTAACCTGATTATCAATATAGGCAACTGTGCCCTATCAATCCTGTTAGAACTTTCTATGGCCTTTGAGGTTATCAATCAAGCGGCGCAGGTGATGTAACTGCAGGACTCCACAGGTATTCAGGGCTGCTCTGGAGACGTACTATTTGTTCCGGGCCATGTCTCTATTTCCACCAAATATCCCTGGTATGTTGCCAAATCTGCCCCACATTCTTACCTCCTGCCTTTTATCCTCCATTTCCAGCCTCCATCCATGGCTTTTGATTTTAATCCACTCACTACTAGCTTTGCTGATATTCAGAGCTGCTGAAGCACCCTGCCCCTTGGAAGAGTTATTTATGATTCCCCTTCCTCTCCCCTCTCCACGCACTCTGAGCCTCAGCTTTTCCATCTGTAAAATGGGAGCTAAGCTTCCCTATCTCACAAGGTGCTTGGTGTCCTGCCATCTCTTAGAATAAGGTACTCTAGAACCGCACCATTCTTTTTTGCCCATCAAAAAGCTATGCCAGGAACTCCTATTTATTTATTAAGGAAAGAAAACAATCCTCAGAGCCAAATGGAGCTGGTCTTTCAACAGAACTGATGGAGCAGTCCCTGCTTCCCACCCTACTGTCTCTGCTGCAGCCATGCAGAGATACAGCCATGCAAGTCCTTCCTAACCGTAGTCCAAGACATCTGGGGGGCACCAGGTTGGGGAAGGCTGGCGTAGAGGGAGGTACAATCCTGTTAGGCTTCCCTCAAGCCTATGGATTTGCATGATTAAAGAAAATGCCCCATGTCTCCCCCAAGAGTTGGGATACCCTTATAGTACAACAAGCTCCTGGAGCTGCACATGGTAAAGAATTACGCTAAATAATTAAAGGACATTTGTCAGAGCAAATGAATAAATCACATTTTGTCATGTGCCTGACTAAGTTTTGCTTTCACTTGCTGTTCCCTGGGCTGGCAGGGAGACCAGCGTGAACCCCGCAACAGCCAGAGGTCGACAGTTTTGACATGTCAGGAGTTGCTGGCTAAACAGAGAACTACCCACTCTGTGCACAGCTGCCCTATCATCAGGACTAAGTCACAAGTGGTGGCTGTCAGAGTGGAACGAGGAACTAGAGCCAAGGAACAGAGCCAGGAGTGGGAACCCAAGGAACAAAGCCAGGGGTCAAAGCCAATGAGCAAGCCAAAACACCCCAGACCCGGGAAGACCCCGGGAAGATGTGTTGCCCAAGCACATTCCCAGCCCAAAGAGGAAAACGTTTATAGCTCTGCCTGCCTAGGAGGGCCCAAATATAGCTAGCCTGGGGGGTTTAGTGGAGCGCTTAAATTGAACCCTGCCCCAAGACACAAGAACTAATACTTAAGGCTTTACTGAAGTATGTCAGCTGTAGCAGTGTTATCTTAATTAATGTGCAAACGAGCTGCAAAGCTTGCCTAATTTGCAGAGGAGCCAAGCTGTTATTTCGTGTGTTTTGGGTCTACAAGTTTTGTTCAACTCCCTTCATGTTCTATTGTTATTAGAGCACCACCAATAATGTAAACAACTGCCCTGCCCTACCCTGAAAATCTTACAGTCAACATTTTTACAGAGGAAGAGACAACAAAGGGAAATGGGGAAGACAGAGGTGAGGACAACTGATCTTGATTGACAGGCCTTTGCTTAGGAAATAGCAATGAACTTGAACTTTTACCATGGTTAAGGACTGGACAGAACTGTAGCTGAAGCAGCCCTGACAGCTCCCTCTAGGCCCGAAGAGACGCCCACCCATAAAACACATCCAGCCTACCAGCTTCCTGCCTGGTCCACTCACCTCTCTGGCGCACCTGAATTGTCCTCAGAGCCAAGACATTCTGCTCGTCAGAGAGGAACTGCTTCATCTTGATGAATGGCTCCTTCCCCTTGACAGTGAGCTTGCGCCAAGGCTTCGGCCTAGCCAGGATCTCACTGACGGAGCCCTGAGAGAGGCCCAGGACATAATGCCCAAAGACACGTTGGCCAATGTTGTGCTTAAGGAGCTGCTCTTTCACTTGGAAAGCAATCTCGGCGGTATCCAACTTCTCCTCGTCGGCCGAGCCCGAATTGCTGCCCTCCGACTGGTCGCTGGGCGGGCTCACCTCGTTGGCGGGGACAGCTTGACCAGGGTTGCCTGGTAATACTGCCCCTTTGGCGGTATAGAAGGTAGAGGGGAAGGCCACCATGCCACCGGTCTCGCTCTTGTACACGGGAGGCCCCATCTGTTTGGGGAGAAGGGAGTCTAATGGTATCCGCTCGGCAGCACTTAGGCTAGGAAAAGGGGACAGTGAGAAGGTCCTTGGTACTTCCTGAGCCATGGTGGGGCCCAACAGGGGCTGGATGAGGGATGGGGAGGCGGAGTCTTCCCTAGGCATGTGCGAGAGCTGCTGAGGGGAAGGGTAGGACTGGTCTGTGCCGATGGAGTCCTTCACTGACTCATCCTCCGAGGGATCCTCCTCTAGAGACCAAAGAGAAAGGGAGAGATACACACACCAACTATAGCTTCCCTGAAAGGCTCTAAATGTTATTCAGATGCAATTTGCCAAAGCCTAACAAGAAGATGCTTCTCCAGAGGTTCAAGTGGTTCTGGGAAGGCAGTTTCTCAATTACTTGCCCTCAGAGGAACCCACCCCACTATTTTCCTGTGCAAGAGCCTAGCAGTTTAGGGCACAATCCTATAACATGTTTAGTCAGAAAAAAGTCCTACAACTCCCAGCTGGGGGGAAGCTGCAAGTTGTAGGACTTTTTTCTGTCTAAACATGCATAGGATTATGCCCTTATTTATTCATATTTATGTATTTACTTAAAGCAATTTTACCCCACTCTTCAGCTGAAAAGGCTCCCAGAGTAGCTTACATAAGATAGATCAATACCAAACAAGACAATCTCTACCCACAGACTTACAATCTAAAAGACATGACACAAAAGGAAAAAGGAATGAGGAGGGAAGAGGAAAACAAGCAAAGCCAGGCGCCAGTTCTTACAGTTATAAAGTTCTAATGACCAGCTGTAATGGAAAGGAAGTTTCAGGAAGGCAAGGAGCCAAATGGAGCTGGTCTTTCAACAGAACTGATGGAGCAGTCCCTGCTTCCCACCCTACTGTCTCTGCTGCAGCCATGCAGAGATACAGCCATGCAAGTCCTTCCTAACCGTAGTCCAAGACATCTGGGGGGCACCAGGTTGGGGAAGGCTGGCGTAGAGGGAGGTACGATCCTGTTAGGCTTCCCTCAAGCCTATGGATTTGCATGATTAAAGAAAATGCCCCATGTCTCCCCCAAGAGTTGGGATACCCTTATAGTACAACACTTCCTTGGAGTGTTATTTATTGATTTACAATCTTTCTGTCGTGCTCTTCTTGCCATTCAAAGCGGATCACAAAAAAGGTGTTTGGTTTTTTTTAAAAAAAATTAAACCATTATTAACATAATATTAACTTTATTAAAAGCACCTTATTATCCACCAGTAATATTTGAAAACATAGAATAAACATCTGGTTGCCGGCCAGATGGGTGATTAATAAATGTAAATAATAATAAAATAAAATAAAGCAGGCCCACTTTGCTCTTCCCCTTTTCCCAATGAAGGCAGGGCCGGCTCTACCATTAGGTAGAGCAAGGCGGCCGCCTGAGGCAGCTAACTTCAGGTGTCATAAAAGGGAGCAAAATTGTTAGCTTTTTAATGTATTACTGTTGTCTTTTCACTTCCAGAGCAGGGGAGATTGGGATCTTCTGCTTTAGGTGCCAAAATAACCTGACCAGCCTTGGGCACCGTTACTGTGTGGGGCTGCCATTTGCTGATCCGCTTAAGACAGCAAAATGTCTTGGACAGGCTCTGATTGAATCTCAGCAAACAGTTGGGCCTTATTAATTTATTTAACTTATTCCCCGTCCTTCAACAGGAACTTCTTCTGGAAGACCAAGAGGGAGGAGCACCATGGGATATCTTCCAGGGAGGCCATTTTGTATCCTCGGGGCCATCAACAAAATGGCCTGGCGCCTTCCAGCATCTGTTTAATCCTCTCTGGAAAATGGTATTTGGGGCACAGCCTTCACTGAAGACCTTAATGAGGGACACATACACCACACCACACAAAGGTGGTCTCCAAAATATGCAGCCCCAAGATGAAGGTTATAATCAGTGTCTTGAATTGAGCTTTAAATGCTCTCCTCCATGTTAAAATTTTGTACCACACACACACTTATAAAAGGGCTTTAGAATCACAAATAAATCATGATGGATGTCTGATAAAGGACTTATTTCAAGCTCTTAGGTAAGGAAAGCTCTCTTCGCCAAACTTAAAAAAACAACCCTCCAGTAGTGAAAAATACATTTTCAAACACGCCTCTCTTGTTCTCAACCTACCAGTATTGGGTACGAGGCTGGGTTTATCCAAAAGGTACTTCTGAGATGGGAAGAAGGAGTCCTTTCCCAGAAGCAAAGCATCAGTGGGTTTTGATATGCTCTAAAAAAAATAAAAATCAATTGCGATGAAGGAGAAAGGGAGGGGAAAGAAGAACAAGGGCTGGAAAAGGGTTCTCAAATGGTCAGGGATTTTGCAAATGTTTGAGCAGTTCTTATAATTCAGTTTTTAAACTTCTGTCCTGGGCCTTTCCCCACTCAGTGCCCAAGGCAGGAACAGCGATTAAAACATACAAGTGCAATATTAAATTAAGGGTGCAATCCTATGCAAGTTTAGACAGGAAAAAGGCGTACAACTCCCAGCATGCCCCAGCCAGCATAGCTTTTTTCTGTCTAAACTTGCATAGGATTGCACCTGAAGTTAAGTAAGATTAATACAATCAATATTATCTCATATCAAACAACACCCATTTTTAGTCAGACAGCCTCATAAGCCCACTTATGCTGTCTGTCTAGAAGCACTCTTAGTAATAAGAAAGCTAAGGAATTTCCTTTTGCAGGTTGTAGATTGCCCCAAGAAAAGTTGTCTTTCAAAATGTGTTGGGCTTGAAGAAATTTAGGCAGTTATGAGAACAGTTTCCCTCCTGCTTATTAGTTGTTTTTATCAGTGCTATTGATGCTTTATTCAGCCCTTGGGCTGAAAGAAGTCCGATACCCCTGTAACAGCTCCTGATAACCAGCTCCGGAGAACAGCCTGGCCTCAGCATTCTGAACCAGTTGCCATTTCAGAACACTTTTCAGAGGCAGCCCCATGCAAAGCATGTTACAGTAATCCAATCGAGATGGAACTAAGGCATGTGTCCACATAGCCAGGCCTGAGGTTTCAGTTCCTCATGCTGTGAGCACGTACCTGGGAAAGGCTACAGTTAGTGGAAGCCAGCTTCATCGCTTTCAAGATGCTGCAAAAAGAAAATATTGGTGTTATTAATGAGGTTGGTCGGAGAGCCTGCAATCAGATCTCAGGCTCCCGATGCTCAAGGCATGGGTAGGTTTGTGGGTCTAAAGCAGGGATGGGTAACTTCTAGGGGTCAGGGGGCTGCACTCCTGCCTCACCATGCTGCCGAAATTTAGTTGTGTGATAGCAGAAACAAGGAAAAATAGCTCCTTTTAAAAGCCAATCACAGTGGTTTGCCATTGAAATTCAGCAGCATGGTGGGGGTGGGAAAAGGGACTATTTTGCTTAAAAATAGCTCCTTTTTGATGCCACCGTTGTACCACCATGTTTGGCTTATAGAGGAGGCTATTTTTCCTCACTGGTGCCACCATGCTACCAAATTTCAGCGGCAAATCCAGTAACACGGAGGTGGAGGCAGTGGGAAGCCACAAAAAATGCCGGGGGCGGGGCTGCATGCAGCCTGCATGTTGCCCACCCCTGGTTTAAACACATGAGAGTGTGTGAGTGGAGAGTACCCGTGTGGAGCAATCATAAGCTAGCAGAGGAGGAAGTTTGGGAATCCACAACCAGCACTGACAAGGCAAGGGCAGAGAGATTTCCCCTCATTCAGCTGCCATCAAAACTATGTGATGTGACATCCTTGCTTGGGGCCATGTCTGCTTGCGACCTCCACAGCTGTGCAGAGGTACCCCTAAACCGACATGCTAGAAGGGCAGCAGAATGCAGCTGCAGCTGCCTAGTCCTGGCAACAGGGCTGAGAAATGCACAGCAATCCGGCTGTCCCAGGGCTAAACGTTTGGGGATGAAAAAGGCACAGATGGCACCGAGGCTCCCGAAAGGTGAGGGACGTGCTATTGCAGACCTTGGTTTGGTGCCTGTACATTTGAGGACACAGAGCACACAGAGAACGGACATGCCACTCCCCAGAAACGAGGGGCCTTACCTCAATTCTGTCTTGATCTCCTCATAATCTGATTGAGCTCGTAGTTTTTCTTCCAACTTCTAGAAAAATATACATATAAAAACACACACTCAAGCATTCAAAATCAGAGATGCAGGTTTATGGCCTGAAACTAACCTGAGACATTAATGTTGAGCAGAATCTAGCACATTATTAGCCCTGCTCAAGACATGTTTAAATCTTGGCTCTTTCATCCTTACCCCCAAATAAGTGCAGGGATTGGAGTTGTGGCCCTCCAGATGTTATGGCCTACAACTCCCATCAGCCCCAGTCAGCATAGCCAGTGGTGAGGCCGAAACATCTGGAGGGCCAGAAGTTGCCCATCCCTGGTGTAATCGCTTCTGTTCACACACATCCCCCGTTACTAACATTAATTCTAGATTAATTTTGATTAAATTATTCAACAAAAAATGTACTTGATTAAAGTCGATGAAAAAGCCTATTGATCAATTAAGCATGAGGAAAACTTATCCAAATCTTTTTAAAAAAATGGGAGAAGAGAGGGGTGGGGGTACAATTTCATGCCACCCAATGCAAAAGGTCTCCAGGGGAACCCTTTGGACCTCCAGCACGTACGTCAATGGCCTCGTTCTTGGCTGTCAACTGCCGCTCCAGGTCTGCAATCTGATTGGCTGAAGACTCTTCCATCTCCTGCATGGAGTTTTGCAAATGCTGGATCTCTTTGAGAAGCCGAAGGATTTCCCGATCCTTGGCGGCTAGTGCTGCTTCTAGCCGCGGCCCTGGGCACAAAGAGTAGTTCACTTTATCCTGCAAAAGAGGAGATTCAAGGAGGAAGTTAAAATTCCACAGGGCTCTCTAGTTAAAAGAACAGGGACTCTCTCAGAGTCGTCGTCCCCCCCCCATTACAAACGGATGTAGAGAGGGGATCTTGGGAAGTCAAGTGTGGTGTGGGGGGTATATGGCCATGATGGCTGGGAATGATGGGAGTTGCAGTCCAACACATCTGGAGAGCACCAAGCTGGGGAAGGCTGGGTTAAAGTATCATTGTATCTCAGCCTAGCCCACCTCACAAGGTTGTTGTGAGGATAAAATGAAGGAGGAGAAACCATGAATGCAGCCTTCAGCTCCCTGGAGGAAAGGTGGGATATAAAGGTAGTAAGCAAGCCCTTTGGGAATCTTCTGTGGAATTTGGGCCTTGTGAGGTAAATACGCCAGAAAATGGCCCAATGCCTGCTATATGTTTTTCTCCCTTATGCATCAGGGACACATTGGCATAGTAGTAGTAGGTGATCACTCGTGACCGAGTAAGATTGTCTTCCAGGATAAAATTACAAAAAGAAAATTATAAAAAGAGGAAATTCTAAAAAATTGTGTAGACTCTAGCGATGGGTCCATAAGTGACTGTGGAGGCCAATTCTAGATCCACACAGCTTCCCACAGTGAGGACACAGGTTACCAGATGATAGATGGTCCTGTAAAGGATTCATTTGACATGCTTTTCGCTTAGCACGTTTCTCCCTTTCACCTTGCACTCGGGCTTCTTCAAAGTCCATAGAATCTTTGTGAAAGGCCAACCTCCAGTTAGATCGTTCATGGGCCAGAGCTTCCCAGTTTTCGATGTTTATGTTGCATTTTTTTAGATTAGCATACAATGTGCATTTTTACACAAAGAAGAAACTAAGATTCAGCCAAAAGTTGTTTAGAAAGATCGTTTGGCTCAAATGTGAGGGGTGCATGTGGTCAGGGTGAAAAGGGATCCTCAAAACCAGGAGGAATTCTGGTGAGCAATTTTTATGACGGGTTCATGGAGTAGCATAACAGCAAAGATAAGTACCCCTTTTTCTCTTTCTCTTTTAAACTTTGGAGGGAGACATTTCGCTCAACCCGATTAAACTTAAACACGCACGAAACAAAATACCACGGAAACTACCAGACTTGGGCCACAGGTAGTCATCCCTGATCCCAGAGCAGGAACAATAGTCCCTGAGCTGGGTGGGGGCTTGTGTGGGCACCTGAACCTCATCAGGCAGAAGGCCAAGCTGTTGGCTCTCTGGCCAGGCTGGAGACTTCATACTGGCTGCCAGTCGCAGGGGCCGATGCTATACGCCCCTATTCCCTCCTGAGCTGAAGAGGGCTCTGGTGCCTGGGCACACATGAGCCCCCAGTAGCTCACTAGGCTAGGTCCCAGCCTCAGACCCCCAAGGCTCCTAGTTCAAGGCCCGGGACCCCCGATGCACATAATCTCTCCATTATTTCCTCAAGGGATTTCAGGCGACAAAACTGGCCCGATTCACTTAGGCCTTGTTCCTGGATGGCTAAGGCCCAATGACCATTCCCTGGGGCCCACCCCCGGCCCTCACCCCACTGGGTCCTTGGGGAGAGCAGCAGGCCAGGCGAAGAGAGCTGTTTACGGAGGCAAGTTGTTCCCGCAGGCTCTCCACCTCCCTCTGGGCAGCCTCGGCTCTCTGCAAAGGAAAAGAGGCAGGGGGTCAGCGCATCTCGCCAGGAATGGATTTCAGGTGCAGTCGGCCCTCCGCTTGCACTCTCTAGTCATCCAGCAGCCCCCCTCCCCCAGCTTTCCTCATGGTTACCTGATTGGCTTTTTCAAGGTTCGTCATAATCATGGCCACTTCATCCGTCCTGGGGTAGCAAAGGAAAGGCAACCGGTTACAACATATTGGGGTACACACAGAGCTGGGGCAAGAGGCTGCTTCACCTTGGAGGAATCTGTGGCGCTGCAAGTGAATGTCTTGCACGAGGAACAGCCAACAGGTGGCCTAGATCCAGCTCTCGAGGCAACACTACCAGCACGCCTACCCAATTTTCATCTAGGTATGGCAAAATGATTGGGCCAGGGTTTCGCTTGCAAGGAAAAGGAAAATGTCACAGGAAAGACTCCACACTCGTTTCCCCCATGTGGTGAGCTGCTCACGGTTGCACCCTGGAGGAAGAAGGGCATACGATGGTCTCCCGGGTCCCAGTGTGGCTTGACTCTACTTGTCCACCAGTCTGCCCGTTGGCTCCTCCTGATCTGGGTCAGCTGTAAATATTTCCTGGATCTTTGCCTGGGCTACAGCTGTAGCTTCCTAGTCTTGTGCCAAATATATCTGACAGCCAATTTCTCCATGAGGCGGCCATGTGCCCTCTTTTACAGAGGGCAGTCCTCTATTTGAAGGGCAGCCAGAGGACTGTCCTCTCTTTGGAAGCATCCTCGATTTGAAGGGCTGCCCAGTCCAATTCTGGTTTAAAGAGAATGAACCATAAGGACTGTTGCCCATCAGCAACACCGGAACAGCAGGCTGGTCTGCATTACGTGAGATGTACTGTACTTCTATTTAAAGTATATTAATTATTTCTAAATTTGCATCTCTACATATACGTTAACATATGTACATTTTATGCAAATGGACATCCTCTTTTTTGCAATTCCTAAGTGGCCACCCTCTGTGTCTTCCACTGCCCGCTCCACACACACACACCCCGCCCAGCTCCCAAGTCTGCTCGCTTGCCCACCTGCATCATTTCAGCATTCCATCGGGATGGCTCAGGCCCAAATGCCTCCACTTCCGGATTGACCCTCCTGCCTGCCTTTGTTGTAGCTCCCCTGCCTAAAATCTGTCTTGGCCCTCAGGCAGGATCTGCCCAAGCACTTTGTCCAGCTCTTGCCTGGACCCTATCCAAACAGTGCCGGCTCCAGGTTCTTGAAGGCCCTTGGCAAGACACCCTCCATGGGCTCCTCCCTCAGTGAGCCCACCTTCTCACCGCCAGCGTCACCCGCTGCTCTTGCTCCTCCTCCTCTCTCTCATCATGGCTGCCACTTGCTGGCTTGGCAGGTACAGCTCTCGTGAGCAAGTAGGCAGTAGAATCTACTGCTCTCTTTTCTCACCACCATAGTTGTTTGGGCCAGAGGGAGAGGCAGGAGAACAAGCAGGTTTCAACGGTGAAGAGGAGGAACAACTCCAGGGGGCTCTTGCCAGTGGGCCCCTGCTGTGCTGTAGGCCCTTGGCAGGTGCCCAACTATGCCTACCCTTGACGCCAGTCCTGCCTGCAGCTGTGTGCTCAGCAGCCCAGGGTTCCTGCTGCTGTGCACTCCTGTGGCTCTCCGCACCGATAATCTGAATGAGGAAGAGTTCAATGCTGGTTGCTCATGGGTGCCATGTAACTTGCAGGGAGCAAGGATAAGGGCACTCACTCCTCTGCACTTCTCTGCTCCACAAAAAAACTCTGGATGGAAGCAATCTGTACCACCCATCCTATCTTGGACGCATTTCCAGAATGCACATTTCCCCATTTATGTTATGAGGTCATTTATCAACGTGGGAATATTTACAGTTGTTTAATTGCTACCCACCTTCGATTTCACCTGGGTAGGCGAACACACAAACACACACACACACACACACACCAGGCAGCCACCCTGCGATATGATAGCGGCTCTGTTTATCATGGAAGGGCAAACATCCAAAGCTTCCAATTTGTCATCTTCTCTAGTCTCAAGTGCATCTGGTTGCCACGTGAATTAAATGTTACATAGTTGGGGGGGTCACTCACTAGACAACTCCCCCCAAAGAAGGGAGCATCTCTCCCCCGCCCGCCCCCAAAGTGAAGTCAATGCCAAGCGGTAGCAAGATTCTCTCCCCCCCCCCCCAATTCCTCTGTGTTTGGTGTATAGCAACTACAATCTTGATCAAAGGCAATATTATTTACCGCCTTGCGTCAAGCAAACAGGCACACGTGGCATGATCAAAGAACATCTGGTTTGGTATGATATGATTAAGTGTTCCGACTCAGTTGCATAATAGGAATGCAAAAGTAGGGGGTTGCAACGAAGGCTGAGCGTCAGTAAAAGCAGCAGAACGCTCAAAACAGCTGGAAGAAAACACACACATACACACACACCTGCTTTTGGCAGCCTTTCCCAATTGGTGCCTGCCAGAAAAAGCAAGCGAGGGGGAGGAAGAGAAGGTGAAGGCACCCCTGCCTTGTCATGGAAAAACAAAACGGCACACAACCAAGGACAACAAATACAAGCAACTGTATGTCTAATGAAGCCTGTGAAACATAACCAGCCTCCTCCAGGATCTCCTGGCAACAGGATGTTTATGGCAGAACGTCAGGCAACAGGATCAAGGAAAATATGCATGTCTCACTCTCACTTCCTTATGAAGAATTTTGAACGGAGAACACTGTTAGCATTCTCACCAGAGGCTTGCTGCCCAAAACAGAGCTGGCTGTTTCAAGATCTGCAGGTGAAGTCCTGCCCCTTATCTCCAAAACTTTGCCTCCTAGGCCTGCAGGTAGAGTTGCCAGCTGACCAGAAACTAGCCTGCTCCTATGCCTTTAGGAGCAGCCCAGTCTGCAGAAATCAGCAGATGACCAGGAACATGTTCTGCTTTCCAGTAGCAACCAGGATCTATGCTAAGAGAATGCAAGTCAAGATTGACTGGGTTATTTATATGCACATGGTTTCTTTTGACAGCCAGTCCCTCTTCTGTGGTCCAAACCCCACGGATCATTCTTCAAAGCAGCTCTTTTAGGGACTGCTTCCTCCCAATGTGAACTTCAGTAGAAGCCTTGCTTCATGTGCTGCCACCATCACAAGTGCAGGTGAAGGTGAGACAAGACAGGGCCTTTTGGGTGACAGCACCTAGATTGTGTAACTCCTTCTCTTTGGACATTATTTGGCCGTAATGTCTGTTTTATTTTTCTAGGCCTTTGGTCTTGACTGATATATTTTACCTTGGGGCGCTGTTATATTTTTTGTTGTTGGAGGTTGTTTTGCTGCAGCTTGCGTTTGCAGTTTTATCCATTTCATTTCTTTGTTGTGCTTTTGCATTTTACAACGGGCAGAATCCAATGGGGCGCTTGTGCTCCCACCGATTCTCTTACGCCTCTCCAATTCTGTTGTGCAAGCGGCCCCTGCAATTGTGCAACAGTGATTCAGTGCTTCCGGGGCAACCCGAAACGAGTGGGAACGCTTGTTTCTGGAGGGAGGCAGATTGGCAGCGCTTGCATAAGGGAACTCCACTGACCTGCCTCCTTCCAGAAATGAGTGTTTCTGCTCGTTTCGGGGCTTCATCTAGGAAGGGCTAAATCTCCCTTGCCTAAGTGGTGGGTCCCACTTAGGCAACGGCATTGGCAGGATCAAACATTTGTGGAAGGGAATCGTTGGGGTGGAAAGGAATCAGCAGGGGTGTAAGCACCCCATTGGATTATTCCCCTTGTTTTTAATTGCAAGTCACTTTGAATGTCTTTAAAAAGCAGCCTAGAAATATTAATATATATAAACAAGTTGTACCTGCAACAAAATGTTACGGCATGGAGTGCTCCTGTTCTGGGTTCCAGCCAGCCGTCCTTCTTCCAGGTAACTCCATTCCATTTCCCCTCCCACCCAGTTTTCTGTCCCCACCCCATAATATTCAGCCAGCATTCTGTGGTCACTGAGCATGCTCAGTCCTCATTAGGTTGTTGTGGAGGGTTCTCAACTCTTTCAGATTTTTTCCTAAAGATTTTTTGTACTTCTGCAACCCTTGGTTTCTCCCAAGCCTTCTGATAACTCCCTCTTGTTCATGGCCTGGTGCCATTTTGGCTATATAAACAACGGCACTTGCAGCCAGAACATGAACGGCAGAAATAGAGGGCACAGGAAATAAATTGATAATTTGTGCGGAATGGGGCAAGCAGAACGACTTACTTTGAAGCTGCCTCTTCGTCGTATTTACACCGCAAGTCGACCAGCTCCGTCTGTGTTGCCTTTAGTGCTGACCAGCAAGGAGAAAAACGAAAGCGACAGAGGGTAAGAAACACACTTCTATTGGAAACCAATGGATTGTGCTTGCACTCGAAGGATGTACCATGAAGCCCTTTTCAAGAATATTACTCTCTGTAGCAATAAGTGGTTTTGCTGTCAAATGGATAGGAACACAGGAAGCTGCCTTATAATGAGTCAGACTATTGGTCCATCTAGCCCAGTATTGTCCACACTGACTGGCAGCAGTGGCTCTCCAGGGTGTCAGGCAAGATTCCTCTTTCCCAGCCCTACTTGGGAGATACCCAGGATTGAACCAGGGTCCATCTGCATGCAGAGCAGGTGCTCTGCTACTGAGCTATGGATCTTGGTATGGAGAGCACATTGTTCTGGGTTGCATGGATGGTTGGGAGGGGAATGCCGCTGCTGATTTTGGGCAGTGGATTATAACAGATTGCTTGAGGATGATGAGGAAGACAATGCAGCAATGTTTAGTCCATTCATCAGTTTGATTAACATTCTTGGATGCACTAAAGAGACACCCTTGATACATCAGGCACCAGAGGTTTAAATTTTAAAAATGGAATTTTTAATAGAAGTGCTTATTAAAAAAACTGGCAGTCAGCAAGCATTTTCTTGGGAGAGGCATTCCCTCCCCTCTGTGTGTGTGTGTGCGTGCGTGCGTGCGGGAGAAAGAATGGAGAATGCCTCTTCTAAGATGACATGTGATTTGTGTCATGTGTGTACATTATCCACAAAATGAGAAAGCACTCTTTTTTCTTTAGCGATACTTCCCCCCCCCCCATATGCCATTTTTATGCAGATTTAACCGGCTAATCCAACAGTTACCTAATTATCTAAAGGTGTAATCCTATGCATGTTTAGAGAGAAATGCTATGCTGGCTGGGGAATGCTGGAAGTTGTAGGACCTTTTCCTCTCTAAACACGCATAGGATTGCACCCTAAAACTTACAATTCATCAACTAAGATGATGCTGATGAAAAACAAGATAGAAATGCATACAATAAAATTAAAAAGACAGTTGGGAGAGGGTCAGGAGGGCAAAATGAGTGTAAGAAAACAACATAAAGAAGGGAAGGGATGAATCTGGGCAAATTAAGTTACATATATTTAGTTTTCAGCCTAGTTCTCACTGAAGTAGTAAAAGTTGGGTCTGGACTGTACCACTTCAGACTGCAGGTGGGAGTTCATACATTTTGAGTGTGCCTCCATGCAAAAAAATCCCTGCACCTATAAAGCTAGGTATCAGAAAGAAGGGTTCTAAGCTAGCTTTCTATGTGCAGGGAGGAAGGGTGGGTTTAGTTTGTTTTTTTGTATGGAGGAACATTCATAGATTTCATAGATCATAGAGTTGGAAGGAGCCTACAAGGCTATCGAGTCCAACCCCCTGCTCAATGCAGGAAACTAGAGGAGGGGTCTCCCATCCAAGTAATAACCAGGCCTGACCCTGCTTAGCTGAAGCGGCAGAGCCTAGACAAAGGTTGAAACATACACACCCCCAGTGAGAAATAGGCCTTTTTTTATTTTTATCAAAAGCAGTGGGTGTTTAGGGAGGATTTTTAGAGGCAGAGAGGGAGATGGGACCATGCCCGTGTTCTGGAAGGAAGCCCGGGCAACAAGGGAAAACGGGTGCAGTCGTTTGAAAGGGCAGGAGATCTTTCGATGGCCGATGGTGGCAGAGTTGGAAAAGGAAACCAGCTTTTGATTAAGAGGTACCGGTAAATGTGTTGCGGGGGGGGGGGGGGAGGAGTTTGTCACGTTAAGCCTCACAAGTGGATGAATCCACAGAGAGCCACGTGAAGCAAAGGCAAGACTCAGGAGCAGCATAAGAGCCACACCGCTTGAGTTTTGATTGTTGTACCTACCTGAGTGGAGCACTCGTATCTTCTCCTCTGCTTCCCCCAGCCGAGCAGCCAAAGTGATCTGTGCTTCCTGCAGGCCCCTGAAAGGAGAGATGTCTCACTTGGCCCCCTCCTGTGTTTTTGTAAAGCAGCCAAATCGAAGCTCAGCACCAAACTGCCAACCCTGTAGCCAAGCCTTCACCAATCTGCTGCCTTTTGGATGTGTTGGACTGCAACTCCGGTCGTCCCCAGGCAGCATGGCTGGAGATGATGGGGGTTGTAGTCCAACACATCTGACAGGCACCAGGTTGGGGAAGGCAGCTCTAGCCAGTTGCTAAGTTCGATTCACGGTAAGAGTCAGGCTGAAGAAAAAAGAAGAAGAAAAAAGAAAAAGAAAAAAGGAGGGGAGATCCTTCACTCTGTGCATGCCTAGAGATACTGAACCCCTAATTCCTTTAGACAGAATGGCTGGGTCCTTTCACAAAGGAACTTGGTGAAACGTACCTAAGTTACAGTTCAACTGAGGTTGGATTTTTTTGTTTTGTTTTTACCATACATTTTGTCTGGATTACAGCGGGGTGGGGGGGATTTTAATTCAAGGAGGGACATTTATGTTAGAAACATGTTGGAAAATTTAGGAAACACCCCCCCCCCCCGGTCTGGGAGAAGTAAAGAATTCCACAAATCCAACCAGATGAGTCTTCCAGTGGGGGATCACCCCTCCTTGAGTGGTGGAGAACCTGCGGGGGAGGGGAGGAGGGTCAGCCCCTCACTCTGCACTAGCTTTGCAGAAGCGGCTCAAGAGCTTGCGGGAAGGTTATTTTCTCTCACTATGACCTGGTTCGCACATAACAACAACCCAGAGTACAGGCTGAGTATGAGTTGTCATTGAATCGTTGGCTGTTGTCAAATCGTGGGTTGTCATTTAGTGCGAACCCTGAGCTATGGTTTAACTTTGGGTTGTTAACCATGAACAACCCAGAGTTCACAAACCAACAACAAATCATGGGTTCTCTTCCTGGGTTGTTTGTGGTTAACAACCCATAGTTAAACCACAGTGCAGGGTTAGCACATCATAACCACTTACAATTCACCCATGATTCAACGACAACCCATACCCAACCCATACACTGGGTTGTCATTACGTGCGAACCAGGCCTAAAGAGGCTTCAGAGAAGGAAAGGAGCAGTGACTTCCCCTTCCCTGGCAAGCCTCTCATGCTGCTTCTGCAAGACCAAGCGCAGACCTTCCTCCTCCCTCAAAGTCCTCAGGCATCACACAGAAAATTCAGGGTGGCCAGTAAGCCAAGTCAAGATTTGTGGCATTCAAGGTGCAGCTGGACAGCCATCTTCAGGGATGCTTTGACTTGGGTTCCTGCGTTGCGCAGGGGGTTGGACTCGATGGCCTTATAGGCCCCTTCCAACTCTACTTTTGTATGATTCTATGATCCTTCAAGCAGGTGCCTGATATGTGGAATATTCTGCTGGGCAGGGAGGGGTGGACTTAACTCTCCTCTCCTCCCAGTCCTCCTACAGTTCTGAAATGTGCATTATGCACAAGCTTGCACATTATTACAATTAGTATTATTACATTTATAGCCCGCTTTTCAGAGTAAAACGCTCACAAGGCGGATTACGGTTGAATCGAAAATACAAAATACACAATTGAACCCTAAAAACATTATTCATATTTCATTAAAATAACAAATAAAATGAAAGCAACCACAGATAAAACCTTCTCTAAAAGCATGTTACTCTAAAATTAATCAAATGCTGACTAACAAATTAAGGCTTTAAAACCCGCAGCAAAGGTCAGCAAAGAGGGGGCTGCACGTACTTCCCAGGGGAAGGCATTCCGAAGATGTGGGGCCACTGCAGAAAAGGCCCTGCCCTAGGTACTCACCAATTTCACAGCTCTTACTGATGGACCAGAGAGCAGGACCTCAGCTGCAGGTCTTAAAGTTTGGGCAGGCTTGTACAAGTGCAGGCGGTCCTTCAGATACCTGTTTAGGGCCTGAAAGTCTAACAGCAACACCTTCAGTTTGGGCCCAGAAATGGAAGGGCAGCCAATGTAGCAGGTGCAGAATAGGTGTAACATGATCTGAATGCTAGAATCGATCTCTCCCCAGGGAGACACAGCCATTAAACCTGCTTTTGAATACGACCGCCATCCTGTCTACTCCTACCCCACCTCTCCCCAGCTACTCACGTACTTCTGCTTGTCAGCCTCATTTCTCTGCAGCAAGGTTTCTGTTAGGAGCACTTTGCTCTTCGCGCTGGTGAGCTTCACCCCCTCCGAAACAGCTAGCCCAGCCAGAGGCGTCCCCTCTCTTTGCTCTGGGGGGGGGGTAAAAATCCACATCAGCAGCATGACAGGCCTAAGTGGAGGCGGGAGGACAGAAGCAGAGGGTGGCGGGAAAGTCTTCCGAGGCCCAGAGATCAATCGCAGGGATGGCAAATCGAGCGGCAGGGCTCCAGCCACGGGCTTCGAGCATCCCGCCGCTTCTGCCGGTCAATCGCATTTCAGAGTCACAGCAGGGGCGTGGGATTCTGAGAGCCACCCCGGCGTTTGCCAAAGTGGCAGCTTCCCGGCTAGGTGATCTCTGCTAATGGCCTCCTTCGAGCCCCTTCCGCTCCCAGAGGCTGGGAACGGCCCTGCGAGCCTGATGGAAGTGTGCAAGAGGGGGCCTAGCTAATGCTGAGCCCAGGTGCGCCGCAGAGTTGGCCTGCCTTCCGCATCTTTCTTGTGCTCTCTGTGCAATGGACTGGTTGTTAGGTTCTCCCACCCCCACTGCCCGGCTATTACTTTTCATCATTTACAAAAATGGAAAATGGACACACACACACCAGCCTTTTTCAAAAGAAAGCTGGGATTCCCGGGAAGCTAAACTCTGCACTTCCCCCCCAGCCCCACTCCGCACTCTCATATAATTGCAGCACTCACACTGCAGGTCCCTGTCCGCGCGTCCCTCCTGATGCTTGAGACAAGTAACCAGGGCAATGCGCGGGGGCATTTTCTGGTACCTTTTGGCCACAGGTGCTCGGAGTTCTTCTTCCAGGGCCTGTTCAGCTCCTTTAGAGGCGGGTTCTCAGGGCCGAGGCAGTGCAGCTGCTGGCGTCGGTCTTCGAGGCTCCGTGCGGTCTCAAGGGCAGGTATAGGATCTAGCCAGGGAGCAGAGGAATGAGGTGGGAGGTGTGAGCTCAGCACTGACAGAACAGCAAATGAAGTGGTTGACCCTGTTTCTGGGCTGTATCACAGCTAGGGCTGACATAACTGAATGCCCTTTCCATACAAAAAAAAAAAAAAAAAGTTCATGCATGTAGAAAACTAGAATACCAGGGTGAAGGATTCAATTTGAGCCTTCTTGTTGACATGCTAGTTTTCCAAGTGTGGGGAGATTTTGAGCAAATGAAGGAGCGTTCAAGTCATGTCATCTCCTGAAGTGGTATAGCCCAGAGAGGAGGTTTTCTGCTTTGTATGCTGTTTTACCAAGCATACAGTGCATACCCTGCACACTGCAGGAGAAGACCGAAAGCTGTGGGCCAGCTGTCCTTCAAAGAAGTTGGTCTATCGTCCCTGGCCTTTTCGCTGAGGAACCCCACAGGAGGTTTCAAGAATTCTCCAGAGCACAATTTGAAAACTGCCATCCTGACTAATAGCAACCTCATAAGAAAATAAGAAGAGCCCTGCTGGATCAGACCAAGGGTCTATCTAGTCCAGCATTCTGTCCCCATAGTGGCCAACCAGCTGCCTGTGGGAAGCTCACAAGTAGAACATGAGAGCCGTAGCACCCTCCCACCCATGTTCCCCAGCAACTGGTGTACATAGGCATGCTGCCTCCAATACTGAAGCATTGATTGGGGAGTACTACATGCACAAACACCACACCTCAGAGGTTATCAGCAATTTTGCAGCTGTTCTTTAGCAGTGCTGTGCTCTGCCACACAGGCCTTGCCATGAGAGTTCTTGAGAGTTACCTTTCCATATTTAAAACATTGTTTTTCTTCTTCTTTAACAGAAAAACATATCAATGCAAAACACACACACAACAATTCATACATTAACTTACTTGGGGTGCTTCCAGACGAGGGATTAAACTGTGGGATTCACTACCACATCTGGAGGTCCTGATGACATCTTCCATTTGTAGCCCTCCCCTGTTTCCCCACCACTTCTTCCATCTTTTTTTCTTACCAGAAAAAAAGTCAGTTAAGGAGGAAAATACAGAATAGCTGCTCAGTGTGTTTTGATTGTTAGCCCTAGGAACCCTCTGTCTGGAAGCACCTTGAAACATGATGAAGTAAATAAAGATCACCACAAAACTATTAGGAGAAAAAATCTTTAGCTCATGTTACTCTCACCGTGTTCTAACTAGATGCACATATTAAAGCTGTAGGGTGGGTGGGTGTTGCGGTAGAAGGACCAAACGGGACAGTAGAGAGCTTGGCTAACTTTGTCCTGGTATCTCCATCTCCTTGTCTGGCTTTAGAGGCAGTAGCCATCCACTTTCAAGCGTAGGTTCACGGCTCATAAAAGAGGGGTGCAGAACCTCAGGCCTGGGGTCCCAGTCCAGCCCGCTGGGGTTCCCCAGGCTGCCACGCCCTCTTCCCTGGGCTCCACCCCCTTTCCCCCAAAGCACAGGTCATTCGGTGGTTTCCCGGCATTTGTGCAGTTTCCCCCCCATGCTAAGAGGTTGAAATGCCTCCCCTAAGGCTTCCTTGCTGGCACGAAGAGCTTTCAGCTGAAGTAGGCTGGTATTCTTGCCCCTGCCCACCACTGGAATGCAGCCCCCAAAAGCTTCTGCCAATTGGGCTGAAAGTGGTTCTGCCCCGCCACCAAGAAGGGGCATAAACGTGACCATGGATAGCCTCTGGAAGCTGGCTTTTGAACCCAGAGCCACATCCTGCACTTCTGTCTTGCTCCTGCAGGGATCGCAGCACAGTACACACGGTCGGCACGCAGCCCTGAATACACAGCCGCTGGGACTAGGCAACCCACAACGCCAACGGGAAGGGATGACGCAAGAGTAGGAGGAGGGCCGGCTAGGAAGGGCAAGGTGTTCCGTGTGGCCAGGGCATCGCCTGGTGAGGAAGGACGGCCCTAGAAGCGGAGATCCAGCGACTGCTCGCTGCCACCAGGCAATATTGCTGGACCTGCACATGACAGAGCCACGCTAGGGCAGCGTCTTCTATCCCCGGCTTAGAGGATTTTCCATCCAGGCCCCTCTCGCTGCTGCAAGCCTGCCTCAGTTACCATCCAACGGCACGTTCTGCCGATAATGCCTGTTTACTTAGGCCACAGCGGGCGTAGACAATAGCGGTTTCTGCCGAGGTAAGCAGGTGCATTCCAAACAGGCCGGCTTCTCTCCGTCAGCAACACGCTGTCATTAGCCGGCCGTCTGCTCTGCAGGGGTGCACCATTATGCCTCCCAGGGCCAATGTAATTATACATTGACATAATTAACCCAGCAAGCCCATTAGGAAGGCCAGCTAAAAAATTCATCTATAATTATTTGTTGTGTGCATGCTAATGAGTCCATCTGCACTGCCATTGTACAACACGAACAAATTAATTTACAAGTCTGGATCCTTTTTAATAAGTTCAAGAAAATGGCTCCTATTGTATCAGGCTCATGTTTTCTCTTCTTTCTCTTTCTGCCCCACCCGTCCCCATTTTTTTTTTTTTTTTTTTTTTTTGGAGAAGCGGGGAGAAATGAGGACCAAGCTACCCCAAAATATTTTGCATTACAACAGGGATAGCTCACAACAATATATTTTGCCGGGGAAATCCATTCCCCAACCCCACAAGCTGCTGTGCAGCTAAACTCAGAGGGAACAGGGAGACCTGACTAGGGGGTGCTAATCAAAACATCCCGGTGCCTCCACCCTGCAAGCCCTGAGCCCACTACACCACTGAGCTGAGCAGGTCTCGGTCTAGTCAGTGCCTGGATGGGAGACCCCCTGGGAATCCCCACAGACTACACTTCTATTTCTATGATGGCAAAACGGTGGGAGACAAATGCACTAAAAAGGAACAGAGGAAGCTGCCTTACATTGAGTCAGACCCTTGGTCCATCTAGTCCAATGTTCTCCAACCTTGGGTCCCCAGATGTTTTTGGCCTACAACTCCCAGCATGCCCCAGCCAGCTATGCTGGCTGGGGCGTGCCGGGAGTTGTAGGCCAAAAACATCTGGGGACCCAAGATTGGAGAACACTGATCTAGTCCAATACTGTTGACACTGACTGGCAGCAGCGGCTCTCCAGGTTCAGGCAGGAGGTTTTTCCTGCCCTACCTGGAGATGACAGAGATGGCACCTGTGACCTTCTGCATGCAAAGCAGGGTTGTTGTTTTTATCACATTAAGCGATGGCCTCTCCCCTTTATTGTATGCATCTCTATGTATACAATAAAGATGAACTGCTTTGGAATGCCCTGCCAGAGGAGATACGATTGGTACCAACTTTGTTTTCCTTTAAGTGTCAAATTAAGACATTCCTTTTTGCCCATGCATTTTAACATTTCAAATTAAATGTAATTCTTAAAAAGAGTGAGTGAGTGTTTGATTATTGTTTGGTTTGCTGGTTGTGGTTGCTTCCCCCCCCCCTCTTTTTTTTCTTTGCCTTTTAATTTGTGATTGTATGGTTTTCCTACTGTATTTCTTTAAAATGTCTACACCACCCTGGGATCCCTAGTGGATGAAAGGTGATTTTTCAATTTAAATAACTAACTAAATAACTAAATAAACTAGATCAATAAACCCACTATAGCCACAAACTCAATGAGTGGCCTTAAGCAAATGATAATCTCTTACTCCTCTCTTGCAATCTGCGATATTATTGCAGAAGATAATATTATTGACCTATCTTAAAGGACTGTTGGCTATTGTACGGATCACCGAGGCCATGTGTGCGATGTGCTTGGAACGCTCTCCAGAGCCACATGTACACATCAGTAGAAAGAGGCCCCAGGCTTTTACCAGGCATGTATCCTGGGCTGCTAATAAATGTTTTTGTCCTTTGGGGGGGGAAAAGTGAGCTGGCAAAGATGCAGCTAGTATTCCGCCTCACCCTGAAGAAGCCACAGAAGCGGGCTTTTCCCTTGTAGCTTTGCCACACATTAGCAGCTAAAAGAAACTCCAGGAAACGGGAAGGCAATAAATTCAGAGCCAATAAAAAGGGCAGCTGTGTCTTTTGCCCGGCTTATGATCCACCTGTAGGGCTCCCAGCTGCGGTGGATCATCAGTGGGAGACACCGAGCGTGGCTGGGGTTGAAGAGTGGGGGGGGGGGGAATAAAGGATTGGATAACTTTACAGCCGTTAATAACATTTGCAGCTATGCAAGCTAAGATAACGATATGGGTAATTAAACCTCATGCTTCAGGCTGTGAGCTGATGAGAACTGCGCCGGCCAAGGAGAACCCCCAGCCTCCACACGTCAGCTGGGTAGGCTGGCGGCAAGGCTCCGTGTGGACATCCTTCGCACGCTGCTCGTGGGGCTGGAGCTCCGTGGGTGCTTCCAGACAAGGCTCTTATTGTGCAATGGCCCTGCCTCGCTCCCAGAATTTCACAGGGGGTCGTCCAGACAATGTCCCTTTCCACTTGTAACTGTCCCATGTTTACCTACCGCTTCTTCCACCATTTTTCTTTCCACAACTAGCCTGCTCAGGAGGAAAAGGTGGAATAGCTGCACAGTGCCTTTTGACTGGTAGTGCTAGGAGGCCTCGGTCTGGAAGCACCGAGTGGCAGGGCAAAGGCAGAAGGCCCTGGGTTACAGGTAGAAGGCCCTGGGTTCAATCTCTGGCATCTCCAGGCCAAAACGATCCCAGATGGGAAGAGAAGACTGTTAAGAAGAGGTGTGCAGGATCAGACCCAAGGGTCATCTCATCCAGCATCCTGTTTCCCTCCGTGGCCAACCAGAGGCCTCCAAGAAGCCCCCAAGCTGGGCTTCCTTTGTTTGTCCCCTGAGCAACTTGTATCCCTGGCATATTTCCTCTGAACATGGAGGCAGCCATCATGACTAGTAGTCTCTATCCTTGCAGAGCCCCTGCCTGGTGGAGCAGACAATACTGGGTAAGTTGGTGCCAGTGGTCTGACTCTGCATAAGACAGTTTCATATGCTTTGGTGGCTTTACACACACACACACACACACACTTCTGTGTGATGTGGAGAGAATCTCTCTCTCTCCCCCCACCGCCCTGGAACTCACGAGTCACCCAATGGATCTGACTGGCAACTGATTCTGCCCTGACAGGAGGAAGTACTTCAAAGGAAGCACTTCAGCAGATAATGCAGAATTAACTGATAGAATTCACTGCAACAAGATGTGGTGATGGACACTAACTCAGAGGGCTTTAAGTTTTAACTTCATAGAGGACACAAGTCTGTGGTGATGTTCACTGGAGATGCTTTAAAACAAACAGCCTGTTCAGAGGGAGATGAAAAGGGAAGCAGGGCCACTGCAACAGCTCTGCTTAAAGACTACTTAATTTTTTCCTCTTCCCTTCCCATCCCTTTTTCCTTGTGTGCCGTGTCTTTTTAGACTGTAAGCCTGCAGACAGGAACTGTCTTGTTTTACTGATTATATGTAAGCTGCTCCAGGAGCCTTTTTAGCTGAGGAGCAGAATATAAATGCTTTAAGGGAGCAATCCTAAGGGCCCTAGACAGCATCTGAGGGGCCATAGGATATTTCAGATTCCCAGCTCTGAGGTCAGATGCCTGCCTGAAACCACTTCAGGATGCAAATGGGAGCTGAATGGTGGGGGAGGGGAGAGGAAATCAGCTGATTGGAAGCTCCAAATCAAAACCTCCTTTCATGTAGAAAGCTTTCCCTGCTGTGTTATCTTTTTGCTTACGAAGAGATTGAAATGTAGGGGTCATTTCAAATAAGTGATTCTGATGTATTCATTCTAGACGGTACAGTCCCATGAGAGAAGGTACAGTCTCACAAAGGGCATCTCTCTATAAAAGGAACCTGCTCTTATACCTTTTTGCCCTCCTTGGGCACTACTCTTGGTTGAGCTGATACTGGCAAACCTAAACAAACAAGCAAACAAGTACTCTAAAGTCATATTGGGGAAGCCCCGAGACTACTAACAACTCATTTAATTTGATTGCATTCGATGGAGAGCTCACAAGAGGCCTGGCTGATTTAAAAAAAAAAAAAAAATCATAGCAAAATAAATCTTTGAAATAAAACACTGTTGTTTAAAAACCACAAATCACTGATTTAAAATCCAGCCACTAGGGGACGTCGTTGAACACTGTTTGGAGTCTACAAATTTATTCTGGAATCAGGTTTTGGACGGAGCAGAAAAGGAGGAGGGGGGGGGGACCCTTTCCCCTCTCTGTTCAGCTCAGCCTTTGGGGTAATAAAGTATTGACTCTGTATGGCTTCCAGGAAAAACAAACAGAGAAAATATTTATTTTAAAGACAGGTGGATGAAGAGGAAAATAAAACGTCTTCTGACAATGAGTTGCAAAGGAACAGACAGCCCTGTTGACCTGCGTTTCGGTCTCTATCTGACAGCTCATTCTCACATACATCTGAAAGAGACCTCAAACCATGTTTGCTTGTTTTCTTTTTTTTAAGGAACAGTGCAATTTGCACTTTTTGGGGGGTGCTCATAGATATGTTTGAGGGTTGAAGTCCCTTGGAAGTATTTGCTGGTAGGGTTGTTGGGCTCCAGGCATGGTCCCGCAGTGCTCAGAGCAATTCCATGACACCAGGATGGATGAAGTGCTTCTGGGGCCCTTTGGACAAGGAGAAGACTCTTCTTCGTCTAACCCAGGGGTGGACAGAAGGTAGATCGGCATCTACTGGTAGATCTCAGGGGGGATCTGCAGTAGGTCAGCCAGGGCGTCTGGCTCCTGATCGTTGAACAACAGCAACAACAAAAATACTCCCCCCCCCCCGACCCTAAATTAGGCTGCTGAAATGAAGCAAGCCTGGGGTGGGGCAAACAGCAGGGATTTTTGTGTGTGCAAAAAGGACTGTAAACTCAGGGTGCTTCCAGACAGAGAGGCGCCATAAAAGCCTCATCTGGAAACATCCTCAGTTCTGATACAAAAACAAATTCCCGAGCTGAGCATGTGCTCTGAGGCACTTTATTCCGCAGCTCTCTGTATCTCTGCCCCACTCCCAATCCCACACTATTTTGCTCCCAGCTCCAGCTGGTAGACCTCGCGGTTCTAGCAAAATAACAACAACAAAACCAAGCAGATATCATAAACCTGAGGTCTGTGCACCACTGCTCGCCCTTTTGTACAGCCGTCTAAACCAGCAGCCAAATTGCTACCTTTTGGCGATGAATTCCATCCAGCAGGGAATGATGTGTCGTGTGAAGAAGTACTCCCTCCTGTCTGTCCTGAACTTGGCCTGCCAAGCAGCTTAACTGCGTGACCTCGGGTTCTAGGGTTAGGAAAGTGGTGTTCAAATTAGTGTGGGGGACAGAAAGGGCCCATCCCACTTACGGTAACTACTGTTGTTTAGAATTGTAAAAGGGTGTGTGAGTTTGCTAAAATTGGAAGGAGTCAGGGACAGAGGGCGTGTGAATTTCATTAAAGACCCCTTTTCCTTTATGGTCTCGGGGAATGGACCATAGTTCAGCGGTAGAACACACACTTTGCATGCAGAAAATCCTGGGTTGAATCCCCGGCATCTCCAGGTAGAAGAGATCGAGTACGGTGCGGACTCCAGGATTTGGCAGGCCTCTAGGCAAGTCGTCCTCAATGGATCCCCTCCCTGAGCATTGACTTGCCTTCTCCCTTGGGGCCCAATCTATACCACCAGCTAATGGGAGAGCCCTCAGTGAGACCCACCGCCCAGTGAGAGAGCGCAAGGCAAGTGAAGGCTGCTGCTCTATCTCCTCATTCTGGTCACTGCTTCCATGCCCAAAGAGGGCAGCCACAGCAAGGAAGAGGGCCAGCAGAGCCAGAGGGCTCCAGCGGATGACTGTGGGCCCCCTGCTAGAGCATGGGCATTGGCAGGTGCCCAACTATGCCTATCCTGGCGCCGGCCCTGATCAGGTAGCAGGTGATGGGGAATAAATCTCTCGGCTCGGATTGCTGCTGCCAGTCAGAATAAACCATGCCGGGCTAGATGGACAAATCATCTAAGGCTGCTTCCTGCATTTTACTCCAAGCGTGGCAGAGGAGAGTGAGAAGAGCTTCCCTTTCTCCACTCTGTTCATCATTTTACAAACCTCCTTCATGCCCTCTTTCATCCTCAGTTTTCTAAATGAAGAAGAAGCGATGCTGAAATTAACCAGACAGGTGCTGGCCTATTTCTAGAAGGCCAACATGCTCAGGCAAAAGGACCCGCATTCCTCTTTCTCTCACCCATCAGCTCTTTGGCTGCAGCCCATTCAAAGGGGCTTTGTGATGTTGCCGAAACTAAGCCTGATCTTGGCAAGCAGGTGTCAGGCGAGACCAACCTGAACCCCACACACTCGCTTCCAACCTCCTGCCTGCATCGAGAGACCCACCACACTGCATGGCCGCCCCCACGTTTACAAGTGTCTTTATACGCCAGCTGCAGTTAAGTGCAGCCTGACAACACCAAGCCCTAAGCTGTATCAGGTTTTGCGATGCCGAGCAATTCAGAGAGGTCACCTGGGTCCTTCCGGAGCACACAGGCCAGAGATAAGGAGCAGACTCAGTCACTGTTTGCAGCAAGTTCACAAGTCTTTTTACACACAAGCATTCTTTTTCAGCAGCCTAATTTTTTTGGGTGGTGGTGGTGGTGGAAGCTTTTTGGTTGTTGCTATTGTTAGACAATTGGGGGTCAGAAACCCTTGGCAATCTACTGCAAATCATCCAGAGATCTACCAGTAGATCTAGATCCATCTTCCGCCCATCCCTGATCTAAGGTGATTGTTCAGCAGCTCTAACTCATTGCAATATTATTCAGTCACCCTGACAAGCTCCTGAGTTTTCATTAGGCGATGCCCACACACATTTGCAAGCAAATCATGACAACCTTGAGGTCTAGCAACTTGAGGTCCCTTGGAAGCTGAATCTTGCACCCAATACCCTATGTTTTAATGTTTTCCACACACTCCTAGCCCTGCCCTTACTTAACAAGTTAGTTTTTTCCAGTCCACATTTTTTAGGGTGGGTGGGGGGTTGTTGTTGCACGTAAAACACAATGAAGAAATCAGCCATCACCACTGCGTAAGTCAAAATGGAGGCTTAAATCAAACCAATCTCGACAACAATGACATTAATTATGCTTTTAACATGATTTTACTGCTTCCCTCCACCACCACCCCCTTCCCGGCCCAAGACAGAGATGCATGCACGTCCCGCTTCTCCCTGCCACATCTGTGTGAACAATATCAGAAAGATTTACGATTTTTTCTTCTTCCCGTAATTACAGACACACAAGCCCAGGCTCACTTTATCAAAATACTTGCTGAGCAATCACACTTTCTCTCCGCTTTTCTCCGCTTGAGGTTTGCATTGACAGAAGCCATTCAAAAAGAAGAAGAAACTCTCAAAAGTGTTGAGTCAGGAACTCGTTCCTTGCTTCTGAACTCTTCTATAAAGAATGTGCTTGTCAACAAATATACATATATTTATAGGTGTTGTACCTGCAGGGAAGTTTCGTTCTGGGGGACAAGCGGAGGTGCACAGAAGAACTGAGTGAGGACACATTTGAGAATTGGGGCAGGGTTGTTGTTGGGGTCCTAAAGAGCAGCATATGATCTTCTGGGTCTCATATTGCAGGATGAAATTTAATGAGTGTTGAGGGGGCAGGGGGAAGAGAGACACACTCAGCTTGGTTGAATTCCCTCAAGAAACCATTAAACACATTTTGTTATTCTTAAATGAAAGGGAAATGAATTAATGTCCCTGCAGAAGCTCTCTCAGAGGTCTCTGGTAGTTAGGAGCTCTGCAGAGTCAGCATGGTGACAACTCAGTGAGGCAGGATTGCTCTCAGTACAAGGAGGCAATCAAACCTTCCTGGTTGGTCAAATCCAGAAACAGACCCGGAGCATGCCTTCTCCCCTCACTGGGAGTGTGTCCTTGCAGCCGGAGCTGAAGCCAAGGTACAGCAAAGGCTGTTACATTGATCAGGAAAGAGGAAATGGCTAGGCCCCTTGTATTTATACTTGGACTGGCCAATCTAGAGGCACCACACTGCCAGCCAATCGTAGGAGCCAATGCTGCATACCCCTACCCCTGTCTGTTCTTAAAAGGGGCTCTGGGGCCCAAACACAAATGCTCCTTTATTGGACTAGGCACCAATCTCAGGCACCAGGCTGAGGTAGGGGCCATAGCTCAGTGGTAGAGCACCTGCTCTGCATGCAGAAGGACCCAGGTTCAATCCCCCACATTTATTTATTTATTTGTTTGTTTGTTTGTTGTATTTATGAATCACCCATCTGGCCAGCAAACCGGCCACTCTGGGCAATGTACAACATGATAAAATATAAAATACATTTAAAACAGTATAAAATTTTGAAATCTTAACCCACCCCATATTCCTGCCTGAATAGCCATGTTTTTAGTGAGTGGTGGAAGCTCAGCAGAGAGGGGGCATGGCGGAGGTCACTAGGGAGAGAGTTCCACAGTATGGGGGCTGCCACATCTCCAGATAGGGTGAGAAAGGAATCCTTCCTGAAACCCTGGAGAGCCATTGGCAGTGTCGACATCCTAAGTTTTGGATCTTCTGGTGCTCTCTTTTTCCTTTTACCTCCAAACCCCTTGGGCATGCTCTCTGCTACCTCTAATTCTGACCTTCTAATTCTCTTGGCTTCCAATGATTGAACTATTGCTCCTCTGAAATCTCATTCGCTCTCTTTTTTTTTTAAACTACATTTTATTTAATGAAAACAACAACAAAGAAACAAAGAAAAATTAAATAAAGAGGGGGGACAGAACACAAGAATCAACAACCCACCCACCCACCCCACACACATCAAGAGAATCAAGATAGCTACAAAACAAAATGATTCACAACATCACTGACAAATCCAGTCTTTCTAAATTGGTATTCTGACTCTGATAACTAAAACAGCACTGCCACTTTTGCACCAACAGAGGTAATGAATTGGGGCTATATTTTCTTTGAACCATTTCTGTTAATTTCTCTATATGTGCAGTTTTGAAAAATTGTTGCTTTCTGCCAAAGTAGTTTATGTTCACTGTTGGAAATCCCCAAATGTTTCTAGCGTATCAGAATGGCTTGTGAAAATAGTATAAATCTCTCTTAAGGAGTTTGTTTTCTGGTCAAATCTAAGGGTCTCTCCTGTCATCCTAAAGAATACAAGGGCTGTCAGGCCAGACTGGGCACAAAAAACCCAAACAAACAAGTTCAAATATATATATATATATATATATATACAAATAAGTGGAGCTGCAATATTTAGCTCAATTAAATCAGTTGTATTAATTGATGAGAAAATTTTTGATCAGCATAGGCAAAGACCTGAAGCTCCACCCCAACTTCCAAACAATGGAAGCCCTGTTCAGCCCCCTCTCTGGCTTCTGAGGTTTAATCAGGCATAGCTCACCTGTCTGCAAGCTTATCTTCTCAGCCATGAGGACTAGTAAGTTGTTTTCCCCCAGGATTTCGAATTCCAAACTCTGGGCTTACAAGTTGCAAGGAAGAGTGTTGAATACACGCCACCCTGTTTATATCTCTAAAATCCTTCTGCCAAACACACACGAATGCTGCTCGCAATGAGGAATACCTGAGATGTATGGCCATATGCACTGTAATGCTTCCAAACCCACCCCCAAACCCATCAAATCTAAATTCCATTGTCTGCCCCTTTGCTGTAAAGGGAGTTCAGTCATCTTAGTTAACTCGCCGTCAAAGAGACAAGCACGGATCACTGCAGCGTTATTACAAGGCGCGAGCAAATGTATTCCTTTTTTATTGTCAAGACAGATTTGGCTCAGGCACTGAAATACAGCGATAGCAAAAGATGTTTCCACTTGTCTGTTGCGCTATCACTTCAAAAAGGAACACAGGGGATGCCACCTCACCGCGAATCCTTCCTGCAGCGTGGGGAGCCGATAGGTGTGGCCAACACAACGGAGCAATCATGTTGGTGCAGCCATGTATGCTCTGCGCTAAAATCAATCGATCAAAACGAATCCAAATTTCTGCACCAGGAAAAGCCAAACCCTATTAATAGGACTGCAAACTTTAATTGACTTAAGAGGGATTCCTGATTAATTGGGCAACCCACCTTTTCTAAAGCAGTAATTGTGGAGAAATGAGCCTTTGGGGGTACACACACACACCTCATGTGTGAACCAGCTGGGGTGGGGTGTGCATAGTTAGCGTGTGGAGAAAGGGGCCTTTGGGGGTTCCTGCATGCATGCATGCAGGCACACACACACACACACACACGCCTCCTCATGTGTAAACCAAGTGGGGCCAGTTGAGGGGGCTGGGAGGAAGCGAAAGGTACATAAAACATAGGATGGGGCCTGGAGGTCTGGAGGAGCCAGGCTGAAAGCGTTCATATGCAGATGTAATTCAAACCCAGTAAGTCATGAGTTCCCTTCCCCCTGCCTGGCCAGGTGAAATGCATTATGATTGGCTGAGAGGCAGCAGAGCTACAGGGAGGGGAGGAGGGAGGGAGGGAGGGAGGGGGAAAAAGGTATATTTCCCAAAGCGTGGGTTTTGGTCTTTGTTCTACCCGGCTATGGTAATGGCGGTAAGCCAAGGACCCCAGGCAGCTCCTGGTGAAATTAGCTGGATTGAGGGCTCTAGTAAAGGCAAGCCTTGTGGGAGTTTTACCCATCTCGGACCTTCGGGTAGGTGTGGTAATCTCCCTCGGGCAGCGAGGCTGTGCTGGATCTAACCCTTGAAGAGAACACCCTCAGGTAACAGGTGTGTGCCTGAGAGATCTTAAGGAATCAGGTTTTATTGTTTTGCAGCTTTACTGTACTAAAGTGTCTCTCTCTTTATTTTGTGTGCTTCTCTCATTTCCCTAATCTTGTTGTTTAAATGCTACCAGAATAAACCTTGTCTTGGTTTTACCCCACATGGGTTTTGTAGTACTCTGTGGCTTCAGTATCTAAATCCAGGTTACAGAATTAAAACCGAGTCCCTCAACAGAGATCCAAGTAGGATTGCAGACAGCTGAGGCTGGCAATCTGGTACCTTGAGATCTCTGGGGGTCTTGGTTCCTTTGGAGTAGGAAAGGGTGGGGGTGTGGTGGGCCAGCCAGCCCCCCCTTCCTCCACAGTAATTATTTTTAATATAGTTTTTATACAAACAGCAGACACCATCTTAGAAGAAGTATCCCCCATGCACACTCATGTAAGATGGAATGCCTCTTCTGAAATGGCACCTGGTATGACATACCGTATACACCAGAAAGTATGCCTTTTCCTTCAAAATGATTGTTTTACTCATATAAAAGGATATGCAGATTTAACTGAATAATTAACTGATTTAGGGCACAATCCTACACATGTTTAGACAGAAAAAAGGCCTGCAATTCGCAGCATGCCTAAACCAGCTGGGGCATGCTGCAAATTGTAGGCCTTTTTTCTGTCTAAACATGCACAGGATTTCACCTTTAATTTATTAACCGATTAATCAAGTAAAACCAGGGCTTTTTTTCTGGTGGAACTCACCGGAACTGAGTTCCAGCACCTTTTCTTCTATTAATTGCATTACAATTTAATCGCCATCTACTCCCGAGGAAATGTAATCCAAGAGTTCCGGTACCCTTTTCTCCAGGAAAAAAGCACTGAGTAAAACTAATTTGCTTAGGGTGCAATCCTACGCACGTTTAGACAGAAAAAGGTCCTACAACTCCTAGCATTGCCCAGCCGGCATGGCGGGCTGGGGCATGCTGGGAGTTGTAGGACTTTTCTCTGTCTTGAACTTTTAACCAACTAAGATTTCTTTAATCTGGGAAAGCCTTAGTTATGGAAGGTGAGCCTAAACGTCAGTGGCTGAACACATTTGTCTCCCAGGTTCAATCCCTGGCATCTCCCAGTAGCAAAGCTGACAAAGATCTCTGCCTGAGACACTGGAATGCAGACTTCCCCAACCTGGTACCTTCCAGACTACAACTCCCACCATCCCCAGACAGTATGGCAACTGGAAGACATCAGGTTAGGGAAGGCTGCTGCCATTCAGAGTACACAGTACTGGGCTGGATGAACCAGAAGCTCCTCCTAATTCACATTTATCATGAATATTAAGTATTGGTTTGTTTGCATAATGAAGCTATTCAACGTTCTGGAGCCCCATAAGGTGAATGACCTCTGGAACCCCTGCTCAGCTCTCCCTGAAGCTTCTGAGATTTCACTAGCCATTATGCACACCATTTCAAACATATGTTCAACATCATAAGGACTAGTAACGTGCTTTAAAAATAAATTAAATTAAAATAGAGATGCCCAAATGCTACCGTGTACCGAATTTTGCACTCCATTGCCAGAGCAGATTGACGGAGAATACACACTCTCCTTCCACCTGCAGATATAGGGTGAGGCTGGAAAAGGAGGATATGGAGAACTTTGGAACGTACCCAGTTAACAGCTTCCATGTAACACCAAAATAGGAGGCAAGGGTGTCCTTTAAAGGGCAAAAGTCTCGTCCCCTTTTGGACATAATTTCCTGAGAGGGCAGCATTACCCAATCTATGCAGTTGTTATATAAAGAGTCCCAAAATACAGATTCCCAATCCACAATGTCACTGTATAAAAAGAGGGCCAACTAGCCTGTTATTAGCAGGCGTCTTTCTCTCAGGAAAGTCTGTGAGCAAAGGTTTCTGGGAAATCGCTACCAGACACTCAGAACAATAACTTCGCCCTTTTTAAGCAATTCCGCCAACAAAGCCAAGGCCTTCCATACCTGGCTCTTCGATTAATTGCTTGTAAACACTCAGGAACGCCGCCTCTGCTTCCTTGCTTCTTTTACTAAGAGCAACCACCTGAGGGGAACATAAAAAACAAAACAAAACAACAATACAGAAGCAATCAAGGAAAAGATACTACTTATCTTCTGGTATAAAGCTGTATGCTCAGTTAAGACATCACAGATCTGGAGTAGTGAGGGAAATTATGCAAAATTCCTCTGTGTGGTTTACCAGAGATGGCCCAAGACATTTGGGTGCCTGAGGCAGAAAATAAAAATGGGACCCCCGCCCAAAGTTGGCAAAAAATAATAATCCACTGCCTTCCACTGCAGTTTGGTGTACTGGTGAGTAACAGAGGAGGATCAGAGAGACCCAGGTTCAAATCCCTGTCTGGTCACAAAGCTCGCTGGATGACCTTGGCCAGACACCACCTTTCAGCCTAGCCTACCTCCCAGGGTTGTTGAGAAGATAAGAGAAGGACAGAGGACAGGAAAAGAACCATGTCTGCCTCCTTGAGTGACTGGGATGAAGAGTGGATAAAAACATAATTAAATAAGAAAATAAATACAACCGTAGAGTAATCTCTGGCACTTATAAACTTATTTTTAACTAGCCCAAGTGGTCCTTGTTTTGATGGTTAGGGGTATGGCAAGGACTTCTCTCTGCCCTCTAGGCCTTGTGCCTCTTTTCTCTCAGGACATGTCTGCATTACTGGCTTTATATCAGTTTAAACTGTCAGAGAATCCCGTGGATTCTAGCTTCATGGGGGTGCTGCTGAGAATTACCTATAGAGATCCTTAGCCCCCTTCATGGGGTTACCATTCCCTGGGGAGAAGACATGTCTGTTTGACCAGTTTTCCAGCCTCTTCAGGCATCTGATTTTGCCTTGTCATGAGACATGGGATATTGGGCTGATCCAAAATGGCTGCTATTCCTTCACTATCACCTCATCACCCCCCACCCCTCTTGGATAAGGAATGGGAAGCTGAATGCCACAGGCCACATAAATATCTTCCACTATCATTTTCTTTTGAAAAAGTTAAGTTCCTAGTCCCTTCTGTTTTTCACAGAGATCAACTTTAAAACATAATAGCAATAAAAATGGCTTATGCTGGCTCAGCTTGTCTGAGCGTGGAAAGCTAAGCAGGGTCAAGCCTGGTTATTACTTGGATGGGAGACCCCTCCTCTAGTTTCCTGCATTGAGCAGGGGGTTGGACTCGATAGCCTTGTAGGCTCCTTCCAACTCTATGATCTATGAAATCTATGAAAAGCTTTTTTTTTTAATTTTTTTTTTAAAGAAGCCAAACTCTGTTACTTTTAAATACAATGTCAGTGCTTTGGGGGGGGGGCTGGCATGGGGGACAAGCCAATAAAAACCAAAAAGGTTGTCCATCCCACCCACCTGCAATGTGGCCCAAGCAATTGAAAAAACATGACCTGCTCTATTAGGAGTACATCAGTATGGAAAAGCCTATGTTGCAGCTGGATGCTGATAACCCAGCTACGTAGAAATGTGGTATTTATACCAATTTATTCCTCTGTGTTCTAACGTATCAGGGCTGGGGCTGGGGCTGGTGTTGGATAGAAACCGCATTAAGTCCTGTCCTTCTCTCCATAATCAAGGTGGTTAGTAAAATCTCACTCCAAGTATGTACTGCGCTTCAAATCTTTCCCCTAAACTGCCATTCAAACTGGCAGGAAGATCCAAGAAATAATTAATCTCCTCTAATTAGGTGTCAGACATGCAGACTGGCCCCCTCGTCAACCCTTCTCTGATAGCTGGAGGCAAGTGTGTGTGGGGGGGACACACACACACCACAAGACCATATAAATTCAGCTCTACATCCCACCAGTGGTACTGGAATACCATCAGTGCGCCAATGTGCTTATAGCTGTGAGGGTTCTCTGCCTGCCCCATCCCACACTGGAGTGGCAGCTTGTGCATCACCAAAAACAAAAGGACAAAAGAGGGCACAGATCCGCATAAAATGTGCATGTACTAATGTACAGATGGTCATTTGGAAATAATGACTATGATTTAAATAGAGATGCAGTACATTTCACCATAGTGGGGGGAAGACGGTGACTAGGTGACCTTGTGTGCTTGCAGCTCAGTCTGCCGTCTGGTTCCAACTATGGATGGGCAACTTCAAGGCCGCTGCTCTGATCTCCCTTCTGCTGATTCTTTATCTTTAAACTAGACTTGGGCTGGACAGCCTTTTGAAGAGAGGACTGTCTTCTGTAAAGTAGGATACTTGACCACCCGGCCCACCCACCCCCACTCTGGACATCCACATTCCATTCTGCCCCTTTAATAGCTGTGCAGCAGGCTGATGATCTGAAAGTGCAAAATCCACTTTGGAAGGCCCGTGGCTCAGTGGTGGAGCCCCAGCTGTGCATGCAGAAGGTCCCCGGTTCGATCCCCAGCATCTCCAAGTAGGGCTGGAAAAATTCCTCCCTGAAACCCTGGGGAGCCATTGCTGCCAGTCAGTGTTGACAATACTGGGCTAGATGGACTAAGGGTCTGACTCAGTATAAGGCAGCTTCCTATGTTCGTCTGTCCTCCCATCATCACGGCAATGCTAGACCTGGACAAGGTGAATCGGTGGGACTTCTGCCTTCTCTGTGCTCTTAAAGGAGCAGAAGCCCTTTTGGAAGTGTCATGTGGCTAGCCTTCAGTGCAGTTACTATTATTTATTCACCATTATCTATTTTGTATTATTATAGATAGGTTTATGCTGCCCTTAGTTAAATTGCTAGGCCTGTGTTTAGGCTGAGCAGACATGGCAAGAAGAGGCCATCTGAGCCTTTGATCATTGTGCAGAATCCCCCTTCCTGCAGCAGCATGACAACGTGACAAGATTCGGAATGGCACACACCTGCATAAATTCCAGTCTCCAGGCTTGGACAGCAGCACGTCTCCCTTGAGAGCATCATCACAAACACCTCTCTATGTGCTTCCATGGTGTCAAAATGGCGTAGCCTACAGCAGTGCATTTCAAATGGCATTCTGGCGGACAAGAGATGCTTTCCTGAAAGACAGCTTCTCCATCACTACCAATCTTCCCCTACAATCTTGAGAGGAAGGGGAGTGCTTGGTGTGATCTCTTGTCTTACTGTCAGCTGAGGCGCGGTAACCTAGCGAGGGCCCCACATGGGTTGTGTGAACACCCTAGGGTAGGGCAGTCTTCCCAAAGCTGGTGCCCTTCAGATATTTTGGGCTTCAGCTCCCATCAGCCCCAGAAAGCATGGCTGATGTCTGGGAATAGCCAGGTACCAGGCTGGGGAAGGTTGCCCAAGGATCTAGAACATCTCATACCATTTGCTGTGGCATATGGGGCTGCCTTGGCAAATGGCCCAAAGGTTATCCTCCGCAGGTGAGTCCATGCATGTAAAAGGTTCTTTGACCACAGAACACATGCTTTGCAGCTTCAATCCCCAGCTTCAATCCTCAGCATCTCCAGGTAGACCAAGGAGAGTCCTGCTTGAAACTCTGGAGAACCACTGCCAATCAGCATCAACAATATTGGGCTAGGTGGACTAGGAGTCCGTCTGACTCAATATAAGGCAGCTTCCTGTATTTTTATGATACTGGAGGTAATATATAGCCATCATGACCAGTAGGCACTAATAGCCTTATCCTCCATAAATTTGTCTAATCCCCCTTTAAAGCCATCCAAGTTAGTGACCATCACCACATATGGAGGAAGAACTTCTTTTTATCTGTCCTGAATCTCACACCATTCAGCTTCATGGGATGTCCCCACTGGGTTCTAGTATTATGAGATACTCCCTATCCAGTTTCTCCATGAAGGCAATAGTCGTCTGCTGTTCCCCAGCACTACAAATTGCCTCTGTAAGCAGAGTTTCCATTTATCCATCATGACTAATAGCCATTGGTACACCTCTCCTACATCACGGATTTCTCTCATCCACTCTTAAGGCTGTCGAAGTCAGTGGCTATCACATATTGTGGCAGCAAATTGCATCCATCAATTAAGTATTGTGTGAAGAAAGACCTCTTTTCATTAGTCCTGAATGCATATTCAGTTAGGATTAATTCTACACACTTTGGATTATAGCCCTCTGCAACAATAATCCAGCCATTTCAAGATGTATCAAGAAGTTTAAAAGAGAGAAAAAAGTTGGACAGCCATAGTTCAGTATCCAGAGCTTCACTTTTCCTTCCTGAATCCCACCTGAACACGATGTAAATTGAGAGAAGAAGGTACAAACTTCAGCCCATTCGCCAGTCTGTGCCCAGTGCAGCGTTCAGAACTGTGCCCATTGCCTTGGGCAAAATCTTTAACGCTCCCATAATGTCACGCCATCATAAATCTTTGATGTGGTTTGAGTAAATGAAAATTATAATTTAATGCTGGGGTTTAAATAAAAAATCAAATCCTACCCTTTTGTTTTAATGTTTGGATGTGGGGGTGGTCCTAAGGAGATGGATGCCAACACCTCATTTCTTCTCAACTAGCCAAAGAACTGCCATCTTTAAGGAGAGTGCTGGATATGAAAAACACAAGCTTTCCTTTCTCTGCTTCCTTATTTTACAGAATAAAGTTGTCTCCTGACCACAAGATTCAAATTGTCTTCAGGATGCCCCAGAGGGGATGAGGCAAAATACAAACTCTTTACCACACTAGATGTCAAGGCTCAGGCCTACAATTTATTCATTTGTTCATTTAAAAGCAGTTATAGAGAAAACCTTCCCAAAAGCAGATAGAGAGGCACATTTCTACCTCTCTCTCTCTTAAGACTAATAGTTGAGAGTCATCCAATGAATGATAAGATCAGCAGGATATATGGAACTGGCAGAACAGCCTTCTTCACATACATAACTTTATGTAATCCATAGCCAGAAGATGTGGTAATGGCCACCAGTTTATTGTTCCATTCTATGGTCTCTTGAAGCTCACAGGGGAAGCTGTCAGCAAGATCAAGGCAGGAAGAAACCAGGATCTTGGATAGCTCCAAGTGGGTCCTGCTGGCTAGAACACTCTTCTACTACAACAATAGGCGGCTGTTGTCTCAGCAGGGAGCAAAAGCCAATGGAAGCCTTATGTGGCTGACAAGACCTGTCCCCTGTGGTCAGCTCCACCCCTCCTGGAGGAGCTGCCTGTAATGTTAAAGGGCCTTTCCCTGATTTTGTGGCTTGAGTCTTCTGCAAGGCTGGGGAGATGGGGGTTCTGCTGGGGACTCATCCTCTGAGCCAAAGGACAATGGCAGGTTTGTGTCCTCTGGCTGAGAGAGCCCTGAATAAGGTACTGACTGCCCTACCCCCAAGAAAGTAGCCTGTACCTCATCCTCATCAGAATACTCTGCTGTACACTGGAAAGCCTGAGGGCTAGTGGTCATGACACTGAGACAGCTTTACAATCGAACTAGATAAATACATGGAGGATATAGGTCCATTGAAATCTATGAGCTAAATAGCCACAATTGCTAAACAGAAACTCCATGCATAAAGGCAATATTTCTCTGAATATCAGCTGTAGGAGAGCAACATCGGGAGAGGGCTGATGCTTTCAGATCATGATTCTGGGCTTTCCAGAGGCATGTGGTTGGCCATGTTGGGAAATGGGATACCGCTGGATTAGATGGCCCTTTGGTCTGACTTGGCAGGACTGTTCTTAAAAGTTCAGGTGGGAGAGCTTCCAGTGCTTTCAGGAACAGCTTGGAAGGGAGACGAGCATGGGACGGGGTAGAGGAGAACACAGCGATGAGAACAGGAGCCTTCCGCTCACCGCGTGTTCCAGTCTCCCTTTCTCCAAGTCAGCTCCTAGAAAACATCAGCAGGCTCTTTCTTAACTTTTGCAAAACATGTTTTGCACCCCTGCTAAGGGCAGAAAAACATCAGTGCAATCGCGTTACCTTTGCTCGTTTATGAATTATTTACTCCCGTTAAACCTGCAGCATCGCTATGTAAAAACCCAGGGACATTTCCCAGCTCCATTTGACTCCAGCTGTAATTAAAACTTGGTTTGGAACTTTGGTCAAAAACTTTTGTGTGTCAGCCATGATGGATTTGCCACCGGAGCTCCCACAGCACAACATCTCCTTTCTGCTGAAGTCAGAGAAACGTCACCTGTCATCCTTTAGTTCTCACATGGGCAGGAAGAGAGAGAAAAGGCTTAGCATCAAATCAGGGAGCACAGCAAGACACAGGAAAAAGACAAATTTCCCCTTTCTACAAAAGAACTCGGGTGTGCATACACCTACCAAGCTGTCTGATTTATCACAGTTCTGAATACTGAAATCATACTCTGGGGAGCGTAGAGCAGAGGAAGTAAAGAAAAGGGGGGAAATTCAGTGAGGGGTGGTTGTGTTTCTTGCAGATCTGAGCAGAGGCTTGCAAGAGGGGCGCCAGATGGATCGTATTGCCTGTTTGTACAACAATTTCCCCACCCAGGAGCCTTCATGTTTCAATACTTTGGGAACCCTCAGAACAGCATCATTTCCCTTTGCTCCTCCCCTGACCACAACATTCTTTGCAGCTAGATTAAAAGAGAGCAATCGCTTCAGCTGCGACAGTTAAAAGAACACAACTGCACCACAGTCAGGGTCAACTAATTGTAATGCACTTGGATAAGCCAGAGAGGCATACTGTGGCAAAAATCCACCAGAGTTGGATTTATTTTATTTTTGCATGGTGATGGGTCTTGCGAATGCTCTAAACACACGCACACACACACGCACGCACGCATGCACGCACGCCATCCTTTGCATTCTGAAAGAGTACTGGGGTACAAAGACCTGCAGGTCTTTGGAGCATTTACCAAACCAGCCAGAGTCAAATCCTGCTTGAACCAGCCCCCACACCAAAATGACCACATGACCCTATCAAGGGCTGTGTGCACTCTTCTTCGTTTAAATTGGGTTTTTTTCTTTTTCTCCAGAGGGGGAGCTGTGCTGCTCTGGGGCAGTAAAAACAACAAGAAGTCTTGTAGCCCCTTAAAGACTAACATGTTTAAGCTGCCTGAAAACCCCTTGCTGCTGCTGTTTTTAAAAAGAAACAAATCAAAATTCTGTGCTTTTAACAGGTAGCTACTGTGCCTATATGAGCTACTCTGTGTGTTGCCTCCAGATTTTGGAGGGCCCTTGGGCAAGACACCCTCAATGCCCCCCCTCCCTCAGTGAGCCTGCCTTCTCACCGCCAGGGTCACCAGCGGCTCTTGCTCCTCCCCCCTCTTCCTCATCATGGCTACCATTGGCGTGTGGGCCATCAACAGGTGCCCAACCATGCCTATCCTAGGCGCTGCCCCTCCATGGCTGCCTTGTGTAGTGAGCCATCAGGCCATACTGGCTGGGGGATGATGGGAATTGTAGTCCAACACATGTGGCGGGCACTAGGTTGGGGAACGGCTGGTTTATCTGACTATTGAAACTCACTGGGTGACTTTGGGCCACAACAACCTACCTCACAGGGTTGTTGTGAGGATAAATTGGAGAGGAGGAGGACAATTATGTAAGCCGCCTTGGGTTCCCTGCAGGAAAAAAGGCGGGGTATCAATATAATAAATAAATAAATAAATAAAAATTGAGGGGAGCATTCGTAAACAAAGGCAAATTTGGTTTATCACAAGAGGCAGGTGTAGTTCTAAGGCGTGCAGGGAATTCAGGTACCCTGTGTGGCATTCCAGAAGTCCTGTTGTATTTTAAATTGCAAACACACAGCTAAAAATGCCCAAAGATTCTGCCACCATTTGGAACCAGCAGCAATGTTATTAACAAACAGACGCCACCATTCCTTACTGGTTGACTTGATAATTATCAAACAAAGTACCGTAGTCCCTGGTGCAGAAGCAGGGAAGCCAAATCAATTGAATCTAAAGGGTTTGGATGGAGGGGGGGAATAAGAAGGTGAATTTTCTTTCCTTTTCCTTCTTTCCTTTTGGTACTGCTAAAAAAAAACCTTGCAAACCTTCCACACAAGACTGAATTTAAATTGCTTGTCATTCAGAACAGAAGCCGTACCAGCCATTTGTAATTTGCCAGCCGCCTGAGCAAGCCGCCTTCTCTCCTTCGCTGCTCCCGGGCATCGGGGCACAAAGATCAGTTCCACTCCCCACCCCCAGCCCTATCCCACTGTTAACGTTGCATAAGCCATGGTCTTTTTTTAGCATCCTAGTACACAGGCCTGCTTTTTCTCCTTCCCTTATGCTTCCGGAGGGGACAGAAATTTTGCAAAGCATTTCTTTATCAGTTTCTACAAACCAAGAATTGCCCTCCGGGTGTTTTATAAAAACCACGACCCTGGTTCAACTGTGCTTATAAAAAAGTAATCAGGACTGCCTGTGTAGATCTACCTGTGCAGTAGCCCTTCCTAGTATTACTAGTTCATTGGTCAAAGTGATCCCGCTACTGTTCTAAAGAGGTGAAAGCTCTGGCCAGAACTGGCTACCACCACATTCACAGATGAGGCTGAGATAGCCCCATTTTGCAGAAACGGAGCTTGATGGGAAATGTAGTTTTAGAGCGAGTACTTAAAGCAAACCCACCAGTAAAGAGACTTGAACTGGGAACTCCAGCAGCCAGATTGAAGCACCTTACCTTCTACTCAACAGTATACTTTACTTAATTTCATTTGGTTCATTTTTAGTAAGAATTTACCAAAATCTGAAAATTTCTTCATAAATGGGATAGAAAGAACTTGCAATAAAAAAAACACACACGAATGTGGGATAAAGCTAAATGGTCAGATTCATGATTTGTCTATCTAGGCAGAGGGCTTTGAGTGCTTAGCTCTTAAAAGTCTGGGTTTGAATTCCAGCATATTCAGCCATGTTTATGATGATGAATGAGGGTTGCCACCTTTCTTTTTCTGACAGGCTCCTCATCTTTAAGAGCTACATGGCAGGCAGGCAACATCACCCTCTCCATGCTGGGAATAGCTAGACCTATTGAATTTGGCCAATGCAGATGGGTGAGAATTTACAGATTTCTTTATAAGCAGGCTAGAAAGAACTTGAGATGTTAAAAAATTGAATGTGGGACAAAGCAAAGTGGACAGAAAAGTCCATTTTGAACTTTACCCTCTGGCTGAGCAGATGTTAGGCGAAACACAAGGGGGCCAAGGGGCCTTCAACTGGTTCTATAAATACTCTGTGTTCTGGCTTGGCTCTTCCAACTGGAGCACTTCATTTCTAGAGAGTAGACGGAGGGGTTCCTTCTTTGGGAAACATTCATGGCAGTTCAGACAGCTCTAATAGGATCATATATTTTCCTGCCTCATGGCTCCTCTCAATGACTGGTCCCCACTTCAATCATTCGCTTTAAAGGCTACATTTTCTGCAATGTGACCTGATGGATTATAGGCTGGTATTTTACCTGAGTTCTTTCTTAATGCACTCTCATAAAAAAAAAAGAGAGAGGAAAACTTAAATGTCACAGTGCAACTGTAATCTGGCATTCAGTGATTAATCAACCAAAAGCTTGCTTTTTACATGGTTAAGCCTTCCACTGACCAAACTAGCCCCTTCCAGCTATTTTGCTAGTATGAAGTCAACTGCAGTACCAGCAGCTCCTCCTGCATATGGGTCAGTAGCACACAAGATGGCTGCGCATCTGAGCTTTCCAGTGCAGAGTCAGGCAAGAAGTTCCACTCCAGAAGGGTGCCTTCACGTGTTGCTTTGCAACAATTTTGGAAGAGTCAGTGGCGCATGTCAGGGCAGCCACGCACAGGCCACTTAAAATTGCTCCACATTGCCCCTGCCATAATCACACAAACCAATGCACTCCCCACCACCACCACCACCACCACCACCACCACCACCACCATACTACGACCTGGAACCTTTGGGAGAAAACACCCTGACTTCTTAGGAGTGATGCAGGCAAGAGCAGAAGCTGCTTCTGGTGTAGTCAATTACTCCATTGAGTAATATGGGGACATGGGGAACTGACTGCAAGGAGGAATCAGACTGCTTTCTCCCTCCATCTTGATATTCCTGCTCCCCTTACCCTTCTGCACACACACCCTGCTTTTATATTTGTACAGTGATCAAGTTACAAGGGCTAATTCCATGAAGGGTAGAACAAAGGGGACAATAGTCAGTCTAATTGCTCTGCGGAAATGAGAGTTCACGCAGCATCCCGGTCAGAGGCACCTTTCCCTGCGTTATGCTACTTCATATGTTCTGCAGTGGGCACCAACATTAAAACACACACACACACACACACACACACACACACAAACTCCAAGACTGAACCCAGATTAAACCTTGCTCAAGGCACCAGGGAATCACAAACCGGCAGGAGGGCCTGGTCTTTGTTGTGTTGCTGCACCACCCATGTAATGGCCAGAGAGGGTTCTGGAGCTCATCAGCCCAGGTAAACCAGGTGGCCTAAAGAACCAATAGGGGCCTGATTGGCTCTATATAGTTGTTGCTCCTAACTTGGTTCCTCAGTCCGAGTAACTTGTCCCTGGAACAGACTCCGCCTTGCCTTGCCTCCCTGTTCTGGAACCTGATCACTTGTCCAACTATGCCTCTGGACCTTTTGAACCTTGTATGCCAGAATTGGAACTGCCTTCCCTCTCGGTGTCATTACACCTGGCCCTCAATCCTTCCAGTGTGCAGCAGAGGATTCTGATGAAGATGAAGCATGGCTACTTCCTCGAGGATAGGGCAGCTAGTGCTTTATTCAAGGCCCTCCTGACCACAGGACACAACCCTATCATAGTCCTCTGGGTAAGAGGATAAGTCCCTGGTAGAACCTCCATCCCCTCAGCTTCATAGAAGTCTCGGGCTACAAAATCAGACAAGGGCCCTTTAATAGTCCAGTCAGGTCATTCAGGAGGGGTGGAGCTGCCTACACTACAAATCTAGTCAGCCTACCTAAGGATTCAGCTGGCTTCAGCTCCCTGCTGAGACAACATCATCCTATTGTCCTAGTAGGAGAGGTTTCCAGCCAGCAGGATCCACTTGGAACTATCCAAGGTCCTGTTTTCTTCCTGCCTTGATCTGCCTGCCAGCAGACACTACCAGCTTTCCCTGCAAACTTCAAGACACCCCAGAACGAGAGACTCCCGCAGCACAGCATCTCCCTGAGCTTGGTCAAGGACTGGCACCTTGCCTGTGAGCAGTAAGCAAGGGACTGGATATAGTCCCACACCTTCCTCCAACCATGATGTGGTCCAACTGAGATAATAAACTATCCGCATATTCTGTCCTTGCTCTCTCTCTCTCTCTCTCTCTCTTTCTCTCTCACACACACACCTGCCCCATGAGTCAGGCAAGACTCCTCAGCCCCCTCTCACTTTTATACATCGATGTATCATTAACTCCGCCCCCCCTTGTTTCTTTCCACCATGCGCACCGACTCAAGGTGAGAGAAAACACAACTGCGCTTCGCACGACGCAAGATTGATGAATTACATTTCTGCTCCGGGTCCTTTCCATGGCTGGTGACTTTCCAGCAAAGCAATTATCACCGTAGAATGCATAATGGCCTAATTAATTACTACTGTCAGGCTGGCCTCTGTGCTATGATTATACCTTATCAAGCCAACTTTTTTTTTTTAAAAGCAACATTTGGAAGCAAAAATATTATTGTAATTGACGGATTAAAAAAAGGTTGCATGCTCACTCTTCTCTCCCCTCTCTACTCCCTTTATCTCCCTGTTGATATTCTGCCCCAGATCAAGGCATGGTTAAACCCAAACAGATAAAAAGCACAATCATCTCCTGTTCTAATTGCAAATGAAGGAGGATTTGGATTGCAAAAAGCTCGCTTCAGTTTTTCAAAAATACCAGACTGGTGATGATTATATTTTAATTTAAATTGTCACTCAAAAAGAACTATTTGGGGGGGGGATCCTAAATTCTAATGAGGCTCCTGCTACCTATGGAGACCCCAGAAAGCTTATGAAGATGTGGATGGAGCAGAGGCTATAGAGGTGGGGGTGGGCAGATGTGTGCCAGTTCTTAGTTCTTCTTCCACCTTTCTTTTTTTATGATCGTTGTCATTATAAATGCCAATCTTGTTGGGGGAGGGGGCGTAAGTCAATAGCAAAGCACATACGGTACTTTGCATGAACAAGGACCTAGTTTCAACCCCCGGCACCTTCACTTAAAAATCATGAGTGGGGAACCTTCATCCCTCGGGCTGTGTTTGGGCCCCCCAGGACTCCCCCTCTGGCCCGCAAAGGCCCACGGTCCCGCTCTCAGAAGCCCTACCCCTCCAGAGAAGGGAGAAGGGCAGGAGAGCAGCTCCCGACTGAGCCGTGGCCGCAAGGAGTGCTCCTTGAGGCTGCTGCTCAGCCAGCTTTGCTCCTCACTCGCCTTTCCCCGACTGGGGAATGCGAGTGATGGGAGAAGCTGGCTCTCAACCGAGCCTACGTCTCTCAAGATGCCGGTGCAGGGTGGGGCTGGGGGAAGGAATGGCCAATCCTGGAAGAAGGCATGGCTGGCTAGGACCCCGAAAAGGAGCATTCCAAGGGGCAACGTTTTGTTGCAGGTCCCACGTGTCTATGCCCTGTTTCCAAACTCAGATACTGCAAGTGCTGATGGCCAAGGAAAGAAATGGGGTGGGGTCTGAAAGGGGAGACCCCCTGTCCTTGTAGAAAAAAATAGTGTGCGGGGAGCACATGCCCACAGGGCCCTTGCCTGTGAGCATGAGAAAGGGGGGGGCATTATTGGAGGGGCAAAGGAACAGATCTCCTCCCCCCCCTGCCGCCGCACCATCATTTCTTATAGGTGCCCGCTTGTTTGCTTTGTAAAATGTCTTAAATCGGGGTGGGCAGACTTCAAGCTTGAGGGATCTATTTTGCTCTATACTATAATGCGGAGATCCACCAGCCAGAGCCAGAAGCAAAATGGGGGCTCAAAGGGCAGAGTCAATTATCTACTGCACCCCATGAACCATATACTGGGATATACTGTATACAGATCTACATGTGAGTTACCATAGCTCAAGGATGCTAATACATCACTCTCAAATGGGTCAGTAGAGCCGAACAAAGACCTGCTCAAAAGCAACCCATCAGTACTCCTATTTTACAGATGAGAAACACTGAGGCTGAGAGATAAGCAGTTAGCATGAAGCCAGCCATGGCAGAGGTAGATATTTTTTTATTGCCAATTGAATTACTCTAATTAAAGTATTGGGAGTCAGGAACCCTTGGAGATCTGCTGCAAATCACCCAGAGATCTACCAGTAGATCTCAATCTACCTTCTGCCCGTCCCTGTCTTAAATCACCTTTCTTCCAAGAGCTGTAGTCCGGGTGATGTGCTTATCAATAAAACCTACAATGATGGAAGGGACAGACATTGTTAGCCAATGATGAGAGATGACAAAAGTTCCAGGACATGAGTTGCAGTCCAACAATATCTGGAGGGCCAGATGTGTGCTGTCCCTGCCTTAGATCGCCAGTTCAGAAGTGGTTGAGGGATAGGTCTGGACACTCCCCTTGAAGACCGAGGAGACCTCCAACATATCCACAAGACCCAAATCAAACCAAAATCCAACCCTACCCTGGTTCATACCAAAAAGATCAGTCACTTGGAACTAAAGCATGAGAATTCTAGTTCAAGAGGGGGGGTCATACATTGTTCCAATTCAAGATTTAGAAAAGAAAAGAGAGAGGTGAATGAATGAACCAGTATAATCCTTCGGTTGGTGTTATTTCTAGCGAAAAACATACCAAAGATCTGCTGCAAAGGATCGCTTAACTGAGGAGGAAAGAAAAGAATAGGAGAATAGGGGACAAGAAGGCTTTAAATAATTTACTTTGCCCAGATGATGATGCTGAATGAAAGAAAATTGCTGCCGGCCCTTAATTTTGTCATAATACTTCCTGACAGGCACAATGAAGCTCTGGCAAAGATCCTGATATTAGAAGCCAAAGGACGTTAATCTCATTAGAACTTTCTCAAGGAGTCCTTTGCCTGTCATGCCACAGGACACCGGCATGATGTTTCCACTGCTTGGTGAGAATCCCATCCATGTTCAAAGAGGAAATGGATACTAGCCAACTTGTTATGGTCATAGAGGCATAGCCGAGACTGCTAGCCTAATAATAAAGGGGGGCAGAGGGAAAGAATTCTCTTCAAAGGGGGGCAGAGGGAAAGAATTCTCTGCAGTTCAAGGGATGTAAGTAATCATTGCATATAGTCATAGAATCATAGAATCATAGAAAAGTAGAGTTGGAAGGGGCCTACAAGGCCATCGAGTCCAACCCCCTGCTTTTTTTTTTTTACCAATGCAGGAATCCAGGTCAAAGGCAATCTCTGAAGATTGTATGTCCCGCGCACCTTGAATGCCTCCAGACTGGGAGCGCCACCACCTCCTAGGTAGTTGATTCCATTGTCTTATTGGCTTGACAGTCAGGAAATTTTTCCTGATGTTTAGGTGGAATCATGTTGCTCATTATCCAAAGATGCCCATTTATCTGTGGTTTTGTATACCTTAACAGCTCAATGTGCTTGTTTAATGTCAGTTCAATTGATGATGTGCCTTCCAGCTGGACAGCTCCTAGTGCTACTAATAAAAAGGCACTGTACAGCTATCCCATCATTTCCTCCTTAACTAATGGATTCTTTTGCATGTGGTAAGAAGTGATAGGAAAACACAGGACGGATGCAAAGGGAAGACGTCATTGTCTAGGCCCCCTTTAAAATTCCATGAATGAGGCAGGGTGATCGCACAATAAAAGGCTCAATTTGGAAGCATGGCTAGAATCCTGGAATGCAACTGACTGGAGGCTGGAGGCTAAAATCAATGCAGCAAAGATGGAAAGAAGCAGTCTTGGGCCATTTACATCTGGACAGAGAAAACAAAACAGTCTTGAAATTCCAGAGCTTCTGAACATAGCTAGCATGAAGCAGCCTTGAGGGGCTACAAAGGTATGCTGCTTGCTTTTGGGGGACTGATACCGCTAAAGACTACCACTGCTAAATCAGTCTGCTTCCCCTGGTTCAACTGCAAATTGATCCATTACACCTCCCATATGAAGTCGTCAGGATCTGACCATTGAGGATTCTGAAGGCCCCCTCTGAACCCTATAGAAAAGCGTTGTGATGTCATGATTTCATGCTGAGAGAAATAGAGGAACTGTCCCTGTTGATCCATGGGCTTCTTTCTCTTGTTATCTCACACAGCTAATTTCCCTTTAGCAACTGTGAAGCAGGAGAAATTAGCTAAGTGAGATAATGAGAGACAAAACCTGCAGCATCTCCTCTCTCAACAGGGCATCAAGATAAACACTTCCAAACTGTAGCTTTGCAACAGTTATTCATGCTCTGTCAACCTCCCCAGAGTCGGATTCTGCTTGAGTCACCAAGCTGGGTTTAATGCCTCGATTGGAAGGAGGCAATCCTGAGTAACCGGCAACCTTCTCTGAATTCAGGCAGTGAAGTGTGCCTCCAGTTTTAAGTCAGAAAAACAAATCTACCGTAGCCATCAGAAACTTGGAACACACTGGTAGGTAAGTCAAGGCAAACATATAATTCAAAACAGATTTGATTACCAGTCTTGTTATATTTTAAGTTGGACAGTTCAGACAGGGTTTATGCAATAATAATAATAATTAAATGATATAAAATAATATAATAGTAATAATAAAATAATATATATTTTAAACTCCTCCAGCAATCAGCACATCAACCTACCATTTGCAATTGGTGTCAAGAAAGAGAGGGAACAGCGGAATAAATCTGTGGCAGATTATAATTTCCTTTGGGAGGTTGCATTCCCACCATAAATTAATGCTTAGCAAAAAAATATGACACACTGGGATAAACTCTGTATAAATATGGCCAGATCCTTCCTTCTTATTCTGCTGCTGGTGGTGTCATTTTTAAAAAGGGTATACCTGCTTATCACTCTAATCGTAAACTCGGGGTGCTTCCAGATGGAGGGGCTCCAAGCATTACTGGTCCAAAGGCATTGCTGTAGCTATTCCGTCTTTCTTTCCTTAACCAATTTTCCTTAATGGATAAGAAAAATAGATGAAAGAAGCAGGTGGGAAGATATTGTCTGGACAACCTTTCTCGTAAAATTCTGTGAATGAGGCAGGCCGATGGCGTGATCTGGAAGCACCCTTGTAATGCAGGGCAGAATCTTTTTAGATTATTTCCAGTGGGGGCAGCTCTCAGGAGCTGCCAGGGCTAGAACTGGGAACCCTCAGCTCTGCGCGAAGCTGCCCTGTGCGGCGAGCCACCAAACACGCTGTCCGGGTCATCTCTCTGGGCAGTGAAGTGTTGTCAGGCTCTCTGGCCTACCCAGCCAGGCATTGGACTCTCCTAGGCAACTCCCTGTTTGGGCCAGGATGTTGCCTAAACAACAGCCTTCCTGGATGTAGTAGTGGTGTGTGTCTGTTCCGTCCCTCGACTCTGACTCCCTGGCTTGTGTGACAGCTGCTTATAGTTCAGCCTTAACACCAGTGCATCTTCCTCTCACCCCTAAGTCCAGATTTTATTATTATTACATTACATTTATATCCTGCCTTTTTCCACTTGCAAGGAACCCAAGGCAGCTTATATAATCCTCCTCACCGTTTTACCCTCACAACAACCCTGTGAGGTAGGTTAGGCTGAGAGTCCGTGACTGGCCCAAAGTCACCCAGTGAGCTTCATGGCCAAGCGGGGAATAGAACCTAGATCTCCCAAGTCCCAGTCCAGCACTCGAACCACTACGCCACTCTGGCTCTCACACTACATGACATCAGAACTGTAACAAGGCTCACCTAGATCTTGTCTCCACTGAAGGGCACGCTGAAAATAATTTTGTGCTGACAGGCATGGACACAGGATATTATGGGGCTGGAAACCCACCTAGAGTCTAGGTCAGGCTTCCCCGACCTGGGGTCCTCCAGACGTGTTGAACCACAGGTCCCATCATTCCCAGCCAGCATGGCCAACTATGTCAATCCAACACATCTGGAGGGCACCAGGTTGGAGAAGGCTGGTCTAAGTGTTCCAGGGTACAACCAGGGCTGTGTGCATGATGCTCTTTCACAGGAGCACAGTATCTTTCCTAAGAACCTCAGTTTTCTTTTTTCTTTTTAAAAATACACACCCAAGTTTCCAGTCCTTATGGCTGAAAAAGAATGCTTGGAAGGGTCTCAGAGGCCAGAGGATGTGGATGAATAAGGTTTCCAGTGGTGGGAGGATGAGGATCCAGTGCTCTACATAGCTCTTCTCCTCAGTCATCTCATGACCAGCAAAACCAGAATAAAATTATGCAAAGTGGTCAATTTGCAGAATAATTGATGCAAAAAGAAGAATTTGCACAATTTATACAGGTTGCAAAGTGGGGAGGGAGGGTGGATTGTCTAGCTGCAGAATTTTATTTTATTTTTAGTGTGGAGGACAGAAAGACCCATATGTCGTTTCTGCAATAGTTCAATTTGTCCAAGGTGTATAGTATTCACTGTTATCCACCATTATGTATCATTATACACAATTTCATTATTATATATCATTATTTGTGATCCTATCCTCATTCTACTCCCCTCCTCTTCCTCACTCCACGATCCATGCTCTCTTAATTTCAGCTCATCCCTTTATGAAGTTTTGGAAACCAGCTTTTGGTCGGCCTTTCTTTTAAAAAGCGAGGAAAGGGGGCTTCTTACATTTTTGTTGTCCATGACTAACTTGTGGCAGTAAAAGGTCTCTTTATGTACATGCAAATTACTTACCTTTAAGCTACTTATGCCCCACTAGCACTAATATACGAAAATGGCTTGACTTGAAAAGACAACATTCAGGTTTATGAGATTGAGAAAAAGGAGGGAGGGCCTAGAAAGGGAGTTGATCAAGCCAAGGAAATTGCAATCCAAAGACTACACTTCCCCAAACTCTCACCTGAACTTTCTAAGACTCTGTAATACAAAAATGGAGGGATGGCAATGTTTGGATTACAGATCTGGCAGAAAAAATGGCTACCATTCCCTCTATGTCTGATGTTCAAGCGTGAGTGCCGTTGCTTGCATAGCCAAATGGCAACCCCCTGCACAAGAGGGAGGTATCAGCACATTCAGGGGAAACCTAAGGTTTGAGAAGAACAAAACATCTTTAGAAAAAAAATAATCCTATGGGGAAAACCCCAAGACAACCCAATGAGGGCAACAGAATGCTGAATGAATGTTTGGGGTGAGAAAACAGAAAACTGTGGGTGAGAGGAAATGGAATGGAGCAACCTAGAGGAGAGCATGGCTGGCTGATTGGAACCGTGAACAGAAGCACTGCACACAGCAACATTTTGTTGCAGGTCCCACTTGTTTAGGAAAGTTAGGGGTGTGTGTGGGGGTGGCTGTTCATGTGTAGACACACTGCCGTAACCTGCCACTGCCACACTGCCAAATACCGTAACTCTAGCGCAGATGTGGCATATCTGAAACAAAGAAAGAGGACAAGCAGATATGATCAAGATGAAGACAGACTCAACGTTTGTAGAAGAATGTGACCGATTTGGAAGCAGCCTCACCACGTTCAATACAAACATAACTTTCCCACTTTGGGGCCAAAGGGTGTGGGGCTAGGGGGGGGGGCACAGATCTGCAAGCTTATATCAAGAGCCAGCTGTGGATAGTACCAACTGGCTAGTACCTGTGACATCAAGACATCTCACTCAACATTCTTGGAGCAGTTTTGAAACTGTTTGTCTTTTTCTTTTTAATGAGGCAATGGATGAATGCATAAGTTATAAACATGTACACTTATGCCATAAATGTACATGTAGCACTATCTTTTTTGAGGCTGCCAGCCCACCTGAAGCAAAGGGGAGGCATCTGATTGTCACGCAACTCAGGTTTCGACTTAACAAAATCTAGGGTTGCTTCCTCACTGTCCCTTGTCTCAGGACATGTCATCCTTCATTCACTTACTTTTAAAAATGGAATATCCACATGTCATCATCAAATAATTGAATTCCAGTGCTTTCTACTTTCCCCCCCAAACATGATTTGTGGTGATTGTGGTGTAATAAAACACAACTGCAGAGCCAGTGTGTCCTATCAAAGCACGGTTGAGGCTTTCCAGGACTCCTGTGCTTTTAATTAAGAGTTTCCTGTTTGCAAGTTCTGCCCATTAAATTACTCCCTGATGGTAGGGGTGGGGATTAGTGATGAACGGCCTCTTATTTGCCCCTTGAATAGTTTCTCTTAGTTGCCCCAATGTCAGTTTCTGTTCCCACAGTGGGAAAAACATAGCATAGTTAGGGATCGCTGGGGGTACCACAGTCTTAATGTTGCCCTCCTACCACCATCAATTTAGATATTCAAGCATGGAGAATGTTTCACCTTAATTTTAGTGTACTAAAACTTTTAATTTAGATGTTTTCATCCATCCAACAGAAGAAAAAGGAGGAGGAGGAGGAGGAGAAGGAGGAGGAGGGGGAAAATAAAGTTTCAAATAATGACTGTAATAAATGAAGGTAATTAATTGTAGTTTGTTTCTTAACTGTCTAGTCAGCTTAATTTTACCTTTTCATCTAATAATGAGAAAATAATTTTTGTGCTCCGAGGGTTAATGATATGTAACTGCAAGAGCTGCTAATTGCATGTTGCAAACTATTCATCAGAATCCCCATCTGTGCTACTTGATTATGTTTGCTAAATTATTGCTTTGAATTATCTTTCATAAAGCAACTTTTGTAATTAGCGGGGTTCTGGCTTTGCTCTTTTCTCCGTCTGCGAGGAGACTAAAAACTTTGGCCATTTCAAGCTGTCGCCACTTCACTTCCTTTTGTCTTCTCCGCGATGGAAACGTAGAGTCAGGTTTTTATTTATTTAACGAGGAAAGCTGTTCCTTCCCCCTCTCCCTTTGTTCTACCTCCCCAGCCACAGAGGTACAATTTATTCCTTTCCTCAAGTCCATGCTGGGAGCCCGCACATCCTGATGTCCACAGAGGCCGGTAAGAGGTCACTGAACCAAGAGGGGTGGCCCCATGACTGTCCATGTTGCAAGGGGTGCCTGGGAAGGGGCAGGCCAATAATGTAGTGGCAACGCCCACACTTTGCATACAGATGTTGATTGGCTAGCGTAGCTGATCCCACTTAAATATGGATCCAACCTCTGGGGTTTAATCTCCACCCTCTCTAGTTAAAGCATGAATGGGGGATCTTTTTCAGCCCGACAGATGCATTCCTTCATGGCTAACCTTCTGGGGGCTCCATGCTAGGGGCGGGGCCAAAGCAAGAGAGACAGTGTGGTGTAGTGGTTAGAGTGTTGGACTGGGACTCGGGAGATCTGGGTTCTGGTCCCCACTTGGCCACGAAGCTCACTGAGTGACTCACTCACTCTCAACCTAACCTGCCTCATAGGGTTGTTGTGAAGATAAAATGGAGAGAACTACATAAGCCACCTTGGATTCCTTGCAAAATGAAAAAAGGTGAGATATAAATGAAATAATATATAGATAGATAGATAGATGGCAGGCAGGACTACTCCCACCCTCTTACATAGACAACTGTAAGGCCCCACTGCCAGAGAATGCAGCACCATCAATGCAGATGGAAATTTGCAAAGTCCAGGAGGACGGGTCCCTTCCCCAAGGGGCTGGGAGGCTGGAGAACACGCAGCCCTTATCTGGGCTCAGGTATGGTAGCCAGCAGTGGCAGCCCAGTCCTGCCAAGACATAAGGATCCCAAATGCTTCTCCATTGTTAATGGGCCAGGATCACATCGTGGGATCGTGGGCTACTTCCCCTCTCTCTGACAGAAACGCTTCACTTTAGGAACCACCCATACTTGCTACCTAACACGTCCCTCAACCTCTCCCAGCAGATCTAATGAAGTCTATCGGGAAAACAGGCAGTATTTAAAACTACTGAAAATATATTCCTATTGTTATCACTCTCTTTTATGTGTTTATGCCGAGCGTTTCGGAATGAATCAATACCGGATTGCCCTATAAATAAATAAGCATATCAGTAAAAACTGGGTAATAAAATGAAGTGATGAAAAATATGGAAATCAGCTCACATTTGTGTAAATCCAGTTATTGTTTACTTTAATATTTTTCCTTATGCCGTTATGTCATTCCAAAGAGACAGATTTAAAAGTAACACAAAGCTCGCAAGATGACAGGCCTCTAATGTGTTGTTGCTGAGTGCAGGCATCTCTCTGGGGGTTTCGAGCTAAGCATGGTGGTGGTGGTGGTGGGGGAAGTGGTGTGAAAGGCAGAACACCTTCTCCTCTTCTCCTTCCCACCCCCAGAAGAAGAATTATCTTTTTAGGAACATTCCAAAGTGTGATATTTCTCCTCCAACGCCTGATTTTACTCTCTCTCCCTCACCCTGCCTTGGCAGAATTTAAATCTCTCAGAGTCATGGCTGCACCTAAAGTCAGAATAGATCTTATTTCTATCACCCCCTCACCCCCCTGCAAAAAAAGAAAACTTGGGAGGAAATTAAGGAAGGGAGCCAAAAGACGACACAACTCTCGCTGTACGTCTAAGCAGTAGGAGGAGCTGGAATCTGGAGCCACAACGACTTGCAAGAAAATATAAAACACCCCCAATCAAAAGAATCATGTGCAATCTGCTGTGCATATGTACCTCTGGCAAGCATACTTTAGCAGAGGAAGCAGATCAACTCATTTATGTGGTGCTGGCATCTCCCACTTGCAACACTTGGGTCAACCTGTCTGAGGCGGAGAGCTGTCCCTGTGCACCGGAGCTCCTGTGTCAATAGTAAATCACAACATTGGCTTTTTGTGTGGGGGGGATCCTAGCTCTTGAACCAGGGACTCTGGCGGTGGGACCCAGTCACCTGATTCTGTGCCAGGAAGGGAACTGCCAGTCCAGTCTCTGCTGTGCTTCAGGGCTGCCACCACCAGATGGCGGTATGGCAGCTGTCAGCTCAGCAGGGGGTCAGGTGACACAATGGACTCATAAGGTTCCACCTGGTCCTATAAAGCTCCCAACTCAAGGCTGGCTGATCACTCAGGCACAGATGGACACATTCTCAGACTGTACCTGGCTAATGGGCTGATTAGATTGATAGCCTGATTCCTCTCCAGCTCGGCCTGCCTGCCTGCCGACCTGACACCATGTCTCACCACAATACCCAAGATTGTCCAAGAGCACACTCTCATGTTTAGCATCCACACAGCCAGTTTTGGCAGAAAGGGTGCGTAGGTAGGCATGCTCAAGGCTCTCTCCACAAGTACAGAAATTGCTTATCGTTTTCTGAAGAGGTGTCCCAGACTCTCTTGGAAGCTTTTCCAGGACACATCAAGCTGTAAACTGGGCTTGTTGGTAAAAATGCTCACAAGAACATTTGAGCATGCCAAAATCGAAGCCCCAAATATAACAACTTTATTCTGGCACAAACTTATTAAATAAGCGATGTGAAATGCTTTCACTTTCCCACAGAGGAACAGTCATAACAAGATGATGATATGGCCATTTTGGATTGCGATAGCAAGCATGTGTAATGAAAAGAGAGAGGTGGGTAAATGGATACTTGTCAGTTCAAGAGTCACATCTTCCTGAGCCAGGTTTTAAGGGCTGGTTTAGGCTAGAATGAACTAGGGATGAGTGAGAATTTCATTTGGTTAATTTTTAAAAAATAAATAAATTATAAGAACTTATCAGAATGTGCAAATTTCTCCATAAAGACGATGGAAAAAACTTGAGATTTTACAAATTAGAACATGAGAGAAAGTGAAAACTGAGATTTATCCATCTAAGCAAAGGGCTTTCAGTGCTGAGCTCTTAAAAAGTCTGGGTTTGAATGCCTGTCTATTCAGACATGTTTGTGGTGGTGCTGAACTATGGTTGCCACCTCTTTTTTTCTGACAGGCGCCTCATCACAGGTACAACATAGTCCTCTCCATGCTGGGAATAGCCGCACCTATTGAATTTGGCCGGGGCAGGTGGGTGAGGATTTTTGATCCAAACTTACCATAATTCGGACATTTCTTCATAAACAGGGCAGAAAGAGTTTGAGATTAAATATATTTGTATGTGGGAGAAAGCAAAATGGGAGAAAGTGATTCGCCCACCCCAGCGTGTGTCTGGGTGTGGGGGAAAATGTGTGTGTGTACTTGAGTGTGAGGGGGGAAGACTGTGTGCGTGCGTGTGTGTGTGTGTGTGTGCATGCGCGTGAGAGAGAGAGAGAGAGGAGAGGGGAGAGGCATGCACCCCCAGGACCCACCTGCTACTACCTTTGGCCATGCCCACAACTGGCATGCACCTCACCACCACATAGGGCACTCGTGAAGGAAACGAAATAGTTAAAAGAAAACCTTACAAGATTTTCTAGCCAGGCATGTGGACAGATTGCCAGGGTCCTAGTACTAAAAGAATGTAGTCAATGGCTGGTAATGACTGTGGCTATGACTGATAATGGCTGTTGTTGATTCAAAAAGCTTGAGGTGTTTTGCTGTCTCACCCTGCCTATGTGACCAAGATAAGATAATACCTACCAGCTGCTTGATTGTAAGATCATCTTCCTGTCTCCTTGTAAGGAAATCCCCCTTCCCTAAAGCAAACCCCCTTTTGTCTTGACCTTGCTGACCAATGTAAGAACTGTTGCCAAATGACCAGACTTAGGTATGCTATAAAAGTGGTTGTAAAAGCCCCGCCCGGGGTTCTGCTTTGCGACACAGTCCTGCAGGACCAATTGTGCACAATAAACCTTTTTCCAATAACCCGAGTTGGTCCTCGTTGTCCTTATCTGAGTTAAGGGGTGACCACTTCACTCGGGTGCAAAGGAGTTGTCCACCTCTGCCCTAGGATAGGATATTCCTCCTCCAAGGGGCTCCTTAGCTGAAAGCCATGACAAGGTAAGACAGACAGGCACTAAGTGTGGAAGAAATGATTGGAATGCATGTTCTGTTCTCTTTGTGTTCTGAAAACACTTCCACCAACAACCTCAGATTGTGCTGTCTGTCTTCGCCCTCAAATGCAATTGAAACAGGTTTGATACTGGAAACACAGAGGATGGAGATATCAATGGCTGTTAAGCATGAGCTAAGTGGAAACTCTGAGACACTGCATGGGCATGCTGACTGGGGATGCTGGGAGTAGTAGTCTAGCACACCTGGAAGGCATCAGGTTGGGGGAGGCTGTTCTAAAGCCTGAGTTGAGATCAGCAATCTGGAGCAAGCTTTAGACTTCGAACCTCTTTTGTTGTTCCTTCATATTTTTGCATCTTGTTTCCATTTGGGGTCCCCAGAGTTGCTTACAGATGCCTTTACAATGTTTTTTTTTAAAAAAGTACCTTGGGCACAGATGGCTTCTTACCTCTGCCTGGAAACTTTTTAAGACAGGAGCCACAATATCGCAGACCTCCTGCAAGAGAAAAAATAGTAGAGGCTCTCGATTAGACCAAGACAGGCGTGCAGAACCTCTTACTGTACTTACCAATATCCGGAGTTCTCTGGGCAGTTCACGACAAAGCCCAAGGGCCGAAATCCATTTCAAAGAAGGGGGCTGCATTCCACTGGTGGGAGGGCAAAAGGTAAACAGGGTGGGGCCAAAAAACCAAACATATGAGCATATTTTAGCTTAAAAGCTCTTATTGCCAGTAACTAGGTTTTAGGAGAGGCATTTCAACCTTTTTAGAATGAGAGGGAAAACTGCACAAAAGCCAGAAAAACACCAATTGGTGGTTGGGTGAAAGGGAGTAGGACCAGAGCAGGGTGTGTGGCCTTCTGGAGAAACCTGCCCTCCCAAATTTGCCCCCCAGGCCTGAGGTTCTGCACCCTGGACTAAGGCAACAGGGCCCTTGCTAATCCAGCACTCAAGATCTGGACTCTGACTCCTATTAAATTGGGCGATCACCTACTTAAAAGAAATCTGGATTAATTGTACAAGTTTCATTTGACTAACTGATTACATTTGGATATTGATGATAAGGATAATAACTTTGATGGGGTGGGATGACAACACATATTTTCTATGAGTTTAGATCAGCCAGCTGGGAAGGGCACTTACACATTGCCAAAAAAAGAGGAAATGCATCACCCCCCACCCCAAAAAGAGGACAGCAGTTTGCATAAAATCTGCATATGCTGATTACTATGTAGAGATGCCCATTTAGAAATAAATACTATCATTGAAATATCATCATCATCATCATCATCATCATCATCATCATCTTCAATTTCTATACCGCCCAATAGCCGAAGCTCTCTGGGCGGTTTACAACAATTATAAAATTACATAATAAAATGCAATTATACAATAAAAATACAATTTTACAATAAAATACAGTATAAAAAAATACAAGCAATAAAAACATCAAAAAATTTACGCAAACATTTTAAAAACACTTTTTAAATTACTTAAATAGGTAAGACAGATGTAAAAAACAGACTGGATAAAAAGATGACATAACCCACAAATAGAAATACAGTCCATCTCACGAGGGCAGGGAAGACTATGAACAGGTGAGCTGTGAACTTGCTGCTCAGTCTGTGGCACTGGTCCGGGTGCTGTTACCTGTTGATCGGCCCTTTAGCTCTCCCTTCTGATGGTTCCTTACCTTTAAACTTGGGCCAGGAAGCCCTTCAAATAGAGGACTGCCCAGTGTAAAGTAAGACACATGGCCACCTAAAGCAGAGAGATGCATGCAATCCTGCCCTTCCTACAGAAGCAGCAAGGCAGCTTTGCCCCTTATCACTTCGTTGCAGCCAAGACAAAAAGCAAAGGAGCGTGAGCAACTGAGGTGCATATTGACAGGGGAGGGCTCTGCCAAGGCCTCTCTCTCTTGCAGTTTGCATCGGGAGGGAGAGGGTTAAAGAGCCCTTTGCCAGCACTTGAGTGGCTGATATGCATCATGATGGGGGAAAGTTGGGATTGGAGTTTATGTCAGGGGCCAGATAGGCCAGACCGAATCTTTGGGATGCCAGCTGCCGACCCCTCCTTTAATGGTCAGAATTGCAGGAGGCGTTCTTGGTCAGTTCATTAAGGGCCCCCTCTATTTTCCTCGTGAAGTCGAGCACTGCAGAGCACATTTCATATAAGGCAGCCTTTCCCCAACCTGGTGCCTTCCAGATGTGTTGGACTACACAATTCCCAGCATGCCCCACAGCCAGTCATGCTGGGAGTTGTGGTCCAACACATCTGAAGTGCACCAGGTTGGGGAAAGGCTGACAGAAAGTGTTGCAATCTCCCCTTCTCCCCCCAGCAAGTCTTCTTAATTTAGATGCAAGCAAGAAACATAATTACAGACTGGCATGAAATGGCATGTGGGGGGGGGGGAGCCTTCAACCGTCAACCTGACTAAAATAAAATTTATTTTGCAGGGAAGAAGGAGCAGCAACGACAACAACAAACAACCAAGTGGCATTCCATCTGCTCAGAGAGGTGGGCGCCAGGATTTCTGCTACAAGGCCTTCCGCATTTTTGCTTTTTATAAACCATAACCATTTGAGAAGAAAAAGAAAAAGAGCATTTTTTAAAGGAAGGGGTGAACTCCCATGTTTCTGACAGGGATTGAAGGATGTAGGCACTGCCCTGCCTGCCGCATGTGGCACTCAGTGCGTTTCAGGATCAGGGACCCTGGGCTCCTCAGCTACAAAGGCGCCACTGGAGGAAGTCATAATAAGCAATAATTGAACATTTGGGGCTATAATTTGTCTTTGTGGCTAATTACCTTATTCTTTCCTTGTTAGTCACTCAAGTTTATGTAAAACTTAAAAAAAAACAAAAAACACCTCGACACACACAAAACCCCAATTCGTTTGAACAGGAGGGGGGGGGGGATACGCCTACCCACCGAGTTAATTCTGTAATAGCAAATATACTGTACCTCAGGTACATTTTTCTTAAATTCCCGGCTGAGTTCAATTAAATGTTTATGAGAATGCTCGCTTTCTTCCTGCCGTGCTGCCAGTTCTGAAGCAACGGAATTAAGCTCCTTCTGGAACAAAACCAAAACAGAACACACAGACGCAAAGGGAGACGGGGAGAGAGGGAGAGAGAAAGAGAGAGAGAGATGGATTGGGTTGTGGTGTTTTACGTCGTGCATATCATACATACTAACATTTTCCTAAGCAAGCTACTTTCCACCAGTGACTTGAAAATCAAAGGAGGGCACGGTGCGTTATGAGGCTTCTGCACTAATGAGCAATAGAACCATGCATCCGATGACAACACATTTGAAATATAGGAGACACACATCCTTGGGCCGGAGACAAGCAAAAGCTGCCCCCTGCTCCTGACCCGGAGAGAGAGTTGGTGAATGGAATGGAGAGAGCTGCTTCGTGGGGTAGACACTCATTCATTTATTTCAAGAATTAATATCCCACCTGTCTTGTATAACACCCCCCTCCCAGGTGACTGACAATATAAAAAGCCAAAATGATCCTAGATCGTCAATAAATACACGAATAGCATTCCCCCCCCCAAAAGTGTTGTCTATGAACTTTTGTCTTTTGGTGCTTCAAGATGAACAGTACCTAGCGCTACCAATCAAAAAGCATTCTGCAGCAATGCCTGTCTTTTCCTCCTTAATAGGTTTTTTTTTAATGGAAAGAAAAAGGATGGGAAAAGCGTGGGGAAAACACGGGAGGGTTACAAATAGAAGAGGATACCCACCCGCCCCCCATAAAATTCACCGAATAAAGCAGGGCAGTCGCACAATAAAATCCTTTTATCTGGAAGCACCCTTTCCAAAAGGAGCATTTTCAGGGACCATGGGAGGGTGTGTTTTCTTTGCCACCACTGCAATTTCTGAGACACCCACAACAACAAAGGCACTACACTAGTTTTTTTGCAGATGGTTTTGGGGTTCCATGGTCAAATCTAGGCCTCCTGAGGCCAGCAGACGCAGACTCCTTCCTGCACCAACTACGGAGGGTATCATGGTCACATCCATTGGGAACTGGGATGATCGTGATGCGTAGTGCACGTATGCATACAGCCATCAAAACAGGGGTGTTGAACTTCTTCCAGCCCAAGGGCTGAATGACATTCCAGAGAAGCTCACAGAGTCAGAATTCCAGTGGTGGACAGGGCCAAAGGTAAGAACATAAGAAGAGCCCTTATGCTGGATCAGACCACGGGTCTGTTCACACAGTGGCCAACCAGCTGCTCACAGGATCCCACAAGCAGGACATGAGTGCAACAGCACCTTCCCGCACATGTTCACCAGCAACTGGAGTACATAGGCATCCTGCCACTGATCCTGGAAGGGGGCACAGCCAAAGGCAAAGGGGGTGAGGCCAAAATGCCAGCCTGTTCTAGCTTAAAGCGCTTACTGGCAGTAACGAAGCCTTAGGAGAGGCATTTCAACCTTTTTAGAATGGGGCGGAGTGGGGGAAACCTGCAAAAGCTGGGAAACCACCCAACGATTGGCGGTTGGGACGCAGTGCTGGTTCTTCAGCAGAGGCCTGCGTGAACCTGCGTGTGTGCGTGCGTGCACGCGCACGCACACACACCACCGGCAGCCCAGGACTTTCACCTAGAGTCAGCCAAACCTAGCAAGGCTGAGCATTCTGAACAGAGGGGGGATATGTTGCACAGCCACAAAAAGAGGAGGAAAGAATTCAGATTGGAGAGGTTTCCATGTAAACAAATAAATACAGACGGGGGTTCAAATTAATGGAGCATTTGGCTGATCAATATTCTTAATAACCCCCTTTCCTCTCCTTTTTCTTCAGTAACTGTAAGAACAACACAGCAATAGTGTCAAAATAGTAAAAGAACACCATATTGCACTGTGATATATTTTTTTAAAAAACACATCCAAGTCCATGCCACCACCAGCTGATGTATATCACCAGAGAAGGAAAACGTCCAAACTATAACTTACTTATGCTTTTAAGCATTCATAAATAAGCCTTTAAAAGATCTGGATGGCTTTTTAATTTCAGCGGAATTTGGGGTGGGGATACAGGAATGAAAGTGCCAGGATTAAGTAAGCTGACCTTCTGCGTACAGCCCTGTAAATCAAGCACAGCTCACTTCAAGTGTAGGGAAATGTTTCATTAAAGAATTATGGATTCATATCCTGCTGGCTTTGGAGGACACAAACCTGCATGTGTGAAACCCATTAAGGAAATATGGAATTTTATCTTTTAAAAAAACGTGTTGTAAAACAGAAACAAAGACAATGGTTACATGCATCTATAACAAGAACAATAAGGGACACCAGGCATAGATTTCATAGATCATAGAGTTGGAAGGAGCCTACAAGGCCATCGAGTCCAACCCCCTGCTCAATGCATGAAACTAGAGGAGGAGTCTCCCATCCAAGTAATAACCAGGGCTGACCCTGCTTAGCTTTCCACGCTCAGACAAGCTGAGCCAGCGTAAGCCACAGGCCTGTAGGCATAGTTGTCAGGATTCAGTCCTGTCCAAATTTTGAACCTGGGGTCTCCTTGAAGGAGGAGGGGAAGCAGGACACACACACCCTGATAGCAGACCCCCAAACTGAGCAGCCTTTGGAACCAGACACTCCAATTACAGGACCAAAGATCTCCACACTACTTGCCTGGGTTCCTGGCTGGCTCTCGGAACCCCCTTCATCACCCACACAAGCAGAGGTGATGAGTGTGCAAGGCAAGTGTTTCAGAGAGCTGCTGGTGAGGTGCCCAGCTAGCCACACATGTCCCTACGCAGGAGGAAGGGGAAACACATGTAAGCAACCAGTGCTGTCTGCAGGTTTTCGAGGGCCCTTGGACAAAACACGCTCTATGCCCCCACCCCATAGTGAATCTGCCTTTTCATCACCATTGTCACCAGCTGCTCTTGCTTCCTCTTCCTCTGTCTCATCAGTGCTACCACTTGCTTGCTTGACAGGCAGAGAGCCGGTGAGCAAGTAGGCAGTGGCATCTAGTCCTCCTCCTCCTCCTCACCACCACCACCAGCACCACCAGCACCACCCTTTGGACCAGAGTGGGAGGCCGGTGAACAAGCAGGTTGCAATGGTAAAGAGGAGGAGCAACACCAGGGGGCTCTTATCAGTGGGCCCCGTCTGCAGTGGGCCCGACCATGCCTACCATCAATGCCAGCCCTGTGAAAGCAGCTGCCTGGATCAGAGCCTGGCTGAGAACCAAGAAGGGACGGAGCCTCCAGCTCCTATATAAGCTCTCTGTCTGAACGGAGCAACTGCTGGAGCAACATCTTCCTTGAGGCGCCTCTATGCAGGAGGATTCCCTGAACTGGGGGGAAAAGACAATAGAGCTCAGAGCATAGCTGCGATGGAGCTGCATTTGGAGGTCTATGACCCCCATGATCTTGTGCATTTTTATGGTGTTCTTGCTCATTTAAGCTCTGTCCACTGTTTGTTGCTGTGTTACTTGTTCTTTCCTTTTTAAACACATTGATTTAGACCTGTAAACCTCTCCAGCAGAAAGCCCGGGTGGGGGAGGACCACAGCTCAGTAGCACAACACAGGCACTGCATGCAGGAGTTCCCAGGATCAGTTCCTGGTGTGTCTAGTTTGAAAAGAGAGCAGATGATGTGAAAGGCAATACTCGGCTGGCTACGTGGACAGTGGTCCAGCCTGGTATGAGGCAGCTTTTTAAGTTAAGGTTGAATTTAAGAGCCTTAAATGTTCACCCTAATTAACTTAGGCCTGGAAAGCAAAAGGAGACCTCTTTTACACATTCCTCAGCCAGTATAGTTGCTCCACGTCCATCCGTGTAAGGGCTCCTGCGCAGGACAGCATGTTTTGCATACCATGCAAGCAAGATACCTCCCAAGTAGTGGGCCCGACTACTACTGCTAAACACACTTTTAACATAACTATGTGGGCAACAGCTTTTATGCAGACCTTAACCAGCATGGGAGCCACTGTAGCTGAAGAGGCAGCAATCACTCGGACAGGGAACATGGAAAGACGGGGAGGAGCACAATAAAAGAGGTTTTGCCACACTAAAGGCTGTAGTAGCAGCATGTCATCAGCACACCCCAGAGCTTTAAAGCCTCAAGGGCACCTGGGTCCTCTGGATGCCACACTGGAGCCATTTCTGATGTCTTGCATGTTCAACGAGAAGTCCCAAGTGGATTGCACATAACTAATATTAACTCTATATTTGTAGGTTTTAAAAAAATAAATAGTTGCAGCCTTATTTGCAAGATGGTTAAAGGGTCATGCAAGTTGACTCCACACCCCTGCCAGGTATGGATCCAGGGGGTCAATCCTGCTTCATTAAATCCAGGCTAAAAAGGTTCTGGACTGGAGTATGTGAATTTCCTCTTAATTTGGTGGTCTGGCAGCTCTGCATAAGCCCATGGTGGTGTGAGGTTGTCTCTTGCCTAGAGATTTCTCCAGCACAACTGTGACACACAGATTGACATTACAAGGCAAGTTATTCAGACCAAAGAGAGACTTGTGTTTTTAAACTGGTTTCACCCACTAAGTCAAAAAGCTACTCAGCCAGGCAGGGCTGGATTGTTTCAGTCCCTGTCTTATGGTCAACAAGTCCCAGAAATGCTTGTGCGTGAGGCAGGCAAGCAAGCAAGTGTTCAGATAGCAGCCATTAATATCTTCAGTAGCCAGTTGTATGAGAACACAGAGCTCTTGGAGAGGCTGGATTCAACTCTCCATAAAAGCTTGTTTTATCGAGAGGCCGGAGAGGGGAAGGCTATATCCTAATACAACTGGGAAGTCACCTCACTAACCCCACAGAAGAGCAAAACATCTGCTTTTTGCATGAGTTGATTCATTCGCAGAAGGTGCAATCCTATGCATGTTTAGACATTAAAAAAAGTCCTACAACTCCCAGCATGCCCCAGCCAGCCATGCTGGCTGGGGCATGCTGGGAGTTGTAGGACATTTTCCTGTCTAAACATGCATAGGATTGTGCCCTTAGTCTCCCTTGCCAGGGCTGGCCCAAGAGACATTTTGCTCTCCGAAGGGCAAGATGGCACCCCCTAATTCCATGTACAAAAGCGGACCAGACTGGCAGCTGAATCTTACCCACCACACGAGCGCAGCAGGCTAGGCAGATTGGCACACACGACTGTGTCATCCAGCACCGTACCACCCTTCAGCGTCTCACTCTGCCTAATGGTAGAGCCGGCCCCTTGCTGCTCCTTTTTTGCATGGAACACCCCTCAAAAACACACAAGGGCCCCCCTGCCCTCTCCCCACCTCGAATCCCTCCTCAAACCCCATTTTTCCATGAAGCCATTGACTCAACGTATTAGTCCTCCTCAACCCCTACTGAAACAAAGCCTAAGCATGTATGATTGCCTTACTTTTGTTCGGCTCCTATTCACGTCAATGAGGGCTTGTGCAGGAAGAACATGAGCCTGAGAAGAAAATGGGCACTTCCTTGCTCAAGGCACCGGAGGAGAAAACAGGCGCCTCCTTTTTGAGGACTAGGCCACAGCATATCTGTGTCTGGGGCCCAAGGATTGACAAGGGAATGAAGGATTTTTTTAAATTTTTATTTTTTTTTGGCCTGAGGTAGAAAATCCAAATGCTACCCTCATCCTACTAATAAGCATGGGGTGCAAGTGCTTGTCGGCAACCCCGTTAATTTCATTCCTTCAGAGTGAGGCAAGTGGGCCTGAGAGACACTCTTTTCAGTCATGGCATGAGGGAGGCCTGCCTGGCTGATCTCTGCCCACCTTTTGAAAGACGATGATGGCTTGGGTTTTTAGAAGGGCTTTTGAGCTAAACTAGTTTAGACCGAGGGTGTGGCCCTCCAGATATTTTGGCCCACAACTCCTATCATCCCCCATCATTGGTTATGCTGGCTAGAGCTGATGAAAACTGTAGGCTAAAACATCTGGGGGCCATAAATTGCCCAGTGCTGCTCTAGACATATAGAGTGACACAGGAGGATATGGTATGGTTTTGGAATCTGTGGCTGATTTATTGGTGTCAGAAATTTTATGTTGTTTTTATTATTTGTGAGCCAGGTTGGGGGGTTCCCCATAGACCAAAAGGGTGGGCTAAAAGCGCTGAAAATAAAATTTATCATGCAGAACAACTTCCACAAGTGTTGTGTCCTCCAAGCTGAACCCGTTTGCTTCCTATTCTGCCACCATCCAAAATATGTCACCTGAGGCAACCGCCTCATGTCAGGCCTAACAGAAAAGCATCAAGGGAAACAACTCCAGAATTCTACTCTTCTAATCATTACAAACCATTTTCTGGATTTGTAATCTAAATTTTTTTTGCAGTTGGTTCTTGTACCTCATACGAGGTTAATGTATCTTCTTGCTGTCATGGGTGCTGCTGCGGAGGGCCCATGCAATTGTTTGTGTTTTTTTAATGGAGGGGAAATGGCTTCCCTCGGTGGCAGAGATGTGAGGGAAGGTGACACGAAGAGGTGCGGTGTCACTGCCACGTTTGTGATGCAGGGCAAGGTGAGACAGGCCGCAGCACGCAAGACGGATGGAGGTGCACACGGCCTCTCGGTAGACAGGCCAGTTTCCAGGAGCTATCAATCATTTTCCTGCGTATTATGTAAATTCTTGATGCTAAAGATGTATGGAGTCAATTACCAGGGGTCACGGCTGCGTGTTAAATTCATACAACGAAGCTCCTCTTGGTCTCTGATGAATTTGAGAGAGATTGCAAGCTTTCTGCCTTTTATTGGACCATATAAATATTTCACTGTTAGATATAAAAAAATATTGGAGAAAAAAGCAGATAAAAACCAAGTCCCCCATGTGGATACAGAGAGACAGGGAGCAAGAAGCAGGAGTCAGCAACTTTTTAACAGCCAGGCGGTGTGTTCCAGGAATGGCACGGTCTGGAGGCAGGGTGTTTGTGGAGTTTTTTACTATAGGTTTTGCACTGCGCAGGACAGGGGTGCAGAGGGCAACCTCGCAGCTTTGGCCACCTGGATTCAGGAAAATGTGAAGCTACCAAGTCAGTAATCTTCGAACAGAGTGCCAGGGGACAGTTGTGTGGTAAAAGAGAGGTGCTGTTGTGTCAAAAGGAAAAGACAACTGAAAGGGAACCTCTTCTGTTCTCACCCACCGAAGAGGTTGCCTGCCGCATCCCTGCATGGGGTAGGTTTGGATCACTCAATCCCTCCTGATGCAGAGACGCACAGCAGCACCAATACCTGCCCTCAGAGAATGCCACCCCTGCATGAGTCACTGCTCTGGGCTTAGAAAATCACACAGGAATGTAAGTTCCACCGACATCTTACACACTGTAAAAGCGAACTTTTTTAGTAGGAGAATTAAACATGCCACCAATTTTAAGGCCCGGCCCATCAACTCTTACAAACAATTATCTGTAGATTAAAACTGATTCAAGCTTGAAGTCCTTTTTTTTTTTAATGTTGATTATTTGCAAGCTGGCGTAATCAGAGCAATAAGTGGAGAATAGCAGAGAGCAGTACTTTAACTGATGATTGAAACTTTTCTAAGGACACAATTCTATGCATGTTTAGACAGGGAAAAGGTCCTACAATAACCCAGCATGCCCCTGCCAGCACTGCTGGCTGGGGCATGCTGGGAGTTATAGGACCTTTTTCTGTCTAAACGTGCATAGCATTGCGCCCTAAGGCTACATTTTCTAAGGCTTTTCGAAGGCACCTCTGTATCAAATTGTGGAGAAAGCCCAGAAATCAATACACACACACACACACACATCTTTCCCCAAAGGAGGGGGCCAGGGGAGGAGGGATGAGGTCACCAGGGAGTAGCCAGACAAGCCATCAGCCCCAACAAAGGAAGACCTCGGCAGAGATCCACAACCGTCCAGGAAGGGCCATCAAGGACCATCAGCACAAAGGGCAGCCTCGAAGAGCTGCAAAGGTTTCCCTACGTCACCTTCTTCCCGGGCAGGAATAAGCCTATCTGCACGAAGGGGCAGGCATAAGCCCCCACCTGACCTAGGGGGCGGGGGGAGAGCGGGGAATCCGGGGTAGAAAACCCCTCTCCCGTCCCAGTCCGGGTTGTTGGGAACCACGGGGCCAGATCCTCCTAAGCAACAGCCGCCCAGGCACTCCGTTCTCCGCTAGGAAGCGCCGATCGAGAGCTGGGCTGAAACTGACTAGAGTATTGTCTTTGATGTAAGTAGAGTGACCTGAATGTAACCTGCTAGCCGCGGAGCCCGCTCATTGGATAAGACGCGAGTCAACTAAGGTTTTGTTGACTGTAAACGTATTCTTAGAAGACTGGTAATTCCGACCTAATCATTGTATAAACAAATAAAGAGCCTTATTTGGGCATACAAAGGCGTGTGGTCTTTCCGATTGAACTGCGAGCCGACACGAGCTGTATTGCTCTGCCGGTTAACCCTAGAGTTGCCGAACTCACGCAAAGGATCCGGTTGCTGATCCTTCACATGGTGGCAGGCGACGGGACAATTGGAAACCACATTTGACGGTCGGAACTAACAGGGCTTCGGGCAGGCTAGTAGGTTGCTGGGGAGCGCTCAGAGCAAGGAAAAATGGATAGTCTGAGCCAAGAGCAGGTGGAGCTAGCGAGCAGCCCAGAAACCCCAACCCAGACCTCCACAATGGAGTGGGTGGTGCGGCCAAAGACGGCAAGGCAGGAAGGGGGGGAAGCCCCCTCACAGTTGTTAGGAGGGCAGGGACCCAAGCAGTGGGGTAGCCCCAACCTTACCAGTAGCGGCCGGAGAAGCGAGATAAGGGACCCAGAGGCGGAAGAGGACCTCGGCAGAAGGGTTACTGATGGAGCCATGGGGGGAGGAGGGTTGGATGCCCTCTTTCCCCAACTCAATTGGCAACAAGCCAAGGAGTTGATGCAGCATCAACAAGAGATGCTACAGATGCAGCTGGAGTTGGCCAGGCTGACCAGGGGCACCGGACAAGGGGGAACCCCTGCATCCCAGGGTGGGGGCACCACAACCCCCAAATGGGACAGGAAGCAATTCCCCACCTACCAGTCGGGACAGGATGTACTGATCTTTTTCACCCTGTTCGAGGCTGCCTGCGTAGAGCAGAAGGTGCCAGACAACTTAAGGATGTCCGCCCTGAGGACGCAAGTCAGCGGGGAACTGGCTGATCTTTTGGGCATCCACACCCAAACCGCTCCCTTGGACTATGGAGCGTTCAAAGAAGCGGTGAGAGAGAGGTTTGCCCTCACTGCTGAGCATTGTCGCCGTAAATTTCGTTACGGGCGGCCTAATCCAGGGGACACGTATGCCTCCTGGATGGCGCACCTGGGGCAGGTGTGGGACGCATGGATCGGGGCCACCGGGAGGACCTCCTTGGCGGAGGTGCGGGAGCTCCTGATCCAGGAACAATTCTGTGCCACTATCCCTGAGGACCTAGCTACGGCAGTGCGGGATCGGGACCCCCCAAATTGTAGGGAAATGGGCAAGTTGGCCGACCAAATGGGACTGTATCGGCAGCCCAAAGGACCCAAGGGGGGTAACCTCAGTCATGGCGGGACCAAGGGAAGTGTGGAGAAGGGCAACCCCAAACCTCGGGAGGGAGCCCTAGGCAAGCCCAAGGACAACCCCGGCACCAGTGGATGTTTCTATTGTAAAGAACCGGGGCACCTCAAGAGGAGCTGCCCCAAACTGATCGCAAAGAACCGCCACGCCAAGACATCGCCGGGCAAGGTGGGGAGGATGCTTGCGCCGGAGTCCCGCGAACCGGAGGAGCACGAGGAGGATCAGCAGTCCAGCTCGTCCCTCGAGGGAGACGGTGAGGATGCGGCGCGGTCCCTGAGGAGCGGAGGACAGCATTCGCTGGGGGCCATCTCGCAGGCATCATTGATGCGCATTGCCTCCCCGGAGCAGCTGCGGTGGAGCCAGGACAAATTCTGTGAGTCCATCTCTGTAAACAATGTTTCCCAGGTGGGGTATAGGGACACTGGGGCGGACATCACTGCTTTACCTCGAAGTAAGGTAAAGAAGAGACAGTTGCTAAAGGGGCGCACCTGTGCCATAAAGCCCTATAACTCTCCCAACATAGCCGTCCCCCTCGCCCGGGTCTGGGTCAAGTACAGGGGGTGGGAAGGGGAGATGGACGTTATAGTGCATGGCCAGCAAGAATGGGGAATCATCATTGGGAACGACGTTGCGTTCCGGGCTGCCCAGGTCAAGGTGGGGGTGGTGACCCGGCGTCGGGCCAACCAAGCCCCTGACCCGCAGCCTCCCAGGCCCCCGGGCCCGCCTCCCGGTCGCGGTAAAGCGGCCCCGGCAGCGGCAGCCAGCCGTCCCCCGCCGCTCCCCCCAGTTGTGGGGGAGGACGAAGACCCCGGGGGGTTCGCGCCAATGGCCCGTGATTTTGGGACTCAGAAGGCGTTTCAAGAAGAGCAGCAGAGCGACCCATCCCTCCAGGGATGTCGGGATCGGACCAGTCAAGGGCCCGGGGTAGGGGACCAGTCCGAACGCTTTTTGTGGGAGGCGGGAGCCCTCTACAGAGAATTCTGCCCAAGGACGGGACAGGGTCCCCAACCAAAGAAGAGACAATTAGTTGTGCCTGCGAGGTACCGCCAGGCTGTACTACAACTGGCCCACGATGTGGCGTGGGGAGGGCACTTGGGACAGAAACGGACTCTGGCTAGGGTGACAGAGGGGTTCTACTGGCCCATGGTGGCAAATGAGGTGCAAGAGTATTGCCGGTCCTGCGATGTCTGCCAGCGGGTGGGGCATAACCGGGACCATCCTAAAGCCCCCCTGCAACCCCTACCCATTGTGGGCATCCCCTTTGAAAGAATAGGGATGGATATCGTGGGACCCTTGAATCCCCCCACCAAGACGGGGAAGAAGTTTATATTGACTGTGGTTGACTTTGCCACCCGTTATGCAGAGGCTTTTGCTTTAGCCTCCATTTCCGCCACCAGCCTGGCTAAGACTCTCCTCTCTCTTTTCGCCCGCCTAGGAATGCCCCACACGGTGGTTTCGGACTGCGGCACGGGCTTCGTGTCCAAACTGTTTAAAAAATTGTGGGAACTGGGGGGGGTAGAGCACCTGACTTCGGTGCCATACCACCACGAGACCAATGGGTTGGTGGAGCGTTTCAACCAGACTCTGGAAAAGATGATCAGGGCATACGCGGCGAAGCACCCTGGGACTTGGGATCAAGCCCTCCCCTACTTGTTATTTGCCTACCGGGACTCCCCCCAAGAAAGCCTGGGATTCTCCCCCAACGAACTGATGTTTGGGAGGGAGCTCCGGGGACCTTTGGCTCTGTTGCGGGCGGAATGGGAGGGGGTTGCCGCAAAAGCCTCCGTGCCGGTGCATACGTTCATGCAACACCTCCAGACTGTCCTTCGGGAGGTGAGGGAGACGGCGCAGCAGCATCTCGAAACAGCCCAGCAGCGGCAGAGCGCGTGGTACAACCGGACGGCTGTGCCACGGACTTTCGAAGTGGGGGACCAGGTGTTGGTACTGCGCCCCCAAAAGACGGACAAACTGTGCTTAAAGTGGGAGGGCCCAGGGACCGTCATTGGAAGGTCGGGGGAGGTAAACTACCAGGTGGCCTTCCCGGGGCAGCCGGGGAGGCAGAAGGTTTTCCATGTAAATATGCTGAAACTGTATGTAGAACGCGGGACGAAGGTGGGGGGAGTACAAGAGTGTGTGGAACCGGGAGACCCAGATGGGGGGTTGTTGGCCGAGTGGGGGGAAGGGGGAGGAATGGAGGAGATCAAACTGTCCCCCTCCCTGTCCGAACAGCAGCGACAGCAGATCACCCAGGTCTTGGAAGAATTTCAGCCCATGTTCTCAGACCGACCGGGATGCACCACACTCACACAACACACCATTGACACAGGGGATAGCCCCCCCATACAGTCCCTACCCTACCGGGCGGTGGGGCCTCATGCCCAAGTCGTGGCCGAGGAGGTACAAGCCATGCTGGACTTGGGAGTCATTGTGCCCAGCTCGAGCCCCTGGTCCTCCCCGATCGTATTAGTAGCCAAAAAGGATGGGGGTGTCCGGTTCTGCGTAGACTACCGGAAAATAAACAAGGTGACCGTCCCGGACCCCTACCCCATTCCCAACATGGATGTGCTGCTGGAGAGGCTGGGGGGGGCTAAGTACATCACCACCCTGGATCTGACAAAGGGGTATTGGCAGGTTCCGCTCGATGCGGACGCTGCCTTGAAATCTGCTTTCGTGACCCACCTGGGGTTGTTCCAATTCACCACCCTCCCGTTTGGGGTCCGCAATGGTCCGGCTACCTTCCAGAGGTTGGTAAACGGAATGTTAAATGGGCTGGGGGAGTTCGCCTGCGCGTACCTAGACGACATCGCCATTTTCAGTTCCACCTGGGAGCAGCATTTGCAACATGTCCGCCAGGTGTTTCAAAGGATTCAGGGTGCTGGGTTGACGGTAAAGGCAAAGAAATGCCAGGTTGGGAGGGGGGAGGTGGAGTATCTGGGACACAAGGTAGGGGGAGGTAGTGTCAAGCCCCTAGAAGCCAAGATAGAATCAGTGCGCACCTGGCCCCAACCCCAGACGAAAAAGCAGGTCCAAGCTTTTTTAGGGCTGGCTGGCTATTATCGTAAATTCGTGCCCCATTTTAGCCAGCTAGCCGCCCCCCTGACTGACTTGTGCAAGAAGCGGCAACCCGTTAAGGTCCAATGGTCAGCCGCTTGCCAGGCAGCGTTTGAGGGACTGAAAGCCTGCTTGATGGCAGCCCCTGTGCTGCAAGCCCCAGACTTTGAAGCCCCTTTTGTTCTGCAGACGGATGCCTCGGAAGCGGGGATGGGAGCCGTCTTGCTGCAGGAACGACCAGGGCAGGGGCTGTGCCCGGTTGCCTTTTTAAGTAAAAAACTTCTGCCTCGGGAGCGGAACTTGGCCACTGTCGAGAAAGAGTGCCTCGCAATAGTGTGGGCAGTGACCAAGCTTCGCCCCTATCTGTGGGGCCGCCGGTTCCGACTGCAGACCGACCATTCCCCCTTGTGCTGGCTGGATAGGGTGAAGGGGTCCAACCAGAAGCTCTTACGGTGGAGTTTAGCCCTGCAAGATTTTGATTTTTTAGTAGAACACATTAAGGGTAAGGACAACATCGTGGCAGATGGGTTGTCCCGGGCTTTCTCAGTAGGAGACAGTTAGATAGGGATTGGGGTGGTGGACCCCAATGCCATCTTTCCCCAAATGGGAGGGTGTGGAGAAAGCCCAGAAATCAATACACACACACACACACACATCTTTCCCCAAAGGAGGGGGCCAGGGGAGGAGGGATGAGGTCACCAGGGAGTAGCCAGACAAGCCATCAGCCCCAACAAAGGAAGACCTCGGCAGAGATCCACAACCGTCCAGGAAGGGCCATCAAGGACCATCAGCACAAAGGGCAGCCTCGAAGAGCTGCAAAGGTTTCCCTACGTCACCTTCTTCCCGGGCAGGAATAAGCCTATCTGCACGAAGGGGCAGGCATAAGCCCCCACCTGACCTAGGGGGCGGGGGGAGAGCGGGGAATCCGGGGTAGAAAACCCCTCTCCCGTCCCAGTCCGGGTTGTTGGGAACCACGGGGCCAGATCCTCCTAAGCAACAGCCGCCCAGGCACTCCGTTCTCCGCTAGGAAGCGCCGATCGAGAGCTGGGCTGAAACTGACTAGAGTATTGTCTTTGATGTAAGTAGAGTGACCTGAATGTAACCTGCTAGCCGCGGAGCCCGCTCATTGGATAAGATGCGAGTCAACTAAGGTTTTGTTGACTGTAAACGTATTCTTAGAAGACTGGTAATTCCGACCTAATCATTGTATAAACAAATAAAGAGCCTTATTTGGGCATACAAAGGCGTGTGGTCTTTCCGATTGAACTGCGAGCCGACACGAGCTGTATTGCTCTGCCGGTTAACCCTAGAGTTGCCGAACTCACGCAAAGGATCCGGTTGCTGATCCTTCACACAAATAGTTCAGAAACTGAAAAGGAGGGTGAAAGGCAGTAGCTCCATGGCAGAGCACCTGCTTTGCATTGCAGGTCTCTCAGGTTCAACCTCCGGCATTTCCAGTTAAAAGAATCGGGAAGCAGGGATTGCAAAGGGCCTTTTCTGCCAGAGACCCTGGAGAAACACTGCCAGTCCGGAGTGGACCATATTGGGTCAGGTGGACAAACAGCCTCACCTGGTATAAGCTGGTGAGGATATGTATGTAAGGGTGCACATGTAGGGGACCATGGTTAGCTGATTAGGCAGTGTTATACTTGTACTGGGTCTTAGGAGTGTGGCTGCTGGAGTGGAAGTACACGGCCTGACTCGCTGGCCTCCTCCTCAGCACATGCAGCTCCTGCCTGTTGCCGTCGATAGCATCACTTGCTTCCCCACCCTCCACAAAACTCATCTCCACCTCCCAAAATCAACGTTCATATCTTCCCCCGGAATGAACATCTAACACAGCTTCTGAAAATCGCTGTCCTTCTCAAGATCCCATTACAATCGTTTTGATAAAGTGCCCAGAGCCAGAGATTCCATTTTAGATTAGGGGGAGATCACAGTCTATGCGGGAGAAAGAGAGGATTGTCTCCAAAGGGGCTGTGCTGCTCAGCCCACTGGCTCCTGGATGAGACACAAAAAGGGGATTTGCACAGCTGGAGTGCAACAAGGTTCAGACGTATGAAGGAACTGTGAGATAAAGACGGTCTTGTAGCGTGAGTGAAGTATCTATCCGATGTCACACTGAGTAACTGCAGCAAAGCCCCATACATCAAGAGCCATAGCAAAAGTGGCTTAAAATCTCAACACTGACCAAAAACTCAACACAGGTCCTTAGGCAAACCCCTTTCCCCATCTCTATCCCCACCCCCATCTCCAAAATTGTTGTGGCCTGCCTTACAGGACGGTTGTAGATATTAATATCAATGACACTTCTACCCTGCTCTACACGGGAGGAGCTCAAAGTGGCTCATAGCAGCTGCCCCAGGCCACGTCATGTCTTCACAGTGGACAGGGCCACATCTGCTCCACCTCAGCAGATGAACTGTGCCATCTGCCTTCAGACATTCTCTGGTTACTGAGATCTCCAAGACCTTTCAAACGGGCTCTGCAAAATAATGATAGTTATCATGGTCACCGCCCCGCACCACCTGGGGTTCAGCCCAAGAGCCTGTTTGTGTGTGTAGCGCAGTTCTGTACCACAAGCTGCGAACTGGACAGGAGTCCACGGTGACAAGAGGAGCCCCAGATTTCCTCTCCAGCTTGGAGTGAGCGCGGAGCATTGCTGTGGTTGTGCTGGACTGAGAAGAGCGGTGCAACTACAAGGAAGACCCCAGCCGGCCCCTCCCTTCTAGCTGCAAGCAGGAAAGGAAGGTTGGGGAGTGTTTTGGCACCAGCCCTGTGCCAAAACAAAGAGCCCCACCCTCCGGCTCCAGAGAGGAAGTCCGGGGCTTTCTATCTGGGTGCCGGGCTGTGGAGGCCCTGCAAGCCCTTTCACAGCCCAGGACTGAAACAATCCCCTCCTGCCCTCCCCAGCTCCAAGTCTGGCCCTGGAAGAAGGGTGAGGGACCATCCCCACTGGCGTGCTGCACTTCCACACCTGTGGGATGATTCCCATCTCTCTCTGCAGATCCAATTAGAGTCGGGGAGCGGAGCAGGGGATCAACCCTGAATTGGTGCATGCAGTCACTGCAAGCTCAGGGGTGAGGGGTAGGTTAGAGTTTTGGCAACCACTTGTGTGTGTATGTGAGTGTGTGTTTGCTGGCTCGGCTACCATGGCCAGCCAAGATCTGTGGACCCCTGACATTGGATGAAAAATTCATCATACCAAGACCACCAGCTTTCCTAAGTAACTAAATGAAAAAAGAACGCCCAGGTTTCTAGTCCTCATGCCTACCAAGATATGCTGAAACAAGCACTTGGATAGTGTCCAGTGAGATCCTAGGAGCCAGATGTGTGAATAAGCAGGAGCTCCTACAAGCTGCATAGCTCTTTACCTCCAACCAAGACTAACAGAAGAGGAAAAATTGTGCAAAGCCAGGCACTATGTGGCATTCCCAATTCGGGGAAAGGGGCTGCAGGTAGGTGAGCACTCCTCACACCCTGGGCTTTTTGCTCTTAATGTTGGAGCCCCACTTTCCCTTATACTAGAGCTGAGTTGAAGGTTTCCTATGGAACTTTTGCAGCATGAAATTTGGAGGCAATTTCTTTCTTTCACTCTCGGACAGCCTTCCCAAACCTGGCGCCCTCCAGGTGTTTTGGACTTCAACTCCCAGAATACCTGATGGTCAGGAATGCTGGAAGCTATAGTCTGAAACATTTGGAAGGCATCAGGTTGGGGAAAACTGCTCTAGCAAGTCCAGAGGTGGGGAAGGGATTGGGGAAGAAACAGCAGCTGCCACCCGCTGGGACACCGGGAACACTGTCACCACAAGCGGGGAATTCACCACTAACTTTGCCCCCTTTCACATCTCCCCTGGAAATTACTGAAATACCCCCACCCCAACTTTGCAGCCTATGAGTGGAGAAGCCAAATTGGATGGAGGGCATTTCTCCTTAGCCCTGGCTTAAATGCTTCTAATATGACCCTTAAAACTTTCTAGAAGAAAACCTTTCCACGTGTATTCTAATTTGAGGAATTAAGCTGAGGTAGGGGAGGGTGGAAGAAGAGATGAAAGCATGCTTAGGCTATTGTAAGATTAGAAATGAACGCTGCAGGGTATTTTTTTGAGAGAGACACGAAACTTGGCTTGTTAAACCCAGAGAGTGCTGTATTCAGAAATCCATGCCCTCCACTCAAGAGGTTAGGTGTCAGGAGTTTGCCCAGCATATGTATTGTAAGTAATATAATATAATATAATAATTATATCACTATAATATACTATTATATTATAATATAATAATATTATGATTATATTATCTTATAACAACAACAACAACAACAACAACATTCCAAAATGAAAAGGAAACACCAGTAGCAAGGGAAGTTTTGATTTATAGGCTAACAACTCGCGCCAAAGCCATTCACTAAGTGTCAGGCACCATCTATGAGCCCAGCCGGCTTGACATTAAATGGAATTTTATGTGTGTGCCTGCGTGCACACGCACACACACACACCATCATTCCCCTCTTTGATCTCCTTCAAGGCCAGGAGCCGACAATCAGGACAAGATGCCCAACAAAGCGACCAAATTAGGGCATGAGCCTTACACATTGTCTCCTCATTTTCTCCTACCGGATGCCCATTGTTCTTGCCTCTGCTGGATGTAAACAGAAAACCTGTCAAGCTCCGGTTGATCGGCTGTGAATATGGTGCAGATCAAAGGGGGGGGGGGAGCTGCACTGCCATTGCTGAGGCTTTGAGCCGCTGAAATAAGAAATCTGTGGGTCGGGGTTCTCATCACGGCAGTTGGGGGGAGTTCTCCCCTTTATGACTGCATGCATCTCTGTGGGGTCACTTACAACCTATCAATGATGCGAACTGCTTTGTCACATGGACACGTTTGGAACACAAACCCAGGGTGGACCATAGGATGTTGTCTTATGTCGAGTTACGAGTCTATCGAGTTAGACAGTACTGAGATGGATGGGCCAAGGGTCTAACTCAGGGGTAGGCAATCTTTTTGGGCCATGGGGCACATTTGGCAATTTGATAAACTGTACTGGGCACTACCACAACATGGGCGTGCTGCAGCAGAAAGCGTCAGCCTGTGGCCCCCTGCCATCTTCATTTCCTACGGATGCCTCTGAGCCCCACATGTGGCCCAGCGGCATTCATGGGAAGCGAAGATAGGAGCACCCAGAGTGATCTCTGTGGGGTCACTTACAACCTATCAATGATGCGAACTGCTTTGTCACTCTGCTTTGACGCAATCCCAGCTGCCAATAAGAAATGCTGTTATTTGGAACGAACAAATATAAAAAATAGGAGGGGAAGCACTAAGAAAGGTGTCTGAGGGTGCAATGGTGCCCATGGGCACCACATTGCCTACTCTTTGTTCTAACGCAGGGTTCTCCAACCTTGGGTCCCCAGATGTTTTTGGCCTACAACTCCCAGCATGCCCTGGGGACCCAAGGTTGGAGAACACTGTTCTAACGGTTAGATCATTAGTCCATCCGACTCAGTATTATCTAATTCACAGAAGCCTCCCCAGGGTTTCAGGTACAGAGAGAGGTCTTTGCCAGACTGACCTGGACATGCCAAGGATTGACCCTGGGACCTTTTGCATCCAAAGCATGCGCTCAACTACTGAGCTACTACAGCCTTTCCCAGATTTGGGGAACTGGCCACTTGTAGACCAAATGAAAGTAACTTTATCATCAGCTACCAAATTTGAATCAAGGTGTGGCAAAACGTTCCCAGAGTGCGTTCCAGCTTGTATTGTTTCTTGAAGAGAGGAGAAAGCTTTGCTGATTATAACTTGTGTCTTTCAGTGCGAGGCCTACAACCCAGAGAGAGTAAAAAATGGTGCCTAGCCTTCCCCAAATTGGTGTCCTACAAATGTGTTGGGCTATAACTCCTATCATCCCCAGCCAGCTCAGCCAATGCCTGGGGATGATGGAGGTTGTAGTCCAGCACATCTGGAAGGCGCCAGTTTGGGAGGAGGCTGTCCTAACCAAAGCAAAGGTCGCAAAGACCTTTTACTCATGCCTGATTGGGAACTGGGGCTGCCACCTTGCCCTCTTTGAACCCTCTGGATACTTTTCATTTCCAGGCTCTGCCACCTAGGATCTCAGACATCAAATTATGACACAATCATCAATTCTGGTGACCCAGTCGTGCACCTGACGGACCTTTTCGGCCCAGCAGGGGCGCGTCCTTGCCGAATGGATTGAACTGAACGGGAAGTGCAATCAACATTCCACGGGGCACAGCTGGGACCTCCTGGTGAATTATGGGTCCTCCTGCTCCATCGCAGATTTTTCTGTTGTAGGTCAAGGCTATCATTTTGCCTGGCTCCGGAAAGCTTCTGTCAAACAGCTATGCCACTCGCTTGGGAGTGTCACTTTTGCTGTCCTGGCTCGCTGTACTTTTGGAGAGCAGGACCTACTTTCCCCGTTTTTGTCTGCATTTATCTCACAGATGTATAGGGGCTGTTACAATGGCAGAGAGGAAAGACAATACAGAATCTGGGTCCTCAAAAGATATGTAAATCTGTTAATCAAGAGGCCTATTATTGTACATGCCTCACTCACAACGATCCACCAAGATCACTGATCAACTGCTAATAACCGATTGTGTGGCAGCAAGCATTTCCTTATCCAGCTTTGCTACCGTGTATAAAGACTTAACAAAAAACCCACCACATTCTAATTACCGTACAGCAAAATTGTTCTCTCTAAAAACATCTCACCATACTCCTCCATCCATCAAGCTGAGGAAGAAATAAATCTGTCAGAAATTAGTTAATAGGAAGACGTTGCATCGTTCTGGGGAGGGGGCAAGAATATTTTCCATTTCTAGGCCTCATGGTTGAACAGAACTACACTTGGAAATGTTAAGGCAGAATTACTAAAAAGGACTACCAGAGTAAGTTCAAAGGAGCCACAGACTAGCTGGCTCTCTTTCCACAGCTGGAAATCCCATCCCTTCTCTAATTACTAGTTATGGTTAGTGTACATGTGCACAAGATGCTGTGACTCCTGTGGACCAAAACTGCCCATTAGAAACTCCCATTGGAGGCAGGAGGCTCCCACAGGCTTAAGTTGTTCTAGGGTGAGTGAAAGCAAACAAATGCAGGCAAAGAAAGGGGACTCAACAAGCCACCTCAATTGGCTTCAAAAAGGCGATGTCACTGGAAGGATCCTGTGGCTCATGCTGGCTCAGCTTGTTTGAGTGTGGAAAGCTAAGCAGGGTCAGGCCGGGTTATTACTTGGATGGGAGACCCCTCCTCTAGTTTCCTGCATTGAGCAGTTGGACTCGATGGCCATGTAGTAGGCCCCTTCCAACTCTATGATCCTATGATCCTTTTCTGAAAGCAGCATATGCTGCAATACTCCAAAGGAAACAGAATTGGCAAATGTAACAAGCTTGGGTTGTAGCTTTGTCAGTTACAGGTTAATTGCCAATTTAGGCAAGAAAGCTCATGATTAGACTAGCAGAATGAATACCTGCTCATTGATGGGCCCAAACCAATAGAGTCCTGTGGACTGCATTAACCCTTGTTTGGTTGGCATGCCCTATAATTTAGCTACACAGATCTTTAGTACTGGAGGAGTAAATATACGTAGATCACGGTTTTACCAGACATAAGGACGAAAAACATAACACTTCTTCTTTGGCAAGAGTTATCTTCCCAAAACAATGACTTAATAGTCTTTTGGAAGGGAGAGGCTTTCCCCCTCACTGTTGCAATACAGCCTTGGTTACTTTTTCTGGAGGGCTATGCTGGAGGGGGGGAGGAGCAGTTCCTCCCCCAACAAAGGCAAGGAAACCACTGGCAAGGCCCACAGCCTCAGTGCCATGACCTCTAAACACACCTCTTCTTTCTAGCTTGGTGGCAACCGGGGAACCAACAGAACATACTCCTCAAGCAGATGGATTAGGCCACGATTTGCCACCTGCCAATCCCTAAAGTAGAGGTTTGCTAACTAAACCGCTGACGGTGTCTGCTAAGGATGCCAAGGCTCGTCAGACCAGGAGGAGCCATGCCCACTTGCAGCCGTCAAGGTAAGAGCTGACATTGGCTTCCTGCCTACGGTGGGGCGGTAGAGGCGGGGGGGGGGCTTTCAGACCAGCAGGAGGAAGACGCCACGGGGTCCAGCCATGCCATTATACACTTTTATTGATGCTGTTCTGAAGAAAGCTAATCAATATATTAGATTTCCCAAAGAAAGAAAAACAGCAACCGCCAGAGAGTTTTCCATCGGGTTCTGAGAGCTTTCAACAGCAAGGGCTGAGCTCATAGTCAGGAAGCGGGGCAATCTCCTGGTCCACCCCTGGGTTTCCTGGCTACATCCAGCCCGGATTAGGATGATCGAGACTTTAAAGAAAAGGACAAACAGGACTGCAACACTGAGCTGATTCAAATCAGTTTGATTAACCAGTTTAAAGACGGTGCAGGCTGCCTGTGACATATACAAAATCAACAGTTGTCTGAACTATTGTTGTCTGAACTATTGTTTTCTCACAAGAGGACTTAAATCCAGCTTTCTCCAGTCTGCTGCCCAACCATGTTGTCTGAGGGATGCTGGGAGTTGTAGACGAAAACATCCGGAGGGCACCAGGTTGAGGAAGGTTGAAAATCAATTCATTAATGGATGAAAACTGATATGGTTATTGGACTAAGCTGTTTTCTGTTGTTGTTTTTAACATGGACTAAGATATTTTTGTAACTATTGAGTAACAACCTTTAGTCCCCCCTCCAAAGACAAGAAATTCTGTGAAACACTTCCAGGCAAATGGCACAATACGTATACAGATAAATGGCACCTCTAACTGCAGACACAGTCTATCTGGACATAACAGCTTATGCACAGGCTTGCTTTCCATGGTTTTTATTGTTATGCTATGGCAAGCTTCCCCAACCTGGCGCCCTCCAAATGTGTTGGACTACAACTCCCAGCATCCCCAACCAGCCATGTTGTAGTCCAACACATTTGGAGGGGCATCAGGTTGGGAAAGGCTGCATTATCTGTTCCTTTACATGCTGTTTTGTGTAGAAATGGTCTTTACCTAACCACTATCTGGTCAGGTTTCATTCCTTGCATAATTCAGTTTAGAAATTAAGCTTCTCTTTCTACCCCGCTCCCATCTCCCTCCCCACAAAAAGAAGACAGGGAAATTTGTGGAGGGCAGATCTATCAACAGCCAGCAGCCAAGAAAGAACCACCTTGTGGCACCAGCCATACATCTGCAAAGAGCAGACGCTGGTAACAAAGAACAGAGGAAGGCAACCACATTCATATAATAATATTGTGAATGGTTTAGTATTTACATAACACTTTACAACAGGGGTGTTGAACCTCTTTCAAGCTGAGGGCTGGATTCAATTTTGGAGGAGCTCTCGGGGGCTGCATTCCAGTGGCAGCTGGGGCTGAAGGCAAAAGGGGTGGGGTCAAATACCAGCATATTTTAAGCTCCTTCTGCCAGTAAGAAAGCCTTTGGAGAGGCATTTGAACTATTACCCCACCTTTCATTCGTTTTACCAACTGTGCGGCATCGGCTTTCAAGCGCCTTGGTTGTAGAACTTCCAATGTCACCAGGCTGACTGCTATCAGAGACAGGGCGCTGGGTGCCATGGACAAGATATATCATCTGACAGCCAGCCAGCCAATCACAGTTTGGCTTGCCAAGGCCTATCAGGATGGGCAATACTGCAACCTCGCTTACTGCTGTTTCTGAAGAGGGCACTCAGGGCCTTTGCTGCAGTGCTCCGGCTCAGGGTTCCAGCCAGCCAGCCAGCCATACCCTTTTCTAGGAGATGCCATTCCATTCCCCACCCCCAGTTTTATGTCTCCCCCCCCACTTCCAGTAGTCATTCAGCACCCCATGGCCACTGAACTTGATCAGTCCTCATTGGACTGCTTTAGGATGTGTGTCCCCCCCCCCTTTTTGTGTGTACTTCTGCACAACTTGGCACCCTCCTAGTCCTGCTGATATGTCCCTCTTGCACATGGAAGGTGCAGTTTTGGCTACGTAAGGATCAGCAGTCTGAGAATGAGTTTGCTTTTCGCACAGAGAGTTTCCGCTATTGGGCAGTTAATAGAAATGTAATAAATATAATATAATATGCCTTTTCCCCAAGATGCTCAGGGTGGTGACCCCGGTTCTCACCACCCCGCCCCCCCCCTTTATCCACACAACAGCACTGCAAAGTAGTTTGGGTTGAGATATGGCTTCACATCACAGCAGGGATTTGAACCCGGTTGCCACCGGTCCAAGACAAACATTCTATCCAAGGATTAGGCAACTTGTTGCCTTGTAGATGTTTCCAACGACAACTCCCATAATCCCTGACCATTGGCCATGCTGGCCAGGGCTGTTGGGAGTTGTATTCCAAAACATGTGGAGGGCACCAGGTTTGTTATTTGTGAGTGACAGTCATATCCCGCCTGCCTTTTTCTCCAAGGAGCCCAAGGGGGCGTACGTGGTCCTCCTCCATTTAACCCTCACAACCACCCTGTGGGGTAGGTTAGGCTGAGAGCCAGTGACTGGCCCGAAGTCACCCAGTGTGCTCCATGGCCACACAGCATCACCTGTCCTGGAAACTGGGGCAATGTGAGTGTGTGTAAGAGGGAAGCTGTCCCATGGGGTTTTTCCTATGGGATCCAGGGCTTCCCGCATTACCACTGCTGCACGATGTGGTACAGACAGACAGAGCATGAGAAAGGGCCCTTCTTATCCTTGGCTGAATTCTGGAGGGTACAGAAAACCGGCGGGATTTATTTTTTTTTAATGCATGCAAAGGCAGACACAAGGCTCCGTATTTCCCAGGGATTATCTGAACCATATCAACGATAATCCAATGATCTGTAACACGATTACACCCAACCATGGAGAGAAGGAACTTCTACCGGTAGTACAATCTTTCATCCAGCCAGCTGTAAAGGTTCAGGGGGAAAGAGGAGATTTAATAAGCGGAAAGTGGGGGTGGAGGGGGGGGAAGTCACACAACCCCCGTAAGGCCCCGAGATAGCTTTACATATATATTTTTTGCAAGAGGTGGGGAGAGCAAGGGTGTGTGTGTGTGTGTGTGTGTGTGTAGTGCATCTAATTGCAATCAACAGCAGACATCTGAGGCAAGTGACGGGCTCAGCAAAAAAATTGCTGCTGAGAGGGGCGAAATCTTTGTCTAAAAATAATCAGCCATTCTGCACGCCGCTAATCCCCCCCCTCCTTTTTGCTATAATGGTAATCGATGCTGGAGGCTTTGAATTCCATCAATTTATAGATCTGCCCCAGCTCTGCGCCTGGCGATTGTCTGCTGGCTCGCGGAAAGTGGGGGGGGGAGAGAGAGAGAGAGAGGCGGCAGCCCCCCCCCCCCGCTGTGTGATTAAGATAAGCTCAGATGCCTTCCATAAATTCCTTTATCAGTTTTCAAAATGCTCCACCAGCCTACAGTTCGCCCCCTCTATAGATACAGAGATATGTGTGTGTGTGTCTTTTGTGTGTATATATATATTATATACATGTACATGTGTTGTGTGTGTATCTGTGTGCTTTGTGCGTATACGTACATCTATATGTGTATAATGTATACATATATATAATATGTATCTGTGTTGTATGCATGTATATATATACATGTATATGTGTGTGTGTGTGTGGTGTGTGTATGTGTATAATCTGTGTTCTATGTATATATCCATATAATGTGTGTGCTATGTTGTATGTGTGTATGTATCTCTGTGTTGTATGTGTGCGTGTTGTGTGTGTGGGGGGGGGGAGAGAGGGAGAGTGACTGCCTGCCCCCGGAGATGTTTGCAGCAGTTAAAGATTAGCCCGAGCTTTCTGAGACGCCAAATTTTTGAGGGTATCGATCAATAAATCAAATCAGAGCCCAATCAATCGCCCAATCAGAAGCGTCTCGCCAATGCATTACTGCTGGCGCCTCGAACCCGGCGTGGCCTTCTATGGCTTTCATCAAAACGGCGCTGGGCTGGCGCGCTGCCAGCTCCCACTCTTTGCCTAATAGACTCCACAGCGCAGGAGCTCCAGCCTGGCGCAAGAGCAATAAATTTCTCATCTAACAGCCGATCGAGAAACAAGGTGAACATCTGTTTTGCTGCAATGAAACCTCGCCGGGTTCTTCGGGAGCCGCAAACCGGCTTTGACAGCCCACCCCAAAGGCGGCTCCCAAACCTCCCCCCACCGCACACGCTTCCACAAAAGTGTGTCGCGGGGAGGGCTCACTTATTTCTGTTAAGCAGTTTAAGAAGACTTTGCATCGTCACCCGCACCGGGGCCCCCCACCAGCCACCTCCCCCCCCCCGCACTGCAACAGAGAGAGAGAAAGAGGAGAAAATAACAGTTCGCTCAGTCAATAGTAAAAGCCATCCTGGGACCCCGTAGCATGAAGGCAATTTTATGATACCCATTATGTAGCACTGTAACTTCATTAAAAGCTGTTTATCCCCTCTAAGCATTTCAAAGCACTTCCCCTCACCCGTAAAATGGGGACTGGATTAACCAGGAGGCGAAGTATGCTGCAGAGCAGGCTGGTCTGTGGAGGGGCTGTTAGGCAGGTGGGCTGGGCCTTTGGACACGGGGGGGGGGGGCAGACAAGATGGCATTTGCATGTGTGTGCGCGCGCTCTCGCTCGCTCTCCCCGCCCCCCCCCCACGCTTTCCTTTCTTTTCTCTCTCTCTCTCTCTCTCACTGACAACCACTTCTCTTTCTCTCTTACTGGCACCCCTCTTCTCTCTGGCTCTCTCAATATGACCCCCTTTCTCTCCCTCTCCCTGACACCCCCCCCTCTCTCACACACAATATGACCGCTCTCGCTCTCCCTTCTCTCTCTCTCTCTCTCTCTCTCAGGGAGCCGCTGGGGGAGGGAGGAGAGGGATCATTCTTGCCAGAGGTCAGAACTGTTCACCAATGGCCACGCTGGCTGGGAATGATGGGAGTTGCAGTCCAACACATCTGGAGGGCCCCAGGTTGGGGAAGGCTGGCTTGGACCTTCATGCAAACTTCCTCAAAAACCAAACCCCATCTCTGGCGATCCAAGATGCACTGCCTATAAGCATGGAGCAGGTCCCATATAGCTATTATGCCTAATAGCCATCAGTGGACCGCTCTCCCTCCATGGGTTTGCTTAGCTCCGTTCTCTCAGGATGGGTCCTTATGCAGCCAAAACAGCACCACTCACACACAAGAGGGTGGTGTCAACAGGTGCACAGAAAGACCAACCAAAACATATTTGGGGGGGGGGACACTTAAAGGTGCAAAAAAAATCCCCCACCCCAAAATAGGCCACCCCTCAAAACAGACCAATGAGCATGCCCAATGGCCACAGAATGTTGGCTGACTGTTGGGAGTGGGGAAGAGCAGGAAATAGAAAACCGGGAGGGGGTGGTATGGAGTATCCTGGATATGGGCAAGGCTGGATGGATGGCAACCTGAACAGGAGCACTTCACACTGCAACTTTTTGTTGCAGGCTCCATTTGTTCCTTTTAAATAAATAAAAAATGCCGGCTGTGACTACCACCAGCTCTTGTGGCCACAAATTCTACCAAGTTAATGATGCACTGGGCTTGTATTCATGTGCCAGCCAGCCATCTCCTCCCCTGTGTAGGATTTTTTGGGGAAAGGGATGGCATTCAGGTCAGAGGGCACAACTGCAAAGCTGGGATGAGTCCAGGGGCCTGTCCATTTCGATTTTAAGCACCGCTATAAAGTACCCTCTTTCAATCCGCCTGCTTCCCAGGGGTCAGTCAAAACATCTTAGGTGATTTCCAAAGATAAGCAGCTCTTCTCCCTTGCCCCTCCCCTCCAGCTATTCTACAAAGAAAAAAATAATAATTCCCATTTTACCTGGGGAAAGCTTCCTGATGTATTTCAGGCGCTTTTTCAAACTGTTTCTTCAAACCAGTTATTTGGCTACAAAGAAGAAGCTGAAAGCAAATAGGAGAGGACAGTTGGGCCAGCCAGCCTGCACTTGAGCCAGGGAAAGTCACAGATCAATGGCAAAAGTAGGCTGGAATCCAGCTTGTGGTGGGTGGGGAATCCCAACAGACTCCTCCCAGTGACTACCTATCACAGCAACAGCCCCCAACTATAGGCCCTGGGCCAGCCTTCCCCAAGCGGGCGCCCTCTGCATGTGTTGCACTACAACCCCCATCATCCCCAGCCAGCAGGGCCACACCACATCAGGCGGTGAAGCTAGCCTGGGACAATCAGCAATTATACACAGGTACAAATCTACAGAAGAGTTTCTACTATCAAGGATTGTAAATTGACCAATTCACAAACAAGACCCTTTTTTCTCATTGCAGTTGTTAAACAATTGGGAGTCAGGAACTCTTGCAGATCTACTAGAAATCACCCAGCTCCACTTAATAGAGTGTATCCACATGGCAGTCTACATAACAAAAGCACCATGTCTTTGTTGAAATGGAAAGTCCCAGGTTCATATCCCTGATGGGTGATCTTTGGCCAATCTCTCTCTCTCTCTCTCTCTCTCTCTCTCTCTCTCTCTCTGCCTGATCTACCTTACAGGGCTGTTGGAAAGATAAAACAAGTCTTATGTATGCCATCCTGAGTGCACTGGAGGAAGATTGGAATACAAATGATCGAAAGATCCCCCTCCTCCACATGGAAAGGTCTGTACCTCACTGGTAGAGTGCCTGCTTTGCATGCAGAAGCCCCCAGGTTCAATCCCCGGCTTTTCCAATTAAAAAGGATCTGGAAAAAAACCTCTCTCTGCCTGAGACCCTAGGGAGCGGCTGCCAATCAGTAGTCAACGCTTGAACTTGTGGTTCGTATGTTCCTATCATGTCCCCCAAGTTCAAATATTTGGGGATCGCAGAAACCAACACACCAACTGCCTATTGCATCATTATACTGCTTAGACCAGACTTCCCCAACGTGCTGCCCTCCAGATATGTTGGACTACAATCCCTATCATCTCCAAACAGCACAAGCAATAGTCCGTGCTGGTTGCGGATGATGGGATGGTATCAGCTCGGAGAAGGCTGGCATAGACTATCGCACCACCACCACAACAAAGGAGCATTTGTATATATTTTAATTATATACAATTATAAAGATATAAGATATAAAGATATAAGAACAAGACAAAAGATATAAATTATAAAGATATAAGAACAAGACAAAAAGCTGCTAGATCCCCACCTAAGGGAAAGATGACTTAAAGTAAATCAAAGCTGGTATAAAAGAGCTTGTTTTTATTGCACACGTGTGTGGGGGGGGAGAACACACAACAGACATGCAGAGACACCATTTCCAAATGAATGGAGGACGAGGGAGAAAGCAAGTTCGACGCAATTCTTTGCTGTATAATAAATAGACCTTTATTACAGCTTTGATATATTCTCCCCCTAATGACATTTAAGGGCAACCCAATAAAGCTGAAAAGGAACAGGGCAGAAACTAACAAATGCTTAATATTCAATAAATGTGTCAATTTTACATACAGAGGCAAATGGGCCTTTATTGAGGAATTGGTAAATTTCCTTGGAGAAAAGTAAGTGCGTTTTAGCCTTCAAGGGGTCCCCGGTGAATGGAAATGGAATGTGATTTGTGATAAAACTCAGCTGCTCCATAAAAGACGTTAAATAAATGTTGCTGTTTCACTTGGGATATACAGAATTGATTGCATTATAGACCTGTTCTAAGATACACAATTCTCCCGCAAGGTATCTCGCTGGTTTCCCTGTGTTTTGAAGCCAGAGAGCAGAGACGATTTAGATTACATCTTAACTGGCTAATGGCGGCCAAGAACTTGCAGGGGAGGGAGCGGGAGGGAAGAGGGGGGGGAAATACGTCCACCATTTTGCCCTCCGACTTCCTGTTATTTAGGGTTTACATGATAGCTACTAACTTAGTTGATACTGGAAAAGGGTCAGGCTGGCTAATCCATGGGAGGGGAGACAGGCCTATGAATGGCTAAGTGGAGGCAGAATGTCTCTGAATTCCAGTTGCGGGGCGGGAGGGGTGCAAAAAAAGGGAAAGGCTGTAAGGGAAGCAGAGGCGGGTAAACTGTGGCCCTCAATATGTTGGTGGACTCTGGTTCCAACCACTGGCCATGCTGGCTGGAGCTGATGGGAGTTGGGAGTTCAACACCTGGAGCCTCCTCATCCCTGAGCTAAAGTATCTGGGGCTTTTTAGTTTATGGGGGAGGGGGGACTGATTAAAGGGAGAATGTGATAGACATTTATAAAAGTATGCATGATGTGGATCACAGAGTTGGAGTGGGGGCCTTGGAGGCCACCTAGTCCAGCCCTCTGCTTGATGCAGGAAATGCAGAGCTACAACATCTCCAACAGATGGTTGCCCAGCATTTGCTCAAAGATGTCCAGCAAGGGAGAACTGACCCCTCTAAGTAACTGTTGTTGAACCACTGCCCAAAGAGAAGTAGCCGTATGTCTGTGTGTATGGCCCTCCTCTAAGTGCCTCCTCTGGGGGAGGTTCGAAGGATGACAACAAGGGAGCGGGCCTTCTCAGTGGTGCCCCCCAGATTGTGGAACGCTCTCCCCAGTGCGGCTCGCCTGGTGCCAACATTGTGATCTTTCCAGCACCAGGTTAAGACTTCTGCTCCCAGGCATTTGACAGCATATAAGATTTTTAATGCATCGTGGGATTTTTATTGTTGATTGTGCAAAACCATTATATATTTTTGTATGCAAATGGTTTCAAATTACATTTTATATTGTATTTTTAGGGTTTTGTCTTTTTAAAATGCCCAGAGAGCTTTGGCTATTCGCCAGAATAGAAATATAATAAAGGAAATGAAATTAAATGCCTGTGTGTGTGTATGTCTACTTTTTGCTTCTTCTCCCTCATAACAACAAAGCATTCAATGAGGATTCGCTGGGAGAGAGCAGAGGTTCCTTCAAACCACTCTCTTAGGGCTGCAGCCACGGAGCCTTCTCACCTCCTCACAGCCAGCTCTGCAAGCAGCCTTTTATAGGCATTGCCAGAGGCCCGTCTGCTCGTGAGGTCAGGGGATGATTCCAGTTTCCCCCTGGATCCTACCTGCCCTCCTCCAACCATCTGCCACAAGCAGCTCCTAGTCCAGTCACCAGCCCCAGGTTGCTCCACGGCTGCCATGTATGAGAGCTGTGAGGGTCTTAACACAACATCACATCCATCCAGGCAAGCGTTTGAGTCTAGAAGCTGGTAGAAGGGAGGGAGGGCAGTTCCAAAGGCGTTCAGTTATTCCTGGATGATCACAAATAGTAATCACATGGGCAAGAAACTGTAAATGAAAACTAGCACAGTAATGTAAACAAAGCAATCTTCATACAGACAAATTAAGGGTAGGGGGCAGAAGCACCACCATGGAGATGTAATTGCGCTGCTCCGGTTTCTCCCCGAATCAATCACAACCTGGGGTCGCCTCTGTGTGGCTCAGCCCAAATCCCGGCCTTTGCCAAGAATCAGCATGCTGTTAAACAGTCCAATAGTTCTCCATGAGCTAATAGGCGGCTTGTTCCTTCAACCCTGCTGATATTTTAAACAAACCTAAACTCCGATAATTGTTTAATGCTTATTTTTCTTCAGTTCTGGTTCACATTCTGTGCCTCTCCATGACAGAAATTGATATTTTCCACTTAGATTTTTTTTTAAATGGGGGAAAGAAAACACACCTGTAGATTTCTATCAAGTGATTGTACAGAAGAGGCAAATTTCCATTAGGTCTATGAGGCCAATAGTTAGCATTAACTTTCCTCCATTGAGCAATGAATGGATGAACATTTTTGCCCAAGTTCCCTCAGCTGTTCCTCTGTAACAACAACGAGCACTAAAAAACTTGTTCCTTCACATTTAAATTGTATTGCATATTCTATTTAAATTGTATCTCGTATTTAAACACTGTATTCTATTATTTTAACTTTGTGTATTAAACTCTATTCTTTGAACAATTTTATTATATAATAAATAAGTAATACCTTGAAAATAGCTTCACATTCTGTGCTAGAAAGCCAAACGAAAGCCATACAGCTGCCAGGTGTTCTGGCCCAATGCCCAGGACCGAGAGCCCGCAGAGAACGACGTTTCCAGTGGCAGCAGCTCCAAGGCAGAACCCATTCCCAGTCCTTCACAAGAGAGGCCCTCCAGCTTAGATCTCACACCCGGTCCACTCGATCCCCAGGAGGTGCTGCTGCCCTCTGACTGCGAGGAGTGGACCTTGGACTCCTCTAGAAAGCAGGGGCACCCTGGGAACATCCCCTTACCAGCTCCGCACTCCCCAGACCCTCACTCCTTTCCCAGAAGAAGCCAGCAACTGTGGGAAAGGGCGTTAGCCTTAAAAAAAGGGGGGGAAAAGAACAGGTGCAGCACTTGAAGAGGTGGAGCTCCCAGAAAGGCTCTCCTGGCCTAGCTATAAAACTGTCAGTTGCTCTAAGCCAGTGCTGGGGTAACTTGTCTTCACGTCAGCTGCAGGATTGCTCTCCATGGTGCTGAATCTGAGCCCACAATCCCTAGGTCAGGTCTGCAGTTCTGGAGTTCTAAACCTGCTCTGTCCCAGACCTACTTATGCCCCCTTGCTTGGGCTGTCACCTTGTAGGGACAACGGAATCCGTGATGGAACAGAGCACCAGCTTTTGAAAACTGAGGAGATGTAGGGTTTCCCCCAGCTGTCAAGATGGGCTGGACCGCAATTCTCATCATCCACAGCCAGCTTACATTAGAGGCAGCAACCAAGACTTGTGACCGAGCAAGCTGAAGGCCAATCCACAGTCTTCTATCATGGATAGCGATGGGCGAGCTTCATCCAGTTCAGATTGGATTGGCTCAGAAATGAGCCGAGTTGTTTCCCCAAACACTCAGGAAATAGCTCAGGTTATTTCCAAGCAAGTTCAAGTGGGCAGGGCAGGAAGGGGCTCAGGGGCTAGCTGGGTGGAAGGTCAGTCAGCAGGGAATTCTTCCCCAGCTTAGATTAAAATTCGAGCCAGAGTAATACTCAGGGGTGTGTGCACCATATATTTGAGGCAAGTGTTACGAGCCACCAAGAAATGTATTTTCAAGCCCAGAAATGCAAGTCTCAGTGACATCGCATATCATGGCCTCCCTGGTTTTTGATAAACCACAGGAAAGCAGCTTTAGACAGCTCCTGGTGGGCTGCACTTGGATTGGTGGATCAGAAGTCGTGCAGGCCAGAATTCAATTCTGTTCCCCAAGAACATCACTTGACCAACCTCAAATGAAGCAAGTAAGGCACGTGTGCAACTGATCTCACACGAGAGATGTTCCAGAGAGACTGCAGGTAACTTTATCCCAAGGCTCAGCATACAGAACGCCCTTTGCTTGATGCTTGTTTACCCCGTTCGCCTTTGAGCCTCAGTTGAAGGTACTCTTTGGAAAAGTACGAGGAAGCAACGACCCATCTCTCCAGGAGATCCATCATGTCACATTAGCAACTTGGCTTCTTATTAGCCATTTTCCATCCTATCGAATTAATATTTGTTTTCACTGATACAATGCAAGCGTCTCATCAGATTAGCAACTTTCGCATCACATTAGTACCAACAAATACTAATATGATACATTACTAATATGACGTGCCCTGACAGAGGATGGCTAATGTAAGATGACTCTCTCTCTGCTAGGTTAGTGGCAAGTCCCAAGTGGCTGAAGGTTGCGCCTTGCTAAAAATACCAACACGTGTCGTCGTAAGGTAAGCACACTTGTCCCCTCAACACAGGGGGGACAGCTCAAGTTGGAACCCAATGTGGATATGTGTTACTAATTCTATTGGAAGTAGGGTGGTCATGTGTCCTCATTTACAGAGGACAGTCTTCTATTTGAAGGGCTGCTGGAGGACTTTCCTCTATTTTGAAGGCATCGTCTATCTTAAGGGCTGACCAGTCCAAGTCTAGCATAAAGATACAGAACCATTAGAAGGAAGAGCTAAAGGACCTTGAAGTTGCCCATCAACAGCACAAGGACAGCAGACTGAACAGGCAGACACACAGATCATCTGGTCACAGTCTTCCACACTACGGAGAGATGTACCGCATTTCTATTTACATTATAATACAGTAATACCTTGGATTGCAAATAACTTGGTCTGAGAGTGTTTTGCAAGACAAACAAAAAAAATTTAAAATTTTTTGACTTGATAAACGAGCAAGGTCTTGAAAGACAAGTTTTTTAAATAGGGATGTAACTGCTCACCTCGAGCGGACCAAAATCGGCCCGCTCACGCCCGCCAGAGACTCGCTTTGATATAAGAGTGTTTTGGATTACAAGCACGGTTCCGGAATGCATTATGCTTGCAATCCAAGGTATTACTGTAATTATTTCTAAATATGCACCTATACATATAAATGATCATATACAGGTTTTATGCAAATTGGTGTCCTCTTCTGTCCTCTTTTTGGTGATGCATGTCTTCCTTTTTAGCAATTCATAGATGGCCACCCTCATTGGAAACCATGCTTCAGGCATCTGCACAATGAAAACTGAACCAGCAACCTTAACAGCTAATGACATAATCCCAGCTCCAGAGCATACCTGATTGGCATGTCCTGCCTCTTCTTGATGACTTGCCGACAAAATCCTAGGGTCAGCCCTGTATCACTCCTTACAGCAGGGGTGGGCAACTTGTGGCCCTCCAGATGTTTTTGCCAACAACTTCCATCATCCCCCACCACTGGCTATGCTGACTAGGGCCAATGGGAGTTGTGGGCCAAAACATCTGGAAGACTGTGAGTTGCCCACCCCTGCCTTACAGAATATGAACATAAGAAGAGATCCCTGTTGGTTCCAACCAAAGGTCTGCCTGGTCCAGCAACCTGTTTCCTACAGTGACTAACCAGAGGCCTCTGGGAAGCCCACTAACAGGGCATGAAGCCCATAGTCCTCTTCTACTGTGGCTCCCTAGCAACTGGCATTCAGAGGTTGGTAGCCCTGACTATGGAGGTACCATGAAGCTGCCAAAACTAGAATTTGTTAATAGACCCATCTTCATCATCCCCTACAAACTCATCTAACCCCCCCCCCTTTAAAGCCACCTAAGCCAGTCTTGCATCAGCAAATTCCCTACATCAAATTATGCATTGCATGAAGAAGTGGACAACAGAAGCTGCCATGGCTCAGGTGGATCACAAACAGCAGCTTTGAAGAGGCAGCAACATCCCTTCTCTAAGAGCCTGCCTGAGCAGGCTCTTGAAGTCTTGGGACTTCAGCACACAGCGAGGCAGTCACTGTGCACAGGATGGAGGAAGAGAGACAGAGAGGACCTTCCATTGGCTTGTTCTGACAGCTACTCATGCCAATTCTCCTTCCCTTTGACTCGCCTTTTCCTTCCCTTCCTAATGCATCATATATTTAACCGTGATTTAATCACAGTTGCCGGCCAGATGGGCGATTAATAAATGTAAATAATAAATAAATAAAAATATTTTCCTTTAGGTTGCAATCCTGAGAGAAGGGGCTGTGATGTTTCTAATTTCTGAGCACCAATTTTAAGGGCATTGATAACAGAACTATATGCACTCTGCTCTTAGAAAGAAACAACATAACTCTACGCCAGGGTGACCCAAATCCTGCATCAGTGACAGCTGAATTCTGCAACCTGTATAAATGACACTGAATTGACAACTGGATTATGTGAACTGTATAAATAATGCAGATTTGCCAGTTCCACCAACTCTTAACCATTGGGAATCCTATTCACCAATTCCCCCAGCTTTTGAGGTTCCCGAAGGTGTTGCCACTGCATTTTCAGGCATTTTTTTGCTGTTGTAAAAACTATAAATATTCTTCATTTTAAGAACAAAACCATGAAAACTAAGGTTCTCAGAAAGCCAATTCCACATCCTTTGGCTTTTTCATGGCATGGCTGGAAGGTGGAGATCATAGCAGGGCGATGTCTAGGGGAGGTGAGGAGAGAAATTTAAATGAATTGCAAGGAATAACAGGAATATTGGGGAGGGACAATGCAGGGAGCTCCTGACTCCCCAATCTCTCCATTTTGAAAGGTCCTACAACAGAACAATAGAAAGGACTCGTGGACTCGATGTTTTTATGCCATGCTACAAACCCAGGAGATTCAACGCCATTAAGTGGTTTTCTGTTCTCAGCAAAAAAAAATATTAAAAATTGGTTATACTAAATTAGGATTTTTGCATTGAATTAGTATTTGTGTTCCCTAATATGATATAAAAACATAATCACGTTAGCAACTTTGAAGTCACATTAAGACTGCACAATGGCGGAATGCATCCCTGCCCGCAGTGGCAAAGCCTTATTACTGCTAATAAAAGGGAACATCCAAACAATGGGTTGACGATACCGAAGAGTGCCACTGCCAAAAAAGAAGTCTCATGGAAACTAGTGGGACTGATGCCTGAGTAACTGCTATCCTGGTTAGTAAAATTCCATTTAACATACCTATCATCATCAGGTAAACAAACCGGGTTCAAGCAAACTGCAAAGGCACAGAGAGAGCGAGCATTTTGATTTCAGAGAAAAGCATGGAGCCCCAATGAGAAGAGGGTATGAGTCAAACAGGAATGTTTCCAGCACAAGCCCCTGTCGAAAGGGATGTGCAGCGCTTGCACCATTCATCGTTTATTTCATTTAAGGACCACTTATATGCTGCCTCTCAATCACAACTATTCTCCAGACGGCTAACAGTAGCAAATTGTGGCAAAATTGCACAGATCAAAGCAGTCATCTAATCCACCTGAGCAGCACAAAACAAACTCTGTTAGAAGCTCAATGGGGGAAAAGGCAGTGCTTCTTTCCTAAACATCTACCAGAGAAGAGTGCCTGATGTGTGGGTAAAGGGAGGGAGTTCTAGAGTCCAGGGGCTATGACCAAAAACGCTATCTGTTTGCTGTCCACCTCATCTCAGAAGGGAGGGGGGACTTTCTGAACAGGGCCCCAATAAGATCACAATAGCTGGGAGGAGGTGGACTTTTTGGTACGCTATCTTGACAGCTGGTGTAGAGAAGGAAGACCCAGGTACAAATCCGCACTCAGCCATGAAGCCCAAGGGTGACCTGAGGCCAGTCACTCTCTCTCAGCATAACCTACTGGATAGGGGTGTTGCAGGGAGAAAACTGGGGGAGGGAGAACCAGGAGCTCCTTTTGGAGGAATGGTGACAGATAAATGTCAATCAATCAATAGAAGACGCTCCCAATGGACTGCACTACTTACTTCATTTCATGTCAAAAAGCACCTCCCAATTCCAGTGATTTGGGGCACTCGCTGCAAAACTCTTTGGGTTGTTTCAATACCATTCTCCTCCATGCTATGGTCCTTCTCCTTTACCCTAATTGGCTTGGGTTTATTTGCCCTCGCTGCTGATTAATCGTATCAGTCATGGCACCATTTTGTCATTGAAACCACGATGCTGCGTCCAACCTGATAATGGAACAGATGCTCGTAAACAAAGTCATGGAGGTTGCCACAGCGAAATTGGATTAAAACTATACTGTGGGTAAGTGAGGTCAAGGCCAGTGAGGGCAGAGAAGACGATGATGGCAGAGAGCTCCAAGGAGTCACCGACAGTGGGAACAAAAGGGCACCAAAGTGCATCTGAGCACCATGGATGTTCTGCAAGGTAATTTGTTTGGCTGTGTTCAATGCGCTACTTTCAAAGTGAATATCAAAACTGGAGAATATTCAGCAGAGTCCTATTCACAAATCATTATAGGCAAGATAGTGCCTGAGATTGCACCAGCCAGGCCCAACTCCTTCAGTGTCTGTCCCATGTGCAGAGTTGTGGAGGGGCCATGGCTCAGTGACAGAGACCCTGCTTTGTATGCAGAAGATCCCAGGTTTGATCTCCGGCATCTCCAGGTAGGGCAGGAAAGAATCCTGCCGGAAACCCTGGAGAGCCGTTGCTGCCAGTCAGTGTTGACAATACTGGCTCAGATGGACCAAGGGTCTGACTCAGTATAAGGCAGCTTCTTAGGTTCCTATATTTATAGTGAATGCATAATTCAGCACTGAAAAACTCAGTTTCCTTTCTTTTCTTTCCTTTTTTTTTTTTAAGGCAAGTTTCTGGCCTTTATTTCAGCGCAAAAAAAAAAGAGAGAAAAAAGAAAGTGTGTGGACAATGCCAAAGGAAATCTCAGAAGCCAAAAGCAGGAAGTAGCTTCCAACTAAGAATTCAAATGACCCATTTGCCACCAGGATTATGCAATCTTGCTAGGAAGAAAGTGATTGATCAGAGCGGGTTTACCTTGAGGCATTACAAAAAGAGATTGACTTGTAGGTTTCCATTCCACAGTAAAACCTCCTCCCCCCCCTCTAAGTCCCCTGAGGGCGTAGGCTGGAGGGAACCTGTTTTACATGCTGGATAGACCGAACACATTTGTTTGGCAGGAAACTGATGGGGTCTGGGGGGGGGGGGGGGGGGGAGGCAGAATTCCTTCAGGGGGTTGGAGAAGGAGGAAACAGAAGAAAAAGGTTCTCTCAACCTTGAGAAGGAATAACACCTTGCCACATTCAAATGAAAAAGATTCCTAAAGCCGAAAATTGCAGCCCTCGCAGCAGAAGCCTAATGATTTCCTATCCACCTGCCCAATCTCTCAATATATACACACACGGAAGCACGGAAGGCTCCCCCCCACCACTATGTATCTATTAGTGCAAGAGCCTGACAGGTCAGGCACTACTGCCCAGTAGTCTTCCTGACTGTTCTGCTCATCCTTCCGTTTTCATTTGCAGGCATACAAGGACATGGTTAGAGGCAAAGCAATTGTGCCCCTGGGGTGGTGGCTGCCTTCTAGGCCAATGGTTGCTACGGTGACCGAGCCAGATGCCGGAGGTTAGGCCTCCCCTCCTTTGTAAAGTTGCCTCTGAGTGGCAGTTCTTCCCACAGAGTCTGATTGGCCGTCTGTATCCCATGCTTTGATTGGACAAACACCATATCTAAACTGTTTCTTCTCTTGGCCATGCGCGAGTGCTGAGAGGGGGTGGGTTACTTTAAGGGTGGCCACGTGTCCTCTTTAACAGTCCTCCATTTGAAGGACTGCCAGAGGGCTGTCCTCTGTTTGCCTGGGAGTAGAGGAAAGTCTTAACCTAGCGCCGAAAAGATGACAATGTTGGCACCAAGTGGGCTTCAGTACATGTATAATGTAAGTGTTTTCCAATAAAAGTATATTATCAAGGATAATAATGACAGCCTACTTTGCAGGGCTGTTGTAAGGTTTACCAACATTTCCTATATTGGCAGTGCTTTGAACATTACGAAGTGCCATATCAGTCATCATCGTCTTCGTCATTATTATACTCCTACTCCTCCTCTCTGGGAAACAGACCTGGCTTTGCATGGATTGGAATACCTTAGTTTGATACAGCGAAGCCTTCAAGCAAAATTACGCAACGGTCAAGAGTTGGACACATTGTGCCTGCCCTACCTGAGCGAAGCCATGGCCATTGGCACCCCTAGGCATAGCCCTGCCATGGTACAACCCTATAGCTCTGTGAGGGAGGGGTCTTCCCACCCACACCATTCCCCTGAGGGGGGCTGCCCCACAACAGTTGGGAAGGTGCGGCTGTATTACTCTGTCCCTCAGAATACTCTCCATGGTTTCAAACTACCGTATATCAGCTACAAAGCTATGCGCGGGTTGGGATGTTTGCCACCTAATGGCTGAAGATGGTACTGTAGGCTTCAAACACATGCCAATAAAATAAAATTAAAATAAATTAATGCATTTTAAAAAACCAAATAACCCTGAGGCGCACACCCCTAGGGTCCCCTTAGTATGCATGCCGAATTTCAAGTATCTAGGTTTCATTGTCTTTGAGCTATAATGCTGACAGACAGACACACATACCCTTTCATTACTACAGATTGTTCTTGCTCTTGCTGTTTAAACAGGTTACAAAAGACAATAACAGATTTGATTCTACACTACATAAAGGATCAGTGAACCCATGCTTGAAAATCATGAGCCATTACTGCCCTAGTAAGATTCCCACCCATCTGCAGGTAGGCTGGGAGGAGAAGAAAAGGCAGGGGAAACGGTCTGCTAGTGTATGCAGTTTGCACACTCACCCCATCCTCTGAAATTTCCCTCCTGTACACCAATGATCCAAATGGAATCTTTAGCCTGAGACCATAAACATGGCCACGAGCCACCCCCATCCATGCACCAGAATCCTGAGGAAATTCCAAATTCGCTCCACCAGGGCTGTATATCACTTTGAGATATATACCATATTAGCCAAAAGAACTGAATTATATTGCATTCATGATGCAATTAAACACTTCACTAGGAATCAATGTAAAACCGATGAGGCCTGAAAGTAGTGCATATGGCTTAGAACATTATAAAACATTACCTTCACTCAAATCCTTTTCAGTAGCAATTTAAATCTTCTTACAGTTACCGCTGCCAATGGTAAACCATCTACTGATTCATAACAGCACATGGGAACGGATGAATTTAAAAAAAAAAATTATTCAACTACTAAATTACCCATGAAACCGGAATAGCTGACAGTAGTAATCTGAATTATTATTAGGCCCAGCAAGTAGTCTGCATTAGCCAATTTAAAACCACGGCTCATGGGCAGAAGCCAGTTAATACAGGCAATGTGTTAAATGACTATCATAGTTCTTCATTTTATTACTGCTTATGTTTAAAAGGTCAAGAAATAAAAATTACAGATGACTGCAAACACAGAGAGGGTGTTTATCTTTTTCTCCCTCTCCGCCGACCCGCTCTCCGGCCCTACGTGCCCCCATCAAACCCCCTCCCCGCTTTTCATCAACCATGAAGGAAAAACATTGAAAGATACTGTCATGTGACTTTTGAAAAAACAAAATGGGGCTATGCGCCGACTTTTTTATGTACTCAAAGGGGCATGATAGTTTTCTGCTCTTGCAGGCGCCTCTCCAAGAATTTTTCTGCACAACAGGCTCCTGATACAGAATCATTTGTAGTGCTTCTGACAATGACCAGTTGAGGGCCACTGAGAATCCCTTCTGGGCCAGTACCGTTACTGGATCCCACTGTTCAAGCCTCTCTCTCTCTGAAGCCATGTCGGCCAGGGCTGGCGTGGTCGGGCACCTGCCAAGTGCCCACTCCCCCAGCAGGGTCCCACTGACAAGAGCCCCCTGGAGTTGCCTCTCCTCTTCACCATTGCAGCCTGCTTGCTCACCTGCTTCTCGCTCTGGCCCAGACAACGGTGGTGGTGAGAAGGAGAAGCAGTAGATGCCGCGGCTCATTGGCTCAAGCGGGCAAGTGGCAGCAATGATGAGAAAGAGGAGGAAGACCCACAGCAGTTGGCGACAACGGTGGTGAGAAGGTAGACTCACTAAGGGAGGGGGCCCTTTGAGGGCGTCTTGCCCAAGGGCCCTCAAAAACCTGGAGCTGGCACTGATGTCAGCAGAATGGTCAGGTGTTTCAGTGGGCCTGGCAATGGTTCAGTACTTCTCTTCAAAGCTGTTTTTTTTTTTTTTTAATTGAGATGAAATGGGAGGAGTTTGCAGAGATGGCTTATGCTGGCTCAGCTTGTCTGAGTGTGGAAAGCTAAGCAGGGTCAAGCCTGGTTATTACTTGGATGGGAGACCCCTCCTCTAGTTTCCTGCATTGAGCCGGGGGTTGGACTCGATAGCCTTGTAGGCTCCTTCCAACTCTATGATCTATATGAAATCTATGAAACCATTCACCTGGTTGCCTGTGGCGAGTAAAATTGCCTCCAGGAAACCAGCCAGAGAAACTTTATGAAAGTCATCACTTTCCCCGCTGGCTAGGCTTCAAATTACTAAGATAGCAATGTGTGTGGAGATGGACAATTCGGGAGTGTGTGAGGCTTTTGTTTTGCAAGGCTTCCCATAGCTCAGAAGCCAGCAGTATAAGGGACCTATATGCAGATGTGGGGACCAGCCATCTAAATGACAGTGCAGGCCAACTGCAACATTTCAAAACTTGCTGCAGCGGTTGAATCTTTGGGTTTTAGGACCACCAGGGAATGGAGCCTAGCAGAGGGCAAGGCCGGTGGGTCTCAGGAGGGATCATGACCTGCATCATGCCGGTCTGAACCAAGACACACACATACACACATACCCTTGGTCCTGTGCCCAGCTGCCCTTTTGTGCACCACTAGGCCTACAACAGGGATGTTTGTAGTGGGGAACCTCTTTATACCCAAAGGCCAAAGTCAATCTTGGAGAAGCTCTCGGGGGCCACATTCCAGCGGTGGGCAAAAGAGGTGAGGCCAAAAATACCAGAATATCATAGCTTAAAACTCTTGCTCCCAGTAACCAAGCTTTAGGAGAGGCATTTCAACCTTTCAGAATGGGGGGGGGGGGACTACACAAAAGGCATGAAACCACCAAATGATTGTGGTTGCAGGAAAGGGGCCAATGGAAGAGGGTGTGGCCACCTGGGGACCCAGGGGTGGCAGATTTGGCCCTCGGGCCCTCGGTTCCCCACCCCTGCCTGACAGAGTGAAACATCCCCCTAGGTAGTAAATGCTTCCAGGGTACAGGAGAGGCTCTGCCCACACAGGTTGGCCATTGGCTCTTCTCCACAAGAAGTGCTACAAATACTTCTTGTTGAGGCTGGTATTTTGCAACAAATGGTCTTTCCTGGCTCTAGCTAATTATGTTTCTGACTCCTTACTTGCCTGTGACTCAGCTCTGGCATCATTGCAGTGGTCTGAGGGATACAGACAGCTGAACGAGGCAACAAGAGGGATACACTGGCCAATCTGGGAGTTCTAGAAAAACACACGTGGCATCTGAACACAATGTTGCAGCATGGAGTGCTCTTGTTCTGGGACCCAGCCAGCCAGACATGCCCTTTTGAAGGATACTCCATTCCACTCCCCCCCCTTTTCCATTCCCCATTGGGTTTTTCCACCCCGTTAGCCCCCCCCCCAAAATTGTACTTGTGCAAATTTGGGGTTCCCCCAAGCCTGCTGATGCCACCACCCTTGTGTGCGGGTGGTGCTGTTTTGGCTACCTACGAATCCAGACTTGGAGAATGTGCTCACTATTAGTGGATAGGATAGAACGGGATGGGATGATGCCGACTGCAGATGAATTCCAGACGTGGGCACAGGGCAAGGGAACTCAGCCAGAGAGAGAGAGATGTTAGGAGGACACAGCTGGATACTTTCAAAACCTGAAGGGGGGACAGGGGAGAGGCAGAAAACTGTGGCTAAGGCATGCCTTTTGTTTCTATGGTACGCCCACCAGCTTGCACTGACTTACATTGACTTTCATTTGCCATTTTGTTGCCCTTTTCACCCAGTTTGGAGAGATCCATCAGGAGTTCATCACTGCTTGGATCCCACCATCCTAAACCATTTGGTGCCATCCACAAACTTGACCACCTCACCATTTGACTCAATGACTCTGGATCATTAACAAATATTAAACAGGACTACCCCCAGTACGGATCATCTTCAGCAGGTCCCTGCTGCTTATCCCCCTCCCCTGGGAAAAGTCTCAACTTATTTCTACCTCTGCTATCGGGCCAGCCCCCGCACCCAAGCTCACTTCTCAAACCAGTCCTCCATAAAAGTGACCACAGATAGAGAGAAATTCAAGTCAATGCTCAATAGCCCTTCTCCATAATCTGTGTCAATTTCTTAAAAAAACAAAACAAAAACAAAACCCTAACTGTCTCTTTAAAAGCAGGGACCTATCCTGAAACAATGGATGAAAGTCGAAGGAACAATTCTATCGCCATAAATAATGGTATAGGAAAGCGGCAGGGAGTCTCATCACATTAATATAATGAGGAATGAACAATAAACCGGCAGTCAATCAAGGCACCATAAATCCGTGGGTTTTATGAAGCTGTCTGAGGTGTCTGGCATTTCCCTTCCGCCCCACCCCCACCCTGGTTTGAAACACAACGGGGGCGCTTCATTTATTCCAGCCGAAACCCAGACACCAACTGTATATTTCCGGTTGTTGTTGTTAGAAAGGCCTACTAAATTAATTCACTCCCCAACCTTAGTCCCATCGGTGGGACTTGCACAGAGCAAACTGACGGGCCGTATTTTAGATCGTGGCTGCCGCAACATTTCTCAGCATAAAAACTGGGATGAGTGGCTCTGCCCCGGGGTTGTACATCTGTGCAACTTGGGTCAGGAGAAGTAGGAACAGGGTTTGAGTGGACTGAGATTAGAGACAGCTGCAGAACCATTTGCCAAGATCCATTGCTCCTTGCCATCACTCAGGGTTGCCAATGATCCGAGACATCCAGTCAAAGTACCAGGTCCTTTGCTCACATTCCATTGACTGAAAACACTGCTATTCTGCCTTTTGACCATATTTATTTATTTATTTATTTGCTGTACTTATGAGCCACCCAATAACCGAAGTTATCTGGGTGGTATACAATACATTAAAAACATACAGTACAAATATTAAAACAAAAAAATAAAAAACAGGGCAGAATAAAACCGAAATAAAAGCAGCAGCAAAGAATAAAACCATTACAACACCATAAAACCGAATTAAAACCAGCAGCAGAATAGAGTATGAAAAGCACTTAAAAAAAAAAAAGAATAGTTCTAAAATGCCTGGGAGAATACAAAGGTCTTCACCTGGTGCAGGAAAGATCATAATGTAGACACCAAGTGAGCACTCCACAAACGGGGTGCCACCACTGAAAAGACCATCTCTCTCATAGCCACCTGCCTTGCCTCATTTGGCGGAGGAACCTGGAGGAGGGCCTCAGACTATGATCTTAATGCCCGGGGAGGTAAATATGGGAGGAGACGTTCCTTCTGGTAACCATGGTCCTCAATACCACTTACAACGACAATTTGAAAATGATTATCATCACAAAATGAAATTGCCCACTATTGAAATCCAGCAGAAATGCAGCCATAACACTCGCAAAAAAAAAAAATAGTTGCTATGAATCAGTAAGAGCGGCGAAAGGCAAGGACTGAAAGTCTATGAAAGCTACCGGTAGTTGTTTTACCAAAAAGCTACCAAGGTGGTCACAGGGTGAATAGATAAGGGGAAGGTATTCCACAGTCACAGTGCCCCCACAGACAAGATCCTGTCCCTGAAAGCCATCCACCTAACCTCAGAAGTTGGGGGGGGGCAACCAGAGCACAGTCTCCTGATCAAGATGCACTAAGGCCCTCCCATGCAAAGAGAATGGCCACACGTGAGGGCAACTCAGTGGCAAAAATAGCTTAGTGCAGTCAGATTCTTGGTACCAATTCATAGCTGCAAGATGGTGTTTGGGAAGGATATTGGGCGGGAAAATTGGTAACAGTTCAGGAATGTGGAACTTGCTCTGCGCTTTGAAAGAAAATAGCACAGATGCAAGGCAGGGATGGTCCACAGGATGCCGCATGTACCTCAGCACTTTGAAATATTCGGCCCCCTCGTTCTCGCACAGCAAACACTAAGCCCACGGAAGGCTTGAACGAAGCGTTCTGGCACATCTGAGCTCATCGATAAAGGTGATGGGATCGGTTGGGTTTTCAAAAGGGAGAACTAAGCCAGGAAAAGAAAAAGAGAGAAGGGGGGGGGGCATTGTCTCTTTAACTGAACATAACAGTGCATCATCCTCTCCCTTCCTATTCTGGGTTTTATTAGCAAAGCAGCCCAATGTTTATACTGGTGGGTATTACATTTGCCACAACAATTACAGTATGACAAATGGCGCATCAATGTAATCCATCAACTCAGCCCAGACAGGAATCCTTTAGACGGGGCTGCCATTAATTCTAAGGCTCCAATCTCAGGGGTCCCATGTTTCAGTATCCATGACAACGCCGAAGACGCCGAGTGAAAATGGCATCCCACCATGAAAGATGGGCACCTTATTGGCGCGCTGGAACTTAACCTTTTGACACCTGCACATTTAGTTTGCGGCAAGGAAGAAATGATAGGTCCCGGGGCTGCCAATATGGCAAGGGGGCCCAACACCACAGGCCTCCATTCCTTCGCCATGGAGCACAGTTTTAAAATTATCATGGGGAGGAGGGAGTGGAGTGTGGGGAGGACAGAAGCTAAGCAGGCCTTGGCGATGGGGTGTCAGCATCCATCCAACCAGTTTCAAAACCTGGAAGTTTGCGTATCCCTTTCTCGGCTGTCATTCCGCTTTCAACCTGGGAATTGCAACTGGTGTTTTGTATATCTATTTATTCGCGATGTATTTACAACAACATTTTAATTACTCCCTTCCTGCCAATGTACTCAAGGCGGGTTGCCAGTTAAAACGTGCAATTTAGTAGATATAACACAAAGAAGAGAGAAGGCAGGTGCCGTGGAAAGAGGGACCATACAGCTCATGGTGGCCGAGCATGTACCGGATATGCAGGTCTCGGGTTCGATCCCTGGGAGCCCTCATTCACGCAGGTAGCAGGTGATGTGAAAGGCCGCTCTCGCTCTCTCCCCCTCTCTCTACTGTAGATATCGGAAAGCCGCTGCCAAGTGGAGCAGACAAGGCGAGGCCAGATGGACCGTGCGAAAACCTCAGAGGGCAGGCTGCTGAGCCCCTGCTTTGCATGCAGGAGGTCCCGGGCTCAATCCCTGGTATCTCGCGTTAAAAGGGTCAGGGAGAAGAGGATGGGAGCAACCTTCTTTGCCCAAGAGAGCCACTGCCCGTCAGAGCATACCAGCCTTCCCCAACCCTCCAGATGTGCTGGCTTCAACTTCCATCATCCCCAGCTACCATGGCGATCATGTTACACAGACTTGGGTTTGTGTGACGCAGTGGTGTAGCGGTAAATTTTGGAGTGCAGGCGCTGTGGCTCATGCTGGCTCAGCTTGTCTGAGCGTGGAAAGCTAAGCAGGGTCAGGCCTGGCTATTACTTGGATGGGAGGCCCCTCCTCTAGTCTCCTGCATTGAGCAGGGGGTTGGACTCGATAGCCTAGTAGGCTCCTTCCAACTCTATGATCTATGAAATCTATGAAATCATCGTGAGGGTCCCTATAGCTGCCTCCGCTGCCCCCTGCCAAGGAGAGGCCAGAAATGCAGGCAGGTGTGTTGAGAGCCATAGCAACGAACCAGTTCTAGCAGTTTTCCTCTCCACCAGACCAGGTCTTTATGCAGCTAATGGGTCTTAACGGGGGCCCCGTACAAGACCAAGGCACCCCAAAATACTTTGCATTATGCAACAATATATGCTGGGAAAATTCATCCCCCCGCTGAGCTACTGCAAGGACTGCAGCTACACTCAAGAGGGAAAAGGGAAGCATGAGGGGAGCGGCAGATGACCTCAGCGTCCCTGCAAGCGCTGGCTAGCCGAAAGCGGTGGAAGGGGCTCAGAGGGTACAGCTCCTGTCTCGACGTTCTGACCCCCCCCATTTTAAAGGGATGTTGATCAACGGAGATACCCTATTACGGCAGCCTTGCCTCAACCCAGCACCCTCCGGATGTAATGACTATAACTCCCATCATCCCCACTGGCCATGGGTGTGATGGGAGTTGTAGTCCAACACATCTGGAGGGTGACAGGTTGGGGAAGGCTGCGGTAGACAAGTCGGTATAAGGCACCTTTAGACATGCACCACTAGGAAGTTTTTCAGCTCTTGAGAAGTTCGGTACACACAAAAAGAAATAAGACTCCCCATCTCTTGCTCAAAATCTAGACTACCTTCTAAATGGAGATACTCTTCCAAGTCTGAGGACATGAACATGTGGGTCTCTCTTCTCCCTCCACTGCCCCTCACCCCCATGTATCTGATAAATCAATCTGGCCCCAACCCAAGGATGTAAGCAGACAGAGACAGAGCTACCTCACCTGTTTTATTAAGCCATTACCAGAATCATTTTATTCCCATTTATAATGTTCAATACATGCTCTGAAGCCTTTTCTAATGTAGTAATTAGATGGAACACTAGATAGATGGATTAAATTGGGAGAGTGTTTTATGCAACCGCACTGTAACTTTATAGCTTGATTTAAAACCCAGAAAAGGTGCCTTTTTTTTTTTTTTACACTGTCTAGCATGCATATGCAATTTCCCCATCACCACCTTTTCCTTCATTCTTTTATTCAACCCCTTTCAGAAATCAGGCTGAAAGAAATCCTTCCCATTTTGGCTTGTGCTTAATACTATATACAGACACTGTACTGAAAGCGTTAGAGCTGGAATGCCCAGACTTTGGACAGCTAAAGCACCCTTTTTCTCTGAAAGGAAGCACACACACATACACACCTCTGAAAAGGATCTACCCCTCCACTTTTAGAGTGTGTAAGAGGTAAGAATTACCTGCCCTCAGAGGAGGTTGCCCATTGCACCCCTGGAGTCACTTACCTGAACATGCCTCATGCAGAGATACAACAAGACCCTCCTCTGAGGGGAGGTAGTTTTGCAGTGCCTCTGTATTGAAAGCAATTGGCTGATCCAATCATACCTGATGGAACAGAACAAATCGTTCCCCAGTAGAAGCGGGTGGGAAGGAGGCAAGACAAGAACAGAGAATCTTGCAGTGTTGCAGCAGCTAGACTCCTTGTGGGCGGGTACTTTGGGCTGACGGCAGCATTTAATAGCATAACCGACCATAGATTTCATAGATTTCATAGATCATAGAGTTGGAAGGAGCCTACAAGGCTATCGAGTCCAACCCCCTGCACAATGCAGGAAACTAGAGGAGGGGGTCTCCCATCCAAGTAATAACCAGGCTTGACCCTGCTTAGCTTTTCACGCTCAGACAAGCTGAGCCAGCATAAGCCACAGGCCTGACCACACTTAATGCGTCCCAACACACAGTTTGGGAATGGCGTCGTTCAAAGGCTAAACGGAGGCTTGAGCAAAGACCAGGTCTCGACAACAAAGGCTCAGGTTATGATTTATTATTGATGCAGCAGCATCAATGGCATTTAACAGCATAAGTGGGGGGGGGGAGACAGTTCTCTGTCCCCAAGGAGCTTACAATATGAAGTATGACCCAGTAGAGAATGACAAGGGAAGAGAAGGAGAGGAGTGATGGAAGAAGTCAAAGTCACAGGGGGGCAAACATTAGGAACTGCAGTTATGAACATTATGTTGCAGGGCTGGGGGGTGCAAAGACCTCACGGAAAAGCAGAGCTTTGCAGGCTGGATCTGATGGCAGATGTACGTACACAGTATCAATTTAAGCCCGCTTCAGTGCACACCGCTCTAAAGGATAGTCCTGTGTGAAGGCACTAGGGGGTCTCAAACAAAATATTCTCACACTCCCCTTACAAAAATGCTAGCCCCGCAGAGTATTTAGTGGGAAGTGCAAGAACTTGTATCTATTTCAGAAATGCTTAAATTTAGAGTGCGTAGGTGCATCCTAAATCCTGCGTAAAAGAAGTGAAGGAGCTCCTTTTGAGAAAGACAGGAGGACTATCTAGTTACACACACAGGGCCAGCGTCAAAGATAAGCATAGTTAGGCACCTGCTAAGGGCCCACCCACACCCCAGCAGGGGCCCATGGACAAGAGCACCCTTGTGTCGCTCTTCCTCCTCACCGCTGCAACCTGCTTGTTCACCTTTGAGGGTGTCTTGCCCAAAGGCCCTCCGAAACCAGCACTGCACACACAGAGGTCTATTTCAAAACCGCTCGGAGTATTTCAGCAGTTTGGGCTGCTTCCCTGTTATTACTAACAATTCAGGACCAGGACCAAACCATGCTAAAGTTTTCAACCAGGACATAAAGCTGTGAGAGCAACACACTTCACACTCACTGACACCACCAGTGTGTCAGCATGTTATTTGTGCTACATATTCAGTGTGCCGCACTTCTGCTGGCAGCACCTTTGGGTGATGTCCACCTATCTAAAGGTGTGTCAGGTGGGAGAGCCAGATGAAGCAAGGCCCAACTGGAAATTAGTGTGGCCAGATTCAAAGGAGGATGGGGCTACTGCACCTTTAATAGCTGTCTTCTACACAACTATTAAAGGTGCAGAAACCCTGCTTCCTTTTGCATCTGGCCATCCAACTGAGAACACAAAACACACCACATTTAGTACTGAGGAAGTAAATAAAAGGAAAAGGAGAACACATAAAGGGAGGGAGAAATGACCATTAGTTCTACTCACACACACACACAAATAAGGCCAAGATTTGGCCAGGGGCCACCAGCTTCTGAAATACCAGCAAATTTTAGCTTAAAGCTCTTCCTGCCAGTAACTAAGGCTTAGGAGAGGCATTTCAACCTTTTAGAGGGGGGGGGCATGCAAAAGCCAGGAAACCGCGAAATGATTTGCAGGTGGGGTAAAGCAAAGGGGGCATGTCCATCTGGGGAACCCCAGAAGGCCAGATTGGGACCTCAGGCAGGCCATCTTTGGCCCGAGGGCCTGAGGTTTAACACCCCTGTTTTAAACCCATCCACACGAGATTTAAAAAAAACAGTTTATTGGTTCAAGCAAGGAAACTGTGCTAGAAAACCCTACCATGGCAGGCTATAAAGAAGTCCCACACAGAAAGGCAGCTATGGAGAATTGTGTTCAGTTAAGATATTAATGCAAACAAGCCCTGATAAGAGGAGGGGTTCTGCCTCCCCCGCCCACCACCATCGCCCCCATCTGCCAGGTTTTCCTAAATCACTCCAAAGCAGTTCTAAGCATTTATTGGTGGGACATTAAACATTATGGGCAATGACTGTATCAAATTACTCTATGAAAGATTACGTTTAGTAGGAAAATGAATTTTTTAAAATGCCGTTAAATTAAAAGCTAACCAGAATAAAATGAGGGGTTTCTACACCAAAATGGCTTTTTAATATTTTCACGCAGAGAGAGAGATGGGGGTGGGGAGAGAATGAATGTTTGGGTCTTGCATAGCATTTTTCTTAAGCTGACAAGTTGAGTTTGATAGCAATTCGGTTTCGAACAAAATAACCAGAACAGACAACGTGCTGATACTGGCTTCTTGGAAAAGCTAACTAGCCCTTACACCTCCTCCCCCAAACACACAATTAAAGCTGCCCTTTCGAAGCATATTTCAACAAAATTAGCTAATCAGGTGTACAGGCGACAATGTCTGGTAACAATGAAACCTGCTGCAACCATGTTATCCTCCTGTTTTGGGGCCATATGAGAGGCAACAAGGCTCTCAGGGAAGTCTCGCTCCGGCTGGACTAAAGCCAATACCCTCTTAGCAGTAATCATTGACCATGAAAGCTCTACAAACAGCAGAGAAGCTTTTGGTCCAGGTCAGCTCCGACGCCTGCCTTGTTTCACCCAGCCTGCTAAGCCCATGTTGAAGAAAGATTTGACTGCCAGTCTGATCAGCTGCTCTACGTGAAATGGGAGGGGATGCCATCTTGCCCTCAGGCAGCAAAATGGGTTGAGCCGGCCCTGCCCACGGGGCACCAAGAAAGGCTTGAAGAGGGCCTGGACCTCAGCAGGAGTGGGCCAGCAGTAAGAAAGAGGTGCAGGTTCCAGGGGGCGGAGGAGGGAGCCGGGAAGGCTCTGCAGGACCTCGGAGAGCTCCCGAGGAAAGCAGACTTGGCTCTAGTGGCAAGCTGCACTCAACTGGACCCCTAACAACTAAGCAGGCCTGCTGAGGCTGAGCACCAACTCCCTGCCCTTTGGCTAGGAACTAGCGGGAATTTAAAGAGGAGCAGTGCCTGTTGGCCATGCATGCTGATGTTGCTGGTTGACCTCCAGCAATTTATGGGGAGTGAGGGGCTGCAGATGGTCAGTGGTTAGTGTGATGGCAAACCTATAATTTTGATTTTTCACTTGAGGGGCTCTAAACCCATCTTACCCTGCCTGAGGGATAGAGTAAGATGCCAAGTCCTCTTCCTCTGGGCCTCGGGTCAGCTTAAGGCCTGCCGAAACCCTGATACAGATTCCTGCTCTAACCAACATTTCTGCAGACTGTGCCTCAGAGCCACTTTCCAGGCTCTCTGGGGAATCAAGATGTGTCTATGCCTCATTCAGCTAGACTTCTCCACTCATGGGCCTACAACCACACTCAAAAACAGGAAAGAAGGAAGGGACGTCTGGGGCAGTGCTCAGCAGCACCCAGCTCACATTCCGAATCCATCCACTTACCCCCACCCCCATTCAAACCTCTCCCCCTTGTCTTCTTGCACCCCCTTCTTAAGCCTAGAGGATGGGAAATCTGAGGGAGCCTGCTGGGGCGAAGATGATGTATGACACTGCCTCATGCCACACCCTTGGTCCACCTAGCCCTGCGTTGTCTACTCCAGGGGAGGGGAACCTCTTTCAGCCAGGGGGCCAAATTCGATTTCGGAGAAGCTCTTGGGGGCCACAGTCCAATGCTGGGTGGGCTGATGGCAAAAGGGGATGGGGCCAAAAGCAGGGGTGGGGAGAGAAATACCAGCACTTTTTAGCTTAAAGCTCTTACTGCCAGTCACTTAGGAGAAGCATGTCAACCTTTTAGAATGGGGGGGGGGGGAGGAAACTGCACCAAAGCTGGGAAACTACCAAAGGATCGCTGGTTGGGAGAAAGGGGTGGAGCCAGGGGGAGGGGGCGTGGCAGTCTGGGGACCCCAGGAGAGCTGGATTTGGGCCCAAGGCTCTCCAGCCCAGGCCTACTCGGACAGACAGTTGCTTCCCAGGGTCTCAGGCAGAGAGACATCTTTGCCATCAGCTCTTCTTTTATCCTTTCAACTGGAGATGCTGGGGATTGAACCTGGGCCCTTGTGCATGCAAAGCTTGTTCTGTACCACTGAGATATGGCCCACTGGCCCATCCCCAAGAATGTGTGGCAGGCAAGGTATTGCTCACGGGACAGTTGTCCCAGGCCCTAAACTAGGCTACTGCTGTAGCTACCGGGGGCTTGGAGTAGTTGACCTTCTGGGATCCCCCCTCCATTGCCTTCACTCTCCTTCAGCTGCTTGAGCAGCTCCACCTACGGCTAAAATTCTAGTCATTATTTCATCCTGTTTTTTAAACAGCGCTCAGCGTATTGGCCTTATCTGCTCACATCTTGATCCCCTGCTGTCTGCGAATTGATAAAAGAGTTGCATAAACAGCCCTGGCAACGGCATATATCTATCGATTATTAACACAGGCAGATTTAAACACGCACGCACGCGCGCTATGGTTAACGGGCATCTCCCGATCAGCAATAAGCAGTCGGAGCAGATCAAGAATGCAGAACACATCTCTTAAAAAACAGCCTCATTAGAAGGAGCGGATCATGCGTTATTATTCACAGATATACTGCTCTTGCAGAAGGTTAATTCATAGACAGGAAGTACAAATCCAGGCGCCCTGTAGCCACTGGTACCATCAAAGATAGGCCTGGGTGCTGCAGAGAGCAGGAGGCGAGTACATCTTCTCCCCACAGGTGCTCCTGTCTTGGCCACTCCTCCTACTCCTTCCTCAACCCCTGACTTTATCCTTTTCCCAGCTCAGGTAGTTTCTTCAGCCTTTCTACCTTCTCTCGTAGCAGGATGTAAGCCCAGAAAGCTTAGCAGTGCAAGTTATGCATCCACAAGAAGTGGAAAGCGTCTCTGAGCTTGCACAGAGTGCTTTGTCCTCCCCCTCACCGTTGAGGAATCACAACCAGCAGCCGACAACTGGAGAGAGGACTCTCCATTCAAAGGTGGAAATTCCCAGATGGACTCTTGTTTATATATTCACAATAATATCGCTTTTCCACCACAATGGTTCTGACAGCAGCCTGAGACCTGGAAATTCTCAGTCAGTCACTTCCTCACAGGAAGGAAGCAGGGGTTGGGGGTACAGATCAAAATGCACCATGAGAACACATGATTCCTCTTCTCACTGGCTTGGTCAGCCTTCCCCAACCTAGAGCCTTCCAGATGTTTTGGACTTCAAGTCCCAGAAGCCCCAGGCAGCATAGCCAATGATTAGGAATGCTGGGAGTTGTAGTCCAAGACATCTGAAAGGCTGGGGAAGCCTGGGCTTAAGTCACCTCTCTCTCACTCTCTCTCAAATTTGGCTCTAAAAAAATTCACTGGCTTGTATGTTTTTGCAAGAAAAATAGGGGGCTGGGAGCATACACCCCTGTTTGTGCATATAACTAAACTACTTAGGAATGTAGGAAGCTGCCTTATACTGAGTCAGACCCTTGGTCCATCTATCCCAGTATTGGGATATCTATCAACACTGACTGGCAGCAGCGGCTCTGCAGGGTTTCGGGGTCCTGCACGGAAGCAAGACTTCCCTTCTAAAACTGTGCAGACAGACAGTGTTCCCAAAGCCATTGGGCAGACCCTTTGAACACAGTGCCTCTCCACACCTGGACCTCCCAGCTCATCCCAATCAGCATGTTCGGCACTGTACAATGATAAATGCGATGATGGCACAGGGTGGAGGCAACTGCTCTCTCTCCAGGCATCCACCAAGTTAAATGCCGTCAGTGCAAGCCCATGTTAAATTGTTAGCCCATGCACATTTAGACATGGTGTACAAAGCCCTGCTAGTGTTTCGGGGGGGGGGGGGTTCTATTTCGCCTGCATCAATATACTAGGGGGTACATGGAGCAGGCTGGAGCAGGAGCACGAATTTGAGAGGTTCCACTCATTTTGATGTTCAGGTTGCAATATTCCGAAGAAAAGATGAGCATCACCGAGGCCCAATCAGCGACCAGTATGGAGTACAGCCCCACATCAGTGGGAACCTGGGCCTTCCCTCTGAACAATGGCAAAAACATTTTCAAGGGAGGAAATACATTCTGTCCTAGCAGCAACACACCCTTGCAGTGGGTTCCCCAGCACATACACACCGCTGTATTATCTCGCCTCACTTCCTGTTTACATTTGCCTGTTTCCCTTCCTGTTTCCCATTTGCCTGCCATGCTTTTACCACATTTCCTGTGTTCGGTCCAATCAGTCAGCTTTCTTTGGTCACTTGTTAAGCTCACTTCCTGTTCTGAGTCCCAGTTTTCTCACCCTGCTTTCTACCTCATTTCCTCTTTTCGGTCCGATAGGCTAGGGCCAGCTGGTCATACAGGTTTTGAAGATTCTGGAAGAAGAACTACCAAAGAAACTCCCTACAAAACCTATTTAACAGAGGCAACGGTGGGATGAGTGCAGTTATTGACACCTCTTTTCAACACTTGGGGGGGGGGGGACGATGACAAAAAATGCCAGCCGTGACCCAAGATGGTAAAAAATACTACTAAAGGTATAATAATAAAGTAAACCACTGACAACTCACTGCCATGTAACAATATCCCAAAGTCTTATGCCTCACCCTGCCTAATGGAAAGGCCAGCTCTGAAAAAGAAAGAAGCTTTAATCTGTCTCCAGTCTGAGGGCCTTTTCACTATTGTTTTTAAGGTGTACACCTGAAAAAATCTAAATTTCAAGCAAGCAATTGAGGACACATGCGTCACAGAAGTCTACACCTTGGTAGCCAGGATTGGCAAAGCGCTCAGCTGTGTATGCTCAGTGGTATAGTGGAGAGCGGGCCCGCAGTGCCAGCAGTTTTTTTATTAGCAGGGACGCTGATGTCATCTGCTACCCCCCTCAGAATTCCCTGTTTGCTATGAGCTTAGCTGCAAGCTTCACATTAGCTGGGGAGGGGGGGACTAATTTTCTCAGTAACAATATATAGTTGTGAACTATCCCTCTTGTAATGCAGTTTTTTGGGGGGTGGCTTGGTCTTGAATGGGTAATTAAGATCCATGAGTGTAACAAAAGTCCTGCTCCTGATGAAAACTGCTAGAACTGGTTTGTTGATATGGATCAATACTGCAGTCTGCATTTTTGGATTCTCCTTGGGGGAATGGCCGTGGGGACTGTCATGATGAGCGTCTGCACCTCAAAATTTACCACGACATCATTGAGCGTGCGCCCTGTAGAGAATCCAAGTTTGTTGCTGCGCAATGTGCAAAACAGCTCTAAATATCACGTTAGTCCCCGGCTAAAAAACACTTTACGGTAACAATGCCTTTGTTCAAGCAGGGAAGCTGGAACGGTTTGCAAACTTCGGAGCCCACCCCCCATGTCCATCAGAACCCCGTTTTCCTGGCATGCTTGTGGCACTCAAGGGGCCAAGGAACAGCACTCAGGTGGCGCAGGATGAGCACCTGCCTACCTGTACCTTTTCTGTTCGCCGCTTAGCTACAGTTGTTAGATGGCTACAGGTGGGCCCATCATCTGGCAAAGTTGGGCAGAGTCAGCAGGTGGGGTTTGTGGATTTCATTACGCTCCCTGCCGCCATAACAACAACAACAACAACAACAATTTCTCTCCAACAGCACTGCCAAAAAATCTCCCCCAAATCCCTGAATTCAGAAGGAGAAGTTGTGGCCTCTGAAAGCAGCCTCCAGCAACCTGACGTCTTCCAAATGTGTTGGACTGCAACTCCCATAATCTATGCTGGCAGGGGATGATGGGAGTTGCAGTCTGGCACATCTGGAGGAGTCAGGTTGGTGAAGGCCGGCCTAAAGCAAGGAAAGCTTTTCCTGCTCCTTCCATTACCGCCAACTGAGGGGCAGTTGGCAAACGCGGGGGGGGGGGGGTCAGCGATGAAAAAAGAAATCAGCGTTGCTGTTTAATACTGTCGGAATCCATTGACAGGGAACTTCGTAGAGATTGGGGGGAGGGAAGCTTCACAGCAAAACTATTCTATCTGCCCTCGGCCTGTTGTGTCTTCAGTTGCTATCGAATAACAACAACGCCGCGGCTGCCTAACTTTTCGAACGCTCTTTTATCTGTGGATATTATTTATTGGTCTGTTAAGTTGGCAGCTCCCTCCCTTCTGTTTCTCCTCCCCACCCCCGCCCCCCCAATCCCCCGACTTGTTTCTTTTTCAGAAGAGCGCAGACTAGGGGGCTAGCCTTCCAGACGCCAATGGAATCATCTTCTTTCAACAGCATTAATTATCTCCGGCTTTCCATAACAAGCGGGGTGGGGTGGGCAGGCTGGAGGGGGGAGAGAGGAGCATCGCGACCCCTCTGGCTTGCCGACTGTTAAGGGAGCTTGAAAAGCGAACCAGAGGATGGAGAGGAGCTGCCTTTGATTCAGTCCCCGGACCGACCCCATGCCCTCTTTATCAGGGGTGCACTTCTTCTTCTTCTTCTTCTTCTTCTTCTTCTTCTCATCATCATCATCATCATTACCCTCGCCCCCTCCCTTAGGGGAAGACTCTGTGTGTGTGTGTGTGTGTGTGTGTGTGTGTGTGTGTGTGCAGACTTGTGTTGGGCTTTCTCCACAATTATTATTATTATTCCTCCTCTTCCTCCTCCTACTAAAGTTCAGGAGTCCGTGTGGGAGGAGGGATAGATGGAGGTCCAAGCACAGATGGCTCCATTGGGTCCCCCCACCCAACCCCACCGCACCCCACACACAGGCACACACACCTTGTTCTGGTTAATGCTTACATCCACGTTCCCCCAACCTGTCACCCTCCAGATGTGCTGGACCACAACTCCCATCATTCCCTCACACCAGCATGCCCACTGACCACGCTGGCAGGGGGGGTGTTGGGCATTGTAGTCCCAACACATTCTGGAGGGCACCAGGTTTGGCTGTGCGGGAGGAAGTGCAGCTTAACTAATAGGCACTGGGGCTCAGGCTTGCCTGGAAAATCATAGTTTCCAGCTTGGGATCCCTTTCTGCAGAGAGCAGCTGTTGGTTGCAACTTGTGGCACAGGTGAGGAACCTCAGGCCCCCCTGGAGGTCAAAGCTGGCCCTCCTGTGGGTCCCCAGATGGCCACGCTCCATTTTCCTGGCCATACCCCTTTCCCTGACCAGCAATTATCTGGTAGTTCCTGCCTTTTGTGCAGTCCCCCCCCCCCCCGCTGCCCCAATTCCTAGGTTGAAATGGCTCTCCTAAGGTTTATTTACTGGAAGTATTTATTTATTTATTATATTTATACCCCACCTTTTTTTCCTGCAAGGAACCCAGGGCAGCTTACATAATCCTCCTCCTCTCAATTTTATCCTCACGACAATCCTGTGAGGTAGGTTAGGCTGAGAGTCAGTGACTGGCCCAAAGTCACCCAGTGAGTTTCATGGCTGAGCGGGGACTAGAACCCGGATCTCCCGAGTCCGGGAGTTTAAGTTTAGGTTAAAATAAAGCTTTAACCTAAACTATGCTGGTAATATTATTACGTATAACATAAAAGCAGCCATGCCCATGGAGCGTGCAGGTGAGGATTCCAATTCTGGATGGCACAGCAGCAGCATGCAAAGTGAACCTCTGGAACCCACAACCACAATAGCAACTGTTAACGATTTTAGTGGCAGGTTAACCCCTTTTTACCCTGTGTTGTTTTCCCCAATTTAAAAACTAACTCCATCACAGAACTCCAACCTTTCTGGACCCATTTGTGTACACGTTTGGGAATTTGAGAAACTGCTGTGGGTTCCACCACAAAATGCCTAATCAGCGGATCGCTGCTTCGGTGTTTGCCTCTAGCATCTATGGATCTTCGACTGCGCCTTATTCAGCAAAACCTTTTGTTTCGTGCCTATTAGACACCACAACGTCTCTTTAGTAAGGGATCGTCTAATTCGGCTAATTGCTGGCAGTGCAATACAGCTAATGCTTCTTTTAAATATATGTTTTGCAAGGTCCAGTAGTTGCTTCTTTTGGAGAGGAGATTATTACACAGATAAATTTTGTACTGGAACAGTCTTTAATATTCACTGATGTACACGCTCTTTTAAATTATTTACCTGCTTCATGGAAATTAACAACTAGTCAGCCTAAATGGACCCCTTTTAAAAGACTGATATTACAACATTGGAAGGATAAACACTCACCTCATGTAATGCAATGGATTGAGGACCTTACAACGCTTTCAATATTTGAATGGGTGGCATATAGAAACCACCTTCAAATGGATACTTATTTGGATATTTGGCCTGCTTTTGTTGAAGCCTATGTATAATTGCTAGTAGGAAGTTGTATGCATTTCATATGTATTCATTGTTGCAGATATATACAAATCCATGTTCATATATTAAAAAAACGGGTGTTTTTTTTTTTAAAGTTAAAAATATAATTGTGGGAGCCCACAGGTGCCACATTGGGGACCCCTCCATGGCTGCCCTTGGAGGTGCCCACGGACGCCCCGTTGGGGAACCCGTCTTAGATCCTCAATGGAAAAATACAGACTCCTGTATTGGGCCTGCCCTTCTCTTCCCTCCTTCCTCACACACTCTCAGCAGTTATAATAGCAGCCTCACCTCGGGTTGGGGAGAGGGCGATATTGATCAGGCAAATGGCACAGAGGAAAGAGTTAACTGCCCCCCTGCCCGTCCCCAAGCTCTGCAGCCCTGATCCAATTTCAGGGGAAGGGTGCGCAGCCACTTTTAAGAAAACATTAAAACACCAGGAGATCGCATCATGAATATCCTTCATCTCAACTAGTTTGGCCTTAAGGAAGGAGGAGGAGGTGGTGGCACTTCCAGGTTCCCTGAACATGTGTGCTCCAACACATCTGAAGGGCACAACGTTCGGGAAGGCGGCCTTATTACAATTTTCTTGCCAGCTGCTTGTTCAGTGCTCTGAAGCTTCCATTTAGCCATCAAAGCTAATTTCATTTATTACATTTCTATACCGCCCAATAGCCAAAGCTTTCTGGGCAGTTTACAAAGATTAAAAACCATAAAAATACATTATTGTAACATTATATAAAAATAGTTTACATACAACATATAAACACACACACATACAATGTTTAACAATCAACAATAATAAATCACAGGACCTGTTAAAAACCCTATTGTATTCTGTCAAATGCCTGAGAGTAGAGGAAGGCCTTAACCTGGCACCAAAAAGATGACAGTGTTGGCGCCAGGCAGGCCTCATTGGGGAGCTCATTCCATAATCGGGAAGCCAACCCCGAGAAGGTCCTCCTCCTCCTTGCCACCCTCTGAACCTTGGAGGGGAGCCATAGTATACAGGCAGGTTCATATCAGGAGAGGGACGGTCCCAAGCCGTGTAAGGTTTTATAGGTCAAAACCAGCACCATGATTTGGGCTCGAAAATGTACAGGTAGCCAGTGCAAGCAGACCCAAATTGGTGCTATATGTTTTGACCTACTGGTTCCCACTAACAACCTGGCTGTCGCATTTTGCACAAGCTTCAGCTTCTGAACTGTCTTCAAAGGCCGCCACAACTTCCATGCGTTTTTATTAACCTCTATCATGGTTCCCTCCCGCACCTGTTTCCGCTTATTTTCATCTCTGAGATATCTGGAAGTATGCAAGTAGCGACACACAGGGGAAGTAGAGAAATGCAGTTCCCGCCCTCTCCAACAGCCTTGCTGCCAGAATGAATCTTTTAGGAGCCAGGGGCAAGTGACCACCTGGGATTTTTGCCCCTGCCACTCCATTTTTGTTTTACATTTCAAACTTTACAGATTTCTCATCATATCCCCTGCGCTTCCCGCAATTGTGTATATACCCTCGGGCCCTGATGTGATTCTTTCCCCCAATAAATAAATATATTATCTTCATAAGAAATTAAAACAGCTTAGTGCATCTTTGCCCTGTAAGCAATTGTAAAAAGCTTCAGTCTCAGGGAAAGGAAAGGAGGAGGGGGGAAGCAAAAGGAGAGGAACACCAAGTTGAAAAGATTTCTTTAATTTTAAATTAAAGTTCAGGATTAAAGGCATTGAGGCTTTGACTCGTTATTGTGAAAAGCTTTTTAAAAAGTCCCAAGTGGGTAGTGTGTAATCTTCTTTTAAACTGCTAAAATTAGAACTCGAACACACACACACATACTCCAAGACTACAAACCCAGGCCTTGAGATTTATACAAGCCTACAAGAAAAGAAAATGGGACCTTTTCTGTCCTTAGAACTTTCACTCCGTGACTGGACAGTAAACTTTGGGTTGCATTGAATTCACATTCAAAATTGGCCAAAGTATCTGCAACCCCTTTGAACACAAGAGAAAAGGAAACTGGGTAGTTCCCCGTCTTGTCTTTTTATATAACCAAATATCTACCTACTTAAGAGGCCGCCACTTCCCCCACAGTGCACTTGCTGGCTATTCACAGCCTACTTAGCACACTGTTTTGGCACCATGGTTTAAAAAAACACACACCCCAAAAACGACCAATGGAGTCATCTTTTTGCGGATTTGATCCCATCCAATCAGGGGCCACGCAGTGAATGTGGTGATAGCCAATTCAGAGTGAGGGCAATGCCTCCTGCTCTCACTCTGAATGGGCAACCACGTCAGTCTCTTTTCATAGGATCACCATCACGCCTCCAAGCGAAGAGGGGGGTGCATTTGCTGAAGTTCTGTCAGCTACAAAAAACATTCTCCACTTTAACTGGAGGGGTGAGGATGATCCTGTGAAAAGGGGCTAAAGTGCTTGCCCATTCAGAGTGAAAGCAGCAGCCATTGCCCTCACTCTGAATTGGCCTTCACCAAATTTTGGTGAATAAATTTTTCCACGGACCGGGGGGGGTGTCACTCACCGCTCACCTGCTGTGTGGCCCGGGTGGCAGCACCGGAGAACCAGGAAGTGACGCAACGGGAGACCTGTCGCGTCACTTCTGGCTTTACGAAAATGCTCATCGAAGAGGCAAGCAGAGGGGCGAGCGGGGGGGGGTGTTCGCCGGAGCTCGTGAGCACCCCGAGAGCCAGGACAGGGTGCTTGTCGTGCGGCGCAATGGACACGCACACTGCGCGCCGCCTGCCAGGATGCGCCGTGAGCACCCTATCTGGATCTCGGGGTGCTTGCGAGCTCCGGCAAGCACCTCCCGCCACTTGTCCCTCTGCTCGCCTCTCCGACGAGCATTTTTGTAAAACCGGATGGCGCGGCAGCACCGCAGCTGGGTGGTGCGGCGGCACAGCGGCTGGGCTCCATGCGGCCCAGTTCTTAACAGGCCACAGACCGGTACTGGTCCGTGGCCTGGGGACCCCTGCACTAGAGGGTCCCTGATTAGATGGGATCAAATCCCCAGGAAGATGACTCCATTGGTAGTTTTTGCTTTGTTTTTTAAACCATGCTGTCAAAACAGCTGCTGATTAGGCAGTGAATAGCCAGAAAAAAGGCAAGAGTACGGAAGAAGAGGTTGGTGCAATCGCCGTATTTGTACCCAAGCTGTTCATGAGTGAACATCTGCAGCAGTCCTAAATCATGAAACCTCAAAACCAAGTGAAAATACTCTTCTGAATATTCTACAGTTCACATCAGCTGCAAAGGGGGGGGGGATCAGGCTTTTGCTGGGGCCTAGCCTTATTGAAGGGCTCAGTGCTTGGCCAAGCCAGGTCAAGAGCAAGGTACACCTCCCCTCAAAACATGCAAAATTTACTTATGGATGCCTCTAGGCCAGGGGTAGGCAACTTTTTTGGGCCCATGGGCACATTTGGCAATTTGAGAAACTGTTGTGGGCACCATCACAAAATGGCTGCCATGGGAAGTGCGGCTCATTGCAAAGGAGAAGTAACCTGCCCAAACAACTGTGTACAAGGCAGAGGTGGGGTCTGAGCCCCAACACTCCAAACAACTTCTTTGAACACACAATTTTCAGCACCAACAGAAATGTGTTTCACAGAAGGCAAATTCTTCCTCTCTCTCTCCAACTACTCTCCCCTATCTTTTTTTCTCTCTCACTGTAAATCGCCACCCAGAGATGCAATTTCCAAATTGAGTGGGCCTTTGGTGATCACAATAATGGGTGTCCAGTTCTGATTTAATCAGGTTGTTGCATTGCATGTTGGTTTATAAACCCTAAACCTCTCCAGAGCTCTGGGGACGGGCACGCTAGGAATCCAGATACAAAAAGGCCACCGTCACGTCTAATAAATACAAAAAATTGACTAAGTTCATAGCTATTTCAGATGATGAATGCTTGCAGATTTATAACCACTGTTCATGCAAGTACTACATTACATGTAAATCAATATCATAAAGAACAATTTGCTAAAAATATCCACACCCTGTTTACTTTCAGACTGTATTAATAACATTCTGATCCTTACAGCCTGCAACTAAAATCCCCTGGCCAGAATAAGGCCAAAGTTGTTCTGAAATTAATTAAACATGAAATGGGGTTATTACAGCTGTGATGATAAGCGTATCTACCATACTTGGAAGTAAGTTTGTTTGGAATCAATAGAACTTACTCCCAAGTAAAAACATGCACTGGCAACGGTCTATTTCCTGAGCACAAACAATCAGATCCTTATATACAAACTGAGACAGGATTTAGCGGTTCAAAGCCCTTGACCAAAGCCCTTTCCACACACTACATGACAGCAAACGCAGGTATGCAACCAATTTGACACTGGACAGAGAGCTGCAGCTAGCCCTGCACCAGTGCATGGATTCTGGAATTTTAATTCTGGAATTTTTCTTGTGTCCCAGACAGCTACCTTCACTTCTCCTCTTCGCTGTTTGTTTCATTCACACATCACATTTTTAGGTGCATATTTAAAGTGACTTATCTGTGAATCAGCCCTAACAGCACAACGTTATGGAATGCTTGTACCAGGCCGATTTTACAAATCCCCAGCTCCCTGCCACCACTGTGCCACCAAATTTGATGCAGAAATTCGGTGGTGCAGCAGCAGGGGGAAGAAATTCTGGTTTCCCTTTAAAACAAGTTAAGTGGCGATAGAATAAACTAAATAGCAGAATTGTCCTCTAGCTGGTGCTTTCAGAAGAAGCAATTTCATCACTTCGTCTTGTTACTTGGGAAAAAGATAATAACTGTTCACCGTTCCTCCCCCTCCCCCCTTTCCCCCATTCGTTGGAATTTTCTAGCCGCCATCTTCAAACTAATTCAATCAGGATTATTCTTTAGGTTTTCAACACATCTAGGAGACCTGTGAAAACTATACTTCCTTAATAAATTAAGCATATCCATATACTATAATTATTACCTGTAAAAAAAAAAAATCCTTAGATGTGGGAGTTCAAGTTTTGTCAGGGCAATTCAAACGCAGCGTTGCAGTTGTGTCTGTCTGTGAATTAGCGCTGAAACAAAACATTGAAAGAGCCTGAAATCCACCTGAGTCAAAGTCACCGGATTTGATTACAACCCGGCAAGAGCCTTCCTGACATCAAGCAATGCATTGTCCAAAACACTCAAGCCTTGTAGACCGGCTCTTGGGTTTCACGGGGTTCCATCAGTGGAACCCCTTAATTCCCACAGGAATGGGCAACAGAGGGACCCTAGCTCAACGGCAGAGCCCCTGCGTTGTATGCACAAGTCCCCAGGTTCAATCCTTGGCATCTCCAGTTCAAAGGACCAGGTTACAGGGCGTGGGAAGCACCTCTCTCTGCCGGAGACCCTGAAGCTCTCGGGGGCCACAGTCCAATGGTGGGCGGAGCTGAAGGGGAAAGGGGTGGGGCCAAACCCCCCCCCCCAAATACAGGAGTACTTTTGCTTAAAGCTCTTACTGCCAGTAACTAAGCCTTAAGAGAAGCATTTCATGCTTCCAGAATGGGGAGAAAAACATGCAAAAGCCGGGAAACCACCGAATGACTGGAAAAGGGGAGGGAAAAGGGGAGGGAAAAGGGGAGTAGCCATCTAGGGAACTTTGGAGGGCCAGACTAGGATCCCAGGTGGGCCAGATTTGAGGTCCCCCACCCTTGTCCTAAAGAGCCGTTTTCTGCCAGAATAGACAATACTGGCAAGACAAACCAATCGTCAAGTCTCTCTTGGGCTTGGGTTGCTCCGAGCTTCTCAAGAACTGAGCATGAATTGAGCCCACAGCATCTGCTGCTCTGCCTCCAAATGTCCTCTGATTCTAGTAGGCCGCACAGCCTATCCAGCCGGCCCACCGTAGGTGCCTCTGGACCCTGGCGGCTGCTCAACACAAACACCCTCTGATGCCAGACATGCTTGGATGATGATGATGATGATGATGATGATGATGATGATGATGATGATGAATGGTTCCAGCAAGTTCAGGACACACAGCCGTAGGTGAGGCTGCCCACTGTCTCTCTGCATGATTCACTGTTCCAAAATAGCTTCCATCCAATCTCATCTGCCTCTGTTGGGGTTGGCTGAGCCTTCCTCACCTCTGCAGCGTATCTGACTGGATCACCCAGTCATTCCACACAGAGGCAAAAGAATCACCCAGTCTCAGAGGAAGTTGTCCGATTCACACAGGGATGTAACCGTGTTGTGGGCATGCCTCCTTCCAAGGAAGACGCAGAAAGAAGGGCTGGGCTCCTCTAAGGGCAGGTAGCTCTTCCTCTGATAAAACCAAACATTTTAGGGGTGCTTCCAAATTTAGCTTGGAGGATGGGGTGCACCTCACCTCCCAGGTGTTCAGGAACCACTGCACTAAAACAGCCTTCCCCAACCTGTTCTCTTCCAGATGTGTTGGACTACAACTCCTATCATCTCCAGCCAGCATGGCCTTGGCTGGAGATGGTGGGACTTGTAGTCTACTACCAGGTTGGAGAAGGCTGCGCTAGAAGTGAGGAAGCCCCTCCCACTACAACATCCCCCCCAGGAAACCAAGAGCAGAACAGTTTAAAGAGACATCTCCCCTTGTAACTACATAACTCAAAATAAAAAGACAAAGCTTGAACATGGTGCAATTAAAGCAGGAGGCATTGATTTCTGCACTGTACCGGCCTGGCTCATTAATTCCAGATGCTCCTATGAACCAAGTCCTGTGCAGCCTCTCTTTGCAATTGGAGGCAAACCGGGAGGTTATTGGATTTTGACATTCCTCTCCGCAGTCACCCTTTATTGCCAGCAAGCGGCCGAGGAGACAAACGCTGCCAAAACTGACTCGATTCCTCCCAAAGGCATGCAGGACAACGACCTGCCCCGACACTCACATGCAGCCCGGTGTATGCCCCAAATATTGTTCAATGGTGCCAAGACTGAGGCTGTGCAAAAGCACATTATAAAATCTAAGAACTGGCAAGCTGGGTTGCATCAAAGTCAATTTAGTTCTAGCCCAGGACTCGGCTTCCGACGGTGGCCAACCAGATGCTTCCGGGAGGCTTCATAAGCAGGTTAGGACAAGGATGGCCTGTTGAGGTAGACTGCCCTTGAACAAGCAGGTTCTATTATTGCTAATAGCTCTTTTAACAGATCTATCCTTTGTGCATTTCTCTAATTTAAAACAAACAAAGAAACCATCTAAGCTAGAGGTCATCCTGATCTCTTACAACAGTGAATGTCATGACTTAATTACACATCGTGCAGACACGTATTTATTTTTCTCACTCCTGAACCTCATATGTATAAGCTGCCTTAATACTGAGTCAGAACGTTGGTCTGTCTAGCCCAATATTGCCCACATGTGACTTTTTGTCCACTTTTCCTAAACAAGGAAATCCCAGATGTTTAAATGGCTAGAATCCAGGTAAGGTGGAGCAGGAAAAGAGAGAATCCAGGCAAGGGGCAGGCGGGAAAGAAGAGAGAATCCTGAAAATAAATGCCCACGGGCCCAAATGATGCAATTCAAAAAATGAAAAATGTACCTGCGGGCACAAAAAGGTTGCCTACCTCTGTTTTAACCTTTCTTTGTGTGTGTCTGTGTCTGTGTGTGTGTGTGTGTCTGTGTGTGTATGTTGGGGGGCGAAGTATTCTGACCCCCTGATACAAGCCCCAAACTCCAGACATGTGTGGGTGGGTGAATCCTGGGGAGGCGGGAGGGTCACTGCCCTTCACAGCTCCTCTCCCCCCAACCCATCCCCGAACTAGCAGAATACATTTCACATGTATTTGCTTAATCTGCAAAGAAATAGGTATACGTAATTTGCATTCATTTAAACCAATTAATGCACTTAGATTTGAAAATGTAAAGCTTTGCTTGGCACAGAATTACCTCCTCAGCACATAGTTTTTATCTTTCTCTCTTTTTTGAGCAGAGAGCACACATGGCCACAAATGTCAATTGTAAAGCATTCCAGAAAAGAAGAGTGCTTCTTCTCCATGTTCTGTTCTGCACCGAGCACAGTTTCCAGGATCACAGGCGGTGTGCCTGTGTACTCCAGTTGCTGGGGAACAAGGGCAGGAAGGTGCTGTTGCACTCCATGGGTTTCCCATGGGCAGCTGGTTGACCACTGTGTGAACAGAATGCTGGCCTAGATGGACCCTTGGTCTGATCCAGCATCAGGGCTCTTCCTATGTTCTTAACTGGCCTTGCTTTCCTGCACGAGTGCACAGGGAGGCATTTTTCTCCCCCTCTCATAAACCTAGAACTCGACGGGGTCATCCCATGAAGCTGATGGGTGGGAGATTAAGGACAGATAAAAGATTCCAGACTTTTTCACACAGTGCATAGTTAAACTATGGAATTCACTTCCACGAGATGGAGTGATGGCCACCAATTTGGAGGGCTTTAAAAGGGGATTGGACAAATTCCTGGAGAAGGCTATCAATGGCTACTAGTCCTGATTGGCTCTATGCTACCTCCAGTATCAGAGGAAGTCTGCCTATGTACACCAGTTGCTGGGGAACTTGGGCAGGAGGGTGCTATTGCACTCACATCCTGCTTGTGGGTTTCCCGTGGGCAGCTGGCTGGCCACTGTGTGAACAGAGTGCTGGCCTAGATGGACCTTTGGTCTGATCCAGCCTTAGGGCTCTTCTGGTGTTCTTATGTTGATGATAGATGAATTAAGTTGCAACATTCTACAGAGTAACCAGTTGGATTAATCTATTAAAAACAAAATTGATAGACCAAAAGAGGTGCCCCCCTGCTAATCAGGCAACACATTTATTTATCCTTTTAATGTAATAACTGCCAGTGGCAGGTGCCATCTCAGAAGAGAACTACCATCTTCACTCTCCCGGGGGGGGGGGGGGAGAATGCCTCCTCCAAGATGGGGCCTTCTGCAAGACACATGTCATCAAAACACAAAGAAAATATATTTTTCTCCTCAAAACAACATTTTAAATTACTATGCAAATTTAGACAGTTTTAGGGCCTGTTGTTTTCATTTCATTTCATTTATATACCGCCCCATAGCCGAAGCTCTCTGGGCTTCGTGGGCTTTTCTTGTGGGCTTCGTGAAGGCCTGACAATGCTTGCATGTCTCCACAATGTGGCCTTGCCCCAAACAAAGGAGACACAAAGACTGTCCGTCGGCTGGGGATAATTTAGCCCCGCAGCCTGTACATTTCCTAAATGGGGCTTTAAGAGCCATAGTCAGGAAAAGGAAGATTAGATCGAAAAAGAGATTTTATTTTTTTTTAATGGTTTTTTTGTGTGTAGGATATAGAAAGAGGAGGAAAAAAGATAAAGTTTATGAGGAGAAAGTAGAAGAAAAAAGGACTATTTCTTAGTACTCCGCCAAAAGATAGGAGAACCTCCGAAGGTAGACTACCAGCAATAGGCGGTTGAAGAGGAACTGAGGGAATGGGCAGGAGCTGTGCTGAGGAGCAGGCACGATGGGGAGGGGCTCCCGCCCAATTCACCTCAGCTAAAGAATTTTACGAAGAAGATGTGTGATGCACAGAGACCACGAAGAAGAACCCCCATCTCTCCCAGCCTTGCAGAAGTCTCAGGCTACAAAATCAGGTGAGGGCCCTTTAACAATCCAGTCAGCTCCTCCAGGAGGGGCGGAGCCCACCACAGGTCTTGTCAGTCTACCTAAGGATTCAGTTGGCTTTTGCTCCCTGCTGAGACAACATTCTTCTCTTGTTTTAGTAGGAGAGAGTTCAAACGGACAAGACCCATTCAGAGCTATCCAGTCCCATTTTCTTCTTGTATTCTTCTGCCTGCCATCGGATACTACCAGCTTCCCCAGTGAGTCACAATGGATCACAGAATGGGACAACCTGTTGTCACACAGCCTGTTCACAATAAGCCAGGATTCTCCAGAACCTTGGAGCCACAGCCACTGTCCCTGTTTAGTGTTCTCAGCCAGAACTTTCCCAAAGTTTACACATGTTTCAGTTGCAAAGATTTCGCTGACTGAGGTGAAAAAGCTTCCATTCACTGCCTTCATCTCCCCCCATCCCCCACCATCACCCAATAACCAAAAGTCCACTCGTCAAATGAAGGGTATTCTTTGTCCGGATACTGTACATGAATAAACACTGCCCTGCTCAATTATTGGGCCGATATATTATACAGGGGTGAGCCCCATTTAACGATACATAAAAGGTCCGCCTTTTGAACTGGCAGATTAGGTTACTCACCCTTCTCCTCGATTTTCACAGCTATCACAATGAATTGCACAAAGATCATTCCATGCGCCAAATGCCATGTAGTTTCAATTGTCATTACACAATTCTCACAGTTTTAATGAATGCCAAATCTGTTTCTTCCCTCCACCCACACTTGATGGACTCTGATGTGAGCAACAATCACCGATGAGGAGGAGAGGCTGGGGGAGTCCGTCTTGGTTTTCAACAAAGGTTAATAAACAGCGACAGCACTAAGTCTGTTCTCATTAAGTACGCTGAAAGACGTCATCGCCATATGCAACGTGAAATCGTTACGGGATTAAGCACGCTGTGTAAAAATGAAATACGAATTTTCATCTCAGGTGCTAACTCTGTCACTCCCCGTCTTGCTCTCAAAAGCTCCCTTGTATCTTGTACCGGGTAGGACCAAAACAAGCTACTAAAAAGAAGGTTTTATTGAAAAGAACACAACTAACAAGGTGGATGGCAACATGGCGCTCGAACTAGGAGCCCTGAGGATGGCCTGGCATACAGCTCACTGTGCCACCAGAACAGCTGGGGAAGAGAGGGGAACTGTGGACAGTTGTTCCCGATGCGACACTCACGGAACAGCCCAGAATCCTCTTGGCTTGAGAAGTCATGTGACATCAGAAGGGTGAATCTGGAGCCATTGTCTGACATCCCTGATCTGCAACCTTCTGTCAGTTTGGGAGCCCGCTGGTCTGAGCGCCTGGCTCTAATTATCAGTAGGTCTGCCCCATTTGGCGACTAAAATTAAGCACAAAGTAATCCCCAAAAACAGATTGAACAAAATTATTTCTCGACGGACAGACAGATACATATAGGTCCGTAGCATCCCAGTCAGAACTGTTCCTCAGCAGCAGCAGAATATGACACCACAACCCTCAGTGAAAGGCTACAGAACTGGAAGACGCTGAGAAATTTGTGTTCCCAAGGTCTGACTCAAAATGGCGGGTGGCGGCAATGGCAGTAATAATAATAATTATTATTATTTATATTTATTTATCGCCCATCTGGCCAACAACCGGCCACCCTGGGCGATGTACATAGAATAAAAACAATAAAATACATTTAAAACAATATAAAAATTTTAAAATCTTAACCCACCCCATATTTCCCTTATTTCTTTTTGACGTTCGTTCTCCTCCCCATGTGCACAGAACATCTGATACACTGGACTGGTTGCATGTTCAGCTCATGCAACATTTGCCACCTTCCAAGTCCAGACATCGGCTTCCTATTCCAAATCCAGCACAAGCCTCCAAAGCTTCCCTGATTTGGCCCGGATTTCTGCTCCAGTCCCTGGTCCAGCAGTACCGCCCACCCACACCTTGGCTTGCCCCCCCACAGGCTGCCATCAGGTTGTCACAGCATCACTCATTACATGGTGGCACACTCATTCACACTGGTCTTCAGGGAGTCGCATCTTCTGTTTCCACGACGTCTGGTGTTCTTTGACCTGAGAACGTTGAACAACACACCTGAAGGTACAGCTATGTGTGCTTTGCAGGGGGGATGGGACGATGACTCTTAAATTTCTGCATTCAGAAAAGCTGGATTCTGCAACCTGCATAAATTATGGGAATTATCTTACTTTGCACGTTTTATTATGCAATTATTATTAGTCCGTCTGATCTTTACAACCAGCAGCTGAGGCCCTGCTCTCTGGTCCACCAGTGAGAGCTGAGAGATGGGTGAGTACCAGGGACAGGGCCTTTTCTGTGGTGACCCCACATCTCTGCTGTGCCATCCCCCAGGAAGAGCATATGCCCTCCCCTTTGCTGGCTTTCAGGAGGATTTTAAAGGCTTCTTTGTTCTGGCCTGCTTTCCATTAATTTTAGTGTACTACCTTATTTCAATTATTTATGGGTTGAATATTGTTTGTTGTTTCTTGGTTTGATTATTTCCTTTGTATATTAAAATAAGCTGTAATCTGCTTTGTGAGGGTTTTTACCCAGATAAGTGGGCTAGAAAATTTATTCTGGTTTTGCTACCCCTGGGAAGGACACCATGCTGTTCAGGTCCCCAAATCATTACACTCCTGTCACTGGAAACCTTATTCAGCCCCTTCCCTTCTGCCTTCTGAAAATTCAGTAGGCATTGCCCACACAATTTTGAGCATGCCTTCATAAGGGTTAAAAACTTGCTTAAAAAAAAAAAAAAAAGCAACAAAAAATTGAGGTTCCCAGGAGTTGTGCACTCAATACCAACATGTTGTCCAGCAGTTGGAATCATGGCATACACGCAGCCCTGCCGCTAGCAAATCAACGATACGCACAGAAGCGTAAAATTCACTTCTAAACCTCCCTTGGAAGTAGCGTTCCAGAAATATTTTTTTTAAAACCTGACTTTTTCTCCTGTGCTTTGAACACGAGCGCCTGGTCTCTTGAAAGTTTACGAAAAGGTAAAACAAACAAACAAAAAAATTAAGTAACTAAAGATGGATTCCTTCTTTGGGAGAGAAAAAACCCATAGGGGATGATCTTGCCTACCCCCACAGCCTTCCCACTACCAAAGAGTGTGTAGAGGGGGTGCTGTGCGTGTGTGTGCGTGCGTGTGTGTGTGCGTGCGTGTGTGTGACAAACAATAAAGGCTTCGCATCTGGCCGCATAGAGATTAAGGCCAATATCAAGTTCTCCAGCTTGCCGAGAGACCAAACTATGATTTATTAGATTTTATTTCCACGTCCCTTTAAAACTATAATGCAGCAATAAAGCACAGGGCTTATGCCATTCCATCGGAGTCCCATTAACCCATTCTCCATTGAAACACCAATACTGGGGGGCCAGGAACAACCCAAGCTGGGTTTGCCGCACTGGGACACTCGCGACGTGTCAGAGCCGGCTCCTTGGAAGCTGATGCCAGGGCAGGGGCAAAGGGAATATCACCTGCCCCTTCCCCAACCTTATCAGGCGGCTTCCTTGGCTCATCTGCCTACAGTTCTCTCTTTTGGCCTCAGAGGAATTTGCAAGAGGAATTCCCAATTGACATCCCCAAAGCCACCAGTTCAAGTCCTGCTACGGGCTCAAATGAATGGGGTGAAACATACGGCACAATCCACAAGATCGGAGCATTCGCCTCAACGGTGCTGGTATAGGAGAGGGCAACAGGTATACACATTCGTTGGAGATTTGTTATTTTCTTGTTTATTTGACATTATTTTTAGGCTGCCTTTAAGGGTAAAGGCGGTGTACAGGATAAAAACAAACATAAAAGTATATCAATAGGCAATAAATATACAATAAAATAATATACAACACTATATAAACAGATTACACCAATAAAACCTGTAACCCACAGATTATGGGAAGGCCAGTGAAAACAGATAGCGTGATGTAGTGGTTTGAGTGCTGGACTGGGACCCAGGAGATCCGGGTTCTAGTCCCCGCTCGGCCATGAAACTCACTGGGTGACTTTGGGCCAGTCACTGACTCTCAGCCAGAACCTATCTCACAGGGTTGTTGTGAGGATAAAATGGAGAGGAGGAGGAGGATTATGTAAGCTGCCTTGGGTTCCTTGCAGGAAAAAAGGTGGGGTATAAATACAATAAATAAATAAATAAAGCCTTCCTGAAGACTGGCAAAGAAGGGCTCTGAAGAACCCCTGAAGGAAGCTGTTATTATACTTCTTGTTGCTGCTACTTTTACACGGTCCCACCTTTATCCTCACAACAACCCCGTGAGGTAGGTCAGGCTGAGAAACAGCAACTGCCCTGAACTCACTCAAAGCTCAATCCTATGCAAGTTTAGACAGAAAAAAGGCCTACAGCTCCCAGCATGCATAGGACTGTGCCCTCAGTAATCTTTGCAACAGAGAAGGCATTCAGATCTGGGGCTGCTTGGTCGAAGTCCAGCACTCTAACCACTATATCACAGAAGAGAATAAAGTGAAAAATAAGGGAATTCCATTATATGCACAAAATATAATTGGACTGAATACTTTGTACAATATGAAAGCAACTAAAAACCAACGCCTTCTTTCAACCATTGAATAGAAACCCCGGGCTGCAAGCTCTCTACCAGACGTCCCCAACCTGGTGCCCTTCAAATGTGTTGGACCACAACTCCCATCACTCCAGCCTACATGGCCATTGGGGATTATGGGAGTTGTCCAGAGGACTCCACAGGGTTGTTGTGAGGATGAAATGGAGAGGAAGAGGAGGATTATGTAAGCCGTCTTGGGTTCCTTGCAGGAAAAAAGGCGGGATATAAATATAATAAATAAATCATCCTCAAGTCAAGTGTGTATCAGTTCGGAAGCAAAACAGGGCCACCCTAGAATATGTCAGTGGTTTCTGCATACTTGGGGGACTCCCTGGTACCCAGAGGTATAGAAGTTTGGAACTTAAATGAAAAAAGATTTTTTAAAAAAGAAAAGAACATAACCCGAAATGCCTGACCAGAACTTGTGCGCATTTACAGAATGCTGCTGGCACTTGAGTGCAGTGGGTGTGAAAAGGTTCTAAAGCTATCATCCACAACTCGGTGCCCTCCAGATATGTTGACTACCAGATGCTGGCTGGGGATGATGGTTGTTGATGGTCACAACCTCCTGCCACCCACCCCAACATTTTAATTAAAAAATGGCATCCATAGTGTCTATGAAGCACTAAAAAAGTCAAAATTAGCTTGCAAACAAGCTAATTTTGACCCTTTAGGTGCTCCGTAGATGCTACAGATGGCTTTTTTTAAAAAAACCATTTCAGGGGGCAGTGGGGGGTGGCAGGGGTCACAGACCGCATGTTGCCAATCCCTGCAATAAATGCTCAAAGGCCTTTTCATACCACGTACACGTTGTGGGGTGGGGTTTGCCATAGTTTTAGAAGACGAAATTCCTCTCGGCTATTTTCCCAATCAGCCAAGTCTTTTTCCTCCTTGTTCAGATCAAAGGCCTAACCTATGCATGGGCCTTTGATTCATTGACTTATTGACTAACAGTCCTCAATGGCAGAGACTGCAATTAGCCTCTGGCTTGGGCCTCACCCTCAACCGAAGGTCACGGTCCATTTTCCCGGGGCGCCATATGTCAGCAGTCAGATACCAGAGTTGGACAAAGATCATACCGCACACCGAAAGATCGTGCCAAAGCATACTGGTATTTAGGCTGAGATGCTATACCTAATTTCCCCCAGATGTAAAATGCATTTGTGTTAATACCTTAGCAGGAACAAGGGCAGTGGGTCATCAGCTCGTCCACAACACTTCCCCCACAGTTCTGTTTTGCTTACCCTTTCCTAAGAAACCACAGCTCAAAGATCAAGTGTAAGCTTGGAATTCAGAAGGTCCTAGGTTCAAATCCCTGATCATCTCAGTTTAAAGCAGGGGAGGGGAACCTCTGGCCTGCGGACTTTCCCCATCCAGCACATGGAGGTTTTGGCTCCCTCCACGGCCGCCTCCCCCTGCCCAAACCCCTCCTCCTGGAGCGCCACCTGGTGGTTCATGTCAGGAAAACCATGACATCAAGAGGCATGGCCACACCCCGCGATGTCATCAGACCCACAGACGGCAGCGGGGGAATTCCCCTGGATTAAGGGATCTGAGATCTGACGGTTTCTTGGCCCAGAGCAAAATTCTATGACCCTATCGCATAAGCAGCGTAATATAATTTATTATTTAAGAAATGTATACCACACTTTTTGCCTCCCCTCCCCCCACCCAAAAAACAGAGTCGCTCGAAGGGGCTCACAAAATATAAAAAGCATAAAAACAGTAATTGTTAAAACACACTTTCAACATATTAAAAGCAGCAGCAAAGACAAAAAAACACAAAGAACTAAAACTAAGGGTCAATAAGGGTGCAATCCTATGCATGTTGAGACAGAAAAAATCCTACAACTCACAGCACGGCTGGCTGGGGAATGCTGGGAGTTGTGGGGCTTTTTTCTGTCGAAACATGCATAGGATTGCGCCCTAAACAAAACTAAGCAAATGCAGAATCAAATCCTTGTTTAAAACAAAATAAAAGAGGTAGAAGACAACGGAAGGCCTCACAGTTAATGGACACTTCCCAATCCTTAGGTCGCTTTGGCCTAGGACGTTCATGTGTTGACAGTCCACTGAATTACTTCCTGCTGTGCTGCCTCCAATTTTCAACTCTATATGTGGCAGGCGGTTTACATAAGGAAGCATTCAGTAACACAATCTGCCACCTGCATTTTTAAGTAGTACCCTCCGTTCTAACACCCTGGGAACTCTGCCACTCCATTGTGTGGCATGTGCAAGGTCAGGCTTAGGCCTACAATATCCTGAACACACAACGCTCCATCGATGCACACAAACTTTATCTTTGGCTCCCCTGTGAGGATAACCAGAGCGCCAGAAGGTCGAAATCCATCCGTGTGCAGCATTCAAACACGGAACGCCTTTTGCCCTCAAAGGCATCTTATCAGAGACAAATTGAATCAGGTTTTGCCACCTGCTTGAAAATCTAGTTAGTAGTAGTAGTAGTTGTTGTTGTTGTTGTTGGGTACACTTTTAAAGAAAAGGATTTTGTGGAAGAGACTAACAATGAAAAGAACTTAAATCTGAAAGGCAGCCCATTGTCGGTCCCTCACCATCACCACCACTCCACAAGAGAAGAGAGCCACTTTCATCACAAGTGACAGCACCCCTTTGAGGACTTGTCAAAAGATGACTGACACCTGTCAGTAATGATCATAAAGTATAATTAAAAAGGTTGATCTCAGGGCAGGGGGAGAGATGCTGGCAAGAGCGGTTGTGACATCCAGCCAGCTGCCACCTGACAGGGGTGAAGGTGGGGGGAGGATTGGAGGCAGGAGGGAGAGGCGAGCAAGGCCGAGGGGGCCTGCAGAGACGAAGCTGAATGCTAGAGTCAGAGGTTAGATCCGCAAAAGGGGATAAATCACCAACAGGCAGGTCCCGAACCAATCAGGGTGCAGTACCAAAGTCCAAAACTGGGTCAGCCTAGGATGTTCTTCCTGTCACCAGTCAAAAGTCTGACGGTACAATCCTATATGTGTCTACTCAGAAGGAAGCCCCACTGAGTCAGGACTTATTCCCAGGTAAGTGAGTATAGGGTAGCAACCTAACTGCCTTTTTATTAGTGATGCCACAGAACTCCTTTTAGTTTTTTACTCTAAAAATGGAATGAAAGCTCCCTAAAGCGACACAGAAGGCGAAATAACTAAGAAACAGCCAACTCTTTCGCTGTTCCACAAAACTAAACAGAAGCCACTGAGAACTGAGTCGGTCTGTATATTCTTAGCTCCTAGGAACACAGGAAGCTGCCTTATACTGAGTCAGACCCTGGGTCCATCTAGCCCAGTATTGTCGACACTGACTGGCAGCAGCAGCTCTCCAGGGTTTCAGGCAGGATTCTTTCCAAGCCCTACCTAGAGGCCAGGGATCGAACCTGGGACCGTCTGCATGCAAAGCAGGTGCTCTGTCACACTGAGCTATGCTCCCTCCCAACAGCACCTGGTATTCCAAGGCGGTCACCCATCCCAAGTACTAACCAGGCCTGACCCTGCTTAGCTTCTGAGATCAGATGAGATCGGGCTGCTCAGAGCTGTTCAGATGTTACTACTTGGCTTGGACTCCATTTCTGGTCACATTACAGTGTGATGGAACCTACTGAGCCCTTCTACCTCAATAGACTGAATTCTGCACCCAGTACCGCATTCTACATGTGTCTGTGCGCACACAGATGTCTGGTGCCATTGCAAAGTTACAGAATGCCACACAACGATGCCCACAATTCACTCATGTGAAGATGTAAGAAAGCTAGCAAAGATCCAGCAAGTTTTAATCTTCTAACTAGGGCTGAGACAAAAAGGAGGTGGATTTTACAAACGTAACATTGCTTTGAATAGGCTTCACCTTCCTTTAAAGCAGTGTATGGTTCATGGGGTGCACTGAGCCATTGTTTTGCATCGGACTCTGGTTGCTAGACCTCAGCATTCTATTAAAAAACAAAATAAGATTCCACAAGAATGAAGTCTGACCACCCTTTGGTTGGACAACCCAGATCAATTGCCCCCTGCACACTTTACAATTCTAGTTGTGTGACACTGGGTGCATTTTTAGAACTTAGAATATTTTGTTCGCAGAATTAATTGTAAATTTGTTAACGGCAGCTAGATTAATGATAGCAAGAAAATTGAAAGTTCATCAAGTTTTCTCTATTACGATGGGAGCACATATTTGATTGTATTTGATTTGTTTATGTTTATAAATAAAAAACATTTTTTTAAAAAAGAAAAGAATATTTTGTTCGCCGCTTTGGACGTCTCCATTTTTGTAGGGGGAAAAGCAGGATGCAAATCCTAACAACAAGAGATGACACAGAGAGTGAGGAAGCTGGGTCTCCTCCAGCCACCTGGAAGTAGCAGCCATTTGCCACTCCATCAGTCTCAGGTAGCCACTTCTTAATCCTTCGTGCTAATTGCAATCAATGGATGGAGCGGAGAGAAGGTTTCCATTTTAAGTGGCTCCCTCCCAACCCGCTCGGCTCTTTCTTCCACCACCATCGCAGCGTGCAAATTGAAGAGGTAATGAATTAAAATTTCAGACGGTGGGAGAGCATTTGGGTGCAGGGGGGGGGGGGCTTTCTCGCATGCTCCCAGGGAGGCACCTCCTAGAACAGACGTACTCATTTTTCAAATAGATTAGTGCTGCTTTCGGGGAAAGCGAAAGGAAACAAACCCATCGGGACAGGCCTTAACATTAAGCAAGCACACACTGCTGTTTCCTCCCCGGTCCCTTGCCCAGGGTACCAAACCTCAAAATGAGCCTGGCTAAACATCTCCCTTGTTTGTGGGTCTCCACTGGTTTCGTGAACTTTACAGCACCTACATGATGGTAATCTCTTTTGACACTCGGGAGCAGACATAACATTATGGGGGAACAGAAGGGGGGAAAGGACAACTCTAGCAAAAATCCAGCCTTAAAAGCTCAAAAACAAGTATTATAGCATTTCCAAAGAGAAGCATTAGGAGGTGGCTGTGGCTTAGTGGAAGAGCCCCTATCTGGAACCCTGGAGAGCCGCTGCCAGTCAGTGTTGACAATACTGGACTAGATCCATCTGGTAACCTGTGTCCTCACTGTGGGAAGCTGTGTGGATCTAGAATTGGCCTCCACAGTCACTTACGGACCCATCGCTAGAGTCTACACAATTTTTTAGCATTTCCCCTTTTTATAATTTTATCCTGGAAGACAGTCTTACTCGGTCACGAGTGATCGCCTACTACTACTACCAGATGAACCCATGGTCTGACTCAGCATAGGCAGCTTCCTATCGCAAGGTATGAGAAAACTGGAAAGCATCCAAAATAGATCCAAAAAGAGAGACCTAATATCAAGATGCTGAAAAAAAAAATAGTTTTATTCTTGAAGTTGTAGTCCAGATGTTATGGACTACAACTCCCATCAGGCCCAGTCAGCATGGCCAATGGTCAGGGATGTGGCTGCTGTAGTCCAAAACATTGGAGGGCTGTAGTGGTTAGAGTATTAGACTAAGACTGGGGGAAAACGCAGGATCAACTCCCCACTCAGTCACAAAACACACTGGGTGACCTTGGGGCAGTCCCTCCCTCCCTCTTTCTCTCAGCCTAACCTACCTCACAGCGTTGTTCGGAGGATAGCATTGCAGGAGGAGAGAACCCTGAATGACTCCTTGAAGGGAAGGTAGGATAATAATGTAATACATAAATATATACACTTCTCAGTTCAGCCAGGGCCATCTCCAGAGGGTGGAAAGGGGGTCCTAGAACGAAGACCACCTCCTCAAGAGGACTATCATCCTCACCCAAGGTGGCCAGAGGCACTGCAAAAGGCTCCCTGAATGCTTGTGGCTTCCAGATTAAGGGGAGCCCTGCTATGGACGGCTTGCCCATGAGCTGCCCAAAATCCTGAGGGCAGTGTACATAGAGTGTGCCCATTTTATCCAGGTGTGTGTGTGTGTGTGCCAGGATTTTATAGAAGCACAGAAAAACCACAGAGTGTGGTATTGGTCAAAGAATTCAGTTTAATGGATAATCTCACGTTTTTCCTCTCTCTCTTTTAAAAATGGTGCTAGTCCTCATGACTGAGAACATATGCTTGGAAACACATGGAAAGAAGGACAGGGAGGAAAGGCACCAACAAGGAGGGCCTCAAAAGGTTCTTGTACATAATCTGATAAAGATTTATCATAGTCTACATTCACCTACATAGCTCTTTGTGTGTGTCCCATGACTAGCAGAAGCAAATTTATTCCGAAATAACCAAATGTATGTTCATTTGCTTAATGTGCATAATGCATAGCAGGCTGCAGAACCCATTTTTCCCCTGGGGTCAGATTTGGGCTTTTGATTTTTCCAAAGCGCTCAAGGCTTTGGCAAGTGGCAAAGTGGATGCAACGTGCCATTCCAGCCGGCGAATTTCAGTGACAGTCTCCCCTGGCCCTGCTAAGCCAGTGGGGAGCGAAAGGCCCCTGTGAAGGCTCCAATCCAGGACCCTTTTTCTTTTCAGCTGTGCAAAGAGCCCCCCCCCCCGGGGTGAGACTAATGAGACGCAAGCCCGGTTTTGCATCTTAAAAAGCGAATTCTTCAAGACCCCAGAATGTGCTGTGGGACTCAAAGTGGGAAAACTTCACTACCGCACAGCTAACCTATTTAGGACAATGTTGACATGCAGAGCTCCAACACTACCAATTTTGCAGAATCCGCTACACAAGATTGTTGGAGGATGGTGGGTGTTCTTTTCTTAGCAAGTTATACGCTTCAACCGTTTATTGATCCCCCTGACTTGGGGATAGCGGGAGGGGAAGCTCTCCTCCTCCTCTCCCTCCCCGATCATCTGAGGACCAAGAAAAGTAGACTCAAGAAACGATGAACCGAGAAACGTTTCTTAACCAGCCCCACCAGACAGAATAGCCAACAGACAGCTAGCAGCGGACCTTTACAAAAATGATTCCACCTCAATCCGCCGGCAACCCTGACTTTTCTCCGTGCCTCTGTCTCAGGCTACAGTCATAGAATCATAGAATCATAGAAAGTAGAGTTGGAAGGGGCCTACCAGGCCATCAAGTCCAACTCCCTGCTCAATGCAGGAATCCAGGTCAAAGCATCCCTGACAGATGGCCGTCCAGCTTCACCTTGAATGCCTTCAGAGTGGGAGAGCCCACCACCTCCCTAAGTAGTCCTGGGGCCAGATTCTTCCCTGTGACACATAAGTAGCCGCTCCTGTTTTAAAATCATTTGAGCTCTTTGAGGCCTCACAGTTAGGCCAGCATCAACTGGCTCCTGGAAAAATCCAACAGGGAGCCATTTGTTTCAGTGGCTTGGGGAGTCCCAAATTCTGAACTGAGAAAGCCAAAATGTTGCTAACAAAGGCAGAATTTATGCTAATGAGTGGACTCCACCCTTTCTCCCTTGCTACCCCCACCCCTCATGCATGGGACTCCCTCACTGAACAAATATGACAGTGTTCCCCAACCTGGTACCCTCCAGAGGTGTCGGTCCACAACTGGTTGGGGAAGGCTGAAAATAAATTCATTAATTAAGTTCACTGAGGTCATCAGAGGACATTCTCCCGGTGGTTCCACATGGACCTATGGCCCGACTGGAGTCCATCAGGAGAAGGGCCTTCAGTGTGGTGGCTCCATCTCTGTGGAACTCCCTGCCTCTGGAGGTCAGGCAGGCTCCGACACTGTGTTGCTTTTGGTGCCTGCTGAAGACTTCCTCGTTCCGGGAAACCTTCCTTGCTGACCAGCCACAGTTTTAATATTGCCTTGTTTTTAATGTATTGTTTTTATTGTTTTTATCTGTTTTTATCTTTTTATTGTTCACAGCTCTGGAATCTGCTTAGATATGGACCCGTATACAAATACTGTAAATAAATAAACAAATTGATGAAAACTGATACTGTTATTGGACTAAGATGGTTGTTTGTTTTAACATGGACTAACATATTTTCCTAATCACTGAGTAACAGACATTAGTCCCTCTCCAAAGACAACAAATTCAGAGAAACGCTTCCAGGGCAGATGACACAATACTTATACAGATAAATTGCACCTCTAAGTGCAGACCCAGTCTATCTGGACATAGCAACTTATGCATAGGCTTGCTTACCATGGTGTTTATTGTTACGCTATGACAGCCTTCCCCAACCTAACACCCGCCAAACATGTTGGACTACAACTCCCAGCATTCACATCCAGCATGCTGGGAGTTGCAGTCCACCACATCTGAAGGGCACTAGGTTGGAGAAAGCTGAAAAACAGGGCTCTACTTTTCTCTTTCTTGCTTCAAATCTTTCGGCCTTTTCTGCAAGATCCTTAACTCTTCATTCCCATCTGTAAAAATTTAAGTGCTTGTAATTCGGACTGGGCAGGACTTCGGGGCCTTTGAAAACTCAGCCCAAACGTGTCCCACTCCCCCCCCCCCGGGGTTCAGCGAGAGATTCTGCAAGTCGGGAAAGGAGGCAGAGTTGCTTCTTTCCACAAGATCAATTCAGAGCTGCGGCCCACACAGATGGGACCAGCCAGTGTCAGGAGGTGAGAATGTGAAAAAGCCCTTCTGCATTTCCCATATTATTGATCGAAGCACAGTAACAGCCGGTTTAATTTTTGTTTAGCTTCAAAATACTTGGTGGATCATGGATGCTCCGGCTCGAAGGTTATATAGCATCCTTTTAAGACATAAGGAAAAGATTAAGCCAGCTTATGGCTAATAATATACTGTGCCCGGTGTCTATCAAGCCAACTGTTTCCCATTGCTGGGTACGGTACTTATTTAAGAGGCCTTTCAGAAGGCTGCGAGGGAGGGGGGGGCAGCTCCACATTCCAACACCCCCGCCCCTCCTTCTCCCTGGCAAGAACTGTTGGAGATAAACATCAATTCGCTCCTGCAGATCACAGTAGCAGTAAATAAATTTTTCAGGAGCCCAAGTTCCACACAAAGGGCTCTCGTTTCACACAACAGTCGCTGCGGAGAAATAAAACGCCTCCAAGGTGGCTCCCTCAAAAAGCTAAAATTATCAATTGCCGTTGCTTGGTGGGAGGGGAAGGAAGAAAGAAAGAAAAACAGAGGTGGGGCAGTTCAATGAGAAACCGAGGCACAGAAAGGAAAACTAAAACAAGTGGCATTTTGACCTGGTGCTGGGGGCAGAAAACAAGCTGACTTCTCTCTCTCTCTCCTCCTGCAGTTTGAAATCTGCTCTCTTGCTGATGGGCAATTCTTGCCTTCCTTGAAGGATGCATAGCTGTTTGGCAGGCCCAATTCTGCTAGGAAATAAGGCACGCTGGGATTTCAGGGAGAGGCAATGGCACAAGAGCCAGCCCCCCCCCCAGCAAAATGCCCCCCCCCGCAGCCTGCGTGTTCACAAACCCCAATGTATTCAGACAACCATTTACCAAGCAGGAACTGTACCAGGGACCCCTGGACTTGAAATGAAGAACCACGGGGATTTGAGGCTGGCATCCATCTAGGCCACTGAATGGCCCAGTCCCTTTCCTAGAAGAATACAACAGTAGCCCCTGCGGCTGGTCGGCAGTATGAGGCCTGTGGCTTTGCCAGGCCTGGAATAAGAACCAGGAGGGTGGCCTTCTGCCCTTCCTTTGCCCACAGAGCCGTAGCTGTGCCATGAGGTTGCTGGTTTAAGCCCTGGAACAGCCAACTCATAACTCAACACTCAATGCTGATCACTTGAATCAAAACAAGCATATATTTGCCACTTTGAGCCAGAGTTACCACCCCCAAAACGCACTCTCTCTTAGAGTCGCGATCTCACACCCTCTGTTGCTCCGGAGAAAATAAAAATGCCAGCGATGATATAATATGCATATTTAACCTTCCGAAGTCACTAATGTTTTTAATCGGGAGCTGATATATCTTGCCTTCCCGCTGACATGAAGGAGAGTGTATAAGCCATTACCGTGGTCATTACTGGGCTACTTCTATCTTGCAGTAGGGTGTGTGTGTGTGTTTAAAAAACAAAACAAAAACCAGGCATTTATGCTATAGTAATAGCTCGAGAGTTCTGTATTAACTCTGGGCAGTTCATTTGTTAACATGGGGGGGGGGGCAAGGGCTGGAGGGAGAGAGAAAATACTCCATCCCTGTCCACCCGTTGGTTCTGCACAGGGAAACGCCATGGCACTTGGCTGGGTGTTGTTTCTGTGCCAATGCACAACACAGGAAGTTGCCTTACTGTGTCAGACCCTGGGTCCATCTACCCTAGTATTGTCAACACTGACTGGCGGCCATGGCTCTCCAGGGTTTCAGGCAGGGTTTTTTTTCCTAGCCCTACCTGGAAATGCTGCCAGGGATTGAACCTGGGACCTTTTGCATGCAAAGCAGGGGCTCCACCACTGAGCCAAGGCCATTCCCACATGCACAATGCATGCTACCCCATGGATCACAAATCAGGGCTGGTCTAGCCATCCTCCATGTTAGTGCAGCAAATTGCAAAGAAGACTGTGGGATGTATTGCAAGCACACTACTTTCGTGGGTAACTAGCTCCCATCAATTTTTAAAAATGGTAATTATTTTGAAAAACCAACCAGAGACTAGTGGGCCTTATGTAAGCGAAACAGTGACACATTCCTTCTCTATTCATCCCTGCCACCTCTTCCTTCCTCTCCCTCCGTTTCCCCCATGTCAGGATTTAGACTGTAAGCCTCATGGGGCAGAGAGACCAGTTGCACCCATTCACACTGATGATGCTACAGAAATAATAACTAGAACCATTCCTGTCCTGTCCTGTCCTGTCCTATCCAGCAATTCCACTTTTCAGGGTGGGTCTAAAGCAGAGAAAAAGAGAGCTAGGGGTGAGGATACTGACAGGCAAAGCTGGAAATCCACAGGTCCGATCTCACCTCTTCCGTGAACTCAACAGTTGGCCTCAGGCAGGCCCCCTTCCCCAGATCTGCAAAATGAAGAGCTCTGCTCTTATCTTATAGGGTTGTTGTAAAGCAGGGATGTTGAACCGCAAGCCCCACATGCCAAATCCAGCCTTCTAGGGTTTCCCAGACGGCCATGTCCCCTTTCCTCTGACAGTCAATTGTTTCGTGGGTTCCTGTCTTTTGCATGTTTTTCCTCCCCTGCTTCTAAAAGGTAGAAATGCCTCTCCTAAGGCTTAGTTAATGGCCAGAAGCGCTTTAAGCTATATTATTATTATTATCATCATCATCATCATCATCATCATTATTATTATTATTATTTTGGCCCTATCCCCTTTGGCCCCACCCCCTTTTTCCTTCAGCTCCGCCCACCATTGGAATGTGGCCCTCAAGAGCTTCTCCAAAATTGAATTCGGCCCTCGGGCTAAAGAGGCTTGACACCTCTGTTGTACGGATTAGCTTCTGTTTTCCATAGGATGATCTCCAGGAATACAAGCAACCCGTAAAATAATTATAAGCAGGTGGCAACGGTAAGGATGAGCTACCCTCTGACCAGACGTGGCACAACGGTACCCATTTTGGAACCCAGCCCATGAGAAGGCCTTTCTTTCTTCATTATGACATTTCTGCAGCTGCTTCAAAGCTGTGGAATAAGTCATGAGGAGGCTTGTTTGTTTGGTGTGGTGTGTGTGTGTTTGTTTTTAAGGGACCCAAAACATTCACAGGTGTAGAAAATGCCGGGTATTCAAGTTACCGCAAATACAAGACCGTAAGCATTAAAAGGCACTGAACTACTAATTTAATTAGGCCATCCAGTCCCCTGGAGCCTCCGTAAAAGGCGGAGGTCCATTCCATTGGACACAAGGTTAGCTGTATGATAAAAGCATATTTAATAAAACCATCACCCAATTCAAGAACTCTTAAGTCAATTAATTGTATGGGTTTTAGTTGATTAGCTCATTGCTTAAATTTGCAAATATTTACATATGAATAAAAAATAGATCTGAAGCAGAAGGGCAAGCTTCCTTTGTTTTTAAGGTAAGAACATAAAGAAAGCTGAGCTGGATCAGACCAAAAGGATCTATCTAATCCAGCACTCTGCTCCCACAATAGCTCTGGGAAGCCCACAAGTAAAACGTGAGTGCAACAGCACCCTCCCGCTTGTGTTCCCCAGCAACTGGTGTACCTAGGCATACTGCCTCTGATACTGGAAGCAGCGTATAGCCATCAGGACTAGTCTCCATTGACAGCCTTATCCTCCATGGATTTGCTAATCCCCTTTTTAAAGCCCTCCAGTTTGGTGACTACCAATACATCCTGCGGTAGCAAATTCCATCATTTAACTATGCACTGTGTGAAGAAGTCCTTCCTCTTATCCATCCTGAATCTCTCACCCCTCAGTTTCATGGGGTGACCCCATTGGGCTTTGGTATTATGAGGAAGGAAAACATCCCCCTATCCACTTTCTCCACACCGTGCCTGATTTTGTACCCCTCTGTCATGTCTCCCCTTACTTGCCTTTTTTTCTAAGCTAAATAGTCCCAGGCATTGCAATCCTTCCTCACAGGGGGCTTGCTCCAGCCCCTTGATCATCTTTCCTGCACTTTCCCCAGCTCTACAATATTCTTTTTGAGGTGCAGTTACTAGAACTGTACACAGCATTCCGATGATGCGTGTCACAGTGGCCAACATCTTAGAAGAGGCATTCCCAGATGTGTGTGAGAGGAAGGGCACATGCCTATTAAAACTGGGAATGCTTCTCTATTCAAAGATTTCAAACAAGCAAGGGGAAAGAGGATGCGCCATACACTTGTGTATATCCTTTTTCTCATCTTGTCAAGTGTCTGAATATACGTCCCCACTGTGTGGGACAGCTCCACAAGCCAAGCTCTTGCATCTCAGCCCAGAGGGATTCAACAGCCTAATACAAGGGGCTCGAGGCCCTCTCCAGGCCAGAAGGAAATAGGACCCCCCTCCTTTGATTGGCAGGTGTTGGAACCAGCTGGGACTTGAATCAGGAACCTCCTGATCTGCCTGGCATCCCTCATGGCAAACCACTCAAGGCTGCAGAGGGGAGGGCAAAAGGGGAAGTACTAAGCCTGTGCTCTGGCATGGCTCTGCCCACTAGGCCAGGGGTGGGCAACACACAGCCACATGTGCTCCCCCCGGCATCTAGTGTGCCACCCACCACATCACCAGCAAAAAAAACCCAGCAGTTTGCCATCAACCTTCAGTAGCAAACCATGACAGAGGCTGAAAAGGGACAAATTTAGCTTGAAAACAAGCAGCACAGAGTGTGGCCCACGGAGGGCCCAGGGGTGGAAACTGGCCCCCAGATCATCTGAGGTTGCCCACCCCTACCATAAGCAGTTCCTTGGTTCTCTCTGGTCTAGCCTACCTAGGAATGCTCCCTAGTCAGAACTGGGTCTTTGCCTGGGCAAGAGTCTAGTTTAAGTCTCACCCATCCAGCCTGCTTGCATCCATCTCTGGCCAGCCACCTCTCTCTCTCTCTCTTCCTCCCATGCTGCTACCTTCTTGCATCCTAACCCAGCCAGGAAGGGACTCCATTTTCCATTCCTTTCTTCTGCACACCAGCACCTTGACCCTCGAGACCAGCACCTTCCCCGGTCCTTCCAACAAAGCCTGGGGACTTGGGAGTTCCGCAAAGGGGCCGCTACATGGCTCAAAAGAACAGCAATTCCCAGCAGCCCCTACTTTGGGGGAAGGGAAAGCCACTGAAGTTGCAACAGTGTGTGCTTGCATGCTTTTTTAAAGTTCAGTGGTGGGTTTTTTGCCCCTTTGATCAGCTACTCCTTTTCCCTACCGCTCATGCTCTCAATGAACTACACACACCCTCAGATGCACTCTCCATTTGAAGCCTGCAGGTCTGCAGACGTTTGAGGCAGGGCGAATGCACTCCGAGATTACCACCCTCTCAATTTTAATTCCTGAAGCAGTGTCTGGCCTGACCCAAAGATACTCTTCTTGTGCTTTTACATGCTCTGTAGCACAGTGTTAGGAAAGGGTTCTGAGTGGTGGAATCAATAGGAAAACAGGGGAAGCTCCGAGGGGCTAAAGAACCTATTTCCAGAAGATGCCATCTCCAGAATCTGGCATGCCCACTTGGTGCAACCTCTAACTGTTTTTTGAAAGCAGTCACTCAAGCAAGCAGGGCTGACGAGGAGGAGAAGCAAGAGGAGGAAACTGATGTTTTTGTGGCACGGCTCCGTTCCTGAATGAGCCTAGTCCATATGAGCACCCTTAAAAAAATAAAAATAAATAGAAATTCCTGGCTGAAATGTTTCCCCCCGTTGGAATTCTTTTACTGCCTTGGTTCTGGATTGGGGAGAGGGAATCGAATAATCCAGGGTGCTACAGCAGGGTCACTTGGTTTGCAACTCAAAGAGCACAGCTCCTGTTTAGATGTTCTTACTGCATCGATTTAAGGGACACTGATATGCTGTGAGGCAGCCTTGCCCCAACCTGGTGATCTCCAGATGTATGGGGCTACTATTCCCATCATCCCCAGCCATGCTGGCTGGGGGTTATGGGAGTTGTCGCCCCAGCCATCTTGAAGGCACCAGGTTTGGGACGGCTGTTGTAAAGGGTCTCTTGAACTAAGGTTCCAAGCAGCCAGCAGCCAGCATCTTTTCTCCTGCTCCACTGGGGCGCTTTTCCCATGCAAGCCCGACAGACTGAGCTCCATGCCTGCCTGAGCATTCGGTCAGCTGACCCCGCCCCCCCCCCCCCCGGGCCAATCCAGGTCCACCAGGCCCTATAAAGCTCCAACCTCACGGCTCACTCTTCATTCCGAGCAACTTTCCTCTGGGTCAAGGATGCTCTCTACGCTTGCACCCCCCTTTAGATCTTGACCCTTGCCTGTTTTGGACCACGTGCATGCTTCTGGCACACTTGGATCGACAGCCAGCTGCCCCTGGGCTCTGGAACCGGAGTACCTGGAATGTTCCCTGGCCAAAACCTGATGCCTTCACACCAATCGGATCAGGCCGAGTGCGGTACTTGGAAATTCCATTTTCCAGCACTGTAAGGAGTTTCCCAGCAGATGTGGGAAACTTCAGGCATAGGAGGGCAAATCCACCCCCCTGGGGTTCCTCAAATGGCCCTGCACCCTTCCCCTGGCCACCAGTCATTTCGTGGTTTCCCAGCTATTGTGCAGTTTTTCCCCACTCTAAAAGGCTTTGTTACTGTTCTCTCTATACTCTCCTTAATTACTGGCAGCAAGTGCTTTAACTTAAAATATGCGGGTACTTTTTGCCCCCCCCTTGCCTTTTGCCCCGCCCACTGCTAGAACGCAGCCCCCCCCCCCTGAGAGCTTCTCCAAAACAGAATTTGGCCTTCGGGCTGAAAGAGGTCCAACACCCCTGCAATACAAGAACACCTTCAATCGTCACACTGAATATGTCAGTCCAACTCCTCGAGAGTTGCCATCCGCATCTCCAAGACAAGGCTGTGCTGACCGCTCCACTCCTGCAACCCCTTATCTCCCCCCACCCTCAAAAAACCACCTTTGCTTCTCCTTTGACATGTGTTTCCCAGGGTAGCCCTGGGTCGTATCAGAAGGAAAAGAAGGCCTGAAAATTCACTGCGAATCTGAGCGGAGCCCCTCCAAAGAAGCAAAACCACCCCCTGTGCCGTTATCTGAAGCAGCTGAGGCCGTCTTCAACGATTTGTTGGTCTCACGTAGAATTCAATCAGTGAGCGGTAAATGGAGAACAACCCAAAATTCTCTTCACTCTCCCCCCCCTTTTCTTTCAAGACGAGGAAAACAATATTGCTGATGTAGCTGCAACATTGCTCTTTAATTGAATACAACAGTGATATTGTACTGACAGGCTCAGGAGGGGGGAGTTGCCAAAGAGCCAGCAGATGGGACTAAGTTATGATTGAATTAGGATAATTATTCATGCCAAAAATAAGGATAAGCCTCCCTTCCCCCCTCCCAACCAGGAGAATTGTATATTGGAAAGAAAACACAGGAATTCAAGCTTTGAAGGGATTCAGCCAGAACCATGCTCGAGCCTTTCACCATATTATTGTGTAAGTGGGTGCTTTGGTGTATTGAGCCAATGAGCCATGTTCAGAATCTTCGGAGTCTTAGCTTTTGATTAAAAAAAACACACCCCACCTCAAGGTTCTAGCCCTTATGGGCTTCAGAGGGAAGCTTGAAAAGGCATAAGAAATGCCGGTTTGAAATCAAAGGGAGGCTAAGCTACGCCTGGGGACTCGACTACAAACTGATTGAGTAAAGGGTTTTACTGATCCAGTAAAGGCACAATATAATATGCAGGGTGCTAATGCAATGAATATGCCAAGGTGAGTCCTACTGGTAGTTTGCCCCATTAGCCAGATGACATCCTATTGGCATTCACACTCACTCGAATACACACACACACACACACACACACACACACACACTTCATCCATTAAGCAACATTTCCCAATTGGCAAGTCAATAAGAACGGATAACGGACTCAAACATTTAGCTGGTGCTCTTATCTGTTAAGCAGGACCAATGGATTTTCTAACAGATGGATCAAATTCATACGATATAGGAGTCAGGAATTTATTTATTTTTAAAAAGCTCCACGGTCAATTTGCTTTTCAGGGTGGGGTCTTATTCTGGCCACAAGCATTTGCGTATTGCAAAGAAACAAAACAACAATCCTGTAAATAAGCCGAAATCCTCCCCATGCCCCACGCCCGCCCACCCACCCCCCTTCGCCACAACGCTACACTCTTATTGAGTGGGTCAGATGTTCTGCTGATTAAAAATTGATCCATTTCAAAATCTAATCAAGAGAATAGGATTCTTTCATATGTTATCAAGCCAGCTGCTGACAACTACCAAAAACCCTCCACAAACACCAGAAAAAACCACGCCAAAAAACAACACCCTGTTATTAACCCATGAACCTCAATGACCCGGCCCTGACGGAGACTGGCAAGTGTAAATTATTCAGTAGTCCAAGAGCAATATCGGAAGCCTGATGAATTTACACGCCGACTGGAGCCTTCGTGGGTTAAAGCCAATATCACAGACCCATCGGTCCCCAGAGAACACGGTGCATGACATGCTGCCATTCTGTGTCATGACTAGGAATACATTACCAGCGTCAACCCGGCTTTGAGCAGACAAACCATATCTCCCACCACCGCTGCGCAAGATGGAAGGAACACGATAGGGCAGAGGCGGACAGACTTTGGGCTTGCTTGATCTACTTTGTGTGTGTGCTGATGGGTTTTTTGTGTGCACGTTGTCGCTGGTCTTTTTACAAGAAACATTATCCCCCCCTCCCCCCCCCCGTCCCAGTCTGCCAACCCAGGACAGGTACAGAATAGTGACTCAGGGCTGGGCGGGACTGAACACCACAGTTTGAATTGAAGAACAGGGCATCTCTGAGCATATGGCCAGCCCAGGGGGGGTTGCTTTCCACCCCAGAGCTGAGCTCCCAACCCTTTCGCATAAAAATCAACTCCTGCAAACTTCCTTCATTCCAGCCGCCTAATTGAGAAAGGAAGGGAAGCCTTTTGTTGCTGCTTTCCCTAAACTACCAGGACATTCAGAAAGTCTTGCTCACCTGCTGAAGATCACCCTGAATCTATCTACCAGTAGATTCCCATCTTCCTTCTCCTCTTCTAGGGTGCCGGTGTTTACGTCTCCCTTCCTTCCCCTCCAGTCGTCGTCATTGCTCCCCCACAAACACATCATGGAAACTTAGACTGTATGCACTTCGGCGGAGGGGCCTGCCTTTTCTGCTCATAGTTTAAAGGGCTACATGCAACTCTTTTAACTGGCTCTGCACCAATTAAAAAGACACTAAACCCAGGTTCATCAGCTACAGGAAGGCTCAAGCCACGGGCCCTCTGGGAGGTGGGCTGGAATTGTGATTCTTCAGCCGCAACACCTGTACAGAAAACAGCCGGCCTTTAGGATATAGGTGAGTTCACTGCCTGCCTTGATCCACCCGTCTCTGCTGTGGTTGGTCATTGCCCCATTTAAGCTCCCCCTTCCGGTTTGCAGACATGGCACAACACACTTTCCTTTGCCCCTACATGGCCCTGTGAAATCTTCCTTAAAATCTTCTTTTCCTTTCCATGCTGCTACTGCAGGGCTGCAGAACCTCTTTCAGCCCGATGGCCACATTCCATTCTGGGGAAGCTCTCAGGGGCCCACATCCCAATGTGGGTGGGGCCAAAGCAAAAAGGGGCGGGGCCAAAATACCAGCATAGTTTAGCTTGAAGCTCTTCTTGCCAGTAACTAAGCCTCAGGAGAGGGATTTCAACCTTTTCGAAGGGGCAGGGGAAACTATGCAAAAGCTGGAAAACTACCAAATGATCAATGAGGAGAAAGGGGTGGGGCCATGGGAAGAGGGTGTGGTCTTCTGGAGAGCCCAAAAGGGCCGGATTGCAACACCAGGTGGGCCAGGATTTGGCCCACAGGCCTGAAGTTCAACTCCCCTGTGATACTGGCTTCTTGTCCCCATCCTGTTTGCCTTAGAGTTACCCCTTGGACCTACGATCTAACCTTGGCCTCCATTCTGGTTGGGCTGTGAGGTCACAGGGTGCTGGCACCTCTACAACATGACTGACTTGGGGGGGTCCAGCAGTGCACAGAAGGGCTACAAGCCAATGTGCCAGGTAGGCCAAGGTCAGGTTAGGCTGTGCAATGCCTGGGACAGCTCCCCAGGGAAAAGGATGCTGCCTCCACGGCTGGGATCGGAGCTCAACCAGAACACTTCCAACAGCCGTGTGAGGCCTACTGAGAACCCAAGCCCCGCCCCTTAGCTGAGAGCCAATCAGAATTTAAAGAATTTAAATCAGAATTTAAAGCATCGCTGAGGGGGCTCCACATGCATTTTTCCTTGTTCTGCAGACCACGAGGCAGCTGAGGACATGATGGAGCCACGGAGAGGCACTGCTAGGCGTGGGTGCATGGGGCCAGGGCCCCAGATCTATCCTACAGAGCCTTGAGTTTCCATTGGTGCCAAAGGAATATTTTCCCCCTCTGCTTAATTGCCATGCAGGGGGCAATTTTCAAGTGGGACTGAAGTTGGGGTGGGAAGGGTTGACTCTCTCATTCCCACATGCTGCAACACACACACACACACACACGCCACAAAAAATCTTCCCCTCCATGGCAATTAAGCTGGGGGGGGGGATTTCTTTGGTTTGGGATGACCTGGGCCAGGATGCAAATGGACTGAAGAATTTGAGATTATTTGGATGAGAAATTAATTGGCTGGCTTTGCCTCCTGTGAAATTCAAATACATCCTATTAATTATTTCTAAATGTTCATATATAGATATAAATGAGCTTACACATATTTTATGCAGATTGGTGTCTTATGGGCCTGGGCCCTGAATCTTTTAAGTGCCTAGCAACACCCAGGGCTCGGTTTCCTTGTTTTGTGCATGAAGCAGAGTCGGGAAGCTTGCTCTTCCTAAAACTCATCGGGGGATATTCATTCATTCATTCATACTAACTCTATACTGCCTGATAGGCAAAGCTCTCTAAGAGGTTTACAAAGCTTAAAACCCATTTAAAAAATAATCTAATAGCATAATATAAAACCACTAGCATACAAAAATACGTATAAAACAATTTTGCACAACCAACAATAAAAATCCCAGGACCCATTAAAGATTATAATTAAGATTATTGTATGCTGCCCAAATACCTGGGGGTAGAGGACAGTCTTAACCTGGAGCCGGAAAGATGACAACATTGATGCCAGGCAGACCTCACTGGGGAGAGCGTTCCACAATCAGGGGCCTCCACCAAAAAGGCCCTCTCCCTTGCGGCCATCCTCCGAACCTCCCTCTGAGGAGGCACTTGGAGGAGGGCCTCAGATGATGTATGGGTAGGTTCATATCCCAAATGATCCCAATTTGATATCCTGGCCTGCTAACAAACCACCATTTGCCACATCCAGACAACACCACCACCACAAACCACAAGTTACTGCTAACCAGTAACGGAAGCTTTAAATCCCTCCTGCTCCCGCGCGAAGTGGAGTGGGGGAAGGCGACTTATTTATACAACATTAAACCCTGACTTGTTGTGATCTACGAACCTGCCCATTGCAAACAGAATTGCCGACCCCAGTTTTTCCTGCACATTCAATGCAATCCGGTTAAGACGCCCCCGAGTTCCCGGTTCTGCTTTCCAAGGAGAAAGTCATCATTAGCCACTTTAAAAAGAAAGCACAACAGCTGTAACCTACAGAGCAGCTGAAAAAAGAAAAAAGGAAAAAATAACCCTTCACACCCGTTGAGCTACAGGAAAGGAAAGAGATTATTACCCACCAACCAGTCAGATACAATTTTATCAGCTCTGCTCAATCCACCATGAGCTCCTCCTGTAAACTTCTTTTGCATGCTAGCATGCATTTTCATTTTTTTCCTGGAAGAGCTAAAAGATTTTATTTATTTATTTATTTATTTATTTATTGTATTTCTAGATCGCCCATCTAGCCGGTACCCAGCCACTCTGGGCAATGTACAACATACAATAAAACAAAACAGAATAAAATACACTTAAAACAGTATAAAATGTTAAAATCCTAACCCCATATTCCTGCCTGAAAAGCCATGTTTTTAATGAATGGCGGAAGCTCATCAAGGAGGGGGCATGGCGGAGGTCACTGGGGAGAGAGTTCCATAGTTTGGGGGCCGCCACAGAAAAGGCCCTCTTCCTAGTCCCCACCAGCCTGGCTGCTCTGGCTGATGGGAAAGGAGAAGGCCATCCATGGTGGATCTTGTTGAGCGGCCTACTTGATGTTGCTGGAGACATTCCTTGAGATAAACTGGACCGGAGCCATATAGGGTTTTAAAGGTCAAAACCAACACCCTGAATTCAGCTCGGCAAACAACTGGTAGCCAGTGCAGTTGCTTGAGCACCAGAGTGATGTGATCACTGTTGGCGGCTGCCTTTAATGAGGCGAGCCGCCGCGTTCTGTTCCAGCTGTAGCTTCCGAACCATCTTCTAGGGTAACCCCACGTAGAGCGCATTACAGCAGTCAAGGCAAGAGGAGACCAAGGCATGAATTTAAAAAACGAGAGAGAGAAGAGAGAGAGAGAGAAAAGCAATACTTATAGCAGGGGTGTTGAACCTGAGGTCTGTGGGCCAAATCCGGCTTGCCTGTGGTCTCAAACTGGCCCTCCAGAGTTCCCTAGATGGCCATGCCCTCTTCCCTGGATCCATCCGCTTTTACCGGACCTCCAGTCATTTGGTGGTTTCCCCGACTTTTGCATGGCTTCCCCCCCGCCTTCTAAAAGGTTGAACTGTCTCTCCTAAGGCTTGGCTACTGGCAGTAAGAGCTTGAAGCTTAAATAGGCTGGTAATTTGGGGATTTTTAGCCCCACTCCTTTTACCTTCAGCCCCGCCCACCACTGGAATGCAGCCCCCGAGGGCTTCTCCGAAACAGAATTTGGCCCTCGGGCTGGACGAGGTTCAACACCCCTGATTTACAGCCTTAAAAGTTGTGAGAACCTTACAATGCGAATCGTTTTTCTAATCGTCACTATGCTGCACCAGCAAGTTAGGGCTTACCTGGGAGTAAGCTCCATTGAACACGGTGACATTTACTTCTGAGCGAACATACCCAACAACTGTGCTGCATGTGTTTTTAGCCCATGGACAGCAACCCCCAGTACATGTCCTCACACATTATGGCACTGAACTAAAGTTGAGAGCCAGCATGGGATGTCACTCTCAGGGTTACTTGAGTGCAATGATTTGGATTCCAGTGCAAAGTCCAGGATCCTATAAATCTCAACTTTCGTTTAAATGAAAGAGCAAGTTCCTAGCCCCTATGGCTGTACAGCCTGGCTTGAAAAGGGGCTTTGGGCCTGTGCAATCAAGTTGCTGAGGCTGGGGGAGGAGAGAGCTCAGGGAGCTGTCCCATAGTCAGGGTCCAAGAACCTCAGCATTCTGAGCGCCTCTCTGCTCGCTTGCTTGCTTGCAAAAGAACAAATCCCTAGCCCTCAGTGACTGTGAAAAAGGTTATTAAAGTGTGTGGGCAGGGCTTGCTGGAATCTCAGAAGCCACATTTGGGCTGGAGGAAGGTTCAGTAGTAGGGCACAGGAAAGCACTGACCCCAAGCAGGACACTCTGCCCCATCCTCCAATTCAGGCAACTCTTTCCCCTTAGAACCACATTCCTCCACTGTGCCGTCAAGTCCGTGGGTGCAGGAGCCATTTCAGCCCCATGGGAGCACGCACCTACACAACAGAGGGTGGCCCTTCTCACGCGTGAGCAGGGCCCACTCAGAGGAGCAGGGCTTCACACACACCTCTCTCTGCAGAGCTATTTAAACCCTGCATAGCAGTGTTCTCCAACCTTGGGTCCCCAGATGTTTTTGGCTGGGGCATGCTGGGAGTTGTAGGCCAAAAACATCTGGGGACCCAAGGTTGGAGAACACTGCTGCATAGTCTCCAGACCAATGCTGGGGAGCAACAGTCCAAGCCTGGCATCCAGTCAGCCCCACCATGAGCTATCCATGGTCCTGATCTGCTACCTATCACGACGACATCTAAGGGCAGTGAGTTCCACAGTGAAACAGTTTCGTGGTTTAGTTCATTGTCCTTTTCCAGGCCTGAAAACTTACTGTCAACACAACCTAGGGGATTCCTGCTTTACTGACACCCAACATGGATCGCAAGCGCAACAGTATTTAGTTCGACACTGCCTCCCCCAACCTGGTGCCCTCCAGATGTGTTGGGACTGCAACTCCCATCGCCCCCAACCAGTCATGAGTACTGCAATCAGTATACCGGGGGGGGGTATTTGGTTGTATTTGGTTTCTCCTAGGCATTGGGAGGAGTACAAGGCTGATGCTTCCTCGGGCGACAACTAGGAATTCTGCTCCACCAGGTTGAAATTTCACTCAGGTTGCCCACCCCTATCTTTGCATCCATAAGGACTAGAAACTTGGGTTTTTGTTGTCATTTTTTAAAATTAAGGCTTGATTCTCACAGTGTTGAATCTGGTGCCCAACATACATTACTGTGTTTGTGCGATGGACCTCTGGATTTATTCTCTATGGATTTCTCAAGAATTTGACAAACAGGGCTATTTGATAGGTGATTTTTATATTACACGGCTAGGCAAGCAACAAGCACTGGTTAGCGTCCCCAAATTTCAGACCCACAATTCCTGGCCATTTAATTCTCAACACTGGATCTTTCACAGTAAGAACAGTCAATGCCCTGGAAGGGAGGATCAGGCCCCCTGATGGCCAGGAAGGATCAGCATTTTGCAGATGTGATTCTAGTCCACACTGTTTTGCTGAACATCAACAAAAGGGAGCAGAGAGAGGCCTTGTTGCTTATTATCTAGCAGTATTTGCTGAGATCATGTTACAATTGCAATTACAAAAGCAACAGAAACCCAAGAACCTCCGCTGTCTGGGCTGTGGGAACACAGGCGGGCAGCTGTTATCAGCCTGTGTACTGATGCTTCCGAGGCCTTGCCTTGTCGGTACAATTAAAATATCTTCCCTTTTTGCTAAGCCCACTGGTAGTCCCGCAGTGAGACAGGGACAGGGAGCCATAAGCAGGGTGCCAGACAGAACAAAAAAATCAAAAGGTTATTTCTTTTCTCCCTTGCAGGATCATACCCAAAAGGCCTACCTAGTCCTGCATGCCGTTTCCCACAGGGGTCAGCCAGTTGCCCGTGGGAGGCGCAGAAGCAGAGCGCGACCGGCACAGGCCCTCTCCCACAGCTGAACGTAAGAGGGGCCTTGCTGGATCAAACCAGATGTCCATGTCACCCAGCCAACTCATTTCCTGCTCAGCTCTTCCAGGTTTCCACCTGGCATTGCCCACATACTCCAAAGCCAACCTTTGCACCTATGAAGACTTCTAGAAACTTGCTAAATATAACAGATGCTCCCAAAGTCCTTTAACTGGCACTCGAAAGCAATGTACAGAGCAGGGGTGTCAAAGCTCAGGCCCGTGGGCCAAATCGGCCCACCTGAGAACCAAATCCAGCCCTCCAGGGTTCCCAAAATGGACCCACCCCCTTTCACCCAACCCATTTGGTGGTTTCCCAGCTCCCCCCCTCCACTCTAATAGGTTGAAATGCCTCTCCTAAGGCTTAGTGACTGGCACTAAGAGCATTAAGCTACAATATGCTGGTATTTTGGCCCCGCCCCTTTTGCCTTCAGCCCCGCCCACCACTAGAATGTGGACCACGAGAGCTTTTCCGAATTTGAATCCGGCCCTAGGGTTGAAAAAGGTTCAACACTCCTGATAAACCCCAACTAGGAACAGACTTGTGGGAGGGCTGTCCCCCCCACACACACACGCGCAACCAGGCTTCGCTTGAGTGTTCAAGGTATAACATCCCTGATGGCAGTGTGCTGTTATTTATTTATTTATTTATTTCATTTCATTTCATTTCATTTCATTATTTAATTTCACTGATTTCCCACTTTCACACCCAGGAGCTGAGGGTGGTGTCCATGGTCTTCTCCACACACCACCTTTATCCTCACAACCACCCTGCGAGGTAGGATAGGCAAAGAGTGTGTGTGTGTGTGTGTGTGTGTGTGTGAGAGAGAGAGAGAGAGAGAGAGAGGGAGAGAGAGAGAGGAGAAGGAGAGAGAGACCAAGACCCAAGATCACCCAGTCAGCTTCATGGCTGAGCAGGATTTGAACCTGGGACTCCACAGTCCTAGTATGATGCTGTAACCTAGCCTCTCCCAACCTGGGGCACTCCAGATGTGTTGTACTACAACTGCCATTATCCCCAATGACCAAACTGGCTGGAGGTAGGATGCTCTAACCACTACACCACACTGGCTTTATTACTCAGGTCGCCCAAATCCCAGCCTTCAAAACCCCAGTGCATCCCATAAGCCAAACGGGGATTTCGACCGACCCTTTGTCTCTCCTCCCTGCTTGGCCATTCTGCATGGACAGGACAGGGACCCCATGACGGCACTTTCCAACATGCCAATATGCCAATTTGACAGTTTAATATTGTTACTGGTAAATGTCAATGGCCCATTTCTCCTGTCACTGTCTAATGAAAATATCTCACCAGTCCGGACACAGGAGGAGGAGGCGGCAGTTTCCACTCTTGGATAAAATCAGATATGCTGTATGATTTCATTAGGCGGCAAGGTAGATATCGGTAACCTGATCAAGGGAAAGGTAGGCAGCTCGAAAAGGAAATTTTGGAAATTACTCAGAAGGTGGGAAACACACAGGCACACACTTACGCCAAGTTTTCTCTTCTGTTACAGCATTGATGAAATCAGAGTTCTAGAAGGGATATGGAAATCTATTTCATGCATGCACACGCCAAGCTAACGTTGAGTTCTCAGGCTGAGATACAAGACCAAGAGGACCTAACCCTGCGTGCAAACTATGTGGACCAGGATGGATGACCTTATAACAGGTTACACGTGGACCTGGACTTAATGGTATTTGGGAGAGGGGGCCGGTTAGATGGCTATGCCTACTACGTTGTGAAGTGCACAAGCAACATTTCCCTCCTGCCCCCTGGACCATTCCATGCTTTATAACTGGTTCTACATCCCTGATATGTTAGAGCAACAACAAAAAAAGAACAACCAAAACCTGTTTGCCAACCCTGATATATTTTTAAAAATGAAATACTCTGCAGTTTTGCATTTTAGAGTCACTTACTTAAATCAGAGCACTATCATGACTACAGGAATAAAACAGAGTATTGTAAGAAACAATACTATATTTTTCAAGTCAGAATGATAAAATGTGCATCTGTAACCATGTACATGCCCAGTTGGCTACTTTAAAATGTTTAAAAATCAGAAGCAGGGAGGCTACAGCGAGCAACGTCAGCCACTGTGCACCGTGGGGCAGTGGGACAATGCCCACACACCCTGTCCGCACATGGGCAGCTTGCACAGGGTCAATGTGCAAAAAAATAAATAAATCCAACACACTTTGGCCCAACATGCACCAAACACATGTGGAGTGAAGCTAGGTTAACAACTGCACCATTCAGGCTGGTTTGTGCATAGGCCTTACATCAGTGTTCTCCAACCTTGGGTCCCCAGATGTTTTTGGCCTACAACTCCCAGCATGCCCCAGCCAGCTATGCTGGCTGGGGCATGCTGGGAGTTGTAGGCCAAAAACATCTGGGGACCCAAGGTTGGAGAACATAGATTTCATAGATTTCATAGATCATAGAGTTGGAAGGAGCCTACTGCCTTACATAAACATTACATTCACTTATGGGAAGCTAATGAGCCTGGAAGTGGTACAGGCATATCCAGGGAGGGAAGGGTGGGCATGATCCCCAATCTCTTTATCACATGTACCCAAATAATTCAGTCAACAGGCATACCAATAAGGACAATAGTTTTTGGGGGGACACCGCTTTTATAGGCGCTGCAGGTATCGCTTGTCACAGACAGTTTCTTAGAAGAGGAATTCCTTCCTGCATGAAAAGGATGGGGGAATGCCTCTAAGATGGTGTTTGGCACCTGAGGTTTTTGTAACGACCTGCGTTCAAAACAAAGTTTATTTAAAATTAAAAAAAAGAAGAAGACCTGCTGCTCAAATTAATCAAGGGCACCTTCTTAATTGATCAAAGGCTCTTTTTTAATGCATTAATCTAACCATTTCAGAAACTCAAATGCTGCAGCCGTAATTATTTGAAACAACGGAGTGTCAACAAGCACTCAGTCATTTCCCTGCACACGCAGCCCGTGTGGTGTGGGCAGCCTTTCCCGTGGACTATGTTAGGAGAATTCAACTCTCCCATGATCACAGAGTTAAAGTAAGGGGCTGCCCCTCATCTCTGTACCAGCTCCCCCTCTTCCCTGTTCTCTTGAGCTATCCTTGAAAAAAGCTCATTATGAAGAAAGAAGACATCTATCTGCAGAGAATCCAACAATCAGACCAATTTTTTATTATTATTTTAAGATCATGGAGCATTAAAAGCGTTCCCCCGAAGGGTTTGCTAATCAAACAGCCAAATCTTTCATAAGCAACCAATCCCAGCTGAGCAATTAAATCCTTCCCCTTTTAAAACACCGCTACAGTGTCTGGGGATGCACACGCATTCCCCACAACCCCCCGGACAATTTTTATTTTATTTTATTTTTTTGCAAAATTCATTTGATAAATTAACCAGGGGGAAGAAAAAGGCCGGGAGTTTAAAAAAATATATATCTTTGTTCTTTCTTTTTTTTAATTACAGAATTCACAACGCCTGAATAATGTTTAATAAGAACTATGAAAAATTCCTAACAGCATTACAACACAGCACAAAAGAATTAACCTGCTTACCGTGAAAAACTGCATATTTAATTAAGAACAGAGAGTTCAAAACTATCCAGAGATTTCCAAAGTACTCTTGCCTGAGGGGGGGAATTACATGCTCGCGGGCTGCTAACAGCGCTCCGGCACGCCATCCGCACCCAAGAGTCCCCATTAAGTGACAATGGACAGATGACATCAAATTCATTTCAACAGGCAACGGGAACTGAAGCGGACACATGGGTAGCTGAAGAGAAAAGCAGGCTACCCTGCTGCTAGACATCAGACCCCTTGTTGATAGAGGCAATAATTAAAGAATAATGTTAATTAGCTGCTTTTATTGGAAAGAAAAGTACAGAGGCGGGAGACTGCAGCAGCGCCCGCGTGCTTCTGCAAGGGAAAGCTTTGCAGAGGGTACGGATGAGGAATGCTTCCGCCCTCCCCTCTTAGAAAAGCAGCCAGCGAGTTGACACAGTGCGGGTTTTTGCAAATCAGGTATTTACTGCAGCGAGACTCCAAAGGACTGGATTAGAATACAGAGGAATCAAATTATGGAGAGAGGAGAGAGAGAGAACCAGCATTTTGAAAACATGAAAGCCTATATACAAAGCCTCCTTCGTGCCCTGGCTGCTGAAAGGTGGGCGGGACCCAATCCCAGTTTGTTATCATCTTGACATTTGAGTAAATGCTTCAAACAATCAGGACGGAGCCACTGCAAGCACGTTGGGGCAGAGGCTTGCCTTTCTGCTTACGCTCACCCTTCCACATGCAATGTATATCGATGGCACTGTGTTGTCATTATTAATAAGTGTGTCCCAAACCCCGGTCCTGACAGGCTCCGAGGGGCTGACAGCAGCGAAGCTGTACGTGGGCAGGGGCAGGACTGGCCCTACCATTAGGCAAAGTGAAGCAACTGCCTCAGGCAGCAGATGCTGGTGGGTGGCAGCAGGAACCCCACCCCCACCCCCACCCCCACCCCCACCCCAGCTGTTCCTCCTGAGCCTGTCAACCATTCCCTGCTGTTGGGGGACAGAGCTGTGTCTGTCCACATGACCTGTCCTGTGCCCCCTTGGCTGGCCTACTGTACCAGCACCTGTACTAAAGATTCAACTGCCAGTCCAGTTGGCTTCTGTACTTAGGGAATGGAAGGCGCGATATTGTCCTTGGACTCAGGCCGCAAAAGGTCTTGGGCCAGCCCTAGGCAGAGGTCAAACTGAAGACCGGTTGCTCAGTGGCACAGAAGGAGAGCCCAGTGGCCTCCCGCAGTGGCAAGTTGCCCACACGACTGAAGGATGGCAGAGGATCTTGGGAGTTTTATTTGACGCAGTGGCAGCCGATTGGCCCTTGGTGTCACCTGACTCCCCAAGCCAAGATGATCCTGAACTGTTCTGCTAGCATCCCAGCTGGAATTGCCTGCAGCTTCCTTTGCTGACCCATCAGGCCTAGCAGCCAGCACACACAACCAACCAACGCCCTATCTACAAGGTTCCTGGTTCAAATACCACAACTACAGGCCTGTGGCTCATGCTGGCTCAGCTTGTCTGAGTGTGGAAAGCTAAGCAGGGTCAGGCCTGGTTATTACTTGGATGGGAGACCCCTCCTCTAGTTTCCTGCATTGAGCAGGGGGTTGGACTCGATGGCCTTGCAGGTCCCCTTCCAACTCTATGATCTATTAAATCTATGAAACACTTGCCAGATATTTATAGGGGGGTTCGGACATCAGGCAGAAATTGAGCCTGGCCCCCATCACTTCAATGAGCTACAGCAGGGGTGGGCAGAAGGTAGATCTCCAGATGTTTTGAACTTCCAACTCCCAGATGTCCTACCAGCATGGCCTATGGTCAGGAATGCTGGGAGTTGAAGTCCAAAACATATGGAGATCTACCTTCCATCCGCCTCTGGGCTACAGAACTGCAGCAACTACCTGAAACACAGGATAGGGTAGAGCTAGTCATGTGTCAGACCTATTGACCTCTATAAGAACTTCCAGATTAACTTATCTTTGGGCAAAAAGGGGCGCATTTCAATACTCTCAAAGTGCCCGGCCCAACTCTGACCATTCCCCCTGCAGACCCTGCAAGAGGGATGCTCCCTGCTTAGGGTGGGTGGGTGGACTCCTTTGCAAGGTTGTTGGAGTCGAGCATTATGAGTCTCCTACTAGGCAACACTACCCAAGTCTATCCCTAACAAAGTGGGTGTTTTTCCATCCCCAGGTCCCTGCCGAGACCAGGGCAAGGGAAACAAGGTAGAGCAAGGACTTTAGCTGGAGCCCAAAGCAGGCAGGCAGGAACTCCCACTCTGTTCTCTGGGCAAAGGTGGAGCCATCCTCCAGGAGCCCCCACCACTGCAAGCTGCACTCTTGCTGCTACCACTGAAATTTGTCAGCGGGGCAACTGCAGCAGCAAAATAACAGTACTGTTCCACCAAAATTCAGCAGCAAACTGCTTTGGTGTGGGTTGCCAGCAGCGGGGGCTGCACTACAGGCCAGGATTGCCACTTAACCTCTTTAAAAAAAAAAAAAAAAAAAACCCAAAATGGAAGACAAGATTCCTGAAAAACTAAAAAGTCTGTTGAGCTCGTGCTCCACACTCCCGCAGAATCATGGCGCACACGGTTGCTCAGAACCGAAGCTTCCCTTTCTCTGGACTGTGGAAAGGAAGCTCCCATTCTCGAGATCTGAGCAAGAATGAGAGTGCCTGAACTGAAGCGCAACTGTGATTCACTCGGTGGTGTGAATGACGCACGGCAGAGCTCCCACTAGGGCAATATTTACACGGGCCTCAGCTTGATTATTTACTTCTCCTTTTAGGAATCCGCATCGCAGAACTGCCGGCAAGTGCACACTACGTCGAGCAATTAATATTAAAGCAGCCCCTGCGTTAGTTGTGAGTCACTTTAAACTGCAGCAATGCTCCAGGGTCCTCTTGAAGCTTTGGGGAAATCATTAAATGTTACACCGAACTAGTAAAAAAACACAACAACACACATACAGAGACAACAAACCCCAATAATTACACAGCAAGGCTGTATTAAAAACGGCATGGCTTTGTCGAGCAAGAAACAATGACATAGTTATCAAATGGGGCTGTTGTTTGCGTAATACTGATCTAAACTTGAAAAAGGGGGGGGAATCACACACACACACAGACACTTCCTGTGGCGCAACATGCTGGCTGATAGGGAAGCCTTTGTACCAGCAGCCAAAAGGAAAAAATGGATACACAAATAAGGTTAAAACAACCTTTGGGTTATAAGCAAATCCTTACAAGAAGATTTCTTCCCCATTACCCCATTCCATCTTACATTAGTAAAGCAGCTAGCATGAATTCAGCCTTGCTGACTACCAAATCATTTTTTTTCTTTTTTTAAAAACACATTCCCCCACATAACCAATGCCAAAACACACTTCCTAAAAATCCACCAGAATCCACAGGTCACATTTTGGGTCGGGACAACATAAATTGAATCGGGCATCTGAGATCTCACCGGACATTGGCCAAATGCTTTCCAGCCTAACCCTTCACATTCTTGAGGGCTAGAAAGTTGATTATTTTAATAAAAAGGTGAGCTGAAAATTTCAGGATGAAAATCTGCACCTACAGAAAAACCCCACAGTTCCAATGTGAATTTGTGGAAACTGCACAATCCTCCACATGTGGCTCAAGCCAGCAAAACAGGAGAATATTGGAAGGCTGATGTGAGTGTGTGTGTGGAAAGAAAGGAAGTCAGAGAGACAAATTTGATCAGCACACAATAACAGATCTCCGCTGAGCTAGATAAACATTCTCCATCCTTTCACTTATTTTCCAATGAGCAAAAATCATTCCAACACAACAGGCATGGTGAAACAACATATCAAAATGTTCACATCCAACAAGGTGAAAGAGATTTTTTTTTAAAGAACCAAATCCAGAAAACGGGTCTTGGAACAAAGAAAGTATTGAATGGGGTGGGGGTGGGGTGGGGGGCATTTCTGCTTTGTGTCATTATTAAGGACACAGCATAGCAAACCCATTCCATCGGGTCGACACCAAACTTTTGCCAAAACTCAAAGCAAATTCAGTGGCTCCTCCTCAGGCAAAAATCCCTCAGGTCAGCCTGAGGGATTCTGAAAAGAGACAGAGGAATGTGGGCAAACTGTGACCAACAGTCTTGCGGCGCCTAACAGACTAATAGCACAATCCTATGCATGTTTAGACATAAGAAAGGCCTACAACTCTCAGCATGCCCCAACCAATTTACCTGCCAACTGAGGACAACGCTTCATGCATCGGATGCAAACTCCCCCATGAAAGCTTCTGCCATCATCAGTCTACTAGTCCTCAAGGTGCCACAAGACTCTTTCTGTTTTTGCTGCAAGAAACTGAAACGGCTAGCCCTCTGGAATGTATAAGCAGACACTTTGGTAAGACTAGCAAAACAAAACAAAAAAACAGTTTGGGGGTGGTCTGGATTCCCTCTCCAGTGAAATCTGAAGTGAACTGGGGGAGGTGTCTTCTCAAGTAAAACATTAGAGGGACTTCATGGGAGACCAAAAGCTTTTCAGTAAAACTAGCCAAAAAAAATTATGGGGATGTTTCACACATATGACATTGTCATATTTCAGCATAACGCACGTCCCCAACTGCAACATCTCTATTTGCACATCCCAGAGATTTCAAGCATTATGATATTATCATCATCATCGTCATCATCGTCATCATCATCATCAAACCTTCCCTCATCTTCTTCACAAGTGCTCTGCCTCCCTCTCCTTCTTGTCAAATGTTATGATTATAGATGGAAAGCAGAGATAGGTCATGCAGATTAATCAGTTAAAATGTATTTTCGGCTCATAGCCTCCACCCACCCTGGAGACGCCAAGCAGTTAACAACACGTTTACTATGAACAGCAAAAAAAGAAAAAAGGAATACCAGAATATACATAGAACTTCCCTACTCTACATTGCTTCTCATCATTTTTTTTTAAAATGTTTATTTTGGGGACTCAGGTGCAAACATTTCAGTACGAGATACATGCATTGTCCATCAGTGCACATATCTCATATATTTGCCAGGAGCAGCAGTGACTTGAACCCAGAACCTTCCAATCTGCAGGCTAGTGCCCCTTCTGGTGAAGGAGGGAACTGCAGGAAGTTTCGCCTTGCTGGCAAGGAAGCTTTTAACACCATAGGTCACATGATCCCCACTAACCCCTGTAAATTCTTTCAGGTCAGCATATGGGTCCACATAAATTACCGGTAAAAAGCTTATAATTAACACAGACCACATAAACGGGCCCGGGAGAGAGGGCTGGGGAAAGAGCTCACAGAATTTTAATACAGTCATCTCAAAATAGAACCAATTTAAATAACCGCAATCATTTTCTGGTCACCTCACTACATTTGTGGCTGTTGCACATCAACCCTGTCTTTGTTTTTTTAATCACTTTCTTTTTCATATTAAAATATTTTTGTCTTATTGTGCGCGTTTAGATTTGCAGTTTATATCATTCTAACGGCACACAGCTCTGTGCATCTTAAGTGAAAAAGCAGTATAGTGCTGTGATTCTCATCATCCCCGAGCACTGGCCATGTTGGCTGGGGCTGATGGGAGTTGGACGCCAACAGCATCTGGAAGGTTGCACACCCATGCTCTACAGCTAAAAAAAATAAAAGCAGCAAAATCTTTCTTTTTTAAAAACAACTATCACCCACCATAATTTGCAAGCTGACAGTAAAAAAAACTATGTTTTTCCGGGGGGGGGGCAACATTAGCTTGGGGATCGGAGAATGCAGGGATAATTCCTGCATTTTTATTTTTAAGCCTCCTTGGGGAAGAAAGAGTAGGAGGGCACATAGCGGCTCCTTTACCAGCATATGGAAAGAGACCAAGAGCGAGGTGTGTAAGCTCTTCTTAGGTTCCTTGGCTGAGCAACTGCATCTCAGAGGTGCCTCCCATTCCTTGCTCTCAATGCAGATCTGCCAAACCAACACATGGCAAAGGATCATGCAGCAAAACTCAAACTTTGTTTTCTTGGAGTTTGTTTAAACACCATACATTCCCTACCTTTCTCATATGAGTTTGAAGTTTCATGATTGGGGCTGGGAGGATGGTTTGCAAACTAAAAGCCATACAAGCTGGTCACCTTTGGCGAGCAGAAATCCCCTCCAAGCAACCAGGCAGCAAAGCAAGTCAGTTGATTGTGCCTCCATGACACAGACCAGACCAACTCCCCACAATGCCCTTAATAGTGCTCAAAATGTGGCACCAGAGCAGGGCTAGCTCACTTGACCTCTTACAGGTGCCAGAGTGAGGTTTCAAACTGGGTCTTCCAGCAGTTAGGCTGTGATGCCTTACCGCCTATGCAGCCAGTACTCTTTCATTCCCCTGTAAACCTGGAAGGCTGAGCTCCGTGCGTTGAGGGTGCCATCTAGGCTGCAGCATCACCCTGCCTGAGCTCCCAGGTCAGCTGACACCCAAGGGCCAATCACAACACACTGGACGCTATAAAACCTAGCTTCAGAACTTGCCCCTCAGTCTGAGTAACCCATCTCTGGTGTGAGGAGGACACTGCCACAGCACCTGTGCTGGATGGTGACTTTCACCTGCCTTTGACTGTGCATATGATTTTGGCCCTCTTAGTTCAGTCCTTGCTTGCTGCTTTGGGACTTGACCCATGTCTGATTTGGGCCACACACCTGCTTCTGGCTCACTTGGAATGAGAGCGGCCTCTCCCAGGCTCTGGAACCCTGGCAGCCGCAGAGACTCCAGTCTTTGCTGAGGCGCAACAGCCTCCTGGCAAGAAAATGCCTCCCTCCACCCGGAATGGTTCCCTGACTCCCAGCACCGGTTGCTTTCCTGTGGCCTCCTCCACGGGCATCGAACTACAATTTAATTTGATGCTGCCTCTGAACTCACCACCATGAGATACCAACGTATTGTCCATGCATTTGCGGCAGCAAATTTTGTAAGGTAAGTTACAGGGGGAGACCAGAGCGCAGTGGTAGAGCACATGCTTTGCACGTGCATTTATTCGTTTACCGTATTTCTTATTTTAACATTTTCTATACTGCACCTTTATCCAGAAACATGGATTCCAGCATGGTATACATAAAACATTGGATGTAGAAGGCCCCAAGATCCGTTCTGGGCATAAGCACTTTATACAGCAGGGGTGTTGAACCTCTTTCAGTCTGAGAGCCTAACTCAATTGCAGAGAAGCTCCCGAGGGCTGCATTCCAGCAGTGGGCCAGCTAAAGGCAAAATGGAGCAGGGCCAAAGGCAAAGGTGGTAGAGCCAAAAGATCGGCATGTTGTAACTTAAAGCTCTCACTGACAGTAACTCAGCCTTAGGAGAGGCATTTCAACCTTCTAGAATGGGGGGAAACTGTACAAAAGCCGGGAAACCTTCAAACGACTGGGAGGAAGGGGGCATAGCCATCCAGGGAACCTCAGGTTGCCCAGATATGGCCCGCGGCCTGTGGTTCTGCACCACTGTTATAAAAGATCTGAGCTATCAGGGCTGGGAAAGACTTCTGGCCAAGTCCTTGGAGAGCCATGGTGCATCGGACTAGACCAGCCTTCCCCATTGGCCGTGCTGGCTGGGGATGATGGGAGTTGAAGTCCAACCCATCTGGAAGGCCCCAAGTTGGAGAAGGCTGGCCTAGACCATCCTGGCTGATACGGACCATCTGTTTGCCTCAGTCTCTGCAGCCTCTTTGTATGTCGGCTTCCCCAGCCCCCGTACAGCCTCTCCGACTGCAGAAAGAATCTACTAACCTCAATCTCCAGGCCCACTGGCCCCTCCCCCCACTCTCTAATGGGCTGCGGTGTGCACACAATTAATTAATGGGTTTATTAATTAGGGAAGAAGTCCCTCTTTGGGCTGCAATTGGGGTCATCAGTTTCTAAAGTAAGAACAGCCTGTGCTAAAGATAAAAAACCTCCTCCTCATCTTCTGCAGGGATCTCATCTAGCAGAATCTCAATTATGCAAACCACGAAGAAGAGGAATGAGAGGCAGAGAGAGAGAGAGAGAGAGAGAGAGAGAGAGAGATTGAGATTGGTAAAACCTTCACTGGCCCAATTTTTCTCCAACCAGTAGAAGGAAGTTTCAGGAAGCAGGGAAACCAGGCCTTCCCACAATCCCTTTCTTCCCCCGTCCTCATGAATTGCACGGATTTCCTTCACTCCCGAACACTGAAAGCATCCTTCCCGATCCTGGCACCCACCAGATGTTTTGGACTACAAGGATGAAGAGAGGTTTAGCCCAAAACATCTGAAGGGCACTGGAAGTAGACTGCCAGTAATATAATGGGAAAAGTGGCGCGTCTTGTGAACGCGAATGCAGGAATCTGCTAACATTGTCAGAGAACACGCCCTCCCATTTGCGTTCACGTTCAGGGGGTTGCAAACAGGGCATTTTCAAGTGATTTGCAAACTGAAACAAAATTCTCAGACATCCCTATAAAAATCCGTAAGGAGGGTGGGAGGATGGAGGCGGGCAGATTGCACACCATCAACAATGATTCCCCCCACCTCCTCTAACATACGACGGGGGCTGAAAACCCTCGGCCATTGACCAAGTGATATGAACTCATGTATATCACCCAGAATTGCAAGGGCCGTATGCTAGGAAACAGAAGTGTAATGTAAGATACTTTTGTTCAATAGTTAGTGACCCAAATAAAAAAACCCATCCTCAGTGAGGGCTCCAGGTTGCACCTTTGTATGATTCTCGGCTCTTGACTCCTGGGAATGCGCGGTGACCATAGAATGTTGACTGTTGGCGTGGGGAGTGGGAGTGGGGGGATGCTTAAACCATCCTTCCCAATCCTGATGCCTACCAGATGTTTTGGACTACAGCAGGGCTCTCCAACCTTGGGCCCCCAGATGTTGCTGGACTACAGCTCCCAGAATCCCTTGCCATTAGCCATGCTGGACTACAGGGATGATGAGAGTGGCTGGAATCCTGAACTGCAACGTGTTTTTGGAGGTCTCAGTTGTGTAACACTAATTATTCAGTAAAAACATCATTTGCCAAGAGCTTTTCAGTCTTTTGTTATGCATGACATCACAACGATCTTGCAAGGTGAGTGCTGTTATTCCCATTTTTATAGATGGAAATAAAGGGTGAGATAGCGTATCGCCCACAGCCATGCAGATATGGGACTGGGAAGCCCAGACTCAACTTGCCATTGTCCTAGAGTGGCATCTAGGCGAAAACTCCCTGCCTGAGGGAACACAATGCATCCTTCCAGCTGTAACTACAATATCTCAGCCATGCTGGCTGGGGACACAACAGGGTTGTAGTCCAACACATCTAGAGGGCACCAGGATTGGGGAAGGCTGCTCTATCCTGTTCTCCATCCTAAATCTCCCCAAGTTTCCCCCGAGTTAACAGAACTGATAGCTTATTTACTGCTGTCATTGAGGATAAAGAAGAATTTTGACACTGTTAAATGACAGCATGTTTAGAGAAGTCAACCTGTCACAGCATTTAATGCAGTGTTCTCCAACCTTGGGTCCCCAGATGCTTTTGGCCTACAACTCCCAGCATGAGAACACTGATTTAATGGATGTCTCAACTAGCTGATATGTACCGGTATGTAAAATGTATGCACTCCAGAATATCAGGCGGAGACAATATTTTAATCAACAGCCCACAATTTTCTTAGCCCAACATTCTGAACAATAAAAACATTCGATCAAGCACCAGCACTCTCCAGGAGCCTCCTAAGACATGGGAGGACGTATACATGCAGTCTCCCACAAAATAACTGGGAAAGAAATAAGGATTAAAAAAAATAAATAAATGCACATGACTTACATTATAGCAAAGCAGGGAGCTCTAAATGGAATCCCCATGTAGAGAGAGAGAGTTTACCCCTAAACAACAGGTAGAAGTTCTCGTGCCTTCATAACCTGCACAAACACACAGTTCATAACCCAACAACAAACCATGGGCTCTTCCTGGGTCGTTTGTGGTTAACAACCCATAGTTAACCATAGTGGACATCTTAGGGTCCAGGATCGGCAGGAGCAGGCAGAGGGAACATCAGGGCCTGCTCCAGTTGGACTGCCCCCCCCCCCAGGGCTAACTGACATCAAGGGCCCTGTGGACAAGAAGGAGAAGCGAAGGCGGCAGGACCAGGCAGAGGGAACATCAGGGCCTGCTCCAGTTGGACTGCCCCTCCCAGGGCTAACTGATGCTCTGTTTTTTTCTTGTATTTAATTAGACTGTACATCGCTCAGAGTGGCCAGATGGGCGATTCAAAAATATAATAAATAAATAAATAGTGCAGGGCTCACACATAATGGCAACCCACACTCAACCCATACTCTGGGTTGACATTACGCACGAACCAGGCCCATGACAGCAAGGAGGAGCAGCAGCAGCTGGCAGTGGGCCCCCTGCAGGAGTGTGGGCCTCAGCAGGTGCCCAACTATGCCTACCCTTGGTCTACCTTCTGGTATTGTTCTGCTCGCTTTCTGTTGCATTCTACAGCACCAAAGAAAGAAGCGCCCATCATAACAAGGGGGAGGGGGGGAACCCAACCATCATGGACTCTAGATTTATATTTATACATATTAGTATGCATTAAAGCAGCTTTCCCTGACCTGGTGCCCACCAGATGTTTTGGACTACAACTCCTAGCACCCCTGACCACTGGCCCTGCTGGCTGGGGCTGATGAGAGTTGAAGTTCCAAAACATCTGGAGGGCCCAGGTTGGGGAAGGCTGCATTAACATCTATTAAGTATGTATTCAATAGGTAACCTTGGAAGACTGTTTGACCAGAGCAGTGTTCTCCAACCTTGGGTCCCCAGATGTTTTGGGCCTAGAACTCCCAGCATGCCCCAGCCAGCGTAGCTGGCTGGGGCATGCTGGGAGTTCTAGGCCCAAAACATCTGGGGACCCAAGGTTGGAGAACACTGGACTAGAGAACATAATGCAGTCACCAAAATTTCCATGCAAAATGTAAAGTGGTGTTTCCTGAGAACTGCCTTGCCAGATCAGACCAAAGGTTGCCCTACTTCAGGATTCTGTTTTCCAAAAGCAGGCAACCAGATGCCTCTCGCTCCTTGCAAGCAGAGCATTCAGGACCTGGGCAGTTGCTAGCCCCTCTGCAGATGCAGGTTCCAATGGGCCATCATGGCTAATCACAGGCAAGGCTCCTTGCACAGCTGATGTAAAAGGAGGGCCTTTTTTAGCCTAATGAGTTCACTCACAGAGCCTGCTGTCAACAGTAACCAGGCTATGCAATCAGATGCAAAAACCTTTGTTCCGTATTCAGTCGAGACAGATGTATTTCTGCTCAGATTTAATACGGGGCTATTATTCTCCTACCGCTACCCATCTCCAAGATCATCAGATTTCGTTTTGGAGCTACAAAACACACACCCAGAACCACCACCACCATCCCATTGTTAGCAAAAACCAGAATAAACTACACAAAGCAATTAAAAAAAAAAAGCTGAACGTACACACCACCAACGATAAAACAGTAAATTAAAGAACGGAAAGGGAGAGGGGGGAAATTACAAAAGGCATAAATCTGGTTACGTGACTATTAGAAAGCAGTAGGAGAAATAATACATTAGTTATATTACACTATTAAGACTGTTTCCTAAACCTAATGAAATATGCCCAGTGTCATCTCAGAGAGAATTTTTTTTAATCTGTGCTCATTTCCGAGAGCGCTTGCTGAACAAACGTCGTGATCAAACCACTATGGGGCTATCGCGTTATCAGCATGTATTACATGTGCTCACCATTTGTCAAGGTTGTCCAAACACCGCCATCCCGAATCGTGTATACAAATAAAAAACCTTTTTTGAGGAATCATCTATTCCACAGGCAGCAGAATACTTAGCTGGTCAGACGGCACTGCAGGAGCAGTCCCATAACGTACAAAAATGGCAAAGTTTGTTTTTTATTTTATTTTAAGATGCAAGCCTCTAGTTCTTATTTGACCATGCACAAACATGTGGACAACTGCCTGGAGAAATCTTGAGGGCTGACAGCACAATCCTATGCATGTCAACTCAATGGGATTGACTCCCAGGAAAGTGTGCATAGGATATATACCTACCCTAGTCACATGTATGTCAAAATTCTGTGGAAGCACTCAAGAAAGTACAGAAAAGTTCTACAGGGTACAAAGCACGTTTTTTTGTTCTGAAAAAGCAAGGTTCTAGTCCTTCTTGATTGTGCAGAAATGTGTGGGCAAACAGAAATCATGGTGGCTGGCAGCACAATCCTATGAATGTCTACTCAGAGGCAAGCTCTGCTGAATTTAGTGGGACTTACTCCCAGGTAAATATGCACAAGATTGCTGTGCCTGAACTAGCTATTAAGTCACTGGAGGCCTTAAAGCCCCTGCACTGCTCCTTGCTCCCCCATATCTAACAAAACTGGAACAACTTGTGCAAAACAGTAAACTTTGCAGAAGAGATTCTATAAATGGTTTATTTATTTAAAGTATTTTTAGACCACCTTTCAGGGCCAAGCCCTCGCAAGGCAGCTTCTGTATAAAATTAAGATAAAATTACGTGGCTCTGCATACATTTATACAAGATGCAGAATTAAGCATTTAATGGGGTAGAATTTGGATTGTCGGGGTATCTACATTTAATTATTATTTTTCAGTGGAGAGTACACATTGATACTGGTTGCATCATTCCAGTTTATTTTATTACATCACCTGCTAACTCTGTCTCCGATCTAGCTTTGGGGTGCCATTGCCCTAAGGGGGCTACAATGCAAGCAGGAGAAGGGACACACGGTGGTGCGATTCAAGGCAGGACTTTGGGGCAGATGCCTGGGGCCCCAAGATAGAAGGGCTGGCTTGATACTCATCGCCTTCTCAAGAGCATGGGGGGGGCAGCATAGAATGGCCTTACCATTCTAAGTCAAGAATCTAAAACAGGGGTGCCGAACCTCTTTCAGCCCAAGGGTTGAATTAAAATTCGGAGAAGCTCTCGTGGTCCACATTCTAGTGGTGGGTGGGGCTGAAGGCAAAAGGGGCGGGGCCAAAATACCAGCATATTTCAGCTTAAAGCTCTTGCTGCCAGTAATGAAGCCTCAGGAGCAGCATTTCAACCAGACACTCCTGGTCTAAAATGTCCTAACTGCACCACAGGGGGCACAAGGAATTGTATGACCGTTCTCCCCCTGCATCAAAACTTATCACAGATCCACTCTTACCGCACGCATGTTTTCAAACCCAACATGTGAAGGGCCCCCTCAAAAATGGACCTGAGTCAAGAACAGCCAACTGTTTGCAAGAAAGCTTTCAGGCCCTTCATGACTCTTGCAATAAAGCTACATTTGCCTTGACGGGCTAGGGCTGGGACATTGTGCAACTCAGCACGGAAGCCCTCTTCCTTAAGGGCGCAATCCTATGCATGTTTAGGCAGAAAAAAGTCCTACAGCTCCCAGCATGCCCCAGCCCTCATTGCACCTTAACTGGCAGTGCCCTTTGCACCCAAAAATAGTGGTAATAGTTTGGCCTCCTGTCTGAGATCCAATGCCCATCCCAACCACCCCCATCTGCTTCCAGGTATCTTCAGCCTCCTCAGAACCAGACCGCTGGTTAGGCCATCCAAACAAAATCAGGGTGCAAAGGTTTGCTCCTGTTTCATCCAACTGTGCTGAACTGCCAACTCCCATCATTCAAAGCCAGCATGGCCAATGGAATGATCTGGGAGTTGCAAGTCCAACACATCTGGAGTGTAGAGTGCCAGACTAGTACTGGAGAGGCCTGGGTTCTCGGCTGTGAAGCTCATTGGCTGATCTTGAGCAAGTTGCTCTCTTTCTCTCAACCTAACCTACCTCACAGGATTGTCGTGAAGATTTAAAAAAATGTGGTGGTGCTGGGGAACCATCTACCCAGCCTTTAGACCCTTTTAGCGTTTGTAACATTTGTTATTGGGTAGGTTAAAAATATAATAAATAAAATAGAGGAGAACGTAAGATATAAACGTAAAAAACGTCAGGTACTAGCTGTCACCTGAAAAAACAACAATGCAACAGCAGAACCTCCAAACGCACCAGTAAGGATAGGACACTAGATGAGGCTCAGACTACGTGAGTGGACACCACCACCATTATGTTCAAGTTAGCCATGCAGACATACGGTACATCAAAGAAAGGAAGGAGTTAGTTCACATATGCCCTTGAGGAAGGATCCCCTCCAAACACAGATCAGAAAACTGGCCGCCATCTTTCCAGATGAGCACCCAAACACATCTACCCATTCAGTTGGAAGGAACATCACTGTCATGAGCAAGAGCAAGGAGACTGAGGCTCCCCAAATCACGCCAAATGCTGAGAAACGTCTCAGACCATTGCTAATTCCATTCAACCAGCCAGCAATATCCCCTCCTTTGAAGATACGCGCAACATCCTCTGTAGCATAATGTGTCTAGGGATGTGCCAGATCATTTCACAAGTGCAGGGGGGGGAAGGTATAATCCCCCATCATCAACTCCCCCACCTCACCCCAAATGCTGGCAATGAACAACCATGTGAAGCCAATGCACACCAGCACCTGTGATCCATTTAGGCCTCGGTACTGCAGCTGTATCGCGTAATCTCCTTAAAAGCTGAACTGTATTAAATTCTCAAGCTGCTGATACGTTATTGAAACATCATGAAATTGTACCTAAATTTGCTTCTTCCGCCCCCGGGAAGCACGCTGCATTTTAAGCCTGTTTTAATGCCCACATAAATCGAGTACTCTTCCACTCTGTAGTAGTAGCAGTGGTGAACAGCAGTTTCAGCATAGACTTATCAGCCCAGTTCTGCGGCCTGCATAGGTGTCTAGAACTTTCATCAGTGATTAAAACCTACGGTTCTGCTTGAAAACAGAGTGAAAGAGGGGCCACATTGATTTCGGACTGTGGCCACATTGGCTCTACCCACCAACTTCCATGGTGTCTATCCACCAACTTCCATGGTCTCACGTGACTCTACCTCGGGTGCAGACATTTAGCCAAGGAGCTCTTTAACTCCCTGTTCCCCTGGGAGGTGGCTTGCAGGGCGTCTGATCTACCGACACATCGATTCATCGAATGGGATATGGAGAAACCCAGCTGGATGGGCACTGCAATCTCAGCACAACTTGCATTCGTTTCCACACACATGGTTCGCAAGAGCGGCAAACCGAAGTCACACAACAGACGAGGCCAACAGAATGTCTGGCAACCCAATCTCGCCACAGCTCGGCTATGGCTAGATACCACCCCAATATTAGCCACCCACAGCAACTGCAGCCTCAAGAATAGTAATCTAACCGCATTTGTGTCGGGGCAGGTTTCAAGCATGCCATGCAAATTTAAATATACATATGTGTATGTGTGTATATATATGTATGTATTTAAAGACGGCTACGAATTCAAGTCTCCACCACAGAAGAGATCAGGTGCCAGATCTTTCCACGATTCGTTACTACTCGGGCCTTGGCTCCTTCCTGTCCACCACTGCTGGCCATGGGTAATTCAGGATTGTTCAGTTCGTTCCCAACACAACAGGATTACATGCCCTCAGAGGAGAGTGCCTGTGGTGTCCCTGAATGAGTCACTGCTTTTCGGGCACATGCTTTCTACAGCGACTCCAGGGGTCTGGGGAAAGGGTGCTTCCAATCCCTTATTTACGAATTACAAGTCTGGGAAACCAAAACCTGTAAACGCGTTGGATGAGACAGCCTGACCGCACCGTAAGCTTGGATGTTCGGGAAGTCTTTATGTTAGAACGGCTGCAGGAAACAGCAGTGTTCCCGCCCGGCCGCACAGCAAACATAACAGGCCTGTGGCTTACGCTGGCTCAGCTTGTCTGAGCATGGAAAGCTAAGAAGGGTCAGGCCTGGTTATTACTTGGATGGCAGACCCCTCCTCTAGTTGCCTGCATTGAGCAGGGGGTTGGACTCGATAGCCTTGTAGGCTCTTTCCAACTCTGTGATCTATGAAATCTATGTAACACAGCCTCCCCGTAATCTGCCGCCCTCCAGATGTGCTGGACTACAACTCCCATGACCCCCAGCCAGCTGGGGTGATGGGTGTTGTAGTCCAACATAGCCTGGTGCCCAGAACCCCATCTCCCGGACCCCTGCTCATGGGTGCGCAGTGTCTACATTTATTTTGACGCAAAATTTATGCATTTCCCAGTGGGAAACAGCACTGCCCTACTTTGGGCCACAAGGGTTTTGTAAAGAGACATCCCAGCCAGGCAGGAGCCTGAAGAACCCCCCCCCCACACACACACAGTTTGAGTCAAACTGCTGAAGTTTTCAGGCCCCTACACCACGCGTGCGCACGCGCGCACACACACACACACACACACACACAGAAAGCTTCAGAGGTGGCTCAGAAGAGATCCGATTCCCCTCTTGCTCTCTACCCCCTCCATTCACCAGGCGCTTGTCCTTCCTCATGTTACGAAGCATCAATCATAACTAAACAGCCGGTAACCTCAGAGTGCCTAGGTCTGATTTACAAAACGCCAGCAACACATACAAAACGCTGCCCGACATAAAATGCAAAGCGTTTCCAAAATGGGGAGGGGGAGGAGAACGAATGGGGACCCATGCATGTAGCCAGACCCTGTTTACTCAGAAGTAAACCCCACCGATTTAAGCGGAGCTGGCTCCTAAGTGAGCATACAAAGGAGTTCAGCCTTATCTTTAGTCACTGCAGTGGTTTTAAAAGAAAGGGAGTTATTCCCACTACACCCATTTCACTGTACCTTTGATCCACTCCGCTTAAAATCATGACAGCTTATAAAAAACACACACATCGGAAGCAAAGTCCTCCTCCGCACAGACCATTTCTCTCTCACTTGCTCGCTCTGATGTCCACTCGTATCCAGTAAATGCAACCAGCAATCTTTAAATGACTCTCTTACCTGCATTTTTTTTTAAAGAGGTGGGGGGGGAGACTGCACAGGACTGGACTGTCAGGTTGGTGCGGGGTGGGGGGAGTGGAAGGGAGAGAAAAGATCTATGCAGATCCACCTATATCTTTGAACATTTTGGTCCGGTGAAAATGACTAAACAATCCCTTTTCACGACATGGCTTGCTAGCTTTTTCCAATTGTGGTGGAAAGGGAGGGGAGCAGAGCTGGGGCAGGGGGGAGATGTTCCTTAGGTGTGCACCAAGACACTTCTAACCAGATTTGCATCTTAGGCCTGGCGTGGGTTTGGAGATCTGAAAAATCCACATCAACCCAAAGACTCGGTAAGAGAGGGAGATAATTTTAAAGCAGAGGTGGAAATGCCATTAGAGCAGCCTTCGCCAACCTGGTGCCCTCCAGAGGTGATGGACTGCAAATCCCATCATCCCCAGCCAGCGTGACAATTGATCGTGCTGGCTGGGGATGATAGGATTTGCAGTCCATCACCTCTGGAGGGCACCAGATTGGCGAAGGCTGCATTAGAGTACCATCCAAGGCGGGGGGGCGGGGGGGCTTCCCTTTCACGCCACCCCCAACAACAACATAATGTCTTGGAAAAATAAAAACGTCTAAAGCAAACTGAGGAAGCAGCTTTAAAAAAAGAGAGCGAGAAGTCGCCAAATCTCCGGGGCGACAAGACCAGGTCATTTCTCTGTGCTGCACACACAAACTGCTCCCTTAACAGCCGCTTTTCTCAGAGGCATTAATTATTATATTAATACAGTAAGTAAGACACGCACGCGCGCCCAACCCACCCACCCCTAAAAAATTATAAGGAGCCGATCGGAGAGAGGCTCGGAAAGTTGCCGCGATCGCCTTCGGAATCGTTCACCGGGCGGCGCTTTGGAAAGCTCCCGGTGGCGGGAGAGAGAGGCTGCTGTAGCGAAGAGGAGGAGGAGGAGGCCGTACTCGTGCGCGGGGGTAGAATGGGGGGGCTCCCCTCTCCGACCACTTCCCCGCCACCCTCTCCGCTGGGAGTGGGACGCATCAAGACCCAACTTAGTTACCGAAAGCACCAAGCTCGGTACCCTGCGCCGTCCCCCCGCCAAGCCATGCCATGCCCCCCCCCGCTCTCCCAAAGGCTTAAGGGGGGCGGAAAGCTTCCTCGAGGAGCGAGAAGTCCGCGATCTTCACCTTTGCAGCCCGGAGAAGTTGCGAGCCGGCGGGGGAGGAGAGACGCCAAGGGGTGGAGGAGGAGGAGGAGGAGGAGGCGGCGGCGGCGGCAAATCCGGGGGAAGCTGCAGCGGGGGGAGTCCGCTTCGGTTCCGGCGGCGGCGGCGGCTCCAGCCAAGGGCTGCCCGGCGGCGCGTCCATCCAGCCCGGCGAGCCGGCTGCGCTCTGGCTCCGAGGGCGCAGCTCCAGCTCCGGCTGCCGCCTGCGCGCGCTCGCTCTAGCGCTGCTCCTGGCGGCTGCGTGATCAATGAGCGAACCGAACAAAGAGCAGCGGCGGGGAATCAATTTCTAATACCTATCGATGGCGGGGGAGGGGGGAAGGGAGGGCAAGGCGAGCCCGGCTCGGCGGCAGCACCAACCCCCCCCCTTCCCTTCCCCTCCCCTCCCCTCTCCCTCCTCCTCCCTTTGCGCCCCGAAAGGCCCCGCGCGGCGCGCCAGCCTTGCCAAAAGACGCGCCGCCGGCGCCGCGCGTTTCGGCCACTAACCTGGAGCCGGCGGAGATCCGATTGCTTCCAATATTGAACCATCGATCCCGCATCGGCGGCCATCTTGGGGGATATTGAAGAGAGAGAGAGAGAGACGGAGCCTGGACTTTTCGCCTTTCTTTTTCTCCCACCCCCTCCGGCTTTTTTGCGCTCTCCCCGGCTGGACGCGGCAGCCCGCCTGGATCGACGTCGGGTCCTCTTCCCCCCACCAGCGATATTCGCCCCCCCTCCTCTCTCTTTCGCTCTCTCTCCTTTCTCCTCCTTCTACCTTGGTGAGGCTTTAATAATAATCAATGCCCTGCAACAATCGGCCCCCCGCGAGCAACTCTTTCTCCTCCTCCTCTCCTCCTCCTCCTCCGCTCGCAAACAAGGCAACAAAATAAAACACGGATCCATAAATTAGAGGCCGGGGGGGGGGAGCGGGAAGAAGCGGGTGTGCAAATAAGGAAGGGAGGGAGAAAGATCAACCAGGGGAGACGCGTGTGTAATCCAACATTCTTCCCCGCCCGCCCCCCCTCCAAATATGAGACTTGCAGCCCCATTCTAGGCAAGTTTACTCTGAAGTAAGCCCCGTTGGCTTCAGCGGAACTTACTCCCAAGTAAGTGGTATGCAGGCTTTGGACACGTCGTGGGGATGCTTACTCGGGGGTAAGTCCCGTCGACTTCGGTGGAGTGTGTGCTCAGAAAGGAAGGGTGCAGAATTTGCAGCCCGATCCTAGGCACGCTTAGAAGTAAGTCCCGCTGAGATCAACTGGAGCTTACTCGCGCGTAAGGGCACACAGGATCGGCATTCGGACCTCTAGGGACGTTTTACTCGCTAGTAAGCCCCATTGAGCTTGCTCCTATGGGAGTGTTGGCCGGGATGGATTGAGAGCCAAATCCTAGGCGTGTTTACACGGGAGTAAGTCGCACCGATTTCCACGGGAGCTTACTCCCAAATTAGCGCGGGCAGGATCGCAGCCGTAGGCAGGCGCAACTTGCACTTGACTTTCGGATGAATTGACACGCGCGCGCGCGCGCGCGATTTCTGAGTCTTATCAAAGGGTGGGCCGGTGATGGATGGCAGCGAACGAAGGTCTTGTGGTGGTGGTGGGGGATTTGCCCTCGCTAATTTAGGAATAAGGTTTTGGAGCGGGTGTGGCACAGTTCTGGCTATGAGATGGGGCTGGGCAGGGGGACGACGACCCATGAAGCCATCAGAGACCCAAGCGCGATTGGAAGCCACGCACTCACCCACCCACGACCCACCCCACTCACCCCAGGCAGGCGCTGGCTGGAGCCAGCCAGAAGGGCTTCCGCGGCAGCAGACCCCTTGCAGCAGAGCTTGCAAAATAAAGTATGGCACGCAGGTCTCTCTTTTTCTGAACGCCCGCGGTCTTTTGCTTTTCCTAGGGTACCCGCGACTCATTTTCTCTTCTCCAGGAATTGCCCTCTCCAAAAGCTTGCTTGCGCCGCAGGAGCAGGGTGAGGGCAGGGCAGGTGGTGACTGCAAGCGGAATATTTTTAATCTAGCGCCATCGGCGTTATCAATATTTTTCATACAGAGCCATTATTGAGAGCCAGTGAGGGAGATCCAGGTTCAAGTCCCCACTCGGCCATGAAGCTCCCTGGGTGACTAAGCCAGTCACTGACTCTCAGCCTAAGCTACCTCACAGGGTTGTTGTGGGGATAAAATTGGGGGGGGCATGTACACTGCCTTGCAGGGCCGGTGCTACCATTAGGCCAACTAGGCAGCTGCCTAGGGCGCAAGGCTAAAGGGGGCGCCAGAAACGCCTTGAAAAAAAATACAGCGCTCTCAAGTGGGAAGGGGGGCGCTAAATATCTGATCTTGCCTAGGGCACCAAACTGCCTTGCACCGGTCCTGCTGCCTTGGGCTCCTTGCAAGAAGGGGGGAAGGTGGGATATAAATGTAATAATAAATAAATAAGATACATCCGTGTGCGTGGGATTGCACAGAGGAACACCACAGGGCATCACCACAATGACAGGTCCCTGTCCCAAAGAGCTTACACTCCAGACCTTGGCACAGCGGTGGTGGGGGAGGTGGGGTGCAGGAGTTGATGGAGGGCTTCCAGTCAAGGCGCTTGCTGTGCCATCAGCCCGCCTCATCCACGGATCCAGACAACAACGTCATCTTCCATTTGCAACCCTCCCGAGTTTTCCCATGCGCTACCCCTGAGAAGGCATTATGCAACTCTTCTGTCTTTTTCTCCTTCCGGGATTTTTCCTTAAGAAAAAAAAAAAGATGGAAGTGCTGGGGAAAGATGAGTGGAAGACGATGGCATCTGGACACCCCGTCCACCTGTAAAGTTTTGTGAATGAGACATGGCGAAGGCACGATAAAAGCTTCGGCAGAATAGCTGCCGAATGTCTTTTGATGGGTAGCGCTAGGAGCCCTCCGGCTGGAGGGCACCCTAAGGGTGCAATCCTATGCATCATGTTTAGACAGAAAAAAGACCTACAGTTCCCAGCATTCCCCAGCCAGCAAGGCCGATTTTGAATTTGCTACATTCATAGCAGAGTTCTTCAGTGTTTAATCTGTGACAGCCCATCCACATATGCACACACACAAGCCACGGGCTTGATGTTGCAAGTCAATATTTATGTCATCCCGCCTTACGGCAGGCTGACACATATGGCTCCCTCCCTCACTTATCCTCACAACAAGCCGGTGAGGTAGGTCAGGCTGAGAGAAAGTGTGGCTGGCCCAAGGTCACCCAGTAAGCTTTGTGGCTGAGTGGGGATTTGAACCTGGCACTCCACGGCTCTGTTCCAAGACACTGACCACTATCCCACACTGGATGGACATCCACATGCAGTACCAACTTTGGGTGATGATGAGCAGATGAGAGCCTGCTCGGAGTGTTCAAGGTGATTCACAAGTTCTACCTGTGGAAGTCCGGTCTAAAAGAAAATACACCTTCACACACTTCTGAATTAATCACTGCCACAGCTCAGGCACAGAATCTGACAACTGATGGAGCAAAAATGCGCATCATACATATGAAAAAACACCCTGTATTTTCATTGATTTGGAATCAAGATCTTTGAAGCTCATATCATGATCTCGGAGCTGGTAGCAGCAGGTGTGATTTTAAAAAGCAAGGGGGGGAAACCTCTTATTTATTTAAAGTATTTGTATACCGCTCCATATCTAGGCAGATTCCACAGCGGTGAACAATAAAAAGATAGACAAAAAGAATAAAAGCAATACATAAGAACGGTAAGATTTAATACCACGGCTGGCCAGCAAGAAAGGCTTCTCGGAACAAAGATGTCTTCAGCAGGCACTGAAAACAACACAGTATTGGTGCCTGCCTGACCTCCAGGGCCAGGGAGTTCCAAAGAAATGGAGCCGCTAAACTGAAGGCTCTTCTTCAGGTGGACTCCAGTCAGGCCATAGGTCCATGTGGAACCACCAGGAGAATGTCCTCCGATGACCTCAGTGACTGGGCAGGTTGGTAAGGGAGAAGGCACTCTCTCAGGTATCCTAGTCCCAAGTTGTTCAGGGCTTTGTACACTAGTACCTAGAACCTTAAACCTGGCCAAGTAGCGAATAGGCAGCCAATATATCTCCAAAGCAGGCCTTTTTAACCTTTTTGCAAAGCTTTCTACCAACGTTGACTATCTTCTCCTGACCCACACACCTTGAAATCCAAAATGGTTTCCTGATTTTAGATGTGATAAGAAAGGTTATTTACTTTCTGGTAGCAGCTAAGAAGGACCGCAAAGTTAATTATTATTTTATTTTATTTTGTTTTGCAGCATATTTATTATTTAAAGCATTTTTATCATGCACCTCAGCCAAGAAGCCTTTTGGGAACAGCTTACGGAGAATCAGTAAAACAAGACAGTCCCTGCCCACAGACTTACAATTGAAAAAGACGCAACACACAAGGAAAAAGGGATGCAGAAGAAAGAGGAAAAATTAAGTAGTCTCAGCAGGACTGGTGGAATGGGCCTGCTTCTCCTCTCTTCTACAAAGGTTTTCAGGGCAGCTTACAATAAAAGAGAACTCATGCATAAAACATAAAGCCATAAAATCTAAATATAAAAATATGCATTTGTAAAATAAAATATTAAAATATAAAATCCAGTGGCAGAAGATGAAACAAATATTATAAAACTCACAGCAGTGTCAGAAATTTTACAAAGCTTAAATTCTCTAAAAATGTTACAAGATCAAGCCTGCTAAAAGAATTTAAGATTAAAAGTTAAATACAAAGGTCTTCACAGGGCACTGAAAAGATCGGAACGTGCCATCTCAGCCTCTTTAGCAAGGGAATTCCACAACCAAGGCGTCATCATTGAAAAGGTAGCCAGTCTATTTAAATAATTTAGGCTGCAACCCTATACCACTTACCTAGGAGTAAGCCCTATTGAATTCAATGGGGCTTACTTCTGATAATGTGTGTGCTGAGCACATGCTGGCTGAGGACTATGGGAGCTGTAGTCCTTGGGAGGGTGCCAGCTGCAGAAGGCTGGTACAATATTGGGCTAGATGGACCAATGATGTGATTCCGTATAAATCAACTTCCAAAGAACTACTCAACACACAACTAATATATGGGATTTTGCAGCCCAGAAGATGTGACACCCACTGGCTCTGATGGCTTTGACAGGAGTGAATTAGAGAAATAGATGAAGCAGGAGGATGAGAGGTCTTAACAATGGCTATTGGTCATATAATAAGAGGTCTAAAGAGCCTCCATGTTCAGAGGTAGTATTTCTCAGAATATTAGTTTCTGGGGAGTTAAGCAAGTTTTGATTTAAGAAAAATAAATGAAGACCGGGCTGGGAAGTACTGAAGCTTGGACACTAGGAAAAACTACAAAAGCTCTTACATGGCTGAAAGCCAGGGATTTTGTGGGTGACTTTGGAAAACTGACTCAAATTAAACAACCTCATAAAACTTAGACAGCTGGAAAAATGTAGACAGACTGGCTGGTCATGCCATTTCCAGCTTCTTGGGAGGGGGGGGTCTTCTCCCCCGTCTTTCATGTAGAATTAAGAGTGGTTTCAGAGGCCACATAAAGATCAAGTAACTCTGGGTAACACACATGTAGGGATGCATTCATGTTAAAGCAAGAAACATCCAATGTCCCCTATAATATCGAACTTAGGTAGTAAGTGCCGACAGGATTGGAGTCAAAATGGGGCCACAGAGAAACAAGAGGGAAATGTTGGCATGTTCCAGGGACCCCTGAGGGTTACAAAAATACAAAATAATCTTTTTAAAATGGAAAACTGGGAGGGGGAGTAGAATGCAACACGAGCCCCTTACAATTGATAGTATACTGGAGGAGGGTATGGTTAGTTGGAACCCTGAATAGGAGCTATCCTACTAGTAGGTGATTGGCTACAGGTTTTGCTGAACATTGGTTTTCCATTGCATTGCACACTGAAACCATTTGCTCTAGGATGATCCAAAGATTCAGAACTAAGGAGAGAGGAGGAGTCTAGCTGACAACACCAGAAGCTCAGCATTCCCATAATGCTTTGTTCTGTGTGCCACTTGGAAGACCAGGAAAGGCCATCCTTGTAAACCCAGGTGCATGTTATGGTCGCATGGCTGAGAACATGGGTTTCTATTTCTGTACATTGCCTAATAGTTTGCACAACATGCTTTAGCCCTGGGTTGTATCCAGTGTTAGTCCTACTTAGAGTAGATCCATTGAAATGAATAGGTGTTAAGGTAGATTAACGTTGGATATAACCCAAACTGTGTGCATTTGATGATGATGATAATATAGTCCAGTGTGCATGATTCTGTCTCTGTTGCACTGGAATCTACAGTTGCTTCCAGACAAGGCTTTTATAGTGCCATCACCTGCCTTATTCGCAGAATTTTACAGGGGGTCCAGATGCTGCCACCTTCTATTTGTAGCGGGGGGGGGGGCTTGTGTTTTCCCATCACTTCCTCCATCTTTTTATTTTTAGCACAGAAAAACTGTTCGGGAAGAAAAGATGGAAGAGATGCTGCTGCACAATGCTGTCTAACCAGCAGGAAGGGACCTATCACTGATTGAGCCAAGGAGAGGTTAGGATGCCCAGAGGCAACGAGATGAGCTGAGCTAATCCCATAGTTGAAAGGATGAGGCCTACCCATTATACAAACAGGGTCTTTATACAGCTTTTGGTGGAAGCTGCTTTATACTGCATCAGATCATTGGTCAATCTAGCTCAGTGTTCTCCAACCTTGGGTCCCCAGATGTTTTTGGCCTACAACTCCCAGCATGCCCCAGCCAGGCTGAATATCATCAGGATAAGATGGAGAGGAAGAGAAGGATTATCTAAGCTGCCTTGGGTTCCTTGCAGGGGGAAAAGGCGGGACATAAGTACGGTATAATAAATACATAAAATAAATATTGTCTACACCAGGGGCTGGCAACTTGCGGCTCTCCAAATGATCTGGGTCGACGACTCCCATCAGTCCTAGTCAGCATAGCTAACAGTGAGGGATGCTGGGGGTTGTGGCCCTCCAGACATTTTGGCCTACAGGTAGCCCACCTCTGTTGTATACCAACTGATAGTGACTGGGTTCAGACAACATAATGCACACTCAAGGGCTGAGTGCAGGTTGTCGTTGAACCATGGGTTGTTGTTGAAACATGGGTCATTTTGTTGTCTGAACCCAGCCAAGATAACAAACCATGGTGAGCAACCCACAGTTCATAACCTCACAACAAACCATGTGTTATTTTCAGGAGTTGTTTGTGGTTAACAAGCCATGGCTGGTTAGCACAGCTGGGTTCAGACAACATGATAACTCATGTTTCAACAACCCACAGTTCAACGACAACCCACACTCAACCCTTGAGTGTGGGTTATCGTGTTGTCTGAACCCAGCCAGTACGTAACTCTCCAGGGTTTCAGGGATGGGTCTTTCCCAGCACTACCTGGAGATGGTGGGGATTGAACCTGGAACCTTCTGTAAGCCAAGCAGGTGCTCTGCCATGGCCCATCCTACATTTTAATTCAGAAAAACAAAACCCTATGTCCCCATTAAATGTTAACAAAATCCCCAGGATCAAGAGCAAACAGAAAATGCCAGCCTGCCCCAGAATAAGTTTAAAAAGACAAAGATCCCTTAAGTCAAACTTTAATAATAATAATAATAATATAATTATTATTATTATTATTATTATTATTATTATTTCTTACCCGCCTCTCCATCTAGATCGAGGTGGGGAACAGCAGAAAACACAAAACACACTGTGGAGGAAGGGGGGGCTGGCTGGCCTGCCACACCCCCACCCTTTCCTACCCCAAGGAACCAAGACCCCCAGAGATCTCAAGATACCAGATTGCCAGCCTCAGCTCTTTGCAATCTTACTTGAATCTCTGTTCAGGGACTTGCCTTTGTCTATAACCTGGATTTAGTTACTGAACCAAGCAGAGTGACTACAAAACCCATGAGGGGGTAAAACCAGAACAAGGTTTATTCTGGTAGCATTTTACAACAAGATTAGGGAAATGAGAGAAGCACACAAAATAGAGAGAGACACTTTGGTACACAGAAATAGAGCTGCAAAATAACAAAACCTGATTCTTAATATCTCTCAGGCACACACCTCGGTTACCTGAGGGTCAGTCCTCTTCCAGGGTTAGATCCAGCACAGCCCTGCCGCCCGGGAGGAACTACTCCACCTACCCGAAGGTCCGAGATGGGTAGCTCTCCACAGGGCCTGCCTTTACCAGAGCCCTCATTCAGCTAATTTCACCAGGAGCTACCTGGGGTCGAATCCTGAGGCCTCCTCCCGAAGGCTCGGACCTCTGCTTGGCCTGCCGCCACAGCTCTAACAGCAACCATGCGGTGACCCAAAGACAGACAAAGAAAACAAAACTCCCACCTTGGAATATAGCTCTTTCCCCCTCCCCCTTTCTGTAGCTTTCCTGCCTCTAGCCAATTAGAATGAACTTCACCTGGCCAGGCAAGGGAGGGGGACTCATGACATTTACATCTAAAAGCCGGGTCACTGACTAGACCGGCTTTTCCGGACTTCCAGGCGCCATCCATAGGAACTATGCACACCCCACCTACCCCAGCCGGTTCACACATGAGGGTGTGTGTGTGTGTGCGTGTGTGCGTGCGAGAACCCCCAAAGGCTCTTTTCTTCACACACACAAACTAATGAAACACAACACATACTATTAAAACATCTTAAAATATCTTAAAATATCTTTTAAATATCTTTAAAACATCTTTAAAACATCTTTAAAACATCTTAAAGGCATCCTAAAATTCCGCCAGATAGGCCTGTCGGAAGAGGTCAGTCTTTATGGTTTGTTTAAATTCCAAGAGACTGGTAAGTTGGCAAATCTCCTCCGGCAGGCCATTCCATAATTTGGGAGCAGCAGAAGAAAAGTTCCTCTGGGTAATACTTGTCAGCCTAGTTTTGGTGGACTGAAATAAATTCTTCCCAGAGGACCTGAGTGTGTGGGGCGGATTGTACGGAAGAAGGCGATCCTGTAGGTAGCCTGGACCCAAACCATGTAGGGCTTTAAAGGTAATAACCAACACTTTATACTTCGCCCGGAAACTGATTGGCAGCCAGTGGAGTGCTTTTAAAACTGGTGTGATGTGGGCACCCCTAGGTGTACCAGTAACCCAGTCTGGCTTTCACAGGATTAAAGGAATCTCAGCTAATTACTGGTGTGAGTTTTAATTCATCAATCAATCAATTAAATTTGCATAAACGGCATAGCACAGTGGAAGGGACCCAAACAGTTTCTAAAGAAAAAAAAACCTACGGTATTTGTTTTGAGATGATGCACCCATGAATTGCTGAAGGGATCACCCTTACAAGAGGCATTCCCAGTCTTTGCCATGCAAGACAAAAGGAAGGCCACTTTTACGATGGCTCTTGCCATCTGTAGGTACTTTGTATTTTGAAAATATTGTTTTAGTTTTAATTGCAATCGGCAGTGCAATTTATCTGGGGCACCCTTTTATTCAGGTGTTCTGAATTTATGAAACATTGTCACTTTGCTCCTTATGTGGATTTCTCCAGGCTTTTTCCAGGCTGGAAGCGGAGTTTTTCATATCCTGATTAGTGGAGTAAGACAACCGAGGAGAGAGGGGGAGAACCTTAATTTCTGGCAACCAACAAGGCCTTTGATTTTCAAATACTATGATAGCAACTCAGTCCCCCCCCCCCCAAAAGGACACCAATTTTCTCCCCCACCTCTCCAGTGCCAGGATAGAACATGCCAAATCTATATAGGTAAAACGATGCATTTGTACACTTATAAATCAAGATTGGTTTATCTGAACCTAACCTACTTTCAGGGTACATTCAGCACACTCCAAGGAAGGCTTCTGCCTAGAAATTCTGCACTGGAGGTATGTGTTCTGAAGTGGGGAAGGCACCCCCTCGTGAAATCCTAGGCAAACCAGCCAGGAAGTCATAAATCCACCCTGGAAAGTGGAATATGCAAATTTGGTCATGCTGCTCATCCAAGAGCATAATTTATCCATTTTACCTTTGTTTATTAATGAAAGTGTAATTCAGCGTGCAAAATTTGTGTAACTATCTTCTACATTCACGTGATTATATGCATAGTATATGAAAGGACATATTTATTCAGAAGGGTCCTAGCACCAACAATCAGAAGGCATTGTGCAGCTATTCTGTCTTTTCTTTCTGAATAGATTTTCTGTGGTAAAAACAAAGCCATAAGAATTGGTGGGGAAACACAGGAGGGTTAGGAGTGGAAAACCCTGCAAAATCTGGACCCTGCACAGAATTTCATGAAGGAGGAAGGGAGATGCCACAATAAAAGCCTTGTCTAGAAGCATCTATTGTGTATTTAAACATGATAATAAGTAATGATAACAGCACTAATAACAAATAATAATAGTTGAAATATTAATAGTTATTAACCAATAATAACAAATAACATGGGTCACAGAGGATCATGAACCGATCATGCACTTTTTCAGAAAAGCACCAAATTTACACTGTTTGTGGGCTAATACACAGAGATTTTTTTCAGATCCTGGAGCATGTGGTATTGCAGATGTGTGTTCATGGCATCCAATTGAAATCAGATTTCTATTTCAGTATGGTATAACATGTGAAACAAGATAATATGTCCACAATTCATAACATTATTAAACATACCAGGATAGCTCTGAACAATCAAAGAACTGTAGTTTTCAGCATTTGTTGATCTAATACACAGGTGTGCATGCACAAACATTTAAAATAATATGTCTATGTTAGCCACATATGTTTAGCCGAACAGGCTCAAAGAAGCCAAACAGGAATTTGGACATATGTTGTTTAAAAGTGGTATTAGTTTTTAATTCAACAAATATAAATGCCCAACAAGATTGTTTCAGGTTATCCAACTTAATTGCTGGGGTATTCTCCATCATGAAAGCAGAGCGCATAGAAGGTGCATGTGCTGGAAGGTTAGCCATTTTGCACTTGCTGCACTTCTGACATTTTTTAATGCTTAAAGTTAGGTTAGGATCAGATTAACACATTTTGATTTAGAAGTATACATATAAATCACCCTTCCCCAACCTGGTGCCTTCCAGATGTGTTGGACTACAACTTCCCAATGATGGTTGGGGATTATGGGAATTGGAGTCCAAAGCATCTGGAAGGCACCAGGTTGGGGAAGGGTGATTTAATGCATACTAATATGTGTGAATAGGTAGAGTCCAGGGCTGATATATGCAAACACATCATTTTACCAATATAGATTTGACATGGCCTATAGAGGTCCGGCCGGGGGACAAAATTTGTGCCCTGGATTTTTTTGACTCAGTGACTATGACAGTGCCTGAAAACAGTAGGTTGGCATCGTGGTTGCCAGAACTGAACTCTTGCTTGGTTTTTTTGCTGTTCACATACCCCTCCAGCTAGTGGTTGCTCAAGTACAGCTGTTTCAGCTGATCTAGACAGAATAATCACAAAAGCAGCAAGGGATGTATTTGTAGGGTACATTTTTTTGTCTGGGTTGAAGGACAAGATGGTATGTGTGTGTGTGTGGTGGGGTGCCACCATCACGCTGCCCCACACATCCCGTGCCCGAGGAGACTGCCTCACTCTCCCTAAAGCCAGGGCAATCAGCCCTACATCCCCCAAAACACTGTGCTTAGATGCACAAAACAGCTTTCATGGGATGGGAGAAAAATGTATATGCATTTTTCCCCCTGAATGGCAGACACAGAATGAGTCCCCCTTGGACTTAGTGAGACCCATTATCTGAAGGAGATTTAAAATTCCTCCCTCTAAGGGTTATTAAATGATTTAACTGGGTTTTGTTTTTTTGCATCCCCATGAATAATTAAAGTTGTTGCTTGTTAATGTCTAAACCTATTACGGCAGGTGATTTACTCTGCGTCTTCCTTGGCTCTGTTCACCTCCGCAAGGTTCCCTTCTCTCCCCGCCCCCCCATAATTTGTAACTTGCACTAATAATTTTATAGATTCACTGACATGAATATGAACAAAGTTGGGCATGTTGGCTAAAGGCGCCCTCTGGTGGCAATGATGGAGTAATGCAAGGGCTTACACAAACACACCACCACCACAGTGCACAACAAGTTCACACATTTTATTATACCCCACCTTTTTCCCTGCAAGGAACCCAAGGCGGCTTACACAATCCTCCTCCTCTCCATTTTATCTTCACAACAACCTTGTGAGGTAGGTTAGGCTGAGAGTCAGTGACTGGCCCAAAGTCACCCAGTGAGTTTCATGGCCAAGCGGGGACTAGAACCCGGATCTCCCGAGTCCCAGTCCAACACTCTCACCACTATGCCGCACTGGCTCATGCTAACCCACCCTAGCAGTATACCTTGGTGGGTTGGTTGTTGTGGAAACAACCCATGGTGCACTCTACAGATGATTGGATTCACCATGGGTTGTTCGCTTCCTCCCTCCCCCTCCTTCTCCCTTGGTCCTTCCGTGGGTATCCCAGGAGACCCTGTGGCAAGATCAACTTGTCGGTCCTCCCCCTGCTATTTTTGCTTACCGTGGCTTTTTTTTATACCTTTAACCATTATTTTTTTAAAAAAAATTGAGATTGCAATTACTGGCTTGATAGCTGGCTTTCACGATCCCCATTTTGACAGCCATTGACAGCCCCTTCAAAGTGCCCAAGCAGCACGTTGAAGGGGCTATCAGTGGTTGGCAAACTTCCCCCCCCCATTTTTTTGGCACCCACAATGTGCGTGATTCTTAAGAATCACTCATCCCCCTGTCAAAAAACCCTTTTAATGGGGACCCAGAGTTTTGACAGCTTTTGCACTTTCCTGAGCAACTAGAATCTCGGGGGGGGGGGGAGCGCAAAAGGTGCATCATCACCCTGAAGGCATTCAGGGCAAAAAAGAAAAAGATGAGAATCTTGCTGTGAAGGGGGTATAAATCTCACCACCCCCTTTCATGGGCAAAGATCACTTGTGCCTTCATTTTCCCTTGACAGCTTGCCTTTTGACAGCTGTCAAGAGAAAGCAAAGAAAAAGAAAAAGGCTCTTTGGAGCCTCTTTGAGGCAATGTCCAGGGTTGCTACCTGCTGCACTTTAACAGCAGGCGCCCCCCAGGACATTGACCCAGCAAAGGCTTCAAATTTCTGCAATCACAGAACTGCACAGCTCAGCAGTTGTGCAAGTGTGGCTAAAAAGGAAACAAATTGCGCACGTTGTGGGCACAATTAAAAAAAAATAGTTTGCCAATCACTGACAGCTCATCTAGTTGTGCCGCTTTGACAGGGCTGTCAGTGGCTGTCAAAATGGAGATTGCAAACACTGGCTGTTGAGCCAGCGATTGCGATCTGCAGGGGGGGAAATGGTTAAAGGGATAAAAAAAGCTGCTGTGAGCAAAAACAGCTTAGTGATCATGGTGGGGGACACCCAGCCAGTGCCAGTCACCCCAAAGTGCCACTTGGGCACTTGTGGGGTGGCCGGCACTGGCAATGGCCGGGGCAAGTTTGGCAAGAGCGGCAAGGGGGGGGTTGCCACTCTTGCCAAGCGGCTCACTAGCCGATTCCCAGCACCCACGATGGTGTTGGTTGCTTGGGTTTGGACGACACAACAGCCCATCATGGGGACAACAACCCTACAGCATGGGTCGTTAGGGTGGTTTGTTGCCCTCAAATAAGCCATGCTGTGGGAAATGATCCAGGACTGGATGACATGAAAACCCACCATGGCTTGTCACCCATGATGGATTGTTGTGTTGTACGAACCCAGTCAATGTACAGATTAAACAAAATTGAGATGCAGAATGTGTAACAAGCTGTGGGGGGCCTGTCCTGCACCTCCACCCATAGGAGTGAGGCAAATCAAGGAAACATCAAAGAACCCACTGTCGTGGGCTCTTGCTTCACCTCTGCAGGTCACAAAGTTGGCATCTCCACTTATAAGGACCAAGGAGCAGAAGATGGTGGAAGACCCCTTCTCTGCCCAAGACCTGGGAAAGCCTCTGACAAGTGGAGTAGACCATCAATGGGAACCGCAGGCCCGTGGGCCTAACACAGCCCACAGCAGGTCCCCATCCAGCCTGCCGGATTCCCTTTATAGCCTGCCTTTTTTCCTGCAAGGAACCCAAGGAAGCTTACATAATTCTCCTCCTCCTCCTCCTCCTCCTCCTCCTCTCCATTTTGTCCTCACAACAACCCTATGAGGTAGGTCAGACTGAGAGTCAGTGATGGGCCCAAAGTCACCCGGTGAGCTTCATGGCTGAGTGGGGACTAGAACCCGGATCTCCCAACTCCCAGTCCAACACTCTAACCACTACGCCACACTGGCTCTCAGTCACATCATTGACTGGAGATGAGACCGTTTCCCTGCCCCCACACTGGATTAAGACTTTTTAAAAGCCTTCATTGGTGACGATGGAGGCTTTTAAAAAGCCTAATTGCAATGGGGGGGGGAAGGGCTAGCCCTCCCCTCCCTAGCATCATCACCCCTCCTCGAAAAACCACCCCTCCCCGACTGCAATCCCTCTTTTAAAAGGCCTCCCTTGGTAAATGCATTTGCAGCGGGGGAGGGGCAATGTCTGAGTGTGCGCATGCAAGCGCGTGCGTGTCTGTGTGTGGGAATCGCATTGCGAGTTCACATGGCAGCAGTGGGGGTCCGCCCACTTTGGGATGTGCCCCTGGCATACTTGCCCAGAAACAATTCGGCCCTTGAGCCAAAAAGGGTTCCCCACTACATATTCTATTTCACGCACCCACCCTAGTCACGGGCCTCTCACCTTTGCCACAATGCCTGCTCCGAGGTGCTGTTTCCACACACCCGCCACCGCCTCCACCAAGATCCTTACATCTCAGCTTTTTATTGGAGTTCAGCAGATGCCAAATGTGCTTTTCTCCCATCTGCCTCTTGTTATTATTTCAGCAGCCCCCCTTGCAACAATTAGTACATGATCTTTAATTAGTTTTACTGTTTTGCTTCTTCGGCACGATGATCTTAACTGCGGATCTGTTGTTCGACAGTGACATACGTGGGAAAGGCCCACGGTAAAAGCCTCACCTCCGGGACAGTTCTCACAAACAGCGGCTGAGGCACTGAAAGTGCTCCTGGATCACATTCTGGCTGGGGTTTGCATTATTGAAAGCACCTCCAACTCCTTCCACCCATCTTTCCCTGGATCCCTAGATTCCCCAGGAATCTAGTTGTCACGGGGAAGAATTCTACCGCAGCCTTCTCACGGACAAGTAAATTTTCTATATGCCAAGAAATGTTCTGAGGGTGGGGGTGGGTTTGTATTTATTTCTTTATTTCATAGAAATATTTTTATACTGCCCTTCATCGAATGATGCCAGGGTGTTATGCAGAATGTAATTTAAAAATCCTAACCATACACAATAAAAAAACAAGCTCGGTTGGAATTACGAAAATATTCGAGTTAGTTGGATCGAAGTCAGGGCCTGTTATACATACGAGAATTTTGGATGTACTAGATTTGACTTGCAGGCTGATTCACTTCAAGTCTTTTGACCCCCTTCCTCCGTCCTCAATTCCTCCAAATGAGGGGTGCAGAACCTCAGACTTGGGGTTCCATTCCAGGCCCTCCTGGGGTCCCCAGATGGCCCCACCCCCACCCCTTCCACTGGCTCCGCCCCCTTTTCACCAACCATCAAATCACTTGGTGGTTTCCTGGGTTTTGCGCAGTTTGCCCCTTCTAAAACGTCGAAATGCCTCTCCTAAGGCTTAGACACTGGCAGTAAGAGCATTAAGCTACAATAGGCTGGTATTTCTTGTATTTTTGGCCCCACCCCTTTTGGCTTTGGCCCCACCCACCACTGGAATGCAGCCCCCAATAGCTTCTCCGAAACTGAATTTGGCCCTCGGGCTGGAAGAGGTTTTGCACTCCTGCTCCAACCTGTGTTTTTGCAGTCAACTCTCCTTTCCTAGATTCCGCTGCCATTGCTGTGCCTCCCTCTCTCTCCCTAGGTCCTGCCCATCCTTCTGTGACACCCAGGCAGGCCAACCAATCACTGCCAGAGGGACTTCCCTGACACCACAGCAAGCCCCTTTGCCCATCACAATACAGGCAGCCATACATGCGCAATCCAATGCGGCAGGCCTTCTACATCCCAAAGCACCAAGATTGAATTCTAATTGAATTGGAGGAACTGGAGATGTCTCAACCGCGTAGTGCAAGAACATTACACCTGCTTTCTTTAGCAGGGCTATCTGGACCCATTCCCATCATCTTTCATTAGGCATATTTGGAATCAGAGTCCCACCTCTCAGCAGGCAAATCTTCATTTACCTTCATTATTTTATGAATCTTCAGATATTCCTGTGGCTTCCTAATGCCCTGAAATGCATTTCTCCCCCCCCCCCACCACCTCCCTGAAAATCCATTTTGAGTGAGGCAAGGATTTCTTTGCAGGTCACAAAGGAAGGTATGCAAATATTTCTCTCTCTCTTTATTGCAAGAGGGGATATGTTCCTTTGCATGAAAATGGAATTTCAATCAGGCATAGCTGATAAATTAAGTCTGCCTTTACCCCTCAGGTAGAAACACACGCATACACCCCCACAAACTGTTCAAATAGAAAACCCTACGGCAATCGTGTAGGAGAGCAGAAGGCAAGGTGGTGGTGGAGGAGGAGGAGGCCGATGGGGTTGGGTGAAGAGAAAGTCACCAGTTCAATCTTTTCAGCTTGACTGGCAAAAGGGTTAAGACTGGCCCCATTGTGATAGAAGCGGTTTCTTTGGGCTTGCCTTTCTGTTACAGCTGTGTGGAATTGTGGGAGAGGGTCGTGGGGGTGGCTGGACCGATATTGCTTTGGAACTAGTACTACCTGTGTGCTTGCTGCTGCAGCCCTGAAATGGCTCCATACCTTTTCTAAACATGCAGATTATGACGAAGATGCCATATGCTTCCAGTGTTCCCTTCTCCAAAGCAATCTGACCCAAAACAGATTATTTTACACCCTTGATCACCCAGTGGGAGGACCCCACCTGCTCTGTCTGAACGCACCAAACGGATTCTGCGATTCACTCGGTGCGCATGCAGAAAGCTGGTGTGGTCTAGGAGAGGGCTCGAGAGAAGGTAGATCAGGATCTGCTGGTAGATCCCTGGGTGATCTGAAGTAGATTGGCAAGGATTTTTGAGTCCCGATTGTTTAACGATAGCAGCAGCAACAAAATGACCCCCTACCCTACCCAGCCCTAAATTATATGGCTGGAATGAAGAAAGCCTGGGGTAACCAGCTGTGGATTTTTGTGGAAAGAGTATGAGCTCTGTTCAGTTCCAGTACTCAGAACAAACTCCTGGGCTCAGAATTCTTTAAATCTAAGTGTATGACTTTTGCACCAGGCCCTGGTTGGCGGATCTCGGGGTTCTAGTAGAAAATGAAGTAGATCCCACAAGCTTGAAGTCTGCCCAGCCTGGTCTCATTATCCCCAGACCGTGTTTGGCCGAGTCTCATGAGATATTTTCTGAAAAGATCTAGAACCAACCACAATGCAGAAAGATGATATTCATCTTCTCTATTTTAGCTTATTGGTTAACCAAAAAGGTTTGAACAGAACACAGAGTCTGTCCCAGACAACCATTCAGTTGCAGCGGAAACCTAGATTTCCAGCCCAAATTCCAGTTGAGGAACAAAGTAGAATTTTGTGTAAGTGGGAATCCATGGCTGTCCAACTATGAAATCCACAGTCAGCATGCAGTACCATACAGAACCCATCCAGTTATATTTTAATAACTTTTTTTAAAAAAAAACCAACAACAAAATAATCATTACCGGTAAACAAACCTACTGGCTAATGTACATAAGCAGCAAATTAAGTAGCTACATGAATTTGTCATATCCGTCTCAGCCTGGCTCAGTGCAAACCCAGTCATTTGGCCTGCTATTGATTTCTGCAAACATATATTATTTTACACTGTAAGTACGAGCGGCCTGTCGTCGTTAATATATGACAGTTAAATTTAAAATGCATTAGTTTAATAAAAATGCATAAAGCAGAATAGGACTGCATTAGTTGCCTTGCAAAATTCAATTTCATAAATATTAGCTTGTGTTAAAATGCATTGATTTCCTGGGAAATTGGATTGGTCAAAGGAAATTTATATTTGGTTGGAATGGGAATGTAGCCATTTTCTCAACAACAACAACAAAAACCCAACCAACCCCTAACACACAACATATGTATTAGCTTAGTCAAATGCATTCACCCATAATACGCACACATACCGGTACATATATTATATAAATATATACTGAAGAATGCAAAATGCATTCCTGCATAGTCAAATGAAAGGGAATTGAGCAAACAACCCCAGATATGCTTGTTTCAATGAGACCTTTGTGAACCAAATTTTGATTTGAAGCAAGCGAGAAATGTGTCTTCAAATACATACATACACATCTGATTAGAGAAGAGAGGAATTTTTCTGTACCAGTTAAGCTCTAACAAAAGAGTAGATTTCTTTTCCAGCACAGAGTAAAAGAGCACCCGCCCCCTTGACAATCTTGGGATGGATTCCTCCTTGGTGTAGCTATCCAGACAAAACCGTAACATACCAACGTGCCTAAAGCTGCCAAGATGTTCAAACTTGGAGCAAAATAAATAAATAAATGAGAATGCAAGAATGATGCACCATTGATTTATGGGCTTTGTTGGCATAAAGTGTGGGGGCGGCCACAGATAGCTTGAAAGGGGGATAGCTTGGAGGCTTCCTGTGAGCATCTGGTTTGCCATTGTGGGAAGTGAGGTGCTATACTAGATGGACCTGATCCTGCAGGGCCCTTCTTGTGTCCTTAATTGCCATTCCATCCTGTCCCAGCTGAGCTGAAAGACCACATGGTCTGCAAAAACCCATAAGAAGAGCAGCAGTCTCCTAGCTCAGTGGTAGAGCACACACTCTGCATGCAAAAGATCCCACATTGCAGGACCAGGGACAATTCCCAGAAGCAGTAGGAGGCTGATCCAACAAAGGCAGGCTGAAACAGATGAACATTCAGCAAAGCTCTTGTCTTTTAATCACTGGCACCTAAGCATAACAGGGGAAGAATCAGCAACAGAACCACTCAAGGAACCATTGCTTCTGGTCCTGCTGAGTCACTGCCTTTGCCCAGATTGTGCCGTCCTCCTCTATAGTCGGTCCCCTTAATGGCTCCATCCTTCTAGATCCCATGAGATCTTGACAGCTGAAGATCCAGATGGAATCAGAGGCTAAAAACACAGAGTACACAACAGCAGCTGGATTTTTTAGAGCATCTTCTTGTGGTCCAGGAATTGGCAGCTGCAGACACATCTGGGACCAAAACTATAATGTTCATCTTTTAATTGGAAAGCAAATGCCAAGAGACAGTGATGTTCCAGTATGTTGCAGGAGGTACAGGCCAAGAACAGGTGGTTCAGCCCAGTTTTAATTGTAACAGTTTCCCCTGAAGAATCCTGGGAACTATAGTTTTGCAACAGGAGCAAGCCTGGTCCGTTACAGGAAAGAACTCACAGGAATATTTCCCAGGAGTCAAGTGAAAGATAACAAACGATTACGTCAAACTGAGTCTGTAGCATTGTAGAAAGGTAGTTTCACAGTTGCTCAGTTTTGAGGCCTCGGTCCATTATTTTCCTGACTGTTGACATTTAAATTGTAAGTTCCTTGGGGCAGGAAATACTGTCCTTCTTTTTACTAAATGTACACTAATGGTGCTATGGGGAAAGACTTTTCTTCCCAATGAAGGCAGCTTTGGGTCACACTGTAAAAAAATTCCCATTTATGTGGAAGAAACCCATGAAGTTTCAAAGCAAAGCAGGACACCCACCCGGCATGGCTGCACCACGGGAGAGGCGTGTAACCAAACAACGGAAACACAGCTGCAACGGCAGGAGAATCAAGTATCTTCTTGCCTTATCTGCAAAGGACACCGTGTTTTACATGAAAAGAGACTTTCTAATTAATAGACCAACCCCTCTTGCGTTTGATAAAAATAGGGAGGAAGAAAAGATTTGATTAACCCACGTTCTTTTTCAATTTGGTGTGTTCTGCCTGAGCGAGGCACGAAAGAGGAGGCTCGCTCTTTCTGGCAAGAGCCGATAACATTCTTCTTCTTTGCACACACAAGAAAAGGGAGCACGGTTTATCCCTCTGTGCCACAGGAGTGGGAATTCCGCTATGGAGTCACATGCCGGAAAGCTGGCAAGGTTAATTAGCTTGCCTGATTGCATGTTAATTTACCCACATGGAAGACAAGGCAGCGAGCACAATAGGGTCCGGATTTCCCCTTGCATTAAAGAAAGATGCAGACCAGAGGCTCCAACCAAACTGAAAGCCTGTGGTTGGGGAAGGGGCAGAAAAAGCTGCGGGATGCGAATGGAGGATGTAGCAGAATATTTAAACGCCCAATGTCAGACAGCTAATGTTGATGGCTTCTCACCAGCTCCTGAGACACCGTGCCAAGAAGAAGACATGCGAAGGTGCCTTAAACCAAACTGGGACATTTGTTTTTCTAGCCGAGCATCCTCGGTTCCAACAGGCAGAAGATCCTCTGGTTCTGAAAGCGGCCCCCCGGCCCCATAGCCCATGGTCCTTTCAAGTGGAGAAGCTGGGAATCAAACACCGAACCTCCTCTACATCAGGGGTGTTGAACCTCTTTAAGTCTGAAGGTCACATTCAATTTCAGAGAAGCTCTCAGGGGCTGAAAGCCAAAGGGGTCAGGGCCAAACCCAGCAAAAATACTAGCCTATTGTAGCTGAAAGCTCTTCCTTCCAGTAGCTAAGCCTTAGGAGAGGCATGTCAACCTTTTAGGATGGGGGGAAACTGCACCAATCCCAGGAAACCAACAAACGATTGGTGGTTGGAGAACAGGGGGGGGGCTCTGGGGAACTGTGCAGGGCTGGATTTGGCCCCCAGGCCTGAGATTAGGCTCCTCCGGTCTACATACAAAGCATGTGCTCTACCACGGAGCTACGGTTGACCCACTGCTGTGCTGACTCTGAACTTGCTGGCCACAGAGCTGCAAGGGGATGCATCCAGGCTCTGGAAGGTGAGCCCCTATCCAGGGCTGCCATATAAGCAGGGCCGGATTAAGATAGGGGCTATTGGAGCTGCAGCTCCAGGCCCCTACCCCAAAACAGGCCCATAATCAGGACCGGTGCAGGGCAGTTTGGTGCCCCAGGCGAAATAATATTTAGTGGGGCCCCCTCTCCAAAGCAGCCCTGCTCTACAAAAAAAAAAACAACCCCTGCGCCGCCACCACCAACCTACCTTCCCCCCGCCCTGGCGGCGGCGGCTGCTGCTGCTGCTGTGGCCGCCGCCGCCAAGGAGGAGGAGGAAGTGACGCGACGGGACCCCCCGCGCTGTTTTTTGCCGGGGAAACCATGGCAACAGGGCCAAAACAACGCGGGCGGGGCTCCGGAAGCGACACGACGCGGAGAAGGTAGGTGGCGGGGGGGTCGGGGGGGGTGATGGCGGCGGCAGTGGGAGGCGCAGCGGCAGCGAGCGGGAGGGCGGGGGGAGGCGCAGCGGCAAGCGGGAGGGCGGGGGAGGCGCAGCGGCGAGCGGGACGGGAGGGTGCAGCGGCGGCGGCGGCGGGCGGGCGGGAGGGTGGGGAGGCGGAGGCCTGGCGGGGGCGGCGCAGCGGAGGCAGAGGCCTGGCGGGGGCGGGGGCGGCGCAGCGGCAGCGAAGAGGAGCGCAGCGTTTCTGCGCCCTCTTCAGCCGCGCGCCCTCCTCAGCACCAGGCCCATAATGCTCTTAATCCGGCCCTGCATATAAGTAAGACAGGGCAGGTGGGACAGACACAGCAAGCTCTGATTATTACGAAAGCAGCCACAGCAAAATGCACTGAAAACACACCTTCCTTTTTTTCTTTTTTGCCCTTTCATCTCAGTGATACCTGAGGCCTTTGGACCTTGCTGTGAGCCTTCCCACGCACACATATGTCCACTCACTGAAACGGTCCCCATCAGGCACAAGAAGCTGCCTTATACCAGGTCAGATTTTGGTCCCCCGAGCCTAGCATTGTGGCTCCTCAGGGCAAGGCCGGAGCCAAGGATAGGCCAAGGCTCACATCTCTGCATGGGGGGCCCATGGCTGACCCCCAAAGCCTCCTGGGCTTCTTCCTCCTCCTCCTCCTCTGCCTCCTGCACTGACATGTCCCTGGTCCACCCCTGCAAACAAGCAATAACAAGGCTGCAGAGACGGAGCAGCAGGATCCGCTGGGCTTGTGCTCTCCCTCCGGGCGCTTGTGTGGACTGGGCCCAGTGGAAGAAGGCAGGCAAATGGGTAGTGGGGTGACAGTTACAAAAGGGGAGGCACCACTCCGAGGGTCTCGGGCTGAGAAAGGACTGTCCTGCTGCCTGCTCCTTTTAAGGCAGGGGTGTTGAACCTCAGGCCTGCAAGCCACAGCCGGCCCACCTAGGGCTCCCCGGATGCCCATGCCAATCCCCAAGGCCCACCTGCTTTTCCCCCCTCCACCAATCACTTGGTGGCTTCCTGGCTTTTGCACATTTCCCCCCATCCTAAAAGGTTGAAATGCCTCGCCTGAGGCTGAGTGACTGGCAGGAAGAGCTTTCAGCTACAATATGCTGGTATGGTTGGCATTTTGGCCCCACCACCTTTTGCCCTTGACCCTGCTCATTTTGCCTGCAGGCTCGCCCACCAGTGGAACGCAGCCCTCAAGAGCTTCTCCGAAATTGAATTGGGCCCTCAGGCAGAAAGAGGTGCGATAACCCTGCGTTAAGTGGAGATGCCCGGGGTTAAACACCAGACTTCTGCATGCGAAGCAAGTGTTCTACCACCAAGCTCTCTCTCTTACACCTCCGAGGCTGCCCCTTAGGTGTACATTTTCCTGTGTGATGACTGGTGAGATGCCCTTCCTGGCTTATGGGGGCAGGGAAGGAGAAAGTGGGGGAACCGTCCACCCACCTCCCATTTCTCAAATCCCTGGCAAGCACCCGTGCTTCTGCGCCCAGTGCCACTCTCAAGATGCTTTGGATTATGTCTGACAGCCGAGAAATGAGCAACCGAGCAGATGCAGAGCCGTACAAATTGCCCTGGAATTATCCCACGCCATCTGCACCCCAGTGCCAGCCAGAATTTATTTTTATTTTCACTACCCCGTGTCTCCCGGCTCACTCCATATGCAATTGTACGGTTACGGTAGCAGCAGCAGCAGCAGCAGCAGCTGACCCATCCCATTCTGATAATGGGTCTTGCAGCAGCCCTTAGCACAGAAGCACAAGGAGGAGGAGGAGGAGGAGGAGGAGGAGGAAGAGGAGGCGGCCACCTGGAGGAAAACTTCTCTTTGGAGGAAAAAACTTTGCATAGGCAGTCACTGAAACACAAGGCCATAATCAAGCATGTCATGGTGGAATGGGGTGAAGTGGGTACTGGACAAGGAGTGTGTGTGTGGGCGGGGGATTGTCAATCTATACAAACAACAAAATCGTACTCGAATATACTAACTGAGCTGGCTTTCCCCAGCCTGGTGCCGGCCAGATGTGTGTGGACTACAACCCCCATCATCCCCAGCCAGCATGACCATTGGGCATGCTGGCTGGGGATGATGGGGGTTGTAGCCCAAGCACATCTGGATGGCACCAGGTTGGGGAAGGCTGAACTAAAGAAAACGGACCTTCCAACAAAATGTTGCGGTGTATCCCCACCTTCTAAAGGGGTGCGCTCCTGTTCAGGGCTCCAGCCAGCCAGCCAGCCTGGAAGAGAGAGTAGCCTCGTAGTATCGTTCAGACTTCATGAGTGGGTGGGTGTGGCACCTCAACTGCCTCCTCAATGTTCTGTATGTCTTATTTTTATTTTATTTTATTTGTTTATTACATTTCTGTACCGCCCAATAGCCAAAATAATTAACAACAACTTATCAGGCCTTTCTGTTTATAACTTCATTTTAATTTACAAACATAGCTACGTATGAGTCCTGCCCCCAAGTGTTTAAAAACCTCTACCTTATTTTTGGATGCTGCCATTTCACTTCCAAACTGATTGGCACTTGACCACCTGAGTTTGCCATTATAGGGAATGATGCGAACAAGTGTGGTGTAGTTAGTGGCAAAGTAACAAGTAAGGAGTATCCGAGTCTCCTTAAAGGTGTGCCCTCCCCTCCCCCCTGTACAGCTGTCATTTCACTTGGTTGTTTTGGATGGTTTGGGGGAGGGGGGCGTCTCCTCCAGCCTTCATTTTCCTGGCTCCATCCTGCCGTTATCTCTGGCATTCAGCTACTTGCACAGGTTCAAAAGCAAGACCGAGGGGACCCCATGGTGGCTTGTATGACAACTCACATTAAGCGGCTGCATGTAACGTCCTGACATTTATAGATTTTTACCTAATGCTGGAAATTAAGGTAATTGCACCCGGGGCCAATTAATTTCTCTGAACTTTGGAGAGCGAGCGAGAGAAGCTGCCACCAAAGCTTGATTAAAAGTGAAGGCTCCAGAGATGGCTTTCTCTTGGTGCTTTACTCAATCTTTCCCTTCACCTTGATGATCCAGGAAAGGGGCGGAAAGCTGAGCCACCGTATTGCTGCTTTTTACCTGGATCCACCAAGGCAGAACTAGGAAACCCACAATGCATTGCAACAACCTGCTCAAATTATGTAGATGAAGTATATTCAAATGTACTTGCTTGGTTGTGCATAGTTTGTTCGACATCTATGAATCAGGTTTTCAAAACAGGTTTTTTTGGGGGGGTTAACAAAGGGGAAGAGAAGGCCATGAGGTCTAGAAACTTAGGGTGCAACCCTATGCATGTTTAGACAAAAAAATAAAAATAAAAAGTCCTACAACTCCCAGCATCCCTGCAGCCAGCCATACTTTTTAGTCTTCCTCTATACCTAGATAATACTGCAATTCTAATTGTTGTTGTTTGTCATGTGTTTTCTTTCTGGTACTTTAAAAAAAATATGTTGATTTCTAGTGGTCTGAAATCAACATAAATGAAAAATAAAGTCGGTGTGTGTGTGTGCGCGCATGTGCGGGGGGGCTTTTAAAAAGTAAAAAATAGAGATTCTCAAGATTCTGGATTCTGCACTAGATATGCCACAGGTAATCCCACAGAGCCACTGTAATGTCATCCCAACAGGATTCAGTGCCATTCCATTTCACAGAAAGTAAAACTGAGGCTGCTTGTGGCTGCCACCTGTTCTAGGTCTAACAGAGAATGAATAATTTACTAAAAGCAATTAATGGCGTTTGCAGGAAGAGGGCAGAGGCAGCGCAGACTAGCACGTCCAGCATGCCCTTTTGCTCTACTAGGTGCAGCCTCTTTATAGCTCCAGTCGGCCAATGGGAAGGCAGAAAGCTGCAGCCAATCGGGAAGGGGGGACACACAAAAATCCATCCCTGTTTTGGTAGCCTCTTTTTTAGGGCTGTGGCTGGGCTTTCTGGGGCAAGGGGCATCATATGGGGTATGCCATATGCCCTCCAGATGTGTTGGACTACAACTCCCATCACCCCCCAGCCAGTGGCAGTGCTGGCTGGAGATTGTGGGAGTTGTGATCCTATGTTCCTGGAGGGCATCAACTTAAGGAAGGCTGGTCTAACCTGATTAAGAGTGCAATTCCCTGCATCATGTCTACTCTGAAGGAAGTCCCACTGCCTTCAATGGGGATTATTCCTTAGTAAGTGTCTTTAGGATCGCAGCCATCACTCCCCCACCCCATCCTACAAAGTATTGCCTGACCCTTTTCCCGTCATACCCAGAAACATATTTTTCACCTCCTCGTCCCTCCCACCCAATCCATGTGTTACAGGAAAACTTGAAAGTGTGCTTACTGCTTGGTGACGTTTTGAGTCCTCCTGTAAGGGTATTGCATGCCATTGAGTTAATGTCCAGTGTGCTTGCCTTCAGAATCGCAGGCAGGCCACTATCACACATATATCTGATCAGCTGAGGCCATTCTTTGAGTGTCTTCACAATTCGAAATACAGAGGGTGGCTACCAGGGAGAGGGACTTTAATCAATTATATCCATTTCTTAATCTCTATATATCATGGTGGCTCAGAATTTGGTTTAATTCTATGAGGATATTTTGTGGCACTCTGTTGTTATATTACTTGACTGTTTCATAGATTTCATAATAGAGTTGGAAGGAGCCTACAAGGCTATCGAGTCCAACCCCCTGCTCAATGCAGGAAACTAGAGGAGGGGTCTCCCATCCAAGTAACAACCAGGCTTGACCCTGCTTAGCTTTCCACGCTCAGACAAGCTGAGCCAGCATAAGCCACAGGCCTGTTTTGTATTACTTGACTGTTGATCCCTGCTGTGATATGGCTGGGGTTTTTTTTAATATAGGTTCTTGGGGGGCTGCTATTACTTGATTGACCTTCAGGGATGTTGAAGAGTCCTTGGTTTCGAGTAATGAGTCGAGTCACGAGTCTTTGGACCCGAGTCTCAAGTCGGAGTCCTTTGTCCAAAATGGTGACTCACGAGTCATGAGTCACTCCCAAAGCTGACTCCACGAGTCCCTATTAAAATCAATGGGGTTTTTTCCCAACAAAATAAGGCTATTTCAGATGTGTGGCTTAAATAAATTCTAGGCACAAGTGTGCCTTTTTATTTAAAAACTCTGCAACTGATTTTGGCAAGAACAGACCAGGCAGACAAACCCAAAATAACCAGACAGGCAGAGGAGGCAGGGAACCCCAAAACAGGCAGGCAGAGGCCTTTGTCTTGGACAATTCAAACTGTGGAACTGGTTAAGAAGAGACCAGGCAGGCAGAGGAGGCAAGGAACCCCAAACAGGCAGGCAGAGGCAGCCAAACCCAAAATATCTGAAAGGTTGCATTTTAGGAAAATGATTTTAAAAAATAAACTTGCTGTACTTCCTAAAACCTATCCATGTTGCATTTGAGGAACACGATTTTGGAACACAAGTCCTTGGTCTCGAGTCCCAAGTCGAGTCTCGAGTCCCATTAAAAATATTGGGACTCGAGTCTGACTCGAGTCAGAGGGGGGACTCAGTCCGACTCATGAGTCGAGTCCTGGAGTCCGAGTCCCCATCCCTGTTGACCTTTTATCAGATTTGTGTTTTTAAATCATTTTAATTTATATATTAATCTTTATTTCATGCATCTTAGCTGCCTTTCAAGACTGCAGTTAATTGTTCATCATCCAGAGAACTGGTTATGGGGTGCGTAATTCAAAGGAAAGTCGAAGGCATTCCAATCAAGTTGGCAACTGTTCTCAGTGGTGATGACTCTGTGTGTGTCTTCCTTTCCTGGTTCTTTCAGATGAGGCTTTCATTCTGCAATCACCTTAACTCAGTCACAGAATTGTATTGGGGGAGGCGGAGCCCAGACATTGTGGTCTTCACGTGTAGCTGCCCCTCCCATGCCTTCCCACTGCTTCTTGTCCTTTTTCTTTCCACAATAAATAAATAAATAAATCCTGTAATCAGGAAAAGATGGAATAATTGCACAATATATTTTCATTGGTAGTGCAAGGAGCAGAGCCGGCATCAAGGGTAGGCATGGTCGGGCACCTGCCGAGGGCCCACACCCCACTGACAAGAGCCCCCTGAACTTGCTCCTCCTCTTCACCCTTGCAACCTGCTTGTTTCCCTGCCTCTTGCTCTGGCCCAGACAACGGAGGTGAGAAGAGGAGGAGCAGATGCCACTTCCGACTTGTTCGCAGGCTCTCTGCCTGTCAAGCAAGCAAGCAAGCAAGCAGTAGCAATGCTGAAAGAGAAGATGAGGAGCAAGAGCAGCTGGTGACAATGGCAGTGAGAAGGTAAACTCACTCAGGGAGGGGCCTACTGCAGGTGTCTTGCCCAAGGTCCCTCAAAAACCTGGGCCCAGCACTGGCTAGAAGCACCACCAATCTGGAAGCACCCTCTTTCTGCTGAGTATTGGTGCTACTACCAAGTTTCACCACAAGAGGGCAATCAAAGCTCATTTCTTTTCTTTGTTTTACATACACAGTAATACCTCGGATTGCAAGTAACTTGGTTTGAGAGTGTTTTGCAAGACAAGCAAATTTTTAAATATTTATTTATTTATTTTTAACTTGATATAGAAGCGACGTCTTGCAATACAAGTACTGTAGTATGGCCTAAATTAAAAATCTCTGTACAATTTGGGGGGGGGGGGGATTTCATTTTGATATAAGAGTGTTTTGGATTACAAGCACGTTTCCGGAACGAATTATGCTCTCAATCCAAGGCATGACTGTAGTCCTGTAAAACTGCAATAGGGAGCAAGTTTGCAGGGCTGCCTTAGGAACACCGCTGCCCCCCAACAAATGCACACACTTCCTTTCTATGCCTATTTCACAGGACTCCCCAGGATGTCCTGATGTGCGCGCTATCATGGGGAGCTATTGTCTATTGTAAAATAAATACATACCTACCCCGTTCTTCAAAAGAAAATCAGAACAGTTCACAATCCAAAAGAAAAATTGGCTCAGTGAATAAAAACAAAGCTATAAACAAAGGAATAAACAAATAAAAGAAAGCTAGCAGCATAAAACGGTGAAGTAAACAGTTGTCTAATCAAATGTAAACAACAAGAAATCAAAAGGGGAAAACAGCCCCAACACAGTGCACAGCACAAGAGAAAACAACCAAAGCAGGTCTGAGTCCATGGCAAAGGATTTAATAGCCAGGTCTTAACCTGGCATCTAAAGTCATTCAGTATTGGGGTTAGGCAGGCATCCCTAGGGAGGAGGTTCTACAGGGTCAGCAGTGCTAGGACCGGCATCAGGGGTAAGCATGGTCGGGCATCTGCCATGGGCCCACACCCAAGCAGGATCCCACTGACAAGAGCCCCCTGAACTTGCTTCTCCTCTTCACCACTGCAACCTGTTTGTTCGCCTGCCACTTGCTCTGGCCCAGACAACGGCGGTGATGAGAAGGAAGAGCAGCAAATGCCACTGCCTCCTTGCTCCCTGGCTCTCTGCCTGTCAAGCAAGCAAGTGGTTACAACAATGAGAAAGAGGATGAGAAGCAAAAGCAGCTGGTGATGATGGCAGCGAGAACGTAGACTCACTGAGAGAGGGGGCCCGTGGAGGGTGTTTTGTCCAGGCGCTCTCAAAAACCTAGAGCCGGCACTGAGCACCACCACTGAAAAGGCCCTGTGCCTGATAGATGTCTGCTGTTCTTCAGTTTAGAGCAGAGTCTCAAACGTTGAATGAAATATTATTTGCAGTAATACTGTGCATTTATGTAGCAGATGTCCAAAGCACTGCATGGACATCATCTCAGTAATCAGGACAAAACAGTCCAGTAAACTAGGTTGGTGGTATTCTCCCCATATTGCTGATGGGAAGTCTGAAGCTACACTCTGAGCAATGCTACAAGAAGCACCGGGTGCCTGCATTTTAATTTTTCACAATTCCTTGGAGTGCTGCTACACCAGGGACACTGCAAGAAATTAATGTGGTTGCTAAATCCAGCTGCCCAGCACTGGTAAAAATATATATATATAGGGTCTCAAGGCAGGTTTCAGGGGCCCTTGCAGCAGCCCAAGAACGCCAGGGACTGACACCAGCCCTGGTTTTGTGCCTAGCATGTACCAATGCCTACTGATGTACATAGCTAGCACTTGCAACATTTCATATTTTTTTAAAAAGAAAAATATATACAAGCCCCAGAAGCATACAATCTAAGATTGACAGCAAGCATGCCATTCTAAGTTTAAAAAAAAAATAAATACAAGCACTGCAAACTTTGATTGATCTAGTTCAGGGGTTCTCAGCCAAGGGGGAATTCCCCCCCAGGATGGGAATGTTAGGGTTTATGGGGGGAATTGGGACCACAGACTCAAACTGTTGGAATACTGATCTTTCTACAAATTACAATTCTGCAGATTGTACATAATCTACAGGACATCACACCTTATTGTATGGCACAGATTAAGTCAGACAATCTTGGAAAGGGGGAAATGACATTCTGACATATGGTGAAAAGGGTGCATGGGGCAAAAAAGGTTGAGAACCACTGATCTAGTTGATGAAGCAGAAGGGGTTGCATTTTAATCTGCAGCACCATGAATTAAAGGCATGTGTGTTCATATATATATATATATATATATATATATATAGGCTGCTTTAGGTGCACTGCAAAGCCCATGCCTCTTATTTGGAATTTTAGGGGCATTTTTTAACTGAGTGGCAAAGTGCCCATTGTGCCCGTTGTGAGCGAGGAGGCAAAGCTTTCTCCAGACTGGTTGGTTTGCCCTCAGTGATGTCAGCCTGTAGCCAACTCTGACTGGCTGCATATCACCATGACATCGTCAAGTTCCCTATGTGCTCCCTTGTTGCCTGGGATCACTTATGTGAATATTCCCAGGCTACCAATAAGCTACCAGACCATGGTTTAAGGTGCTGTTGTTAACATACAAGCTGAGGTCTTGCATTGGGGGAGGGGGACAACTGCAGGACTGTTTGAGCCCCAGTTTGAAGTGCTTCTTTTTGCCTCATCCCCGAAATTAAATGGGTGAATATTTTGCAGTCTTATTTAATACTGTAATAGGAAGGACCATACTTAATATCTTGATGAAGAGTCACCACATATCAAGTCTGTCTGGATAAAACCACTTGGGGAAACCTTTCTATTAAAAACCAGTCAAATGTATTTATATCACACCTTTCCACAATATTGTGCTGAAGGTGGTTTACAACACACTGAACAGCGTCGATAACAAAACAGTCATCCGCAACCAATACAGCATGCGCATATCAAACAAATGTGATAATAATTAATTTCATAACTACCCTTCCGTACAATAACAGCTCACTCAGTAAAAACATTTCAATGAAAAGCAAGTAACGAAAATAGTCACAACAGTAAAGTGATACACAATGTAACTACAAATGTTTCAATTATTCATTTCATAAACATAACATTATTCAACTCAATAACCTATCATAAGTAACATGGCAAAAAGAAGAAAGGAAAGAAAAAGGAAATCGCTTCCCTTTCTGCTTTGCTTCCTTTCTCAGCCAAGAATCCCCTTCACATCCACAACAGGAAGTGGGTATGTTACAGGGGTACACTGAAGAGGGCTGGCCCTACCTTTAGGGAATGAATTTGTCAGTTTCAGTTTCTCCCACATTCAGATGTTAAGAATCTCAAGTTATTTCCATCGAGTTGATGAAGAAATTTTCGGATTTCAAAAGGTTCTTATCAAAAGTGAACCCATTGAAATTCTTGCCCATCAGCCCTGGCCAAATTCAACAGGAGCAGATATTGCCAGCATGGAGAGGACCACATTATCCCTGCCTGCCACATAGCTGATAAAAGCTGAAGAGCCTGTCAGGGAAAAGAGGTGACAACCCTAAATTAGGTAGAGTGAACCAACCAACTCAGGTGGCGGTTGCTGGGGGGGGAGCAATGGCAGCCCCTCTTCGGCTGCTTCCCCTGAGCCACTCCCCGCCCCACCAGGAAGTTCCATCCTCCTGAGCTGGCGACTCAGCAGTAGCAATCCTTGTTTGTTGCTGACCTAGGTTGTCTGTCTGGTTGCCTCACCTAGTCACCTCCTCCCGACACATGCCAGGCAGCACCATCGCAAAAGGGCCCTGACTGAGCAGTCAGGCAGGCACCCCAGTAGGCACCGTCATTACAGCATGTGAGTTGTCCTGGTTGTGCAGGGGCCAGGGGAGGTTCTATCGAAGAGCCAAAAGTAGTCCAGGGTCAAGCAGCAGGGTTCCCATAAAGAGCACAATACCAGGCAAGGGCAGTACAAACACAAAGTCAAAGAGGAGCCAGAAGGATCGGGCACAAAGTACAGTACTAGACAAGGGAGAGTCCAAACACAAAGTTTCAAGGCAATCCAGGGTCTACTCACAGGAAGTCCAGCAGATAGGGAGCTGGGGACTCATAGAATCATAGAATAGTAGAGTTGGAAGGGGCCTATAAGGCCATTGAGTCCAGCCCCCTGCTCAATGCAGGAATCCAAGTTAAAGCATCCATGACAGATGGCTGTCCAGCTGCACCTTGAATGCCTCCATGTAGGAGAGCCCACAACCTCCTCAGGTAATTGGTTCCACTGTCATATTGCTCTAACAGTCAGGAAGTTTTTCTTGATCCTGGCCCTCCTCTGTGTGACAACCTTTCAAGTACTTGAAGAGTGCTATCATATCTCCCCTCCATCTTCTCTTCTGAAGGCTACACATGCCCAGTTCCTTCAGTCTCTCCTCATAGGGCTTTGTTTCCAGTCCCCTGATCATCTTTGTTGCCCTCCTCTGAACCCTTTCCAGTTTGTCAGTCAAGGCAAGAAGGTCAGGAACCAGAGCTGGTACAAAGATGTTCCAGCAGCCCTTCCAGCTGAAGACTAAGGCCTGTAAGCTGGAATGTCCAGAGCCCCACCCAGGCCTGAGCTGTAGAACATCAGAAGCCTTTGGAAGAAGTTCTCTTTGTGAGGAGCACCCTGCTCACGAGGAACAATTTACTATTTGTGAGGAGCCCTCCTCTGCAACTGGGCACTTCTTCACACAGAGATGGTTCTGACCCTGTCTCTTGAGATGATTACGCACTTTGGGGCTGGGTGGTCACTCAGCCTCCTCCTCTGGGATGAATTTGTGGGCATCTCCCCCGAGGGTCCAGGCTCCTCCTGATCTCCTTGCAAGAGCCACTTGCAAGAGTCCTCCAGAGGAGGCATGATACCATGCTGGCAAGCGTGACCAGTCAGGTTCCAGGCAGACTGGTGAACTGAGTAGGGGTGAGGTGTCAGAGGACAGTGCTATGTGTGCCTCACAGCCTGCCCTGCACCCTCTAAGCTGGACCATTGCCCTCAGGTGCCCATTGTCAGTGTTGAAATAAGTTTGGTTGGCTTCTGTACATGTACATCTTGTCCTTCATCTCAGGCAGCAAAGTGTCCTGTGCTGACCCCCATCCCAAAACATGTTCTTGAATGAACACTTGGTTCACACAGCTATGATTGTTGCCCTGAATGAACTAAGTGTGCATGTGCTGCCTGCACCTCTCCTGTAGCTGCTACATATTTGGGAAGCATCATAACATCTCCCTGTTCATGTTGAGCTTTGAGAATCAGGGCCAGATCAGGAACAGATTGGGAAACTTTAACGGGGTACTGATCTTGCCCTATTTTGCAGGTTGTTGCTACTGTTTCCCCACCATGCATCTTTGGGATACAGCCGTCTAGAAACAGGCTGGTGCAGTATAGTTGCTAAGAGGAAAAGGGCACACTCCTATGCACACTTACCTGGGAGTAAGCCCCATTGAACTCAGTGAGCCTTACTTCTGAGTAGACATCTATAGGATTGCACTGTTAAGGTACAATCCTATGCATGTTTAGACAGGAAAAAAGTCCTACAACTTCCAGCCATGCAATCCTATGCATGTTTAGGCAGAAAGAGTCCTAGTACAATTGCCAGGGTTCCCCAGCGAGCAATGCTGGCTGGAGAATGCTGGGCGTTGTGGGACTTTTTTCTGTCTAAACATGCATAAGATTGCACTCTAAGTTGTAAATCAGGAACAGGTGTGCTCCTGTTAAGGGCTGGAGATATAGCACAACATTTTGTCACTGGTCCCCACTTACTGTTATTATAAATCTAAAGAATTTGCCCTGGCAAATTCGCAGTGGTGGGATAGCCAGAAGAGAAGACTGAGACTCTGAAGGTCAGATTGGGAAACAAGCGGCATTGTGCACAGCTGATGTAGTTAAGAGTAACTAGCGCCACCGAGTCTCTTTCACTTTGGACAGGACCAGGCAACTGGGGGACACTGCCCTGCCTGCTCAAAGTAACAGGCCGCCCTTGCAGCCATCTTTCAGGGAAGCCTGCATGGCATGACCCATATGCCAAGCCTGTGAAGAAGGCACCAGCACCAACAGGTTCCCCAGCTCTGCCTTCTTCCAGCTAGCCAGGACTGTTAAAACAAGGGCATGGTTTGGCACGGATGACCCATCCAGGAGTTTATTCTTATCCGCCTCTCTTTGTCTTACATGCTTAGCCTCCCGTCTATTTAAATCCTTTTTTAAATGCCTTGGCTCTCCCTCCCAGAATAACTGGCATATTCTCCCTCCCTCTTTTGTTCACACTTGCTCTTGTTACTCCTACTGGGAAGGTGACACTTTCCATGGTGTATCCTCTCTCTCTCTCTGACTTTTCCTAGGGAAGTAACAATATTTTCTCCTGTTCTTCAGTCTCTGGCAGTGAGCAGACACCACCACACGCTTCTTCTGTAGCAGCCTACTCCCCCCCCCCCTTTGATCCACGCCAAACCGCTCCTTCCATTCCAGTTTAAGCTTAAATCGAGCTTCATCATCCCAGGATATCTGGAATGGCTAGCTAGGCCTTTAAAGCCCCTACAAATTAGCATCCTCCTATGGAGGAATCCAGACAAAAGAAGATGTGAATAAGAAATCACCGGCCAGGATATTAAACATTGTATTCTAAAAGATTTTAGATTAAGCTCCCTTTCTGCTGCAAAAAATAATCTTGAGCGCTCCTTTTCTTTTTGAGTGTGCATGAAAAGCCTGGCGAAATAATCCCAAAAATGTTGCTAAGCCGCCTGTCCACACAGACCTGTTGTAGTAATTTGTGGCCTAAAAGAAACCATTCTTTGTCTCTCTCTATCTCTCTTTTTAAAAGATCAAATTAACAAAATGAGAGGGGACATTTTCAGTTTTAAGGGGCAGGAGGGGAGGGGAAAAACCTCATGATTCCAGAGGTTATTCCAGTAGCCATTCAGAGCAGTTAACTAGCCTTGCTCAACCTGGTGCCCTCCATATCTCTTGGACTACAATGCCCATCATCCCACTGGCCAGGGGTTAGACCATAATTGTTAATGGCTTTCAGTATCCATGTAAGCAGCACAAATGGCTTGATCTATGTCTGTGTGATGCTGTTTGCAGGACATACCTAGTTCATAGCAAAGAATCAACATTTGAAAACGTCCATGCCTGGCTGGACACTTGGAGGCGATTCTCATCACACTGCAGGCGACCAAAGAAGTCCTATCAAGGAAATCTAAGTCACGGCAAAGATATTGAAAGTTGTTTACAATGTTAAACTTAAGAGTTTTACAGGACAGAATCTTTGGCCAGTTTATGGAGAGAAAATTGCTTGATGTTATATGTTAAAATATGAGAAAGTTCTGTCTGAGGTAGGTTTGAGATTCCTCGGCCACAACTACCCAAAGACCCCTCCCTTTCTGGGTACTTTTATACAAAAGCTAGTGTAGCGACATGGCTAAGACCGTGCTCCTATGCACACTTACATGGGAGTAAAATCCCACTGGACATAGTGGAACTTACATCTGAGTAAATATACGCAGGATTGTGCTAGAAAGAGACTGAGCTATATGTCAGGAAGTCCCTACTTCAAATCTCAGCTATCACCATGATGTCTTGACTTGAGGCGGCCTTGGATAGGTCAGTGCAAAAGTGGGATTACCGGTAGATGTTTCCAAGGAAGCATGGAGTTCCCACCCAGCAGTAGTTGCAGGAGCATTTGCATGGGGAGAATGAGCTAGTGACAATTAACCTTTCTCCCATTGACTGTTTCTCCCCTGCAAAATCACCCTGGTCATTTTTAGTTTCCCCAGCCAGTCTCCAAAACAGAAGTAAACTTGGCTAGAGGGAGGGAGAGGGAAATCCAGCCTGGGGGACCCTTGCAGGGTAGAAGGAGTGAGTGCAGAAGGGGTAGTAGCAGCCCCACCTCCCCACTGCTGATTCCCCCCCCCCCCGCGCCAAGCATGTGCCCCTCCCCCTCCACATTATCTCAGCCATTGTGCAGATGGGACCATTGTGCCTTCTATTTCTGATGTTCAAACTGAGTGCTGATCCTTTGCTAGCCAAAATGGCATCACCCAAGCATAAGATGGAGATTTCAGCATGCTTGGGGGAAACCCAAGGTTTACAGAAATACAGAAAACCTTTTTTGGGGGGGAACCCTAAATGGGGTGGAGACCCAAAAACAGCCCAGTGAGGACTGAGAATCCTTGGTGGCCATGGCACGCTGCCTACCAGTTGGGGGAATGGAATGGAGCCAGTGTGGAATCCTGAACAGCAGCACCCCACACTGTAACATTTTGTTGCAGGTCCGCCTGCGTGTTCGCTAATGTAACTTCCAATTAAGCCATCATCCTCTCGGCCTTGCCACACATACACCAATCTGCAATATGGGAGGGTAATGGCGACCATTATTTATTTATTCTATACATTTATCTAAAAGGCCTTCAGCAGGAGCAAAAAAGCTAGCAGGTTTGGCACCAGGTGGACTTCAATGGAATTTCAAAGGTGGGGCACCACCACTAAAAAGGCCCTGCCTCAAGTCACTGCCTTCCTCACTGCTGAAGTGAGGAGGAACCTGTGGGAAAGCCTCTGAAGAGGATCTCAGCACCTGGGTAGATTCATGAGAGAACAGACAGTTCTTGATCATAACAACACTGGTCTGCCTTATGGGGTTGTTGTAAAGGTGACTGAGTTTTCAACTATATTTTAAGAGCATTATCAGCCTTGCCCAACCTGGTGCCCTCCAGAGGTGTTGGACTACAGCTCTCATCATCCCTAGCCAGCATGATGGGAACTGTGATCCAATGTGTCTGATGGGCATCGGGTTGGGGGAAGGCTGATCTGGACATTTCCTTCCTGCTTTTGAATCAAGATAGTCAGGCAATTCTGAGGACCATCCTGACAATGTCAGGAGGCAGAGGAGGTGTGCCAAGATGTGAGCCTGAGACTCAAGAAGCAAATGAGACTGCACCCTACTCCGAAGACGCCTCCCCCGCTCCCCCACCCCAGTGCCCTCTTGAACAAACAAGCCCCGTTGTCCGCATGCCTAGTAGTGACTTCCTTTGGGATGAGCTGCCGCAGCTCTCATCCCTCCTTAGACATGCCTTCAGCTTGCCAAGCATCGGCACAGTGCGTCCAGAGGATAACAATGTGGAGGAGGGACGGGCCTTTATATAGGTCGCCAGGTCTTGGTGTCTGATGAGCTGGATCAGGTCCTAACACTATCATGCTTCTAGGAAGGAGAGATGGGGGGGGGGGAAGAGAGTGGAGAAAAGCAGCAGCTGTTTGTACCTTCATTCCTTCCCATCACGTGCAACCAAGACAGCTGCAAGCAAGGGCGAAGAAGACATGGAGGGTATTGTTTTGTGCTGTGATGGGAGTCACCTTCAACCTGCTGCCCCCCCCCCCCTTTGCCTAAGCATCTCCAGGCCCCTGAGGGAGCAGATGCTGAGGGACAGAGTGAATGAGCTAAAAATATAAACGCAAAGAATTATAAAGGTTGCTTGGCTGGGTCCGATGGACAATCCATCTAGCCCATCGTTCTGCCCACACGGCTGGCCAACTCTATGCCTTCGGGGAGCTCACCAAGGGATCCCAGTCGATACTCAGCAGCTCCTGTCAAGGGTCGGCATGGTCGGGCACCTGCCGAGGGCCAGCACTTCCTCAGGGGCCCACTGACAAGAGCCCCCTGGAGTTGTTCCACTTCTTCACTATATTGTATCCTGCTTGTTCGCTCACCTCTTGCTCTGGCCTGGAGGGCTGTGAGCAAACTATCCAGGAAACGGCGGTGGTGAGAAGGAAGAGGAATGGCTCTCTGTGGGGCAGGCAAACAGGCAGAAAAAATGGTGAGGAAGAAGAGGAGAAGGAGCAGCAGCTGGAGATAATGGTGGTGTGGGAATAGACACACCGGGAGAGGGGGCCCCATTGAGGGTGTCTTGCCTGAGGGCCCCCAATGCTGGCTCAGCTTGTCTGAGCGTGGAAAGGTAAGCAGGGTCAGGCCTGGTTATTATTTATTTTATTTATTACATTTGTGAATCGCCCATCTAGCCAGTCACCCTTGGATGGGAGACCCCTCCTCTAGTTTCCTGCATTGAGCAGGGGGTTGGACTCGATGGACTTGTAGGCCCCTTCCAACTCCATGATCCTAAAACCTGAAGCTTCCTCTGTCATTTCCCCCCACAACATCTTGCAAACCAAGGTATACTGCTTCTGAACCGGGAGGTTCCGTTCTTATCAGAGAGCCATCCATTTGTTAAATTCCTCGTCAAAAATCACCAAGGGTAGTGGGCTTGGGGAGCAGCATGCAAGAACATGAAGAACTGATGTGCTGGATCAGACCGTACAAGTATAAAGAGAAGCCCTGCTAGATCAAACCAAAGGTCCTTCACTGTTGCTCCCTTACAAATTGGTATTCAGTGGCCTACTGCCCCTGGCTGTGGAGGCACTGCAGCAGCAGAAGCCATCCCTGAATCCAGAAATCTGCTCCCAAGAGATGACAGCCAGAAGTCTCTGGAAGCTTGTAATTAAGACATAGAGATGGCATTTCCTGGTTAGTCTGCAAGATCTGTATTTAGGGATATACTGCTTCTGGACTTGGAGGCTCCATAAGCCCATTTACGACTAGTAGTCGTTACTAGACTAAGGGTACAATCTTATGCACGTTTAGACAGGAAAAAGTCCAACAACTCCCAGCATACCAGATACTGGGAGTTGTAGGACTTTTTCCTGTCTAAACATGCATAGGAGTGCACCCTTTAAAACTTTTTTTAAAATTCTCAACATTTGGGACGAACCAAACTTAAGACTGGAAAAATGAGAAACCGAGAGGAAGCAGAATTGACATATTTTGTCCATCCCACACACATGCATATTATTAAATTTGTTTTGTGTGTAGTCCCCCCCACACACACACACACTTCTGTTGCTCCTAAATGTTCAAGACAAACTGACATCCACAGGTGCCTGTGGCTATTATTCAGCCACCACTTGCACTGGCATCTTAAATGGAGAAGCCGTGGGGACGCCTGGTATGCCACTAACCTTGGGGCCCTCCGTTGTCTCACATGTCACCGCATGACAATGAGCGCTGTTATTTAAGAAGAGAGAAAGGAGATTGGAGTGGGGGGAGGAGGATTAACTCACCTATTACAGCCAAAAGTGGGCATGGGTTTATTTTTAATCCGGGATGGGCTGTATTTATTGTCTCGGCAGCCTGAGCTCGAGGGGCGCCAGCTGACGGATTTCTCTTAGAACCACATTGTGGGCCGCGCAACTCAGTCTTAGAAATGGTGAGTAAAGAGATCCGAGAGAAATTGGGCCGGGAGGAGGGGTGGATGGCACAAGGCGGAAATTTAGAACAGGAAAAGAGTTCAGAAATTAAACAGTATGGGTAAAAAGAGGGGGTGCATTTTGACTAGCCACAGATCCCCAGAAGAACGAGAGCCATGTGTTAGGTACAATCAAGCAAAGGACCAACTTCCCTTTGTGAGAATGTTCAAAACTAATCAATAGGCTAGCAAGCTCTAATTGATAGATGAATTAACTAAATGAATTGGTGGGTGGGAGTCAATTTTAATTAGACGGGGCTAAGCATTCAGGGCGCACCATCTTTGTTCTTTGAGGCCATTTTGGTAATGGTGTGTTACTGCCACGGAAAATGAAAAAGAACGTTCTAAAGATGGTGTCTAGTCTGCACAATGGAGTGGCAAACCTGGATTATTCCAGTGTATGTTATCTTAAACTCCCTTCAGTTCTCATAAAGGCACCTCTTTTGAAGTTTGGGTAACATGCAGATTATTCCATGAGCTAGTTAAAATGTAGGTGATTCATTGGCCAAACATTATTCAATTGGTTGGCTCCACCTTTTCTCCCTTACTGCACTTTATGTCACAAATTGCCTTCCAGAACATCTGCATGCAGCCACATTTCTCCCCCCCCTCCCTCCCTCTCTCTCTCTCCCTCTCTCCCTCCCTCCCTCCCTCTCTCTCTCGTTTCCCCTGTGTCACATTTTAGATTGTAAAGCCCTTGGGGCATGTACTACCCTCATGTACTTTGTACAGCACCATGCACATTGCTGGTGCTAAATCAATGACCACCAAGGATCTTTGTCCATGTAAGCCTCTGTCCCAACAAAACAGCAAGAGGGCAACCTTGTAAATAGCCACTTGCCTAGTTGCCTGTGGCAAGTAATAATCACCTTTGGGTGACTAGCCTGGGTAGATTTTGAAAAACCAAGATGGCAGAGATTTCTTTTTGTTTTTCTTTCTGGCCATTGTTGGTGTGCCACAAATGACAGATATGATTGGGCAGAAAGACCGGTAAACATCTTGTAATGTCTATGGTCTGTTTTCCGCAAAGCTTTTGCAAGGGTACACCAGCACCAGTTAACTTTCTCTTGTTTTGGAAAGTATCATGTGAATGGCTTGTACAACCCACATTTCATCTTGCATCCAGTCCCAGTTATGAAGGTAACAGCTCGGCTGCCCTGCTGCAGCAAACCAAAAGTCCATCTAGTTCAGCATTCTTTCTATAACAGCAGCCAGGCAAATACCCACGGAAGATCACAAACAGAGTAGGAGGTGGTTGGCCACCCTGTTGTTTGTCCCCAAGATGCAGTACTCAGTGGTAAACTGCTTCTGAACACAGAGGTTCTGTTCGGTCCATCAGAGCTAGAAGCTGCTGCTGAAGGATCCTCCATTTATTTGCCTAATCCTATACCAATGTCTTTGTCTCTCAAGGTTACTGAGGATGGTTCTAGACATCTGCTTCCGCAGAGGCTGTGGAGCCAAATGGGGAAACAAAAACAGGGAGTGCCATATAGGAGAGGCACCTGTCCTCACAGGGTTTGGAGCAACTTAATGGGAAGTGCTGCAGCTCAGTGGTAGAATACATGCTTATCATGCAGAAGGTCCCATCTTCAATGCCCGGCATCTCCAGGAGGGAGTCTGGTGGGTGCCAAGAGAGGTGTCCATGGGCACCACATTGGAGACCCCAGGTGCAGACAATACTCAACTAAATGGATGAATGTTCCAATTTCGTACACAGCAGCGTTGCAATGCACATATGTACTGTGTGTCCAAGAAAGCAGAATTATTGTTGTTTCCCTTTCCCTCCCCTGCCACCCGCCTGCTCCTGTTGTGCTAATCCCGCTGGTACAGATGAGCTAGCCATGATCCACAAGGCCACAGTGAATGCTTGCTTTATAGATACTCAGACCGCTGCCCATTGGAGCCCCACACAAACCCTCTGGCAAATGCATCCTTGAAAGAGAGAGCCTTCAGCAGGAAGCAAAGGCAACATTGCTTAGTGGCAGAGTGAATGTTTTGCATTTAGAAAGTCCCAGGTTCAATCTCCAGCCCAGCATCTCCAGTTAAGAAGATCTGTGGGAGCAGGATTGGGAGCGGTGGAGGAATCTTTGCCCAAGGCTTTGGGAGAACCCTTATAGACAGTAGGGAGCCAGACAGACAAATAGTCTGACTCAGTAGAAGGTCACTTTGTGCGTTAAGGAGGCACCCAGGAAATAACAGCATTGTGTTTTAATCTCCCAAAGGCACCCAAGAAAGCTAAGAAGAGGGCAGAGGGTGCCAACTCCAACGTCTTCTCTATGTTTGAACAGGCACAGATCCAGGAGTTCAAAGAGGTACGTCAACACAGAGCCTGAGAAATCAAGGGCAGACTTACTGGTGGAGAATACCATCTAAAGTCTTTGCAAATTCTTTTAAGAAAGCACCGTAGCATAGTGGCTTGGGCTGGGAAACCAGGGTGAGTGGGACACCCCAGGTCCAAATCTTACCTCCACCACAAACTCCCTAAATAGCCTTCGGCAAGATGCTGTCCTCTCAGCCTCAGTTCCACCTGCGTAAGAAAAACAGCATACGTTTGTCACATGGATAGAAATGGCTTGAAATCAGTCCCATGCACTGCGGAGAAAGCCAGGCCAATTCTTTTTTAAAAACACATAGATGTACGCCTAGTTGTGGGGGATATGACATTCTCAGAGATTAAGGGTTCTAGAAACCAATTAAAAAGGGACTTTACTGGGACTTAATTGGAAGCCGGGTCTTAGTCCTGGAACCGGTTCACAATGCCCAAGCTTAAATGCTGTAACACAAGAGCCCTGCCAATTTCAGCATGCAACACAGAGACCGACACTGCTGCCATGCAGTGGATACTCTATGCTGAAATATACTTCCCCTCCTCCCAACCTGCATAAATAGCGCAAAGAGGAAAAATCCAGCAAATTTGTTTCTTTTCCTTAATTTATTCTGTAATGTTCTTTATTTATTTTTGCATGCTTTTTTTCCTGGATTTGCTAGCTCACAGGGGGAGGTGGGAATCCTGGCAGGGCATGGGAAGGTCACCGCAATCCTGGCCATTGGAAATTTATTTACTGCAGAACGTTAAAGTCTTATTCATGCCATGGGGCTTTCCTTCTTCCCACTGAAAATCTGTTCCCAAGGGGGTTGTGGCCTCTCTGGAAAAAAGTCTGTGATGTGGCATAGGGGGCAGGGGAAACGCAGTCAGAAGGGAGAATCACTGAAACCCAAGGAACTCTTCCTTGGCTCAAGCAGAGGTGTATTTCTTGCTGGTTCAGGCAGCCTTTGGATCCAAGCCCAGTATGTATAAACTACAGAACAATTTAATATAACCATTCAAAAGCATAAACAGATCTCAAACACCAGGCTGAATAAAAATGTTTTCACGTGTCTCCAAAAGGAAGAACATAGATATCTTTTATTAGAGGTTTTTAAAAGCAGAGGCTGGATGACTACCCCATCAGGAATGTTTTGCAGTAGATTTCCTGCATCAGCAGAGGGTTGGACTAGATGGCCTCTCGGGTCCCTTTCAACTCTATGATTCTTTGAAAAGAGCATTAGAAGGCCACTGGAAGGAGTATATTCCACAGCTCTGGAACCAAGACTGAAAAAGCTCTGATCCTCATAGAAGCTAATCTTCTGAAATTTCACCAGGCATTTCATCCATAAGGACTAGAAATTTGATCCTTTTTAAAAAGAAGAGAAACCCAAGCTTGCCAGGATACCGAATCCTGTGTCTAGCATGAAATTGTAGCAACCTTGACTATACCCACATCTTCTTCTCCCCATTTTAGGCCTTCACCATTATGGATCAGAACCGTGACGGCTTCATTGACAAAGCAGATTTGAGAGATACGTTTGCTGCATTAGGTAAAGCGAAAAATAAATCCTCAAAAAGTGTCTGGATGTTAGCAATGGAGTTGGGGGGGGAATTTCATTGAAAAAAGTCCTACTTCAATTATTATCAATCACTCCCCTCCCAATTAGGGTGGCCATGTGTCCTCTTTTACAGAGGACAATCCTCTATTTGAAGGGTTCTCTGGTCCAAGTCCAGTCTAAAGATAAAGAACTGAAAGAAAGGAGAGCAGAGGCCGTGAGTTGGTCTCTCATCAACAGTGAGTAGGAACACATCTCCTGATCCCAGACATCTCCACTGCAGTGAGATGTATTGTATTTCTAAATTTGCATCTATACATATAAATTAGCACATGCAACTTTTATACAAATCTGTAGCTTCTTTTGCCCTCTTTCTTGGTGATGCAGATATTGCCGCCCCACCTCCCACATCTCACCCCAAATTTCTTTTAGGGTCAGAATTAAAATTCAGAATGTAAACCCTAGAAAATCAGAAATGCAGAGATCTGAAATATTTGTGATGCCAAGATCTGGTCATGTCACCATTTGGAAGTTTAGTGGTTTGATGTAATTCTGATCAGAATGACTTGTGATCCACCGAGGCAAACGCAGCCTCTGTGAACTATGTAGGACAGTCTGTCAGATGTTGGACAATCCCCCATTTTTGCAATTCCAGGCAGCAAAGAGAAAACGCTTCTCCAGCTCCCTGGACGTTAGCTGGTGGGTTGTCATTGGTTTGATGGTGGCGGACCTCTAATTATACAGGCTTAAGACAATCATTTTAGGCCTTGCAACCTTTTAATGGATTCTTGACAAATTTCCCCTTTGAGTTCTACTCTGCCTACTTTTCCTCCTTCCCCAGGACGCTTGAATGTGAAGAATGAAGAATTGGATGATATGGTCAAAGAAGCTCCCGGACCAATTAACTTCACTGTGTTCTTGACAATGTTTGGAGAGAAACTTAAAGGTGAGAACCAAGAGGAGGAGAAGGGTGCACCTTCACATATCCCCAAGTGAAGAGCTCCTTCCGTAAGGAGAGTTCAGGTATTGCCTTGGGACAATTCTGAGAAGGAGCAACTGGCTTGAACATTTTCATTGGGTTGGTTCCAGATTTAGTCATGACTAGAGCAGACCCATTGAAATCAATCGAATTCACTAGGTCTACTCTAAAAAATCTGGATCCAATTCATAATGCATTATTTGTTAAATGTATATCCTGATTTAAAAATGCCCAAAGTGGCTAACAACGAGGACATCCACAACAGAAATATACAAATCCACACAACATAATAAGTAATAGCATAATAAAACCATATTAAAATCAAATAAGAACAGTTAGAAAGTAAGGGAAAAAATCCACCCCAAATACCCCATATGCAGCTATCTTAATATTGGCCACATTCGCACATAACGATATGCCAGGATTCCTGGCTTATGCTAACTTACTGTGAATGAGCAGCATGCTGGTGAATGTAGTCCATTTGCTTTTGCTTCGCTCCTCCCTAAAACAAACCAGGAAGGGATCACTTATCATGACTCCAAACCTGGGATTCCAAACAACTCAGGATTCATAAGCTAATAACAAGCAGGTTTTTTTATTCAGTATTTTAAAAAATATTGTACATTTAGGCTGCAATCCTATCGCGATGCCCATAAACCCCTGAACTTGGAGGCTGTCAGGCATCCTCTGCAGAGCAGGAGGAGCGGTGGAGGATCTTCACCTCCCCGTCCCCCCTCCCTGCATTTTCCGCTAGAGCGGCTTTCCCCCCATCTAGCTGCAGCATCTCAGAGGGAGAGGGAAGGAGGCTGGAGCGGCAGCAGGATACCTCGTATCCTGGCCTCTCCAGTCTCCTCCCCTCCCCCCCGGAACGCCCCCTTTCCAAGGTCATTTTCCTGACCTTGGAGAGCATCTGGTGCAGTTCTTTCCATGCCGGCTGGGGGGGGGAGCTTCGATTGCCAGCTTCGAGGTAGAAATCTGGGAATCCGAGAACTATCCTATGGGCCCTTGGTTGCTGTGTAGGGGCCATTGGATTGTTCCCTTATTCTTTTCTGTATTACTGCTCTTTTTCTTTTTGTAAGCCTCTCTGGGTACTTACCGGTGGAAGATTAGGATATAAAATATTTAATAAAAATGATGTTCATTTGGGAGAAAAGTGCCCATGGGGTGATGTGACTCCGCATACCCACTCACTCTTTCAATATTTTTTTAAAAATAGATCCGCCCCACCCCACATGCAAACATTTTATAATGAAATATAAAGTTTCAATCCTTGGCATCTCCAGTTGGACGGAACAGGTAGCAAGGAAAGGCCCTTCTCAGGCTGAGACCCTGACCCAATGGACAAATTGTGTGACCTGAACACAGCCACTTCCTGTTCATGTGTGAATGGTGAAGACGACACATGAGCAACTAACATGACTGCCCCACATCACATCTAGTTTGGTAGAAGGACATTTCCAGGAGTTGCAACTCTTAGGCTGCGATCCTATGCACATTTACCTGGGAGTAAGCCCCACTGAACTCAGTGAGCCTTACTTCTGAGTAGATGTGCATAGGATTTAAGGGGAAATCCTATGCATGTTTCGACAGAAAAGAAGTCCTACAACTCTCAGCATTCCCCAGTCAGCCATGCTGGCTGGAGAGTGCTGGGAGTTGTAGGACTACTTTTCTGTTGAAACATGCATAGGATTGCGCCCCTAGTTTCTTATCAAGTGCCTGCCCCCTTTTTGGTTGGCTTTTTGCAGCCTTGGACTGGATCCAGATTTAGTCATATATCAAGTAGACCCATGACTAAGAGAAGTCCCATTGATTTCATTGGGTCTGCTCTTAAGTATGATGAAATCATGATCCAGCCCCCTGTCTGCAAGCTCTGGGGCCAATCAGGAACCAGAAGGGTATGGATACTTGCAACATTACAGTAAGGTCTTCCAAAGGTACTCACCCCATAGCTGTCCAATGCTCCAGGCAGCAACGGTGGCAGTGTGTTGAGTTCCAGATTGGCATGGAGGGTTTCTTGGTAGACCTTGTGGTGGACAATTGGAGCCCCAACACTCTATTTGAGGAGACTGCATAGGTGCCCCTGCAATTGTAGTGTCCTTGTAATGCCATGAAAGAAGGAAAGAGTGGCTTTCTCTTTGCACAACTCCCCAGTTTTTGATCTGGGTAGCCTCAGCTGCATTGCACCCTGCCCCAAGCTATGGGGAAAACAGGGCAGCCTCTACAGAAGTCTTTTACTCCCTGGGTGTTCTCTGTGCCTTTCAGGTGCTGATCCAGAAGAGACGATTCTGAATGCTTTCAAAGTGTTTGATCCAGAGGGTAAAGGTCTAAAGGCAAACTAGTAAGTGTCTTTTGGAGGCTCCACGCCAAGCCATCTCCGCTGATGTAAAATGGTTTTTCTCTCTCTCCCACCCTCCTAACCCCCAAAGTTAAATCTGAAACTGTGTAATATAATTCCATCAGTGTGACAATCCATCATGCAGACATAGGACATTTTCAAACAACCAATAGCATTATTTTTTATTAAGCACCATCAATGTGCATGGCACTGTACAAAGTACAAGAGGACAGATCTCTGCCCCATGGTGCTTACAATCTACATTTTGACAGATAGACGGGGGGCCAGATAGAGGCAGTAGTAAACAGGGGAAGAATATGCAGTTACTTCAGTTATAGATGTGTAGGCTTAATGAATGTCTGCAGCTGTTGTTGATGCTGTTGTGAAAGGGCCCCAAGCCAAAACAGCCCTGATCCTGCTCTTGTCATATGAAACTAATCATTGCACAAGTACTGGTGGCCCAGGGTGCTACGCATAGCACCATCCATGCCACATCCTTTTGTTTAACATACGGCTTTACCCCTAAAGTAGCTGGTAATTAGACACGAGACAAGAGAGATCAGAGGTGCCAGAAAAGTAAACTAAGTATATAGTATAGTGAACAAGAAAGCTTACTATTTTAAGGATGTTGTTACTATTTCTAAAACAGGATTTCTGCCGTTACTTTTACCACCAATCAGGTGTTAGAAGCCCCAGTTCCTATCCCTAACCAACCTTAGGCCAATTCCCCTATCAAGCTCCACCCCAGCCTTGAATGCTGCTCCCAAGGCTTCTCCTGAAGTCTTCAGTCTGGTCCAGCGGCTGCTCAATCTCCAGACCATGGCCACCAGCTGCCACTCAGGCTTCAGCTCTTTCCTCTCCGAAGGCTGCTCCAGGAGTTTTCTTCTTCCACTTGTAGACCTTCTTCAGCTTCTGCCTTGCATGCTCTCAGCTCAGCCTCCCAGTCTTGTGGCTGTTCCTCTTCCTCAGGCTCCCTAACCTCTCACAAAGACACCTCCTCAGGCAGCTCTCCAGTCAGACTCTTCCGCAGCTCCTTATATTAGTTCTAGTCAGAACCCTCCAGCCAATCAGCTTTGGGGTGGCCAACATTCCATCACCCCATCTCTAGGTAAACTTTTGACCAATGGGCATCTTTAGAATGTTCAGTTATTCCCCACTCAGATGGTACCAATTTCAATCCTACCTTTCCATATAAATAGAGAGAACCTGGCTTCATTTTCACCTCCTAGTGGTAACACTAACTGCCAATTTACCAGCACACTATATCTACCATGTAACTCCCCTCAGGCACAAGCCTCAAGTAAAAACCACACATTTTTCTTTTACTGTTAACCCCTTCAGGCCGTCAGTGGTTGAAATAAAACACAACACTTAAATTTTTACCTCAGTTTTACCTCAGTTTCTTCACAAGGCCCATCTACAGAGATGACCCAAGACATTTTGGGGGCCTAAGAAAGAAAATCCAAAACGGTGCTCCACCACCACCATCCATGGTGGTAAATATATAGTCAGAAACAAAATAATTGACCACGTTAACGATACTTCAAGATCTGCCACCAGTGGAGGCTGCTGGCTCCAGTGTCAGCGGGGCCGTGTATCCACTCCAGACTTTAGTCTGAACTTTTAAAGTCCATGGTGCTGAACCCTATCCCCAACATAGGTTCAGTGCCATGGATAGCTCCTTAAAAGTTTTGAGTGAAATCTGGAGTGGATACACAGCCCTGATGACATTGGAGCCACCAGCCTCTAAGGCAGTCTCTGCCCACCCTGCCTCAAGGTAGAGCCGGCCCTGCCCATCTGCCTTCCCACTGGCCACTATGCAGTATAAATGAATGAGAGACTGGGTGCAAGCAAGGAGCCACAATTATTGACACTTCTTTTGAAAAGCTATTATGTTGTTTTATTCATCCCTACTTGCTTTGGCCATCAATCATGAAATGGAGGCATAGCTGTTTCCCACTCCCTTAAACACTGGAATTAACTAGCGACCGTTTCTGCAACTCTCACAGTTTTCAGTGTTGAGGGATGTAGAGCGTCAGGACTAATTCTGCTCAGCAATTTTTCTTCACCCCATCTATCCCGTGGTTTGTTTTGCAGCATTAAAGAGATGCTCATGACGCAAGGAGAGAGGTTTTCGAAAGAGGAGGTAAGAGAAAATCATAAGGGCATATCAGGATTGCAGGCATTAAACAGGCTAAGAGGAAGGGGCATAGCTCAGTGACACACAACACATGCAAAAGGTCCCAGGCTTAATCCGCACTATCTCCAAGTAAGGCTGGGAAAGACTCTTGTTTGGAACCCTGAAGAACTGTGTCAACACTACAGAGCTAGATGGGTCCATTCCGTCTTCCCTTCCTCCCCCAAGGGACCCTGGGAGTTGTAGTTTTGTGAGGGGAGACTAGGGATCTCCAAGGAAGAATTCTCAACATCCTCATCAAATCACATTTCCCAAGATTCTTTGGGGCAACCCATGTTCCTCCCTGCAGGCTCTCATCAATGTCTGAGGCCTGCTCCAGATCCTCAGCCATCAGTGGCAAGGTGGGTAGTGGCTACTAGGAGCAGAGCCTTTTTGGCAGTGGCGCCCAGCCTGTGGAATGCCCTTCCAAGTGAGACCCATCATGCCCTGTCATGGTATTCCTTCAGTTTGCCTGACTAAAACATGGTGGTCCATGAAGGTCTTTGACTGAAGATTTCCAGTCTGTGTTTAATGCTGTTCCCTTATATCAGAGGTGCAGAACCAGATATGGATGGTGGGCCAATTGGTGTCCATGGGTCGGATGGTGTCAGTGGGCATGGCCACAGATCAACTGATGTCACCGACCCCGGCACTTTGCCTTCTCTGTGCTGAGGGAGGCAAGGAATTCTGTGCCTCTCTGACCACAGAGAAAGGGACTCAACGGCTCCTGGAGGAATGGGCACTGTTAGCAGTGCCAGGTGAGTTTCCTTGTGCCCACATCACGATCTTCGATCGGAGATAACAGTGCGGATTCCTCCAGGGGGAGGGTCTGGCCCATGGCATAACCTCTGTGGGCCAGTTTAGGCCTGCAGGCCGGAGGTTCCGCATCCCTGCCTTGTAAGGTTGTCTTAAGCTGGTTATCTCTCTTTCTCCCTCTCTGTACTGTTGATCTTGTTTTAATGTGTTACTGAGCCGCTTTGAGTGCACTTGGTAGAAAAAGGCAGAATATACATTTCTTAAATTATTATTTATCTGTATGTCACTATTCAAATTAGATTTCCCAAATAAATAAATGCTGCTCTAACACTGATATAATTTTCTAGCTTAGTTTTGCCACCTTCATGCTGCAGGCAGGGCCCGGGGCGGTGCTTTTTACAGCTGCGTCAGGCGGAAATTCAACAGGCCTTCCCATCACTGAACTTCCAGACTGGGGCAACCTGCCATTGTTGGACATCAAGATCCCACCAAGAAAACCTTAACAGACACAGTTCCACATTGCCCAAAGTCCTGTCCCAGTTCCAATCCCGAAAAGATATATTTTGTATATTTATTTTCATTTTTTTGTATTTATAGATTGTCATTATTATTAAAATCCTAGACCATTATCTTGAAAACACAATTAAAAATCCAGTAATAACTAGGGGTTTCAACCACTTAAACATGGATTTAATAAATCAATTACATGCAAATAAATTTGCTTATCTTTTAAGCTATCGAAGGAAATGGAACACAACTTGCAATTAAATAAACAAAACCTACCATTCACAAAGAGTAGGAAAAGTATTCTTTTATATTTTCTTCCTTATTCCATATTACAACCCAAAACCAAAATTAACAACAACAACAACAAATGCTCTTATGTCTCAGATCCACCTTTATTAATATTGTCCATGAATCAGTCAACTAAAGCTTGAGTTGATCGGTTGTGCGATCCTATTTCCACTTACCTGGGGGTAAGTCCCATTGCCTTAGACGTAATCCTACACACACTTACTTAGGAGTAAGTTCCATTAAACTCAGTGGGACTTATTTCTGAGTAGACACACACAAGGATGTGTTCCACATGTATCAATAGCACCAATCAAAAGTCTGTTTACAATCCCCCCTTCATACACACAAACACACACACACACACACACACTTCATGCATCTGAGAAAGTGGGCCATAGTCCATGAAACCAATGTCCATCATAAAACTGTTAAAGTGCCACAGACTCTTTGTTGTTCTTGCTGCAACAGACTAACACAGCCACCCTTCTGGGAAATTAAAAGTTTGCAACAGCAGCAGTAACCATTTCAACCTCATAAAACTCAAGAGGACTTTCTCCTGACTCTTTCTTCCTACAGGTGGACCAAATGTTTGCAGCTTTCCCTCCAGATGTAACCGGCAACCTGGACTATAAGAACCTCGTCCACATCATCACACACGGAGAAGAAAAGGATTAAGTGCTGGGAGTGCTGATTTGCACAACTACAAGAGACAAGAATGATACTTAATGGGGCTTCTTCTTTCTGTGCAACTGTTTCTGGTTGTTGCTGTCCATGCTGACTGGGATGTTTGTGTGTCATCCTCCTGGTGTCCCAACCTTTCATCCGTCCTCTTTGTAGAAAGAATTCAACAATATCTGAAAAGATAGAAGCATATTTCTAGAATTGTCCCTGCATTGAATTATTCAGAACATCCAAGATTCCCTTTCTGAAAGGTAGTTGACTATGCAAAGCCTTGGGGGGAGGAGAGGAGAGGAAACCAAACTCACAGTGAACTGCCACGTATCCCATTTCCTGCCACCTTTCCTGTGTGGCTTAGATTCTCCGCTAACCTGCAATGCCGGGGAGCTGTCCAACAGATTGAGGAGCTGTCCAGCTGTAGTTACAGGGAGCTGAGCAAGATGAGGTGTTGTATCAGCAATGGCTAGGCACCAAGAAAGGAGTTTTATAGTTGCTGCTTCCTGCAGGAACAGAAGTTATGATCGAGGGCTCTGATCCTCTTCTGGCTTCTTCCTCCCGAGTAGGGCTCTGGAAAGGGAGGCCTCAAAGCTGCCAAGCAACAGTGCAACTTCCGGTCTGGACCTCAACTTGAAGCCACCGCTATCTCTGGTCTTGTAGTCCTGGGGTGATTTTGGATGATCTAAAGGTTGGGGGTGGGGACATCAGCCTTCCCCAACCTGGTACCCTCCAGATATGTTGGACTACAACTCCCATTATCCCCTGCACCTGCTCTTTGAAATGGGAGGAAAGCTTCCATGGGTGTCAAGAGAAGGTTTCCTCCCATTGCAGATAGCAGCTGTGTAGTGGGGGATGGATGATTCACATGCAGAGCACGGTGAGGGCAAAGGGCTACTGCGCCCCCCCACGCCATAGTGCCAACCTGGCTCCCCACCCCAGCTATTTCTGTTTTTAAAAAAGGAAGCACAACCGGGTTAAAGGTGCTTATATCCAGTTTGGCCCTCAATTTCTCAGGACATGGTTCCAAGAAAGGCAGACTGGCAGGACTGGTGTGCACATCCAAGCCAGTGCACATTATGCTTAGAAGCATTTTGATGGAGAGTGCTGCCCTCTGGTGGTTTTCCCTCTTCAGATCAGCCAGAAGCAAGGGACCAAAGAAGCAAACAAAACACAAACCCACAAGCACACCGTGCAAAAGTGAACGGATAACGCAGTAAAACTTGGTGGGAAATTGCAGCAATTGGCATAGTGGAGCTGGGGCTCACAGGGTCACAGTCCCAGGACTTTTTGATTAGCTTTACTTATTCCAGTGTTCTCCAACCTTGCATGCTGGGAGTTGTAGGCCAAAAACATCTGGAGACCCAAGGTTGGAGAACACTGACTTATTCCATTCCACCAGAAGGCTTAAGAGAGCATACAAATGTGGATTCACTTCCCACCCTATGACCTCACAATAACAACCCTATGATAAGCCTAAGAGAAGGCGACTGGCCCACGGTCACCTGGGAAGTTTCATGGCTGAGCTGGAAAATTGAGGATCTAAAAAAAGAGGAGGCCTATAGCTGTATTAGCCTGATGGTTAATCCAGCCCTGCCTCCCTACCTGAAAGTATTTCACTGAAGATTGCTTTGAGGGACTGAACCTGGGACCCATTGCTCAGATTGCAGTGGGGTTGACAGCCCACCCCCACCCCGGATTCCTACTTCGTGTAATGCTCTGCTTAGCTACTGTTTTAGAGGGCTACAGAAAGCAGTACAATTTGGCCTCCCTTCCTGGCTCCCTCTATCATGTCTTTCTGTGGGCTGCGTGCCTTGCTAAGGAGGGTGGTCTGGCCTCCAGCTCTGCTTTCTTTAGCTAAGGCTGGGGTGCAGAACCTCTTTCAGCCAAAGGGCCACATTCCATTTTGGAGAAGCTCTCGGGGGCTGCATTCCAATAGTGGGCGGGGCCACAGGGACAGGGCCAAAACACCAGCCTATTCTAGCTGAAAGCTCTTACTGCCAGTCACTCAAGTCTTAGGAGAGGCATTCCAACCTTTTAGAAGGGGGCAAAAACAGCACAAAATCCAGGAAGATACCCAAGGATTGGTGGTTGGGGGGAAAGGGGTGGGACCAGGGAAGGGGCCGTGGCCATCCACAGAACTCCAGACAGCCAGATTGGGACCCCAGGTGGGCCAGATTTGGCCCCTGGGTTTGAGGTTTTGCACCCCTGAATTAGAATTTCATTCATTTCTATACCGCCCCATAGCCGAAGCTCTCTGGGCGGTTCACAACAGTTTATACATAAAAACATCAATAATAAGGATCATGAGAACATAGGCCTAGTTTCCTCTGTCAACGGATGAGCAAAAGCAGGAGTATGGGGCGTGGCTTATGAGGACCAATGGGAGGGGCTAAGATTGGCATGAGTCAGGCAGGAGGTGGGGCGTGTGGGTTTCATTACGGGGAGCCCCCCTCTACCTTTTCTCCCATAATTCGAGCACTGCTAGGACCTTCTGCATGCGAAGCGTGTGTTCCACCACCTGACTCTCCCCAAATGTCCTGGTATCATGAACCCCCTGACTTTGCTCCCAGCCTTGGAAAGGAGGGGGAGATACCAGGTCCCGTTCCCTTAATTTTCCTGGGCCAATGCAACCTGCCAAGCCCAGGAAATTTCCTGACTGTGCAAGAGCCAGGCCATAAAAAATAACATAAAATAAAAATCAATATCCGTTTCAGGCACTTCTAGGTCAAGGTGGATCTCCACATTTACGCGTCATTCGAAGGGGGGGGGGAACTCCACCTTTCCTCCGGATGCTTAGCTCACTCAAATATTCTGCAGCATCTTTGTCAGAGCAGAATGTGTGTTAGGGGACGCATTAAAAAGGCATCAAAGAAGAAGAAAAAAATCCCCCCAAAGAGGTAAACAGATGGCCCCAACCACCGTTGGTAGAAAAACTGATGTGATAATAAAACATGGAAAAGAATCCTTCCAGACACATCAGGGCTGTAGAAATACAAGAGACCATGACCTTTATTAAGAATTATTTATGCTATGCAAAGCAAGTCCATTTGGATACTCCATCCCGTTTTGTACAAAATGTATTGTGTGTGTGTGTGTGTGTGTGTGAGTGTGAGAAGTGGGTTTAAAAAGTCAGTTTCTCACACTCAGCACCTTTTCATAGCAGCTTCTCTGCCAAAGACATTTTCTTCTTCTCCCGGCTGCTCTCCATTCTATCCGCTGAGCTCCTTGAAGATTTGACCTTCTCCTGGTTCTCCAGAATCATGGCACGCAGGCTTTTGTGGTCAAGTGGGCCCTCCACTGTTGGCAAAGAAATGAGAAATGCGATGGGGCTTGGTTCGGAAGAAGAAGAAGAAAAACCCTCACTGCTTTCAGTGAGCCAGACGTCCACAATCTGAGCATGGTATTTATGGTATCCTGTCTCCCTGCCTACTGCACTGAATCGAGTTTCAGAACTCCACAAATTCCAAATCTGGTGACTAGGACTGTTTAGCTTAGGGAAAAGGCGAGTAAAAACGGAGGCATGATAGAGGTGTACAAAATTAATGCCTGGTGTGGAGACATTTTCCTCCCTCTCTCATAATATTAGAACCCAATGGAGTCATCCCATGAAGCTGATTGGTGGGACAGCTGATTCAGGACAGACAAAAGGAAGGTCTTCTTCACACAGTGCATAGTTAAACTATGGCATTCACTTCCACAAGATGTCCTGTGGCTCATGCTGGCTCCGCTTGTCTGAGTGTGGAAAGCTAAGCAGGGTCAGGCCTGGTTATTACTTGGATGGGAGACCCCTCCTCTAGTTTCCTGCATTGAGCAGGGGGTTGGACTCGATGGCCTTGTAGGCTCCTTCCAACTCTATGATCTATGAAATCTATAACTCTTATGAAATCTATGTAGTGATGGCCACCAATTTGGCTTTAAAAGGGGATTGGACACATTCATGGAGGAGAAGGCTATCCTGATGGCTGTATGCTACCTCCGGCATCAGAGGCAGTATGCTCACATACACCAGTTGTTGGGGAACACAAGCAGAAGGATACTATTGCACTCATGCCCTGCTTGTTGGCTTCCACATTGGGCATCTGGTTGGCCACTGTGTGAACAGAATGCTGGACTAGATGGAACCTTGATCTGATCCAGCGTGGCTCTTCTTATGTTCTTATGACAAAGTTCGCGTACCTCCACCCTCGCGTACCTCTTGGCAGGGAGACCAGTGGCCACACCAGCCAAGGATGTCTCCTGACACCAATAGGCCAGGGAGCATGTCAGGCAATTCTCCCTGCATGCTATAGAAGCTTCCAGTTCAGGCTCGAGCGATCAGGAAACCTGCTCTTGCTTGCTACAGACTGCCTTTGACTGCCTCCCTCCCGTTCCGCTTTTGCTTTGCCCTCCGCTGTGCCGGAGGGCCACCCCCACCCCCCTGCTACTTACACGGCTCTAAAGTGTCCGCAAAGGGATCCACGCTGATGGAGGGTGGGGTGATTTTAATGGTGTCCAGCTTTTTTAGTGAGGCAGAACCGCCCAAAAACGGATTCAGCATGGGGACTGTGTCTAGCTCCCCTTCTACTTCCTTGTAGCGCAAGAAGGATTCGATCAGCAGAAGGTCGTTGCTCTTCTTCTCCACAATGCCTGGGGAGGGGGGAGACAGGGGGGAGGACAAATTTAGCATGTGTTGCGGGAGAGGCTTTATGTCCCTCTCCATTGCACAGAGAAACTGGCAGTCTAGGATGGCATAATGGCACCCAAGAATCCTGGGAGAGCAAGCCCGAACCCAAAGTGGCTCTACCAGGAGACAAAGTGAAGCAGGCTGCTCTAGGTGGCAAATTCCAGAGATACGGCAGATCTCGTGGGTTTCTTTTTCCTTGCTCACAGCCCACAGCAAGCAAACAAGGCCTAGAGGAGAAATACTGTACGGGTTTTGGTTGCCCTTGGAGGGGCAGTGCCACCTGAGCCACCCCCTATGGCAGGGGCGGGCGAGCTCTTTTCTGTCGAGGGTGCATTCCCTCATGCGCCACAGGCCACTTGTCAACAGTGAATGGGACCAGAGCCAAAAGTGGGTGGGACACCCCCTTTTCTCTCTTTCCGTCATCATCCATCCCACACATCAGGCTGCCAGAGAAGGGACAGTTTACTCGGTTTACTCAGGTCTGAACCGATTGCAAGCAGAGGGCTTTCTCAAGTTAGGCTGAAGGTTGTTTGCAGCACTAGGGCCACAGGTTGCCAACCCTGTGGAGACCTCTGGGACAAGCTTCACAACCCTCTTTGTGTCCAATGCGCACCCAAGACCCTGGGCCCCTGTCAGTGGTGTAGTGGCAAATTTTGAGGTGCAGGCACTCATCCTGACAGTGTCCACAGCCACGCCCCCAAGGAGAGCCCAAAAGTGCAGGCAGCTGCATGGATCCCTATCAACAAACCAGTTCTAGCAGTTTTCATATCCACCCTGATCAGGTATTTTGTAAAGCGAATGGGTCTTGATTGCCCGTGCAAGGCCAAGCCACCCCAAAATACTTTGCATTGCAGCAGGGAACAATATATTGTTGCTGGGACAATTCTGTCCCCCTCCCCGCCCAGCTACTGCGTGGGTTACAGCTAAGCTCAGAGAGAAAGGGGAAGCCTGAGGGGGGCTGCAGCAGGTGACATCAGCGCCCCGGTTCATAAAGCAGTGCCGATGCTGCATCCCTGTGGGACACACCACTGGTCCCTGTAGCCAGGGCTCTCCAACCTTGGGTCCCCAGATGTGGCTGGCCTACAGCTCCCAGCATACCCAGCCAGCATGGCTAATGGCAAGGGATTCTGGGAGCTGTAGTCTAGCAACATCTGGGGACCCACAAGGTTGGAGAGCCCTGCTGTAGACAAAACCCCGGGGGATCCACTTGGTCCCGAACCCAATCAGCTCACTCACTGAAATACTGCATCAGGTTCTGGTCTGTGATCTCGTCCGTCTCGCCGAGGTGCTCCCTGATCTTGGTGGCATCGCAGCCCGTCTGCTTGAACAGGAAGTCCACCGCTGATTTCAGCTGGCCAAGGATCTTGCTGCTCTCTTTCAGCTGGTACTCGTACTGGTTGGCGCCTTCAGTGGTCTTCTGCAGTTTCTCCTGTCAGCCGAAGGAGAGGGCCTCAGTGCTCACCCAGGCTGCGTAGGGCAGCCTTCCCTAACCTGGTACCTTCTGGATGTTTTGGGCTTCAGAAGGAGAGCCCTGCTGGATCAGGTCGAGGGTCCACCTACTCCTGCATTCTGTTCACACAGTGGCCAATCACCTGCCCACGGGATCCCACAAGCAGGATGTGAGTGCAACAGCACCCTCCCGCCCATGATCCCCAGCAACTGGTGTACAGGAGGTGATACTGGAGGTAGCATACAGCCATCAGGACTAGTAGCCATTGATAGCCTTCTGCTCCTCCAGGAATGTATCCAATCCCCTCTTAAAGCCCTCCAAGTTGGTGGCCATCACTACATCTTGTGGAAGAGTTTTCCATCATTTATTGTCACCCACAGAAATGAAATGCCTCAGAGTCCCTGGCAAACAGGACTGCCTAGGGGATGCTTGATTAGCTTAAATGGTTAATTAATTCTGGTCCATAAAACTGTGTCCATGCCTTCATTCTTGTGTTGTGGCAAATGTCCAGCAGCACAGCGGCACAAGTCAAGAATTAACAATGAGCCTGCTTTTAGCCTGCACTGCCAACTCTGCAAATGTCGTAGCCATGAATTAAGAGAAATGCCGTTTAAAAGACTTCCAAGACTGATCTTCAATCTCCATCATTCCCAGCCAGCACGGTCAATGGTCAGGAATGCTGGGAGTTGTAGACTAGAATATCTAGACTAGAATATCCAAAAGAGCACCAGGTTGGGGAAGGCCTGCAACTCCCGTCTAGGACTTAGTCGTTACATACATTTATACCCCAACTTTTCCTCCAAGGAACCCAAGGTGGCGTACATGATCCTCCTCCTCCTCTCCATTTTTTCCTCACAACAACCCTGTGAGCTAGCTTAGGCTGAGAGTCAGTGACTGGCCCAAAGTCACCCAGTCAGTTTCATGGCCAAGTGAGGACTTGAACCCAGGTGTCCCCAGTCTCGGTCTGATGCTCTAACCGCTACACCACACTGGCTCACCGTGTGGCCAAGGGTGAGGGGTGATGGGAGCTGTAAGCCAAAACATCTGGATTTGTAGGCCAAAACATCTGGAGGGCCACAAGGTGACCACCCCTGAACTAGATCCTGGTCATATGAACATATGCAACTGCCTAATACTGGATCAAACCCTTGGTCCATCTAGCCCAGAAATGTCTACTCTGACAGGCAGTGATCCTCCAGGATCTCAGGCAGAGAAGGGCATTTCCCGTAACTTGTTTCCTGATCCTTTCAACTAGAGATACCAGAGACTGAACCTGGGACCTTCTTCACGCAAAGCATGTGCGCCCTCCCACTCGAGCTATACTGCACGGTCCACAACGCAAGTCAAGAAACCCAGCCTCCGTCTCCGCCAGTGCCAAATTCTGAGCGGCAGCCAGGACGGGGACGACAAGGAGAAGGAAGCAGCAAGATCGGGAGGCTGCAGAGGGGCTGAACCCAGGCCCCAACACACAGCCAGCACTGGAGCCTGTGAGCCCGGGGCCCCTAACTGGGACCCCTAAGAGAGATTCCAAGGAACGGACCCCTTCTACAACAGGGGGATCACACGTCCCAGAACCTGGTCACCAGGTCAAGCAACGCACAAGGCAGGGGCTATGCAAGAGGTGATGGGGTGTAAGGGCCCGGGCAAAAGGACTACCCCTTTAAGGCTCTCCACGCTTTGGGCAAGGGGGGAGGAGCCTGGGAGGGGCAACATGGCCCAAGTTGAGTTCCATTGAAGCAAGTTGCCCATTGAAGCATGTTGTCTGCCTGGAGCTGTCCAAGGTCCTACAAGTCTAGCCTTAAAAAAACCCCGCCCCCCCAGGTCACTGTGGCTCAGTGGTGGAGCACCTGCTTCGCATGCGGGAGTGCGGGGAAGTCTCAGGTTCGATCCCTGGGATCTCCAGGTAGGGAAGGAAACACTCCTGCCTGAAACCCCGGAGAGCTGCTGCTGCCAGCCCGTGCCGACAATACTGGGCTAGATGGGCCAAGGGTCTGACACTGTTTCCAATATGCCTATTACCTGCCACCTGCCCAATTATGCCACCCTCAGGTGTCTGCTGTGCCCCAACAGAGCAGCCAAGCTGAAAAACGACATGATCCCCTTTCACCCCCACCCCCTCACATACCTCCAGTTCCTTCAGACTGCCATGTATGATGTCCTCCGCCGTCTTCTGCTGGGATTTCAGCTGGCTGATTTCGTTCTACAGAGGCACAAGAAGTGCACAAGCAAGGCTACAAGGTCAGGACCGTGACTGACAACGGGGCACCGCACATTCGCCAACCTTGCCTTTGGCCTTCAAACCACTGGCGACTTTGCAGAGCACTTGCAAAAATGCAAAACGTCACGGTGTGGTGGCGTGAAAGGTCAATGCTGCTCTAGGCTGTATAAATAGCTGGACTGCTGCTACGCTTGTCCGATTAATCAGTTTTATTAATGTCACTTTAAAATCCTCTGACTCAGACCTTAATATATTTTTTAATGTTAATCATTTTTAATACAAGGAATTACAAAAACTGTAGGTGGCAGGCAGCATCTCAGAACAGGAGGGGGCACCTCCCCTGCAAGGGGGCTTCTTGTAACACAGGTGTGTGCACCGTCTACAAAAGCCATCCCCAACCTGGTGCCCTCCAAATGTATTGGACTACAACTCTCATCATCCCCAGCAGGTATGTCCAACAATGGGAGTTGCCATCCAACACATCTGGAGGGCATCAGCTTGAGGGAGGCTGACCTAAAAACAAGACAAGAATACTCTTTCTTGAGAAGCATTGTTTTACTTTTCTGTAAATCTATGTAGATTGTTGAAAACCAGTTTGACTGAAATTTATTTGGTTTGTTGACTAAGATAGCACCAAGCTGAAATGCTGCTCTGACCCTCTCCTATTTTACCCCCTCATTTGTGGGCGGCAGAATGTGGGCAGAGGAGGCATTTCAGTAATTTTTCAGAGTGTAAATCAAGTGGTTTACATTCATCCCATCCCTACCTAAATAATGACTAGGATAGCTAGTAGTTCCCACAAGATTAGCCTTCCTGCAATCTCTCTATTGGCTGCATGGTGGCAGCAATAAAACAGGCCTGCAGACTGAAATGATTTGGGTTTCTTGTTTTTTTTCCCCCCAAGTCATGGCTGCTGGTATTTGGTTCAAAACACAGCCAGCTTGCAGAAGGGCTCGTCACCAACGCAGGTGGCGACAGCTGCGAGAGCAGAGCGGGACAAAACACTTGGGTAGAAGTGATGCAGTTTAAAGCGTGTGGAGTGAGGGAGGAGAACGCAGAAAGAAGGAAGAGACCTGAATGTCTTCAATCCTCTTCTGCAGCCTCTCCATGTCATTGTTCAGTTCAGTGACGTAGCTGAAGTAGGCAAAGTTCTTCTCCTCTTTCTCAATGAAGTCTTCCACCAACTGGTCGATGTTGCCATTCTCGGTCAGCTTCAGCAGACGCATGTATGCCACCTCGTAGCTCTCAAAGCTTTCCCCTTTGGTCTTGGCACGCTTCCTCGCCTTGACGGCTGCCAGAGATTTAAGGGGCAGGCAGGGGGAACAGTTCAGTTGTAGGACGCTGACCTAACCAAGCATGATTTCTACAAAAAAGATGATGAACGAGCAAAGGAACTGTTTTTTTCCAAAGTGTGCACATGATGATGATGGTGATGATGTAAAACCAGCCTCCTCCAACCTGGTTTTGCACATCAGTTCCCATCAGCCCCAGGCAGCATGGCCAATGGTCAGGAATTCTGGGAGTTGTAGTCCAATACATCTGGAGGGAGCCAGCTTGGGGAAGGATGAAGTAAACCTGATGCCCTCCGGATACATTGTACTTCAACATGAATCTATAAGACCTATTATCCCTGGCCACTGGCCCACCTGGATGAGGATCATGGGAGTTGTAGTTCAAAACACCTGGAGGGCACCATGTTGTCGTCGACCCCTGCAACAGAGTATTCAGCTGCGAGTCTTCAAGGATTGAGTAACCTGGTAAAATGTGTGACACAGCCCCTAATAGTGCAATCCGATATATGTCTACTCAGAAGTAAGACTCACTGAGTTCAATGGAGCTTACTCCCAGGTAAGTGGGTACGGGACTGCAGCCTAAACTTCCCTTTTCTGGTTGCAGAATAGCTAGTGCTACCTAAGCATTCAGCAGTACCAATTTAAGTGCTTCTTTTTTTCATGTAGAATCCTAGGACGCCCCACTCCATTCTGGAGAACTCCGGCTTAGGCGGCATTTTCTTCCCCCTGCCGATGCTGCAAACACCTTATGTCACGGTACCTTCTTCCTTTTTGGCCTGCTCCTCAAATTCTGAGCGGTCCACCAGTTTGATGAACATGAAGGCCTTAAGCTTGGTCTCGTGGTTGTAGATCCGTTCCAGCTCCCGAAACTCAATGTTGAACTGTGCAATGTCCTTGCAGCGCCGCTCCTTCATGGCAGAGATTCTGGCGAGGGCTTCGACCCTGAAAAGAGGACAGAAAAGGTGGGGGGAGTTTGTGAAAATAGGACAGCATGAAGTGGTAAGAACAGAAGGAGAGGCGGGCTGGGTCAGACCCAAGGCCTATCTAGTCCAAGCAGCAACCTCCGAGAAGCGCACAAGCAGGACATGTGCAACAGCACCCTCCTGGTCATGTCCCACAGCAATTGGCGTAAGAGGCCCACTGCCTCTGATACTGGAGGTAATATATAGCCATCACGACTAAGACTTTACCTGGTAGAGTCTACCACCTCATTTTGCCAGGACTCTACCGCCTCGTTTTGCATCCTGTGTGAAGGTTGACTACGAGGCATTATGCTCTTATACTCTGGGCACAACCTCCCACAGCACCCCCATGACATTCTCCTGGGTCGCTGCCATTCTCTTCAATGGGGCTTGCACAGGAGAAGGTCCCACTGGATTGTGCTCTTTGTCAAGCCATTTAGGACCGAGTCCATGCATGCAGCAGGTGGTAGACTCCTAGAAGCAGCGGGCGATGGGGAATGGTCCACTTCAGCGTGCCGCTCGGGGATGCCATTTTGGAACACACACCCCTGTCCCCTGAGGAAAACTCTCTGCAAGTAAAGAACAACAAGCATAGCCAGGGAGAAATGTGACACTCCCCCCGCCTGCAGTATGAAGTGGTACAGTCCATTCTGCCACCCAAAGACTTTACCACTTTCTTCCCATCTTCATTCTACTGCACGCAGGCAAGCTCCTGGGATAACCCCTGTTCGAAGGGATCTGCCTTTTACAGAGCACCCTGGACGACCCTCCACTAAGAGTGCAATCCCATGTGTGTGCCTACTCAGAACTAAGTCCTACTGCGCAATCCTGTGCGCAGGAGAGTGCGCACAGGATTGCAGCCTAAGCATCCCTTGCCTGGTCCTCTCACCTTTGCTCATAGGCTTGCGTGGACTGCTCAATGGACAGATCCATGGTCTTCTTTTGCTGCTCCAGCTTCTTGTGGAGCCGCGAGTAGATGTTATCGAAGACAGACTTTTGGCACTGCAAATTCTCAATCTCTTCACGGAGCTTGGAGTTGGTGGTCAAGACGGTGTCAAAATAAACCGTCACCTAGAGAGAGTCCAGAAGCAACATCAGGAAGCGTCCTGCACTGTCCTAAAGCAGAGGTGGAAAACACTTTTCCTATTAAGGGTCCTTGGCCCAACAGGAAAAGTCAACCAGGGGACTCAGTCAATAGTAAGCAGAGCCAGAGCCGATGATTGGCGAAGCCAAAAATGGGCAGAGATTTTTGCAGTATGGCAGGACTGCATAGCTCTTTGTGTGCCATGCCATGCCATCTTTAACTTTTGTACATAAACACACACACACACACACACACACACACGCAAGGGAAGAGGGAGCAATTCTTCTATGTGCACTGCAGGTGCTCCAATACCAAGCCATTGAGGGGATGTGGGTTTTAGGATATAGATCTTTTTGCTGTTTTCACAGGGCTTTGTTTTTGACATGTGTTGTTATTGTTCAAACAATCAAAGGAGGAAAGTGCAAGGCTGCGAAGGTGCGCACACAGCAACACAGACTGCTTACGTGATCGAGACGGTTATCTAGCAACTGGATCTGCTTCTGCAGCCACTTCCCATCATACTCCTGACGCAGTTTGATCACAAGCACTTTTTGTTTTTTAATCTTCTGGTCCATCTCCGTTACCTAAAAGAAGGAGAAAGAAATCTATCAAGATCCTTATATTCATGGTTGGAACAGGCAAATGGATAATTTTAGGAAAAGTGTGATTCAACCAAATTTAGTTGCTAATATACTATGATGGATTGATATAGCACCCTCTACGTCAGGGAGGGAGGCAACCTAATGATCTCCAGATGTTTTTGACTACAACCCCCTTAAACCTCAGCCAACATGGCCAATGGTCAGGGATTATAGCAGGGGTGCGGAACCTCTGGTCCATGCGCCTAATCTGGCCCACTGGGCACCCCAATCCAGCCTGAGCCACCTCTTAGGGTTCCTCCAGGGGGCGGGGCTTAGACTCCAAGCCCCTCCTCTTGGAGGAATCCCCTGGGGGGGGCATCCCTGCTGCTATAGCCGATCTGAGAGAATGAAGATAGTGGCGGGATGCAGCTCGGACTGGGCTTTTTCCACACTGGGAGGAGGCACCGTTATGTGTCTCCTTCCACCACAAAGAAAAAAAGAAAAAAGGGGGAGATAAAGAAGGGGGTGACGTCAGGGGGTGGGGCCATGCCCCTCACATGACATCAGGGGCAGGGCCACACACCCTGATGTCATACACACACACACACCCCAAAACAGTTCTGCACCCATGGGTTATGGGAAATGTGTGAAGGACTGCCAACCGGTCCTTTACTCAAGACCAGAGATCAAAGGTGCAAAACTGGCAGCCTTAGCTCTGCCATCTTGACTTGATTCTCTCAGGGCTTTGCCCTTGGTCTATACACTGGATTTAGCACTGAACCACAGAGGAACCGCACACACCGTGTGGGGTAGAACCAGGAAAGTTTATTTAAGGTAAACAGATTACAGTAAAAGGTGGGGAATGAGGGAAGAGGGAGAAAGGTGGGGAGACACTTTGGTACATACAAGTAGAGCTATAAAACAACAAAACTAGTTCTTTACTATATAAATACCCAGGCACTCCCTTTGTCTGGGGGTTGGTCCTCTTCCCAGGGCTTGCCTCAGCAAAACAGCTCTACTCCCGCGAAAGCGTGCAGACAACAACCCAAACCAGAAGCCACAGCAGCGGTATAGATTCTTCCCCCTACCCCTCCTTTCAGTAGCCCAGGTGTCTTTAGCCAATCAGGATGAACTTCATCTGGGCCAGGGAGGGGAGGGGTGGCTCTTTGCCACATTTGCATGCAAATAGCTGTGGCACCGGGCCATCAAAGACATGGGAAACTCTGCAGCATCAGGAGCCATCAGAGAAACTATGTACATTTTGCATTTCCTAGCCCCCATCTGGGATTATACTTGTTTACACATGAGGAGGTAGGTGTGTGTGTGTGGGTGCAGGAAACTCTGACACTTTTTCTCCACAAAATGTAATCCAAGACATTCAGAGGGGATGAGGTTGCCTACTGCCATGTACAACAGGAGAGGCCTCTGCCCCAAAGAGCCAACAAAGGGGAGAGGGAGGCAGTATAAACAGAGGAAGTATATTTGGTTATATGTAGGAACATAGGAAGCTGCCTTATTCCGAGTCACACCCTTGGTCCATCTAGCCCAGTATTGACTGGCAGCGGCTCTCCCAGCAGGCTTCAGGCAGGATTCCTTCCTCGCCCTACCTGGAGATGCTGGGGCGGGGATTGAACCTGGGACCTTCTGCATGCAAAGCAGGGGCTCTACCACTCAGCTATGGCCCTGCCATTGCTTTTTAGCCCCAAGGGAGATGTTTCATTTTTGCTTAAGGACCAAACAACCGACAATCTAATTAAGCAAATGCTAAATAGGTTTCTGTTCACAGCAAGAGCAAACTGGGAAGCCAAAAATATAAGCCACGCATTCAGGTTGGGGAGAAGAGCAGCTGCGATCAGCACTCTTGCAGCACGGCTTCACACCCCCTCCAGCAAGCGTCTCGCACCCCCCTACCTTGTCATCGAGTTCAGCAATCAAGGCTCTGGTGGCTCGGATGAGATTGTCGTACTCGTCTTTGGTCTGCAACAGGAACCTAAGCTCCATGCAGTTCCGGTCATCCGTGAAAATGTTCCGGGGCGACTTGGTGAGACTCAGGAGTAAATTAATCTCATCGTGCTCTTGCTTCAAGGCCTGGATTTGTTTTCTGCGGTGGAGGAACAGAGGGGGGAAAGAGAGTCTGTCCATCTCAAACGGTGACAAAGTGTGCCAAGCGACAGTCCGCCAATCCACTTTTTAAAAAACGTAGCAGCAGCATATAGGGCAGTGTTCTCCAACCTTGGGTCCCCAGATGTTTTTGGCCTACAACTCTGGCTGGGGCATGCTGGGAGTTGTAGGCCAAAAACACCTGGGGACCCAAGGTTGGAGAACACTGATATCGGGGGAAAGAATTATGGAAGTGCTTCTTCACACACCGTGAAATGCACCGGTGTGATGGAGCCAGGGCTCGCGGGAGCACGGTGCCAATGCTTTCTTTATTAGCGGGGACGCTGACATCGAACCGTTTCGCATGACACACCAGGTTCTTTAACCCACGGTGAGCCACGGTGCATGCCGGGCCCCGTTTTGAATATGCAACCCCCAATCGGGGGGTTGTCATGACGTGAGAACCCAGCCATCGGGGGTTATGCGAAGGTTAAACAATGCTCACATAAACCTACAAGCCAAGGGTTACGCAAGGGTTGTTAACCTTCACATATAACCCCCGACGGCTGGGTTCACACAACACGGCGCAACCCCACTGCGGATGCATATTCAAAATGCCGCCTGGCACACACCACGGCTCACCGTGGGTTAAATGACCCACAGTGAACTGGACATGTGTGAACTACTAGGCCATTATCTGCCACTCCCCTTAGAATTCCCTGCTCCTTCCGAGCTTATCTGCACTCCTCACAGTAGCTGGGGCGGAAATGAATTTTCTCAACAACAATATATTTGTTCTCCCTGCAATGAAAAAGCGCTGTGGGATGGCTTGGTCGTGAATGGGCAATTGAGGCCCAGGAGCTTTCCAAAAGACCTGCTCCTGGAAGAGATTAAAAACTGCTAGAACTGGTTTGTTAAAATGGATCGACACCGCTGCCTGCATTTTTGGACTCTCCTTGGGGGCGTGGCTATTGGGACTGTCGTGATGAGCGCCTGCCCTTCAAAATTGACCACTACACCACTGGTGAAATGTGCTCGTGGAATTCCCTGCCGCTGGATGCGGTGGTGACCACTGGCTCAAAGGGCTCTATGAACCAATCCATGGAGGATGTGAGTCAATGGCTATTAGGCACGAGAGTTTAGCCTGCAAGTACAGGAGCGGTATACCTTGGAAGACGAGATGCCAGGGCCAAACAGAGATGGCTATTCTTCATGCTCTGCTTTCTTAAAAGGCAATTGGTAGGAGGCTGGGAACTGGGGGGGGGGGGCGTATTGGTTTGATCTAGCCAGGCAATACATATGCAACCATCCCCTCATGCGACAGCACCTCTTAAAACCCTGCCTCACTTACTCCTGCTGGAACAAGTGCTGTTGAGTCATGACCCCAGAAGATTTGCGGTTCTCCACCATGATCCGGAACTGCTGCTGCAGTTTCCTTAACTCGATCTCCATCATCGCCTCTTTTTCCTTCTCGGTAAAGTCACAACTCTCGCTCCTGCAATGGGATCCTCTTCGCCGCTGCCGATTGTGATTGTGGGAGGAGAAAAAAACACGATTGTGATTGTGGGAGGAGGGGGAAAAAAGGAAGGAACGAAGGGCTGTCCATTTTAACTTCGAGATCTAAATCCCAGTTCTTTGGATGTCAATCTACCTTCCACCAACAAAAGCCATATGCCAAGGATGAGACAAAACGAGGGCCCAGGGAACCTATCATTATTGGGGGACCCTACAAGCATCACCCTCTCATCTTCCAAAATTCTGACACAAAAGGTGTCATGGCCCCGGCAAAAGGGATTGTAGGTGCTGCTTTCTGAGCTACCTAGATGTGCCTATTGATATTTTAATTTTGCTACAGCAGAAACTGAAGCCACCAGTGACCTTCATAAAGGGCCGAGAGAGACTCGATCCAGGGAAACTGGCAACAGGGCTCCAGCAGCACCTTACTCTCTAACACAGTGTTCTCCAACCTTGGGTCCCCAGATGTTTTTGGCCTACAACTCCCAGCATGCCCCAGCCAGCGGAGCCGCTCAGGAGGGGCCAGTGGGCAGGAGAGCGCCCCAAAGCTCGGTCCGGATTGCGAGCAAGAGCAGCCAGCGAAGCCCTCCCACCTTCTCTGCCCTCCTCCGCCCCTCCCTCCTGCCTCTGCATCCCCAGCAGCAACAAGCAGCAACTTCCCTGCCCGGATTGCAACAACCCGAGCGCCCGTCTCCAGGGGACGATGCTCTGGCTCTCCGGCAGCTTCCGAGCGGTGGCTCAGCTGCTCCGCTTCCCCGGGCTATCCTTCGCCGCCTGGCTCTTGCTGCACCACCTTGGACCCGACCCCCCCCCCATGGCTCTGGCGTCCTCCTTCTTGACAGGTAAGGATGGGCACGGGGATGTTGAGGGCAGGGTGGGTGGGTGGGTCTGGGCAAATGCTCATTATTCAGGGATTGTCTGTGATAAAGGGGATCTGTAGAACTTCTCCCTCATTTTCACATTTGGCAACAGAGCCTGTATGACAATTTAAAATGATACATTCATTTTCCATTGTGGACAGAGTGAGGAAAAAGTATTAATTTTTAAATTGTCATACAGGCTCTGTTGCCAAATGTGAAAATGAGGGAGAAGTTCTACAGATCCCCTTTATCACAGACAATCCTTGCATAATGTGCATTTGCCCAGACCCACCCACCCCTCCGCCCTCAACATCCCCGTGCCCATCCTTACCTGTCAAGAAGGAGGACGCCAGAGCCATGGGTGGTCCAAGGTGGTGCAGCAAGAGCCAGGCGGCGAAGGTTAGCCCGGGGAAGCGGAGCAGCTGAGCCACCGCTCAGCCAAATCTACTGAAAAGTTGAGACTATTCATTTCCATGGGGCTTACTTCCACGTAAATATGCTGAGGTTTGCCAATTGACTTTTATTTCATAATGGGCATAGGGCTGGAGGGAGGGAGGGCTCAAGTGGGAAGCCCCCCCCCCCCCCGCTAAATATCTGATCTTGCCTAGGGCACCAAACTGCCTTGCACCGACCCTGCTAGAAACTTGTTTGTTTGTTTGTTTTAATTGTTAAGGTACAATAAGAGGTTATCAGGATGCTGGATCCTACTTCCAGCTCCAAGCTTGTTCAGCACTATTATGGTATACACAGAGCTTGCTTATTATAAACTAGGGGTGGGCAACTTGTGGCCTTCCAGGTGTTTGGGCCTGCAACTCGCATCATTCCTCACTGTTGGCTATGCTAGCTAGGGCTGATGGGAGTTGTAGGTCCAAGCATTTGGAGGGTCACAACTTGCCCACCCTTGTTATAAACCTCTGCACGTGTGTATATTTTAAGTTTTCTTTCTTTCTTTCTCTCCCTCACTCTTTTCCCCTTTCTTTTGCTGACTTATATACCACTCTTCAATTCCCCCCCCCCAAGGAAAGGAACAAAACAATCACATTAATGTAATGAATTAAATTAAACTGTTTAATTTTTAAAACAATTTAAATAGGAGTTTAAATTTATAAATTAAAATTTATATTATTTTGGTGATTTTAAAACAGTAGCAGCAACAGCAGAGAAACAGAAACACTAGACTGGGGATAATTAATTCTAAATAGCACAACAAAACACAACTGTCTTTGCTTGTTTGCGGAACACTGAGTGAGAGGGAGATAAGCAGACATCTTTCAGAACAGTGTTCTGAAGTTCCGGGGCTGTGACAGAAAAGGCCCTGCCTATTGTGGCAACTAGTTTGACCTTCTAAAGGTTGGAACCTGAAGCAGAGTGATCCAAAATTTCACTGGCTGATCTGAAATTTTGGGCAGGAGAATAGAGGCAAAGGTGCTTGATAAGATAACTAGGACCCCAAACCACTTTTATGGATAAAAAACAGCATCTTGAAATGGGCCCAGAAACCAACTGGTAACCAATGTTGTTTCAATACAGTGTAACAAGGATGACAGTGTAACAGGATAAATTGTTTTAAATTTTTGTATGTTAAAAGTTTTATATTATGTTTTATCATGTTGTACATTAGGGTTTTAATTTCTGTGAATCACCCAGAGAGTTTTGGCTATTGGGCAGTATAGACATTTTAATCATCATCATCATCATCATCATCATCATCATCATCATCATCATCACAATGATGGAAACTTGCGATCTGTCAGTAACCAGGAGGCAGCATTCTGGGCCAGTTAATATTTCTGAACTGTCTTCAAGGGCAGCCCCACAGGGAACACTCTGCAGCAGTCTAATCCAAAAGTTACCAAGGCATGCATGACGAGAGCCATTTTTACCAGCGCCTTCATGTTTTCTTTCTACTGATGGTGGACGCTTCTGTTAAGTAAATGAGGCTAATCCTTCTCAAAGCGAGTCCTGAAAAGAACAGCAAATGAAAACGGTCTGTGTCAGCAAATCTTCATCCACCCACAAGCAAGACCCCTGCTAGCACTTCCTCCCCTCCCCATCAAATTTTCTCATCTTTTTTTGCTATAGGGCAAAATCACCCCAGATGGCTCTCCCAGCATTTAAAAAGGAGAACATTTGCATGACATCATCACGAACCATGTTCCCCTTCTCTAGTTTATAATTAGGGGGTGGAACAGATGGCTAAGCTTTGGCCCACCCATTCAGGACTTGGGTTTCCATAGAAATAACAAGGGTGCCCCTCCCCTCATCATTTCTATGGAAACCCACATGCCAAATGGGTTGGATTGGATGAAACATGTTAGTAGGTCCCAGCAAGAAGGAGTTACAAGGAGAAGGACTTGAAGGACATAGACAAACTGGAGAGGGTTCAGAGGAGGGCAACAAGGATGATAAAGGGACTGGAAACAAGGCACTATGAGGAGAGACTGAAAGAACTGGGCATGTTTAGCCTTCAGAAGAGGAGACTGAGAGGAGAGATATGATCGCACTCTTCCAGTACTTCAAGGGATGTCACACAGAGGAGGGCCAGGATCTCTTCTCGATCATCCCAGTTTACAGGACACGGAATAATGGGCTCAAGTTACAGGAACCCAGATTCCACCTAAACATCAGGAAAAATTTCCTGACTGTCAGAGCAATAAGACAATGGAACCAACTACCTAGGGAGGTGGTGGGCTCTCCCACTCTGGAGGCATTCAAGGTGCGGCTGGACAGCCATCTGTCCGGGAAGTTTTGACCTGGATTCCTGCACTGAGCGGGGGGGGTGGGGGGGTTGGACTCGATGGCCTGGTAGGCCCCTTCCAACTCTACTTTTCTATGATTGTATGACTAACGTTTAGTCGTGGGATGACTAAGGAAGAACTGGTGTGTGTCCCGTCCCGTCCCCGTCTCCCCCACTGCCAGCCCAATCCCAAAATTTGATGAGTCCCTTAGTCCTCTTACTGCAGATCTCATCAGGCAATGCCCATGCACTTTTTCAAGCACATCTTGGATCAAAATCATAAGGGCTAGCAACTTGCCTTTTTACTTTAAAACACAACCAAGCATTTTCAAGAAGGTGCCTCCTGCACCAACGCTACCCCATATGCCTAGAGTGTCTGCCACGAAACCCCCTAGGGAAGTGGAAGGCAGCAGGCTTCTGCCTTTCAGGAAAGTTTGTGTGCCATCACTAGTCCTCATTGAGGAGCCCCCAATAAGCTTTCAAGGAAACACACATGCAGCTGGACAGAACATAAAACCGAAAGTGACCAATTCAGTCCAAATCCCTGTGTCTAAACAGGGTATCTTAAAATATCCATGGACTAAATGTTTTCAAAAATACTGGGCAGGGGGCAGTTGTTCCTCTCTCAGATTGTGCACCCCTCAAGACATTTTGGTGCACGGTTCAAGAGTTGCCCTGTCAGATCCAAGACTTACATTTTGCAGTGGTTTGGTTGGAACATTAGTGAGGGCTGGACAAATAGAGAAATGGATGAGGGACATAATACTAAGAAATGTTAAAATGGCTCCGCCCACTGCCCCTTGCTGCCCTTATGGCTGGAGCTCCCTCCCGGAACATCTGGTGGGCGTCCCCTCTCCCACCTCCTCCAAACCCTGTCTCAAAACCCCACCACCATCTTCATGTAGCCCCTTGCTTAATCACCCCCCCCCCCAGACTTCTTCCCCCATTGGCAGAGAAGTGTAGAAAAAGTCCATGGGGCTGACCCGTCTTTTCGGTTTATGCCGTAGAACAACCTTTCCAACCTGGCGCCCTCTGGACGTGCTGGACTACAACTGCCATCATCCCCCAGCCAGTGGCTGGGGGGTGATGGGAGTTGTGGTCCAACACATCCAGAGGTTGCTGGGTTGGGAAAGGCTGCCACAGAATGTACACTGATGGTGCTAGCGATTTTATTCTATTAAGTGGCATATAAGTATTACTAATAAATAAATAAAATAAGAAGATATTCATAGTATGAATGCTTATAAAATGTGACAGAGAGGAGGAAGGAGAAATGAGATGGACAGAGAAATCTTCAACCCCGCCCTCCAGTCCTCAGTCACCCAGAACTGAAATGCAGGAGAATCACCACCAGCAGTCCAGTCTTATGCATGATTGATTACACAGAAGTCTCGCCTTTCAACAGGACTACTCCTCCCTAGTAAAGTGAAGTGTGCATAAGAATGCAGCTTGCATTTGTCCCATCGTGTTCCCTTTGTCTCTTCTCCTCGGAATTGCTGAGATTGTAAGCTCTTTGGGGCAGAGCTCCGTGTTACGTTACTTTAAAGAGCCAAGTCTACTGATGGCGATCAAGCAAGCGAGCAGCAAGACAGCGAGGGGAAAGGAAAGAGATGAGACGGGAAGATATATGACAGACAGAAAAGTTATTTAGGTAATGCGGGGGGGGGGGAGAGAGAGAAAAAGAACCATGATGAGTTTATAGAGAATGGGCTATGTAGAGGAGAGACTTCGCCTCCCTTTCTGCCGGGCACCAACCGCAGCGCTTGCTCTCCTTCTCAGCAGGAATCCCAGCTGCGTCTTGCGCGCAACTTTGCGCCCCAACAGACGCTCCTCCCGATCCAAGGCAAAGACTGCAACGGCGGGGGCGGCCAATCCTCAGATCGCTGCGGATCGCACTCCTTTCCTGCCCCGCGGCCTCCAGCGGCGGCTCCTGTCTGCAGCGCCTCGCTGAACAGAACGCGGCGGAGAATTCCGCGCACAATGCAGAAACCGTTTGTGAGCAGGCCGCTTCTGATTGGCTGGACCTTGGGCATTCCCCTAAACGGAGGGAGGGGGAGCGCGCCTTTCGCCTAAGCGCCCCCGTTTGATTGTCGAGACTAGGGGCTTAACCTGAAGCAGGGCTAGCCACCAAAACCGGCTCTTTTTTTCTTTGCCCTGGAAGTGACTCTGAGCGTGTGCAGAGTATTTCCCGGCTGAGGAACCCCAGCCAAACACCACTGGGGCGAGAACTGCCCCAAAACGTCTCCCTTTAGAAATTAAAAAAGTGAGGTGGAGGAAAAGAAGGGATTGCACTGAAGCCCTATGCAAAGTCTTGACATAGAAGCAAAATTAATGGCTTATTATTCTAGATTCATTATGACAAAATTAGCTTGGGGGAGCTGCTTCTGTTCCTCAGGTTTAGACTTGGTGAGGTAATGATGATGGCAGTGCTTCTGAGCATGTACAAAGTAGCTTTCCTTGTATGCTGAGTAAGCACAACCACACATGTCTGGGATACTGTAATCACAGCTCACCTCCAAGCAAATGCGACCCCCAGCACTGCTGGTTTTAGAAATTTAGAATAGCTGTCACTCTTTGGTCCCTTCTGTACAACCATTAACAGGACCGGTGCAAGGCAGTTTGGTGCCCTAGGCAAGATCAGATATTTAGCGCCCCCCTTCCCACTTGAGAGCGCTGTATTTTGTTTTCAAGGCGTTTCTGGCGCCCCCTTTAGCCCTGCACCCTAGGCGGCTGCCTAGTTGGCCTAATGGTAGCACCGGCCCTGACCATTAATAAATAAGAACCAAGTAGACAATACTGGACTAGATGGACCAATGATCTGACCTCATATACGACCATTTCCTGTGTTCCACCCTGAGCCTTTAGGATAGGGTGGGCTATATATCTAAATAGAGGTGGCTGACAGCGAATTGCTAACAACTAAGCATTATTATTATTATTATTATTATTATTATTATTATTATTATTATTTCATTTCTATACCGCCCAATAGCCAAAGCATTAGGAAGTGCCCAGTTTGCATTGCAGCTTTGTTTGCTGTAAACTCACTAGCTGGCCTTAGACAAGCCTCAGTTTTCCCACCTGCAAGATGTGGGAATAATCATTCTGCCCTACCTTACAGGGGTCATTGTGAGGACAACAAATATATATATATATACAATGCTATGGACATTGGAAAGTGTAGTATAAATGCTGAGTATTATAATAAAGACATCATGATTAACAGTGGGCTAAATTATCATAGGGTGTCTGGAATTAAGGGGTTCTAGGGAATCAGGTTAATATAAAACAGACTGCCCCAGTTACAACTCCCACCTTCCCTGACCATTGGCCATGCTGACTGGAGCTGATGGGAATTCTCATCCAAAACGTCTGGAGGTCATCATGGTGGGAAAGACTGAAATAAAAGATCTTCTCCCGTTTATTGTCATTTAGCTTTTATTATGCACCACAAGACCCAAACCCATTAAAGTTTCTAAGGGCGCAATCCTATGCATGTTTAGGCAGAAAAAAAGTCCTACAATTCCCAGCATCCCCCAGCCAGCAGGGACTTCTTAGGATTGTGCCCTAAGAAGGACAAGGACAAGAGAGCCAGTGTGGCGTAGTGGTTAGAATGTTGGACTGGGACTCGGGAGATCTGGGTTCTAGTCCCCGCTCGGTCATGAAACACACTGGGTGACTTTGGGCCAGTCATGGACGCTCAGCCTAACCTACCTCACAGGGTTGTTGTGAAGATAAAATGGAGAGGAGGAGGAGGATTACCGGTATGTAAGCCGCCTTGGGTTCCTTGCAGGAAAAAAGGCAGGGTATAAATATAATAAATAAATAAATAATTTATTTCTTGGGCCTGTCATTCCAAATTTATTTCTCAGTGTGTTGTGGAGTATTTTGGGTTGTCTTGTGTGTGTTGTTTTTTGGGGTTTTGCTTTGGTAAAACCTACCCTCCTGTCCATTGTACCCACATTCTATAGACCCTATTCTCCATTGTTCATCTGCAGTGAACAAAACAAGTCAATGAAATCGCTGGGAAGGAAACTGATGTAGTCGAGTCTCTTTCTGTCCATGTTGCCGCACTACTGAAACATTTGCTTTGACCAAAAGGGACTTGTCTTTTCTTGTCTTTTTTTCCTTTCCTTTTAATCTCAAACAGTGCACAACTGTTAGACGTTGCTGGGAAGTGAGGTGACTTCATCGCTTCAACAGGCCCAGGGCTGCTACTCAGCAAAAACGGTGAATGAGCTGGTGACAATGAAAAATGTGAATCCAACAAGATTGGTGCCGGGAGGTTGCTTTGCCTTTTAATAAGCCATGCCAAGAGAGAAGGAACCTCTGAAGATGCCGTCATTTTCCTGCTTTGTCTAATATTTGTCTATTCTGATTAGCAGAGGCTCTCTGGGAGTCCCTGAGTTGGGGGGGCTTTCCCAGCCCTTTACCCAAGATCCTGCAGGCCAAATCTTTCTGCATGCAACCTGGAATGTGCCGCTTGCAAGAGACTGTGCTCTGTGAAGCACTGAGCTGGGAAAGAGAAGAAGGCCCCCAGACTTTTCATTGCGACTTGTCTCAGTGGTTGCATCAGGCTGGCATCCAAATCACACATTTCTGGGTTGCTGACTCATACAGGCCTCCCGTCGGTACTGGATTTCTAAATATAATACTCCTTTAAACATTTCAGAGGATTCAAGGCTCTTCACAGGTCCAGCGATATGCGCGTTCTGCAATACCGGATAGAAGGGCGTACAAAGTTGGAGAATGGAGCGCCGGCCGCAGAATACTGTTTCCCACATATCCCCGCTTTCAAAAAATTTTTTAAAAATATATCAACTTTCTAGTCTTTATTGTTGTGAAGATATGCTTGAAAGTGGGTTAATAATGCTGGTGAAACCTCAGAAGCCCAAGTGGGGCTTGAATGGGATCATTAGAGGCTGTGCAGGCACAGAATTTTAATGGTGGCGTCCTAGCCAAAACTGAACTCCGCAAACAGCTGGGAAGGGCTGCTCCCCGCCCCGCTTTTTTCTTTTACAATTTCATTGCAGCCCCTGATAGTGCTGAAGAGGCAAGCTACTCATCTGATGCAAATGGGGAGTGGCTTGCCTCTTCAACATGTATTGGAAGCGTCAAAGAAACCTTCAAGTTCTCAGCATTTCCCCCTCTTATTTTAATGGATGTCTTGGGGCCTGCCTGGAAAACAGCTCCAGGGACCTGGATTATAGTTTAAGAACCACTGACTTAGTAGTTACATTGGTGTAAAGAAGTAATGGATCAAGATCAGGATCAGTCTTTTAATACCACTGTGGTATATTCATGTTTCTTAATCCCTATGCATAAGAAGCCCCAGACTTAATCACTCTTTTACGCATGTCTTCTGTCTTTCACAGGATGACGTCTTGAGTCAGAAGGGCTAAATATGGAACTGTCAAAAAGTTCCCTTACATTCCTTTAACAGTCTTGTAACTTTTCTGAAAACTCTTTCAACTCTCAGTCTCTTCGGGTAGAAATATTCAATATGTCAGCAAATGCGTCCACCCCGCCACCCCCAGGAAAGGCATCTGCATCTGTTGACTGACATAATATAGAGGTACGGGGAGATGTGCAGGAGAGAACCAGCAGTTGTGGGGGGGTGGGGGGTGTCAAATCTTCCTACACCTCCTGCAACTTTCCCCAGCTTGGCACCCTCCAGATGTGTTGGACTACAACTCCCATCATCCCCAGTTTTAGTCCAACACATCTGGAGGGCACCAATAATGGGAATTTAAGGAGGACCAGATGAAAATCCATAGTCCCCAGCTGAAGCAGCTCGCTGTACAAAATGTTATCTTGTTTTCATATTAATAAATGCAGAAGGGGGGGGAACCCCCTTCTTTTGCAGGAATTTACCATTAGAAATTTCAGAGGCGGATAAGTGGTGATTGGGAGTGAGCAGATATTAATGCAGCGTGGTGAGAAGATAGACAGGAAAGCTGCTTAGGATGAATTATGTGGATAAAAATTCGAAACCCAAATCCTTATGGCACAAGAAACTAGTTATCCGTATCTGATAGCAGAAAGCAAGGCACCAGTAGGAGCTATTATGGGGTGTCTATTTGAAGGGGGGGAACCACTGAAGAGAAGGGGAAAATAAGCACTGGCAGTTTAGTGCCCAGCTCACTTGGAAATCCCCATTTGAGTGTGTTCCGTTTCGTTTTGGCCTGCGGTTTAAGGGGATGTATCAAGCTTCTAGCTTTTTTTGACCAAACATCAGAAACGATACCCACAAATGTGTAGGTAATTGTGGGCATGTAGGTTGGTCATATTTGATGTGGGCTGGTCACTTTTGCAGTCCCATCTTTAAATCTGCCCCCCCTAAGGCCGCAATCCTAAATGCACACTAGAGAGCATTCCAAAATCCACAGTAAGGCAATCCCTTTATTAGGACCAATCCAAACGTGGCAAAAATAGCGCTCACTATTTTGTGACATTTTGGACGGTTTGTCCTAATAAAGGCATTGCTCTGCTGTGGATTTCAGCACTTTTCTCATGGGCCAACACAGCTGCTGTCGCTTTCTGCAGTCTAGCAAGTAGGTACCGTAAGTCCTATTTGAGCCAGTGGGATTTACTTCCAAGGTAACATAGGATTGGAGACTGATTCCTTCTCTCTGTGTGCCTCTGTCTCAAGAAACTGCTTGCGGTCAGTGGTGTTTGTATGATTGTATCAACATTTCCTTCCAAGCAATAGGAAAACTAAGGGTGCAATCCTATGCATGTTCAGACAGAAAAAAGTCCTACAACTCCCAGCATTCCCCAGCCAGCCTTGTTTCTTAGGTGGCAATCCTAAACCAGTTTTCCCCAAACTGATGCCCTCTAGATGTGCCCTCTTATTTTATCTGAGTTGATTTGGTTGAGAAATGAGTGGGTTGGCTTTGCCTCCTGTGAAATTTAAATAAATCCTAGTAATTATTTCTAACTTTGCCTATATACACATGAATGAACATATGCAAGTTGCAGGCGGGAATATGGGGTGGGCTAAGATTTTAAATTTTTATACTGTTTTAAATGTATTTTATCCTGTTTTTATCTTGTGTACATCGCCCAGGGTGGCCGGTTTGCCGGCCAGATGGGCGATAAACAAATGTAAATAATAAATAAATAATAAGTTTCCTGAAGATTTGTGTCCTATGGGTCTGGGCCCCGAATCTTTTACATGCCTAGCAACACTCCTGTCTGGAGGGCACCAGCTTGGGGGAGGCTGTCCTAAGCATACTGACCCAGTAGGAATGAAAGCACTAGACTTGGTAGGCCTCCTTGAATCAGTGTTTAGAAATGGTCTGGTGGTGCCCACAGCACAAGGCCAGTGTCAAGGGTAGGAATGGCTGGGCACTTGCCGAGGGCCCACATCCCAGCAGGGGTCCACAGACAAGGGCCCCCTGGAATTGCTCCTCCTTTTCATTTTTTAAACTTTTTAATTAAATTCTGACAATACACAATAATTAAGCAAAACAATAAAAAGACAGGAAAAGATAAGAAAAGAAGAAGAAAAATATAACTAAAAACAAACAGATAAACAATAATTTTACATCTGTGTTACATCAGTTATAAGTAGTAGGAAAATAACTTAGGTAGGTACTGAGCTTAAGGTTATAAAGGGTCTGCTTTTGGCCTAAATTGTTTAATTAAACAACAATGTTATAAAATAAATACATTTTTCATTTCAGTATTCTTTATAGTATCCACAGTGTTTTATACTGTGAAGGAATATTATGTTGGTTTTCCATCCTATTCATATAAACAATAAAATCATGCCAAATTGCATAAAATGAATCATGTTTACTTTGACCCCTTGCCACCTTCAGCTTATGGGATATATTCTTTTTCCATTAAGGCCATTTGCCACACCATATTGTACCAATAATCTAAGCCCTGAAAGCTGAAACCCTTCCAAAATCTTGCAAGTGTGAGCCTGGCAGCTACAAATAAGTGAGTAATTAATTCCTTACTATTCAGATTATTTATTTCTTCCCAAAAAAATATTTAATAATTCTAGAGTCGGTGAATGTGGAATATGTTGATTCATAATTAAACCAATCTGTATTATCACCACTCGCCAGAAGGGCTGAACTTCTACACAGTCCCACCACATATGCAGGTATGTGCCTGACTCTTGGCACCCCCTCCAACACTGCGGGGAGGTTGAATGAGTCATAACCTCCTCCTTTTCACTGTTGCAACCTGCTTGTTCACCTGCCTCTTGCTCTGGCCCAGGCAATGGTGGTGGTGAGAAGGAGAAGCAGGAGAAGCCAGAGCCTGCTTGCTCCTGGGCTTTCTGCCTGTCAAGCCAGAAAGTGGTAGCCATGATGAGAAAGAGGAGGAGGAGTGAAGGCGGCTGGTGACAAAGGCAGTGAGAAGGTAGGCTCCCTGAGGGAGGGGGCCTATTTTGAGATGTTGCCCAAGGGCCATAAAAAACCGGCATTGCCGCAGAAGGCAGGGTCAGGCACGTGCCAGGATCCAGATCCATGGCGGAGCCAGCGTCATCTTGTGCCCGATGAGGAAAGGCCCAGGTGTGGCTTTCCAATTTAGAAAAACAGCCGACTAAGGGTAGGCGTGAGCTGAGGTTTATAAAATGAGGCATGGTGTGGAGAAAGCGGGGAGAAATCCTTCCCCCCCCCCCCATCTTGGAGTCCTTAAATGATACTGTCGGAATCCATTTTGCCTCTTGCAATAGTTCAGCGTGGAGCCACGAGGCTTCCCTTCAAGAGAGCTGCTTATTTTTTGACTCCCCCTCAGTTTCTCCTTGCCACCAGATTTTCCTCTTTTAATCATGATGGTGGTGATTCCAAAGAGGAATCGAGAAGCCGGCCTATTTCTCCGCCTCCCCCCCACACACCTTCATTCCTGCCCTAGATGGGGGAACAGATTGTTCAGAACGTTCTGGCCCACTTGCTGCGTACGCCGGCTGGATGGAGTCCCTGTTCGCACACATGCTCAGCGGTTGATCTTTAGCTACGGCACACAGTCGCTGGCCTCCTCTCGTTCCCAGAATCCTTTGCGCTTGACCTCCACTCTCTCTGAGCCTGTGAGACTGGGGTCATTCTCAGAATGTCATCCAGAATGTACCTTTAGCAGGGGAGGCTGGTAACTTCTGTTTCAGCTGGGCTCCTTATCCATTGCATCTTTTTGTTTGAGCTTTTACAGAGCTATCCATGGTGCTGTACTCCGTCCCCAAAATAGGTTCACCACCATGGAGCACCATGGAGAGCCCCTATCAAGCTCAAACAAAAAGATGCAATGGATAAGGATCCCCACTGACACGGGAGTCACCAGCCTGCACCTTAAGCAATTTTTTAAGAGCCTTCAGGTGGTGAGAGCACAGAAGCAAAGGGGTTCCCAGGATCCCTGAACTCTGGGTTCAAAGGAGAAGGGCCGTAGCTCAGGGGCAGAGCCCCTGCTTTGCATGCTGAAGGTCCCGGGTTCAATTCCTGGCATCTCCAGGTAGGTCTAGGGAAGATCTAGGCCCGAGACCTTGGAGAGGTAAACCTCCACACCTATTCCCCATTGGCATATAGAGTAACCTCCCCCAACCCAGCACCTTCCAGATGTTTTTGAGGACAACTTCCATCCTATGTTATTTAATGATGCTTTTCCACAGAGAGCCAGGGAATGAATTTCCCCAGCAAAATAATATTGTTCCCTGTTGTAGTGCAAAGTATTTTGGGGTGGCTTGAATGGGCAATTAAGACCCATTAGCTGTACAAAAGACCTGCTCTTGGTGGAGAGGAAAACTGCTAGGAGGACTGCTTTGTTGATATGGATCTGCCTGGATTTTGGGACTCTCCCTGGGAGCATGGCTATGGGGACAGTCAGGATGAGTGCCTGCACTTCAAAATTGACCACTGCACCCCTGGGGAAGGGGCGGGCAGGCGTCTCGTCCTTCACCACAGGCCGCAAAATATCTTGAGCCAGCCCTGTGAAGAGCCTTTGGACCGTCTCTTTGCTTGAGGGAAAGGTGCTGAAGCGCACCATAGGGTACATGTGTGCACATGTGTGTGAGTGAGGCTGTTCCTTGGTACCAGGTACACTGGGGGCTGCATGGGGAAACTTTGGGGTCCGGATTTTGCCCCCACCAAGCCTCCAGTCCTTAATCCCCACTCGCGTTAAAGCTGCAATCCTACTTAGCTGGGTGTAAGTCCCACTGAGCTCAACGGGGCTTACTTCTGAGTAGACATGTGTAAAGCTCTGCGCTGCCCCTTAAATTGCAACCTGCCGCCCGCATGACAGACTGTGGTGGAACCCGGCCAGGGAAACCAGGTCAAGGAAGCGCCCCGCTCTTCACCCAGCTTAATTTGGGAGACTGCAGTACCACCGCCAGTTGCCTAGCAACCCGGATGCAAATTCCCATCCCGTCAGAAAGCGGTTTTTCTTTCCAGCAACTCCATGGGCAAGGAATCTCAGAGGGGAGGATCCGGGCGAACTAATGAGGTTGCTTTAAAAAGGCATCACCTACGCAGCCTTTGGGGAGCTGCATGGCTCCTTGAAAGATGCCATCCGCAGCACCAAGCAGGGCACATAAGTGTGTGTGTGTGTGTGTGTGTGTTTAAAAGTCACTGAACCAGACATGGCATCATGGGTGTGTTCTCTTAGGGTGCAATCCTATATTATCGGGGAGTAAACCTCATTGAAATCAGTGGGATGTACCACTGAGTAGACATGCATAGGACTGCGCTGTTAAGACCATTGTGAAGATAATGTCTTGCAGTGCAATTCTAAGCATGTCTACTCAGAAGCAAGTCCCATTGAGTTCAGTGGGGCTTATTCCCTTGTAAGTGTGCTTTAGACTGCATCCTTAAGAGTGCTCACTAATATAAGGTGCTGTATTTTAGGAGGCCTATTTTTGTATGGGGGGGGTAAGACAGAGTGGCTGGGGAGAGCTGAATAAATTCCGGGTCCAAGCATGTGCTCAGAGGTACCCTGTTCCAGGGGTAGGCAACCTGGTGTCTTCCACACCTTTTGGACTACAGCTCCCATCAGGCCCAAGACATCAGGAGGGCATCCAGGTGCCTACTCCTTCCTTGCTCCTTGATTGTGTGTATGTCTGCCCCCTCCCCTATTTTATACCTGACTCTGGTTGCTAGACCTCAGGATTCTAATTTATTTATTTATTTTTTAAGTTGATCCCACACGCCTGAAGTCTGCCCACCACTGCCTTGAACAGGTTTGTGTTGGACGACATCACAGGGCTGAAAGCCCTGCAGGATGAGTGTTGTTTTGAATCAGGAGGAGGATGCGCCCTTCTTATTACTTCTGGTGATGGACCAAAAATGCAGTCCAAGGAAGATTTGGGGGGGGGGGAGCACAAACTGGTTGGCAATGACTCACTCATTAGCATTTGGAGAGACAGAAGCATCCTTGTGAGTGTGCTGGTGGTGCCCTTTCACATTTACGCTTGGCCTGTTTCATTCCACTTGGTGTTTTTCAGAGCAGATTATCTGCTCGGATAATGTCTTCTTGGCCTCCGCATTTCCAGGCCCTTTTGAGTTTTGATGGGTTCTTGCTGTTCCAGTAAGATTCCACAAATGCCTCAATACATCAGTTTCATAAAGGTGTAAACGTTGCCGGAAGGGGGGGAGACGGATCTATGACCTAATGTTCGCTGTAGCTTCAGATAATATTTTTAATATATTAATTTGTTTGTTTTGCAATTAGCTTGATTTGTTGCAATGAGCTGCCAGAAGCAGAGCTCATCAAGGAATGCAGTGCTGCTGCTCTCCGGACTTGTTTTGGGTGGAATCATATTTCTTATGCATTTGTTTTTTGGTGGCAGGTTTTAACAGACCTTTTCTCTGAAAGAGGAATTTCCTCTCATTTTACTCTCTGTTCCAAGGAGGATTGGACATTTAGTTGTCAAAGTTTTGGATTAGTACATTTCATTCATCATGACAGAGCAGCCTCAAATGTAATCGCACACTCACACACTTCCAGTTTTAAGAGAAAGTGAAACTGGAGGTCTGTTGTGTGGTTATCAAGAGCCATGGGGGGGGGGGGGAGAAGAGGAACCCTAGCAAATTTGGGAGCAGAACCAACTCCTATTTTCTTTTTGTTCTAACATGCCCTTTTGGAGCAAAGCAGCAGCCGTCATCCAAAAAAAGAGCCCGCTGTTATATTTAGCTTCCAAGGAGGGCTTATGTAACATCTCTGACGCATACTGTTTTAAAATTTACAAGCTGTACTAGTCCTGCTCTCTACCCAGGCCTCAAAGACACAACTCAAAATCCACTTTGATCGGTCTCATCTCCCCGGAGCTTTTCGACAACCAGGATTCCTCTAACAGGCATCCCACTATTCTGTCCGGATTTCTTTCTTTCACGTTTTTGCCTTTTTTCGGGGAGGGCGGGGGAAGATCTTAAATATATTCTTGGTTTTAAAAAGAAAGGAAAAACCAAAACCTTTGCAAGCTTCCCTGAGCTATTGGCTCTGCTTTTGTGATGTCACGGATTCCTGATAAACATTCTAACTTCTGAGAGCGTAGTAGGGGCAGTCACTGAATACTGAAACCTCAATTGTTCTGAGGGATGTGTGAGAGCAGTTTGGCAGAGACCAGGCCCCCCTACCAGTTCTAATGACTGAAAGTTGTTTGGGCCCTGGGGGGGGGGGTGTCTTGTGATAAGTACCAAAGTGATAAAGGGCCAGGAGAGCCCTAAAAAGATGTGGCAGGGGAGGGAGAGGGGCAAGAGAAGTCAGGCCTGTTTGGAAGCCACACCTTCTCACTCAGATTATGGGGAACATTGTGTGGGGAAATGCACTCTCTATATGCTCTGATGTGCTGCTGCCTTTAGTATCAGCTTCCTCCCAGATGCCCCTCAGCCATCCTGTGGGGTGGTCAGCTCCTTTCCGGAACCCAGCAGCCCCCGCCCACCCCCATCAGTACATCTATAACAGTGTTCTCCAACCTTGGGTCCCCAGATGTTTTTGGCCTACAACTCCCAGCATGCTGGGAGTTGCAGGCCAAAAACATCTGGGAACCCAAGGTTGGAGAACACTGATCTATAAGGACAGCTCTCAGAATAGAGAGAGGGAGAGAGACGTTTTGATTAAAGTGCTGTTAATTCAAAATATTCACTGGCCGCACGCAGCTCCTCATCTCACTTCATTATGCACGCAGTTTAATCAGTTTAATCTTTGTAAGCCCGGGTGGCTTTCCAAGGCCTTGCTTGGCAGAAGACCCCGTGCTTCTTTCAGACCAAAAGGGCCACAAAATCATTAGGTGGGATGCAAGGAGCGCTTCTTGGGAATCACAAAGGGCCTGTCAGCCTTAGCCGTGGCTTCAAGCGCCAAATGCTTGGGGCCCAAATTACACTTGAAATGGAAAGAGGCGAGAGGAGGGCGCCCTCCTTGCCTACGGCAAGAGGCAGCTGGGAATCTTATGCCTGATCAATTAGAGCCTCCTGGGGTCCCAATCCAGACCTCTGGGGTTTCCCAGAAGGCCCCCACCCCCTTTCCCCTGCCCCCCATTTCTCCCAGCCACAGGTAGCTTGGTGGTTTCCTGGCTTTTGCGCAGTTTTTTCCCCATTCTAGAAGACTGAAATGCCTCTGCTAAGGCTAGTTACTGGCAGTAAGAACTTTAACTTTAAGTGTTGGACTGGGACTCAGGAGATCCGGGTTCTAGTCCCCGCTCGGCCATGAAACTCACTGGGTGACTTTGGGCCAGTCACTGACTCTCAGCCTAACCTACCTCACAGGGTTGTTGTGAGGTTAAAATGGAGAGCAGGAGGAGGATTATGTAAGCTGCCTTGGGTTCCTTGCAGGAAAAAAGGCGGGGTATAAATATAATAAATAAATAAATAAATAGCTGAGATCCCGCCGCCCGGGGGGGGGGGACGGACTTCTATTTCGGTGGGGCTCCTTTTCCATCACAGGTTTTACAGATTTTATTTGGAACTTCATAGGAGCTATCCATGGTGCTGAACTCCACCCCACCCCCCACCCCCAAAATTTAGGTTCGCCACCACGGGGCACCATGGACAGCTCCTATGAAGCCCCAAATAAAAGCTGCCAAACCTGTAATGGAAAAGGAGCCCCACTGAAATAGAAGTCGCCAGCCTCCCCCCCTCCTTTGGTGTTTGGGCCCTTTTGCCTTCAGCCCCCACCCCTTTTGCCTTTGGGCCCGCCCACCACTGGAATGCACCCCCCCCCCAGCTCCTCTGAAATGTAATTCAGCCCTGGGACTGAAAGAGGTTCAGCACTGCTGAATTAGAGGAACCCATTGTTGCAAATCCAAATTTCCCCTCCCCAGTTTGTAACTGACTCTAACCAAGCCTTTCCCAATCTCGTGTACTCTAGATGTATTGGATTACAACTCCCATCATCCCCAGCCAGCGTGCCAAGTGGTGCAGCTAGGTAATTTTAGACTCTGGTTTAATTGGGGGTGGGGGAGGGGGAGCTCTTTAGATAGTCATGTGTATTGTTTCATTTACTTCCAAATGTGGTAAGCCAGCCATGTTGCGTTTAGGGGGCCCTCCCGCTCATTCTGCTGAGTGGGGCCCGGGACTTCTGCCTCAAAGTCCTAACCTGATGGCGCCATGGGACCTGCTCAGTTTAAGAGGGGAAAAGGTAGAGGGGGCTCTTTCTTTCTTTTTGTTATTTATGGTATATTGTAATGCTTTTTGAGCGTTTTTTTTTTCCCAATCCATAAAAGAACCCTCCTTCCCAATTATGCAGTAGATGGTACAAGACATATACCCATAAGCCTCCATTTCTTATGTTTCCCTCTCCACAGCCTTCCCTTCAGGTCACTGATGTGTGTTAAGTTCTGTGTCTTACATATTAAACTATTTACAGCTATCACTTTCACATTGGCTAATTTGCTTATTATGGCGTTATAAGCGGAGCGAGCACTTAAGAAAATCCCCAAGCCCCACTGCAACTCCTCCAATTTTTAGCCAAACCGTGCCTCCCCACACCTTCTAAAAGAAGCAAAGGAGAGACATCCTAATAGGGAGTGAGTTGGGGATGGGCCTAGGCACCCTGTAATTTGAATCCCAACGCTTCCCAGAATCCTCTGCAACATGCAGGAGTTCTGCGGGAGCCTTGCAGGGGAGTCTCATGGCACTGATTGGGTTCACACAACACGATAAGCCGTGGTGGCCCAGAAGGCACGTTTGTTTTCAGAGCAGCTTGTCGTGTTGTCTGAACCCAGCAGCGTGGCTTGTGAACCACGCACAAGCCACTCTGGCTGGGTTCAGACGACACGACAGACAAGCCACTCTGAAACAAACATGGCTTATGAGCCACCACGGCTTATCGTGTTGTTTGAACCCAATCAGAAAGTCTGGAAAAAGAACTGTTGCAGCGGATTGGAAGCTGGCGGGAGGGAGAGAACATGACCGTCTGGGGCATTTGAGGGGGCCGGTAGGGACCCTGACCCTAAGCAACATCTTCCCCAGAAGGCAAGATTTCTTCCTGCAGGGTGTTAAATCCTTGCACGGAGAAAGTCCCCAAAGTGGGGCAATTTCACACACGCATACGCGCGCGCGTGTGCGCACACACACACACACACACACACACTTTTGATGAACAAATCTTTCTGGAATGTTTGTCTCATCTTCTCTTGACCACGAAGACTCAGCACCACAGAGCAATCTGTGCATTGGAAGACATGCGCAAGAGCATGAAGGGGCTGGATAATTTCAGGGAGGGGGTAGCCCCGCCCTGTGGCAGGTGTCCTCTTTCATTCACATCTCTCTCACAGATGCACCCTACACCTGGTGACTGACAATGATAATTAAGTTTGGGTACACCTGTTTGCGCAGGAATGTCCTCAAAGAGCGCAGTTGTGTAAGGAACTGCATCCTCCCCCCCCATGTGTGTGTGTGTGTGTGTGTGTGTTCTCTGTGCTCAGAGTGAATTGGGTGTCTCCAATTTTGCAGCCCATGCCTACTTCCAGCAAGAATTTGTCCTCAGGTGTTTGAGGTGTTGTTGCCGAAACAGGTGCACAGACAGGTTAGACCTGAGCTGTCATTCCTTGGTCCTGTGTTGTCATTAGTACTGACTGTTGTTGTGGGTGCTCGCTTGCCTGGCTAACCGTCTCCTACGGAACTCTTCTTCATGCTCGCTTGGGGCATTGCGCTTCAATCATATCTCTGCAGATGAGCATCACAGCATAAACAAACCACACTGTAACACACTTAAAAATAATTAGCCATGTTCCCAGGGAGGTGCAGCATTTTGTGAGATCTTTTTCAAAACAGGCTCTTCACAACTGTCTTCAGGTGTCAGAAGAACAGCAATTGCTCAATTGCTAGACTAAACAAAGCAATAATTATTTAATGAAACCACAGCAATTCACCATATGGAGAGATTAGCTTCCTTTTCATGAGACTCAAAAGGGTGTTGGAGAAACTTTGTGGATGAAGCAAGCAGCAATTGATCACCCAACTCGACATTCAAATCACTGTGTGTCCTTTTTCTTTTTCCTCAATGAAAATCCCAGTAGAGATAATTAGAAGCATAGAGGGAAGTCAGTAAAGGAAAATGGATTCTCAAATGTGTCTGAGTTTATTACAATCCAACACAGCTCGGAAATATGGTTTCCTTTCTTCAGGAACAATCTCAAACAAATAATGTAAACTTGTAAACAACTTATGAATAGTCATTATAAAGAATAAAAAAAAAAAACCATCTAAAAACACCAATTGATAAAATGCCAGATGACTTAGGTATTAATGTACTTACTCAACTTAATATGGATGATACGAAGCCCTTCTTAAATAGTTCGTACCTTTAATAAGTCATTTGGACTTTTTATACATTTAGTTTTTATGTATTTTATTGTAGAATTTTCTTTATAATGAATGAATATGCATAAGTTGTATTATTAGTTTTAGATTGCCCCTGAAAAGGGAGATCTTATTTCCGACTCCGAGACGCATTGGACTGAATTTAACTCAGGCGCTTTCGCAAATCCATTTCTGTTTCTTTTTTCTGCCCCTTTTTTCTGTCTGTTTGAACCCTAACTATAATAGGCTCTGGTTTCAAAGCAGAGAAAACAATAAATGAAGTATTATTCGTCCCATAAATTTGCCTTTGTTCTCTCCACCCTACCCTAATTATCACATTTCTTATGCAAATTTCATAATTGGCCCCCAGTATGTTGCAGTCCCCTGGATAGAATGCCATTCTCTGCATCACACCTATCAAACTAATTCTTGCTCATCTTAAAACAATATCACTCCTACTACAGGTTAGTAGCAGGAGCAGCAAGTGACTGCAATAGAAAGAGATCCTATAAGGGCAGATGTATTTATTTGTTATTAAAATGTATATAACCTGCCCTTCCAACAGAGTAGCTTATAATGAAACAATCCCTCAAAATACAATAAAAACAACCACATAAAAATGAATAAAGAGCAGCAGGTCTTAAATTAAGAGCAACTGAGCTTATCAAAGCAGCATCGAATAAATACGTATATAGAGTGCTGGACGATGAATGTAAACTAGCAAGAATTGAAAGCCTGGGAAAATAAATAAAAGGGCTTTTGCCTATTGCCGGAATGGCATTAAGGTCAGTGCCAGGTGGGCTGCCCTGGGGAGAGCACTCCAGAATTGGGGTACCACCACTAACAAGGACATGTTATTCCAGGGCACATAATGCTTAACCTTTCTTCATCCCACTGATTATCTTGTGCACCCCCACAAAGCTTAATCCCAGTCTTGGAGCTCAGGTGGGAAGTGAGTGAAAATGGCTCTGGGGAGGGGTTGTTGGGGGAGAATCACTGGACAGGGGAACCAGAACATTCTGGTAGAACTGTATGTTACAAGGCAAACATATGTTTTGCCAAACTGTGTTTTCCATGTTATGCTAATTCAAGATATGATGCAAGGGTGAGGAGTTCTTAATCTTTCCCTGCTTCTCCCCCACAACCACTCCCTGGGGCCATTTTCACCTCTTTCTTTCTTTCCATAACTGGGCTGCAAAACTGGAAATAAACCTGGACTAGAAGGGAGTGGACTGAGGAGGAGGTTTGCATTGCATGGGAGGATGTGGAGGAAGAGGAAAGGTAAGGAAGGACAATTCATTTTAATGTTCTGGGACAAGTTCTGAAGGAAAATGGTTATACAAGTTCCCAGAATGTTGGGGGGGGGGAAGCTGAATATGCTGAGCATCTATTGGCCAGCATCTGTGCCAACACCAACATACTCTTTACCCTCCCTGCACAATCCAAAGAGTAATTTTGCAAGTGTTTTTGAAAGGTTCATGGATCTTTCTTTCTTTCTTGTCTAAAGTGAAGGCAGACAGCTTACATGAAGGATGGGGAGAGAGGCAAGACTCAGTACCGGCTCCAGGTTTTGGGGGGGCCCTTGGGCGAGACACCCTCCATGGGCTCCTTCCTCAGCGAGCCTCCCTTCTCACTGCCATTGCCACCAGCTTCTCTTGCTCCTCATCCTCTTTCCCATCATGGCTACCACTTGCTTGCTTGACAGGCAGGGAGCAAATCGGCCATGGCATCTCCTCCTCCTCCTCCTCCTCCTCCTCCTCCTCCTCACCACCACCATTGTGGTGGTGGCCACGCAGTGGCCAACCAGCTGCCTGTGGGAAGCTTACAAATAGGACACGAGTACAACAGCACCCTTCCATCCTTGTTCCCCAGCAGCTGGTGTACATGGGCATACTGCCTCTGATACTGGAGATAGCATATCGCCAGCCCGGACTAGTAGCCATTGATAGCCTTCTCCTCCTCCATGAATTTGTCCAACCCCCTTGTAAAGCCGTCCAAATTGGTGACCATCACTACATCTTGTGGAAGTGAGTCCCATAGTTTTAAATATGAACTCTCGTTCCTTACCATTGGCTATGCTGGCTCACACTGATGGGAGTTGCAGTCCCCAACTTCTGGGGGGCTACATGTCCCCCATCCCTGGTTTAAGCTTTCCCACCCATTTTCCCTGCTCTCACTTTCTTTCTCTCTTCCTCTAGGTTCCCCCTACCTGCATGAAATTAGGTGAGGGGCAGCTTGAGCCACAGGTTTCCCCCTCCCCTGAGAACCAGGAAGACGGGACAGTTCACTTTCCAACCGGGGTCAGACTTTCCCTAGAAGCCGTAAGCATAAGCCCATCTGAAGCCATCTGAACCAGCAAGAAGGGCAGATGGAAACTTGCTAATCTTCTCTCTCACTCTCTCTCTTAATTCAGTTACATTTCTTTGTTTAATGATGCTGGCAGTGGCAACGTCCTGGAAAAGACATTTTAATTGCAGCTACGCAACCGTGTTCCCATCGCCCCCAGTCAGCACAATGCACAAGCAGATTCAAAACAGAATTAAAAGATAGATGTCAGCTGGTGGGTCCCTACGGCTGCCTGGTGACCTACATGCTACCGAGGAGGGGGGAAATGACACAACAGTTGCTTAAAATGAGGAAGGGGAGGGGGGAATGCGCAGGACCAGCCCTCCATGTCCAGGGATGCTGGAATAAGCAGAGAGGGTGAACCGCTCCTGAGTGGCACAAACGCTTTTCCTGTTGGGTGGCTGCTGCTGCTGCTTCAGAATGGGGGGGCCCAAACCTGCCACGGCAACTGTGAAGAAGAAGTAGGGTAGCAGGGCGAGAGGCACGAGGGAGAAGAATGGCCTCCAATGACCGCATCTGACCACATCCGCCTGCGGACCTGGAGGCTGTGTCCTATCCAACTATTGGCCATTGGCGGAGAAGGGTCCTTGATCTTGAGCTGGACTAGTCAATAGAGTCAGCTGGACTAGTCAACTTCCTGCCTGCTGCATTTAAGTTGACTAGTCCAGTTGACTCTATTGACTAGTCCAGGGGTAGGCATTACAGTGCCGACTCCAGGTTTCTGAGGGCCCTTGTGGGCAAGACACCCTCAGTGGACCCCTCCCTCAGTGAGTCCACCTTCTCACCACCGTTGCCACCAGCTGCTCTTGCTCCTCACCCTCTTTCTCATCAGCGCTACCACCTGCTGGCTTGACAGGCAGAGAGTGAGCCAATGGGCAGCGGCACCTCCTGCTCCTCCTTCTTACCCACCACCGTTGTCTGGGCCAGAGTGAGAGGCAGGTGGACAAGCAGGTTGCAACGGTGAAGAGGTGGAGCAACTTCAGGGGCTTCTTGTCAGTTGCCCGGCCATGCCTACCCATGGTCATGGTGATGGCCCTCCAGATGTTTTGGACTACAATGCCCGTAATCTCTGACCATTGGCTATGCTGACTGGGGCAGATGGGAGGACTGTAGTCCAAAACATCCAGTTGCCAGCCTACCCCTGGACTAGGCAAGAACAGAAGACCAGGCTCTGAATATACGGTACTTACTAGTCCAATCTCAGTTCAAGCGCTGAATTCCCTGGCACGGGCAGGCTGGTGGCTGCACCTCTGCTTTATGGAGGAGGGCTTTTCTCCTGCACCTGAAGGGACACAGTGTGAGAGGGAGGGCCTTGATATAAGCACAGTTGAGAACAGCAGGAAAAGGGAGGTGGGATGGCAAACACTGTGTGTGTGTGTGTATGGAGAACAGCCTCCCCCAACCTGGGCTTCTCCAGATGTTTTGCACTACAACTCCCAACAGCCACAGCTAGCATGGTGACTGGTCAGGGTGATGGGTGTTGTAGTCCAAAGCATCTGAAGGGGGCATGTTGGGGAATGCTTGTGTAGACAGATAGGTGTGTGTATAATATAGATAAGCATCAATAAAAGGGGCTGAAAAAGATTGCCCTTCTGGGGGGCTTTCTGCACCATATGACTTCTCAGATTCAGTAAGAATGTAGGGCATTGCTATAGAAACCCTTATGTAACTCAACCAATAACCTAAGAAGAACAGGGGAAAAGAGAAACTAATCCTTTTTGAAACATCTTTTCTTCCTTCTTTTTCTGACATTCTGTAAGAATTTTCCAAGAATACCTCATTTCACCTGCAATCTTATTCCTCTTCACATACACAAAAAGAAAGAAAAAGCATCTGGTTGTTGTTGCTGTTTTAAAAAAATGTTTATTCCTATCATCAAAAGCAAAAAAACAAAAAACAAAAAAACACAACATTTAATCTTTGCCATCCTCTGTACTTGTCACCGGACTTTAACCTGAAGAGTTCTTGTTTTATCTCCGGAGAAACTTGGCCGAAGACTCGCAAATTAAACCAATCACTCAATGTCACTTTAAAAAATGACATCCTATCTGAGACATAAAGGCCAAAGTCTATTTACTGAAGAAGATTAGGGAAGCCACCATGTTTTACACAGGACATCATCCTATATTGTTTTCTCCGTTCCAGACTGTAGCTGTAACTGCAGCTCTGGGGGCCACTCCACACACGGCTCATAAGTAAATCTATGTTTTACCATTGGGTAAACTTGACAGGGTGTTGCAAACAATCACAGACTCCCTGACAATTGTGCCTGTATGATCTTTTTTTGCTTGAAAACACTGTTTGCCACATTAGGTTTAAACTTAAAAGTCATTTTAGGTGTACACTTAAGAACATGTATTCCATGAAGTGACCCTGTGAGGCATTGTATTTAAATGCATAGAGGGTTTCATTCCATCATGCTGTAAAATAGCACACACATCATACACACAGTTAGTAACAATAATTCCGAAGGGGCACATTAAAAAAAAAAAAAAAAAAAAAAGGACAAGAAGAAAAGGCCCCATCATTGGACTCCCAAAGAACTAGAATGAATGTTATACTGATTAAAGTATTACAATTCAGATTAGCAAAATAAAAACATTTTTAAAATACTTGCAAGAGTACAATCTTATGCATGTCTGTCTACTCAGAAGTAGGTCCTATTGAATTCAATGCGACTTTCTCCGAGGAAAGTGAGTACAGGATGGTGGCCACCGCTAGGCTATGGTTGGAAATAGAGGACTCAGGCTTTGATGCAGAAGTGGTCAACTTGTGGCCCTCCAGCAGTGCCAGCTCCAGGTTTTGTGGGCCCTTGGGCAAGATTCCCCCAATGGGCCCTTCCCTCAGTGAGCCCACCTTCTCACCACCATCACCACCAGCTGCTCTTGCTTCTCCTCTTTCTCATAGCAGAGAGCCAGTGAGCAAGGAGGCCGTGGCATCTCCTCCTCCTCCTCCTCCTCCTCCTCCTCCTCCTCCTCCTCCTCACCACCACCACCCTTGTCTGGGTCAGAGTGAGAGGCAGGTGAACAAGCAGGTTGCATTGGGGAAGAGAAGGAACCTCACCCTGCTGGAGTGTGGGCCTTCGGCAAGTGCCCAGCCATGCCTACCTTTGACGCTGGCCCTGCCCTCCAGAAGTTGTTGTGTGGCTATGCTGGCAAGAGCCGATGGAAGTCGCCGTCCAACACCACCTGGAGGGCCAGAGGTTACCCACCCCTGGCTTAAACAGACCTTCGTTCTGACCTACCATAGCCATTTTAAAGACCCACTGTAAACAGGAGCTAAACTTTTTACCAAAATCCAAATGACCTGGTAGTAGAACTGGACTAATTCGTATGAAAAGTGGAATACATGTTCTTAAGTGTACACCTAAAATGACTTTTAAGTTTGGTGCTGGTAGGAAGGTCACACAATCTATTGGCTACTCATCTTTTAAGTTTAAGTGCTGGTAGGAAGGTCACACAATCTATTGGCTACTCATCACCTTGAATAGTCTGGAATCTTAATGCAAGTCTGAGCGAGTGACCTGGATGCTGACTGGAAGAGAAGAAGACTGCAGTGTACTGAATCATCGGAGATATTCCCCCGGGGTGGGGGTGGGGGGAGCTCCTTCTCTCCAAAGGAAGATCCAGTTAATGGACAGGCGCAGGCAAGAACACTGCAGCTGTAGACCAAGGTGACATGTCTGCCAGAATGAGCACGGGTTCCGAAACTTTTTAATTAAGGCCATCGCTAAAAGAATTACAGTGCATGGATGGATCAGGAGGCTGGGAAGGAAGTTTGTGCAGGATCGAGACTGGGAAAACTCAGACGTACAGGCAAGGAGCTGGCCAACACATATGGCAAGGGTGTTCAGCCTCAGGACCACATGGACCGAATCCAGCCCACCTGCTATTCCAATCTGGCCCTCCAGGTGGCCACAACCCCTTGCCCCACATCCTCCTCGTCTCCCCCCAACTGCAAGTCCTTTGATGGCTTCCTAGTTTTTGCATGCCCCCTGCTGCCGCCACCCACCCACCCCACCCCGCTGCTGAATGCTTCTCCTTAGTAACAGGCAGTAAAAGTGTTAAGGGTGCAATCCTGCGCAAGTTTAGATAGAAGAAAGTCCTACTGGCTGGGAAATGCTGAGAGCTGACTTTTTCTGTCTAAAACATGCATAGGATTCAAAGGAGAGCAAGTGAAGGAATGCATGATAAAATGGGCTCAAAATTTTGGCTATAACATATTAATGACACAATGGGAAAATATGTGATTAAAAGGTTTGAAATTTTCATTATGTTCTAGTCTTAAAGAGAATTTCCACTGCAGGTTTTATTTGGAGCTTCATAGGAGCTATCCATGGTGAACTCCATCCCCAAAATAGGTTCACCACCACGGAGCACCATGGATAGCTCCTATGAAGCTCCAAATAAAAGCCGCAAAACTTGTAATGAAGAAGGAGCACCACTGAAATAGGAGTCACCAACCTCCCCTTTTCACTGTTTCTGCCAGTCCCATTTCTGCATAGCTCCTTTCTTGACAAGTTCCTCCTCTCTCTCTCTTTCTCCCCCCCCCGCCCCCCACTCCACCCAGTGAGCTGCCATGGAAGGGACAGATGGTTCTTGCCAGAGGTCCAAACTGATCGCTTGCAGAGATCTTTTGAAATTGGGGACATGATCATAGACGACCCTTTAGATATCATGCTCCCCAGCCCATTTAGGGCATTGTAGGCAATAACCATCGCCCGCCAGTTATAACTAGTTTACTGCTGGCCATGCAGATCTGCTGTGAACTGTTTGTGGATGTGAACAGAGAGAGGACAGAATGCCTCAAGTGACCATTCAATAGGGGATCGCCTCCTGGCCAAAGCAAGTAAATTCCAGCTAAGTGCTCAATGACACTTCCAATATAAAACGGTACATATGCAACCTGCAACAAAATGCTGCAGCATGTAGTGCTCTTGTTTGGGGTTCCAGCCAGGCTGCTAACTGTGCCCTCTTGCAGGATACTCCAGTCCACCACCACTCCCCGTCAGCTTTCTGTGTCCACTGAGCATTCTCATTTGGGGGGGGGGGGTTTCTCTATTCCATAGGGTTCCCCCCCTGCTGCCGCAACCATGTTTTTGTACTTCTGCTCTGCAAACCTTGGGATTCACGCAAGTCTGCTCCCGCCTCCCTCTTGCAGGTGGATGGTGCTGTTTTAGGATTCATAAAGATCCATACTTGGAGAATGAGTTCACCTGTTAGTATATAGGACTAATTTCCCCACGCTGTTTATGGATATAAAAATATAGAGCTTCCATCACTGAGATGCTGGGAGGATCAGAACAACAGCACTGTCCATACAAAATCACGGCCAATAGTGGCTGTCAGTTTACCTCTGGAAGTTCAGGCTGTGGGTAACTCATATTCTTCTGTCGCTATCAGCTCCAGTGCACAGTAATGTTTGCTGGGATTGGCTGCTTGTAGTGTAAATGCAGCAGAGCTACACAATGTCCAGGCAGGTTCTCCTGTTCTTCTTGAGATCCTTGTGTCTCTGTGTTTCCACACACCATTCCTGTCTTACTTTCCTTACTACATACTGATATATATATATATATATATATATATAGAGAGAGAGAGAGAGAGAGAGAGAGAGAGAGTATTTTGATCTCATGCCTTATCTGTGTGATCAGTGCCTAATCCTCTATCCGACATGGTACAGTCAAGATCCCACTGAATAGCCAAAGCTGAGAAAACCGGTGGAAGAAATAGCTCTCCATCAGTCTTACTTCTTGCGAAAGAGGACATTCTTCTTCTGCGTTGCTTCCTGCCTTCCCAATTGTGCACGAAAGCATTGCCAAACTGAAACTACAGAAAGGTGTTGTCACACTTCTGAGGTTCCCTACTCAGAGGGAGAGGAAGCACATGCTTTTCCGGTTCTTTCCAAATGCTGTTTCCGTTTTGAACAGCTGACTATTCTCACAATGTCCATAGGTGCCCAGTCTCCCCCCCCCCCAGACTCTCAGCATTTCAGAGATTTTCCAGCACAATCCTTGTTAGAATAATTCTATAAATACTTTGGACTTACGTATATCTTTGGGTAGGGGTAGGCAACCTGGTGCTCACCCCACATGTTTTGGACTACAACTCCCAACTGCTCCACCCAGCATGGCCCATGACAAAGGAATTGTGGGAATTGTAGTCCACAATATCTGAAGGGCACCAGGTTTCCTAACCCTATCTTTGAGTAATGAAATACAGGTGGTAAATATGCTCCTGCTGAGAACTTATCCAGGCAGCTCAGCCTTCCCCTGAGCAACTAGGCCCTGCTCAGACTGAGGAACTAGGCCAAACTCAGCAGCTTTATAGGGCTAGCTGGAACCTTATTGGTGCATTGTGTCACCTGACCTCTGCTGAATTGGTAAGCTGTAGTACTACCCTTGGGCCACCCAAAGTAGAGGCACTGAAGTGCAGCAGAAAGCAGGCACCCTACCATAGAGCTACAACGAGTAAGCAATGTGGGGCCTCCCTTGCCAATCTCGGACTCAAGTACCCCTGGCGCATGCCAGAAATTTCCCTTCAGTGATTAAAAGCAGGGCCTTTGTCCCATTCCAGCCAGCAGGGCTAAATCTTACCTTACCAGGAATAATTTTCTGGGTCAAGGGAGAAGGTAATGCAGAAGAAGAAGAAGAGAAATACTATTTCAGCAATGTCTAGGATCCAACTGATCAGCTTCATAGCTTGCTGCCCCACCCCCTTCCTGGCTTGCCATTAGGGCCCTGATCCAAAGCATGCTTCCTCCACATCAGTAGGGCTCAGAGATATTTGACGCACTGCCAGATGAGCACTGAACCTCCGATTCTGTGCCTCTGTCCGTACATGCTGCCGCTTCTGCTCTTGAAGTCCTGAGATTGATCTTGGTGGGTCTAGAGCAGGGCTCTCCAACCTTGGGTCCCCAGATGTTGCTGGCCTACAGCTCCCAGCTTACCCAGCCAGCATGGCTAATGGCAAGGGATTCTGGGAGCTGTAGTCCAGCAATGTCTGGGGACCCAAGGCTGGAGAGCCTTGGTCTAGAGTGAGGGGATGTGACCACTCAGGACACTGGTTCTTCCAGCACTGTGGCCTCCTTGAGTGGGGCATCATCCTGGGTGGTGGTCTCACGGGGGCTATCAGCACCCTCTGACTTCCCTTTCCCTCCACAAACACTTAGGGCCAGCGATTGGATCCCTCCTCCTTCTCTGAGGTCTCATCCGGCCCTGGGATGGTTCCACCAGGAAGGTGGTAGGACATGACACTCTTTCGAAAAACCTTGATGTCTTTGCAAAATTGATATAACCCTTCATTTAAAACATGCACGCATATAGGCATTATGTATAGTTGGCATATTGTAGACATAATGACGTCCACAGGATTGATGGGATTTTGTCATCTATTATAAAGCAAGCTAAACTTACAGCAATATATTTTTTAACTTTAAAAAGAAAGTGCCAACAGTAGAAATAATCAGCAATTCTGTAAGAGCAGAAATGGTATACATGAAGGGAAAGGAAAATATGAAAGGGCAATTATATACAAGCAGCCGTTTCTAAACTAGGGGTTATTTGTAGAATTCCTAGAGGGGCAGGAGAAGGCTATGCAAAGAACTCAGTTCTAGGGAGCAAAATAAATAATATATCACCTTACACTCTTTAGCCAAACGATAATAATTCAAGCCTTGGAAATGTCAAGAAGGAGGGAGAAACCACTATTTGTGTGTGGGGAATATGTGCTTAATTTTGCCTTGCACCGCAAATATAAATGTTCAGGAAGGGATGTTCCAGGAATTTACCACTGTATTGTACCGCTGGGAATAAGTCCCATTGAACTCGGTGAGATTTATTTCTGAATAGACATGCATAGGATTCTACTATGTAGTAGCTCTTAAACCCCCTTGTGCTATGTTGTTGGGGTTTCCTTAATTTGTGAAGTTGTTGCTTTGTTAAGGACAGTTTTAAAAAAAACAACTAAAGGATATCTTCACTGAATAATTAATTCCATAAGATATTTGTATTTAAGAGCTAAACATTTTAACTAATGCTACTGCTTTGTAACAAGGATTACCATATAATGTTATTCTTGCAACACCTACCAAAAATACCCCTTTCCTATGCAGAGATGGCCCTATAGGTGAATAGGTATAGCCGTACATCATAGAGGACAGGTGAGCTGCCTTGAGGTTTGACTGTAGAAAGACGGGATATAAATGTTTCCAGAAATGATAAATAAACATGGGAATCGCTTTCTCATTGGTAGAAATTCTTCCAGCATTCGGGAAGAGCAGAGGAGAAAGGCAAGCCGAAGAACCGGATGTGCAATTGAAGCAAAGACAGGTCTAGGCAACAGGCAAGGAACACAGCGGTGGTAAGAAGCAAAGCGTGCACTTGCCCAGGGGTTGAGTGAATTGTATGTGGAGTTCTATGTGTATGTGTTAGATCCAGATGAGGAGTGTGAGTGAGTGTGTGTGTGTGTGTGTGCGCGCATGCGTGCGTGCGTGCGTGTGACAGAATGGAAAGGAAACTTGAGGGTTATCAAATCCTCAAGCTAAGCAGTTGTGCGTAAGATATGAGTAATTCAGAGGGCTTCCTCTTACAATGTTTAGGACTCAGAAGGGTAGCCATGGTACGTCTGCTTCAGCAATAACAACAAAGAGTCTTGTGGTGCCTTAAAGACTGAGGGCGCAATCCTATGCAAGTTTAGAAAGGAAAAGGTCCTACAACTCACAGCACAGCTGGCTGGGGCATGCTGAGAGTTGTAGGCCTTTTGACAGAAAAATCGGTCTACAACTCTCAGCATGCCCCAGCCAGCTGTGCTGTGAGTTGTAGCACCTTTTCCTTTCTAAACTTGCATAGGATTGCGCCCTCAGTCTTTAAGGCACCACACAAGACTCTTTGTTGTTTTTGCTGAAGCAGACGTACCAGTTTAGACTCTAAACTGTCATAGGCTTGCACCTTAGCAGATTTATTATGCCATAAGATTTTAGGCTACAGTCCACCTGTGCTTGCATGCCAAGCCCCCACCCATATATGTGCAGGCCTTGGAGTGAACAATTGACATTCAGAGGGCAAGATATGGGCATCATCTTTCAGCTGCTCCGCCTGTCTTGTTTTCTTCCAGTAGAGCTTTTCTGTAGATCTGCTTGAGCTCTTTCTCCCACCCTGCACCCCCCCTTTGAGCTTTTTGTGGTCCAGGCTTAGTTCAGAACTTTCTGATTCTAGAAAGCATAATAACCTGAAAATTGTCCATGGTGCTTGCCTAAATTGCAGATAACCTACTACACCTTCCTGGCTTTGACCTTCTCTTCCGGACTTGCTTCAAGGTGAGCTGATGCTGCAGTTTTCTCGGTCTCATCATCCCAGCCTGAACTCTTAGACTTGCTAGCTCCACCAGCGATAATGAGATGTTATGGTTATGGTTAATGTTATTATATAACTGCTAGCATTAAGGATCCAGTGTGTGTAAACACAGGCATTTGCCCTGGAGGAGAAAGAGAGGCAGTGCTGACTTGACTTCTATTCCAAAAACACCCCCCCCACACACACACACACACACCCTACCAATTACAGTTGTAATAAATACACTAATGAAATGACATTCCGCCAAAAATTTAAAAAAACAAAAGCGGTTAAACATTGCATTCTTTCTCACTGCCAATTAAATTATATATATATTTATTATCAACACTCAGCTGATTTTAATTGCTTCAGGTTTTCCTTGGCTTCTCCCTGACTGATTTCTGCAGCTTCCAGAATAAAAACAAAGAGGATTAAAAACGTATTTACCAGTGGGTCAGTTTGAAAGAACACAACCATCTGGATATGAAGGAAGAAAAGGAGGAAGTGCCCTTGAACAGATAGAGAGCTGTTGTTTTTTTACCACTGAGTAACTATGGGATGGTCTCTATGTAAGAGGGACTGGTATCACACGAGAATCGCACCTTTCCTGAAGCTTAGCAAAATATGTATGATGGCAGTTATTCCGTTTTATCTTCATATCAGCCCTGTGTGGTATGTTTGGGTGAAAAAACCCCTTTTACCAACTCAATTGTGTAAGTGACAGAATGATTACCATTTCTTCTAGGTGGGCAGAAGATAGATCTCCAGATGTCTTGGACTTTGAACATAAGAACATAAAAAGAGACATGCTGGATCAGGCCAAGAACCCATCTAGTCCAGCATTCTGTTCACACAATGGCCAACCAGCTGCCCACAGGAACCCACAAGCAGGACATGTGTGCAACAGCACCCTCCCACCCATGTTCCCCAGCAACTGGTGTACATAGGCATCCTGCCTCTGATCCTGGAGGTAGCATATAGCCATCAGGACTAGTAGCCATGGATAGCCTTCTCCTTCGTGAATTTTGTCCAATCCCCTTTTAAAGTTGTCCAAATTGGTGGCCATCATTACATCTTGTGGAAGTGAACTCCACAGTTTAACTCTGCACTGTGTGAAGAAGTACTTCCTTTTCTCTGTCCTGAATCTCCCACCAATGAGCTTTATAGGATGACCCCACTGAGTTATAGTATTATGAGGGAGGGAGAAAAATTTCTCCCTATCCACTTTCTCTACACCATGCATAATTTTGTACACCTCTGTCATGTCTCCCGTTACTCGCCTTTTTTCTAAGCTAAACAATCCCAGCTGTTGTAACCTTTCCTCACAGGGGAGTTGCTCCAGCCCCTTGATCATTTTAATTGCCCTTTTCTGCACTTTTTCCAACTCTACAATATCTTTTTTAGAACTTCAACTCCTAGAAGCCCCTGCCAACAGGTCCAGTGTCAGGAATGTTGGGAGTTAAAGTCCGAAACATCTGGAGATCTACTTCCTGCCCGACTGCAGTATAAAAGTACATGGGTCAGAGTTTCAAGGACTCATGCCTTACATAGACACAAACTGTATAGAAATGAAATTCTCAGAAAATTTGCCCTGGAGTGCTACTGTAGGTAGAACGCTAAGGTTACAATCCTATGCATGTTTAGACAGAAAAAGTCCTACAACTTCCGGCGTAGTTGGCTGGGGAATGCTGGGAGTTGTAGGACTTTTTTTCTGTCTAAACATGCATAGGATTGCACCCTTAGTCTTGCAAGTATAAATGCTCTCCTAGCTTGAGTATTCTTAAGAGAAACCAAGTAAGATGGTGAAGTACCATAATCGGATAGCATTCCATCAGCCATGGGGGAACAAGTTCTATTAGGAAGAGAATATAGATCTGTCTTTCAATAGCCAAGACTTATAATAGCTTAGACCTGCCTCAAAAAATAATTTTCTAATGCAACATCTTAGGCCTGGAATATGGGAAGTGATTTTAAGGATGAGAGTGCCTCTGCACATGTGTAGATTTGCCTTCCCCTCAGCAACACTGTGCGCCTATCCTTATACACCTGACATTGGGGTGGGAAAGCGAGGCTTTCAGGCCTTGCTTCTCCCCCTCTCCCCCCATTTCTTGACACGGAAAACCTTTTGAGCCTTTGAATCCCACATTTGAGAATTTTTAAATTTTCTTTATTGTATTAAGTACTGTTTACACCTTGGAAGGTGGCTTCACATCTTTCACTTCAAGAGCAAAGGCGGCAGCCCAAGTCTGTGGGCTGTTTGTGATGACTGTTTAAAAAAAACGAAAACAGAACTCTGTACATGTTCCAATGTGCTCGTTTCTTTATCCCCCAGTTGAATTGTTTTATGACTGAGAGCACTCCGTCACTGGAAGCAGTAAGGCTTAACGCTTATTGTGCCCCCATTACTGTTTCCTTTCTTTATGTTTAGGGTCCCCCCTTTCCTTTCCCACCCGAGAGGAGGAGAGAGAGGAGGACTTTTTTCCCCCCCCGTCCCTTTCTTTTAACCTCTCACAGGCGGAAGGATCGGAGCGCGAGCGCGAAAGCGAAAATTACAGTTGTGTGTGTGCGCGCGCGCGAGCGGACAGTGCGAGCGAGCGAGCGATCTGGAGAAGCGCGGCGCGTGGCTCTTCCCTCAATCTTCCCGCTCTTGCCTCAGAAAGAAGTCCCCGGCTGCAGCTTCCTTTCGTATCCGTGCGCGCCTGAAGGAGGTAACTCCTGTGAGGGGAGGGGGAAAGCGGCCATTTTGTTCGCCGCTGCCGCCGATCATACTTCTCTGCCGGAGCGAGCGAGGGAAAGAGGGGAAAAAAGGAAAGGAAGATTGTGAAGAGTGCGGGGGTGGAAAAGAGAGGTTGGAAGGCGAAACGCGGTGGGAAGAGGAAAGGCAGGGCCGGCTCGGGGGCGGGGGAGCCGCGGCGGAGGTCGACCCGGGGGGCTCCGGCTTCGCTCGCTCCCTCCCTCGCCAGCCGCTGAGAGGCGATGGCGGATATTGACAAGCTCAACATCGACAGCATCATCCAACGGCTGCTGGAGGGTGAGGAGGGCGCCGAGAAATGGGGGCGGGGGCGTGTGTCGGAATATGGGGGGTGTATATAACGAGGGGGGCGCAGTCCTGGGGTGTCTCCTGAGGGGCCTCGGGGGGTTGAAAGGGAGAGGGAGGGTGGCAAATCGTAAGGGAGGTACTGTCAAATCTGGGGGTGTTGTGAGTTATTTTGGTCACGTATTTGTTTAGATTTCTATCCTGCCTTCTTTTTTTAATGGCTAGTTTTTTTAAAAAAAAAATCAGGGTGGCTTACAAATCGCCAAATTAAAATAATTCCCTAAACTAAAATCCAAGGCTACTGGTGCGGGTAGGGGCGCGCCAGAATGGGCGGATAACCTAATCCGCATCATCTAACCCCCTCCCCAAAATCTGTGTACACCTAAATTTGGTGGTGGGGAGGGGTAATGTGGGGTTTGGGGAGGGGATCACTTAGCAGACCCGAAGGTATCGGGGGCAAAGGGAGCTTCAGTAAGTGGCTGGCAGATTTGGAAGGAATTGATGTAGGGAGAATGTGCGCTCTCTTTCTTTTTCCTTTAATGGATGTTGTGGGTTCGAGAGGCGGTCATGGAGACCTCAAAAGTATTGAGGGGGCAAAGTATAGTAAATAATAGGGTTGTTTAGCTTAAGGAATGGATATATGTGTGGTTGTAATATTTATTTACTTGTATATGCTGCTTATTTTCTGCGGTACTTTTTCCTTTAAATGTATGACTAAATTGCGTGAGTAGGGTGCCATAGGGAGAGTATATCTTTTGAATATGGAGGTGTGGTGGATTACTTGGGATATGGGATTCAGAGTTCTAAAGTTTTGGAGTAAAGGTCACATAAATAGAAGTGGTAGTACCTTAAGTGATGTGTGTGCGTGGGGCTTTTGTTTTAATGCATTTGTGTGTTGGGGAGTCACTTTGGAGATGCAAACGTCAAATAGTATATAGAGTGAGGGTGTGGGGCTTTCCTGTATGGGGTCTTACTGATGCAGGGGTTGAAGTGGAATTTGGGGTCTCATAAGAGTGTTTGCATTGGTAAGGAGGGGGAAGAGGTTAAGGAGTAGTTTGGGAGTGGGGTAGATGCTTGTTGTGCTGCCAGAAGGGAGAAAGGGGGTCTCACGATGGGGTGGTGGTGAAACTGCTATGCACAATTAGGAATGGATTCTGTCTGCAGATGATTCATTTAGAAAGTGCCTTCTTGTCATTCTGTAATGAAGGGGAACAAGCCTAACAATTTCAGCTTGAGGAAGGGGAAGCAAAGTAGTTGGGGGTGGGAAGAGAAACTGTATGGAAGATAATCTGGGGTGGCGTAGTGTATGGCAAAAGCCTTCCCCCCCCCCCCCATCTGCATTGCAAGTGAACACTTCAGAGTATCTGGAATCTGAAATAATTTCAGTTTTAATGCTGGCTGTGTGTCGTCCTTTGTCTTTGGGCTCCTGAGTTTCTTTGGCTGGGGAGAGAGGGGAGGCAGGCAGGCCTGGAGGGTCTGCATCCAAGATGGAGGGTCTAGAGGTGCTTTGTCTGTGCCTCAGAGTGAACTCCTTCCAGATTACAACAAAGTCTCTTCCTCCCTTTTGTTTATAGTGTGTGGGTTTTGTTTTGTTTTTTAATTTGGGGATGGGGTGAGCGTGGGGGATCTTACATGTGCACTTAATACTTTATTCTGCTGTTTCTTATGGTAAGAGCATAAGTAGTATACTATGTCTAGGTTGGTCTTCTTTCATTGTTTTGCCCTCTCCTTAACAAAGGTGGAGTCTTGCTCTGGTGGAAAGAGAAACAGATTGTTGGTTAGCTTTCCTCCTGACACTGCATGATTGTTGGCCCGGGGAATCATGAGGGCGTGAAAATGTTGTTCACCCTCCTGTGCCTGTCTATTATGGCTATTATCTTTAAAAATAGGCTTGAGTTCTTAAGGCTAGGGTGAGGAGGCTGCTTGCAGACAAATTACAGATTAAATCCAAGTATTATGACATCAACGTGAAACCTTGATTACTCTAAAATGTGATGGTGGGCTGTGTGGATGTCCCCTCTTCTGAACATTCTGTCTGTCTGACCCTAGTGCTTTGGGGTTGCTTACACTATGTAATGTCCCCTAAATTGAGGGTACAGTTTGATTTTTGTTTCCAGTTTTGGTTGCAGGAGGCTGGCTTTAGGTTAAGGCTATTTATTAATCTTAGCTAGGGTGAAACGTGAAGTAGCAGATGACAAGTACTCCTTGCAGCAGCAAACAAGATCATATTTCTCTAGGGAAGGAGGCTGCGCTAATCTAGCTTTGCCTGAGTCCATCCAGGACTTACACTTGAAGAGTTCAATCAGGGAATTAACTTTCTCATTTGGTGCAAAGTAATCTACAACAATATGGTCTGAGCTAAATCTAAGGGATATGTCTTTGCTCTATTCTCTCTTTCCTCACTTCCCCTTCTATTCTTTATAAGATGCTTACAAAAAAATCTTTTTCTTTTGGTTTGCTTAAAGGCCGTGGAAAGGGGACACCTGTGAATTCAGCGTGTTTAGGATTGGTTAAAGTAGAACTGAAGAGAAATTGTTTCCAGTGTTCTGGTATTAGGCCTTTTCTCACATGCTTAGATAGATACAATTGAAACAGATATTTCATTTGTCTCAATTTCTTTAATGAAATTAAATTTCAAATGCCAACAACATGGATTAAATGTAGATTGATTTCCAGTGGCTTTTAATGTTACATTTCCTGCGACATAAGCTTCGAATTCGTTGTGTAGACATAACTCCAGGGGACAAATGGGGCACATTGACACCTATTAGAAGATAATGGAAATCCTATGGCAATTGAATGCCACATTTGTATTAATATAATTTAAAATGATGCAGTAATGAGAGAATTTTTGAAAAGATTTCTACTTGGAATTGATTCTCTGTACTTGAACTCAAAAGTATCTAACCTGCTTTTGCAAATAGCAGCATTTGTTCTAGTATTGGCTAACTCAACCCCTATTAAAAGACTTCAAGCAGGTTTATGTTGTCAAACACATCTGTTTTCATTTAGTCAATTTGCATCTTGGACAGTGCTATTTCTTCATCCCATATCTATACCCTGTTCCCTCAAAGAGCTCAGACATGTGGTTTCCCATCCTACACAGCTGAACAGGAATGTTTACTTCTGCTGACTATCTGGTGAGAATTGTGTAATTGCTTAAGGTCTACAAAGAACATCTTTTTTGCTAAAAATTCACATAGCCAACACAATTTAGAAGTAATCTGAAAATCTCCAGGGGCTCACTGACTGCTAAAATAACAAAAGAAAGCCTACAGTAAGATAAACATATGTTTAGTACTACTTAGGCTTGGTTCAGTTACAATGGGAAGCCATGGTTTCCTGCTATGAGAAAAGGCTGTAGAGGGCTAATCAGACTTGCATGCTCCTTTCTCTCATGTCCATGAGGAAGAGATTGAAGGCTTCTGCTTTGGGTTTTAAACAGGGCTGTGGAGTCGGTAGATAAATGTTCCGACTCCGACTCCTCAGTTTTTTGTACTTCCGACTCCGACTCCTCTGTATTAATATGCTAATTAATTAATTAATATGCGAGGTAGTTGGGCAGAAGCTGCTGCCTTCTCCTTTTTGTGTGCTGATCTGCTGCTGAAGATAGGGCAGTGGGAGAATCCAGGAGGGGCATTTATTATAAAACAGAAGTCATTAATTATAACTGTTTGTGAATTGGGACATTTAAACTTGCTTTTTTTAAAATTCCAATCTAAATTCAGTCGGAGTCGGTGCATTGTTTGCCGACTCCGACTCCAGGTACCCAAAATTTCCTCCGACTCCTCGACTCCGACTCCACAGCCTTGGTTTTAAACCATAGTTCCCTGTGACATCTGAACTCGAACTGTGGTTCATTGAAAGTATGGTTAGTGAGAACAAACTACGATCTAAAATCATAGTTTGAGCCTGGTTTGTTCTTGCTAACTATACTTAAAAGAACCAAAGTTTAAATGTCACAAGGAACTGTGGCTAGTTCCTGTAACTGTAGATAGACTCTGTAGACCTGTATACTTTCCAGCCAAAAATATATATAATGTATACTGTACCTCCCCAAAAAAAGTTAAAAGGGACAAGCAAGCTGTGGCAAGTCCAAAAGGGTTTGTAGTGGGGAGGGAGTGTAGCCTGTGCCAGTTGCCCCCAAGTTCTACTTGGGCACTTTGGGGGCAGTTGGCACTGGCGCTCGCCCAGAAGCTCCATGGCAAGAGTGGCAAGGGTACTTTACCGCTCTTTCCATGGAGCTCCCAATTGTTGCACAATAAAATAAAATAAATAAATGTTGTGGTCTCAACTTTGTATGCCTAAAAATGGGGCACTTTGGAGGGACTGTTTGTAGCAGCCAAAACGGGAATCGCAAAAGGCGGCTTGACAACCGCCTTTTGCAATCTCCCGGGTGGGGGGGGACAGGGGAAAGGGAAAAAAAACAACAGGGAGGGGGGGAAGTCTTGTACCTCCTGTGGTAGCCCATGGGATACCCACAGGAGGACCGAGGGGTAAGTGAGGGCCCCCACTACCCACGATGTGACCAATCATCTGTCGGGCACACCGTGGGTAGGGTGGCTTATTGTGTTGTACAAACTCGGCCATTGTCTTCTCTCTTTGATACTTGTTGGTTGCAGGTTCAAATAGAATAGCCTGGTCCCCTGTGTTAAGTACAAATTGCCTCAGGTGAGCAGGTACTGAAAATTTGTAAAGTTGTCTTGTACTGGACCACAGGAGCCTGAAATAAGTACATGTGGTGAGATAGACTAGTACCGTATTTTTCGCGCCATAAGACGCACCGGACCATAAGACGCACTTACTGTATGGTACAAAAAAATTAAAAAAAAAAAAAAATCAGCTGAGAGGCGGGGGCTTCCCCTGCCCCACCCAGGAGTCCTCCGCTCTTCCGGACCAGCAGAGGAAAGTAAAAAAAAAAAAAAAAAAAAAATTTTTTTTCCCCCTATATTCACTCCATAGGACGCACAGACATTTCCACCTAGTTTTTTGGGGGGTAAAGTGCGTCTTATGGAGCGAAAAATACGGTGATTTTTTTATAGCCTTCTTTGCAACGCTGCCCTCAAACCTTCTGCATATTCTCAACAATGAACTCTGGGATAAAATTCAAGCACTCCAGCATTTGTTGAATGTAAGCTTTCAAGACCCAGGGAAAGGCTGCAACTAGAGAGATTTTAAAAAGAAATATTATGTTGTCGGTAAACTAGGTTCCCAGTTTGCCATGGCCTTGGTGCAGCCAATGACACTCTTGCTGCAACAAGGTTTAGATTTATTAAATCTGAAGGAAGATGTTAGGTATGCAGATACTTCCCATAGATATATCTTCTAGTAATGGATCTTATTTGCTTTAAGAAGTAATCCTAAACTAAGCTGACTACTTTAGTGGCTCTTCTTAAAGCTCAAAGGTTCTACAAAAATTACGGAAAGTAACCAAGTTTTTGCTCCTTGCAGCAGCACTGCTATGTCATCTTTGTGGTAAAGCTTTTTATTTTCTACATTTTTCCGTTAGGCTTGTCAAAGCTCAGCAGCTAGTTGTCATGTGCTGATGGTCAGAGTGCTTAATGAGCTGGGAAAGTGAACTTGAGTCTGCAAAAGTAACTCTCAGTGACCTGGTTCAGACGATCAAACAACTCATGGTTACTAAACCATAGGCTGTTTAATCTTCCGAACTGGGTCTTTGACCAAGCAGTTATTTACCAGTGTTGTCTCCTGCTATTCAAGGGATAACTGATATTTGTAACCTCTGCTTTCTCAGGGGAAAGCCATGGGTTATTTGTGAGCGTGTGGGAGTGAGCATGCTAGCTCCTGTCTGCTCGCCCGCTTCCACTTATCTAAACAAACCTTTGAGGGAGAAACAACCCAGAGTTTTAACCCGTGGTTTGTTGTTAGGTTCAAACTCTGCATTGTTTTTCCCTCAACAACTCAGTTCCAGTTTCGGGCATTATGGCAAACAACCCTGGGTGGTTTAGCAAAGTGGAAGCAGTCAAATGGGCAGGAGCCAGCTCTCACTCCCGACTGCTTGCAAACATGGTTACTGAACTGTGGGTTGCTTAATCGTCTGAACTGGGTCTTTGACCGAGCAGTTATTTGCTAGTGTAGTCTCCTGGTATTCAAGAGAGAACTGCTGTCTGCTTTTTCAGAGGAAAGCCATCACTGGTCACTGTTAGACAGTTCAAATGCTACATTTCCACCGTAGGATGAGAGGGAGTTGGTGGAACTATGCTTGCTACCTACCACCTCTTCACGTGTATGGTGAACATGTGGAGGTGTTCATGAACAGCTCTGATGTTGAGATATATTAATATAGTTTGCCCTGTCCTTTTTAGAAGGACAGTTAGTAGGATAGAATTAGCCACTGATCAACTAAGTTTAATCTTTAAATATTTACCATGTAAGATATAGAGACCTGCAACAAAATACTACAATGTATTCTCGTCTCCTAATAGGAATGCTCTTGTTCAGGGAGGGAAGGAGCCATCCAGTCCATTCATCTCTCCCCTCACAGCTATTGTGGTTGTTGAGTGTGCTCTGGCGGCAGAGATTTCCACCGTAGGATTTTTTTGTATTTCTGAAAACCTCATAGTTTCCCCAATCACACTAATACCTCCTGTTTAGTTCTCAGTGGCCCTGTTTTGGCTTAATTTCTGTCAGCACCCACCACCTGAGTTCACTATTTATTAGATGAAAATATATAGACTGATAGAATTTTCTGAACATTCCCTACACGTTTGGTAACAGTGTGGGGTAGTCTAGTGTCCTTTGCACTCCCTCATTTCTTTAACTTTGTTGCTTAAACTGTGTTAAATCATGAGTGCATTTAAGAATGCTTTAACTTCTATACTGACATCACTTCCATATAGAAATATCTCTCTCATAAGTCATCTCAGCCGTATGTGCATGTGACCAGAAGGGGTTCTCATGGCGTGGCAAAGTAGATGTGAATGTAGTCACATGTAATGGTATTATGAGATGGCCCATACAGTTTCCTACATAAAATGATAACCATGCGTAAGACAGTGCTCAATGGAACACTGGTAAGTGTTTGAAGGCTGCACTAAGCAAAGTTCACTTTCCTGTTGGTATTGTGCCTTTGGGACTAGTTTCCCATGTGTGTATGCCTTCCTGTTTTTTGGATGAGGCCTATTTATTTTGCACTACATTTATATACTTCTACCTTTCTGCCAATGCATTTAAGGTGGTTTATTTATTTATTTATTTCATTTTTATACCGCCCAATAGCCGAAGCTCTCTGGGCGGTTTACAGCAATTAACAAGACAGTCCCTGCCCGCAGGCTTACAATCTAAAAAGACACGACACACAAGGAAAAAGGAATGGGGAGGGAAGAAGGGGGAATATGAATGATTACTCCTGGCAGGGCTGGTGGAATGGCCCTGCGCTCCCTCTCTTCTCCCTCTGCACAGCCTGCTGGAATGGCTGGTGGTGGTGACAGTTGAGGGAGGAGGAGCCATCATGAGGGAGGCCTTTCAGCAGGGCTGGTGGAATGGCCCTGCGCTCCCTCTCTTCTCCCTCTGCACAGCCTGCTGGAATGGCTGGTGATGGTGACAGTTGAGGGAGGAGGAGCCATCATGAGGGAGGCCTTTCAGCAGGGCTGGTGGAATGGCCCTGCGCTCCCTCTCTTTATAAAATTAAAGAATGGCTTACATTGTAATAGACCAGATACAAAATTGGGGAAAGGCTGGAGAGAGAACAAGGAAACAAGTAAATTCAGGTACCACCTCTTGCACAATGTTATATAAAGGTTATATAATGGCTGCTAGAGGAGACAGTTCTGGGAGGGGAGGAGTCAGATAGCATTGGGTCTCAGCTGAGCCAATGGTGAGGGCTCTGCTCTCTCCTTCTCTGTCTCTGTTGCAGCCAGGTAGTCTTACTCTGTAACCTCTCTCTTATAGACGTTAGATCAATAGAGGATCTGACTCAAAGCATCCTCTCTTTGGAGTTCCCTGCCCTGAGAGAACTGCCCAGCAGCCTCCCTTCTGCCAGCAAGTAAAAAACATTTCATTTCTGAAGTCCCCCCTCCCCGTCATAGATGATGGTTTGGAGTTTGGCTTCATACATGGCTGTTGTATCTTATTGTTGCTTTGAGTGTGTTCATAAACTATGGTTCACTAAGATACAGCAACGTCTGAGATGTACATATTCTAGGATTCATTATAAATGGTTGAGCCCTAGCTTATTTATGCTTGCAAAACAGATACTTGATGACACTATATCTCTGGATGCAGGATATTCAGTGAATGAGGCTTTGTTTACGCAATCTTTATTTAAGCAAGATTGTACTCGGCAAGACAGTCTTGCTCCCTGGTTGGGCTTAGAACAAATCTCTTAATTTGTTAATTTTGGGAGTGTTTGCTTACAAGAGGTTCACAAACTACTGACTGACTACACAAAGATGTAACTTTTCTGATCTAGTGCGAACTTGAAACTTTCAACAATTACTTGTCAGTGTCAAATATGAAAGTAACTAGCGTTGCAATGTTTAATTGATTTTAGTTGGTTAGATTAGTTAAGAACTTAATAAACAAAAAAGATAATTGCAATTCATCAGGCAACATATATTTTATAAAGCAAGTATTTGTTAATATAAGTGGTTATAAAAACTGCAGATGGCAAGCACCATCTTAAGAGGCATCCCCCTTACTCTCTTATCATAGGAGGGAATCCCTCATCTAAGAAGCTTGCTATGACATGTGCATTATTTAAAGAGAAAGTATGCTGCTTGCTTCAGAAGTTTTTACCCATATGCACATTTAATTGATACAACTAAAAGTTATACAATTAACATTTTTTTAACTGAATTGGAGCCCTAAAATAACCTCTTGTTCAGTTGCGCATTGCAGGCACATACAAGGTTGCAATTTTGGTCATGACAACATAGACATCCTGCTTGCTTTGTCCCTAGTAGACCGCACTGTTCTATAAATGGTAAATATCAAAAGTTTGATAGTAGAATCAAACGTTACTTTTAGGCCAAATCTTTGAATTCAGACTTTTGAAATCAAATTGGTGTATGTGTGTGGGTTTTTTAAACAGAAGTATAAGTGTCAAGTTCTCTTTAACCTAGTGTTCAAAGACAACCACTGCAACAGCCAGGCTCTATGTAAAAGTGTGAGTTCTTGGTGGTCTGTGAGGAATAGGGCCACTTCATACATTAAACAGAACTAAGTGGTAACACTCTTCCTGGACTATTGTTTCTGGATGCAGGGGGCAGGGGAGATCGAACATCTGAATGCATCTCCTTCAAAATTAGCACGTTGGAGAGAGAGGTTTAGTCTAATGTTCTCTTCACATGCTATATTTCTCTGTGTATCAAAGGCTTTTTTATAGGGAGAGGATTCAAACATACAATCCCCAGTATACCCTCACACCCTGAAGTGGTGCAGTCTACAAAAAGTAATAGCCACTTGATTCTGTTGAATATATAAATAGGCCAGTAGTCCCCACAACTCCCTAGAAATCGGCACAGTTGATCCATCTCATATTAAGTGCTCCATAGCTGAACTTCTAGATTTTCTTTGAGTTCACCCTCTTTAAGCATGCTTTGCCATGGCATTTCTCTCTATTTGCTATGCATCCATCAGGTTTCTAGATTGAAAGCTGCAGAAACTGTATGAAATGGCAGTGCTTGAAACACTTGCTGTTTTCAACGTGAATCTTAAGTCTATCATGCCAGTCCCAGGGATCTTGGACACATGTCTCACTGGGTGATTTAAGTAGTGATCGCGACTAGTAGAAATCAGAATAGCATCAAATGCAGATCACTAGGCCAGGATACATTCCTCTCAGCTCCTGCCTGGTCAAACCTTACTGCTTATGGAAGTGCTGAATAAAATTTTGCCTCCAGGCTTTCAATTCACTTTTTAAAATATTATTCAGCGCATCATGTCTGAAAGACTTAATCTGTGTCTTGTCTATAAAGGCTGTAAATGAAGCAACATGCTTCACTTAACTGCTTAAAAGCACATGTTAGACCATTTTAATTTTGTGCTATTGACTTTTATAATACAATTATCTTGGATCGCTTTCTATAAACTGTGTTGCTGCTGGACACTTGGCATTTCATGTTACTTGCTTATAGCTCAGGAGGTGAATTTGGGGAAATTGTGCATGAAGCCGTTCAGCCATAGAGCAATTGCACTACAGTGATGGGGAAAGATTTCAATGGATTTATGCTTCATTACTTGTACTAAGCATTTTAATTGAGCCCTCAATATCTAGTGGTACTGGTAATGTCACCCATGAATGCTAACATGGCTGACGGGGAAGAATAATTGAAACATGTATTGCTCAGGTCACAACCTTTGCCCGGCAGCTAATCTGCTGGTAATTGCAACATGTTTCTGATACTGAACTTCAAAGTAAATCTTCTTTAAAATATAACCTTTGAGCTCTTCAAAGCTGGTAAAACAAGTACTTTAAAGTGCTTGTTCAGCTTGCCTTATGACACCAATGCACAGGTGGTAGCTAGACTGAAATACCACATCTTGCACCTAAAACATGGTGTGACGGAGGTATTTCGGAAGGTGCCAGGAAAGTTTACGTACGTAGTTTGTTTCTGCTCAGCAAGTATGAGGAAGCAGGCCTGAATGATGTGAGTGGAGCATTTGGCCAGCAGGATTAATTGATCTCCAGTTAACTCTGCTTGTATTTGATGTATATCATGTCCCAGTATAGCTTGGAAACCATAAGGCTTCTGGGTCTCTCTCAGTTTTGATAATCAGAAGCTGTTGCAAATCCTTTCACTTTGGTGTAATTAAGAGTACTTTAGACCCATTTAGAGAACACTCTTTTTGGCAGCTTGGAATCCTATGTGCTGTGATCATTGTCAGCTGACTGCAGCTTAAAAATTGTGCGCAGGTTAAGCTTGGAATATGGCCATAACTGCATACTGCTGTTTTAAAACATCTGATAAATTGCTAACCCATCAGAAGGAGCAGTGCCTTAAATCACTGATTAATCCATGTGGCTATTTTGAGACTAACATGTATGCATGTTTCTTTTTCCTTAGAGGGTAGAGTTGACATAAGCTGTGGGCTAGGCTAGATGTATTGTTCTTCCTGGAAAAAGGACACCACCACTGTAGAATGTGTTGGCATAGGACTATGTTCAAAACTATAATTCCTGCATCCTGAATGTTCTGCCAGCATAAAATGCACTGGCACAGCCTGTCTGAAGCATTTCTTTTCTGGCCCACTAGAATTTAGAAAAATTCTGACAGGCAATACTTGTGTTACTTGCCAGTTAGTTTCCTCTAGCAATGGGTGAACTTCCCTCAGCTTGATTTGGACTGTGGCTTAGTAATTATGAGTTTTCTCAGCAAATGTTCTGAAGAAACTCAAAAGACCCCAAAGTTGGCCACTTCAATTAACCATAAGCATTCTCTGTGTATTTAGTATAATTGATTTGGAACTCACTGGATCTCATTTGATTTGTTACAAGTAACCATCCTTTTTTTCTTTCACAGTGAGAGGGTCAAAACCTGGTAAAAATGTTCAACTTCAAGAGAACGAAATAAGAGGATTATGCTTGAAATCTCGAGAGATCTTTCTCAGTCAACCCATTCTGTTAGAACTTGAAGCACCGCTTAAAATATGTGGTAAGCATTGAGATTGGCTGGCTCCAACTATCCCTTTTAATAAACTGATAATGATTTGGCAAAACTTTGTAGATGGTAACTTCAGCTGATGTCTTTCTGAAAATGGTAAATCCATTAAAACATTGCAGTCAAAATGCTCAGTCATCCTATGCAAATCACATTGCATGGAAGGCAAAAGTAGACCTGACATGATTAATAGAATACTGAAAGGAGCTGCTGGAAGTAGACAGAGCAATAAGGATACAAATCCCAGAAAGAGGAAGCTTATTTTATTTTGGTGTAGTATTGATGGTAATTCCCATAGTCATTTATATGCTAAAAATGGTATATATAGTCCTTATTTTGTTCATCTTGAAGAATCCATATGAGATGGGGAGGTAGTTATTCCCTTTCACAGGAATATGAAGTAAGTTGTGTAAAATATTCTGAGAGTAAACAGATCCTGCTTAGTCAGTGTGGCGTAGTGGTTAGGGTGTTGGACTGGGACTCGGGAGATCTGGGTTCTAGTCCCCGCTCAGCCATGGAACTCACTGGGTGACTTTGGGCCAGTCACTGACTCTCAGCCTAACCTACCTCACAGGGTTGTTGTGAGGATAAAGTGGAGAGGAGGAGGATTATGTAAGCCGCCTTGGGTTCCTTGCAGGAAAAAAGGCGGGGTATAAATATAATAAATAAATAAATAGTCGGAACTAAAACTGCAAGTGAAATTTGCTCTTAAGGCCAAGTTTGCTTTTAGGACTGGATTTGTTGTGTCACAAACTTAACTTGACAGGCCACCAGTAATACTGTGAAGGTTTGTATGTTGGAAAAATCTATGGCACAATCCTTTGAAAAGCTCCAGTGAATGGAACAGGAATTGCTGATTGCAGTAGATGTCTTGATACAGATGCTCAGTTTTCTTAATGCTATTATATACAGTTCTTATTCTACAAGTCAGGTATATTAGTATGCATTGAATATTGCTGTGTCTTATGTTTTGGTGAGCCAAACTGTCAAACCATACAAACACCCTTTTTGTTTGTTCAAGGTGACATCCATGGACAATACTATGACTTGCTTCGACTCTTTGAATATGGAGGATTTCCACCAGAAAGCAACTATCTATTCCTTGGCGACTATGTTGATAGAGGGAAGCAGTCTTTAGAAACAATTTGCCTCTTACTGGCCTACAAGATAAAATATCCAGAGAATTTTTTCCTCCTTAGAGGGAACCATGAATGTGCCAGTATCAATAGAATTTATGGTTTCTATGATGAATGTAAGTATTTCTGGGTCCTGGGAAAGGATGAATCATGATGAAACGTGTGCTTTTTTGGCCTTTAAAAAAAACCCAACAACTATAAAGTGGTTTCTAGCTTTGGAGTGAGTTGTGTATTAATGACAGCCTCTGTCCCTCCTGTGCTCTTTTCAAAACATAGGTACAATTGCAGTCCAGTTCCCATCTGGTCACTGCTCTGGCATCCTTCAGTTACATGTTAAATTAACTTCATATTTATAACATTGAGAATTTTCAGTTTGCATTTGCAAGTACAAAGCTGAATTTCACACTTGGTCAAGTTTGACATGAATTTGTTGGTGGTTGCTTATACTTGTAAGCAAATCACAAAAACTGCCTTGTGTGAGGTAAGAGGATTTGCTCTTGATGCTGTGACCATAAGATACCATCCTAGGCAACATGTGCTTCAATAAAACAAGGGTAATGTTTAAGCATATCTCAGAGTATTGGATTGTAAATGCCAGACCTAGACCAAGGGGAAGTCATTGGTTGTGAAGGGGCAGTGGGGGAGAGAGTTGAGAATCATTAGCAAGTTCATGACTTATTTTTCACCTCAGATGCTCTAAAGCAAGGATGGGAAAGTGGTTTGTTGTGGGGGTCCTCTGCAGGCTACTCCCCTTGATACCATTGGGTTACTGGCCAAAGCGCTGGGTGGAGCTTCTCCACCCAGCACTTCGGCCGGCTCAACATGCAGCTTGTGCACAGCAAAGACACCTGATACTTTGCTGAGTGCTGGATTTCCCAGGATATGGAAAGCCAGCATGCAGCAAAGCCGGCCCGACTGAGGTGTGAGGTGGAGGAGTGATCTTCCACCCCCTACCTTCCCCTACTCGGGAGGTTGTGGGGTGGGCAGAGCCCCCCAGCCAAAGCAGCACCTGGAGTTTCTCCAGCTGCAGCTTCGGCCGGGGACCAGCTTCCCCCATCCTGCGCCTTTCCTCATTGGGGATGATGCAGGGTGGGTTAAGGACTGGGTGCACCACTCCCCCTCCCAGTGTGAGTTTCAAGTTGAAAGTACCACTTCAAAAGAGTGGAACTTTATTGATTTAAAACATGTCTGCGCCTTTATTAAATTGGATTCCGTGGTGGTATATAATGCTTACAAGCATAATCATTTGAAACCTAATACAATAGGCATAGTTTTTAAGAGTTAATGTACTAAAATGTCTCCCTAGGTAAAAGAAGATACAACATCAAGCTGTGGAAAACCTTTACAGACTGCTTTAATTGTTTACCAATTGCAGCCATTGTGGATGAGAAAATATTTTGCTGTCATGGAGGTAAGTGGCTATGTGATGTACAAAGTGATGCTGGCTGATATCACAGAGTATGTTGGGTAAACTTGCAAGTTGTGGAGCTTTCTCTGTATTGCAGGTGCTACTGCACAGGCTGGACACACATCTCACTTGAGATCATAGCTAGCTTATGATGAGGAAATGTTTTCAGGTCTTAACAGGTTTGCAGTGTAACAAGATCTGCAGAGATTAAGAATGCTTGTTCAAGCAGCTGGCTTAAAATTCTTCTACTTGCAACTGTGATTTTGTAGGAGAGCCCCTGCAAATTATTCTGACCAAGTGTGGTGTGGAAATGTATTACATGCCAGAGCAGGCCTAGGTATAAATCCTTCCCACATTAATATGATTTCAGTCATGGGGAATGAATCGCCAGAGTGACAATTCCAGTAATGTGGGAGATAACCCTGAATATATTTGGCGAGTCCACCCATAGAATGAGGTGACTAAAGGAACTTAGTGCCCCAGTTCACATCCTTGAACTCCCCATGGCCTACTTGCCACAAAGGGAGGAGTAATGTACAAGCTGAGGCACCCACTCTTCTGGAAGCCCTACCTATGTGACTTCCCCCACTCAGTGTAGTGGGGAAATCTGAGTCAAGCATCCCGAGAGTCAGATACTGGTATGGATGCTGTGGCTCATACATGACTTCCCCCATGTGGCTGTGGTAACAGGCTGCTCTATGAGTGGGGTGCATTTTAAGTGTATAGACAGAGACATAGAGCGAGAACTAGGCTTTTACTGGAAGTGCTTACTTTGGTAGCTGCCTGGACTTTTCCCTCTGAAATATGATGCTATAAATGCTGGCTATCTGTGTATCGCTTGCGAGTAATTACAGGTTATACAGACAGTTCTCAGTGCCATGTTATATAAATACTTGTGTTATACTAACTTAGCATCTCCTGGCCCATTTTTAATTTAAATATTTTGCCTTGCCATTCCTGAACTGTAATCTTAAGCAACTGTAGTATGTTTGCACAGGGAGAAACATCAGGCTTGCAGTGGTAAAGGAGTTGAGTGGGAGGCTACAGCTGAACAGATGTGAGAGCAAAATATTATGGCCTTGCAGAAAGGACAGGTCACCCCTCTTTAATTTGAGGCAGCTGCTTTAAGCCCATCAAAATGTCCTACTTTTTGAGCAGCTTAGATTGCCTTAGTGACTGGCTCCCTGTGATGGGCAGCTTGTTTTGGAGATGACTGGGATGGGGAGAGCGGTTAAGCCTGTGGTCTTCTTAACTCCTTCATTCCCAGCCTGCAGGGGTACTGGGAAAGGGAACCACTGAGCTTCACCTTGTGGAAGTAATTTAATCTTTGTACCAGCCCACCTTTGTGTATCCTGGATTCATCTGAACCCATCCTGCAGAAATGAGTTCAGATTCTTACTGGCCTACATGTCCGTGTGAAAAGCCATTTGTGGGATGTTGGAGAAACAACCCCTTGCTTATATTAGTTGCTCTTAGATCCTTTTTCAGCTCTATAATATCCTTTTTGAGAAGACCATGCAAAACTGTACATAAATATGGCTGCCTCATAGGTTTATATGAAGAAATTGTGATACTGTCCCTACTACTGAGTTTGCCCGTCACTGTATGCAGATGACATTTTCAGTAAAATATGTACCACAGCCCCTTAATCTCTTTCCTGGTTAGTTACTGCCAGTTCAGACTCTAGTAGTGTGTGTGTGTGTGTTGGAAAGATCCTTCTGGAGCTCTTTAGTATGCTTTGTTTTTTACCATCCTGAATCATTGGGTTTCATCTATGAACTTGGTACCTCACTGCTCACCTCAATGACTCCAGACAATTTATGAATGTTAAATAGTACCCGGACCAGTACAGAACTTGGGGGTCCCCACTGATTGCTTCTTTCCATTGTGAAAACTTCTTTCTGTTCCTTAACCAGTTACTGATCATGAGAAGACCCACCCTCCACAAGTTTGACACTTAAAACAATTCTAAAAAGGTTGATGAGGCAGGAATTCTTTGCAGAAGCCTTGCTGACTCTTCTCCAGCAAGGCTTGCATATTCAACTAGGTTAACAGTGCAAGTTTTGCTTAGAAGTCCCACAGTACAGTGGGGCTTGCTCTCAGGTAAGTGTGCATAGGATTACGGCCAATGCTTTCCACAGACATTAGACCATCCTTCCCCAACCTGGTGTTGTCCGAATGTTTCAGACTACAGCTCCCATCACTCCTGATCAATGGCCATGTTGGCTGGGGCTGAAGGTTGTAGGCCAAAACCTCCGGAGGGCACCAGGTTGGGGAAGGCTGTGTTAGACTTTAATAGGCCTGTTCCTATTAAATAATAATGGGTGGGTGTGCTGTCTCATCCTGGTGACTTGTTCTGCCTCTTAGCTCTAGACATTCATCTCATCACCCCTGATTTAGATGTCCTCCCTTTAATATAGTGCTTCAGGTATGAGCCTCTCTCCAGCATCTTTTGTAATGAAGCCCAATACTAAGAGTTCATTTAGAGTCACCTCCTTGAATGAAGCCCAACACAAAGAGTTCATTTAGAATCACCTCTGTTCCCTCCTTTTGATGCATTAAAACAAAACAATACATTTTTAACAGTATACTCTTCTATGTGTGGTTGCTTGCCCTAACAACTTAGGTTTGTTTTCCCAGAGTTCATACTCTTTATTTCCTCATTTGGGCAAGTCTTTCGTTTCCTAAAGGAAGCCACCTTGCCTTCTGTCACTTCCTTGACCCTGTTTGTTAACCACACTGGCATCCTCTTGGAGTAGTTTATACCCCTTTCTCGATGTGTGGTATGCATTCTCTCTATTTGTTTTTTTCTTCTAAAAACCTCCTCCCAATTGTCATGAAGATATTTGACCATTCTTTGAATTAATTGCCTTATTTTTTAGAAGTTTTCTGTCTTGGGAATGTTGAACTTCCTGGACAGCTTTCCACTCACATGGAAATTTGATAGCAATGTGGTCACTGTTCCCAACCAGTTTGACCCAGTTCCTAAGCAGTTTGATAATGTTTACATCTTGCTCCATTAAATCCAAAGTTGGTGCCCCTGTCGATTCCATAACTATTCCAAGGCACTCATTTATGTGTGGAATGTTTTTGTTGCCACCTGAACATAATTTTGTCTAGTCAATGTGAGGGTAGTTAAGGTTGCCCATCGTTACAGCACTCCCTAATTTTTTGGCATCTCAGGATAACCCTCAGCATTGGTTGGGAGGTGTGATAGTATGTCCCAGTACTGTGTTACTTTGGGGGCCTGCTGTTTTTGTCCATGGTGTTCCCATGGTGTTCCTCAAGTTTTCTAACTCATGCCCTCTTTGACATATAGAACAACACTCCTGATTGCCCTTTTCTCTCCTTCCCATAGATTTTTATATCCAGGGATAGCCATATTCTTTTTTCTTTTTTTTTTTTGAACACACATACAAAAGAACATAAATCTACAAATCATAAACTCCAAGTGCACCCGTCACCCCGGGGCCAAAACCAATTCTATCCACATAATCCATTATTAATCTATATTCCAAAAAATACATCATATCATGTCATGGCTTACTCCCTTTTCCCTTTACTAAAACATAAACTAAAAATGGTCCCCATATATCCTTAAAATTATTTTTCTTTAATTGTCCCCTTTTACATTTAATTCTACATGTTAGTTTATCATTTAAAGCAATATCCCAAACCTCTTTATACCAATCTATTATTAAGTACTGGTGTTGAACTTTCCAATTCCTTGCTATCAGTAATCTCCCTGCCGCTAATAAACTTACAATTAATTCCTTTTTCTCTTGTGAGCACAGAAGTTTCTCCGTTATTGATAACAATGCTAATTTTGGACAGACCTCCAAATTAATGCCAATGATTTCTGAAATTTCTACAAAAATTTTATTCCAAAAATCCAATACGCTTTGGATAGCCATATTCTGTTGACTCTCTTTTTGCTCCTGGTTTCGAATAGAACTTCTACAGCTATGTTCTCTTGGTACCAAGCAACCCGATTCCCCCTTCTTGGGTCTCAGACTTTGGTATCGGTGTATGAATAGCTATACACATCTGTCTCCAAATGCTGTTTTCATATGCACTATTTTGTATGACTCTTCAGTCTTTGTAAAGGGCAGTCGTTCCTTTTATTTTTTTGTATGCCAGTTACCAAGTTCTTTTGCAGTGATCCTATATTCACTTTGAAGACCTGAACCACTTATGCAGTCATCCATAAGGCATCCCAAACCAGATACTCCCTGACTAGCTAGTTCTGCATGTGGAACAAGTAGCATTTCTGAAAAAGTCGTCTTGGAGATCCCAAGCTTCAACATCCTACCTTGGAATTCAGCTTGGTCTTCCAGGACCTCATAACTAGTGTCATTCCAGTGTCATTGATACCAATAAGTGACACTAATCACTGACTTCCTCCTGCATTATCTAGATAGCATGTGATGTCTGCAGCTGTCACACCCTGCACGCAAGGCATTGTGTGGGCACCATGCCAGTCACAAATGTATCTTCCTACATTCCCAATCTTTCACTACCAGCCCCCCATCTCCCAGAAGCACACATTTCATGTGAAATAATATTTCATCACTCAAGAAAAGGGACCCTTCTAAGGAACGGTTTTTCTGTTCCTTAGTACTTGCCCTCCAGTAACAGCAGACAAGCTCTTAATATGGCAACAGGACTTCTACCACATACCTGAAAATATTGTCTGCATGCCTTGCAGCAGAACAACAGATCCTAGGGTCAGGCTGTTCATCTTCAGCATTACTTCAGATAAAAGTGAGTATCTGCTGTCCCCTCCAAATAAGCATAGGAGAAACTGCCAGTTGGAACGATGATCTTGTTCCTTCGATACGACAAAGTATTGTGCATTGTGTGTGCATGCGCCTAGTGCCCAGTATGCGAACAGAATGCAAACTGACTGTATCTTAATCCCCAACAGGCTTATCGCCAGACCTCCAATCAATGGAACAAATCCGACGAATTATGCGGCCCACTGATGTGCCAGATCAAGGCCTCCTTTGTGATTTGCTGTGGTCTGACCCTGACAAGGATGTCCTTGGATGGGGTGAAAATGACAGAGGAGTTTCTTTCACGTTTGGAGCTGAAGTGGTTGCAAAGTTCCTTCATAAGCATGATTTGGATCTTATATGCAGAGCTCATCAGGTAAAGACCAGATGCTAAGAATGAGCCATGTGAAAGGAGTTGCCAGCTCCTGGACTCTGGCAGAATTCCCTTATCCACAGCACAGGAAGTTGATCGGTCTCTTTCTTTCCCCCCCCATCCCCAACCCCAGTTCACTTGCATCAGAACATTTGCTAGGCTTAGAATCATAGAATCATAGAAAAGTAGAGTTGGAAGGGGCCTACAAGGCCATCGAGTCCAACCCCCTGCTCAATGCAGGAATCTAGGTCAAAGCATCTCTGACAGATGTCTGTCCAGCTGCACCTTGAATGCCTCCAGAGTGGGAGAGCCCACCACCTCCCTAGGTAGTTGATTCCATTGTCTTATTGCTCTGACAGTCAGGAAATTTTTCCTGATGTTTAGGTGGAATCTAGGTTCCTGTAACTTGAGCCCATTATTCCGTGTCCTGCAAACTGGGATGACCGAGAAGAGATCTTTGCCCTCCTCTGTGTGACATCCCTTCAAATACTGGAAGAGTGCGATCATATCTCCCCTCAGTCTCCTCTTCTGAAGGCTAAACATGCCCAGTTCTTTCAGTCTCTCCTCATAGGGCCTTGTTTCCAGTCCCTTTATCATCCTTGTTGCCCTCCTCTGAACCCTCTCCAGTTTGTCTATGTCCTTCTTAAAGTGAGGTGCCCGAACTGGACGCAGTACTCAAGATGAGGCCTAACCAGTGCCGAGTAAAGGGGAATTATCACTTCCCGCGATTTGGAAGCTATACTTCTATTAATACAGCCCAAAATTGCATTTGCCTTCTTTGCAGCCACATCGCATTGCTGGCTCATATTCAGTTTGTGATCTACCACAATTCCAAGATCCTTCTCACTTGTAGTATTGTTGAGCCAAGTGTCCCCCATTCTGTAACTCTGCATTTGGTTTCCTCTCCCTAGGTGCAGCACTTGGCATTTATCCCTATTAAATTTCATTCTGTTGTTTTCGGCCCAGCGCTCCAGCCTATCGAGGTCACTTTGAATTTTGTTTCTGTCTTCCAGAGTATTAGCTGTTCCAGAGTATTAGCTTTAACTCCTGGCCTTGCAAATCTAGCCTCACTTCTCTGAATTGGGAATGAATTTGACACAAGTGGTTTACCACACTCACATAGTTTTGTAGATAGAATGAATTGGCTCCAGAGCCTGGGGGCAGATCCTTGCTCAGTCATAGAGCTTGCTGCATAGGCCAGGAAGAAAGCCACTGTTCTCCAGTGCTCTCTCTGAGCTTCATATCCATCATCTCAGTAATCCTTATAGTAAACCTGTGAGGTTGGTCAATATTATCCCCATATTACAGATTGGGGTGGAGGGAGATGGCTGGGATTGGGAGTAGCTTGCCTATCAGGTCATGATGGGTACCTGGCTGTGGTGAGTTTTGAACCAGGGACTTCCATACTCACAACTCAAGCTCTAAACCACAACACCAAAATGATTCCTCTGCAAAGGACTGAGGATGACGGAGGATTATAAAGCACCTTGTACAAATTGCTGTTGTCTGCTATCCTGCTCCCTTTCCCCACCCCGCCCTAAACTAATAGCACTGTCTTTGCTTTAAAGGTGGTTGAAGATGGATATGAGTTCTTTGCAAAAAGACAGCTGGTAACTCTGTTTTCTGCCCCAAATTACTGTGGGGAATTTGACAATGCAGGCGCCATGATGAGTGTGGACGAGACTCTAATGTGTTCCTTTCAGGTACGATATTCTTAAGGCTTTGGGTGCTTTGCTTTCCCCATTGCATTTACTGTTTTCACTCAAAGCTGGTCTTCCTTACATTAAACCTTTAGAACCGTAAGTGCTAGCTCTTTGAAAATGCATTTCATTTTCTTTAATCTGTGCTGAGGTGCCAGTCTGCCATAAAATAAGTAGGGCAGCCGTAATCTCTTCACTTTGAATTGGATTGTCCGAAGAACCATGGCTCTTCCTGCTGCCTCTAAAGTAGGTGATCTCAGAGGAGGCATCAAACGTTGCAAGCTGCTTGAGGACGGACAGAACTGCATTTAAATTCAAGTTGCTGGTGCTGCTCTTTAAAGCCCTAAATGGACTTGGCCTGAGGTAACCTAGACCACCACCTGTATGAGCCTTTCTATGCATTAAGATTCCATTGGGGCCCTGCCCTGCTCTGCTCTAGCTATCTCCTTAACTGATGCAAGGCTGGCTTCCACTAGGGGCAGGGCTTACTTGACATGTTTTCCTCTATGAAGCCTGTGTAGCTTCCTCCCTATTGGCCCGAGGTTCACCAAGAACTTTCTATTTAGTCTAGCCCTCAAGAAGTAATGGTCTGTTTTCCTACAGTTCTATATTGCAAATATAAGTGCTTTTCATTGACCTAAACATTTTGTGTGGGTGTTTTGTGAGGCATGGGATCCAGATGTTTTGAACTACAACCCAGCATCCCCTAGCCAGCAGTATTGTAGTCCAGCATATCTGGAAGTACCAGCCTGGGGAAGCCCTGCTTTAGATGAATGAATTTATAACTCTAAGCCACTTTGCCCATTGGGTGGAAATGTGGGTTTTAAACAAATTTATATATAGTCATGTTTTGGGATAGGCACTTTTAACCCCCTCCTGTGTGGTGTGGTTTCCTTGTAGTCCCATCTGTTTAGCTGTGCACGCTCAGAACTACCTTGCTGAATAAGTGAATTGTCATTCCAGATCTTGAAGCCTGCCGAGAAAAAGAAGCCCAATGCTAGCCGACCTGTAACGCCACCCAGGGGTATGATCACAAAACAAGCAAAGAAATAGTCGCTCTTGGCCCTGCCTAGTTGGGACTTGTACTATAGTATATAATCTCCATTTTTAAGAAAAACGGTAATGTGTATCGGTCAGCTTGCTAAGACTAGATTAACGTGTTTGTGGGTTTTTTTGTTTGTTTGTTCATTTTGATGGATGGCATTTGCTGGTTGTAACAGCAAATGAGACTTTCTCCCTTCTCAAGAAGAGTTTTTAAAAATTCTGTATCTGTTTGGAGAGAGAAAAAACCCTTTTCCTTATTGGTGTTCCAGCTGTATACTTCACAGCAACTTATCCTGTCATTCCGGGTAATTGTACAACTGACTCCTTGAACCTGTACAGACCGGGTGGTGTGTGATGCCTGCTTTTCTTTTGAGACTTAAGAAGGCACAAGTGTGCTACAAGGCTAGGAAACTTATTACTGTCAAATTACATATTGTTTATACGAACCACTGTGAACGTCTTTTATTTTTTTATTTTTATTTTTTTTAAGGGATTGCTTTTTTCTTGTCATGTACACAATTTAGCTTGTCAACATTTTGAAACCACTCCTCAACCTTTGCCGGTTTCACTGGTATGATGTATATTTTAATTGGAGCACACTTCCCTCCCATATATTTTAAAATGACAATTAAAGCCATTATTTTGAAGGTTTGTGTCTCTTTTTGTGAAACCAAAGTGTATAGGGGAAACGTATCAGTGCAGCCCATAGAGATGGCATTGGTGGTGTCTAAGTTGGGTTTTTTCCTCTACAGGAAGGACGACTTGAACTAGCAGAGTAATGCTGTGATCAGCTGGAATGCAGGATTAAAGACTTTTGATACTTCCCCTATATTCAGTGTCGAAGCTTGCTACTGTGCTGTTTTAGCCAGTTCAGAAAGCTGTAACTTGTTGAAGAGCTGTTCAGAGACTTGCCTGAGAATTAAAATTAATTTAGGTTTTGTTTTATTGGTATCTGAAGACTTGCTCTACAAAGCTTAGAATACAACCAGCTACAATAGTGAACACTGTTCACCTGTTTCTATGAATCACACAATATCTTGTTTTGGTTTTTTTGGTTTAAAAAAAACACACCTGTAATCTTTTTGAACAGATGACAGTGTACAATACAATGTGGTAAAATGCTTATTAAATGAATAACTTCTTAAATATTCTGTGTTAATTTTATCAGCATCACATGCATGCAGAGTGCAACTTAAAAAAATGTTTTAACAAAGAGGCTAGAACCTAGGGAGGTTATTTCTTCACAAATCAAATCTGAGTGGCAGCTGCTCAAGATGACAGGACAGGATATATACCTCTGTACCACCCATGTTTTCTAACTACCTGAGTTGGTGACTAATGGTGCCTAGCTAGGAAGCCAACAATTTCTTTGTGTTGGAAAGAGTCAGCAGAAAGTTGGACCTACCATGAAGTGATGTTCTGATCAGCGAGGGATGGAGCAGGCAGGAAAGGGTTAACTTCCGTAGAAGGCAGGGCCAACTAGGTCAGACTTGTATCCAGCTGGAAGGAGAGGACCCCATCTCAGTTGCCAGTCTGGTTCAGCTTACAGAACTGAAAAGAGATCTTTTAACTGAATCAACCGACTGTAAAAAAAGAGGTAACATGAGAAGGGTTTCCAGAGGAGTCCTAGCTAGCTACAGAGAGGTACCACAAGAATACAAAACACACTCCTCCTCAGATCAAAAACATGCAATGCCATATCCAAACGATGCTTCCATGGAAGCGAACTTGTATATTTTGTAGTGGCAGACAATAGGGAGGCATGGAAGCCTCTTGTATTAAAACCAATTGCTTCCAAATACTATCCATGGAGCTTCTGGAGAAGGAGAACATGATGGCTATATACTCTCATGAGATCTACAGAGCAAGAGGATTCTCTGGCTGCAGAATCCAAAAGTCTTCTCCCTCAGTGGGGCCTGAACTCATGTCCCAAGGAGAGCTGTGGTGTCTCCTATCTGAAGATCCACATCCTGCTTGCCAACTGCCAGGAATCTGGCAACTGTTGGGCTGTCCTTTCCTGCTCAGACAGTGAATGCTGCAGCTGCAGTGGCACTGGTCTGCTCAGAAGCTCAGCTCCACCAACGCCCTGTCTCGGTGCTAGGCAAGACTGCAATCTCAGCATTTTGGTCTGATTCAAGGCCCCATCCCACATCACTGCCAAAGGGCCCCACTCGCCATCTTCAGAATGGTAGAATGCTGTTGGGCAGCACACTCCCTTGGAGGAGATCATGGAGTGTCCAACATCATGGCCATGGCAGTTGTGAACATTGCCAGTTTTTCCATATGTGGGCTTTTTCTGTCGGCATTGCTGAGGGGCGTAAGCATCAACCATCACTGGAGTGCTAACCCTGCCCAATTCTGAAAGAAATAGGTGTGGAGAGCTGCACCCGGACACTGCTGCCTCACTTTCCTGGCCCATGAAATGAGCTAGAGTAAGGAAGGGCATGTGATTCCTCTGTGGGATGTAACTGGCAGCCATTATCAGAGCACTAGCCCTGCCAAATTTTGAAAGAACCAGGTATGGAGAGCTGTGCCTAGACAATGCTACCTCCTTTTCCGGGACCCTGAAACAAGCTGGAGTAGGGAAGGGCACGTGATTGCCAAATCAGGATACCCTCCTATGGGTGGTACTGTGGTGGTTGGGGTGCTCCTAAAACAAGGGTGGGTGTAAGTATTTCTTGTTCTGCCTCTCAACAAATAATGTTTTTAAAGTAACAGCCATAAGGAGACAGAAAATACAGAGACTCAACAGATGGGAAGCAGGGAGAAACTCCTACCTAGCCCCGTGTCAGAAATCTGAACAAAAATCAAAACTTAGGCAGCATTGGTTAACCCTGCTCTCCTACACAAGGCAGAGCCAAGTCTGAAATGGGTTCCTCCCCTTCTGGGTGGATACAAATCTGGTCTGATTGGCCTTGCCTTCCATACAAGTGGGAGTTAAATCCTTTCTTGCCTGCTCCACTCCCTCATTGACCGAGAACCTTGGTGCTTGGAGAGTGGGTTTTGAGTGGGAGTCCTGGGGGGCCCTGGCTTTTCTGACATGAGAGTAGATCTGATTAGTAAGGACAGGCACACTTTCTGGAGGCTCAGTAAAGAACTGTGTATTGCAGGAGAAGACATGTGCCAGGATGGGTGGAAGGTTTAAGTGGTGCCTCTGGTGGCCAACTACACATTTTAGAATGTGCTCAGGTGCAAGGTGGTTCCGCAGGAAGCAGATTGGATTGTCAAAGAAGGTTCTCCTGCCCAGGGGAGCCACTGTAGTTGCAGGCTGCAGCATTACATGTGGATGTGTGCATGCCTTGTTTCACACAATGGAGTCCAAACCCATGTTGCAAGCCATAGCCATCTGTTACCCTTGCACCAAGATGCACTGTCCATTCCAGCCCTTGCTGTGGGCAACAGACAGAAGCAGCCGGGGGCCTGGCACATCTGGGGTGAGTCAAACAGCATGACACAGGAGAAGCTAAAATGCACTGAATAATACTTTTGCCCTACTCTGAGTAGTCTCATATACCAGTAGGGTTGACTTGGGGATCCAGTATAGCTGGGAAGGGAAGGGTTGTGAAGCAGGCAAAAAGGCGCTCTCTGCCTAGCCCGCGTTAACTGCTGGGTTGGGATTCCTTGCTGTGTCTTTCTCCTGTGCTGAAATATTGATGAGCAAGCGCTCCCAGGAGTCCTCGGCTCTTGTTGCAAGCCTGGTTGTTGAGTTGTGTGTGTTGTTCTTCCCCAGCCTTCCTAGCTTAGTGCTGGGTTCTGCCTATAGAGAGAGACTTAAGTCATTAGGTTCTTCACAAGGCAGGGCCTGAAGGTGGTGGTGGTGGTAAAGAAAGTTGATAAGCCCATTGGCAAGTCAATGCATGCGTAGTGCTTCAAATTCCCAGTTCATGCTGACCCTGGAGTGCTTTACAAACACATAAGACCCCCACCCACTTACCCTTTTCGCATTTGCTTCCCATGTAGCACTAGAGAAGAGAGAGTGGGAAAGCTGTGTCAACTCCAATGAAATAAACTGGCATTGTGTGAAGGCAATGAAGCCTTGGGTTCCAGTGTTGAGGAAAAGGCGGGATACAAATAAAGATGATTCCCTTTGGTGTCTTTCCCCCAACTTAGTGCCCTCCAGATGCTTTGGACTACAACTCCCAGGATTTCTGACCATTGGCCATGCTGGCTGGGGCTGATAGGAGTTGGTCTAAAACATCTAGGGCACCAAGTTGGGGAAGGCTGGATTTAGAAAGTCATCAGATCATAAGAGTTGGAAGGGGCCTACAAGGCCATCGAGTCCAACCCCCTGCTCAATGCAGGAAACTAGAAGAGGGGTCTCCCATCCAACCAGGCCTGACCCTACTTAGCTTTCCACTTAGGCGGGAGCTGCCTTAAACGTGTCAGACCATTGGCTGATCTTGCTTAATACTGCCAGCAGAGGGTTTCCTTTCCAGGTTTCAGACAGGAATCTCCCAGCCCTACCTGGAGCTGGTGGAGTTTGAACCGAAGATCTTCTGCACTCTGCCACTGAGTTATTCCCCTTCCCCAAATATTTCACTGGATTTCCAGCTTCAGTTCCCACACTGCCTTGTGCCAGCCCCGTTGAACCTGTTGCATGCTTGCAATATTCGTGTGGAAGGCACGCACACACACCAAGACCATTACATGCTACCTCCGTTGCAAAACCCTTCAGTCTATGCATTTCAAGATCTTGGTATATATGAGAAAGAGACCAGGGCCTATTTTAATTGTCCTGCTGAAATGCATAAGGGTTTTTTTGGTTTTTTTAAAAGAGGGATGTGAAACAACCACAGACTTACCTATCACGACGAATAGTCTACAGAAACCAACTTTATTTTAAATATAGATTTCTAATTAGAGACAAGCTGTGAAATGGGGGACTTCCCTAGTTTCACCCCAGGCTGCGGTCCAATACACTCTCGTTGGGGAGGAAAGCCCTGCTGAACTTAGGAGGGGGTGTTTGTTTTTGTTTGTTTGTTTCTGAGTAAACAGGCACAGGATCGGGCCGAGCACTTAACAAGCTCCGGTGCCCTCCTCGATGGGGGAGGGGGGAGGGGGGAGGGGGCGCGAGGCTGCGCTTTGAACACACAAAAGCGCGACATCCATTCAAGATCAGGCTGCCTTTCTCTCCCCTCCCCCCCACGAAAGGACCAACCGAAAAGGAAATCGTTAACCGCCCGGCCGCTGTTCTCTCAAATCGCTGCCTGAATTTAGCAGCCACCCCTGCAGAGAAAAGAAGGGGCGTCGGGAAAGTGGGGAAGCGGCGAGGGGAACCTCGGGGGCCGCTGGAGTCTCTCTACCTTTGGCCGGAGTAAGGCGTCTTTTCCCTCTTCTTTCTGCGCCTCCAATTCCCTGCTGCGCGGGGTGCGGGTGGGAGGAGGAACGATTTTGCCAAGGAAACGAACCCCGGCCAGGCAAAAGGACAGGAAATTTCCTCCGGGAAACAGGAACTCAAGTATGGAGGCGGGGCATGGCTACTTTTCTGGATTAGACCCACCCTCCGCCCACCTGCAGCTACTGCAAACTTTCCTCGCCGCCCCAAGCCTTCTTTCTGCTTCGGCCCCATACATCGGGGAGAAAGAGGTATTTTAATGTATTATTATTATTATTGTTGTTGTTGTTGTTGTTGGTTTTGCACGAGAGACTGGCTGCTTCCAACCAGGTACAAATCGGATCACGGGGATTTTGGCTGCCCCCCGCCCCGACCTGACTCCACTTCGTCCGCCTCCCCCCACTTTTTTTTTTTTAAAAAACTCTCTGCTTGCACCAATGAAGAGCCGGAAGGCGGGGAATGAAGGAGAAAGAGGAGGAGGCGAGGGCGGCGGCGGCGGCAGCAGCAGCAGCAGCAGCAGCCTGAGCATCCGGGCTGGCGCTTCTCGATTTGCTCCCCGCAGCCGGGCACGGTACTGAGAAGGATGCTCTTTGGGGTGGGGGGGCTGCCGGGGACGGAACGGTGGGCTTCCGAGCAAAGACGGTCTCCTCTTTTTCTGGCTGGGGGGAAACAGTGAAAGGATCAGGGCATCAAAGGGAGGAAGGAGGGGTATTGCAGAGGGGCTGCGGACCCTCCCCCTGGCCCTAAAGCTGCACGGCAGGCAATGGAAGGGGACCTCCTTCCCCCCCCTTCTTCTCTAGGTGAACTGCATCCGTAAGGGAGGGGAAGGCGTGCGGGGGGGGGTCTTATCCTTCTTGGCTGATCCCCGAGGCCTCTTGTCCTTTTTCCTTCAAGGCAGGGGGGGGGGGGGCTTCCGACCTTGCTGGCTTCCACGATGTGGTGGAAGGAAGGCAGGGTTTCAGGGGAGGGATGTGGGTGTGCTGGCGTGAGGTTGAAAAAGGAGAAATAAACTGATTATCTGAAAGGTGAATCGGTGGAACCTGCCAATACTGACCTAAGCCAAATCTCTCTTTTCCTCTCCTTCAGCTCCTGCATTTTTATAATTTACCCCTCCCGCAAGAAGCCAAGGGTGGTCTATGTGGTTTTAATAAAAGGGGTTTAACATATATATCCTCACCCCCTCTCACACTGTAACATATATATCCTTACCCCCCCCCCTCTCTCTCTCTCTCACACACACACACACACACACACACACTTTTTTCTTTTTCTCCAAATGTCTGAACAAAAATCTCTCTTGGGTCACGCAGAAACGTGTGATCTGAGCCTTCGAGAGAAGCAGGTTTATGTATTTAGGGTGCAATCCTATGCATGTTTAGGCAGAAAAGAGCCCTTCTCTGAGGGGAGTTGTAACGCTGGGAGTTGTTAGATTGTTTTCTGTCTAAACATGCATAGGATTCCACCTTTAGTCAACCAAACTTTGTGTAGGTGTGTGTGTCTTCATATAAAGTCTGCAAAACATTTTTTTTTTTTAAGTTTCTTCTCTTCCCCCTCTTGTGCAAACATATCCTGATCCTTGAGGAGCTAAAATGGGCTTTCAGGAACCTCTTGGTCACCTTCCCCATCCCCCCCCCACAAAAAAGCCTCTTGAGTCAGAATAAGATAACTTTTTAAAAAGCTGCCTACTAATATATAATAATTTAAAATTAGACCTGGCTGTACCACCAATCACTACTTACAGTAAATTTCTAGGTGTGGTATAGAATTCAGGATCCATCTTGTCCAAACACCGAGGACTTATGATGGAGGCTAGATTGGGGATGATGGAGGATGTGTGAATAATCACTCTTCTTTTGGTGTAGGGTGGTAGTAGATTACAGGGCCAGTTTGTTCCATCTCTGTTCAACACTTGTCACGTTTGCATCCCAGTCATCTTCCAAGAAGCCAGGGTTGTGTATGGGGAATTATCCTGATATTATCCTACCGACCAACCTCTGGAGTAGGTTGGGGAAAGAGAATGTGGGTGTGACTTCGCTGAAAGCCACCTGATGTGATTTACAGTTCTGAAAATGTGAATGTTCCGGTTATGTAGAAGAGTTCTGTGTAATCCAAAGGCTTCTAGACCTTTGGTTCTTCACTGGTGGGATGAATGTAACCTGGACCTGTTCAGAACTGGTGCGCCACTCTTGGTCCTTCCAGGCCAGGGCTCTTGGTATGGGCAAACGTGAGGTGGTGATAAAACAACAACAAAGTGTGCCATTGTGCATGTGTAGAGAGCTATTCTCTTACCACTATCTAACCATTGCCAGACTCCCACGTGTTGTCATAAATTCCAGGAAAGTCAGTCTCTTCTAGGAACACATTTTGAGCATTAAGGATGTGATCCAATGCATGTTATGCTGGCTGGGGAATGCTGGGGGTTGTAGGACTTTTTTCTGTCTAAACATGCATAGGATGGCACCTTAAGGGCACCATCCTATGTGTGTTTAGACGGGGGGGGGGAGTCCTACAACTTTTCTCTGTCTAAACATGCATAGGATTGCACCCTAAAACAGTTTAGTAGGCGACCCTGGGAATCCCCTTCCTTGGCAATCTTCAGGATTTAGCCCAAGCATATTCTTCCATTAAAAAAATTCATACTGGCAGATGAGCTTCCCAAAAGATCGGTCAGCCTCTACCAATCTTATCTTCCAGTGTGCAGCAGATGCAGAAGAGTTTATGTTGCAGGCAGGGCATATGTAGCCAGCGTCTGCATCACAACAGCTTCCATCCTAGAGCATGCATGCCCCGGAGGAATGCATTGTTGAGATGAGTTTCTAAAACAATGGGGTTTAGAGTCTCTCAAGGACGCTTGGCACCCAAGGAAGTTAGATTGCATGTAGAGCAAGTTCCTTCTCAGGCTGCTTCTAGGATTCCAAGACAGGAAGATGCGTTTGTTGCACAACTGTTGAGCAAAGATTGCGTGGTCTGATCAGGCGGGTGGCGGGGTGTTTTTGTTCATTATTTAGCAAAGTCATAATGAGTGCAGTGCGATCCAAGCAAGCAGCCCTCCTGCAGGCTAAATTCAAAGACCATGTTCTACCCTTCTGGATTATTTGGGGGGTAGGGGGGACTCCGCTCTAGAGAGCGCCTGCCTTGAATGCAAAAGGTCCAAGGGTCCATCGCCTGTAGGTGTCATCAGAGAGGGCTGGGGAAGCCCCCCTGGTTGGGACCCTGGCCTGGAGAGCCACTGCCATTCAGTGCAGTCAATACTGAGCTAGAGGGACCCCGGTCTGACTTGGGATAGGACCGCTCCCTATCCATGAACCCACAAAGGAGAACAGCCTCCAGTTGCTGAATCAGCATCTTTGCTCCAATCTTTCAGGAATGTTGTGGTGTGGATTAGTTGCTCCAGGATATTGCTGTGGGTCTGGAGCTAGTCCGAAAGACTTCTCAATGATCCCCCCCAACTCTGTTTGTGAAAAGAGATGGTTAAAATGGGTCAAACCAGTTGGGCAAGTTTAGCCTGGCAGATTTCTCACTGTTATGGAGATTAGTTTGTGGGGTAGCTGTCCTCAGAGACAGACTATTCTGGAAGGGGGCTTATCTTTCTCTCCCTCCTCCCAAAGGAACTTGCTAAGCTGGGGAGGGTGAAGGTAAAGGGGTCGGGGCCAAAATACCAAAAATGCCCACATATTTTAGATTAAAGCTCTTACTGCCACTAACTAAGCCTTAGGAGAAGCTTTTAGTTTACTGTTCAGAATGGAAAACCTTTCCAACCTTTTAAAATTGGGGGGGGGGGGAGAATGGCGCAGAGGCTGGAAAACTACCAAGTGATAGGGGGGGGGAATGGTGGAGCCAGGAGACATGGGTGCTGTTTTCTGGGGAACCTCAGAGGGGCATATTGGGACCCCAGACAGGCTGGATTTGGCCTGAGGTTCACCACCTTTGCCCTAGACACCTGATGGGGAGCAGGAATCACAGCTAAGGCTGTGAACCCCCATCTTATACTTAGCCTGTGTGTGTAAATAAGCCTCCTATATCACAAATGCCATAAGTCTCCAGTTAAATCTCTTTTTGAGCTTCCAGAGTCGTAGAAGGGATCTTCCTACAGCAGGTTCAAGGTGTTCTAATTTTCAGCCATTGCCACGCTGGTGATCTGATAGATTCACGGCTCTCCATTGCCCACAACTTCGCCTTAAGACGCTTGCATATACCTATCTAGCTCGGAAAAGTTAAAAGGGCTGTCTGAATGCCACTACGTCTCATTGTTTATGGGAGAGGTACATCGCTGTATTTGAACATGACTGTTGAAATGTCTGAGTGTGATGCAATTTTGTACAGTTTAAATTTAGTGCTACTTGTATGACAGAGGTCAGGATAAGGTGTGGTGACTTGTCAGGGTGACTGTGACCGATTTCCTGCTTTGTGACAGTAGACTGAGATGTGCTCCTGGCATTGTTATTTTGCAAGAAAGGAAGGCACGCAGAGCAATTAGCTGTCGTTCTCCCCACCAACCCGTTCCGGTTTTCTGTATTGATAGAATTCATGAGTAAATACAGGTGTAATTGAAAATATTTTGTTATGGAACAAATGGATAGAAATAGTGGGGGACATAATGTATCTTTCCTGCTCTCACATATATGATGTTGACCTTAAGATGGAGAAAGAAATCGGGGAGGGAGGCAAAAGAGAAAATGCTATGAATATTGGGTGACTTTCAGTTACCTTCATATTGGCAAGGTATATGAACATTCAGCTCCGCATTCTGGATATGATAAATGATTGTGCCTTTGAACAATTCATTGCAGAGATGAACAGAGGGGCGGCAAGACTTGATTCGATGCCGTGTAGTGCCCAGGTCCTGGTTAGAGATGTAACAGTTGTCAAGTCATGCCACGTGGGAACAGTGGTCACAACACTATCAAATTCAATGTATCTGGGAGGGGGAAATGAGATGAGTCCAACAAATTATAGAAGAGGGAACTTCTTTTTTAAGGAAGTTGAAGGGGAGAATTTAGAAGCTTGGCAATTATTATTAAAGATACTTACGGTAGATAACATCTAAACTGCAGCTTAGGAATGGATTAAAGAAACCTAAGACGATACTTGTGTTGTTAAGAGAATAATTCAAGGAGGCATGCATTAAGGAGTGAATGTCTTGCCCAAGAGAGGAAAGTAAAAAGAGCGCAAAACACTGACAAAAGAAAAGTAAGTTGAAGGTAAGCAAAAATGGAACTTGAGAAGCAAATTGCTAAATGCATAAAAGCACATGGGTAGGCAATCTGGGGCCCTCCAGATGTTTTGGACTACAACTCCCTCCAGATGTTTTGGACTACAACTCCCATAATCCCTGATCATTGGCCATGCTGGCTGGAGCTGATGTGAGTTGTAGTTCAAAGCATCTGGAGGGCACCAGGTTGCCTGCCCCCTGGCATGAAAAAAACCCACACCTACCAGGAGCAAAGAACTGGGCCAGGGAGGTGGTCAGACCTTTCAGCTGCAAAGGTGTGAAAGGGGACTGAAGGAGCACGGGGAGATTGCAGAAAAGAGACATGAATTGTTTGCCTGGGGCTCCACTGTGGAAGATGTTCCTTCATGGAATTGGGGGGAGGAAGCATAGCTCAGTAGTAGAGCACCTGCTCCACCCACAGAAGGTCCCAGGTTCAATCCCCAACATCTCCAATTAAAAACGGCCCAGGGTAGCAGGTGAAATAAAACAAGCAGAATACAATACATTTAAAACAGTAGTGATGGAAAGGACACTTTCTGTGGCGGACCGGGACTGGTCCGTTGCGCGGGTTCAGCACTTAAAGGGTTAACCGGCACCGAAGAGATGCCCTTTACGTGGCTTCTGAGAACTTTAAACCCAGCCGCTACCAACCGTTGACACTGAATCGCACGGAATCATATTGAGACAGCAAGCAGCTAATTTTCAAAGGGTTTAATGGAGCGGAACTAATAGACTACAGGAATTTCACACCATAAACAAGGAAGTCCATAAAAATCGCTGAAGCTGAAAGCTTCAATACACATACGAGGATAGGCTTTGCTTAATACAGAGAATTAACCTTACATCAGAGACTCTGACTTACTGATCTAGTGTAGCGGTCTGTGTAGTCGGTCTCCGGGCGCCGCACCCGGGGTTGGAAGTTGCTTGGTCCTGACCGGAGTCAGGGACCTGATCCATGCAAGCCTGCACCATGTTCCCAACAACCCTTTGTTCTTGAGGACTTGCCTTTTCTACCCTCCTTCACCCCCTCCCCACCCCTGATGACCAGGTGGGCTGGTTCTGCCCTGCGGGGTGGTGGCGCCTCTTGGGTGCTGGCATCTCCTGGATACTTTGGGGTACTTTGCAGCTCTTTGAGACTGCTCCCCACCTTCGGAATGTTTAAGCACTTCCTTGAGGATAGATGTAAATGCGCCCTATTGAGGTTATGCAGATGTAGCTATGCAGATGTGACCACGTACAACCGGTCTGCCCAGAACTGTGTCTCCTGCCCCCCCCCCCGACCGAAGGGGAAAGAGGGGTGTCAGCGAAAGGGGAAAAACTATGTCAGGGTTCAACCGTGTGTGCTCAGGCTTTCTCCACACTTTCCATCAGTAGTGATGGAAAGGACAGTAGTGATGGAAAGGACACTTCTCTGCCTGAGACCCATGAGAGCTGCTGTCACTCAGACAATAGGAACATAGGAAGCTGCCTTTAAACGGAGTCAAACCACTGGGCCATCTAACTAAGTATTGCCTGGATGAGGGGGTCTTTCCCAGCCCTAACTGGAGATGCTAGCTATTGAACCTGGGAGCTTATTTCTTAAAGAACTCCAATATGAAATGGTTGACCTAACAAAAATAATTAAACTTTATGCTAAAATCAGCCTCCTTCCTAGAGGACTAGAGGGGTAAAGTAACACCCATTTAAAAAAAAACAAAAACCATTTGAGATGGAGCGAGGCAATTATGGACTAGTTTTAGACTAATGTCGGCTCCAGATGAATTGATGAAAAGTATTATCAATTTATTTTTTTATTTATTTATCATATTTATACCCCGCCTTTTTTCCTGCAAGGAACTCAAGGTGGCTTACATAATCTTCCTCCTCCTCTCCATTTTATCCTCACAACAACCCTGTGAGGTAGGTTAGGCTGAGAGGCAGTGACTGGCCCAAAGTCACCCAGTGAGTTTCATGGCCGAGCGGGGACTAGAACCCGGATCTTCTGGATCTCCTGAGTCCCAGTCAAACACTCTAACCACTACGCCACACTGGATGTGGAAGAACAAGCCCAGCTGTAGAAGAATCAGTATGGCTTCTATGAAGGAAAGTCTTACCTCACCAGCCTTGTAGAATGCTTTGAGAGTTTCATAGCTTCAACGCAGAGGGTAGGAGCAAACAGATGTCACCATGAAGGGAAGTAAAAAGTGAGGTCCCACAAGGATCTGTATTGGGACAATGCTATTTAATTTGTTCATAAATTATCTGGAGTTAGGGGTGAGCAATGACATGTCAAAGTTCTGCGGATGTCACCTAAGTATTCAGGCTAGCAACAGCACAAAACTTCAGAGCTCCAGAAGAATCACGCTGAACTAGGCAGATGGGCAACCAAATGACAAAGCTCAATCTGAGTAAAATAGATGTGCACTGGGGCAAGTATTAAGATAGGGATTAGTACTTGTTTGTATCATGGCTTTGGAATGTTGTCTGCAGTTCTTGTGTTACTATCTCAAAAAGGATATCCTAGCACTGGGAAAGGGGCATTTTAATAGGAAACATCTGAAATCAGAAATGAGACTATCCGTGTGACCACCCTCGGAATCTGCATCTTGTGCAAGGTCAGAAGGATGGCGAGTGGAGAATGTTTAACCAGCAGAACTCATTCTGTGGGCTTCAGTGTGTGTGAATTAGATCAAGAGTGCTCAGAACTGCTGAGCAAAGGTAACACTTTGGTCTACGAGAGTGTTTTAATAAAGAAGCAGAAAGGGAAGAGTCTCCTGGGATTTGTATCAAAGTCCAAGGAGATCCTTGGTTGCCAGGAGCCAAGACATGTTGGCTTTGGGGGCAGAAAATCCAAATGTCCCCCTCCCCCACCACATGTTCGTTAACAGGGGCCACAATCTAGCAGAAAGTTCTCGGACTGAAGAACAGAATCTGCACAAGGACCACAAATTCACTTGGTAGCCTTTAACAAACCACTCTCTTTCTTGGACTCAGTCTCACCGTCTGCAGTCTGGGAGTATAACAACGCTGTCCTTCTTTATAGGGCTGCCATAAAGACTGCTGAGAAACACTTTGAATACTTGAAACGTGTTATATAGGGCTAACGATCTTGTTACGTTATGGTCAATCTGTTTAGTCTGTAAGATGGGCACAAGACATTTGTTCAAAGCGAAGTTGGGGTTCCCAGACTTCTGACAGCTGGAACATACCGTACTTCATTCTTGTGCCTGGAAAAGGTTTATTCTTAAAAGTCAGTAAGCTGTAACTGCTAAGCTGCAATAGCTCTCAACAAAGAGGTTAGGTTTGAGGCTGACTGCCAGCCCTTTAGCACTTTATAATACAATGGGCGAAGGTTTCGTGAGGCTGGGAAAGAAAAAAGGGTGTCTTTTCCCTTTCCCACTCCAAGCCTCAGTGAAGCCCAAATAGCTCTACAAGGGTCCTGGTTGGAGCTCTGTTCAGGAGACTCCTGTTAGGGGCTGGGGATTCACCCTGGTCCTTTGATGTGCCCCCTTTATTCTTTACCTGTTTCCCGGCTGTTGGGCAGGCCGGCCGGCCACTAAAATGCTGTGTGGATTATTCACGTATTTGCCAGGCTGAGCACTGATTGGTTCTACACATGATGCAGCCCCCATTATAAACGGTTCAATGGGCTTATGGATTTGGTAAGCATAAATACTTTTGTGGTGATGGTTTGGGTTACGTTAATGACATTGACGTATCTTTTATGAGGTTTAAAAAGTAAATTAATTTATAGCCATAACAATAGCTGCTCTTAAAAGTACACTGTGTTTTTTCAGTGTAAACTTGAACGTATCCAAGGAAGGAAGGGCCTTTGGAATTTCCGCAATCACTCCAGCTAATATATATTTGTACCCCCCTTCCTCAGAAACCTGCAAAGAGCCCCTTGTTGCAAACCCCACCCCAAAAGAGGAATCGGAGGACATTTGCTACCGTACATTTTTTGCTGTACCCTCCTCCAGAGGGTTAATGCACGGATCAGGCGTTCATCACCCCCAATGGTGATTGGCCTCGGATTTATTGCGTATGAAACTTAACTTGTTCTTGAGTGCTTTGGAAGTGATTTACAAGCAACCTTGACCTGTGTCTGGCAAAACAAACATAAGGGACTTGCGTGCCAGCTGGTTCTCCTTTAGGTAGTATCAGGAAGCACCCACTTTGGCCTTGCCACAGCCGATTCTTTGCGCTCCGGGCCAGAATTGTAAAGTGAATGTTTTCAACTGGTTTTCTGTTAAGATTCCAGCCTGCCCTAGCAAGCATCCATCCTGTGGCAAGGAGAAAGCATTTATAGGTCTTGTACCCATAACAAACACGTGGAGGGTTGCTGGGATTTTTTTGTTATGCTGAGTATTGACTGTAATCAGAAATAGAGGATTTCCCCCACCCCTGCAGTTGGTTCATCAGGGACTGTGGGAGACTGTAGAAAATAAGCAGACAGGAAGCGACTTGGCCCTTATAGTTCTGCATTTCAAAAGCAGACCTTTAATGCAAATGACAGGGTAGACAGCAAGCATTTCACCAGAAGGTAACAGCCAGTGCATTTGTTCCTTTGCTCCTGTCTGCAGTTTTTTTTGTGGTTGTTTTGTTTTTTTGTTTGCTGCTGCCCAGAAGGGCGGAGGACAGCCAAAACTCTGCGTGGGCGAGAGAGACTAGAAAAGGTAAGAGCGAATACACTTTCGAGGGGCTTTAGGGATTGGTGGTGTCTTTCTAGGTGGACTGTGAGTCCCGTGCCCATCCATCTTCATAATACTTGGCACAGATGCTGCATTTTTAATATTTGGCCTCCCTCCGAGATGCTCAGTGTAGCATACATGGGAGTTATCCCATTTTATCTTTGCTGTGAGGTATCAGGCTGAGAACAAGTGGCTGCTGCAACATCACCCAGGCAGCTCTGTGGCAGAGCAGAGGTTAGAACCCAGGGCAAGCCCAATGTTCTGTGTGTTGGTTGACACTAGCTGTTCTTGCACATTATCCAAGTAATCCATACATCCCTAGAAGGTAGGACAAGATTATTATCCCCATCTTCCAGCTGTGGATTGGGGGTTGAAGCTGAGAGAGAATGGCTTGCTGAAGGTTTGGGGCGCAGGTAAGAATTTTTACTAGGCCTTCCTGGCTCAGAAATGAAAAGAATGTAAGACCAGCTCTACTGGATCAGGCCAATAGTCTGTCTGGTCCAGCATTCTTCTTCCCAAGGTGGCCAACTATTGCCTCTGGGAAGCCCATAAGCTGGACATGATAGCAATAACAATAACCCTGTTCCGCTGTTTGCCCCCAACAATGATTTTTTAGATGGACATTTCATTTAACTGGCATGTGTAGTAGCCATTGATAAGACCTATATCTCCTGTGAATTTGTCCAATCCTTTTAAAGGCATCTAATTTAGTGGCCAGCACCAAATTTTGTGGCAGGAAGTTTATTATTTATTTAATTTATATCCAGCCTTTTTTCCTGCAAGGAATCCAAGGTGGCTTCCTCCTCCTCCTCCTCCTCCTCCTCCTCACAACTACCCTGTGAGGTAGGTTAGGCTGAGAATCAGTGACTGGCCCAAAGTCACCTAGTGAGCTTCATGGCCAAGTGAGGACTAGAACCAGGATCTCCCGAGTCCCAGTCCAACACTCTCACCGCTATACTACACTGGCTCTCTTGAATTAGTTCTAATAATTATTGGACTAGTTCCAATAATTAATTGAATGGGGTGCAAAGTACTTTTTTGCCTGTCCTGAATCATGTTGTTCCCCTCTGCCTGCAGACATAGAAGACAAAATTTGGGGATCTGTGTAAAGTGTGCAAATTGAGCCAAATTTCACAAAATAGCGTGGGGTGTGTGTGTTGTTTTTTGAGAAATGCATTCTACTTCCATTAATTATGGGGAGGGACAAAGAGCTAGGTGGTGCTGAGGAAGCCCCACTTCCCAGAAAACCTGTGCAACCCTTCTTATGAATGTGGGGACTGGGGAGCTGCTTTATACTGAGTCAGATTGCTGTTCCAGTACCGGCTACTGCAGTGAATCCTCTCCAAGGTCTCACTTGGGGCTCTTTCCCATCCCTGAGATCCTTTTAACTGGAGGTGCTAGAAACATGCTTTAAGAAGTGAGGGTGGGATTCTTAGGAAGCTGAGATTCTGCACTTGTGTGATGTGATGATGCAATTGAAGAGCACATTCATTTCACTGTAAGTAAGGTAAGATCCGGGAGAACTGGTATCTGTAGGGGCAGGTAACAAAACCTAGTGCAGCAAGGCAGGGAATCACCTCCGTAACACCCCTGCTAACTGGACAGCAATTCTGAATCTTCTTCAGCAATGAAGACTAGGAACTTGATGTGTGTGTTGCTGTTGTTTTTAAACACAACTGTTCAGATCTCCCTTGATTATCCTGCCTGACTGTTCCAGTCTCTGATCTGGTAACTGCTGATTGGGAAGCAGGTCTCATTTTTCCATTCCGGATACACGTGTCCAGGCCAAAAAAGAGATACTTGTTTCACCATTCTGCTGTGAGGTTACATGTTTTTCTTACAGTTTTGTAACGCCATTCCTAGAAGCAAGTTCAGTTGTGCCATTACTAGCTTGTGATGGTTTGCGATCTGCTTTTTGCAGGTGGTTTCAACAGGGTGATGCCCATTTAAGTTCCAGCCATGTCTATGTACCTGAAGCATTTTACGGTTGTGGGAGACGATCCCGCTCAGTGGAACAATGACTACAAGAAGTGGAAGGAAGAAGAGATAGAAGGGGAAGGGAAGACGCCAGAGACTGTAATTAAAGTAGACCCTGCGCCCAGGCCTCCGACCTTCCGGGAAGTTCTGAAAAAGTTGTTTCAGTCGCACAAATTTCAGGTAAGCAGGGGGAAAGAGTTCTCCAGATGTCTGATGCTTTGTGCTCCGTCGTCTTGAGTTCCGTTTCACGTATGCTGGAGGCTTATAGCAATGGTCACATGAATATAGGAAGCAGCCTTAGAACAAGTCAGGCCAATTGGTCCATCTCCATCTGCCTTCCCCAACGTGGTGCTCTCCAGATGAGTTGGACTACAACTCCCATCAACCCCAGCCAGCATGGTTGGGAAGGCCAATATAGTCCCATGATTATCTACTTTAGCTGGCAGTCATTCTCTGGGGTTTCAGGCGGGGAAGGGTTTTTCCCATCCCCTGCTATCTGTTCCTTTTTAACTGGAGATGCTGAGGATCAAACCGGTGACCCTTTGCTTGCAAAGCAGGCGCTCCATCACTGACCTATGTTCCCTTTTGGTTCAGTGCCCAGGTGGGAGACTGCTGGGAGTCCCATGTAATGAAGTTAGAAGTATATGCGGTCTCTTAAACTAGAGTTGAAGTGGGTTCTCCCAAATGGAGAACAAAAGATTGATTTACGATTTTACAGAGCTCTCAGTTCAGCTGCACAAGTTTGCTGCCAGGTAGCACTGGCTAAAAGATAGTGAGCTGCCCACGACCAGGCCATTATCTCATTTCAAGCAGGGGGATTTGACTCTAGGTCTTACCACTCCAGAGCCCAAAGCTCCGGAACCATCACCACACTGGGGCGTCATATCTTCCTTCACTGAGCTCTGGGCAAACTGTAGGAAAAACTATACGCCGATCGTCCTTGTTCTCCCACCGGCTGAAATTGCCTTCTTTGTTTCTTCCACTGCTGGTGTGTGCTAGTCTTCACTTCCAAGATCTGCTTATCTCAAATATTTGGGCTTTGGTCCTCTTTCCTCTTCATTCCAGATCTTGGTCGTCTGCCTGGTTATCTTGGATGCCGTGTTGGTCCTTGGGGAATTGCTTTTGGATTTGAAAATCATTCATCCTGACAAAGATGAGATTGCTCCCAAGGTAAATGGGGGTGGGGGAGGAGGGGCTTAGAGCGTAATCTCTATGGCAGCCTGGTGCCCGCCACGTGTGTTGGACTACAACTCCTAATATCCCTTGACAGCATGCTCTATGCTTATGTTCAGTGGAGTGACTGTATTGCAATTCTGTGGAGATGCAGAATGTGACTGTGGGCACCGTATTCAGCTTCCAAAGAAGCTGTCTCTCTGTCTCATTTTTAAAAAAGGAAAGCAAGTTTCTAGCCCTTAATGCAGGGATGGGGAACATGTAGCTCTCCAGATGTTGCTGGACTGCACCTCGCATCAGCCCTAGACAGCATAGCCAAATGGGTGAGGAACTATGGGAGCTCCCAACAACATCTGGAGGGCCACCCATTCCCTTCCCTGCCTTAATGCAAGCAAAGATATGCTTGAAGGGGGTACACACAAGGCTGGCTGAAATCTCAGAAACCACAGAGGTGGCTGATGATTTTTCAGTGGTTGTGGGAGGGGCTTAGGTGCCCTCCCCCCTTCTGCAAAATCAGAGGGGGAAATGCAAAACAAACAGAAATGCAAAGTTGCATCAGGTTGTTTACGAGTGGCAGAATTTAATTGCCTGGGTGCAAAAGTGTGAGGTGCATGCACACATGTGTGTAGGCACATCCAATCTTGTGTCCTCCCTCTGCATGGCAAAAATGGAAAAGGGCGAGTGTGTGACCCGCTCCGTAGTTTTCCTGCAGAAGACTCCCTGTTCTGTCTCTGGGGATATTAACATCTGCTCTGCTGTGTTGGCACCTCCCAGGTCTTCCATTACCTGAGCCTTTCCATACTAACGCTCTTTCTGGTGGAAGTCAGCTTCAAACTCTTTGCCTACCGCCTGGAGTTCTTCCACCACAAGTTCGAGGTCCTGGATGCCGTCGTTGTCATCGTCTCGTTCGTTCTCGACATCGTCCTCCTGTTCCGGGAGCACGAGTTCGAAGCACTGGGATTGCTGATCCTCCTCAGACTGTGGCGGGTGGCCAGGATTATAAATGGCAAGTCTTTGAAAATCGGATGGATCCAAGTATGTAACCATGTGCCGGATTGCTCAGTGCGCATAACACCTGCATGCAGGAGCTAATTAATCCAAGTTACATTTTAGGTCCATGAATTACCGAAATATATGCTTCAACAAGGCAATCCCCTCCTCTCAATCTCTTTCGTTTCTCTACTCCTTTGGTTCCCTACCAGAAACACCAGAGCTTCCATATCCTCCTTAGTGTACTGACCTTCCTCCCCTTGGCTCTGTGTGTGTTCCCCCTGTCCCCCGATTTCGCTCCTTCTGCCCCCCCCTCCACTCCATCCTTCCTTCAGGACTACTAAGAGTATGTTTGCACATATGCAGCTTTTGACAAAGCCCACTGGTCAGACGCATGGCCCTCAGAAATCCTTGTGTTAAGGAGGATATCTGAACCTTTTGAGAACTGATGAAAAGAAACCGGGCTTGGAACTGGGAAGCCTTGATTCAGCCTCCATCTCTGCCAGGTCATGTGCCTCTCAAGGACTGCCAACGGGTCCATTCTTCAAGACCAGAGATCAAAGGGGCAAAACTGCCAGCCTTAGCTCTGCCGTCTTGACACTGATTCTCTCAGGGCCTTGCCCTTGGTCTATACACTGGATTTAGCAGAGGAACCACACACACCGTGTGGGGTAAAATCAGGAAACTTAATTTAAGGTAAACAGATTACAATAAAAGGTGAGAATGAGGGAAGGGGGAAAAGGTGGGGAGATACTTTGGTATACACAAGTAGAGCTACAAAACAACAAAACTAGTCCCTTACTATATAAATACCCAGGCACTTACTCCTTGCCTGGGGGTTGGTCTTCCTAGGGCTTGCCTCAGCAAAAAGCCCTACTCCGAGCTTCTTCCATGTCTAGACAACAACAAAACCCAAAACCCACTGCAGGCAGTATAGATTCCCCCCCCCCCCCCCGCCCTTTCAGTAGCCCAGCTGTCTTTGGCCAATCAGGATGAACTTCATCTGGGCTAGGCAGGGGAGGGGTGGCTCTTTGATCATGAATAGAGTGCTTGGGACATTTGCATGCGAATACCTGAGGCACAGGGGCATCAAAGGGACATGGGAGACTGAGTCGACAGGGGCCATCAGAGAAGGGATTTGCATGGGATTCTCAACTTCCAGCTGGGATTACACTTCTGCAGTGGAGGCAAGTGTGTGTGTGGTGCAGGAGACTCTGACACTTTTCTTCACAATTCCCCTACCTGTAAAACGGGTCTAAAGGTGACCAACCTAGAAGGCTAGATGTGCAGGGTAATTGTTGTAAAGTTCCCGTGAAGCAACTGCAGAACAGAGCCTCAATAACTTCCTATTCTTCGATTCCATCTGCAGGAATAATCTTGTCGGTGAAGACACGGTCTGAGCAACAGGTGTCCAAACTGAAACAAGCCAACCTGCAGCTCACTGTAAAGGTCGAACACCTGGAAAGCAGCTGTGCGGAGAAGGTAAGGCCATCCCTTCTGGGGCACAGGCTCTGAACCAGCTACCGGTACTTTTTTAGGTGTGACTGATACACTTCGTGAGAAACTAACAGCACTTAAGCCAGTCACAGCCGACTCGTTCCGTTTGCTTTCGGTGGAATTTAGTTATGAACTTTAATTGCGTCGTCCAAACTCTTTCCTCTCCCCTTGTGAGCACCAGAGAGCTTTCTTTATCCTACAGTATGAAGTGCATCAGGGGAGAAATGAGGTAAGGAATGGAATAGTGCAAATGATAGTGAGAATGCAGTTAGCATAATGTAAGCATAAAATAGTGTTGGGGGGTTTTAGTAAGAGGAGGTGAGCCAAGAGCCCCTAATTAACCTGGAGTCCCCCGCCCCCAACTCCTTAATTTAGCTTATACACCCAGGTTCCTTTAGGGCAGGAGTGCTGAACCTCTTTCAGCCTGAAAATTCCTGTTTCAGAGAAACTCTTGGGGGCTGCATTCCAGCAGTGGGTTGAGACAAATGCAAAAGGAGGCAGGGCCAAAATGCCAGCATATTGTAGCTTAAAGGTCTTCCTGCCGGTAACTAAGCCTTGGGAGAGGCATTTCAACCTTTTAGAATGGGGGGGGGGGGCATGAGGAAGCCAGGAAGTCGCCAATCCATCTGGGGAACCCCCAAGGGCCAGATTTGGCCCATGGCCCTGAGGCTCAACACCCCTTCAGGACAATTGCTTACACAAGCTTCTGGTTTCACAACAGGCAAGTGCTCTGAAATGCAGTATGGTTGTATTTCAGATGCGGAGAGTTAGGTGGGTCTCACAAGGTGCAACAAGCACTCCATGGCTAGAGAAAGGGCAGGGAGCAGAGCTAATGCACACCGGCGTTGCCTCTTTCTGTGCCCAAGGAAATGGGCTGGATTCACCGGGTAACCAATGTGAATCCACCACATTGGCTATTTCTGACTGACATACAATATGCCAGCTGCCTCCTTCAACCTGGGCTACCATTGTGCTGCTGAGTGTAAATGTGGCTGGTGGGTGATGCAGGCAGCCAAAATGAGCATGGAACTTGTTCTCGATTGCAGCATACAAGCTCAGCGAGGGGCCGTGGCTCAGGGGCAGAGCCACCTGCTTTGCACACAGAAGGACCCAGGTTAAATCTCCTGGTTCTCCATGTAGGGCTAGGACAGACTCTTGCCGGAAACCCTGGAGAGCCGTTGCTGCCCATCAGTGTCAACAGTACTGGGTGAGATGGACCAGGGGTCTGACTCAGTACTTGGCAGCTTCCTATATTCCTAAAGGAAGGGGGGGATGTTTTAACCCAAGGCTGTGCATTTATGTAGCTTTATCTGCTTATACTGTTTTTCTGTTTTATATAATCTTGGGCATTTGAAAAGCTGTTTTACTGGAGGTCGTTACAAAACAACAACAACCCTGAATCTGATTTTTTTTAAAGCTTTGCTTTTTCCCCAACTGTGTGCCCCTCAAGGCTTGGGAAAGACACTAGAAGACCAAGTCCTGAGGGATGCAGGAAACTAACATCATAATTTTTCTTGTCCAACAGGAGCTAGAAATTGAAAGGCTTAACAATCTTTTGAAGCAACATGGGCTTCTCGGCCAGCCTAGATAGATGCCTGGCTTCCCAGACTGGGGCAAAACCCTTCCACGGAGTAAGTTCCAGCACCAAGAAGTCAACTCTTTCCATGCTGTGACATTATGAAAATAATCCTTTTGTATATTCCCTGCATTGTCTGTAGGCATCTTCTCCCCTATTACCCTTTGAGGTAAAACAGTCCACAAACTGGAAAACCAATTATTCCACTCTTTAATTGTACAGCTTAAAAAAAAAAAAAAAAAAAAAGTAAAAAATAATTTAATAAAATCATATAGCAGGATGGCCTTGACTGGTTTCACAAAGTTGCAAGTCACAACTGTAGTACCAAGAAGACTGTAATGCAAGCAGAGAGGAAGCAAATATTTGTCTGGAAGAGCAGCAGACTCCAAACTTCCTACCTCCACATCTGGCTTTCTTCTCCCTTGGGAGTTTCTGATGTACGCTGTGTTTGCTGTCCAGAAGTAACTGCTCTCTCACTGCCCCATCTATCCACCCAACACATTCTCCCTGCTTCCCCTCCTTGCCCCCCTGCCATTCTAGCAAGCAGGCTTTGAAAAAAGCTTACAGTGGTACCAATGGAAGCTTTAAAAACAAACAAACACCTAATTGCCGTGAGGAGAGGTGATTATTGTGGGTGTGTGGGTGGCAGCACACGGGGAGAGGAGTTTCCAAAGAACAGGAAAGCTCTTCGTAAATATAGTTCTTTCACTCTATTGGAAATGAAAATGCCAAACTGTGTGGGTCCTGTCAAAGCTATTCCTTCCTCTCCACCTCACCCCCGCCCTGATCCTAACAAAGGCCTCATGGGATGAAGCTGGTAGCTAAGAAATTATGTTTCCAGCTGCATGAAATGGATCAAACAGTGTTTGATAACAAGCTGTCTCTTTTGCAAGCAGAGAGAATGGAAGACTGGAGTTTGGTGTAATAGTCTGAAGAATGGCAAACATGGAAAATTTAATCCAGGAGGAATATCCAGCACATCCTGCAACCTGACTGGGGTGGGGGAACTGGAGCTTCGCAGTAGAGAAAGGAAGATTAGGATCATCCTGGCACAAAGCTAAGATTCCTTGTACCTCAGAATACAGTGGCTGTTCCCATATTACAAGAGTAAGGAGGAATGGCTGTGCTGTGGGTGGAGGGGGGGGGGAAATCGGAGAGGGGTAGCCTAGGCCCAAGAGACGCTGAGCATTCCTGCAGAAGACTTCCATGGTAGCACAGAATGGACCTGTATATCTGGCTGCATTTTGTTGAGCCCACTCCCATCTCTCTCGGTGGCAGCAGATGAGAGAGCCTGGTTGATGAAACTGAGAGCTGGGGCCACTCTATTTGGGATCCCTCCTTCTCTCTCTCTCTCTCTCTCTCTCTCTCTCTCTCACACACACACACACACACACACACACACACACACACTTCTGCTTTGACACTGTCAGAAGCACATGTGGCAAAGATCCTGGGATCAGCTCATCTTCTTTGTAATCCCACTGCAATGCTGGTTTGAAAAATGGTTCCCCCATCTTTAAAAAAAAGATCATCTCCCCCTGAATCAACACTTACTTTAAACAAATGGAAAGAAAAAGTCAAACGGCAATTTGGCCTCGATGGTTGGTTGAGCTTTGTAACCGGGCTCGGCAGGTGTAGAGACATCGATGAAAGTCACAGAACTGAGTATCTGGATGGTTCTTTGGCTTCCTGAATCAACCTGCAAAAGAGCGGCACAGAGGGGTATTCCTCAAGCCGGTCCCACTCGAACAAAAGAAACATACAAAGAAGAGCTTAACCTTCTCGCACGGAACAGGTCAAATTTTGAGTTCCAAAATAGATGGTAGAGCCAGTGCTGGGGGCTACTTAGCAGAATACATAATGACAAGGAGCCATGGGCAGAAGAGTTTGAAGTCAGGATTGTGTATATTTAGTGCAGGAGCTTTGTGCAAAAACATTTCACTTCTGCCTGCCAGCTGCAGCTGGTAGTTGAAGGCTGGGTATCTCCCAGGCGATTTGAAAACTTCCATAGGCATACAACTTCCCACTTGCAATATGCAGCAGCTACCTGATACTAAGCTCCTGTACTAATTCTGAACGTGCAGAATAAAGCTTCTATAGAACTCCGCTACTTCTTTAAAAAAAAAGTTCCTAGTCCTCATGGCAGCAGAAAAGGGTCCACACTTTCAATACATTCCAAGAAGCTGTAGAGAGGTTGAGAAGGATTTCCAGCAGTCATAGAATGCGGCTGTGGGACCCTGCCTAGCTCGTTGCCCATTCCCATGATTAGCAGAAACAGAATAAATTATGCAAACTGACTATTTGCATATTAGATCATACCCATTCTGAATTTCTAGTGCACACACACACACACACAGCCCTGCTTAAACTAGCAACAGGAAACTGGCACCCCCGGCCCAATTCCAGCCCATGAGTGCTGTTCAGTTTTCTCTTGGGATCTGAAACTAGCTGGGGCTAGGCCACCACCAGCTTGTAACAACTCAGACTTGAGCAAATAGTGGGGCCGCCTGGTTGGGGCTCACGGGATGCAGGGAGACAACGTAAGAAAGGTGGTGCTGCCTCTAAAAATGGCTACTCTGCGCCTGGTTGCCCCTCCTCCCATGCAGAACAACTTACCTCGTGCCCTTTAGGGATGGATGGCCTTTTCCCTTCTCCAGAGTGAGGCTCCTCTGCACTGCTTCATTTATACAGTTAAACAATGCTGGATTGGGGCTGGTGCCCAGGTGGTGTTAATAGGGAAAGTTGCTCTTCAGAAATAATTGTCTTACCTAGCCTTTATACACTGTGCACTTTCGCCTCACTGGGTGCTACGGGGTGTGTGTGTGTGTGTGTGTGTGAGCATGTGCATGTTCAGAGCAATGATATCAAGACGTGAGGTAAGTTAGTTCTATATATTGTCAGGGTGGACAACACGAAGCTGCCATTTTCAGCAGTAGTCCCATACTGCTTGTTTGTCATTTATGTTCATTTCTTTCCAACAGAAATATTCAATGTGGTTAACAAAAGACACATACAATACAAAGAGGTCAGAAGAGGCCAATGGGCAAGTCCCTCCCTACCCTGCCGAATGGCTGCTGGAGTGCAGGACAGGAGGGGGCAGCTGGGGCAGGCAGGCAGGCCAAAAGGATGGGCCTGGCTCTCCTTCAGCTAATGATGTGTGGTTCCAGCCACAGTCTCTTCTTCCCTCTTCCCATCTAGACCACAGGCTGCTGTCAGACTTTTATAGATAGCATTAAAGCTAAAATGAGAAAGAACACTTAGCAGCATGCCTCCTACTGATCCCCAGGAGTCCAAAAAGCTTCCCTTCAAAGCTTGTGGATGGCAGTCAGCTCAATCCCATCTTTTGAGCTGAAGCATGAAGAAAAAGCCCTTAATGTGCTGCAATGCACCAGGAGTTCCATTTCAATGGGAAAAGTCGGGTTCATTCACCAGACCCTCCCTCCCTCACACACACACACACACACACAGTACCTTACAAGCTTGGAATGAACCAGTTTAGTTAAAAATAGTGTTGATACATTCCCCTCCATCACAAGAGATCACCACCTACCTGGGGCAAGGCAGCTTTCATTACTGTCACTGTAATGCTCACGATTTTAGCCTGGGGGTTAACTAAGGAGCCATATTTAGTCCATTTCACTTCTAATTCAAACGAGACAGGAATTTCGCAGGTGTCCTTTAAAAAGCAAAAGAGAGAAAGATTCAAATCCTGCAGAGCTACAGATAATTAAAATTACTGCACCCTATTGTGTCATGGCTAACCTAGGGTCCACACAAATCCTTAGCCGCTTCCGTACCCTCCTTAATCTGTGGTCTATGTTAATGGAGGAGAGGATAATTTGGATTTTCCATCACAGCAACCAATATACCTGAAGGAGATCAGGTCCTTAAGAGTGCTTTTCCAGGACAATTCTTGGGAGAGAAAGAAAACACCCATGTTAATGTAGGCCAAGGAAGACTCTTACCAGTCTGGTGACATTGTAATAAATCTGCACCCAGTCGAGTCCATTCTGGGGCAGAGAATCTCCAAAAGAGGCCACGCAATCCGGAAAGTTTTGACCCTTCAGCACATTCAGGAGTGCTGAGGCCAAGAGCGTGCAGTCCATATCCTTGGTAATTCTTTTGGAAAAGAAAATCGCTAAGTCAGCACTGCTTGATGGCAGCCTATCACCCACTGCCCGTAAACATGGCTTGTAGAGCAGTTCCACTAGCAGTCTATGCCACCTTGTGTTCTTCTGTCACTCAGTGGGATAAACTGATGTGATCTGAGGGCAGGGGATACATCTTGATAATAAATACATGGGGAGAAAGAAATCCAATAAATTACTTCGACTGGCCTTCCCCAACGCGCTGGGGCATGCTCCAAGTTGTAGTTCAACACAGCTGGAGGGCACCAGGTTGAGGAATGCTGACTTGGACTATTTGCATTCTTCATTTTTGTCTGCCTGAGTCACCAACTGAATTATATTTGTTGCAAACAGGTTAGCAGAAATGCTACGAGGGGATCTATGGACCATTAACAAGCAATTGCCCAAACAGCAGATGTAGAACATTTGTTGACAACTACATTTGCTAGAAGGCCACTCTGAGTGGAGGGTGGCAAGCGCTTCTCCCCCAGGGGCTGCTGGCCATCAGCTTCCCCATCACTACTGCTACCTGAAATTGTGGGCGAGAGATCCCCTGACTGCTTGTGTCTCCCTCAAAAAAAACCACAGCAAGGATTATTGGAAGAAGTGATGTACATGTGTGTGATGTGTCATGGTCCCTACAGGTTCAGTCAAACACCCTGCTAGCTGGAAGAACATTAAATGGATTATTACGATTTTATCACACAAAAGGGGTAATTTGGTCCAGCCCATTTTAGAAATATACAAGACCAGGGTTTTGCCAAAATTGTTATATGGAGCTCCACTATGGGCTATGGCCAATTTAGATCCACTAGAGAGAGCTCAAAATAATTTTTTGTGTAGACTGTTGGCAGTTCCTGTTTCTACAAAACTAGAATTGGTTCGTGCAGAACTGGGTGTAATAACCATAAAGGCTAAAGCCCTCAGATTAGCCTTGCTTTTTTGGTTAAAAATCATTTTTAAGCAGGTGTCAGAACTTATTTTGGTGTTATTAGAAGAGATGGGCCAAAATTCATGGAAGCAAAAGATGCAATTGGCTGTTACGAGTCTGGGATTCTCTACTTCTTTTAACTCAAGGATATGATAGAGCCAAAGTGATATCGCTCCAAAGGCTTAAGGACACTGAGATGCAATCCCAGATTGCTGGGATTACGGTCTGTCAATCAAACAATATTTATGCCTCTTTTATTCCATCATATTTATCCCTCCCAAAATATTTGGTAGACTTGCCAAACATTAAAATGAGGGTAGCCTTTACTCGGGCAAGATTAAATGTTTTTCCTTTGGCTGATTGGGTGGGCTGGCTCAAAGGGATTCCTAAGAAGGATAGAGTATGTGATTGCAATTCGGTATCAGTTGAAGATATAACTCACGTACTCTTATTAGAGTGTTCAGTTTATAATGATCTTAGAATTAAATATATTTCTCCATTGATAAAACTATTGAAGGGAAGGTCATCCTTCGCAAAGGTTTGTTTCCTGTTGTCTAATGTTGACAAGTATATATCCTATAGAACATCCAAATTCCTTGTAAATGTTTTACAAATGTATACTGTAAAAACTTAACGTTATAAGGGAAATTATTTAATTTCTGAAAATCTATTAACTAAGCTCTGACCGTGTATAATGGCAAGTTGCTGTGATACAATAAAGTTGTTGTTGTTGATGTCATTCTATTGTATTGGATCGGGTTTGTTATATCCAACGGATACATGCTAGAAATTCAAGATGGCAACACCCAATGACATGCAACTCTGTCATCTTGTTAAGCAGGATGTTAATCTTTTCCTTGTGTCCTGACATGGTGTTTAAGCATCAAAATAAGGATAAGAAGTTGCGTGTCTTGGTTAAATGAGCTGTTTCCGTCCTTACCGTAGTTGACATCCAGACATCATGTTGTACCCAAACAATACCGGACTTCGGATTCCTTCTATAGCTAAACAATCCTGAGCAGATGTGCTTTTCATAATGGTAAGCTGGCCACTTTCATTTGCACTCTGAATGACTCCAGAGGTAAATGCAAAGAGTTAAGGGGAAACAAACAAACTATAAAACTTCTGAATCTTCGAACTGCCTTGTAAGGGAACATAGGAAGCCACCTTATACCAGATCAGCCTATTTGTCCATCTGCCCCAGTAGATAGACAAGTAGGTTGTTCATTTGTCTCCAGGTTGTGAGGTTTACCCATCACCTGCTACCTGGCCCTTTTAATTGGGAGACCCTGAGGATTGAACCTGGGTCCATCTGTACGCAAAGCAGGTGCTCCACCACTGAGCTACTACACCTTCCCCCAAATGCAGAATACAGCTGTGGCAGGGCAAACCACACCAGCTCACTCCCAATGCTGGAACGACTGGCCAATCCCACAATATCCAGCTTGCTCTCCAGCATCCCACCCAAATTCTATGAGTGAGCCTGAACTCTATGGAATGATGGGATTTGATGTGGCTTCCTACAGCCCCGCCAAATGGTAGCTGCAGCAACAGAGTTCAGAAAAACAAAAGAACGAGGCTGAGAACAAAAAGACTGGACTGTAATCCTTGCAAAAGTCCTAGCATCAATACCCAGAGTTTATTCAGACCAAGAGAATCCAGGAAGCACAACAGCACATTTGCGGCTGATAACTGTATTTCCACACTAGCTTTTCTAACATTTTCTCCAGGACAAAAATTAGAAATGGCCGCTCAGGGTATGTGTCGTCCCCCATGCCCAATTTGGGGTCTGCGTCTACCGTCATCAGTTCAGGATGGAACAAGGGTTTCTCAGTATCATTTTTCCAGGCAGGGAGAATTTTGCAGAGCTGTTATAAACCATGCTTTGATAAAGAAAAAAGGATATCCAGTTGACCTAACTCCAGCCTTTATTGGAAGTCCGACAACATAACCAGGGCTTCCACTGAGAGAAACGGGACGAGTTTCTTGCTATTTAAACAACAAACCAACATACAAGGTTTAACATTACTTAACTTTCCATTAGCTGTTTGTTTTGAATGCAAAGCAGCTACCGGTACTATGAACATTCTCTTTTAGGATTATAAATGCTTCATCAGTCATTGTCTAATACGCATTGAACTATTTGAATAACGGATGTCATATTATTATTACTATTACTATTATTGTTGCTTCAACCTCATGGAGAAGGCACACTGACATGAACAATTTTCAGACTCTGGGCTGTGAAGAAAACAAGAGCACAATCGGGAGGATTTTAAACACAGGCTACTGAACTCTCTCCTCTTTTGAGAAAGCTGCGTTTTCTTCCAGTGCTGTCATTTAAAAAAAAATCCAGCTTCCCAAAGAAGTAATTTAAAATACTTGGGGAAGTTACCTGAATGAAACGGATCTCAAAGGCCTGCTGTACAAGAGATGCCGCCATGTCGACGGTCCCCAGGACCATAGATAGAGCTGCGCCGATTATTTCGCCGGCCTCTGTGAAGGTGATAAGATAATTTGCCTGGAAAACAAAGAACATTGTGCAAATTAATTAACAGGAAGGTCAATAATTCTGGAACAGCTCGGAATATAAATAATAAACAAAAATATTATTGTTAATATTATGCCCTCAGCGTTCATACTGCTTTACCAGGTTAACACAAGCAAAATACATGTCCTTGCCTCCAGGACCTTAATGATTTAAACTTAGACCTGGAGGGAAGGGGAGGGGATGGGGAGATAAGAGGAGCCAAGGTAACAAAGGATGTAAATCAAGTTAATGTGCTTCCATATGCTTAGGCTTTGTTTCACGGGGTGGGGGTGAGGCAAAGGCTTCAAAGGAAGAGGTAGGCAGGTTCTGAGCTGGCGTTTGATCATTTATGTTAGATCTTGAACTGCTAAATTTATTGTTGATAATCTGATAGTTTATAACATCTTTGGGCACTCTCTTCTGGAGAAAGAGCATGTGACTAAGGGCGCAATCCTATGCAAGTTTAGACAGAAAAAAGGCCTGCAACTACCAGCATGCCCCAGCCAGTAGCACTGGCTGGGGCATGCTCGGAGCTGTAGGCCCTTTTAGGATTGCACCTAGACTGAATGAAGGCATGGCATGGGTTCCATGGGAGAGCATTCCAGGCACTGTGTTTTGCTTCTTTAAGATCAATTATCCATCAGAACTGGCACTTCACTACTGCTGGCAATGCATCTGTCGTTTTGATGCTCATAACCGCAAATCTAGGGGAAAGGTGAGCACCTATTTCAATAAACAGCGCATGAGTTGATCCGAAGCTCTGCAGGCCTGTCTGTCTCCCCCAGCATTTCCATTTGATGAAACACAGTGTTCACAGTCCTACAAGTAATTTGGTTTCCACAATTAAGTACGAGCCGCTCCTCTTGCCTTTTCAAGAAACACAGAGAGGAAAAGGAAACTGGACACCAACCTCAAGGACTAAGTTGCTGCACAACAAACCATTTAACGTGGGGAGGAGCAGCATCCACTTTGTCCAGACGCGTGCGCAGCCCCTTCAGAGTCTGCACAATGATGGACTGGATGGTGATGTTCACCTGAAAATATAACCAAGCAGCCTCAGTAGACAAAGCAGACTTTTTCTTACAGGTTGATGAGACAGCTGACTGTTTTCTGCACAAGCTAGAAAAACAGATCTTGGCACATTTATGGTTTGCCCACAGCAATGATTTCCAAATTGTGTCCTGGACCACCTGCTGTCGGGGAAGGAGACGCTTTTGCCCTCATCACAGTGGTGTCCCCAAGTGCAGCCACTTACTTTTATCTTATAGATATCCGCAGCAACCATTCACTTATATGGGAGAAAGTAATGGAGTGCACTCTCAGGGACATCACGGTGAGTCACGGCACCACCCTCTGGTGAGCACAAGGAGTGACCAGCACCCTCTGAGCTTTGATCCCTGCCACCTCCCCAGCTCCAAGATTGGGAGGAAGGCTGAAAATTGTTTGGTAGCTGCATAGCCAAGGCACCTAGAACACCTTGGCCACACAGGGCCAAACTCATGCTCATATGCGCTCACACATGCACCCTTGTCTTCACCCATACACACACACATCCCCACACTAGAGATGTGAGAGCCCAGAACCCCCCCCCCCCCGAAAAATCTGGTCCAATGGAAAAATCGGACATTTTGGGGAACACTGAAAAGTACTGCACCTAATTTCAGTCTTTCCCAAAATGTCCATTTCCTACCCCCCACGCCCCAACACACACAGAAAATGGGGGAAAGAAATTGTCCCCCCCCCCATGTCTTCAATATTTCCAGGAATCTTACATCTCTAGTCCTTGCGCGCGCGCGCACACACACACACACACACACACACACACACGTGCATCCATATGCCTACACCTGCCTGTATACATGCAGAGCAATTTCACATTGTAGATACACACACACACACACGCACACACACAAACACACACTGTAAGTTTACTATCAATCTGCTAAAAAAGAGATTTAACTTGAAAGGTCAAATCAGAGGTAATCATCCAGTTATTCCTAAACTGTAACATTCATGTGGCAAGAGATTGTGTGTACAATGTGCCCACAAATAAACAGTGAATCTGTCAAAATAAGAGTAAAGAGACACGTACCATTTGACTCGAATTTGGTACCTAATGGGAACAAAAGAAGCAGCAGCATTTCAGACACCGTCTTTTTTCTTTTTCTTTGCAGAAGTGATAAGCAGTTAAATCTCCATTCCCAAAATCTCAGTGTTCATGTCAGTGAACCGGGTGGGTGGGTCCTGCAAGGCTAATTTATACCTGCAGCTGCAAATGGTGTGAGCATTTCTTTCTGAATGAAAAACACATAAACCTGCTATCCTGACCTCCTTCCCCGCTCCTCCATTTTTTACACACAAAATCCTTCTCTTCCGACGATTCCCAAAATAAACACTCACAGCCAAAATGCTAGAGTTGGTGTAGAACTGCATGCTGAGCTCTGGAATGGTGGTGCAGTTGTCCACCTTGAACATCGTGTTGCATTTCACAGCCTGGTTTACTAGAAACCCTGGAGAAACCACAAAGACAGAGACGAATCACCAGAAAATCTTCATAGATTGGCAGGCAAGCAGGCACCAAACACAACTGCAGATTAGATAGGAGGAGCCAATCAGAAGCAATCGGGCAGCGTACACCACCAGCACGCCGCTCGTGAATGTTAAGCGACGGTTCACAGCAATTCTGGCTTATTATTATGTGTGAACCGGCCCAGAAGGTCTTCTTGGCTCTGCTAGATGGAGGAGACCTAAGGAATTGAGCCCAGGACCTCCTACAGTACATGCAAAGCATGCACTCCACCAACAAGCTAAGGTCCTCTCTCTGGTTCCTCCTGCCTCCCTTTCTCTATCCCTGCTTCTTTGCATCTCTTTCTCTCCCCACCCAACCAGTTTCTGAGTTCCAAATTCCCATCCCTAAGAAAAGATCCCAAGTTCTGGAAAGAAAACATTCTCCAGAAAAATTGTGAGACCAATACAAAGCATTTCAAAGGAGTAGCCACAGTCCTGATGCACCTTAAAAGTCTTGTAGCATGGGCTGTTGTGGGCTGGAACCCACTTTGACAGATACAATGATCTCCAACGGGGTTCCCCAGAGAGGGCAAAGACTATGTTCAAATAGACACCCCCAAGCTATTGCATGGAAAGAGCCAGCAAAAGGCATTCTCTCTGACCTGCAGGGTTACTGTGAGCGCACTGGGAAAGGAGGAAAGGAGCAGGAAGCCTTAGAAACCCATCTGAAGTCTGTATGGGATCCTTAAACTGTCAACAGAAAACACAAAGGTTTCATTTTCTACATGTAAGAGGCGGCACAAGATACACATGAGCCTCCTGCCATTGGTATATTTTAGCCTAATGTGCTAATCTTTAATGGCACGATACTTGTCCAGTTTTTAGGACCATTCTAATGTTACAAGTACAACAAAGCAGATATAACATGCAAGATCTTTTCCTCTTTACTTCATATCTGCTGGTCTTGTTTGCATCAGTGGCACGCTGGGTTTCTGATTCAGCTGACAGTGCAAGATCGTTTTCAGTACCAAAGGCGGCCCTGCCAAATTGTTGAAGCAACCTATCAAAATTCTGTGAAGTGGGTATTTCCGGATCTTGGAAGGACAAGGCAGCTCTGTCTGCCGGAAAAAAAAGAAAGAAAAGTTCAGCGGATCACATTTCATTGCAGTAATGATGGCATTTGGGGATTGATTTTCCCTAAAAACTTCTGGAATCACATGGAGAAAACCCAACCACATGTTCAAGCAAGGGAAGCGGGTGACCGGCCAGATGGGCGATTAATAAATATAAAAATAAATAAAATAAATAAATAAATAAGGTATCGACAGTTTTACAAGCAAAAGTGAATGGTCATAGTACTCAAGCTGGAGGGTAAGTGATGTCCCCTCCTTGGTGGGGGCCAAACTGTGAGATGTAGAGATTCTATGTTATATCCTGATGAACACCTGCAGAAGCGGAATCATAATGCCCAGGAAAATGGCTTAACAATGGCTGGAAGACTGAAGTAGAAGCCAATACAAATGCATTCAAGTCATATTCTACTTGACTGAGACCCACTTTGCATGACACGCTGGGCTCACCATGAGTGGTTTAATCCCTGATGAGCTGCAGTGTGCGGCAATTGGGGGGTTGCTGTGTTGTGCCACCAGGGGTTATTTGTGAGTTAAACAACCCTCGCACAAACCTACTACAAACTAAGGGTTATGCGAGGGTAGTGGCTGGGTTCACATGACACAGCAACCCACCAATCAGGGGTTGCATATTCAAAACTGTGCACAGCCAGCTGAGTCTTGAGGGGGTGGGGTTAAACCAGGGATGTTGAAGAGTCCTTGGTCTCGAGTCACGAGTCGAGTCACGAGTCTTTGGACTCGAGTCCGAGTCCAAGTCCTTGGTCCAAAATGGTGACTCATGAGTCACTCACTCCCAAAGCTGACTCCACGAGTCCCTATTAAAATCAATGGGGTTTTTTCCGAACAAAATAAGGCTACTTCAGATGTGTGGTTTAAATAAATTCTAGGCACAAGTGTGCCTTTTTATTTCAAAACTCTGCAACTGATTTTGGCAAGAACAGACCAGGCAGAAAAACCCAAAATAACCAGGCAGGCAGAGGAGGCAGGGAACCCCAAAGCAGGCAGGCAGAGGCCTTTCTCTTGGACAATTCAACTGTTGAACTGGTCAAGAAGAGACCAGGCAGGCAGAGGAGGCAGGAAACCCCAGACAGGTAGGCAGAGGCAGCCAAACCCAAAATGTCTGAAAGGTTGCATTTTAGAAAAATGATTTTAAAAAATAAACTTGCTGTACTTCCTAAAACTTATCCATGTTGCATTTGAGGAACATGATTTTTTCTAAATGTTTGGCCTCCATTCTGGAACAGTGAGATCTCATCACAATTCCACCCTCACTGAACACCTGCTCTACTGGTGATGAACTTGCTAGAACCAGAAACACACTCAGAGCAGCCACACAGAGTAATCTCAGGTCCTTCTTCTGCCTCTCCCAAGTACGCAACACATAATCAAAATAAATCTTGACACACTGTTGGGGCTGCACTCCTGGTAGCCGTCCATAGTGGCCGAGCAGCGGCACACCTCGCTTCCATGCGCTCTTCGCCGGCAATCACGCTCCTCTCCACTCCTTCTGGCACAGCCCAGGGATGTTGAAGAGTCCTTGGTCTCAAGTCCCATTAAAAATATTGGGACTCGAGTCCGAGTCGAGTCAGAGGGGGGACTCAGTCCGACTCACGAGTCAAGTCCTCGAGTCCGAGTCCCCATCCCTGGGTTAAACACACTTCATGACACCAAAAACAGTTTCAGGCTCAGATTAAATTCTGCTAAAGACCACCCTCAATCATTATGTAATCATATTCATTTGCCTGTACCTTTGATCAAAGTAGCCAGAAGCCAGAGGGGTATACCGCATGTGTCTCTCTGCCACACTTACACAGCGCCCAGCCTTTCTCTTTCTCCATTTCAGCCCTCAACACAACCAGCCACAAGGCTTTTGAACAATCAACCTGACAAGAAGCTTGCACCTGATTTGGTGCTACTTACAGTTGGAGGTCTGAATGCAGAAAATGCTGGGGTTGACCTTGTCGGTTAATTGAAATATCCTCTCAGGAGGGTGCACTGCTGGGTCTATTGAATAGAGAGCTTCTTGTTGCCTGCAGAGCTGACTGTCACCTCTCCAAAGGGGAAGGCAGAAAAGAAAGTTGTTTGTTTTTTTTAAAAAAAACATACAATCTATTTACACCTAGAAAATCTTTACAATATGGAGTGAGAACAGCCTGGAGGGAGGGAACGCTTCTGGAGCTTGCCCTGGTACTGCAGCAGCCATGTTCCTGCTAGAGCCCACAGCTCAAGTCTGCAGTTCCAAAAACAAGGCGCATGAATGATAAAAATTACTGATCACAAGACTCTGGGAAAAGTTGTCGCCAATAGAGAAGGGGGGGTGGAGTGGGGTAGACTCCTTTCTTCCATCATTTCATTTCTATATCGCCCAATAGCCAAAGCTGTCTGGGCGGTTCACAAAAAGTACAATCTAAAATACATAGAAATATAATATAAGATCTTTAACATACAAAAAATTTAAACCAGATTAAACCAGCTAAAAAACAGTTGCAATAAAATGGCAGGACCCAATAAAACACAGAAATAAATAACCTCATCATATGCCATCAAATGCCTGGGAGTAGAGTAAAATTTTAACCTGTTGCTGAAAAGATGACAGTGCAGGTGCCAGGCAGACCTCAGTGGGGAGAGCATTCCACAATTCCACTGAAAAGGCCCTTCCCCTGTTGCTATCCTCTGAGTCTGAAGCTCCCTCAGAGGAGGCACTCAGGTGTTGATCATACATCATGCCTTCCAGAGGTTTTGGCCAGCATTCCTGACCATTAGCCATGCTGGCTGGGATTGATGGGAATTGAAGTCTAAAACATCTGGAAGGCACCAGGTTGGGGAAGGCTGTTCTAGAGGGCCAGGAATATTTCTCTGGAGAGATATGGCAGATGCTTCACAATCCAGCTCTAACTGAAGCCATGATGGGAAGTGGGAAGGAATGTCTCCTGTGGCCAAGGCAACCCCTTGTAAGCAGAATAAGTAGCAATAACAGCATAGGAACAAGTAGCAGTGAATAAAAGGCAGGAATGGCCACTGGCTCAGATGGCTTTAAAGGGTTAGACAACTTTATGGAGGAAAGGCCTGCTCCATGGCTATTAGCCATGACAGTTAAGCAGAAGGCCCATATTCAGAGTCAGTGAATGCAAGATGCTGTGGACGGACAAAACAAGGAGGCTCTACAAAGAGAAGGGGCACACGTGAGCCGCAGGATCTTTGGTAAGATGATTACATGAAATGGGAGGTGCTGCCCAAAGAGACCAGCCTTTGCCCCAGAATCCCCCTCCCCTCATCTCTGACATTTTAAGACTAGCTGTAATTATGCACTCGTAAGGAAAAGCACTTTGTACCTGCTCCAGGACATCTTCTTTTTCACCGTACAGGCTGTTTTATATATTGTAAATTGTTTTTCCTGTGCTGTTTGTTATTTTTGTTGTTTTTTGCATTGTACTGGATTCTTTTCATTTTATGCATTTGCCCAAATAACATTTGTTATTGTGCAGATTAAATATGTAACAAATAAGGAGAAAATTGGAAGGGAACATTCACATATCACGGCCCCCCATCACCACTGCCATTTTCTAAAACACCTTATTTATTGTGTTTTGAAATTTCTCTTATTGTCAGCCACCTCAGAGGCTTCTTGTCAGGTAGAAAGGTGGCATATGTACATCTTAAATAATTTTAAGTAAAATGAAATGTAAAAGCAAGGAAGTCTGGCATTGTAAAGGGGCCACATTTCAGCAGTGCTTGCCAGAAGGAACAGCACAGAACATTATGTGCTGCCTCTCTATCGGCAAGGCCACATTTCTTTTCATAGGAAAGAGTTAATCTGAAATTCAGGAAGCTTTTGCTTTGACGTCTCTAACAATTCTGAAAGTTCACATGAACCTGGGTGGCAAATCAGCATTGTGGGCTTAACAAAGGCAAGCATCAATCCCAGGTGATGGAATGAGTTACATTCAAAGGAGTGGAGAATAAGCCTCCACAGTGAAATTGGGTTGATGTATCAGTGAGGAGGGGAGAGAAGCAGTCTGATAAATTCAGCCTTTTGTGCCAAGAATTCATACTGCTATTTTGAATTTGAACACACTTAAAAAATAATAATGTGAATGAGGTATGTGTTTTGAGACCTGAAGCCTGCAACAGGAAACTTGCTGGCATATTTGTATTCAATAGGAATACCACCACCCAGCATAGCTTTATTTGGTTATCAAATTCACAATGCACAAAACCACCAGAAGCATAAACAGTTGTTGAGAGCAGAGCCGCTCAAATGCCCAAAGACAAAATCGGAGGGAAGCTCCACAGGCACAGCGTCCGGTGCATTAATCAGACAGAACGGTGAGTGTAATGGGACATCAATAGTACATGCTGTATACATAAGCACATTCCTTAAAAATACTCAGTGGGTCTAAAATTATTCTTCCCATAATGAAATATCAAAAGAATGCACTTTTTAAAAAAATCAGCAACATCAAATTGGGCGTTCAAGTGCAAGGATTTGGGTGCTCCCATTATCATATTGTGCAAATGCAAGACTCAGCACATCTAGAAAACTTTGGCTTACATTTTGCAATTTAATTTAAAATAGTGTTTCTTGGCCCATTACAACTGCAAGACAAGCTTGAAAATTGTTGGGCAATGGCCAGTGATATCCCGGAAGCCAGAAAAGAGGTTTATTTATTTATTGCATTTATACCCTGCTCTTCAGCCAGAAAAGGCTCCCAGAGTGGCTTACAAAGATTAATAATAAGACAGTCCCTGCCCTCAGGCTTACAAGCTAAAAGACATGACGCAAAAGGAAACGGGATTGGGAGGGAGGAGGAAGAATGCAAAACTGGGCTTCCTTTTTAACATATTCCTATTAATACAGGAGCTTTGGCTATTGGGCAGTATAGAAATGTAATAAATATAAATACATCTTCTAGGGAAAAGCATTCTTATGACCAAGACATTTCACACAAAGTCCTCAATGTATCTATGGATCCAGCAACAATTCTTAACATGCAAGCTAAAAACATGGTCTGTACCAACTGAAGTAAAAGCTCTTGAATGGAAAGGAAATAAGAACTACGGTAATTCAAAGATGTAGCTTTTGACTCTCATGGCGTTATACCATCTCAGAATACACATGGGGGGGCACTTTTCTAAAAGCATCTCCACATCAAAATCTCTCTTCACACAGAAAGTTCACACATCAGGGTGAAACCTTTTAATCTAGCCATCTCCCTGGTGTGCTGGCTTTTCACATTCAAGGACATTCTGATGCAGGGAAGCTTCTAGAGAAATTACCTCCCATGTATTCTTCGGGTATACAGAGCATGTGGCACAGTCCTATGAGAGGACTGTGCCACATCAAAAGCTGTATATTTGAACCAGCTCTTATTTGCATTACATTCATAAGTTATTACTTCAGGAGGCACTATACCAGAGTTAAATACTGTGCTTTTGGTTAAACAGACAAGTGACCTCTACTACATACATTCTGAGGCTGCACCACAACCCCTTTTTGAACATCTGAGCCCACTCTAAAATGCACCTTCAAGTTTCAAGCCATGATATTTGCATAAACACTTACGTGACAACAGGAACTGAACATGCAGTGAAGAGGCTGAAATCTGCAGCAGTGCAGAAGGGGTCACAGCAGCAATTTACATCGCACTGATCCACCAGGAGGTCACAGACACACAATTTAGCCACTGAAAACAAAGAGTTATTGACAGCAAAATAGTATGGAATCTTAAAAAGTGTACTATTTTTAAAATCAATCTGTTTATATCAGGGGTAGGCAACCTGGTGCCCTCCATAAATTTTGGACTACAACTCCCATCAGCCTCAGCCAGCATGGCCAATGGTCAGGGGTTGTGGGAGTTGTAGTTCAAAACATCTGGAGGGCATTGGGTTGCCTACCCTGGGTTTATACTATTATATACAGATCCACAAAATCAGGGAGTTTCAAGGACTTGCTTTTCAGATAGCCATCCAAAGGCTTCTTTCCTGTATTCCCACCATGTAATTATTTGTGGACTTATATAAATCTGGTCTGTAATAAAGGAGGAAAGCCATTTTTTAAAGATCGAAGGTAGTATTAATAAAGTGTTCCGAAAGGTATTTTTTTGCCTTTGATTTTAAAATCGTAATGTTTGGCAGCCAGGGGTGCTGCCCATCTCCAGTCTTCTTTCTCAGCCCTTGGAACTGCCCTGCCCATCAGGCCGAAGGTCCATGAAGTGACAGCCCCCAGCCCGTTCTTTGCCCCCAGTCCCCAATGCTCAGATAGACTGCTTCTGTACAGGGAGGTTCCACTGTATTCCAATGACAGTCACTCCCTTCTCCCTGCCTTTCCTCTCCCCTTTCCCGCAACTTCTTCCAGGTTACATCCTCCGCACTGGTCCTATTTCCACCCCACCAAGAGCAGATGGGACGGGGGCCTACCGTCGGTCACGGGCGCAGGCCAGGGGCCACGACGGGCAGTCATTTCGGGAACTACTGCCCCCGACGGCCTGGGGGTCTCCGCTGGGCTGGGTCCATAACTGGGGGCTTCCGCAGTGGGGCGCGGTCTGGAAGTCCCTATAGATCTAGTAGGGCCCGGGACAGAAGTCCCTATAGGGCTAGTGGGGCCCGGGATGGATGCCGCAGTGGGGGTTTCCTCGCCGAGGCCCAGGGAGCCCTGGCTGGGTCCGGGGGTTGAGGGAAGAGGAGCATCTGCTGTCGGTCCCGAACCGGTAGTCCCTGCGGGCTCCGGCCCCGAAGCGGTGGCCGCAGCTCGGCTACTCGCCAAAAGTGGAGTGGCGGGACTCGGGGCTGCACTCGTCGGCACGGCGGTACACGAGGAAATCGACAGCAGCAAGAGAAACAACGGGAACGGCAGCAGCGGCGCTCCACACGCCATTCAGGCGCTCGAATCTCAGCTACGCCGCTGCGGCCTAGGCAACAGCTAGACGCCTGAGGGTTGGTAACTATGGAGACAGCGCAAGGCACGACGGGAGTCTGGCCGAGCGAACGCTATAGGAGACTGAAGCCGGCAGTTCCCCCTTGCGACGTCGTGAGGAGTAGCGTCGCCGCCGCGCGCGAGGCATCATGGGAAGAATAAAATAAAGCCGTCACTATGGCAACGGTCATGGCACATCCATAGTAGATCCAATGGTGGGCAACTTGTTCTCTAGACGGAGGGCCACTTTGAAAAGGGCTGGTGGGACAGCTACATTTCGGCCCTGATCTCCTTAAAGCATGCTGCCCGCAAAGCTGGTGGCATAGAATCATAGAAAAGTCGAGTTGGAAGGGGCCTACCAGGCCATCGAGTCCAACCCCCTGCTCAATGCAGGAATCCAAGTCAAAGCATCCCTGACAGATGGCCATCCAGCTTCACCTTGAATGCCTCCAGAGTGGGAGAGCTCACCAGCTCCCTAGGTAATTGGTTCCATTGTCTTACTGCTCAGTCAAGAAAATTTTCCTGATGTTTAGGTGGAATCTGGGTTCCTGTAACTTGAGCCCATTATTCCGTGTCCTGCAGACTGGGATGATCGAGAAGAGATCCTGGCCCTCCTCTGGGTGACAACCCTTTAAGTACTGGAAGAGTGCTATCATATCTCCCCTCAGTCTCCTCTTAGGCTAAACATGCCCACATGCTCTCCTCGTAGGGCCTTGTTTCCAGTCCCTTAATCATCTTTGTTGCCCTCCTCTGAACCCTCTCCAGTTTGTCTACATCCTTCTTAAAGTGTGGTGCCCAGAACTGGACGCAGTACTCAAGATGAGGCCTAACCAGGGCTGAGTAGAGGGGAATTACCACTTCACGCGATTTGGAAGCTATACTTCTATTAATGCAGCCCAAAATAGCATTTTTCTTAACAGATTTTCTGCAGTAAGGAAAAAGACAGAAGTGGTGGAAGAACATGGGAGGCTTACGAATAGAAGACAATGTCATTTGGACAGACACACACACACACACACACAATTCTGTGAATTAGGTGGGTGGTGGCAGGATAAAAACCTCATTTGGAAGCACCCTCCTTGATGGTTGTGGTGTTGTATGGCTCAGATGCTCCATGGTCTGAGCAGCAGAGGGCGCAATGGAGTATATTTTTTATCTTGGAACAGGAGCAAAACCAGGAACATCTGAATAACTACAACTTCCAGCTATAGTTAATTCTGTTTGTGTGCAAATATAATATTTTCCAGAAGTCCCAAGCTGGTAGGCAACAATAGCCATGTGAGCCGATTACTCATACTGTCCATTGCCAGTGTGACTCACACTTGACCTGACCGAGAAGGATTGATCTTCAATGGTGTAGTGTTTCGGATCCAGATTTTAACTTTTCCGTTGAATCTGTCAGCCAGTTTGATACCACACCCATCATCATGATGTGTCTAATGGTTTGCTCTAGATGTTTATTAACTTTACACTAATGCACACATGTGCAAGCACAGACACACACACACCCATCTAATTGCCATAATTCTGAAAGTTTGCCACATATTTCAGTAATGCATACAGCATTGTCAGGCCTATTGTGAGCCAGTCTTGACTTTGGGAAGCTATTGACTAAACTGAAAAGGCTAACCCAGAGAGCTCCATCTGTGGTTGTGTGAATAAACCCTTTTCTAAATCCATTCCACCTAAAAAAAAGTGCATGTTAATTGCACCTCATGCTGTTAAGAAAGGAAGGTTCCTATAGAAGGTAATTTCCTTGGGACAGGGTTCTGTGTTTGTTTTTGTTTGTTTTGCACTACTGTTGCAGGGTGCCATGTGCATCGAAGGAGATACCATAAATGATCTGGAATTAGGAATGAGCAGTGAGGTGGCCAATTTTGCTGATGACACCAAATTATTTAGTGGTTAAAACAAAAAAGGATCATGAAGAGTTCCAGATGGATCTCTCCAAACTAAAGAAAGGCAAATTCCATGTCGGGCATAATTAGAGAAAAGGTATTGAAAATAAAACTGCCAATATCATGCTGCCCTTCTACAAATGAATGGTGCAACCACACTCGTAATACTGTGTATAGTTCTAGTCACTGCACCTAAAAAAAAAGATATTGTCGAGTTGAGAAAAGGTGCAGAAGAGGGAAACCAAAATGATCAAGGGGCTGGAGCAACTCCCCTATGAGGAGAGGTTACAGCAGCTGGGATTGTTTAGCTTAGAAAAAAGGCGAGTGAGGGGAGACCTGATAGTGGTGTGCAAAATTATGCATGATATGGAGAAAGTGAACAGGGAGACATTTTTCTTCCTCTCTCATAAAACTAGATCCCCGGGTCATTCAATGAAGCTAAATGGTGGTAGAGTCAGAAAAGATAAAAGGAAACACTTCTTCACACAGTGCAGAGTTAAACTATGGAATTCGCTAGCACAAAAGGTAGAGATGGTTGCCAACTTAGTTGGCTTTAAAGGGGGATTAGACAAATTCATGGAGGATAAGGCTACTAGTCATGATGGCTATATTAGCTCCAGTGTTGGAGGCAGTATGCCTCTCAATACCAGAACACGAGCTGGAAGGTGCTGTTGCACTCATGTCCCGCTTGTGGGGCTTCCCACAGATCTGGTTGCCCACTGTGTGGACAGAATGCTGGACTAGATATGCCTTTTGGTCTGGTTCAGCATGGTTCTTCTTATGTATAAACAAACAAATAGTAACGTCTGCTTGCAAAACAAATTGGCCTAAAATGTTCCTAGATGCCCCCAAATTGGCACCCAAAGAGGAGCAAAGTGCATCTCCTTGGTGACCACTCGTGAGCTGAATCCTCCCCACTCAAAGTCCGAATCCCCTTTCTACCAGATCAATTTAAATTGCAAAACAAAAGTAAGCCTTGCTGGGAATTTTGCGCAAATGAGCGTGTGCAGAGATCTAGATTGTGAAAGGTCCCCAGCAGCTACAGCAGCAGCCTGTGAGAACTTAGTGTGAAGCGGGCCTGCCATTGTGAATGAACCCTGCCTCCTCCTTGGGATTTGGGTTTAAGAAACACAAAGTGGGCTCAACCCTCCACAAATGTTATACTAAATTATATTTAATTAAAACAGAATGTTAGGTGCAAATGAGCTCATTTAAGGCAGATATAACAGGCTTGACTGGTATTGAGCACGTGTGCCTGTAGGATTAAAACAAAAAGTTATAATGCTGGGGTGAAAATTGTACTCATTTTTACAGTAAAAACAATTATGAGCAGAGTTCTTAATCTCTTTAAATGATACACCTCAGGTTTCTTCCCTGAGAAAGCACCACTGTATAGGGACAGCTTGGGAGAAATAATTTGAGAACAAATCTCTATAAGAATTGCAATAGTGGAGTGCAGGAGCAATGGTTAAATCACTTAAACCCTACAGTCCCTACTCAAGAATGTTGGGATGGGTCTGATTAAAATGAAACAGGAGGGTTATTGGAGCTCAATAGGACAATTCCTTGATCTAATTTGAAATAGGCAGGGGGGCTAGATTCCAATCCTGCCTTCAGGTGCTCTTGTGCTTTGTTCTGAAATTTGCATGAGAACTAGTGTACCTTAAGATCACAGCTTAGATGTGGCTGACGCCTACCATGGCTAAGATTTGCTCAACTTCCAGATGTCAATTTTTTTTTTAATTGGGCCCTTCTGGGCTAGGGAGGGGGAAAGGCTCAGCACCTAAATGATTATAGATATTTTAGACCTTCAGTTATCAGTAGAATGATCAGTTATTAGTAGAACAGCTGCTATTGGACTTTGTAGGGATACCCACCCTTAAAAAAGAGCATTCTGTGTACCTCTCTCAACTGCCTCCTCCACCACCATCACCTACCCAGCAGTTCAGCATCAAAAGGAAGCCTGCCCAGTTTATTTATTTTATTTATTTATTTAATACATTTTTATACATTTTATACTTTTGCCTGCTGGTCAGTACAGCCATCCTGAATTACCAATCAGCCTTTCTTCATCAATTAAATCAGTACTAAGCTAGATGGACCAATAAGCTGACTTGTAGGATAAGGCAGCCAATGATGTTTCTTATATAGCCAGTGTAACGTAGTGGTTAGAGTGTTGGACTGGAACTTGGGAGATCCAGGTTCTACTCCCCACTTGCCCATGAAGCTCACCGGGTGACTTTGGGCCAGTCACTGACTCTCAGCCTAACCTACCTCACAGGGTTGTTGTGAGGATAAAATGGAGAGGAGGATTATGTAAGTAAGCTGTCTTGGGTTCCTTGCAGGAAAAATGGTGAGATATAAATATATAAATAATATATGAATATTAAACTCTTTATCTGTGTGTGGCACCATCCATGCAGAAGAGGATGGTATCAGGAGGCTTGGGGAAACCCAAGGCTTGCAGAAGTATAAAAACTCTTCGGGGGGGGGGGGAGCATAAGGCAAACAAACCCACAAACAGCCCTGATGAGAACTGAGCATGCTAGGTGAAAAACTGACTGATCAAGTAGGCCAGTCTTTTCCAACCTGGTGCCCTCTATGTTTTGGACTGCAACTCCAATAACTCTCAGCCAGCATAGCTAGTAAAATACAGCTTTTTCCTGTGCGTCTATTAATCAGTGGTTCATGCCTTGGTCTCCTCTAGACTACTGCAATGCGCTCTACGTGGGGTTACCCTGGAAGACGGTTCGGAAGTTGCAGCTGGTACAGAATGCAGCAGCTCGCCTGGTTAAAGGCTGCCGCCGGTGTGATCACATCACTCCAGTGCTCAAAGAGTTGCACTGGCTACCAGTTGTTTGCCGAGCCAAATTCAAGGTGTTGGCGTTGACCTTTAAAACCCTGTATGGCTCCGGTCCAGTTTATCTCAAGGAGTGCCTCCAGCAACATCAAGTAGGCCGCTCAACAAGATCTGCCACGGACGGCCTTCTCCCTGTCCCATCAGCCAGAGAAACCAGGCTGGTGGGGACTAGGAGGAGGGCCTTTTCTGTGGCAGCCCCCAATTTATGGAACTCTCTCCCCAGTGACCTCCGCCATGCCCCTTCCTTGATTAGCTTCCGCCGGGCATTAAAAATGTGGCTTTTCAGGCGGGAATATGGGGTGGGTTAGGATTTTTAAGTTCTGTACTGTTTTTAATTGTGTTTTATACTGTGTGTGTGTGTGTGTGTGTTGCCCCCCCCCTTGTATTTTATTGGACTGTACATCGCTCAGAGTGGCTGGATGTCTGGCCAGATGGGCGATTCATAAATATAATAAAAACAAATAAATAAATAAATCTGCAAAAAGTTGGAGGGAAATATACTTGCATGCGTGCACGCATGCACGGACACACACACACACACACACTCCTTGATTATTTCCCCCAGTGTAGGGTGGTAGGATAGGGGGATGTGTCAGGTTGAAATAACATTGATGATGATGCAGTATAAATCTGGATTAAGTTGGGATAATTCTTCTTGTGGGTTTAAGTTCAAACAACAAAGTGTCTTGTGACACTTCAAAGACCAAGGGCACAATCCTCTGCATGTTTAGACAGAAAAAAATCCTACAACTCCCAGCATTACAACACCCCTTCTAAAGCCACGTTTAGACAGATGGCTGGGAAATACTGGGAGTTGTAGGACTTTTTTCTGTCTAAACTTGCAGAGGATTGTGCCCTAAGAAATTTATTATGCCATTTGCTTTCATGGGCTTGTGGCTTATGCTGGCTTAGCTTGTCTGAGTGTGGAAAGCTAAGCAGGGTCAAGTCTGGTTATTACTTGGATGGGAGACCCCTCCTCTAGTTTCCTGCATTGAGCAGGGGGTTGGACTCAATAGCCTTGTAGGCTCCTTCCAACTCTATGATCTATGAAATCTCAGCCAGTGTGAGCCAGTATGGCGTAGTGGTTAGAGTGTTAGACTGGGACTCAGGAGATCCGGGTTCTAGTGCCCGCTCGGCCATGAAACTCACTGGGTGGCTTTGGGCCAGTCACTGACTCTCAGCCTAACCTACCTCACAGGGTTGTTGTGAGGATAAAATGGAGAGGAGGATTATGTAAGCTATCTTGGGTTCCTTGCAGGAAAAAAGGCGGGGTATAAATATAATAAATAAATAAATAAATCTATGACTATTGTTCACTTCATCAGATGCATGGAGTGCTAGCAGATGCATTGTTACATACGTCCACTTCTGAGCTGTTAGGGGTTTCAGGGGTTCCAGCATTTAACTTAGGGTTCAGTTTCTTTAGCCGGGAGTCACTGGGGATCGTCACCTTGAAGTGGTGATCACGCCGGATCGTCACCTTGAAGTGGTGAGTGGGCTTGCGTGTTCCGATGAACCCTGTGAGCAATGCCGTCGGGAGCTATGTACTCCCAGTAGGGTCACCCATGGCGGTAAGGTCTGGGGAGAGGAACCAGACAAAGAACGATCCAAAACATAAAGTCCTCAACGGCAGAACAGGCGGAAGATAATTAAACCAAAATTACAAGGGCTGTGAAGGCGGATGAAGGCTGCAGCAGAGAATGGTTTTCCAATCGTCATGGTAACCGTGCCATTGGATCATTGCCGTACTCTGTCAAGTTTGCGTGGTGATTCGTTGTGCACCGATCTCCCCACATAAAACAGTTTCACGCACAGGCGTCTACCAACCCAAACAACCAAACAAAAGTCCCATGGCGACTGGCAAATGGGCAACGGGGGCAGGACTGTGAACCTGGAAGCCCCTAGTCATGGACCAGCACATGGGCGGTGGATGCAGATTCAGTCGCCCTGTTCAAGGAACGAGGTAGTCGAGCAGCTCGGCAGCTGTATCCATGACTGAGCAGTCCTATTTAGGATCCACTCTGCTCACCCTGTATGGGGAGGGGGCTAGAAAAGGTGCCCTAAACATAGCCTACCTCTTTCTCCCCTGACTGGATTACTGCGTCCAGTGGGGTCACCATTTTAGCAGTCGAAAAAGTTGTTTGAATTTTGGAACATGGAATATACGGACATTGCTGGATAACATAGATAGTGAATGCCTTGAGCGTAGGACTGCTATTATTGCAAGGGAGTTGAGACAGTTTAGAATTGACATAGCAGCACTTCAAGAAACTCGAAGGGCAGGAGAGGGACAGTTGAAAGAAGAAAAAGGAGGTTATACCTTCTTCTGGAAAGGACTACATGAGCAGGACCGACAAATACATGGAGTAGGCTTTGCCATCAAAAATGAGCTAGTGAACTCTTTGTCAGAAGTTCCCAATGGCATTAACGAACGCCTGATAACTCTTCGATTAAAGCTTGCCAATAACCAGCAGGTAACTATTTTGAGTGCTTATGCGCCAACATTAGATGCTGATGAAGACATCAAGGAAAGTTTTTATGCCCAGTTGGACACTCTCCTGTCAGAGATACCTAAGGAGGATAAAATTATCCTCCTGGGCGACTTTAACGCAAGAGTTGGGCGTGACTTTGATTTATGGCCAGAAACTATTGGAAAAGACGGAGTTGGTAACAGCAACCCGAACGGAATCTTACTTTTGTCTAAATGTGCAGAGCATAATCTCACTATTACAAACATGCTCTTTCAACAAAAGAATAAGTTTAAAACATCATGGCAGCACCCACGGTCAAAGCACTGGCATCTTCTGGACTATGTAATTGTCCGTGTTAGAGATCGCTGCGATGTACTTCTTACTAGGGCCATGGTGAGTGCTGACGACTGCTGGACAGACCACCGACTAATCCGGTCCACTATGGTTATCAACATTGCTCCTCAACGTAGGCTTCAAGGAAGGAAACCAAGGCGTAAAATGAACATCCACGCCCTTCAAGATCCTATTAAGCAAACTCGTCTTCAATCACTTCTTAAGGAACATCTACCTACGGAGCCTCCTGATAACATTGAGGACCATTGGTCTAAGCTGAAAACCTCCATTACTGTAGCTTGTGAACAAACTATTGGATATGAAACCAAGAAACATCAGGATTGGTTTGATGAAAACTATAATGAGATTAAATATATAATTGACCAAAAAAGGAAAGCCTTCCAAATATGGCAAAATGATATTAACTGCGCTGCCAAGAAAAAAACCTACGCTAGCGCAAAGGCTGAGGTCCAAAGAAGAACAAGAGAACTTAAGAACGCTTGGTGGAAAAAGAAAGCTGAAGAAATTCAACAACTTGCAGAATCTCATGATGCACGGGGCTTTTTTAAGGCCACAAGGGCCATTTATGGACCAAAAACCTATGGTACAAACCCTTTACAATCAAAAGATGGCACCAAACTCTTAAAAGACAAAGAGTCTATTGCACTGCGTTGGAAAGAGCATTATTATGACCTTTTAAATCGTAAGTCTAAGGTGGATAATGAGATTTTTTCGCAAATCCCGCAAAAACAAATTAGAGATGAACTTGCAATACTCCCCACTTTGGATGAAGTTATAAAAGCCATTAATTAAATGAAGAATAACAAAGCTAGTGGACCAAATGGGATTCCTACTGAAATCTTTAAAGAAGGGCCCCCCGAACTTGTACAACATCTTCATAAACTCATCGAAAAAATCTGGATAAGAGAAGAGATCCCAGAAGCCTTCAGGGATCCCATACTTATCACCCTCTTTAAGAAGGGTGATAGAACTGAAACTATCGGGGCATTTCCTTCTTAGCTACCGCAGGTAAAATATTTGCTAGGATTCTCGCAAACCATCTTCTATCTATTTCAGAAGAGATCCTCCCTGAATCTCAATATGGTTTCCGCCCCTCTAGAGGGACAGTAGACGTGATTTTTACTGCACGTCAGCTCCAAGAAAAATGCCGGGAGCAAAATCAACCCCTTTATATGGCATTTATCAATTTGGCTAAGGCCTTTGATACTGTAGACCAAACGGCTCTCTGGACTATCCTTATGAAAATTGGATGCCCCAATAAATTTGTGAATATCTTGCAACTTCTCCACGACAACACGACAGCAACGGTTTTGGACAACAACGGCTCTCATGGTGCTCCATTTAAAGTGGGATCAGGTGTTAAACAGGGATGTGTTATCGCCCCAACATTATTTGCTATTTTCATCGCCATGATTTTACATCTTGTCGAGGGGAAACTTCCCACTGGTGTGGGAATTATATATCAAACAGATGGAAAGCTTTTTAATCTCAGCAGGCTGAAAGCAAAAAGTAAGGTAATTACAACCTCCGTTGTGGAACTTCAGTATGCTGATGATAATGTGGTCTCCGCACATTCAGAGGATGATCTCCAAACAATCCTAAATGCTTTTGCAGAAGCATACGAAAAACTTGGTCTCTCACTTAACATCAAAAAACCCAAAGTGCTTCATCAGCAAGTGCTTCATCAGCAAGTGCAAGTTAACCCTTTGGTGATGCCATCTATCCAGCTTGGCGGGGCAATACTGGAAAATGTCGATCATTTTCTTTATCTTGGCAGCTATCTCTCTGTTACAGCCAACATTGACACTGAAATCCAGCATCGTTTGAGCTCCGCCAGTGCCGCATTTTCTCAAATGAAACATAGAGTGTTCGAAGATCGGGATATTTGTAAGAAGACCAAAACACTGGTTTATGAAGCCATTGTATTACCAACTTTATTGTATGCCTGCGAAACATGGACTATCTATAAATGTCACTTCCACCTCCTTGAAAGATTTCATCAACGTTGCCTCCAGAAAATCCTGTGAATTACTTGAGAAGATAGGCGAACAAATGTCAGTGTACTGGAAGAAGCAAAGACTACTAGCATTGAAAAAATGATCCTTCAACGCCAACTTCAATGGACCGGTCATGTTGTTCGAATGTCTGACTGCCGTCTCACAAAGCAGTTACTTTATTCCCAACTCAAGGATGGAAAGCGGAATATCGGTGGTCAGCATAAGAGGTTTAAAGATGTTCTTAATGCTAATCTAAAAAAATGCAATATAAACATCGAAAACTGGGAAGCTCTGACCCATGAACGGATCTAACTGGAGGTTGGCCTTTCACAAAGGTTCTATGGACTTTGAAGAAGCCCGAGTGCAAGGTGAAAGGGAGAAACGTGCTAAGCGAAAAGCACTTCAAACGAATTCTTTACAGGACCATCTTCCATCTGGTAACCTGTGTCCTCACTGTGGAAAGCTGTGTGGATCTAGAATTGGCCTCCACAGTCACTTACGGACCCATCGCTAGAGTCTACACAATATTTTTCTTTAGAATTTCCTCCTTTTTAAAATTTTCTTTTTGTAATTTTTTATCCTGGAAGACAATCTTACTTGGTCACGAGTGATCGCCTACATGATGTATCTGTGATATAAGGTTTATGTATTTACACATATATACAAGCTGAGCATAAGACTCCAAGCATTAAGACTCCACCTGATTCCTGCCCGCCCCCCATCCAATGAACAGGGAACCCATCATGCCACAGGATTTCCTGCAGAGATAATTGAGCTCTCTGCCTCTGTTTCAGATCCAGTTCCAGCACAGACTGACTTTTACATGAATGGACTTAGTTTTCTTCTGTTGTTCTCACCCCAGATGCAATTAGCACATTCTTTAGTCTGGGGTGGGGAAAGAAAAGATGGCTTCCTTGCATAAGTCTTATGCCTTCTTGGCCCATCCCAGTTGCCATTGAAAGACATCACTTGAATATTATCAGCTATCATCTGTCTATTGGCAGGATTTTGAGAGGTGCTGCCTCCAGGCATCTACATTGATAGGTTTACTTACAGATATCTTAAAATCAAGGATTCCTCACCAAACCACCATGGCAGTGGTGGTGAATTTAATTTAATTTCCTTCTGATTACTGTCCCCTCACCCCACCCCACCCCACCCCCCACCCCATCATATGTATTACCTGCAACTCAGCAGAACACTTAATGCAACTGTTAAAGCGTAGTCTTTTTTCTGTCTAAACATGCGTAGGATTGCACCCTTAATGTAGTCTTTAAAGTGCCACAAGACTGTGGGTTAGAACAACTTATATTGTGGGTTAGAACAACTTATACATTATATGACCCCTTGGAGACAGAAATATTTGCATGGGGGGGGGGATCTGCGCTGAGCCTGCAGGACAGAGTGGGATATAAATCTGCTAAGACAGCAATCTTTACATGGGAGTAAGCCCCACTGAACACAATGGGATCTACTTCTGAGTAAACATGTTAGGACTGGGCGATCAATCAAGTTACTGAGCTGGCTTTGCTACTATTTTCTCTCTCTCCTGAAAGATTTAACATTTCTGGAAACTTCTAAAAATAAATAAATATGACAGCTATGAGGAGGCTGCAGCTGGGTAAATCGAACAGTACCGGGAAGAAAACTCTGGATGCTTTCTGGGAAGTTTTGTTTTTTCATGGTAGTTTGTTTTTTTTTTTGGGGTTTTTTTGCAACGTGACTCAGGGCCCTTTTGTGACCTTGAAATCAGGGTCACAGTACTGTAGTATCTTTTGTAGCTATTTGCACAGCGATGTTGCAGAGGCGGTGTCATAATTAAAAAATAACATTTTTTTAAAACACCAGATACAGATCTCAGAAAGCAGGAATCTTCCTTTGAGGCCACATAGTCGCATCAGAGAGACCCCTCCTCTCTCTCTCTCTCTCTCTCTCTCCATTTAAGCCCCCGCCCCCTTTCATTTTCATTTATTTTGCTGTTAGGAGAAGGTGACCTGAGCAGAGCAGCATGCATGGTGGAGAAGAAACTACAACCCCCAGCAACGCCGCGCGGCCCCTACGTCCTTCAGAGCGGAGAAAAACGAGCCCCCTTGGGCCGCGCGGCATGCCGGGAGTCGCAGTCCCGACTCCTAATGATAAGGCGGCCGCTCGCGTGCGTAACTGACATTCGCGAGTGGGCGGGGAAGAGGAAGAAGGGGGAAGGGCTATGTAAATGAGCAGGAGGCACGCGGCCAATCGGGGCCAAAGGGTCGTTGGTGTCGTCATCACCGCTGGCAGAGGCCCGGATGTGAGTAGCGCGGGCGGGGTTTTCCTTTACCGGCGAGGGGGCGGAGCTGACCTCGCCTCGCGCCTCTCCTCCGTCGGGTGCGTGTCTCTGTCTCTCTCCCGAAGGAGCAGCCGCGCGGGCCCCGAGCACGCGAGGAGGCGGAAGATGGCGGCGGAGCCCGGCCACTGGGCGCGGACGAGGCGCCGGCTGTGAGAGGGAGGCCGAAGCCGAGCCGGGGAGCCGCCGCTGGCGCAACGGCCGAGAGCGCCTGAGGAAAGGGGAGCCTCGTGCCCGGCCTGAGGGGGCTCGACCTCGGCCCCAGGTGGGGTCGTGGAACCCTCCCTCAGGGGAGCCTAATTTCTTGCTTTTTGTGCAATTTTTTTTTCCTTGAGAGCCTCGTTCTGAGAAGGAGGAAAAGGAAGGGCTTGAACTCCCGCTCTGAGGGGGTGGGGGGTGCTGAACCTCCTTGGGAGGCCCCCCGACCCTTTGAGAGGGGGAGGGGCTTTGACCTCTAGCCCCGAGTGGTGGGGGAGGGCTGAACCTGCAGCCTTGGGGGTGTGGGCTCAGAGCCATTTCCTGAGGGAGAGGTGAGCCTTGAGCCCCTTCCTTGAGGCGGGCAGGGGGCTGGAAGTGCTGCGCGGGGGGTGACTCCCTCTCTTTCTCCCAGCTAGAGATGGAGGGAGGCTTGTTCTGAAGAGAGGAGCGGCGAGGTTTTTTTTTTTTTAACCTTGCTGAGGTTCTGTTTGACGTACTTGGAGGGTGAGGGGGGCCTCGGGAAATGTGCGTCAGGGGAAGAGACCCGATTTAGCAGCAGGACAGGACATTTTGACCAAAGTGTGCGAACGGAGGTGGGAGGGGGAAACCACCTCAGAGTTTTGAAATTCTTTTGCGCGAGAAATGAGGTAGTAAATAGAGGCTCCAGATCTAACGGTAGATACCTAAAGAGCGGAACCAAAGTTGAGGTTTCTTGCTTCCATTCTTTAGGAAGCGGGAGGTAAAACACATTGGGTAAGGAGAAGTCTTCGTCTGGAGGCTGAAAATAAGAAGATAACCTTTCTTGAAATAATATATAAATATATAGGGGAAGGTCAGAGGAACCTTCTGTTGGGGAAGAGTTCAAACCAGTCTAGAAGACAGGGGGGCCTCCACTTCTGGAGGACCCCCTCCCACAGGGAACCCTGGGTCTTGGGGTGGCCGTAGTGGTTCAGAGCGGACTGAGTTGGCTCCGGTGGCGCATCTGCCCACGGTTCCCCTCGTTGCAGGCCGTCGGCTGCTGGGCTCCCCACACCATGTTCTCAGTCCTCTCCTATGGCAGACTGGTAGCCCGGGCAGTCCTGGGTGGCCTATCGCAGACAGACTCTCGAGATTACAGCTTGGTGACTGCCAGCTGTGGCTTCGGCAAGGACTTCCGCAAGGGCATCTTGAAGAAGGGCATGTGCTACGGAGATGATGCCTGCTTCGTGGCCCGACACCGATCTGCAGATGTGCTAGGTGAGTGACTGGCCCTCTTGTCTGCCTGTGTGCCGCCTTCCTCACATTTGCTTGCATGTTCTGAAATAGCAGCTCCAGGTAGTAATTGAAAGGGCCTCATAATTGTATATCTCGAGGCTGTTGTCTCAGAGATAAATGTACAGTGGAGACAGCAAAATAAATTCCATGGTGTTGGTCTCCAAAACGGATCTTGCCCAGTCTAGATCCTTGGGAAAGGTAGGGGTATTGCCTTGCTCATCAGGCAAATAGTTGGTAGCTCCCCTGCAGCTCCAAGGTGGCTGCTAGTTTAAAAATAAAGCACCTTTTTTGCCCCTCTTTAGTAGCTTAAATTAAAACAATTTAGGTGTGTGGTTTCCCCCCTTCTAGCTCTGCAAATGAAACAAGCCTTTGGGAGCAGGCACTTCCTGCCTTCAGTGCACCTTGTGTCCTTGTCAGGTGAAAAGCAAAGTGACATTGAGAGAGTAGTTTCGGATGTCAAATATCAATTCCCACACCCACTTTGCTGTGGCTTCAGGGCTCGCTGCAGAACTACAATGCAGTGCAGCTGTGTTGTAGGCTGTCATAGGAGCAAGAGGGGGAAACCTTCAGAGAACAGGTCCTTTGTGGGAGATGTGGCTTTTACAGACCTTTTTCAAGGCGAGCTTGAGAAGACAGATCCTTGTGTTATGACAGCAGCTGGCATGGCTTTACAGTATAAATATTTATTGTTAAGCACATCTTTGTGTATTATAATTTATTTAGATTTTACGGTTGCTCTCGTATCTAAAGCATTGTTAGTGGTGATTGGAAACTTGAATGTTGCCATGGTAGCTTCATGCCTGTTGTGATGAGTAAACATTTTTTTAAAAGTCAGTTGGTTTGAAACAATGTTCCAAATAGTGTACATTTAAGGGAATGCTCCTAGATGCCAGTGTTGTAGTCATATGATTATTCAGGAGAGAGAAATAGATCGACCTTGTTCATGCAGTTTAGTTCCATCTTTTTCCATCCTTGGGCCATAACACCCCCCCCCCCCCCAAATGTAGCATTTGGAGTGACTCAAGCCAGCAATCCTTAAAAAAAATCAATTTCTGCAGAGAAGGAAAGGGTTTGTAGAGCTCTTTCTATATAGGCACATGCACCATGAGTGGAAAGGGAGGGAGTGGTGCATGTGCTTCAAATCAGAGAACACATGTGATTCTTCCTAGTTCTGCACTGCGTTTGAATACTATAACTAGGCAACTTCTTTTCTCTGGCCCATCTTCAGTTTTATTTATTTATTTGTTTATTTATTATATTTATACCCCACCTTTTTTCCTGCAAGGAACCCAAGGCAGCTTACATAATCCTCCTCCTTTTCTCCATTTTATTCTCAACACAACCCTGTGAGGTAGGTTAGGCTGAGATTCAGTGACTGGCCCAATAGGTATAATATGTTTGGATATATGCTGGAGTGCATGTGTGGTGGTGGGGGTCAGTCTCTTTTGGCCCCTGGTGGTACACTCCAGGTTCCAGGCTCTTTTTTCTAGGGAGAGAACAGAAGAAACTGCAGGTGGACTTAGGCTGGCTAATGGTTAAAGATGCCAACCTCTTGCTGTCATTTCTCTTGGTTCCTCTATCCTCAGGTACATTAAAGTAGATACAGCTCTTTTGCTGCTCTAACTTCCTTGTTAAATCTTGCTACATTTAGGGAACAATCCTACGCATGTTTAGACAGAAAAAAGGCATAGCATTGTGCCTTTAATTGATACTTTTGGTCACCTACATGTTGACATATGTTGCGCTTCCTTCCCTTGTGTATCCTGTATGTTTAGTAATCATGTTGCCTTTCTCTACTTGGTGTCCTATGTTCTTTCTGCTCCTTTCTTCTTTTCTTGTAAACATCACATCTCTCCACACCCTTTTGCAACTCCATTATTGCCCTGTTTTGGATGATTTTAATCTGTATGTTCTGCCCTGTTTAGAAGCTCTCAGATAAAAAGGAGGACCATAGCAGATCATGGTGCAATTAGAATTTTAATAAAGATTTAGAATGTCGTTAGCTAAAGAATAAGCTTTAGTGTGTTTCACTTTCCATTCAGACCTGATTTGCTTTTTATATTAGTCATTCCATGATATGAGCATGCCAAGAAATTCTCTGCCTTCAATTCTGAGAACCTGCGTGGGCTGGGTATGGGTGTGGAATAGCCACAGGAGCCACTCCCATCCATTGGAAAAAAAATTGCATGGGCACTTGGAATCAGCCCAACTTCCAAGTTAGTCCCTGTTTTCCAGCAGTAAAAAAGCTACACATGACCTTGATCTGTTGTGCAATAGACGGAATCTGAAAAATTCACCTTGTCACAGAAGATGGACAGTATGTCCCTTGCAGAGCTTGTGTAGCACAGTGGCTAATGCTGCAATCCTCTATACAGGGGTAAGCAACATGGTGCTCTCCAGATGTGTTGGACTACAACTCCCATCAGTCCTAATGGTCAGAGATGATGGGAGTTGTTGTCTAAGACATCGGGAGGGTATCGGGTTGCCTACCGCTGCTCTATACACGTATCCGGAAGTTCTGTTAGACTCAATGAGACTTAATTCTGAATAAACATGCATAGGATTGCTTTGCAAGAGTGTGAGCTGTGAATTGGGAAGTTCCCATTTCATATCTGTTTGCTAACTTACCAAGTTCCCTTAGGGCCTTAGGCAAACTATCCCTCTTGCAGCCTTAGGCCCCAATGTACAATATGGGAATTGTAGCAGTGGCCTGTCTTACAGGGCTCTGGAAAATGGCAGCTCACATCCTCCTGAAATTCCTGTATTAACAGTATTGTTGAGGATTATTGGAGAAATGCTCTGAACACTCTTTATAAATGTTGTCATAACATTTGGGTCCATCGTGTGTGTCTTCATGTGGGCCAGTGGATTCTTACCTGAGCCCTATTCCACTTGAGAGTAAGTCTGGCTATCCAGAAGATGGACTGAGGCAGCCTTCCCTAACCTTGTGCTATTGAGATGTGCTGGACTATAAATCCCATCATCGATTATGGTGGAGGAATGCACACAGTGCTTCTGTACATGTTCTGTCCTTTCATCCATAATTGCATCACCAGCATCCCTTTATGCCACCTAAGCTAAAACGTTCTCCCTAAAACTTGGGCCTGTGGTAAACATTTTCCTTGGTAAGTGTAGAGCGAGCGAAACTTGCATAAATGGAGCATGGGGAGTGGAGCACGGAAGAAAGTATTAACTCTCACTTCCATGGAAGGCAGGACCAATCACATCAGAATTGTGCCCCACAGGAAGGGGAGGAACACCCCTCAGTCTTGGCAACAGCAGCAGCAACCATGTCTGGGGCTCAGCAAAGCCCGATAGAGGGTGCTGTTCTGCCGTCATCAGGCCCTTATCCCTTACAACGGTTTCTCAATAATGTTGAGCAAGCATATGAAGCTTACCCTACCACCAGGGGTCACCAGCTCCCTCTCCTGGTGGGCACACCAGAAGAACTTGTCTTGAGGCAATCATCTAGAGGAAACACCCTGGATCCAAGTGACGACAGGTACCAGCTTGATGGGTTGGGGAGTACACTGCCTCACATAGTTTGCACAGGGCTCCTGGTTACAGGAGGGGAAAGCACACCCATCAGCTGGCTGGAGTTGAGGGCCATACATCTTACTCTCCTAGCTTTTTCAGTATTAGTGAGTCAGGAGCAAGTCCTGATAAGCACGTAGACCGCAAAAGCTCATGTGAGGCACCAAGGCAGGACAAGATCCAGCAACTTGCAGAAGGAGGCCGTACATGAGATAAAAAGAATTTGGCCTTGACCACAGCAGAGTACATACAGGGGATGCTCAACATACAAGGAGATTGACTGAGCAGAGAGAAAGCGGACCAGGGTGAGTGGGCCCGACATCTCCAAGGATTTTGGCTCCTAACCCAACATTGGGTCTCCCAATCATGGACATATTCACCACAACAAAAAATGCAAAGGTAAAACAATTTCTATCCTGCTGTCAGGATAATCATGCTGTCGCAGTAGATGCCCTCCATTCAGTTTGGCCAATGGATCTCCTACATGCTTTCCCATCATTTCCCTTGGTCCCAAGAATGCTACACAGGGTCAGGCTTCTGGGAGCAGAGGTGTTAATGATGACTCTGCGCTGGCCCACTAGGCCCTGGTTCTCAGACCTTTTCCTCCCTGGTCCGCTCCCTCACTGACAGAACAGAAAGTTGGACTTACTGTGAAGTGGTGTTCTGGTCAGCGAGGTGTGGAGCAGGGAGTACCTCCCTGTGTCAGGCATATAAATGGGGAGGGATTGTTTTTCTTGTTACAGGGGGTGGTGGTTTGCACTACTTTTGTGCTTGCTGTGCAGAAACTCCCCACACACATTCGCTTCCCTCTATGTTGTTCTGTCTACATTACAATGGTTAATTTAGTTCTAGTGGTCATTTCGAAGTGTTACGATTTTCAAGCTCTTCTGGTAGCTGCAGCAAGTCCTGGGACTGAGAGGGGTTCCTCCCCTTTCTGTGGGACACAACTTTGATTAATCTGATTGGCCCTGCCTCCTACGGAAGTGAGAGTTAACCCTTTCCTCCCTGCTCCACACCTCACTGACCAGAACCCACCACTTCACAGTAAGTCTGACTTAGGCAAAAGATGGAGGGTCCTTGTTCCTTTAGCACTTTGTTTGGATGTTACAGTCAACCTACTTCATGCAGTGAAACAAAACCTGTGCTGAGAATAAATGGAGCATATTTGCATATATGTAGATTATTTGGGTCACTTATTCTTATATTTAGACTGTCATAGACACTACAATGTCTAAATTGCTATGGCGAAGAGGGAGCTAGGGAGATTGAAAGAATCACAAAAGCCCTCCACATATCTTTTAGTGGGTGCTCTTATCTGTAGGTTTCTAAACTGTTTTCTGTAACAATTAAGAAAATATTTTCAAAACACTGCAAGGAGAGATTCTCAAACTGGTCAGTACACAGGGCACTGGCTGGGTTTCTCTGCAAGTTGGGCAGAGTGCACACAGTACAAACACATACTGGTTGGGTTTCTCCTTGGCCCTAACTGTAATGTTAAATCCTAGAATGGGTGTTTTAAGAAAGATGACATTCCAAACCCTTTAGTCATTTTAATGGGTCAGAGAACAGCACTGTCAAAAGACAATAGATTATATGAAAAGGTCATGGAAGTGCCAAATCTGTGTCAAAAGACTTGAGGAAGTAGTTTCATGTGTAATGCCTGGAAGATGCGATTTTTTAAATGGCATAACACAAGTCTCTCCACTTTCATATATAATGGATAAGAGATAATGGATAGGAGCAGATAGATTTGCTGGGGTCATGTTTGCCTTCATACATACATCACACACACTCACTCATCTGTTTTGTGCCTTCTGTTCTTGTGGTAATGCGAGTCTTATTCTGGTCTAGAGTTGTTCCCAGGTCATAAGCTTTCTGATGTAGCCAAGTCTTAAATGTGTCTGCCAGAATATTGAGTGCTGGCAAACAGACTTGTGAAAAATAAAAAATATTTCAGTTTGTCCATTCATATCCTGCCTTTCTCAGAACTTTGAGGCAGCTTACAATCTTGCCTGCCCTACCTCCTTAGATGATGGTTCTGAACTTTTGGTGGCTATTTGCCCTCATACTTTAATTGTTCTCTGCATGCTCCAAGCAGATTGTACCTTACTTCAGAGAATATGTATTCTAGGAAAGTGTCCTGGGCTTTCTCCTATCATGAATGCCCACCTATTTTGGACCTCTTCAGCCAAGCCCAGAAGGTGATTCTCTCAGCTTAAAGCAAAACAGTATTACAGTGCAATCGTATACATGTCTACTTGGAAGTAAGCCCCATTGAATTCAGTGTGGCATACTCACAGGTAAGTGTGTATGGGATTTGAAGCCTTGGTCTCCCAAGTGATCCTGAAGCTTTGCACTGTTGAATTTCATCATATCTGTTCTGCCTATATTCCATGTCTCCTCCCAATCTTAATTTCAGATTTAGTCAAAATAGCCAAGCAAAATAACCAAGCAAGATTTAGAAATGCAAGCCTTGTAATTTGCTGCCCTGTTTGGAAAATGTAGTAGAGGCTGAAGGACAGTCTCTTACAAACTAAGAGATTATTCTGTTAGGATAAAAGGAGAGGCTAGCATCCTGGGGCCTTCTTTGAACCATGTTGTTGCATAATTCTGCTATGCTGACCTTGGGAATGCTGATGGGGAGGTAGAGTAATAAGAGTAATAATAGTGGCGTAGTGGTGAGAGTGGTGGACTGGGACTCCAGAGATCCAGGTTCTAGTCCCCGCTCGGCCATGAAACTCACTGGGTGACTTTGGGCCAGTCACTGACTCTCAGCCTAACCTACCTCACAGGGTTGTTGTGAGGATAAAATGGAGAGGAGGAGGAGGACTATGTAAGCTGCCTTGAGTTCCTTGCAGGAAAAAAGACGGGATATAAATATAATAAATAAATAAATATCATGAATTAGCCATATATAGGAAGTGTGCTGAAGTGAGCACTTTAGGAATGAAGAGCTCAGTAGTACAAGCATTACTCCTTGCATTCGTATGTAAAAGCACTTTTGGTAGTGCCAAGTTTTCTAGTACTTTGAGAATATCCAACACTTTAGAATAAGGGTCTCTAGCTGAGAAGGGAAAAACAGGTTTTCTGGTCTCTGATTACTGGCAAATGCAGGAAAGAGTGGATAAGGTCTTGCTGAGCAGCTGCCATTTCCAAAGGTTATGGGTTGTTGCTGGCTAGATAAAAGGCTAGCACCACTTCTTTGATAATAGCTTGTGTGAATGGGAATGTAAAACATGGACATGAAATCTTGGGGGTTGAATATGTGGTTGTCCGCAGCTTTCCTGGTTGCTGCCAACGCAAGCATGTGCTTGCTACCCTCATACACCCCTCCCCTTCTTGTAGCCTGCAGTCTTTAGCTCAATGCTGTTACCTCATCAGCTGCAATTTTCTTGCTTGCTTGTCTTAATGTAGACAGACTTAAGCAAGGAGCCAGTCTCACTGTAAGTGACGCACACACAGAGAGCATGTAACCAGGCAGTAACTCTGGGGACTTCTCGGTAGCTGGAAAAAGTTAAAATGGGAAACAGCTATTTACTAAAGCTGAAGAGAGAATATAGTTCTGTCCTTGAGAAATGCTTGGTGTACAACTTTCAGCTATCTTCAGAAGTTTGGCATTGGTTTGTGTAATAGCAGAGAGAAACAAAGGCTTTAATATAACTTGGGCTGCAATCCTGTGCCCGTTTAACTGGGAGTAAACCCCATTTAACTCAATTGAACTTGCTTCTGAGTAGGCCTGTATAGGATTGCACAAGATTAACCCTTGAGTTTCCAAGGAAGCAGAAAACTAGAGTACAGTTGTAGTGCTTCCAGTTTGGGATTGGGTAAGAGCTGGTTTCTGGCAGCAAAGCTTAATTAATATATTATTTCTTAAACCTCCCAATTACTGAAGTTGTTGGTCAGTCATATAAACATAAGCTAAATTAAAATTAACTTGTCTACTCATGTTCAGTTTTAATTTTAAATCCTTTCTGCTTCAGATACTTTAGCTTGAATACTCTTTTTACAATCATGAGTTTACATTCCCTTTTTATTCAACTAATTTATTTTTTCTGAGCAAGAGGAAAAATATAGTGATGCACCTTATGTTAGGGCAATTTATAGTGACACAGTGCCTCTGGCAGTGTCCTAAGCTAGTACTGAGGAAATATGCTACTGACTGATGGCATTGCTAAAATGAAAGAAATTTAGGACTGTTGCCCAATTAAAGAAGCCTTGATTATTATAATCATGAGTTTTAGTCAATTGATTAAATTTGAATATGGGTAAAACCAAAAATTTTGAAGCAAGAAATATGCTTCCTTTGTTTCTAGATGATACACACATCTTAGATGAGGCATTCCTTCCTGTGTGAGGAAGAAAGAGTTGAAATTCCTCTTTTAAGATGGAGTTTGCCATCTAATTTTTTGAGGTGCTTGCATTAAAACATTTAAAGATCTGCTGCCCAGTTAGTCAGGGTCACCTTTTTGGTGGATTGTGTGTGTTTTTTAATTGATCTTAACAGTCAACTAAATCTCTTCTCTCCCCCCACCACCACACCCACCCACACCCCAACCTGGTGATGTCCAGTTTTGGAAAAGAAACAAATTTAGATTTCTCTCCTGTGATATCTGAAGGGTTCCTTGTAAATTTTTGATATGCTGGTGATGTAGGAAGACAACTTGTGGCAGCAGAGGTTGCCTTCCTACATACAAGGTTCTTTTACTGTATGGAATGACTCCCCTGGTGATCTGTAAAACAAGGGCTGGAAGTCCAGGTCTGAATCCTGGTCTGCCAGTTGACCACCTTTGCAGAATACACTCTTGTCTGAGAGGAGGTAACAGCAGCTAAGAGAGACCAAGGTGCCCTCAGCCACTTAGCGGACTTTAGCTAGCCAGTGAATGTTCCATGCTGTTAGGCAGGAAGGGAAGCATTAACAAGTGCCCCAGTAGCTATTGCTGGCTTTCATAACTGAAGGTTCTGGGGTGCTGGAGTACTAGGACACCTGCTTGAATGAATAAACACCATACACTTGTCATGAAAGATTATCACATGCTGAGCAGCTTCCAGGGGAAGGGGAAGTTGGTGAGGTAAATTCAAGATGCACAGACAGCGGTTACTGAAATATGAAGTTTTTGCACGCTGGTGTTCTGGCATGATTGCCATCTCTCAAAATACTGTTATTGTCTCTTTATGCACACTTCCAGAGTATTTTGAGTAACATGTTCTCTGCTGCTGCTTCGTTTTCTTACCTGTACCACCACACAGGCCAGTCCCCATTGCACGAAACCTGCACTGAATTTGCCACAAAACCTGCACTGAATTTGCCCATGTAGGTTCTGTCCATTGTCACTTTAATACCTACTGTTGTCATGAAAGCAAATTACTGGACTTTTCTTTTTTTTTTGGTCAAATGGGTCCTGACAGGGTTTCTAAAATTACTGATAGAGAAATCAAAGCATTAATCTAGAATTAACTGAAGGCTCAACTTGTCTGAGCGTGGAAAGCTAAGCAGGGTCAGGCCTGGTTATTACTTG